>CM060360.1:104055202-106555202 GCA_030545235.1 Helianthus tuberosus
GAACATAGTAAGTATATGATGTCAAAACAGGAAAACATGAAAGTAACAAGTAGGCACATGTGTTCCACCCCAAAACAGTTTGGAAAACAGTAAAAGAGGGGTCTATGTACTCACCTGAGATTGCTCAGTAGTCCTTGAGTAACAACTAAACAATGCTAGAGATCGCGGATATCAAACGGCACCTAGTATAGGTAGCTACATTAATAAACCGGACCTAAATCGGAGGATCGGGTAGCATTAGGGTTTGTAAACCAAACGAGTGTAGAGACTCGTGTCTTTTGGTTTAACAAAGCCTACATACTAAATGAAACTTAACCTAAGTGTCTACGACCCATTACGACCCGTTTAGGTAGCTTATGCTACTTTAACGCGTCGTTCGCGTGAAACGCGTTCGGACCGCCTAACTAGTCCTATGACAAGTATTATATGCCTAAACATGTTACATAATCAGTTACGTGACAAAAGTTTAGGTTACATATGCAAAATTACCAATTATGTATGAAAAGGGTATTCTGGTAATTTACCTAAGGCATATAAACTACCTATCATACCACTACTTAAACGATGTGACCATAGGGTATAACCTCGGAAGGTTATTCCCTACCTACTATGGTCACCTACTGTGTTTGGTCGGATCCTAATGATCGACCAAACTGGGTCGGGTTCGAGGTATAAGCGATTTATTAGATCGCTTACCCTACGACCCTAGTCAACGTGGTAATCAGTAGGCAAAGTCCCAAGGGACTATGACCATCGTGATTACAATCACGTTGCGAAGTTCAAACGAACTTCGCATTGACCATTACTGGTCAATGCTGAAAGTCAAACAAAGTTTGACTTTCTGACTCGAAAAGCAGTAAAAATAAGGAAAAGAACGAAGGAATACTTACCCAGGGTCCCCGAATGCTAACCCAGATCAAAATAGCTCAGGTATGAAACGAAGGTTCCAACTTAGAGTCTTTTCAATCAGATTTGTGGGTTTTTAAGCCAAAGGGGGGTGGGTATTTATAGGAAAAGTAGAGCCGTTAGGATCGTTTCTTGGAAAACGTGCCATGAATCCAACCCGTACACTTGTCGGAACCTTATGGTGGCTAAAAATGATGTTTATCAACAGATTAGGCAAGTTGCAAACATGTGGTTGTGGTTAAAACAGCTGCAAACAGGCTGTTAATACACTGCATCTGGTCTGCAGGTTGCCTTACGGACCGTAAGGTTATGGATGTTGAGGTCCGTAAGGTAAAACTTTGGCAGATTTACAGTTTTAGTCCCTGCAGTGCAATCAGCCCATTTTCGACACGTTTAAGGCCCGTTAACCCCATTTCAAAGCTCTAAAATGAAGTTAAAGTATAGGGAACTTAAAATGTGCTCAAAAATATCTCGGATGTCGGTTCGTTTAGCCGTACGAACGCGATGTTCGCTTATTTACGACGGAATGCGCACAAGCGCGAAAAACGATCCAAATGACGTGACGAATGGATTTTTCTTATGGCGAACACTAAAATATAATATAGTCATGCTCACATAAATTTTTGGATGTCCGGATGTATTCAGAACGTAAGTTATGCGCGAAAATGCAAACTTGTGCACTTTTTGACACTTTTAGTCCCTGAATGACCCAAAAGTTTATTTTAGCACACCGAACCCCTCAAAGCCTATTTATAAGCTATGTAAAGGATATTTATGGTATGTTTAACTTATGGTCATGTTCCGGAAGGTCTGTTACAGTTCAAATTGGCATACTTTCGCAGTTTGTCAACTTTAGTCCCTGTAAGCGATTTAACTTTGATTTCACTACACCAAACCTTCCAAAACTTATATCTAAGTTATGTAAAGGTTATTTAAGGTATGTTAAGCCTATTTCACTATTCCGGAGTGTTTGTTGCATTAAACTGGTTATATTTACGCATCAGTGCGTGTATAACCTTCCAGAAAGCGATTTAGAGCTTGAAATCGAACATGAGTTGATATGTGCAAAAGATACACATATTTATACAAGTCCAAAGTATGAAATACATTATTTCATTGGTTTGGCATTTGTTTGATGGTTGAAATGACACAGGTGTTACAGTCTCCCCTACTTTAGGAAATTTCGTCCCGAAATTAATTCGTAGGAGTCTGTCTATGACTTTGTTTCAAATAGTCATCAAAGATATGTAAAGCATAATCTGATTATTTTCCTCAACGGATATTTTTCAGAAGCGAAAATGAACGAACAGAGTCATTTTCTTCAACGGGTTCTTCGGAAATGGAAAATAAAGGAATTAACTAAACGGATATACATTTCTCTCAACGGATATTCATTTCTCTCAACGGATATTCTTCAGAACGAAAATGAACAAACGGGGTCATTTTCCTCAACGGTTTGTTCTTCAGAATTTGAAATGAAAGAAAAATCAACGGATATTCATTTCCTCAACGGATAAATCTTCAGAAACGAAAATGAACTAACGGAGTCATTTTCAACGGTTATTTCCTCAGAGTTGGAAATGAAGGATTACACAACGGATATTCATTTCCTCAACGGATATTCTTTAGAACGAAAATGAATGGATAATTCATTTTCCTCAACGGTTATTCTTCAGAATGGAAATGAAAAGATAAACAACGGATACTCATTTTCCTCAACGGATATTCTTTAGAACGAAAATGAATGGATAATTCATTTTCCTCAACGGTTATTCTTCAGAATGGAAATGAAAAGATAAACAACGGATACTCATTTCCTCAACGGATATTCTTTAGAACGAAAATGAATGGATAATTCATTTTCCTCAACGGTTATTCTTCAGAATGGAAATGAAAGGATAAACAAAGGATATTCATTTCCTCAACGGATATTCTTCAGAAGTGAAAAATGAATAGCTAGTTCATTTTTCCTCAACGGATGCTTCATCAGAATTGGAAATGAATAAGGTTAACTCTTGATACATGATAGAACTTGCTGTGATTTCTGTGCACTAAATTCCATAATTATGTATGCATCCATAATTACGTAATTCCTTGCACAGTCCGCACAGTTTGTTTTGAAATGTTGTGGGGAAAGATATCAAACCTGAGATGAGAGTGACTAGACTACCATAGGGTCCTTTTAATTAGATCAACAGAGGATCTTCTTAATTAGGCCACTAAGGAGTCCTTTCAGCTATATCATCACATGATATCCCTAACCAGATTTTTGGATCAATCTGTTTAACTAGACCACAAAAGGGGTCTAATTATGAAGTAGTACATTATAATCCAAGGGACTTTAACTACAACGTAGTAGTCCATTAAGGATTTAGGTAGTACCTTTGGGTATCCTACTATGAATCTCTTGCACAAAGATATGTAAGATTTTTACGAGGATTTGAATAACATAAATTGGATCACATGACACATAAAGGATAACACATAAGCACATAACCACATAATTGTTTAATTGTTATTTTCTTGTTATTGATTGCTATTAAATTGGCGCCTCGTACATCGTTTCTCTTGGAAGAAACGGGTACTTAGGATTTTCGTGGAAACGCAAGAGATTATACAAGGGAAGAAATTTGGAAGTAGTCTGTTCTTCAAGGAATGCGGTTCCTTGATTGTCGGTATTGTAGGGGATATGTTGTTTATACATACAATCACATAAATACATTGCATTGTAAATAAAAGATTTATTTATAAACAACGATAACAACAACTGTTTCATAGATTGATAAAAGAAAATAATACACAAGGCTCGATTATTTTCTAAACAGCGTTATCTTCTGTCGGTCAGATACTCATCCCTGCGCTGGATTTGCATCAGCAAGTCTTGGGCAATTTCTACTAAAATGGCCCATCTCGCCACAGTTGTAGCAAGATCCCAGTGGGAAACGAGCTTGAGCAGGATTGTTGTTAATCTGATTTGGTGCTGCTGCTGTTGGGCAAACCCTCGCTGTATGACCTATAAGTCCGCAAACTTGGCATGTGCGGCACTTCACACCAGCATGATGATGTAGGCCACATTGGTTGCACAAGGGTGCAGTTCCGTTGTAGGGTTTCCTGGCAAGGGGTTGAGCTGGTTGGTTGGGGACGGCTTGATCATTGTGAGCGACCACAGCGTAGTTCTGAGAAGCCTTTCGCTTCTTTGACCTCTTAGGGGATCCAGTCTGTTCATCCATGATCTTTGATTCTTCGATTGGTTCCGATTCTTCGACCGGCTTCTTGTCACCTTTTCGGAAAAGTTTACCTTTCCTGATCTTTGATTCAGTCAAGGTTGCAGATAGCTCAATGGCCTGTCTAACTGTAGTAGGGTTGCTACCAGTCAAAATGTCTTGTATTGAGTCAGGGAGGCCATCAATGTACTTTTCAATCGCCTTATCCAAAGGCGTGACCATGTTTGGGCATAACAGACTTAACTCCTCATAACGGTCCGTGTAGGCTCGATGCTCACCGCTGTCTTGCTTAAGATCATCAAATTCCCTTTCCAAAGCCCTGATCTCGTGTCGAGGACAGAATTCCTTCATCATAAGGGCTCTAAGTTCAGCCCATGTCTGTGCTAAAGCAACTTCTGCACCCCGATCTCTCATAACCCCGTTCCACCACGTAAGGGCTCTCTTCTGGAACACACTCGAAGCAAACTCGACCTTGCGATTGTCAGGACACTGCACATGGCGGAAAGTATTCTCAATGCTCTCGAACCATTGAAGAAGCCCAGTCGCTCCCTCAGAACCACTAAACTTGAGTGGTTTCGCCGAGTTAAAACTCTTGAAATTGCATGGACCATTGTTGTTGTTGTTGGCTTGATTCCATAGAGCAAAGAGGTTTGGGAATTGAGCAGCCATTTGCTGTGCAATGATTTCTGCCAATTCGGCAGTCGCTATCTGGCTTTCGCGTCGAGGAGGCATTCTAAAAGAGGAAACATGAAATGAAACGAGTGAGAGGATTAGACGAAAAGAATGAGATGAAACAAATCTGATGAAAGCAAGGATAGTGGTCATTTGTTTGTTACTACAAAGCAACAAACGACCCGGTGAAAAGTAAATAGGTCAAAAATAATGTATTGCGAAGATATGCTCGCCTATAAGTGAACACTCATCCCAAGAATTCCCAGGTAAGCACAACTGGTCTCGCGTCTGATGAGATGTATACGAAGTGCTTGCCTAGACAGAAAACCCAGAATACAGGCATTCACCCTTCCAGTTTGCACGTGTTCACATTATTTAAAACCCAAAACCTTGACGAGATTTTTGAAAACTCAAAGGGGTTCAAAACCATATAACAGAGGGTTCAAAACCTAGTAATCAATCATCCTAGAACAGATGATTAGTTTTCAAAGCGGTTTTGAAATTTATGTTCTTGTTGTGGTAGTCGCCTAAGGATAGGTGACGGTATTGTTTTATGACTAAACGCAAGTAAACTCGCGTTAGGGTCCTAAGAAAGTTATAGACTAGGTCAAAGCATTACTAATAACCTAATTCCCTATAACCATTGGCTCTGATACCATCTTTTCTGTCACACCCCGACCACGTAGAACATACGAAACGTGGCGGAAACATCGGGGAGTGTTGTAACAGAATTAATTGTTTCAAATCCATGGCAATTGAAGTTTCGTTTTATTGATTAAAAGTGTTACAATGTCTAATCAATCAAGGAAAAACAACATAATTAACTAGTCTTGCATCTTTTATTGTCACTAAAGCCCAAGTCTGCCTATATGTATCTTGATCATCTTATGCAACAGTTCCTGAAAAACACATGTGAAAATAGGTATGTCAGCATAAAAATGCCTGTGAGATACATAGGTTTTGTGAAAATAGGTTCCATGACTTATGTTTGAGAAAATGTTTAGTCATGAACCTTGTAATTTGCTTTGTTTTGTAAATCATTTGAAAAACAATGAGTTCAGATGATATGTATACAATAAATGAATAATGTATGGTTAAATGAATAACCATAGTAAAATGGATTTGTATAAGATAGGTTGTTTGTAAAACAATGTCTTGTGAAAAGTATGTTATTTGTATAAAATGTCATATGTATCAAACTGAAATGATTCAAATAACGCTACGATATGTAATACCATACAAACACTTATATATAGGAAGTACCAGCGGCGTATCCACCATGATTGTATCATATTACACACGCATCGTTACTTAATCACTTAATCAAACCAAACCAAACAAATGTCAAAATGTCTATGTCAAATATCCATGTCAAATGTCTATGTCAAATATCCATGTCAAATGTCTATGTCAAAATATCATGTATGGCAAGTGAAATGTCTCAACTAAACCATATACACAAAAACAAAGTATTGAAGTAAAACTTGGTTTAAATCAAAGTTATGTTTTGTGGGAAATGCATGATCAAATGTCAATCATGTTAAAATGTCTATGCCGAAATGTCTATGTCAAATATGGTTCACACGGTTCACAGATACAAACGGTTCACAGATATCAACGGATCACAGTCAAAAGATTTCAACGGTTCAATATGTAGTATAATGTGTTCATATGCTGGATAAGCATATGCAACAGAAAAGCAATGAAAAACGATGTACTAAGTACGCACACAATGGGCATACATAGCATGAAATGTAATGAAATCATGTACTATAATGTACTAATGAACATAGTAAGTATATGATGTCAAAACAGGAAAACATGAAAGTAACAAGTAGGCACATGTGTTCCACCCCAAAACAGTTTGGAAAACAGTAAAAGAGGGGTCTATGTACTCACCTGAGATTGCTCAGTAGTCCTTGAGTAACAACTAAACAATGCTAGAGATCGCGGATATCAAACGGCACCTAGTATAGGTAGCTACATTAATAAACCGGACCTAAATCGGAGGATCGGGTAGCATTAGGGTTTGTAAACCAAACGAGTGTAGAGACTCGTGTCTTTTGGTTTAACAAAGCCTACATACTAAATGAAACTTAACCTAAGTGTCTACGACCCATTACGACCCGTTTAGGTAGCTTATGCTACTTTAACGCGTCGTTCGCGTGAAACGCGTTCGGACCGCCTAACTAGTCCTATGACAAGTATTATATGCCTAAACATGTTACATAATCAGTTACGTGACAAAAGTTTAGGTTACATATGCAAAATTACCAATTATGTATGAAAAGGGTATTCTGGTAATTTACCTAAGGCATATAAACTACCTATCATACCACTACTTAAACGATGTGACCATAGGGTATAACCTCGGAAGGTTATTCCCTACCTACTATGGTCACCTACTGTGTTTGGTCGGATCCTAATGATCGACCAAACTGGGTCGGGTTCGAGGTATAAGCGATTTATTAGATCGCTTACCCTACGACCCTAGTCAACGTGGTAATCAGTAGGCAAAGTCCCAAGGGACTATGACCATCGTGATTACAATCACGTTGCGAAGTTCAAACGAACTTCGCATTGACCATTACTGGTCAATGCTGAAAGTCAAACAAAGTTTGACTTTCTGACTCGAAAAGCAGTAAAAATAAGGAAAAGAACGAAGGAATACTTACCCAGGGTCCCCGAATGCTAACCCAGATCAAAATAGCTCAGGTATGAAACGAAGGTTCCAACTTAGAGTCTTTTCAATCAGATTTGTGGGTTTTTAAGCCAAAGGGGGGTGGGTATTTATAGGAAAAGTAGAGCCGTTAGGATCGTTTCTTGGAAAACGTGCCATGAATCCAACCCGTACACTTGTCGGAACCTTATGGTGGCTAAAAATGATGTTTATCAACAGATTAGGCAAGTTGCAAACATGTGGTTGTGGTTAAAACAGCTGCAAACAGGCTGTTAATACACTGCATCTGGTCTGCAGGTTGCCTTACGGACCGTAAGGTTATGGATGTTGAGGTCCGTAAGGTAAAACTTTGGCAGATTTACAGTTTTAGTCCCTGCAGTGCAATCAGCCCATTTTCGACACGTTTAAGGCCCGTTAACCCCATTTCAAAGCTCTAAAATGAAGTTAAAGTATAGGGAACTTAAAATGTGCTCAAAAATATCTCGGATGTCGGTTCGTTTAGCCGTACGAAAGCGATGTTCGCTTATTTACGACGGAATGCGCACAAGCGCGAAAAACGATCCAAATGACGTGACGAATGGATTTTTCTTATGGCGAACACTAAAATATAATATAGTCATGCTCACATAAATTTTTGGATGTCCGGATGTATTCAGAACGTAAGTTATGCGCGAAAATGCAAACTTGTGCACTTTTTGACACTTTTAGTCCCTGAATGACCCAAAAGTTTATTTTAGCACACCGAACCCCTCAAAGCCTATTTATAAGCTATGTAAAGGATATTTATGGTATGTTTAACTTATGGTCATGTTCCGGAAGGTCTGTTACAGTTCAAATTGGCATACTTTCGCAGTTTGTCAACTTTAGTCCCTGTAAGCGATTTAACTTTGATTTCACTACACCAAACCTTCCAAAACTTATATCTAAGTTATGTAAAGGTTATTTAAGGTATGTTAAGCCTATTTCACTATTCCGGAGTGTTTGTTGCATTAAACTGGTTATATTTACGCATCAGTGCGTGTATAACCTTCCAGAAAGCGATTTAGAGCTTGAAATCGAACATGAGTTGATATGTGCAAAAGATACACATATTTATACAAGTCCAAAGTATGAAATACATTATTTCATTGGTTTGGCATTTGTTTGATGGTTGAAATTACACAGGTGTTACAGCTGAAGTCACATGACTTTGGATTTCCGGCACTAAGCCCTGAAGAAATAGTTCGATGCGTTTGATCGGAGGATCCACCATAGTAGGGCACAGAATTGCCAGTTCGTTCGACCTTTTCACATAAGCTTCAATTTCCGACCCCGTCATCTTGAGGTTGAAGAATTCCACTTCCAGTTTGTGAATCTCATCACGACTGCAGTATTCTTCCTTGATCATTTCCTTAAAATTCTCCCATGGGGTGGCGTTGGCAGCAACCAACCCCAACATCTGAACCTGAGCGTTCCACCATGTGAGGGCTAAACCCTCGAGAGTACCAGTAGCATACTTCACCCTGCGCGCCTCAGGGCATTCGCACATTTCGAAGACAGATTCTAGTTTCTCAAACCAGTGTAGGAGACCTACTGCTCCTTCAGTGCCGCTAAAAGTAGTTGGTCGGCAGTCCATGAAAGTCTTAAAAGTGCACACGGGTGGCTGAGCATGTTGACCTATCGTGGGTGAAAGAAAAGACAGAGTTTAACACAAAGGTTGGTTCACGAGAGTAGGATCCTAAAGATCCTAGAATGAGTTCGGACTGCAGGATATACCTCCGGCTTGTGCAGCTGCAAGTGCTGCGGCAACTCGTTCGTTGATCAGAGCCGTCAACTGGGCTTGTGTCAGGTTAACGCGTCCAGACATGATCTTCATAGCAAGAAGAACGTAAGTGAGAGGGGTTCGCGAAAGTACGACGATAAAATAGAGTAAGCACGCACGTGTTCAAGCAACTGTAGTTATACTAACCAAGTATACCATAAGCAATGTACTATGTAACTAACAAGTAGGCAATATACACAGACCATATCACCTAGAGTGTCGAGCCTTGCATGTGGAGTGGAGCGTCGTTGTGGACCGTTGAGCACTGTACAGGTTATAGTCTGGTTTTAACAAAAACGTTTTTCCCCTTTTATTAAAACCAAGTTCTCTATAACCAATGGCTCTGATACCAATCTGTCACACCCCCAAAATCCACCTGCGGAGTACTACCGCTTGGAGGCGTGACTGACCAGTATCCAGCCACCAATCATATTGAACAAGCATATAAGTAGTTATAAAAATCCAACCAATACAATTGGTGTTCAACCAAACATAGTTAAGTTGCAAGCGGAAGCATAAGTCTTAAATCAAAACATAAGTTTAATTGTTTCAAAGTTAACATGGCACACAGTCGTCCATGTCCCACAACGATCCTCCTCCATGCAAGCTCCAGCTAAGAACCTAAGGACCTGCAAAGCATGTAGTAACGAGTCAACAACAAGTTGAGTGAGTTCACGGTTGGGTGTTCGTTTTAAGTTGTTTCGAAAACAGTTTCCTTTAGCTGGCATCCTGCCGTGGGGGTTACCCCATAGTTAAAAACGTGATTTGTTCATTCCCGGTTACTCTGGCAATCCAGCCGTGGGGGCTACCCCGTGTTAGTTATCTGGCATTTCGGCCGTGGGGGCTACCCCATGTATACACTAGACTCGTTACCATATCGGCTGCTGACTGTAGTCATGTTTAAGTGCCCTGAAACTGTCAATGTCTATCATCATTGACGTGCCCCAGATCCATTAGTTCACGCCCGTCCTCTGCGGCACGGTGTGAGGTTTGTCAGACCTAAATAGCGCTATCTAACTGTGACAACTCGAGTTTCCGACTTTCATTTTCGCATTAAGTGCCTGTTGACTTTGACTGTGTAGTTGTTTGACTTGTTTAACTTGTAACTGTATACGTTATTTTGTAATGAACGCATTGTGGTTGCATGATTTTGTGTTTGGCTGTATATCATGAAACACCTGTTGAAAACTTAAACTGTTTAAAACATGAAAGGACCCGACGAAACAGACTGTTTCGCCATATACATCCCGACGAAACTGATATGTTTCGCCATCAAGCATCTCGACGAAACAGTGTGTTTCGCCATAGCACTTCACGACGAAACAGAATGTGTTTCGTCGGCCCATTGATTCGCAAAGCCCATTAAGGGCCCAGAACGGTAATTCGTGGATATTAAGTGAAACCGACTTCCTGTTTCACACTTTTAACAAAAATAGAAACCCTAGAACTCTCTCTTTTGAAAAGGCGATACCCATCATCAACCATCATCTTCTCTCTCGAACCCTCCCTTGTTCACCCCGAATATCTCGGTTAGTGCGTGCTTGTCTAAATCGGTTTCTTTGTCCCTTGATTTCTTTATACATGTTGTGTTTATGCTTGATTTCTGGATTATAGGAGGGTATGTTGATGATACTCGGTTCTGAATGTTGTTTATATGGCCTGATTCTGAATACACATTAGTATCTTGATAGGAATCGATGATATGATGTTGTATGTTAATCTATATGTTGTACACATAACCTAGGGTTCGTGCTAGACGTTAAGAACTGTGATGCTTATGTTATGATGATGATACGATGTTTCTGTGTTGTATGATTTCTGTATGATTGAGGAATTGCTGTTTTACGGCTGTCGAGTTTATGTGTTTTTCGCATCTGCTGTAACTGATGTCTGCGAAACTGAACTGTTCGACGAAACAGAACTCTCGGCGAAACAGAATGTGTTTCGCCAAAAGTAGTCGACGAATCAGAAGTTCTGTTTCGCCAGGGGACACCTCGACGAAACAGAATGTGTTTCGTCAATATTGTGATTCGTCGCTATCTGTGTTTCGCCGACATGCGTGTTTCGCCGAATAGCTGATCTGTGCAGTAACTTGAGTTAATTCTGTTAAGTGTTAACTGGAATATTTAACTGCTGTTAAGTGTAGCCATCTGGTATATGATTGTGATTACGTGCTACATGTTTATACGTGCGAACAACTTGAATGCAAACTGATTATGTATACGTGCATACCTTAGGACGTGATTGATTAACCGTGAGCACATACTTAGCATACCGAGCGAAACAAGGTGAGTTCACACTTCTACCAAGGCATGGGATTCCCGGGGTTGGGAATGGGTTGATTGATTGTTTATGTTTAAGAGTTATTGAAATTACATACCATTGGCCTCGGGAGAGGAAGGTCAATGGTAGATACTACTAGACTAATGATACATATATTTCTCATCGCAAACATGCCTGGAATGGCCGCGATCTATACTAGAACGAATCTTCGCAAACATGCCTGGAATGGCCGCGAACTATACATTAATCTTCGCAAACATGCCTGGAATGGCCGCGAACTATACTAGAACGAATCTTCGCAAACATGCCTGGAATGGCCGCGAACTATACATTAATCTTCGCAAACATGCCTGGAGGGCCGCGATACAAATATAACTAGTCTATAAAACATGGGAAACCCCCACTAAACTTCGCAAACATGCCTTGAGGGCCGCGATGCTATTGCAAACGATTTACGAAATGGACATTATAACTAAATAACCAACTGTGAACTCGCTCAACTAGTTGTTGACTCTCTGTTACATGCCTTGCAGGACCATAGGTACTTTTGGAGCTTGCACGGGAGGCACAGTCGTTGTGGACATGGTTCGTGAATGTGATGTTAAACATTATAACATTTTGTACTTAAACTTATGTTGGGTTTTACTTTAAATGCTTCCGCTACACACTTGTTTATATTTGGTTTTGTAAACACCTATCGTATTGATGAATGACTTTTGATATGAATATACTTATGTTCAATATGATTGGTGGCTTGATCCTGGTCATGTCACGCCTCCAAGCGGTGGTACTCCGCGTGTGGATTTTGGGGGTGTGACAGATTGGTATCAGAGCCATTGGTTATAGAGAACTCGGTTTTAATAAGGGGAAAACGTTTTTATTAAAACCAGACTATAACCAGAACAGTGCTCAACGATCCACAACGACGCCTCGCTCCACGTGCAAGACTCATCACTCTAGGTAACATGGTACATGTCTTATTGCCTACTTGCTAGAATTGCATAGAACTTTGCTCCGGGTATGCTTAGGTTAACTTGACACTATTGCATGAGAACACTTGTGTGATTATTCCCTTTTGTTATCGCACTACTCGCGAACCTCTCTCACTTATTTCATATTTACTATGAAGATCATGTCTGGACGTATCAACATGACGCAAGCCCAACTGACGGCTCTTATTAACGAGCGAGTTGCTGAGGCACTTGCAGCCGCACAAGCAGGAGGTATACCCTGCAGTTGTAACTCACACTAGGATCTTTAGATCCTACACTCCTGAACCAACTCTTGTGTTTTAATCTTGTACTGGATTCTTATATACAACAGGTCAGCACGCTCAGCCACCTGTTTGTACCTTCAAAACTTTCATGGACTGTCGTCCTACTACTTTTAGTGGCACGGAAGGAGCGGTTGGACTCCTCCATTGGTTTGAGAAGCTCGAGTCCGTATTCGAAATGTGCGAATGCCCTGAGGCTCGCAGGGTGAAGTACGCCACTGGTACACTAGAAGGCATTGCGCTGACTTGGTGGAATGCGCAAGTGCAGATGTTAGGATTGGCTGTTGCTAACGCCACACCCTGGAATGATTTCAAGGATTTGATTAAAGAGGAATACTGTAGCCGTGATGATATTCATAAGCTGGAGGTAGAGTTTTATCACTTGAAAATGACTGGGTCAGAAATTGAAGCGTACACCAGAAGATCGAATGAGTTGGCTATTCTGTGTCCTACTATGGTGGACCCTCCCATTAAGCGTATCGAACTGTATCTCAATGGCCTGGTACCGGAGATTCAAAGCCACGTAACCTCAGCGAATCTTAACACTATTCAACAGATCGTCAAGCTAGCTCATCGCCTCACCGATCAGGCGGTGGAACAGAACAGGCTGCCTAAACGTATCAGCGCTACTACCGCTACCACTCCAGTTACTCCTGCTATTCCCAGTGACAACAAGCGGAAATGGGAAGGGGATTCTAGCAGAGGTTCAGCTACTGTACAGTCTCAAGCACAACAACAGCGCAAGACTAGTGATTACCAGAGTCCGAGTCAGCAATCGTCTGGTGGTCAGGGGCAGAGTGGATATCGGGGAACTCATCCACTGTGTAACAGGTGCAACAAACACCACAGTGGTCAGTGTCGTAAAGGCCGCTGTCAAAGATGTCTAAGGGTAGGTCATGAAGCTAAAGATTGCAGGAGCTCAAGGCCTGCGAATCAGAACCAGCAACAACAGTCACCCGTTCCACGAAACCAGTCACAGCAACAACAGCAAGGAAATAAGGTATGCTTTCAGTGTGGGGCTGAAGGTCATTTCAAGCGGAACTGCCCCCAGTTAAACCAGAATCAGAATAACAACAACAATAATCAGGGCAGTGGGAACAACAATGGGGGAAACAACAACAACAGTGGTGCAAAGGGTCGTATGTTTGTGATTGGTCAGAGTGACGCAAGGAATGATCCTAATGTGGTTTCGGGTAAGTTTCTTCTCGACGACTTTTATGTTACTGTATTATTTGATTCGGGTGCGGATACCAGTTATATGTCTCTGAAAGTTAGTAAAATGCTTAAACACGCACCAACACTGTTAAGCACCAAACATGTCGTAGAGTTAGCTAACGGTAAAAGTCTAGAGGCCACACACATAGTTCAGGGTTGTAATCTTATCCTCGCTGGTCAGACTTTCTCTATCGATCTCATTCCTATAACTCTGAGTAGTTTCGACATTGTCATCGGTATGGATTGGTTATCCCAACAGCAAGCAGAGATCCTATGCAAGGAAAAGATCATTCGTATTCCTCGTGCTGGCAAAGAACCTCTTGAAGTTCAAGGCGACAAGAGTGGTGTCGTGAGTGGCATCATCTCCTTCTTGAAGGCTCAGAAGTGTCTGCGAAAGGGCCACATAGCTATTTTAGCCCTCGTTACTGATACATCGACGACAGAGAAAAAGATTGGGGGATATTCCTGTAGTACGCGACTTTCCTCAGGTATTTCCTGAAGAGTTACCTGGGTTACCGCCTCATCGCCAGGTCGAATTTCAGATCGAGCTAGCTCCAGGAGCAGCACCAATAGCTCGAGCGCCATACCGCTTAGCTCCAACTGAACTGGAAGAACTGTCTAAGCAATTACAAGAACTCTTGGAGAAGGGTTTCATACGTCCTAGCT
The DNA here is from genome assembly GCA_030545235.1 of Helianthus tuberosus. Lineage (NCBI taxonomy): Eukaryota > Viridiplantae > Streptophyta > Magnoliopsida > Asterales > Asteraceae > Helianthus > Helianthus tuberosus. The sequence continues at coordinate 104,069,923 of CM060360.1, forward strand.
CTTCGCCATGGGGAGCTCCAGTATTATTTGTAAAGAAGAAAGACGGTACTTTTCGTATGTGCATAGATTACCGTGAACTGAACAAGGTGACGGTGAAGAACCGTTATCCACTTCCACGTATCGACGACTTATTCGACCAGTTGCAAGGGTCGAGCTATTACTCAAAGATTGATCTAAGGTCGGGTTACCATCAACTGAGAGTCCGGGATGAGGACGTCTCCAAGACAGCATTCAGAACTCGCTACGGCCATTACGAGTTTTTGGTCATGCCATTCGGGCTAACGAACGCGCCTGCGGTTTTCATGGATCTTATGAACAGGGTGTGCAAACCTTATCTTGACAAGTTTGTTATTGTTTTCATTGACGACATCCTGATTTATTCAAAGAATCGGGAGGAACACGAGCAGCACTTACGACTTATTTTGGAACTCCTTCGAACGGAACAGCTGTACGCTAAGTTTTCAAAATGCGACTTCTGGCTTCGTGAAGTCCACTTTCTAGGCCACGTGGTAAACAAGGATGGGATACATGTTGATCCATCCAAGGTAGATTCGATCAAGAACTGGCCTGCACCTTGCACACCAACAGAAATACGCCAATTCTTGGGTTTGGCGGGTTATTATAGACGGTTTATCAAAGACTTCTCAAAGATTGCACAGCCGCTTACATTACTGACACAGAAAGGTATTGCCTACCGTTGGAGTGATACACAGGATACAGCGTTTCGGCACTTAAAGGATAGACTTTGTAGCGCACCTATCCTCTCCTTGCCTGAAGGCACGGACGACTTTGTAGTCTACTGCGATGCATCTATCCAAGGTCTTGGATGTGTGTTGATGCAACGGGATAAAGTTATTGCTTATGCTTCGCGCCAACTTAAGATTCACGAACGGAATTACACTACGCACGATTTAGAGCTTGGAGCTGTTGTTTTTGCGCTCAAGATATGGCGACATTACCTGTATGGCACCAAGTGCACCATCTACACCGATCACAGGAGCCTCGAATATATTTTCAAGCAGAAAGACTTGAACATGCGACAACGTCGATGGGTCGAGTTACTGAACGATTACGAATGTGCTATAAAGTATCATCCGGGCAAAGCCAATGTGGTGGCCGACGCCCTCAGTCGAAAGGATACTATACCTAGACGTGTACGAGCGTTGCAACTCACTATTCAGTCTAGTCTTCCTTCACAGATACGAGATGCTCAGGTAGAAGCATTGAAACCGGAAAACGTCAGGGCTGAAGCCCTACGCGGCTCAAGACAACGGTTAGAACAAAGGGCAGACGGCGCCTATTATGTAACCGGACGCATCTGGGTCCCACTCTATGGCAACCTTCGCGAGCTTGTAATGGATGAAGCTCATAAGTCTCGCTACTCAGTACATCCTGGTTCAGATAAGATGTACCACGACCTCAGAACTACATATTGGTGGCCTAGCATGAAGGCCCACATAGCAACTTACGTTAGAAAGTGTTTGACTTGTGCAAGAGTCAAAGCAGAATATCAGAAACCATCAGGCCCACTCCAGCAACCTGAGATACCACAATGGAAATGGGAGCAAATTTCCATGGATTTTGTTACTGGCCTACCCAGATCTCAACGTGGGAATGATACTATTTGGGTGATCGTGGATCGACTCACAAAGTCTGCTCACTTCTTGGCTATCAAGGAAACGGATAAGTTCTCCACTCTAGCAGACATATACCTTAAGGAAGTTGTCTCGAGGCACGGGGTGCCCACATCTATTATCTCTGATCGTGATGCACGTTTTACTTCAGAACTGTGGCAAGCAATGCACAAATCTTTTGGCTCTCGATTAGACATGAGCACAGCTTATCATCCTCAGACAGATGGGCAATCTGAGCGCGCTATTCAAACTCTAGAAGACATGCTTCGGGCGTGCGTAATTGACTTTGGCAAGGGCTGGGAAAAGCATCTGCCACTTGTGGAATTTTCATACAACAACAGTTACCACACCAGCATTAAAGCTGCTCCATTTGAGGCATTGTACGGGCGTAAATGCCGATCACCTCTTTGTTGGGCAGAGGTGGGTGACAGTCAGATCACAGGTCCAGAAATGGTAGTTGACACTACTGAAAAGATTGCTCAAATACGACAACGCATGGCGGCAGCACGTGACCGTCAGAAAGTATACGCCGATAAAGACAGGAAAATACTCGAATTTCAAGTTGGGGATCGAGCATTACTCAAAGTTTCACCCTGGAAGGGTGTTGTTCGTTTTGGCAAACGAGGCAAACTCAATCCACGATATGTTGGACCATTTGAAGTCATAGAGAAAATAGGCAAAGTGGCCTACAGACTGAACTTACCAGCTGAACTCAGTGCAGTTCACAACGTTTTTCACGTGTCGAATCTGAAGAAGTTTCAGTCAGATGAGACCCACATAGTTCCTCTGAAGGAGCTCACTATCGACGAACAATTGCATTTCGTCGAGGAACCAGTTGAAATCATGGACCGGGATGTTAAGGTCCTCAAGAACACTAAAATACCTCTTGTTCGAGTTCGTTGGAACTCCCGTCGTGGCCCAGAGTTTACCTGGGAACGCGAAGACCAAATGGAACTCAAATATCCCCAGTTGTTCGAAAACAATGCAACTACTAATGAGGCTGAAGCTACTACAGAAGTTCGGGATGAAATCCCAACTCAACGGGGGGATGATGTGACACCCCAGGAAAACCAGTAAACGATAACTTACCTAGCTTCCTCAGTAACCGCATGCTAAATTTCGGGACGAAATTTCTTTCAAGTTGGGGATAATGTGACAACTCGAGTTTCCGACTTTCATTTTCGCATTAAGTGCCCGTTGACTTTGACTGTGTAGTTGTTTGACTTGTTTAACTTGTAACTGTATACGTTATTTTGTAATGAACGCATTGTGGTTGCATGATTTTGTGTTTGGCTGTATATCATGAAACACCTGTTGAAAACTTAAACTGTTTAAAACATGAAAGGACCCGACGAAACAGACTGTTTCGCCATATACATCCCGACGAAACTGATATGTTTCGCCATCAAGCATCTCGACGAAACAGTGTGTTTCGCCATAGCACTTCACGACGAAACAGAATGTGTTTCGTCGGCCCATTGATTCGCAAAGCCCATTAAGGGCCCAGAACGGTAATTCGTGGATATTAAGTGAAACCGACTTCCTGTTTCACACTTTTAACAAAAATAGAAACCCTAGAACTCTCTCTTTTGAAAAGGCGATACCCATCATCAACCATCATCTTCTCTCTCGAACCCTCCCTTGTTCACCCCGAATATCTCGGTTAGTGCGTGCTTGTCTAAATCGGTTTCTTTGTCCCTTGATTTCTTTATACATGTTGTGTTTATGCTTGATTTCTGGATTATAGGAGGGTATGTTGATGATACTCGGTTCTGAATGTTGTTTATATGGCCTGATTCTGAATACACATTAGTATCTTGATAGGAATCGATGATATGATGTTGTATGTTAATCTATATGTTGTACACATAACCTAGGGTTCGTGCTAGACGTTAAGAACTGTGATGCTTATGTTATGATGATGATACGATGTTTCTGTGCTGTATGATTTCTGTATGATTGAGGAATTGCTGTTTTACGGCTGTCGAGTTTATGTGTTTTTCGCATCTGCTGTAACTGATGTCTGCGAAACTGAACTGTTCGACGAAACAGAACTCTCGGCGAAACAGAATGTGTTTCGCCAAAAGTAGTCGACGAATCAGAAGTTCTGTTTCGCCAGGGGACACCTCGACGAAACAGAATGTGTTTCGTCAATATTGTGATTCGTCGCTATCTGTGTTTCGCCGACATGCGTGTTTCGCCGAATAGCTGATCTGTGCAGTAACTTGAGTTAATTCTGTTAAGTGTTAACTGGAATATTTAACTGCTGTTAAGTGTAGCCATCTGGTATATGATTGTGATTACGTGCTACATGTTTATACGTGCGAACAACTTGAATGCAAACTGATTATGTATACGTGCATACCTTAGGACGTGATTGATTAACCGTGAGCACATACTTAGCATACCGAGCGAAACAAGGTGAGTTCACACTTCTACCAAGGCATGGGATTCCCGGGGTTGGGAATGGGTTGATTGATTGTTTATGTTTAAGAGTTATTGAAATTACATACCATTGGCCTCGGGAGAGGAAGGTCAATGGTAGATACTACTAGACTAATGATACATATATTTCTCATCGCAAACATGCCTGGAATGGCCGCGAACTATACTAGAACGAATCTTCGCAAACATGCCTGGAATGGCCGCGAACTATACATTAATCTTCGCAAACATGCCTGGAATGGCCGCGAACTATACTAGAACGAATCTTCGCAAACATGCCTGGAATGGCCGCGAACTATACATTAATCTTCGCAAACATGCCTGGAGGGCCGCGATACAAATATAACTAGTCTATAAAACATGGGAAACCCCCACTAAACTTTGCAAACATGCCTTGAGGGCCGTGATGCTATTGCAAACGATTTACGAAATGGACATTATAACTAAATAACCAACTGTGAACTCGCTCAACTAGTTGTTGACTCTCTGTTACATGCCTTGCAGGACCATAGGTACTTTTGGAGCTTGCACGGGAGGCACAGTCGTTGTGGACATGGTTCGTGAATGTGATGTTAAACATTATAACATTTTGTACTTAAACTTATGTTGGGTTTTACTTTAAATGCTTCCGCTACACACTTGTTTATATTTGGTTTTGTAAACACCTATCGTATTGATGAATGACTTTTGATATGAATATACTTATGTTCAATATGATTGGTGGCTTGATCCTGGTCATGTCACGCCTCCAAGCGGTGGTACTCCGCGTGTGGATTTTGGGGGTGTGACACTAACTAATGACCCGCTCGCCATTGGCCCGGCGATTAAGTCGATATAAAAATGAGGGACTTCGTGATAGAGTTTTGGTCTAGTACGAGTTATCTGTCCGTGAGGACGAGGAATTACATTCCTGAACCATTGCTGTCCTACCCAAGGAGGACGAGGAACCCATGTCCTTTAACCCCAATTCCCGACCCCTGGGAATCCCATGCTTTGTAGAGGGAGTGAACTCACCTTGGTTTGCTCGGTAGTTGCACAGAAAAGTCAATCAAGCAATGTTGTGGTTACTCACGTCCTACCATAGTTGTATCATACCAATCAGGTTCGTATTCAAGCAGTACACGTATGTTTCTAGCATAATGCATTCAAGTATCGTTCATGGCATGGCAGTTCAACAATATCCACGTTCAACAGTAACATATAAGGTCTGTGCATTAGGCCCAAGAGTCCGGCCCAATTAAATAAGCCCTTAATCATGCAAGTCCAATTCAGCACGCATATGTTGGTTTCGAGTCGCAACCAGGTGTTCTCGACTCGCAACCTGAGTCGCAATCATGGTCTCGGTTCATGCTGTTTTGGTCTCGAGTCGCAACCGGACTCGTAACTGTGGTTTCGAGTCACCAGGTTTGTGTGCTGATTACGTGTGGTTTCGAGTCGCAACCAGGTGTTTGCGACTCGCAACCTGTGTCGCAACCGGGGATTTCGACTCATCACGCGGTGGTTTCGAGTCGCAACTAGAGGTTTCGGTTGGAAACATTTGCTGAATTCAATATTGTACTTGGCCAATAAGATTTCACTGTTGTGATCTCATGTACTATCCAATAACAATACACTAACATGTCTAATTGTCTAACACTTAACCAAAATAGATCAAACATGGCAATTTTCAAATATCACAACACATTCATATCACATTCATCTTGTTCTTCAAATATTCATGTAGTTCATCATCTTTTAGGGCTTTTAGCATTAATCATAGTCATAACATGAACAACCATCAAGACCCTTGAACATACCCATCTAACCCACATGTACAACATCCGATTTCATGAGTAATAAACCTTCTAAACATAACCAAGTCACTCGGATTTAAGCCTATATGGAACCGATAACATTCACTCATAGTCAAGCATACATTATTCATCCCAACATAATCAATACATTAACATATCATCTTTAATCGAATATAAACACACTTCATGAAACACTTATGAACCGATTACTCAAGAAGGGTGTATTCAACATGCATAAGCTTAACAAGTAAACATATTATCACATAACCTTCATCATACATTATCAACAAACCGAAACACAACATCTAACATGAATCACTAACCGGTTAGAGAAGTAGTGGTGAAAGATGAAGCTTTTCTTGGTGAGCACAAGCTAGTCCGAGATCCCTCTTGTGGTCGGCCGGTTTGATCCGAGAGAGAGTGAAGGTTTGTGTTGTTTCTAGGGTTTTAGAGAGAGAGAGAAGGTAGGAGTGTGTGTGAGGGTGAGTGTAGGTTGTCCCAAAAGATGGTAAGGTTGGCTATCAACTAATGTTATATACTAGTCTACATTGGTGCACCCTAGTGGGTTCTCGAAATAGGCTAAGTGTGTGTGTGTGGCCCAACCGGCCCATTGTTTCACTAGTTCACTCGAGACCACATGGTCTCGAGTCGGGTTCTTGTTGTCTCGGTTCATATACATACTCGCATACATACGCACAAGCATACATGTAACATAACACATAATCATATAAAAGGTTTACTTATCATTCATTAAATCATCAAATTAGTTAGTCACTTAGTGTTCAAGCGTACAACGAAAGGTTCTAAATTTCGAGTTGTCACATCATCCCCAAGTTGAAAGAAATTTCGTCCCCAAATTTGGTAGGCACTCACTGAGGAAGCTAGTTAAGTTGTATGGTTTTCCCGGTTTTCCTGGGGTGTCACAATAATCCAATTTACCATCTTGTGATTGAACCCAAAACCAAATAAAACATCTTTAAGAAATTTCCAATCAACCGTGTCGTAGGCTTTTTGGATATCTACTTTAAAAGCACACCGAGGGGGCCCAAAATTCATGTGGTAATTATGCATTAACTCTTGAGTTAGGAGAATATTATCCGATATCTTCCTTCCAGGGATAAAGGCTGATTGGTTTATGCATACAATATCATTGAGAGCATCTTTAATGCGATCCGAAACAATTTTGCTAATACACTTATAAACCACGTTGCAACAAGCTATAGGACGAAAATCCTTGACATACACAGGTGTGGACAATTTAGGAACAAGGACAATAAGAGTATGATTGAGCTCTTGAAGAAGTTTACCTTCATTAAAGAAGTCCAGAATAGCGCTCGACACATCATTCCCCACTACCTCCCACGCACTTTTAAAGAAAGCCGCAGAATATCCATCCGGGCCTGGTGCTTTATCGTTGCCAATAGAAAACATTGCTGATTTAATCTCCTGAATCGTGACTGGCCGCACCATGTGAGTAGCCGTGACTGGATTTAGCATCTTAGTAAACAGATCCGGTGAAGGAGATAATGTAGAGTCACTCTCGCTGCCTAGAAAGTTATTAAAAAATTTGACAAAGGCATTAGGCACCATCTCACCTTCACAGTAAACACCATTAGAATCTGTAATAGCTTCAATACGACTTCTATGGTTTTTAGCTTTAAGCGACATATGAAAAAATTTGGAATTTTTGTTTTTGTTCGCCAGAGCTGACAACGAATCGGTAAAAATCATCATGGAATCGTTAAATACTTTTAGAGACATGTCTGGTCTCGTTCCTAGCTTGAGCAAAAGCACTTCTTTTTTTTGTAATGTTCCGGCTCGAGTGAAGAATCAGATTTTGTCTTTAGTTCCGTTTCCGGAAGGATCGCTGCCAATTAAATACCTTGGAGTCCCGCTGATTGCTTCTAGACTGCTTAAAAGTGATTGCAAAGTGTTGGTAGAGAAGATTTCTAAAAGGCTTTTAGATTGGAAGACGAAGTTTCTTTCATTTGCAGGGAGACTCCAGCTGGTTAATTCTGTCTTAGCTGCCATGTATTCTTTTTGGGCTGCCGTTTTCAGTCTCCCAGTCTGTATCATCAACAACATAGAGAGGATTATGAAGGATTTCCTATGGAATCAAGGTTCGTCGGGTTCGAAAATAGCGAAGGTTGCGTGGAAGGATGTATGCCTTCCAAAGTCCGAAGGGGGCCTGGGTATTAGGAAGGTTTCGGATGTCAACAAGTCTTTAATGACTTTTCATATCTATAGTATTGTTTCGGGTCGGAAGTCGCTGTGGGTAGAGTGGATTCAGGCGCATCGGCTTCGAGGTAGGAGCTTTTGGGATGTTAAGGTGCCACAAAGCTTAACTTGGGGGTGGCGGAAAATTCTGTCTTTCAGGGGCTCGGTCCGTAAATTTTTTTGGAAACAAATGGGTAATGGTGAATCTACGTTCTTATGGCATGATACTTGGTGCAACCATTGTCCTCTCAGCCGTTTTGTTTCTCCCAGAAATATGTCTCAACATGGGTTATCGATTTACTCAAAAGTAGCGGAGGTGGTTCATAATGGCGTTTGGATTTGGCCAGATGCTTGGCGGGATCTTTTCCCGGTTTTATTCCAACTGAATCATATAAACCTCGTTCCTAATAAGTTAGATGTTACGTTATGGCGAACCAGGGGTGGTAAAATGATGCAGTTTTCTTCTAAGCTGGTTTGGGAATCTATTCGTACTCGTGGTCAAGAAGTGGTATGGTCAAAGATTGTTTGGTCGGGTTGTAATATTCCGAGACATTCCTTTCACTGCTGGTTAATCTTTAGAAGGAAATTATGGACACAAGACCGAATTCAAAAATGGAATTACAACACTAGTGGCTCTATGAACATGATGTGTTGTTTATTGTGTCAACCAGAGCTGGAGTCTCATGAGCACTTGTTTTTTCAATGTTCTTATTCTTCCATGGTTTTGGATGTTATCAAGGAGAAATCTAGTATGAAGATGGTGCCTAACAAGTGGGACGACATTATGGGATGGCTGCTGCCGAAAGCGACTTCTAGGTCTCTAAACTCGGTTATTGCTAAACTCGTCATCAAGGCGACTGCTTATTTTGTATGGCAAGAAAGGAACTACAGGTTCTTCAACAATCAATTAAGACCGCCTGAAGTGCTTTCAAACATCGTTATCGACAATGTGAGGCTGAAGTTATTATCTTTCAAGTATAAGGATACGCCGCATGTGAGGAAAATCTTGGAAGATTGGAAGTTGAGCTCAATAGAGACCTTCGAAGAGACCTAATTGTATTAGTGTCTAGTTGGTTTTTTGCTTAGTTGTGGCTTGTTTGCTTGTTTTACTCTTATATGGCATGTCATGTAAGAGAACTGGAGTAGGTTTTTTCTACTTCACTTGTACGTATTTGCTTTGTTTGGAATGAAATCACCGGGGTAAAACCCTTTACCCAAAAAAAAATTTGGAATTAGTATCACCTGCTCTCAACCAATGGACCTTAGATTTATGTTTTAAAAATCGTTCCTCATCAAGACTAGCTGCTTGAAACTCACGAGTAATTTCAGCTTCCTGAACTCGTAAACACTCCATAAACGGGTCTTTTTTTTTGGTAAAGGGTTACCCCAGTGATTCTATTAAAAACAACCGCAATTAAGTACAAGTAGTGAGGATGTGTTCCACACTAGTTCATATACGGGACATGCCCCATATATGTATGACAAACAAAACAAATAAACCTATGACGCCCCATAACCTAGCCCACTATACATCATGAAAAGATATCTAGTAGACAAGACAAAGCAAAACAACATACAACCCTCAACCGCCATCATCAAATATGAAATTGCCACATACTGGCAACCCCTTCACACGAGCCAAAACAAGCCTATCCATTTGAGAACTTTGTGGAAGAGGTGCTTGCCCCTGCTTTCGAAGAAGAAGACTGAGTACCCGATGTCATAAATTGACTAGTTTCATTATAAACTTCAACGACCTCCTCCTCCTCATCCGAATCCTGCCTATCACTTGACTGCGTAGCCTTCTTCACCACTCGACCCACAGTGACACCTCCCTGACTTCCGTCATCGTCCTTAAGGATGTCAAAAGGGTTCGACGTTGAAACCTGGTTAATCAGCGGATTCCTAAAGGACGATTTTGGTTTAGGTTTGACAATTGGTCTATAGACCAACTTAGGCTTCTGATTTTTCATATGAAGACCTTGGTTATTAGCTTTCTTCTTTTTGGCCCCCACAACCTGAAAATCATCATCATTGTTCTCAACATCCCCAACCGAATTTATCTGAGGGTTCTTGGGACACGAGCTATCTTCATGACCGAAAACACAGCAAGATGAACACCTTAAAGGCTCCCAATCATAATCAATTTTTACCTCCACCATAGAATGACCATTACCATCCAAAGATGGAATTGCAACAGCTACTCCATAAACGGGTCTTGCTCCACATCTCTTTGTATATCATCCATTTTTCGCCGAAGATCCTCCACTTTCTTATGGATGTTTCCCTGCTGAATCAGAAGTGACCGAAGAGGATTCTTTAGAGCCCGAAGCTTTTTAACTAAACGAAATTGGTGAACCCCGTTAAAATTCAAATCCCAACCTTTCTTTACAATATCAGCAAATCCCGGCTTGTGAACCAAAAAATTTGCAAATTTAAATGGTTTAGGTTTACTTTTCTAAGCCTTTGGAATTTTTAGAATACAAGGACAGTGGTCAGACACTCTATAAGGCTTAAATATAGCGACAGATTCAGGGTATTCAGCCACGAATGGGATATTACCCATAACCCGGTCGATTTTCTTCATCAGCCCCACTCCCTGCTTTGTCTTCTGGTTCCAAGTAAAGTGGAAACCTGTGCGTTTAATATCAGTAACCTCAATATCGTTTACACACTCCTGAAATTCTCGCATACTAGGAGAGATCCCCGCCGCACCCATAGACTTATCCTCAAGGTTTTGCGCCGAGTTAAAGTCTCCCATAATCACCCAAGGATTACCTGCAACCATGAATTTATGCATAGACAATTGTCGCCATAGCTCCCGTCTAGTAATGTAGGAATTAGCGACATAGACCACCGAATGGAGAAAAACGGTAAAAAAACATCCTGTGCGATTAAACGGAGGTGCAATGCAGAAAACTCTCTCTAGGAATGGAGAAAAACGGTGCCCCCTTCCTTTCTTGACCTAATTTCGTGATTTCTTGGTGGTTATGGTGATTGTTTGTGTGATTAGGGTTTCTTGATTCTCTATTCATGCTCGCAAATCAGTAATATCATCAGTTGATCCGTTTTTACACATTAGGGCTACGAATTTCTTCATCATATTTGCGTTTTTCTTTGGCTGCCTTCTTTAAGTGGGATTCTTGTTCGTTCTTGGTTTGGGTTTTCTAGAGAGAGTGATTCCATTCGTTATTTTCTGATTGAATAAAGGATTCTTGGTAGCAATAGGGTTTCAAGATTGACGGCTGAATAGCCTAGGTTCAAGTAAGGTGCTTGACGGCTGATTAGGGTTTCAATTTTAAGGTTTTGAAGGCTGGTTAACCTGAATTCACGAATTAGGGTTTCAAAATCAGGTTTCAATCAAAGAGAGTTTGCAATCAGTTTATTCTGATTATTTCCGTTGGCTGGTAATGGATGATCAAATCGCAGATGTTTCAGACAATTCAGGCGTATTTGTAAAGAAGATCAAGAGTATTGATGGTAAACCATTTGAGCCAAGGAAATCGCTACTTATGGCGGCTAGGGGAGTGCATAAGAAGGTAACATTTATGCTACCATTAAATGATGTAGAACACGATTTTGGTCGTTCTGATTCTCCTAACCAGCAGTACGCTAAGGTTGTTGACAAACGAAAAGTTGCTTTTGTTCTTCCATTTAATGACGTTAGTCCTCTTCCCCGTGTTCATTCTCAACACCAATCGTACGCTAATGCGGTTTCAAATGAACAAGCTGAACAGGGTGGTGCTAAAATGGATTTTGGTGCGACAAAAGTTGATAATTCAGCTATGAACGCTACTGAATCGGCTGATCAAACTCCCAAGATTAATTTTCGGGTACTAAAGTCTGATGTCTCATTGGAGGGAGTGGATGTTGTCTTACCAATCGCCTCTGTGCATCAGGTCAACAACAGGTTAGCTAACACTCTCTATGGGTATTTCCTGGGGGATAGAATTGCATATCCGGTTGTTGAATACTTTGTGAGAACAAATTGGAAGAAATATGGTCTGCAGAAGACTATGATGAATTCGAATGGGTTTTTCTTCTTCAAGTTTGAAGATAGGAAGGGTATGAATAATGTTCTTGAATGGGGGCCATGGCTGATTCGTAATAAACCATTGTTTCTCAACACTTGGTCCCCTACAAATACCCTAAAAAAGAAGATATTAAAAAGGTTTCGGTTTGGGTTAAATTGCATGAGGTTCCGTTAGTGGCGTATACAGATGATGGGTTAAGCATGCTGGCTTCTAAAATTGGTTCTCCTATATGGTTGGATTCGTATACAAGTGATATGTGTAATGAGGCTTGGGGAAGGAGCAGCTATGCTAGGGCCCTCATTGAAATATCGGCCGAACATGACTTTAAAGAGGTTCTAACCATGGCTATTCCCGAGTTGGATGAAGGCAAGTATGTTACTGAGACTATTCGAGTGGAATATGAATGGATACCCCCAAGATGTGCCCACTGTCATGTGTTTGGACATGACTCTGAGGGATGTCCTAAATGCATTGGTTCGACGTCGAAACCTCCTACAATCAAGCCGAAAGTAGATGAGGATGGTTACACTGAAGTTAGGTCGAAAAAGAGTGCAAAGAAGAGTGGTTTTCAAGTTAATAACCTGAAACCCAAGTTCGAATATCGACCTATGGATAGAAAGAAAAAGACAGGGAGTTCTCCCTATGTAAATGAGCAGGGTACTAATTCGTCTAAGGTTCAAACTCATAACCTGTTTAGTGCTCTTGAAGTTGGTGGGGGGAATGGGGATTCCATACAGGGAAACAGAAAAGGGGGACGTGTTCCAAATGAGGAGTCTGATGAGGATGAGGTAGAGGTGGTTTATGATGAAAGCAATGAGTTTATGACATCGGGCACGCATCCCACGTCTGCTAGGGTTGGGGCAAGCACCTCTCATACAAGGTTCTCCAATGGATAGAGTTTTTTTGGATCGGGCTAGGAGGTTTCTTCTTGGGGGCAACTTCATTTTTGATGATGGCGGATGAAGATTTTGTTTGTTAGTTTTGTCTTGTCTACCAGTTAGTCATTTTCATGATTGTAGTAGGCTAGGTTGATGTGGTATATTGGTTGTTTGGCATTTTTGCTTACATATATGGGGCCTAACCTGTATATGAACTAGTGGGGAACTCATCCTCAATACTTGTACTTATTTGGTTGTTGTCTATAATAGAATCACCGGGGTAACCCTTTACCCAAAAAAAAAACAATAGAACATCTTCCTATCAGACTTGCTAATAAGTTGAGTATGAATGACTTGAGAGGTTTGGGCAAGAACCATTATGTCAAAAACACCCGGGTTCCACCCTAGAATAATACGAGTACCTTTATCACATTGCCCACCATTAGAAGTCCAATCCCAGTTTCGGAAAACCGAACGACAAATATTCCCCAGTTTGTTAACATCTACATGCGATTCAAGAATAGCGCATAGACTTAAGCCGTTTTCTTTTACCACCTGACGAACCTCCGTTTGTTTCAGAGGGCGGTTCAACCCCCTTATATTCCAGGAGGCTATACTAATCATTAGAAACCACTTGAGAAGGAGTGCTTGCCCCTTTCTTGTCTTTTACATTTCGGGTACCCTCCAACATAAAATCATCCGTTTCGTTATACACCTCCATGACCTCCTCATCCTCCGAATCATCCTTGTCCGCATTAGATGTCTTACTAGTTTGCCCGGTAGCCATCCCTTCATTGCTCAGCACATCAAAAGGATTGGAAGATATAAACCTGTTCGAAGAAGACGTAACAGTGGATACCCCTTTGGGTTTAGACGAAACAGGTCTATATTCAAACTTTTGGTTCGGTTTGTTAACTTGGAAACCCTTCTTGGCCACTTTTTTACCATGAACGATCATATATCCCTCATCATCCATCACCGGCCCCTTCTTAGACTGCCCATGCTCCTTCGGTTTTCGGGAGTTATTGTTTCCAGCAGGCTTAATCGGCTTAGCAGCCTTTTTCGGGCATAGATCATCAGAATGTCCAAAAATACAGCAATTAGAGCAACGGTGGGGATACCATTCAAGCACATGTATAATTGGTATTTAAGCACATGTAACTTAACTTTTGTCACTTAAACTGACTATGCAACATATTTAAACATGTTTAGGGCGTATAATACTTGTCATAGGACTAGTTAGGCGTCTCGAACGCGCATTTGCGCGAACGATGCCTTAAATTAGCATAAGCTACCTTAATGGGTCGTAATGGTTCGAAAGCACTTAGGAGTGGTTCCGATTTAGAATGTAGGCTTTCTTAAACCATATCACATGAGTTCCAATACTCATTTGGTTTACAAGACCTCATTCTACCCGATCTTCCGATTTAGGTGTTGATTTATTAACTTAGCAATCCGATTACTAGGTGCTACTTGAATTCCTTGGTTTACTCGACCTTTGCTAGTTCATCTAATCAAGGATACTTGCACTTCGATGTGAGTACATAGTTCCCCTATTTTACTGTTTTCAATTGTTTTGGGGTGATTCATATGTGTTAAACAATTTCGATACTTTTAACGATGATTTCAAAAACGAATACTATGGTTTATGTTAAACAAATAACGATTTCGATAATGTGAACAAACTTGTTGGACCTATTTATATAACGAATAACATTCATTAGTTTTCGCCAAACCGACAAGTATTAGGTTATGGTACCATAGGATCTGACAAATCCCGTTATCGGACTGCACCCATGGTTATGTATGGGGGTTATGTGGGTAACGACTGAACCTGTTGATTGTTAACTTACCCTTTGGTGGTTTGTTAATACGAGTTTAACGATAGACGAGTTACGAAGGTTTGAATGTTATTAGCGAGACGACCATAAGTAGTTTTCACAACTAAAACGAGAACGGTTTATGTGACAACTCGTATTTCCGAACCTTTCATGTATTTTGAAGTAACCTGTGTGAGCGCTATGCGATTAACTATTGTGATTGTTTGCGATAAAAATGTTATGTTTTATTATGTGATAAGTGTTATGAGATTATAGTGTGTTATGTATATACGTATAACATATGTGAATCGCACAATGAATAACCGATTTCACAATACACCTCCGAGTCGCACAACATTCCTTCAATCACCTTGGGCTAGCACTCGGCCCAAACG
This sequence comes from Helianthus tuberosus, assembly GCA_030545235.1. Classification (NCBI taxonomy): domain Eukaryota; kingdom Viridiplantae; phylum Streptophyta; class Magnoliopsida; order Asterales; family Asteraceae; genus Helianthus; species Helianthus tuberosus. The sequence continues at coordinate 104,085,139 of CM060360.1, forward strand.
AAACCACCAGCTGGGCTCGACTCACTTATCAGATGTATATACACTCAGAACCTTGTGTGTACCCTTATATTACTTCATTACACAAAACACACAAAACCCTAACCTCTCTCAACCTCCTTCAAAGTCGACGGCAGCCTTCTACCCTTAACCCGAAGTCCCTTGTTACGAGTGTCCATGATTTCCACCGGCTAACTTGGTCAGTGTTTCATCTTAGTCTACTAAATATTAATCGTACTTGAGGCATGTGCATGCAAGATTTATTGGCTGATATGTGATATTGTGGTGAATAAAATAATGATTTGGATTTGCATGATGAATGCGTGTATAGATCTGAGTGAATACGTGATAGTTGCAGTCAATCGGATAAGAACTCTTTATTTTGGTCGGTCATTGTTCTCATAATTACATGTGATCTTACTTTGATTCGGTCCAATAGTATCAGGATTAGGAGGATGGTTGTCGGCCACAACTTGTAAACCCTTTGTGACTATTTAATGCTATGCACGTGCAGCCATATAAAGTCAGATAATTAAGAATGATGGGCGGCTATTAGGTATGTGGGTTGTCTGTGCCATGCATTGTTTCATATGTGTATAATTAGGTTGTATGAGGTGGTGACATATGTATGTTTTACATGGTGATTTGGGGGATGACATAAGATTGATGGTGATGTAACTGATTATGTTGATGCTCATGTATCCAGCTTCCATATAGATAATAACTACGAACCGAATATGAATTAGTTGGGTGCGATGTGTTTGAACTCGTATATGATAGGCTGTTTGTATGATTTGGATGTTTAATTAGGGTTTCCTATGAATTACGTGATGATTGCTTGATTTGATCAATGATAGCGTGATATGGAAACTGTTAGTGATTAATTGATTATTTACATAATTGGAAATAATATAACTGATTGCATGATATCCGGACATTTAAACTGATCGCACAAGTTATGATTAATGGATAACTCATGGGCCTCAAAAGCCCAAAGGCAAGTCGCACAAGACACCCACAGTCGCACAAGACTGTGGGGTCGCACAAGTTGTTATGTTGGGCCGGGTATACATTTTGGGCTGGGTAACTAAGCTGATCGCACAAGTCAGCCTTGGTCGCACAAGATCAGATCTTGCATGATCAGATCTGATCGCACAAGATGTATTGGATCGCACAAGCCGTTATTGTTTAATGGTTGGGCCGAGACTTGTGTGGGCTTCACTTGTACGCTAAACTGATATCATATAAAACGTTCTATGTGTATACTATGTTGCCATGATCAATACGTGTTAACAATCTGTTAAACTATGTGTAATCATACGTGCTTTACTCGAAACCAAAACCTGACTTGTATTGGTAACCCTGATAGGACGTGATTGACCACTAGCCTTTAGACTTGACCTTTCTGTGTTATCTGCCGAGCAAACCAAGGTGAGTTCACACTCCGTTACAAAGCATGGGGTTCCCAGGGGTTGGGAATGGGTTAAGGAATAGGGATTCCTCGTCCTGTTGAGACGTAACCAGGAACATAGATTCCTCGTCCGGTTGAGACGTATAAAACTATACTAGACTAGAACTCTATCAACGAAGTCCCTCCATTTTATATCGACTTAATCGCCGAGGCCAATGGCGAACGGGTCATTAGTTAAATAGCACTATTAGGTTTAACAAACCTCACACCGTGCCGCAGAGGACGGGCGTGGACTAATGGACTATGGCACGTCAGTGATGATAGACACAGACGTTAGGGCACTTAAACATGACGAACGTTAGTAGTCGATATGGTAACGAGTCTGGTGAATTAAACATGGGGTAGCCCCCACGGCCATAGAGCCGGGCTGGAATAGCCAACGTAAGAACGGGTAACTAATAAACGTTTTTCGAACTATGGGGTAACCCCCACGGCTGGATAGCTGGTAAAGAGCAAACTGTGTTTTCGGAATAACTATAAACTGGACAACCAAACGTGAACTCACTCAACTAGTTGTTGACTCGTTACTACATGCTTTGCAGGTCTATAGGTACTTAGCTGGAGCTTGCACAAGGAAGAGTCGTTGTGGGACATGGACAGCTGTGTGCCATGTTAAACATTTGGATAATTAAACTTTGGATTTGGTTTTAAACATTATGCTTCCGCTCATAACTTAACTATGTTTGTTTTGGATAGTAATCGTGTTGGTTGGACTTTTACATTAAATATTTACTGGTTCAATATGATTAGTGGTTTGATCCTGGTCAGTCACGCCTCCAAGCGGTGATACTCCGCGTGTGGATTTTGGGGGTGTGACAGATTGGTATCAGAGCCATTGGTTATAGAGAACTTGGTTTTAATAAAGGAAAACATTTTTGTTAAAACCAGACTATAACCTGTACAGTGCTCTACGATCCACAACGACGCTTCACTCCACGTGCAAGGCTCGACATTCTAGGTGATATGGTTTGTGTTTTATTGCCTACTTGCTAGATTGCATAGAACTTTGCTCATGGTATGTTTAGATAAACGTAGCAACTATAGTTTGAAAACACAATTGTGCTTGCCCCTACTGTCACTCCACACTTACACACATTTGCGACACTTTTCCTATTTGTGTTTCCTTCGATGCGAGATCATGAGGGAACGTGTGAACCTAACTCAAGCCAGCTGACGGCTCTTATCAACGAACAAGTTACGGCAGCACTCGCGGCCGCTCAGGCAGGAGGTATAACCTGCTGTTACGAACCTATCCTAGGATGTTAGATCCTACTCTCATGACCCAACTCTCGCGCTTAACCCTGTCTTTTTCGTCCTCGCGTAACAAGGTCAGAACGCTCAGCCGCCCGTAGGCACATTCAAGACGTACATGGACTGTTATCCTAGTACTTTCAGTGGAACTAAAGGAGCTGTTGGACTCCTCCATCGGTTTGAAAAGCTCGAGTTTGTCTTAGAGACGTGTGAATGCCCTGAGGCTCATAGGGTGAAGTACGCCACTGATACTCTCGAAGGCACTGCGCTAACTTGGTGGAACGCGCAAGTTCAGATGCTGGGGCTGGCGGCTGCTAATGCCACCCCTTGGAATGATTCTTAAGGAACTGATCAAACGTGAATACTGTAGTCGTGATGACATCCACAAGCTGGAAGTGGAAGTTCCTTAACCTGAAGATGACGGGGTCAGAGATAGAAGCGTTCAAGAAACGATCCAACGAACTGACAGTGTTATGTCCAACAATGGTGGATCCTCCCATCAAGCGCATTGAGCTGTACCTCAAAGGCTTAGTACCAGAGATTCAAAGTCGTGTGACATAGGCCAACCTTGCAACCATTCAAGATATTACTCGTCTTGCTCAACGTCTCTCAGATCAGGCGATAGGACAGAATAAACTGCTGAAACGTATTAATGCACAACTACTTCGGATGCTCCCAGTGACAACAAACGCAAGTGGGATGGAAATTCGAGCAAAGGATTCCACTTCGGTTCAGTCTCAGTCGCAGCCGCGAAGAACGGATGAGTACAGGAGCCCCAGGCAGCAGTCTTTTGGTAATCGAAGTCAGGATGGATACCTGAGAAATCGCCCTAAGTGAAATTGATGTAAATTGCACCCCAGCGGATCGTGCAGCAAAGATCGTTGTTAGAGATGCAACAAGCTTGGTCATGGAGCCAAAGATTGTAGAAGTTCACGTCCTGCAAACCAAAACCGACAACAACAGCCACAAGCCCCACAAAATCAGCAGCAACAGCAGGATAACAAGGGATGTTATCAATATGGTGCTAAAGATCATTTCATGAGACGCTACCCACGACTGAACCAGAACCAGAATCAGAACCACAACCAAGTAAATGAGAACAATAATGGAGGCAACAACGGGGGTAATAACGATGGCAACAGTGCCAGGGGTCGAGTGTTCATGATTGGTCAGGGTGATGCTAGGAATGACCCCAACGTATGATGGTTTTGACATCGTTATTGGTGTGGATTGGTTATCCCAACACCGAGCAGAGATTCTTTGCAACGAAAAGATTGTCCGTATTTCGAGCCCAGGTGGGGAACCTCTTATGATTCATGGCGACAAGAGTGGTGCTGTCGTGAGCATCATTTCTTCTCTTAAGGCCCAAAAGTGTTTGCGCAAGGGGCCACACCGCCTTTCTAGCTCTCGTTACTGACACATCGAAGAAAGAGAAAAAGATAGAAGACCTTCCGATTGTATGCGATTATCCTGAGGTATTTCCTGAGGAACTACCTAGCCTTCCGCCTCATCGTCAGGTCGAGTTTCAAATCGAGCTAGCTCATGGAGTAGCGCCCATAGCTCGAGCACCTTATCGTTTAGCCCCATCAGAACTAGAAGAGCTGTCTACGCAATTACAAGAACTCTTGGATAAGGTTTCATTCGCCCTAGCTCTTCGCCCTGGGGAGCTCCAGTGCTATTTGTGAAGAAGAAAGACGGTACGTCCAGAATGTGCATCGACTACCGCGAACTGAACAAGGTGACTGTGAAGAATCGCTACCCTCTCCCACGCATTGACGACTTGTTCGACCAGCTACAAGGGTCGAGCTACTATTCAAGGATTGATTTGCGATTGGGATATCGCCAGCTGAGAGTCCGGGAAGAGGACGTCTCTAAAACAGCCTTTAGTACCCGTTATGGACATTATGAGTTTTTGGTCATGCCTTTTGGGCTGACAAACGCACCTGCGGTCTTCATGGACTTGATAAATCGAGTGTGCAAGCCGTACCTAGACAAGCTCGTTATTGTATTCATCGACGACATCCTGATCTATTCTAAGAGTCAGGAGGAACACGAACAACATTTGCGACTCATTTTGGAACTTCTGCGAGCAGAACACCTATTGCCAAGTTTTCAAAATGCGACTTCTGGCTTCGTGAAGTCCATTTCTTGGGCCATGTGGTGAACAAGGATGGGATTCACGTTGATCCATCCAAGGTAGAGTCAATCAAGAGCTGGCCTGCACCTCGTACGCCAACGGAAATTCGCCAATTCTTGGGATTGGCAGGTTACTACAGGAGATTTATCAAGGATTTTTCTAAGATTGCTCAGCCTCTTACTTCACTAACGCAGAAGGGCGTTGTTTATCGTTGGGGAAATGCACAGGAGTTAGCGTTTCAGCACTTAAAGGATAGACTTTGCAGTGCACCTATCCTTTCATTGCCAGAGGGCACAGACGACTTCGTGGTTTACTGCGACGCATCTATTCAGGGTCTTGGTTGTGTCTTGATGCAGCGGGATAAAGTTATAGCCTACGCCTCACGCCAACTCAAGGTTCATGAAAATAACTACACTACACACGATCTGGAGCTGGGAGCGGTTGTTTTTGCACTTAAGATATGGCGACACTACTTGTATGGCACCAAGTGTGCTATCTACACTGATCACAGAAGCCTCGAGCACATCTTTAAACAGAAGGAACTCAATATGCGACAGCGACGATGGGTCGAACTACTAAATGTCACACCCCGACCGCGTAAAACAACAAATCGCGGCGGAAACATCGGGGCGTGTTGCGACAGAATTAATTGTTTCAAATCCATGGCAAACCAAGTTGTATTTTATTTATTAACAAAGGTGTTACATTGTTTCAAACAGGAAAATTTAGAGTTCAGAACATAATTAAACATAGTCTATCTTCTTTTAAAGTCTCTAAGGCACAGGTCCGCCCTAGTATCATGATCAACATCCTATGGAAAAGCTCCTGAAAACACATGTGAAAAATAGGTACGTCAGCATAAAAATGCCTGTGAGATACATAGGTTTGTGAAAATCAGATTCATGACTTATGTTTGAGAAAATGTTTAGTCATGAACCTTGTAATTTGATTCGTTTTGTAAATCACTTGAAAAACGATAAGATCAGATGATATGTATAATTAAGAGAATAATGTATGGTTAAATGAATAACCATTATAAACTGAGTTTGTATAAGATAAGTTGTTTGTAAAACAATGTATTGTGAACAGTATGTTATTTGTATGAAATGTTCTATGTATAAAACTGAAATGATTCAAATAACGCTACGATATATAATACCATACAAACACTTATATATAGGAAGTACCAGCGGCGTATCCACCATGCTTGTATCATATTACACACGCATCGTTACTTAATCACTTAATCAAACCAAACCAAACAATGTAAAATGTTCATGTCAAGATGTAAATCATGTAAAAATGTCTATGTCAAATATCCAAGTCAAATGTCTATGTTTAAACCAATAGTCAAAAGTCCTTGTATAAACCATGTCAAATGTTTATAAGTCCAAAAGTAGTCAAGTAATGTGTAACAAATGTCATGTATGGTAAGTAAAATAAGACTACTTAAACCATAAGTAAAAATGTACAAAACAAAGTATTTTGAATATATCAAAAAGTTATGTTTTGTAAAGTGATGCATGATACATTGATACGAACATTTATGTGGTAAGTTAACGCATACATTCAAGCCTTGAGACAGTCGGATAACCCTTTCAGTCAAGGTTATCAAAAGAATTGTATTCGGATTCAGTCATTCCTTACATCCAAACAAACCCGGGATGTCAGGAATGGGATTTGTCAAGTCCTATGGTACCACTACTTACTCCCGAGCGGCGTAGCAAATGTTAATGAACGTAATAAAGACCCGTTTGTGCAAACCAAATGTCATAGTAGTTGTATACATGTCATATGAAAACAATGTACTAAGTATGCTAAGTTAACATACAAAGTAGAAAAGTCTTGTAAAATCAATGTGCTAGCATGCTATCAGTCAACATACATAGCAGAAATGTAATGTAAATCAATGTGCTAGCATGCTATCAGTCAACATACGTAGCAGAAAGGTAATGTAAATCAATGTGCTTAGCATGTTATCAGTCAACATACATAGCAGAAAAGTAATGAAATCATGTACTATAATGTACTAACAAACATAGTCGGTATATGATGTGAAAACAGGAAAGCATGAAAGTAACAAGTAGGCACATGTGTTCCACCCCAAAACAGTTTGGAAAACAGTAAAAGAGGGGTCTATGTACTCACTTGAGATTGCTCAGATGTATAAAGATAATCACCAAGTAATGCTAGAGATCTCGGAATCAAACGGCACCTAATATAGGTAACTATGTTAATAACCGGACCTTAATCGGATGATTGGATAGAATGAGGTTTCGTAAACCAAACGAGTGTAGAGACTCGTGTCATTTGGTTTAACAAAGCCTACATACTAAATGAAACCTAACATAATTGTTTACGACCCATTACGACCCGTTTAGGAAGCTTATGCTACTTTAACGTGTCGTGCGCGTGAAACGCGTTCAGACCGCCTAACTAGTCCTATGACAACTATTATATGCCTATACATGTTACATAATCAGTTATGTGACAAAGGTTTAGGTTACATATGCTTAATTACCAATTATACATGAAAAGGGTATTCTGGTAATTTACCTAAGGCATATAAACTACCTATCATACAACTACTTAAACGATGTGACCATAGGGTATAACCTCGGAAGGTTATTCCCTACTTACTATGGTCACCTAATGTATTTGGTCGGATCCTAATGATCGACCAACTGGGTCGAGTTCGAAGGTATAGGCGATTTATTAGATCGCCTACCCTACGACTCTAGACAACGTGGTAATCAGTGGGCATAGTCCCAAGGGACTATGACCAACGTGATTACACTCACGTTGCGAAGTTCAAACGAACTTCGCATTGACCATTACTGGTCAACGCTGAAAGTCAAACAAAGTTTGACTTTCTGACTCGAAAAGCAGTAAAAATAAGGAAAAGAACGAAAGAATACTAACCCAGGGTCCCCGAATGCTAAACTCAATTCGAAAATCTCAGGTATGAAACAAATGTTTCAACTTAGAGTTTCTCAAAGTGAATTTCTAGTTATTTTGAACAAAGGGGGTTGGGTTATTTATAGTTTTTGGTCCACCGCTAGGATCGTTTCTTGGAAAAGGGGAAAAGATCTAGTCCGTACACTTGTTGCAAGGTTATGGAAGCTTAATTCCATCCTTATCTAGTGACTAAGCAAGTGAAAACATGTGGTGGAGGATTAAACATGTGCAAACAGCCTGTTTTAAAAACTCTGCATCTGGTCAGAAGACCCCCTGCGCATCGTAGGGCAAAAGTCCCTGCGCATCGTAGGGGTGAAGTTTGGCAGATTTACAGTTTTGGTCCCTGAACTGTATTTAGGCCATTTTTGACACGTTTAAGGCCCGTTAACCCCATTTCAAACCTCTAAAATGAAGTTAAAGTATAGGGAACTTAAAATGTGTTCAAAAATATCTCAGATGTCGGTTCGTTTAGCCGTACGAACGCGATGTTCGCTTAATTACGACGGAATGCGCACAAGCGCGAAAAACGATCCAAATGACGCGACGAATGGATTTTTCTTAAGGCGAACACTAAAATATAATATAGTCATGCTTACATAAATTTTTGGATGTCCAGATGTATTCAGAACGTAAGTTATGCGCGAAAATGCAAACTTGTGCACTTTTTGACACTTTTAGTCCCTGAATGACCCAAAAGTTTATTTTAGCACACCGAACCCCTCAAAGCCTATTTCTAAGCTATGTAAAGGATATTTAAGGTGTGTTTAACTTATGGTTATGTTCCGGAATGTTCGTTACAGTTTAAATTGACATACCTTCGCAGTTTGTCATATTTAGTCCCTGTAAACGAATTAACTTGCTTTTGCCATACCAATGCCTTCAAAACTTATTTCTAAGTTATTTAAAGGTTATTTAAGGTATGTTGAGTATATGATGATGTTCCGGAGTATTTCTCGCATTAAACTGAGTACGTTTACGCACTAGTTTGCGTATAACTCTCCAGAAAGCGATGTAGAGTTTGAAATTACATAAAAGTCAAAACATGAAAAATGTAAAACATAACAAAACAAAAATTGTGATCAAATAACATTGGTTTATTGATAACAGAACTGTTCATAGTGATTACAAGCACAGTTGTTACAGTCTCCCCTACTTGTGGAAATTTCGTCCCGAAATTTATTTAGAGGAAACTCGTGGAAAAAGATGTGGGTATTTCGCCTTCATTTGGTCTTCGCGTTCCCAAGTAAACTCAGGTCCACGTTTAGCTTCCCAGCGAACTTTGACCAAAGGAATGCGCTTGCGTTTAAGCCACTTGACTTCACGTTCCATGATTTCCACTGGTTTCTCAACAAATTTCAGTGTTTTGCCAACACGAATTTCGTCAAGCGGTATGGAGTAGTTCTCATCAGCTGTACACTTCTTGAGATTTGATACGTGAAAAGTTGGATGAACATTTCCCAGTTCCGGAGGTAACTCAAGTCTGTAGGCTACCTTTCCGATTCTTTGGACGATCTTGAATGGTCCAACGTATCTAGGTGCAAGTTTTCCTTTCTTTCCAAATCTGATCACACCTTTCCAAGGTGAGACCTTAAGTAATACTCGATCACCGACTTGAAATTCAAAGGCTTTGCGTTTTGGGTCCGCGTAAATCTTCTGACGGTTTCTAGCTGCCTGAAGGTTATCACGAACTTTCTTGACCTTGTCAGTTGTCTCTAAAATGAGGGCAGGTCCAGTAAGTTGAGCCTCGCCAATCTCATTCCAGCAGACTGGTGAACGACATTTTCGACCATAGAGAGCTTCGAAAGGAGCCATTCCGATGCTAGTGTGATAACTGTTGTTGTAGGAGAATTCAATCAATTTAAGATGTGAATCCCAGCTACCACCAAAATCGATCACACAAGCTCTTAGCATATCCTCCAGAGTCTGGATTGTTCTCTCAGATTGACCATCTGTTTGCGGATGATAAGCTGTGCTCAGATTAAGTTGGGTTCCCATAGCAGATTGCATGGTTCTCCAAAAATGAGAAGTGAAACGAGCATCTCTGTCAGAAATACATTCAAAGGAACACCATGTCGAGCCACAATTTCATCTACATAGATTTGAGCAAGTCTGTCAGTAGGAAAATCCTCGCGGATTGGCAAGAAATGTGCTGACTTTGTAAGACGATCAACGACTACCCAGATGGCATCATGACCTTTCTTTGTGCGCGGGAGTTTGGTAACAAGATCCATAGTAATGTTTTCCCATTTCCAAACTGGGATCTCTGGTTGTTCCAATAAACCCGAAGGACGCTGATGTTCAGCCTTAACCTTAAGACAAGTAAGGCATTTTGATACGTATAAGGCAATGTCTTTCTTCATACCAGGCCACCAATAGTGAATACGAAGATCCTTATACATTTTATCTGAGCCCGGATGAATAGAATAACGAGACTTATGGGCTTCATCCATAAGCAAGGTACGAAGATCATCCTGGCTTGGGACCCACAAACGGTCCATGAAGTAATATGATCCATTGTCCTTCAGTTCAAGAGCAGGTGTTATGTGATAAGGAAACTCCTTATCCATCAAACCTTGTGAAACACAAGATTGTTGAGCCTGAGAAATGCGGGCTTGAATATCAGATCGAGCTTGAATAACAGATTGAACACGTACACAATGAAGCTTAGAACGTTCCTTGCGACTCAATGCATCAGCTACGACATTCGCCTTACCAGGATGGTAGCGAATTTCGCAGTCATAGTCGTTTAAAAGCTCAACCCAACGTCGTTGCCTCATGTTGAGTTCTTTCTGATTGAAGATATGCTGAAGACTTTTGTGGTCCGTGAAAACCACACATTTTGTACCGTACAAATAGTGTCTCCAGATCTTGAGAGCAAAGATAACTGCACCCAACTCAAGATCATGAGTGGTGTAGTTCTTCTCATGTATCTTCAATTGTCTTGATGCATAGGCTATGACTTTGTTCCTTTGCATCAGAACACAGCCAAGACCCAATTTAGATGCATCACAATACACGACAAAATCATCATCACCCTCAGGCAATGATAGGACAGGCGCATCGCAAAGTTTCTGCTTCAGGTGTTGAAAAGCTTCCTCTTGTTTGAATCCCCAGAAAAAGGGCATTTTCTTCTGAGTTAGAGCAGTTAGAGGAACTGCAATTTTAGAGAAGTTTTCAATGAAGCAGCGATAATAACCCGCTAGACCAAGAAAAGAACGAACTTCAGTAGGAGTAGAAGGTGTATCCCAATCCTTGATCGCACTGATCTTGGAGGGATCTACATGAATACCTTGTTCGTTGATAATATGCCCCAAAAATTGAACTTCTTTAAGCCAGAATTCGCACTTGGAGAATTTGGCGAAAAGTTGCTCTTTCTTTAGGAGTTCCAGAGTAAGACGAAGATGTTGCTCGTGATCAGCTCGCGTCTTAGAGTAAATCAAGATGTCGTCAATAAAAACAATGACGAACTGATCCAAATAAGGTTTGCAGACCCTATTCATTAAGTCCATGAAAACAGCAGGAGCATTAGTCACACCGAATGGCATGACTGTGAACTCATAGTGCCCATACCGAGTACGGAACGCTGTCTTAGGAATATCTTCTTCATGCACCCGAAGTTGATGATATCCGGAACGTAGATCAATCTTCGAGAAATAAGAAGCACCTTGTAACTGATCAAAGAGATCATCGATGCGAGGTAGGGGATATCGATTCTTGATGGTAAGCTTGTTAAGCTCACGATAATCGATACACATCCTAAAGGATCCATCCTTCTTCTTAACAAAAAGAACGGGAGCACCCCAAGGTGAAAAGCTAGGACGGATAAAACCTTTATCAGAGAGCTCCTGAAGCTGTTTAGACAACTCTTGCATCTCAGATGGTGCAAGACGATATGGAGCTCTGGCAACGGGATTTGCACCAGGTACGAGATCAATGCGGAACTCGACTTGGCGTGCTGGAGGTAGACCAGGTAAATCTTCAGGGAATACTTCAGAATAATCCCGAACGACAGGAATATCTGAAATAGACTTACCCTTGCCTTTATCTTCTGTAACATGTGCTAAGAAAGCCACATAGTTCTTCCGCAGATACTTCCGAGCTTTAAAGCAAGACATGAGTTTGAGACCAACGGTAGGCTTCTCACCTTGAACCTGCAGAATCTCGCCTGTCGAAAGCGGCACACGAACAATCTTCTCAGAACAAACTATCTCTGCGTGATGCTTAGATAACCAATCCATACCCACAATGACGTCGAAGCTTCCAAGTTGCATAGGCGTGAGATCGATAGGAAAAAGATGATCGTTAAGGTTCAACTGGCAGTTGCGTAGAACAGAATTAAGAATAATGGGTTCACCACTAGCAACCTCTACTGTCAAAGATTTACTTAGTTTCGTTCTAGACACGCGAAGCATCGGCTCAAAAGACAATGACACAAAACTCTTATCGGCACCCGAATCAAAGAGAACAGATGCAGGCTGATTATTAATAAAGAACGTACCGTTCACCACGTTATCATCCGCCTGCGCCTCTTGGGCATTCATGTTAAAAACTCGGCCTCGAGCCGGAGCCTGATTCTGATTCTGGTTTTGGTTGACTAGCCTTGGGCACCGGTTCCTGTAGTGGGTCAGATCCCCACAATTGTAGCACGAACCAGGAGGAAAATGAGGTCGTGCAGCTTGGCCCTGTTGCGGGGCAGGAGGCTGAGCAACCTGTTGAGCTTGGTTACGAACTGCCTGGTTCTGATTGACAGGAATGCGGCAGTCGACAGCAAGATGACCAGATCTTCCGCAGTTGGTGCACTGACGACACTGGAGATGTGGTTGGTGATGGCCGTTACACCTGTTGCACAAAGGTGCATTGCCAAAATAAGTCTTCTTGGCAGGTGGTTGCGCAGGCTGATTTGGTGCAGCTTGAGCCTGTGCAGTAACAACAAAATTTTGGGCACCCTTTCGTTTCCTTGATTTCTTTGATGCTTCACCTTCCTTACCCTTACCCTTATTCTTGTTTTTCTCAGAATTAGTCTCCTTCTTTTTATCACCCTTGCGGGTGAGTTTACCCTTCCTGACTAGAGTCTCAGTGAGGGTAGCAGACAACTCGATGGCTTGGCGAAGGGTAGTAGGATTAACACCAGTCAAAATCTCCAGAATAGAATCGGGTAGCCCATCAATATACCTCTCGATCGCTTTATCCGGAGGGGTAACCATGGTGGGACACAATAGACTGAGTTCTTCAAAACGATCCGTGTATGCACGGTGTTCAGCCCCATCTTGCTTTAAGCCATCAAACTCTCGTTCCAAAACTCGAATTTCATGACGGGGACAAAACTCCTTCATCATGAGAGCCCGAAGCTCTTCCCATGTCTGTGCCAACGCCACTTCGGCACCCCTATCGCGCTTAATACCATTCCACCAGGTAAGCGCTCGCTTCTCAAACACGCTTGAAGCAAATTCAACCCTACGCGCATTCTGACACTGCACGTGTAAGAATGTGCTCTCGATACTTTCAAACCACCGTAGGAGCGCAGTTGCTCCTTGCGACCCAGAAAACTTAAGCGGCTTCGCAGAATTGAAATTCTTGAAATTACAGTGTGCGTTATTGTTGTTGTTATTGCCGTTGTTGTTAAATATATCGTGGACTTGAGTTACAACCCCGGGAAGTACAGCAGCCACTTGTTGAGAAACCAGGGCTGCGATCTCTTCAATAGTAAAAGTTCGAGGATCGCGTCGAGGAGGCATTCTAAAAGAGGAAAACATGAAAGAAAGCGAGTGAGATGATTGGATGAAAAGAATGAGATGAAACAAAATCAACAAGAGCAAAGATGGTGGTCATTCGTCCGTATCACAGAGCAAACAAGCAACACACAGTGACTAATCAAAGTAAATGGGTCAAAAATAATGTATAATGAAGACATGCTCGCCTATAAGTGAACACTCATCCCAAGAATTCCCAGGTAAGCACAACTGGTCTCGCGTCTGATGAGATGTATACGAAGTGCTTGCCTAGACAGAAAACCCAGAATACAGGCATTCACCCTTCCAGTTTGCACATGTTCACATTATTTAAAACCCAAAACGTTTGACGGGATTTTGAAAATTTGAAGGCACAAGGCCAAAACCAAACTGAAAAGGGTTCAAAACCATATAAAAGAGAGTTCAAAACCTTACAATAGAGGGTTCAAAACCTTGTAATAATTTATTCAAAAACAGATGATTGTTTTTCAAAAATCGTTTCGGAAAAATTTTGGTTCCTTGTTTTGATAATCACCTAAGGATAGGTGATGTAAATGTTTTAAGATCTAAACACAACTAATTTGTGTTAGGGTCCTAGAAAAGTTATAGTCTAGGTCAAAGCATTACTAATAACCTAATTCCCTATAACCATTGGCTCTGATACCAACTCTTCTGTCACACCCCGACCGCGTAAAACAACAAATCGCGGCGGAAACATCGGGGCGTGTTGCGACAGAATTAATTGTTTCAAATCCATGGCAAACCAAGTTGTATTTTATTTATTAACAAAGGTGTTACATTGTTTCAAACAGGAAAATTTAGAGTTCAGAACATAATTAAACATAGTCTATCTTCTTTTAAAGTCTCTAAGGCACAGGTCCGCCCTAGTATCATGATCAACATCCTATGGAAAAGCTCCTGAAAACACATGTGAAAAATAGGTACGTCAGCATAAAAATGCCTGTGAGATACATAGGTTTGTGAAAATCAGATTCATGACTTATGTTTGAGAAAATGTTTAGTCATGAACCTTGTAATTTGATTCGTTTTGTAAATCACTTGAAAAACGATAAGATCAGATGATATGTATAATTAAGAGAATAATGTATGGTTAAATGAATAACCATTATAAACTGAGTTTGTATAAGATAAGTTGTTTGTAAAACAATGTATTGTGAACAGTATGTTATTTGTATGAAATGTTCTATGTATAAAACTGAAATGATTCAAATAACGCTACGATATATAATACCATACAAACACTTATATATAGGAAGTACCAGCGGCGTATCCACCATGCTTGTATCATATTACACACGCATCGTTACTTAATCACTTAATCAAACCAAACCAAACAATGTAAAATGTTCATGTCAAGATGTAAATCATGTAAAAATGTCTATGTCAAATATCCAAGTCAAATGTCTATGTTTAAACCAATAGTCAAAAGTCCTTGTATAAACCATGTCAAATGTTTATAAGTCCAAAAGTAGTCAAGTAATGTGTAACAAATGTCATGTATGGTAAGTAAAATAAGACTACTTAAACCATAAGTAAAAATGTACAAAACAAAGTATTTTGAATATATCAAAAAGTTATGTTTTGTAAAGTGATGCATGATACATTGATACGAACATTTATGTGGTAAGTTAACGCATACATTCAAGCCTTGAGACAGTCGGATAACCCTTTCAGTCAAGGTTATCAAAAGAATTGTATTCGGATTCAGTCATTCCTTACATCCAAACAAACCCGGGATGTCAGGAATGGGATTTGTCAAGTCCTATGGTACCACTACTTACTCCCGAGCGGCGTAGCAAATGTTAATGAACGTAATAAAGACCCGTTTGTGCAAACCAAATGTCATAGTAGTTGTATACATGTCATATGAAAACAATGTACTAAGTATGCTAAGTTAACATACAAAGTAGAAAAGTCTTGTAAAATCAATGTGCTAGCATGCTATCAGTCAACATACATAGCAGAAATGTAATGTAAATCAATGTGCTAGCATGCTATCAGTCAACATACGTAGCAGAAAGGTAATGTAAATCAATGTGCTTAGCATGTTATCAGTCAACATACATAGCAGAAAAGTAATGAAATCATGTACTATAATGTACTAACAAACATAGTCGGTATATGATGTGAAAACAGGAAAGCATGAAAGTAACAAGTAGGCACATGTGTTCCACCCCAAAACAGTTTGGAAAACAGTAAAAGAGGGGTCTATGTACTCACTTGAGATTGCTCAGATGTATAAAGATAATCACCAAGTAATGCTAGAGATCTCGGAATCAAACGGCACCTAATATAGGTAACTATGTTAATAACCGGACCTTAATCGGATGATTGGATAGAATGAGGTTTCGTAAACCAAACGAGTGTAGAGACTCGTGTCATTTGGTTTAACAAAGCCTACATACTAAATGAAACCTAACATAATTGTTTACGACCCATTACGACCCGTTTAGGAAGCTTATGCTACTTTAACGTGTCGTGCGCGTGAAACGCGTTCAGACCGCCTAACTAGTCCTATGACAAGTATTATATGCCTATACATGTTACATAATCAGTTATGTGACAAAGGTTTAGGTTACATATGCTTAATTACCAATTATACATGAAAAGGGTATTCTGGTAATTTACCTAAGGCATATAAACTACCTATCATACAACTACTTAAACGATGTGACCATAGGGTATAACCTCGGAAGGTTATTCCCTACTTACTATGGTCACCTAATGTATTTGGTCGGATCCTAATGATCGACCAACTGGGTCGAGTTCGAAGGTATAGGCGATTTATTAGATCGCCTACCCTACGACTCTAGACAACGTGGTAATCAGTGGGCATAGTCCCAAGGGACTATGACCAACGTGATTACACTCACGTTGCGAAGTTCAAACGAACTTCGCATTGACCATTACTGGTCAACGCTGAAAGTCAAACAAAGTTTGACTTTCTGACTCGAAAAGCAGTAAAAATAAGGAAAAGAACGAAAGAATACTAACCCAGGGTCCCCGAATGCTAAACTCAATTCGAAAATCTCAGGTATGAAACAAATGTTTCAACTTAGAGTTTCTCAAAGTGAATTTCTAGTGATTTTGAACAAAGGGGGTTGGGTTATTTATAGTTTTTGGTCCACCGCTAGGATCGTTTCTTGGAAAAGGGGAAAAGATCTAGTCCGTACACTTGTTGCAAGGTTATGGAAGCTTAATTCCATCCTTATCTAGTGACTAAGCAAGTGAAAACATGTGGTGGAGGATTAAACATGTGCAAACAGCCTGTTTTAAAAACTCTGCATCTGGTCAGAAGACCCCCTGCGCATCGTAGGGCAAAAGTCCCTGCGCATCGTAGGGGTGAAGTTTGGCAGATTTACAGTTTTGGTCCCTGAACTGTATTTAGGCCATTTTTGACACGTTTAAGGCCCGTTAACCCCATTTCAAACCTCTAAAATGAAGTTAAAGTATAGGGAACTTAAAATGTGTTCAAAAATATCTCAGATGTCGGTTCGTTTAGCCGTACGAACGCGATGTTCGCTTAATTACGACGGAATGCGCACAAGCGCGAAAAACGATCCAAATGACGCGACGAATGGATTTTTCTTAAGGCGAACACTAAAATATAATATAGTCATGCTTACATAAATTTTTGGATGTCCAGATGTATTCAGAACGTAAGTTATGCGCGAAAATGCAAACTTGTGCACTTTTTGACACTTTTAGTCCCTGAATGACCCAAAAGTTTATTTTAGCACACCGAACCCCTCAAAGCCTATTTCTAAGCTATGTAAAGGATATTTAAGGTGTGTTTAACTTATGGTTATGTTCCGGAATGTTCGTTACAGTTTAAATTGACATACCTTCGCAGTTTGTCATATTTAGTCCCTGTAAACGAATTAACTTGCTTTTGCCATACCAATGCCTTCAAAACTTATTTCTAAGTTATTTAAAGGTTATTTAAGGTATGTTGAGTATATGATGATGTTCCGGAGTATTTCTCGCATTAAACTGAGTACGTTTACGCACTAGTTTGCGTATAACTCTCCAGAAAGCGATGTAGAGTTTGAAATTACATAAAAGTCAAAACATGAAAAATGTAAAACATAACAAAACAAACATTGTGATCAAATAACATTGGTTTATTGATAACAGAACTGTTCATAGTGATTACAAGCACAGTTGTTACACTAAATGACTACGAATGCTCGATCAGGTATCACCCAGGCAAAGCCAATGTTGTGGCTGACGCCCTCAGTCGAAAGGACACTGCGCCCAAGCGCGTACGAGCTTTACAACTCACTATACAGTCTAGTCTTCCTTCTCAGATACGAGATGCTCATGTAGAAGCATTGAAACCAGAAAACATCAGGGCTGAAGCCCTACGCGGCTCAAGGCAACGCTTAGAACAGAAGGAAGACGGTGCTTACTATGTCACAGGACGCATTTGGGTCCCACTTTATGGCAACCTACGAGAGCTTGTGATGGATGAGGCACACAAGTCTCGCTACTCAGTACATCCTGGTTCGGATAAGATGTACCACGACCTCAGAACTACCTACTGGTGGCCTAGCATGAAGGCCCACATAGCAACTTACGTCAGCAAGTGTTTGACTTGTGCGAGAGTCAAAGTCGAATACCAGAAACCTTCAGGCCTACTTCAACAACCAGAGATACCACAATGGAAATGGGAGCAAATTTCCATGGATTTTGTTACTGGCCTGCCTAGATCACAACGTGGTAACGATACTATTTGGGTGATCGTGGATCGACTCACAAAGTCTGCTCACTTCCTGGCTATCAAAGAAACGGATAAGTCCTCCACTCTAGCAGAAGTATACCTAAAGGAAGTTGTCTCGAGGCACGGGGTGCCCACCTCTATTATCTCAGATCGAGATGCACGTTTTACATCAGAATTGTGGCAAGCAATGCACAAGTCCTTTGGCTCAAGGTTAGACATGAGCACAGCTTATCACCCGCAAACGGATGGGCAGTCTGAACGCACCATCTAGACCCTCGAAGATATGCTTAGGGCATGTGTTATTGACTTTGGAAACGGCTGGGAAAGGCATCTGCCACTTGTGGAATTTTCGTACAACAATAGCTACCACACCAGCATTAAAGCTGCTCCGTTTGAGGCATTGTACGGGCGTAAATGCCGATCACCTCTTTGTTGGGCAGAGGTGGGACATAGTCAGATTACTGGTCCAGAATATGTGGTTGACACTGTGACAACCCGCACTAAACCAGGTATCCGTACAACTTAATTAATGATTAATTACTACATGATTACTGTGCTTGATTGAACTAGCTGATAAACTGCTACCTGCATACTGATACATGCACTTACTTGCATCATACTTTATTTGCTGTCACTACATTACTTACATACGGCACCTTAGTGACAAACATGATGCACAAAAAGCACAGTAGCACTAAACGGATACACGGCAAACATGCTGATATGACCAGCATCAGGCAGACACTGCCTCTAAGGCCTGTTAAGAGCCTCATATATTTTGACTACATTGGTAGTGAGTGTAGGGATATAAGGGTTATGGTACCGCGTCTCTAGGGATAAGATACACTGATTCGGATGTGCCAAGAACGTACTTTAAGTACCAAACACAGCACTTTAATAATTTAACCAGCTTCTAGCTGACTAGTAAAGTGCCAGAAAATGAGAAAATAACACTAGACACTTTCTAAAGTGTCGGGAGAACAAATTGTGTCACTAAAAATGTAATAACGACACTTTAAAGCCTTATTAAGCGCTTTAACGGATTACTATCCAACCGAACAACCGGACTTTACCCGGAACACGAAAATATTAATATTTTCACTAAATATATTTTTCTAAACTAGTTAGGGTCCCTGATTACCCTAACACCCGTCATAACGCGCCTTATATTACTAACTAAGTTAAACACCTAAACTAACTTAGTTAACCTAACAACCCTCCTAACTACACTACTTAAAATCGAACTAACCTCCCACCCATGCCATAACCGGCCTCAATTAGGGGAACAAACAAGTACCAGGTTTGATTATAATATTGAGTTATGTTGGGTATCTAACTAGCACTAAGACCAATGGATAATACATTTAGATTTTGCCTATAAATACCCACTAAACACATGAGCTTATCCACTAAACACCACAACACAAAAACTACTCTCTCTCTCCCTTACCCACTCACGGCCGAACACCCCACCATCAACCACCATATTTTCGGTTCTTGTCTCTTCATTCCAAGATCATACAAACATCCAAGGTCGCGTATTAGGAGCTTTGGTGCAAGCGGAACACGAAGGACCTCAACCGTTAGCTTTTATCCACGCGTTTTTCATCACGATTCTTCCCTAGCCCCGAGCTAGAGGTATATTGTTTAAAACTTGTTTTTAAGCTTGTCTAAAGTGGTTAAAAGAACTATTGTCGGTTAAATATCGTAAACATGCGTTTTGAAACTTTAAAGTCTACTAAAATCACAAAAATGGAGGTTAATAGCATATAACTTGTGTAAAAGTCGTAGGACTTGAAATTTGTGTTTATCTAGACCCGATCTATGATGTGGTAGCTCAAATCTCCGTTTAACCCGACTTTGTAAAATCACGTATCATCACATAAGCTCGTTTTTGAAAGATACAAGGGTTAAAGGTGAAACACTACCACATTTAGAGCATGAACTTGTGTAAAAATATTTTACTTGTGTAAAAGTGGTTTAACCGGTAAATTGGTGTTTAAAACTAGCGGATCTACGTACCCGCAAGTGGTATTTTTGAAAGACCACACTCTAAAGAAATCATGTTTTTCTAAAGATGGATCTTACACTAATAAATATGATTTTTATAAACCACAAGTGTGTAGACACTTGTGAAATGGAAAGATCCGACAAATAACTATTTTTGGGAAAAATGACTAGAAGTTGTAAAGAACAGATTTCTCTAAACATGAGGTTTTTATGAGATTAAAGTTACTTTATATAAAGATCCACGAAATATAATGGGATTTACAATATAGATTCGGAAAAACTACAAGTTCATGCGATTATGCGATTTACATATTTATTTGACTAGTTTGATGTGTCGGAAATTGTTTGATTGAATAAAGAAGTTGATTGATTTGATTATTAAAAGAAAATGATACGCTTGAAAGCGTGGCCACCTCCAGTTACAGAGGAAACTCTGGCGAAATTTTCTAAAAACCTTACACTTAGGTTTATTTACACAACAAGTGTTAGAACTATTTTTGAACATACTTTCGAAACATAAATTTCGCCAGCACTATATTTTACTAAATATTCGGAGGTGGGATTTTCACAAAGATTAACGTGATAAATATATTTGTCACAACACTGTTTATGATTATTTTGTGAAATACATAAATATTGTTTTAGAGTGAAAATAATATTTACAAGCGTTAATGATTCCAAAACTTTACGAACGCTTCCACAAACATATAAGTTACACCGGTAATTACATTACCACAAGATTGATAAAACGTAACTTACGCACATGTATTGTATCCCCCATCCTTGGGAAGAAGAATAACTACCAAGTGTATACGAAACATAAACACGAAATAGTTGTCTAACTATTTCCCAAAGACATAAACTGTAAAGCTAAGGCACGGCCATCCGTCTAATAGAATTAGCACTTGTAGGTCGTTGCACAGCTTACTGTATTGGAGACACTTGGTAGAGACGCGCATTCACTGTGAGTTCATGTCCCCCTTTTCTCTAACTGTTTTCAGTTTACTTAACCGCGGGGGTGAAATACATGTTACATTGTTTACAAGTACTTTATACACGGTATGATTAACGTAAGGAGGTTTAGATCGTGTGAATGGGTAGGCGGAAACTTGAGGCTATTAATCCTCAGGGTAGGACCGAGGGACAGGAGCGGTAGATCTATCTGGGTGTAGCGAGCCCAGCCCCCGGCCAAACTAGAAACGGACCGTGGGGTGACTTTGTCCACATACTTTGCCGTGGCGAAATCTGCTAGGTTTGAGTCTTCCTACTTGCATTTCACAACATGCTAATGGCCTTGCAAACCATTGGTGATCACAAGTCCTCTTACACTGCTGCATACCAGGAAACTTTTATACTTACAAGTGTTTTACATACTCACTTACACATGAACTCGCTCAACATTATTGTTGATTTTTCAACTTACATGTATTTCAGGAAATTAACGAGATCTGGCACGGTATGGCATGTTTTCCGCTGCACTAGTTTCCGAGGTCATCCGGGGTTTAGGGGATGTGTCTCTTTCCTGGACAAGACACAATCCTTAAACCATGTTTATGTTATGTTTAAAGTTGTAATGTCGGTTGAACAAGGTTAAGGTTATTGGTTAAAACAATGGTACTGTATTTGGTTTTCAAAAACTTAATGGATGATCTTGCACGTTTTTAACTCATATAGCTTTGGTATGATTAAGCTATGGTATTAAGAAGTCACACCAAAATTTACCACGCTTCCGCAAAGCCAGGGTGTGACAGCTTGGTATCAGAGCTCTGATCATAGCGAACTAGGATTCTGTCTCGAGTCTAGACTATGATCACTAGGGCTCTCACGAAAACATTTTACTGCATACCACTTAAGTCCAGATCCACAACTTTTTACAAACAAATGTTGAGCACATTTTATTCGTTATTTTAGGCTCAGTCTGGGAGGCTGAGATAGGAGGCTAGTGGGACTAGAAGTGTTGGCTAGTGGGACTAGAAGTGTTGACTAGTGGGACTAGAAGTGTTGGCTAGTGGGACTAGAAGTGTTGACTAGTGGGACTAGAAGTGTTGGCTAGTGGGACTAGAAGTGTTGACTAGTGGGACTAGAAGTGTTGGCTAGTGGGACTAGAAGTGTTGGCTAGTGGGACTAGAAGGATAATTTGAATGTTTACGTGGTGACTACATGTTATATGACTATATGATTGATTATTATACGTATATGTGTTCGTGTTACAAACGTCATGCTTTCATCAAGTACTAGAAAGATGGACACTACGAACCCCATGACCATAGTATCAGACGACATAGTTCAACGAAGCACGAGGTGTACATTTCTGATACTACCGGCACAGACAATGACGACTTTCAGCCCTTTGTGCACTGCCTAAAGTCGTAGCAGAGCCTACTAATGGCTACCTTGTTGGGAATTTGCCCCCTGCCGCTTATCTCGTTGTTAATATGCCCCCGACGTTGTCTCTGAAGACGATGTCGAACTACTAAGAGGAGGACCCACTTGAGGGCGAGGCCCTATTGCTACTGGTATTAGACTACTGCATGCGGACGCTCCGTAGGGGAAACTCATGTCCATCCCCCTACCCCAGACTCATTTGAGTTTCTACATCCGCATCTTCGCACACACAGGGAATGCAGCACTACTTACACGACGCCGACCCTGATAGGGCATCATTAGCTGCACCGGATCCCGCACACAATTTTGAGTATGGTCGCGATATTGAGGACGATCCTGTTTTTCCCGCCTGGTGTGATCCAGACCATGACATTGAGTTCATGCACTTAGACCAGCCCTTGGGGGATCCTGTAACCCCTGTGATTATTGATCCAGCTGATTTTGAGATGGAGTTTTTGATTCGAAGCTAGCCGTGGTCCCTGAGCCAGGCATTGCTCCTGACCCCGCATTGGAGTATGACCCTGTTCATGCCTAGGCACCGGCTGTTGCTCCTTGATTGATCATCTGCTTGGATGAGAGAAAATTTGGGGTAACTGTGCAAGACAATTTATTATTACGGGGGCCCACGTAATAACGATTTGTAGTGCACAGGAATCCTGGTGGACTCTGCAGGTCAAGCTAATGATAACCTAAACACAAATGACCTAGGCGATGTAGCCTCGAGTTCATTCTATTACAAGCAACAAGCCAAATTGACAAGCCTATGTGAAGGCTCAGGAATTTATTTCCCCACTTATACAGTGAGTATATTTGCGTGTGAAATGGGGTGATTACATGATGGCCTACGTTGCTATATATATACCCCATAGACAATTGGAACATTGTCCAACCCGCTTCACGCTATTTCGACAAAAAGGGAATGTCACCCAGACGTGACACAAGCACCAGTACGTCGCCAAGGACAGAAGACGAGCTGCAAGAATGCATCTCACAGATAAATGCACGACATGAAGCCCTCCACTCTAAGTACAACGATGACATTTCTGGAGATAACCCTCCAACTGGCTGCACCTATAAACAGTTCCCGAACTGCAAGCCTTTGAACCTTGTCGGAACCGGAGGCACCGTTGCATTTGTTCGTTGGTCCGAAAAGACCGACTTCACTCTAAGAATGAGTAACTATTCGCCCCAACAGAGTGTTACCTACATCACAGGGATATTTCTAGATGGCACACTCTCTTAATGGAACCTCCAGGTTCAGACCCTTGGCACAGACGCTGCTTATACACTGAGCTGGGACGAGCTCAAGGAAACGATTGAGAAGAAATGTTGTTTTAGGACAGAAATTCAGAAACTTGACGTGGAGTCCTGAAATTTGAGAAAGGACGAACCCGAGACTCCTGAACATGAACAGCAATCGCACGACTTGTCTAGGGTCGTCCCCTACTAAGTCATTGATGTAGTATGATATAGTAGTGTAATTGTGAGCTTTACATTGTGGTCTTGAATTGTGGCAATACAATCGCAGTATTCTCATCACATGCGATGTTCAATCAATTGTTTATGTCCTATAACATAAGAGGTTATGTGATTGACTTGTTGATAACATGAAATGTTATGTGTTGGTATTGTTGAATGCATACGTACACTTCACTAACCTATGTGAAACGTCTTTTAGAAGATGCCGCCAAGACGCGAAACGCGCATGCCCACTAACGAGGCAGAACTGCAACAAATCATTGACGCTGCCATAGCACAGTATGCAGCATCTCAGCCCGGAACGAGCGGAAGTATTAACCAGGGCAACAATAACCCACCACACGGTAATATTTAAGTCATTAAGACATACCATGACCTAAACGGATTTCCTTAGCAAGAAAGCTAATATCTATCACATGTTGCAATGAATGTGCAGGGTGCACATACAAGCAGTTCTTAGACTGCAAGCCCACCAACTTCGATGGCACCGGAGGCGCTATCGCTTTTACTCGTTGGGCCGAGAAGACTGATTCCACCATCCGCATGAGCAAATGTGCGCTCGACCAACAGGTCACTTACATCTCAGGGCTGTTTCTAGACGGAGCCCTATCTTGGTGGAACTTACAAGTCCAGACGCTAGGCGAAGCTGCCGCCTACGCACTGACCTGGGCAGAGCTGAAAGAGCTTATGCGCAAGAAGTACTGTTCCCGCGCAGAAATTCAAAGGTTGGAGACTGAATTTTGGCACCTAAAAATGGACGGTCCGAAGGTAGCAGAGTACGTTCAGAGGTTTCATGACCTCTCTCAAGTGGTTCCTTATATGGTCACGCCAGAATACAAGCGAATTGAGCGCTTCATTTGGGGATTAGCTCCTCAAATCATTAGCATGGTAACCTCCTCCAAACCAGCAACTATCACGGAAGCCATTAATTTGAGCGTGGCTCTCACCGAGGAGGCAATTCGTTTAAACAAGTTTGATGAAGTCAAGGCGAAGAAGACAGAGACTCACGTTGAGTCCTCAGGAGATAACAAAAGGAAGTTTTCAAACTTCAAACAAGGCGTCAGTATGGCAGTAAAGAAAGGAAAATTAGCTGGCAGTACCAAGAAAGGAAAAGGGTACCAGGGCACCCAGCCCAAATGCAACAACTGCCAACGCCACCATACTGGCCATTGTAACGTGAGAGTTTGTGAATCTTGTGGAAAACCGGGCCACTCAAAGGAATCATGCTGGGCTAGTGCGGGCCGGGGAGGCCAGGGAGGATATCTGAATAGAAACGATAATCGTGGTGGTTTGGGAAATCGCCCACAAGGGAATAATCAAGGCTACAATGCAAATCAAGCCGGAACTGCCAATCAAAACAACCCGCCAGTTGGGGATGGTGCTGGAAGTGGAAAAAGATTAGGATGTTTTCATTGCGGTGACGTTGGGCACTTCAAGAGGGACTGCCCGGGATTGAACCAAGCCCAGGGAAGAGTGTTCCAAATCGGTGCACGGGAAGCACGCCAAGATCCAAATGTTGTTACGGGTACGTTCCCTATCAATCAACGCTATGCATCCGTTTTATTTGATACTGGTGCCGATTATAGCTTCGTATCATTAGAATTTAAGAATATGCTTGGGTTAGCTGCTAATAAGTTAGACATTCCCTACTCGATCGAATTAGCTAATGGAAAGTTAGTTGGAGCCGACGAAGTAATCAGAGGTTGTGTGATAGAATTGGGAGAACGCGAGTTTACTCTGGATCTACTACCAGTCCAATTGGGAAGCTTCGACGTGGTGGTAGGAATGGATTGGTTATCCAGAAACAAGGCTGAGATAGTATGTCACGAGAAAGTTGTTCGTATCCCAACTGATGATGGTGAGACAATTGTGGTTCACGGAGAGAAGCGTGACACACCGCTTAGATTTATCAGCTGCTTGAAAGCAAGGAAGTGTTTACAGAAAGGATGTGTTGCTTTTCTGGCACACATCGTAGACAAGAAGGCTGCCGAGCCAAGGATCGAAGACATCCCTGTCGTAAGGGAGTATCCCGAAGTCTTCCCAGAAGACTTACCCGGACTGCCACCTCAGAGGCAAGTGGAGTTTCACATTGACTTAGTTCCAGGCGCCGCGCCTGTGGCTAAGGCACCGTACAGACTTGCTCCGTCTGAGATGCAGGAATTGTCGACACAACTTCAAGAGTTGTTAGACAAGGGTTTTATCCGACCAAGCTTCTCACCTTGGGGAGCTCCGGTCTTGTTTGTCAAGAAGAAGGATGGAAGTTTCCGCATGTGTATTGACTACAGAGAATTGAACAAGCTGACGATCAAGAACAGGTACCCTCTGCCAAGAATCGACGATCTGTTCGACCAACTTCAAGGTTCAAGCTTCTACTCTAAGATCGATCTTCGATCTGGATACCATCAACTAAGGATACAGGAGGAAAGTATCCCGAAAACAGCCTTCCGAACTCGCTATGGACATTACGAGTTCCTCGTTATGCCATTTGGTTTGACAAACGCACCTGCAGTCTTTATGGACTTGATGAAAAGGGTTTGCAAGCCATACTTAGACAAGTTCGTGATTGTATTCATCGACGACATCTTGATTTACTCAAAGACGAAGGCTGAACACGAGCAGCATCTTAGAACCATATTGGAGCTGCTAAGGAAGGAACAGCTGTACGCCAAATTCTCCAAGTGCGAGTTTTGGCTACGCGAAGTCCAGTTTCTTGGACATGTGGTTAATGGGGATGGAATTCATGTTGATCCCACAAAGATCGAGGCAATCAAAAATTGGGAAACGCCTACAACGCCAACCGAGATTCGACAATTCTTGGGGTTGGCTGGCTACTATCGAAGGTTCATCGAGGATTTTTCAAAGATCGCTCAACCATTGACACTCCTCACGCAGAAGGAAAGGACGTTTGATTGGGGAATCAAACAGGATGAAGCGTTTCAGATATTGAAGGATAAGCTTTGTAACGCGCCAATCTTAGCTCTACCAGAAGGTACTGATGACTTTGTGGTATACTGCGACGCATCGCGTCAAGGATTGGGTTGTGTGTTGATGCAACGCCAAAAGGTCATTGCTTACGCATCACGCCAACTGAAAGTGCACGAAAAGAATTATACCACACACGATTTAGAGCTTGGCGCAGTGGTTTTCGCTTTGAAGATCTGGAGACACTACCTGTACGGTACGAAATGCACAATCTTCACAGATCACAAAAGCTTACAACATATATTCAACCAGAAGGAGTTGAATATGAGGCAAAGACGATGGGTTGAATTATTGAACGACTACGACTGCGAGATAAAGTATCACCCAGGGAAGGCGAATGTGGTCGCCGATGCCCTAAGTCGTAAAGAAAGAATCAAGCCCATAAGGGTTAGGGCTTTGGAAATGATCATACGAACCGATCTCTCCTTGCGCATTCGCGCTGCACAAAAGGAAGCTCTCAAGGAGGGAAACCTTGAGGAAGAATATCTCCGTGGAATGGAGAAGCTTTTGGTACCAAACGAGGAAGGGACGTTATGCTTTGAGAAAAGGATTTGGGTTCCTCTGTTTGGTGGATTAAGGGAAGTTATTTTCGATGAAGCGCACAAGTCACGGTACTCTATCCACCCTGGATCGGATAAGATGTACCAGGATCTCAAAGATTACTATTGGTGGCCTAGGATGAAAGGCGACGTTGCTATTTACGTGAGCAAATGTTTAACGTGCGCTAAGGTTAAGGCAGAATACCAGAAGCCTTCGGGACTTCTGCAACAACCTGAGATTCCCAAGTGGAAGTGGGAACAAATCTCAATGGATTTTGTTACAAAACTGCCAAGAACGCCAAGAGGCCATGATATGATTTGGGTGATTGTTGACCGCCTAACAAAGTCCGCACACTTTCTGCCCATCAAGGAGAAAGACAGTACTAGTAAACTTGCGGAAATTTACTTGAGAGAGATCGTAGCACGTCATGGAGTACCACTCTCGATCATCTCTGATAGAGACGGAAGATTTGTGTCAAGAATATGGCAATCTTTCCAAGAATCTTTTGGCTCACAATTGAATCTGAGCACTGCGTTCCATCCGCAAACTGACGGCCAGAGCGAGCGAACGATACAAACTTTGGAAGACATGCTGAGAGCATGTGTTATGGATTTAGGCGGTAGCTGGGATAAACACTTACCTTTGGTTGAATTTTCATACAACAACAGCTACCACACCAGTATTGGTGTCGCGCCATTTGAGGCCCTATACGGACGCAAGTGCCGATCACCACTATGTTGGTCTGACGCAGGTGATAGGCAGCTTGCTGGTCCCGAGATCGTCCAAGAGACGACAGACAAGATCGCGCAAATTCTTAAACGCATCGAAGCCGCTCGCCACAGACAAAAGGCCTATGCGGATCCAAACCGGAAGCATGTGGACTTCCAAGTCGGAGAAATGGTGTTGTTAAAGGTTTCACCCTGGACAGGGGTAGCACGCTTTGGAAAGCGTGGAAAGTTAAATCCGCGCTACATAGGTCCCTTCAGAATTCTGGAAAGAATTGGGACAGTAGCATACAAGTTGGACCTACCTGGTGAACTGAATGGTGTTCACGATACATTTCATGTATCCAATTTAAAGAAAAGTCCAACTCAGATTGACGTTGCCATTCCTATCGACGAGATTCATATTGACGACACGCTCCACTTCGTTGAAGAACCTGTTGAGGTCACGGATTGGAAAGTTAACAAGACCCGCCGGAGCAGTGTCAAACTCGTCAAGGTTCGTTGGAATGCCAGACATGGTCCTGAATTTACCTGGGAACGTGAGGACCGGATGAAAGAGAAATACCCCCACTTATTTCCTAAGAACCCTGCTTCTACAAGCAGAACTTAAATTTCGGGACGAAATTTATTTAACGGGGGGAGAATGTGACAACCCGCACTAAACCAGGTATCCGTACAACTTAATTAATGATTAATTACTACATGATTACTGTGCTTGATTGAACTAGCTGATAAACTGCTACCTGCATACTGATACATGCACTTACTTGCATCATACTTTATTTGCTGTCACTACATTACTTACATACGGCACCTTAGTGACAAACATGATGCACAAAAAGCACAGTAGCACTAAACGGATACACGGCAAACATGCTGATATGACCAGCATCAGGCAGACACTGCCTCTAAGGCCTGTTAAGAGCCTCATATATTTTGACTACACTGGTAGTGAGTGTAGGGATATAAGGGTTATGGTACCGCGTCTCTAGGGATAAGATACACTGATTCGGATGTGCCAAGAACGTACTTTAAGTACCAAACACAACACTTTAATAATTTAACCAGCTTCTAGCTGACTAGTAAAGTGCCAGAAAATGAGAAAATAACACTAGACACTTTCTAAAGTGTCGGGAGAACAAATTGTGTCACTAAAAATGTAATAACGACACTTTAAAGCCTTATTAAGCGCTTTAACGGATTACTATCCAACCGAACAACCGGACTTTACCCGGAACACGAAAATATTAATATTTTCACTAAATATATTTTTCTAAACTAGTTAGGGTCCCTGATTACCCTAACACCCGTCATAACGCGCCTTATATTACTAACTAAGTTAAACACCTAAACTAACTTAGTTAACCTAACAACCCTCCTAACTACACTACTTAAAATCGAACTAACCTCCCACCCATGCCATAACCGGCCTCAATTAGGGGAACAAACAAGTACCAGGTTTGATTATAATATTGAGTTATGTTGGGTATCTAACTAGCACTAAGACCAATGGATAATACATTTAGATTTTGCCTATAAATACC
Source organism: Helianthus tuberosus (assembly GCA_030545235.1). Classification (NCBI taxonomy): domain Eukaryota; kingdom Viridiplantae; phylum Streptophyta; class Magnoliopsida; order Asterales; family Asteraceae; genus Helianthus; species Helianthus tuberosus. The sequence continues at coordinate 104,115,091 of CM060360.1, forward strand.
CACTAAACACATGAGCTTATCCACTAAACACCACAACACAAAAACTACTCTCTCTCTCCCTTACCCACTCACGGCCGAACACCCCACCATCAACCACCATATTTTCGGTTCTTGTCTCTTCATTCCAAGATCATACAAACATCCAAGGTCGCGTATTAGGAGCTTTGGTGCAAGCGGAACACGAAGGACCTCAACCGTTAGCTTTTATCCACGCGTTTTTCATCACGATTCTTCCCTAGCCCCGAGCTAGAGGTATATTGTTTAAAACTTGTTTTTAAGCTTGTCTAAAGTGGTTAAAAGAACTATTGTCGGTTAAATATCGTAAACATGCGTTTTGAAACTTTAAAGTCTACTAAAATCACAAAAATGGAGGTTAATAGCATATAACTTGTGTAAAAGTCGTAGGACTTGAAATTTGTGTTTATCTAGACCCGATCTATGATGTGGTAGCTCAAATCTCCGTTTAACCCGACTTTGTAAAATCACGTATCATCACATAAGCTCGTTTTTGAAAGATACAAGGGTTAAAGGTGAAACACTACCACATTTAGAGCATGAACTTGTGTAAAAATATTTTACTTGTGTAAAAGTGGTTTAACCGGTAAATTGGTGTTTAAAACTAGCGGATCTACGTACCCGCAAGTGGTATTTTTGAAAGACCACACTCTAAAGAAATCATGTTTTTCTAAAGATGGATCTTACACTAATAAATATGATTTTTATAAACCACAAGTGTGTAGACACTTGTGAAATGGAAAGATCCGACAAATAACTATTTTTGGGAAAAATGACTAGAAGTTGTAAAGAACAGATTTCTCTAAACATGAGGTTTTTATGAGATTAAAGTTACTTTATATAAAGATCCACGAAATATAATGGGATTTACAATATAGATTCGGAAAAACTACAAGTTCATGCGATTATGCGATTTACATATTTATTTGACTAGTTTGATGTGTCGGAAATTGTTTGATTGAATAAAGAAGTTGATTGATTTGATTATTAAAAGAAAATGATACGCTTGAAAGCGTGGCCACCTCCAGTTACAGAGGAAACTCTGGCGAAATTTTCTAAAAACCTTACACTTAGGTTTATTTACACAACAAGTGTTAGAACTATTTTTGAACATACTTTCGAAACATAAATTTCGCCAGCACTATATTTTACTAAATATTCGGAGGTGGGATTTTCACAAAGATTAACGTGATAAATATATTTGTCACAACACTGTTTATGATTATTTTGTGAAATACATAAATATTGTTTTAGAGTGAAAATAATATTTACAAGCGTTAATGATTCCAAAACTTTACGAACGCTTCCACAAACATATAAGTTACACCGGTAATTACATTACCACAAGATTGATAAAACGTAACTTACGCACATGTATTGTATCCCCCATCCTTGGGAAGAAGAATAACTACCAAGTGTATACGAAACATAAACACGAAATAGTTGTCTAACTATTTCCCAAAGACATAAACTGTAAAGCTAAGGCACGGCCATCCGTCTAATAGAATTAGCACTTGTAGGTCGTTGCACAGCTTACTGTATTGGAGACACTTGGTAGAGACGCGCATTCACTGTGAGTTCATGTCCCCCTTTTCTCTAACTGTTTTCAGTTTACTTAACCGCGGGGGTGAAATACATGTTACATTGTTTACAAGTACTTTATACACGGTATGATTAACGTAAGGAGGTTTAGATCGTGTGAATGGGTAGGCGGAAACTTGAGGCTATTAATCCTCAGGGTAGGACCGAGGGACAGGAGCGGTAGATCTATCTGGGTGTAGCGAGCCCAGCCCCCGGCCAAACTAGAAACGGACCGTGGGGTGACTTTGTCCACATACTTTGCCGTGGCGAAATCTGCTAGGTTTGAGTCTTCCTACTTGCATTTCACAACATGCTAATGGCCTTGCAAACCATTGGTGATCACAAGTCCTCTTACACTGCTGCATACCAGGAAACTTTTATACTTACAAGTGTTTTACATACTCACTTACACATGAACTCGCTCAACATTATTGTTGATTTTTCAACTTACATGTATTTCAGGAAATTAACGAGATCTGGCACGGTATGGCATGTTTTCCGCTGCACTAGTTTCCGAGGTCATCCGGGGTTTAGGGGATGTGTCTCTTTCCTGGACAAGACACAATCCTTAAACCATGTTTATGTTATGTTTAAAGTTGTAATGTCGGTTGAACAAGGTTAAGGTTATTGGTTAAAACAATGGTACTGTATTTGGTTTTCAAAAACTTAATGGATGATCTTGCACGTTTTTAACTCATATAGCTTTGGTATGATTAAGCTATGGTATTAAGAAGTCACACCAAAATTTACCACGCTTCAGCAAAGCCAGGGTGTGACAGACACAACAGAGAAAATTGCTCAGATACGACAACGAATGGCGGCAGCTCGTGAGCGTCAGAAAGTCTACGCCGATAAGGACAAAAAAAAACCACTAGAGCTCCAGGTTGGGGAGCGTGTATTACTCAAAGTTTCACCCTGGAAGGGTGTGGTTCGTTTTGGGAAACGGGGCAAACTTAATCCACGATATGTTGGACCTTTTGAAGCTATAGAGAAAATAGGCAAGGTAGCCTACAAACTGAACTAACCAGCAGAACTCAGTGCAGTTCACAACGTTTTCCATGTGTCAAATCTGAAGAAGTGTCTGTCAGATGAGACCCACGTAGTTCCTTTGAAGGAGCTCACGATTGACGAGTAGTTACGATTCGTCGAGGAACCTGTTGAAATCACGGACCGGGATGTTAAGGTCCTCAAGCGTACTAGAATACCTCTCGTTCGAGTTCGTTGGAACTCACGTCGCGGCCCAGAGTTCACCTGGGAACGCGAAGATCAAATGAAACAAAAGTATCCCCAACTGTTCGCAACCGGTACAACCACTGCTGAGGCTGAAGCTACGGAATTTCGGGACGAAATTCCAGATCAACGGGGGGAGGATGTGACACCCCAGGAAAACCAGGAAAACCATGCAACTTAACTAGCTTCCTCAGTGAGTACGTGCTAAATTTCGGGACGAAATTTCTTTCAACTTGGGGATAATGTGACAACTCGTATTTCCGAACCTTTCATGTATTTTGAAGTAACCTGTGTGAGCGCTATGCGATTAACTATTGTGATTGTTTGCGATAAAAATGTTATGTTTTATTATGTGATAAGTGTTATGAGATTATAGTGTGTTATGTATATACGTATAACATATGTGAATCGCACAATGAATAACCGATTTCACAATACACCTCCGAGTCGCACAACATTCCTTCAATCACCTTGGGCTAGCACTCGGCCCAAACGAAACCACCAGCTGGGCTCGGCTCACTTATCAGATGTATATACACTCAGAACCTTGTGTGTACCCTTATATTACTTCATTACACAAAACACACAAAACCCTAACCTCTCTCAACCTCCTTCAAAGTCGACGGCAGCCTTCTACCCTTAACCCGAAGTCCCTTGTTACGAGTGTCCATGATTTCCACCGGCTAACTTGGTCAGTGTTTCATCTTAGTCTACTAAATATTAATCGTACTTGAGGCATGTGCATGCAAGATTTATTGGCTGATATGTGATATTGTGGTGAATAAAATAATGATTTGGATTTGCATGATGAATGCGTGTATAGATCTGAGTGAATACGTGATAGTTGCAGTCAATCGGATAAGAACTCTTTATTTTGGTCGGTCATTGTTCTCATAATTACATGTGATCTTACTTTGATTCGGTCCAATAGTATCAGGATTAGGAGGATGGTTGTCGGCCACAACTTGTAAACCCTTTGTGACTATTTAATGCTATGCACGTGCAGCCATATAAAGTCAGATAATTAAGAATGATGGGCGGCTATTAGGTATGTGGGTTGTCTGTGCCATGCATTGTTTCATATGTGTATAATTAGGTTGTATGAGGTGGTGACATATGTATGTTTTACATGGTGATTTGGGGGATGACATAAGATTGATGGTGATGTAACTGATTATGTTGATGCTCATGTATCCGGCTTCCATATAGATAATAACTAAGAACCGAATATGAATTAGTTGGGTGCGATGTGTTTGAACTCGTATATGATAGGCTGTTTGTATGATTTAGATGTTTAATTAGGGTTTCCTATGAATTACGTGATGATTGCTTGATTTGATCAATGATAGCGTGATATGGAAACTGTTAGTGATTAATTGATTATTTACATAACTGGAAATAATATAACTGATTGCATGATATCCGGACATTTAAACTGATCGCACAAGTTATGATTAATGGATAACTCATGGGCCTCAAAAGCCCAAAGGCAAGTCGCACAAGACACCCACAGTCGCACAAGACTGTGGGGTCGCACAAGTTGTTATGTTGGGCCGGGTATACATTTTGGGCTGGGTAACTAAGCTGATCGCACAAGTCAGCCTTGGTCGCACAAGATCAGATCTTGCATGATCAGATCTGATCGCACAAGATGTATTGGATCGCACAAGCCGTTATTGTTTAATGGTTGGGCCGAGACTTGTGTGGGCTTCACTTGTACGCTAAACTGATATCATATAAAACGTTCTATGTGTATACTATGTTGCCATGATCAATACGTGTTAGCAATCTGTTAAACTATGTGTAATCATACGTGCTTTACTCGAAACCAAAACCTGACTTGTATTGGTAACCCTGATAGGACGTGATTGACCACTAGCCTTTAGACTTGACCTTTCTGTGTTATCTGCCGAGCAAACCAAGGTGAGTTCACACTCCGTTACAAAGCATGGGGTTCCCAGGGGTTGGGAATGGGTTAAGGAATAGGGATTCCTCGTCCTGTTGAGACGTAACCAGGAACATAGATTCCTCGTCCGGTTGAGACGTATAAAACTATACTAGACTAGAACTCTATCAACGAAGTCCCTCCATTTTATATCGACTTAATCGCCGAGGCCAATGGCGAACGGGTCATTAGTTAAATAGCGCTATTAGGTTTAACAAACCTCACACCGTGCCGCAGAGGACGGGCGTGGACTAATGGACTATGGCACGTCAGTGATGATAGACACAGACGTTAGGGCACTTAAACATGACGAACGTTAGTAGTCGATATGGTAACGAGTCTGGTGAATTAAACATGGGGTAGCCCCCACGGCCATAGAGCCGGGCTGGAATAGCCAACGTAAGAACGGGTAACTAATAAACGTTTTTCGAACTATGGGGTAACCCCCACGGCTGGATAGCTGGTAAAGAGCAAACTGTGTTTTTGGAATAACTATAAACTGGACAACCAAACGTGAACTCACTCAACTAGTTGTTGACTCGTTACTACATGCTTTGCAGGTCTATAGGTACTTAGCTGGAGCTTGCACAAGGAAGAGTCGTTGTGGGACATGGACAGCTGTGTGCCATGTTAAACATTTGGATAATTAAACTTTGGATTTGGTTTTAAACATTATGCTTCCGCTCATAACTTAACTATGTTTGTTTTGGATAGTAATCGTGTTGGTTGGACTTTTACATTAAATATTTACTGGTTCAATATGATTAGTGGTTTGATCCTGGTCAGTCACGCCTCCAAGCGGTGATACTCCGCGTGTGGATTTTGGGGGTGTGACAGTTTAAACGATTGGAACGATTTGAACAAGTTAAACGAATGGAACAAACGATTGGTTTTGGGTTGTGATTAGATAATGGGACGGGTGTAACATGATAAAACCATGGTAGATACGCCGCTGGTACTTCTTATATATAAGTGTTTTTATCATATTACATTCTGTGGCATTATTTAGTGCACTTGGGCAAACGATTTTAAAACGATATCTCATAACGATGTTTACTAAACGATATAAACCATACGAATTTTACTAACGAGACGATTTACAATTTGGTTTACTTAAACAAATGTTTTGGGTTAAGATTCATGGCTATGAGATTTTATAAACTATAACCAACTTGTTTTGAGTTGGTTAATCATGTTGCAATACTGTACACTTTTCAAAAACAAGGTTTTCAACTATTGACTCTTGTAGTCTAACGAGGTATTGCAACATGTAAACGAGCCATGAATCCGACACTCTCACAAAACCTATGTGCTCGCCGCCATTTCTTTAATGACTTTATTTTTACATATGTTTCAGGTGGCGTTGAATGATGTCGATTACGAATAGGATGCATGCTCACTTAGGACTGGACGAGGCCTTAGTGATTTAATAATGATTATAGACTATGTTTGACTTGTTTGTTTAACTTTAAAACAATGTAAATATTTAATAATGCAATAAAACGAAACTTTTTGAATCCATGTTGTGAAACAATAATTCTGTTTTTTGGGTAAAGTGAAACAATAATTATGTCGCTCCACTCCCCGACGTTTCCGCCGCGGTTTCGTTGTTTTAACGTGGTCGGGGTGTGACAATACCCGGTAAATGAACGGACTCTGATGAAAGGCCCTTAAGGAAAGGAGCTTTCCTATTTTTTTTCAGGGAGGGAATCCTCATTGTGTACTACCTAGCCGGCTCTCTTATCTATCACGGAGTCGCCTAATGAAGCTACGAGGGTTTGCTAGAATTAAAGGAAACCGGGCACTAAAAGAGAGATTTCAATGGATACTTACCGGTGGTTGCTCTGGTTCCTGCAATGAGGAAGGTTTTGAAGACTTTCTTTACGTTTTCCGAATAAGCATGATAGACCTCTTATCGAGATTTATTCTACAATGCCTCTATTTAAGCTACAAAAACACGATTACCATGGGTCTCGGCTATTATCACCCTACTTGAGGTAGTTGAAAAGGGGCTTTAATGCGCTTGCTTACACGAAAGAATTAAGTAGCCTTCTGAATCGACATCTTTCTCTTCCAATCGTATTGATTTTCTTGTAAGGGAAATAGGCTTCATTCCTATCTCCAACAGTGGTTTTTGCAAAGAGCGCTAGGCACCTCTTACTCTAATGAAAGGCCTTAAGGTAATAATCTCTTTCTTAGTCCAATAATGGAACTTTACTTTCTACCATTTCATAAGGAAAGCAAAGGCAGTGGGCTATCAAGCAAAAACTAGGTCTCAAAACCCATAATTCAATGACTGAAATCGAAGACTAAAGGTAAGAAGACAGAGAGAGGAGTCTCAGGGAAAAAGAATTTGTGATGATTTTACCCTTCGTGAACCGAATTCCTTCTCTTACCTATTCAGAGGTCGTAGAATAGAAGAAGATATTATACGCTAACTAGAGGAATTCAGAGCTTACTATGATCGATACAAGATATAGACTATCTCTTTCTTTATTTGACAAGATATGAATAGAAGTTTTTCTTTGTTTCGGTTGGGCTTTCGTTTTGCTCGTGTGGTGTCAATCTGGTGCATGGTGTGTTTTTGATTCAGTAAGTGAGAGAGGTGGGATCGTAAACATGGATGAACGTAAAAAACATGAAGGCAATGTACAGGATGGTCGGTTCAAGCCACCATTACCGTTCCAGGGTTTAGCCAGTATGGTTATAAATATTGAAGGAAACATCTTTGTCCCGCGAAGAGGTGTTGTCCAGCAATCCAGTTCTGATCCGAAAGTGATTAACGTTATTGATGAACTAGAAAAGATCACCGTTCCAATCAGTCCAGAGCAACATGAACCGGATAATGTAAACAGCTTCAAAGGGCAGACATATGCAGAGAAACTAACCACGGTCAAACCAGTTCAGAAGGTTAATTTCAGATTCATGGAAAACAATAAAGCGGATGAAGACGTTCAAGTGGATGTTACTATACCGATTGCATCTGTTAAACAGGTACAAGACCGGTTTAAAAATGTTTTATTTGGATATTTTCTAGGGAAAAGGCTAGCATTTCCGGTTGTTGAGTACTTTGTTAGCCAGAGATGGGAAAAACTATGGTTTACAAAAGTGTATGATGAATGGCAAAGGGTTCTTCTTTTTTAAATTCAAGTCTAAAGAAGGAATGGATCAAGTTATACAGGATGGACCATGGTTGATTAGAAACAGTCCACTTTTCTTGAAACAGTGGTCAACAAATACTGAGCTGAAGAAGGAAGAATTAAAAAAGGTACCCGTTTGGGTTAAGATGCATGATGTTCCTTTGGCAGCCAATACGGAAGATGGTCTTAGTTTGATAGCATCAAAGATTGGTACCCCAAAGGTTCTTGATAATGAAACTACTAAGATGTGCTTAGACTCGTGGGGCAGGAGTGGATATGCGAGAGCGATTGTTGAGCTGGATGCGGACAAAGAACTGAAAGACAGTGCGACTGTGGCAATTCCTAATGTGGAAGAAGGTGGTTATCTTAAGAGTAACATCAAAGTGGAGTACGAATGGAAACCACCTCATTGCAATTCTTGTAATGTGTTTGGTCATGGGAGTGAAGAATTCCCCAATAGAGTCATCGACAAAATTAATGAGGAGGTTCATGACAAAGATCATACGGATGCTCAGGGGTTTAAGAGTGGTAACAAACGAAAGAAAGGTTCAAAACAGCAGTTTAATGTGAAGGAAAAGCAGCGGTTAATATACAGACCAAAGAAATCAAATGAGAAAACGGATTCTACAAACCCGAGTTCTTCCAAAGGTCCGACTAATCCCAAGGAACCGGTAATCAGAATTTCTAACACTTTTGATGCTCTCGGTAATATGAATAATGAGTGGGGATCAGAGACGGATGAGGTAAGAATTGACCCGAAGGTGGGGGGTATGATTTCATGAACGACTATCAACCAAAGAACTCGAATAACACAGGTGCAAGCACACCTGATCAGGAAGTTATCAATGGATAGTGTTGCGGCCTGGAATGTTAGGGGTTTGAGCTACCACCTCAAGCAAAAGGAGGTTCAAAAGTTTGTAAAAGATAATAACTTGCAAGTTATAGTTGTTCTAGAGTCTCATGTTCAAGTGGATAATCTTAACAAGGTGTGTAACAATGTGTTTCGGAAGTGGGATTGGACTTCAAATGGTAGTATGTGTAACAAAGGTACGCGTATTATTTTAGGTTGGAATGTGGAAAATGTGGATGTCGTTGTTGTGCATGCTACTAGCCAAGTCGTCCATACTAAAGTGATTTTCAAAAGAGATGGAACTATGATAAATGTTTCTTTTGTTTATGCTAGTAATAATGATCAAGAAAGGAAAAAATTGTGGGAATCGTTGAAGGTTCATAAACAGGCGGTTCAATCGGGTCCATGGATTATTATGGGGGACTTTAATGTGGTCCTGAATTTAGAAGACAAGTGCACAGGTTCGTCAACCGTGAGTGTGACTATGAGAGATTTCAATGATTGTGTTAATTATCTTCAAGTGTTGGATATTAGAGCTCATGGTATGCAATATATGTGGAATCAACGGCCAAAGGATGGTGTTGGAATTCGGAGGAAACTAGACAGAATTATGGGGAATATTAGTTTTGTGGATAAATTCGTGGATGCCTATGCGGTATTTCTTCCAAATGGTATTTCGGATCATTGCCCTGCTTTATTAAAAAATCATATGGCGTCTCGGAATAAACCTAAACCTTTCAAATTTACTAATCTCTTGACTCATAAAAAAGAGTTTTTGCAAGTGGTGAATAATGGTTGGGCCGTAGAGGTGTTGGGAGTCCCTATGTTTCGGGTTGTTAAGAAGCTAAGAAGTCTTTTAGAGTGTTGCTGAAACAACAAGGTAATATTCATAAGAGGGTAATTGACTTGAAGGCTGAGCTAGATAATTTACAGAAGAACTTAGACGCTGACCCGTTTAATCCGAGCATTAAAGCAGCCGAATCAGTTTGTGTTAAGAAGTACTTGGAGGCTACTATAGATGAGGAGAGATTCTTGAAACAGAAAGCGAAACAAAAGTGGCTTGAAGCTGGTGACTTGAATACAACGTATTTTCATAATGTATTGAAATGTCGAAATCATATTAACAAAATTAATGTCATCAAAGACAAGGATGGAAATAGTTATGAAGGTGCCGAAGTTTCTACGGCTTTGGTCAATCATTTTCGAGATTTCTTGGGCTCGGATGGGGGTATGGTTAGTCGAGTTAGTCAAGAAATATTCTCGGTTACTCTTAACCCTACTGTGGTGGATTCTATGTGCAGGCCAGTGTCCTCGGAAGAAGTTAAAGATGCAATTTTTTCTATTAATGAAAACAAGGCTCCGGGACCTGATGGGTATACGTCGGAATTTTTTAAAAAGGCTTGGACTATTGTTGGAACTGAGGTAACGGCTGCTATAATCGATTTCTTTGAATCGGGTAGACTGCTTCAGGAGATTAACCACACGTTTCTTGCGCTCATCCCAAAGGTTTCTACACCGGGAGTAGTCACAGACTACAGACCTATATCGTGTTGTAATGTGGTGTACAAGGGCATTAGTAAGATTATAACTACAAGGATTCTTGAAGGTTTAAAGGATCTTATATGTCACACCCTCAAATTCCACATGCGGAGTACCACCGCGAGGCGTGCGACTGACCAGGATCCAGCCACTAATTATTTTGAACCGTTTGGTTATTATTATAAGTAATGGTAAAATTAGCGACCAATTTAAATTTTTCAAAACATAGTTTAAGTTGCAGCGGAAAGGAAAAGAATACATATTGTAATTTAAAGCCACAAGTTTATTAGTTATGAACTTACAAACCACGCACTCCAGCCGATTGCAATGTCCGTCCTAAACTGTATCGAGCAACCTGCAAAGCATGCAGTAGGGTATCGACATAAAGTTGGCGAGTTCACGAGTTGTCCAGTTTTAGTTGTTGAAAACGTAAGTTTTTTAGATAAAACATTTATAATCACGTCATGGGGAGCTACCCCATATGAAAGCTACTAAACTGGCGTTACCGAAACTTTTGACGAGAAGATTTTGTGCCCCGAGTCAATGTCTATCGTCATTGACCAAGATGCAAGGTATACTAGTTCACGCCCGATCTCCCCCGGTCATGGTGTGAGGTTGTCAAACCTAATAGCGCTATCAACTAAGAACCCGTTCGCCCCCGGCGATTAATCGGTACTATGAGCAGGGACTTTACATGATAGAGGTTCGTTTAGTTTTGCTAGTTGTGATTTATAAATAATATCCAAACGTATCTCCCCCGGAGATAGTGATTTAAAAGCACCCATTCGTATGTTCCCCCGGAAATATTAGTTTGAAAGTATTCTTCCCAGAGATGGCAGTTTGTTCGTGTCCCTCCCTGGGACGCATGCTTTTAGTGTGTCTGAACTCACCTTGGTATATGTTACTAGGTTGTACCCTAGGCATGAACACTTGTACATTCCATAATAATTTTATATTTCACATATTAGGATAATATGAAGTAGGACAAAGCCATCATCCAATCACACATTCAGTATGCATCAACTCAGAAAGGAAAAACAACTTTCATATTATGATTTCAGATTATCTCACATTTGGAGAGTTGTACCCTATGCTTAATCACTTGTACCCTCAGCATCAATTACCAAATAGCAGCCACCTTTTAAACATTAGAGCACAGATAAGACAACTATTCTTTTTAGATTCTATCAATCACATGACACCTCATCTCCTAAATATAAAAGCATGCATTAAACAGTTGTACCCTACGCATATAATTTCGTACATACCATGAAAACATAGATTCAAGCCTTCAAACAACAGTTATCATCCAAATCAAGTGCATGGCAGTTTATAGAGATTTAATCAACATAAGCATCAATTATTAACAACAAACATATACTGCTTCAGTGAGCATAAGTCAACTTTATTCATCCTTTCACATAAAACCAAATAGTTTTTAACAACAACTTTTGAACTCTAGGTTTATTTGCAAACAAACAGCTAATACCTAGGTATACATATGCTTAAAATCTCATAACATAACACACATAGACACACTTTCATTTAAAGAAAACGCAGAGGATTCAAATCACTATTAGGAGCATGAAATGTAAAACAAGGGTCTCGCACACTGACCGAAGAAACCATGGAACGAGTGTGTGTGTGTCACCGATTCGTCTCGTATCATGACCCGAAACTCCAACTACTGAAAACCCGACACTCGGAATGGAGCTTGAACCGCTCTGAAAGGAGCCGCCGCCGCTGTGTACTGTCGCTGGTCTCCGCCGCGACCCGCTGCCGCTGCGGCTCTGGTTTGTTACTGTCGGTCGTCATCACCAGCTCACTCTCTCTCTCTTTCTCTCTGCAGCTCCGATTCTCTCTCACTCGAGTCCATATGTGTGCGTGTAAGGGTGATGCGAGTTGGATGGTGAGTTGTGGGTGTGATGGTATAACAGAGAGGGGGTGTTTGTTTGGTTGGCCGGAATGTATCTCCGATCACCGGAGTCAAATCTGATCGGACAGGGGATAGGGGAGAAGGTGGGTTATACGGCTGAACATATGTTGTAGGGTTTTAGAGGATTTGAGAAAAATGAGGGGTGAGGGTCTATAAGGATTATTTATAGGGTAGGGTTTAGGTTTAGGAAGTAGGCTTTGGGCCTAGCCCAAGTGCGTGTGTGTGTGTGCCCATAAAACATAACGTGTCTAGCTAGAACGAACAGGCCCGATTAATAAATGTAGCGGTAATTAAATAATAAATGAAAACTTCTCGATGCGGATTATTATTATTATTTCATAAATAATAATGTTAATAACAATACCGATATTTAATGAGTGCACGTTACTAAAATAACATTCGCTCGACAACGAGAGTACGGGTTGTGACATTCTCCCCATGTTACAGAAATTTCGTCCTCGAAATTTAAGAAAAGGTCATGCGACTCACTCTAAATGTATACTTAGATTTCCATTACTATACGTAGATACAAGCAGTTTCATGAAAGTCCATAGAACGAACATGCAAGCCACATAGCACATACAGTCACGTAGCACGAAAAAAATCACGTAGCACAAGATTCATAACGTTTGTTCGTATCTCACATAGTATAGAATTTCACAAATTTAATTATAACATAACGATGAAATCACGCGGGAAAGCCCGAAGCGTCACATTATCCCCAAGTTCAAGAAATTTCGTCCCGAAATTTAGCGCGCAACCACTGCCAAGCTAGTGTGTTAAAATGTTTCAACGGGGTGTCACATCATCCCTCCGTTAGTGTGGAATTTCGTTCCGAATTTCCGTTGTAGCTTCAGTGCTGGGAGTCTCGTTTGCAACAAATGGGGATACTTGTGCTTCATCTTTTCTTCCCGTTCCCAGGTAAACTCTGGGCCACAGCGCGAGATCCAACGAACTCGGTCTGTTAGCATACTATACCACGCTTGAGGGTTTTGATTTCTTGATCCTTGATCTCAACCGGTTCCCCAACGAAGCGTAGTTTGTTGCTGACCACGAGTTCCTAAAAAGGACAACGAATGTTTCATCTAACAGACACTTCTTCAGATTAGAAGCGCGAAGGACGTTGTGTACCGCATTCAGCTCTTCAGGCCGGTTTAGTCTGTAAGCAACCTTACCGATCCTCTCGGAAATTTCGAACGGCCTGACGTATCGCGGATCAAGCTTGTCCCGTTTACCAAAACGAACCACACCCTTTTAGGGTGAGGCTTTAAGTAGGGCCGGGTCCCCGATCTGGACCTCTAGAGGTTTCCTACGCTTATCAGCGTAGCTTTTCTGACGGTCACGAACTGCCGCCATGTGTTGCTTGATCTGGGCAATCTTATCCGTTGTGTCAATTACAACTCTTGGGCCGGAAATTCAGCTTCCACCAACTTCCACCCAACACAGAGGAGTCCGGCATTTGCGTCCGTGCAGTGCCCCAAATGGTGCTGCCTGAATGCTAGTGTGGTAGCTGTTGTTGGAAGAGAATTCTACAAAAGAGGAGTGTCACTCATGTCCAAGTTCGATAACATATGTTCTCAGCATGCCCTTGAGTGTTTGGATGGTGCGTTTGGCCCGACCATCAGTTTGCGGGCGATAAGCAGCGCTCATGCCTAACAGTGATCCAAAAGTTTTTGTGCACAGCCTTGCGACGAATCGGATGCAAAACGAGGGTTACGATCAGATATAAGAGAAGTTGGCATCTCGTGCCTAGTATCTTCTACTCCCCAGTAGATGGCTGTCAGTTCGAGAATTTGTCAGTTTCTTTGGTCGCGTGCCGTTACCAGCAGATGTTTCATCAATGTCTTGGACAGGATAGGATAAGATAGAAGTACCTCATAGATTATCTTCCACTTGCTGGAGTTGCGGATTTTTGAGCATCTCCCTAATGTCAGGTGATACTCTTTTGTGTCAAAATCGTGAGGGGTTGCGTATGCGATCGAGAAGAGCGGGCTTTGCGACGTTAAAAGTCGCGCGTTGAAAACTTAACGCAGGGTGGTTTGGGTCGTAGGGATTCTAGGTTTAAGCGTAGGAGTCGTTCGGATCCCTACTGGTTCTCGGAGTAAGTTCAAATGTCGTCAAAGGAAACATGTGTCGAAATTTGACAGGAAAGGATAAATTCGAATGTCGTAACTAGGTGTTGATCGTATCGAGTTCAAAGAACAATGCTTGCGATACCCGTTACCCCCGGGGTATCCTTGGCTCGTTGCTCCAACGAATAACATTCATAGGAAGTAATTCGCCCAAACGGAGATTCGTGCAAAATATAGTAGGATAAGAATCATGGAATTTGTGAAGCATAACACGAGTATGCGAGAATATGCAAGAAGGGTAGTCGCAACCGATGCGTTCAGCTTGAGGCAAAACATAAAGGCTTTGGGATTGGTAATAAGGACTTATCAGACGTCGATGAGGCAGCTGGTCGTACACAAATCGTATGCGGTTAGAATAAGTAACGTCGCTTGCCGATAAGGAGCGTTACGTCGATGTGGTTTGCACAATAAGATGCGGCTAGAAAGGGATGACCATCACGCAGGTCTGTAGGTTTCAGGGTCTACTGAGACGTCTGGCAGGATGTGATTTCTCAGGTCGGTAGAAAATCAAGTTCGAGTGGGTTGTTCCAAGTTGTGCGAATGAGTTTGAAGTAGCGCTTGTGTCGTCGGGGGGGGGGGGGGGGGGGTTGATGTGAAACTGCGGAAACGGGCTCTCGAAAAAGCACGATTGAGGTAAATGTTGCCAATTCTCAGGGTTTATGAAGTTTGTCGACTAAAGGTCGATCTTGCTGAATTCATTAATCTGGAGAGAAATCTGGTCAAGGTTCTCGTATGAAGAAACGCGGATACTGTGATGAAGAAACGGTAGAAGCGGGGATACCATCTGGAGTAATAAACACAGATTCATACAAAAGCTAGCGAAAGGATTCACGGAATCAGAAAATTCGTCAAAGAATAATGGTTCTAGAGAATGAAGGATAAGGTAAGCATCTAGGTCACCGTACTCGTCGGTGGGTTGACTGGCTCATGCCTTCGTCTTGCCACGCTTCCAAATACGCCGGTTTGTAAGAAAGGTATCAATTTGCTAGGTTTTTGGGGCGTGCCATGTCACACCCCTAAAATACCACATGCGGAAACCCCCGCGAGGCGTGTGTCGTACCAGGATCCAAGCCACCAATCACATTGAACTCATAAATGTATTTAAATAAACTTTCATTCATTAACATAAAGTGTTACAAATGTTATATGTCATTCATTGTATACAGCGGAAGCATAATTCATTTGTTAAGTATTTCGTAAACCATGTGTACATAAACCATTAAGCTTGTATGGAGATTCTTTGTTTCTCGACCCATGACCACTCCAGCCTTCCAGACAGCAAGTTCCACAAGATATACCCTATAAACCTGCAAGCATGCAGACAAGTGTGCCAGACGACGCTGGTGAGTTCAAGGTTTTGTTAACGTGTGTAGTTACCAGATATCTGTTAAGCCAATTCAACGTTGTGATATGATGTTGTTTATGACTTGTTGAGATACCCTAGGGAGTGTGCCCATATGTATCCGGGAAGTGTGTCCCTTAATAACCTGGAAGTGTCTCCAGTCCCCAATGCCCCTAACCAAGCATTGGTAATGATGCCCAGATAATTAGTTCGCGCCCGTCCTTACGGCCCGGTGCGAGGTATCAAACCTAATAGCGCTATCAACTAATTACCCCGTTGCCCTACAGGCAATCCGATAATGATAGATTCCATGTTCAATAACCAAAACCCAATTTAACTGTTTACCCAAGATTCCCTTCCGAATGTTTACTAGTTGTCCCAAACCACCGGGACGCATGCTTGAGAAATGCAGTGAACTCACCTTAGGTTTGCTCGGTATGCTAAGTTAAGTGCTCACAAGAAATCAATCACGTCCTATAGTGCACGTATACTAAATCAGTTTATGTTCGTAACGTTTCACAGGTAATCTATGTCACAAAGTGTGTTTATGCATTTCTCATCAAGTAGCACATAACAGTGGTTTCATGTTCACACAGTCATACTCCATATAACTCAGTTCTTGGTAATATCTAACATGGTTAATTAATTAACATACTTGATGGTTTTTAACAGACTTAACAAGGTTAGTGTATTAAGCAAAAATAACAAGTTTTTCAGAATTAACCAGCATATCATGAGTAATAATTAACAGTGTTAATACAGTTAACTGAGTTAATAACTTAACTCAGTTAATAGATTTATCATAGTTACATGTTTAACAAGGTTACCTACTAACACAGTTAATAAGGTTAACAGAGTTAGCACACTAAGTTAACAGTTTAATAAAGTTAATTACTTAATAAAGTTAACTAACTTACATAATAGTTGGGCCAAATAAAACCTTAGGCCGTAAACTAAACCTGGTCGAATACTCATATGGGCCGAAATCACTTTAGTGATTTCGTCCAGTTTGTTAACAATTGTGGTGGGTGTTTTCGTTCGTATTATCATCATCAACAACTCTAACCAACACTAACTATCTCTACGGTTTTAATCCATGAATCGTTCGTTCATAATTTACAATCATCGATTATCATAACTGGGACATTAGGCATCTACTCAAATAACATATGATTCCTTATCCACCAAAAATAAACATAACAAGCCATACATGAAGATCCAGTTATATATCAGTCATCATGTTACAAGAATCCCTATCATATAAAACAAATCGAAATCACATGCCTATCACCATTACTTTTCATCAATGGCCGACAATGTTAATTGTTCTCATTTTGTGATTGGACCAAAATATGTAATCATCTAAATTTTCAAATCACTAACAAACATCATCATCTAATTTGGCAGTTCACAATTCCCAACCCTTGTCCACCGATTTGTCACCCCATCTCGATATCAATGAATCCAGTCAACAGTCCATGTGGTGTTCCTTATATTACAAATCGACAACATATATACAAACAATTAACAAGTGAATCTTGACTAACCTATTCTGACAACACCCACATGGGCCGCACCTTGACAATTCAAACTATAAATTAATTCTCAACAATTAATTCTCATATCAATGGACCGATTGTTTGCATGATCTATATCACAATGTACAATCATCATATATACATACATAACAAATAAACATCCACAAATGTCAAATCATCATAACCAGATTATATCATAATCATACGATAAACATCTTAAGTTAACAGAATATGTACATCACTAACCAGCGATCAAACAAGGAGGCTTTGGCTTCGACCGAGAGGGGCTGCCGTCGGGTTCCAGGAAAAACGAGAGAGAGGGAGATGTGATTTGTGATTAGGGTTTTGCCAATTACCAATTTCATGCACTAATAAAAAAATCCTATAATAAATCGATACTGGGCCAAAGCCCATTCCATGTTTTCTCCAGCCCACCCTCTAACGAAAACAATAGAGTGTTTTCATCCAGGAGGGTTTTCGTGGAGGGAAGTAGGGGTGATTTCATGAGTGGGGTTTACGGCTAGAAGATCTCTCATTGACAACAATACACATACATATATTTTGCTCATACAACCATATATTAACAAACATATTAACAAACATACAACTTAAACAATTTACGCGCACTTAATGCGAAGATGGAAATCTCAGAAACTCGGGTTGTCACATTATCCCCAACTTGAAAGAAATTTCGTCCCGAAATTTAGCACGTGGTTACTGAGGAAGCTAGTTGTGTTGTATAGTTTACTGGTTTTCCTGGGGTGTCACATCATCCCCCCGTTGATTTGGAATTTCGTCCCGAAATTCTGCAGTAGTAGCTTCAACCTTAGTAGTAGTTGCATTGGTTCCGAATAACTGGGGATACTTGAGTTTCATTTGATCTTCACGCTCACAGGTGAACTCTGGGCCACGGCGGGAGTTCCAACGAACTCGTACAAGCGGTATTCTAGTGTTCTTGAGGACCTTAACATCCCGGTCCGTGATTTCAATTGGTTCCTCGATGAATCGCAACTGTTCATCGATAGTGAGCTCTCTCAAAGGAACTATGTGGGTCTCATCTGACAGACACTTCTTCAGATTCGACACGTGAAAGACGTTGTGAACTGCACTGAGTTCAGCTGGTAAGTTCAATCTGTAGGCCACCCTGCCTATCTTTTCAATGACTTCGAATGGTCCGACATATCGCGGGTTAAGCTTGCCTCGTTTGCCAAAACGACCCACACCCTTCCAAGGTGAAACTTTGAGTAGCACTCGATCCCCAGCCTGGAACTCGAGTGGTTTCCTGTCTTTATCAGCGTATACCTTCTGACGGTCATGTGCTGCCGCCATGCGTTGTCGTATCTGTGTAATCTTTTCGGTAGTATCAACTACGAGTTCTGGACCTGTGATTTGACTATCACCCACCTCTGCCCAACAAAGAGGTGACCGGCATTTACGTCCGTACAATGCCTCAAATGGAGCGGCTTTAATGCTGGTGTGATAACTGTTATTGTATGAAAATTCCACAAGTGGCAGATGCTTTTCCCAGCCGTTGCCAAAGTCGATTACACATGCACGAAGCATGTCTTCTAGAGTTTGAATAGTGCGCTCAGACTGCCCATCCGTCTGAGGATGATAAGTTGTGCTCATGTCTAACCGAGAGCCAAAAGATTTGTGCATCGCTCGCCACAGTTCTGATGTAAAACGTGCATCTCGATCCGAGATAATAGAGGTGGGCACTCCGTGCCTCGAGACAACTTCCTTAAGATATATGTCTGCTAGTGTGGAGAACTTATCCGTTTCCTTAATAGCCAAGAAGTGTGCAGACTTTGTGAGTCGATCCACGATCACCCAAATAGTATCATTTCCGCGCTGAGATCTAGGCAGGCCTGTAACAAAATCCATGGAAATTTGTTCCCATTTCCATTGTGGTATCTCTGGTTGTTGGAGTGGGCCTGATGGTTTCTGGTATTCTGCCTTGACTCTCGAACAAGTCAAGCATTTGTTAACTTATGTTGCTATGTGAGCCTTCATGTTAGGCCACCAGTATGTAGTTTTGATATCGTGGTACATTTTATCCGAACCAGAATGTACTGAGTAGCGAGACTTATGAGCTTCATCCATTACCAGCTCGCGTAAGTTACCATAAAGTGGGACCCAAATGCGTCATGTGACATAGTAAGCACTATCTTCCTTCTGTTATAAGCGTTGCCTTGAGCCACGTAGGGCTTCAGCCCTGACGTTTTCTGGTTTCAATGCTTCTACCTGAGCATCTCGTATCTGGGAAGGAAGACTAGACTGTACAGTGAGTTGTAAAGCTCGCACGCGCTTAGGCGCGGTGTCCTTTCGACTGAGGGCGTCAGCCACAACATTGGCTTTGCCCGGATGGTACTTTATAGCACATTCGTAATCGTTAAGTAGTTCGACCCATCGATGTTGCCGCATGTTCAATTCCTTCTGCTTGAAAATATGCTCGAGACTCCTGTGATCAGTGTAGATGGTGCACTTAGTGCCATACAGGTAATGTCGCCATATCTTGAGCGCAAGGACAACAGCTCCCAGCTCTAAATCATGTGTTGTGTAATTCCGTTCGTGAATCTTAAGTTGGCGCGAAGCATAAGCAATGACTTTATCCCGTTGCATCAACACACATCCAAGACCTTGGATGGGTGCGTCGCAGTAGACTACAAAATCGTCCATGCCTTCAGGCAATGAGAGGATAGGTGCGCTACAAAGTCTATCCTTTAAGTGCTGAAACGCTGTTCCCTGTGTATTACCCCAACGATAAACAACACCTTTCTGTGTCAGTAGTGTAAGCGGCTGTGCAATCTTTGAAAAGTCTTTGATGAACCTTCTATAGTATCCCGCCAAACCCAAGAATTGGCGTATTTCTGTCGGTGTGCGAGGTGCAGGCCAGTTCTTGATCGAATCTACCTTGGATGGATCGACATGAATCCCATCCTTGTTTACCACGTGGCCTAGAAAGTAGACTTCACGAAGCCAGAAGTCGCATTTTGAAAACTTAGCGTATAGTTGTTCCGTTCGTAGGAGTTCCAAAATAAGTCGTAAGTGTTGCTCGTGTTCCTCCCGACTCTTCGAGTAGATCAGGATGTCATCAATGAAAATAATAACAAACTTGTCAAGATAGGGTTTGCACACCCTGTTCATAAGGTCCATGAAAATCGCAGGCGCGTTCGTTAACCCGAATGGCATGACTAGAAACTCGTAGTGGCCGTAGCGTGTTCTGAATGCTGTTTTGGAGACGTCCTCATCCCGGACTCTCAGTTGGTGATAACCTGACCTCAGATCAATCTTCGAGTAATAACTCGACCCTTGAAATTGGTCGAATAAGTCGTCGATGCGTGGAAGAGGATAGCGATTCTTCACAGTCACCTTGTTCAGTTCGCGATAGTCTATACACATGCGGAAGGTACCGTCCTTCTTCTTTACAAATAGTACTGGAACTCCCCAGGGCGAAGAGCTAGATCGCTAAAACTCCCACCCGGTAGTTCCTGAAGTTGATTAGACAGTTCTGGCAGCCCTCCTGGTGCAAGTCGGTATGGAGTACGCGTGACCAAGGCTGCTTCTGGCGTGAGATTAAACTGAGATTTTGCCTAACAGTTGTGGAAGTAAGCCTGAAAGTTCCTCGGGTAGCAAACCGAGAGGGATCACAAACAATTGGTGGATCCTCGATCCTCTTTTCCCTCAGCCCTAACATCAGTAACGGTTGCTAACACTGCGGAGTAATCCCTCCGTAGACACTTCTGACCTTCATAGCTGAAATGGCACTACCTTTTGCACTACTCTGATGCTTTAGAACAAATAACGATTCTCCACTCAAAGTTTTCTCCTCACTGAGTATATCTGCGTGATTTCTGGATAACCAACTCACACTAACTACTGCGTTGTACCCATCGAGGATAGTAGAAGGAAGGTCGACGTCGAACATTTGTCCCACAAGGTCGTGTTTACACCCCAACGAACATATGAGATTTCATTTGACTTGCCATCAGCCGATTCCACATCAGGTTTGGTTTTCAAGAAGTATCAGGGTCAAGCAAAATAGAGACGAAGCGAACAGCTACCCATACAAGCTACCATGTTGCTGCTATGCCTGACGTCGCCTACGCCAATCCTAAATGTCCTTCCACGAGCATCATTTCCAGTGTTGTTGTTATGGTTGCGAGGGTTCCCATTACTATCATTATTCCCTTGGTTGTTGACGTCTTGACTTAACAACAGTCAATCCCTGTCAATGTCATCTTCGTTTCCATGCTGTAGACTACGATTACAAGTACCTTGATGTTGCCGCGACTGTTGCCCCCAATGTCGTTGCTTGAAACGAAGCCCTACAATCTTTCACCATCAAAATCCATCTTTTCGCATTCTGTGCCACGCGCTACTCACTGTGCTGGTAGCCACATATTTCACACTATAATCTGTTGTCATCGTTTATGTTCCGATTGATTCGTAAGAGTTGACTCCCACGAGTCGCTGACTAGAGTTAAGAATTCGATTGAAGTCAATGTGCTGGTGTTTGTTGCCGGTAATCAGGGTTGTCCAAATACTGAGGTCGGTAAAATACTACGCTCACCCTTTTGTCCATCGATCTAGCAAGTAGATTGAGTAATACGCGGTATGCTGTGGCAGTGTTGCCAAAGTGTCCACACTTCGGAGTCTAAGACGTCAATACACAGAGTTTCAGCAAACGAAGAGAAGCGAGAAAGATATAGAGCAGCACAAGGACGTCCGTGCAAGCACCTAACATTCTACACGTTTCGCTAGGCGTTCAGATGGGTGTTCAGGTACTACTCGATGGCATCGAGATTCAAAAGGATTCAGAGAGAGGTGAAAAGGTCACATTCGAGTAGGAGACGGTCACTGATATGACTCCTATAAATTTGTTACGTTTCACGCTGATCAAATAACAGAGCGGAACCCCTTCTTCACTTGTTAAGCCTCACTGGGACTCACATGCACCCCACATTATTATTATGTGTGCAATAATATTGTGATTTGCATGCTCATCTCAGCTCCTCCTAACTCATGTCGAATGGTTCCTCAAACTCGAGTAGCAAACAAAGAGCATCACAAAATGTGAGTCACGAATGTTTAGGGAAACACCACCCTAGTAGTCATATAACACGTGCAAGTAATACGTAAGTTCATACTGTTGTGTTAAACGTGCAATCACATGCAATATCATATGTAAGTGTTCACTAGTTACGCAGTACAATGAGTTCAAGAGACGAACCTTGCAATCTGGAGCTGAGTGTCATGGTCGTATTCTCTGTTGTCAAAACTGTTCGGTTATAGTCTGGTTTTATAAAAACGTTTTTAAAACCAAGTTCACTATAACCAGTGGCTCTGATACCAAACTGTCACACCCCTAAAATACCACATGCGGAAACCCCCGCGAGGCGTGTGTCGTACCAGGATCCAAGCCACCAATCACATTGAACTCATAAATGTATTTAAATAAACTTTCAATCATTAACATAAAGTGTTACAAATGTTATATGTCATTCATTGTATACAGCGGAAGCATAATTCATTTGTTAAGTATTTCGTAAACCATGTGTACATAAACCATTAAGCTTGTATGGAGATTCTTTGTTTCTCGACCCATGACCACTCCAGCCTTCCAGACAGCAAGTTCCACAAGATATACCCTATAAACCTGCAAGCATGCAGACAAGTGTGTCAGACGACGCTGGTGAGTTCAAGGTTTTGTTAACGTGTGTAGTTACCAGATATCTGTTAAGCCAATTCAACGTTGTGATATGATGTTGTTTATGACTTGTTGAGATACCCTAGGGAGTGTGCCCATATGTATCCGGGAAGTGTGTCCCTTAATAACCTGGAAGTGTGTCCAGTCCCCAATGCCCCTAACCAAGCATTGGTAATGATGCCCAGATAATTAGTTCGCGCCCGTCCTTACGGCCCGGTGCGAGGTATCAAACCTAATAGCGCTATCAACTAATTACCCCATTGCCCTATAGGCAATCCGATAATGATAGATTCCATGTTCAATAACCAAAACCCAATTTAACTGTTTACCCAAGATTCCCTTCCAAATGTTTACTAGTTGTCCCAAACCACCGGGACGCATGCTTGAGAAATGCAGTGAACTCACCTTAGGTTTGCTCGGTATGCTAAGTTAAGTGCTCACAAGAAATCAATCACGTCCTATAGTGCACGTATACTAAATCAGTTTATGTTCGTAACGTTTCACAGGTAATCTATGTCACAAAGTGTGTTTATGCATTTCTCATCAAGTAGCACATAACAGTGGTTTCATGTTCACACAGTCATACTCCATATAACTCAGTTCTTGGTAATATCTAACATGGTTAATTAATTAACATACTTGATGGTTTTTAACAGACTTAACAAGGTTAGTGTATTAAGCAAAAATAACAAGTTTTTCAGAATTAACCAGCATATCATGAGTAATAATTAACAGTGTTAATACAGTTAACTGAGTTAATAACTTAACTCAGTTAATAGATTTATCATAGTTACATGTTTAACAAGGTTACCTACTAACACAGTTAATAAGGTTAACAGAGTTAGCACACTAAGTTAACAGTTTAATAAAGTTAATTACTTAATAAAGTTAACTAACTTACATAATAGTTGGGCCAAATAAAACCTTAGGCCGTAAACTAAACCTGGTCGAATACTCATATGGGCCGAAATCACTTTAGTGATTTCGTCCAGTTTGTTAACAATTGTGGTGGGTGTTTTCGTTCGTATTATCATCATCAACAACTCTAACCAACACTAACTATCTCTACGGTTTTAATCCACGAATCGTTCGTTCATAATTTACAATCATCGATTATCATAACAGGGACATTAGGCATCTACTCAAATAACATATGATTCCTTATCCACCAAAAATAAACATAACAAGCCATACATGAAGATCCAGTTATATATCAGTCATCATGTTACAAGAATCCCTATCATATAAAACAAATCGAAATCACATGCCTATCACCATTACTTTTCATCAATGGCCGACAATGTTAATTGTTCTCATTTTGTGATTGGACCAAAATATGTAATCATCTAAATTTTCAAATCACTAACAAACATCATCATCTAATTTGGCAGTTCACAATTCCCAACCCTTGTCCACCGATTTGTCACCCCATCTCGATATCAATGAATCCAGTCAACAGTCCATGTGGTGTTCCTTATATTACAAATCGACAACATATATACAAACAATTAACAAGTGAATCTTGACTAACCTATTCTGACAACACCCACATGGGCCGCACCTTGACAATTCAAACTATAAATTAATTCTCAACAATTAATTCTCATATCAATGGACCGATTGTTTGCATGATCTATATCACAATGTACAATCATCATATATACATACATAACAAATAAACATCCACAAATGTCAAATCATCATAACCAGATTCTATCATAATCATACGATAAACATCTTAAGTTAACAGAATATGTACATCACTAACCAGCGATCAAACAAGGAGGGTTTGGCTTCGACCGAGAGGGGCTGCCGTCGGGTTCCAGGAAAAACGAGAGAGAGGGAGATGTGATTTGTGATTAGGGTTTTGCCAATTACCAATTTCATGCACTAATAAAACAAATCCTATAATAAATCGATACTGGGCCAAAGCCCATTCTATGTTTTCTCCAGCCCACCCTCTAACGAAAACAATAGAGTGTTTTCATCCAGGAGGGTTTTCGTGGAGGGAAGTAGGGGTGATTTCATGAGTGGGGTTTACGGCTAGAAGATCTCTCATTGACAACAATACACATACATATATTTTGCTCATACAACCATATATTAACAAACATATTAACAAACATACAACTTAAACAATTTACGCGCACTTAATGCGAAGATGGAAATCTCAGAAACTCGGGTTGTCACATGCTAAGGTATAAGGTTCAACTCGAATAAGGATTAACCATGTAACGAGGAATTAGGGAGAAATCAATCCTTGGTCGATGGAAAGGTGATACGATTGCTGGCACTACAATGAGAAGCATACACCACGCATGCTTTTCGTGTTCGAGACGTGCAAACAGAAACCCGAACGGTGTAGACTTACTAGAATGCTTCAAGAATCTAGGTGATCAGTCGTATGGGGGAACAAGTCTCACTACTTAAGTTGGGAAAAGAAATACATAAGTAAAAAGGATGCGAATGACGTCGTCGTTCCTTCTAATATCCCATGATATAGGGGTGGCTCCCCTTCGTCGATTCGTTCTCATAACTTCTCTATGTGCTTCGTAGCAGGCCTTCCCTGAGCAGGTATATCGAGTAAAAGTTTCCCGTGTCGATTCGTCATAGCCCAGGGATGACGTCAGGAAATATGTGGGCGAGGACTTGGAATAACTGGTTCCTTTCCCTAAGTGGGTCATGGTTTTGAATCAAGGTTAGGAGAATCCACTCCTGCTTATCGTAGATCAGGTTTGCATAGCTTTCGTATGATTCGCAGGGTTGAATACTAAATATATAGTTACATATTTACGCTCATATGTTACGTATATACATACACATTTACACATATGCACAAGTAGATGCCAATGACCATAATTACCATGTGAGTACCTGAATCTGACGAACCTTGCAATCCGGAGTGTGGTGTCGTTGTGTTTTTCATTAAGGAACAGTTATAGTTTGGTTTCCATATAAAAACATTTTTCATCTTAAAAAAATATTTTATATCTTAAACCTAGTTCACTATAACCAATGGCTCTGATACCAATCTGTCACACCCTCAAATTCCACATGCGGAGTACCACCGCGAGGCGTGCGACTGACCAGGATCCAGCCACTAATTATTTTGAACCGTTTGGTTATTATTATAAGTAATGGTAAAATTAGCGACCAATTTAAATTTTTCAAAACATAGTTTAAGTTGCAGCGGAAAGGAAAAGAATACATATCGTAATTTAAAGCCACAAGTTTATTAGTTATGAACTTACAAACCACGCACTCCAGCCGATTGCAATGTCCGTCCTAAACTGTATCGAGCAACCTGCAAAGCATGCAGTAGGGTATCAACATAAAGTTGGCGAGTTCACGAGTTGTCCAGTTTTAGTTGTTGAAAACGTAAGTTTTTTAGATAAAACATTTATAATCACGTCATGGGGAGCTACCCCATATGAAAGCTACTAAACTGGCGTTACCGAAACTTTTGACGAGAAGATTTTGTGCCCCGAGTCAATGTCTATCGTCATTGACCAAGATGCAAGGTATACTAGTTCACGCCCGATCTCCCCCGGTCACGGTGTGAGGTTGTCAAACCTAATAGCGCTATCAACTAAGAACCCGTTCGCCCCCGGCGATTAATCGGTACTATGAGCAGGGACTTTACATGATAGAGGTTCGTTTAGTTTTGCTAATTGTGATTTATAAATAATATCCAAACGTATCTCCCCCGGAGATAGTGATTTAAAAGCACCCATTCGTATGTTCCCCCGGAAATATTAGTTTGAAAGTATTCTTCCCAAAGATGGCAGTTTGTTCGTGTCCCTCCCTGGGACGCATGCTTTTAGTGTGTATGAACTCACCTTGGTTTGCTCGGCAGACAATTTACTTGTTTTACGTTGGTCAACCAAACCCTATTATGGTTTATAAATATTTATTAGGTTCGTATGCAGGAAATTTCACATATAGATTACACATATCTAACACATAGCATGCATCTCATACTAGCATGTACGCTATTGGGCCTATCCTAACATATGAGCATTTAAACAGTAGCAGCACATAGTCCGGTTAAGCAGTGGCAAATAACACACAATCCAAAACATGTAATCACATGGTGCGGCCCAATAACGGAGTCACGCAACCCAGTGGAGGCCAGGTGGTCTCGACTCGAGATCATGAGGTCTCGAGTCGCAATCATAAGGTCTTGGGTTGCAAATGGAAGGTCTCGAGTGATGCATGCATGAATCGAAACCTCGAGTTCTCGAGTCAGGTCCCGAGTCGAGACCAGGAGATCTCGAGTCGCAACCAAGTTGGTCTCGAGTCCCCTAATGTGCATGCTGGATCTCGAGTAGTCGTTCAATGGTCTCGAGTCGCAACCTCGTGGTCTCGACTCGCAACCACTTATGCAGGTACAGGTGGAAGCCTTCTAGAACATTCTCCAACTTTTGTAATACCCAATCAGATTTCATGAATATGTACTGTCCAATCAGAAATTTACTAACATGTTTTCACATTCTATTCTAATCAAATCATTTCATATAAAATAGGGCATACATAAAGTTGGACCAGCTCAAAATCAATTGTGCGATTTAGCATGTTCCTTAATTCACTAACTTTTTGGTATATGTTACTAGGTTGTACCCTAGGCATGAACACTTGTACATTCCATAATAATTTTATATTTCACATATTAGGATAATATGAAGTAGGACAAAGCCATCATCCAATCACACATTCAGTATGCATCAACTCAGAAAGGAAAAACAACTTTCATATTATGATTTCAGATTATCTCACATTTGGAGAGTTGTACCCTATGCTTAATCACTTGTACCCTCAGCATCAATTACCAAATAGCAGCCACCTTTTAAACATTAGAGCACAGATAAGACAACTATTCTTTTTAGATTCTATCAATCACATGACACCTCATCTCCTAAATATAAAAGCATGCATTAAACAGTTGTACCCTACGCATATAATTTCGTACATACCATGAAAACATAGATTCAAGCCTTCAAACAACAGTTATCATCCAAATCAAGTGCATGGCAGTTTATAGAGATTTCATCAACATAAGCATCAATTATTAACAACAAACATATACTGCTTCAGTGAGCATAAGTCATCTTTATTCATCCTTTCACATAAAACCAAATAGTTTTTAACAACAACTTTTGAACTCTAGGTTTATTTGCAAACAAACAGCTAATACCTAGGTATACATATGCTTAAAATCTCATAACATAACACACATAGACACACTTTCATTTAAAGAAAACGCAGAGGATTCAAATCACTATTAGGAGCATGAAATGTAAAACAAGGGTCTCGCACACTGACCGAAGAAACCATGGAACGAGTGTGTGTGTGTGTCACCGATTCGTCTCGTATCATGACCCGAAACTCCAACTACTGAAAACCCGACACTCGGAATGGAGCTTGAACCGCTCTGAAAGGAGCCGCCGCCGCTGTGTACTGTCGCTGGTCTCCGCCGCGACCCGCTGCCGCTGCGGCTCTGGTTTGTTACTGTCGGTCGTCATCACCAGCTCACTCTCTCTCTCTTTCTCTCTGCAGCTCCGATTCTCTCTCACTCGAGTCCATATGTGTGCGTGTAAGGGTGGTGCGAGTTGGATGGTGAGTTGTGGGTGTGATGGTATAACAGAGAGGGGGTGTTTGTTTGGTTGGCCGGAATGTATCTCCGATCGCCGGAGACAAATCTGATCGGACAGGGGATAGGGGAGGTGGGTTATGCGGCTGAACATATGTTGTAGGGTTTTAGAGGATTTGAGAAAAATGAGGGGTGAGGGTTTATAAGGATTATTTATAGGGTAGGGTTTAGGTTTAGGAAGTGGGCTTTGGGCCTAGCCCAAGTGCGTGTGTGTGTGTGCCCATAAAACATAACATGTCTAGCTAGAACGAACAGGCCCGATTAATAAATGTAGCGGTAATTAAATAATAAATGAAAACTTCCCGATGCGGATTATTATTATTATTTCATAAATAATAATGTTAATAACAATACCGATATTTAATAAGTGTGCGTTACTAAAATACCATTCGCTCGACAACGAGAGTATGGGTTATGACATTTTCCCCATGTTACAGAAATTTCGTCCTCGAAATTTAAGAAAAAGTCATGCGACTCACTCTAAATGTATACTTAGATTTCCATTACTATACGTAGATACAAGCAGTTTCATGAAAGTCCATAGAACGAACATGCAAGCCACATAGCACATACAGTCACGTGGCATGAAAAAAATCACGTAGCACAAGATTCATAACGTTTGTTCACCCCAAACAAATTAGACTCCTTTTCATACGCAATTTCCTACGATAGGGTAGGGATGAATGGCCGGTGAGATAGTTTGGAATATTAAATAGAAGACAATTATGCTCGACCGGTGGATCGAATTGAAGAACCTTCCGAACTTTCTTTTATCCAGGGTGTGATACCCACAACTTTGCCAATTCGAGTGCGAATTTCATTACCTACTTTATCCTTCATAGTGATTTGAGACTTTCTAGTCGAGGCTAGACAAAACTAAAGATTGCAGCTAGACATCCACCACAGCATTCCTATGTTCTTCTCGACTACAGTCGATCGACGAAAGGCATCTCTGATCCACCGATTCACCACTGAACGGCTTTGGATAAGTAAGAATACCGTATGTGATGTCATTTACCTCATATTTTAATAAGATCTGTATGAGGCTTGATAGATTTGGAAGAAAAACTGGAACTTTCTACATGAGGAGACGCGAAAAGGGCTTAGACGAGACCTAGCATCTCTCAGCTCAGATTCGGCATATCTAGTCTATTTTAGAAAAGACTGTTTTCGACGGTTTTGTTCCAAAGTGCTGGCCGTAACCAGCTCTTAACCCATTCCCGTAAGATAGTCCACTCAAACCCCTCTTCTTCAATCAGTACGTAGGGGAGAAGGGTAGACCCCAGTTTTTCTATCCTTTACTAGATACAAATGATATAGACAGAATATGAAGATTCTCCAGGGTCCGCGATAAGTACCCAATTGAATTGGAAAATTCCCATCATCTTCAACTTAGCTGGTTCTTGCTCTTTATAGTGGCTTAGCCCGCTTCAACCAGGAATCTGTCAAGTTAGTAGCTAATAAGAGAGTCTCACCCTCCCGCGTGATCCCTGTCACACCCCGACCGCGTAGAACATACAAATCGCGGCGGAAACATCGGGGCGTGTTGCAACAGAATTAATGTTTCACAACCATGGAAATTAAAGTTTCGTTTTATTCATTAGAAGTGTTACAATGTCTTAACAAACAAGGAAATACAACATAATTAACTAGTCTTGCATCTTTTATTGTCACTAAAGCCCAAGTCTGCCTATGTGTATCTTGATCATCTTATGCGACATCTCCTGAAAAACACATGTGAAAATATGGTACGTCAGCATAAAAATGCCGGTGAGATACATAGGTTTTGTGAAAATAGGTTTCATGACTTATGTTTGAGAAAATGTTTAGTCATGAACCTTGTTATTTGCTTTGTTTTGTAAACCATTTGAAAAACAATAAGATCAGATGATATGTATAAATAATGTAAGGTTAAATGAATAACCATGTAAAAATGAGTTTGTATAAGTTAAGTTGTTTGTAAATCAATGTCTTGTGAAAAAAAATATGTTATTTGCATAAAATGTTCTATGTCTCAAACTGAAATGATTCAAATAATGCTACGACATGTAATACCATACAAACACTTATATATAGGAAGTACCAGCGGCGTATCCACCATGCTTGTATCATATTACACCCGCATCATTACTTAATCACTTAATCAAACCAAACCAACAATGTAAATTGTCCATGTATAAATGAATTTGTCAAATGTATTGAATAATATGTCAAAATGCATGATCAATGTAAATCATGTAATGTGTAACCTAAATGATATGTATGGCTAGTGAAAACGCATCAACTAAACCATAGGTGAAATGCACAAAAACAAAGTATTGAAGTAAAACTGTGTTTAAATCAACGTTATGTTTTGTGTAAATGCATGATCAATGTCAATCATGTTAAAATGTCTATGTCTAATGTCTATGTCAAAATGTCCTGTATGGCTAGCGAAATGTGTCAACTAAACCATATGCACGAGAACATAGTATTGAAGTAAAACTGTGTTTAAATCAATATTATGTCTTGTGTAAATGCATGATCAAGGTCAATCATGTTAAAATGTCTATGTCTAAATGTCATGTATGGCTAGCGAAATGTCTCAACTAAACCATATGCACAAAAGCAAAGTATTGAAGTAAAACTGTGTTTAAATCAATATTATGTCTTGTGTAAATGCATGCTGTACTGATAATGAACATTTATGCGGTGTTGTTCCAATGCATACATCCAAGCCTTGCGACTGAGGTGATAAACCCTTAAACAAATTAAAGGTCTATCTGAGTAAATATCATCGAATTCGGTCATTCCTTTACTGTCCCCTTTCCCTGGGATGTCCGGAATGGGAGTTGTCAATTCCTATGGTACCACTACCTACTAACGAACGGCGTAGCTAATGTTAATGAATGTATTGTCCCATTTAACAAACCAAATGTCATACCAAAATGTAAGCATGTGATGAAATGAATCTGTACTAAGTATGCAACAAATGAACATACATAGCATGTGACGTGATGTGATGTAAAACAATGTACTAAGTATGAACTAAATGAACATACATAGCATAAAATGTCATGTAAAACGATGTACTAAGTATGCACGCTATATACATACATAGCATAAAATGTAATGAAATCATGTACTATAATGTACTAACGAACATAGCAGGTATATGATGTGAAAACAGGAAAGCATGAAAGTAACAAGTAGGCACATGTGTTCCACCCCAAAACAGTTTGGAAAACAGTAAAAGAGGGGTCTATGTACTCACTTGAGATTGCTCAGTAGTCCTTGAGTAACAACCAAACAATGCTAGAGATCACGGAAATCAAACGGCACCTAATATAGGTAACTATGTTAATTAACCGGACCTAAATCGGAAGATTGGGTAGTATTAGGGTTTGTAAACCAAATGAGTGTAGGAACTCATATGATATGGTTTAACAAAGCCTACATACTAAATGAAACTTAACCTAAGTGGCTACGACCCATTACGACCCGTTTAGGAAGCTTATGCTACTTTAACGTGTCGTTCGCGTAAAACGCGTTCGGAACGCCTAACTAGCCCTATGACAAGTGTTATATGCCTAAACATGTTACATAATCAGTTATGTGGCAAAAGTTTAGGTTACATATGCTAAATTACCAATTATACATGAAAAGGGTATTCTGGTAATTTACCTAAGGCATATAAACTACCTATCATACAACTACTTAAACGAAGTGACCATAGGGTATAACCTCGGAAGGTTATTCCCTACCTACTATGGCCACCTAATGTATTTGGTCGGATCCTAATGATCGACCAAATGGGTCGAGTTCGAAGGTATAGGCGATTTATCAGATCGCCTACCCTACGACTCTAGACAACGTGGTAATCAGTGGGCATAGTCCCAAAGGACTATGACCAACGTGATTACACTCACGTTGCGAAGTTCAAACGAACTTCGCATTGACCATTACTGGTCAACGCTGAAAGTCAAACAAAGTTTGACTTTCGGACTCGAAAAGCAGTAAAAATAAGGAAAAGAACGAAAGAATACTAACCCAGGGTCCCCGAATGCTAATCCCGACTTCAAGAACTCAGGTATGAAACAATGGTTTCAACTTAGAGCTCTCAAAATCAGAATTCTTGTAAGTTTTGCATTGGGGTGTTGGGGTATTTATAGTATTCGGGTAACCGTTGAGATCGTTTCTTGGAAAAGGGGAAACGATCAAGGCCGTACACTTGTCGGAACCTTATGGTGCCTAAAAGTGATCCTTATCTTCATGACTAAGCAATTAGGAACTTGTGGGTGAGGTTAAAACAGCTGCAGCCTGCTGTTTAGAAACTCTGAATCTGGTCAGCAGACCCCTAGCGCACCGCTACGCTTAAAGTGTAGCGCACCGCTAGGCACTATTTCGGCAGAATTACACTTTTGGTCCCTGAACTGTATTTAGGCCATTTTCGACACGTTTAAGGCCCGTTAACCCCATTTCAAAGCTCTAAAATGAAGTTAAAATATAGGGAACTTAAAATGTGCTCAAAAATATCTCGGATGTCGGTTCGTTTGGCCGTACGAACGCGATGTTCGCTTAATTACGACGGAATGCGCATAAGCGCGAAAAACGAACCAAATGACGCGACGAATGGATTTTTCTTAAGGCGAACACTAAAGCATAATATAGTCATACTTACATAAATTTTTGGAAGTCCGGATGTATTCAGAACGTAAGTTACGCGTAAAAATGCAAACTTGTGCACTTTTTGACGCTTTTAGTCCCTGAATGACACAAAAGTTTATTTTAGCATACCGAACACCTCAAAGCCTA
The DNA here is from genome assembly GCA_030545235.1 of Helianthus tuberosus. Classification (NCBI taxonomy): domain Eukaryota; kingdom Viridiplantae; phylum Streptophyta; class Magnoliopsida; order Asterales; family Asteraceae; genus Helianthus; species Helianthus tuberosus. The sequence goes on from CM060360.1 coordinate 104,148,493, forward strand.
TTTCTAAGCTATGTAAAGGATATTTATGGTATGTTTAACTTATGGTCATGATCCGGAAGGTCTGTTACAGTTCAAATTGGCATACTTTCGCAGTTTGTCAACTTTAGTCCCTGTAAGCGATTTAACTTTGCTTTCACCACACCAAACCTTCCAAAACTTATATTTAAGTTATGTAAAGGTTATTTAAGGTATGTTAAGCCTATTTCACTATTCCGGAGTGTTTGTTGCATTAAACTGGTTATATTTACGCATTGGTGCGCGTATAACCTTCCAGAAAGCGATTTAGAGTTTGAAATCGAATAAGAATCGATATGTGCAAATGATACACATATTAATACAAATCCAAAGTATGAAATACAATATTTCATTGGTTCGGTATTTGTTCGATGGCCGTGGAGGCACAGGTGTTACAGTCTCCCCTACTTTAGGAAATTTCGTCCCGAAATTTATTTAGAGGAAACTTGTAAGAGTTTAAAACATGAAGTTGAAAAGATCAAACAACATTGGTTAGGGTTCTGAACTTCTAGTAACCTTTAATAACATCATGATTGCAATGTAAGAGGGATACTTATATACAAGTATATGAAGCGTCATTGGTGCGTCCACCGTACCTCCATTACATCGTTCTCATTTTGTTATTGTTGTCACTATCGGTTCTTACACATAATAAACCTTACTGGTTTTCTATGCACTAAATTTCATAATTATGTAGGCCTCCATAATTAGACAATTCCTTGCACAGTTCACACAGTCTATTTTATAATGCGCAGGGGAAAACCAAATGAACAATCCTGTGATGAGTGTGACTAGACCGCCATAGAGTCCTTTTACTTAAATCATTAAATGATCTAAATAGACTATCAAGGAGTCTGTCTAGCTACATCACTAGATGTCATTCTTTAACCAGATTGCGAATCAATCTTTTGACTAGACCACTAAAAAGGGTCTCTTATGAATCATGGAGTAGTACTATAAAATCCAAGGGTCTTAACTATTACATAGAAGCCCATTAAGGAATTAAGATAGTACCTTTTGACTATCCTGCTACGAATCCCTCATATGAAGATATGAAAGATCCTGCGAGGATTTGGATAACGAATTATCCAGAGTATAAAAACACAAAATACTTAAATGAAAACTCAAGATGCATAAACACATAGTCATATAACCACAAAGATTGTTTGTTAATTTGTCTTGTTACTTGCGTACATGCATTTAAAGCACACTAGGAATCCATTCAACGGATTTCATTTGGTACTTTAAACGTTATCAAGAATCTAACTATAAAGATAGAAAGATTCAAAAAGAAAATTCGATTTCGATTATTAGGAACCGAAATGTTCGAATTGAGGTACATAAGGAATCCAATTAAGGACTCTGATTTGAATGATATCATCCACAAGGATCTAATTGTGAAGATAAAAAGATCCCCTATGGATTTTAGAAGTTGAAGATGTTTTGAAACCTTGCACTGGATGTGCTTATGTCAAAACATGAAGTAAGAATGCTTATGAAGTTGAGATGCTTGATATGTCAAGGCGACATATGAAGCAGAATTTGAAGGTTAAGTCAATGTATGAGGAAAATATTTTTGAAAACTATGCATGGGGTTCTTTTAAGAAAAATGTGTTTAACGTTTTTGAAACCTTATATATAATATTTTTGAAATCATAAAGTAGGTGTATTAGATAGATATATTTACAAAAATGTTTTAAAATCATGCGAGATGAATTTTGAAATTATGTATAAGGTTTTTGAAAGACATGAATGATGCTTTTCGAAATCATGCACTTGATAAGAAAATGTATTGTGTTAATATTGTCTTCAGACTATATGAAATATTTTGAAATTTGAAAGGTTGGTTTTGATAACATGGCCAATGTTTTTGAAATAACATAGACAATGTATCTAGAAAAATTGTTTTCAAACTATATGAAATGTTTTGAGATCATGAAGATTGTTTTGAAATACTGGTACTGTGTATGCTGAAAAATCAAAACGTAATGGGTATGAGATTTGAAAATACCCTTAGTTATCTAACCAAGGATTCAAAGGTACTGATGTGCAAAAAGCATGATTACTCATAGGTTCACTATATTTCATGTACTTCGTTTCTTAGAATGAAACGAGTACTTAGAATGTTCGAGGGAAACATGAGCGATCATTTGAAAGAGAGAAATCACAAAAGTAGTTTGTAAGGTACATAGTTCCTTGATGTAGGCATCATAGGAAAAGCCATATACACCTAGCAGGGGGTTGAGCTGGTTGGTTGGGGACGGCTTTACCATTGTGAGCGACCATGGCGAAGTTCTGAGAAGCCTTTCGCTTCTTTGACTTCTTAGGGGATAGTTCATCCACGGTCTTTGATTCCTCGATTGGTTTATTGGCTGATGGTGCTGTCACCTGACTAGGTCCTGCCTATCTTGGTGATCCTTGTGTGGCTTCATCCTGGAGACGATACATGCCAGTAGCCAATTCAACAGCCTTCAGGACTACTTCGCCTATTCGTTGGGTAAATTTGGCAGTCTGCTTGGATATCTGGGCGTCATCATGATGAAGAGACATTCTTGAAGGAAAAGAAAGGCATAGGGAGAAACAGGTGAAAGGTTTTTGGACAATCAAAACAGAATGATAACGCATGAAAATTGCGATCATTTGTTTGTTACCTAAGGCAAACAAATGAGACGGTGACTAATCAAGGTAAACAGGTCTTGTTAATGTATCACTGAAGACATGCTCGCCTATAAGTGAACACTCATCCCAAGAATTCCCAGGTAAGCACAACTGGTCTCGCGTCTGATGAGATGTATACGAAGTGCTTGCCTAGACAGAAAACCCAGAATACAGGCATTCACCCTTCCAGTTTGCACGTGTTCACATTATTTAAAACCCAAAACCTTGACGAGATTTTGAAAATTCAAAGGGATTCAAAACCATATAACAGAGAGTTCAAAACCTTACAATTGAGGGTTCAAAACCTAGTAATCAATCATCCTAGAACAGATGATTAGTTTTCAAAGCGGTTTTGAAATTTATGTTCTTGTTGTGGTCGTCGCCTAAGGATAGGTGACGGTATTGTTTTATGACTAAACGCAAGTAAACTCGCGTTAGGGTCCTAAGAAGGTTATAGACTAGGTCAAAGCATTACTAATAACCTAATTCCCTATAACCATTGGCTCTGATACCATCTTATCTGTCACACCCCGACCGCGTAGAACATACAAATCGCGGCGGAAACATCGGGGCGTGTTGCAACAGAATTAATGTTTCACAACCATGGAAATTAAAGTTTCGTTTTATTCATTAGAAGTGTTACAATGTCTTAACAAACAAGGAAATACAACATAATTAACTAGTCTTGCATCTTTTATTGTCACTAAAGCCCAAGTCTGCCTATGTGTATCTTGATCATCTTATGCGACATCTCCTGAAAAACACATGTGAAAATATGGTACGTCAGCATAAAAATGCCGGTGAGATACATAGGTTTTGTGAAAATAGGTTTCATGACTTATGTTTGAGAAAATGTTTAGTCATGAACCTTGTTATTTGCTTTGTTTTGTAAACCATTTGAAAAACAATAAGATCAGATGATATGTATAAATAATGTAAGGTTAAATGAATAACCATGTAAAAATGAGTTTGTATAAGTTAAGTTGTTTGTAAATCAATGTCTTGTGAAAAAAAATATGTTATTTGCATAAAATGTTCTATGTCTCAAACTGAAATGATTCAAATAATGCTACGACATGTAATACCATACAAACACTTATATATAGGAAGTACCAGCGGCGTATCCACCATGCTTGTATCATATTACACCCGCATCATTACTTAATCACTTAATCAAACCAAACCAACAATGTAAATTGTCCATGTATAAATGAATTTGTCAAATGTATTGAATAATATGTCAAAATGCATGATCAATGTAAATCATGTAATGTGTAACCTAAATGATATGTATGGCTAGTGAAAACGCATCAACTAAACCATAGGTGAAATGCACAAAAACAAAGTATTGAAGTAAAACTGTGTTTAAATCAACGTTATGTTTTGTGTAAATGCATGATCAATGTCAATCATGTTAAAATGTCTATGTCTAATGTCTATGTCAAAATGTCCTGTATGGCTAGCGAAATGTGTCAACTAAACCATATGCACGAGAACATAGTATTGAAGTAAAACTGTGTTTAAATCAATATTATGTCTTGTGTAAATGCATGATCAAGGTCAATCATGTTAAAATGTCTATGTCTAAATGTCATGTATGGCTAGCGAAATGTCTCAACTAAACCATATGCACAAAAGCAAAGTATTGAAGTAAAACTGTGTTTAAATCAATATTATGTCTTGTGTAAATGCATGCTGTACTGATAATGAACATTTATGCGGTGTTGTTCCAATGCATACATCCAAGCCTTGCGACTGAGGTGATAAACCCTTAAACAAATTAAAGGTCTATCTGAGTAAATATCATCGAATTCGGTCATTCCTTTACTGTCCCCTTTCCCTGGGATGTCCGGAATGGGAGTTGTCAATTCCTATGGTACCACTACCTACTAACGAACGGCGTAGCTAATGTTAATGAATGTATTGTCCCATTTAACAAACCAAATGTCATACCAAAATGTAAGCATGTGATGAAATGAATCTGTACTAAGTATGCAACAAATGAACATACATAGCATGTGACGTGATGTGATGTAAAACAATGTACTAAGTATGAACTAAATGAACATACATAGCATAAAATGTCATGTAAAACGATGTACTAAGTATGCACGCTATATACATACATAGCATAAAATGTAATGAAATCATGTACTATAATGTACTAACGAACATAGCAGGTATATGATGTGAAAACAGGAAAGCATGAAAGTAACAAGTAGGCACATGTGTTCCACCCCAAAACAGTTTGGAAAACAGTAAAAGAGGGGTCTATGTACTCACTTGAGATTGCTCAGTAGTCCTTGAGTAACAACCAAACAATGCTAGAGATCACGGAAATCAAACGGCACCTAATATAGGTAACTATGTTAATTAACCGGACCTAAATCGGAAGATTGGGTAGTATTAGGGTTTGTAAACCAAATGAGTGTAGGAACTCATATGATATGGTTTAACAAAGCCTACATACTAAATGAAACTTAACCTAAGTGGCTACGACCCATTACGACCCGTTTAGGAAGCTTATGCTACTTTAACGTGTCGTTCGCGTAAAACGCGTTCGGAACGCCTAACTAGCCCTATGACAAGTGTTATATGCCTAAACATGTTACATAATCAGTTATGTGGCAAAAGTTTAGGTTACATATGCTAAATTACCAATTATACATGAAAAGGGTATTCTGGTAATTTACCTAAGGCATATAAACTACCTATCATACAACTACTTAAACGAAGTGACCATAGGGTATAACCTCGGAAGGTTATTCCCTACCTACTATGGCCACCTAATGTATTTGGTCGGATCCTAATGATCGACCAAATGGGTCGAGTTCGAAGGTATAGGCGATTTATCAGATCGCCTACCCTACGACTCTAGACAACGTGGTAATCAGTGGGCATAGTCCCAAAGGACTATGACCAACGTGATTACACTCACGTTGCGAAGTTCAAACGAACTTCGCATTTACCATTACTGGTCAACGCTGAAAGTCAAACAAAGTTTGACTTTCGGACTCGAAAAGCAGTAAAAATAAGGAAAAGAACGAAAGAATACTAACCCAGGGTCCCCGAATGCTAATCCCGACTTCAAGAACTCAGGTATGAAACAATGGTTTCAACTTAGAGCTCTCAAAATCAGAATTCTTGTAAGTTTTGCATTGGGGTGTTGGGGTATTTATAGTATTCGGGTAACCGTTGAGATCGTTTCTTGGAAAAGGGGAAACGATCAAGGCCGTACACTTGTCGGAACCTTATGGTGCCTAAAAGTGATCCTTATCTTCATGACTAAGCAATTAGGAACTTGTGGGTGAGGTTAAAACAGCTGCAGCCTGCTGTTTAGAAACTCTGAATCTGGTCAGCAGACCCCTAGCGCACCGCTACGCTTAAAGTGTAGCGCACCGCTAGGCACTATTTCGGCAGAATTACACTTTTGGTCCCTGAACTGTATTTAGGTCATTTTCGACACGTTTAAGGCCCGTTAACCCCATTTCAAAGCTCTAAAATGAAGTTAAAATATAGGGAACTTAAAATGTGCTCAAAAATATCTCGGATGTCGGTTCGTTTGGCCGTACGAACGCGATGTTCGCTTAATTACGACGGAATGCGCATAAGCGCGAAAAACGAACCAAATGACGCGACGAATGGATTTTTCTTAAGGCGAACACTAAAGAATAATATAGTCATACTTACATAAATTTTTGGAAGTCCGGATGTATTCAGAACGTAAGTTACGCGTAAAAATGCAAACTTGTGCACTTTTTGACGCTTTTAGTCCCTGAATGACACAAAAGTTTATTTTAGCATACCGAACACCTCAAAGCCTATTTCTAAGCTATGTAAAGGATATTTATGGTATGTTTAACTTATGGTCATGATCCGGAAGGTCTGTTACAGTTCAAATTGGCATACTTTCGCAGTTTGTCAACTTTAGTCCCTGTAAGCGATTTAACTTTGCTTTCACCACACCAAACCTTCCAAAACTTATATTTAAGTTATGTAAAGGTTATTTAAGGTATGTTAAGCCTATTTCACTATTCCGGAGTGTTTGTTGCATTAAACTGGTTATATTTACGCATTGGTGCGCGTATAACCTTCCAGAAAGCGATTTAGAGTTTGAAATCGAATAAGAATCGATATGTGCAAATGATACACATATTAATACAAATCCAAAGTATGAAATACAATATTTCATTGGTTCGGTATTTGTTCGATGGCCGTGGAGGCACAGGTGTTACAATCCCGTAGTGCAAGCATCCATAGATCTTATCCATAAGGAAGATCCTGAGTCATCACCTTCTAACAGAAAAGTAACCCATAATCCCACACAAGGTAAGGAAAGAAAGCAGAAAGAAAAGACGAGAGCATAGTGATCACCGGCGCTTTTCGTGGGGGAAGTAGAGGAGACGCACTTGAACAGGCCAAAGGTCAAACCCCATTAGAGCTTAGCCAAGATGCTGTTTGGGAAGAAGCAAGAAAAAAACATAGAATACGATTCCGACTGGCTGAGTAATTTGGTGACTATTCGTGAAAACCAATTTGACGATCTTATTAATAGGAGGTGCACAGGCGCCCTCTCGCTCCTTACCGGCTATAGGAAGTTATTAAAAGTCTGGAAAGTACGTATTCCGTCGAATACTTGGATATAATAGTGAAAGACGTGTCTGCAAAAATACTTAAAAGTGCATTTTATCAGGAATCAAAAATTAACCGAGACATCCCCGATGAAAAGAAGGCAAAGGCCTTATTCAATGATGTAATCCGGAATCCGGAATAAAGAAATAGAAACACCAATGATTTCATCCGTACCTGGCACAGCTTTACTTGGCTTAGCTAGACTGCTTTGAGCTTTCTCATGTCGAGAGGGAGATTTAGCTTTAGCAAGAGCGCGCTAGATAACATAGGTTGGTGGGAAAATATGGGTAAGTTATAAAATGCTAGCATCGATCTGATCGCTCATATCCAGGTGTTTTAAAGCTCCCCTGGTCCTTTGCTGCAATGCATCTTTCCTAGCTATAATATTATGATCCTAATTGGTACCTAGATTCATGGGCAACCATTTATTCCAAAGATTTTGATAAAGAGATCTCTAGCCACTCTCTTCTTTTGAGAGGACAGCTCAATCAACTCAGCCCCTCTTGTCAAAATACTGAAAGAGAGAGTGAAGCATGTGTTTCGTTTACATTGAAAGGATCTAACTAGAGTTCTCTCTCTCCTTGGGCGATTTTGTTCTTCATGAAACCCTAGGTTTTTCTTCGTAATCTTTTGTATAACAGTCTGTGATTAGAGTTTTGATCTTTCAAAACTCTATAACGAACTAGTTAGCATTAGTGACTGATTTGGAATTAGGGTTTGCTTGTTTCCGTTCTTCATTCAATCGCCGCCTTAGAGATTATTTACGAAACCCTGATTGATTATATTAGTTGTTAATGATTGCGGTTAACTGAGATTAATTTAGCTAGATTGATACGCTTTTCTAATCAGTTAAGGGTTGAATATAGATCTTGGGGTTTAAGGATAAGGGTTTTGCATGTGATTGGTTTCCCTGGGCTTCTTGTCTTCTAAGTTGTTTCTTGCTGCATGGAGGGAGTCGCTGATAAGAGGAATGATCTGATGGGTAGAGAAAAGCCACCGGATGGTGGTGGTACCAATTCCACTCGGAAAAAAAGGGAATGGTATTGATGGTGTCGTCAATATTCAGGGGCTGAATAAGGATGATGGTGGTACATTATCTTCGCATGGTATTGGATTGAGAGTGACGAATATGGAGAATAATCCGTTGCTGCCGAGAAGGGGTTTATATTCGACATCTGGTTCGTCTTGGATGGTTTATCTAAGATATCTATACCTGTGGGCGAACAGACGAAGACGTTTCCTACGTTTGCTGACTTTAGAACACCTTCCCATGCAAACCCTAGTCAGGGTTCTGTCAAACAACAGGGGGGTAACCAGCATGTCGTTTCTGAAGAGGAAGGTTCGATCCTGGATGGAGAGTCTAATGTACTGAAACCAATGTCCTATGCGGAATCAGTTGTGGCTGCTCAGACTAAACATCAGACTAATCAGGTTAATTTCAGATCCCTAGCTTGTTCGATTGTGCATGATGGTTGTGATGTAGTGCTTCCCAAGGAATCTGTTAGAGCAGTTCAGGATAGGTTGTCGAATACGTTGTATGGGTACTTCTTGGGGGATAGAGAGGCATTCCCGGTTGTTGATTATTTTGTGAGGAATAATTGGAAGAAATTTGGTTTACAAAAGTCCATGATGAACGCAAATGGGTTTTTCTTTTTCCAGTTCATGAACAAAGATGGTATGATGAACGTTCTTAAAGAGGGGCCTTTGATTATCCGATCTCAACCTTTTTTTCTTAGTGTGTGGTCTCCTACTACAAAACTAGAGAAGAAAGAAGTTAAAAAGCTTCAAGTGTGGGTGAAAATACATGATGTTCCTATAGCTGCTTATACGGAGGATGGTTTGAGCATGATTGCCACTGCTATTGGGGAGCCAAAATTATTAGATTCTTATACTACCTCCATGTGTACGGATGGGTGGGGTAGGAGTAGTTATGCTAGAGCGTTATTGGAAATTTCAGCTGGGAATGATTTTGAGGAAATAGTTGTTGCGGTGCCTGAGCTCGAAGGTGAAGGATTTATAAAAGAGAAAATGTATGTTGAGTATGAATGGAGTCCCCATCGGTGTGCCCACTGTAGGGTTTTTGGTCATTCTGATGAGGTTTGCCTGAAGCAACCTAGGAAACCGAGTAAGCCAGCACCTAAACCTCAGAAGCAGAATATGGGTAAGCAGTCTAGAGGACTGACTAAGGGACCGGCAATGGATGCTGATGGTTTTACGAATGTGGTCTCTAAAAAAGCTGCTAAGAGGCCGGGTTTTACTGTTAATAAAGATAAACCGAAGTTTGAATATAGACCGGTGGGGTCGAAATTAAATGGTGGAATTAAAAAGACGGATCCGTCTACTTGTGGGGTGTCTCAGAACCCGTTTGATGTTCTTAGAGATGACCAGGGTGACGTTGGGGAACAGAAAAAGGGGATGGGGGACGAGTTAGGTGACTCGGATGATGAGGAGATCGTTGAAGTGTATAATGAGACAAATGAATTTATCATGAAGGGTACCAAAAGTTCTAGTGACATAAAAGGGGCAAGCACTCCTTCTTCAGAGGTGTTAAATGGGTAGTTTAGCGGTTTGGAACATTAGGGGATTGAACCGTCCCCTGAAACAAATGGAGGTTCGTCAGGTTGTAAAAAGCAGTAGGTTGAGTTTTTGTGCGATCCTTGAGTCTCATGTTGATGTTAGTAACTTGAGTAGAATTTGTAAGGCAGTTTTCCGTAACTGGAATTGGACGTCGAATGGGGGTAGGTGTGTGAAGGGTGCTCGTGTCATCATTGGCTGGAACCCGGGGGTGTTCGATGTTATGGTTTTAGAGCAAACGGATCAGATTATGCACCTTCAGCTTGTTGATAGACCTAACAAAAAGGTATTTTTTTGTTCAGTGGTGTATGCGGCTAATTATTATGTTACGCGTAGAGAGTTGTGGCACCAATTATCTATGCATAAAGTGTTAGTTAATAATAGTCCTTGGGTTATCATGGGAGATTTTAACTCGGCTCTTTATCTTGAGGATAAATCCATGGGCGTCTCCTATATCACTGCTGGTATGAAAGAATTTCAACATTGTGTGGATAAGATAGAGGTGTTTGATATAAATAGTTCGGGCATGCATTTCACGTGGAACCAAAAACCTAAGAAGGGTGTCGGCTTGCTCAAGAAAATTGATAGAGTGTTGGGTAATTCTTCTTTTATAGATGTGTTCCCTGGTGCATACGTTTTATTTAAACCCTATGGGGTTTCGGATCATTGTCCATGTATTCTTAATCTTCCGGTTGCTGAGAAAGCTAAGCCTAGACCATTTAAGTTTGCTAATCTTTTGATTCACAAGCCTGAATTCCTTGATATTGTGAAATCAAAGTGGGATACTCAAATAAATGGAGTCCATCAGTTTTGTGTTGTTAAGAAACTTCGGCTTCTGAAATCTCCTTTGCGGGCTCTTCTGTTTAAACAAGGAAACCTTAACAAAAAGGTTGATGATCTTCGGGCAAAGTTGGAAGATATTCAACGTGATCTAGATCGTGATCCTATGAATGAGGATCTCCGTGTTGCTGAAACTGTTACTCAATGAGATTTTCAAGAGGCTTGTTTGGATGAGGAACGGTTCCTAAAGTAGAAATCTAAGGTGGATTGGCTGATGGTAGGTGACTCTAACACTAAGTTTTTTCATATGTTTCTTAAGTGTAGGAACCACATCAGTCGGATAGATACGATTATTGATTCTAGTGGGGTTAGCCATGAGGGCGATAATGTCTCTAAAGAGTTTGTCAAACATTATGAGAATTTTTTAGGGTGTAAAGGGGATGTGTCCCTCCAACTGGCACCGGACCTTTTCACTAAAACATTGAGTACGGAAGTTGCGGCCAATATGGTTCGTCAGGTTACTTTGGAAGAAATTAAAGCGGCTATGTTTGATATTGGCAATGATAAAGTGCCTAGGCCTGATGGGTACACTGCATCATTTTTTAAAAGTGCTTGGCCTATAATTGGGATGGATGTCTCCATTGCGGTCCTTGATTTTTTTAACACAGGAAATTTACTTCAGAAGCTGAACCATACGCTCATTGTTCTTATCCCTAAAGTCTCCACGCCTTCATTTATTACCGGCCGATCTCGTGTTGTAATGTCCTTTTTAAATGTATTAGTAAGATCGCCACTGACCGTATGAAAGGAGCTCTGGATAGTATTGTGAGTATTAACCAATCGGCCTTTGTGCCAGGTACGAAGATCTCGGATAATATTCTCCTTACGCATGAACTTATGCATAATTACCATAGGAGTTTCGGGCCTCCTAGATGTGCATTCAAGGTGGACATTCAGAAAGCCTATGACACTGTTGAGTTGAGTTTTCTGAAAAATTTGTTGGTTGGTTTTGGATTTGCGGAGCGGATGGTGGACTGGATTATGTTATGTGTCTCGTCCACTACTTATTCAGTTTGTGTGAATGGGAACACTCATGGGTATTTTAAAGGGGAAAGGGGTTTAAGACAAGGAGATCTGATGTCCCCGTATTTGTTTACTCTTGTGATGGAGATTCTGACCTGTATCCTTCAACATGCTACCAGGATTGATTCGTCTTTCAGATTTCATAACAGATGTGAAAAGCAGAAAATCATTAACCTTTGTTTTGCAGATGATTTGTTCTTGTTCTCTAGAGGTGACGTTGCTTCAGTTAGCTGCATTATGGATTCCCTCTCAAAATTTTCAAACATGTCAGGTTTGGTTCCTAGCATTCAGAAAAGTACGGGTTTCTTTTGTAATGTGCCTAATCAGGTTAAGAGTGCTATTTTGAGCATTATGCCTTTTGTCGAAGGAGAGTTACCAGTGAGATATCTGGGTGTGCCCCTTATTACGTCGCGTCTTCTTTATAAGGATTGTAGTATTCTTGTTGAAAGACTTGAGAAACGCATTTCAAAATGGAAAAACAAGCTTCTCTCATTTGCTGGTAAGCTCAAGTTAATTGTCACACCCCCAAAATCCACATGCGGAGTACTACCGCTTGGAGGCGTGACTGACCAGGATCCAGCCACCAATTATACTGAGTATTTGGATAATAATAAAGATGATCACCAGCCTTAATAGTTCGTAAGCATCATAGTTTAAAGTTCGAAAGTTAGGTTCAAATGACAGTTTAAGTAAATAGCGGAAGCATAGGCAAAAATAGTTTAAACAAAGTTCATAGTTCAAGTTATTTAGAACCCAACACGCGGGTTTAGACGACCACTACACTTCCCAAGCTGCAAGCTCCTGAGTCACTGGTTACCTGCAAAGCATGCAGTAAGGGGTCAACAATAATGCTGAGTGAGTTCACTAGTTGTCCAGTTTTAATTACCAAAAACTTGTTTCACCAGTTAATTTATCCGTTTATACATGCCATGGGGAGCTACCCCAAAAGTTAGCGACTAAACTGTTTTTCCAATACCGAACACTAGGTGACCGTTGCGTATCCGCAGAGTGCCCCGATGTCAATGTTCTATCATCATTGACGGATGCCTGAGTACATTAGTTCACGACCGATCCCATACCTTGGCACGGTGTGAGGTTGGTAAGACCTAAATAGCGCTATCAACTAATAACCCGTTCGCCTGGCCCCGGCGACTAATCGGTATTATGTAGTAGGGACTTTAAGTGATAGAGTTTCGTTTAGTGTCGTTTGTTGCAATCCGTATAAACAGTAATTAACTAAAAGGTTCCCAATAACAAGGGAAGAAAAGTAAGTTGTATCCCTTATAAGGGGATAGTTGTCACACCCCGACCACGTGGAACATACAAAACGTGGCGGAAACGTCGGGGAGTGTTGTAACAGAATTAATGTTTCATATCCATGGCAATTGAAGTTTCGTTTTATTAATTAAAAGTGTTACAATGTCTTAACAAACAAAGAAATACAACATAATTAACTAGTCTTGCATCTTTTATTGTCACTAAAGCCCATGTTCGCCTAAGTGAATCTTGATCATCTTATGCAACAGTTCCTGAAAAACACATGTGAAAATATGGTACGTCAGCATAAAAATGCCGGTGAGATACATAGGTTTTGTGAAAATAGGTTTCATGACTTATGTTTGAGAAAATGTTTAGTCATGAACCTTGTTATTTGCTTTGTTTTGTAAATCATTTGGAAATCGATAAGATCAGATGATATGTATAAATAATGTATAATGTATGGTTAAATGAATAACCATGTAAAATGAGTTTGTATTAGATAAGTTGTTTGTAAATCAATGTCTTGTGAAAAATATGTTATTTGTATAAAATGTTCTATGTCTCAACCTGAAATGATTCAAATAGCGCTACAATATATAATACAATACAAACACTTATATATAGGAAGTACCAGCGGCGTATCCACCATGCTTGTATCATATTACACATGCCTCGTTACTTAATCACTTACTCAAACCAAGCCAACAATGTACAATATCTATGTTTAAACCAATTGCCAGAATGTAAGCATGTAATGAATAATAAGTGTACTAAGTATGCAACAACATACATACATAGCATGTAAACTGAAATATCTGTACTAAGTATGCAACAACAGACATACATAGCATGTGAACTGAAATATCTGTACTAAGTATGCAACAACAGACATACATAGCATGTGAACTGAAATAATGTGTCCATATGCTGAGTAAACATATGCAACAGAAATGTAATGTAAAACGATGTACTAAGTATGCTAAGTTAACATACAAAGCAGAAAAGTCATGTAAATCAATGTACTAATAGTGTACTAATGAACATAACCAGTATATGATATGAAAACAGGAAAACATGAAAGTAACAAGTAGGCACATGTGTTCCACCCCAAAACAGTTTGGAAAACAGTAAAAGAGGGGTCTATGTACTCACTTGAGATTGCTCAGTAGTCCTTGAGTAACAACCAAACAATGCTAGAGATCACGGAAATCAAACGGCACCTAATATAGGTAACTATGTTAATTAACCGGACCTAAATCGGAAGATTGGGTAGTATTAGGGTTTGTAAACCAAATGAGTGTAGGAACTCATATGATATGGTTTAACAAAGCCTACATACTAAATGAAACTTAACCTAAGTGGCTACGACCCATTACGACCCGTTTAGGAAGCTTATGCTACTTTAACGTGTCGTTCGCGTAAAACGCGTTCGGAACGCCTAACTAGCCCTATGACAAGTGTTATATGCCTAAACATGTTACATAATCAGTTATGTGGCAAAAGTTTAGGTTACATATGCTAAATTACCAATTATACATGAAAAGGGTATTCTGGTAATTTACCTAAGGCATATAAACTACCTATCATACAACTACTTAAACGAAGTGACCATAGGGTATAACCTCGGAAGGTTATTCCCTACCTACTATGGCCACCTAATGTATTTGGTCGGATCCTAATGATCGACCAAATGGGTCGAGTTCGAAGGTATAGGCGATTTATCAGATCGCCTACCCTACGACTCTAGACAACGTGGTAATCAGTAGGCATAGTCCCAAAGGACTATGACCAACGTGATTACACTCACGTTGCGAAGTTCAAACGAACTTCGCATTGACCATTACTGGTCAACGCTGAAAGTCAAACAAAGTTTGACTTTCGGACTCGAAAAGCAGTAAAAATAAGGAAAAGAACGAAAGAATACTAACCCAGGGTCCCCGAATGCTAATCCCGACTCAAGAACTCAGGTATGAAACAATGGTTTCAACTTAGAGCTCTCAAAATCAGAATTCTAGTGAGAAATGCAATGGGGGTGTTGGGTTATTTATAGTTTTCGGTCCACCGTTGAGATCGTTTCTTGGAAAAGGGGAAACGATCAAGACCGTACACTTGTCCAAATGTTATGGTGGCTAAATCTTGATCTTATCTTGCTGATTAGGCGAATTAGAACATGTGGTTGTGGATCAAACAAGTGCAAACAGCTGTTCTGAACATTGAATCTGGTCTGCAGACCCCTAGCGCACCGCTACGCTTAAAGTGTAGCGCACCGCTAGGCACTATTTCGGCAGAATTACACTTTTGGTCCCTGAACTGTATTTAGGCCATTTTCGACACGTTTAAGGCCCGTTAACCCCATTTCAAAGCTCTAAAATGAAGTTAAAGTATAGGGAACTTAAAACATGCTCAAAAATATCTCGGATGTCGGTTCGTTTGGCCGTACGAACGCGATGTTCGCTTAATTACGACGGAATGCGCACAAGCGCGAAAAACGATCCAAATGACGCGACGAATGGATTTTTCTTAAGGCGAACACTAAAATATAATGTAGTCATGCTCACATAAATTTTTGGAGGTCCGGATGTATTCAGAACGTAAGATACGCGTAAAAATGCAAACTTGTGCACTTTTTGACGCTTTTAGTCCCTGAATGACACAAAAGTTTATTTTAGCATACCGAACACCTCAAAGCCTATTTCTAAGCTATGTGAAGGATATTTATGGTATGTTTAACTTATGGTCATGCTCCGGAAGGTCTGTTACAGTTCAACTTGGCATACTTTCGCAGTTTGTCAACTTTAGTCCCTGTAAGCGATTAAACTTGATTTCACCACACCAAACCTTCCAAAACTTATATATAAGTTATGTAAAGGTTATTTAAGGTATGTTAAGCCTATTTCATTATTCCGGAATGTTTGTTGGATTAAACTGGTTATATCTACACATCAGAGCGCGTATAACCCTCCAGAAAGCGATTTAAAGCTTGAAATCGAACAAGAATTGATATGTGTAAACGATACACATATTTTTACAAATCCCAAGCATGAAATACTATATTTCATTGGTTTGGCGTTTGTTTGATGGTTGGAGTGACACAGGTGTTACAGTCTCCCCTACTTTAGGAAATTTCGTCCCGAAATTAAATTTTAGGAGAAACTTGTGGGGACGACGGTGATGTTTTCGCTTTGAATGAACCCCTTGAATCCTAAGTAGAACTCTGGGCCATGTTTGGATTCTTAGCGAAAATGTCAACTCTCAAAGTGAAGTCC
The DNA here is from genome assembly GCA_030545235.1 of Helianthus tuberosus. Taxonomy (NCBI): domain Eukaryota; kingdom Viridiplantae; phylum Streptophyta; class Magnoliopsida; order Asterales; family Asteraceae; genus Helianthus; species Helianthus tuberosus. The sequence goes on from CM060360.1 coordinate 104,164,761, forward strand.
TTGTAGTAACAAAACATGGAGTTTTGAACTACTGACAGAAGAACGTTTCTTATGACGACTTATCATAGGAAACTGTGTGTGCTCGAAATCAGAATTGGGAAGTGTGAGAATAAATGACATTGGTCGAAGTCCAAGACTTCTCCCGTATCATTACTCTTGCCACTGTTGGTCTTAACACATGACAAAACTTTCTGTGGTTTCTGTGCACTGAATTCCATAATTATGTAGGCCTCCATAATTACGTAGTTCCTTGCACAGTCCGCACAGTTCATTTCATAATGCGTATAGGAAAAATCAAACGAATAATCCTGTGGTGAATTAACTTGACTGCAATAGAGTCTCTTTAACAAGGTCACCAAAGGATTAGATAAACATCAATCTTTTCAGCTAAACTACCCAAGAGAAATATTTAACTACACCGACGTAGGATGTATTTAACTTTAGATCGACGGAGGATCTATTTAACTTTACTACCTAAGAGAAACATTTAACTACACCGACGTAGGATGTATTTAACTTTAGATCGACGGAGGATCTATTTAACTTTACTACCTAAGAAAAACATTTAACTACACCGACGTAGGATGTATTTAACTTTAGATCGACGGAGGATCTATTTAACTTTACTACCTAAGAGAAACATTTAACTACACCGACGTAGGATGTATTTAACTTTAGATCGACGGAGGATCTATTTAACTTTACTACCTAAGAAAAACATTTAACTACACCGACGTAGGATGTATTTAACTTTAGATCGACGGAGGATCTATTTAACTTTACTACCTAAGAAAAACATTTAACTACACCGACGTAGGATGTATTTAACTTTAGATCGACGGAGGATCTATTTAACTTTACTACCTAAGAGAAACATTTAACTATATCAACACATGTTGCCCTTAAACTTTGGAATAGTACTTTATAATCCAAGGAACTTAACTACTAAGTAGAAGTCCAGTAAGGATTTAAATAGTACCCTTTTGAATATCCTACTACGAATCCTTCATATGAAGATAAGAAAGATTCTATGAGGATTTGGATAACGAATACCCAGAGTATACAAAAACACAGAATGCATAAACACAATGTCACACAACCACAAAATTGTTTATCTAGATCTTTAATTTGTAAGTTTTGTTTTGTTAATTACGTACATGCATTTAAAGCACACTAGGAATCCATTTCATGGATTTCATTCGGCACTTTAAACATTAACAAGAATCTAACTATGAAGATAGAAAGATATTCCAAAAATTCGATTTCGTTTTCAAGAAAACGCAATGTTCGAATTAAGGTACAATAATTTGAAGATACGGAAATACCCTTAGGTACCCTATTAAGAATTTATAGTGGTACTTTGGGTATTCATACAGGGTTGTAACTTGCGCCTTGTACTTCGTTTCTTTGCAAGAGACGGGTACTAAGGATTTCTGTGGAAAACGCAAGAGATAATAAAATGGAAGAAATTACGGGGTAGTCTGTTCTTCAAGGAATACGATTCCTTGATTGTCGGTATTGTAGGGAATACGTTGTTTATACATGCCATCATAATTGTACATTGCAATGCAAAATAAAAGATTTATTTATAAACAACAACAACTGTTTCATGGACCTTGACAATAAAAGAAAATAATACATAAGGTTTGATTATTTCCAAATAACATTGTCTTCTAGTTGGTCCGATGCTCATCCCTGCGCTGGATTAGCATTAGCATTCTTTGGGCAATTTCTTCGGAAATGGCTCATCTCGCCACAGTTGAAGCAAGGACCTCGTGGAAGACGAGCTTGAGCAGGATTTACTTGAGGTTGGTTTGGACCAGCTTGGTTCGGGGTAAAACGACAAGCATTTGCCAGGTGACCGAGTCGCCCACATGATGCACACAAACGACACTGTAGGTGAGCTAAGTGGTGTGCATTACATTTGTCGCATATCGGTGCGGTACCGGCATAAGGTTTCCTTGCAGGAGGCTGAGCTGGTTGGTTGCGGGTGTTTTGGTTGGGTTGAGCAGCAATCGCAAAATTCTGCGAAGCCTTACGCTTCTTCTCCTTGGACGCCTCAGCATGTTCTTCCTTTGGTTCCACTTGAGCAGTTTTGTCGGATGGTCTTGGGTCGCCTTTTCGAAAAAGCTTCTTCTTCCTGATGTGGGATTCTGTTAGGGTGGCAGACAGTTCAATGGCTTGTCTGACAGTAGTAGGGTTACTGCCAGTAACAATATCCTGAACTAGGTCAGGAAGACCATCAGTATATTTCTCGATCGCCTTATCCACAGGAGTAACCATAGCGGGACACAACAGGCTCAATTCTTCAAAACGGTCAGTATAGGCTCGATGTTCACCACTGTCTTGCTTCAAATCATCAAACTCCCTCTCCAAAGCTCGCAATTCATGACGAGGACAGAACTCCCTCATCATAAGAGCTCTAAGCTCGGCCCAAGTCTGTGCTAGTGCAACTTCAGCACCCCGGTCTCTCATAATCCCGTTCCACCACGTAAGAGCCCTCTTCTGAAACACACTCGAAGAAAACTCGACCTTGCGATTTTCAGGACACTGAACGTGACGGAATGTATTCTCAATGCTCTCGAACCACTGTAGAAGCCCAGTTGCTCCCTCGGAACCACTAAACTTGAGCGGTTTGGCCGAGTTGAAACTTTTGAAGTTGCATGGAGCATTGTTGTTGTTGATGGCTTGTATTACTTGAGCACAAAGATTTGGGAAGGCAGCAGCCATTTGCTGCGCGATGATTTCCGCCAGCTCGGCAGGCGCCATCTGATTTTCGCGTCGAGGAGGCATTCTAAAAGAGGAACATGAAAGGAAACGAGTGAGTGATTTAGACGAAAAGAATGAGATGAAACAAATCTGATGAAGGCAAGGATAGTGGTCATTTGTTCGCTTTACAAAGCAAACAATCTACACACAGTGACTAATCAAAGTAAATGGGTCAAAAATAATGTATTGCGAAGACATGCTCGCCTATAAGTGAACACTCATCCCAAGAATTCCCAGGTAAGCACAACTGGTCTCGCGTCTGATGAGATGTATACGAAGTGCTTGCCTAGACAGAAAACCCAGAATACAGGCATTCACCCTTCCAGTTTGCACGTGTTCACATTATTTAAAACCCAAAACCTTGACGAGATTTTTGAAAACTTAAAGGGGTTCAAAACCATATAACAGAGGGTTCAAAACCTAGTAATCAATCATCCTGGAACAGATGATTAGTTTTCAAAGCGGTTTTGAAATTTATGTTCTTGTTGTGGTCGTCACCTAAGGATAGGTGACAGTATTGTTTTATGACTAAACGCAAGTAAACTCGCGTTAGGGTCCTAGAAAGTTATAGACTAGGTCAAAGCATTACTAATAACCTAATTCCCTATAACCATTGGCTCTGATACCATCTTTTCTGTCACACCCCGACCACGTGGAACATACAAAACGTGGCGGAAACGTCGGGGAGTGTTGTAACAGAATTAATGTTTCATATCCATGGCAATTGAAGTTTCGTTTTATTAATTAAAAGTGTTACAATGTCTTAACAAACAAAGAAATACAACATAATTAACTAGTCTTGCATCTTTTATTGTCACTAAAGCCCATGTTCGCCTAAGTGAATCTTGATCATCTTATGCAACAGTTCCTGAAAAACACATGTGAAAATATGGTACGTCAGCATAAAAATGCCGGTGAGATACATAGGTTTTGTGAAAATAGGTTTCATGACTTATGTTTGAGAAAATGTTTAGTCATGAACCTTGTTATTTGCTTTGTTTTGTAAATCATTTGGAAATCGATAAGATCAGATGATATGTATAAATAATGTATAATGTATGGTTAAATGAATAACCATGTAAAATGAGTTTGTATTAGATAAGTTGTTTGTCAATCAATGTCTTGTGAAAAATATGTTATTTGTATAAAATGTTCTATGTCTCAACCTGAAATGATTCAAATAGCGCTACAATATATAATACAATACAAACACTTATATATAGGAAGTACCAGCGGCGTATCCACCATGCTTGTATCATATTACACATGCCTCGTTACTTAATCACTTACTCAAACCAAGCCAACAATGTACAATATCTATGTTTAAACCAATTGCCAGAATGTAAGCATGTAATGAATAATAAGTGTACTAAGTATGCAACAACATACATACATAGCATGTAAACTGAAATATCTGTACTAAGTATGCAACAACAGACATACATAGCATGTGAACTGAAATATCTGTACTAAGTATGCAACAACAGACATACATAGCATGTGAACTGAAATAATGTGTCCATATGCTGAGTAAACATATGCAACAGAAATGTAATGTAAAACGATGTACTAAGTATGCTAAGTTAACATACAAAGCAGAAAAGTCATGTAAATCAATGTACTAATAGTGTACTAATGAACATAACCAGTATATGATATGAAAACAGGAAAACATGAAAGTAACAAGTAGGCACATGTGTTCCACCCCAAAACAGTTTGGAAAACAGTAAAAGAGGGGTCTATGTACTCACTTGAGATTGCTCAGTAGTCCTTGAGTAACAACCAAACAATGCTAGAGATCACGGAAATCAAACGGCACCTAATATAGGTAACTATGTTAATTAACCGGACCTAAATCGGAAGATTGGGTAGTATTAGGGTTTGTAAACCAAATGAGTGTAGGAACTCATATGATATGGTTTAACAAAGCCTACATACTAAATGAAACTTAACCTAAGTGGCTACGACCCATTACGACCCGTTTAGGAAGCTTATGCTACTTTAACGTGTCGTTCGCGTAAAACGCGTTCGGAACGCCTAACTAGCCCTATGACAAGTGTTATATGCCTAAACATGTTACATAATCAGTTATGTGGCAAAAGTTTAGGTTACATATGCTAAATTACCAATTATACATGAAAAGGGTATTCTGGTAATTTACCTAAGGCATATAAACTACCTATCATACAACTACTTAAACGAAGTGACCATAGGGTATAACCTCGGAAGGTTATTCCCTACCTACTATGGCCACCTAATGTATTTGGTCGGATCCTAATGATCGACCAAATGGGTCGAGTTCGAAGGTATAGGCGATTTATCAGATCGCCTACCCTACGACTCTAGACAACGTGGTAATCAGTAGGCATAGTCCCAAAGGACTATGACCAACGTGATTACACTCACGTTGCGAAGTTCAAACGAACTTCGCATTGACCATTACTGGTCAACGCTGAAAGTCAAACAAAGTTTGACTTTCGGACTCGAAAAGCAGTAAAAATAAGGAAAAGAACGAAAGAATACTAACCCAGGGTCCCCGAATGCTAATCCCGACTCAAGAACTCAGGTATGAAACAATGGTTTCAACTTAGAGCTCTCAAAATCAGAATTCTAGTGAGAAATGCAATGGGGGTGTTGGGTTATTTATAGTTTTCGGTCCACCGTTGAGATCGTTTCTTGGAAAAGGGGAAACGATCAAGACCGTACACTTCTCCAAATGTTATGGTGGCTAAATCTTGATCTTATCTTGCTGATTAGGCGAATTAGAACATGTGGTTGTGGATCAAACAAGTGCAAACAGCTGTTCTGAACATTGAATCTGGTCTGCAGACCCCTAGCGCACCGCTACGCTTAAAGTGTAGCGCACCGCTAGGCACTATTTCGGCAGAATTACACTTTTGGTCCCTGAACTGTATTTAGGCCATTTTCGACACGTTTAAGGCCCGTTAACCCCATTTCAAAGCTCTAAAATGAAGTTAAAGTATAGGGAACTTAAAACATGCTCAAAAATATCTCGGATGTCGGTTCGTTTGGCCGTACGAACGCGATGTTCGCTTAATTACGACGGAATGCGCACAAGCGCGAAAAACGATCCAAATGACGCGACGAATGGATTTTTCTTAAGGCGAACACTAAAATATAATGTAGTCATGCTCACATAAATTTTTGGAGGTCCGGATGTATTCAGAACGTAAGATACGCGTAAAAATGCAAACTTGTGCACTTTTTGACGCTTTTAGTCCCTGAATGACACAAAAGTTTATTTTAGCATACCGAACACCTCAAAGCCTATTTCTAAGCTATGTGAAGGATATTTATGGTATGTTTAACTTATGGTCATGCTCCGGAAGGTCTGTTACAGTTCAACTTGGCATACTTTCGCAGTTTGTCAACTTTAGTCCCTGTAAGCGATTAAACTTGATTTCACCACACCAAACCTTCCAAAACTTATATATAAGTTATGTAAAGGTTATTTAAGGTATGTTAAGCCTATTTCACTATTCCGGAATGTTTGTTGGATTAAACTGGTTATATCTACACATCAGAGCGCGTATAACCCTCCAGAAAGCGATTTAAAGCTTGAAATCGAACAAGAATTGATATGTGTAAACGATACACATATTTTTACAAATCCCAAGCATGAAATACTATATTTCATTGGTTTGGCGTTTGTTTGATGGTTGGAGTGACACAGGTGTTACAATAGTGTTGTTTTTAGTTCCGTTTCCCAAACCACTGGGAATACATGCTTTAGGTTGTGAACTCACCTTGGGTTGCTCGGTAGATTAATTACCCGGTCGATCACGTTGGTCACCACGTCCTAGCATGGTTACCGAATATGGGTCAAGTTGGGGTACAAGTAAACACGTATAGCAAACACGTACCGACACACATAGCATGCATTCATACAAGCACTTGGGTTATTGGGCCTGCCCTAACATTTCACAAACAAACAGTACAGATACACATGCAGTCCAGTCAACAGATAGTCCAACAAGCTTTTGGCCCAATAACACTTAGGCAGCCCAGTCGAGACAAGGGCGGTTTCGACTCGAGAACACACAGTTTCGAGTCGCAACCGGAGTTTCGACTTGTCATGGTTTGGTTGCGAGTCGCAATCAGCTAGTCTCGAGTCGCAACCGGGCGGTCTCGAGTTGCCATGTTTTGATCTCGAGTCGCAACCAAGGGTTCCGACTCGCAACCTCGGTCTCGGTTCATCATGCTTTGGTCTCGAGTGTGCTGCTTGCGAGTCGCAACCGGGAGATCTCGAAGAATCACGTTTTGGTCTCGAGTCGCAACCAAGGGTTCCGACTCGCAACCACTGTTACGTGCACCTGAATCCTTCTAGAACCTGTCCTACGTACTAGCCAATAGCATTTTGATTTCATGTAATTTTGTACTAACCAATAACATTGCACTAACATGTTTTATTGTCTAAATCATAACAAAATCAGATCAAAACAAGCATATTTGAATATTCATAACACCTTCAAACTTGTTCTTCATATGTTCATCATAATTATGAACTTTCAAGTCCTAAATCTAGCATACACAATCCGAAACAGCATGTTTACACAAGGTTATCCATCAACATTCATCCTATATTCATCCTTTATCATTCATCTAAACATATTTACAACATAACATACAATCATCGGTTAACATATCATGTAAACATATCATGTAAACATTTATTCTAAACATCGAACACCCTATCCTAACCATCATTTATCATTCAAATGTCTTATCACTTTGTTATCATGCAAGAGTTTACATATTTCATTCATCACTTCAATTCTTCAAGGCAAATAACAATAATATACACATAACCACATAGTGATGATCTACGGTACTAACCGGTTGTGGAAAGGTGCCGATTTGAAGGAAGGAAATGAGGTAAAGAAGTGTCCGAGTGGTGATGATGAGCTTGATCGACCTTCCTTGTTGTTGTTGATTAAATCCGAGAGAGAGAGAGAGAGAGAGAGAAGGTGAGCTTGATTTGCTAGGGTTTTCTAGAGAGAGTGAGTGAGGATGAAGTGAGAGAGTGTAAAGAGGGGAGTGTGTGTGAGGGTTTTTGGTTTAAATAGGAGGTAATGCACCAAAAGTGGGAGGTTTCGGGTGGGCTAAGGTTACGGCCCAACCGGCCCATTGTCTCGGGTCATGGTTTCGGTTCACAAGTATCCTTACACACACACATATATATATTACATACACGTTATCGACATATAGCACAGAGGAATAATAACTTCCATTTAATAATAATATACATATACGCTAAGTGATTACAAGGCGTTTGCTCGGGAAAACCTAGAGTGTCACATTATCCCCAAGTTTTAAGAACTTTCGTCCCGAAAGTTAAAGCAGCCACTGACAAGCTAGTAAAAGTGAGAGCGTTTCAACAGGGTGTCACATCATCCCCCCGTTAGTTTGGAATTTCGTCCCGAAATTCAGTTGTAGCTTCAGTGCTGGGGGTTTCATTTGGGAACAACTGGGGATACTTGCGCTTCATCTGGTCTTCCCGCTCCCAGGTAAACTCTGGGCCACGGCGTGAGTTCCAACAACTCGCACGAGGGGTATCTGGCTACGTTTAAGGGTTTTGATCTCACGATCCGTGATCTCAACCGGTTCCTCAGTAAAGTGTAGCTGCTCGTCAATAGTAAGCTCCTTGTAAGGAATGACGAGTGTTTCATCTGACAGACACTTCTTCAGATTAGACACATGGAAGACGTTGTGCACAGCACTCAGTTCTTCAGGTAGATTCAATCTGTAAGCGGCCGTACCGATCTTTTCGGTAACTTCAAAGGGTCCGACATATCTTGGGTTAAGCTTGCCCCGTTTTCCAAAACGAACCACACCCTTCCAGGGTGAGACCTTAAGTAGAGCCCGTTCACCAACCTGGAACTCTTACGGTTTCCTATCTTTGTCAGCGTAGTGCTTTTGACGGTCACGAGCTGCCGCCATGCGTTGCCTAATCTGGGCAATCTTTTCTGTGGTGTCGACTACATGTTCCGGGCCCGTGATTTGGCTGTCACCTACCTCCGCCCAGCAGAGAGGCGATCGACATTTACGACCGTACAATGCCTCAAAGGGTGCCGCCTGAATGCTGGTGTGGTAGCTGTTGTTGTAGGAGAATTCTACTAACGGTAGGTGCTTCTCCCAATTCTTGCCAAAATCGATCACACATGCCCTGAGCATGTCTTCGAGGGTTTGGATGGTGCGTTCAGACTGCCCATCCGTTTGCGGGTGATAAGCGGTGCTCATGTCTAAACGCGAGCCAAAAGATTTGTGCATAGCTTGCCACAATTCAGAAGTAAAGCGTGCATCTCGATCAGAAATAATAGAGGTAGGCACTCCGTGCTTCGAAACCACTTCTTTTAAGTATACCTCTGCTAGGGTAGAGAACTTGTCTGTTTCTTTGATGGCCAAAAAGTGTGCAGACTTAGTTAAGCGATCCACTATTACCCAAATGGTGTCATTTCCTCGTTGAGACCTAGGCAGGCCAGTAACAAAATCCATGGAAATCTGCTCCCATTTCCATTGCGGGATCTCTGGCTGTTGGAGTAGGCCTGATGGCTTCTGATACTCAGCCTTGACTCTTGCACAAGTTAAACATTTTCTGACATAGGTTGCTATGTGGGCTTTCATGCCAGGCCACCAATAGGTAGCCCTCAAGTCGTGGTACATCTTATCTGACCCTGGATGTACTGAGTAACGGGACTTATGAGCTTCATCCATCACAAGGTCACGTAAATTTCCATAAAGCGGAACCCATATGCGTCCGGCTACGTAGTAAGCACCGTCTTCTTTTTGTTCCAATCGTTGTCTCGATCCTCGCAGGGACTCAGCCCTGATGTTCTCGGCTTTCAATGCTTCAACCTGAGCATCCCGAATTTGATTAGGGAGGTTCGAGTGGATAGTGAGCTGTAAGGCACGAACACGCTTGGGTTTGGTCTCCTTTCTGCTGAGGGCATCGGCTACCACATTAGCCTTGCCTGGGTGATATTTGATTGCACACTCGTAGTCATTTAGGAGTTCGACCCATCGGCGTTGCCGCATATTCAACTCCTTTTGTCCCATTATGTGCTGGAGACTCTTGTGATCAGTGTAAATCGTGCACTTGGTGCCGTACAAGTAGTGTCTCCAAAGCTTGAGCGCGAAGACCACAGCTCCAAATTCTAAGTCATGCGTCGTGTAGTTCCGTTCGTGGACCTTGAGTTGTCGCGAGGCGTAAGCAATAACTTTCTCGCGTTGCATCAGTACGCAGCCAAGTCCTTGAATAGAAGCGTCGCAGTAAACGACGAAGTCGTCGGTACCTTCGGGTAAGGAGAGGATAGGAGCACTACAAAGGTTCTTCTTTAGTTCCTGGAAGGCAGATTCCTGAGCATTACTCCATTTGTAAGCAACACCCTTCTGAGTGAGTGTCGTAAGTGGTTGAGCGATCTTAGAGAATCCCTTGATAAATCTTCGATAGTATCCCGCCAATCCCAAGAATTGGCGAACTTCGGTCGGAGTCTTAGGCACAGGCCAATTCTTAATGGACTCAATCTTAGCGGGGTCAACATGAATCCCTTCCTGATTGACGATGTGTCCAAGGAAATGGACTTCTCTAAGCCAGAAATCACATTTCGAGAATTTGGCGTACAGTTGCTCATTGCGAAGAAGCTCGAGAATGAGATGCAGGTGTCGCTCATGCTCCTCTTGGCTCTTCGAGTAGATTAGGATGTCGTCGATGAATACGATTACGAACTTATCGAGGTAGGGTTTGCATACTCGGTTCATGAGATCCATGAAGATTGCAGGTGCGTTGGTCATTCCGAAAGGCATAACAAGGAATTCGTAGTGACCATAGCGGGTTCTGAAAGCAGTCTTAGAGATGTCCTCATCGCGGACTCTCAGCTGGTGATAACCCGATCGTAGATCGATCTTGGAATAATAGCTCGACCCTTGCAGCTGGTCGAACAGGTCGTCGATACGGGGAAGTGGATAACGATTCTTGATGGTAACCTTGTTAAGTTCGCGGTAGTCAATGCACATTCGGAATGAGCCATCTTTCTTTTTGACGAAGAGCACTGGGGCTCCCCAGGGTGATGAACTAGGACGGATAAAACCTTTGTCCAAAAGTTCTTGTAGCTGAGTAGAGAGTTCCTTGAGTTCTGCAGGGGCTAGGCGATAAGGTGCACGAGCTATAGGCGCTGCTCCGGGAGCTAGCTCGATTTGAAATTCGACCTGACGGTGAGGAGGGAGTCCAGGTAGTTCCTCCGGGAATACCTCAGGATAGTCGCGTACAACTGGAAAATCTTCAATCCTGTTTTCCCTTTTCTGTGTGTCGGTAATGAGTGCTAAGATAGCGGTGTGCCCTTTTCGTAGATACTTCTGGGCCTTTAAGAATGAAATGATGCCTGTGACTTCTCTGCTCTTGTCGCCTTGAACTATAAGAGGTTTGCCAGGGGGACGGGGAATACGAATAGCTTTCTCCTGGCAGAGGATTTCAACTCGATGTTTGGATAACCAACCCATACCAATGATGACGTCGAAGCTTCCAAGAACGATGGGGAAAAGATCGATACGGAAGGTTTGACCAGACAACTCTAATTTGCAGTCACGAATTATGTGTGAGGCCTCGAGGTTTCTACCATTAGCTATTTCAACGGTGTGCTTAGAGCTTAGCGGCGTAAGAGTGAGCTTAAGTTTCTTTCTAATACGTAGGGATACATAACTAGCATCTGCTCCGGAATCAAATAGTACGGAAACATAACGATCATTGAGTAGGAACTTACCCGCCACAACGTTGGGGTCATTCCTTTCTTCCCCAGCTCCAATCACAAAAGCTTTTCCTCTAGCACCATTTCCAGCATTGTTGTTATTGTTCCCAGCACCCTGATTGTTGTTGTTTTGATTCAGTTCAGGGCAATCCTTTCGTATGTGCCCCGTTGCTCCACACTTGAAGCATCCACGGTTGTTTCCTTGTTGCTGCTGCTGCTGTGGTTGTTGCTGATTCTGCCTAGCTGGGAACTGGCTTCGGCAGTCTTTGGCTTCGTGCCCCATCTTGTTGCATCGCTGACACTGACCTTTTCCACATGGCCCACTGTGATGTCGGTTACATTTGTTACACTTAGGGTGGTTTCCTCGATAGCCACCCTGTTGCTGAGGGCCCTTGTTGCTTTCAGTCTTCCTTTGTTGAACTGGGGCCTGAGTGGGGTTAGCATCCTTTCCCTGACTTCCATCCCACTTTCGCTTGTTATCGCCAGAAGTTCCAGCAGTAGCACCGATCCTCTTGGGCAGCTTGCCCTCTTCCACAGCCTGATTGGTGAGTTTGTGAGCAAGACGAACCACAGGCTGTATGGTATTGAGGTTGGCTGAGGTCACATGACTTCTGATTTCTGGGACCAAGCCTTTGATGTACAATTCGATCCTTCGATACATAGGTTGGGACATGTTTGGGCAAAGTGCAGCATAGTCGTTGGACTGCTTGGTGTAGGTCTCAATCTCTGATCCAACCATCTTGAGCGCATAGTACTCGTTCTCGAGCTTGTGGATGTCATCCCTGTGACAGTATTCCTCTTTGATCATGTCCTTGAAGTCTTCCCATGCAGTAGCATTAGCAGTTTCCAGACCAAGCATCTGGATCTGTGCTTTCCACCATGAAAGCGCGTTTCCTTCAAGCGTACCAGTTGCGTACTTAACCCAGTTAGCAGGGGGACACTCGCAGACGGCAAAGACAGCTTCGGCCTTTTCAATCCAATGCAGAAGGCCTATGGCACCCTCAGTGCCGTTGAAAGGGAGAGGCTTGCCATCCATGAAGGTTTTGAAAGTACAAACACGTGGTTGCGCAGGCGCAGGCACAGGCACAGGCTGACCTGTTGTGAGAAATGGAGCGAATAGGTTTTAGAGGTGAAAAGACGATGTGGGGGGGGGGTAGGATCTAAACATCCTATAGCAACGAGTTTACCTCCAGGGTGAGCTGCGAAAGCTGCAGCCACCGTGTTGAGCAAGTTAGCGAATTGAGCCTGAGTCATGTTAACGCTTCCTCTTCCGCGTCCACTCATTGTCTTCATAACAAGAAAACACAGTATGAGTGTGATGTTGTAACGTAGCGAGAATAAGACAGAAGAGAGATGTGTATCTATCTACTTGGGCAAACTAGTACGTATAGTAGAGCAGTCAATATAAGATAAATAAGCATGTAGGCACAAGTCCGAGCTATGAGGTCAGATAAGTCGAGCCTTGCACTTGGAGTGTAGTGTCGTCACGAGTCACGGGTTATAGTCTGGTTTTTCTCAAAAAGACTCTTCTCTTTAAAACCAAATTCACTATAACCAATGGCTCTGATACCAATCTGTCACACCCCCAAATTCCACCTGCGGAGTACTACCGCTTGGAGGCGTGACTGACCAGGATCCAGCCACCAATTATACTGAGTATTTGGATAATAATAAAGATGATCACCAGCCTTAATAGTTCGTAAGCATCATAGTTTAAAGTTCGAAAGTTAGGTTAAAATGACAGTTTAAGTAAATAGCGGAAGCATAGGCAAAAATAGTTTAAACAAAGTTCATAGTTCAAGTTATTTAGAACCCAACACGTGGGTTTAGACGACCACTACACTTCCCAAGCTGCAAGCTCCTGAGTCACTGGTTACCTGCAAAGCATGCAGTAAGGGGTCAACAATAATGTTGAGTGAGTTCACTAGTTGTCCAGTTTTAATTACCAAAAACTTGTTTCACCAGTTAATTTATCCGTTTATACATGCCATGGGGAGCTACCCCAAAAGTTAGCGACTAAACTGTTTTTCCAATACCGAACACTAGGTGACCGTTGCGTATCCGCAGAGTGCCCCGATGTCAATGTTCTATCATCATTGACGGATGCCTGAGTACATTAGTTCACGACCGATCCCATACCTTGGCACGGTGTGAGGTTGGTAAGACCTAAATAGCGCTATCAACTAATAACCCGTTCGCATGGCCCCGGCGACTAATCGGTATTATGTAGTAGGGACTTTAAGAGATAGAGTTTCGTTTAGTGCCGTTTGTTGCAATCCGTATAAACAGTAATTAACTAAAAGGTTCCCAATAACAAGGGAAGAAAAGTAAGTTGTATCCCTTATAAAGGGATAGTGTTGTTTTTAGTTCCGTTTCCCAAACCACTGGGAATACATGCTTTAGGTTGTGAACTCACCTTGGGTTGCTCGGTAGATTAATTACCCGGTCGATCACGTTGGTCACCACGTCCTAGCATGGTTACCGAATATGGGTCAAGTTGGGGTACAAGTAAACACGTATAGCAAACACGTACCGACACACATAGCATGCATTCATACAAGCACTTGGGTTATTGGGCCTGCCCTAACATTTCACAAACAAACAGTACAGATACACATGCAGTCCAGTCAACAGATAGTCCAACAAGCTTTTGGCCCAATAACACTTAGGCAGCCCAGTCGAGACAAGGGCGGTTTCGACTCGAGAACACACAGTTTCGAGTCGCAACCGGAGTTTCGACTTGTCATGGTTTGGTTGCGAGTCGCAATCAGCTAGTCTTGAGTCGCAACCGGGCGGTCTCGAGTTGCCATGTTTTGATCTCGAGTCGCAACCAAGGGTTCCGACTCGCAACCTCGGTCTCGGTTCATCATGCTTTGGTCTCGAGTGTGCTGCTTGCGAGTCGCAACCGGGAGATCTCGAAGAATCACGTTTTGGTCTCGAGTCGCAACCAAGGGTTCCGACTCGCAACCACTGTTACGTGCACCTGAATCCTTCTAGAACCTGTCCTACGTACTAGCCAATAGCATTTTGATTTCATGTAATTTTGTACTAACCAATAACATTGCACTAACATGTTTTATTGTCTAAATCATAACAAAATCAGATCAAAACAAGCATATTTGAATATTCATAACACCTTCAAACTTGTTCTTCATATGTTCATCATAATTATGAACTTTCAAGTCCTAAATCTAGCATACACAATCCGAAACAGCATGTTTACACAAGGTTATCCATCAACATTCATCCTATATTCATCCTTTATCATTCATCTAAACATATTTACAACATAACATACAATCATCGGTTAACATATCATGTAAACATATCATGTAAACATTTATTCTAAACATCGAACACCCTATCCTAACCATCATTTATCATTCAAATGTCTTATCACTTTGTTATCATGCAAGAGTTTACATATTTCATTCATCACTTCAATTCTTCAAGGCAAATAGCAATAATATACACATAACCACATAGTGATGATCTACGGTACTAACCGGTTGTGGAAAGGTGCCGATTTGAAGGAAGGAAATGAGGTAAAGAAGTGTCCGAGTGGTGATGATGAGCTTGATCGACCTTCCTTGTTGTTGTTGATTAAATCCGAGAGAGAGAGAGAGAGAGAGAGAGAAGGTGAGCTTGATTTGCTAGGGTTTTCTAGAGAGAGTGAGTGAGGATGAAGTGAGAGAGTGTAAAGAGGGGAGTGTGTGTGAGGGTTTTTGGTTTAAATAGGAGGTAATGCACCAAAAGTGGGAGGTTTCGGGTGGGCTAAGGTTACGGCCCAACCGGCCCATTGTCTCGGGTCATGGTTTCGGTTCACAAGTATCCTTACACACACACATATATATATTACATACACGTTATCGACATATAGCACAGAGGAATAATAACTTCCATTTAATAATAATATACATATACGCTAAGTGATTACAAGGCGTTTGCTCGGGAAAACCTAGAGTGTCACATTAATTATTTCTGTTTTGTCGTCTATGCACATATACTGGTCTTCTGTTTTCATATTACCTGCTCGAGTGATTTTGGAATTGGAAGTTAAGATGAGACGTTTTCTCTGGGATCAAGGGCCGAACCAACAGGGAAAGGCCAAGGTGTCTTGGAAAGCTGTTTGTGTCCCTAAGTAAGAAGGTGGCCTGGGTATTCGACGTATTGGTGAGGTCAATAAATCTTTAATTGCGTCTCATGTTTGGAGCATCTTGACTAGACGTGAGTCTTTATGGGTTGATTGGATATATTCCTACCGTTTAAAAAAATACCAATTTTTGGGTTTGTAGAGTCCCTTCGAACTGTTGTTGGAGCTGGAGAAAGATCTTGCAACTTAGGCTGCTTCTTAGAAATTTTATTTGGTCCAAAGTTGGCAATGGTAAAACTACTTCAGCTTGGTATGATTACTGGTGTGAAACTGGGGCCTTAGGTAGTTTTTATCTCCCAGAACCATTACTAATGCGGGTTTCTCGCTTCATTCTTGTGTTTCGGATCTTTTGAGCAATGGGAATTGGTTGTGGGCTGCTGCTTGGAGAGATTTGTTCCCCGTTCTAAATTAGATTAATGTTCATCTTCAGCAGGGTGTGAATGATTGGATTGTCAGGAAGGATGGTAATGATTTTCGGCCTTACTCATCGGCTACGGTTTGGGATTGTCTTAGGACAAGGGAGCCGGAGATCTCGTTGGTGAATATTGTGTGGTTTTCTCAGTGCATCCCAAGGCACGCCTTTCTCATGTGGTTGATTATGAGGCGTAAAGTGTTGACACAAGATAAAATCTTGCAATGGGGAGATGAGAGGAGAGGAAACATGAATATGATGTGTTGCTTGCTGTGTTTTGCTGACTATGACTCGCACAATCATCTGTTCTTTGAATGTCATTATTCTTCTCAGGTTTGGAATTTGGTCAGGAGCAAAGTGGGGATGTCGAGTGTAGATGCGAGATGGAGTAGTATTGTCGATTGGTTAGTGACTCGTGCTCGGTCCAAATCCGCTGCTAATTATGTTTCTCGGCTGGTCATTGCTGCTTTAGCTTATATTGTTTGGCAGGAACGTAACACTCGTTTATTCAGGAATCATGCAAGACCTCCAGATACGGTAGTTGCTACTATTTTCAATATAGTCTGCTATAAGCTGATGGGAGCGAGATTCAAGAATACAGCCAAAGTGAGGAGGTTGTTGGAAGACTGGGAGATTCACGGGGATGAGCTTATTGACGATGGTGGCTGATTGAAAGGAGCTCTGGATAGTATTGTGAGTATTAACCAATCGGCCTTTGTGCCAGGTAGGAAGATCTCGGATAATATTCTCCTTACGCAGGAACTTATGCATAATTACCATAGGAGTTTCGGGCCTCCTAGATGTGCATTCAAGGTGGACATTCAGAAAGCGTATGACACTGTTGAGTGGAGTTTTCTGAAAAATGTGTTGGTTGGTTTTGGATTTGCGGAGCGGATGGTGGACTGGATTATGTTATGTGTCTCGTCCACTATTTATTCGGTTTGTGTGAATGGGAACACTCATGGGTATTTTAAAGGGGAAAGGGGTTTAAGACAAGGAGATCCGATGTCCCCGTATTTGTTTACTCTTGTGATGGAGATTCTGACCTGTATCCTTCAACATGCTACCAGGATTGATTCGTCTTTCAGATTTCATAACAGATGTGAAAAGCAGAAAATCATTAACCTTTGTTTTGCAGATGATCTGTTCTTGTTCTCTAGAGGTGATGTTGCTTTAGTTAGATGCATTATGGATTCCCTCTCAAAATTTTCAAACATGACAGGTTTGGTTCCTAGCATTCAGAAAAGTACAGGTTTCTTTTGTAATGTGCCTAATCAGGTTAAGAGTGCTATTTTGAGCATTATGCCTTTTGTCGAAGGAGAGTTACCAGTGAGATATCTAGGTGTGCCCCTTATTACGTCGCGTCTTCTTTATAAGGATTGTAGTATTCTTGTTGAAAGACTTGAGAAACGCATTTCAAACTGGAAAAACAAGCTTCTCTCATTTGCTGGTAGGCTCCAGTTAATTATTTCTGTTTTGTCCTCTATGCACATATTCTGGTCTTCTGTTTTCATATTACCTGCTCGAGTGATTTTGGAATTGGAAGTTAAGATGAGACGTTTTCTCTGGGATCAAGGGCCGAACCAACAGGGAAAGGCCAAGGTGTCTTGGAAAGCTGTTTGTGTCCCTAAGTATGAAGGTGGCCTGGGTATTCGACGTATTGGTGAGGTCAATAAATCTTTAATTGCGTCGCATGTTTGGAGCATCTTGACTAGACGTGAGTCTTTATGGGTTGATTGGATATATTCCTACCGTTGAAAAAATACCAATTTTTGGGTTTGTAGAGTCCCTTCGAACTGCTGTTGGAGCTGGAGAAAGATCTTGCAACTTAGGCCGCTTCTTAGAAATTTTATTTGGTCCAAAGTTGGCAATGGTAAAACTACTTCAGCCTGATATGATTACTGGTGTGAAACTGAGCCCTTAGGTAGTTTTTTTTTATCTCCCAGAACCATTACTAATGCGGGTTTCTCGCTTCATTCTTGTGTTTCGGATCTTTTGAGCAATGGGAATTGGTTGTGGGCTGCTGCTTGGAGAGATTTGTTCCCCGTTCTAAATCAGACTAATGTTCATCTTCAGCAAGGTGTGAATGATCGGATTGTCTGGAAGGATGGTAATGATTTTCGGCCTTACTCATCGGCTATGGTTTGGGATTGTCTTAGGACAAGGGAGCCGGAGATCTCGTTGGTGAATATTGTGTGGTTTTCTCAGTGCATCCCAAGGCACGCCTTTCTCATGTGGTTGATTATGAGGCATAAACTGTTGACACAAGATAAAATCTTGCAATGGGGAGCTGAGAGGAGAGGAAACATGAATATGATGTGTTGCTTGCTGTGTTTTGCTGACTGTGACTCGCACAATCATCTGTTCTTTGAATGTCATTATTCTTCTCAGGTTTGGAATTTGGTCAGGAGCAAAGTGTGGATGTCGAGTGTAGATGCGAGATGGAGTAGTATTGTCGATTGGTTAGTGACTCGTGCTCGGTCCAAATCCGCTGCTAATTATGTTTCTCGGCTGGTCGTTGCTGCTTCAGCTTATATTGTTTGGCAGGAACGTAACACTCGTTTATTCAGGAATCATGCAAGACCTCCAGATACGATCGCTGCTACTATTTTCAATATAGTCCGCTATAAGCTGATGGGAGCGAGATTCAAGAATACAGCCAAAGTGAGGAGGTCGTTGGAAGACTGGGAGATTCACGGGGATGAGCTTATTGACGAGGGTGGCTGATTGAAAGGAGCTCTGGATAGTATTGTGAGTATTAACAAATCGGCCTTTGTGCCAGGTAGGAAGATCTCGGATAATATTCTCCTTACACAGGAAGTTGTGCATAATTACTTACCATAGGAGTTTCGGGCCTCCTAGATGTGCATTCAAGGTGGACATTCAGAAAGCGTATGACACTGTTGAGTGGAGTTTTCTGAAAAATGTGTTGGTTGGTTTTGGATTTACGGAGCGGATGGTGGACTGGATTATGTTATGTGTCTCATCTACTACTTATTCGGTTTGTGTGAATGGGAACACTCATGGGTATTTTAAAGGGGAAAGGGGTTTAAGACAAGGAGATCCAATGTCGCCGTATTTGTTTACTCTTGTGATGGAGATTCTGACCTGTATCCTTCAACATGCTACCAGGATTGATTCGTCTTTCAGATTTCATAACAGATGTGAAAAGCAGAAAATCATTAACCTTTGTTTTGCAGATGATCTGTTCTTGTTCTCTAGAGGTGACGTTGCTTCAGTTAGATGCATTATGGATTCCCTCTCAAAAATTTCAAACATGTCAGGTTTGGTTCCTAGCATTCAGAAAAGTACGGGTTTCTTTTGTAATGTGCCTAATCAGGTTAAGAGTGCTATTTTGAGCACTATGCCTTTTGTCGAAGGAGAGTTACCAGTGAGATATCTGGGTGTGCCCCTTATTACGTCACGTCTTCTTTATAAGGATTGTAGTATTCTTGTTGAAAGACTTGAGAAACGCATTTCAAACTGGAAAAACAAGCTTCTCTCATTTGCTGGTAGGCTCCAGTTAATTATTTCTGTTTTGTCCTCTATGCACATATTCTGGTCTTCTGTTTTTTTTTTTGGGTAAAGGGTTACCCCGGTGATTCTATATATTCACAAACTCAAAAGAACAAGTAGTATGGAAAACCCATACTAGTTCTAACATGGGACATACCCCCATGATAGTAAACAAGCCGAAGCACATCAAACAAAGGAACGAGCTAAAACAATCAATAACAACTAGACTATAATCTAGAAAATAAGAATCTCAAATAGGAATAAAACTATTAGCCTCCATCATCAAGCATAGCATCTCCATGAATATCCCACACTTCTAGAAATCGTCTAACTCTATCCGTGTTCTTCAACTTAACTCCCATAAGCTTGTATCGAATCGTTTGTAAGATCGTAGCAATAATCTCATCCGGGGGTCTCGTTTGATTTCTAAACAATCTAGCATTTCGCTCTTGCCAAAAAAAGTAAGCAACCGCTGGCACTATAAGCCGTCTTGAATAATTCAATACTGATTTAGACGAACTCCTACCTTGAAGCCAATCCATGATCTCGATCCACTTGGGCTAAACCTTTTCCATGTTTACCTTATCTCTAATCGAACACCAAACATGAGAGGAGAACTTACATTCAAAAAACAGGTGGTCATGAGAGTCTATATTTGCATAGCAAAGTAAACAGCACATCGTATTCATGTTCTTTCTTCTAGCAATATCCCACTGTAATATTTTATCCTGTGTCAAAAGTTTCCGACGCGCTATAAGCCACATAAGAAATGCATGGCGAGGAATACATTGAGAGAACCACACCACTTTTGCCCAGTCCACTTCCATGTCCCTGGTCCTAATCGATTGCCACACAGAAGCAGTCGAAAACTCATACAAATTGTTACCATCTTTCCAGAAAAATCGGTCACTACTATTCGGAATTAAATGCACGTTATCAACTTGAATTAGAACCGGATAAAGATCACGCCAAGCCGTAGGCCAAATCCAATCACCATTAAACGAAATATCATGGACTGACGCATGAAGACCGAACCCTGCGGATGAAATAACCCTTGGAGTTATAAAGCTCGCCAGTGGACCACAATCACACCATCGATCATACCATGCTGAAGTCATCTTACCATCTCCTAGTTTGGACCAGATATATTGTCTGATTAACGGCCGTAATTGAAGGATTTTCCTCCAGCTCCAGCAACAAGACGAAGGAACTCTACATTCCCAAAAATTAGAATTCCTTAATCTGTTCGAATAAATCCATTGAACCCACCCAGAGAGACTGACGCCTGGTAATAATGCTCCAAACGTGAGACACCATAAGAGCTTTATTAACCTCCTGAATCCGACGCAACCCAAGACCTCCTTCATATTTCGGCTGACATAACGATTTCCATGAAGCCTTCGTCTTACCTCTTTGAAAGGAAACATATTGAGACCACAAAAAATTCCTCATTCTGCTTTCAAGCTCCTTGATTACTCGAATAGGAAGGATTAACACTGAAGCCCAGAATATGTGCATATAAGACAAAACAGATAAGATAAGCTGTAATCTACCTGCAAAAGAAAGAAGCCTATTTTTGCAATTCATAATGCGATTCTCCAACCTTTCAACAAGAATACTACAATCTTTGTAAAGTAGTCTTGACGAAATTAAGGGCACACCCAGATAACGGACAGGTAATTCACCTTCACTAAACGGAATAATACCAAGAATTGCTGATTTAACTTGCTGAGCAACATTACAAAAGAAGCTGGAGCTCTTTTGAGCACTTGGAATTAAGCCAGACATACGAGTGAACTGAGAAAGAGCATTCATAATACACTTGGCTGAACCGATATCTCCTCTAGCAAACAGGAACAGGTCGTCTGCGAAACAAAGATTAATAATACGTTGGCGCTCACACTTGTTATGAAACCTGAACGAAGAGTCAATAGAAGAAGCCTGTTGTAAAATACACGTCAATACTTCCATAACCAAAGTAAAAAGATAAGGAGAAATTGGATCTCCTTGCCGAAGGCCACGTTTTCCTTTGAAATAGCCATGCACACTACCATTCACACAAATTGAGTAAGACGGGGTAGAAACACAAAGCATAATCCACTCTATCATCTTCTGGTTAAAACCAAAGCCCAGTAACACATTTTGAAGGAAGTTCCAATCAACAGTATCATACGCCTTCTGAATATCGACTTTAAACGCACATCTTGGAGGGCCATAATCTCTGTAATAGTTATGCATTAATTCCTGCGTAAGAAGAATATTATCCAAAATTTTTCTACCCGGAACAAAAGCTGATTGATTAATGCTGACAATCTCATTTAATGCCACCTTCATGCGATCAGGCACAATCTTGCTTATACACTTGTAAATAACATTACAACAGGCAATCGGCCGAAAATCCTTAACCGAAGCTGGAGTAGTCATCTTAGGCAGAAGCACAATAAGAGTATGGTTGAGTTCCTGGAGCAACTTACCTGAATTAAAGAAATCCATAATAGCATTCGAAACATCAGTTCCGACAATCGACCAAGTACTCTTGAAAAAAGCCGCTGAGAATCCGTCAGGACCCGGGGCTTTATCATTACCTATGGCAAACATAGCTGTTTTGATCTCCTCCATTGTGATTGGCCGAATCATGTTGTCAGCTACATTTTGATTAAGCCGATTTGTAAAGATCTCTGGAGAAAAATTCAACGAAACTTCTCCCTCACAACCTAGGAAATTTTCATAATGATTAACAAATGCTTTCGGCACTTGCTCACCTTCACAAAAAACCCGAGTCGTGTCCATAATACCATCTATCCGACATCTATGATTTCTAGCCTTCAGCGACATATGGAAAAATTTTGAATTAGCATCACCCGCTCTTAACCAGGCCACTTTAGACTTCTGCTTAAGAAATCGCTCCTCATCCAGACTTGCTTCTTGGAATTGACGAGTAATATCAGCTTCCTCAGTTCTAATGCTTTCATCGAATGGGTTTTTCTCAACCTCCCGTTGAATCGCATCTAGCTTCCCACGTAACACTTCCACTTTTTATGCAAGTTACCCTGCTTGTATAAAAGAGATCTAAGGGGAGACTTTAATTCACGCAGCTTCTTAACCAAACGAAATTGATGAACCCCCATGATGCGACGGTCCCAGTTATTCTTCACAATATCCATAAAACCCGGTTTGTGAATCAAGAAATTAGCAAACTTAAACGAATTGACCTTTTTCTTCTCCACCTTATTAATTTTCAGAATGCAAGGACAATGATCAGAGACTCTATAGGGTTGAAACAGAGCAACAGCTTCAGGAAACTCACTAACAAACGGAATGTTACCCATAGCCCTATCGATCTTTTTCAGCAGCCCAACACCTTTTTTCGGTTTTTGGTTCCATGTGAAATGGAAACCTATGCTTTTAATGTCGGCAACTTCAATTTTGTTAACACAATCTTGGAAATCACGCATACTAGTGGATATACCTGAATTTCCCATAGATTTATCCTCCAGATTCAAAGCAGAGTTGAAATCCCCCATGATAACCCAAGGGTTATTAGCCACCAGAATCTTGTGTCTAGCCAAATGTCTCCACAATTCTCTCCGCGTAATGTAATAATTAGAAGCATACACTATCGAACAGAACATAACTTTTTTATCACTCTTGAATATCATTTGAACATGAATAACCTGAGAAGTTTGAGCTAAAACCATGATATCAAACACATCCGGGTTCCATCCAATAATAATCCGAGTACCTTTATCACATTGACCTCCATTAGACGTCCACTCCCAATTTCTAAAGACTGAACGGCATATGTTATCTAGCTTACTAACACCAACATGAGATTCAAGCACCGCACAGAAACTCACACCATTTTCCTTGACCACCTGACGAACCTCCGTTTGTTTCAAAGGGCGGTTCAACCCCCTAATATTCCAAGTGGCTAGACTAACCATTGGAAACAATTGGAGAAGGAGTGCTTGCCCCTTTTTTGTCAATTGGTTTACTAGTATCACCCACCAGAAATTCATTCGTTTCGTTATAAACTTCTACGACCTCCTCATCATCCGATTCATCAACGTCTCCGGTTTAACCTTTACTACATTGTCCTCCATCCACATCAACCGTATTTAAAACCTGAAACTGATTTGCCAACAGGATGTTCGGAGTAGCCGACTTTATGTTCAAATCATGCTTAGACTTATTACTAATCGGCCTATATTCAAATTTCGGCTTTGGTTTAGTAATTTGAATACCCGGTTTCCTAGCCATCTTCTTGTTAGGTACTTCCGTGTATCCATCTTCATCAACCCGAGGAGCTATCTTAGTTTGTGACATACCTTGATTACCAGGATGCCTAACATACTTGTGATTAGCCATAGGACTAGCTTTCCTTCGATTCTTTGGGCACGAGTCATTAGAATGACCGAAAACACAACATGTTGAGCACCTGAGAGGATTCCATTCATATTCTACGTACATCGTCTCTTTAATAAACCCATCCCCATTTGGCTTAGGGATCGCCATAGTAATTTTCTCTTTAAGATCTTTATCAGCTGAAACTTCAACCAGAGCCCGAGCAAAACTACTGCGACCCCAGTTGTCCACACACATCGACGTTGTATAGGAGTCAAGCATCTTAGGTTCCCCAATTGCAGTCGCTATCATACTAAGTCCATCTTCAGTATAAGCAGCAATCGAAACTTCATGGACTTTTACCCACACCTGAATTTTATTAACTTCCTTCTTCTCCAGTTTTGTAGTTGGCGTCCATTCCTGAAGAAAGAATGGTTGTGACCGTATGATCCATGGACCAGAAGAAAGAACATCCAACATACCCTTTTGATCTTCGAACTTAAAAAAGAAGAAACCGTTAGCATTCATCATAGATTTTTGCAGGCCATGCTTTTTCCAGTTGTTTTTCGCAAAAAATTCAACCACAGGATACGCAATGCGATCACCCAAGAAGTAACCGTACAATGTGTTTGCTAATTTATCCTGAACTACCCTGACCGATTCTACCGGAAGAACAATGTCACAATCATCATGATGCATAGAACTTGTTAGAGACCTGAAGTTAACCTTATGATTATTCTGAGTTTTCAAAGAATCTGCATAGGATAACGGCTTACTCAGATTGTCTTCTCCAGGTTTGCTGACATCAGCCCTAATCGGCTCATCCTGAACAATATCAGGATTTAATATGTTTCCCATTACCGGCTCTGTAACCTTGATCAATTCATCAATAACATTGATATTCCTTGATTCAGGTTGTGGATTCGAAATAGTGCCCCTACGAGGGAAGAAAGTATTACCGTCGATGTTCACCACTCTATTAGCAATACCCCCCTTGCTTACGTTAGGAGGTTTCCCACGATCATGTAATAATCTACCATCAGGCTTTGGACGATCAGACAAATCAGCTTCACCTCCTCTCTCCATTAAACACAGTAACAACCAAACATGCACGAGAAAAAAACTAAACACCCCAATAACCAACGAACAAGAAAGAGAATACTGAAACCCTAATCCTTCAAACCCTAGTATCAATCTTTGACCCTTAATCGATTATACCAGAGTATCAATCTTGCTAAATTAATCTCAGTTAACCGTGACCAATAACAACCAGTATAATAAATCAGGGTTTCGAATTGAGGAACTAGAGCAGCGATTGTAAAAGAAAACAGAAAAAACCCTAATTTTAGATCGATCCCAAATGCTAACGAGTTCGTTATAGAGATATGACGAATCAAATCTCTAATCACAGACTGTTATGCATCAGATCACGAAGAAAAACAAGGATTCCATGATGAAACAAAATCGCCAGAATGAGAGAGAGTTAGGGCTGGTCTTCTGTTTTCATATTACCTGCTCGAGTGATTTTGGAATTGGAAGTTAAGATGAGACGTTTTCTCTGGGATCAAGGGCCGAACCAACAGGGAAAGGCCAAGGTGTCTTGGAAAGCTGTTTATAACCCTAAGTATGAAGGTGGCCTGGGTATTCGACGTATTGGTGAGGTCAATAAATCTTTAATTGCGTCGCATGTTTTGAGCATCTTGACTAGACGTGAGTCTTTATGTGTTGATTGGATATATTCCTACCGTTTAAAAAATACCAATTTTTGGGTTTGTAGAGTCCCTTTGAACTGCTGTTGTGTGACAACTCGAGTTTCCAAGATTCCATCTTCACGTTAATTGTACGTCAACTGTTCAGTTGTTTACTTACACGACTTGTTTGCCTTGTAACCATACGTGTTTAATATATGTTGAGATGTTATGTGACTATTGTGTTGTGTGTTTAGTGTTATAAACTTTTTTTTTGGGTAAAGGGTTACCCCGGTGATTCTATATATTCACAAAACATAAACACAAGTAGTATGGAAAACCCATACTAGTTCTAACATGGGACATCCCCCCATGACAGTAAACAAGAAAAAACGAAACTCTAAATCACAATTCAACACCCACTAGACCATAATCTAGATAAAACAAATTAAAACAATTCAGAAAACACTAGCCACCATCGTCAAGCATCGAGTCTTCATGAATATCCCACATCTCTAGAAAGCATCTCACTTTGTCTGTACTCTTGTATTTAGCTCCCATAAGTTTATATCGAACAGTCTGAAAAATCAAGGAGATAATTACTTCTGGAGGTCTTGTCTGATTTTTAAAAAGACGTGCATTCCGCTCCTGCCAAATGAAATAAGCTGTAGCTGCCACTATAAGACGACTTGAAATGTTATAAGCCGATTTGGACGCCCCTCTAGTTAAAAGCCAATTCATGATGTCTAACCACTTAGGATCAACCGTATTCATATTCACTTTATCCCTTACCGAACACCAAACCTGAGCCGAGAACTTGCATTCGAAAAACAGATGATCATGCGAATCATTATTCTCGAAGCATAGTAAGCAACACATCATATTCATGTTTTTTCTTCTAGACAAATCCCACTGTAGAATCCTATCCTGAGTCAAAAGTTTCCTACGCATGATAAGCCACATAAGGAATGCATGCCGAGGAATACAGTGCGAGAACCATACCACATTCACCCAGTCAACTTCCGTCTCCCTAGATCTGATAGATTGCCACACACACGAAGACGAATAGTCATTCAGTTTGTCACCATCTTTCCAAAAGAATCTATCTCTACTATTCGGGTTAATTTGCAAATTATCAATCTGAATCAAAACAGGGAACAAATCACGCCAAGCCGTAGGCCACTTCCAAGAGCCATTCACCCCAACATCTTTAACCGAATCATGAAGAGCAAATCCAGCTTCATAAATAATCCTCGGAGATATGAAATTGGCCAATGGTCCGCACTCACACCAACGGTCGTACCATGCGGATGTCATCCCCCCATCTCCAATCTTTGACCAACATAACTGGCCGTAACTGGAGGATTTTCCTCCAACTCCAGCAACACACCGAAGGAATTCTACATGCCCAAAAATTAGTATTCCTTAATCGATTAGAATATATCCATTGAACCCAAAGAGAATCCCTCCTGGTAATAATGCTCCATACATGCGAGGCCATAAGAGCTTTATTAACATCTTGAATTCTTCGCAACCCAAGGCCTCCTTCATATTTCGGCTTACATATAGAGCTCCATGAAATCTTAGTTTTCCCTCTCTGAAAAGAACCATCTTGAGACCACAAAAAATTCCTCATTCTGTTCTCTAACTCCTTGATAACCCTAGCCGGAAGAATTAAGACAGAAGCCCAAAAAATATGCATAGAGGATAAAACAGATAAAATAAGCTGAACTCTACCCGCAAAGGACAAAAGCCGATTCTTCCAACTTGAAATGCGATTCTCCAATCTTTCAATCAAAACACTACAATCTTTGTAAAGGAGCCTAGACGAAATCAAAGGGACTCCCAAATACCTGACTGGCAACTCCCCTTCCACAAAAGGAATAATCCCTAAAATAGCCCCCTTAACATGCTGCGGAACATTACAAAAGAAACTGGTACTCTTTTGAACATTCGGAATCAACCCAGACATACGAGAGAATTGAGAGAGCGCATTCATAATACATGTAGCCGATTTGACATCACCTCTAGCAAACAAAAACAAATCATCCGCAAAGCAAAGGTTGATAATACGTTGACGTTGACACTTGTTATGAAATCTGAAGACGAATCAATCGAAGAGGCTTGTTGTAACTTACACGTCAAGACTTCCATAACCAAAGTGAAAAGGTAAGGAGAAATAGGATCCCCTTGCCGGAGCCCACGTTTGCCCTTGAAGAAACCATGAACACTACCATTCACACAAATAGAATATGACGGAGTCGAAACGCAAAGCATAATCCACTTTATCATCATCTGGTTAAAACCGAAACCCAGTAACACCTCTTCAAGAAACTTCCAATCAACCGTATCATAGGCTTTTTGGATATCAACTTTAAACGCACACCTAGGAGGCCCATAATCTCTATGATAATTATGCATTAATTCTTGTGTAAGAAGAATATTGTCCGATATTTTCCTACCAGGAACAAACGCTGATTGATTTATGCTAACAATATCATTAAGAGCCACCTTTAAACGATCAGACACAATCTTGCTAATACACTTATATATGACATTGCAACAAGCAATAGGACGAAAATCCTTTACCGTAGCAGGGGTAGTCATTTTAGGCAAAAGAACAATAAGAGTATGATTTATCTCCTGAAGCAACCGACCTGTAATAAAGAAATCCATAACAGCATTCGTCACATCAGAACCCACAATCTCCCAAGAACTCTTAAAAAAAGCCGCTGTGTACCCATCCGGACCTGGAGCTTTATCATTACCGATAGCAAACATAGCCGTTTTGATCTCCTCTACTGTAATCGGCCGAACCATACTATCAGCAACAGTCATACTCAGACGATTCGTGAATATCTCCGGCGACAGACTCAAAGAAATATCACCTTCACACCCTAAAAACGTCTCAAAGTGATTGACAAACGCATCTGGAACGGACTCGCCTTCACAAAAAATCCCATTATTATCGGTAATACCTTCAATTCTTGTTCGATGATTTCTAGTTTTAAGCGACAAATGAAAAAATTTTGAATTTGCATCCCCCGCTCGTAACCAAGCCACTTTAGATTTTTGCTTTAAAAATCGTTCCTCATCAAGGCACGCTTCTTGAAAAACTCTGGTAGCATTAACTTCTTCACGTCTAGCATCTTCATTAAACGGATCTCTTTCGACTTCCTTTTGAATCGCATCTAGCTTTCCACGTAATTCTTCAACTTTTTTGTGAAGATTTCCTTGCTTGAATAAAAGAGATCTAAGAGGAGACTTTAATGCACGAAGCTTTTTAACCAACCGAAACTGATGAACACCCGTAATAGCCAGATCCCAGTTATTCTTAACAACTTCCAAAAAACCCGGTTTGTGGACCAAGAAATTTGCAAACTTGAATGAACTAGGTTTTTTCTTCTCCATCTTGTTAATTCTAAGAATGCACGGGCAATGGTCAGAAATTCGGTAGGGTTGAAACATCGCAACCGCTTCTGGAAAATCACTAACAAACTGAATATTACCCATAGCCCTATCGATCTTCTTTAATAACCCAACCCCTTTCTTTGGCTTTTGAGTCCACGTGTAATGGAACCCTATACTCTTAATATCCGCCACTTGAATCTGATTAACACATTCTTGAAACTCCCGCATACTAGTAGATATACCTGACGATCCCATAGATTTATCTTCTAACTTCAAAGCGGAGTTAAAATCCCCCATAATAACCCGTGGTTTATTCACTACCAGAATTTTATGTCTAGCCAAATGATTCCACAACTCTCTTCTAGTGATATAAAAATTTGATGCATAAACAATCGAACAGAAAATAACCTTTTTGTCACTTTTAAACATCATTTGCACATGAATAACTTGAGACGTTTGAGCTAACACCATTATATCAAACACATCTGGGTTCCATCCAATAATGATACGAGTACCTTTCTCACATTGGCCACCATTAGACGTCCATTCCCAATTGCGAAAAACTGAATTACACACTTTATCAAGTTTACTAATTTCAACATGAGACTCCAACACCGCACAAAAACTAACACCATTCTCCTGCACTACTTGACGAACCTCCTTTTGCTTAAGAGGGCGGTTCAACCCCCTTATATTCCAAGTAGCAAGACTAACCATCGGTAACAATAGTAGGAGGAGTGCTTGCCCCTTTAGTGTCTTTCGGTTTGTAGGCATCGCCCACCAGAAAATCATTTGTTTCGTTATAAACTTCTGTCAGCTCCTCATCATCGGAGTCTTCAAACCCATCCCCCTTCGGCTGTTTACTACTTTGCCCTTCATCCGCTTCAACCGAATTTAAAACATTAAATGGGTTCGTATATTGAAAAGTCGGGCCAGCTGATTTAATTTTTAAATCAGCTTTTCGTATGTTGGAAATAGGTCTATACTCAAATTTTTGTTTCGGTTTAGGAATGTTAATACCCGTTTTCCTGGCCACTTTCTTGTTTTGCACTTCCATATATCCATCATCATCTACCTTAGGATTGGCCTTAGTTTGAGACTTACCTTGATTACCAAGTAACTTACCACCTTTCTGAATAACAGGTTTCGGATTCTTAGGACAAGTGTCATTAGCATGACCGAACACGCAACATGTTGAGCATCTTAAAGGATTCCATTCATATTCAACATACATCGTTTCCTTCATAAATCCATCACCACTCAGGTTGGGGATAGCCATAGTTATTTTCTCTTTAAGCTCTTTCTCCGCTGTCACTTCAATCAGGGCCCTAGCAAAGCTACTCCTACCCCAATTGTCCACACACATAGACGTAGTGTATGAGTCAAGCATCTTCGGTTCACCTATGGCCGTAGCAATCATACTAAGCCCGTCTTCCGTATAGGCGGCAATCGGAACTTCATGAACTTTAACCCAAACTTGAACTTTCTTAACCTCCTTTTTCTCTAACTTAGTATTTGGTGTCCATTCTTGAAGAAAAAACGGTTGCGACCTAATAATCCACGGACCAGCAGCTAAAGCATCCAACATTCCTTTATGGTTCTCGAACTTAAAAAAGAAAAAGCCATTTGCATTCATCATTGACTTCTGCAGCCCAAACTTTTTCCAGTTCACCTTAACAAAATAGTCAACGACAGGATACGCAATACGATCTCCCAAAAAGTATCCATACAACGTATTCGCTAACTTATCCTGAACTACCCGAACAGATTCCACAGGAAGAACAATATCACAATCCTCATGCTGAGCCGAACAAGCAAGAGACCTGAAATTCACTTTTTGAACATTATGGTTTTTCACAGAATCTGCATAAGACATAGGTTTGCTGACATCCGCATCCTTATTAGCAGCTTCATCCATAGCCGACTCTCCTTTATCCAGATTATCAACCATCACCGGCTCTGTAATCTTTATTAGTTCATCAATCACATTAATTTTCTTCGGTTCCGATTGCATATTCTGAATAGTACCTCTATGAGGAAGACGAGTATTCCCATCAATATTCAAAACCCTATTCGCAAACCCCTTATTCGAATTAGGAGGTTTCCCACGATCATGCACTTCTCCATCATTCACTTTGGGATGATCAGACACATCAGGATAATCAACTCTCTCCATTAATCAAATACACAAACAACCATGCACGCAAACAAACGAAGAAACCAGAAAACCAACGATCAAGAAAACAGAAACCCTAATCCTTTTAAAACCCTATATTCAATCTACTACCTTTTTTAGTGTTATAAACTTGTGATGTGTTTAACTTAATGACACTTAGGGTTTCACACTAGTAAGCTCGACGAAACAACTTATGATTCGCCACAACCTTTACTTGACAAAACAGGGGTTTCGTCATGCACCCATCGACGAAACATGGAGTTTCGTGGACATGGGCTTCGGCCCAGGCTAGGCCCAGTCGCATTTGATTATATTACGTGAATCATAACTTGCGAACCCTAGTTTTTTCCCTACACCCCTCGACGGCAGACAACACCTCCTCATCGGAACCCTTTTATCTTCAAAACATTTCCTATCGTGTCTTTTCATTTGATCGGTATGTTAATTCGTTCTTTTTGATCAAGACTCTTGACTGTTTATGTGCGTATTGACATCGATATCAGGATTGAGTGCTGTTGTAAATGTTTAGAGCGAGGGTTGCTAGTTTTAGGATTGTATGAAGGTGTCTAGTCTTGATAACGAATGATTGATATATGGTTATGATTGTGTTATGTTTCGTCTAGCTTATGTTATGAACGGATGGCATGATAGCTTAGTAAGGGGAGGATGTATGATCAGTATATGATTTACTTTAATGTTTGACGAAACTATTTCTTGAATCGGTTTAAATGAGGTTAGCCAAATGATAGTTAGGATGTTATAATTTCATGTGATGATCGCTGTTGATGATAAGTGGATTGTTTGATGTTAATCGTAATCGGCAGTTAGGGTTTCTATGTAATAAACTGATAACACGACGTAACTGAATTGCATCCTGGACGAAACGCCAATCACGACGAAACTGGCACGACGAAACAAATGTGTTTCGCCGAGGGTAATCACGACGAAACAGGGGATGTTTCATCGAAGGGGATTCACGACGAAACAAGTGTGTTTCGTCGAGTTATTAAACTGCACAGTAAACTCAGTTAAGTCTGTTAAGGATTAACTAGGTTAGTCATGTACTGTTAAATGTAAAGTATGGTTGCATGAGTCTGTATAACTAATAAATGTTATGTGTTAGTTGTTACCTACATGTACGTGATGATTTTGACTGTTAGTTGAAACTTGTAAATGTCAACTGATTGTGTGTACGTGCAAACCATAGGCCTTGACTGATTAATTGGAACCAAGTAATTAATCAAACCGAGCAAACCAAGGTGAGTTCACACTTCTAAGGCATGGGATTCCCGATGGGTTGGGAATGGGATTGGATAGCTACGACAGAACTTGTACATTTACCACTACTAGACTACTTACCACCGTCCTCGGATTGGGAAGGACGCCAGCGCTAAACCTACGTACTCGCTACGTACCACTGTCCTCGGTTTGGGAAGGGCACTTACGTAAAACCTACGTAATCTCATACTTATCACCATCCTCGAATTGGGAAGGACGCCAGCGCTAAGTCTATGTATTCGATACGTACCACTGTCCTCGGATTGGGAAGGGCACTTACGTAAAACTTACGTAATCTCATACTTATCACTGTCCTCGGATTGGGAAGGACACCTATAGATACCACTAGTCTAGTAATATACAACATGGGAAGCCCCCACTAAATATCGTAAAGGTTTGGGAAACAATGATACTGGGTAAGTGTATTAATTAATATATTTACGTAGTGTACAGAAAAGGGCACAACTATTTACGTAGTGTACAGAAAAGGGCACAACTTATTTGCGTAGTAATGATACTGGGTAAGTGTATTAATATATTTGTTAAAGGGCACAAATTTAATGAGGCATAAACTTTTGTCACATAACTGATTATGTAACATATTTAAACATGTTTAGACATATAATACTTGTCACAGGACTAGTTAGACGTCTCGAACGCGCATTTGCGCGCACGACGCGTTAAAGTAGCGTAAGCTACCTTAATGGATCATAATGGGTCGAAAGCACTTAGGATAGGTTTCAATTTGGGATGTACGCTTTGTTAAACCATATCACATGAGTTCCAACACTCATTTGGTTTACAAGACCTCATTCTATCCGACCTTCCGATTTAGGTGTCTATTGTTTGATTAGTGATTCGATTACTAGGTGCTACTTGATTTCTCTGGTTTACTTGTGTTTGTTGAAGTTCTATTGATTGAGGATACTTTGCACTACATGTGAGTACATAGTTCCCCTATTTTACTGTTTTCAATTGTTTTGGGGTGATTCATATGTACAAAAATGATTTCAAGGTTTAAACAATGATTTCAAAAACGATTAAGATGGTTTATACAAAACTAATAACAATTTCAATAAAGTGAACAAACTTGTTGGTTGTAGTTACATAACAAATGACATTCATTAGCATTGATCAAGCCGACCAGTATTAGGTTATGGTACCATAGGATCTGACAAATCCCGTTATCTTACTGCACCCATGGTTATGTGTGGGGGTTGTGGGTAACGACTGAATCTGATGATAGTTAACTCACCCTTTGGTGGTTTGTTAAAGCGAGAAGCGAGTTAGTCGAGTCACGAAGGTTTGAATGTTGTTAGCGAGGCGACCAAGAATAGTTTTCACAATTAAAACGAGGATGATTTAAACGATTTTAAATGAGTTAACGATTTGAAAATGATTTGAACAAGTTAAACGAATTGGATAAACGACTGGTTTTTGGTTAAGTGTTTAGATAACGGGAAAGGTGTAATGTGGTGAAAACATGGTAGATACGCCGCTGGTACTTCTTATATATAAGTGTTTTCAACATATTACATACCATGGCGTTATTTAGTTCACTTGGGTAAACGATTTTGAAACGATGTCACATAACAGTGTTTTCAAAAGAATATAAACCATACAAGTTTTACTAAGGAGTTAATACAAGAAGTTTTACAAATTGGTTTTCTAAAGCAAATGTTTTTGGGTTAAGAATCATGGCTACGAGATTTCACATATCATAATCATCTTGATTCGAGTTGGTTAATTATGTTGCAATACACTTTTCAAAACGAGGTTTGTATTTTGACTCTTGTAGTCTAATAAAGTACTGCAACATGAAAACTAGCCATGATTCCAATACTCTTATAAAATCTATGTACTCGCCAGCATTTCTTTGCTGACTTTGTTTTTACATATGTTTCAGGTGTTGTTGCTTGATGTGATTTCTAGGATGCATGCGTCACATAGGATCTGGACAAGGCCTTAGTGACATGATAACAAGAGATAGTCAATATGTAATTTGTTTGTTATGTGTTAAGACAATGTTAATGTTTAATATTATTAATAAGACGAAACTCTTTTTGTATCCATGGTTATGAAACAATAATTCTGCCACGACACTCCCCGACGTTTCCGCCACGATTTGTTGTTTTTATGTGGTCGGGGTGTGACAGAAGAGTTGGTATCAGAGCCAATGGTTATAGGGAATTAGGTTATTAGTAATGCTTTGACCTAGACTATAACTTTTAGGACCCTAACGCAAGAAACTTTGCGTTTAGAATTATAAAAAAAAACAAAACCGTCACCTATCCTTAGGTGATAACCACAATGCGAACACTAAGTCCGAATCCGCTTTGAAAACTAATCATCTGTTCTAGGATGATTGATTACTTTGTTTTGGACCCTCTGTTATAAGGTTTTGAACCCTTTTAAGTTTTCAAAATCTCGTCAAAGTTTGGGTCTAAATAGTGTGAACACGTGCAAACTGGAAGAGTGAGTGCCTGTACTCTGAGTTTTTTGTCTAAGGCTAGAGTGTTCGTACAAATCCACATAATCAGACCAGTCACTCTTACCTGGGAACTCTTGGGGTGAGTGTTCACTTATAGGCGAGCATGTCTTCGCGATACATTATTTTGGCCCATTTACTTTGATTAGTCACTGCGTGTCATTTGTTTGTTCGAGGTAACAAACAAATGATCGCCTCCCTTGTGTTT
Organism: Helianthus tuberosus; assembly: GCA_030545235.1. NCBI lineage: Eukaryota > Viridiplantae > Streptophyta > Magnoliopsida > Asterales > Asteraceae > Helianthus > Helianthus tuberosus. Next base: position 104,199,966 of record CM060360.1, read on the forward strand.
TGTCAAATGTTTTCTATACCTCTTTGTTTCTCTTTTTCAATCTCACTCGATTCTCATGTTTCCTTGTTAGACAATGCCTCCTCGACGTGAAGCACAATCTTTTACTATTGAAGAAATCGCAGCGCTGGTCTCTCAGCAAGTGGCTGCTGTGCTTCCCGGCGTTGTGACCCAAGTCCAAGAGATATACAACAACAATAATAATAATAACAATAATGCACCGTGTAATTTCAAGAGTTTCAATTCTGCTAAGCCGCTTAAGTTTTCTGGGTCGCAAGGAGCAACTGCGCTCCTGCAGTGGTTTGAGAGTATCGAGAGCACATTCAGACATGTGCAGTGTCCGAATGCGCATAAGGTCGAATTTGCTTCAAGCGTGTTTGAGAAGCGAGCGCTTACATGGTGGAACGGTATTATGCGTGATAGGGGTGCCGAAGTGGCATTGGCACAAACATGGGAAGAGCTTCGAGCTCTCATGATGAAAGAGTTTTGTCCCCGTCACGAAATTCGAGCTTTGGAACGAGAGTTTGACGATCTAAAGCAAGATGGGGGTGAACACCGTACGTATACGGATCGTTTTGAAGAACTCAGTCTGTTGTATCCCACTATGGTTACCCCACTGGAGAAAGCAATCGAGAGGTATATCGATGGTTTACCCGATTCCATACAGGATATTGTGACCGGTGTTAATTCTACTACTGTCCGCCAAGCAATCGAGTTGTCTACTACCCTAAATGAGTCACAAGTCAGGAAGGGTAAACTTACCCGCAAGGGTGATAAAAAGAAGTCGACCGATTCTGCGAAAGACAAGGAAAAGGGTAAGAGTAAGAAAGGTGAGTCGTCGAAGAAGTCGAGAAAGCGAAAGGGTGCACAGAATTTTGCTGTAACAACTCAGAACCCGCAGAACCCACCGGCTCAGCCACCTGCGAAAAAGGTTTATGCTGGTACCGCACCTCATTGTGTGTCACACCCGCTCGTAGCGGAAGCGCGAGGTGTGATCTGATCGATTCTCATTGCATAACAATATAAGTGAACATACTAAATGAATAAAAACAAGCTCCAATGCCATTGTCATAATTGTTTCAAAAGAACGCAACATAAGTTAAATGTATTGGTTACAAACCATCAAATGAAATTAAGTTTCATCGTTCTATACATCAAAATGTAAGTCTTAAAATGTCAAGGCTTTGACCACTATATCACCACAAAGAGGCGGTATATAACGGACAAACCCTTCAGATGGTGGCATGGAGTCTTGATACTTGCTTTCCTTGACTGAAATGTCTACTAGGTCCACTAATTTCCTGAAATACATGTTAAGTTTGAAAACATCAACAAAAGTTGGCGAGTTCATGCAGTTTAGTTGTATGAGATGTATTTGTAAATGTGAGTTGTATAAAATGTATCCGTATGAAATGATGTAGTATGTAAAGTGTCAATGAAATCGTTGATCATTAATGTTTCGCGAGGACATTAATATGTGTGACGAAATAGGAAGCAATCCAACCCTAGACGATTTTATTTGTATCGACACCATGTCGTAGGGCAACAAAAGCACTCCTAAGCAAACGAATGGCCATGAGTGGGGCTCACCAAAACCCATTAGATCTAACCCTTTTGTTCCTTGGTCCAAACTTGGATTAATGGAGCTTTAGTTATGACCCTAATTTCTCACATGATCTAAGGTGTTTCATTCCTTGACTTAACATACTATTGTACATGTATTTTCCCCGATAGTTGTAAAGCTTGAAAAGCATTTAAGATGAAAAGGGGACATGAACTCACTGAATTTCATTCCGTAAATTGTATGTAACTGTAACCTCACTTGCATTGTCCTTGAATTGTATCACAACCTACAAAGGTCCTAGAAGTGTTAGACACTACGGTCTTTGTATTGACTCATGTACAAGTCTTCTATCTTGAATATGTATTAAGACTTGTATGTCTTTGTTATTCGTTGAACTGTGTATTAGATGTATGAATTGTTAAGCTGTTATATATATATATATTTCACCAAATATATATATATATATAATATTGTATCTTGTGAGTTGTATCATCGGGTCTTGTCTTCTTGATTTCGTGTCTTTGTATAAGTAAATTGTATAATTGTAATTTTTACCAATTAAATGTCATTGGGCTTAGCCCAAGAATTCATGTTATTGGGCTCAAATAGTGTTGGGCCTCAATAGTGTTGGGCCTAAATAGTGTTGGGCTTAAATAGTGTTGGGCCTTGGCCCATATGTTTGGTATTGGGCTTAGCCCATGAGTTTTTGATATTGGGCTTAGCCCATGTATTTATGTTAAGCCCATTATGAAGATAAGCCCATTAAGAAATGTAAGCCCATTTGTATAAAATAGCCCACTAAGAAAAGTAAGCCCATTTGTATAAAATAGCCCACTTGTAAGTATAAGTCTTTCATTTTTATAAAAACATTTTTATAAAAATTCAGTAAGTATACTTTTTAGTTAATAAAAACATCATAGTTTTTATATGTTTCAAAATGTCCGAATTTTGTTAATGGTAACGTAATTTTTGTGTCCGCGTCGAAAGATCGTCTAAACGTCGTAGTAAGTCCTCGGATTGGCGATATGTTCATAGGTTCGTCCGTCGTCCGATTAGACCATAATTTGTATTCGATTATTCGGATCGTCCGTAACTCGTTTTTAAGGCGTATCTATATGAAATCTTGTAAGACTTTGATTATAATGTGTCATGTGTTCATTTTTTTACCATTGTATTCAAGTTCCTATCTTTGATATATATAACTAATACACCAAGTATCACATAGCACCCAAGTTGTTAAGATTACCAAATATATATTTTCTCAAAAATATATATTTATCTAACTTTGTTTTTATAAAACCCATTGTTTAAAATCTTTTTAATCATGTAAAGATTTAGCCAAAAATGATAATTTTGTTAACATATGATTCTAAAGAAAAATTGGCCATATAACCTTTGTATTAAGCATTTAGCCATGTTTAGTAAACATATCATTTTCTTTTCAAATTCACCATCAATTTACTCATAACATCTTTAACAAAAACATATGAGATTTTATATCAAAATCATAACAAGATGAAATCATTATCATGTAGGGTTTTTGGTATGATCATTTCATGTGTTTACTAGTTCAAAAACCATGTTTACTTCTAGTTTCATCCAGTTTTATAAAAATCTCAACTTGTATGTTACTTTTCATAATCTTGTAAAAGTATTGTTTTTAATGAAAAACATTAAATATCTTTACTACACCATAAATTATGATCCTCCATTTAACATTTATGTTTAACTGTAACAACTGTGCTTGTAATCATTGTGAACAGTTTTATTATCAATAAAACAATGTTATTTGATCCCAATGTTTGTTTGATTGTGTTTTACATTTTTCATGTTTTGACTTTTGTTCAATTCCAAACTCTACATCACTTTCTGGAGAGTTATACGCAAACTAGTGCGTAAACGTACTCAGTTTAATGCGAGAAATACTCCGGAACATCAACATATACTCAACATACCTTAAATAACCTTTACATAACTTAGAAATAAGTTTTGAAGGCTTTGGTATGGCAAAAACAAGTAAATTCGTTTACAGGGACTAAACTTGACAAACTGCGAAAGTATGTCAATTTGAACTGTAACGAACATTCCGGAACATGACTATAAGTTAAACACACCTTAAATATCCTTTACATAGCTTAGAAATAGGCTTTGAGGGGTTCGGTGTGTTAAAATAAACTTTTGGGTCATTCAGAGACTAAAAATGGAGATAGACTTGTTTAATTATGTTATAAACTCTTTTGCTTACTGTTCAAGACAATGTAACACCCTTGTTTAATAAATAAAATACAACTTTGAATGCCATGGTTATGAAACAATTTATTCTGTTACGACACGCCCCGATGTTTCCGCCGCGATTTGTTGTTTTACGCGGTCGGGGTGTGACAGAAGAGTTGGTATCAGAGTGTCACACCCCGACCACGTGGAACATACAAAACGTGGCGGAAACATCGGGGAGTGTTGTAACAGAATTAATGTTTCACAACCATGGAAATTAAAGTTTCGTTTTATTCAATATAAGTGTTACAATGTCTAAACAAATATGGAAAAACAACAATTAACTAGTCTGCATCTTTTATTGTCACTAAGGCCCATGTCCGCCTAAGTGTGACTTGATCAATCCTATGCTTCATTTCCTGAAAAACACATGTGAAAATATGGTACGTCAGCATAAAAATGCCGGTGAGATACATAGGTTTTGTGAAAATAGGTTTCATGACTTATGTTTGAGAAAATGTTTAGTCATGAACCTTGTTATTTGCTTTGTTTTGTAAATCATTTGAAAAACAATAAGATTCAGATGATATGTATAAATAATGTATGGTTAAATGAATAACCAAGTAAAATGAGTTTGTATAAGATAAGTTGCTTGTAAAATAATGTATTGTGAAAAGTATGTTATTTGTATAAAATGTTATATGTATCAAACTGAAATGATTCAAATAACGCTACGATATGTAATACCATACAAACACTTATATATAGGAAGTACCAGCGGTGTATCCACCATGCTTGTATCATATTACACCCGCATCGTTACTTAATCACTTAATCAAACCAAACCAACAATGTAAATTGTCCATGTATAAATGAATTTGTCAAATGTATTGAATAATATGTCAAAATGCATGATCAATGTAAATCATGTAATGTGTAACCTAAATGATATGTATGGCTAGTGAAAACGCATCAACTAAACCATAGGTGAAATGCACAAAAACAAAGTATTGAAGTAAAACTGTGTTTAAATCAACGTTATGTTTTGTGTAAATGCATGATCAATGTAAATCATGTAATGTGTAAATGCATGATCAATGTAAATCATGTAATGTGTAAATGCATGATCAATGTAAATCATGTAATGTGTAACCAAACTGATCTGTATGGCTAGTGATAAATATCACTAAACCATATGCACAAGAACATAGTATTGAAGTAAAACTGTGTTTAAATCAACGTTATGTTTTGTGTAAATGCATGCTGTACTGATAATGAACATTTATGCGGTGTTGTTCCAATGCATACATCCAAGCCTTGAGACTGAGGCGATAAACCCTTAAACCACTTAAAGGATTATCTGTGCTTATGAATATCGAATTCGGTCATTCCTTTACTGTCCCCTTTCCCTGGGATGTCCGGAACGGGAGTTGTCAATTCCTATGGTACCACTACCTACTAACGAACGGCGTAGCTAATGTTAATGAATGTATTGTCCCATTTAACAAACCAAATGTCATATCAAAATGTAAGCATGTGATGAAATGAAAATGTACTAAGTATGCAACAATGAACATACATAGCATGTGATGTGATGTAAAACAATGTACTAAGTATGAACTAAATGAACATACATAGCATAAAATGTCATGTAAAACGATGTACTAAGTATGCACGCTATATACATACATAGCATAAAATGTCAATGTAAAACGACGTACTATAATGTACTAACAAACATAGCAGGTATATGATATGAAAACAGGAAAGCAAGAAAGTAACAAGTAGGCACATGTGTTCCACCCCAAAACAGTTTGGAAAACAGTAAAAGAGGGGTCTATGTACTCACTTGAGATTGCTCAGTAGTCCTTGAGTAACAACCAAACAATGCTAGAGATCCCGGAAATCAAACGGCACCTAATATAGGTAACTATGTTAATTAACCGGACCTAAATCGGAAGATTGGGTAGCATTAGGGTTTGTAAACCAAATGAGTGTAGGAACTCATATGATATGGTTTAACAAAGCCTACATGCTAAATGAAACTTAACCTAAGTCTTATCGACCCATTACGACCCGTTTAGGAAGCTTATGCTACTTTAACGCGTCGTTCGCGTAAAACGCGTTCGGAACGCCTAACCAGCCCTATGACAAGTGTTATATGCCTAAACATGTTACATAATCAGTTATGTGGCAAAAGTTTAGGTTACATATGCTAAATTACCAATTATGCATGAAAAGGGTATTCTGGTAATTTACCTAAGGCATATAAACTACCTATCATACAACTACTTAAACGATGTGACCATAGGGTATAACCTCGGAAGGTTATTCCCTACCTACTATGGTCACCTAATGTATTTGGTCGGATCCTAATGATCGACCAAATGGGTCGAGTTCGAAGGTATAGGCGATTTATTAGATCGCCTACCCTACGACTCTAGACAACGTGGTAATCAGTGGGCATAGTCCCAAGGGACTACGACCAACGTGATTACACTCACGTTGCGAAGTTCAAACGAACTTCGCATTGACCATTACTGGTCAACGCTGAAAGTCAAACAAAGTTTGACTTTCTGACTCGAAAAGCAGTAAAAATAAGGAAAAGAACGAAAGAATACTAACCCAGGTCCCCGAATGCTAATCCCGACTTCAAGAACTCAGGTATGAAACAATGGTTTCAACTTAGAGCTCTCAAAATCAGAATTCTAGTGCATTTGAAGTAATGGGGGGTGGGGTATTTATAGTTTTCGGGTAACCGCTAAGATCATTTCTTGGAAAAGGGGAAACGATCAAGGCCGTACATGTGTCGGAAAGTTGTGGTAGCTTAAAATGGTTCTTATCTTCATGACTAAGCATTTTAGAACATGTGGTTGAGGTTGAATCTGCTGAAAACAGGCTGTTTGGTACTCTGCATCTGGTCTGCAGACCCCTAGCGCACCGCTACGCTTAAAGTGTAGCGCACCGCTAGGCACTATTTCGGCAGAATTACACTTTTGGTCCCTGAACTGTATTTAGGCCATTTTCGACACGTTTAAGGCCCGTTAACCCCATTTCAAAGCTCTAAAATGAAGTTAAAGTATAGGGAACTTAAAATGTGTTCAAAAATATGTCGGATGTCGGTTCGTTTGGCCGTACGAACGCGATGTTCGCTTAATTACGACGAAATGCGCATAAGCGCGAAAAACGATCCAAATGACGCGACGAATGGATTTTTCTTAAGGCGAACACTAAAATATAATGTAGTCATGCTTACATAAATTTTTGGGTGTCCGGATGTATTCAGAACGTAAGTTATGCGCGAAAATGCAAACTTGTGCACTTTTTGACACTTTTAGTCCCTGAATGACCCAAAAGTTTATTTTAGCACACCGAACCCCTCAAAGCCTATTTTTAAGCTATATAAAGGATATTTAAGGTGTGTTTAACTTATGGTCATGTTCCGGAATGTCTGTTACAGTTCAAATTGGCATACTTTCGCAGTTTGTCAACTTTAGTCCCTGTAAGCGATTAAACTTGATTTCACCATACCAAACCTTCCAAAACTTATATATAAGTTATGTAAAGGTTATTTAAGGTATGTTAAGCCTATTTCACTATTCCGGAGTGTTCGTTGGATTAAACTGGTTATATTTACGCATCAGAGCGCGTATAACCTTCCAGAAAGCGATTTAAAGCTTAAAATCAAACAAGAGTTGATATGTGCAAATGATACACATATTTTTACAAATCCCAAGTATAATATTTCATTGGTTTGGTATTTGTTTGATGGCCGTGGAGGCACAGGTGTTACAGTCTCCCCTACTTTAGGAAATTTCGTCCCGAAATTTATTTAGAGGAAACTTGTAAGAGTTTAAAAATATGAAGTTGAAAAGATCAAACAACATTGGTTAGGGTTCTGAACTTCTAGTAACCTTTAATAACATCATGATTGCAATGTAAGAGGGATACTTATATACAAGTATATGAAGCGTCATTGGTGCGTCCACCGTACCTCCATTACATCGTTCTCATTTTGTTATTGTTGTCACTATCGGTTCTTACACATAATAAACCTTACTGGGTTTCTATGCACTAAATTTCATAATTATGTAGGCCTCCATAATTAGACAATTCCTTGCACAGTTCACACAGTCTATTTTATAATGCGCAGGGGAAAACCAAATGAACAATCCTGTGATGAGTGTGACTAGACCGCCATAGAGTCCTTTTACTTAAATCATTAAATGATCTAAATAGACTATCAAGGAGTCTGTCTAGCTACATCACTAGATGTCATTCTTTAACCAGATTGCGAATCAATCTTTTGACTAGACCACTAAAAAGGGTCTCTTATGAATCATGGAGTAGTACTATAAAATTCAAGGGTCTTAACTATTACATAGAAGCCCATTAAGGAATTAAGATAGTACCTTTTGACTATCCTGCTACGAATCCCTCATATGAAGATATGAAAGATCCTACGAGGATTTGGATAACGAATTATCCAGAGTATAAAAACACAAAATACATAAATGAAAACTCAAGATGCATAAACACATAGTCATATAACCACAAAGATTGTTTAACTAGAAGTTTGTTCTGCTAACAGAGTACATGTATTTAAAGCACACTAGGAATCCATCTCGTGGATTTCATTTGGCACTTTAAACATTTATCGAGATTCTAACTATAAAGATAGAAAGATTCAAAAAGAAAATTCGATTTCGATTACGAGAACTCGAAATGTTCGAATTAAGGTACATAAAGAATCCAATTAAGGACTCTGATTTGAATGATGATCATCCACAAGGATCTAAATGTGAAGATAAAAAGATCCCATATGGATTTTAGAAGTTGAAGATGTTTTGAATTCTTGCACGGGATGTGCTTAAGTCAAAACATGAAGTAAAATGCTTATGAGGTTGAGATGCTAGATATGTCAAGGCGACATATGAAGCAGAATTTGAAGGTTAAGTAAATGTGTGAGGAAAATATATTTGGAAAACTATGCATGGGAAAAATATGTTTTTTTTTTTTAAACCTTATATATAATATTTTGAAATCATAAAGTAGGTGTACTAGGTAAGTATATTTATAAAAATGTTTTAAAATCATGCGAGATGAATTTTGAAATTATGTATAAGGTTTTTTGAAAAAGATTATATGATGCTTTTCGAAATCATGCACTTGATAAGAAAATGTATTGTGTTAATATTATCTTCAGACTATATGAAATATTTTGAAATTAGGAAGGTTGGTTTTGATAACATGGCCAATGTTTTTGAAATAACATAGACAATGTATCTAGAAAAATTGTTTTCAAACTATATGAAATGTTTTGAGATCATGAGGATTGTTTTGAAATACTTGTACTGTGTATGTTGAAAAATCAAAACGTAATGGGTATGAGATTTGGAAATACCCTTAGTTATCTAACCAAGGATTCAAGAGTACAGATGTGCAAAAAGCACGATTACTCAAAATTTCACTTTATTTCCTGTACTTCGTTTCTTAGAATGAAACGAGTACTTAGAACTTTCGAGGAAATTATGAGCGATCACTTGAAAGAGAGAATCACAAGAGTAGTTTGTAAGGAACATAGTTCCTTAGTGCAGGTATTATAGGGAAAAGCCATAAACACATGTAATGATACTTGTATATCAGACTTGTGAACAACAACTTTTATTTATGAACGAGACATATTGTTTCACATTATAAGGAAACAAAAAAAAAAACAAAAGCATAAGACAGCAACATCTTCTACTCAGTCAACTGCTCATCCGTGGGTCAGATTTGCATTAGCAAGCTTTGGGCAATTTCTTCGGAAATGTCCCATCTTACCACACTTGTTGCAAGAACCCGGTGGAAAGCGAGCTCGAGCAGGTTTGTTGTCGGCTTGATTCGGTGCAACTGCTGCAACGCAAACTTTTGCTGTATGACCTTTACGTCCACAAATTTGGCATTTGCGGCACTTCACACTAGGGTGATGATGAAGGGTACATTGGTTGCACAAGGGTTCAATTCCGTTGTATGGCTTCCTGACTGGTAGTGCAGTCACTTGGCTAGGTCCCGCTTGATTAGGTGTAACCGTTGCGGGTTTCCTTGAAGCCTTACGCTTCCTTGATTTTGGTGCTGGCTTGACTACTGCTTCCTTGGGTGGCTCTTGAGTGGCTTCATTGTCGAGACGGGAGACTTCATTGTTGAGACGAGCCATGGCAATACCTAAATCCACAGTCCTCTGAATCACTTCGCCAATTTGCTGGACAAATTTGGCTGTTCGCTCGGGCATTTGACCAGTGCCAAGAGGAATAGACATTCTAGAGGAAAAATGAAAGACAGAGGAAGAAGCGAGTGAAAGGTTATTGGATAATCAATACAGAATGATAACGCATGAAAATTGCGATCATTTGTTTGTTACCTAAGGCAAACAAATGAGACGGTGACTAATCAAGGTAAACAGGTCTTATTAATGTATCACTGAAGACATGCTCGCCTATAAGTGAACACTCATCCCGAGAATTCCCAGGTAAGCACAACTGGTCTCGCGTCTGATGAGATGTATACGAAGTGCTTGCCTAGACAGAAAACCCAGAATACAGGCATTCACCCTTCCAGTTTGCACGTGTTCACATTATTTAAAACCCAAAACCTTGACGAGATTTTGAAAATTCAAAGGGATTCAAAACCTTATAACAGAGGGTTCAAAACCTTGTAATAAATCATCCTAGAACAGATGATTAGTTTTCAAAGCGGTTTTGAAATTTATGTTCTTGTTGTGGTCGTCGCCTAAGGATAGGTGACGGTATTGTTTTATGACTAAACGCAAGTAAACTCGCGTTAGGGTCCTAAGAAAGTTATAGACTAGGTCAAAGCATTACTAATAACCTAATTCCCTATAACCATTGGCTCTGATACCATCTTTTCTGTCACACCCCGACCACGTGGAACATACAAAACGTGGCGGAAACATCGGGGAGTGTTGTAACAGAATTAATGTTTCACAACCATGGAAATTAAAGTTTCGTTTTATTCAATATAAGTGTTACAATGTCTAAACAAATATGGAAAAACAACAATTAACTAGTCTGCATCTTTTATTGTCACTAAGGCCCATGTCCGCCTAAGTGTGACTTGATCAATCCTATGCTTCATTTCCTGAAAAACACATGTGAAAATATGGTACGTCAGCATAAAAATGCCAGTGAGATACATAGGTTTTGTGAAAATAGGTTTCATGACTTATGTTTGAGAAAATGTTTAGTCATGAACCTTGTTATTTGCTTTGTTTTGTAAATCATTTGAAAAACAATAAGATTCAGATGATATGTATAAATAATGTATGGTTAAATGAATAACCAAGTAAAATGAGTTTGTATAAGATAAGTTGCTTGTAAAATAATGTATTGTGAAAAGTATGTTATTTGTATAAAATGTTATATGTATCAAACTGAAATGATTCAAATAACGCTACGATATGTAATACCATACAAACACTTATATATAGGAAGTACCAGCGGCGTATCCACCATGCTTGTATCATATTACACCCGCATCGTTACTTAATCACTTAATCAAACCAAACCAACAATGTAAATTGTCCATGTATAAATGAATTTGTCAAATGTATTGAATAATATGTCAAAATGCATGATCAATGTAAATCATGTAATGTGTAACCTAAATGATATGTATGGCTAGTGAAAACGCATCAACTAAACCATAGGTGAAATGCACAAAAACAAAGTATTGAAGTAAAACTGTGTTTAAATCAACGTTATGTTTTGTGTAAATGCATGATCAATGTAAATCATGTAATGTGTAAATGCATGATCAATGTAAATCATGTAATGTGTAAATGCATGATCAATGTAAATCATGTAATGTGTAACCAAACTGATCTGTATGGCTAGTGATAAATATCACTAAACCATATGCACAAGAACATAGTATTGAAGTAAAACTGTGTTTAAATCAACGTTATGTTTTGTGTAAATGCATGCTGTACTGATAATGAACATTTATGCGGTGTTGTTCCAATGCATACATCCAAGCCTTGAGACTGAGGCGATAAACCCTTAAACCACTTAAAGGATTATCTGTGCTTATGAATATCGAATTCGGTCATTCCTTTACTGTCCCCTTTCCCTGGGATGTCCGGAACGGGAGTTGTCAATTCCTATGGTACCACTACCTACTAACGAACGGCGTAGCTAATGTTAATGAATGTATTGTCCCATTTAACAAACCAAATGTCATATCAAAATGTAAGCATGTGATGAAATGAAAATGTACTAAGTATGCAACAATGAACATACATAGCATGTGATGTGATGTAAAACAATGTACTAAGTATGAACTAAATGAACATACATAGCATAAAATGTCATGTAAAACGATGTACTAAGTATGCACGCTATATACATACATAGCATAAAATGTCAATGTAAAACGACGTACTATAATGTACTAACAAACATAGCAGGTATATGATATGAAAACAGGAAAGCAAGAAAGTAACAAGTAGGCACATGTGTTCCACCCCAAAACAGTTTGGAAAACAGTAAAAGAGGGGTCTATGTACTCACTTGAGATTGCTCAGTAGTCCTTGAGTAACAACCAAACAATGCTAGAGATCCCGGAAATCAAACGGCACCTAATATAGGTAACTATGTTAATTAACCGGACCTAAATCGGAAGATTGGGTAGCATTAGGGTTTGTAAACCAAATGAGTGTAGGAACTCATATGATATGGTTTAACAAAGCCTACATGCTAAATGAAACTTAACCTAAGTCTTATCGACCCATTACGACCCGTTTAGGAAGCTTATGCTACTTTAACGCGTCGTTCGCGTAAAACGCGTTCGGAACGCCTAACCAGCCCTATGACAAGTGTTATATGCCTAAACATGTTACATAATCAGTTATGTGGCAAAAGTTTAGGTTACATATGCTAAATTACCAATTATGCATGAAAAGGGTATTCTGGTAATTTACCTAAGGCATATAAACTACCTATCATACAACTACTTAAACGATGTGACCATAGGGTATAACCTCGGAAGGTTATTCCCTACCTACTATGGTCACCTAATGTATTTGGTCGGATCCTAATGATCGACCAAATGGGTCGAGTTCGAAGGTATAGGCGATTTATTAGATCGCCTACCCTACGACTCTAGACAACGTGGTAATCAGTGGGCATAGTCCCAAGGGACTACGACCAACGTGATTACACTCACGTTGCGAAGTTCAAACGAACTTCGCATTGACCATTACTGGTCAACGCTGAAAGTCAAACAAAGTTTGACTTTCTGACTCGAAAAGCAGTAAAAATAAGGAAAAGAACGAAAGAATACTAACCCAGGTCCCCGAATGCTAATCCCGACTTCAAGAACTCAGGTATGAAACAATGGTTTCAACTTAGAGCTCTCAAAATCAGAATTCTAGTGCATTTGAAGTAATGGGGGGTGGGGTATTTATAGTTTTCGGGTAACCGCTAAGATCATTTCTTGGAAAAGGGGAAACGATCAAGGCCGTACATGTGTCGGAAAGTTGTGGTAGCTTAAAATGGTTCTTATCTTCATGACTAAGCATTTTAGAACATGTGGTTGAGGTTGAATCTGCTGAAAACAGGCTGTTTGGTACTCTGCATCTGGTCTGCAGACCCCTAGCGCACCGCTACGCTTAAAGTGTAGCGCACCGCTAGGCACTATTTCGGCAGAATTACACTTTTGGTCCCTGAACTGTATTTAGGCCATTTTCGACACGTTTAAGGCCCGTTAACCCCATTTCAAAGCTCTAAAATGAAGTTAAAGTATAGGGAACTTAAAATGTGTTCAAAAATATGTCGGATGTCGGTTCGTTTGGCCGTACGAACGCGATGTTCGCTTAATTACGACGAAATGCGCATAAGCGCGAAAAACGATCCAAATGACGCGACGAATGGATTTTTCTTAAGGCGAACACTAAAATATAATGTAGTCATGCTTACATAAATTTTTGGGTGTCCGGATGTATTCAGAACGTAAGTTATGCGCGAAAATGCAAACTTGTGCACTTTTTGACACTTTTAGTCCCTGAATGACCCAAAAGTTTATTTTAGCACACCGAACCCCTCAAAGCCTATTTTTAAGCTATATAAAGGATATTTAAGGTGTGTTTAACTTATGGTCATGTTCCGGAATGTCTGTTACAGTTCAAATTGGCATACTTTCGCAGTTTGTCAACTTTAGTCCCTGTAAGCGATTAAACTTGATTTCACCATACCAAACCTTCCAAAACTTATATATAAGTTATGTAAAGGTTATTTAAGGTATGTTAAGCCTATTTCACTATTCCGGAGTGTTCGTTGGATTAAACTGGTTATATTTACGCATCAGAGCGCGTATAACCTTCCAGAAAGCGATTTAAAGCTTAAAATCAAACAAGAGTTGATATGTGCAAATGATACACATATTTTTACAAATCCCAAGTATAATATTTCATTGGTTTGGTATTTGTTTGATGGCCGTGGAGGCACAGGTGTTACACAGAGCCAATGGTTATAGGGAACACGTGCAAACTGGAAGGGTGAATGCCTGTATTCTGGGTTTTCTGTCTAGGCAAGCACTTCGTATACATCTCAACCAGACGCGAGACCAGTTGTGCTTACCTGGGAATTCTTGGAGTGAGTGTTCACTTATAGGCGAGCATGTCTTCGCTAATACATTATTTTTGACCCATTTACTTTGATTAGTCACTGTGATTCGTTTGTTTGCTTGGTAATGCGGACGAATGACCACCATCTTTGCTCTTGTTGATTTTGTTTCATCTCATTCTTTTCATCCAATCATCTCACTCGTTTCTTTTCATGTTTTCCTCTTTTAGAATGCCTCCTCGACGCGAGAACCAGATAGCTACTGCCGAACTGGCAGAAATTATTGCGCAGCAGATGGCTGCTCAATTCCCAAATCTCTTTGCTCAATGGCAACAAGCCAACAACAACAACAATGGTCCGTGCAAATACAAGGATTTTAATTTGGCTAAACCACTCAAGTTTAGTGGTTCTGAGGGAGCGACTGGGCTACTTCAGTGGTTCGAGAGCAGTGAGAATACTTTTCGCCATGTGCAGTGTCCGGATAATCGCAAAGTCGAGTTTGCTTCGAGCGTATTTCAGAAGAGGGCTTTGACATGGTGGAACGGGGTTATGAGAGACAGAGGTGCAGAAGTTGCTCTCGCACAGACCTGGGCTGAACTTAGAGCCCTTATGATGAGGGAATTCTGTCCTCGCCATGAGCAGCGAGCGTTGGAGAAAGAGTTTGATGTTTTGAAGCAAGATAGTGGTGAGCACAGGGCATATACTGATCGGTTTGAAGAGTTGAGTCTGCTTTGCCCAACAATGGTCACCCCACTCGACAAGGCTATCGAGAGATACATCGATGGCCTACCTGACTCGGTACAAGACATTCTTACTGGTAGTAACCCTGCCACACTTCGTCAGGCGATCGAGTTATCTGCAACATTGACTGAGTCGCAGATTCGGAAGAACAAGTTACACAGGAAGGGTGACAAGGGCAAGAAACAGTCGGCTGACAAGGGGGATAGCAAGAAGGGTCAAAACAAGGATGGAAAGGACTCTGGTTCTTCGAAGAGGTCAAGGAAGCGTAAGGCTTCCCAAAATTTTGCTATCACTGCCCAAGCTAATCAGGCAGCTCCTAACCAACCCGCGCAGCCTCCGGCAAAGAAACCCTATTCAGGGAATGCACCTTTGTGCAATAGATGCAACAGTCACCATCAGCCGCAACATCAGTGCCGTTTCTGTACTAGCTGTGGGAAGTCAGGTCACCTTGCCGAAGTTTGTCGGTTTGCTCAGAACCGGGCAGTTCAGAAACCGGCTCAACAAGTTGCTCAGCCTCCTGCTCAGCAACAGGGTCAAGCTGCACGACCACAATACCCACCTGGTGCTTGTTACAATTGTGGGGATCTGACCCACTATAGGAATCGGTGCCCAAGACTGGCGAACCAGAACCAGAACCAGAATCAGGCTCCGGCTCGAGGCCGAGTCTTTAACATGAATGCCCAAGAGGCGCAGTCAGACGATAACGTGGTGAACGGTACGTTCTTTATTAATAACCAGCCTGCATATGTTCTCTTTGATTCGGGTGCCGACAAGAGTTTTGTGTCATTGTCTTTTGAGCCAATGCTTCGAGTGTCTAGAACAAAACTAAGTAAATCTTTGACAGTAGAAGTTGCTAGTGGTGAACCCATTATTCTTGATTCTGTTCTTCGCAACTGCCAGTTGAATCTTAACGACCATCTTTTTCCTATCGACCTCACGCCTATGCAACTTGGAAGCTTCGACGTTATTGTGGGAATGGATTGGTTATCCAAGCATCACGCAGAGATAGTTTGTTCTGAGAAGATTGTTCGTGTGCCGCTTTCGACAGGCGAGATCCTGCAGGTTCAAGGTGAGAAGCCTATCGGTGGTCTCAAACTCATGTCTTGTTTTAAAGCTCGGAAGTATCTGCGGAAGAACTATGTGGCTTTCTTAGCACATGTTACAGAAGATAAAGGCAAGGGTAAGTCTATTTCAGATATTCCTGTCGTTCGGGATTATTCTGAAGTGTTCCCTGAAGATTTACCTGGTCTACCTCCAGCACGCCAAGTCGAGTTCCGTATTGATCTCGTACCTGGTGCAAATCCCATTGCCAGAGCTCCATATCGTCTTGCTCCAAGTCGAGCTCTCTGACAAAGGCTTTATACGTCCTAGTTTTTCACCTTGGGGTGCTCCCGTTCTTTTTGTCAAGAAGAAGGATGGATCCTTTAGGATGTGTATCGATTATCGTGAGCTTAACAAGCTTACCATCAAGAATCGATATCCCCTACCTCGCATCGATGATCTCTTTGATCAGTTACAAGGCGCTTCTTATTTTTCGAAGATTGATCTGCGATCTGGATATCATCAACTTCGGGTGTAAGAAGAAGACATTCCGAAGACAGCATTCCGCACTCGTTATGGGCATTATGAATTCACAGTCATGCCATTCGGTTTGACTAATGCTCCTGCTGTTTTCATGGACTTAATGAATAGGGTCTGCAAACCTTATTTGGATCAGTTCGTCATTGTTTTTATTGATGACATCTTGATATATTCTAAGACGCAAGCTGACCACGAGCAACATCTTCGTCTTACTCTGGAACTCCTAAAGAAAGAGCAACTTTTCGCCAAATTCTCCAAGTGCGAATTTTGGCTTAAAGAAGTTCAATTTTTGGGGCATATTATCAACGAACAAGGTATTCATGTAGATCCCTCCAAGATCAGTGCGATTAAGGATTGGGATGCGCCTACTACTCCTACTGAAGTTCGTTCTTTTCTTGGTCTAGCGGGTTATTATCGCCGCTTCATAGAAAACTTCTCGAAGATTGCAGTTCCTCTAACTGCTCTAACTCAGAAGAAAATGCCCTTTTATTGGGGGTACAAACAAGAGGAAGCTTTTCAACACCTGAAGCAGAAGCTTTGCGATGCGCCTGTTCTATCATTGCCTGAGGGTGATGATGATTTTGTTGTGTATTGTGATGCATCGAAATTGGGTCTTGGCTGTGTTCTTATGCAAAGGAACAAAGTCATAGCTTATGCATCGAGGCAGTTGAAGATTCATGAGAAGAACTACACCACTCATGATCTTGAGTTGGGTGCAGTTGTCTTTGCTCTCAAGATCTGGAGACACTATTTGTACGGTACAAAATGTGTGGTTTTCACTGACCACAAAAGTCTTCAGCATATCTTCAACCAGAAAGAACTCAACATGAGACAGCGACGTTGGGTTGAGCTTCTAAACGACTATGATTGCGAAATTCGCTACCATCCTGGTAAGGCGAATGTCGTAGCTGATGCATTGAGTCGTAAGGAATGTACTAAGCTTCATTGTGTACGTGTTCAATCTGTTATTCAAGCTCGATCCGATATCCAAGCACGCATTTCTCAGGCTCAACAATCTTGTGTTTCATAAGGTTTGATGGATAAAGAATTTCCTTACCACATAACACCTGCTCTTGAACTGAAGGACAATGGATCATATTATTTCATGGACCGTTTGTGGGTCCCAAGCCAGGATGATCTTCGTACCTTGCTTATGGATGAAGCCCATAAGTCTCGCTATTCTATACATCCGGGCTCAGATAAAATGTATAAGGATCTTCGTATTCACTATTGGTGGCCTGGTATGAAGAAATACATTGCCTTATACGTATCAAAATGCCTTACTTGTCTTAAGGTTAAGGCTGAACATCAACGTCCTTCTGGTTTATTGGAGCAACCAGAGATCCCAGTTTGGAAATGGGAAAACATTACTATGGATCTTGTTACCAAACTCCCGCGCACAAAGAAAGGTCATGATGCCATCTGGGTAGTCGTTGATCGTCTCACAAAGTCAGCACATTTCTTGCCAATCCGTGAGGATTTTCCTGCTGACAGACTTGCACAAATCTATGTGGATGAAATTGTAGCTCGACATGGTGTTCCGTTGAACATCATTTCTGACAGAGATGCTCGTTTCACTTCTCATTTTTGGAGAACCATGCAATCTGCTATGGGGACCCAACTTAATCTGAGCACAGCTTATCATCCGCAAACGGATGGTCAATCTGAGAGAACAATCCAGACTCTGGAGGATATGCTTAGAGCTTGTGTGATCGATTTTGGTGGTAGTTGGGATTCACATCTTAAATTGATTGAATTCTCCTACAACAACAGTTATCACACTAGCATCAAAATGGCTCCTTTCGAGGCTCTCTATGGTCGAAAATGTCGTTCACCAGTCTGCTGGAATGAGATTGGCGAGGCTCAACTTACTGGACCTGCCCTCATTTTAGAGACAACTGACAAGGTCAAGAAAGTTCGTGATAACCTTCAGGCAGCTAGAAGCCGTCAGAAGATTTACGCGGACCCAAAACGCAAAGCCTTGGAATTTCAAGTCGGTGATCGAGTATTACTTAAGGTCTCACCTTGGAAAGGTGTGATCATATTTGGAAAGAAAGGAAAACTTGCACCTAGATACGTTGGACCATTCAAGATCGTCGAAAGAATCGGAAAGGTAGCCTACAGACTTGAGTTACCTCCTGAACTGGGAAATGTTCATCCAACTTTTCACGTGTCCAATCTTAAGAAGTGTACAGCTGATGAGAATTTCTCCATACCGCTTGACGAAATTCGTGTTGGCACAACACTGAAATTTGTTGAGAAACCAGTGGAAATCATGGAACGTGAAGTCAAGTGGCTTAAACGCAAGCGCATTCCTTTGGTCAAAGTTCGCTGGGAAGCTAAACGTGGACCTGAGTTTACTTGGGAACGCGAAGATCAAATGAAGGCGAAATATCCACATCTTTTTCCTCGAGTTTCCTCTAAATAAATTTCGGGACGAAATTTCCACAAGTAGGGGAGACTGTAACAACTGTGCTTGTAATCATTGTGAACAGTTCTATTATCAATAAAACAATGTTATTTGATCCCAATGTTTGTTTGATTGTGTTTTACATTTTTCATGTTTTGACTTTTGTTCAATTCCAAACTCTACATCACTTTCTGGAGAGTTATACGCAAACTAGTGCGTAAACGTACTCAGTTTAATGCGATAAATACTCCGGAACATCAACATATACTCAACATACCTTAAATAACCTTTACATAACTTAGAAATAAGTTTTGAAGGCTTTGGTATGGCAAAAACAAGTAAATTCGTTTACAGGGACTAAACTTGACAAACTGCGAAAGTATGTCAATTTGAACTGTAACGAACATTCCGGAACATGACCATAAGTTAAACACACCTTAAATATCCTTTACATAGCTTAGAAATAGGCTTTGAGGGGTTCGGTGTGTTAAAATAAACTTTTGGGTCATTCAGGGACTAAAAGTGTCAAAAAGTGCACAAGTTTGCATTTTCGCGCATAACTTACGTTCTGAATACATCCGGACATCCAAAAATTTATGTGAGCATGACTATATTATATTTTAGTGTTCGCCATAAGAAAAATCCATTCGTCGCGTCATTTGGATCGTTTTTCGCGCTTGTGCGCATTCCGTCGTAATTAACCGAACATCGCGACCGTACGGCCAAACGAACCGACATCCGAGATATTTTTGAACATATTTTAAGCTCCCTATACTTTAACTTCATTTTAGAGCTTTGAAATGGGGTTAACGGGCCTTAAACGTGTCGAAAATGGGCTGATTGCACTGCAGGGACCAAAACTGTAATTCTGCCAAAGTAAGCTTACGGGACCTCAACACCAATGACCTTACGGTCCGTAAGGTAACCTGCAGAACAGATAAGAGTTAACAGTCAGCATGATCCAGCTGTTTTAACCACAACCACATGCTTGCAACTTGCATTTTCAGCTGATAAACATCATTTTTAACCACCACAACTTTGCAACAAATGTACGGATGGGATTAAGGCACGTTTTCCATGAAACGATCTTAACGGTTCAACGAAAACTATAAATACCCCATCACCCCCAACCTCATTACTTACAAGAATCTGATCTATTTGACTCTAAGTTGGAACCATTGTTTCATACCTGAGTTATTGTGATCACGATTAGCATTCGGGGACCCTTCGTAAGTATTCTTTCGTTCTTTTCCTTATTTTTACTGCTTTTCGAGTCAGAAAGTCAAACTTTGTTTGACTTTCAGCGTTGACCAGTAATGGTCAATGCGAAGTTCGTTAGAACTTCGCAACGTGATTGTAATCACGATGGTCATAGTCCCTTGGGACTATGCCTACTGATTACCACGTTGTCTAGGGTCGTAGGGTAAGCGATCTAATAAATCGCTTATACCTCGAACCCGACCCAGTTTGGTCGATCATTAGGATCCGACCAAATACATTAGGTGACCATAGTAGGTAGGGAATAACCTTCCGAGGTTATACCCTATGGTCACATCGTTTAAGTAGTCGTATAATAGGTAGTTTATATGCCTTAGGTAAATTACCAGAATACCCTTTTCATGTATAATTGGTAATTAAGCATATGTAACCTAAACCTTTGTCACATAACTGATTATGTAACATGATTAGGCATATAACACTTGTCATAGGGCTAGTTAGGCGGTTCGAACGCGTTTCACGCGCACGACACGTTAAAGTAGCATAAGCTACCTAAACGGGTCGTAATGGGTCGTAAACAATTATGTTAGGTTTCATTTAGTATGTAGGCTTTGTTAAACCAAATGACACGAGTCTCTACACTCGTTTGGTTTACAAACCCTCATTCTATCCAATCATCCGATTTAGGTCCGGTTTATTAACATAGTTACCTATATTAGGTGCCGTTTGATTCCGAGATCTCTAGCATTACTTGGTGATTATCTTTAGACATCTGAGCAATATCAAGTGAGTACATAGACCCCTCTTTTACTGTTTTCCAAACTATTTTGGGGTGAAACACATGTGCCTACTTGTTACATTCATGCTTTCCATGTTTTCACATCATATACCTGCTATGTTCGTTAGTACATTATAGTACATGATTTCATTACATTTCATGCTATGTATGCCCATTGTGTGCGTACTTAGTACATCGTTTTACATTACATGCTATGTATGCCCATTGTGTGCGTACTTAGTACATTGTTTTACACTACATTTCATGCTATGTATGTCCATTGTGTGCATACTTAGTACATTGTTTTACATTACAATTCATGCTATGTATGCCCATTGTGGGCGTACTTAGTACATTGTTTTACATTACATTTCATGCTATGTATGCCCATTGTGTGCGTACTTAGTACAATTGTTTTCATCACATGCTTACATTTTGTTATGACATTTGGGTTGTTTACAATGGAACAATACATTCATTAACATTAGCTACGCCGTTCGTTAGTAGGTAGTGGTACCATAGGAATTGACAACTCCCGTTCCGGACATCCCAGGGAAAGGGGATGAAAGGAATGACCGAATTCGATATACATAATTTAGATAAATCTTTAATTTGTTTAAGGGTTTATCGCCACAGTCTCAAGGCTTGGATGTATGCATTATAACAATACCGCATAAATGTTTGTATCAGTATAGCAAGCATTTGTTACACAAAACATAACTTTGATTTAAACTATGTTTTACTTCAATACCTTGTTTTTGTGCATTTTACATATGGTTTAGTTGATACATTTCAATTACCATACATGACATTTTGGTTACATATTACATGATCTACATTGAACATAAACATTTGACATTGATATACACATTGGTGGTTTACATTGGACATAGACATTTTGATATGGATTACACAATAACACTTGACAATTGGTTTGTACATGAACAAGTTACATTGGTGGTTGTTTGGGTAAGTGATTTGAGTAATGATACGTGTGTAATATGATACAAACATGGTGGATACGCCGCTGGTACTTCCTATATATAAGTGTTTGTATAATATTACATAGCGTAACGTTATTTAAATCATTTCAGTTTGATACATATAACATTTTATACAAATAACATACTTTTCATAAGACATTGTTTTACAACCAACTTATCGTATACAAACTCATTTTACATGGTTATTCATTTAACCTTACATTACTTATACATATTAACTGATCTTATCGTTTTTCAAATGATTTACAAGACAAAGCAAATTACAAGGTTCATGACTAAACATTTTCTCAAATACAAGTCATGAATCCTATTTTCACAAACCTATGTATCTCACAGGCATTTTTATGCTGACGTACCTATTTTCACATGTGTTTTCAGGAGCTTTTCCGTAGGATGTTGATCATGATTCTAGGGCGGACCTGTGCCTTAGAGACTAAAAATGGAGATAGACTTGTTTAATTATGTTATAAACTCTTTTGCTTACTGTTCAAGACAATGTAACACCCTTGTTTAATAAATAAAATACAACTTTGAATGCCATGGTTATGAAACAATTTATTCTGTTACGACACGCCCCGATGTTTCCGCCGCGATTTGTTGTTTTACGCGGTCGGGGTGTGACATTAACAAAAACCCTTTTAACATAGACATGTATACTTGTTAGATCATCTTTTTAAACATCATCTAACAACTTATTTTTATGATCTTCATCAAGAGTAGATCAAATAAGCAAGTAATAAGCCTTAAATCACAACATAAACCAACATCCATATCATGATTTTTATTTTTGCTTCTTTGTATTTTCTACTTATTCTTGTATGAATCTTTTGGTTATATCATGATCTTTAAATAACACCTACATAAATATGTATAAAAAAATAGATTTAGAAGCTCACTTCTAGCACTTGTGGCTAGGGATGATCTTAGTGATGATGATGAGCAAAGAAGATGATGATCTTGATGGTAGAAAGCTCTTGGATGGATGAAAATGCTTGCTTTAACTTAGAGATGCCTTAGATCACCTTAGGCTCCATAGAAGTACATCTTGATCATCAACAAATAGCTTGAAAGGAAGGTTATTTAGAGGTGTATATGGCTGAATTTTTGGAGAAGAAAATGGAGTCTTAAGTGTGTGTTTTGGGAGGTGTAAGAGTTCTTGAAAAGTGTTGGTGATGATAAGGATTACTAGACTTTTAATCATCCATATCTTCACAAATTGCAACAAAGGAAATATCTAGGATATTTTTGCAAGTAGGGAAGGATGTGGGACCCACTTAAAAACATTCATCACATGGGGGGGGGTAAAGTGTAATTATTATTATTTTTTTTATAAAAGTTACCAAAATATCTAGATATTTTGGTAATTAGGCTAAGTATGGTGATTAGGGTAATCTTTCACCATTAGGGGGTAATTAGTGATTCGGAATGTTATTTATTATTAACAAATTCACTAAACTAGTAGAAATTATATTTTGATATCTTAAACGACTTCCGTTTGGTCGTCGGTTCTATAAAAGCACTTTTAATTCCTACCGACGAAGTTTTTCCGTAAGTTGTAAATCCGCAACCAAAAGATGTATAAAGGGATTTGGAATCTCAAAATAAGCTTAACTAGTTCACCAAAGCTTTCATTTGGTTGTTTTCGATGTCGGAAATGTCGTTTATTAGCTTGTCGGTGCAGAAACGGACAAGTTGTGGGGGTTGCAACGCAGCATCGAAAGCTTATGTTTCGGACACCCCATTAATATCCTCATATTGTTTCCATGTGTTTGTCATCATTTGTCATATTTCCGGAGTCCCGGAAATGGTTAATTATTATTTTGGACGAGTTAAAATTGTCTTATTTTTAGTGAAACGGGCGATTTAGCGATTAGGGCGTTGTACCGGAAAGTCTTGTATCTTTGTAATATATGTTTTCGTATTAGTGTTTTCTTGTATAAACGGACTCAGTTATGTTAGCCGTGTGTCGTTTTTCCTTGTTTCGTTCTGTTTTCACGGTTTTGCTGGCATGAATAGTGTAACCGTGAATAGTGCGCGCAACACTTTTTACCAACACTTTTAGGACATTGTTTAATTGGTTTTGCAATACGATGAAAACCAACATATGTTATATCATTGTTTTCTTGTCCTAACACTCTCGTCTAATGTACGACACAGTTACGTAATTAAATTACGCTAATTGCATGAGATTATATACTAAGAATAGTGATTAAACTGTACAGAGTTTCCGGTTATTTGCCATTTGTCACATTCTCCCCCTGTTATTGAGAATTTCGTCCCGAAATTCAAACTGAGTCATCCTTTGCAGGAGACTACTCTAACAGGTGAGGGTATTTTGGTTTTAATTTGATCTGCACGTTCCCAAGTATATTCGGGTCCGTGTCGAGAGTCCCAACGAATTTTTACTAATATGTTACGACTCCTTCGGACCTTCCGGTCCATGACCTTAACAGGTGCTTTATGAATTGGAGTTTGTCATCAATGTGAACTTCATCCGCCGGGATGATAACCGTTTCTTGTGTTGGACTCTTCTTAAGATTCGACACATGAAATGTGTCGTGTACACTACTTAGTTCGCCTGGTAACTTCAAGTTGTAGGTAACAGTGCCAATTTTTTTCTAAGATTTCAAATTGTCCTACATAACAAGGGTTAAGCTTCCCATGTTTACCAAACCTCGCTACGCCCTTCCAAGGCGAGACTTTCAATAAGACTTTGTCTCCGATCTCGAAAGATAATGGCTTCTGTCTCTTGTACGCTTAGCTCTTTTGTCGATCGCGAGCCGCCTTGATACGGTCTCTGATCTGAAAGATTTTATCCGTAGTCTCTTGGAATAATTCCGGACCAATTAATTGTCTATCGCCTGTTTCTACCCAAAATAGCGGAGAGCGACACTTTCGACCATAAAGAGCCTCAAATGGTGCAGCTTGTATACTAGTATGGTAGCTGTTATCGTAGGAAAATTCAACTAAAAGTAGATGAGTATCCCAATTGCCGCCTAAATCCATAACACATGCACGAAGCATATCTTCGAGTGTTTGGATATTCCGTTCGCTCTGGCCGTCAGTTTGTGGATGAAAGGCCATACTTAGATTCAAGCGAGATCCAAAGGCATGTTGGAATGACTTCCAAATTCTTGACACAAAGCGACCGTCTCGGTCTGAGATGATTGAAATAGGCACTCTATGACGAGCCACTATTTCTTTGAGATAGAGTTCCACTAGTTTTTCTGTACTATCCTTCTCCCGAATCGGTAAGAAGTGTGCGGACTTTGTTAGTCTATCGATGATTACCCAATCATGTCATGACCGCATGAGGTCTTGGGTAACTTCGTAATGAAGTCCATCGATATTTGTTCCCATTTCCAAACGGAAATCTCGGTTTGTTGTAACAAGTCCGAGGGTTTCTGATATTCAGCTTTGACTTTTGCGTAAGTCAAGCATTCTCCAACATAAGTCGCGATATCACTTTTGAGGTTAGGCCACCAATAGTATTCTTTTAATACTTAGGCCTATGTGCTTCCTCAAAATATCATCTCGAAGGGCGCCAAAGAATGGAACCCAATTTCGACCCATAAGGTATAAAGTTCCATCTTCTTTCGGCACTAATTGTTCCTTCATGCCTTGAAGTGTTTCTGCTTGAATATGATCTTCCTTGAGCGCTTGTGAATCATCTTCTCTAATGCTTGAACTCTCGGTGTTTTAACTCGCTCCTTGCAGCTAAAGGCGTCAGCTACAACGTTCGCCTTACCCGGATGGTACTTTATTTCACCATCATAGTCGTTCAACAACTCAACCAACATCGTTGATGCATATTTAATTCTTTTTGGTTGAATATGTGTTGAAGACTTTTATGATCCGTGAAAGTAATGCATTGAGTACCATATAAATAATGTCGCCATAATTTTTAAAGCCAATACAACCGCGCCTAACTCAAGGTCGAGAGTGGTATAGTTCTTCTCGTGAACTTTTTAATTGGCGCGACCTGTGTACACGATAACTTTTTCATGTTGCACGAGTACGCAACCCAATCCTTGATGCGAAGCATCATAGTTTACAACAAAGTCATCGGTATCGTCGGATAATGATAAGATTGTAAAATGCTATGCACCAATCTTAAGAATAAGTTGTAATGCTATTTCTTGTTTTTCAATTGGGGCGAATTTATTGTCTTTATGGGTGAGGGAGGTTAGCAACTGTGTAATTTAAAAAATATCTCAATAGATCTCCGATGATATCCCGCTAATCCAAAAAAAAAATTTCGGACTCCAGTTGGAGTCTTGGGCACTTCCCAATTCTAATTTGCTTGAATCTTAGCTGGGTCTACTTGAATGCCTTTCTCGTTCACTCCATGCCTGAGAAATTGTACCTCGCAAATCCAAAATTCACACTTGGAAAATTTCGCGTATAGTTTCCCCTTCTTTAGTAGCTCCAAAATGGTTCTCAAATGTTGTTCGTGTTCATCAGTCAATCGTGAGTATATTAATATGTCGTCAATAAATACTATGACATTTGTCGAGGTACGGCTTGCACACACGATTCATTAAATCCATGAAGATCACTGTTGCTTTTGTTAAACCAAAAGGCATAACGAGAAACACCTAATAACCATAACGAATTTTAAAAGTCGTTTTCGGTATGCTTTCCTCTTGAATTCATAACTGATGATACTCCGATCGTAAGTCTATCTTAGAGGAGAAGCTAGAACCTTTCATAAACCATTTGAGTTAGTTGGAAATTCATTTGTAACATGGTTTAGAAATATGAATTTTCATTCATCGAAATGTTGTGCATTTTTGCAAATCTTGCATGTCTTTTCACCCCCAAAACCTTTATAAAGATGTATAATGGTAAAGAGTGGGGGTTATGAACTCACAACATCCTTATTCGGTCAACTACAAGGTTCAGAAGATGCTAATTGACATGGAGATTTGGCTACGGGTGCGGCTCCCGGTACCAAGTCGATGTGAAACTCGACTTGTTGATATGGTGGTAGTCCTGGCAAGTCTTCAGGAAAGACTTCAGGAAATTCTTTTACCACAGGAATATCTGTCAGCTGCGGCCCAACGGCGTTCTTGTTGACAACTTGTGCTAGGAAGGCAGTACAACCTTTTCGTAAGCACTTCTATGCCTTCATGCAATTGATGATCCGCAATGATGTGTCGTGCTTCTCTCCATGAATAACAAATGTCTCTTTGTTCGGAAGTGGTAAACGAATGATCTTCTCATGGCAGAAGACTTCGGCTAGGTTATCGGATAACCAATCCATGCCAACCACTACTTCGAAACTACCCAACTGAACGGGTAAGAGATCGATATTGAATTTCAGCTCCAGACTCGGCTAGTTTACCGTTTGCCAATTCTATAGGATGAGGAGACGTCTAGCTTACGTGACTCTAGGCCAAGTACATTTTGAATTCTATGTAGTAAGGACTCCACTGTAAAGATGTAGAGAACAATCCAATCCCTGTGTTTAGATGTAGGATAACCCAATCCCTATTTGTAGCTAGGACAATCCTGTCACTAGCCATGAAACTATGCATGTGAAATGTTGCGATAAAGCTAAAAATCGGCAATGGTATCAAATAATATGGATGTGAAATGTTGATTGATAGGATACGTAACGGTGACCCTTTATGATTTGACAAGAGTGAGCTAATTTCCCATTAGCTAAGTTGATATAGTAATGTGTGTCCAACATGACTCTAATTCGAGTATATGCTTAACATTTAAAGACAATAGCTAAGCTCGGTGTTGGTGTTAAAAGAATTGGTACATGATGATCGTAGAGTGTACGTACTCATGACTTCATTGTGATTTTTTTGTGAAATATTCATAGTTCTAACCACACACACACTTATTCACTAGCTTGATCCATTCTTAAGTATTATCGTCTTACTAGCCTTTGTTTTGCGCCCGGTATCAGCACACTGCTACTCTTGGCGCTTTTGCAATTGCCTTCATGATGAACGTCTCACTTGTCACATTTAGGATTTTGGCAAGTTACCAACCTACATCATGGTGCCAAAATCGTTTATGGCAGCAATTGCTTTCATTTCTCTCAGGGCGAGAGTTATTGTTTGAGTGATCGAGGTAGGGAGGGATGATGCGGTCATGCTTCGGATCTCCGAGGCTAAACCCTAAATGTAACACTCAGTGTGTTTGAATTCGGGTGTTACTCAGTATGGAACTACCCTTGAGAGACCGTGAAAGCATCAAGTGTAACCATCAACATTGGCTCCAGTTATAATCGAGTTCTTTTATAAAATCATATGAAAATAGATATGAAAATCAGATACTATAAAAGAATGATGTATGGTTAAATAAATAACCAATAGAAATGTAGTGTATAAATATATCATGTCTTGAAATAGAATATTATATCTTGTGTAGAAGATGTCGTGTCTTGTGCAAAAATGTCATGTCTTGTCTTTGTCGAAGAGGTTTGAATAACACCACGATATGCAATATAATATAAGCACTTATATATAGGAAGTACCAGCGGCGTATCCACCATGCTTTTATCATATTACACACGTCTCATCACTTACAAATAACCACCAAAAATGTCTTGTGTGTACCAACGTCAAATGCCATGTATAACAATGTCTTGTGTAACAATGTCATGTATAAACCATGTCTTGTGTAAAAGCAATGATTTTCAACACATAACTTTTGACTTAAACATTTGATTCTTTTGGCGCCATGATCCTTTTAATACACACTATTAAAAAAATCTAGACATGTATTTGGATAAATAAAGTCTATCATGTGCCCAAGAATGAAGAATGCAATCAATCGGTCATGGAAACCTCAAGACCGCATTGTTCATACATGTTTGAATAAATGATAATGTGGATAACCAAAACTAAAAGGTGTAATGCCTCTTGCGTGTATTGGTCATATGTCTAAATGGAAAAAAGAAAAATAATTCGTTGAGGAAGGGAAACCAACCAGTGGTCTTCGTCCATATAATATGTATTCCCTACTTTATGGACCTTGATCGTCCTAAGTAGAGAAAATCCTTTGTCTTATTTGTCCATGTGCAAATTATGGTAATAGTGCTTGAGTTTCACGAGCTCTAGCAAGATTATTAGAATCTCCAGAAATGTCGAATAGAATGCAATGAGGGAGTTGCAGCATGGCTCATGCCATACCATTCCTTGGGAAAAGACAAATGTCAAGCGACGAAATTTATTGTATCATTTCCAATAAATATGATAAGGTGGAATATGATAAGGTAAGGTAAGGTAAAGTAGGATAAAGTGTCATAGACACCCTAGAACCAACCCATGTTCAAGAATTTCGAGAATGTTGAGGAAAATCCTCCATGAGTAGCTAACAAGTTTTGTTTGTTTAAATGACTAGTCTCAAATGAATCGTGATATAGATCGAATGTTAGGTGTGAACAAATACGCGTCGTCTTCCTGTATTGTATTGTATGGTATTGTAGGGTATTATACTAACCACCACAGTTCGTGTTCTAATAGATAAGAAAAATTGAATCTCAAGTAATAACTTAAGAATTTTGAATGAATAGTGATCATTAGCTTAGCCCGCAGAGTCCACCAGAATTCCCATGCACTACAAGTTGTTATTACGTTGGCCACCGTAATAATAAATTGCCTTGCATGGTCACCCTAGCGTTCTCTCGTACGAAGCAGCCGATCAATAAGAGAGGAAACACTATTGTCAATATACCTTCAACATAGAAGGGACCTTCGTGATAGCTCACGTGTCAACGTTCGTTGTCATTACTCGCAGAACGGTACGGCGTTAGATAAAATAGAAATGAAAAGAATCTGTAACAATAACAACTGAAGAGGCACCTTCAAGATGAGTACTTCATCTTCCTTGTAAGGACAAGAGTATATCTACCTTGATTAGTATGAGTCACAGGGATCTCGTCCCACTAATAGAGTTGTTGTCCAAGGTTACCACCTCCGCCTCGTCGTCATTATCATGGTCAGGCATCTCAGCATTCGCAAGAAAGCAACCATATTTTTATGGAATTAAGTTTAAGATATCACTTAGGAATCATGTTCGCCATAAGCTCCGCAGTAGACGTGAGGTCGATATTTTCATCGTGCGAGTAAAGAATAATAATAAAGTTTGAAGTCGAAGGTATTTTGTTGTTGCCAAATATTTCGTACAACACATATATGAATGACTTATATATATATAATCATGTAAAATCCTATCTAACAAGGATTTCTATCTTTGCATAAGCTGAACTTGTAAACCGTTTATAATACGTAAACTGATAATGTAATGTATTGTAGGCCCATAGTATGTTAATGTAAGGTGTCTATTTCTGATAGACTTCACCCATGGAAATGTCCTCGCTTGATTTATGTGAAGTGAATTTTTGTTGTAGTGGACCTTGAAAAATGTTTATGCAATGAAAACCTTTTGACCTGTCAAATTGTATTTATAATCTGTTCAACATGAACAAGAGGTTTTCGTGAGAGGTCCCTAGTGATTGTAGACTTAGACTCGAGAAAGAATCCTGGTTCACTACAATCGATGCTCTGATACCAATCTGTTACACCTGCTCGTAGCGGAAGCGTGAGGTGTGATCTGATCGGTTCTCATTGCATAACAATATAAGTGAACATACTAAATGAATAAAAACAAGCTCCAATGCCATTGTCATAATTGTTTCAAAAGAACGCAACATAAGTTAAATGTATTAGTTACAAACCATCAAATGAAATTAAGTTTCATCGTTCTATACATCAAAATGTAAGTCTTAAAATGTCAAGGCTTTGACCACTATATCACCGCAAAAGGCGGTATATAACGGACAAACCCTTCAGATGGTGGCATGGAGTCTTGATACTTGCTTTCCTTGACTGAAATGTCTACCAGGTCCACTAATTTCCTGAAATACATGTTAAGTTTGAAAACATAAACAAAAGTTGGCGAGTTCATGCAGTTTAGTTGTATCAGATGTATCTGTAAAATGTGAGTTGTATAAAATGTATCCGTATGAAATGATGTAGTATGTAAAGTGTCAATGAAATCGTTGATCATTAATTTTTCGCGAGGACATTAATATGTGTGACGAAATAGGAAGCAATCCAACCCTAGACGATTTTATTTGTATCGACACCATGTCGTAGGGCAACAAAAGCACTCCTAAGCAAACGAATGGCCATGAGTGGGGCTCGCCAAAACCCATTAGATCTAACCCTTTTGTTCCTTGGTCCAAACTTGGATTAATGGAGCTTTAGTTATGGCCCTAATTTCTCACATGATCTAAGGTGTTTCATTCCTTGACTTAACATACTATTGTACATGTATTTTCCCCGATAGTTGTAAAGCTTGAAAAGCATTTAAGATGAAAAGGGGACATGAACTCACTGAATTGCATTCTGTAAATTGTATGTAACTGTAACCTCACTTGCATTGTCCTTGAATTGTATCACAACCTACAAAGGTCCTAGAATTGTTAGACACTACGGTCTTTGTATTGACTCATGTACAAGTCTTCTATCTTGAATATGTATTAAGACTTGTATGTCTTTGTTATTCGTTGAACTGTGTATTAGATGTATGAATTGTTAAGCTGTTATATATATATTTCACCAGATATATATATATATATATATAGGATTAGGTTCAAACGTGAACAAAATCCCAAGCGTGAACTGCGTGAACTGATCTGGGCCCTTGATTTTTATCATCTTGAGATTTTAAGTCAATGGCATGATGGTAATTATTTGATTAATTGTTACTAATTAATTAAATGAAAAAGGGTACATTTGTAATTTCCATTTTAAATTATTCCATAAATCTCATTCAATCTCACAAATCAATATTCAAAATTTATTCAAGATCCAATTTTTTCTCTCACATTCGCCGGATCCCAAGCGTGAACAAAATCCCAAGCACCGTCCGACTCCATCCATCCCTACCGCCTCCACCATTCGCCGTCGACCATTCGCCTCCACCATTCGCCGCCGTCGACGATTCAATATTCACATTCGCCTCCACCAAGCGTGAACAAAATCCCAAGCACCGTCCGAGTTTCATACCTAAGTATCTCCTTTCTTCGTAAGCACTCACTTTTATGATTCAATATTGACCTGATAAATTGTTTGAAACCGGTTTTTTTTAGTTTTGAATTGCATGTGATTTGAATTGTCAGATCCACTATAGTGTTGGTCAAATGAGAATTAGGGTAAATACACCAAAAAATCATTTTTTTTTTATTTTTCCCATAAAGTAAGTAGAAACATTGGAAAGGTGCATGACTGAAAGTCAAAGTTTAAATTGTCTGCCTTGAGTTGGACGGTTGTGATCACTGTTCCCTCATCCCTTTAGTTTTTCATATTTTATTGAAAATTGTACTATTGTATTTTATTTCGTTTTTATTTCGTTAGGCAATATGTAATTGTTTTATTTTTATAACTGTTATGTCAATAAATGTGGCTGTTATATTGCACGTATATATGAGATCTAACTAATTTTTTATTTTATTTATTTATTTGTATGTAATGATTTAACTAAATATTTATTTTCTATTAAAAAATTAGTTAACAAAATAAATTAAAAACAATAAAAAAACTTTTGAGTTGGCGTGTTCATTTAAAAAAAGTAAAAAGCGAAAACATTTATAAAATTACACATGTGTATTCTGATTTTTGCTCTGTTTTAATGCTATGTACATATGTGTATTCTGAGTTTGCTCTGGTTTTAAAGCGATGTACACATGTGTATTCTGATTTTGCTCTGTTTTTAATGCAATGTACACATGTGTATTCTGATTTTAACGCGATGTACACATGTGTATAGCGTCTGTTTTTGTGATATCTCATAATTTTTTGTGTATTGAATGTGTAAGGTTGTTGATGTACACTTGTGAATTATGCAAAATATTAGTTGATGAGTTTTTTTGTGCTATTATAGGAGATTTCGTAACGAGAAAAGTGGAGACGGAAGGTCGACAAGGATGATTCACGTATGAGGTCGATAAGGATGATTCACATATGTTTGTTTGCTTGGTCGATAAGGATGTTTCAGCATATAACGTGGCGAATAATTGTAAAAGTTTATGTTTTCTGTTTTTTCCGATTATGTTGGGTTTATTGTTTCTACCAAACTGGAACTTGTAATTATATGTTTTTTTTTGTTTGGTTTGGAAAACATTATGGAACTTGTAATTTGTTAAATATAAAATAGTTTTACAGATATTGTTTCTATGTATGTATTATGTAGCTAATTACACATATGTACGATGCTGAGTACACATGTGTACTGTTCTATTTATATGCAAGTACACATGTGTATCCCGCTAAAATATGAAGGTTACGTGGATCTTAAAAATCAAAATTCGATTGTGATGAATCTGAAATAAAAATAAAAATTGAAATATGGTGATTTGTTGTTTTTTTTATAATTATCTTATTAATAAATAAAACATAATATGGATAATGAATTTAAATTAGGAAAGATGTAACTTAATTTAATTCTTAAAATAATTATTTAAATCTATTTTTTTATATAATTACAATCCTACCCTTAACAACTAAAAAGGAAATCAAGGGCCCAGATCAGTTCACGCAGTTCACGCTTGGGAGGTTGTTCACGCTGGAACCCTACCCTATATATATATATATAAAATCTTGTATCTTGTGAGTTGTATCATCGGGTCTTGTCTTCTTGATTTCGTGTCTTTGTATAAGTAAATTGTATAATTGTAATTTTTACCAATTAAATGTCATTGGGCTTAGCCCAAGAATTCATGTTATTGGGCTCAAATAGTGTTGGGCCTCAATAGTGTTGGGCCTAAATAGTGTTGGGCTTAAATAGTGTTGGGCTTAATGTTATTGGGCCTTGGCCCATATGTTTGGTATTGGGCTTAGCCCATGAGTTTTTGATATTGGGCTTAGCCCATGTATTTATGTTAAGCCCATTATGAAGATAAGCCCATTAAGAAATGTAAGCCCATTTGTATAAAATAGCCCACTAAGAAAAGTAAGCCCATTTGTATAAAATAGCCCACTTGTAAGTATAAGTCTTTCATTTTTATAAAAACATTTTTATAAAAATTCAGTAAGTATACTTTTTAGTTAATAAAAACATCATAGTTTTTATATGTTTCAAAATGTCCGAATTTTGTTAATGGTAACGTAATTTTTGTGTCCGCGTCGAAAGATCGTCTAAACGTCGTAGTAAGTCCTCGGATTGGCGATATGTTCATAGGTTCGTCCGTCGTCCGATTAGACCATAATTTGTATTCGATTATTCGGATCGTCCGTAACTCGTTTTTAAGGCGTATCTATATGAAATCTTGTAAGACTTTGATTATAATGTGTCATGTGTTCATTTTTTTACCATTGTATTCAAGTTCCTATCTTTGATATATATAACTAATACACCAAGTATCACATAGCACCCAAGTTGTTAAGATTACCAAATATATATTTTCTCAAAAATATATATTTATCTAACTTTGTTTTTATAAAACCCATTGTTTAAAATCTTTTTAATCATGTAAAGATTTAGCCAAAAATGATAATTTTGTTAACATATGATTCTAAAGAAAAATTGGCCATATAACGTTTGTATTAAGCATTTAGCCATGTTTAGTAAACATATCATTTTCTTTTCAAATTCACCATCAATTTACTCATAACATCTTTAACAAAAACATATGAGATTTTATATCAAAATCATAACAAGATGAAATCATTATCATGTAGGGTTTTTGGTATGATCATTTCATGTGTTTACTAGTTCAAAAACCATGTTTACTTTTAGTTTCATCCACTTTTATAAAAATCTCAACTTGTATGTTACTTTTCATAATCTTGTAAAAGTATTGTTTTTAATGAAAAACATTAAATATCTTTACTACACCATAAATTATGACCCTCCATTTAACATTTATGTTTAACAAAAACCCTTTTAACATAGACATGTATACTTGTTAGATCATGTTTTTAAACATCATCTAACAACTTATTTTTATGATCTTCATCAAGAGTAGATCAAATAAGCAAGTAATAAGCCTTAAATCACAACATAAACCAACATCTATATCATGATTTTTATTTTTGCTTCTTTGTATTTTCTACTTATTCTTGTATAAATCTTTTGGTTATATCATAATCTTTAAATAACAACTACATAAATATGTATAAAAAAATAGATTTAGAAGCTCACTTCTAGCACTTGTGGCTAGGGATGATCTTAGTGATGATGATGAGCAAAGAAGATGATGATCTTGATGGTAGAAAGCTCTTGGATGGATGAAAATGCTTGCTTTAACTTAGAGATGCCTTAGATCACCTTAGGCTCCATAGAAGTACATCTTGATCATCAACAAATAGCTTGAAAGGAAGGTTATTTAGAGGTGTATATGGCTGAATTTTTGGAGAAGAAAATGGAGTCTTAAGTGTGTGTTTTGGGAGGTGTAAGAGTTCTTGAAAAGTGTTGGTGATGATAAGGATTACTAGATGGGATTGGACTTCTAATGGGAGATGTTGCAACAAAGGAGCATGTATTATCTTGGGGTGGAACCCGATGGAGGTAGATGTTATGGTTATTGCACAATCAGCCCAAGTGCTTCATATTCAGGTTTTTTGTAAGGCTAATAAAAGTATGTTTTTCTGTTCTCTGGTTTATGCTGCAAACTATTATGTTTCTAGAAGGGAGCTATGGCAGAATTTACGAATGCATAAAGGTTTAGTTCATGATAAACCGTGGGTGATTATGGGAGATTTCAACTCTGCGCTTAATATTGAAGATAAGTCGATTGGTACTTCTTCCATTTCGTCTGGTATGCGTGATTTTAAAGACTGTGTGGATCATATTGAAGTTTTTGATATAAATCGAACCGGCTTACATTTCACATGGAGTCAAAAACCGAAGAAAGGAATAGGATTGCTGAAAAAGATTGATAGAGTCTTAGCCAATGCTCCGTTCATTAGCTCTTTTCCGGATTCGGTTGCTGTTTTTAGGCCGTATGGTATCTCTGATCATTGTCCGTGTGTTCTTAAGTTGTTCTCGGCTGGTAAATCGAAACCGAAACCTTTCAAGTTTGCTAACTTTTTGGTTCATAAGACGGGCTTCTTTGATATTGTTAACTCCAGCTGGAATGTGCAAATTAATGGAGTTCATCAATTTCGTCTTATTAAGAAACTAACTCTCATGAAACCTTCTCTTCGGGCATTCCTGTTCAAGCAAGGGAACCTTCATGAAAAGGTTACTAAACTTCGTGGAAATCTAGAGGCTATTCAGCGTGATATTGATAGTGACCCAACGAATGATTCTTTACGGTGTCAAGAAGCGTCCGTGTTGCGGGATTTTCAGGAGGCTCTTCTTGATGAGGAGAGATTTCTTAAACAGAAATCTAAAGTGGAGTGGCTTCGGGCAGGTGATGCTAATACGGCGTATTTCCATACATCCTTAAAATGTAAAAATCATTTTAATCGTATTGAGGTGATTTCGGATTCGAGTGGAAATCTGTTTGAAGGAGATAATGTGGCCACGGCTTTTGTTAACCATTACGAGCATTTTCTGGGAGGTGAAGGTCAAGTTTCTTTATTACCTTCGCCGGATCTTTTTTCTAATAAACTGAATCCTGAAACTGCAAATTATATGGTTCGTCCAGTCACCTTGGAGGAGATTAAATCAGCTATGTTTTCGATTGGGAATGATAAGGCCCCTGGTCCTGACGGTTACACGGCTGCGTTTTTCAAGAGTACTTGGCATATTGTGGGGAGTGACGTCTCAAATGCTATTCTGGATTTTTTTAACACTGGAAATCTTCTGAAGCAAATGAATCACACGTTAATTGTTCTGATTCCAAAGGTATCGTCCCCTTCAAGAATTACTGATTATCGGCCTATTTCCTGCTGTAATGTTATTTTTAAATGCATTAGTAAGGTCCTGGTGGATAGGTTGAAAGGTTCGTTAAGTCAGATTGTGAGCATAAATCAATCAGCTTTTGTTCCTGGTCGGAAAATTTCGGATAATATTCTTCTTACGCAGGAGTTGATGCATAATTACCATCGTAATTTTGGTCCCCCTAGGTGTGCTTTTAAAGTAGACATTCAGAAAGCTTATGATACGGTTGAGTGGGGATTTCTTAAAAATGTTTTGGTAGGATTTGGTTTTAATGCTACAATGGTCGATTGGATTATGTTGTGTGTTTCTACTGCCTCATATTCGGTTTGTGCCAACGGGAATATTAATGGGTATTTTAAAGGGAAAAGAGGTTTAAGGCAGGGTGATCCTCTATCTCCCTACCTTTTCACTCTTGTGATGGAAATTTTGACTTGTATTCTCAACAATGCGACAAGGATTGATTCGTCTTTCAAGTTTCATAATAAATGTGAGAAGCAGAAAATTGTTAATCTCTGTTTTGCAGATGATCTTTTCCTAATTGCTAGAGGTGATGTAGCTTCAGCGAGGTGTATTATGTCTTCTCTCACTCAGTTCACTCGCATGTCAGGTTTGGTTCCTAGTGCTCAGAAAAGTACGGGATTTTTTTGCAATGTTCCGAATAATGTTAAAAGGGATATATTGACCATCATGCCGTTTGAGGAGGGTACGCTTCCGGTGAGATACTTGGGTGTTCCGCTTATTACTTCTAGACTGTTGTACAAGGATTGTAGTGTTCTTGTGGAGCGGCTTGAAAAACGGATAGATAATTGGAAGAACAAAATGTTATCTTTCGCTGGCAGGTTACAATTAATCTTATCGGTTCTTTCTTCTCTTCATGTGTACTGGTCTTCGGTGTTTATTCTTCCAGCAAGAGTAATTAAGGACTTGGAAGCGAAAATGCGTAATTTTCTTTGGGCTCAATCCTCCTCTAAGCGTGGTAGGTCGAAAGTCTCTTGGAAGGCGGTCTGCGTGCCTAAGCATGAGGGGGGTTTGGGCATTCGTCGAATTGCAGATGTTAATAGAGCCCTTATGGTGTCGCATATTTGGAGTGTCTTAAGTAATCGGAATTCTTTATGGGTTGCATGGATCCATTCGTATCGGTTAAAGGGTCGAAGTTTTTGGGACCACAGGATTCCTTCATCTTGCTGTTGGAGTTGGAGGAAGATGGCCCAGCTTCGGTCCTTAATTCGTCAGCATGTTTGGTCTCAGATTGGGGATGGAAGTTGTACGTATGTTTGGTTTGATTTGTGGAGCGATATTGGTCCGTTATGTAATTTTTTATCACCTAGAGTGATAACGCGTGAGGGATTTTCTTTTAATGCCAAAGTGGCGGACGTCTATGTTGAAGGATCGTGGCTTTGGCCGGATGCATGGAGAGATACTTTCCCTGTTCTTATTCAACTAGACTTTCTTCAAAGAAATTTAAATAATCAAGATCGTCTATTGTGGAAAGATGGAGATAATGTAGCTGAATATTCTTCGTCAGGGGTCTGGAATTCGATTCGGACAAGGGATCAGGAGGTGAATTGGGATAGCATTGTTTGGTTTTCACAATGTGTCCCTCGGCATGCTTTTTTGATGTGGCTTATTGTGCGGTGCAAGCTCATGACACAAGACAAAATCTTGCTATGGAACCATAACCGAGCAAATAATATGAACATGATGTGTTGCCTCTTGTGTTATGAGAATATAGATTCACATGATCACTTATTTTTTGAATGCAAGTTTTCTTCGGATCTTTGGCATAAGGTTCGATCTAAAGCTGGTATGAATAGAGTGGAAGCTAGATGGACTGATATTGTTGATTGGTTGGGCCATCGGTCTCGGTCAAAATCAGCGACTAATCTGGTTAGTAGATTGCTTGTTGCAGCTTTGGCATACGGTATTTGGCAGGAAAGAAACAATCGTCTCTTCAGAAACCATGCGAGACCCCCGGATACGATGTTAAAGTCTGTTTTAGAAAGCGTGAGGTACAAGTTGATGGGGCTTAGATTCAAGAACACAGTTAGAGTTCGGGAGGTGCTGGCGAAGTGGGATATTCAAAACGCTGACTTGCTTATGGAGAATGGCTGATTATTTTTGTCTAGAGTCGTGTATGTCTAGATGAGTGTCTAGTAGTTGGTTTTCGTTTGGTTCCCATTGTTGGTTGTTTTTATTTTTGTTATACTTTCATGAGGTTTTGTCTCATGTCTGAACTAGTAAGGATGTTACCTTACTACTTGTTTTTTTATTTTTGTGAATATATAAAATCACCGGGGTAACCCTTTACCCAAAAGATTACTAGACTTTTAATCATCCATATCTTCACAAATTGCAACAAAGGAAATATCTAGGATATTTTTGCAAGTGGGGAAGGATGTGGGACCCACTTAAAAACGTTCATCACATGGGGGGGGGGGGGTAAAGTGTAATTATTATTATTTTTTTTATAAAAGTTACCAAAATATCTAGATATTTTGGTAATTAGGCTAAGTATGGTGATTAGGGTAATCTTTCACCATTAGGGGGTAATTAGTGATTCGGAATGTTATTTATTATTAACAAATTCACTAAACTAGTAGAAATTATATTTTGATATCTTAAACGACTTCCGTTTGGTCGTCGGTTCTATAAAAGCACTTTTAATTCCTACCGACGAAGTTTTTCCGTAAGTTGTAAATCCGCAACCAAAAGATGTATAAAGGGATTTGGAATCTCAAAATAAGCTTAACTAGTTCACCAAAGCTTTCATTTGGTTGTTTTCGATGTCGGAAATGTCGTTTATTAGCTTGTCGGTGCAGAAACGGACAAGTTGTGGGGGTTGCAACGCAGCATCGAAAGCTTATGTTTCGGACACCCCATTAATATCCTCATATTGTTTCCATATGTTTGTCATCATTTGTCATATTTCCGGAGTCCTGGAAATGGTTAATTATTATTTTGGACGAGTTAAAATTGTCTTATTTTTAGTGAAACGGACGATTTAGCGATTAGGGCGTTGTACCGGAAAGTCTTGTATCTTTGTAATATATGTTTTCATATTAGTGTTTTCTTGTATAAACGGACTCAGTTATGTTAGCCGTGTGTCGTTTTTCCTTGTTTCGTTCTGTTTTCACGGTTTTGCTGGCATGAATAGTGTAACCGTGAATAGTGCGCGCAACACTTTTTACCAACACTTTTTGGACATTGTTTAATTGGTTTCGCAATACGATGAAAACCAACATATGTTATATCATTGTTTTCTTGTCCTAACATTGTCGTCTAATGTACGACACAGTTACGTAATTAAATTACGCTAATTGCATGAGATTATATACTAAGAATAGTGATTAAACTGTATAGAGTTTCCGGTTATTTGCCATTTGTCACATTGTGCTCGCTGCAACGGTCATCACGTTGCACAACAAGCTTGCAAGCAATGCACAACGTGTGGTAAACTTGGGCATTTGGCCAATATTTGTCGTTTGGGACAAAATCAGGTTGCTCAGGTTCCAGCACAGGTTCAAGGGAATGCTGCGAGATTCCCACCGGGTTCATGTTTCAATTGTGGAGAGTTTGGTCATTTCCGCAACAATTGTCCAAGGTTGGTGAATGCAAATGCGAATCCGAACGTGAATGTCAACGCGAATCCCGCTCATGGGTGAGCGTACAATTTGAATGCAAACGAAGCGAGGGCTGACAACGAGGTGGTTAATGGTACATTTCTTGTTAACAATCGACCTGCATCTGTTTTTTTTTATTCTGGTGCCGATAGAAGTTTTGTTTCAATATCATTTGAGCCTTTGCTTGCGATACCTAGAACTAAACTGAGGAAACCCTTATCTGTCGAAGTTGCTACTGGTAAACCTCTTGTTCTCGATTCTGTTATTTGTGATTGTCAGTTCAACCTTGATAACCATCTTTTTTCCCATTGACCTCACGCCGATGCAACTTGGGAGTTTCAACATTATCGTGGGGATAGATTGGTTAACCAAACATCATGCTAAGGTGGTTTGCTTCGGCAAGATTTTTCGTATTCCTTTGTCTTCTGGCGATGTTCTGGAAGTTCGTGGCTAGAAGCCTTCAGGTGGATTAAAGCTTATGTCGTATACAAAGGCCCAAAGTTATTTTAGAAAAGGATATGTTGCTTTTCTAGCACATGTCACCGAGGAGAAAGGCAAGAGCAAGAGTATTCAGGATATTTCGATTGTTCGGGATTATCCAAAGGTGTTTCCTGATGAACTGCCTGGTTTGCCTCCAGTTCGTCAAGTCGATTTTCATATTGTCCTTGTACCCAATGCCAACCCAATTGTGAAAGCACCTTATCATCTTGCACCGTCAGAGATGCAAGAGTTATCGAAACAGCTTCAAGAGTTATCTGATAAAGGATTCATCCGACCGAGCTTTTCACCCTGGGGGAGCTCCTGTTCTCTTTGTGAAAAAGAAAGATGGATCTTTTCGAATGTGTATGGATTATCGTGAGCTTAATAAGCTTACCATCAAGAATCGATATCCCCTACCACGAATTGATGATCTCTTCGACCAGCTGCAAGGTGCTTCGTGTTTTTCTAAGATCGATCTGCGTTCTGGGTATCATCAACTTCGTGTTCTCGAAGAAGATATTCCCAAAACTGTTTTCCGCACAAGGTATGGGCATTATGAGTTCACTGTCATGCCTTTTGGTTTGACAAATACCCCAGCTATCTTAATGGACTTAATGAATAGGGTCTATAAACCTTATTTAGACAAGTTCATTATTGTGTTCATCGACGATATTCTCATTTATTCAAAGTCTCGTGCCGATCACGAGCAACACCTTCGTTTGACTTTGGAACTCCTTAAGAAAGAACAACTTTTTGCTAAATTCTCCAAGTGTGAATTTTGGCTTAAAGAAGTTCAGTTCTTGGGGAGGAAAACCATGCAACTTAACTGGTGAACCCATTGTTCTCTCTCTCTAATGGAGAAAAACGGCGACTACCTTTCTGTGACCTAAAATTCGTGATTTCATGCTGATTACGAGGATTGTTTGTGAGACTAGAGTCTTATGATCTCTAGTTTATCCTTGCAATTCATTATAATCGTATTTGGTTCGTTTTTAGGTATTAGGGTTACGTTTTTTCTTCTGTTTCTTGGGCTCTTTGCGGTTGGCTGCTGTGGTTTTTTGGATTCAAGTTTAATCTGGTTTGGGTTTCCTACAAGAGAGTTTCTTTGCCGTTCGCTGATTCGTCATCTCCTGATTGCATTAGGGTTGACGGCGCCAAGGTTGTCAGGTTTGTTTCTGCATATTTGGGTACGGTTGCTAGGGTTTCTACAATCTGTTTTCGGCAGATTGGGAGTGTCTAGTGGGTGTTATCTGATTGCTGAAAGAAATAACTTGGCTTCTGGTTGGGTTTTTTATCGAACTTAAGCTTGACGGCGGCTAGGGTTTGATTGTTTTCAGTTGTTTTGAGTTCGGCTATTGTCACAGTTGCTTTTGTTTCAGCCGGCATTCTGTGGAATGGATGAACTTAACAATTCTGGTGGAAACCAACAGGATATTCGTGGGAAGCCGAGATTATCGTTTAACGAAATTGCTGCACGGTTTCTTGATGTTGATGGGAACAATTTGCAGCCAAAGCGTGGTGTAACGATTGGTACACAAAATGACCCTAAGTCTTCAAACATCATAGATGATCTCACAAAGGTCACAGTTCTGGTTCGTTTGGAAAAACGGGATGTCGAAAAGTCAGACAATTTTTGGGATTACACTAGCAAGTATACGCCAAAATCAGACCTATTTGGTGCATCTTTTTAGGCTGGAAACAGGGCTGTTCAAGGCAAAGCACGAACTTCGGGGCCGGCGGATCCTATTTCCTTCGCTCACATTGTAAAGAATACAAAGGAGAAGGTTAAAGTGAATTTTCGGGCGATGGAATCTGCCGAGAAAGTTGATGGTGCTGATGTTGTTATTCCGTTGTCGTCGGTTCAACAAGTTACTGATAGGTATGCTAACACTTTGTTTGGATATTTTCTGGGTAAACGGTTGGCATTTCCTGTGGTCGATTACTTTGCTAAAAACAACTGGGCTAAATATGGTCTATCCCGGATCATGATGAATGCAAACGGGTTATTCTTCTTTAAGTTTACTTCTAAGGAAGGGATGAATCAAATGCTAGAGGATGGGCCTTGGCTAATCAGAAGTGTTCCCATAATTTTGAAGGAGTGGTCGGCCTCTATCAAGATGGAAAAAGAGGACATTAAAGTGGTTCCAGTTTGGGTCAAGATGCATGATGTGCCGTTAGCGGCATTTACTGAGGACGGGCTTAGCTTGGTTGCCTCTATGATTGGGATACCTAAGATGTTGGATACGTATATTGCCTCGATGTGTGCTGAATCTTGGGGTAGGAGCAGCTATGCTAGAGCGCTTATTGAAGTGCAAACGGGGGCTGAGTTAAAGAAGAGTGTTACTGTTGCTATCCCATCTATGGATGGTAGTGGGTATTCAAAGGTGGAGGTCAAGATTGAATATGATTGGGAGCCTCTAAGGTGCTCCTCTTGTTGTGTGTTTGGTCATGATGACAGCTCGTGCCTGAAGAACCCTCAGGTATCTTCTAGTGGGGATGCTGAAAAGATTAATGATGATTTTCAGGTTGTAGGGGTCAAGAAGAAGAAAGTGAACAACCAAGGCATCCATATGAAAAATCAGAAGCCTAAGTTAGTTTACAGGCCAGTTATCAACCCTAAACCAAAATCGTCCTCAAAGAGTCCGATGCAGAATCAAGTTTCAATATCTAACCCGTTTGACATTCTGAAGGATGATACTGGTAATCAGGGAGGTACCACTGTGGGTCAAGTGGAGAAGAAACAGTCAAGTGACAGGCAGGAAGCGGATGAGGAGGAGGTTGAAGAAGTTTACAATGAAACTAGTGCATGTATGACATCGGGTACTCATCCTTTTTCTTCAAAAGCAGGGGCAAGCACCTCTTCTACCAAGTTCTCTAATGGATAGGCTGTCTGCTTTTCGTCTGAAGGGGCTGGTGATTTGTGGCTACTTTATCTTTGATGATGGTGGTTGAAGATTATGTTTTGTGGTTTTTGCATTGTCTGTCTACTAGATGTCGTGTCATGATGTATAGTAGACTAGGTTATGGGGTGTTATAGGTCTTTGGTTTTTGTTCGATTTACATATATGGGGCATGTCCTGTATATGAACTAGTGTGGAACACATCCTCACTACTTGTACTTATTTGTGGTTGCATTTTAATAGATTCACCGGGGTAACCCTTTACCCAAAAAAAAAAGTTCAGTTCTTGGGTCATATAGTCAACAAGCAGGGTATTCATGTGGATCCATCCAAGATTGCTGCTATTAAGGACTGGAGTACGCCGACGACACCTACAGAGATTCGATCTTTTCTTGGTCTTGCTGGATATTATCGTCGATTCATTTCAAATTTCTCGAAGATTGCGGTTCCACTCACTGCTTTGACTCAGAAGAATAAGCCTTTTGAGTGGGGACCCAAGCAAGAAGAAGCGTTTCAAACGCTGAAACAA
Source organism: Helianthus tuberosus (assembly GCA_030545235.1). Lineage (NCBI taxonomy): Eukaryota > Viridiplantae > Streptophyta > Magnoliopsida > Asterales > Asteraceae > Helianthus > Helianthus tuberosus. The sequence continues at coordinate 104,244,477 of CM060360.1, forward strand.
AAATTATGTGATGCTCCTGTTCTATCTTTGCCCGAGGGAAATGACGATTTCGTTGTCTATTGTGACGCGTCGAATCTAGGACTTGGTTGCGTTCTTATGCAACGAGATAAGGTCATAGCTTATGCGTCTATACAATTGAAAGTTCACGAGAAGAACTATACAACTCATGATCTTGAGTTAGGAGCTGTGGTTTTCGCGCTTAAAATCTGGAGACACTACCTTTATGGAACGAAGTGTGTGGTTTTCACAGACCACAAAAGTCTCCAGCATATTCTCAATCAGAAGGAGCTGAACATGAGGCAACGACGTTGAATTGAGCTCTTAAGTGATTACGATTGCGAGATTCGCTACCATCCTGGTAAGGCGAATGTCGTAGCCGATGCACTTAGTCGAAAAGAGCGAGTCAAGCTTCATTATGTTCGAACTCTATCTGATATTCAAACTCGTGTTCTTCAAGCTCAGCAATCTTGTGTTTCACAAAATTTGATGGGTAAGGAATTACCACATCAGCTTGAGCTTAAACTCGAAGCGAAGGACGATGGGTTGCTCTATTTCAAGGATCGTTTGTGGATTCCGAAACAAGACGATCTCCACACCTTGGTGATGGACGAATCTCATAAGTATCGATAATCTATCCATACACGTGCTAATAAAATGTACAAGGATCTTCGTACTCAGTACTGGTGGCCAGGTATGAAAAAGGATGTTGCCTTGTATGTATCAAAATGCCTGACTTGTCTCAAAGTCAAGGCTGAACATCAACGACTGTAACAACTGTGCTTATAATCACTATGAACAGTTATGTTATCAATAAAACAATGTTATTTGATCACAATGTTTGTTTTGTTATGTTTTACATTTTTCATGTTTTGACTTTTGTTCAATTTCAAACTCTACATCGCTTTCTGGAGAGTTATACGCAAACTAGTGCGTAAACGTACTCAGTTTAATGCGAGAAATACTCTGGAACATCAACATATACTCAACATACCTTAAATAACCTTTACATAACTTAGAAATAAGTTTTAAAGGCTTTGGTATGGCAAAAACAAGTTAATTCGCTTACAGGGACTAAATATGACAAACTGCGAAAGTATGTCAATTTGAACTGTAACGAACATTCCGGAACCTAACCATAAGTTAAACACACCTTAAATATCCTTTACATAGCTTAGAAATAGGCTTTGAGGGGTTCGGTGTGCTAAAATAAACTTTTGGGTCATTCAGGGACTAAAAGTGTCAAAAAGTGCACAAGTTTGCATTTTCGCGCATAACATACGTTCTGAATACATCCGGACATCCAACAATTTATGTAAGCACCAAAATATTTTATTTTAGTGTTTGGCATAAGAAAAATCCATTCGTCGCGCAATTTGGATCGTTTTTCGCGCTTATGCGCATGCCGTCGTAATTTACCGAACATCGCGATCGTACGACCAAACGAACATTGGTGACCGACCGGATAATATTTAAATCCCACAAATATTCTGTTATGATTAAAATCTTATTTTAATCAGGTCCGTGTTGAAAAATAAATTAAAACGCCTAAAAACGTTATTTTTCAAAGTTTAAGCGCGTACCGTGTGTTTCTGCGCAACACAGTGCTTCTACTGCAAAACGCAGACAACGCAGCCAGTCCTGGCAACTGAAATTTATTTCAGTAATAACTTGGCGAGTTTATTTTTATAGAGTAATAAAAATAATTTAGAACGCCATAAACCGGGATTTAAACGCTAGATAAAATACCCGGTACCCAGTTAAATACCCGTCCTAGCCATATACTAGGAATATGCTTGGCATATGCTTGGAATATGCTAAGGTATATGCTTGGAATATGCTAAGGTATATGCTAGGAATATGCTTGGAATATGCTAGGAATATTCTAGGAATATGCTAAGGTATATGCTAGGAATATCCACATTTGACATGGATATTTGACATAGACATTTGACATGGATATTTGACATAGACATTTGACATGATTTACATTTGACATATAACATGTTTGACAATTGGTTTAAACATAGACTTCTTACATTGGTTGGTTTGGTTTGATTAAGTGATTAAGTAACGATGCGTGTGTAATATGATACAAGCATGGTGGATACGCCGCTGGTACTTCCTATATATAAGTGTTTGTATGGTATTATATGTCGTAACGTTATTTGAATCATTTCAGTTTGAGACATAGAACATTTTATACAAATAACACACTTTTCACAAGACATTTATTTACAAACAACTTATCTTATACAAACACATTTTTACATGGTTATATATTTAACCTGACATTTACTTATACATATCATCTGATCTTATTATATTCAAATGATTTACAAGACAAAGCAAATTACAAGGTTCATGACTAAACATTTTCTTAAACATAAGTCATGAATCCTATTTTTACAAACCTATGTATCTCACATGCATTTTTATGCTGACGTACCTATTTTCACATGTGTTTTCAGGAGCTTTTCCGTAGGATGTTGATCATGATACTATGGCGGTCCTGTGCCTTAGAGACTTTAAAATAAGATAGACTATGTTTAATTATGTTCTGAACTCTTTAATTTCCTGTTTAAGACAATGTAACACCCTTGTTTAATAAATAAAATACAACTTTGTATGCCATGGTTATGAAACAATTAATTCTGTTGCAACACGCCCCGATGTTTCCGCCGCGATTTGTTGTTTTACGCGGTCGGGGTGTGACAGAAGAGTTGGTATCAGAGCCAATGGTTATAGGGAATTAGGTTATTAGTAATACTTTGACCTAGACTATAACTTTTCTAGGACCCTAACACGAGTTATCTTGTGTTTAGATCTTAAAACATGTACATCACCTATCCTTAGGTGATTAACAAAACAAAGAACCAAATTTTCCGAATCGATTTTTGAAAAACAATCATCTGTTTTTGAATAAATTTTTACAAGGTTTTGAACCCTCAATTGTATGGTTTTGAACCCTCTGTTACATGGTTTTGAACCCTTTTCAGTATTGGTTTTTGGCCTTGTGCCTTCAAATTTTCAAAATCCCGTCAAACGTTTTGGGTTTTAAATAATGTGAACATGTGCAAACTGGAAGGGTGAATGCCTGTATTCTGAGTTTTCTGTCTAGGCAAGCACTTCGTATACATCTCAACCAGACGCGAGACCAGTTGTGCTTACCTGGGAATTCTTGGAGTGAGTGTTCACTTATAGGCGAGCATGTCTTCGATAATACATTATTTTTGACCCATTTACTTTGATTAGTCACTGTGAGTCGTTTGTTTGCTTTGTGATACGGACGAATGACCACCATCTATGCTGTTTGCAAATTCTTGTTTTTATCATCTCATTCTTTTCATCCAATCGTCTCACTCGTTCCTTTTCATGTTTTCCTCTTTTAGAATGCCTCCTCGACGCGAGAACCAGATAGCTACTGCCGAGCTGGCAGAAATTATTGCGCAGCAGATGGCTGCTCAATTCCCAAATCTCTTTGCTCAATGGCAACAAGCCAACAACAACAACAATGGTCCGTGCAAATACAAGGATTTTAATCAGGCTAAACCACTTAAGTTTAGTGGTTCTGAAGGAGCGACTGGGCTTCTTCAGTGGTTTGAGAGCATAGAGAATACTTTTCGCCACGTGCAGTGTCTCGAAAATCGCAAAGTCGAGTTTGCTTCGAGCGTATTTCAGAAGAGGGCTTTGACATGGTGGAACGGGGTTATGAGGGACCAAGGTGCAGAAGTTGCTCTCGCACAGACATGGGCTGAACTTAGAGCCCTTATGATGAGGGAATTCTGTCCTCGTCATGAGCAACGAGCGTTGGAGAAGGAGTTTGATGAGCTGAAGCAAGATAGTGGTGAGCATAGGGCTTATACTGATCGGTTTGAAGAGTTGAGTTTGCTTTGCCCGACTATGGTTACCCCACTTGACAAGGCTATCGAGAGATACATCGACGGCCTACCTGACTCAGTACAAGACATTCTTACTGGTAGTGAACCTGCCACACTCCGTCAGGCGATCGAGTTATCAGCGACGCTGACTGAGTCGCAGGTCCGGAAGAACAAGTTACACAGGAAGGGTGACAAGGGCAAGAAACAGTCGGCTGAAAAGGAAGATAGCAAGAAAGGTCAAAACTTGAATGGAAAGAACTCTGGTTCTTCGAAGAGGGCAAAGAAGCGTAAGGCTTCCCAAAACTATGCTGTCACTGCCCAAGCTAACCAGGCAGCTCCCAACCAACCCGCACAGCCGCCAGCGAAGAAACCCTATACAGGGAATGCACCTTTGTGCAATAGATGCAACAGTCACCACCAGCCGCAACTTCCATGCCGTTTCTGTGCTAACTGTGGGAAGTCAGGCCATCTTGCCAATTTTTGTCGGTCTGCTCAGAATCCCGCGGTTCAGAACCCGGCTCAACAAGTTGCTCAGCAACAGGGTCAAGCTGCAAGACCACAATACCCACCAGGTGCTTGTTACAATTGTGGGGATCTGACCCACTACAGGAATCGGTGCCCAAGACTGGCGAACCAGAACTAGAACCAGAATCAGAATCCGGCTCCGGCTCGAGGCCGAGTTTTTAACATGAATGCCCAAGAGGCACAGGCTGACGATAATGTGGTGAACGGTACGTTCTTTATTAATAATCAGCCTGCATCTGTTCTTTTCGATTCCGGTGCCGATAAGAGTTTCGTGTCTTTGTCCTTTGAGCAAATGCTTCGCGTGTCTAGAACAAAACTAGGCAAATCTTTGACAGTAGAGGTTGCTAGTGGTGAACCCATTATTCTTGATTCTGTTCTTCGCAACTTCCAGTTGAATCTTAACGATCATCTTTTTCCTATTGACCTCGCGCCTATGCAACTTGGAAGCTTCGACGTTATTGTGGGAATGGATTGGTTATCCAAGTATCACGCAGAGATAGTTTGTTCTAAGAAGATTGTTTGTGTGCCACTTTCAACAGGCGAGATCCTGCAGGTTCAAGGTGAGAAGCCTACCGGTGGTCTCAAACTCATGTCTTGTTTTAAAGCTCGGAAGTATCTGCAGAAGAACTATGTTGCTTTCTTAGCACATGTTACAGAAGATAAAGGCAAGGGTAAGTCTATTTCAGATATTCCTGTCGTTCGGGATTATTCTGAAGTGTTCCCTGAAGATTTACCTGGTCTACCTCCAGCACGCCAAGTCGAGTTCCGCATTGATCTCGTACCTGGTGCAAACCCCATTGCCAGAGCTCCATATCGTCTTGCACCGTCTGAGATGCAAGAGTTGTCCAAACAGCTTCAGGACCTCTCTGACAAAGGTTTTATACGTCCTAGTTTTTCACCTTGGGGTGCTCCCGTTCTTTTTGTAAAGAAGAAGGATGGATCCTTTAGGATGTGTATCGATTATCGTGAGCTTAACAAGCTTACCATCAAGAATCGATATCCCCTACCTCGCATAGACGACCTCTTTGATCAGTTACAAGGCGCTTCTTATTTTTCGAAGATTGATCTGCGATCTGGATATCATCAACTTCGGGTGCAAGAAGAAGACATTCCGAAGACAGCGTTCCGTACTCGTTATGGGCATTATGAATTCACAGTCATGCCATTCGGTTTGACTAATGCTCCTGCTGTTTTCATGGACTTAATGAATAGGGTCTGCAAACCTTATTTGGATCAGTTCGTCATTGTTTTTATTGACGACATCTTGATATACTCTAAGACGCGAGCTGACCACGAGCAACATCTTCGTCTTACCCTAGAACTCCTAAAGAAAGAACAACTTTTCGCAAAATTCTCCAAGTGCGAATTTTGGCTTAAAGAAGTTCAATTTTTGGGGCATGTTATCAACGAACGAGGTATTCATGTAGATCCCTCCAAGATCAGTGCGATCAAGGATTGGGATACACCTTCTACTCCTACTGAAGTTCGTTCTTTTCTTGGTCTAGCGGGTTATTAACGCCGCTTCATTGAAAACTTCTCTAAGATTGCAGTTCCTCTAACTGCTCTAACTCAGAAGAAAATGCCCTTTTACTGGGGATTCAAACAAGAGGAAGCTTTTCAACACTTGAAACAAAAGCTTTGCGATGCGCCTGTTCTATCATTGCCTGAGGGTGATGATGACTTTGTTGTGTATTGTGATGCATCGAAATTGGGTCTTGGCTGTGTTCTTATGCAAAGGAACAAAGTCATAGCCTATGCTTCGAGACAATTGAAGATACATGAGAAGAACTACACCACTCATGATCTTGAGTTGGGTGCAGTTGTCTTTGCTCTAAAGATCTGGAGACACTATTTGTACGGTACAAAATGTGTGGTTTTCACTGACCACAAAAGTCTTCAGCATATCTTCAACCAGAAAGAACTCAACATGAGACAGCGACGTTGGGTTGAGCTTTTAAACGACTATGACTGCGAAATTCGCTACCATCCTGGTAAGGCGAATGTCGTAGCTGATGCATTGAGTCGTAAGGAACGTACTAAACTTCATTGTGTACGTGTTCAGTCTGTTATTCAAGCTCGATCCGATATTCAAGCACGCATTTCTCAAGCTCAACAATCTTGTGTTTCACAAGGATTGATGGATAAGGAATTTCCTTATCATATAACACCTGCTCTGGAACTGAAGGACAATGGATCATATTACTTCATGGACCGTTTGTGGGTCCCAAGCCAGGATGATCTTCGTGCCTTGCTTATGGATGAAGCCCATAAGTCTCGTTATTCTATTCATCCGGGCTCAGATAAAATGTATAAGGATCTTCGTATTCATTATTGGTGGCCTGGTATGAAGAAAGACATTGCCTTATACGTATCCAAATGCCTTACTTGTCTTAAGGTTAAGGCTGAACATCAGCGTCCTTCGGGTTTATTGGAGCAACCAGAGATCCCAGTTTGGAAATGGGAAAACATTACTATGGATCTTGTTACCAAACTCCCGCGCACAAAGAAAGGTCATGATGCCATCTGGGTAGTCGTTGATCGTCTTACAAAGTCAGCACATTTCTTGCCAATCCGCGAGGATTTTCCTACTGACAGACTTGCTCAAATCTATGTAGATGAAATTGTAGCTCGACATGGTGTTCCTTTGAACATCATTTCTGACAGAGATGCTCGTTTCACTTCTCATTTTTGGAGAACCATGCAATCTGCTATGGGGACCCAACTTAATCTGAGCACAACTTATCATCCGCAAACGGATGGTCAATCTGAGAGAACAATCCAGACTCTGGAGGATATGCTTAGAGCTTGTGTGATCGATTTTGGTGGTAGTTGGGATTCACATCTTAAATTGATTGAATTCTCCTACAACAACAGTTATCACACTAGCATCAAAATGGCTCCTTTCGAGGCTCTCTATGGTCGAAAATGTCGTTCACCAGTCTGCTGGAATGAGATTGGCGAGGCTCAACTTACTGGACCTGCCCTCATTTTAGAGACAACTGACAAGGTCAAGAAAGTTCGTGATAACCTTCAGGCAGCTAGAAGCCGTCAGAAGATTTACGCGGACCCAAAACGCAAAGCCTTGGAATTTCAAGTCGGTGATCGAGTATTACTTAAGGTCTCACCTTGGAAAGGTGTGATCAGATTTGGAAAGAAAGGAAAACTTGCACCTAGATACGTTGGACCATTCAAGATCGTCGAAAGAATCGGAAAGGTAGCCTACAGACTTGAGTTACCTCCTGAACTGGGAAATGTTCATCCAACTTTTCACGTGTCCAATCTCAAGAAGTGTACAGCTGATGAGAATTTCTCCATACCGCTTGACGAAATTCGTGTTGGCAAAACACTGAAATTTGTTGAGAAGCCAGTGGAAATCATGGAACGTGAAGTCAAGTGGCTTAAACGCAAGCGCATTCCTTTGGTCAAAGTTCGCTGGGAAGCTAAACGTGGACCCGAGTTTACTTGGGAACACGAAGATCAAATGAAAGCGAAATATCCGCATCTTTTTCCACGAGTTTCCTCTAAATAAATTTCGGGACGAAATTTCCACAAGTAGGGGAGACTGTAACAACTGTGCTTATAATCACTATGAACAGTTATGTTATCAATAAAACAATGTTATTTGATCACAATGTTTGTTTTGTTATGTTTTACATTTTTCATGTTTTGACTTTTGTTCAATTTCAAACTCTACATCGCTTTCTGGAGAGTTATACGCAAACTAGTGCGTAAACGTACTCAGTTTAATGCGAGAAATACTCCGGAACATCAACATATACTCAACATACCTTAAATAACCTTTACATAGCTTAGAAATAAGTTTTAAAGGCTTTGGTATGGCAAAAACAAGTTAATTCGCTTACAGGGACTAAATATGACAAACTGCGAAAGTATGTCAATTTGAACTGTAACGAACATTCCGGAACCTAACCATAAGTTAAACACACCTTAAATATCCTTTACATAGCTTAGAAATAGGCTTTGAGGGGTTCGGTGTGCTAAAATAAACTTTTGGGTCATTCAGGGACTAAAAGTGTCAAAAAGTGCACAAGTTTGCATTTTCGCGCATAACATACGTTCTGAATACATCCGGACATCCAAAAATTTATGTAAGCACCAAAATATTTTATTTTAGTGTTTGGCAAAAGAAAAATCCATTCGTCGCGCAATTTGGATCGTTTTTCGCGCTTATGCGCATGCCGTCGTAATTTACCGAACATCGCGATCGTACGACCAAACGAACATTGGTGACCGACCGGATAATATTTAAATCCCACAAATATTCTGTTATGATTAAAATCTTATTTTAATCAGGTCCGTGTTGAAAAATAAATTAAAACGCCTAAAAACGTTATTTTTCAAAGTTTAAGCGCGTACCGTGTGTTTCTGCGCAACACAGTGCTTCTACTGCAAAACGCAGACAACGCAGCCAGTCCTGGCAACTGAAATTTATTTCAGTAATAACTTGGCGAGTTTATTTTTATAGAGTAATAAAAATAATTTAGAACGCCATAAACCGGGATTTAAACGCTAGATAAAATACCCGGTACCCAGTTAAATACCCGTCCTAGCCATATACTAGGAATATGCTTGGCATATGCTTGGCATATGCTTGGAATATGCTAAGGTATATGCTTGGAATATGCTAAGGTATATGCTTGGAATATGCTAAGGTATATGCTAGGAATATGCTTGGAATATGCTAGGAATATTCTAGGAATATTCTATATGGAAAAACTATAAATACCCACCATATGTTTCATTCATAATCACTAGAAATTTGATTTGAGAAACTCTAAGTTGAAACACTAGTTTCATACCTGAGATTTTCGAATCGAGTTTAGCATTCGGGGACCCTTCGTAAGTATTCTTTCGTTCTTTTCCTTATTTTTACTGCTTTTCGAGTCAGAAAGTCAAACTTTGTTTGACTTTCAGCGTTGACCAGTAATGGTCAATGCGAAGTTCGGTTGAACTTCGCAACGTGATTGTAATCACGATGGTCATAGTCCCTTGGGACTATGCCTACTGATTACCATGTTGTTTAGGGTCGTAGGGTAGGCGATCTAATAAATCGCCTATACCTTCGAACCCGACCCATTTGGTCGATCATTAGGATCCGACCAAACACATTAGGTGACCATAGTAGGTAGGGAATAACCTTCCGAGGTTATACCCTATGGTCACATCGTTTAAGTAGTTGTATGATAGGTAGTTTATATGCCTTAGGTAAATTACCAGAATACCCTTTTCATGTATAATTGGTAATTAAGCATATGTAACCTAAACTTTTGTCATGTAACTGATTATGTAACATGTTTAGGCATATAATACTTGTCATAGGACTAGTTAGGCGGTCCGAACGCGTTTCACGCGCACGATGCGTTAAAATAGCGTAGGCTACCTAAACGGATCATAATGGGTCAATAAGACTTAGGTTAAGTTTCATTTGGCATGTAGGCTTTGTTAAACCATATCACGTGAGTTCCTACACTCATTTGGTTTACAAACCCTAATGCTACCCAATCTTCCGAGATAGGTCCGGTTTATTAACATAGTTACCTATATTAGGTGCCGTTTGATTCCGAGATCTATAGCATTACTTGGTGGTTATCTTTATACAACTGAGCAATCTCAAGTGAGTACATAGACCCCTCTTTTACTGTTTTCCAAACTGTTTTGGGGTGGAACACATGTGCCTACTTGTTATTTTCATGCTTTCCCGTTTTCACATCATATACCTGCTATGTTCGTTAGTACATTATAGTACATGATTTTATGACATCTTATGCTAGGTGTGCCCATTGTGTGCATTACTTGGTACATTGTTTTACATTACATTTCATGCTAGGTGTGCCCATTGTGTGCATTACTTAGTACATTGTTTTACATAACATTTCATGCTAGGTGTGCCCATTGTGTGCATTACTTAGTACATCGTTTTACATGACATTTCACGCTATGTATGTTCATTTGATTACATACTTAGTGCATTGTTTTCACATGTTTACATTTTGGTATGACATTTGGTTTGTTTACATGGGACAATACATTCATTAACATTAGCTACGCCGTTCGTTAGTAGGTAATGGTACCATAGGAATTGACAACTCCCGTTCCGGACATCCCAGGGAAAGGGGACAGAAAGGAATGACCGAATTCGATGATATAAGACAGATAGACCTTTAATTTGTTTAAAGGGTTTATCACCACAGTCACAAGGCTTGGATGTATGCATATTCACAATACCGCATAAATGTTCATATTAAATAGTTGCATGCATTTACACAAAACATAGCTTTGATTTAAACCAAGTTTTACTTCAATACTTTGTTTTTGTGCATATGGTTTAGTTTGAGACATTTCACTTGCCATACATGACATTTTGACATAGACATTTGACATGGATATTTGACATAGACATTTGACATGGATATTTGACATAGACATTTGACATGGATATTTGACATAGACATTTGACATGGATATTTGACATAGACATTTGACATGATTTACATTTGACATATAACATGTTTGACAATTGGTTTAAACATAGACTTCTTACATTGGTTGGTTTGGTTTGATTAAGTGATTAAGTAACGATGCGTGTGTAATATGATACAAGCATGGTGGATACGCCGCTGGTACTTCCTATATATAAGTGTTTGTATGGTATTATATGTCGTAACGTTATTTGAATCATTTCAGTTTGAGACATAGAACATTTTATACAAATAACACACTTTTCACAAGACATTTATTTACAAACAACTTATCTTATACAAACACATTTTTACATGGTTATATATTTAACCTGACATTTACTTATACATATCATCTGATCTTATTATATTCAAATGATTTACAAGACAAAGCAAATTACAAGGTTCATGACTAAACATTTTCTTAAACATAAGTCATGAATCCTATTTTTACAAACCTATGTATCTCACAGGCATTTTTATGCTGACGTACCTATTTTCACATGTGTTTTCAGGAGCTTTTCCGTAGGATGTTGATCATGATACTAGGGCGGTCCTGTGCCTTAGAGACTTTAAAATAAGATAGACTATGTTTAATTATGTTCTGAACTCTTTAATTTCCTGTTTAAGACAATGTAACACCCTTGTTTAATAAATAAAATACAACTTTGTATGCCATGGTTATGAAACAATTAATTCTGTTGCAACACGCCCCGATGTTTCCGCCGCGATTTGTTGTTTTACGCGGTCGGGGTGTGACAACGACCTTTTGGTTTGGTTGTACAGCCAGAGATACCGGTTTGGAAGTGGGAGAACATTGCTATGGATCTCATCACTAAGTTACCGCGTATGTCTAAAGGTCATGATGCTATTTGGGTTGTTATCGATCGATTAACGAAATCAGCTCATTTTATACCAATTCGTGAGGATCTATCTGCTGATAAACTTGCAAAGATTTATGTTGATGAGATTGTATCACGACATGGTGTTCCTTTGGATATCATTTCCGATCGTGATGCTCGGTTTTCATCTCATTTTTGGAAGACCATGCAATCTGCTTTGGGAACCCAACTAAATCTAAGCACTGCTTATCATCCCCAAACAGATGGACAAACCGAAAGGACGATTCAAACTTTGGAGGATATGCTTAGAGCGTGCGTGATAGACTTTGGTGGTAATTGGGATTCTCATCTGCCATTGATCGAGTTCTCTTACAACAATAGTCATCATGCTAGTATTAATATGCACCATTTGAAGCTCTCTACGGTCGAAAATGTCGATCACCTGTCTGTTGGAACGAGACCGGTGAAGCTTAGCTTACTGGACCTGAGCTCATTCTGGAAACAACAGACAAAATCAAGAAAATTCGCGATAATCTTGTGACAGCTCGAAGCCGTCAAAAGAGTTACACGGATATGTGACGCAAGCCCTTAGAATTTCAAGTCGGAGACGGTGTCCTACTCAACGTGGAACAATCAAACGTGGCGGAAACGTCGGGGAGTGTTGTAACAGAATTATTGTTTCACAACCATGGCATACAAAGTTATATTTTATTTAACAAACAAGCGAGTTACATTGTCTCAAAACAGGAAATAAAGAGTTCAGAACATAATTAAACTAGTTCTATCTTTATTTTAAGTCTCTAAGGCACAGGTCCGCCCTAGTGTCACGATCATCATCCTAAGCGACAGCTCCTGAAAACACATGTGAAAATAGGTACGTCAGCATAAAAATGCATGTGAGATACATAGGTTTTGTGAAAATAGGATTCATGACTTAAGTTTAAGAAAATGTTTAATAAAATTTAGTCATGAACCTTGTAAATTGTTTTGTTTTGTAAATCATTTAAAAAGCGATAAGATCAGATGATATGTATACATAAAAGAATAATACATGGTTAAATGAATAACCAAGTAAAATGAGTTGTATAAAATAAGTTGTTTGTAAAGCAATGTCTTGTGAAAGATATGTTATTTGTATAAAATGTTATATGTCTAAATTGAAATGATTCAAATAACGCTACGATATGTAATACCATACAAGCACTTATATATAGGAAGTACCAGCTGCGTATCCACCATGCTTGTATCATATTACACACGTCTCGTTACTTAAATCACTTAAACAAATCACCAATGTATAAAGTCTATGTTTAAACCAATTGTCAAAAAGTCCTTGTATAAGCCATGTCAAATGTTAAAAAGTCCAAAAGTAGTCAAGTAATGTGTAACAAATGTCATGTATTGTAAGTAAAGTATTGTCACATAAACCAAATGTAGAAATGTACAAAACAAAGTATTTTGAATATATCAAAAAGTTATGTTTTGCAAAGTAAATGCATGTTTTATTGATACTAACATTTATGTGGTAAGTTAACGCATACATTCAAGCCTTGAGACAATCGATAACCCTAAGTCAAGGTTATCAAAAGAAATGTTTTCGGATTCAGTCATTCCTTACATCCAAACAAACCCGGGATGTCAGGAATGGGATTTGTCAAGTCCTATGGTACCAGTACTTACTACCGAGTGTCGTAGCTAATGTTAATGAACGTATATAAGTCCCGTTTGTACAAACCAAATGTCATACCGATTGTAAACATGTTAAATGAAAACAATGTGCTAAGTTTGCTAAGTTAACATACAAAGCAGAAAAGTCATGTAAATCAATGTGCTAGCATGCCCAGTCAACATACATAGCAGAAATGTAAAGTAAAACAATGTACTAAGTATGCTAAGTTAACATACAAAGCCAAAACAATGTAATGTAAATCATGTACTATAAATGTACTAACGAACATAGCAAGTAAATGATGTGAAAACATGGAAAGTATGAAAGTAACAAGTAGGCACATGTGTTTCACCCCAAAACTATTTGGAAAACAGTAATAGAGGGGTCTATGTACTCACTTGAGATTGCTTAGTAGTCCTTGAGTAACAACCAAACAATGCTAGAGATCACGGATATCAAACGGCACCTAATATAGGTAACTATGTTAATATACCGGACCTAAATCGGAGGATTGGATAGAATGTGGGTTCGTAAACCAAACGAGTATGGAGACTCGTGTAATATGGTTTAACAAAGCCTACATACTAAAATGAAACCTAACCTAAGTGCTTACGACCCATTACGACCCGTTTAGGTAGCTTATGCTACTTTAACGCGTCGTTCGCGTGAAACGCGTTCGGAACGCCTAACTAGCCCTATGATAAGTAAAATATGCCTTAACATGTCTAATATTGTTGCCAAATCAGTTTAGATGTCAAAAGTTATGTTACATATGCTTAAAATGAATTTTGGCGTAAAAAGGGCATTTTGGTAATTTGCCTAAGGCATATAAGCTACCTATCATACAACTACTTAAACGAAGCGACCATAAAGTATAACCTCGGAAGGTTATTCCCTATATACTATGGTCACCTAATGTGTTTGGTCGGATCCTAATGATCGACCAAACGGGTCGGGTTCGAAAGTATAAGCGATTGTTTAGATCGCTTACCTTACGACCCTATATAAGCACTAAACTAAAAGTGACGAGCTAAGCATGTTAAAACATGCTTAACTAAGCACTAAAACAAACGGTTTTGATACCTATAAGTAGTTTGGTAACAAAATACGCAATAACATGCATTTTGGCCGAAACTACGACTCGTCACTGAGTCTAGATAACGTGAGGTATAGTCACTAGGGACTATAACCATCGTGATCACGCTCACGTTATGAAGTTCAAACGAACTTCGCATTGACCATAAACTGGTCAACGCAGAAAGTCAAACAAAGTTTGACTTTTAACGCTAAAAGAATAAAAAGAACGAAGGAACACTTACAAAGGGTCCCCGAAAGCTAATCTTGATCCAAGTAGCTCAGGTATGAAGCAATGGCTTCAACTTAGAGCTTTTAGATCGGATTTTTGTGGGTTTTGAGTTGTGATGTTGGTGGGTATTTATAGGATTCTTGGAACCGTTAGGATCGTTTATCGAATAACGTGCTTTGATCTCATCCATACACTTGTTGAAACCTTGTGGTAACTCAAAATGGCCCCTCATGACCAGGAAAGGGCAAGTGTGGGTGAGTTTTGAGTGGTTAACAGCTGTAATCAGCTATTAAAACTGATTATTCTGATCTGGGAGCCTGACGCGGCCGCGTAAGGGACAACAAGAGTTTACGCGGGCCGCCTGGCCCTTCTGGTCAGAAACAAACTTTCAAAAATGATAGTTTAGGTCCCTGTTGGTGTTTAAGGCCATTTCCGACATGTTTTTTTTTTTGGGTAAAGGGTTACCCCGGTGATTCTATATATTCACAACCAAAACAAAACAAGAAGTGCAGAGAGTCTACACTTGTTCAATCTTGAGACAAGCCCCAAGAAAGTAGAACCATAAAAACCAAAAAACCAACTGAAACATCAACAAAAAATACAACTAGACTATAATCTAGACGACTAAAAAACATCACTAATCACTCGCCATTAGCCTGACCTTCAGCATCCGGTATCTCCCATTCACCTAGCAATCTTCGGACTCTATCCGTTTGCTTCATCTTGACTCCCATGAGCTTGTAACGAACAGTCTTTATTATCAACTCATACATCACCTCGGGGGGTCTCAATTGGTTCTTAAACAACCTCATATTACGTTCTTGCCAAACGAAGTATGCCATAGCCGCAACCACAATCCTACTAACATAATCAGCCGCTAGGGTAGATCTACATCTGAACATTAACCAGGCTACAATATCATCCCACTTCGATTCCACATTAACCATACCCGCCTTCGACCGAACCATATTCCATATCTGAGTCGAGAACTTGCATTCAAAGAACAGGTGATCATGTGAGTCATGATTTTCATAACATAATAAACAGCACAACATATTCATATTTTTCCGCCTCGAGAGATCCCATTGAAGAATAATGTCTTGTGTAAGAAGTTTCTTTCTCATAATCAGCCATAATAAGAAAGAATGCCTTGGAACACATTGGTTGAACCAGACAATTTTACTCCACTCGGTTTCTTGCTCTCTATGCCGAATTGTATCCCAAATATAAGACGATGAGACTTCATTCACTTCATCACCCACCCTCCAAAGAACGTAATCACTTTTATCAGGAATCGGATGAACTCGATCCAGTTGTATGAGAACCGGATATAAATCTCTCCATGCCGTGGGCCATTGCCAGCCCCCGTCTACATGAATATCAGCAACTGTGTCTTCCAGTCTAAACCCTGCATTAGTAATAGTTCGAGGAGATAAGAAATTACCAAGAGGCCCTAAGGCACACCACGTATCATACCAAGCGGACGTGGATCTTCCATTCCCAAGAGCCGTCCAAATATGATTCCTAATAATCGGACGTAATTGGAGTAATTTCCGCCAACTCCAACAGCAATTTGTAGGAACCTTAACTACCCAAAAGCTTTTACCTTTTAATTTGTAACCATGAACCCATTCCACCCAAAGAGATTTTCGTTTAGTGATGACACTCCAAATATGATTCGCCATGAGCGCTTTATTAACATCGCCTATGCGTCTAATACCCAATCCCCCTTCATATTTCGGAGTGCACACAGCAATCCAAGAAACCTTAGCCCTTCCTCTTTGAAAGGAGCTATCTTGATTCCACAAAAAGTTTCTCATTCTGGCTTCTAAATCATGTGTCACCCGCGATGGTAATATAAAAACGGAAGACCAGTAAATATGCAAAGAAGACAGGACCGCCATGATGAGCTGTAACCGGCCAGCAAAAGACAACAACTTATTTCTCCAGTTCGAGATACGTTTCTCAAGCCTTTCCACCAAAACACTACAATCCTTATAAAGAAGTCTTGTAGAGATAAGAGGAACCCCCAAATATTTAACCGGAAGGGAGCCCTCCTCAAAAGGCATCACATTCAGAATAGCATTCTTCACATGTTGACTCACATTACAAAAGAAAACTGTGCTCTTCTGAACACTAGGAACCAAACCAGACATATTAGAAAACTTTGTAAGGGACAACATAATGCACTTAGCTGAATTAACATCCCCCCGAGCAAATAAGAAAAGGTCATCCGCAAAGCACAAATTGACAATCTGCTGTTTCTCACACCTGTTGTGAAACCTAAATGAGGAGTCCATCTTAGTCTCATACTGTAAAATACCTGTCAGAATCTCCATCACAAGTGTAAAAAGGTAGGGAGATATTGGATCCCCTTGTCTTAAGCCTCGTTTCCCTCGAAAATAAACATGACAATTACCATTAACACAAACAGAATACGAAGGAGTTGTTACACAGATCATAATCCAATCCACCATTCTGATATCAAAACCAAACCCAATCAGAACACTTCTTAAGAACCGCCAATCTACAGTGTCATAAGCTTTCTGAATGTCAACTTTGAAAGCACACCTTGGAGAGCCAAAATTCCTGTGGTAGTTATGCATGAGTTCCTGGGTAAGTAAGATGTTATCCGAAATTTTACGACCTGGAACGAACGCCGACTGGTTGATACTAACAATCATATCCAGGGCCACTTTAATACGATCTGCAAGAATCTTGCTGATACATTTGTAAAGAACATTACAACACGCTATCGGACGATAATCAGTAACACTAGAGGGAGTCGCAACTTTCGGCACTAGCACAATAAGAGTGTGATTTAATTCCCGCAAAAGTTTTCCAGTGTTGAAAAAATCGATAATAGCATTCGTGACCTCCTCACCTATAATCGGCCAAGCCCCCTTATAAAAAGCCGACGAATATCCATCCGGACCCGGAGCCCTATCAGTGCCAATTGAGAATAACGCCTTCTTAACTTCATCAGCCGTAACCTGACGAACCATATTGCTCGCACACTCGGGAGTCAAAACATTTGTAAACAATTCAGCCGAAGGACTTAAGGCAATGCTATCTTGACAACCCAAAAAGTTTTCATAATGTTGAACTAGAGCTATAGGAACATCATTACCTTCAAACGTCACACCATTCAAATCCTTGATGCTATGAATCCGACTTTTATGGTTTCTAATCTTCAGCGTTGAGTGAAAGAAAGCCGTATTCATATCTCCAGCTTGCAACCAATCCACTTTAGCTTTTTGCTTTAAAAAACGCTCCTCATCCAAACAAGCTAGCTGGTAATCTCCCGTAATGGAGGCCTCTTCGGCCCGTAAATCAACATTTAACGGATCAGCATCAAGACGTGTTTGAATACTATCCAAGTTAGATCTCAGATCATTCACCTTCTGGTGCAAATTACCTTGACTAAACAGAGGAGACCTCAATGGAGTCTTTAATGAACGAAGCTTTTTCACAATCCTGAATTGAAGCACACCATCTACATTCAGCTCCCAAGATTTTTTGACAATCTCCAGAAATTGTGGCTTATGGATCAGAAAATTAGCAAACTTAAACGATCTTCGTTTACACGGCTCAGCTTTCGGGATTTTAAGAATACATGGGCAGTGATCCGACAGCCTGTACGGATGAAAAAAGGCACCAGCATTAGGAAAATCCTCAACAAACTGAGTATTCCCCAAAATCCTATCAATCTTTTTTAATAAGCCCACACCCTCCTTCGGTTTTTGATTCCAAGTATAATGAAGACCTGAACTGTTAATATCAAAAACTTCTATCTCATCAATGCAACTTTGGAACTCCCTCATACCAGCCGATGTCGTGGACATTCCCAAGGACTTGTCTTCAACATTTAACGCCGAGTTAAAATCACCCATAATTGTCCATGGTTGTTTATCAACTAGAACCTTATGCATAGAAAGTTGTTGCCACAACTCCCTCCTAGAAACATAGTAATTTGCTGCATAAACAATCGAACAGAACACCACCTTTTTATCAACCTTGAAACGAAGCTGGACATTCATGACTTGGGAAGTTTGGTTCAAAACCATAACCTCAAACACATCTGGATTCCAACCAATAATAATTCTAGCACCTTTATCACATTGGCCCCCATTAGACGTCCAGTCCCAATTCCGGAAAACAGAATTACACACTTTATGAATGTTATCTACGTTAACATGGGACTCTAAAATAGCACAGAAACTCAAGTTATTCTCTTTGACAATCTGTCGAACCTCCTTTTGTTTGAGGGGGCGGTTCAACCCCCTTATATTCCAGGATGCTAGACTAATCATCAGTAACATTTAGAGCAGGAGTGCTTGCCCCTGTACTATTTATCGGTTTATTATTCCCTTTGATCATAAACTCATTTGTTTCGTTAAACCCCTCCAAAACCTCCTCATCATCAGAGTCTTCGAACCCATCTTCAAATCCATCATCTCCTTTTTTATTATCCCCACTTTTATTCTCCGTATCCATGTCTTTCAACGCATCAAAAGGATTATCGGACACAAAAACATTCCCATTTCTCCCTCCTTTGGTCTCATCTTTCGGCTTAGACACCACTGGTCTATATTCGAATTTTGATTTTTGTTTGTTAACTTGAATCCCATTCCTTTTAGCAGCTTTTTTCCCATAAACCCCAATATAACCATCCTCGTCAACAACAGGAATTTTCTTAGCCGGTTTACCTTGAGGCACATAGTTGCGAGTTTGAGTGTCATTCTTTCTTATCTTTTTCGGTTGCTTCGGACAGTTCTCATTGGAGTGGCCAAACATAGAACACGAAGCACATCTATGAGGGCTCCATTCATACTCTACGTACATGGACTCCTTGACAAAACCATCCCCTTCTGATTCCGGAATCGCTATGGTAATCTCTTCTTTAAATTCAGTCTCAGCCGAAATTTCAATCAACGCCCGAGCATAGCTGCTTCTACCCCATCCGTCATTACACATTGATGTTGTAAATGTATCCAGCATCTTAGGTTCACCAATAGTCGTGGCCACTAGACTCAGCCCATCTTCCGTATAAGCCGCTAGAGGAACTTCATGAATTTTTACCCATACTTGAACTTTTTTCACATCCGTCTTTTCCAGCTTAGTAGTTGGCGTCCATATATTGAGAAATATTGGTTGCGATCTGATTATCCATGGACCCTCTTTAAGAGCATTCAACATTCCTTCTTCATCCTTAAATTTAAAAAAGAAAAAGCCGTTTGCATTCATCATAGATCTTTGTAAACCATACTTTTTCCAGTTTATCCGCACATAGTATTCCACCACCGGGAATGCAAGTCGATCTCCCAAAAAATACCCATAAAGGGTATTTGCCAGCTTATTCTGTACCACTCTAACAGATTCCTTTGGCAACACAACATCACAGCCTTCATGCACACTTGTACTAGCCAAAGAACGAAAATTGACCTTCTTATCCTTGTTCATACTAACCGATTCTGCATAAGATTTTGACGCTGATGTACTCCCATATTCCTGTTGACTTGCAATAAAACCTTCAATTCCATCTAGTTTTTGTCGCATACCCAAAGAATCCGATTGCTTATTCTCCACATGGACTGGCTCTGTAATCTTTATTAGTTCATCAATCACATTGATTCTCTTCAGTTCCGATTGCACATTCTGAACAGTACCTCTACGAGGAAGCCGAGTATTCCCATCTATATTCAAAACCCTAGCCGCAAACCCCTTATTCGAATTAGGAGGTTTCCCTCGATCATGTACTTCTCCATCATTCACTTTGGGACGAACAGACACATCAGGATAATCAACTCTCTCCATTAATCAACTACACAATCAACCATGCACGTAAACAAACGAATAACCAGCAAACCAACGAGCCCTAAAATGATGCCTAAACATTGTGGACATGAAACATGCTCAAAAATATGCCAGATGTTGGTTCGTTTGGCCGTACGATCGCGAGGTTCGCTTAATTACGACGGAATGCGCACAAGCGCGAAAAACGATCCAAATGACGCGACGAATGGATTTTTCTCATTCTAAACACTAAAATAAAATATCTTAGTGCTTACATAAATTTTTGGATGTCCGGATGTATTCAGAACGTAAGTTATGCGCGAAAATGCAAACTTATGCACTTTTTGACGCTTTTAGTCCCTGAATGACCCAAAAGTTTATTTTAGCACACTGAACCCCTCAAAGCCTATTTCTATGCTATATAAAGGATATTTAAGGTGTGTTTAACTTATGGTCATGTTCCGGAATGTCTGTTACAGTTCAAATTGGCATACTTTCGCAGTTTGTCAAGTTTAGTCCCTGTAAGCGAATTAACTTGTTTTTGCCATACCAAAGCCTTCAAAACTTATTTCTAAGTTATGTAAGGGTTATTTAAGGTATGTTAAGCATATGTTGATGTTCTGGAGTATTTTTCGCGTTAAACTGATTATGTTTACGCACCAGTTTGCGTATAATTCTCCAGAAAGCGATGTAGGGTTTGAAATTGAACAAAAGTCAAAACATGAAAAATGTCAAACATAAACAAACAAATATTGGGATCAAATAACTTCGTTTTATTGATAACTGAACTGTTTACAATGATTTCAGACACAGATGTCACAGTCTCCCCTACTTGTGGAAATTTCGTCCCGAAATTTATTTAGAGGAAACTCGTGAGAATAGATGCGGATACTTCGCCTTCATTTGATCTTCGCGTTCCCAAGTAAACTCGGGTCCACGTTTAGATTCCCAGCGAACCTTGACCAACGGAATGCGCTTGCGTTTAAGCCACTTGACTTCACGTTCCATGATTTCCACAAGTTTCTCAACAAATTTCAATGTTTTATCAACACGAATTTCGTCAAGTGGTATGTGGAGGTTCTCATCAGATAAACACCTCTTGAGATGGGATACGTGAAAGGTTGGATGAACATTTTCAAGTTCAGGAGGTAACTCAAGTCTGTAGGCTACCTTACCGATTCTTTCGACGATCTTGAATGGTCCAACGTATCTAGGTGCAAGTTTTCCTTTCTTTCAAAATCTGATCACACCTTTCCAAGGTGAGACCTTAAGTAATACATGATCACCGACTTGAAAATCCAAGGGCTTGCGTTTTAGATCCGCGTAACTCTATTGACGGCATCTAGCTGCCTGAAGGTTATCACGAACTTTCTTAACCTTATCCGTTGTCTCTAAAATGAGGGCAGGTCCGGTAAGCTGAGCCTCGCCGATCTCATTCCAGTAGACTGGTGAACGACATTTTCAACCATAGAGAGCCTCGAAAGGAGCCATGTTGATGCTGGAGTGATAACTGTTGTTGTAGGAGAATTTAATTAACGGAAGATGTGAATCCCAACTACCACCAAAATCGATCACACAACTAAGCATATCCTCCAGAGTCTGGATTGTTCTTTCAGATTGACCATCCGTTTGCGGATGATAAGCTGTGCTCATATTAAGTTGGGTCCCCATAGCAGATTGCATGGTTCTCCAAAAATGAGAAGTGAAACGAGCATCTCTGTCAGAAATGATGATCAACGGAACACCATGTCGAGCTACAATTTCATCCACATAGATTTTAGCAAGTTTGTCAGCAGGAAAATCCTCACGGATTGGCAAGAAATGCGCTGATTTAGTAAGACGATCAACAACTACCCAGATGGCATCATGACCTTTCTTTGTGCGCGGAAGTTTGGTAACAAGATCCATAGTAATGTTTTCCCATTTCCAAACTGGGATCTCTGGTTGCTCCAATAAACCAGAAGGACGTTGATGTTCAGCCTTAACCTTAAGACAAGTAAGGCATTTTGATACATATAAGGCAATGTCTTTCTTCATACCAGGCCACCAATACTGAATACGAAGATCCTTATACATCTTATCTGAGCCAGGATGAATAGAATAGCGAGACTTATGGGCTTCATCCATAAGCAAGGTACGAAGATTATCTTGGCTTGGGACCCACAAACGGTCCATGAAGTAATACGATCCATTGTCTTTCAGTTCAAGATCAGGTGTTATGTGATAGGGAAATTCCTTATCCATCAAACCTTGTGAAACACAAGATTGTTTAGCCTGAGAAATGCGGGCTTGGATATCGGATCGAGCTTGAATATCAGATTGAACACGAACACAAAGAAGCTTGGTACATTCCTTACGACTCAATGCATCGGCTACGACATTCGCCTTACCAGGATGGTAGCGAATTTCACAGTCATAGTCGTTTAGAAGCTCAACCCAACGTCATTGCCTCATGTTGAGTTCTTTCTGATTGAAGATATGCTGAAGACTTTTGTGGTCCGTGAAAACCACACATTTTGTACGGTACAAATAGTGTCTCCAGATCTTAAGAGCGAAGACAACTGCACCTAATTCAAGATCATGAGTGGTGTAGTTTTTCTCATGTATCTTCAACTGCCTCGATGCATATGCTATGAGTTTGTTCCTTTGCATCAGAACACAGCCAAGACCCAATTTAGATGCATCGCAATAAACGACGAAATCATCATTGCCCTCAGGCAAAGTCAGAACAGGCGCGTCACAAAGCTTCTGCTTCAACTTTTGAAAAGCTTCCTCTTGTTTGAATCCCCAATCAAAGGGTGTGTTCTCCTGAGTTAGAGCAGTTAGAGTAACTGCAATCTTTGAGAAGTTTTCTATGAAGCGGCGGTAATAACCCGCCAGACCAAGAAAAGAACGAACTTCAGTAGGAGTAGTAGGCGTATTCCAATCCTTAATCGCACTGATCTTGGAGGGATCTACATGAATACCTTGTTCGTTGATAATATGTCCTAAAAATTGAACTTCTTTAAGCCAGAATTCACACTTGGAGAATTTGGCAAAAAGTTGCTCTTTCTTTAGGAGTTCCAAAGTAAGACGAAGATGTTGCTCGTGATCAGTTCGCGTCTTAGAATAAATCAAGATGTCGTCAATAAAAACAATGACGAACTGATCCAAATAAGGCTTGCAGACCCTATTCATTAAGTCCATGAAAACAGCAGGAGCATTAGTCAAACCGAATGGCATGACTGTGAACTCATAATGCCCATAACGAGTGCGGAACGCTGTCTTGGGAATGTCTTCTTCATGCACACGAAGTTGGTGATATCCAGATCGCAGATCAATCTTTGAAAAATCAGAAGCGCCTTATAACTGATCAAAGAGATCATCGATGCGAGGTAGGGGATATCGATTCTTGATGGTAAGCTTGTTAAGCTCACGATAATCGATACACAACCTAAAAGATCCATCCTTCTTCTTGACAAAAAGAACGGGAGCACCCCAAGGTGAAAAGCTAGGACGGATAAAACCTTTTTCAGAGAGCTCCTGAAGCTGCTTAGACAACTCTTGCATCTCAGACGGTGCAAGACGATATGGAGCTCTGGCAATGGGGTTTGCACCAGGTATGAGATCAATACGGAACTCGACTTGGCGTGCTGGAGGGAGACCAGGTAACTCTTCAGGGAATACTTCAGAATAATCCCGAACAACAGGACTATCTTGAATAGACTTACCTTTGCCCTCATCTGCTACAACATGTACCAAAAAGGCCACATAGTTCTTTCGCAGATACTTCCGAGCTTTAAAACAAGAGATGAGTTTGAGACCACCAGCAGGTTTCTCACCACGAACCTGTAGGATCTCGCCTGTCGAAAGTGGCACGCGAACAATCTTCTCAAAACAAACTACCTCTGCGCGATGCTTGGCTAACCAATCCATACCCACTATAACGTCAAAGCTTCCAAGTTGCATAGGGGTGAGGTCAATAGGAAAAAGATGGTCGTTAAGGTTCAACTGGCAGTTGCGAAGAACAGAATCAAGAACAATGGGTTCACCACTAGCAACTTCTACTGTCAAGGGTTTTCCTAGTTTCGTTCTAGACACGCGAAGCAATGGCTCAAAAGATAATGACACAAAACTCTTATCGGCACCCGAATCAAAAAGAACAGATGCAGGCTGATTATTAATAAAGAACGTACTGTTCACCACTTCATTGTCTGCTTGTGCCTCTTGTGCATTCATGTTGAAGACTCGACCTCAAGCCTGAGCCTAATTCTGATTTGGATTCTGATTCTGGTTGGCTAGCCTTGGGCACCGGTTTCTGTAGTGGGTCAGATCCCCACAATTGTAGCACGAACCAGGAGGAAAATGAGGTCGTGCAGCTTGACCTTGTTGCTGAGCAAGAGGTTGTGCAACTTGTTGGGCTTGGTTCTGAACTGGCTGGTTCTGGTTGACATGAATGCGGCACGTAGCGGCCAGATGACCATTTCTTCCACAGTTGGTGCATTGACGACACTGGAGATGTGGTAGGTGATGGCCGTTACACCTGTTGCACAAAGGTGCATTGCCAAGATAAGGCTTCTTGGCTAGTGGTTGCGCAGGCTGATTTGGTGCAGCTTGGGCCTGTGAAGTAACGGCATAGTTTTGGGAAGCCTTTCGCTTCCTTGATCCCCTTGAGGAACCAGAATCCTTTCCCTTCTTGTTTTGACCTTTCTTGCCATCCTCCTTGTCAGACGCCTGCTTCTTACCTTTGTCACCCTTTTTATGCAGCTTTCCCTTTCGAACCTGCGACTCAGTCAATGTCACTGCTAACTCGATCGCCTGACGGAGTGTGGTAGGGTTACTACCAGTAATGATGTCTTGCACTGAGTCAGGTAGGCCGTCGATGTACCTTTCGATAGACTTGTCGAGTGTAACCATAGTCGGGCAAAGCAGACTCAACTCCTCAAATCTATCAGTATACGACGCCCTGTGCTCGCCACTATCTTGCTTCAAATCATCAAACTCTCTCTCCAAAGCTCGCAGTTCATGACGAGGACAGAACTCCCTCATCATAGGGGCCCTAAGTTCAGCCCATGTCTGTGCTAGAGCAACTTCTGCACCACGATCCCTCATAACCCCGTTCCACCACGTAATAGCCCTCTTCTGAAACACACTCGTACAAAACTCGACCTTGCGATTGTCAGGACACTGCACGTGACGGAAAGTATTCTCAATGCTCTCGAACCATTGAAGAAGCCCAGTCGCTCCCTCAGAACCACTAAACTTGAGTGGTTTAGCCGAGTTAAAATTCTTGAAATTGCATGGAGCATTTTTGTTGTTGTTGGCTTGGTTCCATTGAGCAAAGAGGTTTGGGAATGCAGCAGCCATTTGCTAGGCAATGATTTCTGCCAGTTCGGCAGTCGCTATCTGGTTTTCGCGTCGAGGAGGCATTCTAAAAGAGGAAAACATGAAAGGAAACGAGTGAGATGATTGGATGAAGAGAATGAGATGAAACAAAATCAACAAAAGCAAAGATGGTGGTCATTCATCGGCATCGCAAAGCAAACAAGCGACACACAGTGACTAATCAAAGTAAATGGGTCAAAAATAATGTATCGCGAAGACATGCTCGCCTATAAGTGAACACTCACCCCAAGAGTTCCCAGGTAAGAGTGACTGGTCCGATTATGTGGATTTGTACGAACACACTAGCCTTAGACAGAAAACCCAGGGTACAGGCATTCACTCTTCCAGTTTGCACGTGTTCACACTATTAAAAACCCAAAACTTTGACGAGATTTTTGAAAATTCAAAGGGGTTCAAAACCCTATAACAGGGGGTTCAAAACCTTGTAATAAATCATTCAAAAACAAAAGATTGTTTTTTCAAAAAAAATCGTTTCGGAGAATTGGGTTCTTGTTTTGATAATCACCTAAGGATAGGTGATGTGCATGTTTTAAGATCTAAACACCAGATAACTTGTGTTAGGGTCCTAGAAAGGTTATAGTCTAGGTCAAAGAATTACTAATAACTTAATTCCCTATAACCATTGGCTCTGATACCAACTCTTCTGTCACACCCCGACCACGTGGAACAATCAAACGTGGCGAAAACGTCGGGGAGTGTTGTAACAGAATTATTGTTTCACAACCATGGCATACAAAGTTATATTTTATTAAACAAACAAGCGAGTTACATTGTCTCAAAACAGGAAATAAAGAGTTCAGAACATAATTAAACTAGTTCTATCTTTATTTTAAGTCTCTAAGGCACAGGTCCGCCCTAGTGTCACGATCATCATCCTAAGCGACAGCTCCTGAAAACACATGTGAAAATAGGTATGTCAGCATAAAAATGCCTATGAGATACATAGGTTTTGTGAAAATAGGATTCATGACTTATTTTAAGAAAATGTTTAATAAAATTTAGTCATGAACCTTGTAAATTGTTTTGTTTTGTAAATCATTTAAAAAGCGATAAGATCAGATGATATGTATACATAAAAGAATAATACATGGTTAAATGAATAACCAAGTAAAATGAGTTGTATAAAATAAGTTGTTTGTAAAGCAATGTCTTGTGAAAGATATGTTATTTGTATAAAATGTTATATATCTAAATTGAAATGATTCAAATAACGTTACGATATGTAATACCATACAAGCACTTATATATAGGAAGTACCAGCGGCGTATCTGTGACAACCCGTGATTTACGGCACCTAATTACGTGATTAGCAGGTGATTAACGCGATAATAAATAGTGTTTACAGCGCAAATTAACTTAATTAGGCCCTTGGAGAGCACAGGAACGTTTATTTAATTATACAGTGCGCGTGTGGTGATTTACGGGAAATCTGCTGAACATGACGCGACAACGAACTGTTACCGTACAAAATACGGACAACGTCGATAAATACGGACTTTCCACGAATATTTTACGCAAAATTTAGCTCCGTAATTTCGGGGTGTTAAAGTATCCACCATGCTTGTATCATATTACACACGTCTCGTTACTTAAATCACTTAAACAAATCACCAATGTATAAAGTCCATGTTTAAACCAATTGTCAAAAAGTCCTTGTATAAGCCATGTCAAATGTTAAAAAGTCCAAAAGTAGTCAAGTAATGTGTAACAAATGTCATGTATTGTAAGTAAAGTATTGTCACATAAACCAAATGTAGAAATGTACAAAACAAAGTATTTTGAATATATCAAAAAGTTATGTTTTGCAAAGTAAATGCATGTTTTATTGATACTAACATTTATGTGGTAAGTTAACGCATACATTCAAGCCTTGAGATAGTCGGATAACCCTAAGTCAAGGTTATCAAAAGAAATGTTTTTGGATTCAGTCATTCCTTACATCCAAACAAACCCGAGATGTCAGGAATGGGATTTGTCAAGTCCTATGGTACCACTACTTACTACCGAGCGGCGTAGCTAATGTTAATGAACATATATAAGTCCCGTTTGTACAAACCAAATGTCATACCGATTGTAAACATGTTAAATGAAAACAATGTGCTAAGTATGCTAAGTTTTTTTTGGGTAAAGGGTTACCCTGGTGATTCTATTATAGACAACCGCCAAATAAGAACAAGTAGTGAGGATGAGTTCCCCACTAGTTCATATATAGGACATGCCCTATATATGTAAGCAAAAAAGCAAACAAAACAAGTTACCACTCAATCTAGCCTACTACAATCATGATAATGACTAACTAGTAGACAAACGAAAAAAAAACAAACAAACGACGTCAACCGCCATCATCAAAAATGAAATTGCTACCAACCGGCAGCCCCTTAGCATGAAACAGAAGCCACCTATCCATTGGACAACTTTAAGTGAGAGGTGCTTGCCCCTGTACTAGAAGACGTAGGATGTGTACCCGATGTCATAAACTCATTCGTTTCATCATATACAACCTCTACCTCGTCATCGTCAGACTCCTCATTTAGCTTATGTCCCCCTTTATGTCTCCCCTGGATGGAACCCCCATTCCCCCCAATAAATCCAAGAGCACTAAACGAATTATGTGTTTGAACCTTGGACGAACTAGTGCACCGCGCACTCACGTAGGACACTGCCTTTTTCTTTTTATCCACCGGTCTATATTCAAACTTGGGCTTTTGATTGTTAACTTGAAAACCGCTCTTCTTTACATTCTTCTTTGTCTTGACTTCCGTATAACCATCCTTATCTACTTTCGGACTGTTTGTAGGAAGTTTCACTGTCGATCGAATGCATTTTGGACACTCCTCAGAATCATGCCCAAATACACAGCAGTCGGCACATCTCGGAGGTTCCCATTCATACTCCACCCGAATAGTCTCAGTAACATATTTGTTCCCATCCAATTCAGGAATAGCCATGGTTAGAGCCTTTTTTAACTCATGATCAGCTGATATTTCAAAGAGAGCCCTAGCATAGCTGCTCCTTCCCCAAGCCTCATTACACATATCACTAGTATACGAATCCAGGCGCACAGGGGACCCAATTTTAGAAGCCATCATGCTTAAACCATCATCAGAATATGCCACTAGAGGAACATCATGCAATTTAACCCAAATTGCAACCTTTTTAAACTCTTCTTTTTTAAGGGTGTTTGTAGGAGACCAAATGTTTAGAAACATAGGTTTGTTACGGATCATCCAAGGTCCTCCTTCAAGAACAGTATCCATACCCTTTCTGTCTTCAAACTTGAAGAAAAAGAAACCATTTGAATTCATCATAGTTTTCTGAAGACCATGTTTCTTCCAATTTTTTCTGACAAAATATTCAACTACTGGGTATGCAATCCTATCCCCCAGGAAAAGAAATGCAGACCCCTGGATTCGAACCCGGGTCTGTATGGAAACCAAACAGAGTCCTAACCACTAGGCTAAGCTTCTGTTTGTCTAAGTATGCTAAGTTAACATACAAAGCAGAAAAGTCATGTAAATCAATGTGCTAGCATGCTCAGTCAACATACATAGCAGAAATGTAAAGTAAAACAATGTACTAAGTATGCTAAGTTAACATACAAAGCCAAAACAATGTAATGTAAATCATGTACTATAAATGTACTAACGAACATAGCAAGTAAATGATGTGAAAACATGGAAAGCATGAAAGTAACAAGTAGGCACATGAAAGTAAAAGAGGGGTCTATGTACCCACTTGAGATTGCTTAGTAGTCCTCGAGTAACAACCAAACAATGCTAGAGATCACGGATATCAAACGACACCTAATATAGGTGCCGTAAATCGGGTATGGAGAATGAGGGTTTGTAAACCAAACGAGTATGGAGACTCGTGTAATATGGTTTAACAAAGCCTACATACTAAAATGAAACCTAACCTAAGTGCTTACGACCCATTACGACCCGTTTAGGTAGCTTATGCTACTTTAACGCGTCGTTCGCGTGAAACGCGTTCGGAACGCCTAACTAGCCCTATGATAAGTAAAATATGCCTTAACATGTCTAATATTGTTGCCAAATCAGTTTAGATGTCAAAAGTTGTGTTTTTTTTTGGGTAAAGGGTTACCCCGGTGAATTTTATTAATAAAGAATAAATAATCACACAAGTGTACCGATGAAGCACACAAGAGCTAGACTTGGCAAACCAAGACTAGCACAACCAAACAAGTCCAAACCCAACAACCAAACCACACAGACAAAAAAACCCGACCAAATGACAAACAACCAGAAGCTGAAACAAAAAAAAAACCCTAATTCTCTCTCTCTAGCAATGGCGATTTTTGTTCTTCTTTGATCCTACGATTTTTCGTAAAAGTATGTATAACAGTCTGTGATTAGAAGCTCTTACAAGCATCTATAACGAACTAGTTAGCATTCTTGATCGTTTAATCTAGGGTTTCTTTTCTGGTTTTTAATCGCCGGCCGATTTCCTGTCTTCTACGTTGTCGGTTTTCATGGGATAGGTTTTTTTGCTAGATTAGGGTTTTTAGTTTCTGCTTTCTTCGGTCTTAGTTGTGCTGGTGATCTTGGTTTTCTTGTGCATGCTTGTTTGTTAAGTGTTCTGAAGGAGAGAGTGGTATTATTTTCAATGGATGATCATAAGAAGTCGGCTGAATATGTTCCTGGTGATCGTAATAAACCTCCGTTATTTGGTAAGGGTATTGCTAGTCGTGTGGTGAAGATTGATGGCAATACAATGTTGCCTCGTCGTGGAACTGTGGCTGATCCAAAGAAGATAAATATTATCGACGAACTTACCAAGATCACTACGCCGGTTAATCTAGACATGGAGCCACCGGAATGTGAGACGTCAAGTAATGGTCAGGGTGGGCAAGAAGGGGTTCATGGAGCTAATGTGAATGTGGAGAGCAGTTCCAAACCGATGTCTTATGCTGATTCTTTGCTTGGAAACAAACCCTTAAAGGTGAATTTTCGTTCTCTGCCTAGTCTTTCATTACACGAGGGGTGTGATATTGTTCTTCCAAGAGAATCTATGCGTAGTGTTCAAGATAAGATGGCTAATACCTTGGTGGGTTATTTTCTTGGGGATCGAGTGGCTTACCCAGTAGTGGACTATTTTGTACGTAACAATTGGAAAAAATATGGAATTCAGAAGTCCATGATGAATGCTAATGGGTTCTTTTTCTTTAAATTTGCTGATGAAGCGGGTATGATGAAGGTCATGCAGGATGGTCCTTGGATTATTCGTTCACAACCTTTATTCCTAAACAAATGGAGTCCATCCTCTAAGTTGGAAAAAAAGGAAGTAAAAAAGGTACAGCTTTGGGTTAAGATACATGATGTTCCTATTGCTGCGTATACCGAGGATGGCCTTAGCATGATAGCGACTACTATTGGGGAACCTAAAGCCCTAGATTCATATACTACGTCGATGTGTATGGACATGTGGGGACGCAGTAGCTATGCGAGAGCTCTTATAGAGGTTTCGGCTGAGAATAGTCTTAGGGAAGAGATCACAATGGCGGTTCCTGATATCGAGGGAGAAGGATTTTCTAAGGAAGTTATGTCTGTTGAGTATGAATGGTACCCTCTACGTTGCGCTCATTGTTGTGTGTTTGGGCATTCTGTTGATATTTGTCCTCACCAGGTTTCGAAACAAGGTAATGTGAAGCAATATAATCAAGGTAGACGTCCTAATAATTATCAGGTGGTTGATGAGGAGGGTTACACAGGGGTCCATAGTAGAAAGATTGCTAGACAAACTGGTTTTCCGGTGAATAAGCCTAATTCAAAATTCGAGTATAGGCCGGTGGTTGGTAAAAAGAAAGAGGAGCCGGTCACTGGTTCGGGTGTGCGTAATATTCAGTCTAAAAATCCTTTTGATGTCCTCAATGATCCAAGCCTTAATGATGAAGAGGGGGGTGATATTCCAGTTGCGGCCAAACATGGTGAGGATGATGTAGAGGTTCTTGATGATTTTAACGTGACGGATGGATATGAGATGGATGGTTTTCTGAGGCAAGGAACTATTAAAATAGACGCTAAAAAAGGGGCAAGCACTCCTTCTACATCGGTTAATAATGGTTAGTCTCGCTTCATGGAACATTAGGGGTTTGAACCGCCCCATTAAACAAACGGAGGTTCGACATGCTATAAAAGATTTCAATTTGAGTTTATGTGCTATTCTTGAATCTCATGTGGAGGTGGGTAATCTTTCTAGAGTTTGTAAGTCAGTTTTCCGTTCATGGCAATGGACGTCTAATGGGGCTCGATGCAGTAAAGGAACGAGAATAATTGTCGGTTGGAATCCAAATATTTTTGATGTTATGGTGCTGACCGAATCTGATCAGGTTATGCACTTGCAGCTGATGTTAAAAAAGGAGAAAATAATGTTCTTTTGTTCGATTATTTATGCTGCTAATTATTATGTCTCTCGGAGGGAGTTATGGAACCATCTTTCATTGCATAAGACTTTTGTTCGTGATCAACCTTGGGTCATTTTAGGTGATTTTAACTCTGCGCTGAATCTTGAAGATAAGTCTATGGGGTCGTCTTCGGTCTCTTCGAGTATGAGGGAGTTTCAAGCTTGTGTAGATGATATTCAGATGGTGGATATAAATCGTTCGGGGTTTCACTATACGTGGAATCAAAAGCCAAAGAAGGGGATCGGATTGATGAAGAAGATTGATAGAGTGATGGGTAATTCTCAGTTCATTTCCCAATTTCCGAGTGCTGTTGCGGTCTTCCATCCAGCTCGGTTATCGGATCATTGTCCATGTGTTCTCAAGATTTCGGATCCTGATAAGTTAAAACATCGGTCGTTCAAGTTCGCTAATTTTCTGGTGCATAAACCAGAGTTTTTACCCATTGTGAAAAGAGTTTGGAGTACTAGTATTAGTGGAGTCTATTAATTCTCGGTTGTTAAGAAGCTTCGTCTTCTCAAATCTCCTATTCGAGTCTTACTTTTTCAGCAAGGCAATTTACATAAAAAAGTTCAAGACTTACGTGATAAACTGGATAAGATTCAGCGAGATATTGATATTGATCCGTCGTGTGAGACTTTTCGGAAGGAGGAAGCTGTTATCCGAAATGATTTTCAGGCTGCTTTACTTGATGAAGAGCGTTTTTTGAAGCAGAAGTCCAAGGTAGACTGGTTAGCGGCTGGCGATATGAATACCGCTTTTTTTCCACTCTTCGCTCAAAAATAGAATTCATTATAGCCGTATTGATGTTATTCGGGATGCTAGCGGGATTGTTTTTGAAAATGATATGGTTCAGAAAGCCTTTGTTGATCACTATGAGAAATTTTTGGGATGCCCGGGTGATACTTCGCTCACTCCGTCTCCGGAGTTATTCACTAAAAAGCTGGAGTCGGATGTTGCTCAGCATATGGTTCGTCCAGTCACAGCTGAAGAGGTTAGAAAGGCGATGTTCTCGATTGGGTCGGATAAAGCGCCAGGGCCAGATGGGTTTACAGCAGGATTTTTTAAAAATGCCTGGCCTATTATTGGTAATGATGTTTCAAATGCGGTTATTGATTTTTTTGTCACAGGTAAGCTTCTTCGGGAGTTAAATCATACGCTTATTGTTCTTATCCCTAAGATTCCGTCTCCATCCGTGGTTACGGACTATCGTCCGATTGCCTGTTGCAATGTTTTGTATAAATGTATCAGTAAGATTGTTGCTGAAAGAATTAAAGTGGTGTTGAATGATATTGTTAGTGTAAACCAATCGGCGTTTGTCCCGGGGAGGAAAATATCTGATAATATCTTGTTAACTCAGGAGTTGATGCATAACTACCATAGAAATATTGGTCCTCCTAAATGTGCGTTTAAAGTGGATATTCAGAAGGCGTATGACACAGTTGATTGGAAATTTCTAAAGAGGATTTTGATTGGGTTCGGGTTTCATGCTAGCATGGTTCACTGGATTATGGTTTGTGTGTCTTCTACCACGTTTTCAGTATGTATTAATGGTGATGTTCATGGCTTTTTCAAGGGTAATCGGGGGTTAAGACAAGGCGACCCTATTTCGCCCTATCTGTTCACTCTGGTTATGGAAATTCTTACGGCAATTTTACAGCATGCGGTAAGGATTGATTCTTCGCTTAAATTTCACAACAAGTGTGAACGCCAACAGATTGTCAATCTTTGTTTTGCGGACGACTTGTTTATTTTCTCTAAGGGTGAGATTGCTTCGGTCAGGTGCATTATGAATTCTCTCAACTCTTTTACTAAGATGTCGGGATTGTTGCCTAGTGTTCATAAAAGTACAGTTTTTTTCTCTAATGTGCCTTCGTTTGTTAAAACTGCTATTTTGAACATTATGCCGTTTGTGGAGGGTACTTTGCCAGTTAGATATTTGGGTGTGCCTCTTATATCTACTAGGTTACTTTATAAAGATTGTGATGTGCTGGTGGAGAGATTTGAGAAGCGTATTATGAATTGGCAAAATAAACTTCTATCATTTGCGGGCAGATTGCAACTCATTATATCGGTTTTGTCCTCTCTGCATGTTTACTGGTCTTCTGTGTTTATTCTTCCAGCTCGGTGATTCTTAATTTGGAATCGTTGATGCGAAATTTTTTATGGTCTCAAGACAGTGCTTTTCAGAAGGGGCGGGCAAAAGTGTCTTGGAAAGAGGTTTGTGTTCCTAAGTATGAGGGTGGTTTAGGTATTCGCAGAATTGGTGATGTTAATAAAGCGCTTATGACTTCACATATCTGGAGTATTCTTTCTAGGCGTAGCTCTTTGTGGGTTGAATGGGTTCACTCTTACAGGTTGAAAGGTAAAAGTTTTTGGGCTTGTAATGTGCCTTCTACTTGTTGCTGGTCGTGGAGAAAGATTCTTCAGATTAGGCAGGATATGAGGAGTTTCGTTTGGTCTGATGTGGGTAACGGTTCGAAGACTTCAGCTTGGTTCGATACGTGGTGTGACTTAGGGCCGCTGATTCAGTTCATCTCGCCTAGAGTTATTGCAAACGCAGGTTACAATATGGAGTCTAAATTTTCGGACATTTATTCCAATCTTACTTGGACTTGGCCAGCCGCGTGGAAAGATACTTTTCCGGTTCTTATCCACCTTGATCAGTTGAATTTTGATCCGAATAAGGAAGACAATCTGTTATGGCGCAAAGGGGACCAGTTCTATGAGTTTTCCTCGGCTCGTGCTTGGGATTCAGTTAGGCACCGTGAGTTGGAGGTGGAGTGGTGTCCTATTGTTTGGTTCGCTCAGTGTATTCCACGACATGCTTTTTTAATGTGGCTAATCATGAGACGCAAGTTGCTTACTCAGGATAAAATTTTGGATTGGGGTCTCTCGCGTAGAAAGAACATGAATATGATGTGTTGTCTGCTTTGTTATGCCAATTATGATTCTCATAATCATCTGTTTTTCGAGTGTAAATTCTCTACTCAAGTTTGGCATATGGTTAGGAATAAAGTGGGAATGGATTCGGTTCAAGCGAAATGGGAGGATATTGTTGACTGGCTTCTAGTGCGGTCCAAGTCCAAATCTGTAGTGAACTATGTTGCTAGATTATTAGTGGCGGCCAGTGCTTATCTGATTTGGCAAGAACGTAATGCGAGATTATTCAAGAACCAGTTGAGGCCTCCAGAGACTATTAGTGAAAGTATTATACAACAGGTCCGATACAAATTAATGGGTGCGAAGCTAAAGGATTGTGATAATGTGAGAAGGCTTTTGGGTGACTGGGAGATTTATGGAGCTGAGCTCAAAGATGGCGATGGCTGATTGAGTAGTTGTGTTTGTTTTGTTTGTTTTCCTAGAGTTTTAGTCTAGTCGTTTTGTTACCAGGTGGTAGTGGTCCTTGTTTTTCTCTTTGTTTACTTTCATGGGGCATGTCCTGTGATTGAACTAGTGTAGACTCTCTACACTACTTGTTTTGTTTTGGTTGTGAATATATAGAATCACCGGGGTAACCCTTTACCCAAAAAAAAACCAATAATACTCAAAGCATAAAAAACTCTAGCCCGGATCGATGCTTAAAGTCTTCACTTGGAACTTCCATCTCTCTAACAGCAGCGGGTGCTTTGATCCTCTCCCAGCCTTGAACGTCATCAACTTAAGACGAACCGTATGAAGAATAATATTTGCAATCATAGTAGCATTTCGCTGATTAGTAGAAAAAAGCCTGTTGTTTCTTTCTTGCCATATGAAATAAGTAGAAGCTGCGACAACCAACTTACTAACAATACTCTTCGCTGAATTACTAGTAGCATGTTGAGAAAGGCAAGTTATAATGGAGTCCCAATTTGCATCAATAGAATCCATATAAGCCATATCTTTAACCAAGTCCCAAACTTGCAAAGCACAAGAGCATCGAAAAAATAAATGGTCACGGGAGTCTTTACCATGCTTACACAGCGGACAACACATAAGATTTAGATTAGATGCACTTCCCGCATCCCAAACTCCCATCCGATCCTGAGTTTTCAGCTTGTTCTTAATGACTAGCCACAAATGAAACGAGTGTCTAGGGATACACTGACTAAACCACACCAACTCTACCCAACCAACCTCCTCGCCACGCGAACGGATGTTCTCCCAAACCTCTCTAGCGCTGAAAACCGATAGGTTACCCTGTCTATTCTTCCAAGTGAGCTGATCAGGAACATTATGAACAAGAATCGGCGGCGTTAAATTAATCAGGACCGGATAAAGGTCATACCAAGCAACCGGCCACTTCCAACCATTTTGATGATCAATAAGATCCGACACAGAAGCTTGCATGTTAAACCCCGCCCCATGTATACGTCTAGGGGTTATAAAGTCACGCAAAGGACTATGAGTACACCAATTGTTGTTCCAAGCACTAGCCTTCTGGCCATCACGAATCGAATACCAAATGAACGGACGAATAGATGACCAGATAGACAAAATTTTCCTCCACCCCCAAGTCATATTACCACGAAAAGGAAGATCCCAAAAATTCTTTCCCTTAATCCTGTATGAATGGATCCATTTAACCCAGAGAG
The DNA here is from genome assembly GCA_030545235.1 of Helianthus tuberosus. NCBI lineage: Eukaryota > Viridiplantae > Streptophyta > Magnoliopsida > Asterales > Asteraceae > Helianthus > Helianthus tuberosus. Next base: position 104,281,352 of record CM060360.1, read on the forward strand.
AATCTCTTTTACTAAGAATGCTCCAAATATGATTAGAAAGAAGTTCTTTATTCGTATCATGAATTCTTCTAATACCCAAGCCACCTTCCGATTTTGGAAGGCAAACATTTTTCCAGGCCACTTTAGGAATAGCAACTTTAACCGCACCACCACTCCATAGAAAGTTTCGCATGCGCTTTTCAATGTCTCCTACAATACGTGCCGGAAGCATAAAGACAGAGGCCCAGTAGATGTGCATGGCCGAGATGACCGAGGTAATTAATTGAAGCCTTCCCGCAAAAGAAAGAGACTTATTTATCCAATGATCAATTTTTTTATCAACTCGGTCCACTAGAATTCTACAATCCTTGTACGTGAGCTTAGTCGAAAGCAACGGGACTCCCAAGTACTTAACAGGAAGCTCTCCCTCTTGAAACGGAAGAAGAGAGCAAATATCTTGCTTCATCAGAGGCGAGACATTACAAAAGAAGACCGTGCTTTTGGCTAGATTCGGGGTTAGACCCGATATCCTAGTGAACAAGTCCAAAGTATCCCTCATGACTAATAGAAACCATATCCGGGTTAACGAAAAGAAACAGGTCATCAGCAAAGGACACATTAATAATCTTCTGAATCTTGCACTTATCATGATATCTGAATGCAGGATGTTCAACAGCTGCTTTATGCAGTAATAAAGAAAGAACCTCCATCACTAAGGTGAACAAATAAGGGGAAATAGGATCTCCCTGTCTAAGACCCCTCTTACCCTTGAAAAAACCACAAAGGTTCCCATTAATGCTAAGTGAAAAAGACACAGTAGAAACACACGTCATAATCTAACCAACCATTTTGTGAGGGAATCCGAACCTGGTAAGGATAGACTTAAGAAAAGCCCAGCTAACTGTGTCATACGCTTTCTGAATGTCGATTTTGAAGGCGCATCTCGGCTTTCCCCTATTTAAATGATAATTATGCATAAGCTCCTGCGTAAGAAGAATGTTATCTGAGATCTTCCGACCAGGAATAAAAGCCGATTGGCTGATGTCAACCAAGCTACCCAGACTGCCTTTAATTCTATCCGACAAAATTTTGCTAATGCATTTAAGAATGACATTGCAACAAGAGATCGGCCTATACTCCAAAACCGAGGTGGGAGTGGAAACTTTGGGAACCAGGGCAATAATTGTATGGTTAACTTGCTGAAGCAGTTTTCCATTCTCAAAAAATTGAAGGATTGCAACCGATACTTCTTCACCAACTATATCCCAAGCTTTCTTGAAAAACACCGAGGTATAACCATCAGGACCCGGGGCCTTGTTATCAGCAATACTGAACATTGTTGCCTTGACTTCCTCACGCGTAACTGGCTGGATCATGTGATCAGCTGCTATCGGACTTACAGTATTCAAGAAGAGATCGTCCATGTTTAAATCCTCCACATTAGACTCGATACCCAAAAAGTTAACATAATGATCAACTAAAGCTTGTTCGACATCCACTCCTTCATACTGAATACCATTAGCATCTTTAATCAAGTGGATTTTATTCCTGGCATTCCTATTCTTAACAAAGTTATGAAAATAGGAAGTATTACCATCTCCCGCACTTAACCAATCAAGCTTTGCCTTCTGCTTTAAGAAGGATTCCTCATCATAGGCAGCGCAATGAAACTTCTTTATGAGATCTGTTTCCTTTACCCGAAGCGTAGCATCAAACGAATTCAGATCTATCTGACGATGAATCTCATCCAGTTGCAATCTAAGATCATTGACCTTAACATGTATATTACCTTGATCATGGAGAAGCTTCCTAAGCGGATATTTCCGATTCTGAAGTTTTTTAACCACAGAAAGCATTGGAATACCCTCAATACTTCTACTCCATTCATTCACAACACATTCCTTAAACTCATCTTTATTGGCTATAAAATTTGCAAATTTAAACGGTTTAGGTTTAGACCGAAATACTCGAGCCATTTTAAGAATGCATGGCGTGTGATCCGATACCCTGTAAGGGTGATAGAGCACATGAGCATTAGGAAAGACGTCTAAGAAATAAACATTACCCATAACCCGATCGATTTTCTTAAGAATACCAATCCCTTCTCTTGGCTTTTGATTCCAAGTGAAGTGAAGCCCATGCCCTGGAATATCAAGAAGCTCGTTGTGTTGAACACATTCAAAGAAATCCCTCATACCTATTGACAGAATAGAAGAGCCATGTAGAACATCATCCATATATAGGGCCGAGTTGAAATCCCCCATGACAATCCACGCTGGTTATTAACAACCAACTTATGTTTGTTCAGGTCTTGCCATAACTCCCTTCGTTCCTGATAAGTGTTCTTTGCATAGACAAAAGACACAAACAAATGAATATCATCATTTTTAGGCTTGATGCGGACGTGCACGACCTGATCCGTTTGGGCTAAGACCATAAGGTCTAACAAATCATCATTCCATCCTATTATGATTCTTGTACCTCTATTACACACCCCACCATTCGAGGTCCATTCCCATTTTTTAAAAACACTGCTACAAATTTTTGAAAGTTTTGAAACCTCCACATGAGATTCCAGGATGGCACAAACATTCAAATGATTATCTTTCACTATTTGTTGAACCTCCCTTTGTTTCAGGGGCCGGTTCAAGCCCCTTATATTCCAGGCTGCAATGCTATCCATAAAAACCCATGTCATCGGGAATGCTTGCCCCCTCAGAGTTCACCTTCTTCTTATTCGCTGACATGAACGATGAAATTTCCGAATGAAACGAATCTATAAAGCCTTCCTCTCCTTCCAGATTCGGAATTTGATTTTTAGAATATTTAACTTCAATATTACTTCGGTCCAACGTCTCACGTACCGGATCTAAAGGGTTCAGATCATTTAAATTCCCTAACTTCAACGAATCCTCCCCTAGCATCTCAAATTTGTTATGTAAGTTCACTACCGGTTCATCTCCCTTTGAGTCCGCTTGAGCTTTGGTACCAGACGTGCTAGCTCCTGCCGTGTTAGACTTAGGCTTATAAATAAATTTTGGCTTTTGTTTCTTTTGTGGAAAACCATGTTTGGCAGTCTTTCTTTTATCCATTATGAAGCCCTCGTCATCTATTATGATATGTTTTGATTTTTCCTTGGTAGCCCTTGGGCATGAAGAGATATTGTGGCCAAATAAACAACAGGTTTCACAACGATGAGGTTTCCATTCATATTCTACTTTAACTCTTTCCATCACAAATCCTTCCTCATCCATTTTAGGAATAGCAACCACTACATGAGATTTTAGTTCCTTATCAGCATTTATCTCAACCATTGCACGAGCATAACTTGTTCTACCCCAATTATCAATGCACATGTCAGCCGTATAACTGTCTAACCTTTTCGGTATACCCACCTTCGAGGCCAGCAAACTAAGACCGTCATCTGTGTAGACGGCCAAAGGAACATTATGTAACCTGATCCAAACTGGAACCGATTTAATACCCTCCTTTTTTAAGCTTACTGTCGGGCCCCAAATATTCAGGAATAAAGGCATTTTCCTGATCAACCATGGACCATTTTCGAGAACCTTATGCATACCCTCCATGGATTCAAATTTGAAAAAGAAAAAACCACCTGAGTTCATCATAAGCTTAATGAAACCATATTTTGCCCAGACATTCTTTACATAATATTCCACAACGGGGAAAGGCAATTTGTCACCTAGAAGGTAACCGTAAAGAACATTCTCAAATTTCTTTTGTACCTGATGAACTGCTTCCTTAGGAATGACATCTGCCTCCTCCACAATCTCCGAAGACTCAAGAAGCCTGAAGTTAACCTCACGCCTCACTTTTGTATTGACCTTCACCATATCTGCATACGAACCTTGGGAACCCTTAGTATTCACTCCCTCATCAGGATTCTGATCAGGTTGAGAACTCACCGGATCTACAGGCACAGTGAGTTTCGTAAGTTCATCAATAACATTAATAGGTTTCGGATCAGTCTGTATCTTTTGAAAATTTCCCCGGCGTGGTGCCAAGGTGTTACCATCAATAGCCACAACACGGCTAGCAATACCCTTAGCCAATAACAGCGGCTTACCTCGATCATCCTTTGGAATATTAGCAGCTTTGTTACGTTCATCTTGAAGAGAAAAGTTACTGGACTCCATAACTCAAAAAATCCACACACCATGCAAAGAAAGTAATACGAACAGAAGACCAACAAAACCTACGGCGACGATGGCAAAAGAAAACCCTAAAATAAAGAAACGAAAACCCTAATCTCAACTTCAAAAGATTAGAAACCAAGGTAAAGTCTAGAAACCTTACTCAGAAGGCACGACAACACCCCAATACCTAACCCAGATCGATCAAAATTAAGGTTGAAAATCAAGAACTAGGGTTTGCTAGAGGAATCGCCAAAATCGCCAAGAGAGAAGCCATATCGTTTAAGTAGTTGTATGATAGGTAGTTTATATGCCTTAGGCAAATTACCAAAATGCCCTTTTTACGCGAAAATTCATTTTAAATATGCTTAAAATGAATTTTGGCGTAAAAAGGGCATTTTGGTAATTTGCCTAAGGCATATCAACTACCTATTATACAACTACTTAAACGAAGCGACCATAAGGTATAACCTCGGAAGGTTATTCCCTATATACTATGGTCACCTAATGTGTTTGGTCAATCCTAATGATCGACCAAACGGGTCGGGTTCGAAAGTATAAGCGATTGTTTAGATCGCTTACCTTACGACCCTATATAAGCACTAAACTAAAAGTGACGAGCTAAGCATGTTAAAACATGCTTAACTAAGTTAGAAAACAAGTTTGGTATCAAAACAAACGGTTTTGATACCTATAAGTAGTTTGGTTACAAAATACGCAATAACACGCATTTTGGCCTAAACTACGACTCGTCACTGAGTCTAGATAACGTGGTAATCAGTAGGTATAGTCACTAGGGACAATAACCATCGTGATCACGCTCACGTTATGAAGTTCAAACGAACTTCGCATTGACCATAAACTGGTCAACGCAGAAAGTCAAACAAAGTTTGACTTTTAACGCTAAAAGAATAAAAAGAACGAAGGAACACTTACAAAGGGTCCCCGAAAGCTAATCTTGATCCAAGTAGCTCAGGTATGAAGCAATGGCTTCAACTTAGAGCTTTTAGATCAGATTTTTGTGGGTTTTGAGTTGTGATGTTGGTGGGTATTTATAGGATTCTTGGAACCGTTAGGATCGTTTATCGAATAACGTGCTTTGATCTCATCCATACACTTGTTGAAACCTTGTGGTAACTCAAAATGGCCCCTCATGACCAGGAAAGGGCAAGTGTGGGTGAGTTTTGAGTGGTTAACAGCTGTAATCAGCTGTTAAAACTGATTATTCTGATCTGGGAGCCTGATGCGGGCCGTTTAAGGGACAAAAAGAGTTTACGCAGGGCACCTGGCGCTTCTGGTCAGAAACAAACTTTCAAAAATGACAGCTTAGGTCCCTGTTGGTGTTTAAGGCCATTTCTGACTTGTTTAAGGCTCGTTAAGCCAAATTTAAGGCCCTAAAATGATGCCTAAACATTGTGGACATGAAACATGCTCAAAAATATGCCGGATGTTGGTTCGTTTAGTCGTACGATCGCGATGTTCGCTTAATTACGACGGAATACGCACAAGCGCGAAAAACGATCCAAATGACGCGACGAATGGATTTTTCTCATGCCAAACACTAAAATAAAATATCTTAGTGATTACATAAATTTTTGGATGTCCGGATGTATTCAGAACGTAAGTTATGCACGAAAATGCAAACTTATGCACTTTTTGACGCTTTTAGTCCCTGAATGACCCAAAAGTTTATTTTAGCACACCGAACCCCTCAAAGCCTATTTCTAAGCTATATAAAGGATATTTAAGGTGTGTTTAACTTATGGTCATGTTCCGGAATGTCTGTTACAGTTCAAATTGGCATACTTTCGCAGTTTGTCAAGTTTAGTCTCTGTAAGCGAATTAACTTGTTTTTGCCATACCAAAGCCTTCAAAACTTATTTCTAAGTTATGTAAGGGTTATTTAAGGTATGTTAAGCATATGTTGATGTTCCGGAGTATTTTTCGTGTTAAACTGATTATGTTTACGCACCAGTTTGCGTATAATTCTCCAGAAAGCGATGTAGGGTTTGAAATTGAACAAAAGTCAAAACATGAAAAATGTCAAACATAAACAAACAAATATTGGGATCAAATAACTTTGTTTTATTGATAACTGAACTGTTTACAATGATTTCAGACACAGATGTCACAAGGGAGTAGTGAGATTTGGAAAGAAAGGAAAACTTGCACCTCGATATGTGGGACCATTTAAGATTGTGGAAAGAATTGGGAAGGTTGCCTATCGACTAGAGCTACCTCCAGAACTCAGGAATATTCACCCGACTTTTCACGTGTCCAATTTGCGAAAGTGTTTAGCTAACGCTGATCTTCACATTCCTCTCGACGAAATTCAAATCGATGAAACGATGCACTTTATTGAGAAACCCGTGGAGATAGTGGACCGTGCTTTCAAACAGTTGAAGAACAAACGGATTCGATTGGTAAAAGTTCGTTGGGATTCCAAACGTGGCCCAGAGTTTACTTGGGAATGTGAGGACCAGATGAAGGCGAAATATTCGTATTTGTTTTCACAAGTTCCCTCTAAATAAAATTTCGGGACGAAATTTCCTGAAGTAGGGAGACTGTGACAACTGTGCTCTGTAATCGATGTACAATGTAAAACAATGATGATTATTAATAAAACAATGTGCTTTGGTGTTATTATATGTGTTTTGGTGTTATTATGTGTGTATATGTGCTTGAAGATTTTACAATCTGATTCAAATCCGATTTCAAGCTTTAAATCGTTTTCTGGAAGGTTATACGCAAACTTGTGCGTAAACACAGTCAGTATAACGCGACAAACACTCCGGAATAGTGACATAGGCTTAACATACCTTAAATAACCTCCACATAAGTTAGAAATAAGTTTTGGATGGTTTGGTATGTTGAAATCAAGTTTATTCGCTTACATAAACTTTTGTCACGTAACTGATTATGTAACTATTTAAACATGTTTAGGCATATAATTCATAGGACTAGTTAGACGTCTCGAATGCGCATTTGCGCGCACGACGCGTTAAAGTAGCGTAAGCTACCTTAATGGATCATAATGGGTCGAAAGCACTTAGGATAGGTTTCAATTTAGGGTGTAGGCTCTGTTAAAACATATCACATGATTTCCAACACTCATTTGGTTTACAAGACCTCATTCTATCCGACCTTCCGATTTAGGTGTCTATTGTTTGACTAGTGATTCGATTACTAGGTGCTACTTGATTTCTCTGATTTACTTGAGTTTGTTGAAGTTCTATTGATTGAGGATACTTTGCACTACATGTGAGTACATAGTTCCCCTATTTTAATGTTTTCAATTGTTTTGGGGTGATTCATATGTACAAAAATGATTTCAAGGTTTAAACAATGATTTCAAAAAACGATTAAGATGGTTTATACAAAACTAATAACGATTTCAATAAAGTGAACAAACTTGTTGGTTGTAGTTACATAACAAATGACATTCATTAGCATTGATCAAGCCGACCAGTATTAGGTTATGGTACCATAGGATCTGACAAATCCCGTTATCTTACTGCACCCATGGTTATGTGTGGGGGTTGTGGGTAACGACCGAATCTGATGATAGTTAACTCACCCTTTGGTGGTCTGTTAAAGCGAGAAGCGACAAGCGAGTTAGTCGAGTCACGAAGGTTTGAATGTTGTTAGCGAGGCGACCAAGAATAGTTTTCACAATTAAAACGAGGATAATTTAAACGATTTTAAACGAGTTAACGATTTGAAAACGATTTGAACAAGTTAAATGAATTGGATAAACGACTGGTTTTTGGTTAAGTGTTTAGATAACGGGACGGGTGTAATGTGGTGAAAACATGGTAGATACGCTGCTGGTACTTCTTATATATAAGTGTTTTCAACATATTACATACTGTGGCGTTATTTAGTTCACTTGGGTAAACGATTTTGAAACGATGTCACATAACAATGTTTTCAAAAGAATATAAACCATACGAGTTTTACTAATGAGTTAATACAAGAAGTTTTACAAATTGGTTTTCTAAAGCAAATGTTTTTGGGTTAAGAATCATGGCTACGAGATTTCACAAATCATAATCATCTTGATTCGAGTTGGTTAATTATGTTGCAATACACTTTTCAAAACAAGGTTTGTATTTTGACTCTTGTAGTCTAATAAAGTACTGCAACATGAAAACTAGCCATGATTCCAATACTCTTATAAAATCTATGTACTCGCCAGCATTTCTTTGCTGACTTTATTTTTACATATGTTTCAGGTGTTGTTGCTTGATGTGATTTCTAGGATGCATGCGTCACATAGGATCTGGACAAGGCCTTAGTGACATGATAACAAGTGATAGTCAATATGTAATTTGTTTGTTATGTGTTAAGACAATGTTAATGTTTAATATTATCAATAAAACGAAACTCTTTTTGTATCCATGGTTATGAAACAATAATTCTGTCACGACACTCCCCGACGTTTCCGCCACGGTTTGTTGTTTTTACGTGGTCGGGGTGTGACAGTTTTGTATCGTTATCTTTTGAGCCTTTACTTGCGATACCTAGAACTAAACTTAGGAAACCTTTATTTGTCGAAGTTGCTACTGGTAAACCTCTTGTACTCGATTGCGTTATTTGCAATTGTCAATTGAACCTCGATAACCATCTTTTTCCTATTGACCTCATACCGATGCAACTTGGGGTTTCGACATTATCGTAAGGATGGATTGCTTAACTAAGTTTCATGCTGAGGTGGTTTGTTTTGATAAGATTGTTCGTATTCCCCTTTCGTCTGGTGAAGTCCTAGAGGTTCATGGCGAAAAACCGTCTGGAGGTTTAAAACTCATGTCGTGTACGAAAGCCCAAATTTATTTACAAAAAGGATATGTGGAATTTCTGGCACATGTCATAGAGGAGAAAGGCAAGAACAAGTGTATTCAAGATATTCCGATTGTTTGAGATTATCCAGAGGTGTTTCCTGATGAACTGCCTGGTTTGCCTCCAGTTCGTTTAAGTGGAGTTTCATATTGATCTTGTACCCAATGCCAACCCGATTGCGAAAGCACCTTATCGTCTTGCACCGTCTGAGATGTAAGAGTTATCGAAACAACTTCAAGAGTTATCTGACAAAGGATTCATCCGTCCGAGTTATTCACCTTGGGGCGCTCCAGTCCTGTCACACCCCGACCACGTGTAACATACAAAACGCGGCGGAAACATCGGGGAGTGTTGTAACAGAACTAATTGTTTCATAACCATGGCATTCAAAGTTGTATTTTATTTATTGAGTTAACTGCCATTTCCGTCCCTGTGGTTTGGTCACTTTGGCCATTTCAGTCCATTTTTCAAAAATGCGCCATTTTCCTCCCCGACGTTCTGGAAAGGTGCCATTTCAGTCCAAAAATCATAACCCAGTTAAGTCAGTTAGTAAATAAGGACTGATTGTGTAAATTTGTAACATAAAGGACTGATTGTGTAAATTTGTAACACCACCACCACTAGCCCTGCCACCACCACCACTCCGCTGCCACCACCACCGCCACCACAGCCACCACAGCCACAACAGCCACCGCCACCACCGCCACCACAGCCACTGCCACCACCACCACCGCCACCGCCACCACAGCCACACCGCCACCACAGTTCACTATTGGGAATCATGCACCTTCAATCTATCAGAAATCACAGCAAATCTAACCAATCATGCTCATTCTGGTGGGGCCATTAAAGGAACAATGGAACATGATATCAAGACTAGAATTCTTGATTACATGAACATCCCTGAGAATGAATACGAGCTTGTGTTCACTGTCAGCAGAGGCTCTGCATTCAAACTGTTAGCTGAATCATACCCTTTTCACACCAACAAACAATTGTTAACAATGTTTGATCATGAAAGCCAATCTGTTAACTGGATGGCACAATACGCTAAAGAAAAGGGTGCCAAGGTTCAAAACGCTTGGTTTAAATGGCCAAGTTTGCAAGTTTGTTCAACCGATTTGCGACAACAGATTACTGGAAAGAAGAGAAAGAAGAAGAGTTCGGGTGCGGGTACGGGGCTGTTTGTTTTTCCGGTCCAGTCGAGAGTTACGGGTGCGAAATATTCGTACCAGTGGATGTTTACGTGCCACTGCCACCACCACCGCCACCACAGCCACACCGCCACCACAGCCACCACCGCCACCACATTTTCTGGAACGTTTACGTGCAAAACGAAATGGAATGGTGGTTCGAAGAACTGTTGATGATGATCAACGTGATGATTGACGATGATGATGAACTCTTGATCGCTGATTTCTTAATAAGAAGACACCCGAAACCACTCGGGTCCTACCCAAACACTTTATAAAACGACGTTATAATAAACTCGGCCCCAATGCACCCGCATCCAGCAACACATGCCAATTGTTTTGCTGAGCCAATGACATCCACTGGTACGAATATTTCGCACCCGTAACTCTCGACTGGACCGGAAAAACAAACAGCCCCGTACCCGCACCCGAACTCTTCTTCTTTCTCTTCTTTCCAGTAATCTGTTGTCGCAAATCGGTTGAACAAACTTGCAAACTTGGCCATTTAAACCAAGCGTTTTGAACCTTGGCACCCTTTTCTTTAGCGTATTGTGCCATCCAGTTAACAGATTGGCTTTCATGATCAAACATTGTTAACAATTGTTTGTTGGTGTGAAAAGGGTATGATTCAGCTAACAGTTTGAATGCAGAGCCTCTGCTGACAGTGAACACAAGCTCGTATTCATTCTCAGGGATGTTCATGTAATCAAGAATTCTAGTCTTGATATCATGTTCCATTGTTCCTTTAATGGCCCCACCAGAATGAGCATGATTGGTTAGATTTGCTGTGATTTCTGATAGATTGAAGGTGCATGATTCCCAATAGTGAACTGTGGTGGCGGTGTGGCTGTGGTGGCGGTGGCGGTGGTGGCAGTGGCTGTGGTGGCGGTGGTGGCGGTGGCTGTTGTGGCTGTGGTGGCTGTGGTGGCGGTGGTGGTGGCAGCGGAGTGGTGGTGGTGGCAGGGCTAGTGGTGGTGGTGTTACAAATTTACACAATCAGTCCTTTATGTTACAAATTTACACAATCAGTCCTTATTTACTAACTGACTTAACTGGGTTATGATTTTTGGACTGAAATGGCACCTTTCCAGAACGTCGGGGAGGAAAATGGCGCATTTTTGAAAAATGGACTGAAATGGCCAAAGTGACCAAACCACAGGGACGAAAATGGCAGTTAACTCTTATTTATTAAACAAGGGTGTTACATTGTCTTGAACAGTAAGCAAAAGAGTTTATAACATAATTAAACAAGTCTATCTCCATTTTTAGTCTCTAAGGCACAGGTCCGCCCTAGAATCATGATCAACATCCTACGGAAAAGCTCCTGAAAACACATGTGAAAATAGGTACGTCAGCATAAAAATGCCTGTGAGATACATAGGTTTGTGAAAATAGGATTCATGACTTGTATTTGAGAAAATGTTTAGTCATGAACCTTGTAATTTGCTTTGTCTTGTAAATCATTTGGAAAATCGATAAGATCAGTTAATAGGTATAAGTAATGTAAGGTTAAATGAATAACCATGTAAAATGAGTTTGTATAAGATAAGTTGGTTGTAAAACAATGTCTTATGAAAAGTATGTTATTTGTATAAAATGTTATATGTATCAAACTGAAATGATTTAAATAACGTTACGCTATGTAATATTATACAAACACTTATATATAGGAAGTACCAGCGGCGTATCCACCATGTTTGTTTCATATTACACACGTCTTGTTACTCAAATCACTTACCCAAACAACCACCAATGTAACTTGTTCATGTACAAACCAATTGTCAAGTGTTATTGTGTAAACCATATCAAAATGTCTATGTCCAATGTAAACCACCAAATGTGTATATCAATGTCAAAATGTTTATGTTCAATGTAGATCATGTACTGTGTAACCAAAATGTCATGTATGGTAAGTGAAATGTATCAACTAAACCATATGTAAAATGCACAACAACAAGGTATTGAAGTAAAACACAGTTTAAATCAAAGTCATGTTGTGTGTAACAAATGCATGCTATACTGATACAAACATTTATGCGGTATTGTTAAAATGCATACATCCAAGCCTTGAGACTGTGGCGATAAACCCTTAAACAAATTAAAGGTTTATCTAAATTATGTATATCGAATTCGGTCATTCCTTTCATCCCCTTTCCCTGGGATGTCCGGAACGGGAGTTGTCAATTCCTATGGTACCACTACCTACTAACGAACGGCGTGATCATTGTTAATGAATGTATTGTTCCATGTTAAACAAACCAAATGTCATACCAAAATGTAAGCAGGTGAAAACGATGCACTAAGTATGTAATCAAATGAACATACGTAGCGTGAAATGTAATGTAAAACGATGTACTAAGTAATGCACACAATGGGCACACCTAGCATGAAATGTAATGTAAAACGATGTACTAAGTAATGCACACAATGGGCACACCTAGCATGAAATGTAATGTAAAACGATGTACTAAGTAATGCACACAATGGGCACACCTAGCATAAAATGAAATGAAATCATGTACTATAATGTACTAATAAACATAACAGGTATATGATGTGAAAACAGGAAAGCTTGAAAGTAACAAGTAGGCACATGTGTTCCACCCCAAAACGTTTGGAAAACAGTAAAAGAGGGGTCTATGTACTCACTTGAGATTGCTCAGATGTCTAAAGATAACCACCAAGCAATGATATAGATCACGGAATCAAACGGCACCTAATATAGGTAACTATGTTAATAAACCGGACCTAAATCGGATGATTGGATAGAATGAGGGTTTGTAAACCAAACGAGTGTAGAGACTCGTGTCATTTGGTTTAACAAAGCCTACATACTAAATGAAACCTAACATAATTGTTTACGACCCATTACGACCTGTTTAGGAAGCTTATGCTACTTTAACGCGTCGTTCGCGTGAAAAGCGTTCGGACCGCCTAACTAGTCCTATGACAAGTGTTATATGCCTAAACATGTTACATAATCAGTTATGTGACAAAAGTTTAGGTTACATATGCTTAATTACCAATTATACATGAAAAGGGTATTCTGGTAATTTACCTAAGGCATATAAACTACCTATCATACAACTACTTAAACGAAGCGACCATAAGGTATAACCTCGTAAGGTTATTCCCTATATACTATGGTCACCTAATGTGTTTGGTCGGATCCTAATGATCGACCAAATGGGTCGGGTTCGAAAGTATAAGCGATTGTTTAGATCGCTTACCTTACGACCCTATATAAGCACTAAACTAAAAGTGACGAGCTAAGCATGCTAAAACATGCTTAACTAAGTTTAGAAAAACAGGTTTGGTATCAAAACAAACGGTTTTGATACCCATAAGTAGTTTGGTTACAAAATACGCAAGAATACGTATTCTGACCGAAACTACGGCTCGTCACGGAGCCTAGATAACGTGGTAATCAGTAGGTATAGTCACTAAGGACTATAACCATCGTGATCACGCTCACGTTATGAAGTTCAAACGAACTTCGCATCGACCATAAATTGGTCAATGCAGAAAGTCAAACAAAGTTTGACTTTCGGACTCGAAAAGCAATAAAAGAACGAAAGAATACTTACGAAGGGTCCCCGAATGCTAATCTAGATCAAAATAGCTCAGGTATGAAACAAAGGTTTCAACTTAGAGCACAAATGATCAGATTCTTGTGAGAAATGTGTGCAAATGTGATGGGTATTTATAGATTTCGGGTAACCGTTAAGATCGTTTCATGAAAACCGTGCTCGCATCTCATGCGTACATTTGTCAAAATGTTATGGTTACTGAAAATGGCCTATTAAGAGCTGAAAGGGCAAGTTTAGAACTTGTGGTTGTGGTTTAATCAGCTGATAATCTGCTGACTGTTTGTTATTATCTGATCTGCAGAACCCATACGCATCGTAGGGCAAAAAGTGCTACGCATCGTAGCCATACAAGTTTGGCAGATTTACACTTTTGGTCCCTATTATGCAATAAGGTCTTTTTCGACACGTTTAAGGCCCGTTAACCCCATTTCAAAGATCTAAAATGAAGTTAAAGTATAGGGAACTTAAAATGTGTTCAAAAATATCTCGGATGTCGGTTCGTTTGGCCGTACGGTCACGATGTTCGCTTAATTACGACGGAATACGCATAAGCGCGAAAAACGATCCAAATGACGCGACGAATGGATTTTTCTTATGGCGAACACTAAAATATAATATAGTCATGCTTACATAAATTTTTGGATGTCCGGATGTATTCAGAACGTAAGTTATGCGCGAAAATGCAAACTTGTGCACTTTTTGACACTTTTAGTCCCTGAATGACCCAAAAGTTTATTTTAGCATACCAAACCCCTCAAAGCCTATTTCTAAGCTATGTAAAGGATATTTATGGTATGTTTAACTTATGGTTATGTTCCGGAATGTTCGTTACAGTTCAAATTGACATACTTTCGCAGTTTGTCATATTTAGTCCCTGTAAGCGAATTAACTTGTTTTTGCCATACCAAAGCCTTCAAAACTTATTTCTAAGTTATGTAAAGGTTATTTAGGGTATGTTGAGTATATGTTGATGTTCCGGAGTATTTCTCGCATTAAACTGCGTACGTTTACGCACTAGTTTGCGTATAGCTCTCCAGAAAGTGATGTAGAGTTTGGAATTGAACAAAAGTCAAAATATGAAAAATGTAAAACATAACAAAACAAACATTGGGATCAAATAATATTGTTTTATTGATAATAGAACTGTTCATAGTGATTACAAGCACAGTTGTTACAGTCTCCCCTACTTGTGGAAATTTCGTCCCGGAATTTATTTAGAGGAAACTCGTGGAAAAAGATGTGGATATTTCGCCTTCATTTGATCTTCGCGTTCCCAAGTAAACTCAGGTCCACGCTTTGCTTCCCAGCGAACTTTGACCAAAGGAATGCGCTTGCGTTTAAGCCACTTGACTTCACGTTCCATGATTTCCACTGGTTTCTCAACAAATTTCAGTGTTTTGCCAACACGAATTTCGTCAAGCGGTATGGAGAAGTTTTCATCAGCTGAACACCTCTTGAGATTGGACACGTAAAAAGTTGGATGAACATTTCCAAGTTCAGGAGGTAACTCAAGTCTGTAGGCTACCTTTCCGATTCTTTCGACGATCTTGAATGGTCCAACGTATCTAGGTGCAAGTTTTCCTTTCTTTCCAAATCTGATCACACCTTTCCAAGGTGAGACCTTAAGTAATACTCGATCACCGACTTGAAATTCCAAGGCTTTGCGTTTTGGGTCCGCGTAAATCTTCTGACGGCTTCTAGCTGCCTGAAGGTTATCACGAACTTTCTTGACCTTGTCAGTTGTCTCTAAAATGAGGGCAGGTCCAGTAAGTTGAGCCTCGCCAATCTCATTCCAGCAGACTGGTGAACGACATTTTCGACCATAGAGAGCCTCGAAAGGAGCCATTTTGATGCTAGTGTGATAACTGTTGTTGTAGGAGAATTCAATCAACTTAAGATGTGAATCCCAACTACCACCAAAATCGATCACACAAGCTCTAAGCATATCCTCCAGAGTCTGGATTGTTCTCTCAGATTGACCATCCGTTTGCGGATGATAAGCTGTGCTCAGATTAAGTTGGGTCCCCATAGCAGATTGCATGGTTCTCCAAAAATGAGAAGTGAAACGAGCATCTCTGTCAGAAATGATGTTCAAAGGAACACCATGTTGAGCTACAATTTCATCCACATAGATTTGAGCAAGTCTGTCAGCAGGAAAATCCTCACGGATTGGCAAGAAATGTGCTGACTTTGTAAGACGATCAACGACTACCCAGATGGCATCATGACCTTTCCTAGTGCATGGAAGTTTGGTAACGAGATCCATAGTAATGTTTTCCCATTTCCAAACTGGAATCTCTGGTTGCTCCAATAAGCCCGAAGGACGCTGATGTTCAGCCTTAACCTTAAGACAAGTAAGGCATTTTGATACGTATAAGGCAATGTCTTTCTTCATACCAGGCCACCAATAGTGAATACGAAGATCCTTATACATTTTATCTGAGCCCGGATGAATAGAATAACGAGACTTCTGGGATTCATCCATAAGCAAGGCACGAAGATCATCCTGGCTTGGGACCCACAAACGGTCCATGAAGTAATATGATCCATTGTCCTTCAGTTCAAGAGCTGGTGTTATGTGGTAAGGAAATTCCTTATCCATTAGACCTTGTGAAACACAAGATTGTTGAGCTTGAGAAATGCGTGCTTGGATATCGGGTCGAGCTTGAATAACAGATTGAACACGTACACAATGAAGCTTAGTACGTTCCTTACGACTCAATGCATCAGCTACGACATTCGCCTTACCAGGATGGTAGCGAATTTCGCAATCATAGTCGTTTAGAAGCTCAACCTGTCACACCCCGACCACGTGTAACATACAGAACGTGGCGGAAACGTCGGGGAGTGTTGTAACAGAATTAATTGTCTCATAACCATGGCATACAAAGTTTTATTTATTTATTAAACAAGAGTGTTACATTGTCTTAAACAGGAATTAAGGAGTTCAGAACATAATTAAACATAGTCTATCTTCTTTTAAAGTCTCTAAGGCACAGGTCCGCCCTAGTATCATGATCAACATCCTACGGAAAAGCTCATGAAAACACATGTGAAAATAGGTACGTCAGCATAAAAATGCCTGTGAGATACATAGGTTTGTAAAAATAGGATTCATGACTTATGTTTAAGAAAATGTTTAGTCATGAACCTTGTAATTTGCTTTGTCTTGTAAATCATTTGAAAACAATAAGATCAGAGGATATGTATAAGTAAATGTCAGGTTAAATAAATGACCATGTAAAAATGTGTTTGTATAAGATAAGTTGTTTGTAAATCAATGTCTTGTGAAAAATATGTTATTTATATAAAATGTTCTATGTCTCAATATTGAAATGATTCAAATAACGTTACGACATGTAATACCATACAAACACTTATATATAGGAAGTACCAGCGGCGTATCCACCATGCTTGTATCATATTACACATGCATCGTTACTTAATCACTTAATCAAACCAAACCAACCAATGTAAGAAGTCTATGTTTAAACCAATTGTCAAATGTATTGAATAATATGTCAAAGTGTTTATGTCAAGATGTAAATCATGTCAAAATGTCTATGTCAAATGTCCATGTCAAATGTCTATGTCAAATATCCATGTCAAATGTCTATGTCAAATATCCATGTCAAATGTCTATGTCAAAATGTCATGTATGGCAAGTGGAATGTCTCAACTAAACCATATGCACAAAAACAAAGTATTGAAGTAAAACTTGGTTCAAATCAAAGCTATGTTTTGTGTAAATGCATGCAACTATTTAATATGAACATCTATGCGGTATTGTAAAAATGCATACATCCAAGCCTTGTGACTGTGGTGATAAACCCTTTAAACAAATTAAAGGTCTATCTGTCTTATATCATCGAATTCGGTCATTCCTTTCTGTCCCCTTTCCCTGGGATGTCCGGAACGGGAGTTGTCAATTCCTATGGTACCACTACCTACTAACGAACGGCGTAGCTAATGTTAATGAAATGTATTGTCCCATGTAAACAAACCAAATGTCATACCAGAATTGTAAGCATGTGAAAACAATGCACTAAGTATGTAATCAAATGAACATACATAGCGTGAAATGTCATGTAAAACGATGTACTAAGTAATGCACAAAATTGGGCACACCTAGCATGAAATGTAATGAAATCATGTACTATAATGTACTAACGAACATAACAGGTATATGATGTGAAAACAGGAAAGCATGAAAGTAACAAGTAGGCACATGTGTTTCACCCCAAAACAGTTTGGAAAACAGTAAAAGAGGGATCTATGTACTCACTTGAGATTGCTCAGATGTCTAAAGATAATCACCAAGTAATGCTAGAGATCTCAGAATCAAACGGCACCTAATATAGGTAACTATGTTAATAACCGGACCTTAATCGGATGATTGGATAGAATGAGGTTTCGTAAACCAAACGAGTGTAGAGACTCATGTCATTTGGTTTAACAAAACCTACATACTAAATGAAACCTATCCTAAGTGCTTGTGACCCATTACGACCCGTTTAGGTAGCTTATGCTACTTTAACGCGTCGTTCGCGTGAAACGCATTCGGACCGCCTAACTAGTCCTATGACAAGTAATATATGCCTTAACATGTCTAATATGGCTGTCAAATCAGTTTAGATGTCAAAAGTTATGTTACATATGTTTAAAATGAATTTTGGCATCAAAGGGGTATTTTGGTAATTTACCTAAGGCATATAAACTACCTATCATACAACTACTTAAACGAAGCGACCATAAGGTATAACCTCGTAAGGTTATTCCCTATATACTATGGTCACCTAATGTGCTTGGTCGGATCCTAATGATCGACCAAACGGGTCGGGTTCGAAAGTATAAGCGATTGTTTAGATCGCTTACCTTACGACCCTATCTAAGCACTAAACTAAAAGTGACGAGCTAAGCATGTTAAAACATGCTTAACTAAGTTTAGAAAACAGGTTTGGTATCAAAACAAACGGTTTTGATACCCATAAGTAGTTTGGTTACAAAATACGCAAGAATACGTATTCTGACCGAAACTACGGCTCGTCACTGAGCCTAGATAACGTGGTAATCAGTAGGTATAGTCACTAGGGACTATAACCATCGTGATCACGCTCACGTTATGAAGTTCAAACGAACTTCGCATCGACCATAAACTGGTCAATGCAGAAAGTCAAACAAAGTTTGATTTTCGGACTCAAAAAGCAATAAAAGAACGAAAGAATACTTACTCGGGGTCCCCGAATGCTAATCCCGATCCAAGTAACTCAGGTATGAAACGAAGGTTCCAACTTAGAGCCCAAATGATCAGATTTGTGGGTTTTGAAGCAATGGGGGGTGGGTATTTATAGGAAAAGTAGAGCCGTTAGGATCGTTTCTTGAATATCGTGCCACGATCCGAGCCGTACACTTGTCACAAAGTTGTGGTGGCTAAAAATGGGCACCATAGGAGTTTGACAAGTGTCATTTGGCCTTTGGAAGGGGTTAAAACGCATTAAACAGCTGAAACTTGACCTTTGGGCGTTCTGAAGGGACAATGCGGCCCGCATCAGGATCTGCCAAAACTCAGGCGGGCCGCCTGGGCCTGTCTGATCTGCACATACTTTCAAAAATGGCAGTTTTGGTCCCTGTTGCGTATTTAAGCCATTTCCGACACTTCTAAGGCCCGTAAAGCCAACTTTAAGGCCCTAAAATGTTGCCTAAACATTGTGGACATGAAACATGTTCAAAAATATGTCTGATGTCAGTTCGTTTAGTCGTACGAACGCGATGTTCGCTTAATTACGACGGAATGCGCACAAGCGCGAAAAATGATCCAAATGACGCGACGAATGGATTTTTCTTATGGCGAACACTAAAATATAATATAGTCATGCTTACATAAATTTTTGGATGTCCGGATGTATTCAGAACGTAAGTTATGCGCGAAAATGCAAACTTGTGCACTTTTTGACACTTTTAGTCCCTGAATGACCCAAAAGTTTATTTTAGCACACCAAACCCCTCAAAGCCTATTTCTAAGCTATGTAAAGGATATTTAAGGTGTGTTTAACTTATGGTTATGTTCCGGAATGTTCGTTACAGTTCAGATTGGCATACTTTCGTAGTTTGTCAAGTTTAGACCCTGTAAGCGAATTTACTTGTTTTTGCCATACCAAAGCCTTTAAAACTTATTTCTAAGTTATGTAAGGGTTATTTAAGGTATGTTAAGTATATGTTGATGTTCCGGAGTATTTGTCGCGTTAAACTGAGTACGTTTTCGCACCAGTTTGCGTATAACTCTCCAGAAATTGATATAGAGTTTGGAATTGGATAAAAGTCAAAACATGAAAAATGTAAAACATAATAAAACAAACATTCTGATCAAATAACATTGTTTTATTGATAACAGAACTGTTCATAGTGATTACAAGCACAGTTGTTACAGTCTCCCCTACTTGTGGAAATTTCGTCCCGAAATTTATTTAGAGGAAACTCGTGGAAAAAGATGTGGATATTTCGCCTTCATTTGATCTTCGCGTTCCCAAGTAAACTCAGGTCCACGTTTAGCTTCCCAGCGAACTTTGACCAAAGGAATGCGCTTGCGTTTAAGCCACTTGACTTCACGTTCCATGATTTCCACTGGTTTCTCAACAAATTTCAGTGTTGTGCCAACACGAATTTCGTCAAGCGGTATGGAGAAATTCTCATCAGCTATACACTTCTTGAGATTGGACACGTGAAAAGTTGGATGAACATTTCCCAGTTCAGGAGGTAACTCAAGTCTGTAGGCTACCTTTCCGATTCTTTCGACGATCTTGAATGGTCCAACGTATCTAGGTGCAAGTTTTCCTTTCTTTCCAAATCTGATCACACCTTTCCAAGGTGAGACCTTAAGTAATACTCGATCACCGACTTGAAATTCCAAGGCTTTGCGTTTTGGGTCCGCGTAAATCTTCTGACGGCTTCTAGCTGCCTGAAGGTTTTCACGAACTTTCTTGACCTTGTCAGTTGTTTCTAAAATGAGGGCAGGTCCAGTAAGTTGAGCCTCGCCAATCTCATTCCAGCAGACTGGTGAACGACATTTTCGACCATAGAGAGCCTCGAAAGGAGCCATTTTGATGCTAGTGTGATAACTGTTGTTGTAGGAGAATTCAATCAATTTAAGATGTGAATCCCAGCTACCACCAAAATCGATCACACAAGCTCTTAGCATATCCTCCAGAGTCTTGATTGTTCTCTCAGATTGACCATCCGTTTGCGGATGATAAGCTGTGCTCAGATTAAGTTGGGTCCCCATAGCAGATTGCATGGTTCTCCAAAAGTGAGAAGTGAAACGAGCATCTCTGTCAGAAATGATGTTCAAGGGAACACCATGTCGAGCTACAATTTCATCTACATAGATTTGAGCAAGTCTGTCAGCAGGAAAATCCTCACGGATTGGCAAGAAATGAGCTGACTTTGTAAGACGATCAACGACTACCCAGATGGCATCATGACCCTTCTTAGTGCGTGGAAGTTTGGTAATAAGATCCATAGTAATGTTTTCCCATTTCCAAACTGGGATCTCTGGTTGCACCAATAAACCAGAAGGACGCTGATGTTCAGCCTTAACCTTAAGACAAGTAAGGCATTTTGACACGTATAAGGCAATGTCTTTCTTCATACCAGGCCACCAATAGTGAATACGAAGATCCTTATACATTTTATCTGAGCCCGGATGAATAGAATAACGAGACTTATGGGCTTCATCCATAAGCAAGGTACGAAGATTATCCTGGCTTGGGACCCACAAACGGTCCATGAAGTAATATGATCCATTGTCCTTCAGTTCCAAAGCAGGTGTTATGTGATAGGGAAATTCCTTATCCATCAAACCTTGTGCAACACAAGATTGTTGAGCTTGAGAAATGCGTGCTTGAATATCGGATCGAGCTTGAATAACAGATTGAACACGTACACAATGAAGCTTAGTACGTTCCTTACGACTCAATGCATCAGCTACGACATTCGCCTTACCAGGATGGTAGCGAATTTCGCAATCATAGTCGTTTAGAAGCTCAACCCAACGTCGCTGTCTCATGTTGAGTTCTTTCTGGTTGAAGATATGCTGAAGGCTTTTGTGGTCAGTGAAAACCACACATTTTGTACCGTACAAATAATGTCTCCAGATCTTGAGAGCAAAGACAACTGCACCCAACTCAAGATCATGAGTGGTGTAGTTCTTCTCATGAATCTTCAACTGCCTCGATGCATAAGCTATGACTTTGTTCCTTTGCATAAGAACACAGCCAAGACCCAATTTCGATGCATCACAATATACAACAAAATCATCATCACCCTCAGGCAATGATAGAACAGGCGCATCGCAAAGCTTCTGCTTCAGGTATTGAAAAGCTTCCTCTTGTTTGTACCCCCAATAAAAGGGCATTTTCTTCTGAGTTAGAGCAGTTAGAGGAACTGCAATCTTCGAGAAGTTTTCTATGAAGCGGCGATAATAACCCGCTAGACCAAGAAAAGAACGAACTTCAGTAGGAGTAGTAGGCGCATCCCAATCCTTAATCGCACTGATCTTGGAGGGATCTACATGAATACCTTGTTCGTTGATAATGTGTCCCAAAAATTGAACTTCTTTAAGCCAAAATTCGCACTTGGAGAATTTGGCGAAAAGTTGCTCTTTCTTCAGGAGTTCCAGAGTAAGACGAAGATGCTGCTCGTGATCAGCTCGCGTCTTAGAGTAAATCAAGATGTCATCAATCAAAACAATGACGAACTGATCCAAATAAGGTTTGCAGACCCTATTCATTAAGTCCATGAAAACAGCAGGAGCATTAGTCAAACCGAATGGCATGACTGTGAATTCATAATGCCCATAACGAGTACGGAACGCTGTCTTCGGAATGTCTTCTTCTTGCACCCGAAGTTGATGATATCCAGATCGCAGATCAATCTTCGAAAAATAAGAAGCGCCTTGTAACTGATCAAAGAGATCATCGATGCGAGGTAGGGGATATCGATTCTTGATGGTAAGCTTGTTAAGCTCACGATAATCGATACACATTCTAAAGGATCCATCCTTCTTCTTGACAAAAAGAACGGGAGCACCCCAAGGTGAAAAACTAGGACGTATAAAACCTTTGTCAGAGAGCTCCTGAAGCTGTTTAGACAACTCTTGCATCTTAGATGGTGCAAGACGATATGGAGCTCTGGCAATGGGATTTGCACCAGGTACGAGATCAATACGGAACTCGACTTGGCGTGCTGGAGGTAGACCAGGTAAATCTTCAGGGAACACTTCAGAATAATCCCGAACGACAGGAATATCTGAAATAGACTTACCCTTGCCTTTATCTTCTGTAACATGTGCTAAGAAAGCCACATAGTTCTTCCGTAGATACTTCCGAGCTTTAAAACAAGACATGAGTTTGAGACCACCGATAGGCTTCTCACCTTGAACCTGCAGGATCTCGCCTGTCGAAAGCGGCACACGAACAATCTTCTCAGAACAAACTATCTCTGCGTGATGCTTGGATAACCAATCCATTCCCACAATAACGTCGAAGCTTCCAAGTTGCATAGGCGTGAGGTCGATAGGAAAAAGATGGTCGTTAAGATTCAACTGGCAGTTGCGAAGAACAGAATCAAGAATTATGGGTTCACCACTAGCAACTTCTACTGTCAAAGATTTACTTAGTTTTGTTCTAGACACTCGAAGCATTGGCTCAAAAGACAATGACACAAAACTCTTGTCGGCACCCGAATCAAAGAGAACATATGCAGGCTGGTTATTAATAAAGAACGTACCGTTCACCACGTTATCGTCAGCCTGTGCCTCTTGGGCATTCATGTTAAAAACTCGGCCTCGAGCCAGAGCCTGATTCTGGTTCTGGTTCTGGTTCGCCAGTCTTGGGCACCGATTCCTGTAGTGGGTCAGATCTCCACAATTGTAACAAGCACCTGGTGGGTATTGTGGTCGTGCAGCTTGACCCTGTTGCGGAGCAGGAGGCTGAGCAACTTGTTGAGCCGGGTTCTGAACCGCGGGATTCTGAGCAGACCGACAAACATTGGCAAGATGGCCTGATTTCCCACAGTTAGTACAAAAACGGCATGGAAGTTGCGGCTGGTGGTGACTGTTGCATCTATTGCACAAAGGTGCATTCCCTGAATAGGGTTTCTTCGCTGGAGGCTGTGCAGGTTGGTTGGGAGCTGCTTGATTAGCTTGGGCAGTGACAGCATAGTTTTGGGAAGCCTTACGCTTCTTTGCCCTCTTCGAAGAACCAGAGTTCTTTCCATTCCCGTTTTGACCTTTCTTGCTATCCACTTTGTCAGCCGATTGTTCCTTGCCCTTGTCACCCTTTCGGTGTAACTTGTTCTTCCGGATCTGCGACTCAGTCAATGTCGCAGATAACTCGATCGCCTGACGGAGTGTGGCAGGGTTACTACCAGTAAGAATGTCTTGTACCGAGTCAGGTAGGCCATCGATGTATCTCTCGATAGCCTTGTCGAGTGGGGTGACCATTGTTGGGCAAAGCAGACTCAACTCTTCAAACCGATCAGTATATGCCCTGTGCTCACCACTATCTTGCTTCAAAACATCAAACTCTTTCTCCAAAGCTCGCTGCTCATGACGAGGACAGAATTCCCTCATCATAAGAGCTCTAAGTTCAGCCCAGGTCTGTGCGAGAGCAACTTCTGCACCTCTGTCTCTCATAACCCCGTTCCACCATGTCAAAGCCCTCTTCTGAAATACGCTCGAAGCAAACTCGACTTTGCGATTATCCGGACACTGCACATGGCGAAAAGTATTCTCACTGCTCTCGAACCACTGAAGAAGCCCAGTCGCTCCCTCAGAACCACTAAACTTGAGTGGTTTAGCCAAATTAAAATCCTTGTATTTGCACGGACCATTGGTGTTGTTGTTGGCTTGTTGCCATTGAGCAAAGAGATTTGGGAATTGAGCAGCCATCTGCTGCGCAATAATTTCTGCCAGTTCGGCAGTAGCTATCTGGTTCTCGCGTCGAGGAGGCATTCTAAAAGAGGAAAACATGAAAAGAAACGAGTGAGATGATTGGATGAAAAGAATGAGATGAAACAAAATCAACAAGAGCAAAGATGGTGGTCATTCGTTCGTATCACAAAGCAAACAAACGACACACAGTGACTAATCAAAGTAAATGGGTCAAAATAATGTATTAGCGAAGACATGCTCGCCTATAAGTGAACACTCAGTCCAAGAATTCCCAGGTAAGCACAACTGGTCTCGCGTCTGGTTGAGATGTATACGAAGTGCTTGCCTAGACAGAAAACCCAGAATACAGGTATTCACCCTTCCAGTTTGCACATGTTCACATTATTTAAAACCCAAAACGTTTGACGGGATTTTGAAAATTTGAAGGCACAAGGCCAAAAACCAATACTGAAAACGGTTCAAAACCATATAACAGAGGGTTCAAAACCTTACAATTGAGGGTTCAAAACCATGTAAAAATTTATTCAAAAACAGATGATTGTTTTTCAAAAATCGTTTCGGAAAAATTTTGGTTCGTTGTTTTGTTAATCACCTAAGGATAGGTGATGTACATGTTTTAAGATCTAAACACAAGATAACTTGTGTTAGGTTCCTAGAAAAGTTATAGTCTAGGTCAAAGCATTACTAATAACCTAATTCCCTATAACCATTGGCTCTGATACCAACTCTTCTGTCACACCCCGACCACGTGTAACATACAGAACGTGGCGGAAACGTCGGGGAGTGTTGTAACAGAATTAATTGTCTCATAACCATGGCATACAAAGTTTTATTTATTTATTAAACAAGAGTGTTACATTGTCTTAAACAGGAATTAAGGAGTTCAGAACATAATTAAACATAGTCTATCTTCTTTTAAAGTCTCTAAGGCACAGGTCCGCCCTAGTATCATGATCAACATCCTACGGAAAAGCTCCTGAAAACACATGTGAAAATAGGTACGTCAGCATAAAAATGCCTTTGAGATACATAGGTTTGTAAAAATAGGATTCATGACTTATGTTTAAGAAAATGTTTAGTCATGAACCTTGTAATTTGCTTTGTCTTGTAAATCATTTGAAAACAATAAGATCAGAGGATATGTATAAGTAAATGTCAGGTTAAATAAATGACCATGTAAAAATGTGTTTGTATAAGATAAGTTGTTTGTAAATCAATGTCTTGCGAAAAATAT
Source organism: Helianthus tuberosus (assembly GCA_030545235.1). Taxonomy (NCBI): domain Eukaryota; kingdom Viridiplantae; phylum Streptophyta; class Magnoliopsida; order Asterales; family Asteraceae; genus Helianthus; species Helianthus tuberosus. Next base: position 104,307,289 of record CM060360.1, read on the forward strand.
GTTATTTATATAAAATGTTCTATGTCTCAATATTGAAATGATTCAAATAACGTTAGGACATGTAATACCATACAAACACTTATATATAGGAAGTACCAGCGGCGTATCCACCATGCTTGTATCATATTACACATGCATCGTTACTTAATCACTTAATCAAACCAAACCAACCAATGTAAGAAGTCTATGTTTAAACCAATTGTCAAATGTATTGAATAATATGTCAAAGTGTTTATGTCAAGATGTAAATCATGTCAAAATGTCTATGTCAAATGTCCATGTCAAATGTCTATGTCAAATATCCATGTCAAATGTCTATGTCAAATATCCATGTCAAATGTCTATGTCAAAATGTCATGTATGGCAAGTGGAATGTCTCAACTAAACCATATGCACAAAAACAAAGTATTGAAGTAAAACTTGGTTCAAATCAAAGCTATGTTTTGTGTAAATGCATGCAACTATTTAATATGAACATCTATGCGGTATTGTTAAAATGCATACATCCAAGCCTTGTGACTGTGGTGATAAACCCTTTAAACAAATTAAAGGTCTATCTGTCTTATATCATCGAATTCGGTCATTCCTTTCTGTCCCCTTTCCCTGGGATGTCCGGAACGGGAGTTGTCAATTCCTATGGTACCACTACCTACTAACGAACGGCGTAGCTAATGTTAATGAAATGTATTGTCCCATGTAAACAAACCAAATGTCATACCAGAATTGTAAGCATGTGAAAACAATGCACTAAGTATGTAATCAAATGAACATACATAGCGTGAAATGTCATGTAAAACGATGTACTAAGTAATGCACAAAATTGGGCACACCTAGCATGAAATGTAATGAAATCATGTACTATAATGTACTAACGAACATAGCAGGTATATGATGTGAAAACAGGAAAGCATGAAAGTAACAAGTAGGCACATGTGTTTCACCCCAAAACAGTTTGGAAAACAGTAAAAGAGGGGTCTATGTACTCACTTGAGATTGCTCAGATGTCTAAAGATAATCACCAAGTAATGCTAGAGATCTCAGAATCAAACGGCACCTAATATAGGTAACTATGTTAATAACCGGACCTTAATCGGATGATTGGATAGAATGAGGTTTCGTAAACCAAACGAGTGTAGAGACTCGTGTCATTTGGTTTAACAAAACCTACATACTAAATGAAACCTATCCTAAGTGCTTGTGACCCATTACGACCCGTTTAGGTAGCTTATGCTACTTTAACGCGTCGTTCGCGTGAAACGCGTTCGGACCGCCTAACTAGTCCTATGACAAGTAATATATGCCTTAACATGTCTAATATGGCTGTCAAATCAGTTTAGATGTCAAAAGTTATGTTACATATGTTTAAAATGAATTTTGGCATCAAAGGGGTATTTTGGTAATTTACCTAAGGCATATAAACTACCTATCATACAACTACTTAAACGAAGCGACCATAAGGTATAACCTCGTAAGGTTATTCCCTATATACTATGGTCACCTAATGTGCTTGGTCGGATCCTAATGATCGACCAAACGGGTCGGGTTCGAAAGTATAAGCGATTGTTTAGATCGCTTACCTTACGACCCTATCTAAGCACTAAACTAAAAGTGACGAGCTAAGCATGTTAAAACATGCTTAACTAAGTTTAGAAAACAGGTTTGGTATCAAAACAAACGGTTTTGATACCCATAAGTAGTTTGGTTACAAAATACGCAAGAATACGTATTCTGACCGAAACTACGGCTCGTCACTGAGCCTAGATAACGTGGTAATCAGTAGGTATAGTCACTAGGGACTATAACCATCGTGATCACGCTCACGTTATGAAGTTCAAACGAACTTCGCATCGACCATAAACTGGTCAATGAAGAAAGTCAAACAAAGTTTGACTTTCGGACTCAAAAAGCAATAAAAGAACGAAAGAATACTTACTCGGGGTCCCCGAATGCTAATCCCGATCCAAGTAACTCAGGTATGAAACGAAGGTTCCAACTTAGAGCCCAAATGATCAGATTTGTGGGTTTTGAAGCAATGGGGGGTGGGTATTTATAGGAAAAGTAGAGCCGTTAGGATCGTTTCTTGAATATCGTGCCACGATCCGAGCCGTACACTTGTCACAAAGTTGTGGTGGCTAAAAATGGGCACCATAGGAGTTTGACAAGTGTCATTTGGCCTTTGGAAGGGGTTAAAACGCATTAAACAGCTGAAACTTGACCTTTGGGCGTTCTGAAGGGACAATGCGGCCCGCATCAGGATCTGCCAAAACTCAGGCGGGCCGCCTGGGCCTGTCTGATCTGCACATACTTTCAAAAATGGCAGTTTTGGTCCCTGTTGCGTATTTAAGCCATTTCCGACACTTCTAAGGCCCGTAAAGCCAACTTTAAGGCCCTAAAATGTTGCCTAAACATTGTGGACATGAAACATGTTCAAAAATATGTCTGATGTCAGTTCGTTTAGTCGTACGAACGCGATGTTCGCTTAATTACGACGGAATGCGCACAAGCGCGAAAAATGATCCAAATGACGCGACGAATGGATTTTTCTTATGGCGAACACTAAAATATAATATAGTCATGCTTACATAAATTTTTGGATGTCCGGATGTATTCAGAACGTAAGTTATGCGCGAAAATGCAAACTTGTGCACTTTTTGACACTTTTAGTCCCTGAATGACCCAAAAGTTTATTTTAGCACACCAAACCCCTCAAAGCCTATTTCTAAGCTATGTAAAGGATATTTAAGGTGTGTTTAACTTATGGTTATGTTCCGGAATGTTCGTTACAGTTCAGATTGGCATACTTTCGTAGTTTGTCAAGTTTAGACCCTGTAAGCGAATTTACTTGTTTTTGCCATACCAAAGCCTTTAAAACTTATTTCTAAGTTATGTAAGGGTTATTTAAGGTATGTTAAGTATATGTTGATGTTCCGGAGTATTTGTCGCGTTAAACTGAGTACGTTTTCGCACCAGTTTGCGTATAACTCTCCAGAAATTGATATAGAGTTTGGAATTGGATAAAAGTCAAAACATGAAAAATGTAAAACATAATAAAACAAACATTGTGATCAAATAACATTGTTTTATTGATAACAGAACTGTTCATAGTGATTACAAGCACAGTTGTTACACAACCCAACGTCCCTGTCTCATGTTGAGTTCTTTCTGGTTGAAGATATGCTGAAGACTTTTGTGGTCAGTGAAAACCACAAATTTTGTACCGTACAAATAGTGTCTCCAGATCTTGAGAGCAAAGACAACTGCACCCAACTCAAGATCATGAGTGGTGTAGTTCTTCTCATGAATCTTCAGCTGCCTCGATGCATAGGCTATGACTTTGTTCCTTTGCATCAGAACACAACCAAGACCCAATTTCGATGCATCACAATACACGACAAAATCATCATCACCCTCAGGCAATGATAGAACAGGCGCATCGCAAAGCTTCTGCTTCAAGTGTTGAAAAGCTTCCTCTTGTTTGTATCCCCAATAAAAGGGCATTTTCTTCTGAGTTAGAGCAGTTAGAGGAACTGCAATCTTCGAGAAATTTTCTATGAAGCGGCGATAATAACCCGCTAGACCAAGAAAAGAACGAACTTCAGTAGGAGTAGTAGGCGTATCCCAATCCTTAATCGCACTGATCTTGGAGGGATCAACATGAATACCTTGTTCGTTTATAATATGTCCCAAAAATTGAACTTCTTTAAGACAAAATTCGCACTTGGAGAATTTGGCGAAAAGTTGCTCTTTCTTTAGGAGTTCCAAAGTAAGACGAAGATGTTGCTCGTGGTCAGCTTGCGTCTTAGAGTATATCAAGATGTCATCAATAAAAACAATGACGAACTGATCCAAATAAGGTTTGCAGACCCTATTCAGTAAGTCCATGAAAACAGCAGGAGCATTAGTCAAACCGAATGGCATGACAGTGAATTCATAATGCCCATAACGAGTGCGGAATGCTGTCTTCGGAATATCTTCTTCTTGCACCCGAAGTTGATGATATCCAGATCGCAGATCAATCTTCGAAAAATAGGAAGCGCCCTGTAACTGATCAAAGAGGTCGTCTATGCGAGGTAGGGGATATCGATTCTTGATGGTAAGCTTGTTAAGCTCACGATAATCGATACACATCCTAAAGGATCCATCCTTCTTTTTGACAAAAAGAACGGGAGCACCCCAAGGTGAAAAACTGGGACGGATAAAGCCTTTATCAGAGAGCTCCTGTGTAACACCTGTGCCTCCACGGCCATCAAACAAATACCAAACCAATGAAATATTGCATTTCATACTTGGGATTTGTAAAAATATGTGTATCTTTTGCACATATCAATTCTTGTTCAATTTCAAACTCTAAATCGCTTTCTGGAAGGTTATACGCGCACCGATGCGTAAATATAACCAGTTTAATGCAACAAACACTCCGGAATAGTGACTTAGGCTTAACATACCTTAAATAACCTTTACATAACTTAGAAATAAGTTTTGGAAGGTTTGGTATGCCGAAAACAAGTTAATTCGCTTACAGGGACTAAAGTTGACAAACTGCGAAAGTATGCCAATTTGAACTGTAACAGACATTCCGGAACATGACCATAAGTTAAACATACCATAAATATCCTTTACATAGCTTAGAAATAGGCTTTGAGGGGTTCGGTGTGCTAAAATAAACTTTTGTGTCATTCAGGGACTAAAATTGTCAAAAAGTGCACAAGTTTGCATTTTCGCGCATAACTTACGTTCTGAATACATCCGGACATCCAAAAATTTATGTAAGCATGACTACATTATATTTTAGTGTTCGCCTTAAGAAAAATCCATTCGTCGCGTCATTTGGATCGTTTTTCGCGCTTATGCGCATTCCGTCGTAATTAAGCGAACATCGCGTTCGTACGACCGAACGAACCATCATCCGGCATATTTTTAAGTATGTTTTGAGTTCCCTATACTTTAACTTCATTTTAGAGCTTTGAAATGAGGTTAACGGGGTTCAAACGCATCGAAAAAGGCCTTAAACACGTGCAGGGACCATTGCTGCCAATTTTGAAACTTTCTGATTCAGGGGGGCAGTGGCGTAGCGCCACTGCATGTAGCCTCACCAGTCGCGCTACGCGACTGCATGATCTGGATCAGATTCAATGTTTTAACAAGCGGGTCCCAGCTGTTCGATTCTCAACCACACATTCTCAATCGTCTAGTCAGCGGATAAGAACCTAATTTCAGCTTCCATAAGGTTCCGACAAGTGTACGGGTTGGATCATGGCACGTTTTCCATGAAACGATCCTAACGGTTCGGGTATTCCTATAAATACCCAACCCACACAACCTCATTTTGCACAAGAATTCTGATTTGAGAGCTCTAAGTTGAAACCATTGTTTCATACCTGAGTTCTTAGATCGGGATTAGCATTCGGGGACCCTGGGTAAGTATTCTTTCGTTCTTTTCCTTATTTTACTGCTTTTCGAGTCAGAAAGTCAAACTTTGTTTGACTTTCAGCGTTGACCAGTAATGGTCAATGCGAAGTTCGTAGGAACTTCGCAACGTGAGTGTAATCACGTTGGTTATAGTCCCTTGGGACTATGCCCACTGATTACCACGTTGTCTAGGGTCGTAGGGTAGGCGATCTAATAAATCGCCTATACCTTCGAACCCGACCCAGTTTGGTCGATCATTAGGATCCGACCAAATACATTAGGTGACCATAGTAGGTAGGGAATAACCTTCCGAGGTTATACCCTATGGTCACATCGTTTAAGTAGTTGTATGATAGGTAGTTTATATGCCTTAGGTAAATTACCAGAATACCCTTTTCATGTATAATTGGTAATTAAGCATATGTAACCTAAACCTTTGTCATATAACTGATTATTAAACATGTTTAGGCATATAATACTTGTCATAGGACTAGTTAGGCGGTCCGAACGCGTTTCACGCGAACGACGCGTTAAAGTAGCATAAGCTACCTAAACGGGTCGTAATGGGTCGTAAACACTTAGGTTAAGTTTCATTTAGTATGTAGGCTTTGTTAAACCAAATGACACGAGTCTCTACACTCGTTTGGTTTACAAACCCTAATGCTACCCGATCTTCCGATTTAGGTCCGGTTTATTAATGTAGTTACCTATAGTAGGTGCCGTTCGATTCCGTGATCTCTAGCTTTGCTTGGTGGTTATCCTAGGACTTCTGAGCAATCTCAAGTGAGTACATAGACCCCTCTTTTACTGTTTTCCAAACTATTTTGGGGTGGAACACATGTGCCTACTTGTTACTTTCGTGCTTTCCTGTTTTCACATCATATACTGCTATGTTCGGTAGTACATTATAGTACATGATTTTATGACATTTCATGCTAGGTGTGCCCAATTTTGTGCATTACTTAGTACATTGTTTTACATTACATTTCATGCTAGGTGTGCCCATTGTGTGCATTACTTAGTACATCGTTTTACATGACATTTCACGCTATGTATGTTCATTTGATTACATACTTAGTGCATTGTTTTCACATGTTTACATTTTGGTATGACATTTGGTTTGTTTACATGGGACAACACATTCATTAACATTAGCTACGCCGTTCGTTAGTAGGTAGTGGTACCATAGGAATTGACAACTCCCGTTCCGGACGTCCCAGGGAAAGGGGATGAAAGGAATGACCGAATTCGATGATATAAAGACAGATAGACCTTTAATTTGTTTAAAGGGTTTATCACCACAGTCGCAAGGCTTGGATGTATGCATATTCACAATACCGCATAATGTTCATATTAAATATTTGCATGCATTTACACAAAACATAGCTTTGATTTAAACCAAGTTTTACTTCAATACTTTGTTTTTGTGCATATGGTTTAGTTGAGACCTTTCACTTGCCATACATGACATTTTGACATAGACATTTGACATGGATATTTGACATAGACATTTAACATGGATATTTGACATAGACATTTCGGCATAGACATTTTCACATGATTGACATTTGATCATGCATTTCCCACAAAACATAACTTTGATTTAAACCAAGTTTTACTTCAATACTTTGTTTTTGTGCATATGGTTTAGTTGAGACATTTCACTTGCCATACATGACATTTTGACATAGACATTTGACATGGATATTTGACATAGACATTTGACATGGATATTTGACATAGACATTTGACATGGATATTTGATATAGACATTTTGACATGATTTACATCTTGACATGAACATTTTACATTGTTTGGTTTGGTTTGATTAAGTGATTAAGTAACGATGCGTGTGTAATATGATACAAGCATGGTGGATACGCCGCTGGTACTTCCTATATATAAGTGTTTGTATGGTATTACATGTCGCAACGTTATTTGAATCATTTCAGTTTGAGACATAGAACATTTCATACAAATAACATACTTTTCACAAGACATTGATTCATAAACAACTTATCTTATGCAAACATATTTTACTTGGTTATTCATTTAACCTTACATTTATTTATACTTATCATCTGATCTTATCATTTTTCAAATGATTTAAAAGACAATGCAAATAACAAGGTTCATGACTAAACATTTTCTCAAACATAAGTCATGAATCTTATCTTCACAAAACCTATGTATCTCACAGGCATTTTTATGCTGACGTACCTATTTTCACATGTGTTTTTCAGGAGCTGTTGCATAAGATGTTCAAGATACACATAGACAGACTTGGGCTTTAGTGACAATAAAAGATGCAAGACTAGTTTGTCACACCCCGACCACGTAGAACATACAAAACGTGGCGGAAATATCGGGGAGTGTTGTAACAGAATTAATTGTTTCAAACCCATGGCAATTGAAGTTTCGTTTTATTGATTAAAAGTGTTACAATGTCTTACCAAACAAAGAAATACAACATAATTAACTAGTCTTGCATCTTTTATTGTCACTAAAGCCCAAGTCTGTCTATGTGTATCTTGAACATCTTATGCAACAGCTCCTGAAAAACACATGTGAAAATAGGTACGTCAGCATTAAAATGCCTGTGAGATACATAGGTTTTGTGAAGATAAGATTCATGACTTATGTTTGAGAAAATGTTTAGTCATGAACCTTGTTATTTGCTTTGTCTTTTAAATCATTTGAAAAATGATAAGATCAGATGATAAGTATAAATAAATGTAAGGTTAAATGAATAACCAAGTAAAATATGTTTGCATAAGATAAGTTGTTTATGAATCAATGTCTTGTGAAAAGTATGTTATTTGTATGAAATGTTCTATGTCTCAAACTGAAATGATTCAAATAACGTTGCGACATGTAATACCATACAAACACTTATATATAGGAAGTACCAGCGGCGTATCCACCATGCTTGTATCATATTACACACGCATCGTTACTTAATCACTTAATCAAACCAAACCAAACAATGTAAAATGTTCATGTCAAGATGTAAATCATGTCAAAATGTCTATGTCAAATATCCATGTCAAATGTCTATGTCAAATATCCATGTCAAATGTCTATGTCAAATATCCATGTCAAATGTCTATGTCAAAATGTCATGTATGGCAAGTGAAAGGTCTCAACTAAACCATATGCACAAAAACAAAGTATTGAAGTAAAACTTGGTTTAAATCAAAGTTATGTTTTGTGGGAAATGCATGATCAAATGTCAATCATGTTAAAATGTCTATGCCGAAATGTCTATGTCAAATATCCATGTTAAATGTCTATGTCAAATATCCATGTCAAATGTCTATATCAAATATCCATGTCAAATGTCTATGTCAAATATCCATGTCAAATGTCTATGTCAAAATGTCATGTATGGCAAGTGAAAGGTCTCAACTAAACCATATGCACAAAAACAAAGTATTGAAGTAAAACTTGGTTTAAATCAAAGTTATGTTTTGTGTAAATGCATGCAAATATTTAATATGAACATTTATGCGGTATTGTGAATATGCATACATCCAAGCCTGGCGACTGTGGTGATAAACCCTTTAAACAAATTAAAGGTCTATCTGTCTTATATCAACGAATTCGGCCATTCCTTTCTGTCCCCTTTCCCTGGGATGTCCGGAACGGGAGTTGTCAATTCCTATGGTACCACTACCTACTAACGAACGGCGTAGCTAATGTTAATGAATGTATTGTCCCATGTAAACAAACCAAATGTCATACCAAAATGTAAACATGTGAAAACAATGCACTAAGTATGTAATCAAATGAACATACATAGCGTGAAATGTCATGTAAAACGATGTACTAAGTAATGCACACAATGGGCACACCTAGCATGAAATGTAATGTAAAACAATGTACTAAGTAATGCACAAAATTGGGCACACCTAGCACGAAATGTCATAAAATCATGTACTATAATGTACTACCGAACATAGCAGTATATGATGTGAAAACAGGAAAGCACGAAAGTAACAAGTAGGCACATGTGTTCCACCCCAAAACAGTTTGGAAAACAGTAAAAGAGGGGTCTATGTACTCACTTGAGATTGCTCAGAAGTCCTAGCATAACCACCAAGCAAAGCTAGAGATCACGGAATCGAACGGCACCTACTATAGGTAACTACATTAATAAACCGGACCTAAATCGGAAGATCGGGTAGCATTAGGGTTTGTAAACCAAACGAGTGTAGAGACTCGTGTCATTTGGTTTAACAAAGCCTACATACTAAATGAAACTTAACCTAAGTGTTTACGACCCATTACGACCCGTTTAGGTAGCTTATGCTACTTTAACGCGTCGTTCGCGTGAAACGCGTTCAGACCGCCTAACTAGTCCTATGACAAGTATTATATGCCTAAACATGTTTAATAATCAGTTATATGACAAAGGTTTAGGTTACATATGCTTAATTACCAATTATACATGAAAAGGGTATTCTGGTAATTTACCTAAGGCATATAAACTACCTATCATACAACTACTTAAACGATGTGACCATAGGGTATAACCTCGGAAGGTTATTCCCTACCTATTGTGGTCACCTAATGTATTTGGTCGGATCCTAATGATCGACCAAACTGGGTCGGGTTCGAAGGTATAGGCGATTTATTAGATCGCCTACCCTACGACCCTAGACAACGTGGTAATCAGTGGGCATAGTCCCAAGGGACTATAACCAATGTGATTACACTCACGTTGCGAAGTTCCTACGAACTTCGCATTGACCATTACTGGTCAACGCTGAAAGTCAAATAAAGTTTGATTTTCTGACTCGAAAAGCAGTAAAATAAGGAAAAGAACGAAAGAATACTTACCCAGGGTCCCCGAATGCTAATCCCGATCTAAGAACTCAGGTATGAAACAATGGTTTCAACTTAGAGCTCTCAAATCAGAATTCTTGTGCAAAATGAGGTTGTGTGGGTTGGGTATTTATAGGAATACCCGAACCGTTAGGATCGTTTCATGGAAAACGTGCCATGATCCAACCCGTACACTTGTCGGAACCTTATGGAAGCTGAAATTAGGTTCTTATCCGCTGACTAGACGATTGAGAATGTGTGGTTGAGAATCGAACAGCTGGGACCCGCTTGTTAAAACATTGAATCTGATCCAGATCATGCAGTCGCGTAGCGCGACTGGTGAGGCTACATGCAGTGGCGCTACGCCACTGCCCCCCCCCCCTGAATCAGAAAGTTTCAAAATTGGCAGCAATGGTCCCTGCACGTGTTTAAGGCCTTTTTCGATGCGTTTGAACCCCGTTAACCTCATTTCAAAGCTCTAAAATGAAGTTAAAGTATAGGGAACTCAAAACATACTTAAAAATATGCCGGATGATGGTTCGTTTGGTCGTACGAACGCGATGTTCGCTTAATTACGACGGAATGCGCATAAGCGCGAAAAACGATCCAAATGACGCGAGGAATGGATTTTTCTTAAGGCGAACACTAAAATATAATGTAGTCATGCTTACATAAATTTTTGGATGTCCGGATGTATTCAGAACGTAAGTTATGCGCGAAAATGCAAACTTGTGCACTTTTTGACACTTTTAGTCCCTGAATGACACAAAAGTTTATTTTAGCACACCGAACCCCTCAAAGCCTATTTCTAAGCTATGTAAAGGATATTTATGGTATGTTTAACTTATGGTCATGTTCCGGAATGTCTGTTACAGTTCAAATTGGCATACTTTCGCAGTTTGTCAACTTTAGTCCCTGTAAGCGAATTAACTTGTTTTCGGCATACCAAACCTTCCAAAACTTATTTCTAAGTTATGTAAAGGTTATTTAAGGTATGTTAAGCCTAAGTCACTATTCCGGAGTGTTTGTTGCATTAAACTGGTTATATTTACGCATCGGTGCGCGTATAACCTTCCAGAAAGCGATTTAGAGTTTGAAATTGAACAAGAATTGATATGTGCAAAAGATACACATATTTTTACAAATCCCAAGTATGAAATGCAATATTTCATTGGTTTGGTATTTGTTTGATGGCCGTGGAGGCACAGGTGTTACAGTCTCCCCTACTTTAGGAAATTTCGTCCCGAAATTTATTTAGAGGAAACTTGTGAGAGCTTGAAAACATGAAGTTGAAAAGATCGAACAATATTGGTTAGGGTTCTTGAACTTCTAGTAACCTTAATAACATTATGTTTGCAATGTAAGAGGGACACTTATATACAAGTATATAAAGTGTCATTGGTGCGTCCACCATGCCTCCATTACATCGTTCTCATTTTGTTATTGTTGTCACTATTGGTTCCTTCACATAATAAATCTTACTGGATTTCTGTGCACTAAATTTCATAATTATGTGCGCATCCATAATTAGAGAATTCCTTGCACAGTTCACACAGTCTATTTTATAATGTGTAGGGTAAAACCAAATGAACAATCCTGTGATGAGCGTGACTTAGACCGCCATAGAGTCCTTTAGACTAAATCAATAAATGATTTAAATAGACTACCAAGGAGTCTGTTCAGCTACATCACTAGATGTCATTTTTTTTTACCAAATTGTGAATCAATCTTTTTGACTAGACCACTAAAGGGTCTCTTATGAATCATGGAGTGGTACTATATAATCCAAGGGTCTTAACTATTACATAGAAGCCCATTTAAGGATTAAAGGTAGTACCTTTTGAATATCTTGCTACGAATCCCTCATATGAAGATATGAAAGATCCTGCAAGGATTTGGATAAAGAATATCCAGAGTAGTAAAAACACCAAAAATGCATAAAAGAAAACATAAGATGAGTAAACACATAGTCACATAACCACAAAATTGTTTGTTAATTTGTCTTGTAAACTGCGTACATGCATTTAAAGCACACTAGGAATCCATTCCGTGGATTTCATTTGGTACTTTAAACGTTTATCAAGCATCCAACTATAAAGATAGAAAGATTCAAAAAGAAAATTCGATTTCGATTATTAGAACCCGAAATGTTCGAATTAAGGTACATAAGGAATCCAATTAAGGACTCTGATTTGAACGATAATCATCCACAAGGATCTAATTGTAAATATAAAAAGATCCCATATGAATTTTAGAAGTTGAAGATGTTTTGAAACCTTGCACTGGATGTGCTTAGGTCAAAACATGATGTAAAATGCTTATGAAGTTGAGATGCTTGATATGTCAAGGCGACATATGAAGCAGAATTTTGAAGGTTAAGTCAATGTATGAGGAAAATACTTTTGAAAACTATGCATGGGGTTCTTTTAAGAAAAATGTGTTTAACGTTTTTGAAACCTTATATATAATACTTTTTGAAATCATAAAGTAGGTGTATTAGATAGATATATTTACAAAAATGTTTTAAAATCATGCGAGATGAATTTTGAAATTATGTATAAGGTTTTTTTTTTTTTGAAAAACATGAATGATGCTTTTCGAAATCATGCACTTGATAAGAAAATGTATTGTGTTAATATTGTCTTCAGACTATATGAAATATTTTGAAATTTGAAAGGTTGGTTTTGATAACATGGCCAATGTTTTTGAAATAACAAAGACAATGCATCTAGAAAAATTGTTTTCAAACTATATGAAATGTTTTGAGATCATGAAGGTTGTTTTGAAATACTGGTACTGTGTATGTTGAAAAATCAAAACGTAATGGGTATGAGATTTGAAAATATCCTTAGTTATCCAACCAAGGATTCAAAAGTACAGATGTGCAAAAAAACACGATTACTCATAATTTCACTTTATTTCCTGTACTTCGTTTCTTAGAATGAAACGAGTACTTAGAACTTTCGAGGAAATTATGAGCGATCACTTGGAAGTGAGAATCACAAGAGTAGTTTGTAAGGAACATAGTTCCTTAATGCAGGTATCATAGGAAAATCATACACACATGTAACTATACTTGTATATCAGAATTTGTGAACAATGATTTTTATTTATGAACAAGACATATTGTTTCACAATACACGAAAACAAAAGAAACAAAGGCATAAGACAGCAACATCCTTTGTTCAGCCGAATGCTCATCCAAGAGTTGGATTTGCATTAGCATTTGCATTCACCAGTCTCGGACAGTTGTGGCGGAAGTGACCAATCTCTCCGCAGTTGAAACAGGAACCCAGTGGGAATCTTGCAGCATTCCCTTGAACCGGAGCTTGGACCTGAGAAGCCTGATTTTGTCCCAAACGACAAACATTGGCCAAATGCTCAAGTTTACCACACGTCGTGCATTGCCAGCAAGCTTGTTGTACCGCGTGATGACCGTTGCAGCGTGCACAATGAGGTGCGGTACCGGCATATGCTTTCTTTGCAGGTGGTGTTGCCACCTGGATGGGTCCTGCTTGATTTGCTACTGCTGCAGTTGGACAAACTCTTGCCGTATGACCTATAAGTCCACAAGTCTGGCATTTGCGGCACCTCACACTAGGGTGATGATGAAGGTTACATTGGTTGCACAAGGGTGCAGTTCCATTGTATGGTTTCCTAGCAGGGGATTGAGTTGGTTGGTTGGGGACGGCTTGACCATTGTGAGCGACCACCGCAAAGTCTTGAGAAGCCTTTCGCTTCTTTGATTTCTTAGGGGATCGTTCATCCATGGTCTTTGATTCCCCGATTGGTTTCTTGACTTGTGGTGCTGGCTTGACTTCTACTTCCTTCGATGGCTCTTGAGTGGCTTCATTGTCGAGACGAGAGACTTCATTGTTAAGACGAGCCATGGCAATACCTAAATCCACAGTCCTCTGAATCACTTCGCCAATTTGCTGGACAAATTTGGCTGTTCGCTCGGGCATTTGACCAGTGCCAAGAGGAATAGACATTCTAGAAGAAAATGAAAGACATAGGAAGAAACGAGTGAAAGGTTATTGGATAATCAATACAGAATGGTAACGAATGAAAATTGTGATCATTTGTTTGTTACCTAAGGCAAACAATTGAGATGGTGACAAATCAAAGTAAATAGGTCAAAAATAATGTATCGCGAAGACATGCTCGCCTATAAGTGAGCACTCATCCCAAGAATTCCCAGGTAAGCACAACTGGTCTCGCGTCTGATGAGATGTATACGAAGTGCTTGCCTAGACAGAAAACCCAGAATACAGGCATTCACACTTCCAGTTTGCACATGTTCACATTATTTAAAACCCAAAACCTTGACGAAGTTTTGAAAACTCAAAGGGGTTCAAAACCATATAATAGAGAGTTCAAAACTTTACAATTGAGGGTTCAAAACCTAGTAATCAATCATCCTAGAACAGATGATTAGTTTTCAAAGCGGTTTTGAAATTTATGTTCTTGTTGTGGTTGTCACCTAAGGATAGGTGACAGTATTGTTTTATGACTAAACGCAAGTAAACTCGCGTCAGGGTCCTAAGAAGGTTATAGACTAGGTCAAAGCATTACTAATTACTAATAACCTAATTCCCTATAACCATTGGCTCTGATACCATCTTTTCTGTCACACCCCGACCACGTAGAACATACAAAACGTGGCGGAAATATCGGGGAGTGTTGTAACAGAATTAATTGTTTCAAACCCATGGCAATTGAAGTTTCGTTTTATTGATTAAAAGTGTTACAATGTCTTAACAAACAAAGAAATACAACATAATTAACTAGTCTTGCATCTTTTATTGTCACTAAAGCCCAAGTCTGTCTATGTGTATCTTGAACATCTTATGCAACAGCTCCTGAAAAACACATGTGAAAATAGGTACGTCAGCATAAAAATGCCTGTGAGATACATAGGTTTTGTGAAGATAAGATTCATGACTTATGTTTGAGAAAATGTTTAGTCATTGTCACACCCCGACCACGTAGAACATACGAAACGTGGCGGAAACATCGGGGAGTGTTGTAACAGAATTAATTGTTTCAAATCCATGGCAATTGAAGTTTCGTTTTATTGATTAAAAGTGTTACAATGTCTAATCAATCAAGGAAAAACAACATAATTAAGTAGTCTTGCATCTTTTATTGTCACTAAAGCCCAAGTCTGCCTATATGTATCTTGATCATCTTATGCAACAGTTCCTGAAAAACACATGTGAAAATAGGTACGTCAGCATAAAAATGCCTGTGAGATACATAGGTTTTGTGAAAATAGGTTCCATGACTTATGTTTGAGAAAATGTTTAGTCATGAACCTTGTAATTTGCTTTGTTTTGTAAATCATTTGAAAAACAATGAGTTCAGATGATATGTATACAATAAATGAATAATGTATGGTTAAATGAATAACCATAGTAAAATGGATTTGTATAAGATAGGTTGTTTGTAAAACAATGTCTTGTGAAAAGTATGTTATTTGTATAAAATGTCATATGTATCAAACTGAAATGATTCAAATAACGCTACGATATGTAATACCATACAAACACTTATATATAGGAAGTACCAGCGGCGTATCCACCATGATTGTATCATATTACACACGCATCGTTACTTAATCACTTAATCAAACCAAACCAAACAAATGTCAAAATGTCTATGTCAAATATCCATGTCAAATGTCTATGTCAAATATCCATGTCAAATGTCTATGTCAAAATATCATGTATGGCAAGTGAAATGTCTCAACTAAACCATATACACAAAAACAAAGTATTGAAGTAAAACTTGGTTTAAATCAAAGTTATGTTTTGTGGGAAATGCATGATCAAATGTCAATCATGTTAAAATGTCTATGCCGAAATGTCTATGTCAAATATGGTTCACACGGTTCACAGATACAAACGGTTCACAGATATCAACGGATCACAGTCAAAAGATTTCAACGGTTCAATATGTAGTATAATGTGTTCATATGCTGGATAAGCATATGCAACAGAAAAGCAATGAAAAACGATGTACTAAGTACGCACACAATGGGCATACATAGCATGAAATGTAATGAAATCATGTACTATAATGTACTAATGAACATAGTAAGTATATGATGTCAAAACAGGAAAACATGAAAGTAACAAGTAGGCACATGTGTTCCACCCCAAAACAGTTTGGAAAACAGTAAAAGAGGGGTCTATGTACTCACCTGAGATTGCTCAGTAGTCCTTGAGTAACAACTAAACAATGCTAGAGATCGCGGATATCAAACGGCACCTAGTATAGGTAGCTACATTAATAAACCGGACCTAAATCGGAGGATCGGGTAGCATTAGGGTTTGTAAACCAAACGAGTGTAGAGACTCGTGTCTTTTGGTTTAACAAAGCCTACATACTAAATGAAACTTAACCTAAGTGTCTACGACCCATTACGACCCGTTTAGGTAGCTTATGCTACTTTAACGCGTCGTTCGCGTGAAACGCGTTCGGACCGCCTAACTAGTCCTATGACAAGTATTATATGCCTAAACATGTTACATAATCAGTTACGTGACAAAAGTTTAGGTTACATATGCTAAATTACCAATTATGTATGAAAAGGGTATTCTGGTAATTTACCTAAGGCATATAAACTACCTATCATACCACTACTTAAACGATGTGACCATAGGGTATAACCTCGGAAGGTTATTCCCTACCTACTATGGTCACCTACTGTGTTTGGTCGGATCCTAATGATCGACCAAACTGGGTCGGGTTCGAGGTATAAGCGATTTATTAGATCGCTTACCCTACGACCCTAGTCAACGTGGTAATCAGTAGGCAAAGTCCCAAGGGACTATGACCATCGTGATTACAATCACGTTGCGAAGTTCAAACGAACTTCGCATTGACCATTACTGGTCAATGCTGAAAGTCAAACAAAGTTTGACTTTCTGACTCGAAAAGCAGTAAAAATAAGGAAAAGAACGAAGGAATACTTACCCAGGGTCCCCGAATGCTAACCCAGATCAAAATAGCTCAGGTATGAAACGAAGGTTCCAACTTAGAGTCTTTTCAATCAGATTTGTGGGTTTTTAAGCCAAAGGGGGGTGGGTATTTATAGGAAAAGTAGAGCCGTTAGGATCGTTTCTTGGAAAACGTGCCATGAATCCAACCCGTACACTTGTCGGAACCTTATGGTGGCTAAAAATGATGTTTATCAACAGATTAGGCAAGTTGCAAACATGTGGTTGTGGTTAAAACAGCTGCAAACAGGCTGTTAATACACTGCATCTGGTCTGCAGGTTGCCTTACGGACCGTAAGGTTATGGATGTTGAGGTCCGTAAGGTAAAACTTTGGCAGATTTACAGTTTTAGTCCCTGCAGTGCAATCAGCCCATTTTCGACACGTTTAAGGCCCGTTAACCCCATTTCAAAGCTCTAAAATGAAGTTAAAGTATAGGGAACTTAAAATGTGCTCAAAAATATCTCGGATGTCGGTTCGTTTAGCCGTACGAACACGATGTTCGCTTATTTACGACGGAATGCGCACAAGCGCGAAAAACGATCCAAATGACGTGACGAATGGATTTTTCTTATGGCGAACACTAAAATATAATATAGTCATGCTCACATAAATTTTTGGATGTCCGGATGTATTCAGAACGTAAGTTATGCGCGAAAATGCAAACTTGTGCACTTTTTGACACTTTTAGTCCCTGAATGACCCAAAAGTTTATTTTAGCACACCGAACCCCTCAAAGCCTATTTATAAGCTATGTAAAGGATATTTATGGTATGTTTAACTTATGGTCATGTTCCGGAAGGTCTGTTACAGTTCAAATTGGCATACTTTCGCAGTTTGTCAACTTTAGTCCCTGTAAGCGATTTAACTTTGATTTCACTACACCAAACCTTCCAAAACTTATATCTAAGTTATGTAAAGGTTATTTAAGGTATGTTAAGCCTATTTCACTATTCCGGAGTGTTTGTTGCATTAAACTGGTTATATTTACGCATCAGTGCGTGTATAACCTTCCAGAAAGCGATTTAGAGCTTGAAATCGAACATGAGTTGATATGTGCAAAAGATACACATATTTATACAAGTCCAAAGTATGAAATACATTATTTCATTGGTTTGGAATTTGTTTGATGGTTGAAATGACACAGGTGTTACAGTCTCCCCTACTTTAGGAAATTTCGTCCCGAAATTAATTCGTAGGAGTCTGTCTATGACTTTGTTTCAAATAGTCATCAAAGATATGTAAAGCATAATCTGATTATTTTCCTCAACGGATATTTTTCAGAAGCGAAAATGAACGAACAGAGTCATTTTCTTCAACGGGTTCTTCGGAAATGGAAAATAAAGGAATTAACTAAACGGATATACATTTCTCTCAACGGATATTCATTTCTCTCAACGGATATTCTTCAGAACGAAAATGAACAAACGGGGTCATTTTCCTCAACGGTTTGTTCTTCAGAATTTGAAATGAAAGAAAAATCAACGGATATTCATTTCCTCAACGGATAAATCTACAGAAACGAAAATGAACTAACGGAGTCATTTTCAACGGTTATTTCCTCAGAGTTGGAAATGAAGGATTACACAACGGATATTCATTTCCTCAACGGATATTCTTTAGAACGAAAATGAATGGATAATTCATTTTCCTCAACGGTTATTCTTCAGAATGGAAATGAAAAGATAAACAACGGATACTCATTTTCCTCAACGGATATTCTTTAGAACGAAAATGAATGGATAATTCATTTTCCTCAACGGTTATTCTTCAGAATGGAAATGAAAAGATAAACAACGGGTACTCATTTCCTCAACGGATATTCTTTAGAACGGAAATGAATGGATAATTCATTTTCCTCAACGGTTATTCTTCAGAATGGAAATGAAAAGATAAACAACGGATACTCATTTCCTCAACGGATATTCTTTAGAACGAAAATGAATGGATAATTCATTTTCCTCAACGGTTATTCTTCAGAATGGAAATGAAAGGATAAACAACGGATATTCATTTCCTCAACGGATATTCTTCAGAAGTGAAAAATGAATAGCTAGTTCATTTTTCCTCAACGGATGCTTCATCAGAATTGGAAATGAATAAGGTTAACTCTTGATACATGATAGAACTTGCTGTGATTTCTGTGCACTAAATTCCATAATTATGTATGCATCCATAATTACGTAATTCCTTGCACAGTCCGCACAGTTTGTTTTGAAATGTTGTGGGGAAAGATATCAAACCTGAGATGAGAGTGACTAGACTACCATAGGGTCCTTTTAATTAGATCAACAGAGGATCTTCTTAATTAGGCCACTAAGGAGTCCTTTCAGCTATATCATCACATGATATCCCTAACCAGATTTTTGGATCAATCTGTTTAACTAGACCACAAAAGGGGTCTAATTATGAAGTAGTACATTATAATCCAAGGGACTTTAACTACAACGTAGAAGTCCATTAAGGATTTAGGTAGTACCTTTGGGTATCCTACTATGAATCTCTTGCACAAAGATATGTAAGATTTTTACGAGGATTTGAATAACATAAATTGGATCACATGACACATAAAGGATAACACATAAGCACATAACCACATAATTGTTTAATTGTTATTTTCTTGTTATTGATTGCTATTAAATTGGCGCCTCGTACATCATTTCTCTTGGAAGAAACGGGTACTTAGGATTTTCGTGGAAACGCAAGAGATTATACAAGGGAAGAAATTTGGAAGTAGTCTGTTCTTCAAGGAATGCGGTTCCTTGATTGTCGGTATTGTAGGGGATATGTTGTTTATACATACAATCACATAAATACATTGCATTGTAAATAAAAGATTTATTTATAAACAACGATAACAACAACTGTTTCATAGATTGATAAAAGAAAATAATACACAAGGCTCGATTATTTTCTAAACATCGTTATCTTCTGTCGGTCAGATACTCATCCCTGCGCTGGATTTGCATCAGCAAGTCTTGGGCAATTTCTACTAAAATGGCCCATCTCGCCACAGTTGTAGCAAGATCCCAGTGGGAAACGAGCTTGAGCAGGATTGTTGTTAATCTGATTTGGTGCTGCTGCTGTTGGGCAAACCCTCGCTGTATGACCTATAAGTCCGCAAACTTGGCATGTGCGGCACTTCACACCAGCATGATGATGTAGGCCACATTGGTTGCACAAGGGTGCAGTTCCGTTGTAGGGTTTCCTGGCAAGGGGTTGAGCTGGTTGGTTGGGGACGGCTTGATCATTGTGAGCGACCACAGCGTAGTTCTGAGAAGCCTTTCGCTTCTTTGACCTCTTAGGGGATCCAGTCTGTTCATCCATGATCTTTGATTCTTCGATTGGTTCCGATTCTTCGACCGGCTTCTTGTCACCTTTTCGGAAAAGTTTACCTTTCCTGATCTTTGATTCAGTCAAGGTTGCAGATAGCTCAATGGCCTGTCTAACTGTAGTAGGGTTGCTACCAGTCAAAATGTCTTGTATTGAGTCAGGGAGGCCATCAATGTACTTTTCAATCGCCTTATCCAAAGGCGTGACCATGTTTGGGCATAACAGACTTAACTCCTCATAACGGTCCGTGTAGGCTCGATGCTCACCGCTGTCTTGCTTAAGATCATCAAATTCCCTTTCCAAAGCCCTGATCTTGTGTCGAGGACAGAATTCCTTCATCATAAGGGCTCTAAGTTCAGCCCATGTCTGTGCTAAAGCAACTTCTGCACCCCGATCTCTCATAACCCCGTTCCACCACGTAAGGGCTCTCTTCTGGAACACACTCGAAGCAAACTCGACCTTGCGATTGTCAGGACACTGCACATGGCGGAAAGTATTCTCAATGCTCTCGAACCATTGAAGAAGCCCAGTCGCTCCCTCAGAACCACTAAACTTGAGTGGTTTCGCCGAGTTAAAACTCTTGAAATTGCATGGACCATTGTTGTTGTTGTTGGCTTGATTCCATAGAGCAAAGAGGTTTGGGAATTGAGCAGCCATTTGCTGTGCAATGATTTCTGCCAATTCGGCAGTCGCTATCTGGCTTTCGCGTCGAGGAGGCATTCTAAAAGAGGAAACATGAAATGAAACGAGTGAGAGGATTAGACGAAAAGAATGAGATGAAACAAATCTGATGAAAGCAAGGATAGTGGTCATTTGTTTGTTACTACAAAGCAACAAACGACCCGGTGAAAAGTAAATAGGTCAAAAATAATGTATTGCGAAGATATGCTCGCCTATAAGTGAACACTCATCCCAAGAATTCCCAGGTAAGCACAACTGGTCTCGCGTCTGATGAGATGTATACGAAGTGCTTGCCTAGACAGAAAACCCAGAATACAGGCATTCACCCTTCCAGTTTGCACGTGTTCACATTATTTAAAACCCAAAACCTTGACGAGATTTTTGAAAACTCAAAGGGGTTCAAAACCATATAACAGAGGGTTCAAAACCTAGTAATCAATCATCCTAGAACAGATGATTAGTTTTCAAAGCGGTTTTGAAATTTATGTTCTTGTTGTGGTAGTCGCCTAAGGATAGGTGACGGTATTGTTTTATGACTAAACGCAAGTAAACTCGCGTTAGGGTCCTAAGAAAGTTATAGACTAGGTCAAAGCATTACTAATAACCTAATTCCCTATAACCATTGGCTCTGATACCATCTTTTCTGTCACACCCCGACCACGTAGAACATACGAAACGTGGCGGAAACATCGGGGAGTGTTGTAACAGAATTAATTGTTTCAAATCCATGGCAATTGAAGTTTCGTTTTATTGATTAAAAGTGTTACAATGTCTAATCAATCAAGGAAAAACAACATAATTAAGTAGTCTTGCATCTTTTATTGTCACTAAAGCCCAAGTCTGCCTATATGTATCTTGATCATCTTATGCAACAGTTCCTGAAAAACACATGTGAAAATAGGTACGTCAGCATAAAAATGCCTGTGAGATACATAGGTTTTGTGAAAATAGGTTCCATGACTTATGTTTGAGAAAATGTTTAGTCATGAACCTTGTAATTTGCTTTGTTTTGTAAATCATTTGAAAAACAATGAGTTCAGATGATATGTATACAATAAATGAATAATGTATGGTTAAATGAATAACCATAGTAAAATGGATTTGTATAAGATAGGTTGTTTGTAAAACAATGTCTTGTGAAAAGTATGTTATTTGTATAAAATGTCATATGTATCAAACTGAAATGATTCAAATAACGCTACGATATGTAATACCATACAAACACTTATATATAGGAAGTACCAGCGGCGTATCCACCATGATTGTATCATATTACACACGCATCGTTACTTAATCACTTAATCAAACCAAACCAAACAAATGTCAAAATGTCTATGTCAAATATCCATGTCAAATGTCTATGTCAAATATCCATGTCAAATGTCTATGTCAAAATATCATGTATGGCAAGTGAAATGTCTCAACTAAACCATATACACAAAAACAAAGTATTGAAGTAAAACTTGGTTTAAATCAAAGTTATGTTTTGTGGGAAATGCATGATCAAATGTCAATCATGTTAAAATGTCTATGCCGAAATGTCTATGTCAAATATGGTTCACACGGTTCACAGATACAAACGGTTCACAGATATCAACGGATCACAGTCAAAAGATTTCAACGGTTCAATATGTAGTATAATGTGTTCATATGCTGGATAAGCATATGCAACAGAAAAGCAATGAAAAACGATGTACTAAGTACGCACACAATGGGCATACATAGCATGAAATGTAATGAAATCATGTACTATAATGTACTAATGAACATAGTAAGTATATGATGTCAAAACAGGAAAACATGAAAGTAACAAGTAGGCACATGTGTTCCACCCCAAAACAGTTTGGAAAACAGTAAAAGAGGGGTCTATGTACTCACCTGAGATTGCTCAGTAGTCCTTGAGTAACAACTAAACAATGCTAGAGATCGCGGATATCAAACGGCACCTAGTATAGGTAGCTACATTAATAAACCGGACCTAAATCGGAGGATCGGGGTAGCATTAGGGTTTGTAAACCAAACGAGTGTAGAGACTCGTGTCTTTTGGTTTAACAAAGCCTACATACTAAATGAAACTTAACCTAAGTGTCTACGACCCATTACGACCCGTTTAGGTAGCTTATGCTACTTTAACGCGTCGTTCGCGTGAAACGCGTTCGGACCGCCTAACTAGTCCTATGACAAGTATTATATGCCTAAACATGTTACATAATCAGTTACGTGACAAAAGTTTAGGTTACATATGCTAAATTACCAATTATGTATGAAAAGGGTATTCTGGTAATTTACCTAAGGCATATAAACTACCTATCATACCACTACTTAAACGATGTGACCATAGGGTATAACCTCGGAAGGTTATTCCCTACCTACTATGGTCACCTACTGTGTTTGGTCGGATCCTAATGATCGACCAAACTGGGTCGGGTTCGAGGTATAAGCGATTTATTAGATCGCTTACCCTACGACCCTAGTCAACGTGGTAATCAGTAGGCAAAGTCCCAAGGGACTATGACCATCGTGATTACAATCACGTTGCGAAGTTCAAACGAACTTCGCATTGACCATTACTGGTCAATGCTGAAAGTCAAACAAAGTTTGACTTTCTGACTCGAAAAGCAGTAAAAATAAGGAAAAGAACGAAGGAATACTTACCCAGGGTCCCCGAATGCTAACCCAGATCAAAATAGCTCAGGTATGAAACGAAGGTTCCAACTTAGAGTCTTTTCAATCAGATTTGTGGGTTTTTAAGCCAAAGGGGGGTGGGTATTTATAGGAAAAGTAGAGCCGTTAGGATCGTTTCTTGGAAAACGTGCCATGAATCCAACCCGTACACTTGTCGGAACCTTATGGTGGCTAAAAATGATGTTTATCAACAGATTAGGCAAGTTGCAAACATGTGGTTGTGGTTAAAACAGCCGCAAACAGGCTGTTAATACACTGCATCTGGTCTGCAGGTTGCCTTACGGACCGTAAGGTTATGGATGTTGAGGTCCGTAAGGTAAAACTTTGGCAGATTTACAGTTTTAGTCCCTGCAGTGCAATCAGCCCATTTTCGACACGTTTAAGGCCCGTTAACCCCATTTCAAAGCTCTAAAATGAAGTTAAAGTATAGGGAACTTAAAATGTGCTCAAAAATATCTCGGATGTCAGTTCGTTTAGCCGTACGAACGCGATGTTCGCTTATTTACGACGGAATGCGCACAAGCGCGAAAAACGATCCAAATGACGTGACGAATGGATTTTTCTTATGGCGAACACTAAAATATAATATAGTCATGCTCACATAAATTTTTGGATGTCCGGATGTATTCAGAACGTAAGTTATGCGCGAAAATGCAAACTTGTGCACTTTTTGACACTTTTAGTCCCTGAATGACCCAAAAGTTTATTTTAGCACACCGAACCCCTCAAAGCCTATTTATAAGCTATGTAAAGGATATTTATGGTATGTTTAACTTATGTTCATGTTCCGGAAGGTCTGTTACAGTTCAAATTGGCATACTTTCGCAGTTTGTCAACTTTAGTCCCTGTAAGCGATTTAACTTTGATTTCACTACACCAAACCTTCCAAAACTTATATCTAAGTTATGTAAAGGTTATTTAAGGTATGTTAAGCCTATTTCACTATTCCGGAGTGTTTGTTGCATTAAACTGGTTATATTTACGCATCAGTGCGTGTATAACCTTCCAGAAAGCGATTTAGAGCTTGAAATCGAACATGAGTTGATATGTGCAAAAGATACACATATTTATACAAGTCCAAAGTATGAAATACATTATTTCATTGGTTTGGCATTTGTTTGATGGTTGAAATGACACAGGTGTTACAGTCATGAACCTTGTTATTTGCTTTGTCTTTTAAATCATTTGAAAAATGATAAGATCAGATGATAAGTATAAATAAATGTAAGGTTAAATGAATAACCAAGTAAAATATGTTTGCATAAGATAAGTTGTTTATGAATCAATGTCTTGTGAAAAGTATGTTATTTGTATGAAATGTTCTATGTCTCAAACTGAAATGATTCAAATAACGTTGCGACATGTAATACCATACAAACACTTATATATAGGAAGTACCAGCGGCGTATCCACCATGCTTGTATCATATTACACACGCATCGTTACTTAATCACTTAATCAAACCAAACCAAACAATGTAAAATGTTCATGTCAAGATGTAAATCATGTCAAAATGTCTATGTCAAATATCCATGTCAAATGTCTATGTCAAATATCCATGTCAAATGTCTATGTCAAATATCCATGTCAAATGTCTATGTCAAATATCCATGTCAAATGTCTATGTCAAAATGTCATGTATGGCAAGTGAAAGGTCTCAACTAAACCATATGCACAAAAACAAAGTATTGAAGTAAAACTTGGTTTAAATCAAAGTTATGTTTTGTGGGAAATGCATGATCAAATGTCAATCATGTTAAAATGTCTATGCCGAAATGTCTATGTCAAATATCCATGTTAAATGTCTATGTCAAATATCCATGTCAAATGTCTATGTCAAATATCCATGTCAAATGTCTATGTCAAATATCCATGTCAAATGTCTATGTCAAAATGTCATGTATGGCAAGTGAAAGGTCTCAACTAAACCATATGCACAAAAACAAAGTATTGAAGTAAAACTTGGTTTAAATCAAAGTTATGTTTTGTGTAAATGCATGCAAATATTTAATATGAACATTTATGCGGTATTGTGAATATGCATACATCCAAGCCTGGCGACTGTGGTGATAAACCCTTTAAACAAATTAAAGGTCTATCTGTCTTATATCAACGAATTCGGTCATTCCATTCTGTCCCCTTTCCCTGGGATGTCCGGAACGGGAGTTGTCAATTCCTATGGTACCACTACCTACTAACGAACGGCGTAGCTAATGTTAATGAATGTATTGTCCCATGTAAACAAACCAAATGTCATACCAAAATGTAAACATGTGAAAACAATGCACTAAGTATGTAATCAAATGAACATACATAGCGTGAAATGTCATGTAAAACGATGTACTAAGTAATGCACACAATGGGCACACCTAGCATGAAATGTAATGTAAAACAATGTACTAAGTAATGCACAAAATTGGGCACACCTAGCATGAAATGTCATAAAATCATGTACTATAATGTACTACCGAACATAGCAGTATATGATGTGAAAATAGGAAAGCACGAAAGTAACAAGTAGGCACATGTGTTCCACCCCAAAACAGTTTGGAAAACAGTAAAAGAGGGGTCTATGTACTCACTTGAGATTGCTCAGAAGTCCTAGCATAACCACCAAGCAAAGCTAGAGATCACGGAATCGAACGGCACCTACTATAGGTAACTACATTAATAAACCGGACCTAAATCGGAAGATCAGGTAGCATTAGGGTTTGTAAACCAAACGAGTGTAGAGACTCGTGTCATTTGGTTTAACAAAGCCTACATACTAAATGAAACTTAACCTAAGTGTTTACGACCCATTACGACCCGTTTAGGTAGCTTATGCTACTTTAACGCGTCGTTCGCGTGAAACGCGTTCGGACCGCCTAACTAGTCCTATGACAAGTATTATATGCCTAAACATGTTTAATAATCAGTTATATGACAAAGGTTTAGGTTACATATGCTTAATTACCAATTATACATGAAAAGGGTATTCTGGTAATTTACCTAAGGCATATAAACTACCTATCATACAACTACTTAAACGATGTGACCATAGGGTATAACCTCGGAAGGTTATTCCCTACCTACTGTGGTCACCTAATGTATTTGGTCGGATCCTAATGATCGACCAAACTGGGTCGGGTTCGAAGGTATAGGCGATTTATTAGATCGCCTACCCTACGACCCTAGACAACGTGGTAATCAGTGGGCATAGTCCCAAGGGACTATAACCAACGTGATTACACTCACGTTGCGAAGTTCCTACGAACTTCGCATTGACCATTACTGGTCAACGCTGAAAGTCAAACAAAGTTTGATTTTCTGACTCGAAAAGCAGTAAAATAAGGAAAAGAACGAAAGAATACTTACCCAGGGTCCCCGAATGCTAATCCCGATCTAAGAACTCAGGTATGAAACAATGGTTTCAACTTAGAGCTCTCAAATCAGAATTCTTGTGCAAAATGAGGTTGTGTGGGTTGGGTATTTATAGGAATACCCGAACCGTTAGGATCGTTTCATGGAAAACGTGCCATGATCCAACCCGTACACTTGTCGGAACCTTATGGAAGCTGAAATTAGGTTCTTATCCGCTGACTAGACGATTGAGAATGTGTGGTTGAGAATCGAACAACTGGGACCCGCTTGTTAAAACATTGAATCTGATCCAGATCATGCATTCGCGTAGCGCGACTGCTGAGGCTACATGCAGTGGCGCTACGCCACTGCCACCCCCCTGAATCAGAAAGTTTCAAAATTGGCAGCAATGGTCCCTGCACGTGTTTAAGGCCTTTTTCGATGCGTTTGAACCCCGTTAACCTCATTTCAAAGCTCTTAAATGAAGTTAAAGTATAGGTAACTCAAAACATACTTAAAAATATGCCGGATGATGGTTCGTTTGGTCGTACGAACGCGATGTTCGCTTAATTACGACGGAATGCGCATAAGCGCGAAAAACGATCCAAATGACGCGACGAATGGATTTTTCTTAAGGCGAACACTAAAATATAATGTAGTCATGCTTACATAAATTTTTGGATGTCCGGATGTATTCAGAACGTAAGTTATGCGCGAAAATGCAAACTTGTGCACTTTTTGACACTTTTAGTCCCTGAATGACACAAAAGTTTATTTTAGCACACCGAACCCCTCAAAGCCTAATTCTAAGCTATGTAAAGGATATTTATGGTATGTTTAACTTATGGTCATGTTCCGGAATGTCTGTTAAAGTTCAAATTGGCATACTTTCGTAGTTTGTCAACTTTAGTCCCTGTAAGCGAATTAACTTGTTTTCGGCATACCAAACCTTCCAAAACTTATTTCTAAGTTATGTAAAGGTTATTTAAGGTATGTTAAGCCTAAGTCACTATTCCGGAGTGTTTGTTGCATTAAACTGGTTATATTTACGCATCGGTGCGCGTATAACCTTCCAGAAAGCGATTTAGAGTTTGAAATTGAACAAGAATTGATATGTGCAAAAGATACACATATTTTTACAAATCCCAAGTATGAAATGCAATATTTCATTGGTTTGGTATTTGTTTGATGGCCGTGGAGGCACAGGTGTTACATAGTTAATTATGTTGTATTTCTTTGTTTGTTAAGACATTGTAACACTTTTAATCAATAAAACGAAACTTCTATTGCCATGGATTTGAAACAATTAATTCTGTTACAACACTCCCCGATATTTCCGCCACGTTTTGTATGTTCTACGTGGTCGGGGTGTGACAGAAAAGATGGTATCAGAGCCAATGGTTATAGGGAATTAGGTTATTAGTAATTAGTAATGCTTTGACCTAGTCTATAACCTTCTTAGGACCCTGACGCGAGTTTACTTGCGTTTAGTCATAAAACAATACTGTCACCTATCCTTAGGTGACAACCACAACAAGAACATAAATTTCAAAACCGCTTTGAAAACTAATCATCTGTTCTAGGATGATTGATTACTAGGTTTTGAACCCTCAATTGTAAAGTTTTGAACTCTCTATTATATGGTTTTGAACCCCTTTGAGTTTTCAAAACTTCGTCAAGGTTTTGGGTTTTAAATAATGTGAACATGTGCAAACTGGAAGGGTGAATGCCTGTATTCTGGGTTTTCTGTCTAGGCAAGCACTTCGTATACATCTCATCAGACGCGAGACCAGTTGTGCTTACCTGGGAATTCTTGGGATGAGTGTTCACTTATAGGCGAGCATGTCTTCGCGATACATTATTTTTGACCTATTTACTTTGATTTGTCACCATCTCAATTGTTTGCCTTAGGTAACAAACAAATGATCACAATTTTCATTCGTTACCATTCTGTATTGATTATCCAATAACCTTTCACTCGTTTCTTCCTATGTCTTTCATTTTCTTCTAGAATGTCTATTCCTCTTGGCACTGGTCAAATGCCCGAGCGAACAGCCAAATTTGTCCAGCAAATTGGCGAAGTGATTCAGAGGACTGTGGATTTAGGTATTGCCATGGCTCGTCTTAACAATGAAGCCTCTCGTCTCGACAATGAAGCCACTCAAGAGCCACCGAAGGAAGTAGAAGTCAAGCCAGCACCACAAGTCAAGAAACCAATCGGGGAATCAAAGACCATGGATGAACGATCCCCTAAGAAATCAAAGAAGCGAAAGGCTTCTCAAGACTTTGCGGTGGTCGCTCACAATGGTCAAGCCGTCCCCAACCAACCAACTCAATCCCCTGCTAGGAAACCATACAATGGAACTGCACCCTTGTGCAACCAATGTAACCTTCATCATCACCCTAGTGTGAGGTGCCGCAAATGCCAGACTTGTGGACTTATAGGTCATACGGCAAGAGTTTGTCCAACTGCAGCAGTAGCAAATCAAGCAGGACCCATCCGGGTGGCAACACCACCTGCAAAGAAAGCATATGCCGGTACCGCACCTCATTGTGCACGCTGCAACGGTCATCACGCGGTACAACAAGCTTGCTGGCAATGCACGACGTGTGGTAAACTTGAGCATTTGGCCAATGTTTGTCGTTTGGGACAAAATCAGGCTTCTCAGGTCCAAGCTCCGGTTCAAGGGAATGCTGCAAGATTCCCACTGGGTTCCTGTTTCAACTGCGGAGAGATTGGTCACTTCCGCCACAACTGTCCGAGACTGGTGAATGCAAATGCTAATGCAAATCCAACTCTTGGATGAGCATTCGGCTGAACAAAGGATGTTGCTGTCTTATGCCTTTGTTTCTTTTGTTTTCGTGTATTGTGAAACAATATGTCTTGTTCATAAATAAAAATCATTGTTCACAAATTCTGATATACAAGTATAGTTACATGTGTGTATGATTTTCCTATGATACCTGCATTAAGGAACTATGTTCCTTACAAACTACTCTTGTGATTCTCACTTCCAAGTGATCGCTCATAATTTCCTCGAAAGTTCTAAGTACTCGTTTCATTCTAAGAAACGAAGTACAGGAAATAAAGTGAAATTATGAGTAATCGTGTTTTTTTGCACATCTGTACTTTTGAATCCTTGGTTGGATAACTAAGGATATTTTCAAATCTCATACCCATTACGTTTTGATTTTTCAACATACACAGTACCAGTATTTCAAAACAACCTTCATGATCTCAAAACATTTCATATAGTTTGAAAACAATTTTTCTAGATGCATTGTCTATGTTATTTCAAAAACATTGGCCATGTTATCAAAACCAACCTTTCAAATTTCAAAATATTTCATATAGTCTGAAGACAATATTAACACAATACATTTTCTTATCAAGTGCATGATTTCGAAAAGCATCATTCATGTTTTTCAAAAAAAAAAAAAAAAAAAAAAAAAACCTTATACATAATTTCAAAATTCATCTCGCATGATTTTAAAACATTTTTGTAAATATATCTATCTAATACACCTACTTTATGATTTCAAAAAGTATTATATATAAGGTTTCAAAAACGTTAAACACATTTTTCTTAAAAGAACCCCATGCATAGTTTTCAAAAGTATTTTCCTCATACATTGACTTAACCTTCAAAATTCTGCTTCATATGTCGCCTTGACATATCAAGCATCTCAACTTCATAAGCATTTTACATCATGTTTTGACCTAAGCACATCCAGTGCAAGGTTTCAAAACATCTTCAACTTCTAAAATTCATATGGGATCTTTTTATATTTACAATTAGATCCTTGTGGATGATTATCGTTCAAATCAGAGTCCTTAATTGGATTCCTTATGTACCTTAATTCGAACACTTCGGTTCCTAATAATCGAAATCGAATTTTCTTTTTGAATCTTTCTATCTTTATAGTTGGATTCTTGATAACGTTTAAAGAACCAAATGAAATCCACGGAATGGATTTCTAGTGTGCTTTAAATGCATGTACGCAATTTACAAGACAAATTAACAAACAATTTTGTGGTTATGTGACTATGTGTTTATTCATCTTATGTTTTCTTTTATGCATTTTTGGTGTTTTTACTACTCTGGATATTCTTTATCCAAAGCCTTGCAGGATCTTTCATATCTTCATATGAGGGATTCGTAGCAGGATATTCAAAAGGTATTACCTTTAATCCTTAAATGGGCTTCTATGTAATAGTTAAGACCCTTGGATTATATAGTACCACTCCATGATTCATAAGAGACCCTTTAGTGGTCTAGTCAAAAAGATTGATTCACAATTTGGTAAAAAAAAATGACATCTAGTGATGTAGCTGAACAGACTCCTTGGTAGTCTATTTAAATCATTTATTGATTTAGTCTAAAGGACTCTATGGCGGTCTAAGTCACGCTCATCACAGGATTGTTCATTTGGTTTTACCCTACACATTATAAAATAGACTGTGTGAACTGTGCAAGGAATTCTCTAATTATGGATGCGCACATAATTATGAAATTTAGTGCACAGAAATCCAGTAAGATTTATTATGTGAAGGAACCAATAGTGACAACAATAACAAAATGAGAACGATGTAATGGAGGCATGGTGGACGCACCAATGACGCTTTATATACTTGTATATAAGTGTCCCTCTTACATTGCAAGCATGATGTTATTAAAGTTACTAGAAGTTCAGAACCCTAACCAATGTTGTTCGATCTTTTCAAACTTCATGCTTTCAAGCTCTCACAAGTTTCCTCTAAATAAATTTCGGGACGAAATTTCCTAAAGTAGGGGAGACTGTAACACCTGTGCCTCCACGGCCATCAAACAAATACCAAACCAATGAAATATTGCATTTCATACTTGGGATTTGTAAAAATATGTGTATCTTTTGCACATATCAATTCTTGTTCAATTTCAAACTCTAAATCGCTTTCTGGAAGGTTATACGCGCACCGATGCGTAAATATAACCAGTTTAATGCAACAAACACTCCGGAATAGTGAATTAGGCTTAACATACCTTAAATAACCTTTACATAACTTAGAAATAAGTTTTGGAAGGTTTGGTATGCCGAAAACAAGTTAATTCGCTTACAGGGACTAAAGTTGACAAACTGCGAAAGTATGCCAATTTGAACTGTAACAGACATTCCGGAACATGACCATAAGTTAAACATACCATAAATATCCTTTACATAGCTTAGAAATAGGCTTTGAGGGGTTCGGTGTGCTAAAATAAACTTTTGTGTCATTCAGGGACTAAAAGTGTCAAAAAGTGCACAAGTTTGCATTTTCGCGCATAACTTACGTTCTGAATACATCCGGACATCCAAAAATTTATGTAAGCATGACTACATTATATTTTAGTGTTCGCCTTAAGAAAAATCCATTCGTCGCGTCATTTGGATCGTTTTTCGCGCTTATGCGCATTCCGTCGTAATTAAGCGAACATCGCGTTCGTACGACCAAACGAACCATCATCCGGCATATTTTTAAGTATGTTTTGAGTTCCCTATACTTTAACTTCATTTTAGAGCTTTGAAATGAGGTTAACGGGGTTCAAACGCATCGAAAAAGGCCTTAAACACGTGCAGGGACCATTGCTGCCAATTTTGAAACTTTCTGATTCAGGGGGGGCAGTGGCGTAGCGCCACTGCATGTAGCCTCACCAGTCGCGCTACGCGACTGCATGATCTGGATCAGATTCAATGTTTTAACAAGCGGGTCCCAGCTGTTCGATTCTCAACCACACATTCTCAATCGTCTAGTCAGCGGATAAGAACCTAATTTCAGCTTCCATAAGGTTCCGACAAGTGTACGGGTTGGATCATGGCACGTTTTCCATGAAACGATCCTAACGGTTCGGGTATTCCTATAAATACCCAACCCACACAACCTCATTTTGCACAAGAATTCTGATTTGAGAGCTCTAAGTTGAAACCATTGTTTCATACCTGAGTTCTTAGATCGAGATTAGCATTCGGGGACCCTGGGTAAGTATTCTTTCGTTCTTTTCCTTATTTTACTGCTTTTCAAGTCAGAAAGTCAAACTTTGTTTGACTTTCAGCGTTGACCAGTAATGGTCAATGCGAAGTTCGTAGGAACTTCGCAACGTGAGTGTAATCACGTTGGTTATAGTCCCTTGGGACTATGCCCACTGATTACCACGTTGTCTAGGGTCGTAGGGTAGGCGATCTAATAAATCGCCTATACCTTCGAACCCGACCCAGTTTGGTCGATCATTAGGATCCGACCAAATACATTAGGTGACCATAGTAGGTAGGGAATAACCTTCCGAGGTTATACCCTATGGTCACATCGTTTAAGTAGTTGTATGATAGGTAGTTTATATGCCTTAGGTAAATTACCAGAATACCCTTTTCATGTATAATTGGTAATTAAGCATATGTAACCTAAACCTTTGTCATATAACTGATTATTAAACATGTTTAGGCATATAATACTTGTCATAGGACTAGTTAGGCGGTCCGAACGCGTTTCACGCGAACGACGCGTTAAAGTAGCATAAGCTACCTAAACGGGTCGTAATGGGTCGTAAACACTTAGGTTAAGTTTCATTTAGTATGTAGGCTTTGTTAAACCAAATGACACGAGTCTCTACACTCGTTTGGTTTACAAACCCTAATGCTACCCGATCTTCCGATTTAGGTCCGGTTTATTAATGTAGTTACCTATAGTAGGTGCCGTTCGATTCCGTGATCTCTAGCTTTGCTTGGTGGTTATCCTAGGACTTCTGAGCAATCTCAAGTGAGTACATAGACCCCTCTTTTACTGTTTTCCAAACTATTTTGGGGTGGAACACATGTGCCTACTTGTTACTTTCGTGCTTTCCTGTTTTCACATCATATACTGCTATGTTCGGTAGTACATTATAGTACATGATTTTATGACATTTCATGCTAGGTGTGCCCAATTTTGTGCATTACTTAGTACATTGTTTTACATTACATTTCATGCTAGGTGTGCCCATTGTGTGCATTACTTAGTACATCGTTTTACAAGACATTTCACGCTATGTATGTTCATTTGATTACATACTTAGTGCATTGTTTTCACATGTTTACATTTTGGTATGACATTTGGTTTGTTTACATGGGACAATACATTCATTAACATTAGCTACGCCGTTCGTTAGTAGGTAGTGGTACCATAGGAATTGACAACTCCCGTTCCGGACGTCCCAGGGAAAGGGGATGAAAGGAATGACCGAATTCGATGATATAAAGACAGATAGACCTTTAATTTGTTTGAAGGGTTTATCACCACAGTCGCAAGGCTTGGATGTATGCATATTCACAATACCGCATAAATGTTCATATTAAATATTTGCATGCATTTACACAAAACATAGCTTTGATTTAAACCAAGTTTTACTTCAATACTTTGTTTTTGTGCATATGGTTTAGTTGAGACCTTTCACTTGCCATACATGACATTTTGACATAGACATTTGACATGGATATTTGACATAGACATTTAACATGGATATTTGACATAGACATTTCGGCATAGACATTTTAACATGATTGACATTTGATCATGCATTTCCCACAAAACATAACTTTGATTTAAACCAAGTTTTACTTCAATACTTTGTTTTTGTGCATATGGTTTAGTTGAGACATTTCACTTGCCATACATGACATTTTGACATAGACATTTGACATGGATATTTGACATAGACATTTGACATGGATATTTGACATAGACATTTGACATGGATATTTGATATAGACATTTTGACATGATTTACATCTTGACATGAACATTTTACATTGTTTGGTTTGATTAAGTGATTAAGTAACGATGCGTGTGTAATATGATACAAGCATGGTGGATACGCCGCTGGTACTTCCTATATATAAGTGTTTGTATGGTATTACATGTCGCAACGTTATTTGAATCATTTCAGTTTGAGACATAGAACATTTCATACAAATAACATACTTTTCACAAGACATTGATTCATAAACAACTTATCTTATGCAAACATATTTTACTTGGTTATTCATTTAACCTTACATTTATTTATACTTATCATCTGATCTTATCATTTTTCAAATGATTTAAAAGACAAAGCAAATAACAAGGTTCATGACTAAACATTTTCTCAAACATAAGTCATGAATCTTATCTTCACAAAACCTATGTATCTCACAGGCATTTTTATGCTGACGTACCTATTTTCACATGTGTTTTTCAGGAGCTGTTGCATAAGATGTTCAAGATACACATAGACAGACTTGGGCTTTAGTGACAATAAAAGATGCAAGACTAGTTAATTATGTTGTATTTCTTTGTTTGTTAAGACATTGTAACACTTTTAATCAATAAAACGAAACTTCTATTGCCATGGATTTGAAACAATTAATTCTGTTACAACACTCCCCGATATTTCCGCCACGTTTTGTATGTTCTACGTGGTCGGGGTGTGACATCCTGAAGCTGCTTAGACAACTCTTGCATCTCAGACGGTGCAAGACGATATGGAGCTCTGGCAATGGGATTTGCACCAGGTACGAGATCAATGCGGAACTCGACTTGGCGTGCTGGAGGTAGACCAGGTAAATCTTCAGGGAACACTTCAGAATAATCCCGAACGACAGGAATATCTGAAATAGACTTACCCTTGCCTTTATCTTCTGTAACATGTGCTAAGAAAGCCACATAGTTCTTCTGCAGATACTTCCGAGCTTTAAAACAAGACATGAGTTTGAGACCACCGGTAGGCTTCTCACCTTGAACCTGCAGAATCTCGCCTGTCGAAAGCGGCACACGAACAATCTTCTCAGAACAAACTATCTATGTGTGATGCTTGGATAACCAATCCATTCCCACAATAACGTCGAAGCTTCCAAGTTTCATAGGTGTGAGGTCGATAGGAAAAAGATGGTCGTTAAGATTCAACTGGCAGTTGCGAAGAACAGAATCAAGAATAATGGGTTCACCACTAGCAACTTCTACTGTCAAAGATTTACTTAGTTTTGTTCTAGACACTCGAAGCATTGGCTCAAAATACAATGACACAAAACTCTTATCGGCACCCGAATCAAAGAGAACATATGCAGGCTGGTTATTAATAAAGAACGTACCGTTCACCACGTTATCGTCTGCCTGCGCCTCTTGGGCATTCATGTTAAAGACTCGGCCTCGAGCCGGAGCCTGATTCTGGTTCTGGTTCTGGTTCTGGTTCTGGTTGGCTAGCCTTGCACCGGTTTCTGTAGTGGGTCAGATCCCCACAATTGTAACAAGCACCTGGTGGGTATTGTAGTCGTGCAGCTTGACCCTGTTGCTGAGCAGGAGGCTGTGCAACTTGTTGAGCCGGGTTTTGAACTGCGCGATTCTGAGCAAACCGACAAACATCGGCAAGATGACCTGACTTCCCACAGCTAGTACAGAAACGGCACTGATGTTGCGGCTGATGGTGACTGTTGCATCTATTGCACAAAGGTGCATTCCCTGTATAGGGTTTCTTTGCTGGAAGCTGTGCGGGTTGGTTAGGAGCTGCCTGATTAGCTTGGGCAGTGATAGCAAAATTTTGGGAAGCCTTACGCTTCCTTGACCTCTTCGAAGAACCAGAGTCCTTTCCATTCTTGTTTTGACCCTTCTTGCTATCCCCCTTGTCAGCTGACTGTTTCTTGCCCTTGTCACCCTTCCTGGGTAACTTGTTCTTCCGGATCTGCGACTCAGTCAGCGTCGCTGATAACTCGATTGCCTGACGGAGTGTGGCAGGGTTACTACCAGTAAGAATATCTTGTACCGAGTCAGGTAGGCCGTCGATGTATCTTTCGATAGCCTTGTCGAGTGGGGTAACCATAGTCGGGCAAAGCAGACTCAACTCTTCAAACCGATCAGTATAAGCCCTGTGCTCACCACTATCTTGCTTCAAAACATCAAACTCCTTCTCCAACGCCCGCTGTTCATGGCGAGGACAGAATTCCCTCATCATAAGGGCTCTAAGTTCAGCCCATGTCTGTGCAAGAGCAACTTCTGCACCCCTGTCTCTCATAATCCCGTTCCACCATGTCAAAGCCCTCTTCTGAAATACGCTCGAAGCAAACTCGACTTTGCGATTATCCGGACATTGCACGTGGCGGAAAGTATTCTCACTGCTCTCAAACCACTGAAGAAGCCCAGTCGCTCCTTCAGAACCACTAAACTTGAGTGGTTTAGCCTGATTAAAATCCTTGTATTTGCATGGAACATTGTTGTTGTTGTTATTGATGGCTTGGTTCCATTGAGCAAAGAGATTTGGAAATTGAGCAGCCATCTGCTGCGCAATAATTTCTGCCAGCTCGGCAGTTGCTATCAGATTGTCGCGTCGAGGAGGCATTCTAAAAGAGGAAAACATGAAAGGAAACGAGTGAGATGATTGGATGAAAAGAATGAGATGATAAAAAACAAGAATTGCAAACAACATAGATGGTGGTCATTCGTCCATATCACAAAGCAAACAAACGACACACAGTGACTAATCAAAGTAAATGGATCAAAAATAATGTATAATGAAGACATGCTCGCCTATAAGTGAACACTCATCCCAAGAATTCCCAGGTAAGCACAACTGGTCTCGCGTCTGGTTGAGATGTATACGAAGTGCTTGCCTAGACAGAAAACCCAGAATACAGGCATTCACCCTTCCAGTTTGCACGTGTTCACATTATTTAAGACCCAAAACCTTGACGAGATTTTGAAAATTTGAAGGCACAAGGCCAAAAATTTAATCAAACTGAAAAGGGTTCAAAACCATATAACAGAGGGTTCAAAACCTTACAATAGAGGGTTCAAAACCTTGTAATAAATCATTCAAAAACAGATGATTGTTTTTCAAAAATCGTTTCGGAAAATTTGGTTCTTGTTTTGATAATCACCTAAGGATAGGTGATGTACATGTTTTAAGATCTAAACACAAGATAATTTGTGTTAGGGTCCTAGAAAAGTTATAGTCTAGGTCAAAGCATTACTAATAACCTAATTCCCTATAACCATTGGCTCTGATACCAACTCTTCTGTCACACCCCGACCACGTGTAACATACAAAACGCGGCGGAAACATCGGGGAGTGTTGTAACATAACTAATTGTTTCATAACCATGGCATTCAAAGTTGTATTTTATTTATTAAACAAGGGTGTTACATTGTCTTGAACAGTAAGCAAAAGAGTTTATAACATAATTAAACAAGTCTATCTCCATTTTTAGTCTCTAAGGCACAGGTCCGCCCTAGAATCATGATCAACATCCTACGGAAAAGCTCCTGAAAACACATGTGAAAATAGGTACGTCAGCATAAAAATGCCTGTGAGATACATAGGTTTGTGAAAATAGGATTCATGACTTGTATTTGAGAAAATGTTTAGTCATGAACCTTGTAATTTGCTTTGTCTTGTAAATCATTTGGAAAATCGATAAGATCAGTTAATAGGTATAAGTAATGTAAGGTTAAATGAATAACCATGTAAAATGAGTTTGTATAAGATAAGTTGGTTGTAAAACAATGTCTTATGAAAAGTATGTTATTTGTATAAAATGTTATATGTATCAAACTGAAATGATTTAAATAACGTTACGCTATGTAATATTATACAAACACTTATATATAGGAAGTACCAGCGGCGTATCCACCATGTTTGTTTCATATTACACACGTCTCGTTACTCAAATCACTTACCCAAACAACCACCAATGTAACTTGTTCATGTACAAACCAATTGTCAAGTGTTATTGTGTAAACCATATCAAAATGTCTATGTCCAATGTAAACCACCAAATGTGTATATCAATGTCAAAATGTTTATGTTCAATGTAGATCATGTACTGTGTAACCAAAATGTCATGTATGGTAAGTGAAATGTATCAACTAAACCATATGTAAAATGCACAACAACAAGGTATTGAAGTAAAACACAGTTTAAATCAAAGTCATGTTGTGTGTAACAAATGCATGCTATACTGATACAAACATTTATGCGGTATTGTTAAAATGCATACATCCAAGCCTTGAGACTGTGGCGATAAACCCTTAAACAAATTAAAGGTTTATCTAAATTATGTATATCGAATTCGGTCATTCCTTTCATCCCCTTTCCCTGGGATGTCCGGAACGGGAGTTGTCAATTCCTATGGTACCACTACCTACTAACGAACGGCGTGATCATTGTTAATGAATGTATTGTTCCATGTTAAACAAACCAAATGTCATACCAAAATGTAAGCAGGTGAAAACGATGCACTAAGTATGTAATCAAATGAACATACGTAGCGTGAAATGTAATGTAAAACGATGTACTAAGTAATGCACACAATGGGCACACCTAGCATGAAATGTAATGTAAAACGATGTACTAAGTAATGCACACAATGGGCACACCTAGCATGAAATGTAATGTAAAACGATGTACTAAGTAATGCACACAATGGGCACACCTAGCATGAAATGTAATGTAAAACGATGTACTAAGTAATGCACACAATGGGCACACCTAGCATAAAATGAAATGAAATCATGTACTATAATGTACTAATAAACATAGCAGGTATATGATGTGAAAACAGGAAAGCTTGAAAGTAACAAGTAGGCACATGTGTTCCACCCCAAAACGTTTGGAAAACAGTAAAAGAGGGGTCTATGTACTCACTTGAGATTGCTCAGATGTCTAAAGATAACCACCAAGCAATGATATAGATCACGGAATCAAACGGCACCTAATATAGGTAACTATGTTAATAAACCGGACCTAAATCGGATGATTGGATAGAATGAGGGTTTGTAAACCAAACGAGTGTAGAGACTCGTGTCATTTGGTTTAACAAAGCCTACATACTAAATGAAACCTAACATAATTGTTTACGACCCATTACGACCTGTTTAGGAAGCTTATGCTACTTTAACGCGTCGTTCGCGTGAAAAGCGTTCGGACCGCCTAACTAGTCCTATGACAAGTGTTATATGCCTAAACATGTTACATAATCAGTTATGTGACAAAAGTTTAGGTTACATATGCTTAATTACCAATTATACATGAAAAGGGTATTTTGGTAATTTACCTAAGGCATATAAACTACCTATCATACAACTACTTAAACGAAGCGACCATAAGGTATAACCTCGTAAGGTTATTCCCTATATACTATGGTCACCTAATGTGTTTGGTCGGATCCTAATGATCGACCAAATGGGTCGGGTTCGAAAGTATAAGCGATTGTTTAGATCGCTTACCTTACGACCCTATATAAGCACTAAACTAAAAGTGACGAGCTAAGCATGCTAAAACATGCTTAACTAAGTTTAGAAAAACAGGTTTGGTATCAAAACAAACGGTTTTGATACCCATAAGTAGTTTGGTTACAAAATACGCAAGAATACGTATTCTGACCGAAACTACGGCTCGTCACGGAGCCTAGATAACGTGGTAATCAGTAGGTATAGTCACTAAGGACTATAACCATCGTGATCACGCTCACGTTATGAAGTTCAAACGAACTTCGCATCGACCATAAATTGGTCAATGCAGAAAGTCAAACAAAGTTTGACTTTCGGACTCGAAAAGCAATAAAAGAACGAAAGAATACTTACGAAGGGTCCCCGAATGCTAATCTAGATCAAAATAGCTCAGGTATGAAACAAAGGTTTCAACTTAGAGCACAAATGATCAGATTCTTGTGAGAAATGTGTGCAAATGTGATGGGTATTTATAGATTTCGGGTAACCATTAAGATCGTTTCATGAAAACCGTGCTCGCATCTCATGCGTACATTTGTCAAAATGTTATGGTTACTGAAAATGGCCTATTAAGAGCTGAAAGGGCAAGTTTAGAACTTGTGGTTGTGGTTTAATCAGCTGATAATCTGCTGACTGTTTGTTATTATCTGATCTGCAGAACCCATACGCATCGTAGGGCAAAAAGTGCTACGCATCGTAGCCATACAAGTTTGGCAGATTTACACTTTTGGTCCCTGTTATGCAATAAGGTCTTTTTCGACACGTTTAAGGCCCGTTAACCCCATTTCAAAGCTCTAAAATGAAGTTAAAGTATAGGGAACTTAAAATGTGTTCAAAAATATCTCGGATGTCGGTTCGTTTGGCCGTACGGTCACGATGTTCGCTTAATTACGACGGAATACGCATAAGCGCGAAAAACGATCCAAATGACGCGACGAATGGATTTTTCTTATGGCGAACACTAAAATATAATATAGTCATGCTTACATAAATTTTTGGATGTCCGGATGTATTCAGAACGTAAGTTATGCGCGAAAATGCAAACTTGTGCACTTTTTGACACTTTTAGTCCCTGAATGACCCAAAAGTTTATTTTAGCATACCAAACCCCTCAAAGCCTATTTCTAAGCTATGTAAAGGATATTTATGGTATGTTTAACTTATGGTTATGTTCCAGAATGTTCGTTACAGTTCAAATTGACATACTTTCGCAGTTTGTCATATTTAGTCCCTGTAAGCGAATTAACTTGTTTTTTCCATACCAAAGCCTTCAAAACTTATTTCTAAGTTATGTAAAGGTTATTTAAGGTATGTTGAGTATATGTTGATGTTCTGGAGTATTTCTCGCATTAAACTGCGTACATTTACGCACTAGTTTGCGTATAGCTCTCCAGAAAGTGATGTAGAGTTTGGAATTGAACAAAAGTCAAAATATGAAAAATGTAAAACATAACAAAACAAACATTGGGATCAAATAATATTGTTTTATTGATAATAGAACTGTTCATAGTGATTACAAGCACAGTTGTTACAAGTCCTGTTTGTGAAAAAGAAAGATGGATCTTTTCGAATGTGTATCGATTATCGTGAGCTTAACAAGCTTACCATCAAGAATCGATATCCCCTACCACGAATTGATGATCTCTTTGATCAGCTACAAGGTGCTTCATATTTTTCTAAGATCGATCTGCGTTTTGGGTATCATCAACTTCATGTATTCGAAGAAGATATTCCCAAAACTACTTTCCGCACGAGATATGGTCACTACGAGTTCACCATCATGCCTTTTGGTTTGATGAATGCCCAAGCTGTTTTCATGGATTTAATGAATAGGGTTTGTAAACCTTATTTCGACAAGTTCATCATTGTATTCATTGACGACATTCTTATTTATTCGATGTCTCGAGCCGATCACGAACAACACCTTCGTCTGGCGATGGAACTCCTAAAGAAGGAACAACTTTTCGCCATATTCTCCAAGTGTGACTTCTGGCTCAAAGAAGTTCAATTTTTGGGCCATATTGTTCATGTGGATCCTTCCAAAATAGCTGCTATTAAGGATTGGAATACACCTACGACACCCACAGAATTTCATTCTTTTCTTGGTCTTGCTGGATATTATCGACGGTTTATTTTGAACTTCTCAAAAATCATGGTTCCTCTCACTGCTTTGACTAAGAAGAATAAGCCTTTTGAGTGGGGACCTAAACAAGAAGAGGCGTTCCAAACGCTGAAACAAAAACTCTGTGATGCTCTTGTTTTATCTTTGCCCGATGGAAACGATGATTTTGTTGTCTATTGTGACGCGTCGAATCTAGGCCTTGGTTGTGTTCTTATGCAAAGAGGTAAAAGTTATAGCTTATGCGTCAAGATAACTGAAGGTTCACAAGAAGAACTACACGACTCATGATCTTGAGTTGGGAGCTGTGGTCTTTGCACTCAAAATCTGGAGACACTATCTTTATGGAACGAAGTGTGTGGTTTTCACAGACCACAAAATTCTCCAGCACATTCTTAATCAGAAAGAGCTGAACATGAGACAACGACGTTGGGTTGAGCTATTGAACGATTACGATTGCGAAATTCGCTACCATCCTGGTAAGGCGAATGTCGTAGCCGATGCGCTAAGGCGAAAGGAACGAGCTAAGCTTAATTTTGTTCGCACTCTATCCGATATCCAATCTCGTGTCCTTCAAGCACAACGATCTTGTGTAACCAAAGGCTTATTGAAATATGAGCTACCACTTCAACTTGAGCTTAAACTTGAAACGAAAGATGACGGGTTACTTTATTTCAAGGATCGTTTGTGGATTCCGAAACAAGACAATCTTCGCACGTTAGTGATGGACGAATCTCACAAGTCTCGATATTCTATTCATCCTGGTGCTGAAAAAATGTACAAAGATCTTCGTACTCAGTATTGGTGGCCTAGTATGAAGAAGGATATTGCTTTGTATGTATCGAAATGCCTAACTTGTCTCAAAGTCAAGGCTGAACACCAACAACCATCTGGTTTGCTTGTACAACCACAGATACCGGTATGGAAGTGGGAGAACATTGCGATGGATCTCATCACTAGTTTCCGCGTACATCTAGAGGTCACGGTGCTATTTGGGTTATCATTGATCGATTAACGAAGTCAGCTCATTTTATACCGATTCGCGAGGATCAATCTGCTGATAAACTTGCCAAGATTTATGTTGATGAGATTGTATCTCGACATGGTGTTCCTTTGGATATCATATCTGATCGTGATGCTCGATTTTCATCTCATTTTTGGAAGACCATGCTCTGCTATGGGAACCAAACTAAATCTAAGCACTGCTTATCATCCCCAAACAGATGGATAATCCGAGAGAAACATACAAACATTGGAGGATATGCTTAGAGCATGTGTGATAGACTTTGGCAGTAATTGGGATTCTCATCTACCGCTGATCGAGTTCTCTTACAACAATAGTTATCATGCTAGCATCAATATGGCACCGTTCGAAGCTTTATACGGTCGAAAATGTCGTTCACCTGTCTGTTGGAATGAGATCGGTGAATGTAACAACTGTGCTTGTAATCACTATGAACAGTTCTGTTATCAATAAAACAATGTTATTTGATCCCAATGTCTGTTTTGTTATGTTATACATTTTTCATGTTTTGACTTTTATGAAATTTCAAACTCTACATCGCTTTCTGGAGAGTTATACGCAAACTAGTGCGTAAACGTACTCAGTTTAATGCGAGAAATACTCTGGAACATCAACATATACTCAACATACCTTAAATAACCTTTACATAACTTAGAAATAAGTTTTGAAGGCTTTGGTATAGCAAAAACAAGTTAATTCGCTTACAGGGACTAAATATGACAAACTGCGAAAGTATGTCAATTTGAACTGTAACGAACATTCCGGAACATGACCATAAGTTAAACACACCTTAAATATCCTTTACATAGCTTAGAAATAGGCTTTGAGGGGTTCGGTGTGCTAAAATAAACTTTTGGGACATTCAGGGACTAAAAGTGTCAAAAAGTGCACAAGTTTGCATTTTCGCGCATAACTTACGTTCTGAATACATCTGGACATCCAAAAATTTATGTAAGCATGACTACATTATATTTTAGTGTTCGCCTTAAGAAAAATCCATTCGTTGCGTCATTTGGATCGTTTTTCGCGCTTATGCGTATTCCGTCGTAATTAACCGAACATCGCGACCGTACGGCCAAACGAACCGACATCCGAGATATTTTTGAGCATGTTTTAAGTTCCCTATACTTTAACTTCATTTTAGAGCTTTGAAATGGGGTTAACGGGCCTTAAACATGTCAAAAATGGGCTGAATGCATGACAGGGACCAAAACTGTAAATCTGCCAAAGTTGTTACCTTACGGACCTCAACATTGGCAGCTTTGAGGTC
Organism: Helianthus tuberosus; assembly: GCA_030545235.1. Classification (NCBI taxonomy): domain Eukaryota; kingdom Viridiplantae; phylum Streptophyta; class Magnoliopsida; order Asterales; family Asteraceae; genus Helianthus; species Helianthus tuberosus. Next base: position 104,352,228 of record CM060360.1, read on the forward strand.
CGTAAAGCAGTCTGCAGACCAGATTCAATGTTTTAATCAGCTGTTTGCAGCTGTTTAATCCTCCTCCACATGTTTTAAGTTGATGTGTCACAAAGTTAAGGAGCATATGTGGCTCCATAAACCTTTCAACAAGTGTACGGACTAGATCTTTTCCCCTTTTCCAAGAAACGATCTCAACGGTGGACCGAAAACTATAAATACCCCATCACCCCTTTGCAAAAATTACTAGAAATTTGATTTGAGAAACTCTAAGTTGAAACATTAGTTTCATACCTGAGATTTTCGAATTGAGTTTAGCATTCGGGGACCCTTCGTAAGTATTCTTTCGTTCTTTTCCTTACTTTTACTGCTTTTCGAGTCAGAAAGTCAAACTTTGTTTGACTTTCAGCGTTGACCAGTAATGGTCAATGCGAAGTTCGGTTGAACTTCGCAACGTGATTGTAATCACGATGGTCATAGTCCCTTGGGACTATGCCCACTGATTACCACGTTGTCTAGAGTCGTAGGGTAGGCGATCTAATAAATCGCCTATACCTTCGAACTCGACCCATTTGGTCGATCATTAGGATCCGACCAAACACATTAGGTGACCATAGTAGGTAGGGAATAACCTTCCGAGGTTATGCCCTATGGTCACATCGTTTAAGTAGTTGTATGATAGGTAGTTTATATGCCTTAGGTAAATTACCAGAATACCCTTTTCATGTATAATTGGTAATTAAGCATATGTAACCTAAACCTTTGTCACATAATTGATTATGTAATATGTTTAGGCATATAACACTTGTCATAGGGCTAGTTAGGCGGTCCGAACGCGTTTCACGCGAACGACGCGTTAAAGTAGCATAAGCTACCTAAACGGGTCGTAATGGGTCGTAGACACTTAGGTTAAGTTTCATTTAGCATGTAGGCCTTTTTAAACCATATCACGTGAGTTCCTACACTCATTTGGTTTACAAACCCTAATGCTACCCAGTCTTCCGAGTTAGGTCCGGTTTATTAACATAGTTACCTATATTAGGTGCCGTTTGATTCCGAGATCTCTAGCGTTGCTTGGTGATTATCTTTAGACAACTGAGCAATCTCAAGTGAGTACATAGACCCCTCTTTTACTGTTTTCCAAACTGTTTTGGGGTGGAACACATGTGCCTACTTGTTACTTTCATGCTTTCCTGTTTTCACATCATATACATGCTATATTCGTTAGTACATTATAGTACATGATTACATTACATTTTATGCTAGGTGTGCCCATTGTGTGCATTACTTGGTACATTGTTTTACATTACATTTTATGCTAGGTGTGCCCATTGTGTGCATTACTTAGTACATTGTTTTACATTACATTTTATGCTAGGTGTGCCCATTGTGTGCATTACTTAGTACATTGTTTTACATTACATTTTATGCTAGGTGTGCCCATTGTGTGCATTACTTAGTACTTTGTTTTACATTACATTTCATGCTAGGTGTGCCCATTTTGTGCATTACTTAGTACATCGTTTTACATGACATTTCACGCTATGTATGTTCATTTGATTACATACTTAGTGCATTATTTTCACATGCTTACATTTTGGGTATGACATTTGGTTTGTTTACATGGGACAATACATTCATTAACACCGATCATGCCGTTCGTTAGTAGGTAGTGGTACCATAGGAATTGACAACTCCCGTTCCGGACATCCCAGGGAAAGGGGACAGAAAGGAATGACCGAATTCGTTGATATAAGACAGATAGACCTTTAATTTGTTTAAAGGGTTTATCACCACAGTCGCAAGGCTTGGATGTATGCATTTTCACAATACCGCATAAATGTTCATATTAAATAGTTGCATGCATTTATACAAAACATAGCTTTGATTTAAACCAAGTTTTACTTCAATACTTTGTTTTTGTGCATATGGTTTAGTTTGAGACATTTCACTTGCCATACATGACATTTTGACATAGACATTTGACATTTTGACATAGACATTTGACATGGATATTTGACATAGACATTTGACATGGATATTTGACATAGACATTTGACATGGATATTTGACATAGACATTTGACATGGATATTTGACATAGACATTTGACATGGATATTTGACATAGACATTTGACATGATTTACATTTGACATATTATTCAATACATTTGACAATTGGTTTAAACATAGACTTCTTACATTGGTTGGTTTGGTTGATTAAGTGATTAAGTAACGATGCGTGTGTAATATGATACAAGCATGGTGGATACGCCGCTGGTACTTCCTATATATAAGTGTTTGTATGGTATTACATGTCGTAACGTTATTTGAATCATTTCAATATTGAGACATAGAACATTTTATATAAATAACATATTTTTCACAAGACATTGATTTACAAACAACTTATCTCATACAAACACATTTTTACATGGTCATTTATTTAACCTGACATTTACTTATACATATCATCTGATCTTATTATTTTCAAATGATTTACAAGACAAAGCAAATTACAAGGTTCATGACTAAACATTTTTCTTAAACATAAGTCATGAATCCTATTGTCACAAACCTATGTATCTCACAGGCATTTTTATGCTGACGTACCTATTTTCACATGTGTTTTCAGGTGCTTTTCCATAGTATGTTGATCATGATACTAGGGCGGACCTGTGCCTTAGAGACTTTAAAAGAAGATAGACTATGTTTAATTATGTTCTGAACTCCTTAATTCATGTTTAAGACGATGTAACACCTTTGTTTATAAATAAAATACAACTTTGTATGCCATGGTTATGAAACAATTAATTCTGTTGCAACACGCCCTGATGTTTCCGCCGCGGTTTGTTGTTTTACGCGGTCGGGGTGTGACAGAAGAGTTGGTATCAGAGCCAATGGTTATAGGGAATTAGGTTATTAGTAATGCTTTGACCTAGACTATAACTTTTCTAGGAACCTAACACAAGTTATCTTGTGTTTAGATCTTAAAAGATGTACATCACCTATCCTTAGGTGATTAACAAAACAAGGAACCAAAATTTTTCCGAAACGATTTTTGAAAAACAATCATCTGTTTTTGAATAAATTTTTACAAGGTTTTGAACCCTCAATTGTAAGGTTTTGAACCCTCTGTTATATGGTTTTGAACCCTTTTCAGTATTGGTTTTTGGCCTTGTGCCTTCAAATTTTCAAAATCCCGTCAAACGTTTTGGGTTTTAAATAATGTGAACATGTGCAAACTGGAAGGGTGAATGCCTGTATTCTGGGTTTTCTGTCTAGGCAAGCACTTCGTATACATCTCAACCAGACGCGAGACCAGTTGTGCTTACCTGGGAATTCTTGGAGTGAGTGTTCACTTATAGGCGAGCATGTCTTCGCTAATACATTATTTTGACCCATTTACTTTGATTAGTCACTGTGTGTCGTTTGTTTGCTTTGTGATACGAACGAATGACCACCATCTTTGCTCTTGTTGATTTTGTTTCATCTCATTCTTTTCATCCAATCATCTCACTCGTTTCTTTTCATGTTTTCCTCTTTTAGAATGCCTCCTCGACGCGAGAACCAGATAGCAACTGCCGAGCTGGCAGAAATTATTGCGCAGCAAATGGCTGCTCAATTCCCAAATCTCTTTGCTCAATGGCAACAAGCCAACAACAACAACAATGGTCCGTGCAAATACAAGGATTTTAATCAGGCTAAACCACTCAAGTTTAGTGGTTCTGAAGGGGCAACTGGGCTTCTTCAGTGGTTTGAGAGCATAGAGAATACTTTTCGCCACGTGCAGTGTCTCGAAAATCGCAAGGTCGAGTTTGCTTCGAGCGTATTTCAGAAGAGGGCTTTGACATGGTGGAACGGGGTTATGAGGGACCAAGGTGCAGAATTTGCTCTCGCACAGACATGGGCTGAACTTAGGGCCCTGATGATGAGGGAATTCTGTCCTCGTCATGAGCAGCGAGCGTTGGAGAAAGAGTTTGATGTTTTGAAGCAAGATAGTGGTGAGCATAGGGCTTATACTGATCGGTTTGAAGAGTTGAGTTTGCTTTGCCCGACTATGGTTACCCCACTTGACAAGGCTATCGAAAGATACATCGACGGCCTACCTGACTCGGTACAAGACATTCTTACTGGTAGTGAACCTGCCACACTTCGTCAGGCGATCGAGTTATCTGCGACATTGACTGAGTCGCAGGTCCGGAAGAACAAGTTACACAGGAAGGGTGACAAGGGCAAGAAGCAGTCGGCTGACAAGGAAGATAGCAAGAAAGGTCAAAACTTGAATGGAAAGAACTCTGGTTCTTCGAAGAGGTCAAGGAAGCGTAAGGCTTCCCAAAATTTTGCTATCACTGCTCAAGCTAACCAGGCAGCTCCCAACCAACCCGCACAGCTTCCAGCAAAGAAACCCTATACAGGGAATGCACCTTTGTGCAATAGATGCAACAGTCACCACTAGCCGCAACTTCCATGCCGTTTCTGTACTAACTGTGGGAAGTCAGGCCATCTTGCCAATGATTGTCGGTCTGCTCAGAATCCCGCGGTTCAGAACCCGGTTCAACAAGTTGCTCAGCAACAGGGTCAAGCTGCAAGACCACAATACCCACCGGGTGCTTGTTATAATTGTGGGGATCTGACCCACTACAGGAATCGGTGCCCAAGACTGGCGAACCAGAACCAGAACCAGAACCAGAACCAGAACCAGAATCCGGCTCCGGCTCCGGCTCGAGGCCGAGTCTTTAACATGAATGCCCAAGAGGCACAGGCTGACGATAATGTGGTGAACGGTACGTTCTTTATTAATAATCAGCCTGCATCTGTTCTTTTCGATTCCGGTGCCGATAAGAGTTTCTTGTCATTATCTTTTGAGCAAATGCTTCGCGTGTCTAGAACGAAACTAGGCAAATCTTTGACAGTAGAGGTAGCTAGTGGTGAACCCATTATTCTTGATTCTGTTCTTCACAACTGCCAGTTGAACCTTAACGACCATCTTTTTCCTATTGACCTCGCGCCTATGCAACTTGGAAGCTTCGATGTTATTGTGGGAATGGATTGGTTATCCAAGCATCACGCAGAGATAGTTTGTTCTAAGAAGATTGTTCGTGTGCCGCTTTCGACAGGCGAGATCCTACAGGTTCAAGGTGAGAAGCCTACCGGTGGTCTCAGACTCATGTCTTGTTTTAAAGCTCGGAAGTATCTGCAGAAGAACTATGTGGCTTTCTTAGCACATGTTACAGAAGATAAAGGCAAGGGTAAGGCTATTTCAGATATTCCTGTCGTTCGGGATTATTCTGAAGTGTTCCCTGAAGATTTACCTGGTCTACCTCCAGTACGCCAAGTCGAGTTCCGCATTGATCTCGTACCTGGTGCAAATCCCACAGCCAGAGCTCCATATCGTCTTGCACCGTCTGAGATGCAAGATTTGTCCAAACAGCTTCAGGAGCTCTCTGACAAAGGTTTTATCCGTCCTAGCTTTTCACCTTGGGGTGCTCCCGTTCTTTTTGTCAAGAAGAAGGATGGATCCTTTAGGATGTGTATCGATTATCGTGAGCTTAATAAGCTTACCATCAAGAATCGATATCCTCTACCTCGCATAGACGACCTCTTTGATCAGTTACAGGGCGCGTCTTATTTCTCGAAGATTGATCTGCGATCTGGATATCATCAACTTCGGGTGCAAGAAGAAGACATTCCGAAGACAGCGTTCCGTACTCGTTATGGGCATTATGAATTCACAGTCATGCCATTCGGTTTGACTAATGCTCCTGCTGTTTTCATGGACTTAATGAATAGGGTCTGCAAACCTTATTTGGATCAGTTCGTCATTGTTTTTATTGACGACATCTTGATTTACTCTAAGACGCGAGCTGACCACGAGCAGCATCTTCGTCTTACTCTAGAACTCCTAAAGAAAGAACAACTTTTCGCAAAATTCTCCAAGTGCGAATTTTGGCTTAAAGAAGTTCAATTTTTGGGGCATGTTATCAACGAACGAGGTATTCATGTACATCCCTCCAAGATCAGTGCGATCAAGGATTGGGATACACCTACTATGTCACACCCCCAAAATCCACCCGCGGAGTATCACCGCTTGGAGGCGTGACTGACCAGGATCAAGCCATCAATCATATCAAGCATAGTATATAAGTGTAAAAGTAGGAAAATGTAATTCATCTTGACATGACTGATGTTTATAACCAAACATTGTTTAAGTAGCGGAAGCATAATAATGAAAACCCAAAGTAAGTTATAAGTTCAAATATCGTCCACGATCCGTATCCCACAACGACCTGCTCCTCCCTGTGCAAGCTCCATATGTACCTAAGGTCCTGCAAGGCATGCAAGAGAGAGTCAACAACTAGTTGAGCGAGTTCACAGTTAATAGTTCAGTAATAGTATAGCGTGAGTAGTAGTATGTTCGTTCGTTACAATGTATCGTATTAGTTTCCATCGCGGCCAATGTCCTTGGCAGGTGTGCGAAGATGTTGGGGAATGTTATTCCCCAAGTTTTTCTAGACTAGGTTTGTTTGTATCGCGGCCAATGTCCTTGGCAGGTGTGCGAAGATGTCGTAAGTTTAGTTCGCAGCCAATGTCCTTGGCAGGTGTGCGAAGCCAGTCATAATATCGCGGCCAATGTCCTTGGCAGGTGTGCGAAGATCGTTCAATAAGTGTTACTAGTCTAGCAGTAGGTTCTGTCATCTATGTATGTACAGTCATTATCAAAACCCCATTCCCCCCTGGGAACCCCATGCCTTGGCTTGTGTGAACTCACCTTGGTTTGCTCGGTATGCTAAGTGTATGCTCGCAAATAATCAATCACGTCCTAAAGTATGCACGTATGTGAAATCAGTTTGTGTCCAGGTTATGCACGTATAAACAGGTAACATGTAAACACAATCATACTAGTCATGTTTGGCATTTAACAGCAGTTAAATATTCCAGTTAACACTTAACAGAATTAACTCAAGTTACTGTGCAGACTAACTGTTCGGCGAAACACTCATAATGGCGAAACACAAATTAGCGAAACACAGCATCGGCGAAACACACATAGTGGCGAAACACAAATTGACGAAACATATTCTGTTTCGTCGTGGCTTTGCTTGGCGAAACAAAATTCTATTTCGTCGGCAGTCCTTGGCGAAACACTTTCTGTTTCGCCAAGAGGTCTATTTCGTCAAACCTGTTTCGTGTGAATATCAGTTACGTCAATCAGTTACATGCAGCAAACCCTAATCATGCTAACAGCCGTCATCAACATCATCGATCATCAACAACACAGAAATCATTCATATTCATGTATCTTAGTCTCATGTATTACCTCCAACACATCGTATCATATCAAGCTTACGTAATACGTTCATGCGAAATCCTTTCCTATGTATATGTGTATTATCAGTTTAACGACAAGCAAAACATATATTATCTACAGAATAGCAAACCCTGATAATGAACATATTAATCAATTTCACAATCAATATCGATACGTGACCTCCAATTCTACAAACCCTAGCTATGATTATCATGCGGATTGATCGATAGAACAGAATACACATTTAACACATAACAATCAGAACATAAACAATCGATCAACATCCGATATATCTCAAACAAATCAAACAAGAATTAACACTAACCGCAATAACAAAGTATGATCGATCTAGCGGGTTTCGGAGTAACACAAGGTTGCCGTCACAGTGAGAGCTCTAGGGTTTCGGTTGTTATGATGAAAGTGTGAAACTGATGTTGTTTTACGTGTTAAGACTCGAAATAACATGTTGGGCCCGGACTGGGCTTCGGCGGATCTGGGCTCGGCGAAACACACTGTTTCGTCGAGATGTAGATGGCGAAACAAGTTCTGTTTCGTCGGAACTGGTTATGGCGAAACACTCTTGTGTTTCGTCGGATTCTTTTATGGTTTGCTAGTTTAAATTTTACAAACAGTACACAAGTTATACAATCACACATAACCATGCAAACACACTAGGTTTTATCATAACACAACCATATAGTCAAAGTCAACGTGCATTAAATGCGAATAAAGAACGTCGGAAATTCGAGTTGTCACATTATCCCCAACTTGAAAGAAATTTCGTCCCGAAATTTAGCATGCAGTTACTGAGGAAGCTAGTAGTGTGACGTTGTTTACCTGTGTCGTATCGCGGCTCCTCGAGCAGGTTTGCGAAGATTACTGGTTTTCTTGGGGTGTCACATTATCCCCCTGTTGATTTGGAATTTCGTCCCGAAATTCTGTATTGGTAGCTTCAGCCTCAGTAGTATTTGCATTGGTTCCGAATAACTGGGGATATTTGAGTTCCATTTGATCTTCACGCTCCCAGGTGAACTCTGGGCCGCGGCGGGAGTTCCAACGAACTCGTACAAGAGGGATTCTCGTGTTCTTGAGGACCTTAACATCCCGGTCCGTGATTTCAACAGGTTCCTCGACGAAGTTCAACCGTTCGTCGATAGTGAGTTCCTTCAAGGGAACTACGTGGGTCTCATCTGACGTACATTTCTTCAGATTCGACACGTGAAAGACGTTGTGAACTGCACTGAGTTCAGGTGGTAAGTTCAATCTGTAGGCCACTTTGCCTATTTTCTCAATAACCTCGAAAGGTCCAACATATCGTGGATTTAGTTTGCCGCGTTTGCCAAAACGAACCACACCCTTCCAGGGTGAAACTTTAAGTACCGCTCGATCCCCAACCTGGAATTCGAGTAGTTTCCTGTCTAAATCAGCATATGCTTTCTGACGGTCGCGTGCTGCCGCCATGCGTTGTCGTATTTGTGCAATCTTTTCTGTAGTATCGACTACCATTCAAACACACTAGGTTTTATCATAACACAACCATATAGTCAAAGTCAACGTGCATTAAATGCGAATAAAGAACGTCGGAAATTCGAGTTGTCACATTACTACTCCTACTGAAGTTCGTTCTTTTCTTGGTCTAGCGGGTTATTATCGCCGCTTCATAGAAAACTTCTCTAAGATTGCAGTTCCACTAACTGCTCTAACTCAGAAGAAAATGCCCTTTTACTGGGGGATTCAAACAAGAGGAAGCTTTTCAACACCTGAAGCAGAAGCTTTGCGATGCGCCTGTTCTATCATTGCCTGAGGGTGATGATGATTTTGTTGTGTATTGTGATGCATCGAAATTGGGTCTTGGCTGTGTTCTTATGCAAAGGAACAAAGTCATAGCCTATGCATCAAGGCAGTTGAAGATACATGAGAAGAACTACACCACTCATGATCTTGAGTTGGGTGCAGTTGTCTTTGCTCTAAAGATCTGGAGACACTATTTGTATGGTACAAAATGTGTGGTTTTCACAGACCACAAAAGTCTTCAGCATATCTTCAACCAGAAAGAACTCAACATGAGACAACGACGTTGGGTTGAGCTTTTAAACGACTATGATTGCGAAATTCGCTATCATCCTGGTAAGGCGAATGTCGTGGCTGATGCATTGAGTCGTAAGGAACGTACTAAGCTTCATTGTGTACGTGTTCAATCTGTTATTCAAGCTCGATCCGATATTCAAGCACGCATTTCTCAAGCTCAACAATCTTGTGTTTCACAAGGATTGATGGATAAGGAATTTCCCTATCACATAACACCTGCTCTGGAACTGAAGGACGATGGATCATATTACTTCATGAACCGTTTGTGGGTCCCAAGCCAGGATGATCTTCGTACCTTGCTTATGGATGAAGCCCATAAGTCTCGTTATTCTATTCATCCGGGCTCAGATAAAATGTATAAGGATCTTCGTATTCACTATTGGTGGCCTGGTATGAAGAAAGACATTGCCTTATACGTATCAAAATGCCTTACTTTCCTTAAGGTTAAGGCTGAACATCAGCGTCCTTCTGGTTTATTGGAGCAACCAGAGATTCCAGTTTGGAAATGGGAAAACATTACTATGGATCTTATTACCAAACTCCCGCGCACTAAGAAAGGTCATGATGCCATCTGGGTAGTCGTTGATCGTCTTACAAAGTCAGCGCATTTCTTGCCAATCCGCGAGGATTTTCCTACTGACAGACTTGCTCAAATCTATGTTGATGAAATAGTAGCTCGACATGGTGTTCCGTTGAACATCATTTCTGACAGAGATGCTCGTTTCACTTCTCACTTTTGGAGAACCATGCAATCTGCTATGGGGACCCAAGTTAATCTGAGCACAGCTTATCATCCACAAACGGATGGTCAATCTGAGAGAACAATCCAGACTCTGGAGGATATGCTAAGAGCTTGTGTGATCGATTTTGGTGGTAGCTGGGATTCACATCTTAAATTGATTGAATTCTCCTACAACAACAGTTATCACACTAGCATCAAAATGGCTCCTTTCGAAGCTCTCTATGGTCGAAAATGTCGTTCACCAGTCTGCTGGAATGAGATTGGCGAGGCTCAACTTACTGGACCTGCCCTCATTTTAGAGACAACTGACAAGGTCAAGAAAGTTCGTGATAACCTTCAGGCAGCTAGAAGCCGTCAGAAGATTTACGCGGACCCAAAACGCAAAGCCTTGGAATTTCAAGTCGGTGATCGAGTATTACTTAAGGTCTCACCTTGGAAAGGTGTGATCAGATTTGGAAAGAAAGGAAAACTTGCACCTAGATACGTTGGACCATTCAAGATCGTCGAAAGAATCGGAAAGGTAGCCTACAGACTTGAGTTACCTCCTGAACTGGGAAATGTTCATCCAACTTTTCACGTGTCAAATCTCAAGAAGTGTACAGCTGATGAGAACTTCTCCATACCGCTTGACGAAATTCGTGTTGGCAAAACACTGAAATTTGTTGAGAAACCAGTGGAAATCATGGAACGTGAAGTCAAGTGGCTTAAACGCAAGCGCATTCCTTTGGTCAAAGTTCGCTGGGAAGCTAAACGTGGACCTGAGTTTACTTGGGAACGCGAAGATCAAATGAAGGCGAAATATCCACATCTTTTTCCACGAGTTTCCTCTAAATAAATTTCAGGACGAAATTTCCACAAGTAGGGGAGACTGTAACAACTGTGCTTGTAATCACTATGAACAGTTCTGTTATCAATAAAACAATGTTATTTGATCCCAATGTCTGTTTTGTTATGTTATACATTTTTCATGTTTTGACTTTTATGAAATTTCAAACTCTACATCGCTTTCTGGAGAGTTATACGCAAACTAGTGCGTAAACGTACTCAGTTTAATGCGAGAAATACTCCGGAACATCAACATATACTCAACATACCTTAAATAACCTTTACATAACTTAGAAATAAGTTTTGAAGGCTTTGGTATAGCAAAAACAAGTTAATTCGCTTACAGGGACTAAATATGACAAACTACGAAAGTATGTCAATTTGAACTGTAACGAACATTCCGAAACATGACCATAAGTTAAACACACCTTAAATATCCTTTACATAGCTTAGAAATAGGCTTTGAGGGGTTCGGTGTGCTAAAATAAACTTTTGGGACATTCAGGGACTAAAAGTGTCAAAAAGTTCACAAGTTTGCATTTTCGCGCATAACTTACGTTCTGAATACATCTGGACATCCAAAAATTTATGTAAGCATGACTACATTATATTTTAGTGTTCGCCTTAAGAAAAATCCATTCGTTGCGTCATTTGGATCGTTTTTCGCGCTTATGCGTATTCCGTCGTAATTAACCGAACATCGCTACCGTACGGCCAAACGAACCGACATCCGAGATATTTTTGAGCATGTTTTAAGTTCCCTATACTTTAACTTCATTTTAGAGCTTTGAAATGGGGTTAACGGGCCTTAAACATGTCAAAAATGGGCTGAATGCATGACAGGGACCAAAACTGTAAATCTGCCAAAGTTGTTACCTTACGGACCTCAACATTGGCAGCTTTGAGGTCCGTAAAGCAGTCTGCAGACCAGATTCAATGTTTTAATCAGCTGTTTGCAGCTGTTTAATCCTCCTCCACATGTTTTAAGTTGATGTGTCACAAAGTTAAGGAGCATATGTGGCTCCATAAACCTTTCAACAAGTGTACGGACTAGATCTTTTCCCCTTTTCCAAGAAACGATCTCAACGGTGGACCGAAAACTATAAATACCCCATCACCCCTTTGCAAAAATTACTAGAAATTTGATTTGAGAAACTCTAAGTTGAAACATTAGTTTCATACCTGAGATTTTCGAATTGAGTTTAGCATTCGGGGACCCTTCGTAAGTATTCTTTCGTTCTTTTCCTTACTTTTACTGCTTTTCGAGTCAGAAAGTCAAACTTTGTTTGACTTTCAGCGTTGACCAGTAATGGTCAATGCGAAGTTCGGTTGAACTTCGCAACGTGATTGTAATCACGATGGTCATAGTCCCTTGGGACTATGCCCACTGATTACCACGTTGTCTAGAGTCGTAGGGTAGGCGATCTAATAAATCGCCTATACCTTCGAACTCGACCCATTTGGTCGATCATTAGGATCCGACCAAACACATTAGGTGACCATAGTAGGTAGGGAATAACCTTCCGAGGTTATGCCCTATGGTCACATCGTTTAAGTAGTTGTATGATAGGTAGTTTATATGCCTTAGGTAAATTACCAGAATACCCTTTTAATGTATAATTGGTAATTAAGCATATGTAACCTAAACCTTTGTCACATAACTGATTATGTAATATGTTTAGGCATATAACACTTGTCATAGGGCTAGTTAGGCGGTCCGAACGCGTTTCACGCGAACGACGCGTTAAAGTAGCATAAGCTACCTAAACGGGTCGTAATGGGTCGTAGACACTTAGGTTAAGTTTCATTTAGCATGTAGGCCTTGTTAAACCATATCACGTGAGTTCCTACACTCATTTGGTTTACAAACCCTAATGCTACCCAGTCTTCCGAGTTAGGTCCGGTTTATTAACATAGTTACCTATATTAGGTACCGTTTGATTCCGAGATCTCTAGCGTTGCTTGGTGATTATCTTTAGACAACTGAGCAATCTCAAGTGAGTACATAGACCCCTCTTTTACTGTTTTCCAAACTGTTTTGGGGTGGAACACATGTGCCTACTTGTTACTTTCATGCTTTCCTGTTTTCACATCATATACATGCTATATTCGTTAGTACATTATAGTACATGATTACATTACATTTTATGCTAGGTGTGCCCATTGTGTGCATTACTTGGTACATTGTTTTACATTACATTTTATGCTAGGTGTGCCCATTGTGTGCATTACTTAGTACATTGTTTTACATTACATTTTATGCTAGGTGTGCCCATTGTGTGCATTACTTAGTACATTGTTTTACATTACATTTTATGCTAGGTGTGCCCATTGTGTGCATTACTTAGTACATTGTTTTACATTACATTTTATGCTAGGTGTGCCCATTGTGTGCATTACTTAGTACTTTGTTTTACATTACATTTCATGCTAGGTGTGCCCATTGTGTGCATTACTTAGTACATCGTTTTACATGACATTTCACGCTATGTATGTTCATTTGATTACATACTTAGTGCATTATTTTCACATGCTTACATTTTGGGTATGACATTTGGTTTGTTTACATGGGACAATACATTCATTAACACCGATCATGCCGTTCGTTAGTAGGTAGTGGTACCATAGGAATTGACAACTCCCGTTCCGGACATCCCAGGGAAAGGGGACAGAAAGGAATGACCGAATTCGTTGATATAAGACAGATAGACCTTTAATTTGTTTAAAGGGTTTATCACCACAGTCGCAAGGCTTGGATGTATGCATTTTCACAATACCGCATAAATGTTCATATTAAATAGTTGCATGCATTTATACAAAACATAGCTTTGATTTAAACCAAGTTTTACTTCAATACTTTGTTTTTGTGCATATGGTTTAGTTTGAGACATTTCACTTGCCATACATGACATTTTGACATAGACATTTAACATTTTGACATAGACATTTGACATGGATATTTGACATAGACATTTGACATGGATATTTGACATAGACATTTGACATGGATATTTGACATAGACATTTGACATGGATATTTGACATAGACATTTGACATGGATATTTGACATAGACATTTGACATGGATATTTGACATAGACATTTGACATGATTTACATTTGACATATTATTCAATACATTTGACAATTGGTTTAAACATAGACTTCTTACATTGGTTGGTTTGGTTGATTAAGTGATTAAGTAACGATGCGTGTGTAATATGATACAAGCATGGTGGATACGCCGCTGGTACTTCCTATATATAAGTGTTTGTATGGTATTACATGTCGTAACGTTATTTGAATCATTTCAATATTGAGACATAGAACATTTTATATAAATAACATATTTTTCACAAGACATTGATTTACAAACAACTTATCTCATACAAACACATTTTTACATGGTCATTTATTTAACCTGAGATTTACTTATACATATCATCTGATCTTATTATTTTCAAATGATTTACAAGACACAGCAAATTACAAGGTTCATGACTAAACATTTTTCTTAAACATAAGTCATGAATCCTATTGTCACAAACCTATGTATCTCACAGGCATTTTTATGCTGACGTACCTATTTTCACATGTGTTTTCAGGTGCTTTTCCATAGTATGTTGATCATGATACTAGGGCGGACCTGTGCCTTAGAGACTTTAAAAGAAGATAGACTATGTTTAATTATGTTCTGAACTCCTTAATTCCTGTTTAAGACGATGTAACACCTTTGTTTATAAATAAAATACAACTTTGTATGCCATGGTTATGAAACAATTAATTCTGTTGCAACACGCCCCGATGTTTCCGCCGCGGTTTGTTGTTTTACGCGGTCGGGGTGTGACAGTGAAGCTCAGCTTACTGGACCTGAGCTCATTCTGGAAACAACAGATAAAATCAAGAAAATCCGCGATAACCTTCTGACAGCTAGAAGCCGTCAAAAGAGTTACGAGGATATGCGATGCAAGCCCTTGGAATTTCAAGTCGGAGACCGTGTCCTACTCAAGGTATCCCCTTGGAAGGGAGTGGTGAGATTTTGAAGAAAGAAAAACTTGCACCATGATATGTTGGACCATTTAAGATTGTTGAAAGAATCGGAAAGGCTGCCTATCGACGAAATTCAAGATGATCTTCATATTCCACTCGATGAAATTCAAGATGATGACACGATGCACTTTGTCGAGAAACCTGTGGAGATAATGGACCGTGCAATTTACGAAAGTGTTTAGCCAATACTAATCTTCATATTCCACTCGACAAAATTCAAGATGATGACATGATGCACTTTGTCGAGAAACCTGTGGAGATAATGGACCGTGCAGCCAAGCAACTGAAGAACAAGCGAATACGATTAGTCAAGGTTCACTGGGAGTCCAAACGTGGCCCAGTGTTTACTTGGGAGTGTGAGGACCAAATGAAAGCGAAGTATCCGCATTTGTTTTCACAAATTTCCTCTAGTTAAAATTTCGGGACGAAATTTCCTAAAGTAGGGGAGACTATGACAACTGTGCTCTGTAAACAATGTACGATGTAAAACAATATCAATTATCAATAAAACGATGTGTTTTGGTGTTAATATATGTGTATTTGTGTTTGATAATTTTACGATTTGATTCTAGTTTGATTTCAAGCTTTAAATCGCTTTCTGGAAAGTTATACGCAAACGATGCGTACACATAGTTAGTTTAACATGACAAACACTTCAGAACAGTGCTATAGGCTTAACATACCTTAAATAACCTTTACATAACTTAGAAATAAGTTTTGGATGGTTTGGTGTAACGAAAACAAGTTTATTCGATCGCATGGACTATTTGTGTCAAACTGTGAAACTATGCCGATTCGTACTGTAACGAACATTCTGTAACATGATCATAAGTTAAACATACCCTAAATATCATTTACATAGCTTAGAAATAGGCTTTGAGGGGTTCGGTATGCGAAAATAAACTTATTTGATCAACAGGGACTAAAAGCGTCAAAAAGTGAATAAGTTTGCATTTTCGCGCATATCTTACGTTCTGAACATATCCGAACATCCAAAAATTTTTGTAATCATTAAAATATTTTATTTTAGTGATTGGAATGCAAAAATACCATTCGTCGCATAATTTGGATCGATTTCGCGTCCGTTCGAGTTTTCGTCGTAATTAACCGAATAACGAGACCGTACGACCAAACGCACCGACATCAAAGATAATTTCAATCATGTTTCAAGTCCCCTATGCTTTAACATCCTTGTAGAGCCTTGAAAATGGGTTAACGGGGTTTAAACGCTTCGAAAATGGCTTAAACATGCTGCAGGGACCATTTCTGCCATTTTGTGAAAGTTTCTGCACCTGGGTACTGGTGGTGTCGAGCCACAGCAACATGGTGGTGCTGTGGTGGCACGCGAGCCCTTCATGTTGACAGAATTTTAGTTTTCAGCAACCAACTTGAACTTGGGGGTCTTTTATGCAACTTTCTCAATACTATGAACTAGTTTTGGAGCTCCCATTGTATACAAAACCATGTTCCACAAGTGTATGGTGAGATTTGAGTCTTGATTCTTGCAAAAACACTTGTCAAGATCTTGTAAACTCAAGACTTACTATAAATACCCACTTGCTCATTCACATTTCTTCACACCATTTGATCTCAATTCTTCTCTAAGTTGAAGCTCTCACTTATGAAGCTTCATACCAGAGAATTTTGAGTTCAAATCTTCCTTGCTTGGACCCTTTGTAAGCTTCTTTCATGCTTTTATTGCTTTTCGATCATGAAAGTCATTTGACCATGAATTTGGTCAACACAAAGTTCGTTTGAACTTTGCAACGTGAGCGTTATCACGATGGTTATAGTCCCTTGTGACTATACCTACTGATTACCACGTTGATTAGTCGAAGTGACGAGTCAAAGTTTCGGTCAAAATATGTGTTTATGCGTATTGGATTTTATCGCCCCCAACGATTGGCTATTGGCCGATGCCACCATCAACTATCACTTTGACGTCCGTCACCCCCAACTTAACACTTAGTGTGTTCTGTGACCACGTCGTTAACTAATCACTAACACTTAGTGTGTCCTAAGATCCCTAAAACCTTTCTAAGATCCCAATGACACCCCCCAAAAGTATAGTACCAAGATCGAAAGTTAGTGATCAACTAACGACGTGGTGACAGAACACACAAGGTGTTAAGTTGGGGTTGAAGGGCGTTAAAGTGATAGTTTGGGGTGGCAGCGGCAAATAGCCAATAGTTAGGGGAGATAAAATCCAATAACCCTTTGCAACGAAGCTATTTTTGGGTATCAAAACACTTTGTTTTGATATCAAACTTGTTTTCTAACTTTTTTAACTCGTCACTTTTAGTCTAGTGCTTGTTTAGGGTCGTAAGTCAAGCGGTGTAAACCACCGCTTAGACTTTCGAACCCGACCCGTTTGGTCAATCGTTAGGATCCGACCAAGCATATTTTGTGACCATAGTTGTATAGGGAATAACCTTCCGAGGTTATAACTTATGGTCACTTAGTTTAATTAGTTGTATGATAGGTAGTTTATATGCCTTAGGAAAATGACCAAAATGCCCTATTCATGCATAATTCGATTTTAAGCATATGTAACTTAATTTTTGTCACTTAAACTGATTATGCAACATATTTGAACATGTTAGGGCATATAATATTTGTCATAGGACTAGTTAGGTGTCTTGAACGCGCATTTGCGCGAACGACGCGTTAAAGTAGCGTAGGCTACCTTAATGGGTCGTAGCGGGTCAAAAGCACTTAGGATAGGTTCCGATTTACAATGTAGGCTTTGTTAAACCATATCACATGAGTTCCAATACTCATTTGGTTTACAAGACCTAGTTCTACCCGATCTTCCCATTTAGGTGTCGATTTATTAACTAGCGATCCGATTACTGGGTACCACTTGAGTTCCTTGGTTTGTCCGAGCTTTGTTAGTTCACTTTAATCAAGGATACTTGCAATTCAATGTGAGTACATAGTTCTCCTATTTTACTGTTTTCAATTGTTTTGGGGTGATTCATATGTGTTAAACGATTTCGATGTTTTCAACGACGATTTCAAAAACGAATACTATGGTTTATATTAAACAATAACGCTTTCGATAATGTGAACGAACTTGTTGGGCGTATTTACATAACGAATAACATTCATTAGCTTTGGCCAAGCCGACCAGTATTAGGTTATGGTACCATAGGATCTGACAAATCCCATTATCGGACTGCACCCATGGTTATGTGTGGGGGTTATGTGGGTAACGACCGAACCTGTTAATTGTTAACTTACCCTTTGGTGGTTTGTTAATACGATTTGAACGATGGACGAGTTACGAAGGTTTGAATGTATTCCACTAGACGACCAAAAGTATTTTTCACAATTAAAACGAGAACGATTGAACGATTGAAACGATTGAACGATTTGAACCATTTGAACAAGTTAAACGAATTGAACGAATGAATGGTTTTTGGTTAAGTGTTTAGGTAATGAGACGGGTGTAATGTGATAAAAGCATGGTAGATACGCCGCTGGTACTTCTTATATATAAGTTTTTTTTTGGGGTAAAAGGGTATACCCCGGTGATTGTATTACTATCCAAAAACCAAAACAAAACAAGTAGACTGGCAGAATACCAATCTAGTTCAATAGTGTGACATGCCACACTAAAGTCAACAAGCAAAAACAGCTAAACAACAAACCAACCAAAAACCTAACTATACATCACAGAAAATAGCTATCAGGTTTGGGTGTTATCAATGTCATCCAAGGATGATATCTTCCATATCTTCAAAAGATTTGTAAAACGTTGTATCACACCCCGACCACGTATAACATACAAAACGTGGCGGAAACGTCGGGGAGTGTTGTAACAGAATTATTGTTTCACATCCATGGCATACAAAGTTATATTTTATTTATTAAACAAGAGTGTTATATTGTCTTAAACAGGAAACAAAGAGTTCATAACATAATTAAACTAGTATATCTTCATTTTTAGTCTCTAAGGCACAGGTCCGCCCTAGTGTCACGATCATCATCCTACGCAAAAGCTCCTGAAAACACATGTGAAAATAGGTACGTCAGCATAAAAATGCCTGTGAGATACATAGGATTTGTGAAAAGAGGATTCATGACTTATTAGTTTAGAAAAAGTTGTTTAACAAAAGTCAGTCATGAACCTTGTAAATTGTTTTGTTTTGTTTTGTTTTGTTTTGTTTTGTAAATCATTCAAAAAGCGATGATATGTATAAATAAGAGAATAATGTAAGGTTAAATGAATAACCAAGTAAAATGAGTTTTTATAAGATAAGTTGTTTTGTAAATCAATGTCTTGTGAAAATAAGTTGTTTATGTAAAACGAAATATGTCAAATATTGAAATGATTTAAGTAATGCTACGACATGTAATGTCATACAAACACTTATATATAGGAAGTACCAGTGACGTATCCACCATGCTTGTATCATATTACACACGCCTCGTTACTCAAATCACTTACTCAAACCAACCACCAATGTAAATTGTTTATGTATAAATGAATTGTCATGTGTTAATGTGTAAACCATATCGAAATGTCTATGTCCAATGTAAACCACTAAATGTGTATATTAATGTCAAAATGTTTATGTTTAATGTAGATCATGTAATGTGTACCCAAAAATATCATGTATGGTAAGTGAAATATATCAACTAAACCATATGTAAAATGCACAAAAACAAGGTATTGAAGTAAAACATGGTTTAAATCAAAGTTATGTTTTGTGGAACAAATGCATGCTATACTGATACAAACATTTATGCGGTATTGTGAAAATTCATACATCCAAGCCTTGCGACAGTTGGATAACCCTTTTAGTAAAGGTTACCAAAAAATGTATTCGGATTCAGTCATTCCTTCCATCCAAACAAACCTGAGATTACAGGAATGGGATTTGTCAAGTCCTATGGTACCACTACCTACTACCGAGCGGCATGATCGGTGTTAATGAAGGTACATTGTCTCATTTAAACAAACCAAATGTCATACCAAAATGTAAGCATGTGATGAGTAAAATAATGTACTAAGTATGCACACAATGGGCATACATAGCATAGAATGTAATGTAAAATAATGTACTAAGTACGCACACAATGGGCATACATAGCATGAAATGTAATGTAAAATAATGTACTAAGTACGCACACAATGGGCATACATAGCATAAAACACAATGAAATCATGTACTATAAATGTACTAATGAATATAGCAAGTATATGATGTGAAAACAGGAAAGCATTAAAGTAACAAGTAGGCACATGTGTTTCACCCCAAAACAGTTTGAAACAGTAAAAGAGGGGTCTATGTACTCACTTGAGATTGCTTAGTAGTCCTTGAGTAACAACCAAACAATGCTAGAGATCACGGATATCAAACGACACCTAATATAGGTAACTATGTTAATAAACCGGACCTAAATCGGAGGATCGGATAGAATGAGGGTTCGTAAACCAAACGAGCATGGAGACTTGTGTAATATGGTTTAACAAAGCCTACATACTAAATGAAACCTAACATAAGTGCTTACGACCCATTACGACCCGTTTAGGTAGCTTATGCTACTTTAACGCGTCGTTCGCGTAAAACGCGTTCGCCTAGCTAGTCCTATGACAAGTATTATATGCCTAAAATGTTTAATTATGTTACATAATCAGTTAAGTGACGAAAGTTTTATGCTTAATTACCAATTACACATGAAAAGGGTATTTTGGTAATTTACCTAAGGCATATAAACTACCTATCATACAACTACTTAACGAAGCGACCATAAGGTATAACCTCGGAAGGTTATTCCCTATATACTATCGTCACCTAATGTATTTGGTCGGATCCTAATGATCGACCAAATGGGTCGGGTTCGAATGTCACACCCCGACCGCGTAAAACAACAAATCGCGGCGGAAACATCGGGGCGTGTTGCAACAGAATTAATTGTTTCATAACCATGGCATACAAAGTTGTATTTTATTTATAAACAAAGGTGTTACATTGTCTTAAACAGGAATTAAGGAGTTCAGAACATAATTAAACATAGTCTATCTTCTTTTAAAGTCTCTAAGGCACAGGTTCGCCCTAGTATCAAGATCAACATCTTACGAAAAAGCTCCTGAAAACACATGTGAAAATAGGTACGTCAGCATAAAAATGCCTGTGAGATACATAGGTTTGTGACAATAGGATTCATGACTTATGTTTAAGAAAAATGTTTAGTCATGAACCTTGTAATTTGCTTTGTCTTGTAAATCATTTGAAAATAATAAGATCAGATGATATGTATAAGTAAATGTCAGGTTAAATAAATGACCATGTAAAAATGTGTTTGTATGAGATAAGTTGTTTGTAAATCAATGTCTTGTGAAAAATATGTTATTTATATAAAATGTTCTATGTCTCAATATTGAAATGATTCAAATAACGTTACGACATGTAATACCATACAAACACTTATATATAGGAAGTACCAGCGGCGTATCCACCATGCTTGTATCATATTACACACGCATCGTTACTTAATCACTTAATCAACCAAACCAACCAATGTAAGAAGTCTATGTTTAAACCAATTGTCAAATGTATTGAATAATATGTCAAATGTAAATCATGTCAAATGTCTATGTCAAATATCCATGTCAAATGTCAAATGTCTATGTCAAATATCCATGTCAAATGTCTATGTCAAATATCCATGTCAAATGTCTATGTCAAATATCCATGTCAAATGTCTATGTCAAATATCCATGTCAAATGTCTATGTCAAAATGTCATGTATGGCAAGTGAAATGTCTCAACTAAACCATATGCACAAAAACAAAGTATTGAAGTAAAACTTGGTTTAAATCAAAGCTATGTTTTGTGTAAATGCATGCAACTATTTAATATGAACATTTATGCGGTATTGTGAAAATGCATACATCCAAGCCTTGCGACTGTGGTGATAAACCCTTTAAACAAATTAAAGGTCTATCTGTCTTATATCAACGAATTCGGTCATTCCTTTCTGTCCCCTTTCCCTGGGATGTCCGGAACGGGAGTTGTCAATTCCTATGGTACCACTACCTACTAACGAACGGCATGATCGGTGTTAATGAATGTATTGTCCCATGTAAACAAACCAAATGTCATACCAAAATGTAAACATGTGAAAACAATGCACTAAGTATGTAATCAAATGAACATACATAGCGTGAAATTTCATGTAAAACGATGTACTAAGTAATGCACACAATGGGCACACCTAGCATGAAATGTCATGTAAAACAATGTACTAAGTAATGCACACAATGGGCACACCTAGCATGAAATGTAATGTAAAACAATGTACTAAGTAATGCACACAATGGGCACACCTAGCATGAAATGTAATGTAAAACAATGTACTAAGTAATGCACACAATGGCAATACATAGCATGAAATGTAATGTAAAACAATGTACCAAGTAATGCACACAATGGGCACACCTAGCATAAGATGTAATGAAATCATGTACTATAATGTACTAACGAACATAGCATGTATATGATGTGAAAACAGGAAAGCATGAAAGTAACAAGTAGGCACATGTGTTCCACCCCAAAACAGTTTGGAAAACAGTAAAAGAGGGGTCTATGTACTCACTTGAGATTGCTCAGTTGTATAAAGATAACCACCAAGAAACGCTAGAGATCTCGGAATCAAACGGCACCTAATATAGGTAACTATGTTAATAAACCGGACCTAACTCGGAAGACTGGGTAGCATTAGGGTTTGTAAACCAAATGAGTGTAGGAACTCACGTGATATGGTTTAACAAGGCCTACATGCTAAATGAAACTTATCCTAAGTCTTATTGACCCATTATGATCCGTTTAGGTAGCTTATGCTACTTCAACGCATCTTGCGCGTGAAACGCGTTCGGACCGCCTAACTAGTCCTATGACAAGTATTATATGCCTAAACATGTTACATAATCAGTTATGTGACTAAGGTTTAGGTTACATATGCTTAATTACCAATTATACATGAAAAGGGTATTCTGGTAATTTACCTAAGGCATATAAACTACCTATCATACAACTACTTAAACGATGTGACCATAGGGCATAACCTCGGAAGGTTATTCCCTACCTACTATGGTCACCTAATGTGTTTGGTCGGATCCTAATGATCGACCAAATGGGTCGAGTTCGAAGGTATAGGCGATTTATTAGATCGCCTACCCTACGACTCTAGACAACGTGGTAATCAGTAGGCATAGTCCCAAGGGACTATGACCATCGTGATTACAATCACGTTGCGAAGTTCAACCGAACTTCGCATTGACCATTACTGGTCAACGCTGAAAGTCAAACAAAGTTTGACTTTCTGACTCGAAAAGCAGTAAAAGTAAGGAAAAGAACGAAAGAATACTTACGAAGGGTCCCCGAATGCTAAACTCGATTCGAAAATCTCAGGTATGAAACTAATGTTTCAACTTAGAGTTTCTCAAATCAAATTTCTAGTAATTTTTGCAAAGGGGTGATGGGGTATTTATAGTTTTCGGTGAACCGTTGAGATCGTTTCTTGGAAAAGGGGAAAAGATCTAGTCCGTACACTTGTTGAAAGGTTTATGGAGCCACATATGCTCCTTAACTTTGTGACACATCAATTTAAAACATGTGGAGGAGGATTAAACAGCTGCAAACAGCTGATTAAAACATTGAATCTGGTCTGCAGACTGCTTTACGGACCTCAAAGCTGCCAATGTTGAGGTCCGTAAGGTAACAACTTTGGCAGATTTACAGTTTTGGTCCCTGTCATGCATTCAGCCCATTTTTGACATGTTTAAGGCCCGTTAACCCCATTTCAAAGCTCTAAAATGAAGTTAAAGTATAGGGAACTTAAAACATGCTCAAAAATATCTCGGATGTCGGTTCGTTTGGTCGTACGGTCGCGATGTTCGGTTAATTACGACGGAATACGCATAAGCGCGAAAAACGATCCAAATGACGCGACGAATGGATTTTTCTTATGGAGAACACTAAAATATAATGTAGTCATGCTTACATAAATTTTTGGATTTCCGGATGTATTCAGAACATAAGTTATGCGCGAAAATGCAAACTTGTGCACTTTTTGACACTTTTAGTCCTTGAATGACCCAAAAGTTTATTTTAGCACACCGAACCCCTCAAAGCCTATTTCTAAGCTATGTAAAGGATATTTAAGGTGTGTTTAACTTATGGTCATGTTCTTGAATGTTCGTTACAGTTCAAATTGACATACTTTCGCAGTTTGTCATATTTAGTCCCTGTAAGCGAATTAACTTGTTTTTGCTATACCAAAGCCTTCAAAACTTATTTCTAAGTTATGTAAAGGTTATTTAAGGTATGTTGAGTATATGTTGATGTTCCGGAGTATTTCTCGCATTAAACTGAGTACGTTTACGCACTAGTTTGCGTATAACTCTCCAGAAAGTGATGTAGAGTTTGGAATTGAACAAAAGTCAAAACATGAAAAATGTAAAACACAATCAAACAAACATTGGGATCAAATAACATTGTTTTATTGATAATAGAACTGTTCATAGTGATTACAAGCACAGTTGTTACATCGAAGGTATAAGCGATTGATCAGATCGCTTACCCTTACGACCCTAGACAACGTGGTAATCAGTAGGCATAGTCACAAGGGACTATAACCATCGTGATTACAATCATGTTGCGAAGTTCAAACGAACTTCGCATTATCAGTCCTAGAATTATTGCTAATGCTGGTTTCAACCTGCAATCTTCGCTAGCGGATCTTGTGTCTCAGAATGGTCAATGGAGGTGGCCAATTGCTTGGTACAATCTTTTTCCAGTCTTAATTAATTTAGTGGTTCCTAATTTATATGAAGAGGTTCGTGATCGTCTGGTTTGGAAAGACATGGAAGGAAATGCTCGTCCTTTTACCTCTTGGGTGGTATGGAATAATATTCGTCATCATGAAAGCAAAGTGCCTTGGGTGAATATGGTGTGGTTTAAGCAATGCATCCCTAGACACTCGTTTCACATTTGGCTAGTTATTCGAAACAAATTGAAGACACAGGATCGTTTGTCTATTTGGGAAGCGGGAAGTGCATCGAATTTAAATCTCATGTGCTGCCCTCTATGCTGTTATAACAAGGACTCGAGAGATCATCTTTTCTTTGATTGCTCGTTTGCGTCCCAGGTATAGCACAATATAAGAAGTCTCACTAATATGGAAGATGTAAATGGAGGCTGGTCTGATATAATGGATTGGATGAATCAAAACTCGAGCTTGCGGAAACCTGACAATGTTGTTAGTAGGTTGGTGGTCGCGGCTGCAACTTATTTTATATGGCAAGAACGAAATAACAGGTTGTTTTCTCGAAATCAGCGTACGGCTCTGGTGGTGACTCAGGAAATTATTACTACTGTTCGTATGCGGCTCTTGACTTTAAAGTTTAAACGAAGATTTGAGAATGGTAGCTTGGTGGATAAGTGGAAGATTCCTAGCAGCAATTTAGAGATTGATCCTGGCTAGTTTAGTTGTTCATTTTCGGTTATGACTTTGGCTTGGCCGTGTTTGGCTAGTGTGTGTGTTTGTGGCTTTGTTTGCCTGGTTGTGTGTTTTTTTTTTATTTTTGGTTGTTTGGTCCTAGTCTTGGTATGCCAAGGCTAGAGAGAGTGTGGTATTTCAGCCGCACTATTGCTTTTATTTGGTTTGATTTATAAAATTCACCGGGGTAACCCTTTACCAAAAAAAAAAACTTCGCATTGACCATAAACTTGTAACACCTGTGCCTCCACGGCCATCAAACAAATACCAAACCAATGAAATATTGTATTTCATACTTGGGATTTGTAAAAATATGTGTATCATTTGCACATATCAATTTCTGTTCAATTTCAAACTCTAAATCGCTTTCTGGAAGGTTATACGCGCACTAATGCGTAAATATAACCAGTTTAATGCAACAAACACTCCGGAATAGTGAAATAGGTTTAACATACCTAAAATAACCTTTACATAACTTAGATATAAGTTTTGGAAGGTTTGGTGTGGTGAAATCAAAGTTAAATCGCTACAGGGACTAAAGTTGACAAACTGCGAAAGTATGCCAATTTGAACTGTAACAGACCTTCTGGAACATGACCATAAGTTAAACATACCATAAATATCCTTTACAAAGTTTAGAAATAGGCTTTGAGGGATTCGGTGTGCTAAAATAAACTTTGGTGTCATTCAGGGACTAAAAGTGTCAAAAAGTGCACAAGTTTGCATTTTCGCGCATAACTTACGTTCTGAATACATCTGGACATCCAAAAATTTATGTAAGCATGACTACATTATATTTTAGTGTTCGCCTTAAGAAAAATCCATTCGTTTCGTCATTTGGATCGTTTTTCGCGCTTATGCGCATTCCGTCGTAATTAAGCGAACATCGCGTTCGTACGGCCAAACGAACCGACATCCGAGATATTTTTGAACATGTTTTGAGTTCCCTATACTTTAACTTCATTTTAGAGCCTTGAAATGAGGTTAACGGGGTTCAAACGCATCGAAAATCGCTTAAAAGGGCTGCAGGGACTAAACCTGTCACTTTTGAAACAATTCTGAATCAGATAGGCACTAGCGTAGCGCGAGCCCTAAGGCTCTATCCGTAGCGCTACGCGAGTGACTGATCTGACCAGATTCAATGTCTTTTTAGCAAGTTGCAGCTGATCGATTCGTGTCCACACATTTTAAACGGGTCTAGTCAGCAGATAAGAACAAGTTTCTAGCCACCACAACTTTGTGAAAAGTGTTCGGCTCGGATCGTGGCACGATATTCAAGAAACGATCCTAACGGCCCTACCTTTTCTATAAATACCCATCCACCCTCAACCCCAAAACCCACAAATCTGATTAAGAAAGCTCTAAGTTGGAACCTTCGTTTCATACCTGAGCTATTTTGATCTGGGTTAGCATTCGGGGACCCTTCGTAAGTATTCTTTCGTTCTTTTCCTTATTTTTACTGTTTTTCGAGTCAGAAAGTCAAACTTTGTTTGACTTTCAGCGTTGACCAGTAATGGTCAATGCGAAGTTCGTTTGAACTTCGCAACGTGATTGTAATCACGATGGTCATAGTCCCTTGGGACTATGCCTACTGATTACCACGTTGTCTAGGGTCGTAGGGTAAGCGATCTAATAAATCTCTTATACCTCGAACCCGACCCAGTTTGGTCGATCATTAGGATCCGACCAAACACATTAGGTGACCATAGTGTAGGGAATAACCTTCCGAGGTTATACCTTATGGTCACGACGTTTAAGTAGTTGTATGATAGGTAGTTTATATGCCTTAGGTAAATTACCAGAATACCCTTTTCATACATAATTGGTAATTTAGCATATGTAACCTAAACTTTTGTCACGTAACTGATTATGTAACATGTTTAGGCATATAATACTTGTCATAGGACTAGTTAGGCGGTCCAAACGCGTTTCACGCGCACGACGCGTTAAAGTAGCATAAGCTTCCTAAACGGGTCGTAATGGGTCGTAAACAATTATGTTAAGTTTCATTTAGTATGTAGGCTTTGTTAAACCAAATGACACGAGTCTCTACACTCGTTTGGTTTACGAAACCTCATTCTATCCAATCTTCCGATTTAGGTCCGGTTTATTAACATAGTTACCTATATTAGGTGCCGTTTGATTCCGAGATCTATAGCATTACTTGGTGGTTATCTTTTGACAACTGAGCAATCTCAAGTGAGTACATAGAACCCCTCTTTTACTGTTTTTCCAAACTGTTTTGGGGTGGAACACATGTGCCTACTTGTTACTTTCCTGCTTTCCAGTTTTCACATCATATACTGTTATGTTCGATAGTACATTATAGTACATGATTTCATTACATCTTATGCTAGGTGTGCCCATTGTGTGCATTACTTGGTACATTGTTTTACATTACATTTCATGCTAGGTATGCCCATTGTGTGCATTACTTAGTACATCGTTTTACATGACATTTCATGCTAGGTGTGCCATTGTGTGCATTACTTAGTACATCGTTTTACATGACAATTTCATGCTAGGTATGCCCATTGTGTGCATTACTTAGTACATCGTTTTACATGACATTTCACGCTATGTATGTTCATTTGATTACATACTTAGTGCATTGTTTTCACATGTTTACATTTTGGTATGACATTTGGTTTGTTTACATGGGACAATATATCCATTAACATTAGCTACGCCGTTCGTTAGTAGGTAGTGGTACCATAGGAATTGACAACTCCCGTTCCGGACATCCCAGGGTAAGGGGACAGAAAGGAATGACCGAATTCGTTGACATTAAGACAGATAGACCTTTAATTTGTTTAAAGGGTTTTATCACCACAGTCGCCAGGCTTGGATGTATGCATATTCACAATACCACATAAATGTTCATATTAAATAGTTGCATGCATTTACACAAAACATAGCTTTGATTTAAACCAAGTTTTACTTCAATACTTTGTTTTTGTGCATATGGTTTAGTTGAGACCTTTCACTTGCCATACATGACATTTTGACATAGACATTTGACTTGGATATTTGACATAGACATTTGACATGGATATTTGACATAGACATTTGACATGGATATTTGACATAGACATTTTGACATGATTTACATCTTGACATGAACATTTCACATTGTTTGGTTTGGTTTGATTAAGTGATCAAGTAACGATGCGTGTGTAATATGATACAAGCATGGTGGATACGCCGCTGGTACTTCCTATATATAAGTGTTTGTATGGTATTACATGTCGTAACGTTATTTGAATCATTTCAGTTTGAGACATAGAACATTTCATACAAATAACATACTTTTCACAAGACATTGATTTATAAACAACTTATCTTATGCAAACACATTTTACTTGGTTATTCATTTAACCTTACATTTATTTATACTTATCATCTGATCTTATCATTTTTCAAATGATTTAAAAGACAAAGCAAATAACAAGGTTCATGACTAAACATTTTCTCAAACATAAGTCATGAATCTTATTTTCACAAAACCTATGTATCTCACAGGCATTTTTATGCTGACGTACCTATTTTCACATGTGTTTTTCAGGAACTGTTGCATAAGATGGTCAAGATACACATAGACAGACTTGGGCTTTAGTGACAATAAAAGATGCAAGACTAGTTAATTAAGTTGTATTTCTTTGTTTGTTAAGACATTGTAACACTTTTAATCAATAAAACGGAACTTCAATTTCCATGGATTTGAAACATTAATTCTGTTACAACACTCCCCGACATTTCCGCCACGTTTTGTATGTTCCACGTGGTCGGGGTGTGACAAAACTGGTCAACGCAGAAAGTCAAACAAAGTTTGACTTTCGGACACGAAAAGCAATAAAAGAACGAAGGAATACTTACAAAGGGTCCCCGAATGCTAATCTTGATCCAAGTAGCTCAGGTATGAAACAAAGGTTTCAACTTAGAGCTTCTCAAATCAGATTCTAGTGGGTTTTGCAATGGCATGGGGGGGGGAGGGTATTTATAGTTTTCGGTGAGCCGTTAAGATCGTTTCCTGGAAACCGTGCTTTGATCTTGGCCATACACCTCAAGATAGTGGTTTTACAATACCATGTGAGCCCCTAGTATTTCCCAATACCATGTGCAAGAGTGGATAGGACCTGATTCAATGTTTCTACCAAGTTTCTGCTGTCTGGGGACTGCTTGCGCACCGTAACACTCAGAGTGTTGAGGTGCGCAAGGACCTTGCAGACCAGAAACTTTGATTTTTGGCAGTTTTGGTCCCTGTTGTGTAATAAGGCCATTTCCGACACGTTTAAGGCCCGTTAACCCCATTTCAAAGCTCTAAAATGAAGTTAAAGTATAGGGAACTTAAAATGTGCTCAAAAATATCTCGGATGTCGGTTCGTTTGGCCGTACAATCGCGATGTTCGCTTAATTACGACGGAATGCGCATAAGCGCGAAAAACGATCCAAATGACGCGACGAATGGATTTTTCTTATGCCAAACACCAAAATAAAATGTTTTAGTGCTTACATAAATTTTTGGATGTCCGGATGTATTCAGAATGTAAGTTATGCGCGAAAATGCAAACTTATGCACTTTTTGATGCTTTTAGTCCCTGAATGACCCAAAAGTTTATTTTAGCACCCCGAACCCCTCAAAGCCTATTTCTAAGCTATGTAAAGGATATTTATGGTATGTTTAACTTATGGTCATGTTCCGGAATGTCTGTTATAGTTCAAATTGGCATACTTTCGCAGTTTGTCAAATTTAGTCCCTGTAGGCGAATTAACTTGTTTTTGCCATACCAAAGCCTTCAAAACTTATTTCTAAGTTATGTAAAGGTTATTTAAGGTATGTTAAATATATGTTGATGTTCCGGAGTATTTTTCGCATTAAACTGATTACGTTTACGCACCAGTTTGCGTATAACTCTCCAGAAAGCGATATAGAGTTTGAAATTGAATAAAAGTCAAAACATGAAAAATGTAAAACACAACCAAACAAACATTGGGATCAAATAACATTGTTTTATTGATAATTGAACTGTTCATAATGATTACAAGCACAGATGTTACAGTCTCCCCTACTTGTGGAAATTTCGTCCCGAAATTTATTTAGAGGAAACTCGTGGAAAAAGATGCGGATATTTCGCCTTCATTTGATCTTCGCGTTCCCAAGTAAACTCAGGTCCACGTTTAGCTTCCCATCGAACTTTGACCAAAGGAATGCGCTTGCGTTTAAGCCACTTGACTTCACGTTCCATGATTTCCACTGGCTTCTCAACAAATTTCAGTGTTTTGTCAACACGAATTTCGTCAAGCGGTATGTGGAGGTTCTCATCAGCTAAACACCTCTTGAGATTGGATACGTGAAAGGTTGGATGAACATTTCCAAGTTCAGGAGGTAACTCAAGTCTGTAGGCTACCTTACCGATTCTTTCGACGATCTTGAACGGTCCAACGTATCTAGGT
Organism: Helianthus tuberosus; assembly: GCA_030545235.1. Classification (NCBI taxonomy): domain Eukaryota; kingdom Viridiplantae; phylum Streptophyta; class Magnoliopsida; order Asterales; family Asteraceae; genus Helianthus; species Helianthus tuberosus. The sequence continues at coordinate 104,383,188 of CM060360.1, forward strand.
GCAAGTTTTCCTTTCTTTCCAAATCTGATCACACCTTTTCAAGGTGAGACCTTAAGTAATACTCGATCACCGACTTGAAATTCCAAGGGTTTGCGTTTTGGGTCCGCGTAACTCTTTTGACGACTTCTAGCTGTCTGAAGGTTATCACGAACTTTCTTAATCTTATCAGTTGTCTCTAAAATGAGGGCATGTCCAGTAAGCTGAGCCTCGCCGATCTCATTCCAGCAGACTGGTGAACGACATTTTCGACCATAGAGAGCTTCGAAAGGAGCCATTTTGATGCTGGTGTGATAACTGTTGTTGTAGGAGAATTCAATTAACGGAAGATGTGAATCCAAACTACCACCAAAGTCGATCACACAAGCTCTAAGCATATCCTCCAGAGTCTGGATTGTTCTTTCAGATTGACCATTCGTTTGCGGATGATAAGCTGTGCTCAGGTTAAGTTGGGTCCCCATAGCAGATTGCATGGTTCTCCAAAAATGAGAAGTGAAACGAGCATCTCTGTCAGAAATGATGTTCAAAGGAACACCATGTCGAGCTACAATTTCATCCACATAGATTTTAGCAAGTTTGTTAGCAGGAAAATCCTCACGGATTGGCAAGAAATGCACTGACTTAGTAAGACGATCAACAACTACCCAGATGTCATCATGACCTTTCTTTGTGCATGGAAGTTTGGTAACAAGATCCATAGTAATGTTTTCCCATTTCCAAACTGGGATCTCTGGTTGCACCAATAAACCAGAAGGACGCTGATGTTCAGCCTTAACCTTAAGACAAGTAATGCATTTTTTTTTGGGTAAAGGGTTACCCCGGTGAATTTTATATATCAACAATAAAAACAGGGTGTGACAATAAACTGACACACACTCCTAGACTTGGCATACCAAGCCTAGGCAATCCAACACAAAAAAACAACCAAAAACAAACAGCCCAGAACTACAAATGAAAGAAAAGATAAAACACAGCCACAACTAAACTAGACACCCAAAAACCAGATTAACAACTATTAGCCTTGGTCATTAACTTGATTCTCTGTAGAGATCTTCCATTTCTCTATTAATCTTCTATTCACCGGATTGTTATCATCTTTAAACCCCATTAATTTTAGCCGAACCGTATGAATAATCACTTGAGCCACCTGTCCTGGAGTTCGGTAATTTTGGGAGAATAAACGATTGTTTCTCTCTTGCCAAACAAAGTACGAAGACGCTGCAATAAGAAGCTTGCAAATAACATGAACCAGCTTCTTTGAGCTAGAGTATTGCTCCATCCATATTAGAATCGAACTCCAAGCATCATTAACACTATCCAGATCTGCCATTATCTTCACAGTGTTCCAAACTTTAGACGCAAACGAACATTGAAAGAAAAGGTGATCGCGCGAGTCCCGATTGTACCTACAAAGAGGACAACACATTAACCTTAAATTAGTTTCACTCCCTGCTTCACAAACCGCCAATCTATCTTGAGTCTTTAGCTTATTTTTGAACACAAGCCACATGTGAAACGAATGCCTCGGAATACATTGAGCAAACCACACCATGTTCGCCCACAAAGCCATACTATCCCGGTTACGTATAGTATCCCACACTACTCCGGATCCGAAACTACATGTGTTACCTTCCAGATCTTTCCAAATCAGCCTATCCTCCATATTATGATCTAGAATCGGCACAGATAGGTTAATTAAAACCGGATATAAGTCATTCCATGCTTGAGGCCATTTCCATTGAGAATGATCATCTATCAGATCCGAAACACAAGAATTGAGATTAAATCCCGCATTGGCAATATGTCTCGGAGTTATAAAAGATCTGAGCGGGTTCACGGCACACCATTTATCACTCCACGCGTTTGTTTGAGACCCACTTCGAATAGAAGACCAAATATGAGGACGCACCAGATCACGAATAGAGAGAATTTTCCTCCATCCCCAGCTCATGCTGCCACGACTCGGGATATCCCAAAAAGACTTTCCTTTCAGCTTATATGAGTGAATCCAATCGACCCATAACGATTTCCGTTTGGTAATAATACTCCATATATGGTTGGTGAACAGAGCTTTGTTAACATCAGCAATGCTCCGAATGCCTAACCCACCTTCATTTTTTGGTAAACAAACATCTTTCCAAGCCACTTTCGCTCGCACTCTACCTTCAGTTCCCGCATTCTAGAGGAATCTACGGATTCTTTTCTCTAGATCATTAAAAATACGCGCTGGAATTATAAAGACAGACGCCCAGTAAACGTGCATAGAGGAAAGAACCGAATTTATAAGTTGAAGCTGACCCGCAAAAGACAAAGATTTATTTATCCAGCTTGCTATTTTATTTTCCATATGGTCAACAAGGATCTTGCAATCCTTAAAATTCAGCTTTGTGGTAATAAGAGGAACCCCAAGATACCGAACGGGGAGAGCACCTTGTTGGAAAGGCATCACACTAAGAATCTCTTGACGAACCGATTAAGAGATGTTACAAAAGAAAACCGTGCTTTTCGAAGGGCTCGGAACCAAACCAGAAATACGAGTGAACACTTCGAGGGCATCCTTAACCTTCTTAACCGACCTGATGTCACCATTAACAAAAATAAATAAATCATCAGCGAATGAAACGTTAATGATTTTCTGCTTAGCACAATGTGCGTGATATTTAAAAGACGTGATGGCCGCCCGTTGAAGCAGTAAAGAGAGGACCTCCATGATTAGCGTGAATAAATAAGGCGACATAGGATCCCCTTGACGCAAGCCACGTTTTCCTCGAAAATAGCCATGGATATCACCATTAATACTAACCGAATAAGAAGCAGTGGTTACACATGTCATGATCCACCTAACCATCTTACGATGAAAACCAAAATGATGAAGGACATTCTCCAAAAAGCCCCAATTCACCGTATCATAGGCTTTCTGGATATCAATCTTAAAAGCACATCTCGGGGGACCTCTATTGAGATGATAGTTGTGCATAAGCTCTTGAGTAAGAAGAATATTATCAGATATTTTCCTACCCGGCACAAAAGCAGACTGATTTATACCCACAAGCGTACCCAGGCTACCCTTTATACCCGGAACAAAAGAAGACTGATTTATACCCAGGCACAAAAGCAGACTGATTTATACCCGGCACAAGTTAGGCATTTTGATACATATAAGGCAATGTCTTTCTTCATACCAGGCCACCAATACTGAATACGAAGATCCTTATACATTTTATCTGAGCCAGGATGAACAGAATAACGAGACTTATGGGCTTCATCCATAAGAAAGGTGCGAAGGTTATCTTGGCTTGGGACCCACAAACGGTCCATGAAGTAATACGATCCATTGTCCTTCAGTTCGAGATCAGGTGTTATGTGATAGGGAAATTCCTTATCCATCAAACCCTGTGAAACACAAGATTGTTGAGCCTGAGAAATGCGGGCTTGGATATCGGATCGAGCTTGTATAACAGATTGAACACGTACACAATGAAGTTTAGTACGTTGCTTACGACTCAATGCATCGGCTACAACAATCGCCTTACCAGGATGGTAGCGAATTTCGCTGTCATAGTCGTTTAGAAGCTCCACCCAACGTCGTTGCCTCATGTTGAGTTCTTTCTGATTGAAGATATGTTGAAGACTTTTGTGGTCCGTGAAAACCACACATTTTGTACCGTACAAATAGTGTCTCCAGATCTTAAGAGCGAAGACAACTGCACCCAACTCAAGATCATGAGTGGTGTAGTTCTTCTCATGTATCTTCAACTGCCTCGATGCGTATGCTATGACTTTGTTCCTTTGCATCAGAACGCAGCCAAGACCCAATTTAGATGCATCGCAATAAACGACGAAATCATCATTGCCCTCAGGCAAAGTCAGAACAGGCGCGTCGCAAAGCTTCTGCTTCAAGTTTTGAAAAGCTTCCTCTTGTTTGAATCCCCAATCAAAGGGTTTGTTCTTCTGAGTTAGAGCTGTTAGAGTAACTGCAATCTTTGAGAAGTTTTCAATGAAGCGGCGGTAATAACCCGTAAGACCAAGAAAAGAACGAACTTCAGTAGGAGTAGAAGGTGTATCCCAATCCTTAATCGCACTGATCTTGGAGGGATCTACATGAATACCTTGCCTGTTAACAATATGTCCTAAAAATTGAACTTCTTTAAGCCAGAATTCACACTTGGAGAATTTGGCGAAAAGTTGCTCTTTCTTTAGGAGTTCCAAAGTAAGACGAAGATGTTGCTCGTGATCAGCTCGCGTCTTAGAGTATATCAAGATGTCATCTATAAAAACAATGATGAACTGATCCAAATAAGGCTTGCAAACCCTATTCATTAAGTCCATGAAAACAGCAGGAGCATTAGTCAAACCGAATGGCATGACTGTGAACTCATAATGCCCATAACGAGTGCGGAACGCTGTCTTGGGAATATCTTCTTCATGTACACGAAGTTGATGATATCCAGATCGGAGATCAATCTTTGAAAAATAAGAAGCGCCCTGTAACTGATCAAAGAGATCATCGATGCGAGGTAGGGGATATCGATTCTTGATGGTAAGCTTGTTAAGCTCACGATAATCGATACACATCCTAAAAGATCCATCCTTCTTCTTAACAAAAAGAACGGGAGCACCCCAAGGTGAAAAGCTAGGGCGGATAAAACCTTTGTCAGAGAGTTCCTGAAGCTGCTTAGACAACTCTTGCATCTCAGACGGTGCAAGACGATATGGAGATCTGACAATGGGATTTGCACCAGGCACGAGATCAATACGGAACTCGACTTGGTGTGCTGGGGGTAGACCAGGTAAATCTTCAGGGAATACTTCAGAATAATCCCGAACAACGGGAATATCTTGGATAGACTTACCTTTGCCTTTATCTGCTGTGACATGTGCCAAGAAAGCCACATAATTCTTTCGCAGATACTTCCGAGCTTTAAAACAAGACATGAGTTTGAGACCACCAGCAGGTTTCTCACCACGAACCTGTAGGATCTCGCCTGTCGAAAGCGGCACACGAACAATCTTCTCAAAACAAACTACCTCTGCATGATGCTTGGCTAACCAATCCATACCCACAATAACATCGAAGCTTCCAAGTTGCATAGGCGTGAGGTCGATAGGAAAAAGATGATCGTTAAGGTTCAACTGGCAGTTGCGAAGAACAGAATCAAGAATAATGGGTTCACCACTAGCAACCTCTACTGTCAAAGGTTTACCTAGTTTCGTTCTAGACACGCGAAGTAATGGCTCAAAAGATAATGACACAAAACTCTTATCGGCACCCGAATCAAAAAGAACAGATGCAGGCTGATTATTAATAAAGAACGTACCGTTCACCACTTCATTGTCTGCATGTGCCTCTTGTGCATTCATGTTGAAAACTCGCCCTCGAGCCTGAGCCTGATTCTGATTCGCATTCACCAATCTCGGGCACTGGTTACGGTAGTGGGTCAGATCCCCACAGTTGTAACAAGAACCTGGCGGGTAGTGTGGTCGTGCAGCTTGACCTTGTTGCTGAGCAGGAGGCTGAGCAACTCGTTGAGCCGGGTTCTGAACTGCCCGATTCTGAGCAAACAGACAAACATCGGCAAGATGACCTGACTTCCCACAGTTAGTACAGAAACGGCACAGATGATGAGGCTGATGGTGACTGTTGCATCTTTTGCACAAAGGTGCATTCCCTGTATAGGGCTTCTTCGCTGGAGGCTGTGCGGGTTGGTTGGGAGCTGCCTGGTTAGCTTGGGCAGTGACAGCAAAATTTTGGGAAGCCTTACGCTTCCTTGACCTTTTCGAAGAACCATAATTCTTTCCATTCTTGTTTTGACCTTTCTTGCTATCTTCCTTGTCAGACGACTGTTTCTTGCCCTTGTCACCCTTCCTGTGTAACTTATTCTTCCGAATCTACGACTCAGTCAATGTCGCTGCTAACTCGATAGCCTGACGGAGTGTGGCAGGGTTACTACCAGTAATGATGTCTTGCACTGAGTCAGGTAGGCCGTCGATGTATCTTTCGATAGCCTTGTCGAGTGGGGTAACCATTGTTGGGCATAGCAGACTCAACTCCTCATACCTATCAGTATACGCCCGATGCTCACCACTATCTTGTTTCAAGTCATCGAACTCTCTCTCCAAAGCTCGCTGTTCATGACGAGGACAGAACTCCCTCATCATAAGGGCCCTAAGTTCAGCCCAAGTTTGTGCTAGAGCAACTTCTGCACCACGGTCTCTCATAACCCCGTTCCACCATGTGAGAGCCCTCTTCTGAAACCCACTCGAAGAAAACTCGACCTTGCGATTGTCAGGATACTGCACGTGGCGGAAAGTATTCTCAATGCTCTCGAACCATTGAAGAAGCCCAGTCGCTCCTTCAGAACCACTAAACTTGAGTGGTTTAGCCGAGTTAAAATTCTTGAAATTGCATGGAGCATTGTTGTTGTTGTTAGCCTGGTTCCATTGAGCAAAGAGATTTGGAAATTGAGCAGCCATCTGCTGCGCAATGATTTTTGCCAGTTCGGCAGTCGCTATCTGGTTTTCGCGTCAAGGAGGCATTCTAAAAGAGGAAAACATGAAAGGAAGACCCTTTACCCAAAAAAAAAAAACATGAAAGGAAACGAGTGAGATGATTGGATGAAAAGAATGAGATGAAACAAAAATTGACAACAGCAAAGATGGTGGTCATTTGTTCGCATCACAAAGCAAACAAACGACACATAGTGACTAATCAAAGTAAATGTGTCAAAAATAATGTATCGCGAAGACATGCTCGCCTATAAGTGAACACTCACCCCAAGAGTTCCCAGGTAAGAGTGACTGGTCCGATTATGTGGATTTGTACGAACACTCTAGCCTTAGACAGAAAACCCAGGGTACAGGCATTCACCCTTCCAGTTTGCACGTGTTCACGTTATTTAAAACCCAAAACCTTGACGAGATTTTGAAAACTCAAAGGGGTTCAAAACCTTATAACAGAGGGTTCAAAACCTTACAATAGAGGGTTCAAAACCTTGTAATAAATCATTCAAAAACAGAAGATTGTTTTTCAAAAATCGTTTCGGAAAATTTGTTTTTTGTTTTGATAATCACCTAAGGATAGGTGATGTGCATGTTTTAAGATCTAAACACAAGATAACTTGTGTTAGGGTCCTAGAAAGGTTATAGTCTAGGTCAAAGAATTACTAATAACCTAATTCCCTATAACCATTGGCTCTGATACCAACTCTTTTGTCACACCCCGACCACGTATAACATACAAAACGTGGCGGAAACGTTGGGGAGTGTTGTAACAGAATTATTGTTTCACAACCATGGTATACAAAGTTATATTTTATTTATTAAACAAGAGTGTTATATTGTCTTAAACAGGAAACAAAGAGTTCATAACATAATTAAACTAGTCTATCTTCATTTTTAGTCTCTAAGGCCCAGGTCCGCCCTAGTGTCACGATCATCATCCTACGCAAAAGCTCCTGAAAACACATGTGAAAATAGGTACGTCAGCATAAAAATGCATGTGAGATACATAGGATTTGTGAAAAGAGGATTCATAACTTATAAGTTTAGAAAAAGTTGTTTAACAAAAGTCAGTCATGAACCTTGTAAATTGTTTTGTTTTGTAAATCATTCAAAAAGCGATGATATGTATAAATAAGAGAATAATGTAAGGTTAAATGAATAACCAAGTAAAATGAGTTTGTATAAGATAAGTTGTTTTGTAAATCAATGTCTTGTGAAAATAAGTTGTTTATGTAAAACGAAATATGTCAAATATTGAAATGATTTAAGTAACGCTACGACATGTAATGTCATACAAACACTTATATATAGGAAGTACCAGCGGCGTATCCACCATGCTTGTATCATATTACACACACCTCGTTACTCAAATCACTTACTCAAACCAACCACCAATGTAAATTGTTTATGTATAAATGAATTGTCATGTGTTAATGTGTAAACCATATCGAAATGTCTATGTCCAATGTAAACCACTAAATGTGTATATCAATGTCAAAATGTTTATGTTTAATGTAGATCATGTAATGTGTACCCAAAAATATCATGTATGGTAAGTGAAATATATCAACTACACCATATGTAAAATGCACAAAAACAAGGTATTGAAGTAAAACATGGTTTAAATCAAAGTTATGTTTTGTGGAACAAATGCATGCTATAGCGACTGGGCTTCTTCAATGGTTCGAGAGCATTGAGAATACTTTCCGCCATGTGCAGTGTCCTGACAATCGCAAGGTCGAGTTTTCTTCAAGTGTGTTCCAGAAGAGGGCCCTTATGTGGTGGAACGGGGTTATGAGAGATCGTGGGGCAGAAGTTGCTCTAGCACAGACATGGGCTGAACTTAGAGCTCTTATGATGAGGGAGTTTTGTCCTCGTCATGAACTGCGAGCATTGGAAAGAGAGTTTGATGGTTTGAGGCAAGATAGCGGTGAGCATCGAGCCTACACGGACCGTTATGAGGAGTTAAGTCTGTTATGCCCAAACATGGTCACGCCGTTGGATAAAGCAATCGAAAAGTACATTGATGGCCTCCCTGACTCAATACAAGACATTGTGACTGGTAGCAACCCTACTACAGTTAGGCAGACCATTGAGCTAGCTGAAACCTTGACTGAATCTCAGATCAGGAAACATAAGCTTTTCCGAAAGGATGACAAGAAACCGGTCGAGGAATCGAAACCAATCGAGGAATCAAAGACCATGGATGAACAGACTGGATCCCCTAAGAGGTCAAAGAAGCGAAAGGTTTCTCAGAACTTCGCCATAGTTACTCACAATGATCAAGCCGTCCCCAACCAACCAGCTCAACCCCCTGCCAGGAAACCCTACAACGGAACCGCACCCTTGTGCAACCAATGTGGCCTACATCATCATGCTGGTGTGAAGTGCCGCACATGCCAAGTTTGCGGACTTATAGGTCATACAGTGAGGGTTTACCCAACAACAGCTGCACCAAATCAAGCTGGCAACAATCCTGCTCAAGCTCGTTTTCCACCGGGGTCTTGCTACAACTGTGGCGAGATGGGTCATTTTCGTAGGAATTACCCAAGGCTTGCTAATGCAAATCCAGCGCAGGGATGAGCATCTGACCAACCAGAAGACAACATCGTTTAGAAATAATCACGTCTTATGTATTATTTTCTTTTGTTGTCAAGGTCCATGAAACAGCTGTTATCATTGTTTATAAATAAATCTTTTATTTACATTGCAATGTAATTATGTGGTTGTATGTATAAACAAACATATCACTTACAATACCGACAATCAAGGAACCGTATTCCTTGAAGAACAGACTACCCCCAAATTTCTTCCATTGTATGATCTCTTGCGTTTTCCACAAAAATCCTAAGTACCCGTTTCTTCCAAGAGAAACGAAGTACGAGGTGCCAAGTTAATAGCAATCAATAACAAGATAATAACAATTAAACAATTATGTGGTTATGTGCTTATGTGTTCCCTTTTATGTGTCATGTGATCCAAATTATGTTATCCAAATCCTCGTAGAATCTTACATATCCTTGTACAAGAGATTCATAAGTAAGATACCCAAAGGTACTACCTAAAATCCTTAATGGACTTCTACGCTGTAGTTAAGTCCCTTGGATTATAAAGTACTACTTCATAATTAGACCCCTTTAGTGGTCTAGTTAAACTGATCGATCAAAAAAAAATCTGGTTAGGAATATTATGTGATGATATAGATGAAAGGACTCCCTGGTGGCCTAGTTAAGAAGACCCTCTGTCGATCTAATTAAAAGGACCCTATGGTAGTCTAGTCACCGTCATCACAAGTTTGATATCCTTCCCCACAACATTACAAAACGAACTGTGCGGACTGTGCAAGGAATTACGTAATTATGGATGCATACATAATTATGGAATTTAGTGCACAGAAATCACAGCAAGTTCTATCATGTATCTAAGTTAACCCAATTCATTTCCAATTCTGATGAAGCATCCGTTGAGGAAAAATGAACTAGCTATTCATTTTTCACTTCTGAGGAATATCCGTTGAGGAAATGAATATCCGTTTAACCTTCATTTCCAACTCTGAGGAAGCAACCGTTGAAAATGACTCCGTTAGTTCATTTTCGTTTCTGAAGATTATCCGTTGAGGAAAAGAATATCCGTTTATCCTTCATTTCCAACTCTGAGGAAGCAAACGTTGAAAATGACTCCGTTAGTTCATTTTCGTTTCTGAAGATTATCCATTGAGGAAATGAATATCCGTTGCTAAATCTTTCATTTCCGTACCTGAGGAAGCAACCGTTGAAAATGACTCCGTTGGTTCATTTTCATTTCTGAAGATTATCCGTTGAGGAAATGAATATCCGTGAATTATTCCTTCATTACCGTTTCTGACGAAGGACCCGTTGAGGAAGAATGAATCATCCATTCGTTTTCACTTCTGAAGAATATCCGTTGAGGGAAATGTATATCCGTTTAGTTAAAAATCCTTTATTTTCCATTTCCGAAGAACCCGTTGAAGAAAATAACTCCGTTCGTTCATTTTCGCTTCTGAAAAATATCCGTTGAGGAAAATAACAAAATTATGCTTTACATATCTTTGATGGCTATTTAACACAAAGTCACAGACAGACTTCTACGAATAAATTTCGGGACGAAATTTCCTTAAGTAGGGGAGACTGTGACACCTGTGTCACTGCGACCATCAAACAAATACCAAACCAATGAAATATTGTATTTCATACTTTGGACTTGCATAAATATTGCACATATCATTTCTTGTTCGATTTCAAGCTCTAAATCGCTTTCTGGAAGGTTATACGCGCACTGATGCGTAAATATAACCAGTTTAATGCAACGAACACTCCGGAATAGTGAAATATACTCAACATACCTTAAATAACCTTTACATAACTTAGAAATATGTTTTAAAGGCTTTGGTATGGCAAAAACAAGTTAATTCGCTTACAGGGACTAAACTTGACAAACTGCGAAAGTATGCCAATTTGAACTGTAACGAACATTCCGGAATATGACCATAAGTTAAACATACCATAAATATCCTTTACATAGCTTAGAAATATGCTTTGAGGTGTTCGGTATGCTAAAATAAACTTTTGGGTCATTCAGGGACTAAAAGCGTCAAAAAGTGCACAAGTTTGCACTTTCGCGCATAACTTACGTTCTGAATACACCCGGACATCCAAAAATTTATGTAAGCACTAAAACATTTTATTTTAGTGTTTGGCATAAGAAAAATCCATTCGTCGCGTCATTTGGATCGTTTTTCGCGCTTATGCGCATTCCGTCGTAATTAAGCGAACATCGCGTTCGTACGACCAAACGAACTGACATCAGACATATTTTTGAGCATGTTTCATGTCCACAATGTTTAGGCATCATTTTAGGGCCTTAAAGTTGGCTTTACAGGCCTTAGAATTGTCGAAAATGGGCTTAAAACACAACAGGGACTGAAACTGTCAAAATGGAAACTTAATTCTGATCAGACAAGGCCAGGCGGCCCGCCTGAGCTTTGTGTGTATCCTGACGCGGGCCGCGTCAGGCTCCCAGAACAGATAAGATCATCTAATTAGCAGATTTCAGCTGATTAACTCACAACCACACATTCTAACTTGCCCTTTCAGCTCATGAGGGACCATTTTTAGTTACCACAACATTTTGACAAGTGTACGCACAAGATTAAATCACGTTATTCAAGAAACGATCTTAACGGTTCGGGATATACTATAAATACCCAACCCACTTCACTTCATTTCTCACAAGAATCTGATCCAAAGTGCTCTAAGTTTTTTTTTTTTTTTTGGGTAAAGGGTTACCCCGGTGATTCTATTATAGACAACCGCCAAATAAGTAAAAGTAGTGAGGATGAGTTCCCCACTAGTTCATATACAGGACAGGCCCCATATATGTAAGCAAAAATGTCAAACAACCAATATACCACATCAACCTAGCCTACTACAATCATGAAAATGACTAACTAGTAGACAAGACAAAACTAACAAACAAAATCTTCATCCGCCATCATCAAAAATGAAGTTGCCCCCAAGAAGCAACCCCCTAGCCCGATCCAAAAAAACTCTATCCATTGGAGAACCTTGTATGAGAGGTGCTTGCCCCTACCCTAGCAGACGTGGGAAGCGTGCCCGATGTCATAAACTCATTGCTTTCATCATAAACCACCTCTACCTCATCCTCTTCAGACTCCTCATTTGGAACACGTCCCCCTTTTCTGTTTCCCTGTATGGAATCCCCATTCCCCCCACCAACTTCAAGAGCACTAAACGGGTTATGAGTTTGAACCTTAGACGAATTAGTACCCTGCTCATTTACATAGGGAGAACTCCCTGTCTTTTTCTTTCTATCCACAGGTCGATATTCGAACTTGGGTTTCAGGTTATTAACTTGAAAACCACTCTTCTTTGCACTCTTTTTTGACCTAACTTCAGTGTAACCATCCTCATCTACTTTTGGCTTGATTGTTGGAGGTTTCGACGTCGAACCAATGCATTTAGGACATCCCTCAGAGTCATGTCCAAACACATGACAGTGGGCACATCTTGGGGGTATCCATTCATATTCCACTCGAATAGTCTCAGTAACATACTTGCCTTCATCCAACTCAGGAATAGCCATGGTTAGAACCTCTTTAAAGTAATGATCTGCCGATATTTCAATGAGGGCCCTTGCATAGCTGCTCCTTCCCCAAGCCTCATTACACATATCACTTGTATACGAATCCAACCGCATAGGAGAACCAATTTAAGAAGCCAGCATGCTTAACCCATCATCTGTATACGCCACTAACGGAACCTCATGCAATTTAACCCAAACCGCAACCTTTTTAATATCTTCTTTTTTAAGGGTGTTTGTAGGGGACTAATGTTGAGAAACAATGGTTTATTACGAATCAGCCATGCCCCCCCCCCCCCCCCTTCAAGAACATTATTCATACCCTTCCTATCTTCAAACTTGAAGAAGAAAAACCCATTCGAATTCATCATAGTCTTCTGCACACCATATTTCTTCCAATTTGTTCTCACAAAGTATTCAACAACCGGATATGCAATTCTATCCCCCAGGAAATACCCATAGAGAGTGTTAGCTAACCTGTTGTTGACCTGATGCACAGAGGCGATTGGTAAGACAATATCCACTCCCTCCAATGAGACATCAGACTTTAGTACCCGAAAATTAATCTTGGGAGTTTGATCAGCCGATTCAGTAGCGTTCATAGCTGAATTATCAACTTTTGTCGCACCGAAAACCATTTTAGCACCACCCTGTTCAGCTTGTTCATTTGAAACCGCATTAGCGTACAATTGGTGTTGAGAATGAACACGGGGAAGAGGGCTAACGTCATTAAACGGAAGAACAAAAGCAACTTTTCGTTTGTCAACAACCTTAGCGTACTGCTGGTTAGGAGAATCAGAATGACCAAAATCGTGTTCTACATCATTTAATGGTAGCATAAAGGTTACCTTTGTAAGTGTTCCTTCGTTCTTTATTGCTTTTCGAGTCCGAAAGTCAAACTTTGTTTGACTTTCTGCGTTGACCAGTTTATGGTCAACACGAAGTTCGTTTGAACTTCATAACGTGAGCGTGATCACGATGGTTATAGTCCCTAGTGACTATGCCTACTGATTACCACGTTATCTAGGCTCAGTGATGAGCCGTAGTTTCGGTCAGAATACGTATTCTTGCGTATTTTGTAACCAAACTACTTGTGGGTATCAAAACCGTTTGTTTTGATACCAAACCTATTTTCTAAACTTAGTTAAGCATGTTTTAGCATTCTTAGCTCGTCACTTTTAGTTTTGTGCTTGTCTAGGGTCGTAAAGGTAAGCGATCTAATCAATCGCTTATACTTTCGAACCCGACCCGTTTGGACGATCATTAGGATCCGACCAAGCACATTAGGTGACCATAGTATATAGGGAATAACTTTCCGAGGTTATACCTTATGGTCGCTTCGTTTAAGTAGTTGTATGATAGGTAGTATATATGCCTTAGGTAAATTACCAAAATGCCCTTTTGACGCCAAAATTCATTTTAAGCATATGTAACATAACTTTTGGTATCTAAACAGATTTGGTAACAATATTAGAGATGTTAAGGCATATTTTACTTATCATAGGACTAGTTAGGCATTCCAAACGCGTTTCACGCGAGCGACGCGTTAAAGTAGCATAAGCTACCTAAACGGGTCGTAATGGGTCGTAAGCACTTAGGTTAGGTTTCATTTAGTATGTAGGCTTTGTTAAACCATACTACATGAGTTCCCATACTCATTTGGTTTACGAGCCCTCATTCTATCCGATCTTCCGATTTAGGTCCGGTTTATTAATGTAGTTACCTATATTAGGTGTCGTTTGATATTCCGAGATCTCTAGCATTGCTTGGTGGTTATCTTAGGACTTCTGAGCAATCTCAAGTGAGTACATAGACCCCTCTTTTACTGTTTTCCAAACATTTTGGGGTGAAACACATGTGCCTACTTGTTACTTTCATGCTTTCCATGTTTTCACATCATATACCTGCTATGTTCGGTAGTACATTATAGTACATGATTTCATTACATTTCATGCTATGTATGCCCATTGTGTGCGTACTTAGTACATCGTTTTACATTACATGCTATGTATGCCCATTGTGTGCGTACTTAGTACATTGTTTTACATTACACTTATGCTATGTATGTCCATTACGTGCATACTTAGTACATTGTTTTACATTGCATTTCTGTTGCATATGCTCATCCAGCATATGAACACAGTATACTACATTCTGAACCGTTGAAACCATTTGACTATGTGAACCGTCGTAACTGTGACACCTGTGTCACTTCAACCAACAAACAAATGCCAAACCAGTGAAATATTGTATTTCATACTTGGGATTTGTAAAAATATGTGTATCATTTACACATATCAATTCTTGTTCGATTTCAAACTCTATATCGCTTTCTGGAAGGTTATACGCGCACTGATGCGTAAATATAACCAGTTTAATGCAACGAACACTCCGGAATAGTGACATATACTTAACATACCTTAAATAACCTTTACATAACTTAGAAATAAGTTTTGAGGGCTTTGGTATTGCAAAAACAAGTTAATTCACTTACAGGGACTAAAGTTGACAAACTGCGAAAGTATGCCAATTTGAACTGTAACAGACATTCCGGAACATGACCATAAGTTAAACATACCATAAATATCCTTTACATAGCTTAGAAATAGGCTTTGAGGGGTTCGGTGTGCTAAAATAAACTTTTGGGTCATTTAGGGACTAAAAGCGTCAAAAAGTGCACAAGTTTGCATTATCGCGCATAACTTACGTTCTGAATACATCCGGACATCCAAAAATTTATGTAAGCACTAAAATATTTTATTTTAGTGTTCGGCATAAGAAAAATCCATTCGTCGCGTCATTTGGATCGTTCTTCGCGCTTATGCGCATTCCGTCGTAATTAAGCGAACATCGCGATCGTACGGCCAAACGAACCGACATCCGAGATATTTTTGAGCATGTTTTAAGTTCCCTATGCTTTAACTTCATTTTAGAGCTTTGAAATGGGGTTAACGGGCCTTAAACGTGTCAAAAATGACCTTATTGCATAACAGGGACCAAAAGTGTAAATCTGCCCAAAGTTCATGCCTACGATGCGCAGCCATTTTTGCCCTACGATGCGTATGGGTTCTGCAGATCAGATTAGATTAAACAGTCAGCAGATTTCAGCTGATTAAACCTCATCCACACATTCTAAACTTGCCCTTTCAGCTCATAATAGGCCATTTTCAGTTACCATAACATTTTGACAAGTGTACGCACTAGATTAAATCACGTTATTCAAGAAACGATCTTAACGGTTACCCGAAATCTATAAATACCCATCACATTTGTACACATTTCTCACAAGAATCTGATCATTTGTGCTCTAAGTTGAAACCTTTGTTTCATACCTGAGCTATTTTGATCTAGATTAGCATTCGGGGACCCTTCGTAAGTATTCTTTCGTTCTTTTATTGCTTTTCGAGTCCGAAAGTCAAACTTTGTTTGACTTTCTGCATTGACCAATTTATGGTCGATGCGAAGTTCGTTTGAACTTCATAAAGTGAGCGTGATCACGATGGTTATAGTCCCTAGTGACTATACCTACTGATTACCACGTTATCTAGGCTCAGTGACGAGCCGTAGTTTCGGTCAGAATACGTATTCTTGCGTATTTTGTAACCAAACTACTTATGGGTATCAAAACCGTTTGTTTTGATACCAAACCTGTTTTCTAAACTTAGTTAAGCATGTTTTAACATGCTTAGCACGTCACTTTTAGTTTAGTGCTTATATAGGGTCGTAAGGTAAGCGATCTAAACAATCGCTTATACTTTCGAACCCGACCCATTTGGTCGATCTTTAGGATCCGACCAAACACGTTAGGTGACCATAGTATATAGGGAATAACCTTCCGAGGTTATACCTTATGGTCACGACGTTTAGTTAGTTGTATGATAGGTAGTTTATATGCCTTAGGTAAATTACCAAAATACCCCTTTGATGCCAAAATTCATTTTAAACATATGTAACATAATTTTTGACATCTAAACTGATTTGACAACCATATTAGACATGTTAAGGAATATATTACTTGTCATAGGACTAGTTAGGCGGTCCGAACGCGTTTCACGCGAACGACGCGTTAAAGTAGCATAAGCTACCTAAACGGGTCGTAATGGGTCACAAGCACTTAGGTTAGGTTTCATTTAGTATGTAGGCTTTATTAAACCATACTACATGAGTTCCCATACTCATTTGGTTTACGAGCCTCATTCTATCCGATCTTCCGATTTAGGTCCGGTTTATTAATGTAGTTACCTATATTAGGTGCCGTTTGATATTCCGTGATCTCTAGCATTGCTTGGTGGTTATCTTAGGACTTCTGAGCAATCTCATGTGAGTACATAGACCCCTCTTTTACTGTTTTCCAAACGTTTTGGGGTGGAACACATGTGCCTACTTGTTACTTTCGTGCTTTCATGTTTTCACATCATATACTTGCTATGTTCATTAGTACATTTATAGTACATGATTTCAATACATTTTATGCTATGTATGTCCATTTAGTGCATACTTAGTACATTACTTTACAATACATTTTATGCTATGTATGTCCATTTAGTGCATACTTAGTACATTGTTTTACACTACAATTCGTTGCATATGCTCATCCAGCATATGAACACATTATATTACATTTTGAACCGTTGTAACCTTTTGACTATGTGAACCGTTGTAATCATCTGACTATGTGAACCGTTTGTATTTGTGAACCGTTTGTATCTGTGAACCATTTGTATCTGTGAACCGTTTGTATCTGTGAACCGTTTGTATCTGTGAACCGTTTGTATCTGTGAACCGTTTGTATCTATGAACCGTTTGTATCTGTGAACCGTGTGAACTGTATTTGACCATACATAAACATTTCTACAATTGTTAAACATTACTTTGGTGGTTTGGTTTGATTAAGTGATTAAGTAACGATGCGTGTGTAATATGATACAAGCATGGTGGATACGCCGCTGGTACTTCCTATATATAAGTGTTTGTATGGTATTACATATCGTAGCGTTATTTGAATCACTTCAGTTTGAGATATATAACATTTATTACAAATATCATACTTTTCACAATACATTGTTTTACAAGCAACTTATTTTATACAAACTCATTTTACAATGGTTATTCATTTAACCATACATTATTTTCTTATTTATACATATCATCTGATCTTATCGTTTTTTTCAAATGATTTACAAGACAAAGCAAATTACAAGGTTCATGACTAAACATTTTCTCAAACATAAGTCATGAAACCTATTTTCACAAAACCTATGTATCTCACAGGCATTTTTATGCTGACGTACCTATTTTCACATGTGTTTTCAGGAGCTGTTGCATAAGATGATCAAGATACACATAGGCAGACTTGGGCTTTAGTGACAATAAAAGATGCAAGACTAGTTAATTATGTTGTATTTCTTTGTTTGTTAAGACATTGTAACACTTTTAATCAATAAAACGAAACTTTAATTTCCGTGGTTGTGAAACATTAATTCTGTTACAACACTCCCCGATGTTTCCGCCACGTTTTGCATGTTCTACGTGGTCGGGGTGTGACAGTAACCATTTGATTATATGAACCGTTTGTAACTATTGAACCGTGTGAACCTTTCGTATCTGTTGACATGATTTACATTTGACAATAGACATTGGACTATACATAAACATTTCTACAACTGTTAAACATTACATCTTGATGGTTTGGTTTGAGTAAGTGATTTAAGTAACGATGCGTGTGTAATATGATACAAGCATGGTGGATACGCCGCTGGTACTTCCTATATATAAGTGTTTGTATGGTATTACATATTGTAGCGTTATTTGAATCATTTCAATTTGAGACATATAACATTTTATACAAATAACATACTTTTCACAAGACATTGATTTACAAACAACATATCTTATACAAACCCATTTTACATGGTTATTCATTTAACCATACATTATTCTCTTATTTATACATACCATCGGATCTTATCGTTTTTCAAATGATTTACAAGACAAAGCAAATTACAAGGTTCATGACTAAACATTTTCTCAAACATAAGTCATGAATTCTGTTTTCACAAAACCTATGTATCTCACAGGTATTTTTATGCTGACGTACCTATTTTCACATGTGTTTTCACGTGATGATGTATAGGACTTATCAAGACATACTTAGGCGGACCTGTGCCTTAGTGACTTAAAACGAGACAAGAACTAGTTAATTTATGTTATGTACTCTTTGTTTCTTGTTTAAAACAATGTAAACTCTCATGTTTGATTAATAAAACGAAACTTTAATTGCCATGGATTTGAAACGATTAATTCTGTTACAACACTCCCCGACGTTTCCGCCACGTTTTGTATGTTCTACGTGGTCGGGGTGTGACATCATATACCTGCTATGTTCGTTAGTACATTATAGTACATGATTTCATTACATTACATGCTATGTATGCCCATTGTGTGTGTACTTAGTACATCGTTTTACATTACATGCTATGTATGCCCATTGTGTGCGTACTTAGTACATCGTTCTACATTACATTTCATGCTATGTATGCCCATTGTGTGCGTACTTAGTACATCGTTCTACATTACATTTCATGCTATGTATGCCCATTGTGTGCGTACTTAGTACATCGTTCTACATTACATTTCCTGCTATGTATGTCCATTGTGTGCATACTTAGTACATTGTTTTACATTGCATTTCTGTTGCATATGCTCATCCAGCATATGAACGCATTATACTACATTTTGAACCGTTGTAACCATTTGACTATGTGAACCGCCGTAACCCTTTGATTATATGAACCGTTTGTAACTATTGAACCGTGTGAACCAGTTATATCTGTTGACATGATTTACATTTGACAATAGACATTTGACTATACATAAACATTTCTACAATTGTTAAACATTACATCTTGATGGTTTGGTTGGAGTAAGTGATTTAAGTAACGAGGCGTGTGTAATATGATACAAGCATGGTGGATACGCCGCTGGTACTTCCTATATATAAGTGTTTGTATGGTATCACATATTGTAGTGTTATTTAAATCATTTCAATTTGAGACATATAACGTTGTATACAAATAACATACTTTTCACAAGACATTGATTTACAAACAACTTATCTTATACAAACTCATTTTATATAGTTATTCATTTAACCTTACATCATTCTCTTAAACATATCATCTGATCGTATCATTTTTTTTTCAAATGATTTACAAGACAAAGCAAATTACAAGGTTCATGACTAAACATTTTCTCAAACATAAGTCATGAATTCTGTTTTCACAAAACCTATGTATCTCACAGGCATTTTTATGCTAACGTACCTATTTTCACATGTGTTTTCAGGAGATGATGCATAGGACTTATCAAGACATACTTAGGCGGACCTGTGCCTTAGTGACTTAAAACGAGACAAGAACTAGTTAATTTATGTTATGTACTCTTTGGTTCTTGTTAAAACAATGTAAACATTCATGTTTGATTAATAAAACGAAACTTCAATTGCCATGGATTTGGAACAATTAATTCTGTTACAACACTCCCCGACGTTTCCGCCACGTTTTGTATGTTCTACGTGGTCGGGGTGTGACATTTGATAAGTAGCACCTGCATTCCTTAATCCAAATGGCATAGCAATATAACAGTATATACCAGTTGGGGTCATAAAGGCTGTATCCTCTTGATCAGATGGTTCCATCTGAATTTGTTGAAATCCAGATGAAGCATCCATAAAAGTCAACAACTCATGACCCGCGGTAGCATCCACCATGGAGTCAATGTGGGGTAATGGGAAAGGATCCTTGGGACATGCCTTGTTTAAATCAGTAAAATCGACACATACCCTACACTTTCCATTTTTCTTTTGAACAACAACCACATTGGCTAACCATCTTGGATACTTAACCTCTCTTATCATACCTGCTCGAAGTAGCTTATCTATCTCTTCCTGGATAATAGCATTCCTTTCAGGTGCAAACTTCCTCCTCTTTTGATGTATAGGCTTGAATGACCTGTCAATGCCAAGTTTATGAGTAACTATATCCTTAGATATACCTGTCATGTCTTCATGTTTCCAGGCAAAGGTGGATTTCCTTCTCTTAAGGAAGGATACTAGCTCCTGTTCGATGTCGCTAAGGATCCCTGATCCTATGAAGATCTTGGATTCAGGATCCTCAGGATCCATGAGGATTTCTTTCAAATCCTGTTCTCTTGCCTCCAAGACATCTCTTGAAGGATACTTTAATTGCTATTGCTCCCTTGGTCTTAGGCTGGCTTCATTGATGAGGTATAGCAATTCTTAGCTTCTTGTTGATCACTCTCAATTTTCACCACTCCCCAAGGACTTGGAAGCTTTACACATTGATGATAGGTGGATGGGACTGCCTTCATGTCATGTATCCATGGCCTGCCAAGGATAACATTACAACATGATAAGCAATCTATAACATAAAACTTTTGATAAGAATGCAATCATTCAATATAGATTGGGAGTTTGATGTCCCCCAATGTATTATTAGTTTCTCCACTGAATCCCACAAGTACTGAGGATCTTGGGATAATATCAGACTCTGGGATATTCATCTTCTTGAGGACATCAAGCTGAATGATGTTCACAGAGCTTCCTCCATCTATAAGGATCCTGCGAACAAAGTGGTTAGAAATAAATAATGTAATTACAAGACCATCATGATGAGGATCCTAGACGTCAACACGATCATCCTCATCAAAAGTTATGACTTTATCCTGGGTGACAACGGAGGTCCGGACAGGTATGTCTCCATTATCCATCTTGGTTTCCTTAGCATGTCTTTTTGCTGCTGAAAAGGAGGTACCACAAATGTCTGATCCACCGGATATGAAGTTTATGACTTGTGCATCTGTTGGAGGAGCAGGGGCCCTTTCTGGGATCCTTGACTTCTTTCGTCCTAAAAGCTCTTTCAAATGCCCCTTGCTCAACAAGTAACCAATTTCCTTTCTCAGTGCAATACACTCTTCAGTGAGATGCCCAAAATCCCCATGATATGCACACCACTTGGACTTATCCTTTGTAGCAGCTGGTTTATCACTTTTTCTTGGCCACCTAGCTTTCTCACCTAGATTCTGCATTGCAAGGATTAGTTCATTGTTATCAACAGAAAAACAGTACTCGGAAATTGGAGGATAATCCTCATCATCCTCTTCTTGTTCCACTGCATGCACATTCTGGTTATCAGACTTGTTGTAGGACTTGGATTTGTTGTTCCTGAAGTAGGATCCTTGTTTCTCCTGTTTTGAGGATCCTGTCAATCTATCCTGGATCCTTTTGTCATCCTCTAAGCGGATGAACCTAAGGGCCCTAGTTCTTACTTCGTCAAGATTCCTGCAAGGGGTCATAACAAGATCATCATGGAACAATGAATCCCTAAGCAATCCCATTTTAAAGGCTTCTACAGCCGTAGCAATATCCAAGTTAGGGATATCTACGGATTCTTTACTAAACTTAGTGATATAATCTTTAAGTGATTCATTTTGACCTTGAGTTACCCTATATAAATCACTAGTTAATCGTTCAAATTTCCTACTACAAGAAAATTGACTATTAAACAAATTAACTAGATTAGCAAATGAAGTAATAGAGTAAGGAGGAAGACTTAGCAGCCATTTAAGAGCAGATCCTGTAAGGGGGATCCAAATCCCTTGCATAGACATGCTTCTTTTAACCTTTCTGGAATTGGATTGATCTCCATCCTCTCCCTGTATTGAGCTACATGCTCCTCTGGATCCGTTGAACCATCATACAGCTTCATAGATGGTATCTGGAACCTTTTAGGTATCTCAGCATCACATAAGGGTGGTGCAAAACGAGATATCCTATGGCTACCATCTGCAATTTCAGGAATGGGTTTAACCACTCCTGGTACACTGGATATCATATCCTTAAGCTTCTGTAGCTCTCTAGCCATAGCCTGATTGATACCTGTATCAGTCCTAGAATTATTGCTAATGCTGGCTTCAACCTGCAATCTTCACTAGCGGATCTTGTGTCTCAGAATGGTCAATGGAGGTGGCCAATTGCTTGGTACAATCTTTTTCCAGTCTTAATTAATCTAGTGGTTCCTAATTTATATGAAAATGTTCGTGATCGTCTGGTTTGGAAAGAGATGGAAGGAAATGCACGTCCTTTTACTTCTTGGGAGGTCTGGAATAATATTCGTCATCATGAAAGCAAAGTGCCTTGGGTGAATATGGTGTGGTTTAAGCAATGCATTCCTAGACACTCGTTTCACATTTGGCTAGTTATTCGAAACAAATTGAAGACACGGGATCGTTTGTCTATGTGGGAAGCGGGAAGTGCATCGAATTTAAATCTCATGTGCTGCCCTCTTTGCTGTTATAACAAGGACTCGAGAGATCATCTTTTCTTTGATTTCTCGTTTGCGTCCCAGGTATGGC
This sequence comes from Helianthus tuberosus, assembly GCA_030545235.1. Taxonomy (NCBI): domain Eukaryota; kingdom Viridiplantae; phylum Streptophyta; class Magnoliopsida; order Asterales; family Asteraceae; genus Helianthus; species Helianthus tuberosus. Next base: position 104,406,237 of record CM060360.1, read on the forward strand.
ACAATATAAGAAGTCTCTTTTTTTTGGGTAAAGGGTTACCCCGGTGATTCTATATATTCACAAAAACAAAGAACAAGTAGTATGGAGAACCCATACTAGTTCTAATATGGGACATACCCCATACTAGTAAACAAGCCGAAGCAAACCAAACAAAAACCAGTCTAAACAAACAAAACCAACTAGACTATAATCTAGAAATTTATACTGCTCCAAAAACTATTAGCCTCCATCATCCAGCTTAGCGTCTCCATGAACATCCCACACTTCTAGAAAACGTCTGACTCTCTCCGTGTTCTTAAACTTCACTCCCATAAGCTTGTATCGAATTGTTTGAAAAATCATGTCAACAATTGCATCCGGGGGTCTTGTTTGATTTCTAAACAATCTAGCATTTCTCTCTTGCCAAACAAAATAGGCAGCCGCAGCCACTATAAGACGTCTACAATAATTCAATGCTGATTTAGACGTACTCCTATCTTGAAGCCAATCCATAATTTCGATCCACTTTGGTTCAACCCTTTCCATGTTCACCTTATCCCTGATCGAACACCATACATGAGATGAGAACTTACATTCGAAAAACAGGTGATCATGAGAATCTACATTAGCATAGCAAAGAAGACAGCACATCATATTCATGTTCTTTCTTCTAGACATATCCCATTGTAAAATCTTATCCTGAGTCAAAAGCTTCCGACGCGCTATAAGCCACATAAGAAAAGCATGACGAGGAATACATTGCGAAAACCACACCACTTTAGCCCAGTTCACTTCCGTGTTCCTAGACCTGATCGAATGCCACACAGTAGCAGTAGAATACTCATACAAATTGTTACCATCTTTCCATAAAAATCTGTCCCTCGTATTCGTATTTAACTGCAAATTATCAACCTCAATAAGCACCGGATAGAGATCACGCCAAGCCGTAGGCCAGATCCAATCACCATTACGCGAAATATCATGAACCGACGCATGTAATCCAAAACCAGCCGAAGAAATAACCCTTGGAGTTATAAAATTCGCTAGCGGCCCACATTCACACCATCGATCGAACCAAGCTGAAGTCATCTTACCATCTCCAATTTTTGACCAAATAAACTGTCTGATTAACGGCCTTAACTGAAGAATTTTCCTCCAGCTCCAGCAACACGAAGATGGAATTCTACATTCCCAAAAATTTGAATTCCTTAATCTGTCCGAATAAATCCATTGAACCCATAGAGACTGACGTCTGGTAATAATGCTCCAAACATGAGAGACCATAAGAGCTTTATTAACCTCCTGAATCCGACGCAACCCGAGACCACCTTCATATTTCGGATGACATAAAGAATTCCATGAAGCCTTTGTTTTACCTCTTTGAAAAGAGATATCTTGAGACCACAGAAAATTCCTCATTCTACTTTCCAGCTCCTTGATCACTCGATTAGGAGGAATTAAAACTGAAGCCCAAAAAACGTGCATAGAAGACAACACCGATAAGATAAGCTGTAATCTGCCTGCATAAGAAAGAAGTCTATTTTTCCAATTCATAATGCGATTCTCCAACTTTTCAACAAGAATACTACAATCTTTGTAGAGCAGTCTTGACGAAATTAAGGGCACTCCCAAATAACAAACAGGTAATTCACCTTCACTAAAAGGAATAACTCCAAGAATAGCAGATTTAACATGCTGTGAAACATTACAAAAGAAGCTAGAACTCTTTTGAGCACTTGGAATTAAACCAGACATACCAGTGAACTGAGATAGAGCATTCATAATACACTTGGTTGAACCGATATCACCTCTAGCAAAAAGAAACAAGTCATCCGCGAAACAAAGATTAATTATACGTTGGCGCTCACTCTTGTTATGAAACCTGAAGGATGAATCAATAGAAGAAGCCTTTTGCAAAATGCACGTCAATACTTCCATAACCAACGTAAAAAGATAAGGAGAAATGGGATCACCTTGCCGAAGGCCACGCTTTCCTTTAAAATATCCGTTGACACTACCATTCACACAAATCGAGTAAGAAGGAGTAGCAACACATAACATAATCCAATCAATCATCTTTTGATTAAAACCAAAACCCATTAAGATGTTTCTAAGAAAATTCCAATCAACAGTATCATACGCTTTCTGAATATCAACTTTAAACGCACACCTAGGCGGGCCATAATCTCTATGATAATTATGCATTAATTCCTGCGTAAGAAGAATGTTATCCGAAATCTTTCTACCTGGAACAAACGCTGACTGATTGATGCTGATAATATCATTTAAAGCCATTTTCATACGATCAGACACAATCTTGCTAATACACTTGTATACAACATTCATGCAGGCAATCGGCCGAAAATCTTTAACCGAAGCTGGAGTAGTCATTTTAGGCAAGAGAACAATAAGTGTATGGTTGAGTTCCTGGAGAAGCTTACCTGAATTAAAAAAACCCATAATAGCATTTGAGACATCAGAGCCTACAATCGACCAAGTACTCTTGAAAAAAGCCGCTGAGTATCCATCAGGACCTGGAGCTTTATCATTACCAATGGCAAACATAGCTGATTTGATCTCCTCAGTTGTGATAGGCCGAATCATGTTACCAGCAACATTCTGGTCAAGCCGATTTGAAAAGATCTCCGGAGTAACAGATAACGAAATTTCTCCCTCACAACCTAAGAAATTTTCATAGTGATTAACAAACGCTTTCGGCACAAGCTCACCTTCACAGAAATTCCCATTAGTGTCCAAAATACCATCAATTCGACATCTATGATTTCTCGCCTTCAGCGACATATGGAAAAACTTAGAATTAGCATCACCCGCTCTTAACCAAGCCACTTTAGATTTCTGCTTAAGAAATCGCTCCTCATCCAGACTGGCTTCTTGGAATTGACTAGCAATATCCGCTTCCTCGGTTCTAATGGTTTCATCAAAAGGGTTTTTCTCAACCTCCCGTTGAATCGCATCTAGTTTCCCACGTAATTCATTCACTTTTTTATGCAAGTTACCCTGCTTATACAATAGAGCTCGAAGAGGGGACTTTAAATAACGCAACTTCTTAACCAAACGAAACTGATGAACCCCCACAATACTACGGTCCCAATTACTCTTCACAATATCCATAAAACCCGGTTTGTGAACTAAAAAATTCGCAAACTTAAACGACGTAATCTTTTTCTTCTCCGCGTTACTAATTTTTAGAATTCAAGGACAATGATCAGAGACTCGATAGGGTTGAAATAACGCTACAGCTTCAGGAAATTCAGTGAGAAACGGAATGTTACCCATAGCCCTATCGATCTTTTTCAGCAGCCCAACACCTTTTTTCGGCTTCTGGTTCCATGTAAAATGGAAACCTATACTTTTAATATCCGCAACTTCAATTTCATTAACACACTCTTGGAAATCACGCATACTAGTGGAGATACCTGAGTTTCCCATAGACTTATCCTCCAGATTCAAAGCCGAGTTGAAATCTCCCATGATAACCCAAGGGTTATTCGCTACCATTATCTTGTGTCTGGCCAAATGTCTCCACAACTGTCTCCGAGTAATGTAATAATTAGATGCATACACTATCGAACAGAACATAACTTTTTTATCCTTCTTGAAAATCATCTGAACATGAATAACCTGAGAGGTTTGAGCTAAAACCATGATATCAAATACATCCGGGTTCCATCCAATAATAATCCGAGTACCTTTATTACATTGGCCCCCATTAGACGTCCATTCCCAATTTCTAAAGACAGACCGGCATATGTTATCCAACTTTGTAACATCAACATGAGATTCAAGCACCGCACAAAAACTCACACCATTTTCCTTGACCACCTGACGAACCTCCGTTTGTTTCAGGGAGCGGTTCAACCCCCTAATATTCCAAGTGGCTAGACTAACCATTGGAAACAGTTGGAGGAGGAGTGCTTGCCCCTTTATTTTCAATCGGTTTACTAGAATCACCCATCAGAAATTCATTAGTTTCGTTATATACTTCTACAAGTTCCTCATCATCCGAATCATCAAATTCTCCTGATTGACCTTTACTACATTGCCCTCCATCCTCATCAAAGTTATTTAAAACTTGAAATTGATTACCCAGCTGGATGTTCGGCCTAGCCGACTTAATATTCGGAATAAACTTATTACGAATCGGCCTATATTCAAATTTCGGCTTTGGTTTAGCAACTTGAATGCCCGGTTTCCTAGCCATCTTTTTTATAGGAACTTCCGTATATCCTTCATCATCAACCCGAGGAGGTAGCTTAGATTGTGATTTACCTTGATTACCAGCTTGCCTAATATACTTTTGATTTACCGAAGGATTTGCTTTCCTTGTACTCTTTGGACACGAGTCATTAGAATGACCGAAAACACAACATGTTGAACATCTGAGCGGATTCCATTCATATTCTACGTACATTGTCTCTTTAATAAACTCATCCCCATTCGGATTAGGGATAGCCATAGTAATCTTCTCTTTAAGATCTTTATCGGCTGAAATTTCAACTAGAGCTCGAGCAAAACTACTACGACCCCAGTTGTCCACACACATGGAAGTTGTATATGAATCAAGCATCTTTGGTTCACCAATGGCAGTTGCTATCAAGCTAAGCCCATCCTCCGTATAAGCAGCAATCGGAACCTCATGGACTTTAACCCACACCTGAATATTTTTAACTTCCTTCTTCTCCAGTTTTGTAGTTGGCGTCCATTCCTGAAGTAAGAATGGTTGTGACCGTATGATCCATGGACCAGCGGACAGAACATCCAGCATCCCCTTTTGATTTTCAAACTTAAAAAAGAAGAAACCGTTAGCATTCATCATAGATTTCTGCAAGCCATACTTTTTCCAATTGTTTTTTCACAAAAAATTCAACCACAGGATACGCAATTCGATCACCCAAGAAATAACCGTACAAAGTGTTTGCAAATTTATCCTGAATAACCTTTACCGATTCAACCGGAAGAACAATGTCACAATCATCATGCTGCAACGAACTTGATAGCGACCTGAAGTTGACTTTATGAACAATCTGATTTTTCAAGGATTCTGCATAAGATAACGGTTTACCCTGGTTAACTTCACCCGGTTTTTTGACATCCGCCTTAATCTGCTCATCCACTTTAATTTGACTTTGAATATCATCAGATTTTTGCTCATGTTGCGTAGATCCCTCCGACACTGGAACAGTGATTTTCGATAACTCATCAATAACATTAAACTTGCCCTGATCAGGATTAGTAGAAGGGAAAACCCCACGCCGTGGCATTAGGGTTTTACCCTCACTATCAACAACTCTCGATGCTAATCCCTGAATGGAAGCAGATGTAAATGGCGGCTTATAACGACCAGCATGCACATCCCCTTCCGATTTCTTACGTTCATCCATGCTCAATAATCACCTCTCTCAAAATACAATAAAGAATCCAACCATGCACGAAAACCCTATCAAACTTTACGTCTAACCAACAGAAGACAGAAGACAAAACCCTAATCCTATAAACCCTAGAATGAAACCTGAACCCTTAATCGATTAAACCTGAGCACCAATCTAGCTAAATTAAACTCAGTTAACCGCAATCAGTGACTACCAGTGTCACACCCTGGCTTTGCGGAAGCGTGGTTAACTTTTGGTGTGACTTCTTAATACCATAGCTTAATCATAACAAAGCTATATGAATTAAAAACCATGCAAGTCATCCATTAAGTTTTGAAAACAACATACAGTACCATTGTTTTAACATACAACCATAACCTTGTTCAGTAGACATTACAACATAGCATAAACGTGGTTTAGGGACTGTGTCTTGTCCAGGAAAGAGACACATCCCCTAAACCCTGATGACTTCATGACAAGTGCAGCGGAAAACGTTCCATACCGTGCCAGATCCGTTTAATTTCCTGAAATACATGTGATTTGAAAAATCAACAATAATGTTGAGCGAGTTCATGTGTAAGTGAGTATGTAAAACACTTGTGAGTATAAAAGTAGTTGTGGTATGTAGCAGTGTAAGAGGACTTGTGATCACCAATGGTTTGCAAGGCCACTGACATATGTGAAGTGCAAATAGGGAGACTCAAACCTAGCAGATTTCGCCACGGCAAAGTATGTGGACAAAGTCACCCCACGGTCCGTTTCTAGTTTGGCCGGGGGCTGGGCTCGCTACACCCAGATAGATCTACCGCTCCTGTCCCTCGGTCCCTCCATGAGGACTAATGGCCCCATGTTGTTCCTATCCACTCACATGATCGTATAACACCTCCTTACGTTAAACATACCGTTGTAAAGTACTCGTAAATCATAGTAACATGTATTTCACCCCTGCAGTTAAGTAAACTGAAAACAGTTAGAGAAAAGGGGGACATGAACTCACAGTGAATGCGCGTCTCTACCGAGTGTCTCCGAATCGTAAAGCTGTGCGACGACCTACAAGTGCTAATTCTATTAGACGGACGGCCGTGCCTTAGCTTTATGGTTTATGTTTTTGGGGAAATAGTTAGACAACTATTTCGTGTTTACATTTTGTAAATACTCGGTAGTTAATCTCCTTCCCAAGGATGGGGGATTCAATACATGTGCTTACAAATTTCATTCATTAAGTCTCACTTAATCTTTATATATTTCCAACTCCAATGTATAAGTATTTATCCAAAATACGTTGTTAAAGTACGCGTTCATAAATATTTCCGTAATTGTGTAAGTTACGTTTTAACATACGAGTGGTAATAAAATTACCGGTGTAACTTAGATATTTATGGTGAAAGCGTTGTATTATTTTGGGGTCGTTAACGCTTGTAAATATTATTTTTACTCTAAAATAATATTTATGTACTTCACAAAATAATCATAAACAGTGTGTGAAAATATATATTTATCACGTTAATATTTTGTGAAACTCCCACCTCCGAATATTTAGTAAATAAAGTCATGGCGAAATTTATGTTTCGAAAGCGTGACGAAAAATGATTCTAACACTTGTAATGTAAATAAGTTTAAGTGTTAGGTTTTTAAGAAAATTTCGCCAGAGTTTCCTCTGTAACTGGAGGTGGCCACGCTTGTAAGCGTATCATTTTCTTTTACAAATCAATCAACACTTGTTCCCAACAATTTCAAACAACCTTTCAACATTTTAACTAGTCAAATATGGACATATTCGTCAAAATACACAAACTTGTGGTTTGTCTAAAACAAGTAGTAAATCTCTTTACTTTTAGTGAATCTTGTGTGTAGATAATCCGATTTGGTGAAAAACCCCGTTTTTAGAGAAATCCGTCTTTACAACTTCTAGTCATTTTTCCCAAAAATAGTTATTTTGTCGAAATCTTTTCATTTCACAAGTGTTTACACACTTGTGGTTCGTAAAATCATGTTTAGTAGCACAAGATCTATTCTTTAGAAAACACGATTCTTTTAAAGTGTGGTCCTTCAAAAATACCACTTGCAGATACGTAGATCCGCTAGTTTTAAACACCTTTGTACATGTCAAATCACTTTTACACAAGTAAAATATTTTTACACAAGTTTACGCTTTAAGTGTGGTAGAGTTTCACCTTTAACCCTTGTATTTAGTCAAAAACGAGCTTATGTGAAGATACATGATCTTACAAAGTCGGGTTAAACGATGTTCCGAGCTACCACATCATAGATCGGGTCTCAAATATAACAATTTTCAAGTCCTACAACTTTTACACAAGTTATATGTTATTAACCTCCATTTTAGCATTTTTACTAGACTTTAATGCATCAAAACATAAGTTAACGTTATTTCACCGACAAAATTCCTTTTAACCACTCTAGATACGTTCAAGAATGAGTTTTAAGCAATATACCTCTAGCTCGGGGCTAGGGAAGAATCTTGACGAAAACGAGGTGGATAAAAGCTAACGGTAGAGGTCCTTCGCGTTCCGAGTGCACCAAAGCTCCTAATACGCGATCCTTGAGGTGTGAATGATGTTGGAAAGCAAGGAACTAAACTTGAAAGTATGATGGTGGGGTGTGGTGGGTTCGGCCGAGATCCACAAAGAAAGAGAGAGAGTAGTTTGTTGGTGAAAAAATGATGAAGGTTATCTCAAGTGTTTAGGGTGTATTTATAGGAAGGATGAAGGTGTATTATCCATTGGTCAAAGTGTTCTCTAGATATTTAGCAAATGGGATTAAAATAATAGTCAAGTACCAAGTATTGTCCCCCTTAGTTATGGGGCCGGTTATGAGAAAGGGGGGGGGGGGGGGGTTCGATCCAAACTAGATAGTTAGGGAGGTTAGTTATGTTAAATAGGTTAACTAAGTATTTAACTTAGTTAGTTGTATGTTATGCGTTATGACGGGTGTTAGGGTAATCAGAGACTCTAACTGGCTCAGAAAAATATAATTAGTGAAAATACTAATATTTTCATGTTCCGGGTAAAGTCCGGGTGTCCGGTTGGATAGAAATCCGTTAAAGCGTTACAAAAGCTTTAAAGTGTCGTTATTAACCTTTTTAGTGACACAATTTGTTTTCCCGACACTTTAGAAAGTGTCTAGTGATATTTTTCCCATATTTTGGCACTTTACTAGTCAGCTAGAAGCTAGTTAAATTATTAAAGTGCTGTGTTTTGTACTTAAAGTACGTTTTAGGCACATCCGAATCAGTGTATCTTATTCCTAGAGACGCGGTTCTACAATACTTGTATCCCTACACTCACTGCTAGTGTAGTAACTTTCTCAGGCTCTTACAGGCCTTAGAGGCAGTGTCTGCCTGATGCTGGTTATATCAGCATGTTCGCCGTGTATCCGTTTATTGTGCTACTGTGCGTTTAGTGCATCAAGTTTGTCACGAAGGTGCTAATAGCAGAATATAGTGTGACGGCAAGTAAAGTATGATGCAAGTAAGTTCATGTATCAGTATTCAAGTAGCAGTTCATCAGCTAGTTCAAACAAGCACAGTAATCAAGTAGTAATTTATCATTAATTAAGTTGTACGGATACCTGGTTTAGTGCGGGTTGTCACATTCTCCCCCCGTTAAATAAATTTCGTCCCGAAATTTAAGTTCTGCTTGTAGATGCAGAGTTCTTAGGAAATAAGTGGGGGTATTTCTCTTTCATCCGGTCCTCACGTTCCCAGGTGTATTCAGGACCATGTCTGGCATTCCAACGAACCTTGACGAGCTTGACACTGCTCCGGCGGGTCTTGTTAACTTTCCAATCTGTGACCTCGACAGGTTCTTCAACGAAGTGGAGCGTGTCGTCAATATGAATCTCGTCGATGGGAATGGCAACGTCAACTTGAGTTGGACTTTTCTTTAGATTGGATACATGAAATGTATCGTGAACGCCATTTAGTTCAGCGGGTAGGTCCAACTTGTATGCTACCATCCCAATTCTTTCTAGAATTCTAAAGGGACCAATGTAACGTGGATTTAACTTCCCACGCTTTCCAAAGCGCGCCACCCCTTTCCAGGGTGATACCTTCAGTAAAACCATTTCTCCAACTTGAAAATCCACATGTTTTCGGTTTGGATCCGCATAGGCCTTTTGTCTGTGGCGAGCTGCTTCGATGCGTTTAAGAATTTGCGCGATCTTGTCTGTCGTCTCTTGGACGATTTCGGGACCAGCAAGCTGCCTATCACCTGCGTCAGCCCAACAAAAGGGTGATCGGCACTTGCGTCCGTAAAGGGCTTCGAATGGCGCGACACCAATACTGGTGTGGTAGCTGTTGTTGTATGAAAATTCGACCATAGGTAAATGTTTATCCCAGCTACCGCCCAAATCCATAGCACATGCTCTCAGCATGTCTTCCAAAGTCTGTATCGTTCGCTCGCTCTGGCCGTCAGTTTGCGGATGGAACGCAGTGCTCAGATTCAATTGTGAGCCAAAAGATTCTTGGAAGGATTGCCATATTCTTGACACAAACCTTCCGTCTCTATCAGAGATGATCGAGAGAGGTACTCCATGACGTGCTACGATCTCTCTCAAGTAAATTTCCGCAAGTTTACTAGTACTGTCTTTCTCTTTGATTGGCAGAAAGTGTGCGGATTTTGTTAGGCGGTCAACTATCACCCAAATCATATCATGGCCTCTTGGCGTTCTTGGCAATTTCGTAACAAAATCCATTGAGATTTGTTCCCATTTCCACTTGGGAATCTCAGGTTGTTGCAGCAGCCCCGAGGGCTTCTGGTATTCCGCCTTAACCTTCGCGCAAGTTAAACATTTGCTCACGTAGACAGCAATGTCGCCTTTCATCCTAGGCCACCAATAGTAATCCTTGAGATCTTGATACATCTTATCCGATCCAGGGTGGATAGAGTACCGTGACTTGTGCGCTTCGTCGAAAATAACTTCCCTTAATCCACTAAACAGAGGAACCCAAATCCTTTTCTCAAAACATAACGTTCCTTCCTCGTTTGGTACCAAAAGCTTCTTCATTCCACGGAGATATTCTTCCTCAAGGTTTCCCTCCTTGAGAGCTTCCTTTTGTGCAGCACGAATGCGCAAGGAAAGATCGGTTCGTATAATCATTTCCAAAGCTCTAACCCTTATGGGCTTGATCCTTTCCTTACGACTTAGGGCATCGGCGACTACATTCGCCTTCCCTGGGTGATATTTTATCTCGCAGTCGTAATCGTTCAATAATTCAACCCATCGTCTTTGCCTCATATTCAACTCCTTCTGGTTGAATATGTGCTGTAGGCTTTTGTGATCCGTGAAGATTGTGCACTTCGTACCATACAGGTAGTGTCTCCAGATCTTTAAAGCGAAAACCACTGCGCCAAGCTCTAAATCATGTGTGGTATAATTCTTTTCGTGCACTTTGAGTTGGCGTGATGCGTAGGCAATGACCTTTTGGCGTTGCATCAACACACAACCCAATCCTTGACGCGATGCGTCGCAGTATACCACAAAGTCATCAGTGCCTTCTGGTAGAGCTAAGATTGGCGCGTTACAAAGCTTATCCTTCAATATCTGAAACGCTTCATCCTGTTTGATTCCCCAATCAAACGTCTTGTCCTTCTGCGTGAGGAGCGTCAAAGGTTGAGCGATTTTCGAGAAATCCTCGATGAACCTTCGATAGTAGTCAGCCAAACCCAAGAATTGTCGAATCTCGGTTGGCGTTGTAGGCGTTTCCCAATTCTTGATTGCCTCGATCTTTGTGGGATCAACATGAATTCCATCCCCATTAACCACATGTCCAAGAAACTGGACTTCGCGTAGCCAAAACTCGCACTTGGAGAATTTGGCGTACAACTGTTCCTTCTTTAGCAGTTCCAATATGGTTCTAAGATGCTGCTCGTGTTCAGCCTTCGTCTTTGAATAAATCAAGATGTCGTCGATGAATACAATCACGAACTTGTCCAGGTATGGCTTGCAAACCCTATTCATTAGATCCATGAATACCGCATGCGCGTTTGTCAAACCAAATGGCATAACGAGGAACTCGTAGTGTCCATAGCGAGTTCGGAAGGCTGTTTTCGGGATACTTTCCTCCTGTATCCTTAATTGATGGTATCCAGATCGAAGATCGATCTTAGAGTAACAGCTTGAACCTTGAAGTTGATCGAACAGATCGTCGATTCTTGGCAGAGGATACCTGTTCTTGATCGTCAGCTTGTTCAATTCTCTGTAGTCAATACACATGCGGAAACTTCCGTCCTTCTTCTTGACAAACAAGACCGGAGCTCCCCAAGGCGAGAAGCTTGGTCGGATAAAACCCTTGTCTAACAACTCTTGAAGTTGCGTCGACAATTCCTGCATCTCAGACGGAGCAAGTCTGTACGGTGCCTTAGCCACAGGCGCGGCGCCTGGAACTAAGTCAATGTGAAACTCCACTTGCCTCTGAGGTGGCAGTCCAGGTAAGTCTTCTGGGAAGACTTCGGGATACTCCCTTACGACAGGGATGTCTTCGATCCTTGGCTCGGCAGCCTTCTTGTCCACGATGTGCGCCAGAAAAGCAACACATCCCTTCTGCAAACACTTCCTTGCTTTCAAACAGCTGATAATCCGCAACGGCGTCTCACGCTTCTCTCCATGAACAACAATGGTCTCACCATCCTCGGTTGGAATACGAACAACCTTTTCGTGGCAAACTATCTCAGCTTTATTGCCTGATAACCAGTCCATTCCTACTACCACGTCGAAACTTCCCAATTGGACTGGTAGTAGATCCAAAGCAAACTCACGTTCTCCTAATTCAATCACACAGCCTCTGATAACATCATTGGCTTCTACCAACTTTCCATTAGCCAATTTGATTGCGTAGGGAATGTCTAACTTATTAGCGGCTAGCCCAAGTATATTCTTAAATTCTAGTGATACGAAGCTATAGTCGGCACCAGTATCAAACAGAACAGATGCATAGCGTTGATTTACAGGGAACGTACCAGTGACAACGTTGGGATCCTGGCGTGCTTCCCGTGCACCGATCTGGAACACCCTTCCACGGGCTTGGCTCAATCCCGGGCAATCCTTCTTGAAGTGCCCAACGTCACCGCAATGAAAACATCCTAATCTTTTTCCACTTCCCGCACCATCCCCAACTGGCGGGTTGTTTTGATTGGCAGTTCCGGCTTGATTTGCATTGTAGCCTCGATTATTCCCTTGTGGGCGATTTCCCAAACCACCACGATTATCGTTTCTATTCATATATCCTCCCTAGCCTCCCCGGCCCGCACTAGCCCAACATGATTCCTTTGAGTGGCCCGGTTTTCCACAAGATTCACAAACTCTCACGTTACAATGGCCAGTATGGTGGCGTTGGCAGTTGTTGCATTTGGGCTGGGTGCCCTGGTACCCTTTTCCTTTCTTGGTACTGCCAGCTGATTTTCCTTTCTTTACTGCCATACTGACGCCTTGCTTGAAGTTTGAAAACTTCCTTTTGTTATCTCCTGAGGACTCAACGTGAGTCTCTGTCTTCTTCGCCTTGACTTCATCAAACTTGTTTAAACGAATTGCCTCCTCGGTGAGAGCCACGCTCAAATCAATGGCTTCCGTGATAGTTGCTGGTTTGGAGGAGGTTACCATGCTAATGATTTGAGGAGTTAATCCCCAAATGAAGTGCTCAATTCGCTTGTATTCAGGCGTGACCATATAAGGAACCACTTGAGATAGGTCATGAAACCTCTGAACGTACTCTGCTACCTTCGGACCGTCCATTTTTAGGTGCCAGAACTCAGTCTCCAATCGCTGAATTTCTGCGCGGGAACAGTACTTCTTGCGCATAAGCTCTTTCAGCTCTGCCCAGGTCAGCGCGTAGGCGGCAGCTTCGCCTAACGTCTGGACTTGTAAGTTCCACCAAGATAGGGCTCCGTCTAGAAACAGCCCTGAGATGTAAGTGACCTGCTGGTCGAGCGCACATTTGCTCATGCGGATGGTGGAATCAGTCTTCTCGGCCCAACGAGTAAAAGCGATAGCCCCTCCGGTGCCATCGAAGTTGGTGGGCTTGCAGTCTAAGAACTGCTTGTATGTGCACCCTGCACATTCATTGCAACATGTGATAGATATTAGCTTTCTTGCTAAGGAAATCCGTTTAGGTCATGGTATGTCTTAATGACTTAAATATTACCATGTGGTGGATTATTGTTGCCCTGGTTAATACTTCCGCTCGTTCCGGGCTGAGATGCTGCATACTGTGCTATGGCAGCGGCAATGATTTGTTGTAGTTCTGCCTCGTTAGTGGGCATGCGCGTCTCGCGTCTGGGCGGCATCTTCTAAAAGATGGTTTAAGTTGGTTAGGCCATAGTAAGGCTCCGTTGTAAATCAGTTCGTAATATAGTGTACGTATATAACGGTAGTAATAGTATAATCACATAACATCTCATGTTATCACACATCACAAATATCAATCACACAACATCTCATGTTATAGGACATAAACAATAGATTGAATCATCACAAGTGATGAGAATACTGCGATTGTATTGCCACAATTTCGAGATCACAATGTAAAGCTTACAAGTACACCACTATATCATACGACATCAATGACTTAGTAGGGGACGACCCTAGACAAGTCGTGCGATCACTGGACATGTTCAGGAGTCTCTGGTTCGTCCATTCTCAAATTCCAGGACTCCACGTCAAGTTTCTGAGTTTCAGTCCTAAAACAACATTTCTTCTCAATCGTTTCCTTGAGCTCGTCCCAGGTCAGTGTATAAGCAGCGTCTGTGCCACGGGTCTGAACCTGGAGGTTCCATTAAGAGAGTGTGCCATCTAGAAATATCCCCGAGATGTAGGTAACACTCTGTTGGGGCGATTAGTTACTCACCCTTAGAATGGAGTCGGTCTTTTCGTACCAACGAACAAATGCAACGGTGCCTCCTGTTTTATCAAAGTTCAAAGGCTTGCAGTTCAGGAACTGTTTATAGGTGCAGCCAGTTGGATGGTTATTCCCAGTAATGCCATTGTTGTACTTAGAGCGGAGGGCTTCATGTCGTGCATTTATTGGTGAGATGCGTTCTTGCAGCTCGGCTTCTGTCCTTGGCAACGTACTGGTGTTTGTGTCACGTCTGGGTGACATTCCCTTTTTTCGAAGTGGTGTGAAGCGGGTTAGACAACGTTCCAATTGTCTATGAGGTATATAGCAACATAAGCCATCATGTAATCACCCAATTTCATACGCAAATATACTCAATGTGTGAGTGGGGAAATAAATTTATGAGCCTCCACATAGGCTTGTCAATTTGGCTTGTTGCTTGTAATAGAATGAACTCGAGGCTACATCGCCTCGGTCATTCGTGCTTAAGTTATTTCCTGCTGCATTGGCTATCATTAGCTTGACCCGCAGAGTCCACCAGGATTCCTGCGTACTACAAATTGTTATTACGTGGGCCCCCGTAATAATAAATTGTCTTGCACAGTTACCCCAAATTTTCTCTCGTCCAAGCAGATGATCAATCAAGGAGCAACAGTAGGTGCATTGGCAGGAACAGGGTCATGCTCCAATGCGGGGTCAGGAGCAACGCCTGGCTCGGGGCCACGGCTAGCTCCGAATCAAAAAATCCATCACAAAATCAGCTGGATCAGCAAACACAGGGGTCGACAGGGCTGCAGGATCCCCCAAGGGCCGGTCTAAGTGCATGAACTCAATGTCATGGTCTGGATCAACACCAGGCGGAAAAACGGAATTGTCCTCGTTATCGCGATCAAACTCAAATCTGTGTGCGGGATCCGGTGCAGCTGATGACGCCATATCAGGGTCGGCGTCGTGTAAGTGGTGCTGCATTCCCTGTATGTGCGAAGATGTGGATGTCAGAGACTCAAATGAGTCTGGGATAGGGGAATGGACATGAGTTTCCCCTACAGGAGCGTCCGCATGCAGTAGTCTAATGTCAGCAGCAATAGGGCCTTGCCCTCAAGTGGGTCCTCCTCTTAATAGTTCGACATCGTCTTCAGAGACAATGTCGGGGGCCTATCAACAACGAGATAAGCGGCAAGGGGCACAGGAGTAGGGATCACCGCGAGTGGCAAGTTCCCAACAAGATGGCCATCAGTAGGCTCTGCTACGACTCCAGGCAGCGCAAATGGGCTGAAAGTCGTCATTGTCTGTGCCAGTAGTATCGGAAATGTACACCTCGTGCTTTGATGAAACTATGTCGTCTGATATTATGGCCATGGGATTCGTAGTGTCCATCTTTCTAGTACATGACGAGAGCATGACGTTTGTAATGCAAACACATATACGTATAATAATCAGTCATATAGTCAGTTAATCACATAGTCACCAAGTAAGCATTCAAATCATTCTACTAGTCCCACTAGCCAACACTCCTAGTCCCACTAGTCAACACTCCTAGTCCCACTAGCCAACATTCCTAGTCCCACTAGACAACACTTCTAGTCCCACTAGCCAACACTCCTAGTCCCACTAGCCAACACTCCTAGTCCCACTAGCCAACACTCCTAGTCCCACTAGCCAACACTCCTAGTCCCACTAGCCAACACTTCTAGTCCCACTAGCCAACACTCCTAGTCCCACTAGACCGAACCTCAGCCTCCCAGACTGAGCCTAGAATAATGGATAAAATGTGCTCAACATTTGTTTGTAAAAAGTTGTGGATCTGGAGTTAAGTGGTATGCAGTAAAATGTTTTCGTGAGAGCCCTAGTGATCATAGTCTAGACTCGAGAGAGAATCCTAGTTCGCTATGATCAGAGCTCTGATACCAAGCTGTCACACCCTGGCTTTGCGGAAGCGTGGTTAACTTTTGGTGTGACTTCTTAATACCATAGCTTAATCATAACAAAGCTATATGAATTAAAAACCATGCAAGTCATCCATTAAGTTTTGAAAACAACATACAGTACCATTGTTTTAACATACAACCATAACCTTGTTCAGTAGACATTACAACATAGCATAAACGTGGTTTAGGGACTGTGTCTTGTCCAGGAAAGAGACACATCCCCTAAACCCTGATGACTTCATGACAAGTGCAGCGGAAAACGTTCCATACCGTGCCAGATCCGTTTAATTTCCTGAAATACATGTGATTTGAAAAATCAACAATAATGTTGAGCGAGTTCATGTGTAAGTGAGTATGTAAAACACTTGTGAGTATAAAAGTAGTTGTGGTATGTAGCAGTGTAAGAGGACTTGTGATCACCAATGGTTTGCAAGGCCACTGACATATGTGAAGTGCAAATAGGGAGACTCAAACCTAGCAGATTTCGCCACGGCAAAGTATGTGGACAAAGTCACCCCACGGTCCGTTTCTAGTTTGGCCGGGGGCTGGGCTCGCTACACCCAGATAGATCTACCGCTCCTGTCCCTCGGTCCCTCCATGAGGACTAATGGCCCCATGTTGTTCCTATCCACTCACATGATCGTATAACACCTCCTTACGTTAAACATACCGTTGTAAAGTACTCGTAAATCATAGTAACATGTATTTCACCCCCGCAGTTAAGTAAACTGAAAACAGTTAGAGAAAAGGGGGACATGAACTCACAGTGAATGCGCGTCTCTACCGAGTGTCTCCGAATCGTAAAGCTGTGCGACGACCTACAAGTGCTAATTCTATTAGACGGACGGCCGTGCCTTAGCTTTATGGTTTATGTTTTTGGGGAAATAGTTAGACAACTATTTCGTGTTTACATTTTGTAAATACTCGGTAGTTAATCTCCTTCCCAAGGATGGGGGATTCAATACATGTGCTTACAAATTTCATTCATTAAGTCTCACTTAATCTTTATATATTTCCAACTCCAAAGTATAAGTATTTATCCAAAATACGTTGTTAAAGTACGCGTTCATAAATATTTCCGTAATTGTGTAAGTTACGTTTTAACATACGAGTGGTAATAAAATTACCGGTGTAACTTAGATATTTATGGTGAAAGCGTTGTATTATTTTGGGGTCGTTAACGCTTGTAAATATTATTTTTACTCTAAAATAATATTTATGTACTTCACAAAATAATCATAAACAGTGTGTGAAAATATATATTTATCACGTTAATATTTTGTGAAACTCCCACCTCCGAATATTTAGTAAATAAAGTCATGGCGAAATTTATGTTTCGAAAGCGTGACGAAAAATGATTCTAACACTTGTAATGTAAATAAGTTTAAGTGTTAGGTTTTTAAGAAAATTTCGCCAGAGTTTCCTCTGTAACTGGAGGTGGCCACGCTTGTAAGCGTATCATTTTCTTTTACAAATCAATCAACACTTGTTCCCAACAATTTCAAACAACCTTTCAACATTTTAACTAGTCAAATATGGACATATTCGTCAAAATACACAAACTTGTGGTTTGTCTAAAACAAGTAGTAAATCTCTTTACTTTTAGTGAATCTTGTGTGTAGATAATCCGATTTGGTGAAAAACCCCGTTTTTAGAGAAATCCGTCTTTACAACTTCTAGTCATTTTTCCCAAAAATAGTTATTTTGTCGAAATCTTTTCATTTCACAAGTGTTTACACACTTGTGGTTCGTAAAATCATGTTTAGTAGCACAAGATCTATTCTTTAGAAAACACGATTCTTTTAAAGTGTGGTCCTTCAAAAATACCACTTGCAGATACGTAGATCCGCTAGTTTTAAACACCTTTGTACATGTCAAATCACTTTTACACAAGTAAAATATTTTTACACAAGTTTATGCTTTAAGTGTGGTAGAGTTTCACCTTTAACCCTTGTATTTAGTCAAAAACGAGCTTATGTGAAGATACATGATCTTACAAAGTCGGGTTAAACGATGTTCCGAGCTACCACATCATAGATCGGGTCTCAAATATAACAATTTTCAAGTCCTACAACTTTTACACAAGTTATATGTTATTAACCTCCATTTTAGCATTTTTACTAGACTTTAATGCATCAAAACATAAGTTAACGTTATTTCACCGACAAAATTCCTTTTAACCACTCTAGATACGTTCAAGAATGAGTTTTAAGCAATATACCTCTAGCTCGGGGCTAGGGAAGAATCTTGACGAAAACGAGGTGGATAAAAGCTAACGGTAGAGGTCCTTCGCGTTCCGAGTGCACCAAAGCTCCTAATACGCGATCCTTGAGGTGTGAATGATGTTGGAAAGCAAGGAACTAAACTTGAAAGTATGATGGTGGGGTGTGGTGGGTTCGGCCGAGATCCACAAAGAAAGAGAGAGAGTAGTTTGTTGGTGAAAAAATGATGAAGGTTATCTCAAGTGTTTAGGGTGTATTTATAGGAAGGATGAAGGTGTATTATCCATTGGTCAAAGTGTTCTCTAGATATTTAGCAAATGGGATTAAAATAATAGTCAAGTACCAAGTATTGTCCCCCTTAGTTATGGGGCCGGTTATGAGAAAGGGGGGGGGGGGGGTTCGATCCAAACTAGATAGTTAGGGAGGTTAGTTATGTTAAATAGGTTAACTAAGTATTTAACTTAGTTAGTTGTATGTTATGCGTTATGACGGGTGTTAGGGTAATCAGAGACTCTAACTGGCTCAGAAAAATATAATTAGTGAAAATACTAATATTTTCATGTTCCGGGTAAAGTCCGGGTGTCCGGTTGGATAGAAATCCGTTAAAGCGTTACAAAAGCTTTAAAGTGTCGTTATTAACCTTTTTAGTGACACAATTTGTTTTCCCGACACTTTAGAAAGTGTCTAGTGATATTTTTCCCATATTTTGGCACTTTACTAGTCAGCTAGAAGCTGGTTAAATTATTAAAGTGCTGTGTTTTGTACTTAAAGTACGTTTTAGGCACATCCGAATCAGTGTATCTTATTCCTAGAGACGCAGTTCTACAATACTTGTATCCCTACACTCACTGCTAGTGTAGTAACTTTCTCAGGCTCTTACAGGCCTTAGAGGCAGTGTCTGCCTGATGCTGGTTATATCAGCATGTTCGCCGTGTAACCGTTTATTGTGCTACTGTGCGTTTAGTGCATCAAGTTTGTCACGAAGGTGCTAATAGCAGAATATAGTGTGACGGCAAGTAAAGTATGATGCAAGTAAGTTCATGTATCAGTATTCAAGTAGCAGTTCATCAGCTAGTTCAAACAAGCACAGTAATCAAGTAGTAATTTATCATTAATTAAGTTGTACGGATACCTGGTTTAGTGCGGGTTGTCACAACCAGTGTAATAAATCAGGGTTCTTGAATCAATATCTAGAGCGGCGATTACAAGAAAAAAACGAAAGAAAATCCAGGTTCTGGATCGATCCCTAGTGCTAACTAGTTCGTTATAGAGTTTCGTAAGATCAAACCTCTAATCACAGACTGTTATACACAATATAAGAAGTCTCACGAATATGGAAGACGTAAATGGAGGCTGGTCCGATATAATGGATTGGATGAATCAAAACTCGAGCTTGCGGAAGCCTGACAATGTTGTTAGTCGGTTGGTGGTCGCGGCTGCAACTTATTTTATATGGCAAGAACGAAATAACAGGTTGTTTTCTCGGAATCAGCGTACGGCTCTGGTGGTGACTCAGGAAATTATTACTACTGTTCGTATGCGGCTCTTGACTTTAAAGTTTAAACGAAGATTTGAGAATGGTAGCTTGGTGGATAAGTGGAAGATTCCTAGCAGCAATTTAGAGATTGATCCTGGCTAGTTTAGTTGTTTATTTTCGGTTATGACTTTGGCTTGGCCGTGTTTGGCTTTTGTGTGTGTTTGTGGCCTTGTTTGCCTGGTTGTGTTTTTTTATTTTTGGTTGTTTGGTCCTAGTCTTGGTATGCCAAGGCTAGAGAGAGTGTGGTATTTCAGCCGCACTATTGCTTTTATTTGGTTTGATTTATTGATACCTGTATCCTGCATTAAGCCATGGTTAGTGTCATATGAGTTATTAAAAGTGTTACCTCCCACAGGATTCGTGTTTGGAATTGCGGATGTGAATCCATATTGACGAGACTCTGGCATGATTGAAGGACCAGAGGAAGCAATGGTTTGCATTGGTATGAAGTCTCCTTGATGAACATCCGAGCTCTGAGGCTGCATACTTCTTAAGAATCCTTGATCTTGACAGATGTTGGATCCTTGAGACTGAGAGGATCCTTGAATCTGAAAGGATCCTGGGACCTGGGAGGATCCTTGGACCTGGGAGGATCCTTGGACCTGGGAGGATCCTTGGACCTGGGAGGATCCTTGAACTGCGTGCATTCCCAAATATCCTCCTGAACTGAAGGATCCTTGATGCTGAATAGAGGATCCCGATGGCTGAAAATAAGATCCCTGAGGTTGGTAGTGAGAGCCAAATGCCTGACTCATTGTTGTTGTTCCATGACGTCTTCCTGGTAATTCACCCAAATATTGCACATCCGGAGCTGCTGAGTGCTGGGTAGTTATGACTGGAGTGTCGAAGTTCAGCGACCTTGGCATCAGAGGAAAGTGATCCTCCACTGATTTCTTCTGTTTCTTGATCTCGGCGATCTCCCGGAGGATCCTTTCGTTGGTTTTGTCCTGCTCTTGTGCGTGATTACTCATCTGCAAAATCAGAGCATAAAGATCATTAGTAGTAGGATTAGTTGAAACAGAAGAAGTTGGTGGTTTTTGGAAAATGGGGGTTTGTTTCTTCGCAGCATTCTCAGCATTCTTCTGGGATCTAGAAGGTGGTGGAGGCAAAGGAGGAACGCCTTGTGAAGAACTGAATGAGGGCATTAAGCTTGAAGTGTTCTTCGCTGAGGAAGCCATCTGCTTGGTTGTAATGAACCGAAATGACCACAAAAGTATGAATTTTCTTAGGAATGAAGCACCAATTGCCCCACGGTGGGCGCCAAACTGTTTTGGTCAAAAATCAAGCAATGATAATGCAACCAAACTTTCTGTTGTGAGGTAAGATGCTTGAATTGATGAACAACAATAAGGATCACTCTGAAATGTAATGAACAAGTGACATGAAGATTTATACGAGGAAAAAGCCCTTGATCAATGAATGATCTCCGGCATAAAAAACCTCGGGTGATGGAAACTACCGATCACCAACTCAAATTAAACAAGAAATGTATTACAACTTCGGATGATAGTGAGCTAAGTACAAGGATCACTATAGTGTATTGTGTAAAAAAGTGTGTAATCGCCAAGTGAATTAACGAGAGCTGGTGAGAGCAGTTGTAAGAGTGTGTGTGTGTAGCCAAAAATAGCCAAGTGTTTCTATATAGCTCGCTACCCCGTTTAAAAATGGAAAAATATCTAAGCTAACAAACATTCCACATTTCATGCAAGTCCTCCACGAACTCCATAACGTCCACTTCAGTTAAGCACGTGCGGAATAAGCCATGGAATATGCTCCAGGAATATCGCCAAGACCAAGTCCAAGCTCGTACTCCTGCAAAACAATACCATATTCAAAGTAGACAATCGTTAGTATAAGGATCCTTAAGATGATCCATGATCCTGATCCTGAAACACTTCTAAGGATCACTAATTTAAACAAAAGTGAGGATCACCAAACCCAACAGTAATTGAGGATCACAGATAATTAAGAAATCCTCCCCTAACACTGCCATCAAATCTCAAGCCTTAGCTGACTTTGTGGCAGAATTTAGTAGTGATTTACAAAGAGAAGCTGAGTTAGAAGTTCAGCAGCTTGAAGAGACTAAGGATCCTTGGATACTCTTCACTGATGGAGCCTCTAATGTCAAAGGGACATGACTTGGAATACTACTAAAATCACCACAGGGGGACATAATACCCCACTCCATAGCTTGTGAGTTTCAAACTACTAATAATGAGGCTGAATATGAAGCCTTGATAGCTGGTTTGCAAATTGCCAAGCATATGAGGATCAGGTATCTTGAGGTACATGTAGATTCATTGTTAATTACTAATCACTTTAATGGATCCTATGCTGTTAAAGGTGAAAAGCTAATCAAATACCTAGAGATAGTCAAGGAATTGGCACTCTCTTTTGTTTCTTTTAGTTTGACACAGGTACATAGGGAAGAGAATGCAGAAACTGATGCATTAGCCAACCTATGATCATCATTGAAAATTCCAGAGGATATCAAGATCCCTATCATCCATATTTTGGCTCCTGCTATTGAGGATCACATAACTATGGAGATAGAGGAGGATTCTGCAATGGTTCCTAGTGATGGTGCACAGTCTCATTCAGGTTCATGGATCCTTCCAATCATGAGATATATACAACATGGAGAGATTCCTACAGGAGAAAACCCCAGGGCTTTCAAAATCAAGGTATCCCAATTTACAATATTAAATGACATGTCATATAAACGATCTCTTGCAGGTCCATATCTAAGGTGCATAGAGGATCCTGATTTTCATGAAGGAGATTGTGGAAACCACACTAGGGGCAGGGCATTGTTCTCAAGGATCCTTAGGACCGGATACTATTGGCCTACAATGAAAAAGGATGCTGTGGATTATGCCAAGAAGTGTGATCCTTGTCAGAGACATAGTAATATCCTTCATCAACCAGCAGAGCTCTTGGTAAACTTCCCAAAGCACCAGGAGGAAAGGTGTTCATGCTTGCCATGACTGATTATTTCTCTAAGTGGGTAGAGGCTGAAGCCTTTGCTCAAGTCAGAGAAAAAGAAGTGATATCCTTTATAAAGAGAAATATTATTACTAGATTTGGTATCCCTTCTGAAATTGTTTGTGATAATGGATCCCAATTTATTGGGAGTAGAACTACTAACTTTTGAGCTAGGGGATTAAGATGATAACATCAACACCAGTCCACCCACAAGCCAATGGTCAGGCAGAATCATCCAACAAGATCATCGTCAACAACTTGAAGAAGAAACTTGGATCCAAGAAAGGAAAATGGGCAGAAGAACTACCTTATGTGTTATGGGCAGATAGGACAACTCCCAAGAATGCTACTGGCCAAACTCCATTTTATTTAGTATTTGGAGCAGAATCAGTGATCCCTACAGAGATGGTGGTTCCTACTGCAAGAACAAGCATCCGTGATCCTGAAGGAAATGCTGAAAACTTGGTTCAAGACTTGGATACCATAGAAGAACTCAAGGATTTGGCAAGGATAAGGATGGCTAGTTATCAACAAAGGATGGCTGGAGCCTACAATAAGAATGTCAGGATCAGGAAGTTCCAAGTTGGTGATATGGTATTAAGGAAAGCATTTCAGAATGAGAAACGTAACAAATCCATAGGGAAGCGTTTATAGGAGGAATGGTTACCCTAATTTCTCTCTCTATCATGGCGACCTGGGACCTTCATGCAAACCTTCGATTTTCTGCTTGATCTTTGTATAACAGTGTGATTATTTGAGTGTTAATTCATTAACAATTCTAATTCGAACTCGTTAGCAAAGTGATCGCGTTAAATCTAGGGTTTTCTCTTTCTTTTTTCTTTCGTCGCCTACGTTACTGTGTGTGTCGAATCTGTTGGAATAGTGATTAGGGATTATCGGTCCTACTGGTTGGGCAGTAACCTTGATTTACCTGAGTCCCTATCTCGATTTGATTAGTTACATGTGGTAAGGTGCTAGATTAGGGTTTTTCTTCTGTTCTTGGTCGGTTGGAGTTTCTTAGATTTCTTGTTGTTTCGAGTGTATGGAGGGGAGAAGTGGTGGGTTTAATCCGTTGGATGACGATTTTACTACTGGCACTGATGATCTAACACCACCGGTTCGTGGTATTGGGTTGCGTGTGACTAATATAGAGGGGAATAATCTAAAGCCGAGACGTGGTATTTATTCAACCAACAATAGGTCAGTCATTGATGGATTGCTTGATATTTCAAAACCAGTGGAACTGAAGAATGACTTGGCTTATGGAGGGGAATACATGGCAGCGATGAAGGATTCCCATGCAAACCCTAGTTGTTTAGTTATTGGCAACGTGGGAAGTAGCACGAGTCAAACAGATACTTCGGAGAATGCCTTGAACAAGCCCATCTCGTATGCGAAAGTTGTCCAGACCCAGAATGAACCAATAAAAGTTAACTTCAGGAAGCTGGAAACCGAGGTGAAGATGGATGGGGTGGATGTTGTTATTCCGGTTGAATCGGTTAAACAGGTAAATGATCGATACGCTAACATGTTATTTGGATATTTCTTGGGCAAACGTCTGGCGTTCCCAGTTGTTGAATTCTTTGCTAAGAATCAGTGGGCAAAATACGGGTTATCTATACTAATGATGAATACGAAGGGGTTTTTCTTTTTTAAGTTTAACTCTAAGGTAGGGATGGAAAAACTAATGGAGGATGGGCCATGGATGATTAGGAATGTTCCGATTATTCTAAATGAGTGGCCACCTTCGGTTAACCTTGTTAAGGAAGATATAACATCTATTCCTGTGTGGGTAAAGATGCATGATGTG
The DNA here is from genome assembly GCA_030545235.1 of Helianthus tuberosus. Lineage (NCBI taxonomy): Eukaryota > Viridiplantae > Streptophyta > Magnoliopsida > Asterales > Asteraceae > Helianthus > Helianthus tuberosus. The sequence continues at coordinate 104,430,936 of CM060360.1, forward strand.
CCATTGGTGGCGTTTACTGAGGATGGCCTTAGTTTATTAGCTTCGAAGATAGGTAATCCGAAAATGCTAGATTCATACACATCAGCGATGTGTGCCGAATCTTGGGGTAGAAGCAGTTTTGCAAGAGCGCTTATTGAGGTGCATGCTGGTTCTGAATTAAAAAGAACAGTCAAAGTGGCAGTTCCAGGTTTAGGTGGCAATGGGTTTTCATTGGCTGAGGTGAAAGTAGAGTATGATTGGGAACCGTTGAGGTGTGCTACGTGTTGCGTGTTTGGCCATGAGAGTAACCATTGTCCTAAGAATCCGAAGACGGGAGTGGAGGATGTGGCCAAGACTGAAGCTGATGGTATTAGAGACGTTAAAGGTAAGAATTAAAAAGGAGGCCAGCAAGGGTTTCAGGTTAATAACAAGAAGCCGAAAAAGGTTTATCGGCCGATTACTAAAGCCAAAACACAATCGGATAAAGCCTCTTCGTCCACTAACTAGGTCAACGTGTCTAACTCTTTTGATGTGCTACAAGATGAGAAGGTGGTGAATAGAATGGAGGAATCGAATGATGTTCCGGTGCAACAAGGGAAGCCTATTAATAATGGAAGCAATGGGTTGAAGGACCAGATTATTATAGATGATATAGGAGTGGATGACCTGTTAGATGAGATTCCGAAGTTCATGGATAGGAAGGTTGATAGTAACAATTCTGAGGGTGCAAGCACACCCGGTACCGGGGTTTCTAATGGGTAGTATCAGAGCCTGGAATATTAGGGGGTTGAACCACTCCCTTAAACAAAAGGAGGTTCGTCAGGTAATTACTGAAAATCATATGAATGTATGTGCTATTATGGAAACTTATGTGGATGCGTCAAGAGTGTCAGAGATTTGTAAAAAAAGTGTGTAGTAATTGGAAATGGGCTACCAATGCGAGTTGTTGCACTAGAGGGACGATGATAATGGTGGGATGGGATGAAAACATTGTTGATGTCATGATTCTTGCTCAAACAAATCAGGTGGTTCACACGCAGATTGTTTTTAAACTTGATAAAAAGTCGTTGTTTTGCTCGTTCGTGTATGCGGAGAACCATTATAAGGATAGAAGGGAGTTGTGGAAAGATCTTTCTTAACACCATTCGTTTATGCGGAATAAACCGTGGGCCATTATGGGAGACTTTAATGCAACATTGGAGTTGGATGATACGCTGACTGGCACTTCAACAAGCAGCATAGGCACAAGGGAATTTAAGGAGTGTGTGAATGTTATTGATGTGTTCGATGTCAACAGCTCGGGTTTTCATTTTACTTGGACGAACAAACAAAAAATGGGAATGAAATACTTAAAAAGATTGATCGTATTCTTGGGAATGTGCAACTTATTGATGTTTTTACGGGTGCGGCGGCTAGATTTCTACCTTATCGGGTTTCGGACCATACGCCATGTATACTTGCTCTTCCGAATGTGCAACGGGATAAACCAAAACCTTTTAAGTTTGTCAACTTAATAGCGGATAAGAGTGGATTCCTGGGAGAGGTTAGTTGGATTTGGGGTACTGATTTTTCGGGATATGCGATGTTTAAGGTGGTGAAGAAACTTAGTCTTCTGAAGGGTCCTATGCGTAAACTCCTGTTTGAGCAAGGAAATTTACATGACAAAGTTAATAATACGAGGAAGCTAGTGGAGGAATGCCAGTACGAGTTAGATAAGCGCCCGGGAAATGAGGAGTTAATCAATAAGCTTGATAATGTTCTTCGAGTCTATACAGAGGCTGTTCGGGATGAAGCGTTGTTTCTACAACAGAAGTCAAAGGTCGACTGGTTATCGATGGGAGATTCTAATACTAAATATTTCCATAACGTGGTAAAAGCTAAGAATCATCGTAGCCGTATTTTTTCTATTCGGGATTCGTCTGGTCAGATGTTTGAAGGTAATGATGTGCCGCCGGTTTTGGTTGACCACTACTCGAAGTTTTTTGGTTCCGAGATTGAGACTCTGGTGCAGCCTACTCCCGATTTATTTGTTAACAGATTATCGGATGTTAAGGCTCAAAACATGGTTCGCCATGTTTCGGATGGGGAGATCAAAGCAGCGATGTTTTCTATTTCGGGGAACAAAGCTCCGGGTCCGGATGGGTATACGTCAATTTTCTTCAAGAGATCATGGGATATTGTGGGTCAGGAGGTGTGCAGAGCGATTCGGGATTTCTTTCTAAATGGGAAATTATTACAGCAACTGAACCATACTGTTATTGCTCTTATCCCTAAGGTTTCTACACCTGCTTCAATAACAGATTATAGACCGATTTCTTGTTGCAATACGCTCTATAAGTGCATTAGTAAGATTATCTCTAACCGTATTAAAGAAGGGTTAGGGGATATTGTCAGCATCAATCAGTCCGCTTTTGTTCCAGGTAGAAGAATTACTGATAATATCATGTTAACACAGGAACTTATGCATAATTACCATCGGAATATTGGGCCTCCTAGGTGCACCTTTAAAGTGGATATTCAGAAAGCCTATGATACGGTGGACTGGAGATTCCTAGAGACTGTGTTAGTGGGATTTGGTTTCAATCCGAGAATGGTTATGTGGATTATGGCTTGTGTCACATCTACAACGTTTTCGATTTCGATGAACGGGAACCTGTATAGGTACTTTAAAGGGAAACGTGGGCTTCGCCAGGGTGATCCAATGTCCCCTTATCTTTTTACTTTGGTTATGGAGGTGTTGAAATTGATTTTACAAAAACAGGTGTCGATCTCGTCGGACTTTCGGTTTCATAATAAATGTCAAGATCAAAGAATCATTAACTTGTGCTTCGCTGATGACCTTTTTTTGTTTGCTAGAGGGGATCCGAAATCGGCTAGACTTATTATGGACTCTCTTAACAGTTTTAAAAACATGTCAGGGCTTGTGCCGAGTATGTTGAAGAGTATTGCCTTTTTTGGCAATGTGTCGGATTCAGCCAAAGCACCTATTCTTGATATTCTTCCATTTGAGGAAGGGGTGTTGCCTGTCAAGTATATAGGGGTACCGCTTATTTCTTCTCGGCTTATCTATAAAGATTGTAAATGTCTGGTGGAGAGAATGGAAGCTCGAATAACTGATTGGAAAGCTAAATGTTTATCTTTTGCTGGGAGATTACAGTTGATCAGGTCGGTGTTGTCTTCTTTGTATGTTTATTGGGCTTCGGTGTTTGTGCTTCCAAAACGTATTATTCACGAGTTGGAGGAACGAATGCGGTTGTTTTTATGGACTCAAGGGAACCGAATTAAAGGTAAGGCAAAGGTTAATTGGAAAGTTGTTTGTTTACCGAGAGGAAGGGGGGTTGGGCCTTCGTAGGGTGGGTGATATGAATAATGCCCTTATGGTCACGCATGTATGGAGTCTCCTTTCTAACCATGAATCGCTATGGGTGATGTGGATAAACTCTTATCGTATTCGAGGGAGGAGTTTTTGGGAGGTGCTGATTAAAAATAACATAACTTGGAGTTGGCGGAAGATGTTACATCTTAGGCCCATTATTCGAGATCATATATGGATAAAGATGGGTGATGGTATGAATACTAGTGTTTGGTTCGATAAATGGGATGTTGTTTGCCCGATAAGTAGTTTTATCACTCCCAGAAATATAGCGAATGCAGGTTTAAGCATGACTGCTCGGGTCGCAGATGTGTTTGTAAATGGAGAATGGGTTTGGCCAGTGTCTTGGTTTAATCGTTTTCCGATGCTGAATACGTTACAAAACCCGGTCTTAGTGCCGTCTAAACATGATAACCTGGTATGGTTTACTTCTAATGGTCGACACCTGGATTTTAGTACATCGATGGTTTGGGAGGACCTAAGGCATTCTCAACAAGGGGTGCAATGGTCGAACTTTGTTTGGTTCCCTCAGGCTATTCCTCGGCATTCTTTTCTTGTGTGGCTCCTGGTGCTTAAAAAGTTAGAAACTCAAGACGTGATGAGTAGATGGTATTCGGATAATGCTAACTTGCGCTTGTTATGCTGCTCCTTATGTACTAGGGGTCCTGATTCGCACGAGCATTTGTTCTTTGAATGTGAATTTGCTAAGCAAGTTTGGTATGGAGTTCATGGTAAAGCAGGTATGGATATCATTCAGAATATATGGTCCGATATTTTCGATTATTTGCTGGATATAGCCAAGTCTAACATGGCTGAACACATCATTACGAAAATAGTAGTAGGCGCAACAACTTATTCTGTTTGGGAGGAGCGTAATCGGAGGCTTTTCACGGACAAGAGAAGAAATAAGGATCAACTGGTAGAGACTATTCTTTCCACGGTGAGAATGAAGTTGCACACGACGAGGTTCAAGCAGTCCTCTCATACGGCTAGAGTTTTGCAAGAGTGGAGCCTTCCGACAGGTCTATTAGTGGCGGATGATGATTGTGGCTAAGTAGAATGTCTTGCTTGATGTTGATAGTAATTGAGTCGTAATGGTGTATTTGTTTTAGTGTTTTGCTTGTTGTTTGGTGCTTGTGTACTCTTGTATGGCATGTTATACAGGAGAACTGGAGACGTATAGTCTTCACTTGTTTTATATGGTTGGTTGGTAATAAAATTTAACCGGGGTAAACCTTTACCCAAAAAAAAGCATTTCAGAATACCACAAATCCTGCTGATGGAAAGTTGGCACCAAAGTGGGAAGGCCCTGTTGGACTCTATATGCCCAAGACACATATTAAATTGATGTGGCTAGTACGTTATGATCCAAGTCGAGTCATACCCAATAACAAGCTAGACAAACACTTATATTATTTATTTGTGATATGAGCAAACAAATAAATATTAACACTTACAATATTTAGAAATTGGTGTTCTAAATAATTACACTTGAGAAACTAATAAATTATATGGATAATTTATTTTGAGAGAATATTTTATTTTGTTATTTAATGGGTTAAATAACATTTTAAAAAGTTGTATAAAGTCTTGCATTTATGTAGTGTTATATTTATAAAAGTTATAAATATATAAACCAAGACTTGAATTTTATAAAAGAAATACTTTTTTTATAAATAAGTGCCCCCCCCCCCCTTGTCTTACCAAGATGAGATCTTGATCCAATCATGATTCATGCTTTTGCATGTGTTAGAGAGGATGTGATTGGGTGGTCTAACCAAGACTTTTGGTCCAATGGGGTTTCATGCACTTGCATGTGTAAGTTGGCACATGATTAGTCATGGTGGGTGGCAATTCTCTCTCATGGCTCTATAAATACTTGTATGACAAAAATGCAAGAGATGAACTTGCAAGAACTAGAGAAATAGCTCTCTAATTTTCGGTCATCATAAGTATCATTCAAGTGTTCAGTTTTGAATTTTAGTGTTGAAATCCAAGCTACAATCGTAGTGTTTGTTGGAGGCTTGGGGTATACAAGCTTGAGGTCTTCTACTCTTGAGGACAACCATTTCAAGAAGCATCATCCGTTTCATCATCCTTGTACTCCAAGAAGGTAGTTTTCTAAACATCCTATGGTTATGTTTGATAGTATGCACGTTCATATATGGATCCGGGTTTTGGGATTTTAAATATAAAATGAGTTTTATATCTTGTAAGTAACATGTTTTAAATAAATTTCCGCTGCGTTTTTATTTCATATGGATGAAATCACTTTGATAAACATGTGAAAAACCCAACAGTGGTATCAGAGCCGCTTATATGAGTGCATGCTTCATAGGATATGAAATTTTCGGGTTTGGTTAAAACCCTATGGCCGAAATTTTATATATGGTTATCCTTTTGTTTTTCAAGATTATTTTAATACATGCATAAAAGTATCTTAAAAAAATATGTCATTTGGATTATTTGTTTGTTTGGACAAAAACCCACTTTTTCGGTTTTTTCATTCTTGACCGAAAAGTAGGTTGTAAAAAGGAAACCATTTTGCTTCTTGAATTTTATATATTTGGATATATATATTTTTTGGTGTTCATAACCTAGCCATGACCTTGTGTGAATATGTTGAATATTTGTGTTTGTGATTTGTATTTAATTATTTCAAAGGGTTGTAATAATAATTATTTTGTTCTTCCATGTGTAAAAATATGTAATTTATTTATTTTCATTTGGTATGTAAAATAAATAGATTAGGTGTATTTTATTTTACTAGAAAAAATGTATTAGGATATTTTTTTGTAAAAGAAGATGCACACAAAAATGCAGTTTTGGTTTTGGCCAATTTCGGGCCTAAAGGACTTCATAGTTCTTAACGGGATTTTAGCCCAATAACCAAAACACATTTTCGGAGCCCAAAGGAGTTTGGAGCTGAATTAAAGTACATTTTGGAAGCTCAAAGAAAATGGAGAAATCACAACACAAGAAGGAGACTTGAAGCATTTGGATGCGGGATCAAGTGGGAGTTCAACGACACATTATTTGTGTCAATATTCACCCCTTAGGAAGGACCTTTTGGCACACTTGTTTCGGCTAACAAGTGTTGTCAAAATAGTTGGCTATGGTTATGCACCTAATGATATGTATGTTGTGCTTGTGTGGTTGTTTATTTATGTTGTTTGGATGATATGTTGATATGCATGCTTAACAAACTAATAATCAACAACAAGTTTAAAATTGGTTCTTAATAAAATCATTAAAATGGTTTATAAAAGGTTTTATTAAAAGTTAATGATTTTATGATAAAATGGGTTTTATTAAAAAGAACCTTGAAAATTTGTTTTCACAAAAGTACTAAGGATTTGAATGCATGCAAATGTATGGTACATAAAGTTTTCTAAACTAGAATTTTGAAAACTCAAAATCCCTTTTATAAAACAAGTCAAACACCATCCTTTTATACAACACTCGAATCACTTGGGAACTCTTTTGTGGGATAAAGGTCACCTAACCACATTTGAGGGAACTTGTATATTCGAGGTGGGTTTACCATGTTCGTGGGATAAAGGTCACCTAACCACTTATGTGTATAAACTCACACGTGTGTGTAAGTTGGACGACTTGATTTGGAAACCATGAACTTAGGGTCACCGAAGCATGGGGAACAAAGGTGTTGATGGGATTAAATATGCCAACTAAACATAAAGATGTTGAACCTATCCCATATGGCTAGAAGTTGCAAAGAGTTGCAATTGTCAAACGTTGACTACCTTGTTAATTTAAATAGAGGGATAAAGGTCACCTAACCAATATTTAAATGTAACGTTGGATTCTAGATTTTAATTATTAATTGTCTTTGAGACATAAAAGGGTATTAATGATTAAAATATAATAATATCGAAAATACTAAAATTGAACCTTGTTAAATTTTGTAGATGACCGCTAACAATATTACCCAAACCGCCCGTAACCTATCACTAAAAACAATCCTTCAAAAGGATCGTATCAATCAAAACACTTTATGGATTAATATCGAAACTTAAGAATCGTTCTCAAGTAAGAAAAGATATCCAATGTGTTGAACGATCCTAATCCCGATGAATATCTTATGGAAGATAAGGATGTCTATGACGATTGGATAAAGTATATTGAGGATACTATGCAAGTTGTCTCATGTTAGGAATTATGATTCCCGAAATTCAAAAGGGTTTTGAACATCATGAGCATACGACATGATTACCCAATTGTAGGAAATGTTCCTAAGGGTAGAACGCTTCGAAACGGTTCGAGCGCTTCATGCATGTCAAATGGAGGAAACCCAATCGGACTCATCTTATGTCTTTAAGATGAAAAGCCATATTGATCACCTCGAAAGGCTCGATATGGATAAAAGGGTTTTATCCATTCTAACGATCAATGAGGGTGGCAACAAGAAAGGGCATCACCCCGACACCAAAGCAAATGTTGCAAATGGAAACGGGAAATTCAAAGGGAAAAAGAAAAGAAAGGCTAAAGCGGAACCACCGAAACCAAAAGAAAAGAAGGCAAAGGTTGCCATGAACGATCCATGCTTTAAATATGGTGAGATAGGGCATTTGAAAATGAATTGTCCAACCTATCTCAGAGAGTTGAAAAACTAAGAGGAATGCAGGGCAAACCTCAGGTACAATCTTTATGATACATATTGACCTTAATGTTATTTCTTCTAACACATGGGTATTAGATACCGGATGTGGAACTCATGTTTGCAATTCGTTGCAAAAGGTTCAAAAGAAATAAACATTACAAGAAAGGAGACTATGTTTTGAAACTTCCCAATGGTTTGGAAATTGTTTTAAAATGTCTTGAATGCTCCTAGTTTGACTAGGAACATTATTCAAGTTTCCCTTATAAGACAATATGGTTTTGACTTAAAGTTTGCAAACATTGACATTTATATCGATGAATGACATGTTTTACTTTAAACCTATGCCTTCAAATGGTAGTTATGAATTGGTTCATAATAATACATCATTTGATAGTTCAATGTACCAAGCAATCACCAACAAACTCAAAATGGATTTGAGTAAGACTTATCTTTGGCATTATCGCCTTGGATATTATATAAACAGATGTTGCATGTAAACACTTCAAAAGAATTGTCTTTTGGAAACAAATGAAAATGATTCATTTGATACATGCGAATCTTATTTACAAAGTAAAATGACCAAGTAATCCCTTAGTGGGAAAGGGCAAAAGATTTATTAGGTATCATACATTCGAATGTATGTGATCCTTTTTAGCCAATGACTAGGAATGGTGAAAGATACTTCATTAAGTTTACCAACAACTATAGTAGTTGTGGTTATGTGTACTTGACACAAAGAAGAAGTTTTGAAACGTTCAGAATCTTCAAAAAGTGAAGTTCAATATCAACTCAATTAAAGTTCTTCATTTCGATAGAGGAGGAGTCGAACTCTTTTAGATATGGTTCGATCTATGATGGCTAGGAGCACATTATCTCTATCATTTTGGGGTTACGCTTTGCTCTCCACGGCCCGTATGGCCCTAACCAAGAAAGTGGATAAGACACCTTTCGAAATATGGAATGAAAAGGCTCCATCATTAATAATATTTGAAGGTATGGGGTTGTGAAGCAATACACCCCAAATAAAAGTACGATCCACTAAGTGTATCTTTGTAGGATATCCTAAAGATGGTATAGGATGTTATTTCTACGATCCAACAGAGCAAAAGGTATTTGTTGCTCGAAAGGCTGAGTTCTTGGAAGCTAAGTTCCTTGTGGAAGGAATTATTAGAACAGTGGAACTTGATAAGGATCAAGAACCACAAGCCGATACACGTTTGGTTAAAACTAGCACTCAATAAAAGGTTGTTGAAAAACGATCAAGTGGTTGATCAACACACACACAAAGCGTTCGCAAATCTGGTAGAATTAGTAGTCCACCTGAAAGATATGGATTTTTCATAGATGGATGCTACGTGGTAGATTCAGGTGAATCAACCACATACCATGATGCAATGTCAAAATTCGATTGTGACAAATGGCTTGAAGCCATGAACGTAAAGATGCAGTACATGTATAACAACCAAGTATGGGAATTGGTTGTTGCACCTCTTAAGTCCAAAGTAGTTGGAAGTAAGTGGGTTTTCAGGAAGGAAACCGATATGCATGGTAACTTGGATACTTGTAAAGCGAGACTTGTAGGAAAAGGTTTCACTCAAACTCAAAGGGTTGATTATGATGAGACCTTCTCGCCAGTCGCAATGCTAAAGTCAATTAGGATATTATTTGCCATACCTGCATAATATGATTATGAGATTTGGCAAATGGATGTCAAAACGGCTTTCCTTAATAGATATCTTGAGGAAGATGTCTATATAGTTAAGCCTGAAGGTTTTGTCGATCCAAAACATCCTGACAAAGTATGCAAATTAAAGAAATCAATCTATGGATTGAAACAAGCATCTAGAAGTTGGAATCACCGTTTTGATGAAGAGATTAGGGAATATGGATTCATCAAGAACATTGATGAAGCTTGTGCGTATAAGATGGCTAGTGGGAGCATCATCACTTTCTTAGTACTGTATGTCGATGACATTCTACTATTTGGAAATGACATTCCAAACAAGGAAGGTGTAAAAACCTAGCTTGGAAGTTGTTTTTCCATTAAGGATCATGGTGAAGTCGCCTATATTTGGGGAATAAAGATCTATAGGGATAGATCAAGGCGCTTGATAGGTTTAATCAAAAGTGCATACATTGACAAAGTCTTGAAAAGGTTCAAGATAGAGAACTCTATGAAAGGTTTGGTCCCTATTCAAGAGAGGACAATATTGAGTGCGTCTCAATGTCCAAGCTCAAAGGATGAGCAAGAAAGAATGAAAGGAATCCCATATGCGTCATCTATAGGATTCATTATGTACGTAATGATATGCACTAGACCGGACAAGTTATGCACTTTAAGCCTAACGAGAAGATATCAGCGAGAAACGGTCATTGAGTGACTGTTATAAATATATTGAAATACCTCAGAAGGACTAAGGATACATTTCTAATATATAGATCTGGTGAAAAAGAACTCGTTGTAAAAGGTTACAGGGATGCGAGTTTCGAAATTCGTTGTAAAGGGTTACATGGATACGAGTTTCAAAACTAATCGAGATGGTTCTCGATCACAGTCAGGGTAGCATTGTCCACTACATAATCAGAATACATCGCCGCTTCATTGGTCAAGATAATTCATATGGATCTACCACTTGAATTATTGCCGATCTAAGGGAGTCCATAACATTCAGGACCCTAGAGATCTTTGTGATAACGATGGTGTGATTGCTCAAATCAAGGAACCTCGTGTACATCAAAAGACTAGGCACATTGAGCGGAGTTTCAACTACATAAGGGATGAAGTTGAAAAAGGGAAAGATATGTATTCGCAAAGTTCACACTGATCAAAATATTGCGGATCCACTCAAGAAGCTCCTTGAACGGGCAAAGCATGAAGGGTCATACTTGTGCCTTAGGACTTCGATATTCTAGTGATTGGATTTGATCTATTTTGTATTTGGATATTGGAACAATTGTTAATATAACTCTTTACGGTATTTTGAGTTATGTTCCTTTTAGCATGTTTAAATCCATGAATAAGTTACTTATTCTAAATGTCCGTAGTCGATCATACTTGTGGGAACAAATATGAATGTAAGACTATTATGAACTAGGATTGGAGCAAAGTGTTGCTGCCAAAGTTCATAGATATTTGTGGGATACAAATATTGGACTGACTCGCTCTCAAATATTACTGGATGGAATCATTTGTGATTGAGCATAAGTAAATTTGAGTAAAGGAGAATATATAGTATCCTCAGACCTGAGATACATATTGGGTCTTGATATTCACCAAATATTGTACCTTGACTTATTTCTTCGCTGTTAGTAATATGACAGTACATAAGGCTAAGCTCAGGTGTGGTACAAGGTGATTGTGAGAGACGTATGTAGTTAAGATGGGATTTGTTCCTCTTATTCGTTAAGAGTAAGATGTCTAAGGCCTGCTAAAGTTAAATCAACAGAGAGTGATCACTCTGTGTCTCTGGATTTAACATGACATCTGTAACGAAAGGATAAATGATAAATTCACCTAAATCATTTTCAAGTAAGGGACTTGAAGGGGATGATGTTATTGAATGGGACATATAGTCATACGTATTAGGGGTAGTAAACCGTAGTTAGGTGTTATTTACTGCTTGCATCAATCTTCTATGTATCTTGTGCAAGTGGGAGATTGTTGGACTCTATATGCCCAAGACACATATTAAATTGATGTGGCTAGTACGTTATGATCCAAGTCGAGTCATACCCAATAACAAGCTAGACAAACACTTATATTATTTATTTGTGATATGATCAAACAAATAAATATTAACACTTACAATATTTAGAAATTGGTGTTCTAAATAATTACACTTGAGAAACTAATAAATTATATGGATAATTTATTTTGAGAGAATATTTTATTTTGTTATTTAATGGGTTAAATAACATTTTAAAAGGTTGTATAAAGTCTTGCATTTATGAAGTGTTATATTTATAAAAGTTATAAATATATAAACCAAGACTTGAATTTTATAAAAGAAATATTTTTTTTATAAATAAGTGCCCCCCCCCCCCCTTTGTCTTACCAAGATGAGATCTTGATCCAATCATGATTCATGCTTTTGCATGTGAGGATGTGATTGGGTGGTCTAACCAAGACTTTTGGTCCAATGGGGTTTCATGCACTTGCATGTGTAAGTTGGCACATGATTAGTCATGGTGGGTGGCAATTCTCTCTCATGGCTCTATAAATACTTGTATGACAAAAATGCAAGAGATGAACTTGCAAGAACTAGAGAAATAGCTCTCTAATTTTCGGTTATCATAAGTATCATTCAAGTGTTCGGTTTTGAATTTTAGTGTTGAAATCCTAGCTACAATCGTAGTGTTTGTTGGAGGCTTGGGGTATACAAGCTTGAGGTCTTCTACTCTTGAGGACAACCATTTCAAGAAGCATCATCCGTTTCATCATCCTTGTACTCCAAGAAGGTAGTTTTCTAAACATCCTATGGTTATGTTTGATAGTATGCACGTTCATATATGGATCCGGGTTTTGGGATTTTAAATATAAAATAAGTTTTATATCTTGTAAGTAACATGTTTTAAATAAATTTCCGCTGCGTTTTTATTTCATATGGATGAAATCACTTTGATAAACATGCGAAAAACCCAACAGGCCCCTATCTTATTGAAGCAGAAGCAGGAAAGGGGGCATATAGATTACTAACAATGGAAGGTGATTTGCTACCAAGAGCTTGGAATGCTGTCCACTTGAAGAAATACTTCATGTAATGAGGATCCAGTATCCTTAGCTATATTCATGACCGATATCCTTGAAGGATCCTTAGAGGATAGATGATCCTCATTCTGGAAATGATCTAATTTCAATCTGTTTAATTCTTTAATTATCTTATATATAAGGAGAAGGATCCTGAATCCTTTATCCTTCTTTCACTTAGTTCTGAGTTTTGCAGAAGCTTGATATATCCTTAACAAAGGATTGAGTATCCGCAGAAGTCTCCAGTTATTTGGGCTTGACCCCAGTTATTTGGGCTTGTCCCCAGTTTGTTGGGCCTGTCCCCAGTATCGCCTGTAGCGCTCGATGATCCTGGTGCAGTTCATGGCAATGGGACTGTTTTGGTCAAAAAATCTAATGAGGATAATGCAACCAAACTCTTAGTTACGGGGAATGATGCTTGAAATGTGGAACAATGATAAGGATCACTTCAATGTAAATTGCACAAATGACACAAGGATTTATACGAGGAAAAAGCCCTTGATCTTTAGAAGATCTCCGGCATAAAAAACCTCGGGTGATGGAAACTACCGATCACCAAGCTCATATAAATCAATAAATGTTTACAACTTCGGATAGTAACGAGCTAGGTACAAGGATCACTATGGTGAAATGTGTAAAAGTGAGTGAAAACTGTTAAGTGTTTGCCGAAAGCTTCAAGACTGCAATTGTACGAGAGTGTGTGTAGCTGAAAATGGCTAAGTGTTCTAATTACTAGCTCGTTACCCCTTTAAAATAGAAGTTAACTATGCTAACAAACTATCCGACTTTTGTGCCATGCTCCCACGTTCTCCACAACGTCCATTTCCAGTCAAACGTGTGCGAAATACCCGTGGAATATTCCATAGTAACGTTGCCAAGACCAAGTTAAGCTTGTTACTCCTTCAAAATAATACGAAACACAAACAAACAATCGTTAGTATGAGGATCCTTAAGGTGATCCATGATCCTGATCCTGAAGCTCTTCTGAGGATCACTATCTGTCACAGAAGTAAGGATCATTAATTAGGATAACAAGTAAGGATCACTAATTGTCAAAAATCCTCCCCTAACAATTGCCCCCAAAATATAAGGAGTAATATATAAAATGAACGAATTATATTTTCTTGATCTTATCCGCAACTAATTAGCGGATAACTAGCCGTTAGTGTAGAACTATCCGTTGCAACTGTGACGTCACAGAAGTGACAACCCTGCACAATCATGATTATAAATAGGAGATATAGATAGGATCGTTTGCATTTAAATTTCAGAAATACTCCCTTTATAACTGTTGGACTCTGTATGCCCAAGACACATATTAAATTGATGTGGCTAGTACGTTATGATCCAAGTCGAGTCATACCCAATAACAAGCTAGACAAACACTTACAATATTTATTTATGATATGATCAAATAAATAAATATCAACACTTAGAATATTTAGAAATTGGTTTTCTAAATAATTGCACTTGACAAACTAATAAATTATATGGATAATTTATTTTGAGAGAATATTTTATTTTGTTATTTAATGGGTTAAATAACATAATAAAAATAGCATAAGTCTTATAACATATGATGTTATATTTTATAAAAGTTATAAAATATATATATATATATATATATATATATGCAAGACTTATATTTTATATAAAAGAAATTTGTTTTTTTTATATATAAAAAGCTAGGCCGCCCCCCCTTCCCAAGACATAAAGTGGCCAATAATGTTCCATGCATGTTGTCATAAGTTAGAGGCCTCTTGATTGGGAGGTCTTCTCAAGAAAAAATGGTCCAATCAAATAACATGCAAATGCATGTGTTAGAGGATCATTGATTGGGCAAATGGGGTGGCATCTTCTCTCACCTTCTTTAAGAGAATTTTGTGTCAAAAACGTATAAAGATGAACTTGAAAAATATGTGAAAAATGGCTGCACATTTTCGGAATTCACATGATCATCCAAGAGTTGATTTTTAGTTGAAAAATCAAGTGTAAGACTCTAAATAAATCGGGTCATGTATGGTTGATCTATTGGTGAGTTTCAAGTTCATACAACAAGTGCAAGAACTCAACAAAAGGCCCTCTAATTTTCGGCCATATGATGGTTCCAAGAGGGGATATTTCATGTGAGTTGCAAGTGTGAAATCCTAGCTAAACATAGAGTGTTTGTTGGAAGGCTTGGGGTATACAAGCTTGAGGTCTTCTACTCTTGAAGACAACCACTTCAAGAAGCATCATCCGTTTCATAATCCTTGTACTTCAAGAAGGTAGTTTTCTAAACATCCTATGGTTGTGTTTGATAGTATACATCTCATATATGGATCCGGGTTTTGGGATTTTGCATATAAATGGTTTTATATCTCATAAAAGTAACATGTTTTAAACTTATTTTCCGCTGCGTTTTTATTTCATATGGATGAAATTGCTTTGATAAACATGTTAAAATCCCATCAATAACTGCATCCGAAGATAAACAGGTATTCTCTCTTCATCTTCTTCCTTCTTTTGCTCTGTTTTCCGTCTCTTTCTATCATTCTATCAAAAATGTTGCTCCGGAACTCCCCAGCTAAGGATCACCCGAAAAACAGCCAACTGAAGAGCCAGGGGATCATCGAAGATTCCATAAAAGAACGCTGCTGTTTCAACGATCCGCAGATTGATAGGATCCGCTATTGTTTCCCGGCGAACACCGTGTTTAAACCTTTTGATCCCAATACCCTAAGTGATCATATTTCCGACAACTGGGTCGCTTTTCCTGTCACTCCGTTTACCATAGGCTATACATATCCTTTTCCAGCCTTCACCCAATCTTTCTTTTCCCTAACCGGCATCTCTTATTTCCAAGCCATGCCGATGATCTGGAGGGTTTTGTATACCCTTGAAAGGATCATCGAGCAGGAAGGGATAGACCTAGGAATGTCAGAGATGGGAGAGCTGTATGATCTTACTACCTTTGGTTCTCATCGTTATTTGTTCAAACTTAAACCTGGTGAGGAACACCCGATCTTCAAAGCTACCAAGAATGACACTAACTGGAAGCGGCGTTTCTTTTTCGTCAAGAGAGATTCTATCCCTGACGGGAAGGATCTTCCCAGGGAATGGGCTACCCATGGTAGGATGGAGGATCCTGAGAAGGATCACCAGAGAACTTTCTTTTGATATAAGGATCACTTATGTATTTTTGCTTTCTTGTTATGCAGCTATCACCGTCTCACACCTCAAACTGTCTCCTGCTGCCAAAGAGAGACTTGCCACTTTCAAGAGACTTGATCCTGAAACAAGATCTTTCAAGACAACCACCCCGGATTCTCAGGAGGTATCCTCAGGCTCTGTCACGATGTCAAGTAAGTATCTTTGTTTAAGAATTTAAATAAATATGGAGATATAAGTGAAGTAAAGATACTTATCTTGTTTTGGTTGTGTAGGTGCTGGAAAATCCACCAAGTCTGCTTCAAAGTTCAGTGTCACCGATCTCACCGTCGTCAGATCCTCCAAAAGAAAGGCTCCTACCAGCCCGACAGCTTCAGTCCCCAAGGCACCCCTCAAAGGAAAGGGAGCCAAAAAGAGAAAGGCCTCCGAGGCTGAGGATCTGCAGGGTCTGCCTCTGATCCGTCACCAATTCCTCGAGTACTTCAACAATGTAAGGATCACTGTCTCTGCTCGTGTATCCTGCTGACATATCCTGAGGATCACTTGGTCCTGACCTTATCTTTTATCCCCTTTGCAGAAATTCGCTGAGATTGAGGACTATGTTGGCCACGTTGAGGATCAGGATAGGAAGATTGCCGACCTCCAGCAGGTTGCATTGCTTAAGGACCTCAAAATTGCTGATCTTCAGAAGGAACTCCAGGATGCCAAACATGAGACGGCCAAGGTGCTGATTAATGTTGACTACGAGAAGCATGAGATCACCGAAGACGCCAAAGTCTCTGCCGCCATAGCAATGTATAAGACCAAGCTGCAAATGGCCTTGGAAGCCCAGGATCCTACCTTTGACAAGAGCACCTGGGATGTGGAAGGCTGGAAGGCAAGGCTGGCTGAACTGGATGATGAAGAGGAGGCTGAAGAGATCCTGTCGATCGAGGCTGGAAGTAAGGGTGAAGGTGGTGAAGCAAGTGGAGCCGGAGGTGGTGATGCAGCGAAGGTTTAGGCTGCATGATTGGCCCATGATGGAAATTTCTAGACATAGCCGGAGCCCAATTTTTTTTGTTTGATGGTTGTTTTGTTGAACAATTTGATGGTTTGTACTGGACAATAGTTTTTAGGATTAAGGATCTAGGATCCTTCAGACAATAGGCAGGATTGCAAATGGTGGAGGGATCCTCTGTTTGGGGGATGAAGCCATTGTGATCCTGCCGCCTTTATATTCCTGCACTACTTTGAACCTATTATCATGGACAACCTTTACCTACCCCAGCGGACGGGCCACGTATTGCTGGTAGATGCTCGGGGTAGGTAATTTTGACAACCTTTTAAGGGTTAATCTTTTGTTAATAAAACCTTAATCTTTTGTCGCTTATCTTGTATCGTTATCCTTTTTGTCACTTTAATTCTCAATTGTTTTGATGTACACTTATTGAATAAGCAATTTTGAATAAGTCAGATTGAAAATATTTAGGATATGATCCATGACCAAATATCCTATAGTCGAAGAATCCCAAAAAGTAATATATTTTAAGGATCACAAGTTTAGTTGTCAAATTTTTAAGGGTTATTCAAATAAACAATGAATAGAATTAAAAATAGTTAAGGATCATACCTGAGGATCCAAGTTAGGATCCTAACCATGATCAGGATAACTATAAGATAAACCTTAGAGAGAAGTAAGGATCAAGGATCCCTAGTTGCTTATCTTCAAGGACCTGAAATAGAGCATAACTTGGGACTAAGCCAATATAAGATAAGAGTTAGCAACTGGGGACAAGCCCAAGGATAACTGGGGACAAGCCCAAGGATAACTGGGGACAAGCCCAAGGATCGTATGTAAACTGGAGTATGGCCCTAACTGGCGACTATCCAAACTTAGTGACATGAAAATGTCAAAACCTTAGCTAACGTGAAAACGTTAGAAACCTTAGGAACGGATGTATGGTACGTCTACCATTATACGTAGGATCCTAGGTATAGCCAGTACAATGGAATTATCAGCCCCTAAAGCGAGTACTGGTCCCACTGCCTTGAACTATACCAGGATCATCATGCGCTACAGGCGGAACTGGGGTCGAGCCCAAATAACTGGGGTTAAACCCAAGGAACGGATTGCTTCTGCAGATAACCAATATTTTGTTAAGGATACATGAACTTTCAAAACTTAAAATCACGTGAGAGATGGATAAAGGACACATGATCCTTATCCTTATATGAGAAGATAAGGAAATGAAATAGTTCAAGATTAGGACATTACCAAAGTAAGGATCACCGATACTTTAAGGATCCTTCAAGGATACCCCTAACGTAAGGATCATCTGTGCCATGAGGATCCTGCTCACATGAAATATTTCTTCAAGTGGACAGCATTCCAAGCTCTTGGTAGCAAATCACCTTCCATGGTTAGCAATCTATATGCCCCCTTTCCTGCTTCAGCTTCAATCAAGTAAGGGCCTTCCCACTTTGGAGCCAATTTTCCATCAGCAGGATTGGTGGTATTCTGAAATGCTTTCCTTAATACCATATCTCCAACTTGAAACTTCCTGATCCTGACATTTTTGTTGTAAGCACCAGCCATTCTTTGTTGATAACTGGCCATCCTTATCCTAGCCAGATCCCTGATTTCTTCAATAGTATCCAGGTCTTGAGCCAAGTTCTCATCATTTTCCTCAGGATCACGGGTACTTGTTCTAGCAGTTGGAACCACCATTTCTGTTGGGATCACTGATTCTGCCCCAAATACCAAAGAGAATGGCGTTTGACCAGTAGCATTCTTAGGGGTTGTCCTATCAGCCCAAATCACATAAGGTAGTTCTTCTGCCCATTTCCCTTTCTTGGATCCAAGCTTCTTCTTCAAATTGTTGATGATGATCTTGTTGGATGATTCTGCTTGACCATTAGCTTGTGGGTGGACTGGTGTTGATGTTATCATCTTAATCCCCTAGTTGTCACAAAAGTTAGTAGTTCTGCCCCCAATAAATTGGGAACCATTATCACATATAATTTCAGAAGGAATACCAAATCTAGTTATAATATTTCTTTTAATGAAGGATATAACTTCCTTTTCTCTGACTTGGGCAAAGGCTTCAGCCTCTATCCACTTGGAGAAGTAATCAGTCATAGCAAGCATGAATACTTTTCCACCAGGTGCCTTAGGGAGCTTACCAACTATATCCATACCCCATCTTATAAATGGCCAAGAGGAGGATATAGGATGCAAAAATTCAGCTGGTTGATGAAGGATATTGCTGTATCTCTGACAAGGATCACATCTCTTAGCATACTCCACGGCATCTCTCTTCATGGTTGGCCAGTAGTATCCTGTCCTCAGGATCCTTGAGAATAACACCCTGCCCCCAGTGTGGTTTCCACAATCTCCTTCATGGAAGTCTTTTAAAACTTCTTGGATTTCAGGATCCTCAATGCATCTTAAGTATGGTCCTGCAAGAGATCGTCTATACAACATATTATTTAAAATTCTGAATTGAGATACCTTCATTTTGAAAGCCCTAGGGTTTTCTCCTGTAGGAATCTCTCCATGTTGTAAGTATCTCATGATTGGGAGGATCCATGATCCTGAATGAGCTTGAGTATCCTCACTAGGGATAATTGCAGAATTCTCTCCTATCTCCATAGCCACATGATCCTCGATAGCCGGGGTCAGGATATGGATAATAGGTATCTTGATATCCTCCAGGACCTTCAAGGATGATCCTAAATTGGCTAGTGCATCTGCCTCTGCATTCTCTTCCCTTGGTACCAGTGTCAAACTAAAGGATACAAAAGAGAGTGCCAATTCTTTGACTAACTCCAAATATTTGATTAGCTTTTCACCTTTAACAGCATAGGATCCATTAAAGTGATTAGTGATTAACAAAGACACTGTTTTGTATTGTTTGGTTGATATATAAAATTCACCGGGGTAACCCTTTACCCAAAAAAAAAAGATACCTGATCCTCATATGCTTAGCAATTTGCAAACCAGCTATCAAGGCTTCGCATTCAGCCTCATTGTTAGTGGTTTGGAACTCACAAGCTATAGAGTGGGGTATTATGTTCCCCTGTGGTGATTTTAGTAGTATTCCAAGCCCTGTGCCTTTGACATTTGAGGATCCATCAGTGTAGAGTATCCAAGGATCCTTGGTCTCCTCTAGCTGCTGGACTTCTAACTCAGCTTCTTTTTGTAAATCACTACTGAAATCAGCCACAAAGTCAGCTAATGCTTGGGATTTGATGTCTGTCCTAGGCTCATATCTTATATCATAGGCACTCAGCTTCACTGCCCACTTAGCCATCCTTCCTGTCATTTCAGGTTTCCTGAGGACATTCTTGATTGGAAAATTAGTTTTAACGATAATAACATGAGTTTCAAAATAATGTCTTAATTTGGTAGATGCCATAATTAATGCAAGGATAAGTTTTTCTAAGTGTGAATACCTGGATTCAGCATCAAGTAAACTCTTACTTACATAATAGACAGGATGTTGTGTACCTTCGTGATCCTTAACAAGGACGGCACTTACTGCTTTTGAGGATACCGCAAGATATAAGGATAACACATCTCCTTTTTCCGGTTTCATCAAAGCCGGGGCCGAGGACAGGTAATCCTTAAGAGCTTTTAAGGCACTTTCATGCTTCTCAGTCCACTCGAATTTCTTGTTCTTCCTTAGGATATCATAGAATTCCTTGCACTTCTTTGAGGATTTGGATATAAATCTGTTCAAAGTTGCAATCCTACCTGTTAGCTTTTGGACATCCTTAGCATTGGTAGGGGACTTGATGTTCACTATTGCTTTGATTTGTTCTGGACTAGCTTCAATGCCTCTCTTTGTCACCATATATCCTAAGAATTTACATGCTTTAACACCAAAGTGACATTTTGAAGGATTAAGCTTCATATTATATTTATCAAGGATATTGAAGGCTTCCTCCAAGTCTCTTAGGTGATCCTCAGCCTTTATTGATTTTACCACCATATCGTCTATGTAAACCTCCATAGTTTGTCCAATCTGATCCTTGAACATCATATTCACTAGCCTTTGATAAGTTGCACCTGCATTTCTTAGTCCGAACGGCATAGCAATATAACAATATATACCGGTTGGAGTCATGAAGGCTGTATCCTCTTGATCGGATGGTTCCATTTGGATTTGTTGACATCCAGATGAAGCATCCATAAAAGTTAACAGTTCATGACCCGCAGTTGCATCCACCATGGAGTCAATGTGGGGTAATGGGAAAGGATCCTTGGGACATGCCTTATATAAATCGGTAAAATCGACACATACCCTCCACTTTCCGTTTTTCTTTTGAACAACAACCACATTGGCCAACCATTTTGGATACTTGACCTCTCTAATCATACCTGCTCGGAGTAATTTCTCTACCTCCTCCTGGATAATGGCATTTCTTTCTGGTGCAAATTTGCTTCTCCTTTGATGGATTGGTTTGATGGACCTATCGATGCCAAGTTTGTGAGTGATTACATCTTTAGATATGCCTGTCATGTCTTCGTGTTTCCATGCAAAGGTAGTCTTTCTCCTTTTGAGGAAGGATACGAGGTCTTCCTTCACTTCGCCAAGGATCCCTGATCCTATATAAACTATAGATTCAGGATCCATAAGGATTTCTACTATATCCTGTTCTCTTGCCTCCAAGACATCCCTTGGAGGATACTTTGATTGCTATTGCTCCCTAGACTTTGATGCTGGTTTCATTGATGATGTGTGGCAGTTCTTAGCCTCTTGCTGATCACTATCAATCTTCACTATTCCCCAAGGGCTAGGAAGCTTCACACATTGATGATAAGTGGATGGGACTGCCTTCATATCGTGTATCCAAGGCCTGCCAAGGATCACATTACAACAAGATAAACAGTCAATAACACAAAACTTTTGGTAAGAATGTAGGCCTTCGATATAGATTGGGAGTTTAATGTCCCCCAGAGTATTCTTTGTCTCGCCACTGAATCCCACGAGCACAGAGGATCTTGGTATGATGTCGGATTCAGGGATGTTCATCTTCTTGAGAACATCTAGCTGGATAATGTTCATGGAGCTTCCCCCATCTATAAGGATCCTGCGGACAAAATGGTTAGAAATGAAAAGAGTGATAACTAAACCATCGTGATGAGGATCCTGGATATCAACACGATCATCCTCATCAAAGGTTATGACTTTTCCTTCGGAGACACTTGATGTTCGAACGGGTCTTTCTCCACTATCCATTTTAGTTTCCTTTGCATGCCTTTTAGCTGCTGAGAAGGATGTGCCACAAATGTCTGATCCTCCAGAAATAAAGTTTATTACTTGTGCATCTGCTGGAGGGGCCAGAGCTTTCTCAGGGATCCTTTCAGGATCCTGAGTCCTTGACTTTTTTCTACCCAACAATTCTTTTAGATGCCCCTTGCTCAACAAGTATCCAATTTCCTTTCTTAGTGCAATGCATTCTTCTGTGAGATGCCCAAAATCTTCATGGTATGCACACCATTTTGATTTATCTTTGGTTGCAGCTGGTCTATCATTTTTTCTGGGCCATCTAGCTTTATCACCTAAATTCTGCATCGCAAGGATTAGTTCATTGTTATCAACAGAAAAACAATATTCAGAGATTGGAGGATAATCCTCATCATCCTCTTCTTGTTCAACAGCATTCACATTCTGGTTGTCAAATCTATTAAAGGATCTGAACTTGTTGTTCTTGAATGTGGATCCTTGCTTCTCTTGCTTTGAGGATCCTGCTAACCTCTCCTGGATCCTTTTGTCATCTTCTAGCCGGATGAACCTAAGGGCCCGGGTTCTTACCTCATCTAGATTCCTGCATGGTGTCATAACAAGATCATCATAGAATAACGAATCCCTAAGCAATCCCATTTTAAAGGCTTCAACAGCCGTAGCTATGTCCAAGTTAGGAATATCTAAGGATTCTTTACTAAATTTAGTGATATAATCCCTTAATGATTCATTATGACCCTAGGTTATCTTATACAGATCACTAGTTAAACGCTCAAATTTCCTACTACAAGAAAATTGATTATTAAATAGGTTAACTAGATTAGCAAATGAGGTAATAGAATAAGGAGGAAGACTTAGCAGCCATTTAAGAGCCGATCCAGTGAGAGTGGATCCAAATCCCTTGCACAGACATGCTTCCTTTAACCTTTCTAGGATGGGATTGATCTCCATCCTTTCCCTGTATTGAGCTATGTGTTCCTCAGGATCCGTTGAACCATCATACAACTTCATGGTAGGTACATGGAACCTCTTGGGTATCTCAGCATCACAGATTGGTGGTGCAAAACGAGATATCTTGTGGCTCCCATCTGCAATCTCTGGGATAGGCTTGACCACTCCTGGAACACTTGATATCATATCCTTTAACTTTTACAATTCTCTGGCCATGGCATGATTGATTCCTGGATCCTGCATAAGGCCATGGTTAGTAGTATAAGAATTATTAAAAGTGTTACCTCCCATTGGATTCAAATTAGGAAGAATGGATGTTAATCCATATTGTTGGGGCTCTGGGATGACCGATGGACCAGTAGAAGCAATGGTTTGCATTGGAATGAAATCTCCGTGATGGATGTCGGAACTTCCTGATTGCAAACTCCTTAAGGATCCTTGGAACTGTGAGTATCCTTGGACCTGGAGGATCCTGGGACATAGGAGGATCCTTGAACTTGAGAGGATCCTGGAGCATAGGAGGATCCTTGAACCAGAGAGGATCCTTGAAACGGCCAGTACCCTTAAATCTGCGGCGCTCCCGAGTATCCTCCTGAGCTTGCAAAGGATCCTATATGCTGAGGAAGGGATCCTGATGGTTGAAAGTGTGACCCTGAAGCCTGAGCCATTGCTGATGACCCGTAATGCACTCCTTTTGGTCCTCCAACATATTGAACGTCTGGAACCACCGAAGGCTGAGAAGTTATAACCGGAGTATCAAAATTCAAAGATCTGGGCATTAGTGGGGAATGATCCTCTGCCGATCTCTTCTGTTTCTTGATGTCTTCAATTTCTCTGAGGATCTTTTCATTGGTCTTGTCCTGCTGCTGGATATGCTCCTTCATCTGCAAAATCAGAGTAAACAAGTCACTAGTAGTAGGAGTATAAGAAGCAGAAGAAGTTGGAGGTTTTGAGAAAATGGAAGTTGGTTTCTTCTCGGAATTTTTCTGAGGTCCAGAAGGTGGCGGAGGCAAAGGTGGAATGCCCTGAGATGAATTGACCACAGACATTGCAGTAGAGGTATTCTTCAATGATGAAGCCATGTATTTGTATGCAATGAACCAGAATGATCACCAACAGAAAAACTTCTTAGGAATGAAGCACCAATTGCCCCACGGTGGGCGCCAAACTGTTTTGGTCAAAAACTCTGATGAGGATAATGCAACCAAACTCTTAGTTACGAGGAATGATGCTTGAAATGTGGAACAATGATAAGGATCACTTCAATGTAAATTGCACAAACGACACAAGGATTTATACGAGGAAAATGCCCTTGATCTTTAGAAGATCTCCGGCATAAAAAACCTCGGGTGATGGAAACTACCGATCACCAAGCTCAAATAAATCAATAAATGTTTACAACTTCGGATAGTAACGAGCTAGGTACAAGGATCACTATGGTGAAATGTGTAAAAGTGAGTGAAAACTGTTAAGTGTTTGCCGAAAGCTTCAAGACTGCAATTTTACGAGAGTGTGTGTAGCTGAAAATGGCTAAGTGTTCTAATTACTAGCTCGTTACCCCTTTAAAAATAGAAGTTAACTATGCTAACAAACAATCCGACTTTTGTGCCATGCTCCCACGTTCTCCACAACGTCCATTTCCTGTCAAACGTGTGCGAAATACCCGTGGAATATTCCATACTAACATTGCCAAGACAAAGTCAAGCTTGTTACTCCTGCAAAATAATACGAAACACAAACAAACAATTGTTAGTATGAGGATCCTTAAGGTGATCCATGATCCTGAAGCTCTTCTGAGGATCACTATCTGTCACAAAAGTAAGGATCATTAATTAGGATAACAAGTAAGGATCACTAATTGTCAAAAATCCTCCCCTAACAGGGACCAGTACCCGCTTTAGGGGCTGACAATTTCATTGTACTGGCTGTATTCGGGATCCTACGTATAATGGTAGACGTACCATACATCCGTTCCTAAGGTTTCTAATGTTTTCACGTTAGCTAAGGTTTTAGCATTTTCATGTCACTAAGTTTGGATAGTCGCCAGTGAGGGCCATACTCTAGTTTACACAAGATCCTTTGGGCTTGTCCCCAGTCTTTCGGCTTGTCCCTAGTTTTTGGGCTTGTCCCTAGTTTTTGGGCTTGTCCCCAGTTTTTTGGGCTTGTCCCCAGTTTTTTGGGCTTGTCCCCAGTATATTGGGCTTGTCCCCAGAATTGTTGGGCTTTTCCCCAGTTGCTAACTCTTCTCTTATATTGGCTTAGTCCCAAATTATGTTTCATTTCAGGTTTTTGAAGTTAAACAACTAAGGATCCTTGATCCTAACCTTTTATTAAGGTTTGTCTTTTGATTATCCTGATTGTAAGTATTGAAGGTATAGGATCCTAACTTGGATTCTCAGGTATGATCCTTAATTACCTTAGTTGTATTCTTTGTTTATTTAAGTGACCCTTACTATTTGACAACATGACACATGATCCTTAAATTACAGTACTTTTTTGAATTTATTGATTATAGGATATCTGATCCTTGATCATATCCTAAACTTTTTGACATAATTTATTAAACTTTTATTCTTAACTTATGAATTCAAATAAAGTACATCATAACAATTGAAAAATAAAGTATTCTGAAATGTAACAACACATGAGATAGTCAAAAGATTAAGCTTTTATTTACCAAAAGTTAAACCCTTAAAAGGTTGTCAAAATTGCCAACCCAAGTTTCTACCAGCAAAACGTGGCCCGTCCACTTGGGTTGGCAAAGGGTGTCCATATTAACGAGGTCTAAGTGCAGGAATAAAAAGACGGCAGGATCACAATGGCTTCATCCCCCAAACAGAGGATCCCTCCACCATTTGTAATCCTACCTATTGTTTGAAGGATCGGTGATCCTTAAACCTAGTAACTATTGTTTAAGTACAAACCAGCATTGTTCAGAAAAACACCATCAAACAAAAAAAAACAACTACCAAACCATAAAAAAATGGGCTCCGGCCGTGTCTAGATAAATCCATCATCGCCCATTGTTGCAGCCTACACCTTTGCTGCATCACCTCCAGTCTCTGCATCACCAGCCTGATCCTTAGCCCCGCTGCCGCTTGCCTCAATCATCAGGACCTCTCCAGCATCCTCTTCATTGTCCAGCTCAGCTAGCTTGGCCTTCCAGCCCTCCTGGTCCCAACTGGTCCTGTCAAAGTCAGGATCCTCAACCTCCTTGGCCATCTAAAGTTTGATCTTGTACATAGCAATGGCGGCAGAGAGCTTAACATCCTCCATCACCTCATTCTTCTCATGATCAGCATTGATGTGGGCCATGACCAGCTGCTTTTTTGCCAAGTTAAGCTCCTTCTCAAGGCGAGAGATGGTCTCTTCCTTTGCCAGGAATATCTTCTGGAAGTCCAGCTCCTTCTGCTCGGCCTCTTCAGTGTACGCATCGAAGAGCATCTGGATTTCAGCAAATTTCTGCAAAGAAAGCAAGATACAATTCAGGATCCATTATCCTCAAATGGGCAGGATATAATTAAGGATTAGGGATCCTTACCTCAGCAAAGTATTCTTCAAACTGATGCCGGATGAGGGGCAGGCCTTCAAGATCATCAACGGTCTTCCTCTTCTTTCCTCCATTGCCCTTGGTGCTGACAGGCTTGGGGATTGTGATACTTGGGCTAGCAGCAGATTTCTTCTTTCCGGATCGGGCAGAGACAGCATCAAGATCAGTGACGCTAAAGCGAGTGGCTGACTTTGAAGACTTTCCAGCGCCTATAAACGGCAAACAACAGATAAGTATCCTTTATCTAAATCTATTTAATCATACATAAGTATAAACACTTACTTGACATTGTGACTGAACCGAAGGATATTTCTTGTGAATCCTTTGTGTTTGCCTGGAATGATCTAACTGCAGGATCAAGGCTCCAAAAGGCAGCGATCCTCTCTTTTGTTGCAGGTGACTGAATGATATGAGAGACTAAGATAGCTGCATAAAAAACAGAAAAGGATTAGTTATCCTCAGCAGAGACAGGGTTATCCTATGATCCTTCTATAAGGATCCTCTATCCTACCATGGGTGGTCTACTTTCTGGGGAGATCTTACCCGTCTGGGATAGAGTCTCTCCTAACAAAGTAGAAACGCTTTTTCCAGTTGGTGTCATTCTTTGTGGTCTTAAGGATTGGATGAGGATCACCAGGCTTATGTTTGAACAAGTAGCGGTGTGATCCATGGCTCACATGGTTATACAGTTCAGCCAATTCCGACATTCCTAACTCTATGCCTTCCTGCTCGATGATGTTCTCTAGGGTATACAAAACCTTCCACATCGTCAGCATGGCCTGGATATAGCACATGCCGGTGAGGGAAAAGAAGGATTGGGTGAAGGCAGGGAAGGGATAGGAGAATCCTATCAGGAATGGGGTGGCCGGAAAAGCAACCCAAGGGTCGGAGACGGAGTCGCTTTTGGCAGTAGGGTCAAACGGCTTGAAGACGGTATCCGCCGGAAAACAGTGGCGAATCCGGTCAATCTCCGGATCAGTGAAGCAGCAGAGTTCCTTCGAAGGATTTTTGATAAACCCTTGGCTTTTCAAAGGACTATCTTTCTGGTGATCCTTGGCTGGAGAGGATCGAAGAACCATCTTTGCCATGGATGTTCAGAAAAGTGAAGATCAGAATAAGAAAATGAAGAGAAAGAGAGATACCTGATCGGTCTTGGGATGAGGATTTAAAGGGAAGTAACACACGAATTTAAATGCCTATCGATCCTTATCTCTAACCTATTTATAATGATGGTTCTGCAGGATGTCATGTCGCTGACGTATGATCAGCAACGGCTAGTTCGATTCTAACGGCTATATATCCGTTAGTCAGTTCGTTGGAGATAAGATCAAAAATACGACTCGTTAAGTTACATTTTACTCCTCATATTTTGGGGGCAATTGTTAGGGATAGATTTTCTAAACCTAAGTGTTAGGGGAGGATTTTATAACAATTAGTGATCCTTATTCGTTATCCTAACTAGTGATCCTTACTTCTGTGACAGGTGGTGATCCTCAGAAGAGCTTCAGGATCAGGATCATGGATCACTTTAAGGATCCTCGTACTGACGATTGTTTACTTATGTATTATACTATCTCGCAGGTATAACGAGCTTGACCAGGTCTTGGCGACATTCCTGGAGAATATTCCTAAGCTATTCTGCACGTGCTTGACCAAAAATAGACGTTGTGGAGAACGTGGAGGCTTGGCACGAAAGTCGGATAGTTAGTTTAGGTGGTTATTTCTATTTTAAAAGGGAGTAACGAGCTAGTAGAAAACACTTAGTCATTTTGCAGTTACACACACTCGTACAAACGCTCATACAAGCTCTCGTTCAAACACTTAGCAATTTCATACACTTTTTACACATTCCACCGTAGTGATCCTTGTACCTAGCTCGTTACTATCCGAAGTTGTAAATATTCATTCATTTATTTGAGCTTGGTGATCGGTAGTTTCCATCACCCGGGGTTTTTTGTGCCGGAGATCAACTCTTGATCAATGGCTTTTTCCCCGTATAAACCCTTGTGTTGTTTGTGCAATTTTACACTAAAGTGATCCTCATCATTGTTACACATTTTAAGCATCATACCCCGTAATCTAGAGTTTGGTTGCAATATCCTCATCTGATTTTTTGACCAAAACAGTTTGGCGCCCACCGTGGGGCAATTGGTGCTTTGTCCTTAGAAAAATACGCATTTCTGTGCTCATTTCGGTTTACTACAACCAAGCAAATGGCTTCCTCAGCGAAGAATGCTTCAAACTTGATGCCCTCATTCACTTCTTCACAAGGCGTTCCTCCTTTGCCTCCACCACCTTCTGGATCCCAGAAGAATACTGAGAATGCTGCGAAGAAACCAACTCCCATTTTCTCAAAACCACCTACTTCTTCTGTTTCAACTAATCCTACTACTAATGATCTCTATGCCTTGATTTTGCAGATGAGGAATCATGCACAAGAGCAGGATAAAACCAACGAAAGGATCCTCCGGGAGATTGACGAAATTAAGAAACAGAAGAAAACGGCAGAGGATCGTTCCCCACTGATGCCCAGATCGTTGAATTTTGATACTCCGGTGATTACTTCTCAGCCATCAGTGGTTCCAGACATTCAATATGTGGGTGGACCAAAAGGAGTGCACTACGGAACAACAACAATGAGCCAGGCATTAGGTTCACATTTCCAGCCAGCGGGATCCTATCCTCAGCATATGGGATTCCTCACGAGTTCAGAAGTGCAGCAGTTTCAAGGATCCTCCTTCGTTCCAGGATCATCCCAGGTTCAAGGATCCTCTTTCGTTCCAGGATCATCCCAGGTTCAAGGATCCTCCTTCGTTCCAGGATCATCCCAGGTTCAGGGATCATCTTTCGTTCCAGGATCATCCCAGGTTCAAGGATCCTCCTTCGTTCCAGGATCATCCCAGGTTCAAGGATCCTCCTTCGTTCCAGGATCATCCCAGGTTCAGGGATCCTCCTTCATTCCAGGATCATCCCAGGTTCAAGGATCCTCTTTCGTTCCAGGATCATCCCAGTTCCAGGGATCCTTCCAGATGCCAGGATCCTTAAGGAGTTTGCAAACAGGAAGTTCAGATGTCCATCAGGGAGATTTTATTCCAATGCAGACTAATGCTTCTGCTGGTCCCTCGATCATTCCAGAGCCTCAACAATATGGATTAACATCCATTCTTCCTAATTTGAATCCAATGGGAGGTAACACTTTTAACAATTCTTATACTACTAACCAAGGTTTTATGCAGGATCCAGGTATCAATCATGCCATGGCCAGAGAATTGCAAAAGCTAAAGGATATGATATCAAGTGTCCCGGGAGTAGTCAAACCTATCCCAGAGATTGCAGATGGGAGCCATAAGATATCTCGTTTTGCACCACCAATCTGTGATGCTGAGATACCCAAGAGGTTCCATGTGCCTACAATGAAACTGTATGATGGCTCAACAGATCCTGAAGAACACATAGCACAATACAGGGAGAGGATGGAGATCAATCCAATCCCAGAAAGGTTAAAGGAAGCATGCCTGTGCAAAGGATTCGGATCCACTCTTACCGGATCATCTCTCAAATGGCTGCTAAGTCTTCCTCCCTATTCTATTACCTCATTTGCTAACCTAGTTAACTTGTTTAATAATCAGTTTTCCTGTAGTAGAAAATTTGAACGATTAACTAGTGATTTATATAGGATAACCCAGGGTCATAATGAATCATTAAGGGATTACATTACCAAATTCAGTAAAGAATCCTTAGACATTCCTAACTTAGATATAGCCACAGCTGTTGAGGCCTTCAAAATGGGATTGCTTAGGGATTCGTTATTTTATGATGATCTTGTTATGACACCATGCAGGAACCTAGATGAGGTAAGAACCCGGGCCCTTAGGTACATCCGACTAGAGGATGACAAGAGGATCCAGGAGAGGTTAATAGGATCCTCAAAGCAGGATAAGCAAGGACCCTCGTTCAGGAACAACAAGTTCAAATCCCACAACAGATCCGATAACCAGAATGTGCATGCTATTGATCAGGAAGAGGATGATGAGGATTATCCTCCAATCTCGGAATATTGTTTTTCTGTTGACAGCAATGAACTAATCCTTGCGATGCAGGGTTTAGGTGATAAAGCTAGATGGCCCAGAAAAAATGATAGGCCAGCTGCAACTAAGGATAAATCAAAGTGGTGTGCATACCATGAAGATTTTGGACATCTCACAGAAGAATGCATTGCTCTAAGAAAGGAGATTGGGTACTTGTTGAGCAAAGGGAATCTAAAGGAATTGTTGGGAAGAAAAAAGTCAAAGACTCAGGATCATGAAAGGATCCCTAAGAAAGCTCCGGCCCCTCCAGCGGATGCACAAGTGATAAACTGTTGGGTTTTAACATGTTTATCAAAGTCATTCTATGCCTTATAAAATGAAAAACGCAGCGGAGTAGTTGTATTTTAAAACATGTTAATCTCTTAGTATAAAACTTATTTTATAGAGAAAACCCAAGGTAGGATCCATATATGAACTTACATGCTTACAAAACAGAAAATTAAATAGTTACTAGAAACAACCTTTCAAGTAAGAGGAAAGTAGAAGATGATTCTTGAATGACAATCTTCAAGGTAGAAGACCTCAAGCTTGTATACCCACAAGCCACCAACAAACACCAGCTTTGCTAGGATTATTGTTCAACACTTGACAATAATATCACTCCCTCAATATTTCTCTAAAGTTTTCCACCGTCCCTTAGAGAAGAATGATGGATGATATATATATCTATTATATTCTTCCACACTTGAATTATTGAGAAACATATATTAGTGGGATGAGTCAATTAATACCTTAAAAGATGGATGCACTAATTCATGCTTTACATTTTAAAACAAAAAGTAAACACACCCAATATATTGGTATTAGAATCGGCCACAATAAAATTAAACAAGGAGTTTGATTTTTATTATATATCCCACTATATATGTATACTTGCAAATGTTGGTAAATTTTATAAATAGTTATTTAACCAATTAAATAATTATTCTCTAAAAAAAATAAATCATCCATATAATTTATTTATTTATCAAGTGCAATTATTTAGAAAACCGATTTCTAAATTTTTCAAGTGTTATTATTTATTTGTTTGATCATATCACAAATAAATATTATGTGTGTTTGTCTAGCTTGTTATAGGGTATGACCCGACTTGGATCATAGCATACTAGCCACATTAATTTAATACGTGTCTTGGGCAGACTGAGTCCAACAATCTCCCACTTGCACAAGATACATAGAAGATTAATGCAAGCAGTAAATACCGCCTAACAACGGTTTACTACCCCTAATACGTATGACTTAGTGCCATTCAATAACATCATCCCCTCCAAGTCCCTCACTTGAATATGAATTAGGTGGATAGATCATTTTATCCTTTTGTAACAAATGTCATGTTAAATCCTAGAGACATAGAGTGATCATTCTCTGTTGATTTAACTTATGCAGGCCTTAGACATCTTACTCTCAACGAATGAGAGGAACAAATCCCATCTTGACTACATACGCCTCTCACAATCACCTCGTACTATACCTGAGCTTAGCCTTATGTACTGTCAAGTTACTAAACAGCGAAGAATTAAGTCAAAGTATAATATTTGGTGAATATCAAGACCCAATATGTATCTCAGGTCAGAGGATACTATGATATTCGCCTTTACTCAAAATTACTTATGATCAATCACAAAGACTCCATATAGTAATATTTGAGAGCGGGTCATTCCAATATTTGTCTCCACAAATATCTATGAACCTTGGCAGCAACACTTTGCTCTATATTCATACCTAATGAATATCTACCAATCCAAGTTCATAATAGTCTTACCTTCATATTTGTTCCCACAAGTATGATCGACTACGGACATTTAGAATAATTAATTTATTCATGGATATAAACATGCTAAAATGGAACATAACTCAAAATACCATAATCATGAGTCAGAATAACAATTGTTCCGATATCCAAATACCAAATAGATCATATCCAATCACTAGAATATCGAAGTCCTAAGGCACAAGTATGACTCTCATGCTTTGGCCGTTCAAGAAGCTTCGTGAGTGGATCAGCAATGTTATGATCGGTGTGAACTTTGCGAATACATATCTTTCCTTTTTCAACTTCATCCCTTATGTAGTTGAATCTCCGCTCGATATGTCTAGTCTTTTGATGCGCACGAGGTTCTTTGATTTGAGCAATCGCACCCTCGTTGTCACAAAAGATCTCTAGGGGTTCCTGAATGGTAGGGACCACTCCTAGGTCGGCAATGAATTTCTTCAACCATGCAGCTTCTTGAGCTGCCAATGAAGCGGCGATATATTCTGATTCTGTAGTGGACAATGCTACCACATCTTGCTTTGAGCTCTTCCAAGAGACCGCTCCTCCATTCAAGATGAAGACATACCCCGATTGTGATCGAGAATCATCTCGATCGAGTTGGAAACTCGCATCCACGTAACCCTTTACAACGAGTTCCTCATCACCAGATCCATATATTAGAAACATATCCTTAGTCCTCCTAAGGTATTTCAATATGCTCTTAACAGCCATCCAATGACTATTACCTGGATTTTGCTGGTATCTACTTGTCATGCTCAAAGCGCATGACACGTCCGGCCTAGTGCATATCATTGCATACATGATGGATCCTATAGCAGACGCATATGGGATTCCTTTCATTCTTTCTTGCTCATCTTGTGAGCTTGGACATTGAGACGCATTCAATATTGTCCCTTTTTGAATAGGTACCAAACCTTTCTTAGAGTTCTCCATCTTGAACCTTTTCAAGATTTTGTCAATGTATGCACTTTGGTTTAAACCTATCAAGCGCCTAGACCTATCCCTATAGATCTTTATTCCCAAAATATACACGGCTTCACCAAGATCCTTAATGGAAAAACAACTTCCAAGCCAAGTTTTTACACTTTCCATGGTTGGAATGTCATTCCCAAATAGTAGAATGTCATCGACATATAATACAAGGAAAGTAATGTTGCTCCCACTAGCCTTCTTATATACACAAGCTTCATCACTGTTCTTGATGAAACCAAATTTCTTGATTTCTTCATTAAAGCGGTGATTCCAACTTCTTGATGCTTGTTTCAATCCATAGATTGATTTCTTTAACTTGCATACTTTATTAGGATGTTTCGGATCGACAAAACCTTCAGGCTGTACCATATAGACAACTTCCTCAAGATATCCATTTAGGAAAGCCGTTTTGACATCCATTTGCCAAATCTCATAATCATGATATGCAGCTATGGCAAATAATATCCTAATTGACTTTAGCATTGCCACAGGCGAGAAGGTCTCATCATAATCAACCCCTTGAGTTTGAGTTGTGACAACTCGTACTTTAGAGCGTATCTTTGTGTAACATTATGTGATTATGTGAACTTTATTAATCGATTGAATGTTATGTTGTTTTGATTATGTGAATCTATAAAGCGAATGTACATTTATAAACAAACCGATCGCACAACACTACTTGATCACACAAGCCCTGTTGGGCCGCACAACTTGCATTCGGATCTAAAGGGCAGCCCAAGTTGGGTTCGGCCCACTCTTCATACGCATACACACACACCTTAGAGAGTTTGTTCTCATTTGTAGCCAAAAACATTCACATACACAAACCCTAGCTACTCTCTCTCTCTCTCGAACCGAAGGCAGCCAAACATCTTCCTCGTCGAAGTTTATAGTTCTCGGATCAATTCTTGTTCCTTCTTTATTCGGTTAGTATATCATGTATTGTTTCATGATTTTATGATGATATGTTATATATATGCTCGACATGATGGATGATACAATGATGTGATTGTTCGTATAATATGTGATTGAGTATGAATGTAGGTAATCGGCTACCATGATGTTTACATGTATAGATTAATTGAGTTTGTCAACTAGTATGCATGCCCATGTGATCTTTGTTTTAGTTCAATTCCCAAGTTAAGATATTAGTAAATATCACATATCATAGTTTGGTCCAATAATCTTTGAGATGCTTAAATGATGGTCGGCTATTGTTGTATTGACAAAAACAAAGCATGTGCATAGTAAATGTAATTGTCAGAATAAGATTATCACATGATGATAGTAAACATTTATCCAATTACATAATTACTATTTAAAAATCGGTCCAATAGTATCAAGAGGTGTTGTAGATTGTCGGCCATTG
This sequence comes from Helianthus tuberosus, assembly GCA_030545235.1. Classification (NCBI taxonomy): domain Eukaryota; kingdom Viridiplantae; phylum Streptophyta; class Magnoliopsida; order Asterales; family Asteraceae; genus Helianthus; species Helianthus tuberosus. The sequence goes on from CM060360.1 coordinate 104,465,740, forward strand.
TTGATTAATTTAATGATGATGATGATCTTGATATGTGGATGAACACAAGATAGGGTTCATAAGAAGTTTGTGATAAAAAGTCTTGTTTGATCGATATATGTCTTAGTTGGAAGTTGTTAATTGATAAACTATAAACATGGAAATTGAATAACTGTTGCCATAAATTAGGAATGTAACTGATATGCATAAAATTTGGAAATCTTAACTGTTTACCCAAATACATCGATCGCACAAGACCCTAGTCACACAAGAGCTGATTTCATAAGTACGTGAGTCGCACAAGATCAGGTCGCACAAGACCTGATCTGAACGCACAAGGTTTCGGTCGCACAAGGGTCTCCAGTCGCACAAGGAGGTTTGCTGTTGGTTGGTTAATTGGGCCGTAAGTGTATATTGGGTCGTAAGCATATATATGTGGGCTGGGTAACTAGACTGATCGCAATAGGCTGTTAAGCCGCACAAGATGTAGGAATATTTAACTGTTTGGGTTGGTAATTGGATCGCACAAATGGTTTAAGTATTTACTTGTTGGACTGTTTTGTTAATTTGGGCCGTAGGTTATATATGTTGGGCCGGGTATGTATGGGTTTAAACGAGTGGATCGCACAAGGCTCATTGACTTGTGCGAGCCCAATTTATTTAATCGTACAAGTGTTTAGTGTAATATGAAGTTAACTGTTAATATGCTACAAGTGCTCGCCATGATTTATATGTGTTAATCACATGCTAGCTTATGTGAGACTTATGTGCATTATTTGAAACCAAAACCTGACTTGCATGATAATCATGTTAGGACGTGGTTGACCACTAGCCTTTAGACGTGACCTTTCTGTGTAATCTGCCGAGCAAACCAAGGTGAGTTCACACTCTACAAAGCATGGGATTCCCAGGGGTTGGGAATGGGGTTAAGGAATATGGATTCCTCGTCCTTTCTTGGGTAGGACAGTAATGGTTCAGGAATGTAATTCCTCGTCCTCACGGACAGATAACTCGTACTAGACCAAAACTCTATCACGAAGTCCCTCCTTTTTATATCGACTTAATCGCCGAGCCAATGGCGAGCGGGTCATTAGTTAGATAGCGCTATTTAGGTCTGACATGTCACACCCCGACCACGTAGAACATACGAAACGTGGCGGAAACATCGGGGAGTGTTGTAACAGAATTAATTGTTTCAAATCCATGGCAATTGAAGTTTCGTTTTATTGATTAAAAGTGTTACAATGTCTAATCAAACAAGGAAAAACAACATAATTAACTAGTCTTGCATCTTTTATTGTCACTAAAGCCCAAGTCTGCCTATATGTATCTTGATCATCTTATGCAACAGCTCCTGAAAAACACATGTGAAAATAGGTACGTCAGCATAAAAATGCCTGTGAGATACATAGGTTTTGTGAAAATAGGTTCCATGACTTATGTTTGAGAAAATGTTTAGTCATGAACCTTGTAATTTGCTTTGTTTTGTAAATCATTTGAAAATCGATAAGATCAGATGATATGTATAAATAAGTAAATAATGTATGGTTTAATAAATAACCATGTAAGATGAGTTTGTATAAGATAAGTTGTTTGTAAAACAATGTCTTGTGAAAAGTATGTTATTTGTATAAAATGTTCTATGTCTCAAACTGAAATGATTCAAATAACGCTACAATATGTAATACCATACAAACACTTATATATAGGAAGTACCAGCGGCGTATCCACCATGCTTGTATCATATTACACACGCATCGTTACTTAATCACTTAATCAAACCAAACTAATGTCAAAATGTCTATGTCAAATATCCATGTCAAATGTCTATGTCAAAATATCATGTATGGCAAGTGAAATGTCTCAACTAAACCATATACACAAGAACAAAGTATTGAAGTAAAACTTGGTTTAAATCAAAGTTATGTTTTGTGGGAAATGCATGATCAAATGTCAATCATGTTAAAATGTCTATGCCGAAATGTCTATGTCAAATACGGTTCACACGGTTCACAGATACAAACGGTTCACAGATACAAACGGTTCACAGGTACAACGGTTCACAGATACAAACGGTTCACAGGTACAACGGTTCACAGATACAACGGTTCATATATACAACGGTTCAAAATGTAGTATAATGTGTTCACATGCTGGATGAGCATATGCAGCAAAATGCGATGTAAAACAATGTACTAAGTAATGCACACAATGGGCACACCTAGCAGGAAATGTCATGTAAAACAATGTACTAAGTAATGCACACAATGGGCACACCTAGCATAAGATGATATGAAATCATGTACTATAATGTACTAATGAACATAGTAAGTATATGATGTCAAAACAGGAAAACATGAAAGTAACAAGTAGGCACATGTGTTCCACCCCAAAACAGTTTGGAAAACAGTAAAAGAGTGGTCTATGTACTCACCTGGGATTGCTCAGTAGTTCTGGAGTGACAACTAAACAATGCTAGAGATCGCGGATATCAAACGGCACCTAGTATAGGTAGCTACATTAATAAACCGGACCTAAATCGGAAGATCGGGTAGCATTAGGGTTTGTAAACCAAACGAGTGTAGAGACTCGTGTCTTTTGGTTTAACAAAGCCTACATACTAAATGAAACTTAACCTAAGTGTCTACGACCCATTACGACCCGTTTAGGTAGCTTGTGCTACTTTAACGCGTCGTTCGCGTGAAACGCGTTCGGACCGCCTAACTAGCCCTATGACAAGTGTTATATGCCTAAACATATTACATAATCAGTTATGTGACAAAGGTTTAGGTTACATATGCTTAATTACCAATTATACATGAAAAGGGTATTCTGGTAATTTACCTAAGGCATATAAACTACCTATCATACAACTACTTAAACGATGTGACCATAGGGTATAACCTCGGAAGGTTATTCCCTACCTACTATGGTCACCTAAAGTGTTTGGTCGGATCCTAATGATCGACCAAACTGGGTTGGGTTCGAAGTATAAGCGATTTATTAGATCGCTTATCCTACGACCCTAGACAACGTGGTAATCAGTAGGCATAGTCCCAAGGGACTATGACCAACGTGATTACACTCACGTTGCGAAGTTCAAACGAACTTCGCATTGACCATTACTGGTCAACGCTGAAAGTCAAACAAAGTTTGACTTTCTGACTCGAAAAGCAGTAAAATAAGGAAAAGAACGAAAGAATACTTACCCAGGGTCCCCGAATGCTAACCCAGATCAAAATAGCTCAGGTATGAAACGAAGGTTCCAACTTAGAGTCTTTTCAATCAGATTTGTGGGTTTTTAAGCCAAAGGGGGGTGGGTATTTATAGATAAAGTAGAGCCGCTAGGATCGTTTCTTGAATATCGTGCCACGATCCGAGCCGTACACTTGTCACAAAGGTTATGGAGCCACATATGCTCCTAATCTTAGTGATTAAGCAAGTTGCAAACATGTGGTTGTGGTTAATCAGCTGAAATCTGATTGCAAATACACTTAATCTGGTCAGGTTAGGCAGTCGCGTAGCGCTAGTGCAAAGGCACTATGCAGTCGCGCTACGCTAGCACCTCCCTGTTTCAGAAATGTTTCAAAAGTGGCAGAAATGGTCCCTGCACGTGTTTAAGGCCTTTTTCGATGCGTTTGAACCCCGTTAACCTCATTTCAAGGCTCTAAAATGAAGTTAAAGTATAGGGAACTCAAAACATGCTCAAAAATATGTTGGATGTCGGTTCGTTTGGTCGTACGATCGCGATGTTCGCTTAATTACGACGGAATGCGCATAAGCGCGAAAAACGATCCAAATGACGCGACGAATGGATTTTTCTTATGGCGAACACTAAAATATAATATAGTCATGCTTACATAAATTTTTGGATGTCCAGATGTATTCAGAACGTAAGTTATGCGTGAAAATGCAAACTTGTGCACTTTTTGACACTTTTAGTCCCTGAATGACCCAAAAGTTTATTTTAGCATACCGAACCCCTCAAAGCCTATTTCTAAGCTATGTAAAGGATATTTATGGTATGTTTAACTTATGGTCATGTTCCGGAATGTCTGTTACAGTTCAAATTGGCATACTTTCGCAGTTTGTCAACTTTAGTCCCTGTAAGCGATTAAACTTTGATTTCACCACACCAAACCTTCCAAAACTTATATCTAAGTTATGTAAAGTTTATTTAAGGTATGTTAAGCCTATTTCACTTTTCCGGAGTGTTCGTTGCATTAAACTGGTTATATTTACGCATTAGTGCGCGTATAACCTTCCAGAAAGCGATTTAGAGCTTGAAATCGAACAAGAGTTGATATGTGTAAACGATACACATATTTTTACAAATCCCAAGTATGAACAAGAGTTTGATGGTTGAAATGACACAGGTGTTACAGTCTCCCCTACTTTAGGAAATTTCGTCCCGAAATTAATTCGTAGGAGTCTGTCTATGACTTTGTTTCAAATAGTCATCAAAGATATGTAAGGCATAATCTGATTATTTTCCTCAACGGATATTTTTCAGAAGCGAAAATGAACGAGCAGAGTCATTTTCTTCAACGGGTTCTTCGGAAATGGAGAATAAAGGAATTAACTAAACGGATATACATTTCTCTCAACGGATATTCTTCAGAACGAAAATGAACAAACGGGGTCATTTTCCTCAACGGTTTGTTCTTCAGAATTTGAAATGAAAGAAAAATCAACGGATATTCTTTTCTCTCAACGGATATTCTTCAGAACGAAAATGAACAAACGGGGTCATTTTCCTCAACGGTTTGTTCTTCAGAATTTGAAATGAAAGAAAAATCAACGGATATTCATTTCCTCAACGGATAAATCTTCAGAAACGAAAATGAACTAACGGAGTCATTTTCAACGGTTGCTTCCTCAGAGTTGGAAATGAAGGATTACACAACGGATATTCATTTCCTCAACGGATAAATCTTCAGAAAGGAAAATGAACTAACGGAGTCATTTTCAACGGTTGCTTCCTCAGAGTTGGAAATGAAGGATTACACAACGGATATTCATTTCCTCAACGGATATTCTTTAGAACGAAAATGAATGGATAATTCATTTTCCTCAACGGTTATTCTTCAGAATGGAAATGAAAAGATAAACAACGGATATTCATTTCCTCAACGGATATTCTTTAGAACGAAAATGAATGGATAATTCATTTTCCTCAACGGTTATTCTTCAGAATGGAAATGAAAAGATAAACAACGGATATTCATTTCCTCAACGGATATTCTTCAGAAGTGAAAAATGAATAGCTAGTTCATTTTTCCTCAACGGATGCTTCATCAGAATTGGAAATGAATAGGGTTAACTCTTGATACATGATAGAACTTGCTGTGATTTCTGTGCACTAAATTCCATAATTATGTATGCATCCATAATTACGTAATTCCTTGCACAGTCCGCACAGTTTGTTTTGAAATGTTGTGGGGAAAGATATCAAACCTGAGATGAGAGTGACTAGACTACCATAGGGTCCTTTTAATTAGTTCAACAGAGGATCTTCTTAATTAGGCCACTAAGGAGTCCTTTCAGCTATATCATCACATGATATCCCTAACCAGATTTTTGGATCAATCTGTTTAACTAGACCACTAAAGGGGTCAAATTTTGAGGTAGTACATTATAATCCAAGGGACTTTAACTACAACGTAGAAGTCCATTAAGGGTTTAAGTAGTACCTTTGGGTATCCTACTATGAATCTCTTGCACAAAGATATGTAAGATTTTACGAGGATTTGAATAACATAAATTGGATCACATGACACATAAAGGATAACACATAAGCACATAACCACATAATTGTTTAATTGTTATTTTCTTGTTATTGATTGCTATTAACTTGGCGCCTCGTATATCGTTTCTATTGGAAGAAACGGGTACTTAGGATTTTCGTGGAAACGCAAGAGATTATACAAGGGAAGAAATTTGGAAGTAGTCTGTTCTTCAAGGAATGCGGTTCCTTGATTGTCGGTATTGTATGGGATATGTTTATACATGCAACCACATACACATATTGAAATGTAAATGAAAGATTTATTTATAAACAACAATAACAACAACTGTTTCATAGATTGTGATAAAAGAAAATAATACACAAGGCTCGATTATTTTCTAAACAGCGTTATCTTCTGTCGGTCAGATACTCATCCCTACGCTGGATTTGCATCAGCAAGTCTTGGGCAATTTCTACTAAAATGGCCCATCTCGCCACAGTTGTAGCAAGATCCCAGTGGGAAACGAGCTTGAGCAGGATTGTTGTTAATCTGATTTGGTGCTGCTGCTGTTGGGCAAACCCTCGCTGTATGACCTATAAGTCCGCAAACTTGGCATGTGCGGCACTTCACACCAGCATGATGATGTAGGCCACATTGGTTGCACAAGGGTGCAGTTCCTTTGTAGGGTTTCCTGGCAGGGGGTTGAGCTGGTTGGTTGGGGACGGCTTGATCATTGTGAGCGACCACGGCGAAGTTCTGAGAAGCCTTTCGCTTCTTTGACTTCTTAGAGGATCCAGTCTGTTCATCCATGGTCTTTGATTCCTCGATTGGTTTCGATTCCTCGACCAGTTTCTTGTCACCCTTTCGGAAAAGCTTACGTTTCCTGATCTGCGATTCAGTCAAGGTTGCAGATAACTCAATGGCCTGCCTAACAGTAGTAGGGTTGCTACCAGTCAAAATGTCTTGTATTGAGTCGGGAAGGCCATCAATGTACTTTTCGATCGCCTTATCCAAAGGCGTGACCATGTTTGGGCATAACAGACTTAACTCCTCATAACGGTCCGTGTAGGCTCGATGTTCACCGCTGTCTTGCTTAAGATCATCAAATTCCCTTTCCAAAGCCCTGATCTCGTGACGAGGACAAAACTCCTTCATCATGAGAGCCCTAAGTTCGGCCCATGTCTGTGCTAGAGCAACTTCTGCACCACGATCTCTCATAACCCCATTCCACCACGTAAGGGCTCTCTTCTGGAACACACTCGAAGCAAACTCGACCTTGCGATTGTCAGGACACTGCACATGGCGGAAAGTATTCTCAATGCTCTCGAACCATTGAAGAAGCCCAGTCGCTCCCTCAGAACCACTAAACTTGAGTGGTTTCGCCGAGTTAAAACTCTTGAAGTTGCACGGACCATTGTTGTTGTTGGCTTGATTCCATAGAGCAAAGAGGTTTGGGAATTGAGCAGCCATTTGCTGCGCAATGATTTCTGCCAATTCGGCAGTCGCTATCTGGCTTTCGCGTCGAGGAGGCATTCTAAAAGAGGAAACATGAAAGGAAACGAGTGAGAGAATATAGACGAAAAGAATGAGATGAAACAAATTTGATGAAAGCAATGGATAGTGGTCATTTGTTTGTTACTACAAAGCAACAAACGACCTCGGTGAATAATCAAAGTAAATAGGTCAAAAATAATGTATCGCGAAGACATGCTCGCCTATAAGTGAACACTCATCCCAAGAATTCCCAGGTAAGCACAACTGATCTCGCGTCTGATGAGATGTATACGAAGTGCTTGCCTAGACAGAAAACCCAGAATACAGGCATTCACCCTTCCAGTTTGCATGTGTTCACATTATTTAAAACCCAAAACCTTGACGAGATTTTGAAAACTCAAAGGGGTTCAAAACCATATAACAGAGGGTTCAAAACCTAGAAATCAATCATCCTAGAACAGATGATTAGTTTTCAAAGCGGTTTTGAAATTTATGTTCTTGTTGTGGTCGTCGCCTAAGGATAGGTGACAGTATTGTTTTATGACTAAACGCAAGTAAACTCGCGTTAGGGTCCTAAGAAGGTTATAGACTAGGTCAAAGCATTACTAATTACTAATAACCTAATTCCCTATAACCATTGGCTCTGATACCATCTTTTCTGTCACACCCCGACCACGTAGAACATACGAAACGTGGCGGAAACATCGGGGAGTGTTGTAACAGAATTAATTGTTTCAAATCCATGGCAATTGAAGTTTCGTTTTATTGATTAAAAGTGTTACAATGTCTAATCAAACAAGGAAAAACAACATAATTAACTAGTCTTGCATCTTTTATTGTCACTAAAGCCCAAGTCTGCCTATATGTATCTTGATCATCTTATGCAACAGCTCCTGAAAAACACATGTGAAAATAGGTACGTCAGCATAAAAATGCCTGTGAGATACATAGGTTTTGTGAAAATAGGTTCCATGACTTATGTTTGAGAAAATGTTTAGTCATGAACCTTGTAATTTGCTTTGTTTTGTAAATCATTTGAAAATCGATAAGATCAGATGATATGTATAAATAAGTAAATAATGTATGGTTTAATAAATAACCATGTAAGATGAGTTTGTATAAGATAAGTTGTTTGTAAAACAATGTCTTGTGAAAAGTATGTTATTTGTATAAAATGTTCTATGTCTCAAACTGAAATGATTCAAATAACGCTACAATATGTAATACCATACAAACACTTATATATAGGAAGTACCAGCGGCGTATCCACCATGCTTGTATCATATTACACACGCATCGTTACTTAATCACTTAATCAAACCAAACTAATGTCAAAATGTCTATGTCAAATATCCATGTCAAATGTCTATGTCAAAATATCATGTATGGCAAGTGAAATGTCTCAACTAAACCATATACACAAGAACAAAGTATTGAAGTAAAACTTGGTTTAAATCAAAGTTATGTTTTGTGGGAAATGCATGATCAAATGTCAATCATGTTAAATGTCTATGCCGAAATGTCTATGTCAAATACGGTTCACACGGTTCACAGATACAAACGGTTCACAGATACAAACGGTTCACAGGTACAACGGTTCACAGATACAAACGGTTCACAGGTACAACGGTTCACAGATACAACGGTTCATAGATACAACGGTTCAAAATGTAGTATAATGTGTTCACATGCTGGATGAGCATATGCAACAAAATGCAATGTAAAACAATGTACTAAGTAATGCACACAATGGGCACACCTAGCAGGAAATGTCATGTAAAACAATGTACTAAGTAATGCACACAATGGGCACACCTAGCATAAGATGATATGAAATCATGTACTATAATGTACTAATGAACATAGTAAGTATATGATGTCAAAACAGGAAAACATGAAAGTAACAAGTAGGCACATGTGTTCCACCCCAAAACAGTTTGGAAAACAGTAAAAGAGGGGTCTATGTACTCACCTGGGATTGCTCAGTAGTTCTGGAGTGACAACTAAACAATGCTAGAGATCGCGGATATCAAACGGCACCTAGTATAGGTAGCTACATTAATAAACCGGACCTAAATCGGAAGATCGGGTAGCATTAGGGTTTGTAAACCAAACGAGTGTAGAGACTCGTGTCTTTTGGTTTAACAAAGCCTACATACTAAATGAAACTTAACCTAAGTGTCTACGACCCATTACGACCCGTTTAGGTAGCTTGTGCTACTTTAACGCGTCGTTCGCGTGAAACGCGTTCGGACCGCCTAACTAGCCCTATGACAAGTGTTATATGCCTAAACATATTACATAATCAGTTATGTGACAAAGGTTTAGGTTACATATGCTTAATTACCAATTATACATGAAAAGGGTATTCTGGTAATTTACCTAAGGCATATAAACTACCTATCATACAACTACTTAAACGATGTGACCATAGGGTATAACCTCGGAAGGTTATTCCCTACCTACTATGGTCACCTAAAGTGTTTGGTCGGATCCTAATGATCGACCAAACTGGGTCGGGTTCGAAGTATAAGCGATTTATTAGATCGCTTATCCTACGACCCTAGACAACGTGGTAATCAGTAGGCATAGTCCCAAGGGACTATGACCAACGTGATTACACTCACGTTGCGAAGTTCAAACGAACTTCGCATTGACCATTACTGGTCAACGCTGAAAGTCAAACAAAGTTTGACTTTCTGACTCGAAAAGCAGTAAAATAAGGAAAAGAACGAAAGAATACTTACCCAGGGTCCCCGAATGCTAACCCAGATCAAAATAGCTCAGGTATGAAACGAAGGTTCCAACTTAGAGTCTTTTCAATCAGATTTGTGGGTTTTTAAGCCAAAGGGGGGTGGGTATTTATAGATAAAGTAGAGCCGCTAGGATCGTTTCTTGAATATCGTGCCACGATCCGAGCCGTACACTTGTCACAAAGGTTATCGAGCCACATATGCTCCTAATCTTAGTGATTAAGCAAGTTGCAAACATGTGGTTGTGGTTAATCAGCTGAAATCTGATTGCAAATACACTTAATCTGGTCAGGTTAGGCAGTCGCGTAGCGCTAGTGCAAAGGCACTATGCAGTCGCGCTACGCTAGCACCTCCCTGTTTCAGAAATGTTTCAAAAGTGGCAGAAATGGTCCCTGCACGTGTTTAAGGCCTTTTTCGATGCGTTTGAACCCCGTTAACCTCATTTCAAGGCTCTAAAATGAAGTTAAAGTATAGGGAACTCAAAACATGCTCAAAAATATGTCGGATGTCGGTTCGTTTGGTCGTACGATCGCGATGTTCGCTTAATTACGACGGAATGCGCATAAGCGCGAAAAACGATCCAAATGACGCGACGAATGGATTTTTCTTATGGCGAACACTAAAATATAATATAGTCATGCTTACATAAATTTTTGGATGTCCAGATGTATTCAGAACGTAAGTTATGCGTGAAAATGCAAACTTGTGCACTTTTTGACACTTTTAGTCCCTGAATGACCCAAAAGTTTATTTTAGCATACCGAACCCCTCAAAGCCTATTTCTAAGCTATGTAAAGGATATTTATGGTATATTTAACTTATGGTCATGTTCCGGAATGTCTGTTACAGTTCAAATTGGCATACTTTCACAGTTTGTCAACTTTAGTCCCTGTAAGCGATTAAACTTTGATTTCACCACACCAAACCTTCCAAAACTTATATCTAAGTTATGTAAAGTTTATTTAAGGTATGTTAAGCCTATTTCACTTTTCCGGAGTGTTCGTTGCATTAAACTGGTTATATTTACGCATTAGTGCGCGTATAACCTTCCAGAAAGCGATTTAGAGCTTGAAATCGAACAAGAGTTGATATGTGTAAACGATACACATATTTTTACAAATCCCAAGTATGAACAAGAGTTTGATGGTTGAAATGACACAGGTGTTACATGACAAGCCTCACACCGTGCCGCAGAGGACGGGCGTGAACTAATGGATCTGGGGCACGTCAATGCTGAGAGACATTGACAGTTTCAGGGCACTTAAACATGACTTCAGTCAGTAGTCGATATGGTAACGAGTCTAGTGGATACATGGGGTAGCCCCCACGGCCGAAATGCCAGATAACTATCATGGGGTAGCCCCCACGGCAGGATTGCCAGAGTAAATGGGTTAAACAAAGGGTTAAACAAATCACGTTTTAAACTATGGGGTAACCCCCACGGCAGGAACGCCAGCTAAAGGAAAACTGTTTTTTTTAACAACGTAAAACGAACACCCAACCGTGAACTCACTCAACTTGTTGTTGACTCGTTACTACATGCTTTGCAGGTCTATAGGTACTTAGCTGGAGCTTGCACAAGGGAGAGTCGTTGTGGGACATGGACAGCTGTGTGCCATGTTAAAACATTTGGATAATTAAACTTTAGATTTGGTTTTGAACATTATGCTTCCGCTCATAACTTAACTATGTTTGTTTTGGATATTAATCGTGTTGGTTGGACTTTTACATTTAATATTTACTTGTTCAATATGATTAGTGGTTTGATCCTGGTCAGTCACGCCTCCAAGCGGTGATACTCCGCGTGTGGATTTTGGGGGTGTGACAGATTGCACGTCAATGCTGATAGACATTGACAGTTTCAGGGCACTTAAACATGACTTCAGTCAGTAGTCGATATGGTAACGAGTCTAGTGGATACATGGGGTAGCCCCCACGGCCGAAATGCCAGATAACTATCATGGGGTAGCCCCCACGGCAGGATTGCCAGAGTAAATGGGTTAAACCAAGGGTTAAACAAATCACGTTTTAAACTATGGGGTAACCCCCACGGCAGGAACGCCAGCTAAAGGAAAACTGTTTTTTTTGGAACAACGTAAAACGAACACCCAACCGTGAACTCACTCAACTTGTTGTTGACTCGTTACTACATGCTTTGCAGGTCTATAGGTACTTAGCTGGAGCTTGCACAAGGGAGAGTCGTTGTGGGACATGGACAGCTGTGTGCCATGTTAAAACATTTGGATAATTAAACTTTAGATTTGGTTTTGAACATTATGCTTCCGCTCATAACTTAACTATGTTTGTTTTGGATATTAATCGTGTTGGTTGGACTTTTACATTTAATATTTACTTGTTCAATATGATTAGTGGTTTGATCCTGGTCAGTCACGCCTCCAAGCGGTGATACTCCGCGTGTGGATTTTGGGGGTGTGACAGATTGGTATCAGAGCCATTGGTTATAGAGAACTTGGTTTTAATAAAGGAAAAACGTTTTTGTTAAAACCAGACTATAACCTGTACAGTGCTCTATGATCCACAACGACGCTTCACTCCACGTGCAAGACTCGACAATCTAGGTGATATGGTTTATGTTATTTTACCTACATGCTAGATTACGTAGAACTTTGCTCCTGATATGCTTAGCTAGGGTAGCTACTTTTGCTTGAACACGTGTGTGCTTACTCTTTTCTGTCATCGCACTTTCGCGAACCCCTCTCACACATACTTCTCTTGATATGAAGATCATGTCCGGACGCATCAACATGACTCAAGCCCAGTTGACGGCTCTGATTAACGAACAGGTTGCTGCGGCACTTGCAGCCGCACAGGCAGGAGGTATACCCTGCAGTTTATAACTCATTCTAGGATCTTTAGATCCTACTCTCGTGAATCTATCCTTGTGTTAAACCTTGTCCTTTTCTTATACCCACAACAGGTCAACATGCTCAGCCACCTGTTTGCACCTTCAAAACTTTCATGGACTGCCGACCCACTACTTTTAGTGGCACTGAAGGAGCAGTTGGTCTCCTCCATTGGTTTGAGAAACTAGAGTCTGTATTCGAGATGTGCGAATGCCCTGAGGCACGCAGGGTGAAATATGCTACCGGCACTCTCGAGGGTTTAGCCCTCACATGGTGGAACGCCCAAGTGCAAATGCTGGGGTTGGTTGCTGCTAACGCCACCCCATGGAACAATTTCAAAGAGATGATCAAGGAAGAATACTGCAGTCGTGACGACATTCATAAGCTGGAAGTTGAGTTCTTCAACCTCAAGATGACGGGGTCGGAAATTGAGGCATATACTAAGAGATCGAATGAGCTTGCACTACTGTGTCCTACTATGGTGGACCCTCCAATTAAGCGTATCGAACTGTATCTTAAGGGTCTGAAACCAGAGATCCAAAGTCATGTGACTTCAGCAAATCTTGCCACCTACCAGCAGGTCGTTCAGTTGGCTCATCGTCTCACTGATCAGGCGGTGGAGCAAAACAGGTTACCAAAACGCATTAGCGCTACAGCTACCTCTGAACCTCCCAGTGATAACAAACGAAAGTGGGATGGAGCTTCAAGCAGAGGTTCGACTTCTGTTCAATCCCAGTCGCAGCAGAGAAGAACTAAAGAGTATAAGAGTCCTAGTCAGCAATCGTCAGGTAGCCAAAGTCAGGGTGGATACAAAGGAAATCACCCCAAATGTAATCGTTGCAACTTGCATCATCGCGGGCCATGCACCAGGAGTAACTGTCATCGGTGCAACAAGCCAGGCCACGCGGCAAAGGATTGTAGAAGCTTATACCCAGCAAACCAGAATCGCCAGCAACAGCAAGATCAACAGAATCAACGCCAGCAACAGCAGCCGCAGGGTAACAACAAAGGGTGCTTTCAGTGTGGAGCTGAAGGCCACTTCAAGAGAGATTGTCCCCAGCTGAACCGGAACCAGAACAACAATAACAACAATCAGGGGAATGGGAACAATGGGGGTAACAATGGCAATGGGGCAAGGGGTCGTGTGTTCGTTATTGGCAATGGAGAAGCAAGGAATGATCCCAATGTTGTGACGGGTAAGTTCCTTCTCGACGACTTTTACGTTACTGTCTTATTTGATTCGGGTGCGGATACTAGTTATGTGTCCCAAAAAGTTAGTCAACTGCTTAAGCGTACCCCAACACCTTTGAACCCCAAACACGATGTAGAGTTAGCTAATGGTAAGAGTTTAGAGGTCACACACGTAGTCAAGGGTTGTAATCTCGTTCTTGCTGATCACACTTTCTCAATCGACCTCCTTCCTATCACTCTGGGTAGTTTCGACGTTGTCATTGGAATGGACTGGTTATCCCAACACCAAGCTGAGATTCTTTGCAACGAAAAGATTGTCCGTATTCCGTGCCCAGGTGAGGAACCTCTGATGATTCGTGGCGACAATAGTGGTGCTGTTACGAGCATCATTTCTTCCCTTAAAGCTCAAAAGTGTTTGCGTAAGGGCCACATTGCCTTTCTGGCTCTTGTTACTGACACCACGAAGAAAGAGAAAAAGATAGAAGACTTTCCAGTTGTACGTGACTATCCTGAGGTATTCCCTGAAGAACTACCTGGCCTCCCACCTCATCGTCAGGTCGAGTTTCAAATCGAGTTAGCTCCTGGAGCGGCGCCTATAGCTCGTGCACCGTATCGTTTAGCTCCATCAGAGTTGAAAGAGCTATCTACGCAACTACAAGAACTCTTAGATAAGGGTTTTATTCGTCCTAGCTCTTCGCCCTGGGGAGCCCCAGTGCTATTTGTGAAGAAGAAAGACGGTACGTTCAGAATGTGCATCGACTACCGCGAACTGAACAAGGTGACTGTGAAGAACCGCTACCCTCTTCCACGCATTGACGACTTGTTCGACCAGCTACAAGGGTCGAGTTACTATTCAAAGATCGATTTGAGATCAGGATATCACCAGCTGAGAGTCCGAGAAGAGGACGTCTCCAAAACAGCTTTTAGAACCCGTTATGGACACTATGAGTTTTTGGTCATGCCTTTTGGGATGACAAATGCACCGGCGGTCTTCATGGACTTGATGAATCGAGTGTGCAAGCCTTATTTAGACAAATTCGTCATTGTCTTCATCGACGACATCCTGATCTATTCGAAGAGTCAGGAGGAACACGAGCAACATCTACGACTTATTTTGGAACTCCTTCGAAGGGAACAGCTGTACGCCAAGTTTTCAAAATGTGACTTCTGGCTTCGTGAAGTCCATTTCTTAGGCCACGTAGTGAACAAGGATGGGATTCACGTTGATCCATCCAAGGTGGAGTCAATCAAGAGCTGGCCTGCACCTCGTACACCAACGGAAATTCGCCAATTCTTGGGATTGGCAGGTTACTACAGGAGATTTATCAAGGATTTTTCTAAGATTGCTCAGCCTCTTACTTCACTAACGCAGAAGGGCGTTGTTTATCGTTGGGGAAACGCACAGGAGATAGCGTTTCAGCACCTAAAGGATAGACTTTGCAGTGCACCTATCCTTTCATTGCCAGAGGGCACAGACGACTTCGTGGTTTATTGCGACGCATCTATTCAGGGGCTCAGTTGTGTTTTGATGCAGCGGGATAAAGTTATAGCATACGCTTCACGCCAACTCAAGGTTCATGAGAAGAACTACACTACACACGATTTAGAGCTGGGAGCTGTTGTTTTTGCACTTAAGATATGGCGACACTACTTGTATGGCACCAAGTGTGCTATCTACACTGATCACAGAAGTCTCGAGCACATCTTTAAACAGAAAGAACTCAATATGCGACAACGACGATGGGTCGAACTGCTGAACGATTACGAATGCTCAATCAGGTATCACCCGGGCAAAGCCAATGTTGTGGCTGACGCCCTCAGCCGAAAGGACACTGCGCCCAAGCGCGTACGAGCTTTACAACTTACAATACAATCTAGCCTTCCTTCTCAAATACGAAATGCTCAGGTAGAAGCATTGAAACCAGAAAACGTCAGGGCTGAAGCCCTACGCGGCTCGAGGCAACGCTTAGAACAGAAGGAAGACGGTGCCTACTACGTCACGGGACGCATTTGGGTCCCATTTTATGGCAACTTACGAGAGCTTGTGATGGATGAGGCACACAAGTCTCGCTACTCAGTGCACCCTGGTTCGGACAAAATGTACCACGACATCAAAACCACATATTGGTGGCCTAGCATGAAGGCACACATAGCAACGTACGTCAGCAAGTGCTTGACTTGTGCGAGAGTCAAAGCGGAATACCAGAAACCTTCAGGCCCCCTTCAACAACCAGAGATACCACAATGGAAATGGGAGCAAATTTCCATGGATTTTGTTACTGGCCTGCCTAGATCACAACGTGGTAACGATACTATTTGGGTGATCGTGGATCGACTCACAAAGTCTGCTCACTTCTTGGCCATCAAAGAAACGGATAAGTTCTCCACTCTAGCAGAAGTATACCTAAAGGAAGTTGTCTCGAGGCACGGGGTGCCCACCTCTATCATCTCGGATCGAGATGCACGTTTTACTTCAGAACTATGGCAAGCAATGCACAAGTCCTTTGGCTCAAGGTTAGACATGAGCACAGCTTATCACCCGCAAACGGATGGGCAGTCGGAACGTACCATCCAGACCCTCGAAGACATGCTTAGGGCATGTGTTATTGACTTTGGCAACGGCTGGGAAAAGCATCTGCCACTTGTGGAATTTTCGTACAACAATAGCTACCACACCAGCATTAAAGCTGCTCCGTTTGAGGCACTGTACGGGCGTAAATGCCGGTCACCTCTTTGTTGGGCAGAGGTGGGGGATAGTCAGATTATTGGTCCAGAATATGTAGTTGACACAACAGAGAAAATTGCTCAGATACGACAACGAATGGCGGCTGTGACAACCCTCAAAATTACAGGTACTGTAATTAATTTTAATTACGTACTTAATGACTGTGCTTGATTACAACTGACAATTTAAACTGCTCTATGATTTTTATATCGTACATACACATGCATCATATTTTATACAATCACTCCATTTATTACACACAAGCTTGAGTAATAAACTTGATGCACAAAACACAGTTAACACACTGAACGGATAACTTAGAAACATGTTGACAATGCCAACACATAGCCAAACAATAGGTTGAGGGACCTATTTGACATTCTTTGAAACTTGCTAGAAAACATCGAGGACTAAAACCGTCGTTATTTGAAAGTATAAAGTTTAGGGACTAAATTGTTATTTTTGAAACTATATAAATACAAGGGTTAAAGTGCAATTACTTCAAACTATAAGTTTTGGGTTCTTTTTGTAAGTTTTGGAAAGTTATTTTATAAAGAAATAAATATATAGTTTTGAAATAAAAGTTCAAGGTCCATTTGGTCATTTTCTTAAACTAGTATTTCAGGGACTGCTTTTGCCATTTTAGAAACTGTTTTAACCTAAATACACTAACCGGGTTACTTTTTATAGAAGGATTCCTATTTTGATAACTAACCTAGTTAATCTACTCAGTTAACTAATTCAGGGACCAAAACAGTCATTTATTAAACTATTCTTAACCTTAAAGTCTAACCGGGTTAAGTATTATAAGGTTTTCTTATTTAAAATCCTAACCTAGTTAACCTAGTTAGTTAACTGTTACAGGGACCATTTGTGACATTTTCAGAAACTTTAAGGACCATTTTTGTACAAAACGAAACTTGAGGGGCCTAAGTGTGAATTTCAATTAAATCAGTCAAAAAGGGGTCTCCTGGGTGAGAACCGGCCTTTGCTGGTTTCGAACTCGCGACCTCTCGAACAAACAAACAACAACTTAACCACTCGGCCGGGCATGCCTCATCCGGTTATTCTAGGAAGTTATATATATTTACACACAAATTAGATCTATATATTAATTCTTTTTCTCAACCGGAACAGCCTGTCATCGCCGGCTTTGGATCCGAAATCCACCAACACATTGTTTAATCCGCCGAAAGTAAACCACAATGGTCCCCAATCACTTTGACAACTCATTAAAGCAATTAACCGACATTATTTCGTGCCAACCGATTTAAATCGGAACTTTTGTTTAAAAAATTTAAAGAGGAATCAACCCACTAATTTGTGTCGGATTCGATTAAATTGTTGTGTTATTAAAGTCGCTTAGACCCCCACGAACATCACACACCCTTCAAAATTCATAAACACACCGAAATCGACTTCTGTTCACCGTCTGCAAGTCTTGCCGGAAATTAGTCGCCGGAGAACGGTTGATACGTCGTTCCAGACGTAACCGGATCAGTTTTATTGGTCTAATCGGTACGTTATCAGTTATACAATATTTTCCCGAGTTTAATTAGAATATAAACCTGTTTCGAATCAAAATCGGGACCTGTTTGACTTCTGTTGACCGATTTGGGGAAGAAGATGATGAATAGTGTTATTGTTTATTTTATTAAAACTGTTATTCTTTAAAAATTCGTAATAATTCTGATATAATTAGTTAAAGTCCGAAAATTTTTAACATGTATACTTTAATTACTGATTCAATAATTAAAAATATTATGTTAGTCAAAATGTTTATAAAATTATTTTTATAAATTAAAAATAGTTTAATCTTTACAAAATTATAATAATTCGAATTTAGTGAATTAATTATTGAAATTTTTATAGTAATTATTTTACATGTTGGACTTTACAAAAATAATATTATTACTGATATTTTATGTAAATTTGATATTTATATAAATAAATCAGTATTTATACTTATTTATATAGTTTAATTTAATGTAATTAAATTATATAACTATATGATTTTGATCCAAAATTATTCTTATGACAAAATATGCATTATTCTGAATTTATATAAATTTAGAATCTGAATTTTTATTATGTTTAATTATTTAGATAATTAAACTTATATAAACTTATTTATTGTTATCATAATCCTTTTAATTCATTTTATTTATTTAAAATGATTCAAAGGCCATAATAATTATTTTAAATCAGTAATATTCAAGTTCAAATAATTAAAAATGTAATTTTAATTATTCTGATTTAAATTAATTATTTTTGATAATTAGTTATATAATTATCACATTATTTCTTTTAGACAAAACACTACCGAATCCTATAGATTTAGGATCTCCGCTCATTCGATTAAACATTATTGTTGATACATATTCCATATTATTGCATGTTCAATCAATTAGAGTGACGTGGAATATTATTCCCAAGAACTCTCACATTAGCATATTTATTTGGACTTACTCAAAATCAAGGTGAGTTCATGTCCCCCTTTTCTCTTAACAGTTTTCAGTTTTATACTTCGGGGGTGGAATACATGTTACAATTATTACAGACATTTTATACATGGTATGGTTAGCTTAAGGAGGGTTTACTACTTAGATCATGTGAGTGGGTAGGTGGAACTTAAGGCCATTAATCCTCGTTGTAGGACCGAGGGTCATGAGCGGTAGATCTATTTGGGTGTAGCGAGCCCAGCTCCTGAGTCCACAGTACGGACCATGGGGTGACTTTGAGCCCGACGCACAAATTTGCTAGGTTTGAGTCTTCCTACTGCATTTCACACATATCAATGGCCTTGCAAACCATTGGTGATCTCTTTATTTCCTTATTGCTACATACCAGGGACTTTCATACACTGTTTACAAAGGATTATACATACATCGTAACAAAGGGACATTTATACACACAAGACATATTTTAAAGGCTTATACACACAGACTTACACATGAACTCGCTCAACTTTTTGTTGATTTTTCAAACTACATGTATTTCAGGGAACTAGCAGGATCTGGCAGGGTATGCATGTGTCTAGCTGCGTTGGATAAATAGATGTCATCCAAAGTTGTGAAGTTTGAGAAGTGTAACCTATTCCTGGACGGGTTACATATCTCTAAACCTCGTCTTATTTAAAGTCTTTTGGTGTCCTATGAAAATGTTTTAAATAATTTGTGGTTTGTAATGTCGATGTTTCTAAACAATGATATTGTGGTATTTTCTCACTATTTTTAATGGATGAACATCTCGTATTTTTATCATATAGCATTGTTGTGATTGTTGTTATGGTATTAAGAAGTCACACCAAATAAACCCACGCTTCCGCAAAAGCCAGGGTGTGACAGCGGCAGCTCGTGAGCGTCAGAAAGTTTACGCCGATAAAGACAGGAAACTACTCGAATTCCAAGTTGGGGATCGAGCGCTACTCAAAGTTTCACCCTGGAAGGGTGTGGTTCGTTTTGGCAAACGGGGCAAACTAAATCCACGATACGTTGGACCTTTCGAAGTCATTGAGAAAATAGGCAAGGTGGCCTACAGACTGAATTTACCAGCAGAACTCAGTGCAGTTCACAATGTTTTCCACGTGTCAAACCTGAAGAAGTGTTTATCAGATGAGCCCCACGTAGTTCCTCTGAAGGAGCTCACGATCGACGAGCAGTTGCGATTCATCGAGGAACCTGTTGAAATCACGGACCGGGATGTTAAGGTCCTCAAGCATACTAGAATACCTCTCGTTCGAGTTCGTTGGAACTCACGTCGCGGCCCAGAGTTCACCTGGGAACGCGAAGATCAGATGAAACAAAAGTATCCCCAGCTGTTCGCAACCGGTACAACCACTACTGAGGCTGAAGCTACGGAATTTCGGGACGAAATTCCAGATCAACGGGAGGAGGATGTGACACCCCAGGAGAACCAGGAAAACCATGCAACTTAACTAGCTTCCTCAGTGAGTACGTGCTAAATTTCGGGACGAAATTTCTTTCAACTTGGGGATAATGTGACAACTCGTACTTTAGAGCGTATCTTTGTGTAACATTATGTGATTATGTGAACTTTATTAATCGATTGAATGTTATGTTGTTTTGATTATGTGAATCTATAAAGCGAATGTACATTTATAAACAAACCGATCGCACAACACTACTTGATCACACAAGCCCTGTTGGGCCGCACAACTTGCATTCGGATCTAAAGGGCAGCCCAAGTTGGGTTCGGCCCACTCTTCATACGCATACACACACACCTTAGAGAGTTTGTTCTCATTTGTAGCCAAAAACATTCACATACACAAACCCTAGCTACTCTCTCTCTCTCGAACCGAAGGCAGCCAAACATCTTCCTCGTCGAAGTTTATAGTTCTCGGATCAATTCTTGTTCCTTCTTTATTCGGTTAGTATATCATGTATTGTTTCATGATTTTATGATGATATGTTATATATATGCTCGACATGATGGATGATACAATGATGTGATTGTTCGTATAATATGTGATTGAGTATGAATGTAGGTAATCGGCTACCATGATGTTTACATGTATAGATTAATTGAGTTTGTCAACTAGTATGCATGCCCATGTGATCTTTGTTTTAGTTCAATTCCCAAGTTAAGATATTAGTAAATATCACATATCATAGTTTGGTCCAATAATCTTTGAGATGCTTAAATGATGGTCGGCTATTGTTGTATTGACAAAAACAAAGCATGTGCATAGTAAATGTAATTGTCAGAATAAGATTATCACACGATGATAGTAAACATTTATCCAATTACATAATTACTATTTAAAAATCGGTCCAATAGTATCAAGAGGTGTTGTAGATTGTCGGCCATTGTTGATTAATTTAATGATGATGATGATCTTGATATGTGGATGAACACAAGATAGGGTTCATAAGAAGTTTGTGATAAAAAGTCTTGTTTGATCGATATATGTCTTAGTTGGAAGTTGTTAATTGATAAACTATAAACATGGAAATTGAATAACTGTTGCCATAAATTAGGAATGTAACTGATATGCATAAAATTTGGAAATCTTAACTGTTTACCCAAATACATCGATCGCACAAGACCCTAGTCACACAAGAGCTGATTTCATAAGTACGTGAGTCGCACAAGATCAGGTCGCACAAGACCTGATCTGAACGCACAAGGTTTCGGTCGCACAAGGGTCTCCAGTCGCACAAGGAGGTTTGCTGTTGGTTGGTTAATTGGGCCGTAAGTGTATATTGGGCCGTAAGCATATATATGTAGGCTGGGTAACTAGACTGATCGCACAAGGCTGTTAAGCCGCACAAGATGTAGGAATATTTAACTGTTTGGGTTGGTAATTGGATCGCACAAATGGTTTAAGTATTTACTTGTTGGACTGTTTTGTTAATTTGGGCCGTAGGTTATATATGTTGGGCCGGGTATGTATGGGTTTAAATGAGTGGATCGCACAAGGCTCATTGACTTGTGCGAGCCCAATTTATTTAATCGTACAAGTGTTTAGTGTAATATGAAGTTAACTGTTAATATGCTACAAGTGCTCGCCATGATTTATATGTGTTAATCACATGCTAGCTTATGTGAGACTTATGTGCATTATTTGAAACCAAAACCTGACTTGCATGATAATCATGTTAGGACGTGGTTGACCACTAGCCTTTAGACGTGACCTTTCTGTGTAATCTGCCGAGCAAACCAAGGTGAGTTCACACTCTACAAAGCATGGGATTCCCAGGGGTTGGGAATGGGGTTAAGGAATATGGATTCCTCGTCCTTTCTTGGGTAGGACAGTAATGGTTCAGGAATGTAATTCCTCGTCCTCACGGACAGATAACTCGTACTAGACCAAAACTCTATCACGAAGTCCCTCCTTTTTATATCGACTTAATCGCCGAGCCAATGGCGAGCGGGTCATTAGTTAGATAGCGCTATTTAGGTCTGACAAGCCTCACACCGTGCCGCAGAGGACGGGCGTGAACTAATGGATCTGGGGCACGTCAATGCTGATAGACATTGACAGTTTCAGGGCACTTAAACATGACTTCAGTCAGTAGTCGATATGGTAACGAGTCTAGTGGATACATGGGGTAGCCCCCACGGCCGAAATGCCAGATAACTATCATGGGGTAGCCCCCACGGCAGGATTGCCAGAGTAAATGGGTTAAACAAAGGGTTAAACAAATCACGTTTTAAACTATGGGGTAACCCCCACGGCAGGAACGCCAGCTAAAGGAAAACTGTTTTTTTTGGAACAACGTAAAACGAACACCCAACCGTGAACTCACTCAACTTGTTGTTGACTCGTTACTACATGCTTTGCAGGTCTATAGGTACTTAGCTGGAGCTTGCACAAGGGAGAGTCGTTGTGGGACATGGACAGCTGTGTGCCATGTTAAAACATTTGGATAATTAAACTTTAGATTTGGTTTTGAACATTATGCTTCCGCTCATAACTTAACTATGTTTGTTTTGGATATTAATCGTGTTGGTTGGACTTTTACATTTAATATTTACTTGTTCAATATGATTAGTGGTTTGATCCTGGTCAGTCACGCCTCCAAGCGGTGATACTCCGCGTGTGGATTTTGGGGGTGTGACATGAGTGAAACCTTTTGCTACAAGTCTTGCTTTATAAGTATCCAAGTTACCATGCACATCGGTTTTCCTCTTGAAAACCCACTTACTTCCGACTATTTTGGAGTTAAGAGGTGGTACTACCAATTCCCAAACTTGGTTGTCATACATGGATTGCATCTCAACGTTCATGGCTTCAAGCCATTTGTCACAATCATATTGTGACATTGCATCATGGTATGTGGTTGGTTCATTCGAATCTATCATATAACATCCATCCATGAAAAATTCATATCTCTTGGGTGGATGTCTAATTCTATCAGATCTACGAACGTTTTGTGTGTATTGATCAACTACTTGATCATTCTCAACATCCTCCTGTTGAGTGCTAGTATCAACCAAACGTGTATCGGCCTGTGGTTCTTGATCCTCTTCAAGTTCCACTGTTCTATCACTAGTTCCTTCCATAAGGAACTTAGATTCTAAGAACTTACCCTTTCGAGCAACAAATACCTTTTGCTCGGTTGGATCGTAGAAATAATATCCTATATCATCTTTAGGATATCCAACAAAAATACACTTAGTGGATTGGACTTCCAATTTATTTGGGGTGTATTGCTTAACATAAGCTTCACATCCCCATACCCTTAAGTATGATAATGATGGAGCCTTTCCAAACCATATTTCATAGGGTGTCTTTTCCACTTTCTTGGTTGGGGCCATATTTAATATACGGGCGGTGGAGAGCAAAGCGTAACCCCAAAAGGATAGAGGTAATGAGCTTCTAGCCATCATAGATCGAACCATATCCAATAGAGTTCGATTCCTCCTCTCAGACACACCATTATGTTGTGGTGTTCCGGGTGGAGTAAGTTGTGAGATGATCCCACAACTCCTAAGATGATATTGAAAGGCATTACTTAGGTATTCATCTCCTCTATCGGTGCGAAGGATTTTGATTGTTTTCTTAAGTTGATTTTCTACTTCACTTTGGAAGATTTTGAACGTTTCAAAAGTCTCATCTTTGTGTCTTAATAAGTACACATAACCATAGCGACTATAATCGTCGGTAAAAGTAATGAAGTATCTTTCACCATTCCTTGTCATTGGCTTAAAAGGACCACATACATCCGAATGTATGATACCTAATAAATCTTTTGCCCTTTCAAAGGTTCCACTAAAGGGTGCCTTAGTCATTTTACCTTGTAAACAAGATTCACATACATCAAATGAATCCACTTCATTTGTTTTCAAAAGACCATTCTTTCGAAGTATTTGCATGCGATTTTTGTTTATATGTCCAAGGCGACAATGCCAAAGATAGGAATCATTCAAATCCATTTTGAATTTCTTGGTGGTTGCTTGGTACAATGAGCTATCAAATGATGTGTTATCTTGAACTAATTTATAGATACCATTTAAAGGCATGGCTTTAAAATAAAACACATCATTCATAGAAACATAAATGTCATGGATTACAAATTTGAAATTAAAACCAGATTGTCTTAAAAGGGAAACAGAAATTATGTTCCTAGTCAAACTAGGAGCATACAAAACATTTTTCAAAATCACTTCCAATTTATTTGGAAGCTTTAAAACGTAGTCTCCTTGAGCTTCGACTTCAACCTTTGCTCCGTTGCCCATGAAGAGACTAGCGTCTCCCTTCTTGTAATGTCTATTTCTTTTGAACCCCTGCAACAAATTGCAAATATGAGTTCCACATCCGGTATCAAGTACCCATGTGTTAGAAGAAATAACA
Source organism: Helianthus tuberosus (assembly GCA_030545235.1). Classification (NCBI taxonomy): domain Eukaryota; kingdom Viridiplantae; phylum Streptophyta; class Magnoliopsida; order Asterales; family Asteraceae; genus Helianthus; species Helianthus tuberosus. The sequence goes on from CM060360.1 coordinate 104,490,798, forward strand.
TTTAGCTCAACATGTATCATAAAGATAGTACCTGAGGTTTGCCCTGCATCCCTCTTGTTTTTCAACTCTTTGAGATGTTTTGGACAATTTCTTTTCCAATGTCCTATCTCACCACATTCAAAACATGGGTCATTATGAGCAACCTTTTGCTTCTTTTCTTTCGGTTTCGTGGGTTCCGCTTTTCCCTTTCCCTTTTACGTGCCCCTTCCTTTTGGCAAAATTTGCCTTGGAGTCGGGGTGGGGCCTTTTCTTTTTGCCTCCCTCATTGATTGTAAGAACATGTAAAACCTTTTTACCCATGCCCGCCTCGGCTGTTTTGAGCATTGCATGAAGTTCACCAATGCTCTTGTCCCATCCATTCATGTTATAGTTAACAACAAAAGTCTCAAAATTCTTTGTTAAAGAGTTAAGGATCAAATCCGTCGCCAACTCTTTTGAGACGGGACAATTTAGCCTTTCGAGGCGATCAATGTGGCTTTTCATCTTAAGGACATAAGATGAGACCGATTGGGTTTCGTCCATTCGACATGCATGAAGTGCTCGAACCGTTTCAAAACGCTCTACCCTTGCTTGTTGTTGGAACATTTCCTTCAACTGGGTAATCATGTCGTATGCCCCGTGGTTTTCAAAATCCTTTTGAATTTCAGGGGTCATACTTGCCAACATGAGACAAGAGACTTGCACCGAGTCCTCGGTGTACTTAACCCAATCGAGATAGGCCTCCTCATCGTCTTCGCTAGGTTCATCGGGAATAGGATCGTCCAACACATAAGATTTCTTTTCTTGCTTGAGAACGATTCTCAAGTTTCGATACCAATCGATAAAGTTGTTATGGTTAAGACGCTCTTTTTCAAGGATTGTTCTTAGTGATAGGTTATGGACGGTCGGGGCGATCGCGTTATTATTGTTTGCGGCCATCTACAAAATTTAACAAAGTTCAATTTTAGTATTTGTTAATATCATTAAATTTTAATTATTAATACCCTTTTATGTCTCATAGACAATTAATAATTAAAATCTAGAATCCAACGTTACATTTAAATATTGGTTAGGTGACCCTTATACCATTATTGAAATTAACAAGGTAGTCACTTTGACAATTGCAACCCTTTGCAACTTCTAGCTATATGAGATCGGTTAAACATCTTAATGTTTATGTGGCATGTTTAATCCCATCAACACCTTTGTACACCATGCTTCGGTGACCCTAAGCACATGGTTTCCAAATCAAGTCGTCCTACTTACACACACGTGTGAGATTATACATACAAGCGGTTAAGTGACCTTAAATCCACAAATATGTTAACCCCGCCTCAAACTCACAAGTTCACTCAAAATGGTTAAGTGACCCTAATCCATAAAAGGTTCACAAGTGATTCGAGTGTTGTACAAAAGGGTGGTGTTTGACTTGTTTTTATAAAGGGGTTTTTAAGTTTTCATAATTCTAGTTTTAGAAAACTTTATGTACCATTCATTCAAATGCATGGTACGCTAGTGAAAATCAAATTTTCAAGGTTCTTTGTAATAAAATCCATTTTTATTATTAAATCATTAATTTTAATAAACCCATTTTATTAATCAATTTTGATGATTTTCTAAGAACCTATTTTAGCTTGTAGTTGATTATTAGTTTGTTTTAGCATGCATATCTACATATTATCTAAACAATAAAATAAACAACCATTCAAGCACAACATGCACATCAAAGGTCCATAACCATAGCCAACTAATTTTGACAACACTTGTTAGCCGAAACAATTGTGTCAAAAGGTCTCTCCTAAGGGTGAAAAAGTGACACAAGTGTTGTGTCGGTGAACTCCCACTTGAACCCGCATCCAAATGCTTCAAGTGCTCCTTTTGTGTTGTGATTTCATAACTTCCTTTGGGCCTCCAATATGCTTTCTAGATCAGCCCCAAAACTCCTTTTGGTCTTCCGAAATGGGCTTTGGTTTTTGGGCTAAAATTCCATTTAGAACTATGAAGTCCTTTGAGCCCAAAATTGTGGACCAAACCAAAACCCATTAGTGTATATTCTTTTACATAAGAAAAATCCTAATACATTTTTCTAGTAAAAAAAATACAACTAATTTATTTATTTAAATTACATACCAAATGAAAATTAAATAAATTACATAAGCCCAAAAGAATTAATTATTACAACTTTTGAATAACTAAAGAGTAAATCAACAACACAACCATTTCACACATATAATCACAAGGTCTTTGGCTAGGTTATGAACATAAATGAAAAATATATATCCATATATATATTATGAACAAAATGGTTCTCATTTAACCACTAAATTTTCGGCTAGATGAAAACCGAAAAATGGGGTTTTGTCCAAATAAAATAAATCATCCAAATGATAATTTTTATTTATTTATTTATTTTATTTTAAGATATCTCTATGCATGTTAGTAAAATATCTTTAAAAAAAATGGGAGAACCATAGCTAAAATTTTCGGCTTAGTGATTTTATCAAACCAAAAACCCGAAATTTTTAGAACCTTTTGAAGCATGTATCCATATAACCGGCTCTAGATGCCATTGTTGGGTTTTAACATGTTTATCAAAGTCATTCTATGCCTTATAAAATGAAAAACGCAGCGGAGTAGTTGTATTTTAAAACATGTTAATCTCTTAGTATAAAACTTATTTTATAGAGAAAACCCAAGGTAGGATCCATATATGAACTTACATGCTTACAAAACAGAAAATTAAATAGTTACTAGAAACAACCTTTCAAGTAAGAGGAAAGTAGAAGATGATTCTTGAATGACAATCTTCAAGGTAGAAGACCTCAAGCTTGTATACCCACAAGCCACCAACAAACACCAGCTTTGCTAGGATTATTGTTCAACACTTGACAATAATATCACTCCCTCAATATTTCTCTAAAATTTTCCACCGTCCCTTAGAGAAGAATGATGGATGATATATATATCTATTATATTCTTCCACACTTGAATTATTGAGAAACATATATTAGTGGGATGAGTCAATTAATACCTTAAAAGATGGATGCACTAATTCATGCTTTACATTTTAAAACAAAAAGTAAACACACCCAATATATTGGTATTAGAATCGGCCACAATAAAATTAAACAAGGAGTTTGATTTTTATTATATATCCCACTATATATGTATACTTGCAAATGTTGGTAAATTTTATAAATAGTTATTTAACCAATTAAATAATTATTCTCTAAAAAAAATAAATCATCCATATAATTTATTTATTTATCAAGTGCAATTATTTAGAAAACCGATTTCTAAATTTTTCAAGTGTTATTATTTATTTGTTTGATCATATCACAAATAAATATTATGTGTGTTTGTCTAGCTTGTTATAGGGTATGACCCGACTTGGATCATAGCATACTAGCCACATTAATTTAATACGTGTCTTGGGCAGACTGAGTCCAACATAAACTTCATTTCTGGAGGATCAGACATTTGCGGCACATCCTTCTCAGCAGCTAAGAGGCATGCAAAAGAAACTAAAATGGACAATGGAGAAAGACCTGTTCGAACATCAAGTATCTCGGAAGGGAAAGTCATAACCTTTGATGAGGACGATCGTGTAGATATCCAGGATCCTCATCACGATGGTTTAATTATTACTCTTTTTATTTCTAACCATTTTGTTCGCACGATCCTTATAGACGGAGGAAGTTCAGTGAACATTATCCAGCTTGATGTTCTGAAGAAGATGGGTATCCCTGAATCATATATCATACCAAGATCCTCTGTGCTTGTAGGATTTAGTGGCGAAACTAAGAATACCCTGGGGGACATTAAACTCCCAATATATATCGAAGGCCTACACTCTTATCAAAAATTTTGTGTTATTGACTGTTTATCTTGTTGTAATGTTATCCTTGGCAGGCCCTGGATACACGATATGAAAGCAGTCCCATCCACTTACCATCAATGTGTGAAGCTCCCTAGTCCTTGGGGAATAGTGAAGATTGATAGTGATCAGCAGGAGGCTAAGAATTGCTACACTTCATCGATGAAGCCAGCCTCGAAGTCAAGGGAGCAATAGCAATCAAAGTATCCTCCAAGGGATGTCTTGGAGGCAAGAGAGCAGGATGTGGTAGAAATCCTCATGGATCCTGATGATCCTGAATCCAAAATCTATATCGGATCAGGGATCCTTAGCGAAATGAAAGAAGACCTCGTATCCTTCCTCAAAAGGAGAAAGACTACCTTTGCATGGAAACACGAAGACATGACTGGTATATCCAAAGATGTTATCACTCACAAACTCGGCATCGACAGATCCTTCAGACCAATCCATCAAAGGAGAAGAAAGTTTGCACCGGAAATGAATGCCATTATCCAAGAAGAGGTAGAGAAATTGCTCCGGGCAGGTATTGTTGTGGGCTAATTTCTGAGCTCGTATCCTGAGAAATATCTTGGCTTATATCTTGATTAAATAATATCTGTTCATATCCGGGGTGCAGATTCAGGGTATTGGTAATATCCTGAATGGTATCCTCAGGATCACTAACGGATTATGTGCAGGTACGTGGGCTGGAAGCTAGCAACGTTCACAAAGACTTATTCTGCGGAAGACTCGGTCAAAACCGTTCAAAGAAAGACGTTGAAGCCTTATTACTCGGTCTACAACGTTCGTGATGGAATATTCGGAGCATCCCATATTTATAGGGATATTTGTTTGTATTTCGTTGCTATAAATAGGAGGAACACCAGATCGAATAGGACACAACAATTTCACTGCAATCACACTCACTACACACTAACACTTGTTCTTTCGCAATTTGTACTCTCACACGAATTCATTGTAACACTTAGCGATCTGGTTGATATCCTGCACTGTATCCTGAAGTTTAAAGCAATAAGAAGAACAAGGCAGCTGCGATTGTCAGCTCCCGAGGTTTTATGCCGGCGATCTAGATTGATCAAGGGCTTTCCTCGTACATCTCGTGTCATTTCCTTTACTTTTTGCTTATTATTTGCTTACTGTTTGATCGTAGATACAGCTCAATATCCTGAGCCGTATCCTGAATACTGATTTTCTAAATAACTCAACAAGCATATTTTCTATAAACTTTCTAGCACACTACCTCACATTACTAATTTGATCACTAAATTGCTTCGGTAATTTTTGACCAAAACAATTTGGCGCCCACCGTGGGGCAAGTGGTGCTCTCTTTACTAAAAATTTCTGCTAAATCGCTAATCGGTTTTTTATTTTCAAAACTTTTTTGCCACGTTGTCCACAATGGCCTCACGATCAAACATGAGTTCCTCTACTATGTCTGCTACGACTTCTGCTACTACAGGTTCGGTGCTTCCACCACCTCCTCCAAGAATGCCAGCCTCTACACGACCTCAGGATATTATCCCTACTCGCACTGTTCAAGAATCTGCCCCTGTTTTAGCATCTAACGACGAAATTTTAACCTTGTTTGGAAGTGTGCAGGAACAAATGAGGCAGCAGCAGGAAACAAATCAAATGCTTTTAAGGGAAATACAACTCCTGAAGTCTGGCTCGAGCAGATCCGCTGAGGATATTGTCACTCCATTACAACCCAGAGCTTTGAACTTCAGTTCAGCCGTGTATACAGAGGACAACAGGGGGAATATTGTGCCCAGCCTTCCTCAGAATCATACTCCTGAAATACCCTCCTCGGTCAGGATATCGACCATAAGGAGCTCAGGATATGCTTCAGGATATGGGCAGAATCCTCCAACGAGTAACATATTAAATAATAATAATACTCATGCTACTAACAATAGTGGATCCTTGCAGGATACAGGTGTGACGTCAGCACTTACCAGGGAACTTCAAAAGTTGAAGGACATGATATCAAGTGTACCCGGGTTGGTCCAGCCAATCCCGGAAGTGTCTCAAGATAGCCATAAGATATCTCGCTTTGCATATCCTATCTGTGATGCTGAGATTCCAAAGAGGTTCCAAACCCCCAACATGAAGCTTTACGACGGAACGACGGATCCTGAGGAGCATATTGCTCAGTATAGGGAGAGGATGGAGATCAACCCTATCCCTCCGGATCTCAAGGAAGCATGCTTGTGCAAGGGTTTTGGCTCAACCTTGACAGGATCAGCTTTGAAGTGGCTCTTGAATGTTCCCCCACATTCAATTACATCTTTTGCTCATTTAGTAAATTTATTTAATAGTCAGTTTTCTTGTAGTAGGAGCTTTGAAAAATTAACAAGTGATCTCTACAGGATAACGCAGGGGCCTCAGGAATCCCTTAGGGATTATGTGAACAAGTTTAGCCGAGAATCGCTAGACATTCCTCATCTTGATATTGCAACAGCTGTGCAAGCTTTCAAGATGGGGTTGCAAAAAGATTCTCAATTTTACCAAGACCTTGTAATGAACCCATGCAGGAACCTGGATGAAGCTCGGAACAGGGCCCTAAGATACATTCGGTTGGAAGATGACAGAAAGATGCAAGAAAGGATGAACTCATCCAACACTTATGAGTCAACTAACAGGAAGTCAGAATCCTCATTCAAGTCGTATCGGCCTAAGCCATATGGCAGAAATGAGAACAAGAGAGTGAATGCTGTCGAAGATGAGGATCCTGAAGAGTATCCTGAATTATAAGAATATTGCTTTTCAAGTTAACATTCTTGAATTGATGTATGCCATGCAGGGTCTAGGGGACAAGGCAAGATGGCCTCGAAAGAATCAACAAAAAGCGGATTGGAAAGACAAATCAAAATGGTGTGCTTTCCACGAAGATTTCGGACATATGACCGAGGATTGCATTGCTTTGAGGAAAGAGATAAGCTATCTTCTAAGCAAGGGATATTTGAAAGATCTCTTAGGAAGAAAGAAGAATAAGGGTCAGGATACTGAGAAGGATCTTGAGCGAGCAGCCTCACCTCCCGCGGATGCCAAGATAATCAACTTCATTTCGGGAGGATCCGACATTTGTGGGACTTCGTATTCGGCAGCAAAGAGACATGCAAAAGAAGCTAAGGCCGAAAGGGGAGACAAACCTGTCAGGATGACTACACTCACAACTGACAAAGTGATCACATTTGATGCTGATGACAGGGATACTGTCCAGGATCCTCACCATGATGCTCTAGTAATAACGTTATATGTGGCTAACCATTTTGTACGCAGGATATTGGTTGATAATGGCAGCTCCGTCAACATAATCCAACTAGAGACACTTAAAAGGATGAACATATCTCCAATGGATATCACTTCGAAGTCCACCGTGCTTGTTGGGTTCAGTGGAGAAGCCAGAAACACAGTGGGAGAGATAAAGTTGCCGGTGTACGTTGAAGGAGTCAACTCGATACAACGTTTCTGTGTGATGGACTCTCTATCCTGCTATAACATTATATTGGGAAGACCGTGGATTCACGATATGAAGGCCGTGCCATCAACATATCACCAATGCATCAAGATACCTACCCCTTGGGGAGTTGTTAAAGTTGATAGCGATCAGCAGGAGGCGAAAGAATGCTACTCATCTTCGATGAAATCCTCAACTAAACCTAGTGCAGCATAGCAATTAAAGACGCGGGCCCAGGATATCGTGGAGGATCCAGAGCAGGATGTGAAGAAAATTGTCCTGGACCAGGATAATCCCGATATTTCGGTGCTCGTGGGAACCAATATCCCTCATGTAACACCTGTGTCATTTCAACCATCAAACAAAGACCAAACCAATGAAATATTGTATTTCATACTTGGGATTTGTAAAAAAATATGTGTATCATTTGCACATATCAACTCTTGTTCGATTTTAAGCTTTAAATCGCTTTCTGGAGGGTTATACGCGCTCTGATGCGTAAATATAACCAGTTTAATCCAACAAACACTCCGGAATAGTGAAATAGGCTTAACATACCTTAAATAACCTTTACATAACTTAGAAATAAGTTTTAAAGGCTTTGGTATGGCAAAAACAAGTTATATCGCTTACAGGGACTAAATATGACAAACTGCGAAAGTATGCCAATTTGAACTGTAACAGACATTCCGGAGCATGACCATAAGTTAAACATACCATAAATATCCTTCACATAGCTTAGAAATAGGCTTTGAGGTGTTCGGTGTGCTAAAATAAACTTTTGGGTCATTCAGGGACTAAAAGTGTCAAAAAGTGCACAAGTTTGCATTTTCGCGCATATCTTACGTTCTGGATGCATCTGGATATCCAAAAATTTATGTGAGCATGACTACATTATATTTTAGTGTTCGCCATAAGAAAAATCCATTCGTCGCGTCATTTGGTTCGTTTTTCGCGCTTATGCGCATTCCGTCGTAATTAAGCGAACATCGCGATCGTACGGCCAAACGAACCGACATCATAGATATTTTTGAGCATGTTTTGAGTTCCCTATACTTTAACTTCATTTTAGAGCCTTGAAATGAGGTTAACGGGGTTCAAACGCATCGAAAATCGCTTAAACAAAGTGCAGGGACCATTTCTGCAAAATCTGCCAAAACAGGGGCCTAGCGTGACGCGAGGGTCCTTAGCGTCACGCGAGCCCCCTTCTGGACCAGATTCAGTGTTTTTAATCACAAGTTGCATCTGATCGATTCGTGTCCACACATTTTAAACGGGTCTAGTCAGCAGATAAGAACAAGTTTCTAGCCACCACAACTTTGTGACAAGTGTTCGGCTCGGATCGTGGCACGTTATTCAAGAAACGATCCTAACGGCTCTACCTTTTCTATAAATACCCACCCCCCATTTGTTCAAAACCCACAAATCTGATTAAGAAAGCTCTAAGTTGGAACCTTCGTTTCATACCTGAGCTATTTTGATCTGGGTTAGCATTCGGGGACCCTTCGTAAGTATTCTTTCGTTCTTTTCCTTATTTTTACTGCTTTTCGAGTCGGAAAGTCAAACTTTGTTTGACTTTCAGCATTGACCAGTAATGGTCAATGCGAAGTTCGTTAGAACTTCGCAACGTGATTGTAATCACGATGGTTATAGTCCCTTGGGACTATGCCTACTGATTTCCACGTTGTCTAGGGTCGTAGGGTAGGCGATCTAATAAATCGCCTATACCTTCGAACCCGACCCAGTTTGGTCGATCATTAGGATCCGACCAAACACATTATGTGACCATAGTGTAGGGAATAACCTTCCGAGGTTATACCTTATGGTCACGACGTTTAAGTAGTTGTATGATAGGTAGTTTATATGCCTTAGGTAAATTACCAGAATACCCTTTTCATACATAATTGGTAATTTAGCATATATAACCTAAACTTTTGTCACGTAACTGATTATGTAACATGTTTAGGCATATAATACTTGTCATAGGACTAGTTAGGCGGTCCGAACGCGTTTCACGCGCACGACGCGTTAAAGTAGCATAAGCTTCCTAAACGGGTCGTAATGGGTCGTAAACAATTATGTTAAGTTTCATTTAGCATGTAGGCTTTGTTAAACCAAATCACGTGAGTTCCGACACTCATTTGGTTTACAAACCCTAATGCTACCCAGTCTTCCGAGATAGGTCCGGTTTATTAACATAGTTACCTATACTAGGTGCCGTTTGATTTCCGTGATCTCTAGCTTTGCTTGGTGGTTATCCTAGGACTTCTGAGCAATCTCAAGTGAGTACATAGACCTCTCTTTTACTGTTTTCCAAACTGTTTTGGGGTGGAACACATGTGCCTACTTGTTACTTTCATGCTTTCCTGTTTTCACATCATATATCGGTTATGTTCATTAGTACATTATAGTACATGATTTCATTTCAGTTTATGCTATGCATGCCCATTGAGTGCGTACTTAGTACATCGTTTTACATTACATTTCATGCTACGTGTGCCCATTGTGTGCATTACTTAGTACATCTGATTTCATCACATGCTTATATTTTCTTGATTTCAAAGTATAATTGATTATACATGTTATTACTTATCATTTGACAAACTAAATGACTATCTATGGTTTAAACATTAATTTCTCAAAGAACATAAAATAAACTGTTGAATTGTACTTATTTTATGTTCACCAGACCGATTGTTAGTATGATATAGCGCTATAGGATTTGACACCCCATTCCTGTTGTCATGGAATGTCTGAAACCAATTTGTTGCTCCATCCAAATAGGGATTGCCTTTGTGGTATTTCTATAGTCTCAAAGGTGTATTTTGATGCACCAGGTCTGAATGAATTCTTAAATCACACTATTAAAGTATAATTTGATATACTCTCATGTGTGGTATTGTACAAACCAACATATATTTTGTTAAACATCCAAAACATATTTTGATATGTTACTTATGAAACCAAAACATAGTTTAATATGTTACTTACAAATCCAAAGTATACTTTTGATATGCTACTATAAGGTTATTCGTTTAACTTTACATTACTTACAATACATAAACATTCCTAAAATTGTTAAACAATTACTTTGGTGGTTTGGTTTGATTAAGTGATTAAGTAACGATGCATGTGTAATATGATACAAACATGGTGGATACGCCGCTGGTACTTCCTATATATAAGTGTTTGTATGGTATTACATATCGTAGCGTTAATTGAATCATTTCAGTTTGAGACATAGAACATTTTATACAACTAACATACTTTTCACAAGACATTGATTTACAAACAACTTATCTTTTACAAACTCATTATAGGGTTATTCATTTAACCTTACATTTATTTATACATATCATCTGAACTTATCGTTTTTCAAATGATTTACAAGACAAAGCAAATTACAAGGTTCATGACTAAACATTTTCTCAAACATAAGTCATGAATCTTATTTTCACAAAACCTATGTATCTCACAGGCATTTTTATGCTGACGTACCTATTTTCACATGTGTTTTCAGGAGATGAAGCATAGAACTTATCAAGACATACTTAGGCGGACCTGTGCCTTAGTGACATTAAAAGATGCAAGACTAGTTAATTGTGTTGTACTTCTTTGTTTATTTAGACATTGTAACACTTTTAAATCAATAAAAAAAACTTCAATTGCCATGGATTTGAGACAATTAATTCTGTTACAACACTCCCCGATGTTTCCGCCACGTTTTGTATGTTCCACGTGGTCGGGGTGTGACAGAAAAGTTGGTATCAGAGCCAATGGTTATAGGGAATTAGGTTATTAGTAATGCTTTGACCTAGTCTATAACTTTCTTAGGACCCTAACGCAAGTTTACTTGCGTTTAGTCATAAAACAATACTGTCACCTATCCTTAGGCGACGACCACAACTAGAACATAAATCTCAAAACCGCTTTGAAAACTAATCATCTGTTCTAGGATGATTTATTACAAGGTTTTGAACCCTCTGTTATATGGTTTTGAACCCCTTTGAATTTTCAAAATCTCGTCAAGGTTTTGGGTTTTTAATAATGTGAACACGTGCAAACTGGAAGGGTGAATGCCTGTATTTTGGGTTTTCTGTCTAGGCAAGCACTTCGTATACATCTCATCAGACGCGAGACCAGTTGTGCTTACCTGGGAATTCTTGGGATGAGTGTTCACTTATAGGCAAGCATGTCTTCGCGATACATTATTTTAATCCATTTACTTTGATTAGTCATTGTGTGTCGTTTGTTGCTTTGTAGTAACAAACAAATGACCACTACCCTTGCTTTCATCAGATTTGTTTCATCTCATTCTTTTCGTCTAAATCTCTCACTCGTTTCCTTTCATGTTTCCTCTTTTAGAATGCCTCCTCGACGCGACAATCAGATGGCAAATGACGAACTGGCGGGAATCATCGCACAGCAAATGGCTATTGCCTTCCCAAATCTTTATGCTCAAATGATGCAAGCCATCAACAACAACAATGCTCCATGCAAATTTAAGAGTTTCAACTCGGCAAAACCGCTCAAGTTTAGTGGTTCTGAGGGAGCAACTGGGCTTCTTCAGTGGTTCGAGAGCATTGAGAATACCTTCCGTCATGTTCTGTGTCCTGAAAATCGTAAGGTTGAGTTTTCTTCAAGTGTGTTTCAGAAGAGGGCTCTCACATGGTGGAACGGAGTGATGAGAGACCGCGGTGCTGAGGTTGCATTAGCACAGACTTGGGCTGAGCTTAGGGCTCTTATGATGAAGGAGTTTTGCCCTCGTCATGAACTACGAGCTTTGGAGAGGGAGTTTGATGATTTGAAGCAAGACAGTGGTGAACATCGAGCCTATACTGACCGTTTTGAAGAATTGAGCCTGTTGTGTCCTGCTATGGTTACTCCTGTGGATAAGGCGATCGAGAAATATACTGATGGTCTTCCTGACCTAGTTCAGGATATTGTTACTGGCAGCAACCCTACTACTGTCAGACAAGCCATTGAACTGTCTGCCACCCTAACTGAATCCCACATCAGGAAGTAAAAGCTTTTTCGAAAAGGCGACCCAAGACCATCTGACAAGACTGCTCCAGCTGAGCCAAAGGAAAAACAGGATGAGGTATCCAAGAAGAAGAAACGCAAGGCCTCTCAAAACTGCGCGATAACTGCTCAAGACAAACAGGTTGCACCAAACCAACCAGCACAACCTCGCAAAAGGCAAAACTATGTTGGTACCGCACCTTTGTGCAACAAGTGCAACCGTCATCATCTAGCACAAGAGCAATGTCACAAATGTACCCACTGTGGACGGTTAGGACATCTGATCAATGTTTGTCGATATGCAAATCAAGCTGCTGCAAACCCTGCTGCTGTTCAAGCACGGTTCCCTCCGGGGTCATGTTATAACTGTGGTGACCTTACTCACTACAGAAACAATTGCCCAAGGATTGTTAACGCACCTCCAGCGCGAGGATGAGCATTTAACATCAACAAGGCAAACAGAAACAATGATGTGGCAGTGAACAACAAGTGTTTTGTTATTTCCCTTGGTTGTTAACTATGACGTTTAAAGACAAGTCAGTTGTTATATAAATAAAAATTCGTCGTTTTTATTTTTGCAAAACTGATACAATTGTGTGAATGTTTGATACAACCTTATGATGTCAACCCAAATACAAACTACTCGTATGGTTCTGTCATTTTATGATCACTTGTGATCTCCCCAAGAACCTTAAACATTAGTTTCTTTTAAGAAACAAAGCCAAACTCTTATTGAAAATCCTTCTATCTTTATAGATGGATCATTGGAAATGATTAAAGTGCCAAATGAAATCCATGGATTGGATTCCTAGTGTGCTTTAATTATCTATACCTAAATATAACAAATTAAAGAATCAAGTTAACTAATTTTGTGCTTATGTGTTTTCTTACATGTTAGTGGTTGTATGTGATCCATCCAAATCCTCATAGAATCTTACATATCTTGTATAAGAGATTCTTAATAGGATATCCAAAGTTACTATCTTAAATCCTTAATGGACTTCTACGTTGTAGTCAAATCCCATGGATTTTTAAAGTACTATATTATAATTGGACCCCTTGGGAGGTCTAGTTAAACAGATTGATTTGAAAATCTGGTTAGAAATATCATGTGATGATATAATTGAAAAGATCCCTTAAGTGGTCTATTTAAGGAGATCGTACGACGGTCTAGTTAATAAGGTCATGTGTTGATCTAGTTGAAAAGACTGTTCGTTGATCTAATTGAAAAGATCCTTTGGTGGTCTAGTCAGGTCTCTTCATGTTTATTCAATTGACTTTTCTCTACGCATTATGAAATGAACTGTGCGGACTGTGCAAGGGATTACGTAATTATGGAGGCCTACATAATTATGCAATTCAGTGCACAGAAACCACAAGAAGTTTTGTCATGTGTTAAAACCTATAGTGATAAGAGTAATGATACGGGAGAAGTCTTGGACCTCGACCAATGTCATTTATTCTCACACTCCTCAATTCTGATATCAATCACACACCAAGTTTCCTATGATAAGTCTTCATAAGAAACGTTATTCTGTTGGTAGTTCAAAAATTCCATGTTTTACTATTACAAGGAATTCACTTTGAGGGTTAACAAATTCGCTAAGGATCCTAACAGGGCCCAGAGTTTTACTTAAGGGTTCAATGGATCTATTGGAAGGCGAAACCGTCACAGCTGTTTTCACAAGTTTCCTCTAGAATTAAATTTCGGGACGAAATTTCCTAAAGTAGGGGAGACTGTAACACCTGTGTCATTTCAACCATCAAACAAAGACCAAACCAATGAAATATTGTATTTCATACTTGGGATTTGTAAAAAAATATGTGTATCATTTGCACATATCAACTCTTGTTCGATTTTAAGCTTTAAATCGCTTTCTGGAGGGTTATACGCGCTCTGATGCGTAAATATAACCAGTTTAATCCAACAAACACTCCGGAATAGTGAAATAGGCTTAACATACCTTAAATAACCTTTACATAACTTAGAAATAAGTTTTAAAGGCTTTGGTATGGCAAAAACAAGTTATATCGCTTACAGGGACTAAATATGACAAACTGCGAAAGTATGCCAATTTGAACTGTAACAGACATTCCGGAGCATGACCATAAGTTAAACATACCATAAATATCCTTCACATAGCTTAGAAATAGGCTTTGAGGTGTTCGGTGTGCTAAAATAAACTTTTGGGTCATTCAGGGACTAAAAGTGTCAAAAAGTGCACAAGTTTGCATTTTCGCGCATATCTTACGTTCTGGATGCATCTGGATATCCAAAAATTTATGTGAGCATGACTACATTATATTTTAGTGTTCGCCATAAGAAAAATCCATTCGTCGCGTCATTTGGTTCGTTTTTCGCGCTTATGCGCATTCCGTCGTAATTAAGCGAACATCGCGATCGTACGGCCAAACGAACCGACATCATAGATATTTTTGAGCATTTTTTGAGTTCCCTATACTTTAACTTCATTTTAGAGCCTTGAAATGAGGTTAACGGGGTTCAAACGCATCGAAAATCGCTTAAACAAAGTGCAGGGACCATTTCTGCAAAATCTGCCAAAACAGGGGCCTAGCGTGACGCGAGGGTCCTTAGCGTCACGCGAGCCCCCTTCTGGACCAGATTCAGTGTTTTTAATCACAAGTTGCATCTGATCGATTCGTGTCCACACATTTTAAACGGGTCTAGTCAGCAGATAAGAACAAGTTTCTAGCCACCACAACTTTGTGACAAGTGTTCGGCTCGGATCGTGGCACGTTATTCAAGAAACGATCCTAACGGCTCTACCTTTTCTATAAATACCCACCCCCCATTTGTTCAAAACCCACAAATCTGATTAAGAAAGCTCTAAGTTGGAACCTTCGTTTCATACCTGAGCTATTTTGATCTGGGTTAGCATTCGGGGACCCTTCGTAAGTATTCTTTCGTTCTTTTCCTTATTTTTACTGCTTTTCGAGTCGGAAAGTCAAACTTTGTTTGACTTTCAGCATTGACCAGTAATGGTCAATGCGAAGTTCGTTAGAACTTCGCAACGTGATTGTAATCACGATGGTTATAGTCCCTTGGGACTATGCCTACTGATTTCCACGTTGTCTAGGGTCGTAGGGTAGGCGATCTAATAAATCGCCTATACCTTCGAACCCGACCCAGTTTGGTCGATCATTAGGATCCGACCAAACACATTATGTGACCATAGTGTAGGGAATAACCTTCCGAGGTTATACCTTATGGTCACGACGTTTAAGTAGTTGTATGATAGGTAGTTTATATGCCTTAGGTAAATTACCAGAATACCCTTTTCATACATAATTGGTAATTTAGCATATATAACCTAAACTTTTGTCACGTAACTGATTATGTAACATGTTTAGGCATATAATACTTGTCATAGGACTAGTTAGGCGGTCCGAACGCGTTTCACGCGCACGACGCGTTAAAGTAGCATAAGCTTCCTAAACGGGTCGTAATGGGTCGTAAACAATTATGTTAAGTTTCATTTAGCATGTAGGCTTTGTTAAACCAAATCACGTGAGTTCCGACACTCATTTGGTTTACAAACCCTAATGCTACCCAGTCTTCCGAGATAGGTCCGGTTTATTAACATAGTTACCTATACTAGGTGCCGTTTGATTTCCGTGATCTCTAGCTTTGCTTGGTGGTTATCCTAGGACTTCTGAGCAATCTCAAGTGAGTACATAGACCCCTCTTTTACTGTTTTCCAAACTGTTTTGGGGTGGAACACATGTGCCTACTTGTTACTTTCATGCTTTCCTGTTTTCACATCATATATCGGTTATGTTCATTAGTACATTATAGTACATGATTTCATTTCAGTTTATGCTATGTATGCCCATTGAGTGCGTACTTAGTACATCGTTTTACATTACATTTCATGCTACGTGTGCCCATTGTGTGCATTACTTAGTACATCTGATTTCATCACATGCTTATATTTTCTTGATTTCAAAGTATAATTGATTATACATGTTATTACTTATCATTTGACAAACTAAATGACTATCTATGGTTTAAACATTAATTTCTCAAAGAACATAAAATAAACTGTTGAATTGTACTTATTTTATGTTCACCAGACCGATTGTTAGTATGATATAGCGCTATAGGATTTGACACCCCATTCCTGTTGTCATGGAATGTCTGAAACCAATTTGTTGCTCCATCCAAATAGGGATTGCCTTTGTGGTATTTCTATAGTCTCAAAGGTGTATTTTGATGCACCAGGTCTGAATGAATTCTTAAATCACACTATTAAAGTATAATTTGATATACTCTCATGTGTGGTATTGTACAAACCAACATATATTTTGTTAAACATCCAAAACATATTTTGATATGTTACTTATGAAACCAAAACATAGTTTAATATGTTACTTACAAATCCAAAGTATACTTTTGATATGCTACTATAAGGTTATTCGTTTAACTTTACATTACTTACAATACATAAACATTCCTAAAATTGTTAAACAATTACTTTGGTGGTTTGGTTTGATTAAGTGATTAAGTAACGATGCATGTGTAATATGATACAAACATGGTGGATACGCCGCTGGTACTTCCTATATATAAGTGTTTGTATGGTATTACATATCGTAGCGTTAATTGAATCATTTCAGTTTGAGACATAGAACATTTTATACAACTAACATACTTTTCACAAGACATTGATTTACAAACAACTTATCTTTTACAAACTCATTATAGGGTTATTCATTTAACCTTACATTTATTTATACATATCATCTGAACTTATCGTTTTTCAAATGATTTACAAGACAAAGCAAATTACAAGGTTCATGACTAAACATTTTCTCAAACATAAGTCATTAATCTTATTTTCACAAAACCTATGTATCTCACAGGCATTTTTATGCTGACGTACCTATTTTCACATGTGTTTTCAGGAGATGAAGCATAGAACTTATCAAGACATACTTAGGCGGACCTGTGCCTTAGTGACATTAAAAGATGCAAGACTAGTTAATTGTGTTGTACTTCTTTGTTTATTTAGACATTGTAACACTTTTAAATCAATAAAACAAAACTTCAATTGCCATGGATTTGAGACAATTAATTCTGTTACAACACTCCCCGATGTTTCCGCCACGTTTTGTATGTTCCACGTGGTCGGGGTGTGACACCTCAGGATATTGAAGAACAATTAATTAACTTTTTAAAATGCAGGATGTCGACGTTTGCATGGAAGTATGAGGATATGACAGGCATATCCAAAGATATTATTACTCACAAGCTTGGAATTGATAAATCATTCAAGCCCGTGCAACAAAAAAGAAGAAAGTTTGCTCCTGAACGCAATACAATTATTCAAGAAGAAGTTGAAAGATTGTTGAAGTCAAAAATGATTAGAGAAGTCAAATTCCCAAGGTGGCTAGCAAACGTGGTAGTGGTACAGAAGAAGAACGGAAAATGGAGAGTCTGTGTGGATTACACAGACTTGAATAAAGCTTGTCCTAAAGACCCATTTCCTCTCCCCCATATTGATGCAATGGTAGATGCCACTGCTGGTCATGAAATGCTGACTTTCATGGATGCATCCTCAGGATTTCAACAGATCCAAATGGAGCCTTCTGACCAGGAGGATACTGCTTTCATGACACCAACAGGTATTTATTGTTATACAGCTATGCCTTTTGGATTGAAAAATGCAGGTGCAACATACCAAAGATTGGTAAACATGATGTTCAAAGACAAACTGGGGGACACCATGGAAGTATACATTGACGATATGGTAGTAAAGTCAAGGAAAGCTCAGGATCACCTCCAGGATATTAAAGGAGCGTTTGATATCCTGGATCAGTATAATATGAAGCTGAATCCTGCTAAGTGCCATTTTGGAGTGGGGGCAGGAAAATTTCTAGGATATATGGTGACCAAAAGAGGAATAGAAGCAAGCCCGGAGCAGATTAAAGCCATCTTGGATATTAAATCACCCTCAAATATGAAAGATGTTCAACGATTAACGGGGCGAGTGGCAGCATTAAACAGATTTATCTCAAGATCCTCAGAGAAATGTAAAGATTTTTATGATATCCTGAAGAAGAACAAAAAATTCGAGTGGGGTGAGAAGCATGAAGCGGCCCTACAGGAGTTAAAGCAATATCTTTCAACCGCACCTTTACTGATGAAGCCTGAGAATGGTGAACCATTATCCCTATACCTCGCGGTATCAGGGAACGCTGTAAGTGCCGTCCTTATAAAGGACCATGAAGGTCAGCAATATCCTGTTTATTATGTTAGCAAAAGTTTGTTAGATGCTGAAACTAGGTATTCTCACTTAGAAAAATTAATACTAGCATTGGTCATGGCATCAACAAAACTTAGACATTATTTTGAGACTCATAGGATTCATGTTAAAACAAATTATCCTGTCAAGAATGTGCTTAGGAAACCAGAGATGTCAGGCAGGATGGCTAAGTGGTCCGTAAAGTTGAGTGCTTATGATTTAGTATATGAACCTAGGAATGCCATAAAATCTCAGGCTTTAGCTGACTTTGTGGCTGATTTTAGTAGTGACATCCAGGATGAGGTAGACCTAGAAGTTCAACAATTAGGAGAATCCTCAGGATCCTGGACATTATATACTGATGGTGCATCTAATATAAGAGGAGTAGGATTGGGAATACTACTAAAATCGCCACAGGGGGACATATTACCCCAGGCTATTAGGTGTGAATTCCCTGCTACCAATAATGAAGCAGAGTATGAGGCTTTAATTGCAGGATTAGAACTAGCTAAAAGTATGAATATCAAGAATTTGCAAGTATATGTTGACTCCTTGTTAATTACTAATCATTTTAATGGATCCTATGCAGTTAAGGGTGAGAAGTTAATCGAATACATCGATATTCTCAAAAAATTAGCAGAATATTTCGATGTTTTCACACTTGAACAGGTACCAAGAGAGGATAATGCTGAAGCGGATGCCTTAGCAAATCTGGGATCATCAGTCAGGATACCGGAAGGGACCCAAATACCAATAATACATGTTTTATATCCTGTAACGAATCCTCAGGATAAAGAAGTAGCGGATATTCGGGATCCGGGAGTGGAATATCTTGAACAGGATCCTGAATCCTGGACAACTCCAATTCTGAAATATCTTAAAGATGGACACATCCCCGAAAATGAAAATCCTAAGGCATTTAGGATGAAGGTATCACGATTCACTATTATAAATAATATTCTATACAAGAAATCTCTTGCATGACCATATTTAAGGTGCTTGGAGGATCATGAAGCCAAAGAAGTACTTCAGGATATACATGAAGGGGACTGTGGTAATCACACTGGGGGCAGATCATTATTCTCGAAAGTATTGAGGACATGATACTTTTGGCCAACAATGAGAAAAGATGCTGCAGAATATGCTCGAAGATGTGATGCATGTCAAAGGCATAGTAACATACTACATCAACCAGCTGAACCACTATATCCTGTAGTTTCCCCTTGGCCATTCATGAAGTGGGGGATGGATATAGTAGGGAAGTTACCAAAGGCTCCGAGAGGAAAAGTATTTATGTTAGCAATGACGGATTACTTCTCTAAGTGGGTCGAGGCTGAAGCATTCGTTCAAGTAAGAGACCAAGAAGTAGTATCTTTCATAAAGAGGAATATCCTGACTAGGTTTGGAGTACCAGCTGAGATCATTTGTGATAATGGGGCCCAGTTTATAAGCAAAAGGACTACTGACTTTTGCAAGAGTTGGGGAATCAAAATGATCACATCTACTCTGGTACATCCTCAAGCGAATGGACAAGCCGAATCCTCGAACAAGATAATAGTCAATAACTTAAAGAAGAGACTTGGAGCCAAAAAAGGAAGATGGGCGGAAGAGTTACCCTTTGTTTTGTGGGCTGATAGGACAACGGTGAAGAATGCAACTGGCCAAACCCCGTTTTCCTTGGTATTTGGAGCAGAGGCAATGATTCCAACAGAAATGACGATACCTACTGCAAGATCTATGCTACAGGATCCTGAACAGAATCCTGAAGTCTTATGTCAGGATCTGGATACTATAGATGAAAAAAGAGATGCAGCAAGGCTGAGGATAGCAGCATATCAACAAAGAATATCCAGAGCATATAATAAGAACATAAGGACTAGAAGATTTTGAGTTGGTGATTGGGTACTGAGAAAGGCTTTTCAAAATACCACTAATCCTGCCGATGGCAAGCTAGCTCCGAAATGGGAAGGACCTTATGAAGTCGAGTCAGAAGCAGGGAAAGGAGCATATCGACTCAGGAATGTGGAAGGAGATATGCTACCAAGATCTTGGAATGCAATACATTTAAAGCTCTATTTCAAGTAAGAGTAGAATTTATTTTCTATCTCGGAATGGTATGTGTTCTATCTTTTTAAAATATATTTGTTTATTATCTTGAACCCAATACTGACTTAAGCATCGGAGGGGTGTTAGCCAAGCTAACACCCACCTTAGTTTACAATTGTTTTGCAGGATATGTTTCAGGATATAGCTCCAGGATATATACTCAGGATAAATCGAAAGATTAGAGGATTGGCCCCCTCTCTCACGTTTAAGGGATCCTGATCCCTTCAAAGGTTTAAAGGTATTCACCTTTCTTTCGAATTGGGTTTAAACACCTCGCCTGGAGCGCAAGTTATCTAGGTGTAGTTCAAGGTAGCGGGACCAGTTCATGTAAAAGTGGCTGACAATTTCGTTACTGTTGGCTATATCCTGGATCCTAAAGGTATATGAGGATTGATCACCCTCTCTCACGAAAGAGTATTTTCATACTCTCAAAGGTTTAAAGGTTTTCACCTTTCTAAGTCTAGGACTTTATACACTCTCGCCTGTAGCGCATGAAATTCAGGGTTTATCCCCAGATATCAGGGTTTATCCCCAATATGCTAAGGATTCTTCTCAGGATATCAGGGGTTCTGCCCTTGGGCATTCGGAATTCATTCGAGCCAAAAGGTAAACACATTTGTGTCTTTGTCAAACGCAGGGGACACACATCATTCTAATCCAAAGGATGGATCCAAGTTTATAAGTATTCACTGGGGACAAATTTATGATAAAGGATTGGAACTGATTCTCTAAGAATCTCTGGTATGATCTCTCCTTTTTATTTGGACAATTTATGGGTTATATTTCAATATCCTTTTCAAGATATCTTTCAGGATATCCTCCAGGATACATTTATGATATATGTTCCTAAGAATGTTCAAACCAAACAATTTTCACAAGTAAAATTTGTATGTTAATGACAACAATAATAAAGTCAAAAGGGTAGTCATATTATTAACATACCAAAAGGTGTGCTCTTAGTTTCACCTCAAAACAGGGCCCATCCACTAAGAGCACTAAAGTTCGTTACCATATTTACCCAACAGTTGAAGGATTCATCTCAAACCGAGACCCATCCACCTTCAACTGTTGTATTGTTCAAAAAGCATGCAGGAAATGTAAATTGTTCAGGTGCAGGAAAGTAAAGTGCGGAAAAGTAAATTGTTTTTGGGACTACAAACCAACATTCAAATTCAAAAAGGTGGGCTCTGGCCTTGGCACGTATATCCGTCATCGCCCACCTAAATGCCCTCACACAGCGGCATCACCTCCAACCTTCTCAGACTTCTCTGCTCCAGCATTTTTACCAGCATCCTGCGCAGTATCCTGACCAATGTCCAGCTCAGCATCACCTCCAGCGTCCTTCTTCTCTCCAGCTTGGACCACCACCTCTGTTGGCTTGGAAGACTCACCGGCTTCAGCAGGAAATGGCACAGCTTTGCCTCCGAGCTCCTTCAACTTGGCCACCCAGGATTCAACTGGCCAAGATGGACAAACAAGGCCCGTCTCCTTGGCCTCGTAGGCCATCTTGATGCGTGCTTGTAGCAAGGAGACGATAGCAGAAGCCTTGACTCCCTCTCGAAAGCTGATCAAGGCCTGATCATGGTCCATTTGAACGCTGGCAAGTTTGACCTCAGCATCTTGGGTGACCTTCTTTAGCAAGCTTTCATAGTGCCGGCTCTTTGCTTCGGCAATGGCACCTTGGTCAGCAACGGTGCTCTCGAGCTGCTTGATCCTGGCTTCATGAAGTGCCATAGTACCACAAGCGTCATTGTACAAGTGGAGCAAATGCTGGAGGCCCTGTACATTGATCACAGGTATGGGGTTAGAATATATGCTGACTAAGACATCCTACCAGGATACCCTGTTAGGATATACGTGCAGGATATATGTGCAGGATATACATGAAGGATATGCGGCAGGATATTACCTTGTTGAGGAAGGATGTCATTGGCTCTAAGGAGTCGGAGAAGCTGAGCTCATCATAGGAGAACCCTTCAGAGCCGGGAGTACTGACCTCAAGGCCCTTTCTCTTTTTCGCTGCGGAAGCACGGGTTCTTGGATTGGTCTTGGGAGCCGGGAGTGGCTTGGAGCTGGTGGTAGCAGGAGTCTCCTTCTTGACTATGGCTGGAGTTGGATAGCTGTCAAGTTCATCCAGGTCTAGATAGACTGGGACTTTGCTGGAATCTGCACATAGGGAGTAAATTCTAAATCCCTCCTATAAATAATAGATAAGAAGCATATGTGTACAGGATATCTTGTAGGATCCTTACCAGACATGTTGACACTTGAAAGAGGACTTGGAGTTGGTGGAGAAGGGTTGAAACTTCTTTCTGCCTCTGGGAGAAGTCTAATGGCGTCTATTCTTTCTTGGGAATTAGCAAGAGGAGGAGCAATCTTCCTGAAATCAGCTGCACAATAAAGAAGATGAATTAGTTCAGGATATGGAACAGGATAAGCGACAGGATCATTCTTAAACCCTAAATCCTACCCTTTCTCAACCATTGTACTGGATATTCCGTCCCACCAGGGATTGAATCCCTTTTTACAAAGAAAAACTTGGATTGCCAACCATCCTCGTTCCTGGTGGCACGAAGTATCAATGGGTCACCGGCAGTAGAATAAAACAGAAATCTACATGATTCGTGGCATCTAAGCTTGTAAGCCAGGGGGAGATCATGGATGGAAAGATCAGGAATGTGGTTTCTCTTGATCTGGTCAAGAACAGATAAAACACGCCAGAGCATTGGCATTGTTTGGCTAAAAGAGATTTTTGTGATCTTAAAGAATTCGGTGATGAAGTCCGGAAAGGGGAATCGAAGCCCTAGGGTAAAAGGGAAAGCACTAAAGCATATCCACTCGTTGGAGACCATATCTGACCGAATTTCACGGTCAAACGGTCTGAATACGGTTCCTTCCGGGAAGATACCGGAGGATTTCAAGGCTGACAGGTGGGCACTATCCTCATGGATCCTGATGATCCTGAATCCAAAATCTATATCGGATCAGGGATCCTTAGCGAAATGAAAGAAGACCTCGTATCCTTCCTCAAAAGGAGAAAGACTACCTTTGCATGGAAACACGAAGACATGACTGGTATATCCAAAGATGTTATCACTCACAAACTCGGCATCGACAGATCCTTCAGACCAATCCATCAAAGGAGAAGAAAGTTTGCACCGGAAATGAATGCCATTATCCAAGAAGAGGTAGAGAAATTGCTCCGGGCAGGTATTGTTGTGGGCTAATTTCTGAGCTCGTATCCTGAGAAATATCTTGGCTTATATCTTGATTAAATAATATCTGTTCATATCCGGGGTGCAGATTCAGGGTATTGGTAATATCCTGAATGGTATCCTCAGGATCACTAACGGATTATGTGCAGGTACGTGGGCTGGAAGCTAGCAACGTTCACAAAGACTTATTCTGCGGAAGACTCGGTCAAAACCGTTCAAAGAAAGACGTTGAAGCCTTATTACTCGGTCTACAACGTTCGTGATGGAATATTCGGAGCATCCCATATTTATAGGGATATTTGTTTGTATTTCGTTGCTATAAATAGGAGGAACACCAGATCGAATAGGACACAACAATTTCACTGCAATCACACTCACTACACACTAACACTTGTTCTTTCGCAATTTGTACTCTCACACGAATTCATTGTAACACTTAGCGATCTGGTTGAACATCCTGCACTGTATCCTGAAGTTTAAAGCAATAAGAAGAACAAGGCAGCTGCGATTGTCAGCTCCCGAGGTTTTATGCCGGCGATCTAGATTGATCAAGGGCTTTCCTCGTACATCTCGTGTCATTTCCTTTACTTTTTGCTTATTATTTGCTTACTGTTTGATCGTAGATACAACTCAATATCCTGAGCCGTATCCTGAATACTGATTTTCTAAATAACTCAACAAGCATATTTTCTATAAACTTTCTAGCACACTACCTCACATTACTAATTTGATCACTAAATTGCTTCGGTAATTTTTGACCAAAACAATTTGGCGCCCACCGTGGGGCAAGTGGTGCTCTCTTTACTAAAAATTTCTGCTAAATCGCTAATCGGTTTTTTATTTTCAAAACTTTTTTGCCACGTTGTCCACAATGGCCTCACGATCAAACATGAGTTCCTCTACTATGTCTGCTACGACTTCTGCTACTACAGGTTCGGTGCTTCCACCACCTCCTCCAAGAATGCCAGCCTCTACACGACCTCAGGATATTATCCCTACTCGCACTGTTCAAGAATCTGCCCCTGTTTTAGCATCTAACGACGAAATTTTAACCTTGTTTGGAAGTGTGCAGGAACAAATGAGGCAGCAGCAGGAAACAAATCAAATGCTTTTAAGGGAAATACAACTCCTGAAGTCTGGCTCGAGCAGATCCGCTGAGGATATTGTCACTCCATTACAACCCAGAGCTTTGAACTTCAGTTCAGCCGTGTATACAGAGGACAACAGGGGGAATATTGTGCCCAGCCTTCCTCAGAATCATACTCCTGAAATACCCTCCTCGGTCAGGATATCGACCATAAGGAGCTCAGGATATGCTTCAGGATATGGGCAGAATCCTCCAACGAGTAACATATTAAATAATAATAATACTCATGCTACTAACAATAGTGGATCCTTGCAGGATACAGGTGTGACGTCAGCACTTACCAGGGAACTTCAAAAGTTGAAGGACATGATATCAAGTGTACTCGGGTTGGTCCAGCCAATCCCGGAAGTGTCTCAAGATAGCCATAAGATATCTCGCTTTGCATATCCTATCTGTGATGCTGAGATTCCAAAGAGGTTCCAAACCCCCAACATGAAGCTTTACGACGGAATGACGGATCCTGAGGAGCATATTGCTCAGTATAGCGAGAGGATGGAGATCAACCCTATCCCTCCGGATCTCAAGGAAGCATGCTTGTGCAAGGGTTTTGGCTCAACCTTGACAGGATCAGCTTTGAAGTGGCTCTTGAATGTTCCCCCACATTCAATTACATCTTTTGCTCATTTAGTAAATTTATTTAATAGTCAGTTTTCTTGTAGTAGGAGCTTTGAAAAATTAACAAGTGATCTCTACAGGATAACGCAGGGGCCTCAGGAATCCCTTAGGGATTATGTGAACAAGTTTAGCCGAGAATCGCTAGACATTCCTCATCTTGATATTGCAACAGCTGTGCAAGCTTTCAAGATGGGGTTGCAAAAAGATTCTCAATTTTACCAAGACCTTGTAATGAACCCATGCAGGAACCTGGATGAAGCTCGGAACAGGGCCCTAAGATACATTCGGTTGGAAGATGACAGAAAGATGCAAGAAAGGATGAACTCATCCAACACTTATGAGTCAACTAACAGGAAGTCAGAATCCTCATTCAAGTCGTATCGGCCTAAGCCATATGGCAGAAATGAGAACAAGAGAGTGAATGCTGTCGAAGATGAGGATCCTGAAGAGTATCCTGAATTATCAGAATATTGCTTTTCAAGTTAACATTCTTGAATTGATGTATGCCATGCAGGGTCTAGTGGACAAGGCAAGATGGCCTCGAAAGAATCAACAAAAAGCGGATTGGAAAGACAAATCAAAATGGTGTGCTTTCCACGAAGATTTCGGACATATGACCGAGGATTGCATTGCTTTGAGGAAAGAGATAAGCTATCTTCTAAGCAAGGGATATTTGAAAGATCTCTTAGGAAGAAAGAAGAATAAGGGTCAGGATACTGAGAAGGATCTTGAGCGAGCAGCCTCACCTCCCGCGGATGCCAAGATAATCAACTTCATTTCGGGAGGATCCGACATTTGTGGGACTTCGTATTCGGCAGCAAAGAGACATGCAAAAGAAGCTAAGGCCGAAAGGGGAGACAAACCTGTCAGGATGACTACACTCACAACTGACAAAGTGATCACATTTGATGCTGATGACAGGGATACTGTCCAGGATCCTCACCATGATGCTCTGGTAATAACGTTATATGTGGCTAACCATTTTGTACGCAGGATATTGGTTGATAATGGCAGCTCCGTCAACATAATCCAACTAGAGACACTTAAAAGGATGAACATATCTCCAATGGATATCACTTCGAAGTCCACCGTGCTTGTTGGGTTCAGTGGAGAAGCCAGAAACACAGTGGGAGAGATAAAGTTGCCGGTGTACGTTGAAGGAGTCAACTCGATACAACGTTTCTGTGTGATGGACTCTCTATCCTGCTATAACATTATATTGGGAAGACCGTGGATTCACGATATGAAGGCCGTGCCATCAACATATCACCAATGCATCAAGATACCTACCCCTTGGGGAGTTGTTAAAGTTGATAGCGATCAGCAGGAGGCGAAAGAATGCTACTCATCTTCGATGAAATCCTCAACTAAACCTAGTGCAGCATAGCAATTAAAGACGCGGGCCCAGGATATCGTGGAGGATCCGGAGCAGGATGTGAAGAAAATTGTCCTGGACCAGGATAATCCCGATATTTCGGTGCTCGTGGGAACCAATATCCCTCATGTAACACCTGTGTCATTTCAACCATCAAACAAAGACCAAACCAATGAAATATTGTATTTCATACTTGGGATTTGTAAAAAAATATGTGTATCATTTGCACATATCAACTCTTGTTCGATTTTAAGCTTTAAATCGCTTTCTGGAGGGTTATACGCGCTCTGATGCGTAAATATAACCAGTTTAATCCAACAAACACTCCGGAATAGTGAAATAGGCTTAACATACCTTAAATAACCTTTACATAACTTAGAAATAAGTTTTAAAGGCTTTGGTATGGCAAAAACAAGTTATATCGCTTACAGGGACTAAATATGACAAACTGCGAAAGTATGCCAATTTGAACTGTAACAGACATTCCGGAGCATGACCATAAGTTAAACATACCATAAATATCCTTCACATAGCTTAGAAATAGGCTTTGAGGTGTTCGGTGTGCTAAAATAAACTTTTGGGTCATTCAGGGACTAAAAGTGTCAAAAAGTGCACAAGTTTGCATTTTCGCGCATATCTTACGTTCTGGATGCATCTGGATATCCAAAAATTTATGTGAGCATGACTACATTATATTTTAGTGTTCGCCATAAGAAAAATCCATTCGTCGCGTCATTTGGTTCGTTTTTCGCGCTTATGCGCATTCCGTCGTAATTAAGCGAACATCGCGATCGTACGGCCAAACGAACCGACATCATAGATATTTTTGAGCATGTTTTGAGTTCCCTATACTTTAACTTCATTTTAGAGCCTTGAAATGAGGTTAACGGGGTTCAAACGCATCGAAAATCGCTTAAACAAAGTGCAGGGACCATTTCTGCAAAATCTGCCAAAACAGGGGCCTAGCGTGACGCGAGGGTCCTTAGCGTCACGCGAGCCCCCTTCTGGACCAGATTCAGTGTTTTTAATCACAAGTTGCATCTGATCGATTCGTGTCCACACATTTTAAACGGGTCTAGTCAGCAGATAAGAACAAGTTTCTAGCCACCACAACTTTGTGACAAGTGTTCGGCTCGGATCGTGGCACGTTATTCAAGAAACGATCCTAACGGCTCTACCTTTTCTATAAATACCCACCCCCCATTTGTTCAAAACCCACAAATCTGATTAAGAAAGCTCTAAGTTGGAACCTTCGTTTCATACCTGAGCTATTTTGATCTGGGTTAGCATTCGGGGACCCTTCGTAAGTATTCTTTCGTTCTTTTCCTTATTTTTACTGCTTTTCGAGTCGGAAAGTCAAACTTTGTTTGACTTTCAGCATTGACCAGTAATGGTCAATGCGAAGTTCGTTAGAACTTCGCAACGTGATTGTAATCACGATGGTTATAGTCCCTTGGGACTATGCCTACTGATTTCCACGTTGTCTAGGGTCGTAGGGTAGGCGATCTAATAAATCGCCTATACCTTCGAACCCGACCCAGTTTGGTCGATCATTAGGATCCGACCAAACACATTATGTGACCATAGTGTAGGGAATAACCTTCCGAGGTTATACCTTATGGTCACGACGTTTAAGTAGTTGTATGATAGGTAGTTTATATGCCTTAGGTAAATTACCAGAATACCCTTTTCATACATAATTGGTAATTTAGCATATATAACCTAAACTTTTGTCACGTAACTGATTATGTAACATGTTTAGGCATATAATACTTGTCATAGGACTAGTTAGGCGGTCCGAACGCGTTTCACGCGCACGACGCGTTAAAGTAGCATAAGCTTCCTAAACGGGTCGTAATGGGTCGTAAACAATTATGTTAAGTTTCATTTAGCATGTAGGCTTTGTTAAACCAAATCACGTGAGTTCCGACACTCATTTGGTTTACAAACCCTAATGCTACCCAGTCTTCCAAGATAGGTCCGGTTTATTAACATAGTTACCTATACTAGGTGCCGTTTGATTTCCGTGATCTCTAGCTTTGCTTGGTGGTTATCCTAGGACTTCTGAGCAATCTCAAGTGAGTACATAGACCCCTCTTTTACTGTTTTCCAAACTGTTTTGGGGTGGAACACATGTGCCTACTTGTTACTTTCATGCTTTCCTGTTTTCACATCATATATCGGTTATGTTCATTAGTACATTATAGTACATGATTTCATTTCAGTTTATGCTATGTATGCCCATTGAGTGCGTACTTAGTACATCGTTTTACATTACATTTCATGCTACGTGTGCCCATTGTGTGCATTACTTAGTACATCTGATTTCATCACATGCTTATATTTTCTTGATTTCAAAGTATAATTGATTATACATGTTATTACTTATCATTTGACAAACTAAATGACTATCTATGGTTTAAACATTAATTTCTCAAAGAACATAAAATAAACTGTTGAATTGTACTTATTTTATGTTCACCAGACCGATTGTTAGTATGATATAGCGCTATAGGATTTGACACCCCATTCCTGTTGTCATGGAATGTCTGAAACCAATTTGTTGCTCCATCCAAATAGGGATTGCCTTTGTGGTATTTCTATAGTCTCAAAGGTGTATTTTGATGCACCAGGTCTGAATGAATTCTTAAATCACACTATTAAAGTATAATTTGATATACTCTCATGTGTGGTATTGTACAAACCAACATATATTTTGTTAAACATCCAAAACATATTTTGATATGTTACTTATGAAACCAAAACATAGTTTAATATGTTACTTACAAATCCAAAGTATACTTTTGATATGCTACTATAAGGTTATTCGTTTAACTTTACATTACTTACAATACATAAACATTCCTAAAATTGTTAAACAATTACTTTGGTGGTTTGGTTTGATTAAGTGATTAAGTAACGATGCATGTGTAATATGATACAAACATGGTGGATACGCCGCTGGTACTTCCTATATATAAGTGTTTGTATGGTATTACATATCGTAGCGTTAATTGAATCATTTCAGTTTGAGACATAGAACATTTTATACAACTAACATACTTTTCACAAGACATTGATTTACAAACAACTTATCTTTTACAAACTCATTATAGGGTTATTCATTTAACCTTACATTTATTTATACATATCATCTGAACTTATCGTTTTTCAAATGATTTACAAGACAAAGCAAATTACAAGGTTCATGACTAAACATTTTCTCAAACATAAGTCATTAATCTTATTTTCACAAAACCTATGTATCTCACAGGCATTTTTATGCTGACGTACCTATTTTCACATGTGTTTTCAGGAGATGAAGCATAGAACTTATCAAGACATACTTAGGCGGACCTGTGCCTTAGTGACATTAAAAGATGCAAGACTAGTTAATTGTGTTGTACTTCTTTGTTTATTTAGACATTGTAACACTTTTAAATCAATAAAACAAAACTTCAATTGCCATGGATTTGAGACAATTAATTCTGTTACAACACTCCCCGATGTTTCCGCCACGTTTTGTATGTTCCACGTGGTCGGGGTGTGACAGAAAAGTTGGTATCAGAGCCAATGGTTATAGGGAATTAGGTTATTAGTAATGCTTTGACCTAGTCTATAACTTTCTTAGGACCCTAACGCGAGTTTACTTGCGTTTAGTCATAAAACAATACTGTCACCTATCCTTAGGCGACGACCACAACTAGAACATAAATCTCAAAACCGCTTTGAAAACTAATCATCTGTTCTAGGATGATTTATTACAAGGTTTTGAACCCTCTGTTATATGGTTTTGAACCCCTTTGAATTTTCAAAATCTCGTCAAGGTTTTGGGTTTTTAATAATGTGAACACGTGCAAACTGGAAGGGTGAATGCCTGTATTTTGGGTTTTCTGTCTAGGCAAGCACTTCGTATACATCTCATCAGACGCGAGACCAGTTGTGCTTACCTGGGAATTCTTGGGATGAGTGTTCACTTATAGGCAAGCATGTCTTCGCGATACATTATTTTAATCCATTTACTTTGATTAGTCATTGTGTGTCGTTTGTTGCTTTGTAGTAACAAACAAATGACCACTACCCTTGCTTTCATCAGATTTGTTTCATCTCATTCTTTTCGTCTAAATCTCTCACTCGTTTCCTTTCATGTTTCCTCTTTTAGAATGCCTCCTCGACGCGACAATCAGATGGCAAATGACGAACTGGCGGGAATCATCGCACAGCAAATGGCTATTGCCTTCCCAAATCTTTATGCTCAAATGATGCAAGCCATCAACAACAACAATGCTCCATGCAATTTTAAGAGTTTCAACTCGGCAAAACCGCTCAAGTTTAGTGGTTCTGAGGGAGCAGCTGGGCTTCTTCAGTGGTTCGAGAGCATTGAGAATACCTTCCGTCATGTTCTGTGTCCTGAAAATCGTAAGGTTGAGTTTTCTTCAAGTGTGTTTCAGAAGAGGGCTCTCACATGGTGGAACGGAGTGATGAGAGACCGCGGTGCTGAGGTTGCATTAGCACAGACTTGGGCTGAGCTTAGGGCTCTTATGATGAAGGAGTTTTGCCCTCGTCATGAACTACGAGCTTTGGAGAGGGAGTTTGATGATTTGAAGCAAGACAGTGGTGAACATCGAGCCTATACTGACCGTTTTGAAGAATTGAGCCTGTTGTGTCCTGCTATGGTTACTCCTGTGGATAAGGCGATCGAGAAATATACTGATGGTCTTCCTGACCTAGTTCAGGATATTGTTACTGGCAGCAACCCTACTACTGTCAGACAAGCCATTGAACTGTCTGCCACCCTAACTGAATCCCACATCAGGAAGAAAAAGCTTTTTCGAAAAGGCGACCCAAGACCATCTGACAAGACTGCTCCAGCTGAGCCAAAGGAAAAACAGGATGAGGTATCCAAGAAAAAGAATCGCAAGGCCTCTCAAAACTGCACGATAACTGCTCAAGACAAACAGGTTGCACCAAACCAACCAGCACAACCTCGCAAAAGGCAAAACTATGTTGGTACCGCACCTTTGTGCAACAAGTGCAACCGTCATCATCTAGCGCAAGAGCAATGTCACAAATGTACCCACTGTGGACGGTTAGGACATCTGATCAATGTTTGTCGATATGCAAATCAAGCTGCTGCAAACCCTGCTGCTGTTCAAGCACGGTTCCCTCCGGGGTCATGTTATAACTGTGGTGACCTTACTCACTACAGAAACAATTGCCCAAGGATTGTTAACGCACCTCCAGCGCGAGGATGAGCATTTAACATCAACAAGGCAAACAGAAACAATGATGCGGCAGTGAACAACAAGTGTTTTGTTATTTCCCTTGGTTGTTAACTATGACGTTTAAAGACAAGTCAGTTGTTATATAAATAAAAATTCGTCGTTTTTATTTTTGCAAAACTGATACAATTGTGTGAATGTTTGATACAACCTTATGATGTCAACCCAAATACAAACTACTCGTATGGTTCTGTCATTTTATGATCACTTGTGATCTCCCCAAGAACCTTAAACATTAGTTTCTTTTAAGAAACAAAGCCAAACTCTTATTGAAAATCCTTCTATCTTTATAGATGGATCATTGGAAATGATTAAAGTGCCAAATGAAATCCATGGATTGGATTCCTAGTGTGCTTTAATTATCTATACCTAAAGATAACAAATTAAAGAATCAAGTTAACTAATTTTGTGCTTATGTGTTTTCTTACATGTTAATGGTTGTATGTGATCCATCCAAATCCTCATAGAATCTTACATATCTTGTATAAGAGATTCTTAATAGGATATCCAAAGTTACTATCTTAAATCCTTAATGGACTTCTACGTTGTAGTCAAATCCCATGGATTTTTAAAGTACTATATTATAATTGGACCCCTTGGGAGGTCTAGTTAAACAGATTGATTTGAAAATCTGGTTAGAAATATCATGTGATGATATAATTGAAAAGATCCCTTAAGTGGTCTATTTAAGGAGATCGTACGACGGTCTAGTTAATAAGGTCATGTGTTGATCTAGTTGAAAAGACTGTTCGTTGATCTAATTGAAAAGATCCTTTGGTGGTCTAGTCAGGTCTCTTCATGTTTATTCAATTGACTTTTCTCTACGCATTATGAAATGAACTGTGCGGACTGTGCAAGGGATTACGTAATTATGGAGGCCTACATAATTATGCAATTCAGTGCACAGAAACCACAAGAAGTTTTGTCATGTGTTAAAACCTATAGTGATAAGAGTAATGATACGGGAGAAGTCTTGGACCTCGACCAATGTCATTTATTCTCACACTCCTCAATTCTGATATCAATCACACACCAAGTTTCCTATGATAAGTCTTCATAAGAAACGTTATTCTGTTGGTAGTTCAAAAATTCCATGTTTTACTATTACAAGGAATTCACTTTGAGGGTTAACAAATTCGCTAAGGATCCTAACAGGGCCCAGAGTTTTACTTAAGGGTTCAATGGATCTATTGGAAGGCGAAACCGTCACAGCTGTTTTCACAAGTTTCCTCTAGAATTAAATTTCGGGACGAAATTTCCTAAAGTAGGGGAGACTGTAACACCTGTGTCATTTCAACCATCAAACAAAGACCAAACCAATGAAATATTGTATTTCATACTTGGGATTTGTAAAAAAATATGTGTATCATTTGCACATATCAACTCTTGTTCGATTTTAAGCTTTAAATCGCTTTCTGGAGGGTTATACGCGCTCTGATGCGTAAATATAACCAGTTTAATCCAACAAACACTCCGGAATAGTGAAATAGGCTTAACATACCTTAAATAACCTTTACATAACTTAGAAATAAGTTTTAAAGGCTTTGGTATGGCAAAAACAAGTTATATCGCTTACAGGGACTAAATATGACAAACTGCGAAAGTATGCCAATTTGAACTGTAACAGACATTCCGGAGCATGACCATAAGTTAAACATACCATAAATATCCTTCACATAGCTTAGAAATAGGCTTTGAGGTGTTCGGTGTGCTAAAATAAACTTTTGGGTCATTCAGGGACTAAAAGTGTCAAAAAGTGCACAAGTTTGCATTTTCGCGCATATCTTACGTTCTGGATGCATCTGGATATCCAAAAATTTATGTGAGCATGACTACATTATATTTTAGTGTTCTCCATAAGAAAAATCCATTCGTCGCGTCATTTGGTTCGTTTTTCGCGCTTATGCGCATTCCGTCGTAATTAAGCGAACATCGCGATCGTACGGCCAAACGAACCGACATCATAGATATTTTTGAGCATGTTTTGAGTTCCCTATACTTTAACTTCATTTTAGAGCCTTGAAATGAGGTTAACGGGGTTCAAACGCATCGAAAATCGCTTAAACAAAGTGCAGGGACCATTTCTGCAAAATCTGCCAAAACAGGGGCCTAGCGTGACGCGAGGGTCCTTAGCGTCACGCGAGCCCCCTTCTGGACCAGATTCAGTGTTTTTAATCACAAGTTGCATCTGATCGATTCGTGTCCACACATTTTAAACGGGTCTAGTCAGCAGATAAGAACAAGTTTCTAGCCACCACAACTTTGTGACAAGTGTTCGGCTCGGATCGTGGCACGTTATTCAAGAAACGATCCTAACGGCTCTACCTTTTCTATAAATACCCACCCCCCATTTGTTCAAAACCCACAAATCTGATTAAGAAAGCTCTAAGTTGGAACCTTCGTTTCATACCTGAGCTATTTTGATCTGGGTTAGCATTCGGGGACCCTTCGTAAGTATTCTTTCGTTCTTTTCCTTATTTTTACTGCTTTTCGAGTCGGAAAGTCAAACTTTGTTTGACTTTCAGCATTGACCAGTAATGGTCAATGCGAAGTTCGTTAGAACTTCGCAACGTGATTGTAATCACGATGGTTATAGTCCCTTGGGACTATGCCTACTGATTTCCACGTTGTCTAGGGTCGTAGGGTAGGCGATCTAATAAATCGCCTTTACCTTCGAACCCGACCCAGTTTGGTCGATCATTAGGATCCGACCAAACACATTATGTGACCATAGTGTAGGGAATAACCTTCCGAGGTTATACCTTATGGTCACGACGTTTAAGTAGTTGTATGATAGGTAGTTTATATGCCTTAGGTAAATTACCAGAATACCCTTTTCATACATAATTGGTAATTTAGCATATATAACCTAAACTTTTGTCACGTAACTGATTATGTAACATGTTTAGGCATATAATACTTGTCATAGGACTAGTTAGGCGGTCCGAACGCGTTTCACGCGCACGACGCGTTAAAGTAGCATAAGCTTCCTAAACGGGTCGTAATGGGTCGTAAACAATTATGTTAAGTTTCATTTAGCATGTAGGCTTTGTTAAACCAAATCACGTGAGTTCCGACACTCATTTGGTTTACAAACCCTAATGCTACCCAGTCTTCCAAGATAGGTCCGGTTTATTAACATAGTTACCTATACTAGGTGTCGTTTGATTTCCGTGATCTCTAGCTTTGCTTGGTGGTTATCCTAGGACTTCTGAGCAATCTCAAGTGAGTACATAGACCCCTCTTTTACTGTTTTCCAAACTGTTTTGGGGTGGAACACATGTGCCTACTTGTTACTTTCATGCTTTCCTGTTTTCACATCATATATCGGTTATGTTCATTAGTACATTATAGTACATGATTTCATTTCAGTTTATGCTATGTATGCCCATTGAGTGCGTACTTAGTACATCGTTTTACATTACATTTCATGCTACGTGTGCCCATTGTGTGCATTACTTAGTACATCTGATTTCATCACATGCTTATATTTTCTTGATTTCAAAGTATAATTGATTATACATGTTATTACTTATCATTTGACAAACTAAATGACTATCTATGGTTTAAACATTAATTTCTCAAAGA
Source organism: Helianthus tuberosus (assembly GCA_030545235.1). Classification (NCBI taxonomy): domain Eukaryota; kingdom Viridiplantae; phylum Streptophyta; class Magnoliopsida; order Asterales; family Asteraceae; genus Helianthus; species Helianthus tuberosus. The sequence continues at coordinate 104,526,730 of CM060360.1, forward strand.
ACATAAAATAAACTGTTGAATTGTACTTATTTTATGTTCACCAGACCGATTGTTAGTATGATATAGCGCTATAGGATTTGACACCCCATTCCTGTTGTCATGGAATGTCTGAAACCAATTTGTTGCTCCATCCAAATAGGGATTGCCTTTGTGGTATTTCTATAGTCTCAAAGGTGTATTTTGATGCACCAGGTCTGAATGAATTCTTAAATCACACTATTAAAGTATAATTTGATATACTCTCATGTGTGGTATTGTACAAACCAACATATATTTTGTTAAACATCCAAAACATATTTTGATATGTTACTTATGAAACCAAAACATAGTTTAATATGTTACTTACAAATCCAAAGTATACTTTTGATATGCTACTATAAGGTTATTCGTTTAACTTTACATTACTTACAATACATAAACATTCCTAAAATTGTTAAACAATTACTTTGGTGGTTTGGTTTGATTAAGTGATTAAGTAACGATGCATGTGTAATATGATACAAACATGGTGGATACGCCGCTGGTACTTCCTATATATAAGTGTTTGTATGGTATTACATATCGTAGCGTTAATTGAATCATTTCAGTTTGAGACATAGAACATTTTATACAACTAACATACTTTTCACAAGACATTGATTTACAAACAACTTATCTTTTACAAACTCATTATAGGGTTATTCATTTAACCTTACATTTATTTATACATATCATCTGAACTTATCGTTTTTCAAATGATTTACAAGACAAAGCAAATTACAAGGTTCATGACTAAACATTTTCTCAAACATAAGTCATTAATCTTATTTTCACAAAACCTATGTATCTCACAGGCATTTTTATGCTGACGTACCTATTTTCACATGTGTTTTCAGGAGATGAAGCATAGAACTTATCAAGACATACTTAGGCGGACCTGTGCCTTAGTGACATTAAAAGATGCAAGACTAGTTAATTGTGTTGTACTTCTTTGTTTATTTAGACATTGTAACACTTTTAAATCAATAAAACAAAACTTCAATTGCCATGGATTTGAGACAATTAATTCTGTTACAACACTCCCCGATGTTTCCGCCACGTTTTGTATGTTCCACGTGGTCGGGGTGTGACACCTCAGGATATTGAAGAACAATTAATTAACTTTTTAAAATGCAGGATGTCGACGTTTGCATGGAAGCATGAGGATATGACAGGCATATCCAAAGATATTATTACTCACAAGCTTGGAATTGATAAATCATTCAAGCCCGTGCAACAAAAAAGAAGAAAGTTTGCTCCTGAACGCAATACAATTATTCAAGAAGAAGTTGAAAGATTGTTGAAGTAAAAAATGATTAGAGAAGTCAAATTCCCAAGGTGGCTAGCAAACGTGGTAGTGGTACAGAAGAAGAACGGAAAATGGAGAGTCTGTGTGGATTACACAGACTTGAATAAAGCTTGTCCTAAAGACCCATTTCCTCTCCCCCATATTGATGCAATGGTAGATGCCACTGCTGGTCATGAAATGCTGACTTTCATGGATGCATCCTCAGGATTTCAACAGATCCAAATGGAGCCTTCTGACCAGGAGGATACTGCTTTCATGACACCAACAGGTATTTATTGTTATACAGCTATGCCTTTTGGATTGAAAAATGCAGGTGCAACATACCAAAGATTGGTAAACATGATGTTCAAAGACAAACTGGGGGACACCATGGAAGTATACATTGACGATATGGTAGTAAAGTCAAGGAAAGCTCAGGATCACCTCCAGGATATTAAAGGAGCGTTTGATATCCTGGATCAGTATAATATGAAGCTGAATCCTGCTAAGTGCCATTTTGGAGTGGGGGCAGGAAAATTTCTAGGATATATGGTGACCAAAAGAGGAATAGAAGCAAGCCCGGAGCAGATTAAAGCCATCTTGGATATTAAATCACCCTCAAATATGAAAGATGTTCAACGATTAACGGGGCGAGTGGCAGCATTAAACAGATTTATCTCAAGATCCTCAGAGAAATGTAAAGATTTTTATGATATCCTGAAGAAGAACAAAAAATTCGAGTGGGGTGAGAAGCATGAAGCGGCCCTACAGGAGTTAAAGCAATATCTTTCAACCGCACCTTTACTGATGAAGCCTGAGAATGGTGAACCATTATCCCTATACCTCGCGGTATCAGGGAACGCTGTAAGTGTCGTCCTTATAAAGGACCATGAAGGTCAGCAATATCCTGTTTATTATGTTAGCAAAAGTTTGTTAGATGCTGAAACTAGGTATTCTCACTTAGAAAAATTAATACTAGCATTGGTCATGGCATCAACAAAACTTAGACATTATTTTGAGACTCATAGGATTCATGTTAAAACAAATTATCCTGTCAAGAATGTGCTTAGGAAACCAGAGATGTCAGGCAGGATGGCTAAGTGGTCCGTAAAGTTGAGTGCTTATGATTTAGTATATGAACCTAGGAATGCCATAAAATCTCAGGCTTTAGCTGACTTTGTGGCTGATTTTAGTAGTGACATCCAGGATGAGGTAGACCTAGAAGTTCAACAATTAGGAGAATCCTCAGGATCCTGGACATTATATACTGATGGTGCATCTAATATAAGAGGAGTAGGATTGGGAATACTACTAAAATCGCCACAGGGGGACATATTACCCCAGGCTATTAGGTGTGAATTCCCTGCTACCAATAATGAAGCAGAGTATGAGGCTTTAATTGCAGGATTAGAACTAGCTAAAAGTATGAATATCAAGAATTTGCAAGTATATGTTGACTCCTTGTTAATTACTAATCATTTTAATGGATCCTATGCAGTTAAGGGTGAGAAGTTAATCGAATACCTCGATATTCTCAAAAAATTAGCAGAATATTTCGATGTTTTCACACTTGAACAGGTACCAAGAGAGGATAATGCTGAAGCGGATGCCTTAGCAAATCTGGGATCATCAGTCAGGATACCGGAAGGGACCCAAATACCAATAATACATGTTTTATATCCTGTAACGAATCCTCAGGATAAAGAAGTAGCGGATATTCGGGATCCGGGAGTGGAATATCCTGAACAGGATCCTGAATCCTGGACAACTCCAATTCTGAAATATCTTAAAGATGGACACATCCCCGAAAATGAAAATCCTAAGGCATTTAGGATGAAGGTATCACGATTCACTATTATAAATAATATTCTATACAAGAAATCTCTTGCAGGACCATATTTAAGGTGCTTGGAGGATCATGAAGCCAAAGAAGTACTTCAGGATATACATGAAGGGGACTGTGGTAATCACACTGGGGGCAGATCATTATTCTCGAAAGTATTGAGGACAGGATACTTTTGGCCAACAATGAGAAAAGATGCTGCAGAATATGCTCGAAGATGTGATGCATGTCAAAGGCATAGTAACATACTACATCAACCAGCTGAACCACTATATCCTGTAGTTTCCCCTTGGCCATTCATGAAGTGGGGGATGGATATAGTAGGGAAGTTACCAAAGGCTCCGAGAGGAAAAGTATTTATGTTAGCAATGACGGATTACTTCTCTAAGTGGGTCGAGGCTGAAGCATTCGTTCAAGTAAGAGACCAAGAAGTAGTATCTTTCATAAAGAGGAATATCCTGACTAGGTTTGGAGTACCAGCTGAGATCATTTGTGATAATGGGGCCCAGTTTATAAGCAAAAGGACTACTGACTTTTGCAAGAGTTGGGGAATCAAAATGATCACATCTACTCCGGTACATCCTCAAGCGAATGGACAAGCCGAATCCTCGAACAAGATAATAGTCAATAACTTAAAGAAGAGACTTGGAGCCAAAAAAGGAAGATGGGCGGAAGAGTTACCCTTTGTTTTGTGGGCTGATAGGACAACGGTGAAGAATGCAACTGGCCAAACCCCGTTTTCCTTGGTATTTGGAGCAGAGGCAATGATTCCAACAGAAATGACGATACCTACTGCAAGATCTATGCTACAGGATCCTGAACAGAATCCTGAAGTCTTATGTCAGGATCTGGATACTATAGATGAAAAAAGAGATGCAGCAAGGCTGAGGATAGCAGCATATCAACAAAGAATATCCAGAGCATATAATAAGAACATAAGGACTAGAAGATTTTGAGTTGGTGATTGGGTACTGAGAAAGGCTTTTCAAAATACCACTAATCCTGCCGATGGCAAGCTAGCTCCGAAATGGGAAGGACCTTATGAAGTCGAGTCAGAAGCAGGGAAAGGAGCATATCGACTCAGGAATGTGGAAGGAGATATGCTACCAAGATCTTGGAATGCAATACATTTAAAGCTCTATTTCAAGTAAGAGTAGAATTTATTTTCTATCTCGGAATGGTATGTGTTCTATCTTTTTAAAATATATTTGTTTATTATCTTGAACCCAATACTGACTTAAGCATCGGAGGGGTGTTAGCCAAGCTAACACCCACCTTAGTTTACAATTGTTTTGCAGGATATGTTTCAGGATATAGCTCCAGGATATATACTCAGGATAAATCGAAAGATTAGAGGATTGGCCCCCTCTCTCACGTTTAAGGGATCCTGATCCCTTCAAAGGTTTAAAGGTATTCACCTTTCTTTCGAATTGGGTTTAAACACCTCGCCTGGAGCGCAAGTTATCTAGGTGTAGTTCAAGGTAGCGGGACCAGTTCATGTAAAAGTGGCTGACAATTTCGTTACTGTTGGCTATATCCTGGATCCTAAAGGTATATGAGGATTGATCACCCTCTCTCACGAAAGAGTATTTTCATACTCTCAAAGGTTTAAAGGTTTTCACCTTTCTAAGTCTAGGAGTTTATACACTCTCGCCTGTAGCGCATGAAATTCAGGGTTTATCCCCAGATATCAGGGTTTATCCCCAATATGCTAAGGATTCTTCTCAGGATATCAGGGGTTCTGCCCTTGGGCATTCGGAATTCATTCGAGCCAAAAGGTAAACACATTTGTGTCTTTGTCAAACGCAGGGGACACACATCATTCTAATCCAAAGGATGGATCCAAGTTTATAAGTATTCACTGGGGACAAATTTATGATAAAGGATTGGAACTGATTCTCTAAGAATCTCTGGTATAATCTCTCCTTTTTATTTGGACAATTTATGGGTTATATTTCAATATCCTTTTCAAGATATCTTTCAGGATATCCTCCAGGATACATTTATGATATATGTTCCTAAGAATGTTCAAACCAAACAATTTTCACAAGTAAAATTTGTATGTTAATGACAACAATAATAAAGTCAAAAGGGTAGTCATATTATTAACATACCAAAAGGTGTGCTCTTAGTTTCACCTCAAAACAGGGCCCATCCACTAAGAGCACTAAAGTTCGTTACCATATTTACCCAACAGTTGAAGGATTCATCTCAAACCGAGACCCATCCACCTTCAACTGTTGTATTGTTCAAAAAGCATGCAGGAAATGTAAATTGTTCAGGTGCAGGAAAGTAAAGTGCGGAAAAGTAAATTGTTTTTGGGACTACAAACCAACATTCAAATTCAAAAAGGTGGGCTCTGGCCTTGGCACGTATATCCGTCATCGCCCACCTAAATGCCCTCACACAGCGGCATCACCTCCAACCTTCTCAGACTTCTCTGCTCCAGCATTTTTACCAGCATCCTGCGCAGTATCCTGACCAATGTCCAGCTCAGCATCACCTCCAGCGTCCTTCTTCTCTCCAGCTTGGACCACCACCTCTGTTGGCTTGGAAGACTCACCGGCTTCAGCGGGAAGTGGCACAGCTTTGCCTCCGAGCTCCTTCAACTTGGCCACCCAGGATTCAACTGGCCAAGATGGACAAACAAGGCCCGTCTCCTTGGCCTCGTAGGCCATCTTGATGCGTGCTTGTAGCAAGGAGACGATAGCAGAAGCCTTGACTCCCTCTCGAAAGCTGATCAAGGCCTGATCATGGTCCATTTGAACGCTGGCAAGTTTGACCTCAGCATCTTGGGTGACCTTCTTTAGCAAGCTTTCATAGTGCCGGCTCTTTGCTTCGGCAATGGCACCTTGGTCAGCAACGGTGCTCTCGAGCTGCTTGATCCTGGCTTCATGAAGTGCCATAGTACCACAAGCGTCATTGTACAAGTGGAGCAAATGCTGGAGGCCCTGTACATTGATCACAGGTATGGGGTTAGAATATATGCTGACTAAGACATCCTACCAGGATACCCTGTTAGGATATACGTGCAGGATATATGTGCAGGATATACATGAAGGATATGCGGCAGGATATTACCTTGTTGAGGAAGGATGTCATTGGCTCTAAGGAGTCGGAGAAGCTGAGCTCATCATAGGAGAACCCTTCAGAGCCGGGAGTACTGACCTCAAGGCCCTTTCTCTTTTTCGCTGCGGAAGCACGGGTTCTTGGATTGGTCTTGGGAGCCGGGAGTGGCTTGGAGCTGGTGGTAGCAGGAGTCTCCTTCTTGACTATGGCTAGAGTTGGATAGCTGTCAAGTTCATCCAGGTCTAGATAGACTGGGACTTTGCTGGAATCTGCACATAGGGAGTAAATTCTAAATCCCTCCTATAAATAATAGATAAGAAGCATATGTGTACAGGATATCTTGTAGGATCCTTACCAGACATGTTGACACTTGAAAGAGGACTTGGAGTTGGTGGAGAAGGGTTGAAACTTCTTTCTGCCTCTGGGAGAAGTCTAATGGCGTCTATTCTTTCTTGGGAATTAGCAAGAGGAGGAGCAATCTTCCTGAAATCAGCTGCACAATAAAGAAGATGAATTAGTTCAGGATATGGAACAGGATAAGCGACAGGATCATTCTTAAACCCTAAATCCTACCCTTTCTCAACCATTGTACTGGATATTCCGTCCCACCAGGGATTGAATCCCTTTTTACAAAGAAAAACTTGGATTGCCAACCATCCTCGTTCCTGGTGGCACGAAGTATCAATGGGTCACCGGCAGTAGAATAAAACAGAAATCTACATGATTCGTGGCATCTAAGCTTGTAAGCCAGGGGGAGATCATGGATGGAAAGATCAGGAATGTGGTTTCTCTTGATCTGGTCAAGAACAGATAAAACACGCCAGAGCATTGGCATTGTTTGGCTAAAAGAGATTTTTGTGATCTTAAAGAATTCGGTGATGAAGTCCGGAAAGGGGAATCGAAGCCCTAGGGTAAAAGGGAAAGCACTAAAGCATATCCACTCGTTGGAGACCATATCTGACCGAATTTCACGGTCAAACGGTCTGAATACGGTTCCTTCCGGGAAGATACCGGAGGATTTCAAGGCTGACAGGTGGGCACTATCCTCATGGATCCTGATGATCCTGAATCCAAAATCTATATCGGATCAGGGATCCTTAGCGAAATGAAAGAAGACCTCGTATCCTTCCTCAAAAGGAGAAAGACTACCTTTGCATGGAAACACGAAGACATGACTGGTATATCCAAAGATGTTATCACTCACAAACTCGGCATCGACAGATCCTTCAGACCAATCCATCAAAGGAGAAGAAAGTTTGCACCGGAAATGAATGCCATTATCCAAGAAGAGGTAGAGAAATTGCTCCGGGCAGGTATTGTTGTGGGCTAATTTCTGAGCTCGTATCCTGAGAAATATCTTGGCTTATATCTTGATTAAATAATATCTGTTCATATCCGGGGTGCAGATTCAGGGTATTGGTAATATCCTGAATGGTATCCTCAGGATCACTAACGGATTATGTGCAGGTACGTGGGCTGGAAGCTAGCAACGTTCACAAAGACTTATTCTGCGGAAGACTCGGTCAAAACCGTTCAAAGAAAGACGTTGAAGCCTTATTACTCGGTCTACAACGTTCGTGATGGAATATTCGGAGCATCCCATATTTATAGGGATATTTGTTTGTATTTCGTTGCTATAAATAGGAGGAACACCAGATCGAATAGGACACAACAATTTCACTGCAATCACACTCACTACACACTAACACTTGTTCTTTCGCAATTTGTACTCTCACACGAATTCATTGTAACACTTAGCGATCTGGTTGATATCCTGCACTGTATCCTGAAGTTTAAAGCAATAAGAAGAACAAGGCAGCTGCGATTGTCAGCTCCCGAGGTTTTATGCCGGCGATCTAGATTGATCAAGGGCTTTCCTCGTACATCTCGTGTCATTTCCTTTACTTTTTGCTTATTATTTGCTTACTGTTTGATCGTAGATACAGCTCAATATCCTGAGCCGTATCCTGAATACTGATTTTCTAAATAACTCAACAAGCATATTTTCTATAAACTTTCTAGCACACTACCTCACATTACTAATTTGATCACTAAATTGCTTCTGTAATTTTTGACCAAAACAGGTATGATTAGAGAGGTCAAGTATCCAAGATGGTTGGCCAATGTGGTTGTTGTTCAAAAGAAAAACGGAAAGTGGAGGGTATGTGTCGATTTTACCGATCTAAATAAGGCATGTCCCAAGGATCCTTTCCCTTTACCCCACATTGACTCCATGGTGGATGCAACAGACCAAAACAGGTATGATTAGAGAGGTCAAGTATCCAAGATGGTTGGCCAATGTGGTTGTTGTTCAAAAGAAAAACGGAAAGTGGAGGGTATGTGTCGATTTTACCGATCTAAATAAGGCATGTCCCAAGGATCCTTTCCCTTTACCCCACATTGACTCCATGGTGGATGCAACAGCGGGTCATGAACTGTTAACTTTTATGGATGCTTCATCTGGATTTCAACAAATCCAAATGGAACCATCCGACCAAGAGGATACAGCCTTCATGACTCCAACTGGTATATACTGCTATATTGCTATGCCGTTCGGGTTAAGAAATGCAGGTGCAACATATCAAAGGCTGGTGAATATGATGTTCAAGGATCAGATTGGACAAACTATGGAGGTTTATATAGATGATATGGTGGTAAAATCCTTAAAAGCTGAGGATCACCTAAGAGACTTGGAGGAAGCATTCGATATCCTTGACAAATATAACATGAAACCTAATCCTTCAAAATGTCACTTTGGTGTTAAAGCAGGTAAATTCTTAGGATATATGGTGACAAAGAGAGGCATTGAAGCTAGCCCGGAACAGATCAAAGCAATAGTGAACATCAAATCCCCGGCCAATGCTAAGGATGTTCAAAGGCTAACAGGCAGGATAGCAGCTTTGAACAGATTTATATCCAAATCCTCAAAGAAATGCAAAGAATTCTATGATATCCTAAGGAAGAACAAGAAATTTGAGTGGACTGAGAAGCATGAAAATGCTTTAAGAGCCCTCAAAGATTAACTATCCTCAGCCCCAGCCTTGATGAAGCCAGAAAAAGGCGATGTGCTATCCTTGTATCTTGTAGTATCCTCAAAAGCAGTAAGTGCGGTCCTTGTTAAGGATCATGAAGGTACACAACATCCTCTCTATTATGTAAGTAAAAGTTTACTTGATGCCGAATCCAGGTATTCACACCTTGAAAAACTTATTCTTGCATTAATAATGGCATCTACTAAGCTAAGACACTATTTTGAGACTCATATTATTATCGTTAAAACTAATTTTCCAATTAAGAATGTTCTCAGGAAACCAGAAATGTCAGGAAGGATGGCTAAGTGGGCAGTGAAGCTAAGTGCATATGATATAAGATATGAGCCTAGGACAACCATCAAATCCCAAGCACTAGCTGACTTTGTGGCAGATTTCAGTAGTGATTTACAAGAAGAAGCTGAATTAGAAGTCCAGCAGCTAGACGAGACCAAGGATCCTTGGATACTCTACACTGATGGATCCTCAAATGTCAAAGGCACGGGGCTTGGAATACTACTAAAATCGCCACAGGGGGACATAATACCCCACTCTATAGCTTGTGAGTTCCAAACCACTAACAATGAGGCTGAATATGAAGCCTTAATTGCTGGTTTGCAAATTGCTAAGCATATGGGGATCAGGTATCTTGAGGTACATGTAGATTCATTGTTAATTACAAACCACTTTAATGGATCCTACGCTGTTAAAGGTGAAAAACTAACCAAATATTTAGAGATAGTCAAAAATTTGGCACTCTCCTTTGTTTCCTTCAGTTTGACACAGGTACCAAGGGAAGAAAATACAGAGGCTGATGCATTGGCTAACTTAGGATCTTCCTTGAAGATCCCGGAGGATATCAAGATTCCTATTATCCATATCCTGACCCCGGCTATTGAGGATCATGTGGCTATGGAGATAGGAAATGATTCTGCGGTTATCCCTAGTGAGGATACTCAATCTCATTCAGGATCAAGATCATGGATCTCACCAATTATGAGATACTTACAACATGGAGAGATTCCTACAGGAGAAAACCCTAGGACTTTCAAATCTAAGGTATCTCAATTTACAATTATAAATAGTATGTTGTATAGACGATCTCTTGCAGGACCATACTTGAGATGCATTGAGGATCCTGAAGTCCAAGAAGTTTTAAAAGACTTCCATGAAGGAGACTGTGGAAACCACACTGGGGGGCAGGGCATTATTCTCAAGGATCCTGAGGACAGGGTACTACTGGCCAACCATGAAAAGAGATGCTGTGGAGTATGCTAAGAAATGTGATCCTTGCCAGAGACACAACAATATCCTTCATCAACCAGCTGAATTATTGCACCCTATATCCTCCTCTTGGCCATTTATGAGATGGGGTATGGATATAGTTGGTAAGCTCCCTAAGGCACCTGGTGGAAAAGTATTCATGCTTGCTATGACTGATTACTTCTCCAAGTGGATAGAGGCCGAAGCTTTTGCCCAAGTCAGAGAAAAGGAAGTTATATCCTTTCATTAAAAGAAATATTATAACTAGATTTGGAATTCCTTCTGAGATTATATGTGATAATGGTTCCCAATTTATTGGGGGCAGAACCACTAACTTTTGTGACAGCTGGGGGATTAGGATGATAACATCAACACCAGTCCACCCACAAGCTAATGGTCAGGCAGAATCATCCAACAAGATCATCATCAACAATTTAAAGAAAAAGCTTGGATCCAAGAAAGGGAAATGGGCAGAAGAACTACCCTATGTGCTTTGGGCTGATAGGACAACCCCCAAGAATGCTACTGGTCAAACACCATTCTCTTTGGTATTTGGGGCAGAATCAGTGATCCCAACAGAAATGGTGGTTCCAACTGCAAGAACAAGTACCCGTGATCCTGAGGAAAATGATGAAAACTTGGCTCAAGACCTGGATACTATTGAAGAAATCAGGGATATGGCTAGGATAAGGATGGCCAGTTATCAACAAAGAATGGCTGGTGCTTACAACAAAAATGTCAGGATCAGAAGGTTTCAAGTTGGAGATATGGTATTAAGGAAAGCATTTCAGAATACCACCAATCCTGCGGATGGAAAGTTGGCTCCAAAATGGGAAGGCCCTTATTTGATTGAAGCTGAAGCAGGAAAGGGGGCATATAGATTGCTAACCATGGAAGGTGATTTGCTACCAAGAGCTTGGAATGCTGTCCATTTGAAGAAATATTTCATGTGAGTAGGATCCTCATGGCATAGATGATCCTCATGATAGGGATATCCTTAAAGGATCCTCAAAGTATCGGTGATCCTTACTTAGGTAATATCCTAAACTTGAGCTATTTCATTTCATTATTTTCTCTTATAAGGATAAGGATCATGTATCCTTTATCCATCTCTCACGTGAGTTCAAGTTTTGAAAGTTCAGGTATCCTTAGCATAACGTTGGTTATCCACAGAAGCAATCCTTTTTTTGGGTTTAACCCCAGTTATTCGGGCTTGTCCCCAGATTCCGCCTGTAGCGCACGATGATCCTGGTGTAGTTCAAGGCTTTGGGACCAGTACTCGTTCTAGGGGCTGATAATTCCATTGTTCTGGCTATGCTTAGGATCCTACGTATAATGGTAGACGTACCATACATCCGTTCATAAGGTTTCTAAAGTTTTCACGTTAGCTAAGGTTTCTAACGTTTTCACGTTAGCAAAGGTTTTGGCATCTTCATGTCACTAAGTTTGGATAGTCGCCAGTTAGGGCCATACTCCAGTTTACATACGATCCTTGGGCTTGTCCCCAGTTATCCTTGGGCTTGTTCCCAGTTGCTAACTCTTTTCTTAAATTGGCTTAGTCCCAAGTTATGCTCTATTTCAGGTCCTTGAAGATAGGCAGCTAGGGATCCTTGATCCTTACGTCACTCTAAGGTTTATCTTATAGTTATCCTTATTATGGTTAGGATTCTAACTTGGATCCTCAGGTATGATCCTTAACTCTTTTGATCTTATTCATTATTCTTTTAAATAACCCTTATACTTGACAACTGAACTCGTGATTCTTAAATTGTATCACTTTTTAGAACTTATCGGTTATGGGATATGTGATCCTGATCATATCCTAAGCTTTTTGGATAATTTTCAAGGATTGATAAGTATAAACAGAATGAACATTATAACAGTTGGAAAGTAACATATTGAAAAGGATAACAACACAAGATAAGCGACAAAAGGTTAAGTTTTTATTTATAAACAAAAGACTAACCCTTAAAGGTTGTCAAAATTACCTACCCGAGCATCTACCAGCAAAACGTGGCCCGTCCGCTGGGGTAGGTAAAGGGTGTCCACGATAATAAGTTCAAAGATAGTGCAGGAATATAAAGGCGGCAGGATCACAATGGCTTCATCCCCCAAACAGAGGATCCCTCCACCGATTGCAATCCTGCCTATTGTCCAAAGGATCATACATGACCCTTAATCCTAAAAACCTATTGTTCAGTACAACCCATCATTGTTCAACAAAAAACACCATCACCAAAACAAACTACCACCAGATTTAAAAATTGGGCTCCGGCTACGTCTAGAAATGTCCTTCATCGCCCAATCATGCAGCCTAAACCTTCGCTGCATTGTCACCTCCGGCTCCACTTGCCTCACCAGCTTCACCCTTGCTTCCAGCCTCAATTGTCAGGATCTCTTCAGCCTCCTCTTCATCACCCAATTCAGCCAGCCTTGCCCTCCATTCTTCAATTTCCCAGCTACTTTTGTCAAAGGCAGGATCCTGAGCCTCCAGGGCCATTTGAAGCTTGGTTTTGTACATTGCTATGGCGGCAGAGACTTTGGCATCATCTGTGATCTCCTGCCTTTCATAGTCAAAATTAACCAGCACCTTAGCCATTTTCTGTTTGGTATCCTGGAGTTCCTTCTGAAGATCAGCGAGTGCAAGATCCTTGAGCACAGCAACCTGCTGGAGATCGGCAATCTTTTTATCTTGATCCTCAACGTGGCCCACATAATCCTCAATCTCAGCAAATTTATGCAAAAGAAAAGGTTAAGGTCAGGAATAAGTGATCCTCAAATCATCAGGGTATGTCAACAGGATATACAAGCAGAGACAGTGATCCTTACTTCATTGAAGTACTCAAGGAATTGGTGGCGGATTAGAGGCAGACCCTGCAAATCCTCAGCCTCGGAGACCTTTCTCTTCTTGATTCCCTTTCCTTTGAGGGGTGCCTTGGGGATTGAAGCCGTCGGGCTGGTAGGAACCTTTCTTTTGGAGGATTTGACGGTGGTGAGATCGGTGACACTGAATCTTGAAGCAGCTTTGGCAGATTTTCCAGCATCTACATAACCAAAACAAGATAAGTATCTTCACTATATTTATGTTTCACTATTTATAAATTTTAAACAAGGATACTTACTTGACATTGTGACAGAGCCTGAGGATACCTCCTGTGAGTCTTGGGTTATTGTCTTAAAAGTTCTAGTTTCAGGGTCAAGGTTCCAGAAAGCAGCAAGCCTTTCCCTGGTTGCGGATGTTGTGATGAGATGCGAAACAGAGATAGCTGCATAACACAAGACAAAAGGGGTCAGTAATCCTTATAAAAACCAGACTACTTGGTGATCCTTCTCAGGATCCTCCGGCCTACCATGGGTGGACCATGTTCTTGGTAAATGCTCTCCATCTGAAATGGTATCCCTTCTTACAAAGAAGAAGCGACGTTTCCAATCTTTGTCGTTTTTGGTGACTTTGAGAAGAGGATGATCTGCACCGGTTTTCGTTTGAACAAATAACGGTGGGAACCGAAGGTAGTAAGATCATACAGTTCCACCAGTTCTGACATTCCTAAATCAACGCCTTCCTGCTCGATGATCCTCTCCAGGGTATATAAAACCCTCCAAATCATCGGCATGGCTTGAATGTAAGATATGCCGGTCAAGGAAAAGAAGGATTGTGTGAATTCCGGGAAAGGATAGGTGTATCCTATGGCAAATGGAGTAACTGGAAAGGCAACCCATGTTTCTGAAACATAGTCGCTCAGGGCAGTTGGATCGAAAGGTCTGAAAAAGGCATTCGCCGGAAAACGATGACGGATGTTATCTACTTGTGCATCGTTAAAGCAACACCTCTCATTCACTGAGTCTTTGATGATCTTTTGACTCTTCAAAGGGCTATCCTTTTTGTGATCCTTGGCCGGAGAACTTCGGAGCAACATTTTCGAAGTGATGGAGATAAAGAAAGAAAAACAGAGTAAGAGAGGAAGAAAGAGGAGGAAGAAATACCTGATTAATCGTCGACTGAGAATTTAAAGGGAGTTTCTTTCGAATTTGAATGCATAATGATCCTATCTATATCTCTATTTATAATTATGATTCTGCAGGATTGTCACTTCCGTGACATCATCATCGCAACGGCTAGTTCTATTTTAACGGCTATATATCCGTTAGTTTGTTGCGGATAAGATCAAGAAAACATAACTCGCTAATTTTACAATTTCACTCCTTATATTTTGGGGGCAATTGTTAGGGGAGGATTTTCTAACAATTAGTGATCCTTATTCGTTATCCTAACTAGTGATCCTTACTTCTGTGACAGGTGGTGATCCTCAGAAGAGCTTCAGGATCAGGATCATGGATCACTTTAAGGATCCTCGTACTGACGATTGTTTACTTATGTATTATACTATCTCGCAGGTATAACGAGCTTGACCAGGTCTTGGCGACATTCCTGGAGAATATTCCTAAGCTATTCTGCACGTGCTTGACCAAAAATAGACGTTGTGGAGAACGTGGAGGCTTGGCACGAAAGTCGGATAGTTAGTTTAGGTGGTTATTTCTATTTTAAAAGGGAGTAACGAGCTAGTAGAAAACACTTAGTCATTTTGCAGTTACACACACTCGTACAAACGCTCATACAAGCTCTCGTTCAAACACTTAGCAATTTCATACACTTTTTACACATTCCACCGTAGTGATCCTTGTACCTAGCTCGTTACTATCCGAAGTTGTAAATATTCATTCATTTATTTGAGCTTGGTGATCGGTAGTTTCCATCACCCGGGGTTTTTTGTGCCGGAGATCAACTCTTGATCAAGGGCTTTTTCCCCGTATAAACCCTTGTGTTGTTTGTGCAATTTTACACTAAAGTGATCCTCATCATTGTTACACATTTTAAGCATCATACCCCGTAATCTAGAGTTTGGTTGCAATATCCTCATCTGATTTTTTGACCAAAACACTAAGGATCATGGATCCTCAAGTACTGCCAGGATCACGGATCCTCAATTCTGTTTGAATTAAGGATCCTCAGAAGACGTTGCAGGATCAGGATCCAGGATCCTTATTGTTATCCTAACACTAACGGTTGTTTCCTCTATGTTTAAGCTTGTTACGCAGGAATGGACGAGTGGACTTGGTCTTACCGATATTCTTGGGGAATATGCCCTCAATATTCTGCACGTGCATGGCTTGGTGACCGTTTTAGAAGTCGTGGGTGGCTTGCATGTTTAGCGGATAGTTAGTTATGTAGTTTATTTCTAATTTTAAAAGGGGATAACAGCTTGAATTAGAACAAGTTAGCTAACACACACACTCTCGCAAGCTCTCGGCAATACATTGGCGATTTCATACACTTTTGCACTCTAGGGATCCTTGTAACAAGCTTGTTATCATCCCGAGTTGTAACAATCATTTGTTTAATTATAGTTAGTTATCGGTAGTTTCCATCACCCGAGGTTTTTTATGCCGGAGATCAACTCTTGATCAAGGGCTTTTTCCTCGTATAAATCCTTGTGTCACCTATTCATTTCATTTGCAAGTTGTTCATACATTTGTTCATTGATTCAATCATCATACCTCAGAACAAAAGATTTGGTTGCATTATCCTAGCCTGATTTTTGACCAAAACAGTTTGGCGCCCACCGTGGGGTAATTGGTGCTTCATTTCTGAAAAACCAATGTCAAAATGTTTATGTGTAAACAAATGTAATGTATGGTGAATAAAAACATTTACTCAACCCTATAAGTAAAAATATACAAAACAATGTATTTGATATAAATCATAGTTTAAGTCAAAAGATATGTTTTGCAAAATTTATGCTTTACTGATACAGACATTTATGTGGTAATGTTAAAACGCATACATTCAAGCCTTGCGACTGTGGAGACAAACCCTTAAACAAATTAAAGGTTTATCAAAATTTATGTATATCGGATTCAGTCATTCCCTACTTCCAAACAAACCTAGGAAGCCAGAAACGGGAGTTGTCAATTCCTATGGTACCACTACTTACTACCGAGCGGCATGATCGGTGTTAATGAACGTATTAATTTTGTTAAACAAACCAAATGTTATACCAAATGTAAGCATGTTATGAGAAAATAATGTACTAGATATGCTAAATGAACATACGTAGCAAAAATGTGATGTAAATCAACGTGTACATATGCTAAATAAACATATGAAACAAATGTGTTTATGAAATCAATGTACTAGCATGTTAATTAAACATACATAGCATAAACATGGATAAAATCATGTACTATATGTGTACTAATGAACATAGCAAGTATATGTTATGAAAGCATGAAAAGCACAAAAGTAACAAATAGGCACATGTGTATCACCCCAAAATATTTGAAAACAGTAAAAGAGGGGACTGTGTACTCACTTGATATTGCTTAGAAGACTTGTAATAACAACCAAACAATGCTAGAGAGATCACGGAATCAATTGGCACCTAATATAGGTAACTATGTTAATAAACCGGACCTAAATCGGAAGATCGGATAAAATGAGGTTTCGTAAACCAAATGAGCATAGGAACTCATGTAATATGGTTTAACAAAGCCTACATTCTAAATCGGAACCTATCCTAAGTGCTTATGACCCGTTACGACTCGTTAAGGTAGTTTACGCTACTTTAACGCGTTATGACAAGTATTATATGCCTTAACATGTCTAATAATGTTACCTAATCAGTTTAGATATCAAAATTTACGTTACATATGCTTAAAATGAATTTATACGTATAAAGGGCATTTTGGTCATTTTCCTAAGGCATATAAACTACCTATCATACAACTAACTAAACGTAGTGACCATAAGGTATAACCTTGGAAGGTTATTCCCTATACAACTATGGTCACAAAGTGTGTTTGGTCGGATCCTAATGATCGACCAAACGGGTCGAGTTCGAAAGTCTAAGCGGTTGTTTAGACCGCTTATCTTACGACCCCAAATAAGCACTAAACTAAAAGTGACAAGTTAAACATGTTAAAACATGCTTAACAAAGTTAGAAAACAAGTTTGATATCAAAACAAAGTGTTTTGATACCCAAAAATAGCTTCGTTGCGAAATACGCGTAAACACGTATTTTGACCGAAACTATGACTCGTCACTACGCCTAATCAACGTGGTAATCAGTAGGTATAGTCACAAGGGACTATAACCATCGTGATTACGCTCACGTTACAAAGTTCAAACGAACTTTGTGTTGACCATTGACTGGTCAAAGCAGAAAATCAAACACTGTTTGACTTTCAAGCTTGAAATGCATAAAAAGCATGAAAGAAGCTTACAAGAGGTCCAAGCTAGGAAGATTTGATCAAAAACAACTCAGGTATGAAGCCTTCATAAATGAGAGCTTCAACTTAGAGCTTGTGACAACTGTGTTCTGTAATCGATCTACAACGTAAAACAATGTTGTTTAATAATAAAACAATGTGCTTTGGTGTTATTATATGTGTTTTGATGTTATTATGTGTGTAATTGTGTTTGATGATTTTACAATTCGATTCGATTCCGATTTCAAGCTTTAAATCGCTTTCTGGAAGGTTATACGCGAACTGGTGCGTAAACACAGTCAGTATAACGCGACAAACACTCTGGAATAGTGACATAGGCTTAACATACCTTAAATAACCTCCACATATCTTAGAAATAAGTTTTGAATGGTTTGGTGTGTTGAAATCAACTTTGTTCGATCACAAGGACTATTTGTGTCAAACTGTGAAACTATATTGATTTGTATAGTAACGAACACTCCGGAACTTGATCATAAGTTAAACATACCCTAAATATCCTTTACATAGCTTAGAAATAGGCTTTGAGGGGTTCGGTATGCTAAAACAAACTTTATTGGTCATTCAGGGACTAAAAGCGTCAAAAAGTGCACAAGTTTGCATTTTCGCGCATATCTTACGTTCTGAATATAACCGGACATCCTAAAATTTATGTAATCAATAAAATATTTTATTTTAGTGATTGGCATGATAAAATTACATTCGTCGCTTAATTTGGATCGTTTTTGCGTTCATTACGACTTCCGCCGTAATTAACCGAACAACGCAAGTGTACGACCAAACGAGCAGACATCCGTGATATTTTTGAGCATGTTTTAAGTTCCCTATACTTTAACTTCATTTTAGAGCCTTGAAATGAGGTTAACGGGGCTTAAACGTGTCAAAAATGAGCCGAAATGCAAGATTCTGAAGTGCAGGGACCTGTTTTGACAGTCTGTGAAACTACCTTACACGGCCCGCGTAAGGATTACCTATATGTTACGCGGGCTGCGTGGCCTGGTCAGACAGGAAGATCAGAAACAACAATCTGGGCTAAATTCAGGGGTTTTAATGTAATATTTGCAATACCTGGAGCTGGTTTTCGACCCCCATTGTATTCTAATACCATTTGCCCACATGTATGGCCAAGATTACTCCCTCAAACCACTTGGAATCATCCTATTGATCCTAACTTACTATAAATAGCAACCCCCACTTCACTTCATTCTCACACTTGATCTGAAATCAGCTCTAAGTTGGGGTGTTTGCACTTCATACCTGAGCTATTTTAGATCAAACATCTTTCTTGGACCCTTTGTAAGTCCTCTCCTTGCTTGTTCTTGTATTTCAAGCATGAAAGTCAAACAAGTTTGACTTTCAGCTTTGACCAGTCAATGGTCAACACAAAGTTGAACTTTGCAACGTGAGCGTAATCACGATGGTTATAGTCCCTTGTGACTATACCTACTAATTACCACGTTGACTAGGCGTAGTGACGAGTCGTAGTTTCGGCCAAAATGCGTGTTTATGCGTATTTTGTAACCAAACTACTCTTGGGTATCAAAACCGTTTGTTTTGATATCAAAAAACCTGTTTTCTAACTTAACTAAACATGTTTTAGCATGTTTAGCTCGTCACTTTTAGATTAGTGCTTGTGTAGAGTCGTAAGTCAAGCGGACTAAACACCCGCTTAGACTTTCGAACTCGACCTATTTGGTCGATCATTAGGATCCGACCAAACCTGTTTAGTGACCATAGTTGCATAGGGAATAACCTTCCGAGGTTATACCTTATGGTCGCTTAGGTTTAATTAGTTGTATGATAAGTAGTTTATATGCCTTAGGTAAATGACCAAAATGCCCTTTTCATGCATAATTGGTAATTAAGCATAAGTAACATAAACTTTTGTCACGTAACTGATTATGCAACATATTTAAACATGTTTAGGCATATAACACTTGTCATAGGACTAGTTAGACGTCTCGAATGCGCTTTTGCGCGCACGACGCATTAAAGTAGCGTAAGCTACCTTAATGGGTCGCAACGGGTCGAAAGCACTTAGGTTAGGTTCCGATTTAGGATGTAGGCTTTGTTAAACCATATCACATGAGTTCCAACACTCACTTGGTTTACAAGACCTCATTCTGTCCGATCTTCCGATTTAGGCGTCTATTGTTTGACTAGTGATTCGATTACTAGGTGTTGTTTGATTTCTCTGGTTGCTCGAGTTTGTTGAAGTTCTATTGATTGAGGATACTTTGCACTTCATGTGAGTACATAGTTCCCCTATTTTACTGTTTTCAATTGTTTTGGGGGAATTCATATGTATCAAAACGATTTTCGATATTATAACGATGATTTCAAAAATGATTAAGATGGTTTATACTAAACTAATAACGATTTCAATAAAGTGAATAAACTAGTTGGTTGTATTTACATAACGAATGACATTCATTGGCATTGATCAAGCCGACCAGTATTAGGTTATGGTACCATAGGATCTGACAAATCACATTATCGTACTGCACCCATGGTTATGTGTGGGTTAGGTGGGTAATGACTGAATCTGAATGTTAATTTACCCTTTGGTGGTTTATTAATGCGAGAGCGAGATAGTCGAGTCACGAAGGTTTGAATGTTATTTGCGAGGCGACCATAAATAGTTTTCACACTTAAAACGAGGATGATTTAAATGATTTAAACGAATTAACGATTTGGGAACGATTCATACAAGATTAAACGAGTTGGATAAACGATTGGTTTTTGGTTAAGTGTTTAGATTATGGGACGGGTGTAATATGGTGAAAACATGGTAGATACACCGCTGGTACTTCTTATATATAAGTGTTTTCAACATGTTATATACCGTGGCGTTATTTAGTTCACTTGGGTAAACGATTTTGAAACGATGTCACATAACGATGTTTTCGAAAGGATATATACCATACGAGTTTTATTAACAAGTTAATACGAGATGTTTTACAATTTGCTTTACTAAAACAAATGTTTTTGGGTTAAGAATCATGGCTACGAGGTTTTATAAACTATAACCCGCTTGATTTGAGTTGGTTAATTAAGTTGCAATATTATACTTTTTTTAAAACAAGGTTTTTAATAAAGTATTGCAACATTTAAACTAGCCATGAATCCGACACTCCTATAAAACCTATGTACTCGCCAACATTTCTTTGCTGACTTTGTTTTTACATATGTTTCAGGTGTTGATGCTTGATGATGATTACTAGGATGCATGAGTCACATAGGATCTGGACGAGGCCTTAGTGACTTAATAACAGTGATAGTTGTTATGTAACTCGTTTGTTTTGTGTTAAAACAATATAATTTACTTAATGAATCAATAAAACGAAACTCTTTTTGTATCCATGGTTGTGAAACAATAATTCTGCCACGACACTCCCCGACGTTTCCGCCGTGGTTTTGTTGTTTTAACGCGGTCGGGGTGTGACATAAGAGTTGGTATCAGAGCCAATGGTTATAGGGAATTAGGTTATTAGTAATGCTTTGACCTACACTATAACTTTCTAGGACCCCAACGCGAGTTTTTCTTGCGTTTAGATTTTAAAACAAAACTGTCACCTACCCTTAGGTGATAACCACAATGAGAACACAAATTCGAATCTGCTTCGAAAATTAATCATCCGTTCTAGGATGATTGATTACTAGGTTTTGAACCCTTCCAGTTTGACTCATTTTTGGCTTAGTGCCTTTTGAGTTTTCAAAATCTCGTCAAAGTTTGGGTCTAAATAATGTGAACACGTGCAAACTGGAAGAGTGAATGCCTGTACCCTGGGTTTTCTGTCTAAGGCTAGAGTGTTCGTACAAATCCACATAATCGGACCAGTCACTCTTACCTGGGAACTCTTGGGGTGAGTGTTCACTTATAGGCGAGCATGTCTTCGCGATACATTATTTTGATTCATTTACTTTGATTAGTCACTGCGTGTCGTTTGTTTGTTCGAGGTAACGACAAATGATCGCCTTCCTTGTGTTTTGTCGATGTTTTCAATACCTCTTTGTTTTTCCAATTGTCGATCCCACTCGTGGGCGAGCGTACAATCTGAATGCAAACGAGGCTCGAGCTGACAACCTCGTTGTCAGAGGTACCATAGTTGTCAATTGTACGTTTCTTGTTAACAATCGACCCGCATCTATTATTTTTGATTCTGGTGCCGATAGAAGTTTTGTTTTGTTATCTTTTGAACCTTTACTTGCGATACCTAGAACTAAACTGAGGAAACCCTTATCTGTCGAAGTTGCTACTGGTAAACCTCTTGTTCTCGATTATGTTATTCGTGGTTGTCAGTTGAACCTAGATAACCATATTTTTCCTATTGACCTCACACCGATGCAACTTGGGAGTTTTGATGTTATCGTGGGGATGGATTGGTTAACCAAACATCATGCTGAGGTGGTTTGTTTCGATAAGATTGTTCGTATTCCTTTGTTTTCTGGCAATGTTCTAGAAGTTCGTGGCGAGAAACCTTCAGATGGATTGGAGCTTATGTCGTGTACAAAGGCCCAAAGTTATTTGCGAAAAGGATATGTTGCTTTTCGGGCACATGTCACTGAGGAGAAAGTCAAGAGCAAGAGTATTCAGGATATTCTGATTGTTCGGGATTATCCAGAGGTGTTTCCCGATGAACTGCCTGGTCTGCCTCCAGTTCGTCAAGTCGAGTTTCATATTGACCTTGTACCTAATGCCAACCCGATTGCGAAAGCACCTTATCGTCTTGCACCGTCAGAGATGCAAGAGTTATCGAAACAGCTTCAAGAGTTATCTGATAAAGGATTCATCTGTCCGAGTTATTCACCTTGGGGAGCTCCTGTCGTCTTTGTGAAAAAGAAAGATGGATCTTTTCGAATGTGTATTGATTATCGTGAGCTTAATAAGCTTACCATCAAGAATCGATATCCCCTACCTCGAATTGATGATCTCTTCGACCAGCTGCAAGGTGCTTCGTGCTTTTCTAAGATCGATCTGCGTTATGGGTATCATCAACTTCGTGTTCTCGAAGAAGATATTCCCAAAACTGCTTTCTGCACGAGATATGGGCATTACGAGTTCACTGTTATGCCTTTTGGTTTGACAAATGCCCCAGCTATCTTTATGGACTTAATGAATAGGGTCTGTAAACCTTATTTAGACAAGTTCATCATTGTGTTCATCGACGATATTCTCATTTATTCGAAGTCTCGAGCCGATCACGAGCAACACCTTCGCTTAACATTGGAACTCCTTAAGAAGGAACAAGTTTTTGCTAAATTCTCCAAGTCTGAATTTTGGCTTAAAGAAGTTCAGTTCTTGGGTCATATAGTCAACGAGCAGGGTATTCATGTGGATCCATCCAAGATTGTTTCTATTAAGGACTGGAGTACACCGACGACACCTACAGAGATTCGATCTTTTCTTGGTCTTGCTGGTTATTATCGTCGATTCATTTCTAATTTCTCGAAGATCGCGGTTCCACTCACTGCTTTGACTCAGAAGAATAAGCCTTTTGAGTGGGGACCCAAGCAAGAAGAAGCGTTCCAAACGCTGAAACGAAAGCTTTATGATGCTCCTGTTTTATCTCTGCCCGAGGGAAATGATGATTTCGTTATCTACTGTGACGCATCTAATTTAGGCCTTGGTTGTGTTCTTATGCAACGAGGTAAAGTTATAGCTTATGCGTCTAGACAGTTGAAAGTTCACGAGAAGAACTATACGACTCATGATCTTGAGTTAGGAGCTGTGGTTTTCGCGCTTAAAATCTGGAGACATTATCTTTATGGCACAAAGTGTGTGGTTTTCACAGACCACAATAGTCCCCAGCATATTCTTAATCAAAAAGAGCTAAACATTGAGGCAACGACGTTGGGTTGAACTCTTGAACGATTACGATTGCAAGATTCGCTAGCATCCTGGTAAGGCGAATGTTGTAGCCGATGCGCTTAGTCGAAAAGAGCGAGTCAAGCTTCATTCTATTCGCACTCTATCTGATCTTCAATCTCGTGTCCTTCAAGCTTAACGATCTTGTGTGATCAAAGGCTTATTGAAAAATGAGTTACCGCTTCAACTTGAGCTTAAGCTCGAAAGGAAAGACGATGGTTTACTCTACTTCAAGGATCGTTTGTGGATTCCGAATCAAGACGATCTCCGCACCCTAGTGATGGACGAATCTCACAAGTTTCAATATTCTATCCATCCTGGTGCTGATAAAATGTACAAGGATCTTCGTACTCAGTACTGGTGGCCTGGTATGAAAAAGGATGTTGCCTTGTATGTATCGAAATGCCTAACTTGTCTCAAAGTCAAGGCTGAACATCAACGACCTTCTGGTTTGCTTGTACAGCCAGAAATACCGGTTTGGAAGTGGGAGAACATTGCTATGGATCTCATCACTAAGTTACCGCGTACATCTAAAGGTCATGATGCTATTTGGGTTGTTATCGATCGATTAACAAAATCAGCTCATTTTATTCCGATTCGCGAGGATCTATCTGCTGATAAACTTGCAAAGATTTACGTTGATGAGATAGTATCTCGACATGGTGTTCCTTTGGATGTCATTTCTGATCGTGATGCTCGATTTTCATCTCATTTCTGGAAGACCAAGCAATCTGCTTTGGGAACCCAACTAAATCTAAGCACTGCTTATCATCCCCAAATAGATGGACAATCTGAGAGGACGATTCAAACTTTGGAGGACATGCTTAGAGCATGCGTGATAGACTTTGGTGGTAATTGGGATTCTCATCTTCCACTGATCGAGTTCTACTACAAAAATAGTCATCATGCTAGTATTAATATGGCACCATTAGAAGCTCTCTACGGTCGAAAATGTCGTTCACCTGTCTGTTGGAACGAGACCGGTGAAGCTCAGCTTACTGGACCTGAGCTCGTTCTGGAAACAACAGACAAAATCAAGAAAATCCACGATAATCTTGTGACAACTCGAAACCGTCAAAAGAATTATGCGGATATAAGACGCAAGCCCTTAGAATTTCAAGTCGGAGATCGTGTCCTACTCAAGGTTTCACTTTGGAAGGGAGTGGTGAGATTTGGAAAGAAAGGAAAACTTGCACCTCGATATCGACCATTTAAGATTGTGGAAAGAATTGGGAAGGTTGCCTATCGACTAGAGCTACCTCCAGAGCTTGGATATATTCATCCGACTTTTCACGTGTCCAATTTGCGAAAGTGTTTAGCTGATGCTGATCTTCAGATTCCTCTCGACGAGATTCAAATCAATGAAACAATGCACTTTGTCGAGAAATCCGTGGAGATAGTGGACCGTACATTCAAACAGTTGAAGAACAAACGGAATCGATTGGTCAAGATTCGCTGGGAATCCAAACGTGGCCCAGAGTTTACTTGGGAACGTGAGGACCAAATGAAGACGAAATATCTGCATTTGTTTTCACAAGCTTCCTCTATTTAAAATTTCGGGACGAAATTTCCTGAAGTAGGGGAGACTATGACAACTGTGTTCTGTAATCGATGTACAATGTAAAACAATGTTGTTTATTAATAAAACAATGTGCTTTGGTGTTATTATATGTGTTTTGATGTTATTATGTGTGTAATTGTGTTTGGTGATTTTACAATTCGATTCGATTCTGATTTCAAGCTTTAAATCGCTTTCTGGAAGGTTATACGCGAACTGGTGCGTAAACACAGTTAGTATAACGCGACAAACACTCCGGAATAGTGACATAGGCTTAACATACCTTAAATAACCTCCACATAACTTAGAAATAAGTTTTGAATGGTTTGGTGTGTTGAAATCAACTTTGTTCGATCATAGGGACTATTTGTGTCAAACTGCGAAAACTATACTGATTTGTATAGTAACGAACACTCCGAAACTTGATAATAAGTTAAACATACCCTAAATATCCTTCACATAGCTTAGAAATAGGCTTTGAGGGGTTCGGTATGCTAAAACAAACTTTATTGGTCATTTAGGGACTAAAAGCGTCAAAAAGTGCACAAGTTTGCATTTTCACGAATATCTTACGTTCTGAATATATCCGGACATCCAAAAATTTATGTAATCATTAAAATATTTTATTTTAGTGATTGGCATGATAAAATTCCATTCGTCGCTTAATTTGGATCGTTTTTGCGATCATTACGACTTCCGTCGTAATTAACCGAACAACGCAACCGTACGACCAAACGAGCAGACATCCAGGGTATTTTTGAGCATGTTTTAAGTTCCCTATACTTTAACTTCATTTTAGAGCCTTGAAATGAGGTTAACGGGGCTTAAACGTGTCAAAAATGAGCCGAAATGCAAGATTCTGAAGTGCAGGGACCTGTTTTGACATTCTGTGAAACTACCTTACACGGGCCGCGTAAGGATTACCTATATGTTACGCGGTCCGTGTGGCCTGGTCAGACAGAAAGTTAAGAAACAACAATCTGGGCTAAATTCAGGGGTTTTAATGTAATATTTGCAATACCTAGAGCTGGTTTTCGACCCCCATTGTATTCTAATACCATTTGCCCACATGTATGGCCAAGATTGCTCCCTCAAACCACTTGGAATCATCCTATTGATCCTAACTTACTATAAATAGCAACCCCCACTTCACTTCATTCTCACACTTGATCTGAAATCAGCTCTAAGTTGGGGTGTTTGCACTTCATACCTGAGCTATTTTAGATCAAACATCTTTCTTGGACCCTTTGTAAGTCCTCTCCTTGCTTGTTCTTGTATTTCAAGCCTGAAAGTCAAACAAGTTTGACTTTCAGCTTTGACCAGTCAATGGTCAACACAAAGTTCCGTTGAACTTTGCAACGTGAGCGTAATCACGATGGTTATAGTCCCTTGTGACTATACTGTAACACCTGTGCCTTCACGGCCATCAAACAAATACCAAACCAATGAAATATTGTATTTCATACTTGGGATTTGTAAAAATATGTGTATCATTTGCACATATCAATTTTTGTTCAATTCCAAACTCTAAATCGCTTTCTGGAAGGTTATACGCGCACCGATGCGTAAATATAACCAGTTTAATGCAACAAACACTCCGGAATAGTGACATAGGCTTAACATACCTTAAATAGCCCTTACATAACTTAGAAATAAGTTTTGAAGGCTTTGGTATGGCAAAAACAAGCTAATTCGCTTACAGGGACTAAATTTGACAAACTGCGAAAGTATGCCAATTTGAACTGTAACAGACATTCCAGAACATGACCATAAGTTAAACACACCTTAAATATCCTTTACATAGCTTAGAAATAGTCTTTGAGGGGTTCGGTGTGCTAAAATAAACTTTTGGGTCATTCAGGGACTAAAAGTGTCAAAAAGTGCACAAGTTTGCATTTTCGCGCATAACTTACGTTCTGAATACATCTGGACATCCAAAAATTTATGTAAGCATGACTATATTATGCTTTAGTGTTCGCCATAAGAAAAATCCATTCGTTTCGTCATTTGGATCGTTTTTCGCGCTTATGCGCATTCCGTCGTAATTAAGCGAACATCGCGATCGTACGGCCAAACGAACCGACATCCGAGATATTTTTGAGCATGTTTTGAGTTCCCTATACTTTAACTTCATTTTAGAGCCTTGAAATGAGGTTAACGGGGTTCAAACGCATCGAAAAAGGCCTTAAACACGTGCAGGGACCATTCTTGCCACTTTTGAAACATTTCTGAATCAGGGGAGTGCTAGCGTAGCGCGACTGCCTCATGCCTTGGCAGTAGCGCTACGCGACTGCCTAACCTGACCAGATTCAGTGTTTTAACATCTGATTCCAGCTGTTTCGTTCACAACCACACATTCCCATGAGTCTAGTCAGATGATAAGGATGGATTTTTAGTCACCATAAGGTCCCGACACTTGTACGGGTGGGATTAAGGCACGTTTTCCATGAAACGATCTTAACGGTGGACCGAAAACTATATATACCCATCCACCCCCATTGCATTTCTCACTAGAATTCTGAATTTGAGAGCTCTAAGTTGAAACCATTGTTTCATACCTGAGTTCTTGGATCGGGATTAGCATTCGGGGACCCTTCGTAAGTATTCTTTCGTTCTTTTCCTTATTTTTACTGCTTTTCGAGTCAGAAAGTCAAACTTTGTTTGACTTTCAGCGTTGACCAGTAATGGTCAATGCGAAGTTCGTTTGAACTTCGCAACGTGAGTGTAATCACGTTGGTTATAGTCCCTTGGGACTATGCCCACTGATTACCACGTTGTCTAGGGTCGTAGGGTAGGCGATCTAATAAATCGCCTATACCTTCGAACCCGACCCAGTTTGGTCGATCATTAGGATCCGACCAAATACATTAGGTGACCCTAGTATAGGGCATAACCTTCCGAGGTTATACCCTATGGTCACATCGTTTAAGTAGTTGTATGATAGGTAGTTTATATGCCTTAGATAAATTACCAGAATACCCTTTTAATGTATAATTGGTAATTAAGCATATGTAACCTAAAATTTTGTCACATAACTGATTATGTAACATGTTTAGGCATATAACACCTGTCATAGGACTAGTTAGACGGTCCGAACGCGTTTCACGCGCACGACGCGTTAAAGTAGCATAAGTTACCTTAATGGGTCGCGATGGGTCGATAATACTTAGGTTAAGTTTCATTTAGTATGTAGGCTTTGTTAAACCATATCATATGAGTTCCTACACTCATTTGGTTTACAAACCCTCCTGCTACCCAGTCTTCCGATTTAGGTCCGGGTTAATTATGTAGTTACCTATATTAGGTACCGTTTGATTTCCGGGACTCCTCTAGCTTACTTGGTAGTTGTTCAAGACCTCCAAGCATTCTCAGGCGAGTACATTTTCCCCTATTTTACTGTTTTCAATTGTTTTGGTGTGACTCATATGTGCTGAATGTTTTCGATGTTATAACGATGGTTTCAAAAACAATTAAGGCGATTTATACAAAACTAATAACGATTTCATAAAGTGAACAAACTTGTTGGTTGTAGTTACATAACAAATGACATTCATTAGCAATGATCAAGCCGACCAGTATTAGGTTATGGTACCATAGGATCTGACAAATCCCGTTATTTACTACACCCGTGGTTATGTGTGGGTATGGTAGGTAGCGACTGAATCTGTAATTGTTAACTTACCCTATGGAGGTTTGTTAATACGAAAACGAGAAGCGACGAAAGTCACGAAGGTTTGAATGTTATTAGCGAGACGACCTTATAAGTAGTTTCACGACCTAAAACGAATTAAACGATTTACGATTGGTTTTCACACGATGTTTTAACGATTGGGTAAACGATTGGCTTCAAAGCGATATACGATATTATTTTGGTTATACATATTACATGATTTACATTTGGGCATGAACATTACTTTGGTGGTTTGGTTTGGATTAAGTGATTAAGTAACAATGCGTATGGAATATGATACAAGCATGGTGGATACGCCGCTGGTACTTCCTATATATAAGTGTTTGTATGGTATTACATATTGTAGCGTTATTTGAATCATTTCAGTTTGAGACATAGAACATTTTATACAAGTAACATACTTTTCACAAGACATTTATTTACAAACAACTTATCTTATACAAACTCATTTTACATGGTTATTCATTTAATCATGCATTATTCTCTTATTTATACATATCACCTAAACTTATCATTGTTTTTCAAATAATTTACTAAAACAAATGTTTTTGGGTTAAGAGTCATGGCTACGAGGTTTTACAAATTATAACCCGCTTGATTTGAGTTGGTTAATTAAGTTGCAATATTATACTCTTTTCAAAACAAGGTTTTTAAATAAAGTATTGCAACGTCTAAACTAGCCATGATTTCGACACTCCTACAAAACCTATGTACTCGCCAGCATTTCTTTGCTGACCTCGTTTTCACATATGTTTCAGGTATTGTTGAATGATATCGATTGATAAGATGCATGCTCACATAGGACTGGACAAGGCCTTAGTGACTCAATAACAATGATAGACTATGTTTAAATAGTGTATTTAGATTTCAAGACGATGAAATTATTCAATGATTAATAAAACGAAACACTTTTTGGTATCCATGGTTATGAAACATTAATTCTGTTGCAACACACCCCGATGTTTCCGCCGCGATTTGTTGTTTTACGCGGTCGGGGTGTGACAGAAAAGATGGTATCAGAGCCAATGGTTATAGGGAATTAGGTTATTAGTAATTAGTAATGCTTTGACCTAGTCTATAACCTTCTTAGGACCCTAACGCGAGTTTACTTGCGTTTAGTCATAAAACAATACCGTCACCTATCCTTAGGCGACGACCACAACAAGAACATAAATTTCAAAACCGCTTTGAAAACTAATCATCTGTTCTAGGATGATTGATTACTAGGTTTTGAACCCTTTGTTATAAGGTTTTGAACTCTTTGAGTTTTCAAAACTTCGTCAAGGTTTTGGGTTTTAAATAATGTGAACACGTGCAAACTGGAAGGGTGAATGCCTGTATTCTGGGTTTTCTGGCTAGACAAGCACTTCGTATACATCTCATCAGACACGAGACCGGTTGTGCTTACCTGGGAATTCTTGGGATGAGTGTTTACTTATTAGGCGAGCATGTCTTCGCGATACATTATTTTTGACCCATTTACGTTGATCAGTCACCGTCTCATTTGTTTGCCTTAGGTAACAAACAAATGATCGCAATCTTCATGCGTTATCATTCTGTTTTGATTGTCCAATAATCTTTCACCTGTTTCTCCCTATGCCTTTCTTTTTCTGCAAGAATGTCTCTTCATCACGATGACGCCCAGATATCTGAGCAAGCAGCCAAAATTCGCTCAGCGAATAGGCGAAGTAGTCCTGAAGACTGTTGAATTAGCTACTGCCATGTATCATCTCCAGGATGAAGCCACTCAAGAGTCACCAAGACAGGCAGGACCTAGTCAGGTGACAGCACCATCAGCCAAGAAACAAATCGAGGAATCAAAGACCATGGATGAACGATCCCCTAAGAAGTCAAAGAAGCGAAAGGCTTCTCAGAACTTCGCCATGGTCGCTCACAATGGTAAAGCAGTCCCCAACCAACCAGCTCAACCCCCTGCTAGGTGTGTATGGCTTTTCCTATGATACCTACATCAAGGAACTATGTACCTTACAACCTACTCTTGTGATTTCTCTCTCTCAAATGATTGCTCATGATTCCCTCGAAAATTTTAAGTACTCGTTTCACTCTAAGAAACAAAGTACAGAAAATTTAGTGACATTATGAGTAATCGTGCTTTTCGCACATCTGTGCCTTTAAATCCTTGGTTAGATAACTAAGGGTATTTTCAAATCTCATACCCATTACGTTTTGATTTTTCAACATACACAGTACCAGTATTTCAAAACAATCTTCATGATCTCAAAACATTTCATATAGTTTGAAAACAATTTTTCTAGATGCATTGTCTGTGTTATTTCAAAAACATTGGCCATGTTATCAAAACCAACCTTTCTAATTTCAAAATATTTCATATAGTCTGAAGACAATATTAACACAATACATTTTCTGATCAAGTGCATGATTTCGAAAAGCATCATTTTTTTAAAAACATTTTTCAAAAACCTTATACATAATTTCAAAATTCATCTCGCATGATTTTAAAAACATTTTTTGTAAATATATCTACCTAATACACCTACTTTATTTCAAAAGTATTATATATAAGGTTTCAAAAACGTTAAACACCTTTTTCTTAAAAGAACCCCATGCATAGTTTTCAAAAATATTTTCCTCATACATTGACTTAACCTTCAAAATTCTGCTTCATATGTCGCCTTGGCATATCTAGCATCTCAATTTCATAAGCATTTTTACTTCATGTTTTGACATAAGCACGTCCAGTGCAAGGTATCAAAACACCTTCAACTTCTAAAATCCATAAGGGATCTTTTTATCTTCACAATTAGATCCTTGTGGATGATCATCATTCAAATCAGAGTCCTTAATTGGATTCCTCATATACCTAAATTCGAACATTTCGGTTCCTTAAAATCGAAATCGAATTCTTTCTTTTAAAGATCTTTCTATCTTTATAGTTAGATTCTTGATAATGTTTAAAGTACCAAATGAAATCCACGAGATGGATTCCTAGTGTGCTTTAAATACATGTACTCTGTTAGCAGAACAAACTTCTAGTTAAACAATTTTGTGGTTATATGATATGTGTTTATGTGTTCTCCTCTATGATTTTTGTGTTTTTGTATACTCTGGATATTCGTTATCCAAATCCTCGCAGGATCTTTTCATATCTTCATATGAGAGATTCGTAGCAGGATATTCAAAAGGTACTACCTTAAATCCTTAATGGGCTTCTATGTAATAGTTAAGACCCTTGGATTATATAGTACTGCTCCATGATTCATTAGAGACCCTTTAGTGGTCTAATCAAAAAGATTGATTCACAATTTGGTTAAAGAACGACATCTAGTGATGTAGCTGGACAGACTCCTTGATAGTCTATTTAAATCATTTATTGATTTAGTCTAAAGGACTCTATGGCGGTCTAAGTCACGCTCATCACAGGATTGTTCATTTGGTTTTACCCTACACATTATAAAATAGACCGTGTGAACTGTGCAAGAAATTCTCTAATTATGGATGCGCACATAATTATGAAATTTAGTGCACAGAAATCTAGTAAGGTTTATTATGTGTAAGAACCGATAGTGACAAAAATAACAAAATGAGAACGATGTAATGGAGGTACGGTGGACGCACCAATGACGCTTCATATACTTGTATATAAGTGTCCCTCTTACATTGCAAGCATAATGTTATTAAGGTTACTAGAAGTTCAGAAACCTAACCAATATTTTTCGATCTTTTCAACTTCATGTTTTCAATCTCTCACAAGTTTCCTCTAAATAAATTTCGGGACGAAATTTCCTAAAGTAGGGGAGACTGTAACACCTGTGCCTTCACGGCCATCAAACAAATACCAAACCAATGAAATATTGTATTTCATACTTGGGATTTGTAAAAATATGTGTATCATTTGCACATATCAATTTTTGTTCAATTCCAAACTCTAAATCGCTTTCTGGAAGGTTATACGCGCACCGATGCGTAAATATAACCAGTTTAATGCAACAAACACTCCGGAATAGTGACATAGGCTTAACATACCTTAAATAGCCCTTACATAACTTAGAAATAAGTTTTGAAGGCTTTGGTATGGAAAAAACAAGCTAATTCGCTTACAGGGACTAAATTTGACAAACTGCGAAAGTATGCCAATTTGAACTGTAACAGACATTCCAGAACATGACCATAAGTTAAACACACCTTAAATATCCTTTACATAGCTTAGAAATAGGCTTTGAGGGGTTCGGTGTGCTAAAATAAACTTTTGGGTCATTCATGGACTAAAAGTGTCAAAAAGTGCACAAGTTTGCATTTTCGCGCATAACTTACGTTCTGAATACATCTGGACATCCAAAAATTTATGTAAGCATGACTATATTATGCTTTAGTGTTCGCCATAAGAAAAATCCATTCGTTTCGTCATTTGGATCGTTTTTCGCGCTTATGCGCATTCCGTCGTAATTAAGCGAACATCGCGATCGTACGGCCAAACGAACCGACATCCGAGATATTTTTGAGCATGTTTTGAGTTCCGTATACTTTAACTTCATTTTAGAGCCTTGAAATGAGGTTAACGGGGTTCAAACGCATCGAAAAAAGCCTTAAACACGTGCAGGGACCATTCTTGCCACTTTTGAAACATTTCTGAATCAGGGGAGTGCTAGCGTAGCGCGACTGCCTCATGCCTTGGCAGTAGCGCTACGCGACTGCCTAACCTGACCAGATTCAGTGTTTTAACATCTGATTCCAGCTGTTTCGTTCACAACCACACATTCCCATGAGTCTAGTCAGATGATAAGGATGGATTTTTAGTCACCATAAGGTCCCGACACTTGTACGGGTGGGATTAAGGCACGTTTTCCATGAAACGATCTTAACGGTGGACCGAAAACTATATATACCCATCCACCCCCATTGCATTTCTCACTAGAATTCTGAATTTGAGAGCTCTAAGTTGAAACCATTGTTTCATACCTGAGTTCTTGGATCGGGATTAGCATTCGGGGACCCTTCGTAAGTATTCTTTCGTTCTTTTCCTTATTTTTACTGCTTTTCGAGTCAGAAAGTCAAACTTTGTTTGACTTTCAGCGTTGACCAGTAATGGTCAATGCGAAGTTCGTTTGAACTTCGCAACGTGAGTGTAATCACGTTGGTTATAGTCCCTTGGGACTATGCCCACTGATTACCACGTTGTCTAGGGTCGTAGGGTAGGCGATCTAATAAATCGCCTATACCTTCGAACCCGACCCAGTTTGGTCGATCATTAGGATCCGACCAAATACATTAGGTGACCCTATTATAGGGCATAACCTTCCGAGGTTATACCCTATGGTCACATCGTTTAAGTAGTTGTATGATAGGTAGTTTATATGCCTTAGATAAATTACCAGAATACCCTTTTAATGTATAATTGGTAATTAAGCATATGTAACCTAAACTTTTGTCACATAACTGATTATGTAACATGTTTAGGCATATAACACCTGTCATAGGACTAGTTAGACGGTCCGAACGCGTTTCACGCGCACGACGCGTTAAAGTAGCATAAGTTACCTTAATGGGTCGCGATGGGTCGATAATACTTAGGTTAAGTTTCATTTAGTATGTAGGCTTTGTTAAACCATATCATATGAGTTCCTACACTCATTTGGTTTACAAACCCTCCTGCTACCCAGTCTTCCGATTTAGGTCCGGGTTAATTATGTAGTTACCTATATTAGGTACCGTTTGATTTCCGGGACTCCTCTAGCTTACTTGGTAGTTGTTCAAGACCTCCAAGCATTCTCAGGCGAGTACATTTTCCCCTATTTTACTGTTTTCAATTGTTTTGGGGTGACTCATATGTGCTGAATGTTTTCGATGTTATAACGATGGTTTCAAAAACAATTAAGGCGATTTATACAAAACTAATAACGATTTCATAAAGTGAACAAACTTGTTGGTTGTAGTTACATAACAAATGACATTCATTAGCAATGATCAAGCCGACCAGTATTAGGTTATGGTACCATAGGATCTGACAAATCCCGTTATTTACTACACCCGTGGTTATGTGTGGGTATGGTAGGTAGCGACTGAATCTGTAATTGTTAACTTACCCTATGGAGGTTTGTTAATACGAAAACGAGAAGCGACGAAAACGAGAAGCGACGAAAGTCACGAAGGTTTGAATGTTATTAGCGAGACGACCTTATAAGTAGTTTCACGACCTAAAACGAATTAAACGATTTACGATTGGTTTTCACACGATGTTTTAACGATTGGGTAAACGATTGGCTTCAAAGCGATATACGATATTATTTTGGTTATACATATTACATGATTTACATTTGGGCATGAACATTACTTTGGTGGTTTGGTTTGGATTAAGTGATTAAGTAACAATGCATATGGAATATGATACAAGCATGGTGGATACGCCGCTGGTACTTCCTATATATAAGTGTTTGTATGGTATTACATATTGTAGCGTTATTTGAATCATTTCAGTTTGAGACATAGAACATTTTATACAAGTAACATACTTTTCACAAGACATTTATTTACAAACAACTTATCTTATACAAACTCATTTTACATGGTTATTCATTTAATCATGCATTATTCTCTTATTTATACATATCACCTAAACTTATCATTGTTTTTCAAATAATTTACTAAAACAAATGTTTTTGGGTTAAGAGTCATGGCTACGAGGTTTTACAAATTATAACCCGCTTGATTTGAGTTGGTTAATTAAGTTGCAATATTATACTCTTTTCAAAACAAGGTTTTTAAATAAAGTATTGCAACGTCGAAACTAGCCATGATTTCGACACTCCTACAAAACCTATGTACTCGCCAGCATTTCTTTGCTGACCTCGTTTTCACATATGTTTCAGGTATTGTTGAATGATATCGATTGATAAGATGCATGCTCACATAGGACTGGACAAGGCCTTAGTGACTCAATAACAATGATAGACTATGTTTAAATAGTGTATTTAGATTTCAAGACGATGAAATTATTCAATGATTAATAAAACGAAACACTTTTTGGTATCCATGGTTATGAAACATTAATTCTGTTGCAACACGCCCCGATGTTTCCGCCGCGATTTGTTGTTTTACGCGGTCGGGGTGTGACATATACCAAGTGATTACCACGTTGACTAGGCGTAGTGACGAGTCGTAGTTTCGGCCAAAATGCGTGTTTATGCGTATTTTGTAACCAAACTACTCTTGGGTATCAAAACCGTTTGTTTTGATATCAAAAAACATGTTTTCTAACTTAACTAAACATGTTTTAGCATGTTTAGCTCGTCACTTTTAGATTAGTGCTTGTGTAGAGTCGTAAGTCAAGCGGACTAAACACTCGCTTAGACTTTCGAACTCGACCCATTTGGTCGATCATTAGGATCCGACCAAACATGTTTAGTGACCATAGTTGCATAGGGAATAACCTTCTAAGGTTATACCTTATGGTCGCTTAGGTTTAATTAGTTGTATGATAAGTAGTTTATATGCCTTAGGTAAATGACCAAAATGCCCTTTTCATGCATAATTGGTAATTAAGCATATGTAACATAAACTTTTGTCACGTAACTGATTATGCAACATATTTAAACATGTTTAGGCATATAACACTTGTCATAGGACTAGTTAGACGTCTCGAATGCGCTTTTGCGCGCACGACGCGTTAAAGTAGCGTAAGCTACCTTAATGGGTCGCAACGGGTCGAAAGCACTTAGGTTAGGTTCCGATTTAGGATGTAGGCTTTGTTAAACCATATCACATGAGTTCCAACACTCATTTGGTTTACAAGACCTCATTCTGTTCAATCTTCCGATTTAGGCGTCAATTGTTTGACTAGTGATTCGATTACTAGGTGCTGTTTGATTTCTCTGGTTTGCTCGAGTTTGTTGAAGTTCTATTGATTGAGGATACTTTGCACTTCATGTGAGTACATAGTTCCCCTATTTTACTGTTTTCAATTGTTTTGGGGTGATTCGTATGTATCAAAATGATTTTCGATATTATAACGATGATTTCAAAAACGATTAAGATGGTTTATACTAAGCTAATAACGATTTTCAATAAAGTGAATAAACTTGTTGGTTGTAGTTACATAACGAATGACATTCATTATCATTGATCAAGCCGACCAGTATTAGGTTATGGTACCATAAGATCTGACAAATCCCATTATCGTACTGCACCCATGGTTATGTGTGGGTTAAGTGGGTAATGACTGAATCTGAATGTTAATTTACCCATTTGGTGGTTTATTAATGCGAGAGCGAGATAGTCGAGTCACGAAGGTTTGAATGTTATTAGCGAGGCGACCATAAATAGTTTTCACACTTAAAACGAGGATGATTTAAACGATTTAAATGATTTAAACGAATTAACGATTTGGGAACGATTCATACAAGATTAAACGAGTTGGATAAACAATTGATTTTTGGTTAAGTGTTTAGATAACGGGACGGGTGTAATATGGTGAAAACATGGTAGATACGCCGCTGGTACTTCTTATATATAAGTGTTTTCAACATGTTACATACCGTGGCGTTATTTAGTTCACTTGGGTAAACGATTTTGAAACGATGTCACATAACGATGTTTTCGAAAGGATATAAACCATACGAGTTTTATTAACAAGTTAATACGAGATGTTTTACAATTTGCTTTACTAAAACAAATGTTTTTGGGTTAAGAATCATGGCTACGAGGTTTTATAAACTATTTTTTTGGGTAAAGGGTTACCCCGGTGATTCTATATATCAACAAACCAAATAATACAAGTAGCGTGGAAAACCCCCACTAGTTCAAACATGGGACACCCCCATGAAAGTAAGCCCGGAAAACAAAAACAAAAAGCCAAAAACATCAAACAAGACAACTAGACTATAATCTAGAAAAAAACAAACAAACTTAATCAGCCTCCATCATCGTCCAAATGGTTTGAATAAATCCCCCAAGATTCCAACAATCTTCGAACATTAGTGCTCTCCTTAAACTTAACCCCTATTAGCTTATATCGAACCGTCTGCAAGATTAAATCACTCAGAACGTCTGGAGGTCTCGTCTGGTTCTTGAAAATTCTGGTATTGCGTTCTTGCCAAACAAAATAGATCGCAGCTGCTACTATAAGCCGACTGATGAAATTAATCGCTGATTTCGAATTGGCACGAACCGCTAGCCAGTCTACAATATCTTCCCATACTGAAGGAACAGTATTCATACCCCCCTTACCACGAACCTTGATCCAAACTTGAGTCGAGTAGTTACAATAAAAAAACAAATGATTATGAGAGTCAGTATCCGCGTAGCACAGAAGACAACACATCATATTCATATTTTTCCTTCTCGACAAATTCCACTGCAGAATTTTATCTTGAGTTAGGAGCTTACGACATATCACCAACCACATGAAGAAAGCATGCTTCGGAATACAATGTGAGAACCATACAAGTTTAACCCAATCAACCTCCTCGGCTCGATGTCTAATATAGTGCCAAACCCGAGAAGATGAGTGTTCAGCTAGATCATTGCCACCCTTCCACAAGAGCTGATCAGAACGATTAGAATCCAGACGAACGTTATCAAGCTGAATTAAGGCAGGAAAAATATCCCTCCACGCCACAGGCCACCTCCAAACCCCGTTATCATGAATCTCCTGAACTATAGAGTTAAGAGAAAACCTTGCATTTGAGATGGTTCTGGGAGTCAAAAAATTACCAAGCGGACCTAAATGACTCCACCAATCAAACCAAGCTAATGTGTTGCTTCCATCAGCCAACTTAGACCAGATAAAATCTCTAATAAGAGGCCTAAGCTGTAATAACTTCCGCCAACTACAACAACTAGATGCCACTGCCTTGCAAATCCAGAAACTATTCCCTTTGAGCCTATACGAGTGAACCCAAGCCACCCACAGAGAGTCACGTCTAACCAGAATGCTCCAAATGTGAGAAATCATAAGCGCTTTATTTACATCCCCAATTCTGCGAATACCTAACCCACCCTCATATTTAGGAACACAGATTGATTTCCAAGAAGCTTTGGCCTTCCCCTTATGAAACAAACCATCCGATGAGCACAAAAAGTTACGCAGTTTAGCTTCCAATTCAAGAATGATCCGATTCGGAAGGATAAAAACAGAGGACCAGAAGATATGCATTGACAAAAGAACCGAATTCACAAGCTGTAATCTACCTGCAAAGGAAAGAAGCTTATTCTTCCATTTGGAAATCCGTTGATCCAATCTTTCAACAAGAATACTGCAATCTTTATACAGAAGACCAGAAGAAATAAGAGGAACTCACAAGTATTTAACCGGCAAAGACCCTTCAACAAAAGGCATAATGCTCAAAATATGATTTTTAACATGAGAAGGCACATTACAGAAAAACCCCGTGCTCTTTGGAATACTAGGAACTAACCCAGACATACTTGTAAAATTTGAAAGAGACGTCATAATACATTGAACCG
Source organism: Helianthus tuberosus (assembly GCA_030545235.1). Lineage (NCBI taxonomy): Eukaryota > Viridiplantae > Streptophyta > Magnoliopsida > Asterales > Asteraceae > Helianthus > Helianthus tuberosus. The sequence goes on from CM060360.1 coordinate 104,566,083, forward strand.
AGCTAATGTGTCCTCTAGCAAACAAGAATAAATCATCCGCAAAACATAGATTGATAATCCGCTGCTTCTCACATTTATTGTGAAATTTAAAAGACTTATCAATTCGAGCAGCTCGCTGAAGAATGCAAGTCAAAATTTCCATAACCAGCATAAATAGATAAGGAGAAAGAGGATCACCCTGTCGAAGACAACGCTTGCCCTTGAAATAGCCATGCACATTACCATTAACACACAAAGAATACGATGTTGTTGTAACACACACCATAATCCAATCGACCATCTTAACATTGAATCCGAACCCAATCAAAACCTGTTTCAAGAAACACCAATCAACCGTATCATAGGCTTTCTGAATATCTACCTTAAAAGCACAACGAGGGGGGCCCGTATGTCTATGATAGTTGTGTAGTAACTCTTGGGTGAGAAGGATGTTGTCTGAGATTTTTCTGCCAGGAACAAAAGCAGATTGGTTTATACTAACCACTTGATTAAGAACATCCTTTATACGATCCACAATAATCTTACTCGCACATTTAAATAGGACGTTACAACAAGCTATTGGCCGATAATCAGTAACTAAAACCGGAGAGGAATTCTTCGGAATAAGAGCAAGAAGGGTATGATTAATCTGACCGAGTTGAAAAAATCAATAATAGCCAAAGAAACATCTCCTCCTACTATCGGCCAGACGGCCTTAAAAAATGCAGCAGAGTAGCCATCCGGACCTAGGGCCTTGTCATTACCTATAGAAAACATGGCTTTCTTTACCTCCTCCACCGTGACCGGACGAATCATATGAGAAGCATCAGTCGGGTTCACATGCTTAGTAAAGAGATCAGGAGTAGGATACAAAGATAGATTATCTTGGCATCCCAAAAATATCTCATAGTGTTTAACAAATGCATCTTGAACCGCCTCTCCTTCATATTCCACCCCATTCATGTCCCGAACCACTTGAATTCTACATCTATGGTTCCTGCTTTTAACAGTAGCATGGAAATAAGCAGTGTTTGCGTCTCCAGCTCTTAGCCACTCCATCTTAGCTTTTTGCTTTAAAAATCTTTCTTCATCAAGAGAAGCAACTTGAAGATCAGAGTTTAATTTCGTTTCTAGAGCTCTAAGATCCGCATTCATAGGGTCTTGATCAATTTTAGACTGAATGTCATTTAAACTATCACGGATGTCAGCAACCTTCTTGTGGAGATTACCCTGCTTAAAAAGTAAGGCACGTAATGGGCTCTTTAATAGCCTAAGTTTATTGACAACCCGAAATTGATGAACTCCACTAATGTTATCCTCCCAAGTATTCTTCACAATTTTAAGGAAATCCGGTTTATGAATCAAAAAAATTACAAATTTAAAAGGCTTACCCTTGTCAGGATTAGCTCGATTCATAGTTAGGACACACGGTGAGTGGTCCGACAACCCATAAGGGTGAAAAACAGCCACTGAGTTAGGAAATTCAGCTACAAACGAAGTATTGCCCATAATACGATCAATTTTCTTGAGTAAACCAACACCCTTTTTTGGCTTCTGGTTCCATGTAAAGTGAAGACCAGACTGATTAATATCCATCACCTCAATATTCGCCACACAAGCCTGAAAAATCCCGCATACCCGTAGAGATGGCTGACACACCCATAGACTTATCCTCTAAATGTAAAGCAGAATTGAAATCGCCCATGACAAGCCTCGGCTTATCACCCACCAGCTGCTTATGATAAGAAAGATGAGACCAAAGATCATGACGAGTAACATAGTAATTCACCGCATACACCACTGAACAATAAAGCCACTTCTTATCCTCTTTAACAAACAATTGAATGTGCATTACTTGCGCTGTTTGAGATAAAACCATCACATCAAAGATCTCTGGATCCCAACCTATAATTATACGGGTACCTCTATCACACATACCCCCATTCGAAGTCCAATCCTAGTGACGAAAAACCAACTTACACACCTTACTAAGTTTATTAACTTCAACATGGGACTCAAGAATAGCACAAAAACTTAGTTTACTATCTTTAACTACAGAACGAACCTCTTTTTGTTTTAGAGGGCGGTTCAAACCCCTAATATTCCCGAAAGCAAGACTAACCATTGGTAACCCCCATACTAGGAGTGCTTGCCCCTTTATTTTCTTTAGGATTAAGAGTACCTTCCATCATAAACTCATTCGTTTCATTGTAAACCTCCACTACCTCTTCATCATCCGAAAGTTGTTGATCACCTCCTCCATCTTTACTACTCTGTCCCGTCTCCACGTTATCAGCAAAGTTTAAAACATCAAAAGGATTCGAAGTTATAACCGAGTGAAGCTGATCCGAGTTACTAACAGGCTCCTTCGGCTTAGGTCCAATGGGCCTATATTCAAATTTCGGCTTCTGCTTATTAACTGGGAAACCTACCTTCCGGGCTACTTTCTTGGCATGCACACCCATATACCCTTCATCATCGACAACCGGTTTCTTATCATGTCTTTGATTGTGCTCAAGGGGCTTAAAGACTTATCTCCATTGGATTGTTTAGCCATCTTCCTCATATCATCTGTGTGGCCAAACACACAACAATGGGAGCACCTATGCGGGTTCCATTCATATTCAACATACATGGTTTCCTTAACATATCCGTCACCTTCTAGCTCCGGAACAGCCATGGTTATTTCCTCTTTAAGCTTCTTTTCAGCCGACACTTCAATCAAGGCCCTAGCATAACTGCTTCGGCCCCAGGAATCCAGACACATCGATGTGGTATAAGAATCAAGAAGCTTTGGCTCACCAATCGCTGTAGCAATCAAACTCAGTCCATCCTCTGTATAAGCCGCTAGAGGAACCTCATGAATTTTCACCCAAATCTGCATATTCTTCACCTCCTTTTTAACCAGTTTAGTGCTTGGACTCCACTCGCATAAAAAAAGAGGTTGAGATCTGATTATCCAAGGTCCTCCATTTAGAGCAGCCATCATACCCGTGTTTTTTTTTTTGGGTAAAGGGTTACCCCGGTGAATCTTATTAAAAAACAATAAGCACAATAGTGCAACTGAAATGTTACACCCCCTCTAGACTTGACATGCCAAGACTAGAGAAAAAAAAAAGAAAGCAACCAAAGACGCCCAACACAACCAAAGACACGACTAAACAGACATAGCCCGGCCCAGCCTATACAACCCATTACAGACACGCACAACTATCTAGCCAGGATCGAAATCCAAGTTACTGCTAGGAATGTTCCACTTCCGAAGGAGACTTCTGTTCGCAAATCCCTGTTTGAATTTGAAGGTCATAAGGCGCATACGAACAATTTTAATGATCTCCTATGATAAGACTATCGCCGTACGTTGATTCCGAGTGAAAAGCCTCGAGTTCCTTTCTTGCCAAACGAAGTAAGATGCTGCTGCAACCACCAACCTGCTCACAACATTGACTGGTTGTCGGATAGAGTTTTGATCCATCCAATCCATAATATCAACCCATCGGCAACTAACATCAACCATATTAGCCAATTCCCTAATACCATACCACACCTACATAGAATACGAACATTCAAAAAATAGATGGTCCCTCGAGTCTCGGTCATGATGACATAAAGGGCAACACATGAGATTCAGGTTTGTAGCACTACCCGCCTCCCAAATGGACATTCTATCCTGAGTTTTCAATTTATTTCTAATGACCATCCACAAATGAAACGAATACCTTGGGATGCATTGTTTAAACCAAACCATATTTATCCATGAAACGACATTCTCACGATAGCGAATATTGTTCCATACCTCCCACGAAGAAAAGTGACATGATTTTCCTTCAGAATTAATCCAAATCAGCCGATCCTGCGTGTCTTGAAAAACCGGAACATGAAGATTGATTAGAACTGGGAATAGGTCATACCAAGCAACCGGCCACCTCCAATTACCACTAGAATCAACCATATCCGCAACAGAAGATTGCAGGTTGAAGCCTGCATTTGCAATGGTTCTCGGACTAATATGAGCACGGAGAGGACAAGCACTACACCAAGTGTCGCTCCAAACGTTCACAAAAACGGACGGATTAACTCACGCATAGCAAGGATTTTCCTCCAACCCCAAGTCATACGACCACGACAAGGAATCTCCCAAAAGCTTCTCCCTTTGAGCTTATGGATATGAATCCATTGAACCCAAAGAGACTTTCTGTTCACCATAATACTCCAAATATGATTCGAAATTAGAGCTTTGTTGACATCAGCAATGCATCGAATTCCCAGCACACCCTCGTTCTTTGGAAGACAAACCAGCTTCCAAGCAACCTTGGCCTTGACATTCGGCTGGTTCTTACCAGACCATAAAAAAGCACGCATACGTCTTTCGAGATCCGTCACAATTTTAGCTGGCAATAGAAAAACTGTGGCCCAATAGATGTGCATAGCAAAAAGAACGGAATTAACTAGCTGCAATCTACCTGCAAAGGATAAAGATCTCGTCGTCCAGTTATCAATCTTCTTGTCCATTCTTTCAACCAGAATTTTACAATCCTTGTAAGAAAGTTTAGAGGATATTAAAGGAACTCCCAGGTAGCGAACAGGCAGCGAACCCTCTCTAAAAGGCATAAAATGAAGAATTTCCTGCTTGACCAACTGAGGCACATTGCCAAAAAAGACCGTACACTTCGGCATACTTGGGACGAGACCCGAGAGCTTCGAAAACTGCTGAAGAGTATCCCTAACCACTTTGACCGAGGCGACATCACCATTCACAAAGATGAATTGATCATCCGCAAGTGAGACATTAATAATCTTTTGTTTTTTACAGTGAAGATGGTACCTGAAAGCAATACTGTTACGAGCTGCATCTTTTAAAAGAAACGATAAGACCTCCATCACCAATGTAAACAAATAGGGGGATATCGGGTCACCCTGCCTCAACCCTCTTTTACCTCTGAAATAACCATAAAGGTTACCATTAATGCTCAACGAATAAGACACCGTGGTAACGCAAACCATGATCCAATTCACCATCTTCTGGTGGAAACCAAAAGCATGCAGGATACTTTCAAGAAAAGACCAGCTTACCGTGTCATAGGCCTTCTGTATGTCTATCTTGAATGCACACCTCGCTGGGCCAATCCTCAAATGATAGTTGTGCATTAATTCCTGGGTAAGTAAGATATTGTCTGAAATTTTCCTACCCGGAACAAAAGCCGACTGATTAATATCAACTAGAATATCCAGACTACCTTTAATTCTATCTGTTAAGATTTTACTAATGCATTTATAGATCACATTGCAACACGAAATCGGCCGGTAATCAACCACAGAGTTGGGAGTAGGAACTTTCGGGACAAGAGCAATTATCGTATGGTTAATTTGCTGCAATAACTTACCATTATCAAAAAAATCCAAGATGGCTTTAGTAATCTCATCCCCCACAATTTCCCAAGAGTTTTTAAAAAATGCCGAGGTGTACCCAACCGGACCCGGAGCCTTATTTTCACCTATAGAGAACATTGCATTTTTAACCTCCTCCCGAGTAACTTGACGAACCATATTACTAGCAGCAAATTGATCCAGAACATTAGGAAAGGTAACATTACTAGGTAATGCGTCCACCTGATCCTGTGTACCCAAGAATGCAGAATAGTGAGAGACCAGAACCCCATACACATTATGTTGGGTTTTGTACATGTTTATCAAAGCTAATTTTATCCGAATAAAATTAAAACGCAGCGGAATAAGGATTTAAAACATGTTACTTTACAAGATTTAAAACTCTTTTAAATGCAAAAACCCAAAATCGGATCCATATATGACATACATGCTATCAAAATACAACCATAGGGTGTTTGAGAGTTCAACCTTTCTTTGGAGCAAGGAAATGGAAGATGATGATGAATCTTGAATGGTAGCTTCCAAACGAGAAAGCCTAAAGCTAGTATACCCGAAAGCTCCAACAAACACCTTGAGATTGCTAGGATTTCTACACTTGAAGCTCACAAAATTCCTCTAAAAACAGCTCTTGGCCGAAAATATTAGAGAGAAATAGGAGTTCTTACACTTGAAAAAATGTTATCTCATCTATGAGAGAGAAGGTTGCATCTTTTTAAAATCAAGTGCCTTGTAAATATAAAAGTTTGCATGTAATTTTAGTGGTTAAAACCTCTTGGGAAGAGCCATAGGGGGCGGCCCAAGCCACCTCCCTTTTCACCCAATCAAAAAATTTAGGCTTGTCTCCATGTCTTTAACTTAAGTATTTATAACTTTTATAAAACTTAATATAACATTTTATAAACAATATGCAACCTTTTAATTATTATTTAACCTATTAAATAACAAAATAAAATATTCTCTCAAAAATAAATTATCCATATAATTTATTAGTTTGTCAAGTGTAATTATTTAGAAAACCAATTTCTAAATATTCTAAGTGTTAATATTTATTTGTTTGATCATATCATAAATAAATATTGTAGGTGTTTGTCTAGCTTGTTATTGGGTATGACCCGACTTGGATCATAACGTACTAGCCACATCAATTTAATATATGTGTCTTGGGCATACAGAGTCCAACAATCTCCCACTTGCACAAGATACATAGAAGATATCATGCAAGCAGTAAATGACGCCTAACAACGGTTTACTACCCCTAATACGTATGACGAAGTGCCATTCAATAACATCATCCCCTTCAAGTCCCTTACTTGAAAATGATTTAGGTGAATCTATCATTTATCCTTTCGTTACAGATGTTATGTCAAATCCAGAGACACAGTGTGATCATTCTCTGTTGATTTAACTTAAGCAGGCCTTAGACATCTTACTCTCAACGAATAAGAGGAACAAATCCCTTCTTGACTACATACGTCTCTCACAATCACCTCATACCATACCTGAGCTTAGCCTTATGTACTATCTTATTACAGACAGCGAAGAACTAAGTCAAGGCATAATATTTGGTGAATATCAAGACCCAATATGTATCTCAGGTCAGAGGATACTATGATATTCGCCTTTGCTCAAATTTACTTATGATCAATCATAAATGATTCCATGCAGTAACATTTGAGAGCGGGCCAGTCCAATATTTGTATCCCACAAATATCTATGAACTTTGGCAGCAACACTTTGCTCTATATTCATACCTAATGAATATCCACCAATCCAAGTTCATAATAGTCTTACATTCATATTTGTTCCCACAAGTATGATCGACTACGGACATTTAGAATAATTAATTTATTCACGGATTTAAACATGCTAAAATGGAACATAACTCAAAATACCATAAAAGAGTTAAAATAACAATTGTTCCAATATCCAAATACAAAATAGATCAAATCCAATCACTAGAATACCGAAGTCCTAAGGCACAAGTATGACCCTCATGTTTTGGCCGTTCAAGGAGCTTCGTGAGTGGATCCGCAATGTTTTGATCGGTGTGAACTTTGCGAATACATATCTTTCCTTTTTCAACCTCATCCCTTATGTAGTTGAATCTCCGCTCAATGTGCCTAGTCTTTTGATGTGCACGAGGTTCCTTGATTTGAGCAATCGCACCCTCGTTATCACAAAAGATCTCTAGGGGGTCTTGAATGGTAGGGACTACCCCTAGGTCAGCAATGAACTTCTTTAACCACGCAGCTTCTTGTGCTGCCAATGAGGCGGCGATGTATTCTGATTCTGTAGTGGACAATGCTACAACATCCTGCTTCGAGCTCTTCCAAGAGACTGCAGCTCCATTCAAAATGAAGACATACCCAGATTGTGATCGAGAACCATCTCGATCAGTTTGGAAACTCGCATCCGTGTAACCTTTTACAACGAGTTCCTCTTCACCAGATCCATATATTAGAAACATATCCTTAGTCCTCCTAAGGTATTTCAATATGCTCTTAACAGCCATCCAATGACTGTTACCTGGATTTTGCTGGTATCTACTTGTCATGCTTAAAGCGCATGACACGTCCGGTCTGGTGCATATCATCGCGTACATTATGGATCCTATAGCAGACGCATATGGGATTCCTTTCATTCTTTCTTGCTCATCCTTTGAGCTTGGACATTGAGTCACATTCAATATTGTCCCCTTTTGAATAGGTACCAAACCTTTCTTAGAGTTCTCCATCTTGAACCTTTTCAAGACCTTGTCAATGTATGCACTTTGGTTTAAACCTATCAAGCGCCTTGATCTATCCCTATAGATCTTTATTACCAAAATATAGGCAGCTTCTCCAAGATCTTTAATGGAAAAACATCTTCCAAGCCATGCTTTTACACCTTCCATGGTTGGAATGTCATTTCCAAATAGTAGAATGTCATCGACATACAATACTAAGAAAGTGATGGTGCTCCCACTAGCTTTCTTATACACACAAGCTTCATCGCCGTTCTTGATGAACCCAAAATTCCTAATCTCTTCATCAAAACGGTGATTCCAACTTCTCGATGCTTGTTTCAATCCATAGATTGATTTCTTTAACTTGCACACTTTGTTAGGATGTTTTGGATCGACAAAACCTTCAGGCTGAACCATATAGACATCTTCATCAAGATATCCATTGAGGAAAGCCGTTTTGACATCCATTTGCCAAATCTCATAGTCATAATATGCAGCTATGGCAAATAATATCCTAATCGACTTTAGCATTGCCACTGGCGAGAAGGTCTCATCATAATCAACCCCTTGAGTTTGAGTGAAACCTTTTGCTACAAGTCTCGCTTTATAAGTATCCAAGTTACCATGCATATCTGTTTTCTTCTTGAAAACCCACTTACTTCCAACTACTTTGGAGTTAGGAGGTGGCACAACCAATTCCCAAACTTGGTTGTCATACATGGATTGCATCTCTACGTTCATAGCCTTAAGCCATTTGTCGCAATCGGACTTCGACATTGCATCATGGTATGTGGTTGGTTCATCTGAATCTACCACATAGCATCCATTCATGAAATATCCATATCTTTCAGGTGGATTACTAATTCTACCAGATCTGCGAACGTTTTGTGTATGTTGATCAACCATTTGATCATTTTCAATAACCTCTTGTTGAATGCTAGTATCAACCAAACGTGTATCGGCTTATGGTTCTTGATCCTCATCAATTTCCACTGTTCTACTAGTTCCTTCCATAAGGAACTTATCCTCCAAGAACTTACCCTTTCGAGCAACAAATACCTTTTGTTCTGTTGGATCGTAGAAATAATATCCTATATCATCTTTAGGATATCCTACGAAGATACACTTAATGGATCGTACTTCTAACTTGTTTGGGGTGTATTGCTTCACATAAGCATCAAAACCCCATACCTTCAAATATGATAATGATGGAACCGTTCCATGCCATATTTCAAAAGGTGTCTTATCCACTTTCTTGGTTGGGGCCATATTTAATATACGAGCCGCGGAGAGCAAAGCGTAACCCCAAAATGATAGAGGCAATGTGCTTCTAGCCATCATTGATCGAACCATATCCAATAGAGTTCGATTCCTCCTCTCAGACACACCATTATGTTGTGGTGTTCCAGGTGGAGTAAGTTGTGAGATGATCCCACAACTCCTAAGATGATCTTGAAAAGCATCACTTAGGTATTCACCTCCTCTATCGGAACGAAGAACTTTGATTGTCTTGGTGAGTTGATTCTCTACTTCGTTTTGGAGGATTTTGAACGTTTCAAAAACTTCATCTTTGTGTCTTAGCAAGTACACATAACCATAACGACTGAAGTCGTCGGTAAAGGTTACGAAGTATCTATCACCATTCCTAGTCATTGGCTTAAAAGGACCACATACATCCGAATGTATGATGCCTAATAAATCTTTTGCCCTTTGGTTTGTGCCACTAAAGGGTTTCTTGGTCATTTTATCTTGTAAACAAGATTCACATGTATCAAATGAACCAATTTCATTTGTTTCCAAAAGACCATTCTTTTGAAGTGTTTGCATGCGATTTCTGTTTATATGACCAAGACGACAATGCCAAAGATAGGTCTCATTCAAATCCATTTTGAGTTTCTTGGTGTTTGCTTGGTACATCGAATTATCAAATGATGTATTATCATGAACCAATTCATAAATACCATTTGAAGGCGTAGCTTTAAAGTAGAACATGTCATTCATCAAAGCATAAATTTCATTGTTCACAAACTTCAAATCAAATCCATATTGTCTTAAAAGGGAAACAGAAATAATGTTCCTAGTCAAACTAGGAGCATACAAAACATTTTTCAAACAAATTTCCAAACCACTTGGAAGTTTTAAAACATAGTCTCCTTGGGCTTCAACTTGAACCTTCGCTCCATTGCCCGTGAAGAGACTAGTGTCTCCCTTCTTGTAATGCTTATTTCTTTTGAACCCCTGCAACGAATTGCAAATATGAGTTCCACATCCGGTATCTAATACCCATGTGTTAGAAGAAATAACATTTAGATCAATATGTATCATAAAGATTGTACCTGAGGTTTGCCCTGCATCCCTCTTGTTTTTCAACTCTTTGAGATAGGTTGGACAATTCCTTTTCCAATGCCCTATCTCTCCACACTTAAAGCATGGATCGCTCTTAGCAACCTTTGCCTTCTTCTCTTTTGGTTTTGGTGGTTCTGCTTTAGCCTTTCTTTTTCCCTTCCCTTTGACGTGCCCCTTTACTTTGGCAACATTTGCCTTGGAGTCGGAGTGATGTCCCTTCTTGCCTCCCTCATTGATCGTTAGAACGGGTAAAGCCTTTTTACCCATTCCCGCTTCGGCCGTTTTGAGCATTGCATGAAGCTCACCAATGCTCTTGTCCCATCCATTCATGTTATAGTTCATAACAAAGCTTTCAAATTTCTTTGTTAAAGAGTTGAGGATCAAATCCGTAGCCAACTCTTTAGAGACGGGACAATTGAGCCTCTCGAGGCAATCAATGTGGCTTTTCATTTTAAGGACATAAAATGAGACCGATTGTGTTTCCTCCATTTGACATGCATGAAGCGCTCGAACCGTTTCGAAGCGTTCTACCCTTGCTTGTTGTAGGAACATTTCCTTTAATTGGGTAATCATGTCGTATGCCCCATGATGTTCAAAGTCCTTTTGAATCTCGGAATCATAGTTCCCAACATGAGGCAAGAGGCTTGCATGGAGTCCTCGGTATACTTAACCCAATTATTATAGGCTTCTTCATCTTCCTCGTCAGGTTGATCAGGAATAGGATCGTCCAACACATAGGATATCTTCTCTTGCTTGAGAACAATTCTCAAGTTTCGAAACCAATCCATGAAGTTGTTATGGTTGAGAAGATCCTTTTCAAGGATGGTTCTTAGTGATAGGTTACGGACGGTTTGGGTAATCGGGTTTGCATTGTTAGCGGCCATCTACAAAATTTAACAAAGTTCAATTTTAGTATTTTCGATATTATTAAAATTTTAATCATTAATACCCTTTTAACGTCTCATAGACAATTAATAATTAAAATCTAGAACCCAACGTTACATTTAAATATTGGTTAGGTGACCTTTATCCCATTATTTAAATTAACAAGGTAGTCAACGTTTGACAATTGCAACCCTTTGCAACTTCTAGCCATATGGGATCGGTTAAACATCTTTATGTTTAGTTGGCATGTTTAATCCCATCAACACCTTTTGTTCCCCATGCTTCGGTGACCCTAAGTTCATGGTTTCCAAATCAAGTCGTCCAACTTACACACACGTGTGAGTTTATACACATAAGTGGTTAGGTGACCTTTATCCCACAAACATGGTAAACCCACCTCAAATATACAAGTTTCCTCAAATGTGGTTAGGTGACCTTTATCCCACAAAGAGTTCCCAAGTAATTTGAGTGTTGTATAAAAGGATGGTGTTTGACTTGTTTTATAAAAGGGATTTTTATTTTTCAAAATTCTAGTTTAGAAAAATTTTATGTACCATATATTTGCATGCATTCAAATCAATGGTACTTTAGTGAAAACCAATTTTCAAGGTTCTTTTAATAAAACCCATTTTATTATAAAATCATTAATTTTTAATAAAACCTTTTATTAATCGTTTTAATGATTTTGTAAGAACCAATTTTAAGCTTGTTATGAGTTATTAGTTGTTAAGTATGCATATCCAAATATCATCCAAACAACCATAAATAAAATATAACCATACAAGCACACAACACATATGTTAAAAGGTGCATAACCAAAGCCAACTATTTTGATCACACTTGTTAGCCAAAACAAGTGTGTCAAAAGGTCCTTCCTAAAGGGTGAATATGGACACAAAAAAAGGTGTCGGTGAACTCCCACTTGATCCCGCATCCAAATGCTTCAAGTCTTCATCTTGTGTTGTGATTTCTTCACATTTTTGAGCTTCCAAATGTCTTTTAAATTTAGCTCCAAACTCCTTTGGACTTCAAAAATGTGTTTTGTTTATCGGGCTAAAATCCCGTTAAGAACTATGAAGTCCTTTTTGCCCGAAATTGGCAAAAACCAAAACCGCATTTTTGTGTGCATCTTCTTTTACATAAAAGTATCCTAATACATTTTTCTAGTAAAATAAATGCATCTAATCTATTTACTTACATACCAAATGAAAATAAATAAATTACATATTTTTACAAATGGAAGACAAAATAATAATTATTACAACCCATTGAATAATTAACTAAAATCACAAACACAAACATATTCATACAAGGTTATGGCTAGGTTATGAACACCAAAATATATATCCAAATATATAAAATTCAAGAGAAAAATGGTTTCCTTTTACAACCTTTATTTTTCGGCCAAGAATGAAAAACCGAAAAATGTGGGTTTTTGTCCAAACAAAACAAATCATCAATATGACATAATTTTTTTTTCAAGATTCCTTTATGCATGTAGGAAATAAATCTTGAAAAATAAAAGGAGAACCATGGTTAAAACTTTCGGCCATAGGGTTTAACCAAACCCAAAACCCGAAAATTTTTAAATCCAATGAAGCATGCACTCATATAAGCGGCTCTAGATGCCATTGTTGGGTTTTATACATGTTTATCAAAGCTAATTTTATCCGAATAAAATTAAAACGCAGCGGAATAAGGATTTAAAACATGTTACTTTACAAGATTTAAAACTCTTTTAAATGCAAAAACCCAAAATCGGATCCATATATGACATACATGCTATCAAAATACAACCATAGGGTGTTTGAGAGTTCAACCTTTCTTTGGAGCAAGGAAATGGAAGATGATGATGAATCTTGAATGGTAGCTTCCAAACGAGAAAGCCTCAAGCTAGTATACCCGAAAGCTCCAACAAACACCTTGAGATTGCTAGGATTTCTACACTTGAAGCTCACAAAATTCCTCTAAAAACAGCTCTTGGCCGAAAATATTAGAGAGAAATAGGAGTTCTTACACTTGAAAAAATGTTATCTCATCTATGAGAGAGAAGGTTGCATCTTTTTAAAATCAAGTGCCTTGTAAATATAAAAGTTTGCATGTAATTTTAGTGGTTAAAACCTCTTGGGAAGAGCCATAGGGGGCGGCCCAAGCCACCTCCCTTTTCACCCAATCAAAAAATTTAGGCTTGTCTCCATGTCTTTAATTTAAGTATTTATAACTTTTATAAAACTTAATATAACATTTTATAAACAATATGCAACCTTTTAATTGTTATTTAACCTATTAAATAACAAAATAAAATATTCTCTCAAAAATAAATTATCCATATAATTTATTAGTTTGTCAACTGTAATTATTTAGAAAACCAATTTCTAAATATTCTAAGTGTTAATATTTATTTGTTTGATCATATCATAAATAAATATTGTAGGTGTTTGTCTAGCTTGTTATTGGGTATGACCCGACTTGGATCATAACGTACTAGCCACATCAATTTAATATATGTGTCTTGGGCATACAGAGTCCAACACATTATCACCATTAAATTGGACTCCATGTACATCTTGAATGCTATGGATCTTCGAACAAGCGTTTCTCCTTTTGACACAGTTATGGAAGTATTTTTTGTTCGAGTCACCCGCAGCTAATCACTCCGCTTTAGCTTTCTGTTTGAGGAAACATTCTTCATCATATGAGGCGGCTTGAAACTCTTGAAGACATCTAGATTCAGATTCTCTAAGAGTCATATCCGAAGGATTAGCATCAATAGCCATATGAATCTCATCCAGCTTAGATCTCAGCAACTTGACTCGTTCATGCAAGTTATCTTGCTTGAATAGAAGACGTCTCAACGGGGACTTCAGGAAAGAGAGCTTCTTAACAACCGAAAACATAGTCACACCTTGAACCTCCTTAGCCCATTCATTCGAAACACAATTCACAAAACCCTCCTTGTTCACAAGAAATTGGCAAATTTAAAGGGTTTGGGCCTATTATGCTTAATCGTATGGAAATTAACAATACAAGGCATGTGGTCTGAAACTCGGAAAGGGTGAAATAACACAAACGCATCTAGATAAGTATCTAAAAATTGAATGTTGCCCAATACTCGATCAATCTTCTTTAGAATACCCACACCCTGCTTTGGTTTTTGGTTCCAGGTATATTGCATCCCATGACTTTTGATATCCATTAACTCAGCATGTTGAATACACTGATAAAATTCTCTCATACCGATCGAGATAGTAGACGACCCAGCAAAACAATTGTCCAACGTTAACGCTAAGTTAAAATCCCCTAACACCACCCAAGGCCTATCCTTAACAAACATCTTATGTTTATTTAAGTTTTCCCAAAGATCCCTTCTAGCTTGATATTTATTTTTGGCATAGACAAAAGAGCAGAACAAAGTATTATTATCAGACTTCGAACAGAGCTGCACATGCATAACCTGGTCCGTTTGAGAGATAACCATGAGATCCACCATATTATTGTTCCAGCCTACGATAAATCTAGTGCCTCTAGAACAACAGGAGCCATTTGACGTCCAATCCCACAACCGAAAGACATTCTTACACACTCTATCTAGATTAGACATTGAAATATGTGATTCCAATATAGCACAAACCTGAAGCCTCTTCTCAGCAATGAGCGACCGAACCTCTCTTTGTTTCAGGGGTAGGTTCAAACCCCTTATGTTCCAGACCGCTAAGCTATCCATTAATACCCATTTGACCGGGAGTGCTTGCCCCCTCAGAGTGTTTCCCATTCATATCAGCGTTCATAAAATCTGAAATTTCAGTTTGAAGTTGATCCATGACCCCATCATCATTTTTACTACAACTATCCAAGTTACTAGAAGATGTTCCTCCCATTACAGGATCACCATCTATCATTTGATCATTTGAAAGAGCTGAAAAAGAGTTCCTTAGATTTAAATTGCTCGTAATGACTTTATCACTACCTTGATCCTTATTTCCTTCTCCATCATCATGTTTCGTCCCCGAGGTACTCGGCTTAGATTGGTTAGTCTTTTGTCTATAAATAAATTTTGCTTTCTGCTTCTTTTGTGGGAACCCATATTTCGCGGTTTTCCTAGTATCTGTCACAAAACCCTCATCATCCATAGTCACCTGCTTGGTTTTAACCGTGGGAGCGTTCGGGCATGTAGAGTTAGTATGACCGAACAAACAGCACTCCGAACACCTTTGGGGCTTCCATTCATATTCCACCTTTACTTTTTCAGTAATATAACCCTCCTCATCCAGCTTCGGAATAGCAACAACTATATGTTCTTTTAATTCATTATCAGCCGACACCTCTATCATCGCTCGAGCAAAACTAGTTCTACCCCAATTCTCCATGCACATATCAGCAGTATAACTATCCAATCTTTTAGGTAACCCAACCTTGGACACCAAAAGACTCAAACCATCATCTGTATAAACTGCAATTGGCACATTATGAAACTTAACCCACACAGGGACCGATTTGATCCCCTCCTTCCTAAGGATCACCGACGGGGACCAGATATTAAGGAACAACGGATTTTTCCTGATTAACCAAGGACCCCCCTCAAGCACTTTAGACATACCCTCAGCCGAGTCAAATTTAAAAAAGAAAAAACCATTAGAATTCATCATAAGCCTTGAGAAACCAAATTTGGCCCAAACGTTCTTTGCATAGTATTCAACAACCGGGAATGGCAGCCTACTACCCAAAAAATAACCATACAAGACATTTGTGAAACGCTCTTGAACTTTACGAACAGCTTCCTTAGGGATTACTACGTCAGCATCTTCCAATATATCTTGAGCCTCCATGTGCCTGAAATTAACCTCTCTTTTCTGGTTATGCATAGTGGACGATTTGAGTTTTTCAGCATAAGTGAACGACGATGATCTCTTTTCATTCTGCTCCTCATTACAATCAGGAACCATGATTTTCTCCAACTCATCAATAATGTTAATAACTCTAGGATCTTTCTGCATTACACCTCGACGAGGCAACAAGGGATTCCCATCAATATTCAACGGCTTACTAAATAGGGAGGATTTATCACGCAGATCATGAACATTCGTTGTCCCCTTTGAAGTAATGAAAACATCCTCATGCATTTTTTCTCTAAAGGACTGATACCCTAAATCCTCCAAACCCATATCACGATTTCTTTCCATGCAAGAATACGAACAAAACCCTAGACGGCAGGAACATGCAACGAAAGCGAACGAACAGGAAAAAACAAAACAAAACAAAACCCTCGGCGACAATGGCTACAGAAACCCTAGATGAAAACAGAAACGAAAAACCCTAACTCTAACTTCAAAAGATTAGAAACCAGGGTAGAAGTCTAGAAGCCTTACTCAGAAGGATCCACAACACCCCAATACCTAACCCAGATCGATCAAAATTAAGGTTGAAGATCAAGAACTAGGGATTCTGAAGGAATCGCCAAAATCGCCTCACACATGCCTCGTCATCTACATTTTAGTCTAGTGGTGTTTTTTGTTGGTTTTCGGTTGTTTTTTCTGGTTTTTGGTGTTTACTGCCATCATACCCGTGTTATCAGCAAAAGGTTTTATAAACTATAACCCGCTTGATTTGAGTTGGTTAATTAAGTTGCAATATTATACTTTTTTTAAAACAAGGTTTTTAATAAAGTATTGCAACATTTAAACTAGCCATGAATCCGACACTCCTATAAAACCTATGTACTCGCCAGCATTTCTTTGCTGACTTTGTTTTTACATATGTTTCAGGTGTTGATGCTTGATGATGATGACTAGGATGCATGAGTCACATAGGATCTGGACGAGGCCTTAGTGACATAATAACAGTGATAGTTGTTATGTAACTCGTTTGTTTTGTGTTAAAACAATGTAATTTACTTAATGAATCAATAAAACGAAACTCTTTTTGTATACATGGTTGTGAAACAATAATTCTGCCACGACACTCCCCGACGTTTCCACCGTGGTTTTGTTGTTTTAACGCGGTCGGGGTGTGACAGAGCTGAATTTGAATCAAGTGTGTGAAGAATGCAAATGAAACAAGTGGGTATTTATGGAAAGTTAAGAAGCGTTAGGATCATTTCTTGGGTTTTGAGCTTTAATCTTGGCCCTCCATGTGTAACCCACTGATTTAGTATACTAGGGGAGTCCAAAACCAGCTCAAGGTATTGCAAATGTTGCACAAAAGACTCTCAAGTTCAAACAAGCTGCTGAAAATGGATTTTCTGCCAAAAGTTGGTCGTGGCGTCGCGCCACTGTACCATCCCTTTGGGGTCACGCTACGCCACCACAACCAGGACCAGCAAGTTTTGAAAACTGACAAAAAATGGTCCCTGCAACACTTTAGGCCATTTCGACGCGTTTAAACCCCGTTAACCCATTTTCAAGGCTTAATGATGAAGTTTAAGTATAGGGGACATGAAATATGCTTGAAAATATGTCGGATGTCGGTTCGTTTGGTCGTACGGTCGCGTTATTCGGTTAATTACGACGAAACACGAACGCATGCGAAAAACGATCCAAACTACACGACGAATGGAAATTTAGCATGCCAATTGTCACACACAGGCCGCGTTAAAACAACAAAACCGCGGCGGAAACGTCGGGGAGTGCCGTGGCAGAATTACTGTTTCACAACCGTGGATATAAAAGAGTTTCGTTTTATTTATTCATTAAGAAATTACATTGTCTTAATACCAAACAAACAAATTAAACATCGTCTATTATCGTTATTAAGTCACTAAGGCCTCGTCCAGATCCTATGTGACTCATGCACCCTAGCAATCGATATGACGCAACACCACCTGAAACATATGTAAAAACAAAGTCAGCAAAGAAATGCTGGCGAGTACATTGGTTTTGTAAGAGTATCGGAATCATGGCTTCGTTTACATGTTGCAGTACTTTATTAGACTACAAGAGTCAAAATACAAACCTCATTTTGAAAAGTGTATTGCAACATAATTTAAACAACTCAAATCAAGTGGGTTATAATTTATAAAACCTCGTAGCCATGATTCTTAACCCAAAAACATTTGTTTTAGAAAACCAATTTGTAAAACATCTCGTAAAAACTCGTTAATAAAACTCGTATGGTTTATATCTTTTAGAAAACATCGTTGTGTGACATCGTTTCAAAATCGTTTACCCAAGTGAACTAAATAACGCCACGGTGTGTAATATGTTGAAAACACTTATATATAAGAAGTACCAGCGGCGTATCTACCATGTTTTCACCATATTACACCCGTCCCGTTATCTAAACACTTAACCAAAAACCAATCGTTTATCCAATTCGTTTAACTTGTTTAAATCGTTTCCAAATCGTTTAACTCGTTTCCAAATCGTTTAACTCGTTTTTAATTGTGAAAACTATTTATGGTCGTCTCGCTAATAACATTCAAACCTTCGTGACTCGACTATCTCGCTTCTCGTATTAACAAACCACCAAAGGGTAAGTTAACAATCAGATTCAGTTATCACCCACCTAACCCACACATAACCATGGGTACAGTAAGATAACGGGATTTGTCAGATCCTATGGTACCATAACCTAATACTGGTCGGCTTGATCAATGCTAATGAATGTCATTCGTTATGTAACTACAACCAACAAGTTTGTTCACATTATCGAAATCGTTATTAGTTTAGTATAAACCATCTTAATCGTTTTTGAAACCATCGTTAAAATATCGAAAATCGTTTTGATACATATGAATCACCCCAAAACAATTGAAAACACTCCTCGCATACTCACTTATTTTTTTGATTCGCATACTCACTTATTTTTTGAATGCAAATACTCCTCGCAAGTTTGGAGTATAGTCCGAAAAAAGTGGGTATGAATTCTGTTCGGCCGAGATGGGTGGATATCGTGGATTGGCTTCTTGTTCGTGCGAAATCAAAATCGGTTACGAATTATGTTGCGAAACTTCTTGTGGCGGCTACTTCGTATTACATATGGCAAGAAAGGAATGCCAGGTTATTCAAAAATCAGGTGAGACCTCCGGAAATTCTGAGTGAAATTATTATAATGACGGTTAGATACAAGTTGATGGGAGCGAAGCTAAAGAATAATGATAGAGTGCGGAAGTTGCTTGGAGAATGGGAGATTCATGGGGTAGCAAATGATGATGATGGAGGCTGATTAGTGATCTGTTTTGCATTGTCTCTAAAGTTTTAGTCTAGTTGTCACGTTGTTTTGTTTTTGTTTCAATGGTTGTTGTTTTGTTTCCACTTTCATTAGGCATGTCTCATGATTGAACTAGTGTAGTCTTTCTACACTACTTGTTTTATTTGGTCGTGAATATATAGAATCACCGGAGTAACCCTTTACCCAAAAAAAACAATTGAAAACAGTATGCATATGTATTGGGCAGCCGTCTTCATTATTCCAGCTCGTATTACCAAGGAATTAGAGAAGAGGATGCGGCGTTTCTTATGGAATTCAGGTCGTCAAACCAGAGTTCATGCTAAAGTGGCTTGGAAAGAGGTGTGTTTGCCTAAAGAAGAAGGTGGCTTGGGTATAAAAAGTATCTCGGATGTTAATAAAGCCCTCATGACAAAACACATATGGAGCATCGTTAGCAATAGGAGATCCCTATGGGTCCAATGGATTCATTCTCATAAGTTAAGAGGTAGAAGCTTATGGGATATTCCGTGTCGGGGAAGTTTAAGCTGGGGATGGCGGAAAATATTGTCCATTCGTAGTCTTGTGCGGCCTTTTATTTGGAAATCTATTCGCAGTGGAGCTCAATCTAATGCATGGAGCGACAACTGGTGCCTTTACAGCCCTTTGAGCTCGTTTAGCTCGCCTCGGGTTATTGCCAATGCAGGGTTTTCTCTTCAGTCTTCGGTGGAGTCCCTTATTGATAATCACGGCCAGTGGCGGTGGCTGCAAGCTTGGTTAGATCTTTTCCCGGTATTAATCAATATTGAACCTCCTAATCTTGTTAATCATACGGAGGACAAGCTACAATGGAAAGATTTGGAGGGTACCCCTCAGCAATTCGGATCAATAGAGGTGTGGCATAATCTCCGGAATCGTAACCACACGGTTGACTGGGCTAATCTTATTTGGTTCTCTCAATGCATTCCGAGGCACTCCTTTCATATGTGGTTGGTAATTAAGAATAAGTTAAGAACTCAGGATCGTTTGAAGCCTTGGGAAGCAGGAAGTGAAACGAACTTAAGGTTAATGTGTTGTCCGTTATGCAAGCATGATCGTGACTCAAGGGACAATCTTTTTTTCGAATGTTCATTTGCGGCTCAGGTCTGGAAGAATGTTAAGTCTTTGATCGATATGAGAGAGGTGAACGACTCATGGGATTCCATTATGGACTGGTTGATTCATCATGCTAATTCAAGGAAGATTGATCACATTGTTTGTAAAATGGTGGTTGCGGCCTCAACGTATTTTATTTGGCAGGAAAGGAACAATCGCCTATTCTCCCCAAATCAGAGCAGTGTGTCAATGGTGACCGATAGAATTGTCAATACAATCAGACTTCGTGTGATGGGCTTCAAACCTAGTGGGGACTCGAAGCACATGAAGTTGTTGAAGAAGTGGAAGATTCCTTTGTCAGAAGACGGCGCTGGCTAGCTTATAGTGTGTCGGGGTTTTTATTTGTCTTTGGTTAAGTTTTGTCTTGGTTGACTTTGTGTGTTTGTTTATTTTTGGCTTTTTGTTGGTGGTTCTAGGCTTGGTATGCCAAGCCTAGCATTGTGTATCCTTTCTGATACACATGTATTATTCTTTGATTATTTATAAATTTCACCGGGGTAACCCTTTACCAAAAAAAAAAAACAATTGAAAACAGTAAAAAAGGGGAACTATGTACTCACATGAAGTGCAAAGTATCCTCAACATGGAGATTGATTGCTCAGGAGATCATCCAGACGGTTAGATTGCACCTTTTGACATTTAAATTCAAGTGGAGACCTGGCCTTAGAAGTTTACTTGATAAATGGCAGATTCCTAGTGGCAACGTGGAGATTGATCCAGGCTAGAGAGAAGTTTTTTTCGTTTTTGTCGCTTAGTTTGAGCTGGGTCGTTTAGTTGTGGTTGTTTAGTTGGTTGTTCTTGTCTTTGTTTGGCTGTTTCTTGTTCTAGTCTTGGTATGCCAAGGCTTTTTGGTGTGTAACATTTCAGTTGCACAATTGTGCTTTTTGGTTTTATAAAATTCACCGGGGTATCCCTTTACCCAAAAAAAAAGTATCCTCAATCAATAGAACTTCAACATACTCAAGTAAACCAGAGAAATCAAGCGGCACCTAGTAATCGAATCACTAGTAAATAAATTGACACCTAAATCGGAAGATCGGACAGAATGAGGTCTTGTAAACCAAATGAGTGTTGGAACTCATGTGATATAGTTTAACAAGGCCTACATTCTAAATCAGAACCTAACCTAAGTGCTTTCGACCCATTGCGACCCATTAAGGTAGCTTATGCTACTTTAACGCGTCGTGCGCGCAAAAGCGCGTTCGAAACGTCTAACTAGTCCTATGACAAGTATTATATGCCTAAACATGTTTAAATATGTTGCATAATCAGTTATGTGACAAAAGTTTATGTTACATATGCTTAATTATCAATTATGCATGAAAAGGGCATTTTGGTCATTTACCTAAGGCATATAAACTACCTATCATACAACTAATTAAACCTAAGTGACCATAAGGTATAACCTTGGAAGGTTATTCCCTATGCTACTATGGTCACTAAACATGTTTGGTCGGATCCTAATGATCGACCAAACGGGTTGAGTTCGAAAGTCTAAGCGGGTGTTTAGTCCGCTTGACTTACGACTCTACACAAACACTAAACTAAAAGTGGCGAGCTAAACATGCTAAAACATGTTTAGTTAAGTTAGAAAACAGGTTTTGGTATCAAAACAAACGGTTTTGATACCCAAGAGTAGTTTGGTTACAAAATACGCGAGAATGCGCATTTTGGCCGAAACTACGACTCGTCACTGAGCCCAGATAACGTGGTAATCAATAGGTATAGTCACTAGGGACTATAACCATCGTGATTATGCTCACGTTATGAAGTTCAAACGAACTTCGCATTGACCATAAACTGGTTAATGCAGAAAGTCAAACGCAGTTTGACTTTTAAGCTAAAAACGCATAAAAGAACGAAAGAGGACTTACAAAGGGTCCAAGCAAGCAAATCTTGATCCAAGTAGCTCAGGTATGAAGCAAAGGCTTCAACTTAGAGCATTTTAGATCAGATTTGAGTGAGAATAAAGTGAAGTGGGGTGGGGTGGGCTATTTATAGGAAAACTAGAGCCGTTAGGATCGTTTATCGGGAAACGAGCTTCTGTCTAGGCCCTCCACTTGGGCCCATAGTTTTGTAAAACCATTAGAGCCCCTAGAATGAGTCCATGGTAAGTTAAAAAACGTTTGCAAGTGGAAAACATAGGTGCAACAGCTGGAAACAACAAGAAAATCAGTTTCGCTTATCTGGGTGTCTCAGGAGGCCCGCGTAAAAGATGTCACACCCCCAAAATCCACCTGCGGAGTACTACCGCTTGGAGGCGTGACTGACCAGGATCCAGCCACCAATCATATTGAACAAGCATATAAGTGGTTATAAAAGTTCAACCAATACGCATGACGGCAGCTCGCGAACGTCAGAAAGTTTACGCCGACATGGGCAGGAAACCGCTTGAGCTCCAGGTTGGGGAGCGGGTACTACTCAAAGTTTCACCCTGGAAGGGTGTGGTTCATTTTGGTAAACGCGGCAAACTTAACCCACGATACGTTGGACCTTTCGAAGTCATTGAGAAAATAGGCAGGGTGGCCTACAGACTCAACTTACCAGCGGAACTCGGTGCAGTTCACAACGTTTTTCACGTGTCGAATCTGAAGAAGTGTCCGTCAGATGAGACCCACGTAGTTCCTCTGAAGGAACTCACTATCGACGAACAGTTACGATTCGTCGAGGAACCAGTCGAAATCACGGACCGGGATGTTAAGGTCCTCAAGAGCACCAGAATACCTCTCGTTCGAGTTCGTTGGAACTCACGTCGCGGCCCAGAGTTCACCTGGGAGCGCGAAGATCAGATGAAACAAAAGTATCCCCAACTGTTCGCAAACAGTACACCCACTACTGAGGCCGAAGCTACGGAATTTCGGGACGAAATTCCAGATCAACGGGGGGTGGATGTGACACCCCAGGAAAACCAGGAAAAACATACAACTTAACTAGCTTCCTCAGTGAGTGCCTACCAAATTTCGGGACGAAATTTCTTTCAACTTGGGGATGATGTGACAACTCGAAATTTAGAACCTTTCTTGTATCCCGATGTAACATGAACGTGGGACTAGTTAACTTGTGTGATTAATGATAAGTGAAACTCGTATGTGATTATGTGTTATATTATGTGTCGTGCTTGTATGTATGTGCGTATTATTATGACCCGAGACAACAAGGACCCGACTCGAGACCATGTGGTCTCGAGTGAACTAGTGAAACAGTGGGCCGGATCGGGCCACACACCCCTTAGCCTATTCGAAAAGCCCATTAGGGTGCACAAGGTGAAACAAGTATATAACCTTAGTGATAGTCACATTTGGCATTTTTGGGCAACAACACTCATACTCCCCTAACACACACACTCTCCACTCTCCCTCACTAGAACCCTAAACCACAACATTTCCTCTCCTTCATTCTCGGATTCAAACCGGTGACCACTAAGGAGCTCTCGGATCAACTCGTACACACCCACTTTTGAACCCATACTTGAACCGGTTAGTAATTCCATTGCAAACATATGTATTTTCATGATTTAAGGTGTTGATGTGTGATGTTATAGGTTAATGATGCATGTTATGAGTTTGTTTCGGTTTGATGATGATGTATGATGAAGATTATGTGATAATATGTTTATTTGTTAAGTTTTATGCATGATGATGATTAATAAGATAACATGACTTGATTTCGGATATATTGTATGATGGGTCAATGATATCTTGTGTTTAAACATGGTCTAAACCATTAGTTGTTAATGTTCATAAAATCGGATTACATACTCTCATGTTACAAATCAAATGCTTGTTGAATGGCTGCATATATGTGGAAATCGGATTAGTTGTTTGAATGTTTTGATGGTTGTTTCAAGTTATAATCATGATGAACTATTGGATATTATGATGAACATGATGAATGTATGAAGAACTTGTTGAATATCATATGAACATGTTTTGAATATTTAAAAACTGATATGTTTGATCCAATTTGGTAAATTGCTAGACAAGAAAACATGTTTAAGTGGATGGTACAAACTGTTACATGAAATCGGTTTTCCATTAGATAGTACACTGTGCAGAATCAGCAGATGTCCAGTCGAGACCTTCGGTTGCGACTCGAAACCGCCACATGACAACTCGAGATCCCCGATTGCGACACAGGTTGCGAGTCGCAAACGCCTGGTTGCGACTCGAGACCAAAACAGCACAACTCGAAATCTCAGTTACAAGTCCGGTTGCGACTCGAGACCGCCTGTCTCGACTAATGGCGGTCTCGAGTCGCAACCGGACTCGCAATCATGGTCTCGGTTCATGCTGTTTTGGTCTCGAGTCGCAACCGGACTCGTAACTGAGATTTCGAGTTGTGCTGTTTTGGTCTCGAGTCGCAACCAGGCGTTTGCGACTCGCAACCTGTGTCGCAATCGGGGATCTCGAGTTGTCATGTGGCGGTTTCGAGTCGCAACCGAAGGTCTCGACTGGACATCTGCTGATTCTGCACAGTGTACTATCCAATGGAAAACCGATTTCATGTAACAGTTTGTACCATCCACTTAAACATGTTTTCTTGTCTAGCAATTTACCAAATTGGATCAAACATATCAGTTTTTAAATATTCAAAACATGTTCATATGATATTCAACAAGTTCTTCATACATTCATCATGTTCATCATAATATCCAATAGTTCATCATGATTATAACTTGAAACAACCATCAAAACATTCAAACAACTAATCCGATTTCCACATATATGCAGCCATTCAACAAGCATTTGATTTGTAACATGAGAGTATGTAATCCGATTTTATGAACATTAACAACTAATGGTTTAGACCATGTTTAAACACAAGATATCATTGACCCATCATACAATATATCCGAAATCAAGTCATGTTATCTTATTAATCATCATCATGCATAAAACTTAACAAATAAACATATTATCACATAATCTTCATCATACATCATCATCAAACCGAAACAAACTCATAACATGCATCATTAACCTATAACATCACACATCAACACCTTAAATCATGAAAATACATATGTTTGCAATGGAATTACTAACCGGTTCAAGTATGGGTTCAAAAGTGGGTGTGTACGAGTTGATCCGAGAGCTCCTTAGTGGTCACCGGTTTGAATCCGAGAATGAAGGAGAGGAAATGTTGTGGTTTAGGGTTCTAGTGAGGGAGAGTGGAGAGTGTGTGTGTTAGGGGAGTATGAGTGTTGTTGCCCAAAAATGCCAAATGTGACTATCACTAAGGTTATATACTTGTTTCACCTTGTGCACCCTAATGGGCTTTTCGAATAGGCTAAGGGGTGTGTGGCCCGATCCGGCCCACTGTTTCACTAGTTCACTCGAGACCACATGGTCTCGAGTCGGGTCCTTGTTGTCTCGGGTCATAATAATACGCACATACATACAAGCACGACACATAATATAACACATAATCACATACGAGTTTCACTTATCATTAATCACACAAGTTAACTAGTCCCACGTTCATGTTACATCGGGATACAAGAAAGGTTCTAAATTTCGAGTTGTCACAAAAGACAAGCAAGTCTTACGCGGCCCGTGTGGGCTGAGTTTCCAGAATTTGCAATTTGGTCCCTGCACTTTAGAATCTTGCATTTCGGCTCATTTTTGACACGTTTAAGCCCCGTTAACCTCATTTCAAGGCTCTAAAATGATGTTAAAGTATAGGGAACTCAAAACATGCTCAAAAACACTTCGGATGTCGGCTCGTTTGGGTCGTATGGTTGCGTTGTTCGGTTAATTACGACGGAAGTCGTAACGAACGCAAAAACGATCCAAATTAAGCGACGAATGGAATTTTCTTATGCGAAACACTAAAATAAAATATTTTAATGCTTATATAAATTTTTGGATGTCCGGATATATTCAGAACGTAAGATATGCGCGAAAATGCAAACTTGTGCACTTTTTGATGCTTTTAGTCCCTATTGATCAATAAAGTTTATTTTAGCATACCGAACCCCTCAAAGCCTATTTCTAAGCTATGTAAAGGATATTTAGGGTATGTTTAACTTATGATCAAGTTTCGGAATGTTCGTTACCATACAAATCGGTATAGTTTCGCACTTTGACACAAATAGTCCCTGCGATCGAACAAACTTGATTTCAACACACCAAACCATCCAAAACTTATTTCTAAGTTATGTGGAGGTTATTTAAGGTATGTTAAGCCTTTTTCACTATTCCGGAGTGTTCGTTGCATTAAACTGACTGCGTTTACGCACCAGTTTGCGTATAACCTTCCAGAAAGCGATTTAAAGCTTGAAATCGGAATCGAATCAAATTGTAAAATCATCAAACACAATCACACACATAATAACACCAAAACACATATAATAACACCAAAGCACATTGTTTTATTGATAACTGACATTGTTTTACATTGTATAACGATTACAGAACACCGTTGTCACACCAATCACTAAAATAAAATATTTTAATGATTACAAAAATTTTTGGATGTCCGGATATGTTCAGAATGTAAGATATGCGCGTAAATGCAAACTTATGCACTTTTTGACGCTTTTAGTCCCTGTTTGACCCAATAAGTTTATTTTCACATACCAAATCCTTCAAAGCCTATTTCTAAGCTATGTAAAAGATATTTATGGTATGTTTAACTTATGATCATATTCCGGAGGGTACGTTACTATACGAATCAGCAGACTTTCGCAGTTTGATGCAAATAGTCCCTGTGATTGAATAAACTTGATTTCAGCACACCAAACCCACCAAAACTTATTTCTAAGTTATGTAAAGGTTATTTAAGGTATGTTAAGCCTATGTCACAGTTCTAAAGTGTTTTTTCGCATTAAACTGGTTACATTTACGTATCAGTTCGCGTTTAACTTTCCAGAAAGCGATTTAAAGCTTGAAATCGAACATGGATTGAAATGAGAAATTGTCAATCATAGATAAGCAAATATAGGGATCAAAATACATTGTTTTATTGAAAATTAAACTGTTCAGAGTTTGATTAATGATTACAAAAGCACATATGTCACAGTATCCCCTGCTTTTGGAAATTTCAACCCGAAATTTATTTAGAGGAAACTTGTGAGAATAGATGTGGATATTTTTGCTTTCAAATAAATCCTCCGTTCCCTAATTAGAATCTCTGGGTCAAGTTTGGATTCCCAGCAAGCTTTTGTTATTTGAATCAGTCTACTGTTTATAAGGAAAGGTTTAGATCCGAAGATTTAAACTCTATTCTGATCAGTTTGTGTATGGTTGTACCAAAGTGCCATGGAATTATCGAAATGACGTCCTTTCTATAGTGAAATGTAGAGAGCGTGTGAATTCGACGAGAAGTTGGAGTTTCAAACAATGGATAGGGAGAATGTTTCTCGTGAAGGTTATTATAGGACACTTTGTGTGAGCTCGAAACTTGAAGTAAAAAAGATAAAACAACATTGGTTAAGGTTCTGAACTTCTAGTAACTTAAATAACGTCATGCTTACAATGTAAGAGGGACACTTATATAAATATATGAAGCGCCATCGGTGCGTCCACCGTACCTCTATTACATTGTTCACGTTTCGTTATTTTTGCCACCATAGGTTCTTACACATGACAAATCTTACTGTGGTTTCTGTGCACTGAATTCCATAATTATGTATGCATCCATAATTACGTAATTCCTTGCATAGTCCGCACAGTGCATTTTATAATGTGTAGGGGAAGAAAATCAAATGAATAAACCTGTGATGATTGTGACTAGACCACCATAGGGTCCTTTTTATTAAATCAAGAAATGATCTCTTTAAATAGGCCACCAAAGAGTCTTTTCAGCTATATCATCACATGACATTCTTAACCATATTTTTTAATCAATCTTTTTTACTAGACCACTCAAGGGGTCTCTTTTGAATTATGGAATAATACTCTATAATCCAAGGGTCTTAACTATTATGTAGAAGCCTATTAAGGATTTAAGGTAATACATTTGGATATCCTTCTATTAATCCCTCTATGAGGATATGGGAGATTCTACGAGGATTTGGATAACGAATATTCGGATTATTCAAAAACACATAACACATAAACACATAATTGTTCAACTTGGTCATTAATTTGTTATCATCTTGTTATTTATTTGTTTGTTAGTGTGACAACCGGTGATTTACGGCTCTTAATTACGTGATTAACAAGCGATTAACACGACAATAAATAATGTTTACGACGCAAATTAACTTAAGGGTAAATTACAAGTTTTGTCCTTTATGTTTACACTAAATTGTAGGCGCTGTCCTTTAGCACAAAAGTTGACAAGTTTTGTACTTAATGTTTCAAAATCTTGCACGTTATGTCCTTTAGACCAAACCCAGTTAGATTTTTTGGTTAAATTTGATCATGTGTAAAGCACATGAGGGCATTATTGTCTTTTTATCTCTTCAGGGACTATTGATTTCATAACTTGATATTCAAGGGACTAGTTGTGTAAGAAATAAAATATAAAATATATATATTAAAAAAATCTAAAATCTGTCTCTGACTCTCTCTCCCCCTCTCTTCTCTCCTCCTCCTCTCTCTCTCTCTCTCTCTCTCTCTTCACCCATTACCACCACCACCTCCACCTCCACCTCCCACCACCAATATATATACATCAATGTAAACCTAGACCAAAATTGTTCAACCTGTTCAACCTGTACCCATAACATGTTGATGGCTTTACTTCGTTCAACCTGTACCCATAACCAAACATCACCAAATTTGATCAAAATCCCAATTTCCCCAAAATATATATATCTTAATGAAATTAATAAAATTGCTTACAAGACTGTTTATGATGAATTCACCCAACATCTTCTTGTCCTGCTAATTTTATAGCAAACTAGAAACAAAACTTGATTGAGAAACTTTGTTAAAATTTATTCACATCTATACAAGAATTAATTAACCTAACTCAGAACACTAGATATCAGTAAAAAAATCCATAAATCCCCAAACAATTTATATACATCAATGTAAACCCAGACCAAAATCTCATTTACGCTGTCAACTGCGTCGGTGGTGGTTGTATTCTTCAAACCCAGGGGTCTGTTCACCGTCATCGATCCGCCATCCAAACCCGCAACCCTGCCGCCACAAAATGGCACCTCCCCACCATCACAAACCAGTCGAAGAATAAATCAACTAGGGTTTTGAAGCAAGACAAAAAATAAATCAACAACGGTGAAGTGAATAAGGGATTGTAGATGTGAAATTGTGGAGTTAAATATTTGTAATTTGATGAAAATGTTGTGAATAGAATTAGGGATTTGAAATTTTGGGAAGATGAATCGTGTGTATATGGAGATATATTAGATACAGAGAGATTAGGGCTTTTGACCCTTTTTTATTTTTTTGTTTTTTTTTTATCTTTTTTGATGATGGTGATGAGTGAAGTAAAGGGGCTGGTGTTGGAAGTTTTGTGTAGATGAGGGGTGGTTTGGAAAGTTTTGGTAGCAATGCCTTTTTTGTTTTTTTACACAATAGTCTCTGAAAAGATAAAAGGACAATAATGCCCTCATGTGCTTTACACATGATCAGATTTAACCAAAAAATCTAACTGGGTTTGGCCTAAAGGACATAACATGCAAGATTTTGAAACATTAAGTACAAAACTTGTCAACTTTTGCGCAAAAGGACAGCGCCTGCAATTTGATGTAAACATAAAGGACAAAACTTGTAATTTACTCTTAACTTAATTAGGCCTTTGGAGTTCCTAGGAAAGTTTATCCGACTTTACAAGTACGCGTATGAAGATTCGCGAGGAATCTGCAGAACATCAAACGACAACGAACTGATGCCGTACAAAATACTGACAACGCCGACAAGTATGGATGTTACACGAATATTTTATGTTTATGAAATTAATTTTGTGAATTCATTGGGCTTCCGTGCGACACAAATGCAAAAGTGAACTGAAAACGCGACGGTAGGAAACGCATCGGCAACAAAACGGAAGCGACAGAGACGCCTGTCACTCTCAGAACTTACATTTTACGCTATATTTAGCTCCGTATTGAAATTTTAGCAACTACAGTAGAAACCGGATTAGAAAACGCATTAAAGCGACGACAACACGGTTTTACGTGATTTTCACCGTAATTGACGAACGGACACGACAACCGGCTTTCTGGTGGAGTTTCCTTCGGCTCATGCTGTTTTTCAACCTTATCGGGTTTCGGATCATAGTCCATGTGTTTTAAAGCTTCCTAGTCTCGCGAAAGTCGGTCCGAGATCGTTTAAATTTGCTAATTTCTTGGTTCATAAAGCTGAATTCAGGGAGGAAGTTTTGAAAGTGTGGAGTTTGTCTTGCACAGGTAATCGTATGTATTGTGTAGTTAAACGTTTGAAGCAATTGAAGACTCCGATGCGCAAACTGTTGTATAAGCAAGGAAACTTGCACGAGAAGGTTGTTAAACTTAGAGCGGAGTTGGATGAGGTTCAAACGGCCATTGACGGTGATCCGATTAATGTTGACTTACGAGATAAAGAGGTGAAATTAATCAGTGTTTTTAATGAGGCGAAACTCGATGAGGAACGTTTTTTAAAGCAAAAATCTAAGGTGGAATGGCTTCATGTTGGTGATTCAAATTCAGCTTACTTCCATAATGCTCTAAAGTGCAGGAATCATATTACTCGAATAGATTGTATTAAAGATCGAAGTGGTACTGTCTTTGAAGGTGTGGAAGTCCCGAAGGCTCTTGTTGAGCATTTTACGCAATTCTTATGTGTTGAGGGCAATATTACGGAAAGCATGAATCCTGCGTTATTTCATAGGAGGTTGTGTCCGTTGAAGGCACAGAATATGGTTCGGGATGTCTCGCTTGAAGAAATAAAGGAAGCTATGTTCTCTATTGGTAATGATAAGGCGCCAGGTCCAGATGGTTTTTCGGCGGCTTTCTTTAAGCATTCTTGGGATGTGGTGGGAAACGATATCTCTTGTGCTATTCAAGAGTTTTTTGTTAATGGGAAGCTTCTAAAGGAATTAAATCATACGGTTTTGGCTCTCATCCCTAAAGTTCAAACTCCTAATTCGGTTTTGGATTATCGTCCCATTTCTTGCTGTAATGTTCTTTATAAGTGCATTAGCAAGATTATTACAAATAGAATTAAGGATGGGCTGGATGATGTGGTAGATATTAATCAATCAGCATTTGTTCCTGGATGACGTATTTCAGATAATATTTTGTTGACACAAGAGTTGATGCATAATTATCACCGTAATACTGGACCTCCGAAATGTGCTTTTAAAGTCGACATTCAAAAGGCGTATGATACGGTAGATTGGTCGTTTCTAAAGTCTTTGCTTCTGGGATTTGGTTTTCATCACAAAATGGTGCATTGGATAATGGTATGTGTTACTACTGTTTCTTTTTCGATTGGAGTGAATGGTAATATTCATGGTTTTTTCCAAGGCAAAAGGGGGCTAAGACAAGGTGATCCAATGTCACCGTATTTATTTACAATGGTGATGGAAGCTTTGACACTCATATTAAAGGTTTTGGTGAATAATTCTTCCAATTTCAACTTTCATAACCTCTGTAAAAAACAAAGGATTGTGAATGTTTGTTTTGCGGATGACTTGTTTATGTTTTCTAGAGGCAATGTTCCTTCGGCTAGGGTTATTATGGACGGGTTGCAGAGTTTCAAGAATGTTTCGGGCCTTATCCCTAGTATGGCGAAGAGTACCGTCTTTTTTGGTAATGTTGGTAGGGAGGTTAAGCAAAGCATTTTACAATTGATGCCGTTTGAGGAAGGCACTTTACCAGTCCGATACTTGGGCGTGCCACTAGTCTCGTCAAGGTTAGTTTACAAAGATTGCAAGATTTTAGTTGAAAAGATGGAAGCTAGAATTGAGAGTTGGAAAAATAAAACTTTGTCTTTTGCGGGTCGCCTTCAACTGATAAAATCTGTCCTATCTTCCATGCATATTTATTGGGCGTCTGTTTTTATTCTTCCGGCAAGTATTGTTAATGATCTAGAGAAAAAGATGCGGGCGTTTCTATGGTGTCAAGGTCCAATGAAGAAAGGCCGTGCCAAAGTTAAATGGTCTGATGTTTGTCTTCCAAAGTTTGAAGGTGGTTTGGGTATAAGGAGAATCCGTGACATGAACATGGCTCTAATGACTACTCATATATGGAGTCTACTTACTAGAAGGCATTCTATATGGGTGAATTGGATCCATGAGCATAAAATAAAAGGCAAGTCGTTTTGGCAGCTTAGGTTAAAGGGTAGCAATGCAACGGCCTGGCGTAATATTTTGAATATACGGGATCGTGTTCGTCCTTTTATCATCTCGAAGATTGGGGATGGTCTTAATACGTCAGCATGGTTTGATACGTGGTCGCCTATTGGTCCGTTATGTGACTTTATTTCAGCTCGACGGGTGCATAATGCGGGGTTTAATCTTAATACGAAGGT
Source organism: Helianthus tuberosus (assembly GCA_030545235.1). Lineage (NCBI taxonomy): Eukaryota > Viridiplantae > Streptophyta > Magnoliopsida > Asterales > Asteraceae > Helianthus > Helianthus tuberosus. The sequence continues at coordinate 104,599,131 of CM060360.1, forward strand.
GTGTGATATTCTGAATAATGGTGATTGGGGGTGGCCGAGAGCATGGATGGACTTATTTCCGGTTTTATTAAACATTCAACCACCTGCAATGTCTTCTCATAGATCAGATTTTCTAGTATGGCGTGATGATACTGGAGCCGAACAGGATTATTCAGCAACTGTGGTGTGGGAGTCGATTCGAAGTCAGAGCGATAGAGTACCTTGGGTCGACATAGTTTGGTTTGCAAATTGTATTCCGAGACATGCTTTTTTGGCGTGGCTAATTTGCAGGAAGAAGCTCAAGACGCAAGATAAATTAAGGCAATGGGATGTTGGAGGTCTTACGAATTTAAATCGGCTATCTTGTCCGCTGTGTGGTTTGGAACCGGACTCGCATGATCATTTTTTTTTTGAATGCTCGTTCTCAATGCAGGTTTGGTCTTCTATTAAATCTATTGCTGGAATTCAACTAATGTCCAGTAAGTGGGAGGATATGGTTGAATGGCTAATTGCAATTCCGTCGAAGAAGTCAATGCGGAGTATTATTGGTCGTCTTCTCCTAGCGGCGTCTGCATATTTCTTATGGCAAGAGCGTAATCAGAGGCTTTTTAAATCCAAGAGGCGTACGGTGCATGTCATTTCAGAAGCTATTGTGTCTACGGTTAGATTGAAGCTAGCCTCAATAAAGGTCACGAGTTTGACAACTTGATTGACCTTGTTAGAAAAATGGAATGTGCCAAGAATGTAGTGGTTTGGTTTGGTTGTTTCTTGTTTCTAGTTAGTATCTAGAGTTGGTTTGTTTGTGTTAGTGGTTAGCTTTTTAGCGTGTTAACACTTCCTGGCATGTCAGGATAGTGAACTAGTGAGGACTCTCCTTGCTACTTGTTTTTATTGGTTGTGATATATGAAAGTGAACCGGGGTAACCCTTTACCCAAAAAAAAAGACACGACAACCGGCTACTGGCATACATTTTACGGGATTTCGGCTATATAAACATACGTCATTAAATTTTACGGAGCACGAGTGTGTTAACGGATCTGGTAGGAATTACGGGCCGCTTAAACACGGGGATTGAGCTTGTGGGCCCTGGGCCCAAGCCCAAAACCCACAAGCCTAAACCTGCACATAAAATATTAGAGGATTTCCTTTAAAATCTGCACAAGATCTCATCAAAATCTTATAGAATCCTTCCAAAATCCCTACAAAATCTACACTAGATTTATAAAATCCTTATGAAATCTCAACAAAATCCACAAGATCTTTAAAGATTTCATCATCCTTATAAAAGGGTCCATACCCCCTTTTTGATTTTCATATGTTGTGCAGACAAAACACACACCTCCTCACCCTCCTCTCCCTCTCGAAACCTTCTGCACACACACATATAAATTACCAAACACCTCTCGATCCCTTTCATCTTTCTCTCGAGATTACCTTAAACAAACACAGAGGCTTCATCCCTCTACTTGTGACAAAAAGCCCAGCCAAACACCCTCGTAACAGCCCCCTCCGCTTTTCTTTTTCGACTGACAATCAGAGGACCACCACCACCGTCCGGTGGTGGTGCGGTGGTTACAAAACAGGAGAGAGAGAGAGGCTGATGAGAGAGAGAGATGTCGAAGAGAGAGAGAACTGAGAGAGAGAGAGAGCAGCGGTGGCGTGGTTGTTCAGCGGCAGCGGCACCGCCTCAGACGGCGGCGGCGGTTCAGCCGCCAGAGTTCACAGCAGCGGCAACAGTGGTGACTTTTTGGTGGATTTTGGGTTTGGTTCACGAGTTGGTTCAGTGTGGGTCAGACTGAGTCAACGTGAGGTTTCAGGTCAGTTCGGGTCAAGAAGTCAGCAGCAGTTCGGTTGAGTTTCAGCTTGGTTCGAGCCGGGTTATAAAGTTCCAGATTCGTGATAAGGCGGTTCAGGTTCGAGTCTCAATTTATCGGTTTGGTCAACCCGGGGTCAGACTCGGTCAACACCTGAGTCAACTCAGGTCAACAGCAGGTCAAGCAAGTCAACAGGTCAACGACTAGATCAACCGTAGTCGACGTCAGTTGTGGTTCGGGTTCTGGTTTTAGCTTCGACTCAGTTAACGCGGTCAACATTTCGACGCGAGATTGGTAAAGTTTTAACGGCGTGAATTATTTCGTTATTTTATATATATCTATTTATTTTTTGTGAACGAGCTCGAACCATTTCGTTTATAATTTAGTTTATATTTTGAAATGCTTGACGAAATATATTTGATTACATTGCGTTGGTTATTGGTTGAATTTTGAAAAATATAGCGACACTTAGATGTCGGGATCGTCCAAAAACAGAGGAAACTCTGTCCGTTTTTCATTAAAAACCCGAACTACAAACGTATTTAAAGCTTAAAAACGACACTAATCAAAATATAAGTTTTCTTATAAAAATAAGTATAGAAGTGTCTTTCTTTTGGCGACTTTGCATAACTTACAAAAACGACAATTTGGATATTATATCCAACGATACTTTTATAAAATAAAATGTGGTATAATATTTCCAATCCTTTTATTATTTTCGGCAATTCTTTCAAGTACCGAACAATATGAAATCGTTTTATAAAAATAAATATAGTTTATATTTATTTCAAATATCAAACGACATGATTTCGATATAGTTTTTACATTTATTCCAAATATCAAACAACACGGATTCGCTTTATAAAAATAAATATAATATATATTTATTTTCAAACACAACGACTAGATGATTGTTTATAAAATAAATATAACTTTTATATTTATTTCAAACGCCTCAACGGCATACGATATGTAATGCGAGGTTATTATTTAATCTTTTCATAAAACATTCGTTACATACACGTACGACTTCACGAGACGAACACTATCCTAAGAATATATTTTATATTTTTGTATAAATATCTATATATTCTAATTTCTCGAAACTAAGTACTTTCTCGACTTAGTAAACTATTAACGACATTAAACGAAACTAAACGAGTATAACTTCTTCGTTTCTTTCAAGTTAACAACTTATCGTCGAATCGTACGGTTAACGATGCGGTAGAGCTCGGTGACACGTAGTTAGTTACCGCTTTTATTCATAAACTTATTAGATATTCCATGTTATGAATATTGTAGAATGCACGCTAGCGAGTCTCGTCTTGGAAACGACATCACGAAGTTGTATTTAGCTAGCTTTGCACATGGAAATTCAGGTGAGTTCATAACCCCACATTTTTACGGTTTTACATTTTTATAAATGTTTTCGGGGTGGAAAGACATGCACGTTTTGCAGAAAACACACAAAGTTCTCGATGAACAAAGACTGCATATTTTTAGACAAAGCACGTTGTGCAAGAACATACAAAGCTTTTGAACGAACGAAAACTCATATTTCTAAATCATATTACGAATGGATTTTGAGGAACTCAAATGGTTTACGAAAGGGTTATACTAAATATACCGGTTTTTACAAAACAAATGCGTATTATCGAAATGTGAATGATTTTCATGACTAGGGATGGATCGTCTAGTGATAATATAGAGAGACTGGGGAGTTGGCCTTAGAGGCTGGGGAGGTTCAGCCTTAGAGGCTGGGGAGGTTCAGCCTTAGAGGCTGGGGTAAAATACATGTTACAATTACTTCAGACTTTTTATACATGGTATGATTAGCTTAAGAAGGTTTACTACTAGATCATGTGAGTGGTGGGCACAACACTTAAGGCCATTAATCCTCATCGTAGGACCGAGGGACATGAGTGATAGATCTATTTGGGTGTAGCCAGCCCACACCCATGAGGCCGGGGCGGCCCATAGTGGTGACTGTGTCTTACAGCCGGAAGCCCGGTGCAACTCCTCTAGGTTTGAGTTTTCCTGCATCACTTCACACATACCAGTGGCTTTGCAACCCATTGGTGATCTCTTTTTTCCTTATTGCTACATACCAGGGACATACATATTTACAGAAATACTTGATTTATACAAATTAAATACCATGTTTTATACAAATTCAAGGCATAGGATTATGCGGGCATGGAGTCAAAGTCAGGGTGGGCATTGACGGTTATACGAACATTACAAATACAAGAGTTTACAAATACATGGTTTTACAAACATAAGGCGTTAAAAGTACAAAGTTTACTTGACAAGAAAATGATTTTAAATTCGTTTTCTCAATAATACTTTAAAAACCGGTTATTCAAAAAGATTTATTTTAAATCTTTTACAAACAAACTATGAACTCGCTCAACTTTATATTGATTGTTTTGTATGTTTCTTTCTCAGGTTACTTTTCAAAGTTATGGCACGGTTGGAATTGGAGAACCATGAAGAGTCGAGTACTTAGTGGGCGTTCATTTTCTAAAAGTCTTAGCTTATTTGCTTCCGCTGTGCAATGAAGATACCAGTCCAGTCACGCCAACTCTGAAAATTTCGAGGTGTGACAGATTGGTATCAGAGCTATTGTCACACCCCCAAAATCCACACGCGGAGTATCACCGCTTGGAGGCGTGACTGACCAGGATCAAACCACTAATCATATTGAACAAGCAAGTAATTAATTGTAAAAGTCCAACCAACACAATTAGTGTCCAAAAACAAACATAGTTTAAGTTATGAGCGGAAGCATAATTGTTTAAAACCAAAACATAAGTTTAAATATCCAAAGGTTTAACATGGCACACAGCTGTCCATGTCCCACAACGACTCTTCCTTGTGTAAGCTCCAGCTAAGTACCTATTGACCTGCAAAGCATGTAGTAACGAGTCAACAACAAGTTGAGTGAGTTCACGGTTGGGTGTTCGTTTTAAGTTGTTCCAAAAACAGTTTCCTTTAACTGGCATCGTGCCGTGGGGGTTACCCCATAGTTGAAAATGTGATTTGTTTAACCCATTAACTCTGGCAATCCAGCCGTGGGGGCTACCCCATGATAGTTATCTGGCATTTCGGCCGTGGGGGCTACCCCATGTATACACTAGACTCGTTACCATATTGACTGCTGACTGTAGTCATGTTTATGTGCCCTGAACTGTCAATGTCTATCATCATTGACGTGCCCAGATCCATTAGTTCACGCCCGTCCTCTGCGGCACGGTGTGAGGCTTGTCAGACCTAAATAGCGCTATCTAACTAATGTCCCGCTCGCCATTGGCCCGGCGATTAAGTCGATATAAAAAGGAGGGACTTCGTGATAGACTTTTGGTCTAGTAAAAGTTAACAGTCCATGAGGACGAGGAATTATATTCCTGAACCAGTACTGTCCTACCCAAGAAAGGACGAGGAATCCATATTCCTTAACCCATTCCCAACCCCTGGGAATCCCATGCTTTGTAGAAAGTGTGAACTCACCTTGGTTTGCTCGGTAAGATTAAAGTATGTGTTCCAGATGGTCAATTAATTCCTAATGTCATTACCAACACCAATCAGTTTTATACGCACATAATTCACGCATTGCATGCACAATTTGTTCACGTACGCCGTGTTTACATATTACTCATTTATCGGACGTGTAGCATGCAGTTCAAATCCTATATTCAAGCTAGCAACTCAATACCCAAAGATAATCATCTAACACGTATCAGATTCATACACAGGTTCGTATCTACACACATATGGCACTTTTACCCTCACCCACAAGTATGCGTACAATTACCAATGAATATCCTATATGAACTCAATAAGGTCCAAGGTAGTTTTTATGTTTCCCCCACTACTGGATCGGCCCAATTCTAAATTCCTTTTAAGTGCATGGCCCTATTTTCAATAATGTAACCGGTTGGACTTGAGACCCTATATTATTCCATCAGCCCAATTAATCATGCAACCGATCTGAATTCTTGTATTACGGGACTCTTAACCAACCTAGCCTAACACCCGGCCCAATACCCAGTAATTCACTAATATTTTCTGGCCCATTAGCTGCTGTTGTGCGGCTGAACTCCTTTTGTAATCCAATAAACCATTAAGTGTCATAATTTCCTAAGCATAAATCAATGTAACCTAACACATAACCCATATCCAGAATCTTGCAATAATAACAATTTCTTGTTCACAGTCATTGTTTAATCATGCGCATTTAAAGAGTATCATGGAAACCATTTATTTCACAATCACATAATATCTATCACATAAATCATTTATTGCACAAGGGGTTTACTGACAATACTATAGTAACATGCATATTACTTGATTAGTCTTCACATGGGCCACCGATAGAATTACTGATATATATATATATATCTATCATAACACACCATATCACATCAAGATCATATAAAAGAAAGCACACCCATCAATTAATAGTTAACATGGATATGGTTTTACTAACCACTAATATGATCGGAACAGGATTGTATCAAAAGAGGGGCCTGCCGTCTCCAATCGGAACAAGAAGTAGGGTAATATTGTGAGATATACAAGGGGTACGTAACATTTAAATAAAATACCCAATAACCTAAGTGGGCCGGTGGTCAATTCAATTAGCTTCAGCCTCAGTAGTGGTTGTACTGTTTACGAATAGTTGGGATACTTTTGTTTCATCTGATCTTCGCGTTCCCAGGTGAACTCTGGGCCGCGACGTGAGTTCCAACGAACTCGAACGAGAGGTATTCTAGTACGCTTGAGGACCTTAACATCCCGGTCCGTGATTTCAACAGGTTCCTCGACGAATCGCAACTGCTCGTCGATAGTGAGCTCCTTCAAAGGAACTACGTGGGTCTCATCTGACAGACACTTCTTCAGATTTGACACATGGAAAACGTTGTGAACTGCACTGAGTTCCGCTGGTAAGTTCAGTCTGTAAGCCACCTTGCCTATCTTCTCAATGACTTCGAAAGGTCCAACGTATCGTGGGTTAAGTTTGCCTCGTTTACCAAAACGAACCACACCCTTCCAGGGTGAAACCTTGAGTAGTACTCGCTCCCCAACCTGGAGCTCTAGTGGTTTTCTGCCCTTATCGGCGTAGACTTTCTGACGGTCATGAGCCGCCGCCATTCGTTGTCGTATCTGAGCAATTTTCTCTGTGGTGTCAACCACATGGTCTGGACCAGTAATCTGACTATCCCCCACCTCTGCCCAACAAAGAGGTGACCGGCAGTTACGTCCGTACAATGCCTCAAACGGAGCAGCTTTAATGCTGGTGTGGTAGCTGTTATTGTACGAAAATTCCACAAGTGGCAGATGCTTTTCCCAGCCGTTGCCAAAGTCAATTACGCATGCCCTAAGCATGTCTTCGAGGGTCTGGATGGTACGTTCCGACTGTCCATCCGTTTGCGGGTGATAAGCTGTGCTCATATCCAAACGTGAGCCAAAGGACTTGTGCATTGCTTGCCACAGTTCTGATGTAAAACGTGCATCTCGATCCGAGATAATAGAGGTGGGCACCCCGTGCCTCGAGACAACTTCCTTAAGATATACGTCTGCTAGTGTGGAGAACTTATCCGTTTCCTTGATAGCCAAGAAGTGAGAAGACTTTGTGAGTCGATCCACGATCACCCAAATAGTATCGTTACCACGTTGAGATCTAGGCAGGCCAGTAACAAAATCCATGGAAATTTGCTCCCATTTCCATTGTGGTATTTCTGGTTGTTGGAGTAGGCCTGAAGGTTTCTGATATTCCGTCTTGACTCTCGCACACGTCAAGCACTTGCTAACGTACTTGCTATGTGAGCTTTCATGCTAGGCCACCAATACGTAGTTTTGATATCGTGGTACATCTTATCCGAACCAGGATGTGCCGAGTAGCGAGACTTGTGTGCCTCATCCATCACAAGCTCTCGTAGGTTGCCATAGAGTGGGACCCAAATGCATCCTGCGACGTAGTAAGCACCGTCTTCCTTCTGTTCTAAGCGTTGCCTTGAGCCGCGTAGGGCTTCAGCCCTGACGTTTTCTGGTTTCAATGCTTCTATCTTAGCATCTCGTATCTGAGAAGGAAGACTAGACTGTATAGTGAGTTGTAAAGCTCGTACGCGCTTGGGCACAGTGTCCTTTCGACTGAGGGCGTCAGCCACAACATTGGCTTTGCTTGGGTGATACCTGATCGAGCATTCGTAGTCATTCAGTAGTTCGACCCATCGTCGCTGTCGCATATTGAGTTCCTTCTGTTTAAAAATATACTCGAGACTCATGTAATCTGTGTAGATAGCACACTTGGTGCCATACAAGTAGTGTCGCCATATCTTAAGCGCAAAAACAACCGCTCCAGCTCTAGATCGTGTGTAGTGTAGTTCTTTTCATGAACTTTGAGTTGGCGTAAGACGTAGACTATAACTTTATCCCGTTGCATCAATACACAACCAAGACCCTGAATTGATGCGTCGCAGTAAACCACGAAGTCGTCTGTGCCCTCTGGCAATGAAAGGATAGGTGCGCTGCAAAGTCTATCCTTTAAGTGCTGAAATGCTGATTCCTGTGCATTTCCCCATCGATAAGTAACGCCCTTCTGCGTTAGTGAGGTGAGAGGTTGTGCAATCTTGGAAAAGTCCTTAATGAATCTTCTGTAGTAACCTGCCAAGCCCAAAAATTGGCGAAATTCCGTTGGCGTACGAGGTGCAGGCAAGTTCTTAATCGAGTCTACCTTAGATGGATCAACGTGAATCCCATCCTTGTTTACCACATGGCCTAAGAAATGGACTTCACGAAGCCAGAAGTCGCATTTTGAAAACTTGGCGTACAATTGTTCTGTTCGAAGGAGTTCCAAAATGAGTCGTAGATGCTGCTCGTGTTCCTCCTGACTCTTAGAATAGATCAGGATGTCATCGATGAAAACTATAACGAACTTGTCTAGGTACGGCTTGCATACTCGATTCATCAAGTCCATGAAGACCGCAGGTGCGTTTGTTAGCCCAAAAGGCATTACTAAAAACTCATAGTGTCCATAACGGGTTCTAAAAGCTGTTTTAGAGACGTCCTCTTCTCGGACTCTAAGCTGGTGATATCCTGATCTCAAATCAATCTTTGAGTAGTAGCTCGACCCTTACAACTGGTCGAACAGGTCGTCAATGCGTGGAAGAGGATATCGATTCTTCACAGTCACCTTGTTGAGTTCTCGATAGTCGATACACATACGGAAGGTACTGTTTTTCTTCTTTACAAATAGCACTGGAGCTCCCCATGGCGAAGAACTAGGACGAATGAAACCCTTGTCCAAGAGTTCTTGTAGTTGCGTAGACAGCTCTTCTAGTTCTGATGGGGCTAAACGGTAAGGTGCACGAGCTATAGGTGCTGCTCCAGGAGCTAGCTCGATGTGGAACTCGACTTGAGGATGTGGCGGAAGACCAGGTAGTTCCTCAGGAAATACCTCAGGAAAGTCGCGTACGATCGGAAAGTCTTCTATCTTCTTCTCTTTCTTCGAGGTGTCAGTAACAAGAGCCAAAATAGCAGTGTGGTCCTTTCGCAAACACTTCTGGGCCTTAAGGAAGGAGATGATGCTCACAACGGCACCCCTCTTATCACCACGAATCAATAGAGGTTCATCACCTGGGCAAGGAATACGGACAATCTTCTCGTTGCAAAGAATCTCTGCTTGGTGTTGGGATAACCAATCCATACTAATGACAACGTCGAAACTACCCAGAGTGATAGGAAGGAGGTCGATAAAGAAAGTGTGACCAGCAAGAACAAGATTACAACCCTTGACCACGTGTGTGACATCTAAACTTTTACCATTAGCTAACTCTACAGTGTGCTTGGGGTTCAAAGGTTGGAGGCGTGACTGACCAGGATCAAACCACTAATCATATTGAACAAGCAAGTAATTAATTGTAAAAGTCCAACCAACACAATTAGTGTCCAAAAACAAACATAGTTTAAGTTATGAGCGGAAGCATAATTGTTTAAAACCAAAACATAAGTTTAAATATCCAAAGGTTTAACATGGCACACAGCTGTCCATGTCCCACAACGACTCTTCCTTGTGAAAGCTCCAGCTAAGTACCTATTGACCTGCAAAGCATGTAGTAACGAGTCAACAACAAGTTGAGTGAGTTCACGGTTGGGTGTTCGTTTTAAGTTGTTCCAAAAACAGTTTCCTTTAACTGGCATCCTGCCGTGGGGGTTACCCCATAGTTGAAAATGTGATTTGTTTAACCCATTAACTCTGGCAACCCAGCCGTGGGGGCTACCCCATGATAGTTATCTGGCATTTCGGCCGTGGGGGCTACCCCATGATAGTTATCTGGCATTTCGGCCGTGGGGGCTACCCCATGTATACACTAGACTCGTTACCATATCGACTGCTGACTGTAGTCATGTTTATGTGCCCTGAACTGTCAATGTCTATCATCATGACGTGCCCAGATCCATTAGTTCACGCCCGTCCTCTGCGGCACGGTGTGAGGCTTGTCAGACCTAAATAGCGCTATCTAACTAATGACCCGCTCGCCATTGGCCCGACGATTAAGTCGATATAAAAAGGAGGGACTTCGTGATAGACTTTTGGTCTAGTAAAAGTTAACTGTCCATGAGGACGAGGAATTATATTCCTGAACCAGTACTGTCCTACCCAAGAAAGGACGAGGAATCCATATTCCTTAACCCATTCCCAACCCCTGGGAATCCCATGCTTTGTAGAAAGTGTGAACTCACCTTGGTTTGCTCGGTAAGATTAAAGTATGTGTTCCAGATGGTCAATTATTTCCTAATGTCATTACCAACACCAATCAGTTTTATACGCACATAATTCACGCATTGCATGCACAATTTGTTCACGTACGCCGTGTTTACATATTACTCATTTATCGGACGTGTAGCATGCAGTTCAAATCCTATATTCAAGCTAGCAACTCAATACCCAAAGATAATCATCTAACACGTATCAGATTCATACACAGGTTCGTATCTACACACATATGGCACTTTTACCCTCACCCACAAGTATGCGTACAATTACCAATGAATATCCTATATGAACTCAATAAGGTCCAAGGTAGTTTTTATGTTTCCCCCACTACTGGATCGGCCCAATTCTAAATTCCTTTTAAGTGCATGGCCCTATTTTCAATAATGTAACCGGTTGGACTTGAGACCCTATATTATTCCATCAGCCCAATTAATCATGCAATCGATCTGAATTCTTGTATTACGGGACTCTTAACCAACCTAGCCTAACACCCGGCCCAATACCCAGTAATTCACTAATATTTTGGGGCCCATTAGCTGCTGTTGTGCGGCTGAACTCCTTTTGTAATACAATAAACCATTAAGTGTCATAATTTCCTAAGCATCAATCAATGTAACCTAACACATAACCCATATCCAGAATCTTGCAATAATAACAATTTCTTGTTCACAGTCATTGTTTAATCATGCGCATTTAAAGAGTATCATGGAAACCATTTATTTCACAATCACATAATATCTATCACATAAATCATTTATTGCACATGGGGTTTACTGACAATACTATAGTAACATGCATATTACTTGATTAGTCTTCACATGGGCCACCGATAGAACTACTGATATATATATATATATATATATATATAGGGTAAGGTTCATGCGAGAACCACCCTTATTGCGAGAACCGCGAGAACCAATGTGAACACAAAATAAAATCTAAAAAAAATCAAAAAAGCACTCAAAATTTTTTTTTTATTTTTTTTTAATATTTTTTTAATAAAAATCGCTATATTTCGTTACCATAAAAAAAAAAAACTTTTTTTTTCGAGTAACAGTTATCCATGCACATGTGCATATGTATCATTACTTCAACAAATTCAGTAATACGTTATCAGGAATAGACAATTGCACTTTAATTTACAATACCATTAGTAATACACTACTTTTTACATTACCAATATTCAAAATGCACATGTGCATAATTAGGTATAACCATGATATAACGTGTTTTGTTACAAAAAGTTTGTGATTTTGAATGGAGAAGTAGGCTCATATACATGTTTTTTGGTTAGTTATATCTAGTGGTTGATGGTTTGGTTATAGTTGTCAATTTTTTATGTAATATGTTGATTGGATGGTATAAATGGTGTTTACATACATGTATTAAAGTGAAAATATTGTTAATGGTATTGTATTATGGATGGTAGGAGGTAATGGTATTGTATTATGGATGGTATGATAGATGAAAAAGGAAAGTGTATTCAAAGTGGTGTACCAAAACACCTTATTTAATGTTGATACATATAAATGCACATGTGCATTTCTAATATTGGTAATGTAAAAAGTAGTGTATTACATATGGTAGTGTAAATAAAGTGCAATTGTCTAATATGTGTAATGAATTACGGAATTTGTCAAGGAAATGACAAAAATGCACATGTGCATGCTTGTGTATTATGGATGGAATGATAGATGAAAGAGAGTAGTGTATCAAAACACCTTATTTCCTGTTAATACATATAAATGCACATGTGCATTTCTAACATTGTTAACGTAAAAAGTAGTGTATTACACGTGTTAGTGTAAATGAAAGTGCAATTGACTATTATTTGTAATGAATTACGGAATTTGACAAAGAAACGATACATATGCACATGTGCATGGATAACTGTTACTCGAATTTTTTTTTGAAATTTTTTTTTATTTTTTTATTAACAAAATATTGCGATTTTTTCAAAAAAAATAGTAAAAAAATAAAAAAAAATTTGGGTGTTTTTTAGATTTTTTTAGGAATTACTGTTTGTGTTCACACTGGTTCTCGCGGTTCTCGCAATAAGGAGTGGTTCCTAACGGATCTTTGTCCTATATATATATATATATCATAACACACCATATCACATCAAGATCATATAAAAGAAAGCATACCCATCAATTAATAGTTAACATGGATATGGTTTTACTAACCACTAATATGATCGGAACAGGATGTTGTATCAAAAGAGGGGCCTGCCGTCTCCAATCGGAACAAGAAGTAGGGTAATATTGTGAGATTTACAAGGGGTACGTAACATTTAAATAAAATACCCAATAACCTAAGCGGGCCGGTGGTCAATTCAATTAGCAAGTGGGCCGAAAACCAATATACAGATTTGTGGATTCGGGTGTGGGTCAACCTTAACTAACTATAAGAAACATATAATATTAATACAGAATAGTAGGTGGGTGTTTCGGGTATTAGAAAAAGTTCCATTTTATTAATTATACAACCATATATTAATATAAACCATATATTAACATACACACTCATAAGGCACACCTTATAATTATATAAACAACACTTAGTAAGCAAGCATTAAGTCGAGTAGCGACCTTGAGAACTCGGGTTGTCACATTATCCCCAAGTTGAAAGAAATTTCGTCCTGAAATTTGGTACGTACTCACTGAGGAAGCTAGTTAAGTTGCATGGTTTTCCTGGGGTGTCACATCCTCCCCCCGTTGATCTGGAATTTCGTCCCGAAATTCCGTAGCTTCAGCCTCAGTAGTGGTTGTACTGTTTGCGAAGAGTTGGGATACTTTTGTTTCATCTGATCTTCGCTTTCCCAGGTGAACTCTGGGCCGCGACGTGAGTTCCAACGAACTCGAACGAGAGGTATTCTAGTACGCTTGAGGACCTTAACATCCCGGTCCGTGATTTCAACAGGTTCCTCGACGAATCGCAACTGCTCGTCGATAGTGAGCTCCTTCAAAGGAACTACGTGGGTCTCATCTGACAGACACTTCTTCAGATTTGACACATGGAAAACGTTGTGAACTGCACTGAGTTCCACTGGTAAGTTCAGTCTGTAAGCCACCTTGCCTATCTTCTCAATGACTTCGAAAGGTCCAACGTATCGTGGGTTAAGTTTGCCTCGTTTACCAAAACGAACCACACCCTTCCAGGGTGAAACCTTGAGTAGTACTCGCTCCCCAACCTGGAGCTCTAGTGGTTTTCTGCCCTTATCGGCGTAGACTTTCTGACGGTCACGAGCCGCCGCCATTCGTTGTCGTATCTGAGCAATTTTCTCTGTGGTGTCAACCACATGGTCTGGACCAGTAATCTGACTATCCCCCACCTCTGCCCAACAAAGAGGTGACCGGCATTTACGTCCGTACAATTCCTCAAACGGAGCAGCTTTAATGCTGGTGTGGTAGTTGTTATTGTACGAAAATTCCACAAGTGGCAGATGCTTTTCCCAGCCGTTGCCAAAGTCAATTACGCATGCCCTAAGCATGTCTTCGAGGGTCTGGATGGTACGTTCCGACTGTCCATCCGTTTGCGGGTGATAAGCTGTGCTCATATCCAAACGTGAGCCAAAGGACTTGTGCATTGCTTGCCACAGTTCTGATGTAAAACGTGCATCTCGATCCGAGATAATAGAGGTGGGCACCCCGTGCCTCGAGACAACTTCCTTAAGATATACGTCTGCTAGTGTGGAGAACTTATCCGTTTCCTTGATAGCCAAGAAGTGAGAAGACTTTGTGAGTCGATCCACGATCACCCAAATAGTATCGTTACCACGTTGAGATCTAGGCAGGCCAGTAACAAAATCCATGGAAATTTGCTCCCATTTCCATTGTGGTATTTCTGGTTGTTGGAGTAGGCCTGAAGGTTTCTGATATTCCGTCTTGACTCTCGCACACGTCAAGCACTTGCTAACGTACTTGCTATGTGAGCTTTCATGCAAGGCCACCAATACGTAGTTTTGATATCGTGGTACATCTTATCCGAACCAGGATGTACCGAGTAGCGAGACTTGTGTGCCTCATCCATCACAAGCTCTCGTAGGTTGCCATAGAGTGGGACCCAAATGCATCCTGCGACGTAGTAAGCACCGTCTTCCTTCTGTTCTAAGCGTTGCCTTGAGCCGCGTAGGGCTTCAGCCCTGACGTTTTCTGGTTTCAATGCTTCCATCTTAGCATCTCGTATCTGAGAAGGAAGACTAGACTGTATAGTGAGTTGTAAAGCTCGTACGCGCTTGGGCACAGTGTCCTTTCGACTGAGGGCGTCAGCCACAACATTGGCTTTGCCTGGGTGATACCTGATCGAGCATTCGTAGTCATTCAGTAGTTCGACCCATCGTCGCTGTCGCATATTGAGTTCCTTCTGTTTAAAAATATGCTCGAGACTCCTGTGATCTGTGTAGATAGCACATTTGGTGCCATACAAGTAGTGTCGCCATATCTTAAGCACAAAAACAACCGCTCCCAGCTCTAGATCGTGTGTAGTGTAGTTCTTTTCATGAACTTTGAGTTGGCGTAAGACGTAGACTAGAACTTTATCCCGTTGCATCAATACACAACCAAGACCCTGAATTGATGCGTCGCAGTAAACCACGAAGTCGTCTGTGCCCTCTGGCAATGAAAGGATAGGTGCGCTGCAAAGTCTATCCTTTAAGTGCTGAAATGCTGATTCCTGTGCATTTCCCCATCGATAAGTAACGCCCTTCTGCGTTAGTGAGGTGAGAGGTTGTGCAATCTTGGAAAAGTCCTTAATGAATCTTCTGTAGTAACCTGCCAAGCCCAAAAATTGGCGAAATTCCGTTGGCGTACGAGGTGCAGGCAAGTTCTTAATCGAGTCTACCTTAGATGGATCAACGTGAATCCCATCCTTGTTTACCACATGGCCTAAGAAATGGACTTCACGAAGCCAGAAGTCGCATTTTGAAAACTTGGCATACAATTGTTCTGTTCGAAGGAGTTCCAAAATGAGTCGTAGATGCTGCTCGTGTTCCTCCTGACTCTTAGAATAGATCAGGATGTCATCGATGAAAACTATAACGAACTTGTCTAGGTACGGCTTGCATACTCGATTCATCAAGTCCATGAAGACCGCAGGTGCGTTTGTTAGCCCAAAAGGCATTACTAAAAACTCATAGTGTCCATAACGGGTTCTAAAAGCTGTTTTAGAGACGTCCTCTTCTCGGACTCTCAGCTGGTGATATCCTGATCTCAAATCAATCTTTGAGTAGTAGCTCGACCCTTACAACTGGTCGAACAGGTCGTCAATGCGTGGAAGAGGATATCGATTCTTCACAGTCACCTTGTTGAGTTCTCGATAGTCGATACACATACGGAAGGTACCGTTTTTCTTCTTTACAAATAGCACTGGAGCTCCCCATGGCGAAGAACTAGGACGAATGAAACCCTTGTCCAAGAGTTCTTGTAGTTGCGTAGACAGCTCTTCTAGTTCTGATGGGGCTAAACGGTAAGGTGCACGAGCTATAGGTGCTGCTCCAGGAGCTAGCTCGATGTGGAACTCGACTTGAGGATGTGGCGGAAGACCAGGTAGTTCCTCAGGAAAGTCGCGTACGATCGGAAAGTCTTCTATCTTCTTCTCTTTCTTCGAGGTGTCAGTAACAAGAGCCAAAATAGCAGTGTGGTCCTTTCGCAAACACTTCTGGGCCTTAAGGAAGGAGATGATGCTCACAACGGCACCACTCTTGTCACCACGAATCAATAGAGGTTCATCACCTGGGCAAGGAATACGGACAATCTTCTCGTTGCAAAGAATCTCTGCTTGGTGTTGGGATAACCAATCCATACCAATGACAACGTCGAAACTACCCAGAGTGATAGGAAGGAGGTCGATAAAGAAAGTGTGACCAGCAAGAACAAGATTACAACCCTTGACCACGTGTGTGACATCTAAACTTTTACCATTAGCTAACTCTACAGTGTGCTTGGGGTTCAAAGGTTGGAGGCGTGACTGACCAGGATCAAACCACTAATCATATTGAACAAGCAAGTAATTAATTGTAAAAGTCCAACCAACACAATTAGTGTCCAAAAACAAACATAGTTTAAGTTATGAGCGGAAGCATAATTGTTTAAAACCAAAACATAAGTTTAAATATCCAAAGGTTTAACATGGCACACAGCTGTCCATGTCCCACAACGACTCTTCCTTGTGCAAGCTCCAGCTAAGTACCTATTGACCTGCAAAGCATGTAGTAACGAGTCAACAACAAGTTGAGTGAGTTCACGGTTGGGTGTTCGTTTTAAGTTGTTCCAAAAACAGTTTCCTTTAACTGGCATCCTGCCGTGGGGGTTACCCCATAGTTGAAAATGTGATTTGTTTAACCCATTAACTCTGGAAATCCAGCCGTGGGGGCTACCCCATGATAGTTATCTGGCATTTCGGCCGTGGGGGCTACCCCATGATAGTTATCTGGCATTTCGGCCGTGGGGGCTACCCCATGTATACACTAGACTCGTTACCATATCGACTGCTGACTGTAGTCATGTTTATGTGCCCTGAACTGTCAATGTCTATCATCATTGACGTGCCCAGATCCATTAGTTCACGCCCGTCCTCTGCGGCACGGTGTGAGGCTTGTCAGACCTAAATAGCGCTATCTAACTAATGACCCGCTCGCCATTGGCCCGACGATTAAGTCGATATAAAAAGGAGGGACTTCGTGATAGACTTTTGGTCTAGTAAAAGTTAACTGTCCATGAGGACGAGGAATTATATTCCTGAACCAGTACTGTCCTACCCAAGAAAGGACGAGGAATCCATATTCCTTAACCCATTCCCAACCCCTGGGAATCCCATGCTTTGTAGAAAGTGTGAACTCACCTTGGTTTGCTCGGTAATATTAAAGTATGTGTTCCAGATGGTCAATTAATTCCTAATGTCATTACCAACACCAATCAGTTTTATACGCACATAATTCACGCAAAAGCAAGCTAAATAGCTGACAGGGACTAAAGTTGACAAACTGCGAAAGTATGCCAATTTGAACTGTAACGAACATTCCGGAACATGACCATAAGTTAAACATACCTTAAATATCCTTTATATAGCTTAGAAATAGGCTTTGAGAGGTTCGGTGTGCTAAAATAAACTTTTGGGTCATTCAGGGACTAAAAGTGTCAAAAAGTGCACAAGGTTGCATTTTCGCGCATATCTTACGTTCTGAATACATTCGGACATCCAAAATTTTATGTAAGCACTAAAATATTTTATTTTAGTGTTTGACATAAGAAAAATCCATTCGTCACGCAATTTAGATCGTTTTTCGCGCTTATGCGCATTCTGTCGTAATTAACCGAACATCGCGTTCGTACGACCAAACGAACTGACATCCGGCATATTTTTGAGCATGTTTCATGCCCACAATGTTTAGGCATCCTTGTGGAGCCTTGAAAATGATTTAACGAGCCTTAAACATGTCGGAAATGGCCTTAATACGCGATGGGGACTGAAAGGTGGACATTTGAAATTGTTTGCTGATCAGGGGACCCCTAGCGCGACGCCTAGCCCCCCTAGCGTCACGCTAGGCCCCTTCTGATCAGGAAAGGTCATTTAAACACAAGGTTAACATCCCCTAGCATCCCCCAAAGGTCAAGTGCCACATGTTAAACTCTTATGGTGGCCAAAATCAGTAACCACAACATTTCAACAAGTGTAGGGATGTGATCATTCCCTCTTCTCTAATAAACGATCCTAACGGTGGACCAAAATCTATAAATACCCATCACATTTCACTTCATTTCTCACAAGAATCTGATCATTTGTGCTCTAAGTTGAAACCTTTGTTTCATACCTGAGCTATTTTGATCAAGATTAGCATTCGGGGACCCTTCGTAAGTGTTCCTTCGTTCTTTTATTGCTTTTCGAGTCTGAAAGTCAAACTTTGTTTGACTTTCTGCATTGACCAGTTTATGGTCGATGTGAAGTTCATTTGAACTTCATAACGTGAGCGTAATCACGATGGTTATAGTCCCTAGAGACTATACCACTGATTACCACGTTATCTAGGCTCAGTGACGAGCCGTAGTTTCGGTCAGAATACGTATTCTTGCGTATTTTGTAACCAAACTACTTATGGGTATCAAAACCGTTTGTTTTGATACCAAACCTGTTTTCTAAACTTAGTTAAGCATGTTTTAGCATGCTTAGCTCGTCACTTTTAGTTTAGTGCTTATATAGGGTCGTAAGGTAAGTGATCTAAACAATCGCTTATACTTTCGAACCCGACCCATTTGGTCGATCTTTAGGATCCGACCAAACACATTAGGTGACCATAATATATAGGGAATAACCTTCCGAGGTTATACCTTATGGTCGCTTCGTTTAAGTAGTTGTATGATAGGTAGTTTATATGCCTTAGGTAAATTACCAAAATACCCCTTTGATGCCAAAATTCATTTTAAACATATATAACATAACTTTGATATCTAAACTGATTTGACAACAATATTAGACATGTTAAGGCATATGTTACTTGTCATAGGACTAGTTAGGCGGTCCGAACGCGTTTTACGCGAACGACGCGTTAAAGTAGCATAAGCTACCTAAACGGGTCGTAAGCACTTAGGTTAGGTTTCATTTAGTATGTAGGCTTTGTTAAACCATGTTACATGAGTTCCTACACTCATTTGGTTTACAAACCCTCATGCTACCCGATCTTCCGATTATAGGTCCGGTTTATTAATATAGTTACCTATATTAGGTGCCGTTTGATTCCGTGATCTCTTGCATTGCTTGGTGGTTATCTTAGGACTTCTGAGCAATCTCAAGTGAGTACATAGACCCCTCTTTTACTGTTTTCCAAACATTTTGGGGTGAAACACATGTGCCTACTTGTTACTTTCATGCTTTCCTATTTTCACATCATATACCTGCTATGTTTGTTAGTACATTATAGTACATGATTTCATTACGTTTCATGCTATGTATGTCCATTGTGTGCATATTTAGTACATTGTTTTACATTACATTTCTGCTATGTATGTTAACTGATAGCATGCTAGCACATTGATTTACATGACTTTTCTGCTTTGTATGTTAACATAGCATACTTAGTACATTGTTTTTATATAACATGTTCACTTTTGCTATGACATTTGGTTTGCACAAACGAAACTATTATACGTTCATTAACATTAGCTACGCCGCTCGGTAGTAAGTACTAGTACCATAGGACTTGACAAATCCCATTCCTGAAATCTTGGGTTTGTTTGGACGTAAGGAATGACCGAATCCGAATACATATTCTTTTGATAACCCATTTTTACATGGTTATCCGACTGTCGCAAGGCTTGGATGTATGAATTTTCACAATACCGCATAAATGTCTAATATCAGTATAGCATATATTTACTACACAAAACATAACTTTGATTTAAACCAAGTTTTACTTCAATACTTTGTTTTGTGCATTTTCACCTATGGTTTAGTTGATGCATTTCACTAGCCATACATATCATTTTGGTTACACATTGCATGATTTACATTTGACAAATAAACATTTTCGACATTGGTTATACATAACATTTGTTGCACATTACTTGACTACTTTTGGACTATTAACATTTGATATGATTTATACAAGGACTTTTGACTATTGGTTTAAACATAAACTTATTACATTGGTGGTTTGTTTAAGTGACTTAAGTAACGAGGCGTGTGTAATATGATACAAGCATGGTGGATACGCCGTTGGTACTTCCTATATATAAGTGTTTGTATGGTATTACATATTGTAGCGTTATTTAAATCATTTCAATTTGAGACATATAACATTTTATACAAATAACATACTTTTCACAAGACATTGTTTTACAAAACAACTTATCTTATATATACTCATTTTTACTTGGTTATTCATTTAACCATACATTATTCTCTTACTTATACATATCATCTGATCTTATTGCTTTTCAAACGATTTACAAAACAAAGCAAACTACAAGGTTCATGACTAAACATTTTCCTAAACATAAGTCATGAATCTCATTTTCACAAAACCTATGTATCTCACAGGCATTTTTATGCTGACGTACCTATTTTCACATGTGTTTTCAGGATATGATGCATCGGACTTGTCAAGATACACTTAGGCGGACTTGGACTTTAGTGACAATAAAAGATGCAAGACTAGTTAATTATGTTGTATTTCCTTGTTTGTTAAGACATTGTAACACTTTTAATCAATAAAACGAAACTTAAATTGCCATGGATTTGAAACAATTAATTCTGTTACAACACTCCCCGATATTTCCGCCACGTTTTGTATGTTCTACGTGGTCGGGGTGTGACACCTCCTGACTCTTAGAATAGATCAGGATGTCATCGATGAAAACTATAACGAACTTGTCTAGGTACGGCTTGCATACTCGATTCATCAAGTCCATGAAGACCGCAGGTGCGTTTGTTAGCCCAAAAGGCATTACTAAAAACTCATAGTGTCCATAACGAGTTCTAAAAGCTGTTTTAGAGACGTCCTCTTCTCGGACTCTCAGCTGGTGATATCCTGATCTCAAATCAATCTTTGAGTAGTAGCTCGACCCTTACAACTGGTCGAACAGGTCATCAATGCGTGGAAGAGGATATCGATTCTTCACAGTCACCTTGTTGAGTTCTCGATAGTCGATACACATACGGAAGGTACCGTTTTTCTTCTTTACAAATAGCACTGGAGCTCCCCATGGCGAAGAACTAGGACAAATGAAACCCTTGTCCAAGAGTTCTTGTAGTTGCATAGACAGCTCTTCTAGTTCTGATGGGGCTAAACGGTAAGGTGCACGAGCTATAGGTGCTGCTCCAGGAGCTAGCTCGATGTGGAACTCGACTTGAGGATGTGGCGGAAGACCAGGTAGTTCCTCAGGAAATACCTCAGGAAAGTCGCGTACGATCGGAAAGTCTTCTATCTTCTTCTCTTTCTTCGAGGTGTCAGTAACAAGAGCCAAAATAGCAGTGTGGTCCTTTCGCAAACACTTCTGGGCCTTAAGGAAGGAGATGATGCTCACAACGGCACCACTCTTGTCACCACGAA
The DNA here is from genome assembly GCA_030545235.1 of Helianthus tuberosus. NCBI lineage: Eukaryota > Viridiplantae > Streptophyta > Magnoliopsida > Asterales > Asteraceae > Helianthus > Helianthus tuberosus. The sequence continues at coordinate 104,620,748 of CM060360.1, forward strand.
TCAATAGAGGTTCATCACATGGGCAAGGAATACGGACAATCTTCTCGTTGCAAAGAATCTCTGCTTGGTGTTGGGATAACCAATCCATACCAATGACAACGTCGAAACTACCCAGAGTGATAGGAAGGAGGTCGATAAAGAAAGTGTGACCAGCAAGAACAAGATTACAACCCTTGACCACGTGTGTGACATCTAAACTTTTACCATTAGCTAACTCTACAGTGTGCGTGGGGTTCAAAGGTTGGAGGCGTGCCTGACCAGGATCAAACCACTAATCATATTAAACAAGCAAGTAATTAATTGTAAAAGTCCAACCAACACAATTAGTGTCCAAAAACAAACATAGTTTAAGTTATGAGCGGAAGCATAATTGTTTAAAAGCAAAACACAAGTTTAAATATCCAAAGGTTTAACATGGCACACAGCTGTCCATGTCCCACAACGACTCTTCCTTGTGCAAGCTCCAGCTAAGTACCTATTGACCTGCAAAGCATGTAGTAACGAGTCAACAACAAGTTGAGTGAGTTCACGGTTGGGTGTTCGTTTTAAGTTGTTCCAAAAATAGTTTCCTTTAACTGGCATCCTGCCGTGGGGGTTACCCCATAGTTGAAAATGTGATTTGTTTAACCCATTAACTCTGGCAATCCAGCCGTGGGGGCTACCCCATGATAGTTATCTGGCATTTCGGCCGTGGGGGCTACCCCATGTATACACTAGACTCGTTACCATATCGACTGCTGACTGTAGTCATGTTTATGTGCCCTGAACTGTCAATGTCTATCATCATTGACGTGCCCAGATCCATTAGTTCACGCCCGTCCTCTGCGGCACGGTGTGAGGCTTGTCAGACCTAAATAGCGCTATCTAACTAATGACCCGCTCGCCATTGGCCCGGCGATTAAGTCGATATAAAAAGGAGGGACTTCGTGATAGACTTTTGGTCTAGTAAAAGTTAACTGTCCATGAGGACGAGGAATTATATTCCTGAACCAGTACTGTCCTACCCAAGAAAGGACGAGGAATCCATATTCCTTAACCCATTCCCAACCCCTGGGAATCCCATGCTTTGTAGAAAGTGTGAACTCACCTTGGTTTGCTCAGTAAGATTAAAGTATGTGTTCCAGATGGTCAATTAATTCCTAATGTCATTACCAACACCAATCAGTTTTATACGTACATAATTCACGCATTGCATGCACAATTTGTTCACGTACGCCGTGTTTACATATTACTCATTTATCGGACGTGTAGCATGCAGTTCAAATCCTATATTCAAGCTAGCAACTCAATACCCAAAGATAATCATCTAACACGTATCAGATTCATACACATGTTCGTATCTACACACATATGGCACTTTTACCCTCAACCACAAGTATGCGTACAATTACCAATGAATATCCTATATGAACTCAATAAGGTCCAAGGTAGTTTTTATGTTTCCCCCACTACTGGATCGGCCCAATTCTATATTCCTTTTAAGTGCATGGCCCTATTTTCAATAATGTAACTGGTTGGACTTGAGACCCTATATTATTCCATCAGCCCAATTAATCATGCAACCGATCTGAATTCTTGTATTACGGGACTCTTAACCAACCTAGCCTAACACCCGGCCCAATACCCAGTAATTCACTAATATTTTGTGGCCCATTAGCTGCTGTTGTGCGGCTGAACTCCTTTTGTAATCCAATAAACCATTAAGTGTCATAATTTCCTAAGCATCAATCAGTGTAACCTAACACATAACCCATATCCAGAATCTTGCAATAATAACAATTTCTTGTTCACAATCATTGTTTAATCATGCGCATTTAAAGAGTATCATGGAAACCATTTATTTCACAATCACATAATATCTATCACATAAATCATTTATTGCACATGGGGTTTACTGACAATACTATAGTAACATGCATATTACTTGATTAGTCTTCACATGGGCCACCGATAGAACTACTGATATATATATATATATATATATATATATATATATATATATATATATATATATATATATATATATATATATATATATATATATATATATATATATCTATCATAACACACCATATCACATCAAGATCATATAAAAGAAAGCACACCCATCAATTAATAGTTAACATGGATGTGGTTTTACTAACCACTAATATGATCGGAACAGGATGTTGTATCAAAAGAGGGGCCTGCCGTCTCTAATCGGAAAAAGAAGTAGGGTAATATTGTGAGATATACAAGGGGTACGTAACATTTAAATAAAATACCCAATAACCTAAGTGGGCCGGTGGTCAATTCAATTAGCAAGTGGGCCGAAAACCAATATACAGATTTGTGGATTCGGGTGTGGGTCAACCTTAACTAACTATAAGAAACATATAATATTAATACAGAATAGTAGGTGGGTGTTTCGGGTATTAGACAAAGTTCCATTTTATTAATTATACAACCATATATTAATATAAACCATATATTAACATACACACTCAAAAGGCGCACCTTATAATTATATAAACAACACTTAGTAAGCAAGCATTAAGTCGAGTAGCGACCTTGAGAACTCGGGTTGTCACAGCTCTAGGTTACAGCGAATTAGGTTTCTGTAGAGATACCTAGGCTCTAACCTCACTATCCTCTGGGAACTTAGAATATTAAAACCTGAATGCATACAGAACGCATAGTACTCGAATATGGTCTCTAACCGTTGCCGAAAAACAAACAGTCAAGATTTTGTTTTCAAACATATGCTATTGTGGTGTTATACACAGGGTACACAAAAACAATTACATACAGTACATAAAACCCTGAGAGTTTAGGAAACATGCATTTAAGACCTTCGGAAACTTATGTTGAAGTTCATTAAAGGTCATCACGTAGGAACCGCGAATGTTAACTCGGGCACGCACTATTATCCATATTGTCTTTGATATTTTAACGTCCCGAGCAGGAAGCCTACGCATAACGAAACGCTAGTGCACGAGAATACATGAAACTCAAATTTTACGTCAACGAATGTTGGAGTACATTACATTCTCCGTGGAACGAAACGTTAGTTGTGACAACCCTCAAATTTACATGTATTCCGTACAATTTATTAATAATAATTAATGTGCTTGACGACTGTGTGGAATTACGTAACTGCTTTCTGATATCTGTGTTATATTTACATGTGCATGTTGACACACTAGTAGTGTACAGAAAAGTCATTAAATAGTCTGTTATGACTTCCTGAGTGTTAAAAATTAAAAACGTTCCAAAAATATATATATATATATAGGACGCTCTACGGATTAATTAAGCACTTTAACGGAACAACACCGAACCGTACAACCGGACTTAACCCGAGACATAAAAATATTGTCATTGACATTGTTTTTCTTTTTCTGAGCCAGTTAGGGTCCCCGAATACCCTAACCCCCGTTATATATTACTACACAATATTACACTAAATTTAAATCAACTAACTAATATAACTTATCTCTAATCACATAGTTGGAAACCAACCGATTGCCCCTCTCCCCTCACGAGTTCGGTCACCATGTGGGAGACACCATTTGTCCTTGAATGATTATCTAAATCCAAATGTCATATATCTAGATGACATATTTTCCTTTGGTTAATAACAATAGTGGGTTTATAAATAAACCTTTAGGTCATTAACACTTTCATAATCACCACTCACAGAAATTGCTTTCTTCCTTTCTTTCTTGCTTACTGCCGAGAACAAAGCCCCACCTTCAACCACTTTTCAATTTCATTCAAGTTATTCCAAGTGCACTCAAGTGTGAAGGATCTCGTACGAGGAAGCCCGGAACTTACGGAGTGCCAAGAACCTCTCTACGACGCTTTTAACCACCCGTTTTTCGTCTAGTTTCTTCCCTAGCCTCGAGCTAGTAGTAAGTGACTCTAAACGCCTTCTTGATCTTGTCTAGAGTGATTAATAAGAGATTCCTCGGTTAAAAATTATGAACATATAAGATCAAAGTCTAAAAGTCTACTAAAGTGATGAACAAGGTGGTTAATGGATGAATATTAGTGTAAAGCATGTAGATCTCGTGTGATTATGATTATTGGTTGATTATCTGATGTGTTGCTGGATTATATTGATGTTTGATGTTGTTACGATCACTAAACATAATTAACGGGATCAACCGAACACAAACTAGTAAGCTAGAGACTAAAAATAGCAATCTGTCCATAGTTTACAGCCAACTTCAGTTGGCTGTAAACAGGTCGTAAATTCAACGAAAAACCGATATTTTCAATCTAAAATATGTTATTATAAAATACGGTTCTAATGGCACTGGAATCGTAATTTTTGGACTCTGTTTACTATTTTTAAAGTGTTAATTTGTAACAGCAACTTAAGCTGAATTTTGACAGCAATAAATGGGTGTCATACTTTCAGTCATAACCTGAGTTTTGTGACGAATCGGACCATGAAATTTGTACAGTAGATGACAACCGATGCATTTGTAATTACCCCACTGGAATTTCGTAAATTGGACACTCGATGAATTTTTAATAAATTGTTCCGTGGACTGTGGTCAGAAATACATAAATCTGAGTTCAGTCCGGAATATGAATTTTTATAAAATATTGGTAATGAACCGGACCCCGATATTTTTACACAATAAAATATGGAACGTTTAAGATATCCTGTAAAAATTTGGGAATTTTTGGAATAATTTAACTATTTTATTAAAATGTCCGAAAACAGCCGGTTTTAAATATTAATGATGAATTGACATAAGTTGTGACTTGTGTGTCTAAATGTCGAGTATGCTATCGGTGAATGATCTAACATGTTATATGTGTTACGTGCAATATCGTATGTTTGTTTATGAGTGGGGAATGGATGGGAAGTTTATATGGGCATAAATCGTTAAAGTGTGTACCTGTTATGTGGTCGAAGTAATGTGCAAATAAACCATACGTAGGATACGTGTTATGCATGAGAAACTGATTGTTATCCGTACCTTATTAGGACGTGATTGACCGACCTTGACTGTTAACTATATTTGAGAATCTAACCGAGCAAACCGAGGTGAGTTCACACTTTTCTACAAAGCATGGTAAATTCCCGGTGGGAATGGGAATGGGTTCAGGAATAGGGATTCCTCGTCCTTTGAGACGTGTTCAGGAATGTAAATTCCTCGTCCTGTTGGGACGTATTAGACTTACTGGACTAAAACTCTATCAGCGAAGTCCCTCCCTTTTTGTATCGACTTAATCGCCGAGGCTATGGCGAGCGGGTCATTAGTTAATAGCGCTATTAGGTTTAACAAACCTCACACCGTGCCAGTCGGACGAGCGTGTACTAATGGACTATGGCACGTCGGTGGTGATAGAACACCGACGCTAGGGCACAATTGATTTCTTTTGTTAGTAGTCGATATGATAAACGAGTCTGGTAGTTTAAAATACTGGGGCAGCTCCCCACGGCCAAAGTGTCGGGCTGGATAGCCAGGGAAGGTGGACATGGGATGGTTAACAAATAAACGTTTTCGAACTATGGGGTAACCCCCAAGGCTGGATAGCCGAATGAGATTAAACTATGTTTTTGGAAACAACTCTAAAATGGACAACCAACCGTGAACTCACTCAACTTTGTTGTTGACTCGTTATTACATGCTTTGCAGGTCGCTAGATGGAGCTTGCACGAGGAAGGAGTCGTTGTGGCGTACGGACTATTATGTTCCGTGCTTATTATTTAAATCCTCAGGAACTTATTAAATTTGCGTTTTGAAACTTAAAACTTATGAACTGTGAACTTATGTTTCGAACTTACTTTTATGCTTCCGTTGTTTAAACTAAACATGGTTAACTAGCTTTGGTCACCAGTCGTATTGAGGTTGGTCTTATTTACTTAATTACGATGTTCAATATGATTGGTGGCTCGATCCTGGTCACGTCACGCCTCCAAGCGGTGGTACTCCGCATGGTGGATTTTGGGGGTGTGACAGATTGGTATCAGAGCCATTGGCTATTGTGAACTTGGTTTTTAAAAAGGGAAAGGTTTTTGATAAAAACCAGACTATAACCAGTACAGTGCTCAACGATCCACAACGACGCTTCGCTCCACGTGCAAGACTCGACACCATAAGTGGTATGATTTATGTTATATTATCGGTTAGATAGTTCTCACTGTGCATTAGATAATGTGATAACTGCTAATTGAACCTTGTGTGCTTACTCTCTAATGTCGTCCCACACTTACGCACATTCGCGACACTTTTCTCACTTACGTTGCTTCGTTATGAAGATCATGAGCGGACGCGAAGGACGTATCAACCTCACTCAAGCCCAGTTGATGGCTTTGATCAACGAACGAGTTGCTGAGGCACTCGCAGCTGTTCCTGCAGGAGGTATAACCTGCCGTATCAACCCATCTTAGGATGTTTAGATCCTACCTTCGCAAACCAACCCTCGTGCTTAACCTTGTCTTTTATTCTCGCGCAACAGGTCAACATGCTCAACCTCCTGTGTGCACGTTCAAGACATTCATGGACTGCCGACCTACCACTTTTAGTGGCACCGAAGGAGCAGTGGGCCTTCTTCACTGGTTTGAAAAGCTTGAGTCAGTTATCGAGATGTGTGAATGCCCCGAAGACCGTAGGGTGAAATATGCTACTGGAACACTTGAAGGGGTAGCGCTCACATGGTGGAACGCTCATATTCAGCTGTCACACCCCCAAAATCCACACGCGGAGTATCACCGCCTGGAGGCGTGACTGACCAGGATCAAGCCACCAATCATATTGAACAATGTAAATAGTAAATAGTAAATATAAATCAACCAACAATACGAAAGGTGTTCAAAACCAAAGTATAGTATCAATGTTTAGCGGAAGCATAAATGTAAAACCCAACATAAGTAATAAGTTTGTAATGTCTTAAAGTTTAACATGGCATCCACGATCCATGTCCACAACGACCGCGCCTCCCTTTTTCCATCTCCATGAGTACCTAACGACCTGCAAGGCATGTAACAACGAGTCAACAACAAAGTTGAGCGAGTTCACAGTTGGTTGTTTAGTTATTGTATTCGTTTCGTAAACCGTATGATTGTTTAGTAACCAATGTATCGTATTTATTTGTATCGCGACCTTCCCGGCATGTGTGCGAAGATTAGTGGGGGTCTCCAATGTATTATAGACTAGTTACATTTGTATCGCGGCCCTCCAGGTATGTGTGCGAAGATTAGTATATGTATCGCGGCCAACCCAGGCATGTGTGCGAAGTTAGTATATGTATCGCGGCCAACCCAGGCATGTGTGCGAAGATTAGTATATGTATCGCGGCCAACCCAGGCATGTGTGCGAAGATTAGTATATGTATCGCGGCCAACCCAGGCATGTGTGCGAAGATTAGTATTTGTGGGATCTTCCCAGATGTTACTAGTCTATTTGTTTCTATAGGTGTCCTTCCCAACCCAAGGACAGTAGTACGTATTCTAGTAGCAATGTAAGTACATGTAATCATTCAATCCCATTCCCAACCCCGGGAATCCCATGCCTTGGTAAAAGTGTGAACTCACCTTGGTTTGCTCGGTATGCTATACTATGTGCTCACAAGAAATCAGTCAAGTCCTATAGTGCACGTATACTTAATCAGTTAAACTCGTAAAGATTCACATTTTCACACCCCCAAAATCCACACGCGGAGTATCACCGCTTGGAGGCGTGACTGACCAGGATCAAGCCATCAATCATATCAAACATAGTATTTAAGTGTAAAAGTAGGAAAATGTAATTCATCTTGACATGACTGATGTTCATAACCAAACATTGTTTAAGTAGCGGAAGCATAATAATGAAAACCCAAAGTAAGTTATAAGTTCAAATATCGTCTACGATCCGTATCCCACAACGACTTGCTCCTCCCTGTGCAAGCTCCATATGTACCTAAGGTCCTGCAAGGCATGCAAGAGAGAGTCAACAACTAGTTGAGCGAGTTCACAGTTAATAGTTCAGTAATAGTATAGCGTGAGTAGTAGTATGTTCATTCGTTACAAAGTATCGTATTATTTTCCATCGCGGCCTTCCCGGCAGGTGTGCGAAGATGTTGGGGAATGTTTTTCCCCAAGTATTCTAGACTAGGTTTATTTGTATCGCGGCCTCTCCAGGCAGGTGTGCGAAGATTTGTAAATTTAGTTCGCGGCCATCAATATGGCAGGTGTGCGAAGACAGTCATAATATCGCGGCCAATCCTTGGCAGGTGTGCGAAGATCGTTCAATAAGTGTTACTAGTCTAGCAGTAGGTTCTATCATTTATGTATGTACCGTAAATCATCAAATCCCCATTCCCACCCCGGGAACCCCATGCCTTGGCTTGTGTGAACTCACCTTGGTTTGCTCGGTATGCTAGGTTATGTGCTCGCAAATAAGTCAATCACGTCCTAGAGTATGCACGTATATAAAATCAGTTTGTGTTCAAGTTGTTCACGTATAAGCAGGTAACACGTAATCATAATCATACTAGTCATGTTTGACATTTAACAGCAGTTAGATATTCCAGTTATCACTTAACCGAATTAACCCACGTTACTGTGCTGATTACACCTTTGGCGAAACATACATTCGGCGAAACACATACTTTGGCGAAACACAATAGTTGGCGAAACAAAACTCTATTTCGTCGACAGTCCTTTAACTGGCGAAAACATATATGATCATCATCATTAACGGTAGTTTCATAGCATCACAGAATCTCAGTAGTCTACTAGCAGTTACATCTCATCTATTATATAGTCATTAAATCATTACTCAATATTAGCAAATTTGTTTTGATCATTCAATAATTTATCATATGCTCATAATTCTAAACTAAAAGTCACACAACAATATCCCATGTGACGTCATCTAATAATTCGGTTTGCGTGTAAACCCTAGTCTTTTACTAACGAGAATATCAAGCATATATTATCCACTCTATAGAAACAAATAACAACCACATGATTTCTGACATCCATATGCAAAGCATTAACTTGGTGGCTGCACTTTCAATAAAAAAATCCACATGTATAGTCAACCATACACCACCTACAACAACTTTCAGTCATCATCCTAAGCATCACAGTATCCAACATCTATTACTATGTTAACACGTTTTCAAATCCTGCTCCATTAATATCAATTCGAGATCATTACAATCTATCAATCTAGCTCCACATAAAATTAATCTATCCCTACGATCTATACACAACTGATTATCAAAACCAAACCCCAAACCAGTATCATGTTCCGCACCACATCATGTAACAGATTGATCATTATTCTCTTAAGAACACGTTCATCGATATAATCATATATTCAGCAATGAAAACAAACTTTAAACAATTAAACCACTAACCGGCTAGAACGATTAAACAACAGAAATTTGGCTTCGACTGAAAGGAGAGCTGCCGTCGCACATAGGGGAACTCTAGGGTTTCTATACGTGTTGTGTCGTTATCGTGATATCAAGAGGGTTCTCATATACGCAGATTTGGACTGATCATTTATTAGTTAATTAACATGCAAATGGGCCAAGCCCATTCTTGTTTTCATGAGTGGGGTGTTTTCGTGTGGGAGGGTAGGGTGTTTGTCATATATCACATTGTTAATACAATATACATACACAGTTATAAGGCACACGAATTATAACATATCATATCATAATAAAGCTTAACGTATTATAAACATGTCCAGTCGTAAAACAAACAAGTCGCGAAAACAAACAATCTAAATTATTAACGTGCAATAAATGCAAGGATGGAAGTCTTGAAAACTCGAGTTGTCACATTATCCCCAACTTGAAAGAAATTTCGTCCCGAAATTTAGCATGCAGTTACTGAGGAAGCTAGTGGTGTGACGTTGTTTACCTGTATCGTATCGCGGCTCCCCGAGCAGGTTTGTGAAGATTACTGGTTTTCCTGGGGTGTCACATCATCCCCCCGTTGATTTGGAATTTCGTCCCGAAATTCTGTAGTGGTAGCTTCAGCCTCAGTAGTAGTTGCATTGGTTCCGAATAACTGGGGATATTTGAGTTCCATTTGATCTTCACGCTCCCAGGTGAACTCTGGGCCGCGGCGGGAGTTCCAACGAACTCGTACAAGAGGGATTCTCGTGTTCTTGAGGACCTTAACATCCCGGTCCGTGATTTCAACAGGTTCCTCTACGAAGTGCAACCGCTCGTCGATAGTGAGTTCCTTTAAGGGAACTATGTGGGTCTCATCTGACGTACACTTCTTCAGATTCGACACGTGAAAAACATTATGAACTGCACTGAGTTCAGGTGGTAAGTTCAGTCTGTAGGCCACCTTGCCTATTTTCTCTGTAACTTCGAAAGGTCCAACATATCGTGGATTTAGTTTGCCGTGTTTGCCAAAACGAACCACACCCTTCCAGGGTGAAACTTTAAGTAGCGCTCGATCCCCAACCTGGAATTCGAGTAGTTTTCTATCTTTATCGGCGTATACTTTCTGACGGTCGCGTGCTGCCGCCATGCGTTGTCGTATTTGTGCAATCTTTTCTGTAGTATCGACTACCATTTCTGGACCCGTGATCTGACTCTCACCCACCTCTGCCCAACAAAGAGGTGATCGGCATTTACGCCCGTACAATGCCTCGAATGGAGCAGCTTTAATGCTGGTGTGGTAGCTGTTATTGTATGAAAATTCCACCAGTGGCAGATGTTTCTCCCAACCATTGCCAAAATCAATTACGCACGCCCGAAGCATGTCTTCTAGAGTTTGAATAGTGCGCTCAGACTGCCCATCGGTCTGAGGATGATACGCCGTGCTCATGTCTAAACGAGAGCCAAAAGATTTATGCATTGCTTGCCACAGTTCTGAAGTAAAACGTGCGTCACGATCAGAGATGATGGAGGTGGGCACCCCGTGCCTCGAGACCACTTCTTTTAAGTAAATGTCTGCTAAGGTAGAGAACTTGTCTGTTTCTTTGATAGCTAAGAAGTGAGCAGACTTTGTGAGTCGATCCACGATCACCCAAATAGTATCGTTTCCGCGCTGAGATCTAGGTAGGCCAGTAACAAAGTCCATGGAAATTTGCTCCCATTTCCATTGTGGTATCTCAGGTTGTTGGAGTGGTCCTGACGGTTTCTGATATTCTGCCTTGACTCTCGCACAAGTCAAGCATTTGCTAACGTATGTGGCTATGTGGGCCTTCATGCTAGGCCACCAATATGTAGTTTTGATGTCGTGGTACATCTTATCCGCACCTGGATGTACCGAGTAGCGAGACTTATGAGCTTCATCCATTACGAGCTCGCGTAGATTACCATAGAGTGGAACCCAGATGCGTCCTGTTGCGTAATAAGCACCATCTTCCTTCTGTTCTAAGCGTTGCCTTGAGCCGCGTAGGGCTTCTGCCCTGACGTTTTCTGTTTTCAATGCTTCCACCTGAGCATTTCGTATCTGAGAAGGAAGACTAGACTGTATAGTGAGTTGTAAAGCTCGCACGCGCTTAGGCGCGGTGTCCTTTCGACTGAGGGCGTCAGCCACAACATTGGCTTTGCCTGGGTGGTACCTGATTGAGCATTCGTAGTCGTTTAGCAGTTCGACCCATCGTCGCTGTCGCATATTCAGTTCCTTCTGTTTGAAGATATGTTCGAGGCTTCTGTGATCAGTGTATATAGTGCACTTAGTACCGTACAGGTAATGTCGCCATATCTTGAGTGCAAAAACAACGGCTCCCAGCTCTAAGTCGTGTGTAGTGTAATTCCGTTCGTGAACCTTAAGTTGGCGCGAAGCATAAGCAATAACTTTATCTCGTTGCATCAATACACATCCAAGACCTTGGATCGATGCATCGCAGTAGACTACAAAATAGTCCGTGCCTTCAGGCAATGAGAGGATAGGTGCGCTACAGAGTCTATCCTTTAAGTGCTGAAACGCTGTTTCCTGTGCATTACCCCAACGATAAACAACACCCTTCTGCGTCAGTAGCGTAAGTGGCTGAGCAATTTTTGAGAAGTCCTTGATGAACCTTATGTAGTAACCTGCCAAACCTAAGAATTGACGTATTTCCGTTGGTGTACGAGGCGCAGGCCAATTCTTGATCGAATCTACCTTGGATGGATCGACATGGATCCCATCTTTGTTTACCACGTGGCCTAGGAAGTGGACTTCACGAAGCCAGAAGTCACATTTGAAAAACTTAGCGTATAGCTGTTCCGTTCGTAGAAGTTCCAGTATAAGTCGTAAGTGCTGCTCGTGTTCCTCCTGACCTTTCGAATAAATCAAGATGTCGTCGATGAAAACAATGACGAACTTGTCGAGATAGGGTTTGCACACCCTGTTCATAAGATCCATAAATACGGCAGGCGCGTTCGTTAGCCCGAATGGCATGACCATAAACTCGTAGTGGCCGTAGCGAGTTCTAAATGCTGTTTTGGAGACGTCCTCATCCCGGACTCTCAGCTAGTGATATCCTGACCTTAAGTCTATTTTGGAGTAGTAGCTCGACCCTTGCAGCTGGTCGAATAAATCATCTATGCGTGGAAGAGGATAGCGATTCTTCACAGTTACCTTGTTCAGTTCGCGGTAGTCTATACACATGCGGAAGGTACCGTCCTTCTTCTTTACAAATAGTACGGGAGCTCCCCAAGGCGAAGAGCTAGGTCGTATGAATCCCTTTTCCAAAAGTTCTTGCAGTTGCTTAGACAGTTCTTCCAGTTCGGTTGGAGCTAAGCGATAAGGTGCTCGAGCTATGGGTGCTGCTCCAGGAGCTTGTTACTATGAGTTACCAAAGGTTCTTAACCAGCACGAGGAATGCGGATGATCTTCTCCTTGCATAGGATCTCTGCTTGCTGTCGGGATAACCAATCCATACCAATGACGATGTCGGAACCATCGCAACGCTGGGGTCATTCCTAGTATCACCCTGATCAATCACGAACACTCGACCCCTAGCACCATTGCCGTCGTTATTACCCCCATTGTTGCCTCCATTATTGTTCCTGTTTCCTTGGTTGTGGTTCTGATTCCGGTTCTGGTTCTGGTTCAACTGTGAGCAGTGTCTTTTGAAGTGTCCTTCAGCACCACACTGATAACATCCCTTGTTACCTTGCTGTTGCTGCTGATTCTATAGATCTTGTGGCTGTTGTTGTTGGTTCTGGTTTGCAGGACGTGAGTTTCTACCATCTTTGGTTCCATGACCAAGCTTGTTGCATCATTGACAATGATTTCGGTTGCACTGCCCGCTGTGGTGCAAGTTACATCGTTTGCACTTAGGGTGGTTTCCCCTGTATCCACCCTGCCCTTGACTACTAAAAGGTTGCTGACCAGGACTTTGGTTGTCATCAATCTTTCACTGCTGTGCCTGGGACGGAATCGTAGTCGAACCCTTGCTAGAGGTTCCATCCCACTTTCATTTGTTGTCACTGGGATTAGCAGAAGTAGTAGTAGCACCAATACGTCTAGGCAGCTTGTTCTGTTCCACTGCCTGGTCTGTGAGACGATGAGCAAGATGAGTAACATCTTGAATAGTAGCAAGATTAGCAGTCATCACATGACTTTGAATTTCTGGTACTAAGCCTTTGAGGTACCGCTCTCGGTGCGCTTTATGGGAGGTTCCACCATAGTAGGGCACAAAGTTGCCAGTTCGTTAGATCGCTTCGTATACGCCTCTATTTCTGACCCCGTCATCTTCAGGTTAAAGAACTCCACTTCCAGTTTGTGGATGTCATCATAGTTACAGTATTCTAGTTTGATTAGTTCCTTGAATTCGTCCCAAGGGGTGGCATTAGCAGCCGCCAGCCCCAGCATCTGAACTTGCGCGTTCCACCAAGTTAACGCAGTGCCTTCGAGAGTATCAGTGGCATATTTCACCTTACGAGCCTCAGGTCATTCGCACATTCGAAGACCGATTCGAGTTCCTCGAACTAATGGAGGAGTCCAACAGCTCCTTCAGTGTCGCTGAAAGTAGTAGGACGACAGTCCATAAAAGTCTTGTATGTGCATACAGGTGGCTGAGCGTGTTGACTTGTCGTGTGCGTAAGAGTAATCAAAATTAAGCACAAGTGTTGAGTTACGAGAGTAGGATCTAAAAATCCTAGAGTAAGTGGTGATGGCAGGCTACACCTCCTGCCTGGGCAGCTGCGAATGCTGCAGTAACTTGTTCAGTGATCGAAGCCGCCAACTGGGCTTGAGTTAGGTTAACGCGTCCACTCATGATCTTGAAATCAAGGAGAACATGTGGGTGAGAGGTTCGCGAATAGTGCGAAGAGAGTGAGCACACAAGTATTCTCGAGCAATAACATATAGTAGGTTCTGTAATCTGAGCATACCACGAGCAAAGTTCTATGTAATTCTAGCAAGTAGGTAAAGTAACATGAATAGTAGTACCTATGATGTTGAGCCTTGCACGTGGAGCGAAGCGTCGTTGTGGATCGTTGAGCACTGTTCTGGTTATAGTCTGGTTTTAACAAAATCATTTTCCCCTTATTAAAACCGAGTTCTCTATAACCAATGGCTCTGATACCAATCTGTCACACCACCAAAATCCACACGCGGAGTATCACCGCTTGGAGGCGTGACTGACCAGGATCAAGCCATCAATCATATCAAACATAGTATTTAAGTGTAAAAGTAGGAAAATGTAATTCATCTTGACATGACTGATGTTCATAACCAAACATTGTTTAAGTAGCGGAAGCATAATAATGAAAACCCAAAGTAAGTTATAAGTTCAAATATCGTCTACGATCCGTATCCCACAACGACCTGCTCCTCCCTGTGCAAGCTCCATATGTACCTAAGGTCCTGCAAGGCATGCAAGAGAGAGTCAACAACTAGTTGAGCGAGTTCACAGTTAATAGTTCAGTAATAGTATAGCGTGAGTAGTAGTATGTTCGTTCGTTACAAAGTATCGTATTATTTTCCATCGCGGCCTTCCCGGCAGGTGTGCGAAGATGTTGGGGAATGTTTTTCCCCAAGTATTCTAGACTAGGTTTATTTGTATCGCGGCCTCTCCAGGCAGGTGTGCGAAGATTTTTAAATTTAGTTCGCGGCCATCAATATGGCAGGTGTGCGAAGACAGTCATAATATCGCGGCCAATCCTTGGCAGGTGTGCGAAGATCGTTCAATAAGTGTTACTAGTCTAGCAGTAGGTTCTATCATTTATGTATGTACCGTAAATCATCAAATCCCCATTCCCACCCCGGGAACCCCATGCCTTGGCTTGTGTGAACTCACCTTGGTTTGCTCGGTATGCTAGGTTATGTGCTCGCAAATAAGTCAATCACGTCCTAGAGTATGCACGTATATAACATCAGTTTGTGTTCAAGTTGTTCACGTATAAGCAGGTAACACGTAATCATAATCATACTAGTCATGTTTGACATTTAACAGCAGTTAGATATTCCAGTTATCACTTAACCGAATTAACCCACGTTACTGTGCTGATTATACCTTTGGCGAAACATACATTCGGCGAAACACATACTTTGGCGAAACACAATAGTTGGCGAAACAAAACTCTATTTCGTCGACAGTCCTTTAACTGGCGAAAACATATATGATCATCATCATTAACGGTAGTTTCATAGCATCACAGAATCTCAGTAGTCTACTAGCAGTTACATCTCATCTATTATATAGTCATTAAATCATTACTCAATATTAGCAATTTGTTTTGATCATTCAATAATTTATCATATGCTCATAATTCTAAACTAAAAGTCACACAACAATATCCCATGTGACGTCATCTAATAATTCGGTTTGCGTGTAAACCCTAGTATTTTACTAACGAGAATATCAAGCATATATTATCCACTCTATAGAAACAAATAACAACCACATGATTTCTGACATCCATATGCAAAGCATTAACTTGGTGGCTGCACTTTCAATAAAAAAATCCACATGTATAGTCAACCATACACCACCTACAACAACTTTCAGTCATCATCCTAAGCATCACAGTATCCAACATCTATTACTATGTTAACACGTTTTCAAATCCTGCTCCATTAATATCAATTCGAGATCAGTACAATCTATCAATCTAGCTCCACATAAAATTAATCAATCCCTACGATCTATACACAACTGATTATCAAAACCAAACCCCAAACCAGTATCATGTTCCGCACCACATCATGTAACAGATTGATCATTATTCTCTTAAGAACACGTTCATCGATATAATCATATATTCAGCAATGAAAACAAACTTTAAACAATTAAACCACTAACCGACTAGAACGATTAAACAACAGAAATTTGGCTTCGACTGAAAGGAGAGCTGCCGTCGCACATAGGGGAACTCTAGGGTTTCTATACGTGTTGTGCCGTTATCGTGATATCAAGAGGGTTCTCATATACGCAGATTTGGACTGATCATTTATTAGTTAATTAACATGCAAATGGGCCAAGCCCATTCTTGTTTTCATGAGTGGGGTGTTTTCGTGTGGGAGGGTAGGGTGTTTGTCATATATCACATTGTTAATACAATATACATACACAGTTATAAGGCACACGAATTATAACATATCATATCATAATAAAGCTTAACGTATTATAAACATGTCCAGTCGTAAAACAAACAAGTCGCGAAAACAAACAATCTAAATTATTAACGTGCAATAAATGCAAGGATGGAAGTCTTGAAAACTCGAGTTGTCACACACATACCATTTATGTCACGAAGTGTGTTTAAGAAATTATCATTTATCACATAAGCAATTAATCAAAGTCATGCAAATCCATGTTTCACATAAATGTCCATCATAGTTTTTACTAACTTGATTATTCATTAACATACTTGAAAGTGTTAACAGTCTTAACGAAGTTAGCAATTTAACAAGGTTTATATACATAACTGAAATAACAAACCAACACTGTTAATTAACTAACAGAATTAACTAACAGAGTTAAACAAGAGTACCCACCTAACAGAGTATCATACATGAGTCTAACAGGGTTAATAAGGTTAACTGAGTTAATAACTTAGCCCAGTTAATAGGTTAAACGTAGTTACATACTTAACAGAGTTATATATGTAGCTTAACAAGGTTAACAATTTAACAGGTCTAACAACTTAAGAGGCATAACAGTTGGGCCGAAATCAACATTGGGCCGAAATCCCATCAGTGACGAAATCCAAAGTCGAGATATGTTTTCGTCGAACAAAATGCTTTGGCGAAAACACTTTGTGTTTTCATCTGGTTGGGGTGTTTTCGCCTGAGACCTCATCATCATCACACTAACAGTTACGTGACCAATCAACGAAGTCAGTTACTCGAATCATTGATATGTAAACATTTGAATTACCAAATCATAATACAAGTCCTGACCATCATTTAAAATAACCAACAATGGCTGACCACTTTACACACAAAGAATTTTAATTGGACCGAGTAACTTTGCAACTTTTAAAGCTTCATGTGATAATACTGACAACTTGTATTGATCTTCTCAAAACTAATCCTCATATTACATAGTATCACAGTACATAACATTCATCAGTACCTAACATTCATCACAGTACATAACATTTAACATGCTATTCCAATCCTGGTCACGTTCATATCATACAAGACAAATCATTCAATCCTATCATGTTTCACATACAGTTACATAACTGATCGATCATATCCAATTCTTTCATGAACACAAGCAACAACATAACAATATAATCGAATCTGAAACAACTAAATGCGAAAGTCACTAACCGACTCAGAATGATCAACCAGAGATCTGGCTTCGAACAAGAGGAGGGCTGCCGTCGACTTGAGGGTGAGAAGTGATTTAGGGTTTTCCAGTTACCGACTTTACGTAAAGGTTAAGAACAAGACCCTATATCTAAACGTTACTGTGCCAAAGCCCATTTGTTTTCGCCAAAGTGTGGGTAACGAAAACACCCTAGTGTTTTCGTCCAGAAGGGTTTTCGTGGGAGGGTGTTTGGCCTAACAGATTTCATTTTTAAATTATACACCACAAATATTAAAATGAGGCATACATCAACATACACATTTATACACTTATAAGGCATACCATATAAAACATATCCATCACAGTACGATTAACATATTACAAGCGTGTACGTATTACAAACGTGTACAGTTGTGAAACAAACAAGTCGTGTCAACAAACAATCTAAACAATTAACGTGAAATAAATGCGAAAATGGAAATCTTGGAAACTCGATTTGTCACATCAGCTGCTGGGGTTGGTTGCTGCTAATGCCACCCCATGGAACGATTTCAAGGAACTGATCAAAGAGGAATACTGTAGTCGGGATGACATCCACAAACTGGAGGTGGAATTTTTCAATCTGAAGATGACGGGGTCTGAGATTGAGGCGTATACCAAGAGGTCGAATGAACTGGCCATCCTGTGCCCTACTATGGTGGACCCTCCCATCAAACGTATTGAGCTTTACCTCAAGGGCCTTGTACCCGAGATTCAGAGTCACGTGACTTCGGCTAACCTGGGTACCATTCAGCAGATCATTAAGTTAGCCCATCGTCTCACCGATCAAGCTGTGGAACAAAACAAACTGCCCAAGCGTATTGGTGCTGCTACTGCTGACTGTAACAACTGTGCTTGTAATCACTATGAACAGTTCTATTATCAATAAATCAATGTTATTTGATCACAATGTTTGTTTTGTTATGTTTTACATTTTTCATGTTTTGACTTTTGTTCAATTTCAAACTCTACATCGCTTTCTGGAGAGTTATACGCAAACTAGTGCGTAAACGTACTCAGTTTAATGCGAGAAATACTCCGGAACATCAACATATACTCAACATACCTTAAATAACCTTTACATAACTTAGAAATAAGTTTTAAAGGCTTTGGTATGGCAAAAACAAGTTAATTCGCTTACAGGGACTAAATATGACAAACTGCGAAAGTATGTCAATTTGAACTGTAACGAACATTCCGGAACATGACCATAAGTTAAACACACCTTAAATATCCTTTACATAGCTTAGAAATAGGCTTTGAGGGGTTTGGTGTGCTAAAATAAACTTTTGGGACATTCAGGGACTAAAAGTGTCAAAAAGTGCACAAGTTTGCATTTTCGCGCATAACTTACGTTCTGAATACATCCGGACATCCAAAAATTTATGAAAGCATGACTACATTATATTTTAGTGTTCGCCTTAAGAAAAATCCATTCGTTGCGTCATTTGGATCGTTTTTCGCGCTTATGCGCATTTCGTCGTAATTAAGCGAACATCGCGTTCGTACGACCAAACGAACCATCACCCGGCATAATTTTTAGCATGTTTCATGTCCACAATGTTTAGGCAACATTTTAGGGCCTTAAAGTTGGCTTTACGGGCCTTAGAAGTGTCGGAAAAGGCCTTAAACACGTGCAGGGACTGAAACTGTCATTTTTCAAACATGTTTGCGGATCAGAAGGGCCAAGCGGCCCGCATTGTGTTTGTCTGATCCTGAAGCGGGCCGCTTCAGCATATCAGACCAGATTCAATGTTTTAATCAGCCGGTTTCAGCTGTTTGATCCACCACCACATGTTTCCAATTGTCTAGTCATGTGATAAGGATGGAATTTTAGTCACCATAAGGTCCCGACACTTGTACGGCTTGGATTAAGGCACGATAATCAACAAACGATCTTAACGGTTACCCGAAAACTATAAATACCCCACCCCCACAACTTCTAAACCCACAAGAATCTGATCTATTTGACTCTAAGTTGAAACCTTTGTTTCATACCTGAGTTATTGTGATCACGATTAGCATTCGGGGACCCTTCGTAAGTATTCTTTCGTTCTTTTCCTTATTTTTACTGCTTTTCGAGTCAGAAAGTCAAACTTTGTTTGACTTTCAGCGTTGACCAGTAATGGTCAATGCGAAGTTCGTTTGAACTTCGCAACGTGAGTGTAATCACGTTGGTCATAGTCCTTTGGGACTATGCCCACTGATTACCACGTTGTCTAGGGTCGTAGGGTAGGCGATCTAATAAATCGCCTATACCTTCGAACCCGACCCAGTTTGGTCGATCATTAGGATCCGACCAAACACATTAGGTGACCATAGTAGGTAGGGAATAACCTTCCGAGGTTATGCCCTGTGGTCACATCGTTTAAGTAGTTGTATGATAGGTAGTTTATATGCCTTAGGTAAATTACCAGAATACCCTTTTCATGTATAATTGGTAATTAAGCATATGTAACCTAAACCTTTGTCACATAACTGATTATGTAACATGTATAGGAATATAACACTTGTCATAGGGCTAGTTAGGCGGTCCGAACGCGTTTCACGCGCACGACACGTTAAAGTAGCATAAGCTTCCTAAACGGGTCGTAATGGGTCGTAAACGATTATGTTAAGTTTCATTTAGCATGTAGGCTTTGTTAAACCAAATGACACGAGTCTCTACACTCGTTTGGTTTACGAAACCTCATTCTATCCAATCATCCGATTAAGGTCCGGTTATTAACATAGTTACCTATATTAGGTGCCGTTTGATTCCGAGATCTATAGCATTACTTGGTGATTATCTTTAGACATCTGAGCAATCTCAAGTGAGTACATAGACCCCTCTTTTACTGTTTTCCAAACTGTTTTGGGGTGTAACACATGTGCCTACTTGTTACTTTCAAGCTTTCCTGTTTTCACATCATATACATGCTATGTTCGTTAGTACATAATAGTACATGATTTCATTTCATTTTATACTAGGTATGCCCATTGTGTGCATTACTTAGTACATTGTTTTACATTACATTTCATGCTAGGTGTGCCCATTGTGTGCATTACTTAGTACATCGTTTCACATGACATTTCACGCTATGTATGTTCATTTGATTACATACTTAGTGCATTGTTTTCACATGCTTACATATTGGTATGACATTTGGTTTGTTTACATGGGACAATACATTCATTAACACCGATCATGCCGTTCGTTAGTAGGTAGTGGTACCATAGGAATTGACAACTCCCGTTCCGGACATCCCAGGGTAAGGGGACAGAAAGGAATGACCGAATTCGTTGACATTAAGACAGATAGACCTTTAATTTGTTTAAAGGGTTTATCACCACAGTCGCCAGGCTTGGATGTATGCATATTCACAATACCGCATAAATGTTCATATTAAATAGTTGCATGCATTTACACAAAACATAGCTTTGATTTAAACTAAGTTTTACTTCAATACTTTGTTTTTGTACATATGGTTTAGTTTGAGACATTTCACTTGCCATACATGACATTTTGACATAGACATTTGACATGGATATTTGACATAGACATTTGACATGGATATTTGACATAGACATTTGACATGGATATTTGACATAGACATTTGACATGGATATTTGACATAGACATTTGACATGATTTACATTTGACATATTATTCAATACAATTGACAATTGGTTTAAACATAGACTTTTTACATTGGTTGGTTTGGTTTGATTAAGTGATTAAGTAACGATGCGTGTGTAATATGATACAAGCATGGTGGATACGCCGCTGGTACTTCCTATATATAAGTGTTTGTATGGTATTATATGTCGTAACGTTATTTGAATCATTTCAGTTTGAGACATAGAACATTTTATACAAATAACATACTTTTCACAAGACATTGATTTACAAACAACCTATCTTATACAAATACATTTTTACATGGTTATTTATTTAACCTGACATTTACTTATACATATCATCTGATCTTATTGTTTTCAAATGATTTACAAGACAAAGCAAATTACAAGGTTCATGACTAAACATTTTTCTTAAACATAAGTCATGAATCCTATTTTCACAAACCTATGTATCTCACAGGCATTTTTATGCTGACGTACCTATTTTCACATGTGTTTTCAGGTGTTTTTCCGTAGGATGTTGATCATGATACTAGGGCGGACCTGTGCCTTAGAGACTTTAAAAGAAGATAGACTATGTTTAATTATGTTCTGAACTCTTTAATTTCCTGTTTGAAACAATGTAACACCTTTGTTTATAAATAAAATACAACTTTGTATGCCATGGTTATGAAACAATTAATTCTGTCGCAACACGCCCCGATGTTTCCGCCGCGATTTGTTGTTTTACGCGGTCGGGGTGTGACACTGACGCACCCAATGATAACAAGCGAAAATGGGATGGGAATTCAGGCAAAGGTTCTACTTCAGCTCAGTCCCAGCAGCGAAAGACAGATGAGTACAGGAGCCCCAGTCAGCAGTCTTTTGGGAATCAAGGTCAAGGTGGATACAAGGGAAATCACCCCAAATGTAATCGCTGTAACTTGCACCACAGTGGGCCATGTGGTAAAGGCAACTGTCATCGATGCAACAAGCCTGGTCACATGGCAAGGGACTGCAGAAGTCAGCATCCGGCAAATCAGAACCGGCAGCAACAGCAAGCCCCACCCAATCAACGCCAGCAGGGGCAACAACAAGGTAACAACAAAGGGTGCTTTCAATGTGGTGCTGAGGGCCATTTCAAGAAAGACTGCCCCCAGTTAAATCAGAACCAGAACAACAACAATAATGGAGGAAGCAATGGAGGCAACAATGGGGGTAACAATAATGGCAATGGCGCCCGAGGTCGTGCCTTTGTGATTGGGTAGGGTGATGCAAGGAACGATCCCAACGTTGTGATGGGTAAGTTTCTTCTGGACGACTTCTTTGTTACTGTTTTTTTTTTCGATTCAGGTGCCAATACTAGTTATGTGTCCTTAAAAGTTAGCCAAATGCTTAAGCGCACCCCAACACTTTTGAACACCAAACACGCAGTAGAGCTAGCAAATGGTAAAAGTCTTGAAGCCACACACATAGTTAAAGGTTGTAACCTCGTCTTAGCTGGTCAGACATTCTCTATCGATCTTATTCCTATCACACTTGGTAGTTTCGACGTTGTTATTGGGATGGATTGGCTATCTCATCATCAAGTGGAGATTGTTTGCAAGGAGAAAATCATCCGCATTCCTCGTTCTGGTGAAGAACCTCTTATGATTTGTGGCGACAAGAGTGGTGCTGTCGAAGGCATCATCTCTTTCCTTAAGGCCCAGAAGTGTTTGCGAAAGGGCCACACTGCCATTTTAGCACTCGTTACTGACACATCAGCGGAAGAGAAGAGAATTGAGGACATTCCTATTGTACGTGACTTTCCCGAGGTATTTCCTGAGGAATTACTTGGTCTTCCGCCTCATCGCCAAGTCGAGTTTCAAATCGAGCTAGCTCCTGTGGCAGCACTAGTGGCTCGAGCACCATATCGTCTAGCTCCATCAGAACTTGAAGAACTGTCCACACAACTGCAAGAACTCTTGGAAAAAGGTTTCATACGTCCTAGCTCTTCGCCCTGGGGAGCTCCCGTACTATTCGTGAAGAAGAAAGACGGTACCTTCAGAATGTGTATCGACTACCGCGAACTTAACAAGGTGACCGTGAAGAATCGTTATCCTCTCCCACGCATTTACGACTTGTTCGGCCTGTTGCAAGGGTCGAGCTATTACTCTAAGATTAATTTGAGATCGGGATACCATCAACTGAGAGTCCGAGATGAGGGCGTCTCCAAAACAGCATTTAGAACTCGTTACGGCCATTACGAGTTTCTGGTTATGCCATTCGGGCTGACGAATGCACCAGCGGTCTTCATGGATCTCATGAACCGAGTGTGCAAGCCTTACCTGGATAAGTTCGTTATTGTTTTCATCGATGACATCCTGATCTATTCGAAAAGTCAGGAGGAACATGAGCAACATCTACGGCTTATGCTGGAACTTCTTCGAACAGAGCAGTTGTATGCCAAGTTTTCAAAATTTGACTTCTGGCTTCGCGAAGTCCACTTTCTGGGGGTGTGACACTAGTGCACAGGAATACGATTGGTGGCTTGATCCTGGTCACGTCACGCCTCCAAGCGGTGGTACTCCGCATGGTGGATTTTGGGGGTGTGATACTAGTGCACAGGAATACGTGAAACTTAAGCTATACATCAACGGGGGTTGAAGTACGACACATACAACTATCGAGGCGAGGCCTTTGAAAAGAAACGATGGCGCAATTCAACGTCGACGCTAGATTCCTGTCAGCAAGAGAACTATCGATCAGGAAGCGGCGGTTTGGCACGCGGTCCTGCAAATGACACGAGTCATGCTAAGGAGAAGACGCATGCCTTCGTATTCCCCCTATCTTATTAACGACGGATATGCTATGTTTGACATTCCATGGTAATGTCACCTAACAACCGGTCATCACATGTAACCCCAGGTAAAGTCCTCAAATTTCTTTTATTGAAATTTCGAATTTCACATTTTTTTGGGTAAAGGGTTACCCCGGTGATTCTATATATCAACAATCAAAACAAATACAAGTAGTATGGAGAGTCCATACTAGTTCTAACATGGGACAATCCCCATGAAAGTACATCAAATAAAAGCAACAAATACTACTAGACTAGCATCTAGACAAAAACGACAACCCCACTAAACCGAATCACTCATCAGTCAAGTTTACTCCATGTATCCCCCAAGCATTTAGCAGCTCTCGCACCTTCACAGTGTTCTTGAACTTCACAACCATAAGCTTATACCGAACCGTTTGCAGAATAACATCACTTAGCACATCTGGAGGTCTTGTTTGGTTCTTGAAAAGCCTCGAATTTCGTTCTTGCCAAATAAAGTATGTCGCCGCACCCAACACTAGGTTACTAACAAACGTAGTTGCCGATTTTGAATGGATCCGTGCCGCCATCCATCCGATAATATCATCCCAAAACGGGCCTACAATTTCCATACCACACTTGGACCGAACCATGCTCCAAACTTGATCCGAATAGCTGCACTCAAAAAATAGATGATGATGTGAATCAACATTTGCGTAACACATAAGGCAGCACATCATGTTCATGTTTTTTCTTCTCGATATGTCCCACTGAAGGATTTTATCTTGAGTCAATAACTTCTGTCGAATAACCAGCCACATAAAGAAAGCATGTTTAGGATTGCAATGCGGGAACCAAACAACTTAACCCAATCCACCTCAGAATTCCGGTGCCGAATCGAATGCCACACTTGAGCTGAAGAATGCTCCACCAAATCGTTACCATCCTTCCACATCAGACGATCACGCTCATTAGGAACCGTATGAACATGATCAATTTGATTTAACACTGGAAAAAGATCTCTCCAAGCAACCGGCCAGCGCCAAACTCCATCTAAATGAACCTCTTGAACCTTCGACTTAATAGTGAAACCTGCCGATGCAATAGTTCTAGGCGACAGAAAATTACCCAACGGACCCACTTGACACTAGTAATCATACCAAGCTGAAGTGTTGTTGCCATCTCCTAGCTTCTACCAAACAAACTCTCTAATAATAGGGCGAAGTTGTAAAATTTTACGCCAGCTCCAACAACAATTAGAAACTGCATTGCAAATCCAAAAGCTTTTACCTCTTAGCTTGTATAAGTAAATCCAAGCTACCCATAAAGACTCGCGTTTGATCAAGATACTCCAAATATGAGATGTCATTAGGGCTTTGTTTACATCCCCTATTCTACGAATACCCAAACCACCTTCAAATTTAGGGACACAAACGGATCTCCATGAGACCTTAGCCTTTCCTTTGTGAAACGAGCCTTCAGACGACCATAAGAAGTTTCTCATTTTCGCTTCCAACTCTAATATAACCCGAGACGGAAGAATGAAAACAGAAGACCAATAAACATGCATCGCAGAGAGAACTGAATTAATAAGTTGAACTGTACCAGCAAAGGAGAGAAGCTTATTCCTCCAGCTCAAAATACGTTGATCTAACCTTTCCACCAATGCATTGCAATCTTTATAAAGAAGTCTAGAAGATATGAGAGGAACCCCAAGTAACGAACAGGTAACGATCCCTCCTCAAACGGCATAATATCTAAGATATGGTCCTTGACATGAGTAGGCACGTTGCAGAAAAACCCCGTGCTTTTTTGAATACTAGGCACCAATCCTGACATGTTAGTAAACTTTGTAAGAGAGGACATAATAACCTTTGCCGAATTAACATCACCTCTAGCAAATAAGAAAAGATCATCTACAAAACAAAGATTAATAATCCGTTGTTTCTCGCATTTATTATGAAACTTGAAAGAAGCATCTATCCGAGAAGCATGCTGAAGAATGCAAGTTAGGACCTCCATAACTAGTGTGAATAGATAAGGGGATAAAGGATCTCCTTGGCGTAAGCAACACTTACCCATAAAATACCCATGCACATTCCCATTAATGCAAATGGAATACGAAACTGTTGAAACACATAGCATAATCCACTCCACCATCTTGCCATGAAAACTGAACCCAAGAAGGACATTTTTAAGGAAACTCCAATCAACCGTATCGTAAGCCTTCTGTATATTCACTTTAAACGCACAATGAGGGGGGCCTGAATTCCTATGATAGTTGTGCGTAAGCTCTTGGGTCAACAAAATATTATCTAAAATCTTTCTGCCAGGAATAAAAGCAGATTGATTAATACTAACAACTTGATGGAGTACACCTTTTATTCTGTCAGCTATGATTTTGGTGATGCACTTGAATAAGACATTACAGCATGCAATTGGACGGTAGTCAGTAACCATAACCGGGGACGACTTCTTAGGCACCAGAGCAATCAAAGTGTGATTTAATTCACGAAGTAGCTTACCCGTAGAGAAAAAAATCCATAATTGCTTTTGATACATCATGCCCTACAATCTGCCAAGACGCTTTGAAAAACGCATACGTAAATCCATCTGGGCCTGGGGCCTTATCACTACCAATAGAAAAAATAGCAGCTTTAATTTCTTCTATAGTAACCTGGCGAACCATATGCGAAGCATCCAACAAGTCAACCCGTTTAGAAAAGAGATCTGGAGTCGGCTCCAATGAAATATCATCTTTACAACCCAAAAACTTCTCATAATGCTGAACAAACATGGACTGAACATTATCATTCTCATACATCGTCCCATTAGCATCTGAAATAACCTGAATCCTACTCCGATGATTCCTACTCTTAACGGCTGCATGAAAATAAGCGGTATTCGCATCACCCGCCCTTAACCAATCCAGTTTCGCTTTTTGTTTTAAAAATCTTTCCTCGTCGAGACATGCCTCCTGAAACGAAGCCGTTAACTTAGCTTCACGGGATCTGAGATCCGTATTCATGGGGTCTTGATCAATATACTTTTGGATTTCATCCATTTTGCCACGTAACTCAATCACTTTCTTGTGAAGATTACCCTGCCTAAAAAGTAAAGCCCGAAGAGGAGTCTTTAAATGGCGAAGCTTCTTCACAACCTGAAACTGATAAACTCCATCCACTCTATTCTCCCAGCTCTGTTTTACTATATTCATAAACTCCGGCTTATAAACCAAAAAGTTTGGAAACTTAAATGGTTTTTGTTTTTTATTAGAATGACCTTGGAATTTTAGAATGCAAGGAGCATGATCCGATAACCTATATGGATAAAATATAGCAACCGAATTCGGAAATTCAGCAACAAACGGGTCATTTGCCATGATACGATCAATTTTATTGAGTAATCCAATTCCCTTTTTAGGCTTTTGAGTCCATGTATAGTGAAGGCCTGAGCGATTGACATCCATAACTTCAATATCAGAAATGCAAGCTTGAAAATCACGCATACCCACTGAAATATCCGATGTGCCCATGGACTTATCTTCCAAGTAGAGAGCGGAATTAAAATCCCCCATGATAACCCATGGTCTATCAGCCACCATGAGCTTATGTAACGACAATTGAGCCCAAAGCTCCCTTCGAGTGACATAATAATTATCCGTATACACAACTGAACAAAACAGAATCTTTTTATCATCTTTAAAAAGAAGCTGAAGGTGAAGAACTTGAGCCGATTGAGCCAAAACCATGACATCAAACACATCCGAGTTCCACCCTATGATAATCCGAGCTCCCTTAGTACAATAATTCCCATTCGAGGTCCAATCCCAATGACGAAAAACAGCCGAGCAAACTTAACTAAGCTTAGTAACATCCACATGAGATTCTAAAACAGCACAAAGACTAATATTACTATCATGAAGTAATTGACGAACCTCCGTTTGTTTCAGGGGGCGGTTCAACCCCCTTATGTTCCAAGTAGCCAGGCTAACCATTGGACACCAACGAACTAGGAGTGCTTGCACCTTTTTTATTTGGATTACTAGTACCTTCCATAATAAATTCATCCATTTCATTGTAAGGTTCCATGACCTCTTCATCATCCGAATCCTCCTGTTGACCACCTGCATCCTTGCTACACTGCCCATCATCTGCATCTTCATTATTCAAGACATTAAAAGGGTTGTTAGAAACCACACTAGTAGAAGACGAGACTTTTTTAACCCCATCCTTCGGCTTAGTACCAATCGGTCTATATTCAAATTTCGGCTTCGGCTTATTAATATGGATCCCTGGTTTCCTGGCCACCTTCTTAGCTGGCACTCCCATGTAACCTTCGTCATCTATCACCGGTTTCTTACCAGGTCTCCTTCCTTGCCCAAAATGCTTACGAAGACTATCCTCTTGAACCACCTTTTTAACAGTAGGACATTGGTCATAAGAATGACCAAATACACAGCAATGTGAACACCGATGAGGACTCCACTCATATTCTACATGCATCGTTTCTTTTACAAACCCATCACCTTCCAATTCTGGAATAGCCATAGTAATTTCTTTTTTCAGTTCCTTATCCGCCGAAACCTCTATCAATTCTCTAGCATAACTACTTCGACCCCAAGAGTCCATGCACATTGAAGAGGTATATGAATCAAGAAGCTTTGGGACCCCAATAGCTGTGGCAATCAAGCTAAGACCGTGCTCAGTGTAAGCCGCGATAGGAACATCATGTATCCTCACCCATAATTGAACATTCTTAACTTCCTTTTTCACCAATTTCGTTGTAGGGGACCACTGACATAAGAATAAGGGTTGTGAACGAATAATCCACGGCCTTCTTTAAGAACAGCCATCATGCCAGCTTGATCCTCAAATTTGAAAAAGAAAAAGCCATTGGCATTCATCATAGATTTTACCAACCCAAAACGTTTCCATTTATTCTTCACATAATACTCAACAACAGGATATGCAATACGGTCCCCCAGAAAATACCCATAAAGAGTATTTGCTAGTTTATCCTGAACAACTCTAATAGACTCCTTCGGCAAGACTACATCACAGTCATCATGACGATCAGTGCTAGCAAAAGTTCTAAAGTTCAATTTTTTATTGCCAGAATTCGCTACTAGATCAGCATAAGATACTGACTTCAATTCCAGCTCTTCCACTGATAGGTTGATATTCGGATCAACAACGTTAACATTCTCTTTCAACACAGGTTCAACCGGAACAATAATTTTAGACAACTCATCAATAACGTTGAACTTACCAGGTTCACTTGCAGCCGACGACACAACACCTCTCCTCGGCATCAGCGTTTTACCTTCAATGTTAACAACCCGAGACGCTAAACCCTGAATTATTGTAGGAGGCTTTCCACGATCAAAAAACAAGTTTTCCCCAGGTTTTTTACGAACATTTAGATTGTTATTGACAACTCCCTCCATCAGCAAGAAAAGTAAATCACCATGCAAAGAAAACCAAACGAAATCCAGAAAACCAAAAGCCGCGAAACCGAAACCCTAATCCTTTAAACCCTAGAATCAGATCTCAACCCTTAATCGATTAACCCAGAGTATCAATCTAGCTAAATTAGTCTCAGCTAACCGCAATCAATAACAACCAGGTTAATAAATCAGAGAATCAATAAAGATTACTAAGGCAGCGATTGAAGAAAACAAGAAAAAACCCTAGTTTTGGATCGATCACTAATGCTAACAAGTTCGTTATAGGGTTTTGAAAACAAAACTCTAATCACAGACTGTTATACATAAGATTACGAAGAAAAACTGATGGATTCATGGTGAAGAACAGAAAATCGCCTACCTGGAGCTTTATTATCACCAATAGAGAACATGGCTTTTTTAATTTCTTCACTATTCGAATTTCACATTTACTGAGTAGATTTTCGTATCTCTACTCCTCTTAATGGTCATTGCATCACAATAACTTCTTACACTGTAGCGAACACTCATTGTGTCACACCTCGACCACGTAGGACAACAAAACGTGGCGGAAACGTCGGGGAGTGTTGTAACAGAATCATTGTTTCATAACACATGGAAATTTAAATATTGTTTTATTGATTAAAAGAGTTACAATGTCTTGACAATCAAAGAAACATAACATAAATAACTAGTCTTGCATCTTTTATTGTCACTAAGGCCCAAGTCCACCTATGTGTATCTTGATAAGTCCTATCCATCATATCCTGAAAACACATGTGAAAATAAGTACGTCAGCATAAAAATGCCTGTGAGATACATAGGTTTTGTGAAAACAGAATTCATGACTTATGTTTGAGAAAATGTTTAGTCATGAACCTTGTAATTTGCTTTGTCTTGTAAATCATTTGAAAAACGATAAGATCAGATGATATGTATAAATAAGAGAATAATGTATGGTTAAATGAATAACCATGTAAAATGAGTTTGTAAAAAAAGTAAGTTGTTTGTAAATTAATGTCTTGTGAAAAGTATGTTATTTGTATAAAATGTTATATGTCTCAAATTGAAATGATTCAAATAACGCTACGATATGTAATACCATACAATCACTTATAAATAGGAAGTACCAGCGGCGTATCCACCATGCTTGTATCATATTACACACGCCTCGTTACTTAAATCACTTACTCAAACCAAACCAACAATGTAAGATGTCTATGTTTAAGCCAATTGCCAAACGTATTGAATAATATGTCAAAATGTTTATTGCCAAGATGTAAGTCATGTAATGTATAACCAATGTCAATAATGTTTATGTGTCAAATGTAAATCATGTAATGTGTAACCAAAATGATATGTATGGCTAGTGAAATATATCAACTAAACCATATGCACAAAAACAAAGTATTGAAGTAAAACAAGGTTTAAATCAAAGCTATGTTTTGTGGAAATGCATGCTATACTGATACAAATATCTATGCGGTATTGTGAGAATGCATACATCCAAGCCTTGAGACTGTGGCGATAAACCCTTAAACAAATTAAAGGTCTATCTTGTTGTAAATGTATATCGAATTCGGTCATTCCTTTCATCCCCACCTACCCAGGATGTCCGGAACGGGAGTTGTCAATTCCTATGGTACCACTACCTACTAACGAACGGCGTGATCGGTGTTAATGAATGTATATTGATCCATCAAAACAAACCAAATATCATATCAAAATGTAAGCATGTGATGAAAACAACTGTACTAAGTATGCAACAAATGAACATACATAGCATGTGATGTGATGTGATGTGAAACGATGTACTAAGTATGAATTAAATGGACATACATAGCATAAAATGTAATGTAAGACAATGAAATCATGTACTATAAATGTACTAATGAATATAGCAAGTATATGATGTGAAAACATGGAAAGCACGAAAGTAACAAGTAGGCACATGTGTTCCACCCCAAAATGTTTGGAAAACAGTAAAAGAGGGGTCTATGTACTCACTTGAGATTGCTCAGAAGTACTAAGATAACCACCAAGCAATGCTAGAGATCACGGAATCAAACGGCACCTAATATAGGTAACTATGTTAATATACCGGACCTAAATCGGAAGATCGGATAGAATGAGGGTTCGTAAACCAAACGAGTATGGAGACTCGTGTAATATGGTTTAACAAAGCCTACATACTAAATGAAACCTAACATAAGTGCTTACGACCCATTACGACCCGTTTAGGTAGCTTATGCTACTTTAACGCGTCGCTCGCGTGAAACGAGTTCGGAACGCCTAACTAGTCCTATGACAAGTAAAATATGCCTTAACATGTCTAATATGGTTGTCAAATCAGCTTAGATGTCAAAAGTTATGTTACATATGTTTAAAATGAATTTTGGCATCAAAGGGGTATTTTGGTAATTTACCTAAGGCATATAAACTACCTATCATACAACTACTTAAACGAAGCGACCATAAGGTATAACCTCGGAAGGTTATTCCCTATATACTATGGTCACCTAATGTGTTTGGTCGGATCCTAATGATCGACCAAATGGGTCGGGTTCGAAGGTATAAGCGATTTATTAGATCGCTTACCCTTACGACCCTAGACAACGTGGTAATCATTAGGCATAGTCACAAGGGACTATAGCCATCGTGATTACAATCACGTTGCGAAGTTCAAACGAACTTCGCATTGACCATAAACTGGTCAATGCAGAAAGTCAAACAAAGTTTGACTTTCGGACTCGAAAAGCAATAAAAGAACGAAGGAACACTTACGAAGGGTCCCCGAATGCTAATCTAGATCAAAATAGCTCAGGTATGAAACAAAGGTTTCAACTTAGAGCACATAAGATCAGATTCTTGTGAGGAAAAGTGAAGGGTGGAGGTGGGTATTTATAGTTTTTGGTTCACCGTTAGGATCATTTCTTGGAAAAGGGGGCACGATCTAAGCCGTACACTTGTTGGAAAGTTGTGGTAACTCATTTGCCATCCACCATAAGAGTTTGACACTTGGCACTTGGCCTTTGGAGAGTGTTAAGGGCTGTTAACAGCTGTAAAAAAACGTTTTGCTGCATCTGGCCCCTACTTACGGACCTAGTTTGGCAGATTTACAGTTTCAGTCCCTGCAACCTCAAAACTTGGTTTTCGATGCGTTTTTTGACACGTTTAAGCCCCGTTAACTCCATTTCAAAGTTATAAAATGAAGTTAAAGTATAGGGAACTTAAAATGTGTTCAAAAATATCTCGGCTGTCGGTTCGTTTAGCCGTACGGTTACGTTGTTCGGTTAATTACGAAGGAATGCGCATAAGCGTGAAAATGATCCAAATGGCGTGACGAATGGATTTTTCTCATGCCAAACACTAAAATAAAATGTTTTAGTTCTTACATAAATTTTTGGATGTCCGGATGTATTCAGAACGTAAGTTATGCGCGAAAGTGCAAACTTGTGCACTTTTTGGCAGTTTTAGTCCCTGAATGACCCAAAAGTTTATTTTAGCGTACCGAACACCTCAAAGCCTATTTCTAAGCTATGTAGAGGATATTTATGGTATGTTTAACTTATGGTCATGTTCCGGAATGTTCGTTACAGTTCAAATTGGCATACTTTCGCAGTTTGTCAACTTTAGTCCCTGTAAGCGATTTAACTTGATTTTTGCCATACCAAAGCCTTCGAAACTTATTTCTAAGCTATGTAAAGGTTATTTAAGGTATGTTAAGCCTATTTCACTATTCCGAAGTGTTCGTTGCATTAAACTGGTTATATTTACGCATCGGTGCGCGTATAACCTTCCAGAAAGCGATTTAGAGTTTGGAATCGAACAAGAATTGATATGTGCAAATAATGCACATATTTATACAAATCCCAAGTATGAAATACAATATTTCATTGGTTCGGTATTTGTTTGATGGCCGTGAAGGCACAGGTGTCACAGTCTCCCCTACTTTAGGAAATTTCGTCCCGAAATTTATTTAGAGGAAACTTGTGAGAGCTTGAAAACATGAAGTTGAAAAGATCGAACAACATTGGTTAGGGTTCTGAACTTCTAGTAACTTTAATAACATTATGCTTGCAATGTAAGAGGGACACTTATATACAAGTATATGAAGCGCCATTGGTGCGTCCACCGTACCTCCATTACATCGTTCTCATTTTGTTATTGTTGTCACTATCGGTTCTTACACATAATAAATCTTACTGTGGTTACCGTGCATTGAATCTCATAATTATGTACGCGTCCATAATTAGACAATTCCTTGCATAGTTCACACAGTCTATTTTATAATGTGTAGGGGAAAACCAAATGAACAAACCTGTGATGAGTGTGACTAGACCACCATAGGGTCCCTTTTATTAAATCAATAAATGATTTTAATAGACAACCAAGGAGTCTTTTCAGCTTATATCATCACATGTCATTCTTAACCAGATTTTTGAATCAATCTTTTTGACTAGACCACTAAAAGGGTCTCTTATGAATCATGGAGTGGTACTATATAATCCAAGGGTCTTAACTATTACATAGAAGCCCATTAAGGAATTAAGGTAGTACCTTTTTGAATATCCTACTACGAATCCCTCATATGAAGATATGAAAAATTCTACGAGGATTTGGATAACGAATATCCAGAGTATACAAAAACACAAAATGCATAAGAGAAAACACAAGATGCATAAACACATAGTCATATAACCACAAAGATTGTTTATCTAGATCTTTAATTTGTTAATTAGTTTTGCTAACAGAGTGCATGTATTTAAAGCACACTAGGAATCCATCTCGTGGATTTCATTTGGTACTTTAAACATTATCAAGAATCTAACTGTAAAGATAGAAAGATTTTTTAAAAGAAAAATTTGATTTCGATTATAAGGAACCGAAATGTTCGAATTTAGGTAACATAAGGAATCCAATCAAGGACTCTGATTTGAATGATAATCATCCACAAGGGTCTAAATGTGAAGATAAAAAGATCCCATATGGATTTTAGAAGTTGAAGATGTTTTGAAACCTTGCATTGGACGTGCTTAAATAAAAACATGAAGTAAAATGCTTATGAAGTTGAGATGCTAGCTATGTCAAGGCGACATATGAAGCGGAATTTGAAGGCTAAGTCAATGTATGAGGAAAATATTTTTGAAAACTATGCATGGGGTTCTTAAAAAAAATGTGTTCAATGTTTTTGAAACCTTATATATAATACATTTGAAATCATAAAGTAGGTGTACTAGGTAAGTATATTTATAAAAGTGTTTTAAAATTATGCGAGATGAATTATGAAATTATGTATAAGGTCTTTGGGAAACATGAATGATGCTTTTGAAATCATGCACTTAATAAGAAAATATATTGTATTAATATTGTTCTCAGGCTATATGAGACATTTTGAAATTATGAAGGTTGTTTTTGAAAACATAGCCAATGTTTTTGAAATAACATAGACAATGTATTTTAAAAAAAATTGTTTTCAAACTATATGAAATGTTTTGAGATCATGAAGATTGTTTTTGAAATACTTGTACTGTGTATGTTGAAAAATCAAAACGTAATGGGTATGAGTTTTGAAAATACCCTTAGTTATCTAACCAAGGATTCAAAGGTACTGATGTCCAGAAGCATGATTACTCATAATGTCACTTTATTTTCTGTACTTTGTTTCTTAGAGTGAAACGAGTACTTAAAATTTTCGAGGGAATCATGAGCGATCATTTGAAAGAGAGAATCACAAGAGTAGTTTGTAAGGAACATAGTTCCTTAATACATGTATTATAGGGAAATGCCATAAACACATGTGATTATACTTGTATATCAGAATTTCAAACAACAACTTTTATTTATGAACGAGACATATTGTTTCACAATACACGAAAACAAAAGAAACCAAGGCATAAGACAGCAACATCCTTTGTTCAGCCGAATGCTCATCCAAGGGTTGGATTTGCGTTAGCAAGCTTTGGGCATTTGTTCCTGAAATGGCTTGTCTCGCCACAGTTGTAGCACGATCTAGGCGGAAAGCGAGCTTGAGCAGGATTGGCTTGTGGTTGGTTTGGACCACTTTGGTTTGGGGTAAATTGACAAGCATTTGCCAGGTGACCGAGTCGCCCACATGATGCACACAAACGACACTGTAGGTGAGCTAAGTGGTGTGCATTACATTTGTCGCATATTGGTGCTGTTCCCTTGTATTGCTTCTTAACAGGTGGTGTTGCCACCCGGACGGGTCTTGTTTGATTTGGTACTGCTGTAGTTGGGAAAACCCTTGCCGTATGACCTATAAGTCCACAAATTTGGCATTTGCGGCACTTCACGCTAGCCTGATGATGAAGGCTACATTGGTTGCACAAGGGTGCAGTTCCGTTGTATGGCTTCCTAGCAGGGGGTTGAGCTGGTTGGTTGGGGACGGCTTTACCATTGTGAGCGACCATGGCGAAGTTCTGAGAAGCCTTTCGCTTTTTTGACTTCTTAGGGGATCGTTCATCCATGGTCTTTGATTCCTTGATTGGTTTCTTGGCTGGTGGTGCCGTCACTTGGCTAGGTCTTGCCTGTTTTGGTGCAACCGCTGCGGGATTCTTTGAAGCTTTACATTTCTTTGGTTTTGGTGAAGGCTTGGCTTCCGTCTCCTTTGGTGATTCTTGAGTGGCTTCATTCTGGAGACGATACATGGTAGTAGCTAATTCGACAGTCTTCAGGACTACTTCGCTTATTCGCTGGGCAAATTTGGCAGTCTGCTCGGATATCTGAGCGTCATCGTAATGGAGAGACATTCTAGAAGAAAATGAAAGACATAGGAAGAAACAAGTGAAACGTCATCGGATAAACAATACAGAATGGCAATGCATAAGAATTTGCGATCATTTGTTTGTTACCTAAGGCAAACAAATGAGATGGTGACTAATCAAAGTGAACGGATCATATTAATGTATCATTGAAGACATGCTCGCCTATAAGTGAACACTCACCCCAAGAGTTCCCAGGTAAGAGTGACTGGTCCGATACTGCGGATTTGTACGAACACTCTAGCCTTCGACAGAAAACTCAGGGTACAGGCATTCACTCTTCCAGTTTGCACGTGTTCACATTATACGACCCAAACTTTGACGAGATTTTTGAAAATTCAAAGGGGTTCAAAACCATATAACAGAGGGTTCAAAACCTTACAATAGAGGGTTCAAAACCTAGTAATCCATCATCCTAGAATAGATGATTAGTTTTCAAAGCGGTTTTGAAATTTATGTTCTTGTTGTGGTTGTCGCCTAAGGATAGGTGGCAGTATTGTTTTATGACTAAACGTAAGTAAACTCACGTTAGGGTCCTAGAAAGGTTATAGACTAGGTCAAAGCATTACTAATAACCTAATTCCCTATAACCATGAGCTCTGATACCAACTTTTCTGTCACACCTCGACCACGTAGGACAACAAAACGTGGCGGAAATGTCGGGGAGTGTTGTAACAGAATCATTGTTTCATAACACATGGAAATTTAAATATTGTTTTATTGATTAAAAGAGTTACAATGTCTTGACAATCAAAGAAACATAACATAAATAACTAGTCTTGCATCTTTTATTGTCACTAAGGCCCAAGTCCGCCTATGTGTATCTTGATAAGTCCTATGCATCATATCCTGAAAACACATGTGAAAATAAGTACGTCAGCATAAAAATGCCTGTGAGATACATAGGTTTTGTGAAAACAGAATTCATGACTTATGTTTGAGAAAATGTTTAGTCATGAACCTTGTAATTTTCTTTGTCTTGTAAATCATTTGAAAAATGATAAGATCAGATGATATGTATAAATAAGAGAATAATGTATGGTTAAATGAATAACCATGTAAAATGAGTTTGTAAAAAAAGTAAGGTGTTTGTAAATTAATGTCTTGTGAAAAGTATGTTATTTGTATAAAATGTTATATGTCTCAAATTGAAATGATTCAAATAACGCTACGATATGTAATACCATACAATCACTTATATATAGGAAGTACCAGCGGCGTATCCACCATGCTTGTATCATATTACACACGCCTTGTTACTTAAATCACTTACTCAAACCAAACCAACAATGTAAGATGTCTATGTTTAAGCCAATTGCCAAACGTATTGAATAATATGTCAAAATGTTTATTGCCAAGATGTAAGTCATGTAATGTATAACCAATGTCAATAATGTTTATGTGTCAAATGTAAATCATGTAATGTGTAACCAAAATGATATGTATGGCTAGTGAAATATATCAACTAAACCATATGCACAAAAACAAAGTATTGAAGTAAAACAAGGTTTAAATCAAAGCTATGTTTTGTGGAAATGCATGCTATACTGATACAAATATCTATGCGGTATTGTGAGAATGCATACATCCAAGCCTTGAGACTGTGGCGATAAACCCTTAAACAAATTAAAGGTCTATCTTGTTGTAAATGTATATCGAATTCGGTCATTCCTTTCATCCCCACCTACCCAGGATGTCCGGAACGGGAGTTGTCAATTCCTATGGTACCACTACCTACTAACGAACGGCGTGATCGGTGTTAATGAATGTATATTGATCCATCAAAACAAACCAAATATCATATCAAAATGTAAGCATGTGATGAAAACAACTGTACTAAGTATGCAACAAATGAACATACATAGCATGTGATGTGATGTGATGTGAAACGATGTACTAAGTATGAATTAAATGGACATACATAGCATAAAATGTAATGTAAGACAATGAAATCATGTACTATAAATGTACTAATGAATATAGCAAGTATATGATGTGAAAACATGGAAAGCACGAAAGTAACAAGTAGGCACATGTGTTCCACCCCAAAATGTTTGGAAAACAGTAAAAGAGGGGTCTATGTACTCACTTGAGATTGCTCAGAAGTCCTAAGATAACCACCAAGCAATGCTAGAGATCACGGAATCAAACGGCACCTAATATAGGTAACTATGTTAATATACCGGACCTAAATCGGAAGATCGGATAGAATGCGGGTTCGTAAACCAAACGAGTATGGAGACTCGTGTAATATGGTTTAACAAAGCCTACATACTAAATGAAACCTAACATAAGTGCTTACGACCCGTTTAGGTAGCTTATGCTACTTTAACGCGTCGCTCGCGTGAAACGAGTTCGGAACGCCTAACTAGTCCTATGACAAGTAAAATATTCCTTAACATGTCTAATATGGTTGTCAAATCAGCTTAGATGTCAAAAGTTATGTTACATATGTTTAAAATGAATTTTGGCATCAAAGGGGTATTTTGGTAATTTACCTAAGGCATATAAACTACCTATCATACAACTACTTAAACGAAGCGACCATAAGGTATAACCTCGGAAGGTTATTCCCTATATACTATGGTCACCTAATGTGTTTGGTCGGATCCTAATGATCGACCAAATGGGTCGGGTTCGAAGGTATAAGCGATTTATTAGATCGCTTACCCTTACGACCCTAGACAACGTGGTAATCATTAGGCATAGTCACAAGGGACTATAGCCATCGTGATTACAATCACGTTGCGAAGTTCAAACGAACTTCGCATTGACCATAAACTGGTCAATGCAGAAAGTCAAACAAAGTTTGACTTTCGGACTCGAAAAGCAATAAAAGAACGAAGGAACACTTACGAAGGGTCCCCGAATGCTAATCTAGATCAAAATAGCTCAGGTATGAAACAAAGGTTTCAACTTAGAGCACATAAGATCAGATTCTTGTGAGGAAAAGTGAAGGGTGGAGGTGGGTATTTATAGTTTTTGGTTCACCGTTAGGATCATTTCTTGGAAAAGGGGGCACGATCTAAGCCGTACACTTGTTGGAAAGTTGTGGTAACTCATTTGCCATCCACCATAAGAGTTTGACACTTGGCACTTGGCCTTTGGAGAGTGTTAAGGGCTGTTAACAGCTGTAAAAAAATGTTTTGCTGCATCTGGCCCCTACTTACGGACCTAGTTTGGCAGATTTACAGTTTCAGTCCCTGCAACCTCAAAACTTGGTTTTCGATGCGTTTTTTGGACACGTTTAAGCCCCGTTAACTCCATTTCAAAGTTATAAAATGAAGTTAAAGTATAGGGAACTTAAAATGTGTTCAAAAATATCTCGGCGGTCGGTTCGTTTAGCCGTACGGTTACGTTGTTCGGTTAATTACGAAGGAATGCGCATAAGCGTGAAAATGATCCAAATGGCGTGACGAATGGATTTTTCTCATGCCAAACACTAAAATAAAATGTTTTAGTGCTTACATATAGTTTGGATGTCCGGATGTATTCAGAACGTAAGTTATGCGCGAAAGTGCAAACTTGTGCACTTTTTGGCACTTTTAGTCCCTGAATGACCCAAAAGTTTATTTTAGCGTACCGAACACCTCAAAGCCTATTTATAAGCTATGTAGAGGATATTTATGGTATGTTTAACTTATGGTCATGTTCTGGAATGTTCGTTACAGTTCAAATTGGCATACTTTCGCAGTTTGTCAACTTCAGTCCCTGTAAGCGATTTAACTTGATTTTTGCCATACCAAAGCCTTCGAAACTTATTTCTAAGTTATGTAAAGGTTATTTAAGGTATGTTAAGCCTATTTCACTATTCCGGAGTGTTCGTTGCATTAAACTGGTTATATTTACGCATCGGTGCGCGTATAACCTTCCAGAAAGCGATTTAGAGTTTGGAATCGAACAAGAATTGATATGTGCAAATGATGCACATATTTATACAAATCCCAAGTATGAAATACAATATTTCATTGGTTCGGTATTTGTTTGATGGCCGTGAAGGCACAGGTGTCACACATTGCTTCATTTCTTGAAAATTTATATGTTACGCATGCATCGTTTGTTACGCATGTGGTTTCGTTTCGAATAAGCGTTTCATCAAAGTCCAAATATTGTTTCGCTAAACCTAATTATTGATTTGTGATTCGAATGACTCGCATTATTATTCATTGTTGGCTCCTTTGTTATCAAGTCAACACATTTTCTTGAAAATTCTCTTCTTTTCAAGTTACATACATGGTTTTTCGTCGTAACCATGCCAAAATTTCTTTTTGAAACGTATATATTTATTGTCTGATTGCGCTGAAACCAAGTTCAATTGTTTGAACTTGTCCATTACACATATTTGTCACACCCCGACCACGTAATACAACAAAACGTGGCGGAAACATCGGGGAGTGTTGTAACAGAATTAATTGTTTCAAATCCATGGCAATTGAAGTTTCGTTTTATTAATCAAACATGAGAGATTACATTGTTTTAAACAAGAAACAAAGGGTACATAACATAAATTAACTTGTTCTTGTCTCGTTTTAAGTCACTAAGGCACAGGTCCGCCTAAGTATGACTTGATAAGTCCTATGCATCAACTCCTGAAAACACATGTGAAAATAGGTACGTCAGCATAAAAATGCCTGTGAGATACATAGGTTTTGTGAAAACAGGATTCATGACTTATGTTTAAGAAAATGTTTAGTCATGAACCTTGTAATTTGCTTTGTCTTGTAAATCATTTGAAAAGTGATAAATAAACCAAATGATATATATGTATAAAAGAATAATACATGGTTAAGTAAATAACCAAGTAAAATGAGTTTGTATTAGATAAGTTGTTTGTAAAACAATGTATTGTGAAAAGTATGTTATTTGTATAAAATGTTATATGTCTAAATTGAAATGATTCAAATAACGCTACGATATGTAATACCATACAAACACTTATATATAGGAAGTACCAGCGGCGTATCCACCATGCTTGTATCATATTACACACGCCTCGTTACTTAAATCACTTACTCAAACCAAACCACCAAGATGTAATGTTTAACAATTGTAGAAATGTTTATGTATAGTCAAATGTCTATTGTCAAATGTAAATCATGTCAACAGATACAACTGGTTCACACGGTTCAATAGTTACAAACGGTTCATATAATCAAAGGGTTACGACGGTTCACATAGTCAAATGGTTACAACGGTTCAAAATGTAGTATAATGTGTTCATATGCTGGATGAGCATATGCAACAGAAATGCAATGTAAAACAATGTACTAAGTATGCACGTAATGGACATACATAGCATAAGTGTAATGTAAAACAATGTACTAAGTATGCACGTAATGGACATACATAGCATAAGTGTAATGTAAAACAATGTACTAAGTATGCACACAATGGGCGTACATAGCATGAAATGTATTGTAAAGTGATGTACTAAGTATGCACACAATGGGCATACATAGCATAAAATGTATTGATATCATGTACTATAAATGTACTAATAAACATAGCAAGTATATGATGTGAAAACAGGAAAGCATGAAAGTAACAAGTAGGCACATGTGTTTCACCCCAAAACAGTTTGGAAAATAGTAAAAGAGGGGTCTATGTACTCACTTGAGATTGCTCAGAAATCCTAAGATAACCACCAAGCAATGCTAGAGATCACGGAATCAAACGATACCTAATATAAGTAACTATGTTAATAAACCGGACCTATATCGGAGGATCGGATAGAATGAGGGTTCGTAAACCAAACGAGTATGGAGACTCGTCTCATATGGTTTAACAAAGCCTACATACTAAATGAAACCTAACCTAAGTGCTTACGACCCATCACGACCCGTTTAGGTAGCTTATGCTACTTTAATGCGTCGTTCGCGTGAAAAGCGTTCGGACCGCCTAACTAGTCCTATGACAAGTAGAATATGCCTTAACATGCCTAATATTGTCGCCAAATCAGTTTAGATGTCAAAAGTTATGTCACATATGTTTATAATGAATTTTGGCATCAAAGGGGTATTTTGGTAATTTACCTAAGGCATATAAACTACCTATCATACAACTACTTAAACGTTGTGACCATAAGGTATAACCTCAGAAGGTTATTCCCTACGTACTATGGTCACCTAATGTATTTCATCGGATCCTAATGATCGACCAAATGGGTCGGGTTCGAAGGTATAAGCGATTTATTAGATCGCTTACCCTTACGACCCTAGACAACGTGGTAATCAGTAGGCATAGTGACAAGGGACTATAACCATCGTGATTACAATCACGTTGCGAAGTTCAAACGAACTTCGCATTGACCATAAACTGGTCAATGCAGATAGTCAAACAAAGTTTGACTTTCGGACTCGAAAAGCAATAAAAGAACGAAGGAACACTTACAAAGGGTCCCCGAAAGCTAATCTTGATCCAAGTAGCTCAGGTATGAAACAATGGTTTCAACTTAGAGCTTCTAAGATCAGATTCTTGTGGGTTTTTCAATGAAGTGGGTTGCGTATTTATAGGATTCGTAGAGCCGTTAAGATCGTTTCTTGGAAACCGTGCTTTGATCTTGGCCATACACCTCAAGAACATGGTTTTACAAAACCATTTGAGCCCCTAGTATTGAGAAATACCATGAGCATGTGGGTTTTGTGGGTAATGCAGCTGTTAACAGCCTGTTTAAACATTGAATCTGGTCTGAGAGGCTGACGCAGGCCGCGTAAGATATCACCTTGGGCTTACGCGGGCCGCCTGGGCCTTCTGATCAGAAACCAAGTTTCAAAAATGACAGTTTGGGTCCCTGTTGTGTATTAAAGTCATTTCCGACACATTTAAGGCCCGTTAACCCCATTTCAAAGCTCTAAAAT
Organism: Helianthus tuberosus; assembly: GCA_030545235.1. NCBI lineage: Eukaryota > Viridiplantae > Streptophyta > Magnoliopsida > Asterales > Asteraceae > Helianthus > Helianthus tuberosus. The sequence continues at coordinate 104,663,935 of CM060360.1, forward strand.
GAAGTTAAAGTATAGGGAACTTAAAATGTGCTCAAAAATATCTCGGATGTCGGTTCGTTTGGCCGTACAATCGCGATGTTCGTTTAATTACCACGGAATGCGCATAAGCGCGAAAAACGATCCAAATGACGCGACGAATGGATTTTTCTTATGCCAAACACTGAAATAAAACATTTTAGTGCTTACATAAAATTTTGGATGTCCGGATGTATTCAGAACGTAAGTTATGCGCGAAAATGCAAACTTGTGCACTTTTTGACGCTTTTAGTCCCTGAATGGCCCAAAAGTTTATTTTAGCACACCGAACCCCTCAAAGCCTATTTCTAAGCTATGTAAAGGATATTTATGGTATGTTTAACTTATGGCCATGTTCCGGAATGTCTGTTACAGTTCAAATTGGCATACTTTCGCAGTTTGTCAACTTTAGTCCCTGTAAGCGATTTAACTTGATTTTGCCATACCAAATCCTTCAAAACTTATTTCTAAGTTATGTAAAGGTTATTTAAGGTATGTTAAGCCTATTTCACTATTCCGGAGTGTTCGTTGCATTAAACTGGTTATATTTACGCATCAGTGCGCGTATAACCTTCCAGTAAGCGATTTAGAGCTTGAAATCGAACAAGAATTGATATGTGCAAAAGATACACATATTTATACAGATCCCAAGTATGAAATACAATATTTCATTGGCTTGGCATTTGTTTGATGGTCGCAGTGACCCAGGTGTCACAGTCTCCCCTACTTTAGGAAATTTCGTCCCGAAATTTATTCGTAGGAGTCTATTTGTGACTTTGTGTCAAATAACCACCAGAGATATGTAAGGCATAATCCTGTCATTTCCTTAACGGACATTCTTCAGAGCGAAAATGAACAGACGGAGTCATTTTCCTCAACGAGTATTCTTCAGAAGCGGAAATGAAGGAATAAACAAACGGGGATTTATTTCCTCAACGGACAATCTTCAGAAACGTAAAATGAACTTACAGAGTCATTTTCAACGGGTGCTTCATCAGAAATGGAAATGTAAAGAAGAAACAAACGGATATTCATTTCCTCAACGGAAAATCTTCAGAAACGAAAAATGAACTTACGGAGTCATTTTCAACGGGTGCTTCATTAGAAATGGAAATGAAAAGGATAAACAAACGGATATTCATTTCCTCAACGGACAATCTTCAGAAACGAAAATGAACAAACGGAGTCATTTTCAACGGGTGCTTCCTCAGAAACGGAAATGAATAGAGTTATCTCTAGGCACATGACAAAACTTGTTTTGGTTTCTGTGCACTAAATTCCATAATTATGTATGCATCCATAATTACGTAATTCCTTGCACAGTCCGCACAGTTTGTCTTGTAATGTTTAGGGGAGGAAAATCAAACCTGTGATGAGGGTAACTAGACTACCATAGGGTCCTTTTAATTAGATCGACAGATGATCTTATTAATTAGGCCACCAAGGAGTCCTTTCAGCTATATCATCACATGATGTTCCTAACCAGATTTTTGGATCAATCTGTTTAACTAGACCACTCAAGGGGTCTAATTATGGAGTAGTACTTTATAACCCAAGGGACTTAACTACAACGTAGAAGTCCATTAAGGATTTTAGATAACAAAAACTTGGATTACATCAAAAACATAAAAGGGAACACATAAGCACATAATCACATAGTTGCTTAACTCAGTTATTAATTTGTTATTAACTTGTTATTGATTGAATATGGATATTCAAAGTACACCAGGAAACCAGTCGCTGGACTTCAATGTCCTCTGGGATCTATCTGAAAAGATAGGATGATCTTCCAAAATTCGATTTTGTTTTCAAAGAAACGTAATATTCGAATTAAGGAACACAACAATTTTAGGATTTACGGAAATATCCTTAGGTACCCTTGTTAAGGATTTATAGTGGTACTTTGGGTATTCGTCTCGTGTAGTAACTTGCGCCTTGTACTTTGTTTCCTTAGAATAAACGGGTACTTAGGAATTTCGTGGAAACGCAAGAGATCATAAGATGGAAAAATTTGGGGGGGGGGGGGTAGTTTGCTTTTCAAGGAATACGATTCCTTGATTGTCGGTATTGTAAGGGATATGTTGTTTATACATACAACCACATAAATACATTGCAATGTAAATAAAAGATTTATTTATAAACAATGATAACAACTGTTTCATGGACCATGACAACAAAATAAAATAATACATAAGACGTGATTATTTCTAAACGATGTTGTCGGTCAGATGCTCATCCCTGTGATGGATTTGCATTAGCAAGCTTTGGGCAATTTCTTCGGAAATGACCCATCTCGCCACATTTGAAACAAGAACCTGGTAGAAAACGACCTTGAGCGGGATTGTTGCCAGCTGGGTTTGGTGCAGCTGCAGCTGGGCAAACTCTTGTTGTATGGCCTATAAGTCCACAAGTTTGGCATTTGCGGCATTTTACATTGGCATGATGATGGAGGCTACATTGGTTGCACAAGGGTGCAGTTCCATTGTATGGCTTCCTAGCAGAGGGTTGAGCTGGTTGGTTGGGGACGGCTTGATCATTGTGAGTAACCATGGTGAAGTTCTGAGAAGCCTTTCGCTTCTTTGACTTCTTAGGGGATCCAGTCTGTTCATCCATGGTCTTTGATTCCTCGATTGGGTTCGATTCCTCAACCGGTTTCTTGTCACCTTTTCGGAAAAGTTTACCTTTCCTGATCTTTGATTCAGTCAAGGTTGCAGATAGCTCAATGGCTTGTCTAACTGTAGTAGGGTTGCTACTAGTCACAATGTCTTGTATTGAGTCAGGGAGGCCATCAATGTACTTTTCGATTTCCTTATCCAAAGGCGTGACCATGTTTGGGCATAACAGACTTAACTCCTCATAACGGTCCGTGTAGGCTCGATGCTCACCGCTATCTTGCGTAAGATCGTCAAATTCCCTTTCCAAGGCCCTGATCTCGTGACGAGGACAGAATTCCTTCATCATCAGAGCTCGAAGCTCTACCCACGTTTGAGCCAGTGCCACATCGGCACCCCTATCTCTCATCACACCATTCCACCATGTCAAAGCTCGTTTCTCAAAGACACTAGATGCGAATTCTACCTTTCGCTCATTTGGGCATTGAACATGCCTGAAGGTGCTCTCTAGACTCTCGAACCATTGCAGAAGTGCAGTCGCTCCTTGAGACCCAGAAAACTTTGATGGCTTAGCCGAGTTGAACGTCTTGAAGCTGCAGGGGGCATTATTGTTGTTGAGGGCTTGGTTACATTGAGCAACGATGTTCGGGATTGCAGCAGTCATTTGCTGTGTAATGACAGCTGCCAGCTCTTCAATAGATACCGGATTTTCGCGTCGTGGAGGCATTCTAAAAGGGAAACAAGAAAGAAAACAAATGAAATGGCATTGGGTAAGAATAGGATGTTACAATTACCGACCAAAATCATGGTTGATGGTCATTTGTTTGAACCACGAAGCAAACAAACAACACAAAGGCTGAATCAAAGCAAATAGATCCTAATAGTGTATCGCGAAGACATGATCGCCTATAAGTGGACACTCACCCCAAGAGTTCCCAGGTAAGAGTGACTGGTCCGATTATGTGGATTTGTACGAACACTCTAGCCTTAGACAGAAAACCCAGGGTACAGGCATTCACTCTTCCAGTTTGCACGTGTTCACACTATTTAGGACCCAAAACTTTGACGAGAGTTTTGAAAATTCAAAAGGGTTCAAAACCTTATAACAGAGGGTTCAAAACCTAGTAATCAATCATCATAGAACAGATGATTAGTTTTCAAAGCGGTTTTGAAATTTATGTTCTTGTTGTGGTCGTCGCCTAAGGATAGGTGACGGTATTGTTTTATGACTAAACGCAAGTAAACTCGCGTTAGGGTCCTAGGAAGGTTATAGTCTAGGTCAAAGCATTACTAATAACCTAATTCCCTATAACCATTGGCTCTGATACCAAATTTTCTGTCACACCCCGACCACGTAATACAACAAAACGTGGCGGAAACATCGGGGAGTGTTGTAACAGATTTAATTGTTTCAAATCCATGGCAATTGAAGTTTCGTTTTATTAATCAAACATGAGAGATTACATTGTTTTAAACAAGAAACAAAGGGTACATAACATAAATTAACTTGTTCTTGTCTCGTTTTAAGTCACTAAGGCACAGGTCCGCCTAAGTATGACTTGATAAGTCCTATGCATCAACTCCTGAAAACACATGTGAAAATAGGTACGTCAGCATAAAAATGCCTGTGAGATACATAGGTTTTGTGAAAACAGGATTCATGACTTATGTTTAAGAAAATGTTTAGTCATGAACCTTGTAATTTGCTTTGTCTTGTAAATCATTTGAAAAGTGATAAATAAACCAAATGATATATATGTATAAAAGAATAATACATGGTTAATGTCACACCCCGACCGCGTAAAACAACAAATCGCGGCGGAAACATCGGGGCGTGTTGCAACAGAATTAATGTTTCATAACCATGGATATCAAAAGTGTTTCGTTTTATTAAACATTGAGTAATTACATCGTCTGGAAATCTAAATACACTATTTAAACATAGTCTATCATTGTTATTTAGTCACTAAGGCCCTGTCCAGTCCTATGTGAGCATGCATCTTATCAATCGATATCATCCAACAATACCTGAAACATATGTGAAAACGAGGTCAGCAAAGAAATGCTGGCGAGTACATAGGTTTTGTAGGAGTGTCGAAATCATGGCTAGTTTAGACGTTGCAATACTTTATTTAAAAACCTTGTTTTGAAAAGAGTATAATATTGCAACTTAATTAACCAACTCAAATCAAGCGGGTTATAATTTGTAAAACCTCGTAGCCATGACTCTTAACCCAAAAACATTTGTTTTAGTAAATTATTTGAAAAACAATGATAAGTTCAGGTGATATGTATAAATAAGAGAATAATGCATGATTAAATGAATAACCATGTAAAATGAGTTTGTATAAGATAAGTTGTTTGTAAATAAATGTCTTGTGAAAAGTATGTTACTTGTATAAAATGTTCTATGTCTCAAACTGAAATGATTCAAATAACGCTACAATATGTAATACCATACAAACACTTATATATAGGAAGTACCAGCGGCGTATCAACCATGCTTGTATCATATTCCATACGCATTGTTACTTAATCACTTAATCCAAACCAAACCACCAAAGTAATGTTCATGCCCAAATGTAAATCATGTAATATGTATAACCAAAATAATATCGTATATCGCTTTGAAGCCAATCGTTTACCCAATCGTTAAAACATCGTGTGAAACCCAATCGTTACCCAATCGTTAAAACATCGTGTGAAAACCAATCGTAAATCGTTTAATTCGTTTTAGGTCGTGAAACTACTTATAAGGTCGTCTCGCTAATAACATTCAAATCTTCGTGACTTTCGTCGCTTCTCGTTTTCGTCGCTTCTCGTTTTCGTATTAACAAACCTCCATAGGGTAAGTTAATAATTACAGATTCAGTCGCTACCTACCATACCCACACATAACCACGGGTGTAGTAAATAACGGGATTTGTCAGATCCTATGGTACCATAACCTAATACTGGTCGGCTTGATCATTGCTAATGAATGTCATTTGTTATGTAAACACAACCAACAAGTTTGTTCACTTTATGAAATCGTTATTAGTTTTGTATAAATCGCCTTAATTGTTTTTGAAACCATCGTTATAACATCGAAAACATTTAGCACATATGAGTCACCCCAAAACAATTGAAAACAGTAAAATAGGGGAAGAATGTACTCGCCTGAGAATGCTTGGAGGTCTTGAACAACTACCAAGAAAGCTAGAGGAGTCCCGGAAATCAAACGGTACCTAATATAGGTAATTACATAATTAACCCGGACCTAAATCGGAAGACTGGGTAGCAGGAGGGTTTGTAAACCAAATGAGTGTAGGAACTCATATGATATGGTTTAACAAAGCCTACATACTAAATGAAACTTAACCTAAGTATTATCGACCCATCGCGACCCATTAAGGTAACTTATGCTACTTTAACGCGTCGTGCGCGTGAAACGCGTTCGGACCGTCTAACTAGTCCTATGACAAGTGTTATATGCCTAAACATGTTACATAATCAGTTATGTGACAAAAGTTTAGGTTACATATGCTTAATTACCAATTATACATGAAAAGGGTATTATGGTAATTTACCTAAGGCATATAAACTACCTATCATACAACTACTTAAACGATGTGACCATAGGGTATAACCTCGAAAGGTTATTCCCTACCTACTATGGTCACCTAATGTATTTGGTCGGATCCTAATGATCGACCAAACTGGGTCGAGTTCGAAGGTATAAGCGATTTATTAGATCGCTTACCCTACGACCCTAAACAACGTGGTAATCAGTAGGCATAATCCCGAGGGACTATGACCATCGTGATTACAATCACGTTGCGAAGTTCAAACGAACTTCGCATTGACCATTACTGGTCAACGCTGAAAGTCAAACAAAGTTTGACTTTCGGACTCGAAAAGCAATAAAATAAGGAAAAGAACGAAAGAATACTTACGAAGGGTCCCCGAATGCTAACCCAGATCAAAATAGCTCAGGTATGAAACGAAGGTTCCAACTTAGAGCCCAAATGATCAGATTTGTGAGAAATGAGGTTGGATGGGTTGGGTATTTATAGGAATACCCGAACCGTTAAGATCGTTTCATGGAAAATGTGTCTTAATCGCAACCGTACATGTGTCGGAACCTTATGGTGACTAAATGGCCACTCACCATAGGGTATCAACATGTGGCAAGGTTTTGGGAGTGGTTTGCAGCTGGAAACAGGCTGTCGATACATCGAATCTGGTCCCGAAAATGCGAAAAATGAGTTTCTGCATGTTTCTGCCCCAGACTAGGCAGTCGCGTAGCGCGACGGTGAAGGCCTAGGCAGTCGCGCTACGCCACTGACCCCCCAGTTTCAGAAAAGTTTCAAAAGTGGCAGGAATGGTCCCTGCACGTGTTTAAGGCCTTTTTCGGTGCGTTTGAACCCCGTTAACCTCATTTCAAGGCTCTAAAATGAAGTTAAAGTATAGGGAACTCAAAACATACTCAAAAATATGCCGGATGATGGTTCGTTTGGTCGTACGAACGCGATGTTCGCTTAATATCGACGGAATGCGCATAAGCGCGAAAAACGAACCAAATGACGCGACGAATGGATTTTTCTTATGGCGAACACTAAAATATAATGTAGTCATGCTCACATAAATTTTTGGATGTCCAGATGTATTCAGAACGTAAGTTATGCGCGAAAATGCAAACTTGTGCACTTTTTGACACTTTTAGTCCCTGAATGACACAAAAGTTTATTTTAGCACACCGAACCCCTCAAAGCCTATTTCTAAGCTATGTAAAGGATACTTATGGTATGTTTAACTTATGGTCATGTTCCGGAATGTCTGTTACAGTTCAAATTGGCATACTTTCGCAGTTTGTCAACTTTAGTCCCTGTAAGCGATTAAACTTTGATTTCACCACACCAAACCTTCCAAAACTTATATCTAAGTTATGTAAAGGTTATTTAAGGTATGTTAAGCCTATTTCACTATTCTGGAGTGTTCGTTGGATTAAACTGGTTATATTTACGCATCAGAGCGCGTATAACCCTCCAGAAAGCGATTTAAAGCTTAAAATCAAACAAAAGTTGATATGTGTAAAAGATACACATGATTTTACAAATCCCAAGTATGAAATATAATATTTCATTGGTTTGGTATTTGTTTGATGGCCGTGGAGGCACAGGTGTTACAGTCTCCCCTACTTTAGGAAATTTCGTCCCGAAATTTATTTAGAGGAAACTTGTGAGAGCTTGAAAACATGGAGTTGAAAAGATCGAACAACATTGGTTAGGGTTCTTGAACTTCTAGTAACCTTAATAACATTATGTTTGCAATGCAAGAGGGACACTTATATACAAGTATATAAAGCGTCATTGGTGCGTCCACCATGCCTCCATTACATCGTTCTCATTTTGTTATTGTTGTCACTATCGGTTCTTTCACATAATAAACCTTACTAGATTTCTGTGCACTAAATTTCATAATTATGTGCGCATCCATAATTAGAGAATTCCTTGCCCAGTTCACACAGTCTATTTTATAATGTGTAGGGTAAAACAAAATGAACAATCCTGTGATGAGCGTGACTTAGACCGCCATAGAGTCCTTTAGACTAAATCAATAAATGATTTAAATAGACTATCAAGGAGTCTGTCCAGCTACATCACTAGATGTCATTTTTTTTAACCAAATTGTGAATCAATCTTTTTGAGTAGACCACTAAAGGGTCTCTTATGAATCATGGAGTGGTACTATATAATCCAAGGGTCTTAACTATTACATAGAAGCCCATTTAAGGATTAAAGGTAGTACCTTTTGAATATCCTGCTACGAATCCCTCATATGAAGATATGAAAGATTCTACGAGGATTTGGATAACAAATATCCAGAGTATACAAAAACACAAAAAATCATAGAGGAGAACACATAAACACATATCACATAACCACAAAATTGTTTGTTAATTTGTCTTGTAAATTGCGTACATGCATTTAAAGCACACTAGGAATCCATTCCGTGGATTTCATTTGGTACTTTAAACGTTATCAAGAATCCAACTATAAAGATAGAAAGATTCAAAAAGAAAATTCGACTTCGATTATTAGGAACCGAAGTGTTCGAATTAAGGTACATAAGGAATCCAATTAAGGACTCTGATTTGAATGATAATCATCCACAAGGATCTAATTGTAAAGATAAAAAGATCCCATATGAATTTTTAGAAGTTGAAGATGTTTTGAAATCTTGCACGGGATGTGCTTAAGTCAAAACATGAAGTAAAAATGCTTATGAAATTGAGATGCTAGATATGCCAAGGCGACATATGAAGCAGAATTTTGAAGGTTAAGTCAATGTATGAGGAAAATATTTTTGAAAACTATGCATGGGGTTCTTTTAAGAAAAAGGTGTTTAACGTTTTTGAAACCTTATATATAATACTTTTGAAATAAAGTAGGTGTATTAGGTAGATATATTTACAAAAATGTTTTAAAATCATGCGAGATGAATTTTTGAAATTATGTATAAGGTTTTTGAAAGACATGAATGATGCTTTTCGAAATCATGCACTTGATCAGAAAATGTATTGTGTTAATATTGTCTTCAGACTATATGAAATATTTTGAAATTAGAAAGGTTGGTTTTGATAACATGGCCAATGTTTTTGAAATAACACAGACAATGCATCTAGAAAAATTGTTTTCAAACTATATGAAATGTTTTGAGATCATGAAGATTGTTTTGAAATACTGGTACTGTGTATGTTGAAAAATCAAAACGTAATGGGTATGAGATTTGAAAATACCCTTAGTTATCTAACCAAGGATTTAAAGGCACAGATGTGCGAAAAGCACGATTACTCATAATGTCACTTAATTTTCTGTACTTTGTTTCTTAGAGTGAAACGAGTACTTAAAATTTTTGAGGGAATCATGAGCAATCATTTGAGAGAGAGAGAAATCACAAGAGTAGGTTGTAAGGAACATAGTTCCTTGATGTAGGTATCATAGGAAAAGCCATACACACCTAGCAGGGGGTTGAGCTGGTTGGTTGGGGACTGCTTTACCATTGTGAGCGACCATGGCGAAGTTCTGAGAAGCCTTTCGCTTCTTTGACTTCTTAGGGGATCGTTCATCCATGGTCTTTGATTCCTCGATTGGTTTCTTGGCTGATGGTGCTGTCACCTGACTAGGTCCTGCCTGTCTTGGTGACTCTTGAGTGGCTTCATCCTGGAGATGATACATGGCAGTAGCTAATTCAACAGTCTTCAGGACTACTTCGCCTATTCGCTGAGCGAATTTTGGCTGCTTGCTCAGATATCTGGGCGTCATCGTGATGAAGAGACATTCTTGAAGAAAAAGAAAGGCATAGGGAGAAACAGGTGAAAGATTATTGAACAATCAAAACAGAATGACAACGCATGAAGATTGCGATCATTTGTTTGTTACCTAAGGCAAACAAATGAGACGGTGACTGATCAAAGTAAATGGGTCAAAAATAATGTATCGCGAAGACATGCTCGCTTAATAAGTGAACACTCATCCCAAGAATTCCCAGGTAAGCACAACTGGTCTCGTGTCTGATGAGATGTATACGAAGTGCTTGCCTAGCCAGAAAACCCAGAATACAGGCATTCACCCTTCCAGTTTGCACGTGTTCACATTATTTAAAACCCAAAACCTTGACGAAGTTTTGAAAACTCAAAGAGGTTCAAAACCATATAATAGAGAGTTCAAAACCTTACAATAGAGGGTTCAAAACCTAGTAATCAATCATCCTAGAACAGATGATTAATTTTCAAAGCGGTTTTGAAATATATGTTCTTGTTGTGGTCGTCGCCTAAGGATAGGTGACGGTATTGTTTTATGACTAAACGCAAGTAAACTCGCGTTAGGGTCCTAAGAAGGTTATAGACTAGGTCAAAGCATTACTAATAACCTAATTCCCTATAACCATTGGCTCTGATACCATCTTTTCTGTCACACCCCGACCGCGTAAAACAACAAATCGCGGCGGAAACATCGGGGCGTGTTGCAACAGAATTAATGTTTCATAACCATGGATATCAAAGTGTTTCGTTTTATTAAACATTGAGTAATTACATCGTCTGGAAATCTAAATACACTATTTAAACATAGTCTATCATTGTTATTTAGTCACTAAGGCCCTGTCCAGTCCTATGTGAGCATGCATCTTATCAATCGATATCATCCAACAATACCTGAAACATATGTGAAAACGAGGTCAGCAAAGAAATGCTGGCGAGTACATAGGTTTTGTAGGAGTGTCGAAATCATGGCTAGTTTAGACGTTGCAATACTTTATTTAAAAACCTTGTTTTGAAAAGAGTATAATATTGCAACTTAATTAACCAACTCAAATCAAGCGGGTTATAATTTGTAAAACCTCGTAGCCATGACTCTTAACCCAAAAACATTTGTTTTAGTAAATTATTTGAAAAACAATGATAAGTTCAGGTGATATGTATAAATAAGAGAATAATGCATGATTAAATGAATAACCATGTAAAATGAGTTTGTATAAGATAAGTTGTTTGTAAATAAATGTCTTGTGAAAAGTATGTTACTTGTATAAAATGTTCTATGTCTCAAACTGAAATGATTCAAATAACGCTACAATATGTAATACCATACAAACACTTATATATAGGAAGTACCAGCGGCGTATCAACCATGCTTGTATCATATTCCATACGCATTGTTACTTAATCACTTAATCCAAACCAAACCACCAAAGTAATGTTCATGCCCAAATGTAAATCATGTAATATGTATAACCAAAATAATATCGTATATCGCTTTGAAGCCAATCGTTTACCCAATCGTTAAAACATCGTGTGAAACCCAATCGTTACCCAATCGTTAAAACATCGTGTGAAAACCAATCGTAAATCGTTTAATTCGTTTTAGGTCGTGAAACTACTTATAAGGTCGTCTCGCTAATAACATTCAAACCTTCGTGACTTTCGTCGCTTCTCGTTTTCGTCGCTTCTCGTTTTCGTATTAACAAACCTCCATAGGGTAAGTTAATAATTACAGATTCAGTCGCTACCTACCATACCCACACATAACCACGGGTGTAGTAAATAACGGGATTTGTCAGATCCTATGGTACCATAACCTAATACTGGTCGGCTTGATCATTGCTAATGAATGTCATTTGTTATGTAAACACAACCAACAAGTTTGTTCACTTTATGAAATCGTTATTAGTTTTGTATAAATCGCCTTAATTGTTTTTGAAACCATCGTTATAACATCGAAAACATTTAGCACATATGAGTCACCCCAAAACAATTGAAAACAGTAAAATAGGGGAAGAATGTACTCGCCTGAGAATGCTTGGAGGTCTTGAACAACTACCAAGAAAGCTAGAGGAGTCCCGGAAATCAAACGGTACCTAATATAGGTAATTACATAATTAACCCGGACCTAAATCGGAAGACTGGGTAGCAGGAGGGTTTGTAAACCAAATGAGTGTAGGAACTCATATGATATGGTTTAACAAAGCCTACATACTAAATGAAACTTAACCTAAGTATTATCGACCCATCGCGACCCATTAAGGTAACTTATGCTACTTTAACGCGTCGTGCGCGTGAAACGCGTTCGGACCGTCTAACTAGTCCTATGACAAGTGTTATATGCCTAAACATGTTACATAATCAGTTATGTGACAAAAGTTTAGGTTACATATGCTTAATTACCAATTATACATGAAAAGGGTATTATGGTAATTTACCTAAGGCATATAAACTACCTATCATACAACTACTTAAACGATGTGACCATAGGGTATAACCTCGAAAGGTTATTCCCTACCTACTATGGTCACCTAATGTATTTGGTCGGATCCTAATGATCGACCAAACTGGGTCGAGTTCGAAGGTATAAGCGATTTATTAGATCGCTTACCCTACGACCCTAAACAACGTGGTAATCAGTAGGCATAATCCCGAGGGACTATGACCATCGTGATTACAATCACGTTGCGAAGTTCAAACGAACTTCGCATTGACCATTACTGGTCAACGCTGAAAGTCAAACAAAGTTTGACTTTCGGACTCGAAAAGCAATAAAATAAGGAAAAGAACGAAAGAATACTTACGAAGGGTCCCCGAATGCTAACCCAGATCAAAATAGCTCAGGTATGAAACGAAGGTTCCAACTTAGAGCCCAAATGATCAGATTTGTGAGAAATGAGGTTGGATGGGTTGGGTATTTATAGGAATACCCGAACCGTTAAGATCGTTTCATGGAAAATGTGTCTTAATCGCAACCGTACATGTGTCGGAACCTTATGGTGACTAAATGGCCACTCACCATAGGGTATCAACATGTGGCAAGGTTTTGGGAGTGGTTTGCAGCTGGAAACAGGCTGTCGATACATCGAATCTGGTCCCGAAAATGCGAAAAATGAGTTTCTGCATGTTTCTGCCCCAGACTAGGCAGTCGCGTAGCGCGACGGTGAAGGCCTAGGCAGTCGCGCTACGCCACTGACCCCCCAGTTTCAGAAAAGTTTCAAAAGTGGCAGGAATGGTCCCTGCACGTGTTTAAGGCCTTTTTCGATGCGTTTGAACCCCGTTAACCTCATTTCAAGGCTCTAAAATGAAGTTAAAGTATAGGGAACTCAAAACATACTCAAAAATATGCCGGATGATGGTTCGTTTGGTCGTACGAACGCGATGTTCGCTTAATATCGACGGAATGCGCATAAGCGCGAAAAACGAACCAAATGACGCGACGAATGGATTTTTCTTATGGCGAACACTAAAATATAATGTAGTCATGCTCACATAAATTTTTGGATGTCCAGATGTATTCAGAACGTAAGTTATGCGCGAAAATGCAAACTTGTGCACTTTTTGACACTTTTAGTCCCTGAATGACACAAAAGTTTATTTTAGCACACCGAACCCCTCAAAGCCTATTTCTAAGCTATGTAAAGGATACTTATGGTATGTTTAACTTATGGTCATGTTCCGGAATGTCTGTTACAGTTCAAATTGGCATACTTTCGCAGTTTGTCAACTTTAGTCCCTGTAAGCGATTAAACTTTGATTTCACCACACCAAACCTTCCAAAACTTATATCTAAGTTATGTAAAGGTTATTTAAGGTATGTTAAGCCTATTTCACTATTCCGGAGTGTTCGTTCGATTAAACTGGTTATATTTACGCATCAGAGCGCGTATAACCCTCCAGAAAGCGATTTAAAGCTTAAAATCAAACAAAAGTTGATATGTGTAAAAGATACACATGATTTTACAAATCCCAAGTATGAAATATAATATTTCATTGGTTTGGTATTTGTTTGATGGCCGTGGAGGCACAGGTGTTACAGTTAAGTAAATAACCAAGTAAAATGAGTTTGTATTAGATAAGTTGTTTGTAAAACAATGTATTGTGAAAAGTATGTTATTTGTATAAAATGTTATATGTCTAAATTGAAATGATTCAAATAACGCTACGATATGTAATACCATACAAACACATATATATAGGAAGTACCAGCGGCGTATCCACCATGCTTGTATCATATTACACACGCCTCGTTACTTAAATCACTTACTCAAACCAAACCACCAAGATGTAATGTTTAACAATTGTAGAAATGTTTATGTATAGTCAAATGTCTATTGTCAAATGTAAATCATGTCAACAGATACAACTGGTTCACACGGTTCAATAGTTACAAACGGTTCATATAATCAAAGGGTTACGACGGTTCACATAGTCAAATGGTTACAACGGTTCAAAATGTAGTATAATGTGTTCATATGCTGGATGAGCATATGCAACAGAAATGCAATGTAAAACAATGTACTAAGTATGCACGTAATGGACATACATAGCATAAGTGTAATGTAAAACAATGTACTAAGTATGCACACAATGGGCGTACATAGCATGAAATGTATTGTAAAGTGATGTACTAAGGATGCACACAATGGGCATACATAGCATAAAATGTATTGAAATCATGTACTATAAATATACTAATAAACATAGCAAGTATATGATGTGAAAACAGGAAAGCATGAAAGTAACAAGTAGGCACATGTGTTTCACCCCAAAACAGTTTGGAAAACAGTAAAAGAGGGGTCTATGTACTCACTTGAGATTGCTCAGAAGTCCTAAAATAACCACCAAGCAATGCTAGAGATCACGGAATCAAACGACACCTAATATAGGTAACTATGTTAATAAACCGGACCTATATCGGAGGATCGGATAGAATGAGGGTTCGTAAACCAAACGAGTATGGAGACTCGTCTGATATGGTTTAACAAAGCCTACATACTAAATGAAACCTAACCTAAGTGCTTACGACCCATCACGACCCGTTTAGGTAGCTTATGCTACTTTAACGCGTCGTTCGCGTGAAACGCGTTCGGACCGCCTAACTAGTCCTATGACAAGTAGAATATGCCTTAACATGCCTAATATTGTCGCCAAATCAGTTTAGATGTCAAAAGTTATGTCACATATGTTTATAATGAATTTTGGCATCAAAGGGGTATTTTGGTAATTTACCTAAGGCATATAAACTACCTATCATACAACTACTTAAACGTCGTGACCATAAGGTATAACCTCGGAAGGTTATTCCCTAACTACTATGGTCACCTAATGTATTTGGTCGGATCCTAATGATCGACCAAATGGGTCGGGTTCGAAGGTATAAGCGATTTATTAGATCGCTTACCCTTAGACAACGTGGAAATCAGTAGGCATAGTGACAAGGGACTATAACCATCGTGATTACAATCACGTTGCGAAGTTTAAACGAACTTCGCATTGACCATAAACTGGTCAATGCAGAAAGTCAAACAAAGTTTGACTTTCGGACTCGAAAAGCAATAAAAGAACGAAGGAACACTTACAAAGGGTCCCCGAAAGCTAATCTTGATCCAAGTAGCTCAGGTATGAAACAATGGTTTCAACTTGGAGCTTCTAAGATCAAATTCTTGTGGGTTTTTCAATGAAGTGGGTTGGGTATTTATAGGATTCGTAGAGCCGTTAAGATCGTTTTTTGGAAACCGTGCTTTGATCTGGGCCATACACCTCAAGAACATGGTTTTACAAAACCATTTGAGCCCCTAGTACTGAGAAATACCATGAGCATGTGGGTTTTGTGGGTAATGCAGCTGTTAACCGCCTGTTTAAACATTGAATCTGGTCTGAGAGGCTGACGCGGGCCGCGTAAGATATCACCTTGGGCTTACGGGGGCCGCCTGGGCCTTCTGATCAGAAACCAAGTTTCAAAAATGACAGTTTTGGTCCCTGTTGTGTATTAAAGTCATTTCCGACACATTTAAGGCCCGTTAACCCCATTTCAAAGCTCTAAAATGAAGTTAAAGTATAGGGAACTTAAAATGTGCTCAAAAATATCTCGGATGTCGGTTCGTTTGGCCGTACAATCGCGATGTTCGCTTAATTACGACGGAATGCGCATAAGCGCGAAAAACGATCCAAATGACGCGACGAATGGATTTTTCTTATGCCAAACACTGAAATAAAACATTTTAGTGCTTACATAAATTTTTGGATGTCCGGATGTATTTAGAACGTAAGTTATGCGCGAAAATGCAAACTTGTGCACTTTTTGACGCTTTTAGTCCCTGAATGGCCCAAAAGTTTATTTTAGCACACCGAACCCCTCAAAGCCTATTTCTAAGCTATGTAAAGGATATTTATGGTATTTTTAACTTATGGCCATGTTCCGGAATGTCTGTTATAGTTCAAATTGGCATACTTTCGCAGTTTGTCAACTTTAGTCCCTGTAAGCGATTTAACTTGATTTTGCCATACCAAAGCCATCAAAACTTATTTCTAAGTTATGTAAAGGTTATTTAAGGTATGTTAAGCCTATTTCACTATTCCGGAGTGTTCGTTGCAATAAACTGGTTATATTTACGCATCAGTGCGCGTCCGGCGGATGGGAGTTCCGTGCAACTACCCCCCCTAACCTTCCAGAAAGCGATTTAGAGCTTGAAATCGAACAAGAATTGATATGTGCAAAAGATACACATATTTATACAGATCCTAAGTATGAAATACAATATTTCATTGGCTTGGCATTTGTTTGATGGTCGCAGTGACCCAGGTGTCATAATATTCAATTCAAAGCATCATATGATGTATTGGGAGTATCATATTCAAAATTCGTTATAACAAGTGTTTCATTTGTTCTGAGTCGTAGTAAACTTGTTTGGTGTTCGACTCCATTAATTTGTTTGTTGATTTCGACACCATGTGGTGGTGCTTTCATTAATTTGAAGCTTGCGCTAATCTCGTTTACACATCTTATGCACGGATTTAATTAATTATTTATTGATTTTCTTTAAATCTGCTTTGATTTATCCTATTAAGACGGTGTTAATACAATCGTGTGTTAAGACAATGGTACACAAATTCATTTTTTTATATATTTCGGTGTACCTCTTAACGGTTCTTTCAACATCGATCGAAAGTTTTTGCGATATTGATGTGTGTAAAATGCAACATATAAATTACATCAAATGAGGCATAAAACTAACCCTTTTTTAGTACTAATATTGGAAAAAGAGTGTTTTTGTCTTCCTTTTGTATTTTCAGGATTAAATGAGCTCAAAAACGCAAAAGAAGCAAAAAGACAGCTAAATCCAACATAAATACAAGAAAAGGAACATTAGTGGATTGCCCGAACCCTCACCGACACCTTCCAAAGCAAAATAGAGAAAACAGAAGGCTGAACACGCCCCGTGCTCAGCCAGCACGGGGCCGTGCCCAAGAAGCAGCAGAAAAGACAAACCTATAGAAGCTTCTATTGCCCACCACGGGCCGTGCTCAGCGGACACGGGGGCGTGTCGAAAGTACAGCAGGCGCATTTATTGTAATTGCGAATTACAATTAATGAGGAGAGAGAGTGTCAGACGGGCACGGGGCCGTGTCCAGCGGACACGGGGCCGTGTCCAGCTCTCTGTTCAGCCTATAAATAGGAGTGCTTGGATTCATTTCATCTCATCCCTTGGCACACCACCTCTCTCACACTTCATCCACCACCCACCACCATCACAACACCATCATCCACCACCATCATCCATTGTCCATCATAGAGTCTGTGAGTCGTCTTGGGATCCAAGATTGATCGTAAGAGTTCTTGACAATCAAGGCCATGTTTGCCTAAGTCTCTTACATCACTTGGTGAAGACAAAGTGTCTAGTATAATACTTTTTATTTCTAATCTTTTGCACTTTTTATTTGGTTTTGTATTAATGACTTTAATAACTAGTTACTTATGTTGAAGGTGATCTTTCCTTATCGTTTGTCCGTGGTGTCTTGGCATTATTTTACTGTCTATATAAAATAAAGGATTTTCACCATTCATATCTCCACGGTCTATATGGAGGTATGTTGGCTACCTGGTAGGGGGTTAAGGGAACGGTTTGGTAAAGGTCTTGCCATTGTTCAGCGTTTAGAGGTCCTGCAATGGACCTGGGTCAAATTTAGTAGGACCTCCTTCAATACTTCACGGTATTGGATGGCGGGGGTCCAAACTCTTTGATCCCCTCATAAGTTAATTACTATTAATACTATAACCCGGCTATTTAAGACTGTATCCCTGCTGACTCAGACTACTTAGTCGAGGGTAACGTCACCGCCAAAAGCGGGGCCTACCACAATACTGCATTAATAACTTAATTCATTATCTTCCAATAATCCACCCCTTTAGGATTGTATCCCTGCTGACTCAAACTACTGGGGTGAGGGTAACGTCACCTTCAAAAGAGGGGCCTACTACAATAACTAAGATAATCTCTTAATTATGTGCAAAAGTGCGGAAATAATCAAAGGTTATACTAGATACGAGTCGGAACCAAGTGATTCATCTTGTCTATCTGTTTTTTATTTTATTTTTATTTTCAGCATTTTAGTTAGTTTTTATTTTTCTTAGTTTAAAACATTTTTCTAAACTTTTATTTTGGTTAGACGTTGAGGATAAACCGGTATTAAAAGCTCTTGTGTCCTTGGACGACCTCGGTATCTTACCAACGCTATACTACACTCAACGATGGGTGCACTTGCCCATATGTGTGTTTAGTGTTAGTGAAATATCGTGTTTTATAAATTTAAAACTTGGCTAAAATAAGTGTTAAAAAAGGCTTAAAATATACACCTAAAATATACGACACTTCACACGCATCAAGTTTTTGGCGCCGTTGTCGGGGACACAAGGATTTTAAGAAAGTTAGGAATCAACGGCCTAATCATCTTTTATTTTTCTTTTTTATTTTTTTAGGATTTTCTTAGTTTTTCAGCTTCTGCAGAGCTCAGCACGGGCCGTGCCCGCTGAACACGCCCACGTGCTCAATCATTGGAACTGGCAATCCTGTTTTACATCAGACAGTAAGCTGAACACGGGGCCGTGTCCACTCAACACGCCCCCGTGCCCAAGTTTCAGTTACTGAAAACAGAACCGTTAGATCCCGACGGTTGGTAATTTCTGACATAAACATGAGTGATAGTAATTATTTTTACTTTCGGCACTCTTATGGTACGTGGTGTCAATTATGTGGTGGCGAACATGAAGAAGTAAAATGCTACTTCCTAAATTATAGGCCCCACTACATGGACCCACGATCTTTTCACAACCTTAAGAGGGGCGAAAGTAAAAATAAGCACTATTTCTCCCTCGAATGCGCCCAGCCAGATATTCTAGGGGAAATGTTCCTTAGCGAATTATTTCAACTAGAAGAGCTAATTCTGAAATGGATAGAAGAGCTTGAGAAGGATTTTATTAATCCACCCCAAGACGATACCCATGAAGAAATGTTGGAACCGCATTCCGACAACCTCGTTGCTCCCGAAAATACCTTCGTACCTAGCAAAGACTTGGACGATAGTCGTCCCTGTGTCGATTGTGCCGTGAAGGACTCTCCATCGACTTCGTTCGGTGCATACATAGACCTGAGCGATTCGGCATATACCTTCTTTAACAAGAGCCCGGAAAAGGGTTGGACTTGTCCACCTAGAATGAAAATAGGAATTACCCTCACCGACAACCTCTTGCGTTCTCGCCTTAGTCTAGGACAATTAAGGTATATTAGGCACTTTGGGGTTGTTCCAACCAGTCAGGAACCACCTGATACAAACAAGTTCCTTAAAAAAACTAGACAACTTCATAAAACAGTCCGTAGACACGGGGCCGTGCCCAGCCAACACGCCCTCGTGTCCATCGAAAGATTCCTTTCTGATCAGTACGTCAGAATACGGACAAACTGTGTCAGAACTCCACCTGCACACGGGGCCGTGTCCACTGAACACGGGGCCGTGTCCAGGTTGCTGTCATTTTCTATAAATGCAGCCAAGGATTCTGCACATTTGGACCAACTTGGGGCAGAGATTTGCAGGAATCTTCTTTCAAACTATCCTAGGTAAGTCTAAAAGAAGGTTCCAACAACCCATCTTGTCCCTTCCTCTTTTAGTAATTTCCTTCTTCTTCATCTTTCTCCAAGAACTACCATTGAAAGTTTGGAATTCCTCCAACTCTATGGTAGGGATAAATGAGTTTTGTTCAAAGGATCTTGGTAAAAACATGTTATGAAACGTGGTTTTAAGTTATTAGTAGCCAAAAAGGGCCTACAACATTCAGAAAATAACTTAAAAATACAAGTTCCCTTGTTCCAAAACTCTGCAGAAAGATGAACACGGGGCCGTGCTCAGTGAGCACGGGGCCGTGTCCGGTTACTGTTTCATTAAATAAGCTATTTTTAGTTTATTTTTCGTAGGATGTCGAGTGAAAACAGCGATACATCTTCTGTGCATTCGTCAAACAACCGAAGAGGAAGAAGACCCTCCATTGAAGCTACACTTGTTCACTATGTGATAGCATTAAGGGAGGCTCTCGACGAAATGACTTCAGTAGAGGAGGTCCTTATCGACCGTATTAACGATCTTACGATGGGACTTGAAAGCAGCTTCCAAGAAATTAACCTCTTGCACCAGAGGTTAAATATTCTTGTAGCACCTCCAATGGAACCAGTCCTTCCTCAGCAGGATTGGAACCTGGCTCTCGGAATCAACAACCCTACCGGGTGGGAAGACTTTCCGGCGGAACCTCCCATGGAACACCAACAAGAGATCCTGGTGGAAGTTGAAACTCCTCAAACTAATGCCAACGAGCCTTCTTTTCTCCTTCCAAGGGAGATAGAAGAATGGCTCGCCGACATTTGAGGAGAACCGCACTCGGAAGAAGGAGTTCACTAAGGCCTTGTTTAACCAAGATTGAGTATTTCTTGGAAATTTTGCTAAATTAAAATAAAGTAAAGGCTAGGACTCCATGGTTTGTTATTTCTTTTATCTAGTTTAATTTAGGATTATGTAAGTTCTCTCTATGATGAAATGAAATGATGGTTTTAATGTTTGGATGGTTTGTAATGAATAAAACACACTCATGGTGGTAAAGGATGAAAAGGGGAACGAGAAAAATGATCCCATGCACAAGAACGAGGCAACCCGACAATTTTCTCCCTTCCAGAAGGTTCAACACGGGCCGTGCCCAACCAACACGGCCCCGTGTCGAACCACCTGCAGAAAACGCCCAGTACAGGTAACTGGACACGGGCCGTGTTCACCCAACACGCCCCCGTGTCCAGACTTCTGTTTCTCTTATTTCAATTTTGTTACTGGCACTTGAACACGGGGCCGTGCCCGGATAACACGGGGCCGTGTTCAGTGCCCAGTAACACAAATTTTTGCTTTTTAAACACTATTTTACACATCTAATCAACCTAAAAATTTGTTTTTGGGACACATTGAGGACAATGTGTAATTTAAGTGTGGGGGGGATGCTAAAACCTTGAATTTTGCAAGTCCTAAATACAAGCCTTACACAAAACTCTATTGGAACCGCTAATCACCCCAAATTTTTTCAAAAATTTCAATTTTTTTTTTACTTGTCTAGGTTTAACTCGGGAAATTCAAGCTCTCAAAAAGGTTATATTTTTACAAATTTACAACCGATAGCGTAGTGATAAAAAGAACCAACATAAGAAAATTATGAAAAGGCATGACAAACTTATTTAAAATTTGATTATATATACTTGATCACATAAAAACCCATTCCCACAAAAGTGAGTTTTGAGCCTTTATTGAGCACACAATTCCATATCATTTGACTAAATGCTCATTTTTCGTTTCTTGTGTGAATAGCCGCTTGGTTCTTACGACTCTAGAACTTGCCATAACAATACATTCCCGGTCCTTATCAACTTAAACCCGAGTAAGTAAATGATGGAGGCATTAGGACTAACATTTTTTTTCTACACCATTATTTTTCTTTTTCTTTTACCACCTACCCAAAAATCCCCCTAGTTAGCCCCTTTGAGCCTAAACCTTTTCGTTTCATCACCCAAAACAAAAACCCTTTCACCCACCAAAACCTTTTTCATTTTTACCCTTTATTTTAGTAACAAGTTCGGTTCTTCGTAAAAAAAAAAAAAAAAATTAATGAAGCAAAAAGAAAATAAACAAACAAAGTAATCAAAAATAACTTTGTTTGAATAAAAGCTTCATTAAAAATAAAAAGTTGAAAAAAAAAATATATACGAAAACCGACACTTGTTACGCTTTTTGCCCTTTTTTACTAACCACTAACCCAATCACCTACCTTTAACCCTAGCCAACCCTTAACCCACAAAGTCCTCTTGATATCTACAAAGGTATAAAAGTTAAAAAGGAGGAGGATTGATTTTTTTGGCAAGCCTATGGTAGGAATAAGTTCCAGGACCGCGCTCGAGTGATTCACTAAAAATACACCTTCGGCCGAGTGTGAGTGATTTCCCCGCGAGGTATGTGAACTTGTATATAAATAGAATTTAAAAAAAAATATGTTATGCCTAATTAAGTAATTTCTTTTATGAACAGTTCTAAATAAATCATTACGAATAGGAGTGTAAATAAATAAAAATAAAACCCCAAAAAGATCTTGGAAATCCCGACACTCTATGACAAGCCCAAAACCTTCTCTTCTACCTATTCCATTTGGGAGTGTAAGCCAAATATTAAAGAGTTTTGCTTGAGGACAAGCAAAAGTTCAAGTGTGGGGGTATTTGATGTGTGTAAAATGCAACATATAAATTACATCAAATGAGGCATAAAACTAACCCTTTTTTAGTACTAATATTGGAAAAAGAGTGTTTTTGTCTTCCTTTTGTATTTTCAGGATTAAATGAGCTCAAAAACGCAAAAGAAGCAAAAAGACAGCTAAATCCAACATAAATACAAGAAAAGGAACATTAGTGGATTGCCCGAACCCTCACCGGCACCTTCCAAAGCAAAATAGAGAAAACAGAAGGCTGAACACGCCCCGTGCTCAGCCAGCACGGGGCCGTGCCCAAGAAGCAGCAGAAAAGACAAACCTATAGAAGCTTCTATTGCCCACCACGGGCCGTGCTCAGCGGACACGGGGGCGTGTCGAAAGTACAGCAGGCGCATTTATTGTAATTGCGAATTACAATTAATGAGGAGAGAGAGTGTCAGACGGGAACGGGGCCGTGTCCAGCGGACACGGGGCCGTGTCCAGCTCTCTGTTCAGCCTATAAATAGGAGTGCTTGGATTCATTTCATCTCATCCCTTGGCACACCACCTCTCTCACACTTCATCCACCACCCACCACCATCACAACACCATCATCCACCACCATCATCCATTGTCCATCATAGAGTGTGTGAGTCGTCTCGGGATCCAAGATTGATCGTAAGAGTTCTTGACAATCAAGGCCATGTTTGCCTAAGTCTCTTACATCACTTGGTGAAGACAAAGTGTCTAGTATAATACTTTTTATTTCTAATCTTTTGCACTTTTTATTTGGTTTTGTATTAATGACTTTAATAACTAGTTACTTATGTTGAAGGTGATCTTTCCTTATCGTTTGTCCGTGGGGTCTTGGCATTATTTTACTGTCTATATAAAATAAAGGATTTTCACCATTCATATCTCCACGGTCTATATGGAGGTATGTTGGCTACCTGGTAGGGGGTTAAGGGAACGGTTTGGTAAAGGTCTTGCCATTGTTCAGCGTTTAGAGGTCCTGCAATGGACCTGGGTCAAATTTAGTAGGACCTCCTTCAATACTTCACGGTATTGGATGGCGGGGGTCCAAACTCTTTGATCCCCTCATAAGTTAACTACTATTAATACTATAACCCGGCTATTTAGGACTGTATCCCTGTTGACTCAGACTACTTAGTCGAGGGTAACGTCACCGCCAAAAGCGGGGCCTACCACAATACTGCATTAATAACTTAATTCATTATCTTCCAATAATCCACCCCTTTAGGATTGTATCCCTGCTGACTCAAACTACTGGGGTGAGGGTAACGTCACCTTCAAAAGAGGGGCCTACTACAATAACTAAGATAATCTCTTAATTATGTGCAAAAGTGCGGAAATAATCAAAGGTTATACTAGATACGAGTCGGAACCAAGTGATTCATCTTGTCTATCTGTTTTTTATTTTATTTTTATTTTCAGCATTTTAGTTAGTTTTTATTTTTCTTAGTTTAAAACATTTTTCTAAACTTTTATTTTGGTTAGACGTTGAGGATAAACCGGTATTAAAAGCTCTTGTGTCCTTGGACGACCTCGGTATCTTACCAACGCTATACTACACTCAACGATGGGTGCACTTGCCCATATGTGTGTTTAGTGTTAGTGAAATATCGTGTTTTATAAATTTAAAACTTGGCTAAAATAAGTGTTAAAAAGGGCTTAAAATATACACCTAAAATATACGACACTTCACACGCATCAGATATTCATTGCTTCTTCATCTTCGATCAAAAACATTATTTCTTTGATGTTCCGTTTTCAATTGAAAATCTTTTGATGTTTGTTGGAACAAACATTCATATTTACTTCATTGCGCTTTTATTTGACTTCAAACACGGTGAAATTGTTAGATCACCGCTATCATTGAACTATTTAAATCGATCCGACACCTTGTGGTGTCGGTGTAAACTTGTAGCTTGTGCTAATCAAGATCGAGCATTTCATGCAAAACACAGGTGATACTTGTTCGATCACCGCTATATTTGAATTGTTTCATTCATTACGACACCTTGTGGCGTCGGTATAACTTGCAGCTTGTGCCGATCACGATCAAGCGTTTCATGCAAACTATTACATTTGAGCTTGTTGATTCTAAGATCATCCAGTGGATGTTGTTGCTTCTAGAACTCATTTACATATTGTGAACATTCATATGGAATTCGATTGGTCGAAGTTCCTGTTCTTTGTTGGACCCCTGTTAACTTAGTCACATTAGTGACTCTACCTATACGTCTTGTTTCCTTTGACATCAATTTTTGAAACACATTTCTTTTAAACCGTTGGGTTCTTATTGTTGAGGAATGTCATTAAATTCACATGATTCGAATAAGTCTTGTTTCGATTACGCGGTCATTCACTTTGTTATTATTCGGACTTACCTGCGAACATCACAATTCTGAGGAGATAACATAGTCTAAATTTGGACGAAATTTCTGTAACAGGGGGAGAATGTGACAACCGGTGATTTAAGGCTCTTAATTACGTGATTAACAAGCGATTAACGCGACAATAAATAATGTTTACGACGCAAATTAACTTAATTAGGCCTTTGGAGTGCCTAGGAACGTTTATCCGACTTTACAAGAATTCGTATGAAGATTCGCGAGGAATCTGCGGAACATCAAACGACAACGAACTGATGCCATACAAAACACTGACAATGCCGACAAGTATGGATGTTACACGAATATTTTATGTTTATGAAATTAATTTTGTGAATTCATTGGGCTTTCGTGTGACACAAATGCAAAAGTGAACTGAAAACGCGACGGTAGGAAACGCATCGGCAACAAAACGGAAGTGACGGAGACGCCTGTCACTCTCAGAACTTACATTTTACGCTATATTAAGCTCTGTAATGAAATTTTAGCAACTACAGTCGAAACCGGATTAGAAAACGCATTAAAGCGACGACAACACGGTTTTACGCGATTTTCACCGTAATTGACGAACGGACACGACAACCGGCTACTGGCATACATTTTACAGGATTTCGGCTATATAAACATATGTCATTAAATTTTACGGAGCACAAGTGTGTTAACGGATCTCGTAGGAATTACGGGCCGCTTAAACACGGGGATTGAGCTTGTGGGCCCTGGGCCCAAGCCTAAAACCCACAAGCCTAAACCTGCACATAAAATATTAGAGGATTTCCTTTAAAATCTGCACAAGATCTCATCAAAATCTTATAGAATCCTTCCAAAATCCCTACAAAATCTACACTAGATTTATAAAATCCTTATGAAATCTCAACAACATCCACAAGATCTTTAAAGATTTCATCATCCTTATAAAAGGGTCCATACCCCCTTTTTGATTTTCATATGTTGTGCAGACAAAACACACACCTCCTCACCCTCCTCTCCCTCTCGAAACCTTCTGCACACACACATATAAAATACCAAACACCTCTTGATCCCTTTCATCTCTCTCTCAAGATTACCTTAAACAAACACAGAGGCTTCATCCCTCTACTTGTGACAAAAAGCCCAGCCAAACACCCTCGTAACAGCCCCCCTCCCCTTTTCTTCTTCGACTGACAATCAGAGCACCACCACCACCGTCCGTTGGTGGTGCGGCGGTTACAAAACAGGAGAGAGAGAGAGGCTGATGAGAGAGAGAGAGATGTCGAAGAGAGAGAGAGAACGGAGAGAGAGAGAGAGAGCAGCGGTGGCGTGGTTGTTCAGCGGCAGCGGCACCGCCACAGACGGCGGCGGCGGTTCAGCCGCCGGAGTTCACAGCAGCGGCAACAGTGGTGACTTTTTGGTGGATTTTGGGTTTGGTTCAGTGTGGGTCAGACCGAGTCAACGTGAGGTTTCGGGTCAGTTTGGGTCAAGAAGTCAGCAGCAGTTCGGTTGAGTTTCGGCTTGGTTCGAGCCGGGTTATAACGTTCCAGATTCATGATAAGGCGGTTCTGGTTCAAGTCTCAATTTATCGGTTTGGTCAACCCGGGGTCAGACTCGGTCAACACCCGAGTCAACTCAGGTCAACAGCAGGTCAAGCAAGTCAACAGGTCAACGACTAGGTCAACCGTAGTCGACGTCAGTTGTGGTTCGGGTTCCGGTTTCAACTTCGACTCAGTTAAAGCGGTCAACATTTCGACGCGAGATTGGTAAAGTTTTAACGGCGTGAATTATTTCGTTATTTTATATATATCTATTTATTTTTCGTGAACGAGCTCGAACCATTTCGTTTATAATTTAGTTTATATTTTGAAATGCTTGACGAAATATATTTGATTACATTGCGTTGGTTATTGGTTGAATTTTGAAAAATATAGCGACACTTAGATGTCGGGATCGTCCAAAAACAGAGGAAACTCTGTCCGTTTTTCATTAAAAACCCGAACTACAAACGTATTTAAAGCTTAAAAACGACACTAATCAAATTATAAGTTTTCTTATAAAAATAAGTATAGAAGTGTCTTTCTTTTGGCGACTTTGCATAACTTACAAAAACGACAATTTGGATATTATATCCAACGATACTTTTATAAAATAAAATGTGGTATAATATTTCCAATCCTTTTATTATTTTCGGCAATTCTTTCAAGTACCGAACAATATGAAATCGTTTTATAAAAATAAATATAGTTTATATTTATTTCAAATATCAAACGACATGATTTCGATATAGTTTTTACATTTATTCCAAATATCAAACAACACGGATTCGCTTTATAAAAATAAATATAATATATATTTATTTTCAAACACAACGACTAGATGATTGTTTATAAAATAAATATAACTTTTATATTTATTTCAAACGTCTCAACGGCATACGATATGTAATGCGAGGTTATTATATAATCTTTTCATAAAACATTCGTTACATACACGTACGACTTCACGAGACGAACACTATCCTAAGAATATATTTTATATTTTTGTATAAATATCTATATATTCTAATTTCTCGAAACTAGGTACTTTCTCGACTTAGTAAACTATTAACGACATTAAGCGAAACTAAACGAGTATAACTTCTTCGTTTCTTTCAAGTTAACAACTTATCGTCGAATCGTTCGGTTAACGATGCGGTAGAGCTCGGTGACACGTAGTTAGTTACCGCTTTTATTCAGAAACTTATTAGATATTCCATGTTAGGAATATTGTAGAATGCACGCTAGCGAGTCTCGTCTTGGAAACGGCATCACGAAGTTGTATTTAGCTAGCTTTGCACATGGAAATTCAAGTGAGTTCATAACCCCACATTTTTACGGTTTTACATTTTTATAAATGTTTTCGGGGTGGAAAGACATGCACGTTTTGCAGAAAACACACAAAGTTCTCGATGAACAAAGACTGCATATTTTTAGACAAAGCACGTTGTGCAAGAACATACAAAGCTTTTGAACGAACGAAAACTCATATTTCTAAATCATATTATGAATGGATTTCGAGGAACTCAAATGGTTTACGAAAGGGTTATACTAAATATACCGGTTTTTACAAAACAAATGCGTATTATCGAAATGTGAATGATTTTCATGACTAGGGATGGATCGTCTGGTGATAATATAGAGAGAATGGGGAGTTGGCCTTAGAGGCTGGGGAGGTTCAGCCTTAGAGGCTGGGGAGGTTCAACCTTAGAGGCTGGGGTAAAATACATGTTATAATTACTTCAGACTTTTTATACATGGTATGATTAGCTTAAGGAGGGTTTACTACTAGATCATGTGAGTGGTGGGCACAACACTTAAGGCCATTAATCCTCATCGTAGGACCGAGGGACATGAGTGATAGATCTATTTGGGTGTAGCGAGCCCACACCCATGAGGCCGGGGTGGCCCATAGTGATGACTGTGTCTTACAGCCGGAAACCCGGTGCAACTCCGCTAGGTTTGAGTTTTCCTGCATCACTTCACACATACCAGTGGCTTTGCAACCCGTTGGTGATCTGTTTTTCCTTATTGCTACATACCAGGGACATACATATTTACAGAAATACTTGATTTATACAAATTAAATACCATGTTTTATACAAATTCAAGGCATAGGATTATGCGGGCATGGAGTCAAAGTCAGGGTGGGCATTGACGGTTATACGAACATTACAAATACAAGAGTTTACAAATACATGGTTTTACAAACATAAGGTGTTAAAAGTACAAAGTTTACTTGACAAGAAAATGATTTTAAATTCGTTTTCTCAATAATACTTCAAAAACCGGTTATTCAAAAATATTTATTTTAAATCTTTTACAAACAAACTATGAACTCGCTCAACATTATGTTGATTTTTTTGCATGTTTCTTTCTCAGGTTACTTTTCAAAGTTATGGCACGGTTGGAATTGGAGAACCATGAAGAGTCGAGTACTTAGTGGGCGTTCATTTTCTAAAAGTCTTAGCTTATTTGCTTCCGCTGTGCAATGAAGATACCAGTCCAGTCACGCCAGATCTAAAAATTTCGGGGTGTGACAGTTAGTTTGTTGTTGATTTGTGCACGTGTAATTAAAGTACACCAGGAATCCAATCCATGGACTTCAATTGGTACTTTAAACATCTTTAAGAATCTAGCTATGAAGATAGGAAGATCTTAATAGGAATTCGGCTTTGTCTTTATTAAGTCGTAATGTACGTATTAAAGCATACAAAGAATCCAATTAAGGACTCCGATTTTGAGTGTTAAACACCCACAAGGGTCTAATTATGAAGATAGGACGATCCTATGTGGATTTTTGGAATTTGCGAGGCGAGAGATGTTTCGAAACCTTGTACTAGACATGCTTAGGTCAATATATGAGGTAACGTGTTCATGAAGTTAAGGTGCTAGATATGCCAAGGAGACATATGAAGCAAAATTTGAAGGTAGTGTACTATGTATGTTATGTCAATCATACGAGCAGAATGTTTTTTTTTTGAAAACTATGCATGGGGTTCCTTGAAAGTGTGTTTAATGTTTTTGAAACCTTACGTAATACTTTTGAAATCATATGGTAGGTGTATTAGGTAAATATGTTTATAAAATGTTATAAGATCATGTGAGATGGTTTCGAAATTATGTATAAGGTTTTTGAAAACATGGATAATGTTTTTGAAATTATGCACTTGATATATTTAGTAAATATACTATGTTAAAATGCTTTTAAATCTTATGAAATATTTTTGAAATTATGAAGGACGTTTTAAAAACATATGTATGCATGTTGTTATGAAATCCAAAATATAATGATATGTACATAAACATATCACATGAGATTATTGAAGGACTATGAAAAGTACCCTTAAATATCTAGGGATTTAAAGTGGTACTTTGAGTGTTCGTTCAAAGTTGTAACTTGTACCTTGTACTTTGTTTCTTAGAGGGAAACGAGTACTTAGGATTTTCGTGAGAAATCGTGAGCGATCACATGAAAGGGAGAACTCCAAGAGTAGTTTGTTTTGCAAAGAATACAATTCCTTGGTATTGGTATCGTAGGGGAATGACATACACATATGTAACTATATTTGTACATCAGAATTGTGAACAACGATTTATTTATAAACCAACCAAATTGTTTCATAGTTCAAGGAAAACAAAAGCAACAAAAATATAAGATTTTAGTTATTTCAAAACAGCATCATCTTCTAGTCCGCCAGATGCACATTCATGGGTCAGATTTGCATTGACAAGCTTTGGGCATTTGTTCCTGAAATAACCCATCTCGCCATAGTTGTAGCAAGTACCAGGCGGAAAACGAGCTTGTGCTGGATCTGCTTGAGCAGTAGTAGGATCTGCAACAGTTTTATTTTGGATAGCAAAACGGCTGGTTTTGACCAAATGTGCCCGTCGTCACCCACAGTAGGTACATTTGAGACATGGGGTTTGATTCGTATGATGATGGTTGCATCGATTGCATAGAGGAGCTTTTCCTCTGTATGGCTTCTTAGCTGGTGGTGTTTGTCACACCCCCAAAAATCCACACGCGGAGTATCACCGCTTGGGGACATGACTGACAAGGATCAAGCCACCAATCATATTGAACATAACAAGTAATAAGTGTGACAACTGGCCCAACCCGGTAATTTCCGTACACATTAATTATTGCTTAATGACTGCAATTATGTGCTTAATTGTCAGCAATATCTGATTTCATACTAAACAAGTGAATTCATGCACGTTGTATACTACAAAATATTGCTTTATGCATAAACGAGAGCGTTGCGTCAAAAATAATAGTAAACTCACCGGTAAGACACACTGTGTCAACAAAACTGCAGAAAGCAGTCAGACAACAAAATTGGAGCCTAGGTGTAGGTTCGACAACAAGAATGCATTAAAACCCAAGAGTACATACAAGGGTTTAATATATATGCAATTCGAAAGCAAAAATAAGCACTAAAAAGCACCCGAAATGCACTTTAAGTGCAGAATTTATATAATTCAGCAATAAATCAGCATTTAAACATATGAATATTATGCAGAAATGTCGTTTTATTATCCAGAATATTTTCCTAAGTGTTGGGAATTGAAAGGGTACAAGAAGGGTACTTAAAAGACAATAAAAAGTGTAATTTAGCACTTTAACGAATCGGTATGTAACCGAACAACCGGATATTACCCGGAACATCAAAATAATGCTAGAAGCATTGTTTTTATTTTTCTACGCTAGTTATGGACCCCGAGTATCATAACACCTCCTAAAATATCATGTAACTAAACCTTCCAACTAATACTTGAATTCTAACCTTAATGAAACTAGTTAGTCACTACCTAGCCTACTACCCCCCCCCCCCAACCTATGATCGGCCAACATGGCCCTTACACATAAGATTTCTTTTACTTATTTATTGGATCTTGTTGGAAAGATGGGGAACACTATAACCTAAGGATAATAAAGTGTTGGTGGATTTCTTTATAAACCACAAGACTTGTCTTAACCATCATTTATCACCTTCACTACAACAAAACTACTTCTCCTCCCTCCCTTGGCTACGGCCTCAAGCCACCACCACACCATCACCATTATCAATCATCATACAAGCATTCCAAGCATATACAAGGGTGTAAGAAGGTCGCTAACGAGGCTCGGTGCTCACGGAACTTGAAGGACCTTCACCATTTGCTTTTATCCACCTCATTTGCACTCTTGAACTTCCCTAGCCTTGAGCTAGTAGTAAGTGCTCTAAAACACCATCTTGTTCTTGTTTAGAGTGGTTAATAAGAGATTCGTCGGTTAAAACTCATGAACTTACAAGATGAAGTGTTAAAAGTCTACTAAAATGTTAAAAATGATGGTTAAAAGCTATGATGTTGTGTAAAACTTGTAAGACTTGTTTTGTGTAACTATTTAGTGCCGATCTATGTTGTGGTAGCTCGGATCATCATCTAACCCGGATTGGTCATGTTCATGAAACATGACATAGAGTATGTTCAAGTGTAAAAAGGGTTAAATGATGAAACCCTACCACACACTAATCATGAACTTGTGTAAAAACAATTTTTCTTATGAAATATTGTTCAAAATTAGTAGATCTACGGATCTACAAGTGGTATTTTTGAATAACCAAGTGTATGATGAAACCATGTTTCAAAACCGGATCTTTCATGAACTAGAGGTGTTTTTGTGAACAAACAAGTGTGTGGACACTTGTGTAACAAAAGTTTTAACAAAGAAATAATTTTCGTAAAAACCGACTAGAAGTTGTGAAACTTCATATTCTTTAAAAATAAAGTTTTTAAGAAATTAAACTTATTTTTAAAGATAACAAGACTTACTAAATGTACTAGTAAGTTACTACACATTTTTGTAAATATTCAAGTTCATGAAATGGTGAAACTAGTGATTATTGTTGATGAATATTGTTGGTAATTGTGGTTGATGATTGATGATGATTTAAAAGAAAATAAACACACGTTTTGAAAACGTGGGAAACCTCCATTTTTAGGGGAAACTCTGTCAAAATTTTTATAAATTTTGACACTTAGAAAAAAATATAAATTTTTGAGAAACTTATTCCCTAAAAATGTATTTAAAAGTATTACCAAGGTTTCCCTAATTTTTGGAGATAAGAAATGAGGATTTCTTCAAAAATAAAAATGGATATAAGTATGTATATTTTTGAGAGAAAATATATATTATTTTATCACCAACTTTTGTGCTAAGTGTATATAGTATGTGTTATACGTGCTAGTGTATTAAGACTTAAAATACACTAAATACTCGTGAGGAGTATAAACATAAAAATACACATACAACATACAAGATACATAATTCGGGTGCAAAGTGCAAAACACAAAAGACTTATATTTATTTTTGGAGAAAATAATATAAGTAAGATACGTAGTTAAAAATATAGAATATTTTTAACACAAGAATATATACAAAAGAGAGTGACTGTACTTGTGCGACGCAAGTCTAGTGACTAACGTTAAGAAAACGCGTATAGGTTACGACGTTAATTAAGCAAATCCGGTGGAGTTTACGACGCTAGGAACGCAAAGTTGTGAGTTCATGCTCCCCCTTTTCTCTTTAACTGTTTTCAGTTTTTATAACTTCGGGGGTGAAATACATGTAAATGGTATGATATAAATACAAGAAGTACACTTGGTGAGAACGAGAACCAAGTGTGACAAAATATAAGACAATAAGAAACGCGCTTGGTGAGGACGAGAACCAAGTTGGACGCGTTATGAGAAATGATAAAAAGAAACGCGCTTGGTGAGGACGAGAACCAAGTAGGATGCGTTATGAGAAATAGTGTCACGAATAGGGTATAGAAGCACCATTAATCGTGTACATACTTAGACCGCAGAACAAAAGGTTAGATCTAACGGGTGCCTGGCAGCCACACTCTCGGTGAGGGCGAGAATCCAGTAGTGCTTTTGTGTCTCAGAATATACCAATTAAATGCCTTAGGTTTGGTGACTTCCTATGTCGTGCCACATGTTAATGGCTTTGCAACCCATTAACAATCTGATAATTACAGAAATACTGTATTTACATAAAATTCATACCATACTAAAATTGATATATAACTTGAAGTACGTGGGGTACTCAAGAGGATTGATATATAACTTGAAGTACGTGGGGTACTCAAGAGGATTGATATATAACTTGAAGTACGTGGGGTACTCAAGAAAAGATTGAATTATACATGGGTACGTGGTGTACACATGAAACTGGATTTATATATGAAAACTTGTTTTACTCACAAACTATGTTTTCATAAAAAGAATACGAACATGAAATACAAAACTGCATGAATTCACACCAACATTATGTTGACGTTTTTCCAAAAACTCACATGTATTTCAGGTAACTAGGATGGATGTGCACGTGGTCTTACTCATGCTCGTGGATGTCTCTTTGTTTATCTTTAAGACAATATGTTATCTCGTGTTGTAAACACTTGACATATGTTTTCAGTAATGTAATATTTGAAGATATTTTTGAGCATGTAGTATGTTTACTCTTCGTATGCAATGAGAACCTTTCATGATCACACCTCGTGCTTCCGCCGCAGAAAGGGGTGTGACAATAAGAATAAGTTCAACCACACAATATGAAAGGTGTTCAAAACCAAAGCATAGTTAAGTGTTAAGCGGAAGCATAATTGTAAAACCCAAATCAAGTATTAAGCACGAAATAAATTAATGTTTTTAACATGGCACACAATGCCATGTCCCACAACAACCGCGCCTCCCTGTGTAAGCTCCATGAGTACCTAACGACCTACAAGGCATGTAGCAACGAATCAACAACAAAGTTGAGCGAGTTCACAGTTGGTTGTTTAGTTATAGCATTCGTTTGTAAACCAAGTATCGTATTAATTCGTATCGCGGTCACCCTGACATGTTTGCGAAGATTAGTGGGGGCTTCCCATGTCTATCAGCATTGACCCTTTGCCCATAGTCAATTAGTACACGCCCGTCCGACTGGCACGGTGTGAGGTTTGTTAAACCTAATAGCACTATTAACTAATGACCCGCTCGCCATAGGCCTCGGCGATTAAGTCGATAAATGAGGGACTTCAATTGATAGAGTTGATGGTCTTATGATCGTGTACGTAGGTTTTACGTACGTGCCCTTCAATCCGAGGACAGTAGTAAGTATGAGTGTACGTAGGTTTTACGTACGTGCCCTTCAATCCGAGGACAGTAAAAAGTAGTTTGATAGTACGAGTAGTTATTCAATTCCATTCCTAACCCACCGGGAATCCCATGCCTTAGGAGTGTGAACTCACCTTGGTTTGCTCGGCAGATACACAGAAAGGTTACTCGAGCTATATGTGGTCAACCACGTCCTAACATGGTTACCATACATGTGACAACCCGAACTTTCAAGGTTAGTCTCTTGGTCACGTGATCTTGCTTTATTATTCTCTTTCACGTCCGTCCCTTACAAACACGGGTAGCTATAATTTTGTGCTAAATGTAAGAAAATCGTTAATCGCTGTTATGCACCGTTTAGTGAATGTGTCGTTTAGTGAATTTAGGAAACCAACACTTTTTGCGCCGCTGTTATGTTTCCTTTCCTCGGCGCAACCCACTCGGAGCCCATTCTGAGTACATACACATACCCAGTTGGTTTGGGCCTAGTGTTGCTCAAAGGTAGCTTAGTGTGGGCCGGTTAAGTGGGCCGAAAATGTTGGAGTTGTAGGTGTACGCATACAGGAGGGAATTATATGGGATTTCTTATGTGTTGCTTATCTTGATCTCAAAACAAACCCTACTGGTTCCAAACGTATGTGCGGCAGACCCCACCCCCCCTTCGAGACATTACAGAATTGGATCAGGCTTGTTTGCTTAGTAAGTTCTCATGTTAAATTTGTATTGAAAATCTTGTTGTGTGTGACCTTGAATCGCATGATATTAGATTTGTAATAAACATGTTATTAAACTTTCTGTTGAGCCTAATCAAGGGGAGCTAGGATGACTGTTTGGTAATGAATAGGTAGGGTTGCATGTATATTAGATTCGGATAGTGAGAATATGATATGCACCTATGTATTGGCTGTAATGATTACCAATTTGTTATGAAAATCAATGAAGAATAAATTACATATGTGTTGGTTGAAATCTCGAAGCCACTGATTATGTTTGGTCAAATTAAAGTGGTCCATTGAATTCTCAAATTCCAAATAACCAGGTTGATATATATATATATATATATATATATGTAGTTTTAAAAGGCCCAATAGTATTTAAGGTAAATGACCTCATGATAACCTTGATTAAAAAGTGGCGGCCATGTGTTCATTTAATCAACAATATATGTATTCTAATAAAGTTGTCAGTAAGGATCATATGTGTTATAGTTATTAATGGGTATGTATAATGTTAGAAGTTTAACAAATAACCTATTAAACTGCTTGTTACATGTAATCTAGGAGCAGAATGATGATTGTATGATAATGAAATACATGTTAGATAATGGGTAATGTTTGCAAATTAATTCAATGATCACGTGGGGGTTTGGGTTAGGATTACATGACAAAAGAAGTGGCTTGCATGATGAATGGAATTGTATGTGTGGTACGATATGGCTGATCTGATTAGGTCTATGAGAATGTTAATTGCTATGTGATTTTATGTAATCATTGGACCTCACATGTTAGTCTGGGCCGAAGGCATGGATGGATCATATACATGTTGGCTGAATTGTTATATGTTACATACATGGACTAATAGTGGGTCACAACTTACATTAAGGTGAACTGACCACACCAAAGAAACAAAAGGGCCGAGTGATGTTGGGGTCTCATCAGGTTGTCCGGCTGGGGTTGGGCCTAATCGTTACTCAGATGCACTTTAGTAAACAAGTGTGGTGGTGTATGGAACTAGAGTGGGTATTATAGCATGAAATGGTTATGTGCAATTTGAAACTTAGATTAGTGAGGTGAACGTGTATTTTGCATGAAAATCAGTGATGTGGACCAACTGTGATAACTAGGATCGTGTGAGAGATAGTTGATGCTATAGCCTGCATGAAAGATGAGAATATTTCGTGAATATAACGTGTGTAATGTGTGATAACATACATGGTACAACGAGAATGTAGAACTGATTGTTATTGGTAAACTTTGATAGGACGTGTTTGATTAACTGAGTGTGGTCAAGTAACGTATTCTACCGAGCACTCTAAGGTGAGTTCACTACATTCGAGCATGCGTCCCAGTGGTTGGGGACAGTCAGTGGTTTGGGTAAAAACGGGTATATTCTTTAATATTCTCACCTATCATTTTGTAAGTCCCTTATTCGGGTATTAGTTGGTAGCGCTACTTAGGTTTGGCACCCTCACACCGCTCCTGGATAGGACGGATGTGAACTAATGACCCAGTCGGGCCCAGTACTAGATAGGAGTACGTGGGATAGGGCAGTCATGTACATCAGGAGCCGTCTTGTTCGGAATTGAGATATTAACAATATTACTTGCATTTGTCAGTGAACTGTTTTACATACAACTGGTAACAAACGTTTTCTAAAACTGTGAACTCGCCAGCTTTGTCTGATACACTTGTTACATGCTCGCAGGTCATTAGGTACTTGGGAACAGGAACTTGCTGGCTGGAGGGCGTGAGTGGTCATGGTTGCATTGATGGGTTTATCTATCAAACATTTATTTACTATGGTTGTTTGGAAAGTATTTACATTATGTTACGTTAACGCTTCCGCTGAACTTGATGGTTTTTGAATAACTTATGATTGGGATTTTATTATTATTAATTGATGGAACGTTATTTTAAACTTATGATTCAATGTAATTAGTGGCTCATTGCTAGTGGTCACACGCCTAACAGGGACACTCCCTAGGTGGTATTTTGAGGGTGTGACAGTTTGGTATCAGAGCCACTGGTTATAGTGAACTTGGTTTTAAAACGTTTTTATAAAACCAGACTATAACCGAACTGATCCGAAATCGACCATGACACTCAGCTCCAGACTGCAAGGTTCGTTTCTCGTTTACTATTACATAGTATATCTTGTGTTTGCCTATGAATAACATCACACGTGAATGCACACTTAGCACTGCAGTATGAAGTTCTATGATACCAACCCATGTTACGTGTTTTAAGAGTGCGACTCTTCTTGAACTTTCATGATCTATGTTGTGGCGTCATCTGTCTTATTGCTCGAATTCGGGGAACCTTTTTGCGCGAGTTAAGAGGCACTGAGATAAGCATGCAAATTGCCTTATTATTATGGGTGCACACATAATAATAATGTGGGTTGCATGTGAGTCCCATTGAGGCTTAACGAGTGTGAGAGGGGTTCCACTCTGGTGATGTTATGTTAGAACTCTGCAGTCTATAGGAGTCATAGTAGTAATTGTCTCCTACTCGAACATGATCTTTTCACCCCCTTTCTGAATCCTTACGAATCTCGATGCTATCGAGCATTACCTGAACACCCATCTGAACGCCTAGCAAACTGGATAGAATGTTAGGTGCTTGTACGGACATCCCTGAGTTGGATGTCGCAGAGTCAAATGTTTGGTCGATACCCTTCTCACTCTTCTTCTTTGGTTGGAACTCAATGTACTGACGTCTTAGACCCCGAAGTGCGATCACACCTGCAACACTCTGGAAACATATCGTGCGTTACTCAGTTAACTTGCAAGAACGATGGTCAAGAGGATGAGCGTAGAGCCTCACCAACCTCAGTATTAGAACGACCCTGATTACTGGCAGCGAACATCAGCAATTTGACTTCAATCGAATCCTAAGCGGCTTTTGAGAGTCAGCTCTTACGAATCAACTGGGACATTGGCAATGACAATCGACTGTAGTATGGAATGTGTGACTGTCAGCACAATGAGTAACGCTATAGGACGTGGCACGAAAATGTGACAAGATGAACCTTGTTGGTGAAAGGTCGCAGGGCTCCGTTTCAAGCAACGGCATTAAAGGCAACAGTCACGGCGACATCAAAGTACTCGTAATCGTAGCATGGAAATGAAGGTGACATTGGCAAGGAATGACTGCTGTTAAGTCAAGACGTAAACAACCCAGGGAATAATGACAGTTTTGGGAGTTCTAGTAGCAGTAGCAACAACACTGGATGTGGTACTCGTGAAGGACATATAGGATTGGCGTGGGCGACGCCAGGTATAGCAGCAACATGGTAGCTAGTATGAGTAGCTAATCGCTTCGTCTTTGTTCTATTTAACCCTGACGCTTCTTGAAGCCGAACCTGTTGTGGAATTGACTGAGGGCAAGACAATCGAAACCTCATAGGTTTGTTGGGATGCAAACTCGACCTTGTGGGACAAGTATTCTACATCGGCCTTCCTTCTACTACCCCTAATGATTACAATGCAGTAGTTAGTGTGGATTGGTTATTCAGAAATCGCGCAGACATACCTTGTGAGGAGAAAATTTAGTGTGGAGGATTGTTATTTGTTCTAAAGTAACAGAGTGGTGCAAAGGTTAGTGCCATTTCAACTATGAAGGCCCAGAAGTGTCTACGGAGGGATCACCCCGCTACGTTAGCAACCGTTACTGATGTTGAGGCTAAGGAAAAAAAAGTATTGAGGATCCACCAATTGTTCGTGATTCCCCTCAGTGTGCTACCCGAGGAGCTTTCAGACTTACTTCCACCACTGTTAGGCAGAATCTCAGTTTGACCTCACGACAGGGGCAGCCCTGATTACTCGTGCTACATACCGTCTTGCACCAGGAGGGCTGCAAGGACTATCTACAGGGACTGCTGGCCAGGAGTTTTATTGGACATAGTTTTTATTCGCTTTGGGGAGCCCTAGCTATATTCGGGAAGATAAAGCCTTTTCGTATGTGTACTGATTATCCAAAACTAAGCAAGGTGACAATCAAGAATTGTTTGCCTCGACCATGTATTGACGGAAGACCAAGAGGAGAATGCTCCTGAAACGGCATATTGAACGCAATACGGCCATTGCGACTTTGTACACCATGACCATTGAGTTAATCAACACACCAGCAGCTTTATGGACCACATGAATCGACCGTATTTATGGATGACGTTCTGGATCATTTCCAAGAGGAAGGAACATCAGGGGCGGCATTTGTATCTTATTTTAGAGCTCCTGAGGGAGGAGCCACTCCGCGCAAAAATGTAACTTCTAAATTCGAGAGGTAACCTTTTTAGGTCATATAATCAACGAAGTGGGAATGCACGTGAATCTTGCTAAGACCCATTCGAGGATATAACAATTTCTTGGTCTCGCTTGATGCTATCGCAGATAATCGCAGGATTTTCGGAAGTCGTGCAGCTTAAATCTCTTTACCACAGCCGGGTGCTGTGTTCTTGAAAGACAGAACAGGAGGACGTCTTTTCAGTTTTCGAATCCCAACTCTGCAATGCGCTGAAGCATCGTCCCTACCCGAGGGTGCGGGTGATTCGGTGGTATATCATTATGGCTTGAATCAGAGTCCCAGTTACACGTCGACGCAAACTGAAAGAGTGTTGACTTACGTAATAAAATTCCAAAGAGGAATTGCACGACACACAACCAGTGGTGGAAACCATGGTTTTTGGGTTTACTTGAAGGCATTACTTGGACGGTACCGAATGCGTTATTTAGACCGATCACAAGGGCCTCCCGTGTACCCTGGTTTCGAAAGAGCTAAATCAGTAGATGACATCGTTGGATGGAACATTGGGGAGGATTACGACAGTGGGACTTGAATGTGTATGAGCTTTGAAGCTCGCTATCGACTCTAACTTACCTGATCAGATTCGCTCTGTTCAAGCTGGAGAGCTGAAGGGAGAAAATTTTCAAGTTGAACCCATGCGGGGCATGGAGAAGCAACCTTGGCAGGCCGGACGATATTCGCCATCTCATGGAACGAATGTGGATCTCATTATTCAGTAACTGTAGGAAATTTGTATTACGCAAAGCACCCCAGCCTCGATATTCTAGTCGTCTAGGTTTTGATGCGAGACATTAGAATTTATAAGCCTTGTATTGGTAATCGGGCATGAAGGCCCACCTAGCCATGCATGGGAATGATGTTTGACTGGTCGGAAAGTCAAGGTACAGTATCAGCAGCCAGAAATACCCATATGGAAATGAGAACTGATTGCCGTGGAATCTGGCACTAGTCTACTTACAACTCAAACCGGAAACGGTCTCACCTGGGTGATCGTTGATTGTCTCACGTTATCAGCACATTATCTTTCAATTAAGGAAACTGACGAGACTTCACAGCTGTGAATGTTCCGCTAAGAGATGCGACTTTTAGGCACGAGGTGCCAGCTTCTGTTACCTTTTGATTTCGAGCTATACCCGATTTATGACCGGCAATACACAACACATTTGGCTCACACTTGGCTCACACCTGGACATGAGCATTACTTATCACTGTAGGGCAGAGTAACGGACCATCCTGACACGTGAAGGCATGTTGCGAGCATGCGCGTAATTGACTATAGTAAACAATTGGGAAGAACACTTATCTTTGGGTAAGCTTTATTGCAGCCGTTACCATTTTAGTATGCATACAAGCTCTGTTTGAGGCATTTCATGGATGACAATGCTAACCTCCTTGTTAGACTATGGTGGGTGACAATCAAATCACCGATTCAGAGTTTGTACTAGAACCTCATGGGAAGATTGTCCAGATCAAAATCGGTTGGCGGCAACATGTGACCATCAGAGAAGCTGATAAGCTTAGGGAACACTGGGAGATCACTGAAGACGAACGTAGCGGAAGTCTCACCCTGGGAGGGTGCGGTACACTAAGGAAATTGTGGCCAAATTAGTTTGCGGTACACTAGGACATTTGGATTCTGGAACGGATTGATGATATGGCTCGCGAACTCGAGTTACCTGACGAATTTGGTAACGTACACGATGTCATTTATGTCTCGAACCTAAAGAAGTGTCTGTTCGACGCAACACTTGTGATACCCTTGTTGAGAAACCCACTGTCAACATAGTCGAATTTCAATCGTGAGAGAGTCCGTTGGAACTCAAGACGTGGACCGAAGTTACTGTGAGAACGCAAAGGTCAGGTGAAGCTCTGTTATCCCCGATTGTTCAAACGATGGAAACAACTTTGGATATCGTTGGCGAATTTCGGGACGAAATTCCCTTTTAAGTTGGGGATGATGTGGCACACCCATACCCAACTGATTTCGCAGTATTACATATAGTTTAATTGGTGTTTCTATCGCTTCACTCTTTTGTGCTTACTTGTTAAATTTCGGGACGAAATTTCTTTCAAGTTGGGGATGATGTGACAACCCGAACTTTCAAGGTCAGTCTCTTGGTCACGTGATCTTGCTTTATTATTCTCTTTCACGTCCGTCCCTTACAAACACGGGTAGCTATAATTTTGTGCTAAATGTAAGAAAATCGTTAATCGCTGTTATGCACCGTTTAGTGAATGTGTCGTTTAGTGAATTTAGGAAACCAACCCTTTTTGCGCCGCTGTTATGTTTCCTTTCCTCGGCGCAACCCACTCGGAGCCCATTCTGAGTACATACACATACCCAGTTGGTTTGGGCCTAGTGTTGCTCAAAGGTAGCTTAGTGTGGGCCGGTTAAGTGGGCCGAAAATGTTGGAGTTGTAGGTGTACGCATACAGGAGGGAATTATATGGGATTTCTTATGTGTTGCTTAT
Source organism: Helianthus tuberosus (assembly GCA_030545235.1). Classification (NCBI taxonomy): domain Eukaryota; kingdom Viridiplantae; phylum Streptophyta; class Magnoliopsida; order Asterales; family Asteraceae; genus Helianthus; species Helianthus tuberosus. The sequence goes on from CM060360.1 coordinate 104,706,190, forward strand.
CTTGATCTCAAAACAAACCCTACTGGTTCCAAACGTATGTGCGGCAGACCCCACCCCCCCTTCGAGACATTACAGAATTGGATCAGGCTTGTTTGCTTAGTAAGTTCTCATGTTAAATTTGTATTGAAAATCTTGTTGTGTGTGACCTTGAATCGCATGATATTAGATTTGTAATAAACATGTTATTAAACTTTCTGTTGAGCCTAATCAAGGGGAGCTAGGATGACTGCTTGGTAATGAATAGGTAGGGTTGCATGTATATTAGATTCGGATAGTGAGAATATGATATGCACCTATGTATTGGCTGTAATGATTACCAATTTGTTATGAAAATCAGTGAAGAATAAATAACATATGTGTTGGTTGAAATCTCGAAGCCACTGATTATGTTTGGTCAAATTAAAGTGGTCCATTGAATTCTCAAATTCCAAATAACCAGGTTGATATATATATATATATATATATGTAGTTTTAAAAGGTCCAATAGTATTTAAGGTAAATGACCTCATGATAACCTTGACTAAAAAGTGGCGGCCATGTGTTCATTTAATCAACAATATATGTATTCTAATAAAGTTGTCAGTAAGGATCATATGTGTTATAGTTATTAATGGGTATGTATAATGTTAGAAGTTTAACAAATAACCTATTAAACTCCTTGTTACATGTAATCTAGGAGCAGAATGATGATTGTATGATAATGAAATACATGTTAGATAATGGGTAATGTTTGCAAATTAATTCAATGATCACGTGGGGGTTTGGGTTAGGATTACATGACAAAAGAAGTGGCTTGCATGATGAATGGAATTGTATGTGTGGTACGATATGGCTGATCTGATTAGGTCTATGAGAATGTTAATTGCTATGTGATTTTATGTAATCATTGGACCTCACATGTTAGTCTGGGCCGAAGGCATGGATGGATCATATACATGTTGGCTGAATTGTTATATGTTACATACATGGACTAATAGTGGGTCACAACTTACATTAAGGTGAACTGACCACACCAAAGAAATAAAAGGGCCGAGTGATGTTGGGGTCTCATCAGGTTGTCCGGCTGGGGTTGGGCCTAATCGTTACTCAGATGCACTTTAGTAAACAAGTGTGGTGGTGTATGGAACTAGAGTGGGTATTATAGCATGAAATGGTTATGTGCAATTTGAAACTTAGATTAGTGAGGTGAACGTGTATTTTGCATGAAAATCAGTGATGTGGACCAACTGTGATAACTAGGATCGTGTGAGAGATAGTTGATGCTATAGCCTGCATGAAAGATGAGAATATTTCGTGAATATAACGTGTGTAATGTGTGATAATATACATGGTACAACGAGAATGTAGAACTGATTGTTATTGGTAAACTTTGATAGGACGTGTTTGATTAACTGAGTGTGGTCAAGTAACGTATTCTACCGAGCACTCTAAGGTGAGTTCACTACATTCGAGCATGCGTCCCAGTGGTTGGGGACAGTCAGTGGTTTGGGTAAAAACGGGTATATTGGTTAATATTCTCACCTATCATTTTGTAAGTCCCTTATTCGGGTATTAGTTGGTAGCGCTACTTAGGTTTGGCACCCTCACACCGCTCCTGGATAGGACGGATGTGAACTAATGACCCAGTCGGGCCCAGTACTAGATAGGAGTACGTGGGATAGGGCTGTCATGTACATCAGGAGCCGTCTTGTTCGGAATTGAGATATTAACAATATTACTTGCATTTGTCAGTGAACTGTTTTACATACAACTGGTAACAAACGTTTTCTAAAACTGTGAACTCGCCAGCTTTGTCTGATACACTTGTTACATGCTCGCAGGTCATTAGGTACTTGGGAACAGGAACTTGCTGGCTGGAGGGCGTGAGTGGTCATGGTTGCATTGATGGGTTTATCTATCAAACATTTATTTACTATGGTTGTTTGGAAAGTATTTACATTATGTTACGTTAACGCTTCCGCTGAACTTGATGGTTTTTGAATAACTTATGATTGGGATTTTATTATTATTAATTGATGGAACGTTATTTTAAACTTATGATTCAATGTAATTAGTGGCTCATTGCTAGTGGTCACACGCCTAACAGGGACACTCCCTAGGTGGTATTTTGAGGGTGTGACAATACAAGTCAGGTCTAGGTTCAAGTAAAGCACGTATGTTTTCACGTAAGCAAACAGGTTACAAACACGTATTGATCATGGCCACACATAACAGTCAAGTACATAACATATTCATAATTGTACGATTTCAAAAGATTGGGCTCGCACAAGTCTAATAGCCTTGTGCGATTCACCCATAGAAGCCCAACGATACCCGGCCCAATAAAAACATAAGCAGTCCAGCAAGTAATGTAACACCTATGCCTCCACGGCCATCAAACAAATACCGAACCAATGAAATATTATATTTCATACTTGGGATTTGTAAAAATATGTGTATCATTTGCACATATCAACTCTTGTTCGATTCCAAACTCTAAATCACTTTCTGGAAGGTTATACGCGCACCGATGCGTAGATATAACCAGTTTAATGCAACAAACACTCCGGAATAGTGAAATAGGCTTAACATACCTTAAATAACCTTTACATAACTTAGAAATAAGTTTTGAAGGCTTGGGTATGGCAAAATCAAGTTAAATCGCTTACAGGGACTAAAGTTGACAAACTGCGAAAGTATGCCAATTTGAACTGTAACAGACATTCCGGAACACGACCATAAGTTAAACATACCATATATATCCTTTACATAGCTTAGAAATAGGCTTTGAGGGGTTCGGTGTGCTAAAATAAACTTTTGGGTCATTCAGGGACTAAAAGTGTCAAAAAGTGCACAAGTTTGCATTTTCGCGCATAACTTACGTTCTGAATACATCCGGACATCCAAAAATTTATGTAAGCATGACTATATTATATTTTAGTGTTCGCCATAAGAAAAATCCATTCGTCGCGTCATTTGGATCGTTTTTCGCGCTTATGCGCATTCCGTCGTAATTAAGCGAACATCGCGTTCGTACGGCTAAACGAACCAACCTCCGGCATATTTTTGAGCATGTTTTGAGTTCCCTATACTTTAACTTCATTTTAGAGCCTTAAAATGAGGTTAACGGGGTTCAAACGCATCGAAAAAAGGGCTTAAACACGTGCAGGGACCATTTCTGCCAATTTTGAAACATTGCTGAAACATGGGGGCAGTAGCGTAGCGCGAGCCCTAAGGGCCTATGCAGTAGCGCTACGCGAGTGCCTTATCTGGGCAGAAAACTCAGTTTTGCATTTTCGGGACCAGATTCGATGTATTAGCCGTTGTTTAATTCACAACCACACATTCTAACTTGCTTAGTCAGCGGATAAGGATGGAATTTAGGCACCATAACTTTCCGACACTTGTACGGATACGATTAAGGCACGATATTCGACAAGCGATCTTAACGGTTCGGGTATTCCTATAAATACCCATCCACCCCCATTGTTAAAATCACTAGAATCTTGATCTTAGGAACTCTAAGTTGAAACCATTGTTTCATACCTGAGATTCTTGGATCGAGATTAGCATTCGGGGACCCTTCTTAAGTATTCTTTCGTTCTTTTCCTTATTTTTATTGCTTTTCGAGTCAGAAAGTCAAACTTTGTTTGACTTTCAGCGTTGACCAGTAATGGTCAATGCGAAGTTCGTTTGAACTTCGCAACGTGAGTGTAATCACGTTGGTTATAGTCCCTTGGGACTATGCCTACTGATTACCACGTTGTCTAGGGTCGTAGGGTAAGCGATCTGATAAATCGCTTATACCTCGAACCCGACCCATTTGGTCGATCATTAGGATCCGACCAAACACATTAGGTGACCATAGTAGGTAGGGAATAACCTTCCGAGGTTATACCCTATGGTCACATCGTTTAAGTAGTTGTATGATAGGTAGTTTATATGCCTTAGGTAAATTACCAGAATACCCTTTTCATGTATAATTGGTAATTAAGCATATGTAACCTAAACCTTTGTCACATAACTGATTATGTAACATGTTTAGGCATATAACACTTGTCATAGGGCTAGTTAGGCGGTCCGAACGCGTTTCACGCGCACGACGCGTTAAAGTAGCATAAGCTACCTTAATGGGTCGCGATGGGTCGAAAGCACTTAGGTTTGGTTTCATTGTAGTATGTAGGCCTTGTTAAACCATATCATATGAGTTCCAACACTCATTTGGTTTACCAAGCCTCATCCTATCCGATCTCCCGATTTAAGTCCGGTTTATTTATATAGTTTTAGATTGCCGACTGATTCCGTGCTCCCTCAAGCTTTGTTTGGTTGTTGTTCAAGACCTCTAAGCATTCTCAGGCGAGTACATTATTCCCCTATTTTACTGCTTTCAATTGTTTTGGGGTGACTCATATGTGCTAAATGTTTTCAAGGTTTTAACGATGGTATCAAAACGATTTTCGATGTTATAACGATGGTTTCAAAAACGATTAAGACGATTTATACAAAACTAATAACGATTTCGATAAAGTGAACAAACTTGTTGGTTGTAGTTACATAACAAATGACATTCATTAGCAATGATCAAGCCGACCAGTATTAGGTTATGGTACCATAGGATCTGACAAATCCCGTTATTTACTACACCCGTGGTTATGTGTGGGTATGGTAGGTAGCGACTGAATCTGTAATTGTTAACTTACCCTATGGAGGTTTGTTAATACGAAAACGAGAAGCGACGAAAACGAGAAGCGACGAAAGTCAAGAAGGTTTGAATGTTATTAGCGAGACGACCATTTAAGTAGTTTCACGACCTAAAACGAATTAAACGATTGGGTAAACGATAGGTTTTCACACGATGTTTTAAACGATTGGGTAAACGATAGGTTTTCACACGATGTTTTAAACGATTGGGTAAACGATTGGCTTCAAAGCGATATACGATATTATTTTGGTTACATATTACATGGTTTACATTTGACACAAAAACACTTTTGACATTGGTTATACATATTACATGATTTACATTTGGGCATAAACATTACTTTGGTGGTTTGGTTTGGATTAAGTGATTAAGTAACAATGCGTGTGGAATATGATACAAGCATGGTGGATACGCCGCTGGTACTTCCTATATATAAGTGTTTGTATGGTATTACATATTGTAGCGTTATTTGAATCATTTCAGTTTGAGACATAGAACATTTTATACAAGTAACATACTTTTCACAAGACATTTATTTACAAACAACTTATCTTATACAAACTCATTTTACATGGTTATTCATTTAATCATGCATTATTCTCTTATTTATACATATCACCTAAACTTATTATTTTTCAAATGATTTACAAAGACAAAGCAAATTACAAGGTTCATGACTAAACATTTTCTTAAAACAGAAGTCATGAATCTTATTTTTCACAAAACCTATGTACTCGCCAGCATTTCTTTGCTGACCTCGTTTTCACATATGTTTCAGGTATTGTTGAATGATATCGATTGATAAGATGCATGCTCACATAGGACTGGACAAGGCCTTAGTGACTGACTCAATAACAATGATAGACTATGTTTAAATTGTGTATTTTAGATTTCCAGACGATGTAATTATTCAATGTTTAATAAAACGAAACACTTTTGATATCCATGGTTATGAAACATTAATTCTGTTGCAACACGCCCCGATGTTTCCGCCACGTTTTGTATGTTCTACGTGGTCGGGGTGTGACAGAAAGATGGTATCAGAGCCAATGGTTATAGGGAATTAGGTTATTAGTAATTAGTAATGCTTTGACCTAGTCTATAACCTTCTTAGGACCCTAACGCGAGTTTACTTGCGTTTAGTCATAAAACAATACCGTCACCTATCCTTAGGCGACGACCACAACAAGAACATAAATTTCAAAACCGCTTTGAAAACTAATCATCTGTTCTAGGATGATTGATTACTAGGTTTTGAACCCTCTATTGTAAGGTTTTGAACTCTCTATTATATGGTTTTGAACCTCTTTGAGTTTTCAAAACTTCGTCAAGGTTTTGGGTTTTAAATAATGTGAACACGTGCAAACTGGAAGGGTGAATGCCTGTATTCTGGGTTTTCTGTCTAGGCAAGCACTTCGTATACATCTCATCAGACGCGAGACCAGTTGTGCTTACCTGGGAATTCTTGGGATGAGTGTTCACTTATAGGCGAGCATGTCTTCGCGATACATTATTTTTGACCCATTTACTTTGATCAGTCACCGTCTCATTTGTTTGCCTTAGGTAACAAACAAATGATCGCAATCTTCATGCGTTATCATTCTGTTTTGATTGTCCAATAATCTTTCACCTGTTTCTCCCTATGCCTTTCTTTTTCTTCAAGAATGTCTCTTCATCACGATGACGCCCAGATATCTGAGCAAGCAGCCAAAATTCGCTCAGCGAATAGGCGAAGTAGTCCTGAAGACTGTTGAATTAGCTACTGCCATGTATCATCTCCAGGATGAAGCCACTCAAGAGTCACCAAGACAGGCAGGACCTAGTCAGGCGACAACACCATCAGCCAATAAACCAATCGAGGAATCAAAGACTATGGATGAACGATCCCCTAAGAAGTCAAAGAACCGAAAGGCTTCTCAGAACTTCGCCATGGTCGCTCACAATGGTAAAGCAGTCCCCAACCAACCAGCTCAACCCCCTGCTAGGTGTGTATGGCTTTTCCTATGATACCTACATCAAGGAACTATATACCTTACAAACTACTCTTGTGATTTCTCTCTTTCAAATGATTGCTCATGATTCCCTCAAAAATTTTAAGTACTCGTTTCACTCTAAGAAACAAAGTACAGAAAATTAAGTGACATTATGAGTAATCGTGCTTTTCGCACATCTATGCCTTTAAATCCTTGGTTAGATAAGTAAGGGTATTTTCAAATCTCATACCCATTACGTTTTGATTTTTCAACATACACAGTACCAGTATTTCAAAACAATCTTCATGATCTCAAAATATTTCATATAGTTTGAAAACAATTTTTCTAGATGCATTGTCTATGTTATTTCAAAAACATTGGCCATGTTATCAAAACCAACCTTTCTAATTTCAAAATATTTCATATAGTCTGAAGACAATATTAACACAATACATTTTCTGATCAAGTGCATGATTTCGAAAAGCATCATTCATGTCTTTCAAAAACCTTATACATAATTTCAAAATTCATCTCGCATGATTTTAAAACATTTTTGTAAATATATCTACCTAATACACCTACTTTATGATTTCAAAAAAGTATTATATATAAGGTTTCAAAAACGTTAAACACATTTTTTTTTCTTAAAAGAACCCCATGCATAGTTTTCAAAAATATTTTCCTCATACATTGACTTAACCTTCAAAATTCTGCTTCATATGTCGCCTTGACATATCAAGAATCTCAACTTCATAAACATTTTTTACATCATGTTTTGACCTAAGCACATCCAGTGCAAGGTTTCAAAACATCTTCAACTTCTAAAATTCATATGGGATCTTTTTATCTTTACAATTAGATCCTTGTGGATGATTATCGTTCAAATCAGAGTCCTTAATTGGATTCCTTATGTACCTTAATTCGAACACTTCGGTTCCTAGTAATCGAAATCGAATTTTCTTTTTGAATCTTTCTATCTTTATAGTTGGATTCTTGATAACGTTTAAAGTACCAAATGAAATCCACGGAATGGATTCCAAGTGTGCTTTAAATGCATGTACGCAATTTACAAGACAAATTAACAAACAATTTTGTGGTTATGTGATATATGTTTATGTGTTCTCCTCTATGATTTTTGGTGTTTTTGTATACTCTGGATATTCGTTATCCAAATCCTCGTAGAATCTTTCATATCTTCATATGATGGATTCGTAGTAGGATATTCAAAAAGGTACTACCTTAAATCCTTAAAGGGCTTCTATGTAAGAGTTAAGACCCTTGGATTATATAGTACTACTCCATGATTCATAAGAGACCCTTTAGTGGTCTAGTCAAAAAGATTGATTCACAATTTGGTTAAAGAACGACATCTAGTGATGTAGCTGAACAGACTCCTTGATAGTCTATTTAGATCATTTAATGATTTAATTAAAAGGATTCTATGGCGGTCTAGTCACACTCATCACAGGATTGTTAATTTGGTTTCACACTACACATTATAAAATAGACTGTGTGAACTGGGCAAGGAATTGTCTAATTATGGACGCGTACATAATTATGAAATTTAGTGCACAGAAAACCAGTAAGATTTATTATGTGTAAGAACCGATAGCGACAACAATAACAAAATGACAACGATGTAATGGAGGTACGGTGGACGCACCAATGATGCTTCATATACTTGTATATAAGTATCCCTCTTACATTGCAAACATAATGTTATTAAGGTTCCTAGAAGTTCAAGAACCCTAACCAATGTTGTTCGATCTTTTCAATTTCATGTTTTCAAGCTCTCACAAGTTTCCTCTAAATAAATTTCGGGACGAAATTTCCTAAAGTAGGGTAGACTGTAACACCTATGCCTCCACGGCCATCAAACAAATACCGAACCAATGAAATATTATATTTCATACTTGGGATTTGTAAAAATATGTGTATCATTTGCACATATCAACTCTTGTTCGATTCCAAACTCTAAATCACTTTCTGGAAGGTTATACGCGCACCGATGCGTAGATATAACTAGTTTAATGCAACAAACACTCCGGAATAGTGAAATAGGCTTAACATACCTTAAATAACCTTTACATAACTTAGAAATAAGTTTTGAAGGCTTGGGTATGGCAAAATCAAGTTAAATCGCTTACAGGGACTAAAGTTGACAAACTGCGAAAGTATGCCAATTTGAACTGTAACAGACATTCCGGAACACGACCATAAGTTAAACATACCATATATATCCTTTACATAGCTTAGAAATAGGCTTTGAGGGGTTCGGTGTGCTAAAATAAACTTTTGGGTCATTCAGGGACTAAAAGTGTCAAAAGTGCACAAGTTTGCATTTTCGCGCATAACTTACGTTCTGAATACATCCGGACATCCAAAAATTTATGTAAGCATGACTATATTATATTTTAGTGTTCGCCATAAGAAAAATCCATTCGTCGCGTCATTTGGATCGTTTTTCGCGCTTATGCGCATTCCGTCGTAATTAAGCGAACATCGCGTTCGTATGGCTAAACGAACCAACCTCCGGCATATTTTTGAGCATGTTTTGAGTTCCCTATACTTTAACTTCATTTTAGAGCCTTAAAATGAGGTTAACGGGGTTCAAACGCATCGAAAAAAGGGCTTAAACACGTGCAGGGACCATTTCTGCCAATTTTGAAACATTGCTGAAACATGGGGGCAGTAGCGTAGCGCGAGCCCTAAGGGCCTATGCAGTAGCGCTACGCGAGTGCCTTATCTGGGCAGAAAACTCAGTTTTGCATTTTCGGGACCAGATTCGATGTATTAGCCGTTGTTTAATTCACAACCACACATTCTAACTTGCTTAGTCAGCGGATAAGGATGGAATTTAGGCACCATAACTTTCCGACACTTGTACGGATACAATTAAGGCACGATATTCGACAAGCGATCTTAACGGTTCGGGTATTCCTATAAATACCCATCCACCCCCATTGTTAAAATCACTAGAATCTTGATCTTAGGAACTCTAAGTTGAAACCATTGTTTCATACCTGAGATTCTTGGATCGAGATTAGCATTCGGGGACCCTTCGTAAGTATTCTTTCGTTCTTTTCCTTATTTTTATTGCTTTTCGAGTCAGAAAGTCAAACTTTGTTTGACTTTCAGCGTTGACCAGTAATGGTCAATGCGAAGTTCGTTTGAACTTCGCAACGTGAGTGTAATCACGTTGGTTATAGTCCCTTGGGACTATGCCTACTGATTACCACGTTGTCTAGGGTCGTAGGGTAAGCGATCTGATAAATCGCTTATACCTCGAACCCGACCCATTTGGTCGATCATTAGGATCCGACCAAACACATTAGGTGACCATAGTAGGTAGGGAATAACCTTCCGAGGTTATACCCTATGGTCACATCGTTTAAGTAGTTGTATGATAGGTAGTTTATATGCCTTAGGTAAATTACCAGAATACCCTTTTCATGTATAATTGGTAATTAAGCATATGTAACCTAAACCTTTGTCACATAACTGATTATGTAACATGTTTAGGCATATAACACTTGTCATAGGGCTAGTTAGGCGGTCCGAACGCGTTTCACGCGCACGACGCGTTAAAGTAGCATAAGCTACCTTAATGGGTCGCGATGGGTCGAAAGCACTTAGGTTTGGTTTCATTGTAGTATGTAGGCCTTGTTAAACCATATCATATGAGTTCCAACACTCATTTGGTTTACCAAGCCTCATCCTATCCGATCTCCCGATTTAAGTCCGGTTTATTTATATAGTTTTAGATTGCCGACTGATTCCGTGCTCCCTCAAGCTTTGTTTGGTTGTTGTTCAAGACCTCTAAGCATTCTCAGGCGAGTACATTATTCCCCTATTTTACTGCTTTCAATTGTTTTGGGGTGACTCATATGTGCTAAATGTTTTCAAGGTTTTAACGATGGTATCAAAACGATTTTCGATGTTATAACGATGGTTTCAAAAACGATTAAGACGATTTATACAAAACTAATAACGATTTCGATAAAGTGAACAAACTTGTTGGTTGTAGTTACATAACAAATGACATTCATTAGCAATGATCAAGCCGACCAGTATTAGGTTATGGTACCATAGGATCTGACAAATCCCGTTATTTACTACACCCGTGGTTATGTGTGGGTATGGTAGGTAGCGACTGAATCTGTAATTGTTAACTTACCCTATGGAGGTTTGTTAATACGAAAACGAGAAGCGACGAAAACGAGAAGCGACGAAAGTCAAGAAGGTTTGAATGTTATTAGCGAGACGACCATTTAAGTAGTTTCACGACCTAAAACGAATTAAACGATTGGGTAAACGATAGGTTTTCACACGATGTTTTAAACGATTGGGTAAACGATAGGTTTTCACACGATGTTTTAAACGATTGGGTAAACGATAGGTTTTCACACGATGTTTTAACGATTGGGTAAACGATTGGCTTCAAAGCGATATACGATATTATTTTGGTTACATATTACATGGTTTACATTTGACACAAAAACACTTTTGACATTGGTTATACATATTACATGATTTACATTTGGGCATGAACATTACTTTGGTGGTTTGGTTTGGATTAAGTGATTAAGTAACAATGCGTGTGGAATATGATACAAGCATGGTGGATACGCCGCTGGTACTTCCTATATATAAGTGTTTGTATGGTATTACATATTGTAGCGTTATTTGAATCATTTCAGTTTGAGACATAGAACATTTTATACAAGTAACATACTTTTCACAAGACATTTATTTACAAACAACTTATCTTATACAAACTCATTTTACATGGTTATTCATTTAATCATGCATTATTCTCTTATTTATACATATCACCTAAACTTATTATTTTTCAAATGATTTACAAAGACAAAGCAAATTACAAGGTTCATGACTAAACATTTTCTTAAAACAGAAGTCATGAATCTTATTTTTCACAAAACCTATGTACTCGCCAGCATTTCTTTTCTGACCTCGTTTTCACATATGTTTCAGGTATTGTTGAATGATATCGATTGATAAGATGCATGCTCACATAGGACTGGACAAGGCCTTAGTGACTGACTCAATAACAATGATAGACTATGTTTAAATTGTGTATTTTAGATTTCCAGACGATGTAATTATTCAATGTTTAATAAAACGAAACACTTTTGATATCCATGGTTATGAAACATTAATTCTGTTGCAACACGCCCCGATGTTTCCGCCACGTTTTGTATGTTCTACGTGGTCGGGGTGTGACAAGTAACGGCCCAAACGAATAACACAAGTCTTGTGCGATCTGGATACACTTGTGCGATCCGGCCGACTTGTGCGATCCGGTTGGGTTGTGCGACTGGGTTCTGGGCTTTAAGGCCCAACAGCCCAAGTGTTCGTGTATGGCCCAAGCCTTGTGCGATCGGCACCATCTTGTGCGATCCACAAGGTCTTGTGCGATCATGCAGCAACTGATTGTACACGGTGCTTAGTGTGATTGTACCCGGCTTGTGCGAGACATCTTGTGCGACCAGATCAGGTCTTGTGCGACTTGATCTTGTGCGATCGATAGGGAAACTTGTGCGATTGAGCTCTTGTGCGATTGGTTATGTAATTCCTTAAATCATGCAATCAGTTACTCTTTTATTGAAAATTTCCATATTTGCAGTTTATCAATCAACAGTTTCTAAACAATCCTATATCGATCAAACAAAGGTTTTATCACCAAATCTCTATGAATCCTAATGATTAACATATGAACAATGATCACAACCCTTAAGCTTATTAACATAATTCGTGTTCTTGATTATTAGCATTCATACTTACATAACAACACATAAATCATCCGAATAAAACACATCACAGCCGGTTATCATGCATTCAATCGATTCTTAGTTCAATATTGTAAAATCTCGAGTCTAGTCACTATAACGAACTTGTTAGCATTAGTGATCGATTCAAAAACTAGGGTTTTCTTGTTTCTCAAATCGCTGCCTTAGCAATCTTATTCGATTCTATGATTTATTAGCCTGGTTGTTATTGATTGCGGTTAGCTGAGACTAATTTAGCTAGATTGATACTCTGGGTTAATCGATTAAGGGTTGAGATTTGATTCTAGGGTTTAAAGGATTAGGGTTTCGTTTTTCTTTGCTTTTGGTATTCTGGTTTTCGGCTGGTTCTTTTTGCATGATATTTGGAATTTATTGCTGATGGAGAGAGGTGTGAATAACAATCTGAATGAACGTATGAAACCTGGGGAAAACATATTTTTTGATCGAGGTAAGCCTCCTACAAGAATCCAGGGTTTAGCGTCTCGGGTAGTTGATATTGAAGGTAAAACGCTGATGCCGAGGAGAGGAGTTGTATCATCGGCTGCAAGTGAATCTGGTAAGTTCAATGTTATTGATGAGCTGTCAAAAATTACTGTTCCGGTTAGTTTGAAAGATGCTGGTAATGTTCCGGGTTAATCACCGGAAGTTGGGGCTGCGGATTTAAATGGTGAGGGTTTGGAAAAAACTGAATTCTGGTCGGGTAAGGGCAATACTTCTCAACCGATGTCATATGCGGACACAGTAGTTGCTACTGGATTGAAGAAAGTAAATTTCAGATCACTGGCTAGTTCAGCTATACAAGATGGTTGTGATGTTGTTTTGCCAAGGGAATCTGTTCGATCAGTGCAAGATAAATTGGCTAATACGCTTTATGGGTATTTCTTAGGAGATCGGATTGCATTCCCTGTAGTTGATTATTTTGTTCGTACGAATTGGAAGAAGTATGGATTATTAAAAACCATGATGAACGCAAATGGTTTTTTCTTCTTTAAATTTAATGATGAAGTGGGATTGTCAAATGCTATAAAGGACGGTCCGTGGATTATTAGATCGCAGCCGTTATTTCTGGATGTTTGGACTCCAACAACTAAGCTAGAAAAGAAGGAGGTTAAGAAGGTTCAGGTGTGGGTCAAAATTCATGAAGTTCCGTTAGCGGCTTATACGGAAGACGGTCTTAGCTTGATTGCAACTACTATTGGAGAACCAAAAATGTTGGATTCCTTCACTACGTCTATGTGTATCGATGCTTGGGGTCGGAGTAGCTATGCTAGGGCATTGATTGAGGTCTCGGCTGAGAATGAGTTACGAGAGGAAATTACAATGGCAATTCCAGAACCGGACGGGGAGGGTTTTATCAAAGAGACTATGTATGTGGAGTATGAATGGAGTCCGCACCGATGTGCTAACTGCTGTGTTTTTGGCCATTCAACTGATATGTGCCCGAAACACCCAAAAAAACAACCTACGATGGTGTATGAGAACCACAATCGCAATGGTCAAAAGATTAATCCTGTTAAAAAGGCTCCTATTGTGGATCAAGATGGATACACAGGGGTGTATGGTAAGAAAGCTGCTAGGAGAGTTGGTATTCCTGTTAATAAACAAAAGAATAAATTTGAATATCGGCCTGTCGTTTCAAAACCAAAAGCTGATAATAACAAGGAGTCGGTTCATACGGATAGAAGATCGAATAACCCTTTTAATGCTCTAAATGATGTGGAGGATGAGTCGGGTACGAGCAATAAGAAAACGGGTTTGAATAATGAGGAATCTGATGAAGATGAGGTTATAGAGGTGGAAAGTGAATTGGATAGATTTATGACGGAGGGTACTCAAAATATCAAAAGTAAAGGGGCAAGCACTCCTTCTACGAAAGTTACCAATGGTTAGTATTGCGTCTTGGAATATAAGAGGGTTGAACCGTCCCCTTAAGCAGAAAGAGGTTCGGCAGGCAGTCAAAGAATTTAATCTAAGTTTGTGTGTTATCCTTGAGTCTCATGTGGATGTTGGTAATTTAAGTAAAGTGTGCAAAGCAGTTTTCAGATCTTGGGAATGGACTTCAAATGGGAGTTATTGTTCTAAGGGCACTAGAATTATTATTGGATGGAATCCGGCCATCTTTGATGTTATGATTTTGGCTCAATCTAATCAGGTTATGCATCTACAATTAATATTCAAATTAGACAAAAGAATGATTTTTTGTTCTGTTGTTTATGCTGATAATTATTACATGGCCCGGAGAGAAGTTTGGAACAATCTTTCTATGCATAAAGCGCTTGTTAATGATAAACCATGGTGCATTATGGGAGATTTTAATACGGCTCTTAACATAGAGGATAATTCTATGGGATCTTCTTCGATTTCTACTGGTATGCGTGACTTTCAAGAGTGTGTAGACAAGATTGAAGTTGTTGATATAAACCGTATGGGGATCCACTTTACTTGGAGTCAAAAACCAAAAAATGGGGTGGGTTTGCTGAAAAAACTTGATCGTGTAATGGGTAATACGAGGTTTATAGCTGATTTTCCGAATTCTGTAGCCATTTTCAAATCTTATAGATTGTCGGATCATTGCCCTTGTATTCTCTCGTTCCCGAATGCTACTAAACAAAAGCCAAGGTCTTTCAAATTTGCAAATTTTCTAGTTTTTAAATCGGAGTTCCTGGAGATTGTTAATACCAACTGGAGTGTTAATGTTAATGGTGTTCATCAGTTCAGAGTTATGAAAAAGCTCCGTTTGCTTAAACATCCGCTGCGTTCTTTGTTATTTAAACAAGGTAACTTACATAAAAGAGTGGAGAAACTTCGATCGGATCTTGATTTAATTCAGCAAAATATAGATCGTGATAACTCTAATGCTGATCTTCGCGCTGCTGAATGCGAGATTAGACGTGATCTTCAAGAGGCTTCGCTAGATGAAGAGCGATTTCTAAAACAGAAATCGAAAGTTGATTGGTTAAGTGCGGGTGATATGAATTCTGCGTTTTTTCACTCCTCCCTGAAGATGAAAAATCACTGTAGTCGTATTGAGGTGATAAAAGATCCGGAAGGGAAGACTTATGAGGGTGATATGGTGTTCCAGCCGTTTGTCAAGCACTATGAAAGATTTTTTGGAACTCAAGGTGATACGTCTCTTACCCCGGCTCCGGATTTATTCTCTAACAGGTTGTCTCCTCAGGTTGCTCAACATATGATCCGACAAGTCTCAACGGAAGAAGTTAAAAGGGCGATGTTTGATATTGGTGTTGATAAAGCACCGGGCCCTGATGGTTATACTTCGGCGTTTTTTAAAAGTGCTTGGCCGATTGTAGGGAATGATGTTACTTGTGCTATCATGGATTTTTTTGAGACAGGGAAGCTTCTTCGAGAATTAAATTATACAAATATTGTGCTTATCCCGAAAATTCCTACCCCTTCGGCAGTCACTGACTATAGGCCGATTGCTTGCTGTAATGTGATATACAAATGTATCAGTAAAATTATTGCGGATAGAATCAAGGGGGCGCTGAATGAAATTGTTAGTATTAATCAATCGGCTTTTATTCCAGGGAGGCGAATTTCTGATAACATTCTATTGACACAAGAATTATTGCATAATTATCATAGGAATGTGGGTCCTCCAAGGTGTGCCTTTAAAGTGGATATTCAAAAAGCTTATGACACTGTTGATTGGAGTTTTCTGAAAAGTGCTTTGCTTGGGTTTGGGTTTAAAGACAAGATGATTGCATGGATAATGGTATGTGTCTCCACTGCATCTTTTTCTATGTGTGTGAATGGTTCTGTGCATGGTTTTTTTAGGGTAAACGGGGTTTAAGGCAAGGGGATCCAATCTCCCCTTATCTATTTACCTTAGTTATGGAGGTTCTGACGTCTATTCTTAAGCATGCGGTTCGCATTGATTCATCATTTAAATTTCATAATAAATGCGAGAAACAGCAGCTTATTAATCTTTGCTTTGCGGACGATTTGTTCCTGTTCGCGAGAGGTGAAGTGAATTCGGCGAGGTGCATAATGAAATCTCTTTCTAATTTCACTAAGATGTCGGGTTTACAGCCGAGCAACTAGAAGAGTACGATATTCTTTTGTAATGTCAATGGCCATGTTAAAAATGCTATTTTGGATCTTATGCCGTTTGTCGAAGGCAAATTGCCAGTTAAATATTTGGGGGTGCCTTTGATCTCTTCTAAACTTGGTTATAGTGATTGTCGAGTGCTTGTGGATAGGCTTCAAAAACGTATAACACATTGGAGGAATAGGTTGCTTTCGTTTGCTGGTAGACTTCAACTTATAACTTCAGTCCTCTCAGCTATGCACATTTACTGGTCTTCTGTGTTCATGTTACCGATTCGTATTATTCTCGAACTTGAAGCATGTATGCGTAACTTCCTATGGTCTCAAGAGAGTTCGTATTCTAAAGGTAAATCTAAAGTTTCTTGGAAAACTGTTTGCACTCCAAAGTTTGAAGGAGGGTTGGGTATTAGAAGGATAGGGGATATGAATAAGGCGCTTATGTCTTATCATATCTGGAGCATCGTTTCTAAAAGGGAGTCTTTACGGGTGGATTGGGTGCACAGATACAGGTTAAAAGGCAAGAGCTTCTGGATGTGCAAAACACCTGCTAATTGTTGTTGGTCTTGGAGAAAACTAGTGCAAATGCGGCCTATTATGAGAAACCATTTATGGTCGGAGTTAGGTAATGGTGCTAACACTTCGGCGTGGTTTGATTACTGGAGTGATATAGGGCCGCTTGGTGATTTTATTTCGCCTAGAACCATTAAAGATGCTGATTTTAAACTGGATGATTCTGTGGCTAACATTTACTCGAATGGCTCTTGGGCGTGGCCGTTGGCTTGGAGAGATATGTTTCCGGTTCTCATTCAGTTAGATCAGGTTCAGTTAACTACATCGAAACAAGATAGATTGTTATGGAGAGAAGGTAGTGATACTATGGAGTTCTCTACTTCTTGCGTGTGGCAGTCGGTTCGTTACACGGCTCCGGAAGTGAATTGGTGTAGGATTATTTGGTTTGCGCAGTCTATCCCTCGTCATGCTTTCTTGATGTGGCTGGTCCTTAAAGGTAAACTTTTGACTCAAGATAAAATTCTACAGTGGGATCTATCGAGGAGGAAGAACATGAATATGATGTGTTGCAGGTTATGTTATCAGAATTATGACTCTCACCCGCATTTATTTTTTGAATGCGATTACTCGGCTAAAGTTTGGTATAATATTCGAAACAAGGTAAACATGGGAGATGTTAGTCCGAATTGGAATGAGATTTTGGATTGGTTGCTGGTTCGTGTTCGGTCTAAAACGGCTAGAATTTACACTACCAAAGTTCTAGTTGCGGCTGCCGTTTATTTCATTTGGCAAGAACGAAATGCCAGAACTTTTAAAAATCAGTTGAGACCTCCGGAGAAACTTAGTGAGATTATATTAAATACGGTCCGTTATAAGCTGATGGGAGCTAAACTGAAGAACACTTCAAGTGTGAGGAGACTTCTTGAAGAGTGGGAGATTCGAGGAAAGCATGTGGAAGATGATGGTGGCTGATTAGTTTCTGGTTTCTTGCGAATTTGTCTAGATTGTAGTCTAGTTGTGTCTTTTTTGTTTATCTTTTGGTTGTTTTCTGGTTTCTTTGTTTTACGTTCATGGGGCATGTCTCATGAATGAACTAGTGTAGGCAGGCTACACTACTTGTGTTTTTTGGTTTGTGAATATATAGAATCACCGGGGTAACCCTTTACCCAAAAAAAAATCTCTAGGATCCATTCACGAAAACAATTTTCAAAGAGTTTTCATTGCATAAAACGTCCCGCGACATCCACTGCCTGAAACTGTCTACATGAGTCTAGAAAAGACACTACGAGACTTAGAGTGCACTTGAGTAGCACTTGTCGTTGGCTAGAAATTACTTGCAATTATGTGTGATAATTAGCATGTACTAGATGTAGAATGTCACTAGCATACGTGAGTTTACCTGAAAGCGATGGCCCATCTGAAGGAAGAAATACGAGGATGAAACGAACTGTGTGGACTGTGCAAGGAGTTACGTAATTATGGATGCATACATAATTATGGAATTCAGTGCACAGAAACCACAGCAAGTCTTGTCACGTATAGATTCCCTCAGTGCAAGCCTACCAAGTACTCTGCTAGAGTAATAATTGTTTGATGTCACTTATGTGGTATATATACCTGTGAATATATATGATACTACTGTCTAGTGTGACGATATCAAACAAATGATTAACCCTGTTGTGTTATGTTCTGTCAGAACATGGCACCCAGGAAAGCTGTGAATGCTCGCAATGACGATCAACCTCCTCCTCCCCTACTGCCAAGAACTGCTGAGGAGCTGAACGCCCTACTGGAAGAAAGGATCTCCGCTGCTATCGCCCAGTACGAGGCGAACCGAACTCAAGACAGTGGAGGACCAAGCAACGCTAGGCGTAATGGGAACGGAGATTCATCTGGAGGCAATGCAGCTCAAGGTAACCTTAAGACAATGTGCTAAGCATGAGGAAATTTATGAACGGTCTTTGTTTCATTATTTCTTCGATTGCTCACATGTGAATTGGTTGAATCAATTCCAGGCTGCACTTTCAAGCAGTTCCTCGACTGCAAGCCGATGAACTATGATGGCACCGGAGGTGCAGTAGCATTTGTGCGCTGGACGGAGAAGACTGAAGCTACTATCCGCATGAGCAAGTGTACCGCGGATCAACAAGTCACCTTTGCTACTGGGTTGTTTGTCGATGAAGCTCTGACTTGGTGGAACCTGCAAGTCCAAACCTTGGGCGATGATGCCGCTTATGGCTTAACATGCGAGGAACTGAAGGAAAGAATGAGAGAAAAGTACTGCTCTCGTGCTGAACTCCAAAGGCTGGAGACGGAGTTCTGGCACTTGACCATGGAGGGTGCTGACATTAATGGTTATACTCGAAGGTTCCACGATCTGTCCAGAGTGCTTCCCTACATGGTGACTCCCGAATTCAAGCGTGTTGAACGTTACATTTGGGGACTGGCCTCAGAGTTTCGTGGCATGGTGACGTCGGCCAAACCACAAACAATCACCGAGGCTGTAACTCTGGCTGTCAGCCTGACTGAAGATTGTGTTCGTATGAAGAAGTTATCACTAAACCCCAAGAAAAGACCGAGACACATACTGAGTCGTCCGGTGACAAAAAGAGAAAGCATACAAGTTTGAACCAAGCAACTCGCAACAACAAGGGTTTCAGCAAGAAGCGCGACACTAATCCGCCTCAGGAGACGAAAACCCATGCAACCAAAGCATACCAAGGCTCCATGCCTAGATGCCAAAAATGTAAGTATCATCATGATGGAGCTTGTCGCATTCCAAGGTGCGACAAATGTGGTAAATTGGGTCATCAAACAGAAGACTGTTGGGGAAAAGGAAAGAACCGAAACGGGAATGGTGCTGGTAACAAGAATGGTAACGGGAAAGGGCAAGGATGCTTCAAGTGTGGAAGCAATGATCATTTCATGAAGAACTGCCCAGAGAGAAACAACGCTCCGGCTCGAGCATTTGTGATTGGAGCAAGAGACGCACGCGAGGACCCTAACGTGGTCACCAGTACGTTTCTCATTAACAATCACTTTGCATCCATATTATTCGACACTGGCGCCGATTATAGCTTCATGTCTGTGGAATTTAAACGCATACTCGGAATAGAATCTAGTAGATTAGAAATTCCTTATTCCATAGAACTAGCCAATGGTAAACTTGTTGAATCGGGCGAAGTTGTTAGAGGTTGCACGCTAGAACTTGGTGAACGAAGATTTAGCATCGACCTCTTACCTATTCAATTAGGTAGCTTCGATGTAGTGGTCGGAATGGACTGGTTGTCCAAGAACAAAGCGGAAGTCATTTGTCATGAGAAAATCATTCGCATCCCTCTGGCGAATGATGAAACTCTCATAGTACATGGAGAAAGACGAAACGCGCCTCTATGAATCATCAGTTGTATGAAGGCACAGAAGTGCTTAAGGAAAGGATGTGTTGCTTTCCTAGCACACGTTATAGACAAGAAGGCTGAGGAGCCGAAACTCGAAGACATTCCTGTGGTGAAGGAATTTCCTGATGTGTTCCCTGAAGATCTGCCAGGACTACCTCCGCAACGACAAGTCGAATTTCGTATAGACTTGGTTCCAGGAGCTGCTCCTGTAGCCAAGGCACCCTATCGACTTGCGCCATCCGAGATGCAAGAATTATCTACACAACTCCATGAGTTGTTGGATAAAGGATTCATAAGGCCAAGCTTCTCGCCCTGGGGAGCTCCAGTATTATTCGTGAAGAAAAAGGATGGATCACTGCGGATGTGTATCGATTACAGGGAACTGAACAAGCTCACAATCAAGAATCGGTATCCGCTACCGAGGATTGATGACTTGTTTGATCAACTGCAAGGATCAAGCTACTATTCCAAGATCGACCTTCGATCTGGATACCATCAGCTGAGAATCCAAGATGAAAGCGTGCCAAAGACTGCATTCAGAACGCGCTATGGGCACTACGAATTTCTTGTGATGCCATTTGGGCTGACGAATGCACCAGCGGTCTTTATGGATCTAATGAACCGCGTATGCAAACCATATCTCGATAAATTCGTGATTGTATTTATCGATGATATCCTGATTTACTCGCGAACGAAAGAAGAGCACGAGCAACATCTCAGAACCATCTTGGAATTACTGAAGAAAGAGAAGCTTTATGCAAAGTTCTCGAAGTGCGAATTCTGGATTCGCGAAGTACAATTTCTTGGTCACGTGGTGAATGAGAAGGGCATTCATGTAGACCCGTCCAAGATTGAAGCAATAAAGAATTGGGAAGCTCCCAAGACCCCAACTGAAGTTCGACAATTTTTGGGCTTAGCGGGCTATTACCGACGATTTATCGAGAATTTCTCAAAGATAGCTCAACCACTAATGACCCTTACACAGAAGGACAGGAAATACGACTGGGGTCACAAACAGGAAGAAGCCTTTCAGCTACTTAAGAACAAGCTCTGCGATGCACCGATACTATCATTACCCGAAGGCACTGAAGACTTCGTGGTATACTGCGACGCCTCACGAAAAGGCTTGGGTTGCGTGCTCATGCAACGCCAAAAAGTCATCGCTTATGCTTCAAGACAACTGAAGGTTCACGAGAGAAATTATACCACTCACGACCTGGAGCTGGGCGCAGTGGTATTCGCTTTAAAGATTTGGCGACATTATTTATATGGTACTCGATGTACAATCTTCACAGATCATAAAAGCTTACAACACATATTTGATCAGAAGGAATTGAATATGCGCCAACGACGTTGGGTCGAGCTGCTAAATGATTATGACTGTGAGATTAAGTACCATCCTGGAAAGGCGAACGTTGTAGCGGACGCGTTGAGCCGAAAAGAAAGGGTTAAGACCCTAAGGGTTCGAGCATTGGAAATGACTATCCGATCGAACCTCACTTCACGTATTCGTGATGCACAACAAGAAGCCCTTAAGGTGGAAAATCGCAAAGCTGAATACCTCCGGGGTGCATTGAAGTACATGGCGCCAAATGAAGAGGGAGCCTTATACTTTAAAAAGCGCATTTGGGTTCCGCTCTATGGTGGCCTACGAGAAGTCATCCTTGATGAAGCGCACAAGTCAAGATACTCGATCCACCCAGGGTCGGACAAGATGTATCAAGACTTGAAAGAATACTATTGGTGGCCGAGACTCAAGAGCGACGTTGCTGTTTATGTTGGAAAATGCCTAACCTGTGCCAAGGTTAAAGCAGAATATCAGAAGCCGTCCGGCCTACTACAACAATGAGAGATACCCGTGTGGAAGTGGGAACAAATATCGATGGACTTCATAACGAAATTACCCAGGACCCCGAGAGGGCACGGTATGATATGGGTAATAGTTGATCGATTGACGAAGTCTGCGCATTTCCTACCAATCCGAGAGAAGGATAGCACTGGAAAGCTTGCAGAGATATACTTAAGGGAAATTGTGGCACGTCATGGAGTGCCAATCTCAATCATTTCAGACAGAGATGGATGCTTTGTCTCAAGAATTTGGCAATCATTTCAGGAAGCCTTTGGATCTCAGTTAGATCTAAGCACGGCATTCCATCCGCAAACAGACGGCTAGAGCGAACGGACTATACAAACGTTAGAAGATATGCTTCGCGCATGTGTCATGGATCTAGGCGGCAGCTGGGATACTCATCTACCTTTAGTTGAGTTTTCCTTCAATAACAGTTATCATACGAGCATAAAAGCCGCGCCGTTCGAAGCTCTGTATGGCCACAAATGCCGATCGCCCTTATGTTGGGCAGATGCCGGAGATAAGCGTATGGTTGGTCCTGAACTTGTACAAGAGACAACCGACAAGATTGCGCAGATCCGAGAGCGCATTAAGGCGGCTCGAGAACGACAAAAGAGCTACGCTGATCCGAATAGAAAATCAGTAGAATTCAAGGTGGGAGACAAAGTGTTGTTAAAAGTCTCACATTGGAAGGGCGTAGTCAGATTTGGAAAGCGTGGAAAGCTGAATCCACGATATATCGGACCATTCAGAATATTGAAGAGAATTGGTACCGTGGCGTACAAGTTGGAGTTACCGGAATAACTTAATGGAGTACATGATACATTTCATGTATCCAACCTGAAGAAGAGTCCAACACAAGAAAACGTAATCATCCCGATGGATGAAGTGCATATTGATAGAGCCCTCCGATTTACAGAGCAACCCGTTGAGGTTACCGACTGGAAAGTCAACAAGACCAGGAGGAGCAGTGTGAAGCTTGTCAAAGTACGTTGGAGCTCTAAGCACGGACCCGAATACACATGGGAACATGAAGACCAGTTCAAGAAAAAGTATCCCCACCTATTCAAGAAGACTCCAGCGAGAGTGAGTTCAGCCTGAATTTCGGGACGAAATTCTTTTAACGGGGGGAGACTGTGACAACTGGCCCAACCCGGTAATTTCCGTACATTAATTATTGCTTAATGACTGCAATTATGTGCTTAATTGTCAGCAATATCTGATTTCATACTAAACAAGTGAATTCATGCACGTTGTATACTACAAAATATTGCTTTATGCATAAACGAGAGCGTTGCGTCAAAAATAATAGTAAACTCACCGGTAAGACACACTGTGTCAACAGAACTGCAGAAAGCAGTCAGACAACAAAATTGGAGCCTAGGTGTAGGTTCGACAACAAGAATGCATTAAAACCCAAGAGTACATACAAGGGTTTAATATATATGCAATTCGAAAGCAAAAATAAGCACTAAAAAGCACCCGAAATGCACTTTAAGTGCAGAATTTATATAATTCAGCAATAAATCAGCATTTAAACATATGAATATTATGCAGAAATGTCGTTTTATTATCCAGAATATTTTCCTAAGTGTTGGGAATTGAAAGGGTACAAGAAGGGTACTTAAAAGACAATAAAAAGTGTAATTTAGCACTTTAACGAATCGGTATGTAACCGAACAGCCGGATATTACCCGGAACATCAAAATAATGCTAGAAGCATTGTTTTTATTTTTCTACGCTAGTTATGGACCCCGAGTATCATAACACCTCCTAAAATATCATGTAACTAAACCTTCCAACTAATACTTGAATTCTAACCTTAATGAAACTAGTTAGTCTACCTAGCCTACTACCCCCCCCCCCCCCCAACCTATGATCGGCCAACATGGCCCTTACACATAAGATTTCTTTTACTTATTTATTGGATCTTGTTGGAAAGATGGGGAACACTATAACCTAAGGATAATAAAGTGTTGGTGGATTTCTTTATAAACCACAAGACTTGTCTTAACCATCATTTATCACCTTCACTACAACAAAACTACTTCTCCTCCCTCCCTTGGCTACGGCCTCAAGCCACCACCACACCATCACCATTATCAATCATCATACAAGCATTCCAAGCATATACAAGGGTGTAAGAAGGTCGCTAACGAGGCTCGGTGCTCATGGAACTTGAAGGACCTTCACCATTTGCTTTTATCCACCTCATTTGCACTCTTGAACTTCCCTAGCCTTGAGCTAGTAGTAAGTGCTCTAAAACACCATCTTGTTCTTGTTTAGAGTGGTTAATAAGAGATTCGTCGGTTAAAACTCATGAACTTACAAGATGAAGTGTTAAAAGTCTACTAAAATGTTAAAAATGATGGTTAAAAGCTATGATGTTGTGTAAAACTTTTAAGACTTGTTTTGTGTAACTATTTAGTGCCGATCTATGTTGTGGTAGCTCGGATCATCATCTAACCCGGATTGGTCATGTTCATGAAACATGACATAGAGTATGTTCAAGTGTAAAAAGGGTTAAATGATGAAACCCTACCACACACTAATCATGAACTTGTGTAAAAACAATTTTTTCTTATGAAATATTGTTCAAAATTAGTAGATCTACGGATCTACAAGTGGTATTTTTGAATAACCAAGTGTATGATGAAACCATGTTTCAAAACCGGATCTTTCATGAACTAGAGGTGTTTTTGTGAACAAACAAGTGTGTGGACACTTGTGTAACAAAAGTTTTAACAAAGAAATAATTTTCGTAAAAACCGACTAGAAGTTGTGAAACTTCATATTCTTTAAAAATAAAGTTTTTAAGAAATTAAACTTATTTTTAAAGATAACAAGACTTACTAAATGTACTAGTAAGTTACTACACATTTTTGTAAATATTCAAGTTCATGAAATGGTGAAACTAGTGATTATTGTTGATGAATATTGTTGGTAATTGTGGTTGATGATTGATGATGATTTAAAAGAAAATAAACACACGTTTTGAAAACGTGGGAAACCTCCATTTTTAGGGGAAACTCTGTCAAAATTTTTATAAATTTTGACACTTAGAAAAAAATATAAGTTTTTGAGAAACTTATTCCCTAAAAATGTATTTAAAAGTATTACCAAGGTTTCCCTAATTTTTGGTGATAAGAAATGAGGATTTCTTCAAAAATAAAAATGGATATAAGTATGTATATTTTTGAGAGAAAATATATATTATTTTATCACCAACTTTTGTGCTAAGTGTATATAGTATGTGTTATACGTGCTAGTGTATTAAGACTTAAAAATACACTAAATACTCGTGAGGAGTATAAACATAAAAATACACATACAACATACAAGATACATAATTCGGGTGCAAAGTGCAAAACACAAAAGACTTATATTTATTTTTGAAGAAAATAATATAAGTAAGATACGTAGTTAAAAATATAGAATATTTTTAACACAAGAATATATACAAAAGAGAGTGACTGTACTTGTGCGACGCAAGTCTAGTGACTAACGTTAAGAAAACGCGTATAGGTTACGACGTTAATTAAGCAAATCCGGTGGAGTTTACGACGCTAGGAACGCAAAGTTGTGAGTTCATGCTCCCCCTATTCTCTTTAACTGTTTTCAGTTTTTATAACTTCGGGGGTGAAATACATGTAAATGGTATGATATAAATACAAGAAGTACACTTGGTGAGAACGAGAACCAAGTGTGACAAAATATAAGACAATAAGAAACGCGCTTGGTGAGGACGAGAACCAAGTTGGACGCGTTATGAGAAATGATAAAAAGAAACGCGCTTGGTGAGGACGAGAACCAAGTAGGATGCGTTATGAGAAATAGTGTCACGAATAGGGTACAGAAGCACCATTAATCGTGTACATACTTAGACCGCAGAACAAAAGGTTAGATCTAACGGGTGCCTGGCAGCCACACTCTCGGTGAGGGCGAGAATCCAGTAGTGCTTTTGTGTCTCAGAATATACCAATTAAATGCCTTAGGTTTGGTGACTTCCTATGTCGTGCCACATGTTAATGGCTTTGCAACCCATTAACAATCTGATAATTACAGAAATACTGTATTTACATAAAATTCATACCATACTAAAATTGATATATAACTTGAAGTACGTGGGGTACTCAAGAGGATTGATATATAACTTGAAGTACGTGGGGTACTCAAGAGGATTGATATATAACTTGAAGTACGTGGGGTACTCAAGAAAAGATTGAATTATACATGGGTACGTGGTGTACACATGAAACTGGATTTATATATGAAAACTTGTTTTACTCACAAACTATGTTTTCATAAAAAGTATACGAACATGAAATACAAAACTGCATGAATTCACACCAACATTATGTTGACGTTTTTCCAAAAACTCACATGTATTTCAGGTAACTAGGATGGATGTGCGCGTGGTCTTACTCATGCTCGTGGATGTCGCTTTGTTTATCTTTAAATAAAGTTGTGACTTTTAAGACAATATGTTATCTCGTGTTGTAAACACTTGACATATGTTTTCAGTAATGTAATATTTGAAGATATTTTTGAGCATGTAGTATGTTTACTCTTCGTATGCAATGAGAACCTTTCATGATCACACCTCGTGCTTCCGCCGCAGAAAGGGGTGTGACAATAAGAATAAGTTCAACCACACAATATGAAAGGTGTTCAAAACCAAAGCATAGTTAAGTGTTAAGCGGAAGCATAATTGTAAAACCCAAATCAAGTATTAAGCACGAAATAAATTAATGTTTTTAACATGGCACACAATGCCATGTCCCACAACAACCGCGCCTCCCTGTGCAAGCTCCATGAGTACCTAACGACCTACAAGGCATGTAGCAACGAATCAACAACAAAGTTGAGCGAGTTCACAGTTGGTTGTTTAGTTATAGCATTCGTTTGTAAACCAAGTATCGTATTAATTCGTATCGCGGTCACCCTGACATGTTTGCGAAGATTAGTGGGGGCTTCCCATGTCTATCAGCATTGACCCTTTGCCCATAGTCAATTAGTACACGCCCGTCCGACTGGCACGGTGTGAGGTTTGTTAAACCTAATAGCGCTATTAACTAATGACCCGCTCGCCATAGGCCTCAGCGATTAAGTCGATAAATGAGGGACTTCAATTGATAGAGTTGATGGTCTTATGATCGTGTACGTAGGTTTTACGTACGTGCCCTTCAATCCGAGGACAGTAGTAAGTATGAGTGTACGTAGGTTTTACGTACGTGCCCTTCAATCCGAGGACAGTAAAAAGTAGTTTGATAGTACGAGTAGTTATTCAATTCCATTCCCAACCCACCGGGAATCCCATGCCTTAGGAGTGTGAACTCACCTTGGTTTGCTCGGCAGATACACAGAAAGGTTACTCGAGTTATATGTGGTCAACCACGTCCTAACATGGTTACCATACAAGTCAGGTCTAGGTTCAAGTAAAGCACGTATGTTTTCACGTAAGCAAACAGGTTACAAACACGTATTGATCATGGCAACACATAACAGTCAAGTACATAACATATTCATAATTGTACGATTTCAAAAGATTGGGCTCGCACAAGTCTAATAGCCTTGTGCGATTCACCCATAGAAGCCCAACGATACCCGGCCCAATAAAAACATAAGCAGTCCAGCAAGTAACGGCCCAAACGAATAACACAAGTCTTGTGCGATCCGGATAGACATGTGCGATCCGGCCGACTTGTGCGATCCGGTTGGGTTGTGCGACTGGGTTCTGGGCTTTAAGGCCCAACAGCCCAAGTGTTCGTGTATGGCCCAAGCCTTGTGCGATCGGCACCATCTTGTGTGATCCACAAGGTCTTGTACGATCATGCAGCAA
Organism: Helianthus tuberosus; assembly: GCA_030545235.1. Classification (NCBI taxonomy): domain Eukaryota; kingdom Viridiplantae; phylum Streptophyta; class Magnoliopsida; order Asterales; family Asteraceae; genus Helianthus; species Helianthus tuberosus. Next base: position 104,734,324 of record CM060360.1, read on the forward strand.
CTGATTGTACACGGTGCTTAGTGTGATTGTACCCGGCTTGTGCGAGACATCTTGTGCGACCAGATCAGGTCTTGTGCGACCTGATCTTGTGCGATCGATAGGGAAACTTGTGCGATTGAGCTCTTGTGCGATTGGTTATGTAATTCCTTAAATCATGCAATCAGTTACTCTTTTATTGAAAATTTCCATATTTGCAGTTTATCAATCAACAGTTTCTAAACAATCCTATATCGATCAAACAAAGGTTTTATCACCAAATCTCTATGAATCCTAATGATTAACATATGAACAATGATCACAACCCTTAAGCTTATTAACATAATTCGTGTTCTTGATTATTAGCATTCATACTTACATAACAACACATAAATCATCCGAATAAAACACATCACAGCCGGTTATCATGCATTCAATCGATTCTTAGTTCAATATTGTAAAATCCGATTCTCACAAACATCATCATACGAACATCATCATTCATCATACATATATCTCTAACCATTATAACAAATCATGGAATCATAACATCATTTACAAACACATAATATGAAACACTAACCGATTAAAGATGGATGAGAGTGATCCGAATCAAAAGCTTCGATGGAGATGAGTGTTTGCCGTCGAGTTTGAGAGAGAGAGAATGGGGAAGATTAGGGTTGTGTGTGTGTTATGAGTTTTGCAACAAATGAGGAGTATACACCCACCTATTGGGTTATGTGCGTAAAGGAGTGGGCCGAACCCAACTTGGGCTGCCCTTTTTGATTCGAGTACATGTTGTGCGGCCCAACAGGGCTGGTGCGATCGGGTTATAGTTGTTGTGCAATCGATTCGTGTCATGTTATCATATTACATACATACGTTCGTGACACAAAATCACATAACACATAACATTTAATTAATCAACAAGTTCACATAATCACATAATCCAAGTACAATGAGAGGTTTGATATACGAGTTGTCACATTATCCCCAAGTTGAAAGAAATTTCGTCCCGAAATTTGGTACGTACTCACTGAGGATGCTAGTTAAGTTGTATGGTTTTCCTGGTTTTCCTGGGGTCTCACATCCTCCCCCCTGTTGATCTGGAATTTCGTCCCGAAATTCCGTAGTAGCTTCAGCCTGTAGTGGTTGTATTGTTTGCGAACAATTGGGGATACTTTTGTTTCATTTGGTCTTCGCGTTCCCAGGTGAACTCTGGGCCACGACGGGAGTTCCAAGGAACTCGAACGAGAGGTATTCTGGTGTGCTTGAGGACCTTAACGTCCCGGTCCGTGATTTCAACTGGTTCCTTGACGAATCGCAACCGATCGTCGATAGGGAGCTCCTTCAAAGGAACTATGAGGGTCTCAGCTGACAGACACTTCTTCAGATTCGACACGTGGAAAACGTTGTGAACTCCACTAAGTTTTGCTGGTAGGTTCAGTTTGTAGGCCACCCTGCCTATTTTCTCTATGATGTCGAATGGTCCAACGTATCGTGGGTTAAGTTTGCCTCGTTTGCCAAAACGAACCACACCCTTCCAGGGTGAAACTTTGAGTAGCACTCGATCCCCAACCTGGAACTCGAGTGGTTTCCTGCCCTTATCGGCGTAGCTTTTCTGACGGTCACGAGCTGCCGCCATTCGTTGTCGTATTTGAGCAATTCGTTATGTTGTGTCTACCATAAGTTCTGGGCCAGTGATCTGACTATCCCCCACCTCTGCCCAACAAAGAGGTGATCGACATTTACGCCCGTACAATGCCTCAAATGGAGCGGCCTGAATGCTAGTGTAGTAACTGTTATTATACGAGAATTCCACTAGTGGCAAATGTTTTTCCCAACCGTTGCCAAAATCAATCACACATGCCCTAAGCATGTCTTCAAGGGTCTGGATGGTGCGTTCAGACTGCCCATCCGTTTGCGGGTGATAAGCTGTGCTCATATCTAAACGTGAGCCAAAGGACTTGTGCATTGCTTGCCATAGTTTAGAGGTAAAACGTGCATCATGATCAGAGATAATAGAGGTGGGCACCCCGTGCCTCGAGACAACTTCCTTAAGATATACGTCTGCTAGAGTGGAGAACTTATCCGTTTCCTTGATAGCCAAGAAGTTTGCAAACTTTGTGAGTCGATCCACGAGCACCCAAATAGTATCATTTCTGCGCTGAGATCTAGGCAGGCCAGTAATGAAATCCATGGAAATTTGCTCCCATTTCCATTGTGGTATCTCTGGTTGTTGAAGTAGGCCTGAGGGTTTCTGGTATTCAGTCTTGACTCTCGCACAAGTCAAACACTTGCTGACGTAAGTTGCTATGTGGGCCTTCATGCTAGGCCACCAATACGTAGTTTTCAAGTCGTGGTACATTTTATCCGAACCAGGATGTACTGAGTAACGGGACTTGTGTGCTTCATCCATCACAAGCTCTCGTAGGTTGCCATATAGTGGGACCCAAATGCGTCCTGTTACGTAGTAGGCACTGTCTGCCTTTTTTTCTAATCGTTGCCTTGAGCCACGTAGGGCTTCCGCCCTGACGTTTTCTGGTTTCAATGCTTCCAACTGAGCTTCTCGTATCTGGGAGGGAAGACAAGATTGAATGGTGAGTTGTAATGCTCATACGCGCTTAGGCGTAGTGTCCTTTCGACTGAGGGCGTCAGCCACAACGTTGGCTTTGCCTGGATGGTACTTGATCGCGCATTCGTAATCATTTAATAACTCGACCCATCGACGTTGACGCATGTTTAACTCCTTTTGCTTAAAGATATGCTCGAGACTCCTGTGATCGGTGTAAATGGTGCACCTAGTACCGTACAGGTAATGTCTCCATATCTTGAGTGCGAAGACAACAGCTCCCAGCTCCAAATCGTGTGTTGTGTAATTCCTTTCATGAACTTTGAGTTGACGTGACGCATATGCAATAACCTTGTCACGTTGCATTAGCACACATCCAAGACCCTGAATGGATGCGTCGCAGTAGACCACAAAATCGTCTGTGCCTTCAGGCAATGAGAGGATAGGGGCGCTACAAAGTCTATCCTTTAAGTGTTGAAACACTGTTTCCTGTGCATCACTCCAACGATAGGTGACACCTTTCTGAGTTAGGGAGGTGAGACGTTGCGCAATCTTGGAGAAATCCTTGATAAACCTTCTGTAGTATCATGCCAAGCCCAAGAATTGGCGGATTTCTGTTGGTGTACGGGGTGCAGGCCAGTTCCTGATCGAGTCTACCTTGGATGGATCAACATGAATCCCATCCTTGTTTACTACGTGGCCCAGGAAATGGACTTCACGAAGCCAGAAGTCGCATTTCGAGAACTTTGCATAAAGCTGTTCTGTTCGAAGGAGTTCCAAAATAAGTCGTAGATGCTGCTCGTGTTCCTCCTGACTCTTAGAATAGATCAGGATGTCGTCAATGAATACTATCACGAACTTATCCAAGTAAGGCTTGCACACTCTGTTCATAAGGTCCATGAAAACTGCAGGTGCATTTGTCAGTCCGAAAGGCATAACTAGGAACTCGTAATGCCCATAACGAGTCCTGAACGCTGTCTTAGAGATGTCCTCATCCCGGAATCTCAGCTGATGGTAACCTGACCTCAGATCAATCTTCGAATAGTAGCTCGACCCTTGTAGCTGGTCGAACAAGTCGTCAATGCGTGGAAGAGGGTAGCGATTCTTCACGGTCACCTTGTTGAGTTCACGGTAGTCGATGCACATTCTGAAGGTACCGTCTTTCTTCTTCACAAATAGCACTGGAGCTCCCCATGGCGAAGAGCTAGGACGAATAAAACCCTTATTCAAAAGCTCTTGTAGTTGCGTGGACAGTTCTTCCAATTCAGATGGAGCGAGACGATAGGGCGCTCGAGCTATGGGTGCTGCTCCAGGGGCTAGCTCGATTTGAAATTCGACCTGGCGATGAGGCGGAAGACCAGGTAATTCCTCAGGGAATACCTCAGGAAAGTCACGTACTATAGGAAAATCTTCTATCTTCTTCTCTTTCTTTGAGGTGTCAGTAACGAGAGCCAAAATAGCAGTGTGACCCTTTCGCAAACACTTCTGGGCCTTAAGGAAAGAGATGATGCTCACAACAGCACCACTCTTGTCGCCACAAATCATGGGAGGTTCAGCACCTGAACGAGGAATACGAACAATCTTCTCGTTGCAGAGAATCTCTGCTTGGTGTTGGGATATCCAGTCCATCCCAATGACAACGTCGAAGCAACCCAAGACGATAGGAATGAGGTTGATGGAGAAGGTCTGATTAGCAAGAACAAGATTACAACCCTTGACTACGTGTGTGGCCTCTAAACTCTTACCATTAGCTAGTTCTACAGTGTGCTTGGTGTTTAAGGGAGTTGGGGTATGCTTAAGCATTTGGCTAACTTTTAAGGACACGTAGCTAGTATCGGCACCCGAATCAAATAAAACAGTAACATAAAAGTCGTCTAGTAGGAACTTACCCGTCACGACGTTGGGATCGTTCCTTGCTTCTCCCTGGCCAATCACGAATACACGACCCCTGGCACCATTGCCGTTGTTATCCCCATTGTTTCCATTCCCCTGGTTGTTATTATTGTTGTTGTTCTGATTTTGGTTCCGTTGAGGACAATCTTTCTTGAAGTGGCCTTCAGCTCCACACTGAAAGCATCCCCTGTTGCCTCGATGTTGCTGTTGATGGTTCTGTGGAGCTGGTGGTTGTTGTTGGTTCTTATTCGCAGGTCGTGAGCTCCTGCAATCCTTAGCTTCATGACCCATCTTGAGACACCTCTGGCAACGACCCTTGTTGCACTGACCCCTGTGGTGTCTATCGCATCTGTTGCACTTTGGAAGGTTTCCTCGATATCCACCCTGCCCTTGACTACCAGAAGATTGCTGACCAGGGCTCTGATAGTCATCAATCTTTTGTTGATGTGCCTGGGACTGAACTGAAGTCGAACCCTTGCTGGAGGTTCCATCCCACTTTCGTTTGTTGTCACTGGAAGTAGCTGGAGTAGTAGTAGTAGCACCTACACGCTAAGGCAGCCTGTTCTGTTCCACTGCCTGGTCTGTGAGCCGATGAGCCAATTGAACAACTTGCTGGATGGTGGCGAGGTTAGCTGAAGTCACATGACTTTGAATCTCTGGCACCAAACCCTTAAGGTATAGTTCGATGCGTTTGATGGGAGGGTCCACCATAGTAGGACACAAAATTAGCAGCTCATTCGATCTTTTTGTATAAGCTTCAATTTCTGACCCCGTCATCTTTAAGTTGAAGAACTCTACCTCCAGTTTGTGAATGTCATCACGATTGCAGTACTCTTCCTTAATCATTTCCTTAAAATTGTTCCATGGGGTGGCATTAGCAGCAACCAACCCCAGCATTTGGACCTGAGCGTTCCACCATGTGAGCTCTATACCCTCGAGAGTACCAGTAGCATACTTCACCCTGCGAGCCTCAGGGCATTCACACATTTCAAAGACGGATTCGAGTTTCTCGAACCAGTGGAGGAGTCCTACTGCCCCTTCAGTACCACTGAAAGTACTAGGACGACAGTCCATGAAAGTTTTGAAGGTGCACACAGGTGGCTGAGCATGTTGACCTGTCGTGGGTGTAAGAAGGGACAAGATTAAGCACAAGTGTTGGTTTACGAGAGTAGGACCTAAAGATCCTAGAGTGAGTTTAGACTGCAGGATATACCTCCTGCTTGGGCGGCTGCAAGTGCCGCAGCAACTTGTTGGTTAATCAGAGCCGTCAACTGGGCTTGAGTCATGTTAACGCGTCCAGCCATGATCTTCATATCAAGGGAAAACATAAGTGAGAGGGATTCGCGAAAGTGCGATGATAGAAGAGAGTAAGCACACAATGTTGCAAACAGTAGTTACTACGTTATCTAATCATACCATGCGCAATGTTCTATGTAATCTAGCAAGTAGGCAGTGTAAACATAAATCATATCACCTAGAATGTCGAGTCTTACACGTGGAGCGAAGCGTCATTGTGGATCATAGAGCACTGTACAGGTTATAGTCTGGTTTTAACAAAAACGTTTTCCCTTATTAAAACCAAGTTCACTATGATGGCTCTGATACAAATCTGTCACACCCCCAAAAATCCACACGCGCAGTATCACCGCTTGGGGACGTGACTGACCAGGATCAAGCCACCAATCATATTGAACATAACAAGTAATAAGAATAAGTTCAACCACACAATATGAAAGGTGTTCAAAACCAAAGCATAGTTAAGTGTTAAGCGGAAGCATAATTGTAAAACCCAAATCAAGTATTAAGCACGAAATAAATTAATGTTTTTAACATGGCACACAATGCCATGTCCTACAACGACCGCGCCTCCCTGTGCAAGCTCCATGAGTACCTAACGACCTCCAAGGCATGTAGCAACAAATCAACAACAAAGTTGAGAGAGTTCACAGTTGGTTGTTTAGTTATAGCATTCGTTTGTAAACCAAGTATCGTATTAATCCGTATCGTGGTCACCCTGACATGTTTGCGAAGATTAGTGGGGGCTTCCCATGTGTTATTAGACCACGCGTATCGACTGCTACGAAAATGTAAGAGGTGCCCTAAGTCAATGTCTATCAGCATTGACCCTTTGCCCATAGTCCATTAGTACACGCCCGTCCGACTGGCACGGTGTGAGGTTTGTTAAACCTAATAGCGCTATTAACTAATGACTCGCTCGCCATAGGCCTCGGCGATTAAGTCGATAAATGAGTGACTTCAATTGATAGAGTTGATGGTCTTATGATCGTGTACGTAGGTTTTACGTACGTGCCCTTCAATCCGAGGATAGTAGTAAGTATGAGTGTACGTAGGTTTTACGTACGTGCCCTTTAATCCGAGGAGAGTAAAAAGTAGTTTGATAGTATGAGTAGTTATTCAATTCCATTCCCAACCCACCGGGAATCCCATGCCTTAGGAGTGTGAACTCACCTTGGTTTGCTCGGCAGATACACAAAAAGGTTACTCGAGCTATATGTGGTCAACCACGTCCTAACATGGTTACCATACAAGTCAGGTCTAGGTTCAAGTAAAGCACGTATGTTTTCACGTAAGCAAACAGGTTACAAACACGTATTGATCATGGCAACACATAACAGTCAAGTACATAACATATTCATAATTGTACGATTTCAAAAGATTGGGCTCGCACAAGTCTAACAGCCTTGTGCGATTCACCCATAGAAGCCCAACGATACCCAGCCCAATAAAAACATAAGCAGTCCAGCAAGTAACGGCCCAAACGAATAACACAAGTCTTGTGCGATCCGGATAGACTTGTGCGATCCGGCCGACTTGTGCGATCCGGTTGGGTTGTGCGACTGGGTTATGGGCTTTAAGGCCCAACAGCCCAAGTGTTCGTGTATGGCCCAAGCCTTGTGCGATCGGCACCATCTTGTACGATCCACAAGGTCTTGTGCGATCATGCAGCAACTGATTGTACACGGTGCTTAGTGTGATTGTACCTGGCTTGTGCGAGACATCTTGTGCGACCAGATCAGGTCTTGTGCGACCTGATCTTGTGCGATCGAGGGGGAAACTTGTGCGATTGAGCTCTTGTGCGATTGGTTATGTAATTCCTTAAATCATGCAATCAGTTACTCTTTTATTGAAAATTTCCATATTTGCAGTTTATCAATCAACAGTTTCTAAACAATCCTATATCGATCAAACAAAGGTTTTATCACCAAATCTCTATGAATCCTAATGATTAACATATGAACAATGATCACAACCCTTAAGCTTATTAACATAATTCTTGTTCTTGATTATTAGCATTCATACTTACATAACAACACATAAATCATCCGAATAAAACACATCACAGCCGGTTATCATGATTCAATCGATTATTAGTTCAATATTGTAAAATCCGATTCTCACAAACATCATCATATGAACATCATCATTCATCATACATATATCTCTAACCATTATAACAAATCATGGAATCATAACATCATTTACAAACACATAATATGAAACACTAACCGATTAAAGATGGATGAGAGTGATCCGAATCAAAAGCTTCGATGGAGATGAGTGTTTGCCGCCGAGTTTGAGAGAGAGAGAATGGGGAAGATTAGGGTTGTGTGTGTGTTATGAGTTTTGCAACAAATGAGGAGTATACACCCACCTCTTGGGTTATGTGCGTAAAGGAGTGGGCCGAACCCAACTTGGGCTGCCCTTTTTGATTCGAGTACATGTTGTGCGGCCCAACAGGGCTGGTGCGATCGGGTTATAGTTGTTGTGCAATCGGTTCGTGTAATGTTATCATATTACATACATACGTTCGTGACACAAAATCACATAACACATAACATTCAATTAATCAACAAGTTCACATAATCACATAATCCAAGTACAATGAGAGGTTCGAAATACGAGTTGTCACAGTGTTGCCACCTGGCTAGGTCCCGCTTGATTTGGTGCAACCGCTGCAAGATCCTTTAAAGCTTTACGCTTCTTTGATTTTCGTGAAGGCTTGGCTTTTGCTTCCTTTGGTGTCTCTTGGGTAGCTTCATCTTTGAGATGAGACATGGCGATAGCCAATTCAGCAGTCTTCTAGATTACTACGCCTATTCGTTGGGTAATCGTAGCAGCTCATTCGGACATTTGTGTGTCTCTGCGATGAAGAGACATCCTAAAGATAGTGGAAGACATGAGAGGAAATAAGTGAGATGTTATCGGATAATCAAAACAGAATGTTTAAATTTATCGACAATGCATAAGGATTGTGATCATTTGTTTGTTTACCTAAGGCAAACAAACGACACGGTGACTAATCAAAGTAAGCGGGTCATATTAATGTATCACGAAGACATGCTTTAGCCTATAAGTGGACACTCATCCCCAGAGTTCCTAGGTAAGAGTGACTGGTCCGATTATTTGGATTTGTACGAACACTCTAGCCTTAGACAGAAAACTCAGGATACAGGCACCCACCCTTCCAGATTGCATGTGTTCACATTATAACGACCCGAACTTTGATGAGATTTTGAAAACTATGAAGGTTCAAAACCTTATAATAAATCATCCTAGAATAGATGATTGGTTTTCAAAATGGATTTGTAATTTGTGTTCATGTTATGGTTGTCACCTAAAGATAGGTGACGGTATTGTTTTAGTATCTAGACGCAAGTAAACCACGTTGGCGTCCTAGGAAGGTTATAGACTAGGTCAAAGCATTACTAATAACCTAATTCCCTATAACCATGAGCTCTGATACCAACTCTTCTGTCACACCCCGACCGCGTAAAACAACAAATCGCGGCGGAAAAGTCAGGGAGTGGAGTAACAGAATCATTGTTTCATAACACATGGTAATTGAAGTTTTGTTTTATTGAATTAAAATGTTTACATTGATTAAGAATTTAAGAAGCACAACATGAATTAAATTGTCTTTCATAGTTTTATGTCACTAAGGCCTTGTCCAGTCCTATGTTTCCATCATGTTCATCTAACAACAGTACCTGAAACACATGTGAAAATAGGTACGTCAGCATAAAAATGCCTATGAGATACATAGGTTTTGTTAAAATAGGATTCATGACTTGTAAGTTTAAAGAAATGTTTTATAAAAGTTAGTCATGAATCTTGTAAAGTGTTTTCTTTTATAAATCATACGAAAATCGATAAGAAATCAGAAGATATAAAAGAAAGATGTGTGGTTAAATTAATAACCAAGTAAAATAAGTTTGTATAAAATATGTTGTTTGTAAAACAATGTTTTGTGAAGATATGTTATTTGTGTAAAACATAATATGTCTAATTTGAAATGGTTTAAATAATGCTACGATATATAATATCATAAACACACTTATATATAGGAAGTACCAGCGGCGTATCCACCATGCTTTTATCATATTACACACGCCTCGTTATTTAAATCACTTAACCAAACAAACCACCAAAATACCTTGTTTAAACCAATGTCAAAATGTTTATGTGTAAACAAATGTAATGTATGGTGAATAAAAACATTTACTCAACCATATAAGTAAAAATGTACAAAACAATGTATTTGATATAAATCATAGTTTAAGTCAAAAGACATGTTTTGCAAAATTTATGCTTTACTGATACAGACATTTATGTGGTAATGTTAAAACGCATACATTCAAGCCTTGCGACCGTGGAGACAAACCCTTAAACAAATTGAAGGTTTATCAATATTTATGTATATCGGATTCAGTCATTCCCTACTTCCAAACAAACCTAGGAAGCCAGAAACAGGAGTTGTCAATTCCTATGGTACCACTACTTACTACCGAGCGGCATGATCTATGTTAATGAACGTATTAATTTCGTTAAACAAACCAAATGTTATACCAAATGTAAGCATATTATGAGAAAATAATGTACTAAATATGCTAAATGAACATACGTAGCAAAAATATGATGTAAATCAACGTGTACATATGCTAAAATAAACATATGAAACAAATGTGTTTATGAAATCAATGTACTAGCATGTTAATTAAACATACATAGCATAAACATGGATAAAATCATGTACTATATGTGTACTAATGAACATAGCTAGTATATGTTATGAAAGCATGAAAAGCACAAAAGTAACAAATAGGCACATGTGTATCACCCCAAAATATTTGAAAACAGTAAAAGAGGGGACTATGTACTCACTTGATATTGCTTAGAAGTCTTGTAATTACAACCAAACATTGCTAGAGTGACGGAATCAATCGGCACCTAATATAGTTAACTATGTTAATAAACCGGACCTAAATCGGAAGATCGGATAAAATGAGGTTTCGTAAACCAAATGAGCATAGGAACTCATGTAATATGGTTTAACAAAGCCTACATTCTAAATCGGAACCTATCCTAAGTGCTTATGACCAGTTACGACTCGTTAAGGTAGTTTACGCTACTTTTTTTTGGGTAAAGGGTTACCCCGGAAGAATAAAAAGATTTGGTTGTCCCCGGATTCGAACCCGGGTCAACCTGTTGCACAAACACAGACACAACCACTGGGCCAAAGCCTGTGGTTAGTTTACGTTACTTTAACGCGTCGTTTGCGTAAAACGCGTTCGGATCGCCTAACTAGTCCTATGACAAGTATTATATGCCTTAACATGTCTAATAATGTTACCTAATCAGTTTAGATATCAAAATTTACGTTACATATGCTTAAAATGAATTTATGCGTAAAAAGGGCATTTTGGTCATTTTCCTAAGGCATATAAACTACCTATCATTCAACTAACTAAACGTAGTGACCATAAGGTATAACCTCGGAAGGTTATTCCCTATACAACTATGGTCACAAAGTGTGTTTGGTCAGATCCTAATGATCGACCAAACGGGTCGGGTTCGAAAGTCTAAGCGGTTGTTTAGACCGCTTATCTTACGACCCTAAATAAGCACTAAACTAAAAGTGACGAGTTAAACATGTTAAAACATGCTTAAAAAAGTTAGAAAACAAGTTTGATATCAAAACAAAGTGTTTTGATACCCAAAAATAGCTTCGTTGCGAAATACGCGTAAACACGTGTTTTGACCGAAACTATGACTCGTCACTACGCCTAATCAACGTGGTAATCAGTAGGTATAGTCACAAGGGACTATAACCATCGTGATTACGCTCATGTTGCAAATTCAAACGAACTTTGTGTTGACCATTGACTGGTCAAAGCAGAAAGTCAAACACTATTTGACATTCATGCTTGAAATGCATAAAAAGCATGAAAGAAGCTTACAAGAGGTCCAAGCTAGGAAGATTTGATAAAAAAACAACTCAGGTATGAAGCCTTCATAAATGAGAGCTTCAACTTAGAGCTGAATTTGAATCAAATGTGTTAAGAATGCAAATGAATCAAGTGGGTATTTATAGAAAGTTAAGAACCGTTAGGATCGTTTCTTGGGTTTTGAGCTTTGATCTTGGCCCTCCATGTGTTACCCACTGATTTAGTATACTAGGGGAGTCCAAAACCAGCTCAAGGTATTGCAAATGTTGCATAAAAGACCCTCAAGTTCAAACAAGCTGCTGAAAATGGATTTTCTGCCAAAAGTAGGCCGTGGCGTCGCGCCACGGCACCACCCCTTTGGGGTCGCGCTACGCCACCACAACCTAGGACCAGCAAGTTTTGAAAACTGGCAAAAAATGGTCCCTGCAACACTTTTAAGCCATTTTCGATGCGTTTAAACCCCGTTAACCCATTTTCAAGGCTTAATGATGAAGTTTAAGTATAGAGGACATGAAATATGCTTGAAAATATGTCGGATGTCGGATCGTTTGGTCGTACAGTCGCGTTATTCGGTTAATTACGACGAAACACGAACGCATGCGAAAACGATCCAAACTACACGACGAATGGAATTTTAGCATGCCAATCACTAAAATAAATTATTTTAATTATCACAAAATTTTTTGGATGTCCAGATATGTTCAGAATGTAAGATATGCGCGTGAATTCAAACTTATGCACTTTTTGACGCTTTTAGTCCCTGTTTGACCCAATAAGTTTATTTTCGCATACCAAACCCTTCAAAGCCTATTTCTAAGCTATGTAAAGGATATTTATGGTATGTTTAACTTATGATCATATTCCGGAAGGTACGTTACTATACGAATCAGCAGACTTTCGCAGTTTGACACAAATAGTTCCTTTGATCGAATAAACTTGATTTCAGCACACCAAACCCTCCAAAACTTATTTCTAAGTTACGTAAAGGTTATTTAAGGTATGTTAAGCCTATGTCACTGTTCCGAAGTGTTTGTCGCATTAAAATGGTTACGTTTACATATCAGTTCGCGTTTAACTTTCTAGAAAGCGATTTAAAGCTTGAAATTGAACAAGAATTGAAATGAGAAATTGTCAATCATAGATAAGCAAATATAGGGATCAAATTACATTGTTTTATTTAAAATTAAACTGTTCAGAGTTTGATTAATGATTACAAAATCACAGATGTCACATTATCCCAAGAATATTAGGGATTTATCTCCAGGATATTTTAGGGTTTATCCCCTGTAACACAAAAGTTATACAAACAGTTGCAATTGATGTCCAGAAAATTTCTAAGTCTTCAAAGACATTATGCACATGGGACATCCCCACTAAGGCATTGTGAAGAAGGATCGAGTTTAGACTTGGTTTACTAAGTTTCCCAGACTAGGGACATCCTCGGTGGAAAGGTTGCTAAAGGATTGAAGTTTAAGGGTTGAGATATATCCTATTTCTGGTATGATATCTCCTTTTTATTCTTTAAAAGCCCTTATTCAGGTTGTCTAAGTTTTTCAAACCATGTTCGACATAAGTTTTGATGGAATACATATGGCTATCCTGACCAGGATATATCCTTGGGATATTTGGTCAGAATATTTGAAATGTTGTACTTAGATTGAAAATTGAATCAAACGACATATATCAAAACAAGCTTTGCAAAATAAAAATAAACAATAATAGAAAAGGCCAAAAGAAGTTAGTTTATTAACATAGCAAAAGTTTGTACTTTTGGTTTCATCTCAAACCGAGACCCATCCGCCAAAAGCACAATTAGTTTTCTACCATATTTACTTAACAATTGAAGGCTTCATCTTGGAACCCAAGATACCTCCCCCTTAAATTGTTAGAGTGTTCAAAATAAGGCATACTAATTAATGACCAAGGGCTTGATCCTAAAACTCAGGACCCATCCACCTTTGGCCATCACATTGTTTTAGTGCAGGAAAGTAAATTGTTTAACAGACAAGGAAAGGAAATTGGTCAACAACCACGACCAAAAAATTTAAAAAGTGGGGTCCGGCCTTGGAAACAATATCCATCATTGCCCACTTCGCTGCTTTCAAGGAGCAGCACCTTCTTCACCACTAGCATCCACTCCAACATCACCACCAGCATCATCCACAACATCCACATCAGCATCGACCACCTTCTCAGCCACCTTAGCGGGCTCCTCAACAGCAGGCTTCATAGGATGCTCCACGGGATTGCCACCGAGATCCCTCAACTTTGCCTCCCAGGCTTCAACATTCCACGAAGGGCATTCAAGGCCCATAGTCTTGGCCTCATAGGCCATTTTCAACCTGGCTTGGAGGAGAGAGATAACGACGGAGCCCTTAAGGCTTTCCCGATAAGAAGCCAAGTCCTGTTCATGCTGAACTTGAGTTGCGTCATATTTGGCCTGGGCCTCTTAGGTGGTCTTCTTGATGGTGGCCTGGTGCTCCTGGGTCATTGCCTTATACTTGTCCTCGTAATGTTTAGACTTGGCGGCGGTAATGGTTGCTTGGTCTGTGACATCCGTCTCTGCCTTCTTCAACTTGATCTCCAACATCTTAACCAGTCCACATGAGTCTTCATACAAATGCACCAACCGCTCAAGATCCTGCAATCAGGTGAACATGTATCAATATTTGTACTCAAAATATATAACCAGCATATATGTGCAGGATATGAGGTGAGGATACTAACCTGGTTAAGAAAGCCGGTCATGAACTTGCTGGATTCTGTGAATCCATGATTCTCGTATGGAAAGACGTCGAAGGCAACTGGGGAATCTGGCTCCTTCCTTTTGCGGGAGCTCGAGGCACGCGTTTTCACGATAGGAGAAGGCTTAGGTACTGCTGTTGCTTTGGAACTGGTCACTGATTTAGAAGTGGTAGAAGGTTTGTTGGGCTCCTTCTTTACCTGGACAGGGCCAGAATAGCTGTCCAGCTCTTCGAGCTCGAAGGTCTCTGGAATCTTGACTGGTGCTTCATAACAGGGAAAATCTAAACCTCTGCTCGTATTTTATTTAACTAAATATATATATGTATGTGGAAAATTTTGATCCTTACCATACATTTTAGATGAAGAGTATTGGCTTGAATTCAGAAGATGCGATGAAAAAGATCTATCACTATCAGGCAATTGATAGATTCTCTTGATTCTTTCTTGGGACTTTTCAGTAGGCGGAGCCAATTCCTTGAAGTTTGCTGCGTAAAAACATAAGGATGTTAGTGCAGGATACATCATCAGGATATTTTAAACCCTAAACCCTACCGGAAGTCAACCATTTCACCGGAAGGCTATTTCCTTCGTCAATGGAGTCCCATTTAACAAAGAAAAATTTACGTTGCCACCCATCCTCATTTCTGCTGGCTTTGAGGATAAGGGGGTTGCTGGAGGTTGAAAAAAAGCAAGAAATGGTTGTTGTCGTGTGATCGGAGATGGTAAGCGATCGGAAGGTCTTCAATACAAAGGTTAGGGACATGAAAGGTCTTGATCTGGTTGAGAGTAAGGAGTACCCTCCAGACCATGGGCATTGTTTGGGCGAAACAGAGACCGGTGGTTCGAAAAAATTCCATGATGAATTCTGGGAAGGGATATCGAAGGTCAAGAGAAAATGGATATGCTAAGAAGCAGATCCATTCATTAGATGAAACATCTGATCGGATGTTTCGGTTGAAAGGACGGATGATTGCCTTATCGGGAAAAGCACCGGAGGTACGTAATGCGGCAATGTCAGCGTTGTTAAAGGAGCACACCTCCTTCCCGGGGTGACTGGTTAAACTCTGGTTGACAAACGACGGAGGTGAATCACCGGAATGTGATCGAGTTCTGGTAGCCATAAAACAAGATAAGCAGCAAGAATTCCGAAAGAAAAGAAGAAAGAAAATACCTGAGATTTCTGGAAAGGATGAAGGGTTATCAACAAGGAAAAGAGAAGATATAGGGGCTAAATGGATAGCCATTGAGTATAAAACACGTTAGAAGTTGCAACTTGTCATTTCAACCGTCACTTCAACATGATGTCCTCGATTTACGGAATAAGGTTTAAAATATATCCGTTGGATATTGGTATACAAACAGATATATTTTGGGGACAATTGTTATGGGTGGTTTTCTGAACATATATCCTGGATAGTATTCTGACTCTATTTCTTTTATTGTGATCAGGATACCGGATCAGGATATTGGTAACATCCTGATGCAGTATCCTGATAATAACTAATTAGCTCACATGCAGATTAACAAAGCAGGCTTATAACGTTCGAGTGGACCTGTTCTCCCAAAGACTCGGGCTAATCTATTGAAATAGGAACGTTAAAGCCGGAAGAAGTGGGCTGCAACGTTCACAAAGGGAATATTCGCTGTATCCCGGATTTATAGGCTAGTTTGTTAATTCGTTTAACTATAAATAGGATTGATCGGATCAGATAGAACACACAAAATTTTCCGTACACTCTTGCACTCTACTAGCTGCAAACACTCAAAAACACTTACACTTGTACTCAAATTGCATAACACTTAGTTGATCCGCATCTTATCTTGCACTGTATCCTGAAGTTTGAAATAATAAGAAGAACAAGTCAGCTGCGATTGTCAGCTCCCGAGGTTTTATGCCGACGATCTAGATTGATCAAGAGCTTTCCTCGTACATCTCGTGTCACTATTTACTTTTCAGCTCATTGTTTGATTGTTGATATAGCTCGATATCTTGAGCTATATCCTGAAAACTGTTTTTTTTTTATAAACATCATATTCAGAATATTTTCAATACACTTTGTTAGCACACTACCTCACTTAACTAATTTGACCACTTAATTACTTAGGTAATTTTTGACCAAAACAGTACCCGGTTTGGAAATTACTCCTACTATAGGCTTGCCAAGCAATCAAACCACCCCCTTTTTGACATTTTAATCATTGTAAGTATCAAGAGGACTTTTAAAAAGGGTAGGCTATGGTTCGGGTAGGTGTGTTTTATTGAAGTGGCTAAAATCATAAAATGTCGGCTTTTCTTTCGAAAAATTTATTTGTTTGTGACTTAGTTAAAAGCTACATATTTATAAGCAATAATGTTTGCTTATTTATTTCAAGTAGCTAGCATTTTTTTACATAATGAAACAAAGTCACTTATTTTATAATTTTCAAAAATGTGTAAAAATTGGTTGAATGTGTCCCTCAATGTGTCCCAAATAGGGTTTATTTTGGTTGAATGTGTAAAAAGTACGTAAAAATAACAAAAAAATACAGTTACTGAGCACTAGACACGGGAGCGTGTCGGATGAACACGACCCGTGGTCAAAGTGCCAGTAACTGGGTTTTCAAAAAACTTACAGTGAAGTAAGCACAGGGTCATGCCTAGTGAGCACGGCCCGTGTCACTTTCTGGAGAAAATTTTTTGGCATCAGTGGACTGGGCACGGGGGCGTTTTGGATGAACACGCCCCGTGGTGTTTGTCTGTTTCAGATAAAAATGCAAGTTTTTGTCGTTTGGCTTCTGGTTTCTAGGCTTAGGGACCACTATGCTTAGTGTGTCCAAGCCTCCCATGGTACATGTGAGCTACAATACTACCACAACACAACACAACACAACATAATCAAAATACAACCTAAGTTACGATCGTTTAAGTTGTTCACCACCACATCACATCAAAACAAAATAAAATGCAGAAAGTAAATTGTTGAAGGAAAGTAAATTGTCTATACGGGACGCAGCCCAAGGAAATGTCGTCAAGTTCAAAAGATCGGGAGAGTTAACCTTACGACAACCACATCGCAGGCTACTACCACTGCCTAATCTAAATCCATATCTTGCCCCTCCTCCTCTTCCTCCTCCTCGTCTTGCATCACCATGTGGTCCCAGATGTACGTGATGTCGTTCTGCATGGTTATGATGTTGCGTTCCATGCTACCAATCCGGGAGCTCGAGCTTTGTCCCAAGCGATAGGCGTTTTTGGAGACTTTGAGGGTTTCCTGCATAATATTATATAAATTAATGAGGTTAGGAAAATCACTCCCTCCTTGAGATGAGGTTCCCTGGATGTGAGTGCATAATGTCTATCAATTCCGTCAATCACATATCGTAGCAGGAAAATAATCAAGACATGGTTTTGTATTGTTAAATATAGGGGAAAGTCCATTTGGAAGATTGGTGGCAAACTTGTGAATAAGGAGTCCCTCCTTTATACATTTGCCTATAAATAGGGAGTTGATGTTATGCATTTAGAACTTTTGCACATTAGAGAAGCATTAGAGTTCGAGAGAGAGAAAGTGCTACAGGGTGATTTAAGGTGCTTGTAAATTATCAAATCTTCAATAGAATCATCATTATATTACGTTCTTGTGTTCGATCCACACACGTACATGGATTCCGCACATGATACGTGTTCTTTGCAATTATCAGAAGTACGAAATCGATGCGGAAACGCACGTACAAGGGGTATCAGAGTGGGAGATCGATTGCACAGATTAGAGATACAAGAATTCACGAAACTTCAGCAGATTCAGAGCCAAATTCGTCACTTTTCACCTTCTACTCATCTTATTCACTTTTTACACTTTAAAACTCAGATTTACAAAGATTTAATGGATAAAAATGTTTGAATTTTTGATATGATGTGCGAAAAACGTTTTCGAATAACCCTACAAAGTTTCACAACAAAATTCAAAGCATTACTTGTTCAATTTGACAAAAAGCCTGCCGAAAAGTTATGTTGTTCATTGAACTCAGTTCAGTTTCGTACGAACCCAGTGTTTCAACTCAGTTCAGCTTCGTGCGAACCCTGTGTTTGAACTCAGCTCAGCTTCGTACGAACCCAGTGTTTGAACTCAGTTCCGCTTCGTACTAACCCAGGGTGTTAACTCAGGCTAATTTTACAAACCTAGAATACATTACATAAGGATCTAGTTTTGTTCATTTGGTACGAACCGAGACAGAAACATCTGTTAAGAATCAATGAGTTTTGATTGTTATGAATCAACGGATTAGTGTGAATCTGGAATCGTTGGTACTGTTATATTTGTATCACATTTACAAACCAAGAAGTAGTTACGAAGCTACTTGTCATGAACCCAGAAACAACCTTTGAGTAGCTTCGTACGAAGCTAGTTTTTACGAACCCAACTGAGTTTGTTTTATAAAGCTGAACAGAAACAACTTCTTTGTAGGAAGCCAAGACTTCTACGAACCGACTGTTGTTATGAACCCAAATCCAGTTAGGTGTTACGAACCCAAAGAATTACGAACCCAGAAGTTCTTGTACGAACCTAGGTCTTAGTACGAACCAAAGGTTGTCTCCTTCCTTCGTACGAACCTGTACTGAGTTTGAATAAATCAAGAATAGGTTTGCATGGATAGATGTGAAATATTAGTGTTTCTGGTAGCGCACGTGCATTAGTGGTTTTACATTAGGCTAGAGGGTATGGTGATGGTCCTCCAAGGGAGGATGATCCACCACGTAGGCGCCACATCATAGTCCTCCCAAGGATGGTCCAACCCACAAAAGTAGAGGGTATGAAGGATGGTCCTAGATGATCCTACCCCACCACTTTTATGTTTTTTATTTTTTAATCTTCTACTTTTTTTTTAACATTTAACAAATAAACTAAAAAAATATTTTCATTAATATTAAAAAAACATTACATAAACTTAAAAAAACATAAACTTAAAAAAAACATAAACTTAAAAAAATAAACTTAAAAAAAATAAACTTAAAAAAAATAAATATTAAATTTTTACGAGCGGGCCACTTAAAACACGAGATTGGGCTTGTGGGCCTTGGGCCCAAGCCCAAAGCCCACTTAAACCCACATTTAACCCTACCTATAAAAGTGTACTAAAAAACCTTAGACATCATTCTTGATCAGCCGTTTTCCCATACATTTCCCCAAATTCTCTTGTGAGTTTTCATATCATCCAAACACTCCTTTCATTTCTCAAAACACACAGAACATTCCTACAAAAATCAAACATCAGAACTTCATCTCCTTCACTCCTTTTTCTTGAAAACCCTCAAATCCTTCACAACTTAAACACATAAACTTCTGAAACACTCACACTCCATCTCTCGATTCCCTAACACAGACAACAATTGGATTATAAAAATTGATGGGTAAGAAATGGAATTTAATTTTTTTATTTTAACGGTCACATTTGAATGAGGGGCCCACCAAAATTAGATCGTCGGCAACGTCAACAACTCGCCGGTGAGGACGGGATGGGGGGGAGGGGATGGTGTGCCGGCGTCGCCGGTCCTCGACAGGGGTGGGGACTAACCCCACACCCTCTAGCCTTAGTTTATTAGTGGATATTAGTGGACCCACATTCTATTAAACTTATATAATTCAGACGAGTCTGGATCAATATTATTCGCGGATCAAGATTATTCGGACCAAGTACCTAAGGTCATTTGAATGAATTTGGTGTTCGACTCTGTAATGAATCAAGAAGTTTGAGTTTGGTTCGTCAATCATAGATCTACTTTGATCATATTTTCGAAGATAAAAGCAAAGTGTCATTTGTTTGTTTGTTGCGTGGATCCAATTTTGGATGAATCGGCAAACAACACTTAATCACGTGTCAAGGCTGTCTAGTGTATTTGATAATCACGAACCCAGATTTATTGTTATGAAGGATTCAGATTCTTTCAAACGGATCTAGAAATCTTGTTCATCCACTATTTATTGATTTGTTCATCCGCTATTCACACGGATCAAAATATTAGTGGATCTTGTTGTCCATCCGCTTGAAGTTAGTCCATAAGCTGTTATTGTTCATCCGCTGAAATCATTGCCGATTCGCTCGAGACTGTTATCAAGTTCACTCATACATTTGCATGATTTTTTTTGGGTAAAAGGGTATACCCCGGTGATTGTATTACTATCCAAAAACCAAAACAAAACAAGTAGACTGGCAGAATACCAATCTAGTTCAATAGTGTGACATGCCACACTAAAGTCAACAAGCAAAAACAGCTAAACAACAAACCAACCAAAAACCTAACAACTATACATCACAGAAAATAGCTATCAGGTTTGGGTGTTATCAATGTCATCCAAGGATGATATCTTCCATATCTTCAAAAGATTTGTAACCCGTTGATTCATCTTGAACTTGAAAGAGTGTAATTTTAACCGAATTGTCTCCACTATCTGCTCTTCAAGCTTCTCCGTAGGTCGCAACTGATTGTTGAAAAATCTCGCGTTTCTTTCCTGCCAGACAAAATAAGCCATCGCCGCAAGCACAAGTTTACGAATAACCCAAATGAGTCGTTTAGATTTAGCATGGGGGAGCACCCACGCCACGACATCCTCCCACTTTCCTTCAATTAGATTCATATCCATCTTCATACGGATTGAAACCCAAATCTGATTCGAGTATGGAGACTCGAAAAATAAATGTTCATGAGTTTCCAAACCTCGATTACACAGAAGACAACACATCATATTCGCATTACCCTTTACATGATACCATTGTTGGATTCTATCTTGAGTAACCAACTCCTTTTGCAAATCAGCCAAGCTAGAAATGAGTGTCTTGGAATATTAAACGAGGACCACACCATGTTATACCAATCTACCTGTTGACCTGTTCTTCGAAGGGAATCCCAAGCCAACTTTGTAGAAAACAGATCCATAGAATTATCCTGTTTCTTCCATAAAATGGTATCTACTTTATGTGGGACTATTGTAATCGGATTGAGCTGAAAAAGAATTGGAAACATATCCCACCAAGCATCCGGCCATATCCATCTATTATCATTAACTACATCCGCCACTTTAGAGTAAATAGATAACCCCTCACGGTTCATCTGTCTAGGGATAATATAATTACTTAAAGGGCATTGTTCACTCCAGTTATCGAACCATAAAAAGGTGTGCTCACCATTGCCTATCTTCGACACAAAAAAATTTCTGACTATCGGACACATTTGAAGCAGCTTCCTCCAGCTCCAACATGTGTTATTTCGAATCGGGATATCCCATAAGCTCCTTTCACGTAAATGGTACGAGTACACCCAATCGACCCATAACGATTTTCTAAGGGAGAGGATGCTATAAATATGAAATGCCATTAAAGCTTTATTAACATCAACAATCCGCGGAATTCCCAACCCACCTTCTTCTTTTGGTAAGCAAACATTATTCCATGACACTTTGGCTTTCCCTTTAACAATATTGCCTTGACACCATAAGAAACTCCTTAATTTTTGTTCAAGTTGTTTGACAATACTAACCGGCAAAATGAAAACCGAAGCCCAATAGACATAAAAGGCTGATAACACTGATATAATCAGTTGAAGTCTACCCGCGAAAGATAACGTTTTGGTTTTCCAATCAGTAATTCTGTTTTCCATTTTCTCCACCAACACCTTGCAATCCGAGTGAACTAATCTAGATACAATTAGAGGAACCCCAAGATACCTTATCGGCAAAGTTCCTTCATCAAAAGGCATAATAGAATGAATAGCGCACTTAACTTGATTAGGAACATTACAGAAAAAGGTCGTACTCTTTGTAAGACTAGGAACCAAACCCGACATATCCTTAAACCCATTAAGAGCATCCATAATAATCTTTACAGAATCAGCTTCACCTCTCGAAAAGAGAAAAAGATCATCTGCAAAACACAAGTTAACAATCTGCTGCTTCTCACACCCTTTATGAAATCTGAATAAAGACTCAGGGGACGTTGAACGCTGGAGCATCGATGTTAGAACTTCCATTACTAGAGTAAAAAGGTAGGGAGACATCGGATCTCCTTGTCTTAAACCCCTCTTACCTTTAAAATATCCAAAGATGTTACCATTCACACTAACCGAGAAAGACGATGAAGTGATACAATTCATAATCCAGTCAATCATAATCTGATGGAACCCATACCCCTTCAAGATTTCCCCAAGAAAGTCCCATTCCACTGTATCATATGCTTTTTGGATGTCTACTTTAAAAGCACATCTAGGGGATCCGATATTTCTATGGTAATTATGCATAAGCTCTTGAACAAGAAGAATATTATCAGATATTCATCTACCAGGGACAAAAGCAGATTGATTCAAACTAACCACCTTATCAAGGCCCTCTAAAATTCTAATAGATAGAATTTTTGTAATGCATTTATAAATAACATTGCAACATGATATTGGGTAATAATCAGTAACCCGACACGGAGTAGTCAACTTAGGAATAAGGGCAATAATAGTATGATTAACCTCTTGAAGCATGCGTTTTGAAGTGAAGAAATCTTTAATAGCGGCACACACGTCATCACCCACAATCGTCCAAGCCTTTTTAAAAAACGCCGAGGAATACCCATCGGGCCCCGGGGCCTTGTTGTCATCGATCGAGAACATGGTTGACTTAATTTCATCCCTAGATACCTCACGGACCATATGAGCTGCCACTTGAGCCTTTAACACATTAGGGAACAAATCAGGAGTAGGAAGACGAGGCACCTGACCCTTCTTACCAAGGAACTCAGTAAAATAGTTGACAAATGCTGTAGGAACATCATTCCCCTCGTACAGATTCCATTCAACATCTCTAATAATATCCACATGACTACGATGGTTTCTGCATTTAATAGAGTTATGAAAATACGTTGAATTAGTGTCCCCCACCCTAAGCCACTCCACCTTAGCCTTTTGTTTCAAGAACCGTTCCTCGTCAAGCAAAGCTTCTTGATACTCCGCAAGGGCTACCGATTCTCTTTGTCTAAGCTCCCCATCAGCCGGGTTTTGATCAATCTTTTTTTGCACCTCATCCAAAACATCCCTTAAAGATTTGACTTTATCATGCAAATTACCTTGTTTGTAAAGGAAGCTTCGAATAGGGTGTTTCAAGGCTTTCAGTTTTTTTACCACTTTAAACATAGGCACCCCTTCAATATGCTTCGTCCATTCAGCCGTGACCATTTCCCCAAACTCCTTCTTGTACACAATAAAACTCGGAAACTTAAAAGGCCTTGGTTTACTCGCTTTCGTACCGGGAATCTTAAGAAGGCATGGCGTGTGATCTGAGATCCTGAACGGATGGAAAACAGCACAAGCACTCGGAAAATCATTCGTAAAGTTTACATTAGCCATAACACGATCAATTTTCATTAGGATACCCACTCCCTTTTTTGGCTTTTGATTCCATGTAAAATGAAGTCCCGAACTATTGACATCAAACATTTCAAGATTTTGCACACACTCCTTGAAGTCTCGCATTCCAATCGTAATATTCGAAGAGCCCATAGCCGTATCTTCAAGGAACAAAGAGGAGTTAAAATCCCCCATGAGAACCCACGGCTTGTCCTTAACAAAAAGTTTATGTAAACATAGAGTTTCCCATAGCTTCCGACGCTCCATGTAATAATTATCCGCATATACAAAGGAACAAAACATAGCTTTATTAACGCCTTTGAAAACGAGCTGAGCATGCATAACTTGAGGAGTTGTGGAAAGAACCATAACATCTACAAAATCCGCATTCCAGCCTAAAAGTATTCGAGTGCCTTTAGAGCAGATATTACCATTAGAAGACAATTTCCATGATCGACAAATTCTTTGACAAACTATCCAAAGATTAGACACATTGACATGCGATTCCAAAATAGCACACACCTGAATATTATTTGTATTAATCACATTACGAACCTCCATTTGTTTCAGGGGTCGGTTCAAACCCCTTACGTTCCAGCAAGCAATACTATCCATTAAGCACTTTTTCAGCAGGAGTGCTTGCCCCTGAATTTTTATTTCCAGCTTGCATAAAATCTGATGTTTCATTAATCTCTATCACTTCTTCAGAATCCGTCTCTTCACCTACTGTCGTGTCTCCAGTTGAACCAAGACATCCAAACGCATTATCTAGCTTGATACTACTCGACGGTTTCGAAGTAAAACGCATATCTGAGGAAGGCTTGTAAATTCTCGATGACTCTAACCCAGAGGAACTTGGCCGAGAAATCGGTTCATTAATAACCAGGTTCCCTGTTTTCTTAATAGGCCTATACTCAAACTTTGGCTTCTCTTTAATAACAACCCCTTTCCTAGCTGCTTTTTTCTTGGTTACATCCGTGAATCCATCCCCATCCACCTGTTCCTTACCCTTATTTTTATCATTAGAATCAACCTTAATTTCCTTCGGGCAGTTCTCCTTTATATGACCAAACACACAACACGTTGTGCATCTAGGGGGAGACCATTCATATTCAAATTTAACAGAGCTTAGTAAGAAACCACTTCCTTCAACATTAGGAATAGCAACCGACACTGTCTTATCTAGATCCTTTGCAGCATCCACTTCTATCACCGCTCGAGCATAACTACTGCGACCCCAAGACTCCAAACACATATTAGACGTCTCATTATCTAAAAACTTTGGTGACCCTATCTTAGAAGCGATTAGACTAAGGCCATCTTCTGTATACGCAGCAAGAGGAACATCATGCAATTTCACCCACACCGGTACCTTTTTAAATTCCTCTTTTTTTATCTCCGTTTCAGAAGACCAAGGTTTCAAGAATATAGGGATATTACGAATAAGCCATGGACCTTCATGCAAAACCTGGTTCATCCCTTCTCTAGTATCGAATTTAAAAAAGAAAAAGCCTTTAGCATTCATCATACTCTTCTAAAGGCCATATTTTTTCCAACGATTCTTAACAAAGTACTCTACCACTGGAAAGGCTAATCTTTTACCCAGAAAATAACCGAACAAGACATTACTATACTTCTTTTGAACCTTCTTGACCGATTCCAAAGGGATTGTGACATCCGCACTACCATGTTTCTCAGTGTTCTCAAGAAAACGAAAATTTACTTTATTAGTTTTCGCTCCACCTTTAAATTTTTTAGCAAAAGAAATATTTCCTGTTGTTTTGTCATTCATCGAGCTTGTAGCATCCTCTTTGAAAGGAGATGATTCCGAATTAAGGTTTGCATGAAACAGATTCCCACACCCCCCTTGAAACTCCACTGGCTTAGAGATAGCGGCCAAACCATCAATGACAGACACAGAATTCGTAGCATAGACCCCCCTCCTCAGCATCAACGGATTACCTTCAATGTTTGTTACTCGCAGCCCAATCCCACGAACTGGAGCTGTTCCCGGAGTTTCTACAGCCCCCTCATTCAACGTCCCTGATTGAGTATTGTGCAAATCATCCAGTTTAGGGTAAACGTCCCCACCGGAATCTTGGATGTCAACCACTCCCGAAGCTAAACCCTGAACTGAAGAAGATGAGAACGACGGCTTGTAACGACCTGCATGCACATCCCCCTCCGATTTCTTACGTTCATCCATGCTAGAAATAACACCTCTCTCAAAAAACAAATCAACAACAAATCATGCAAGAAGACCTAATTACCAGACGGACAAAGAACAGACAAGCAAAAACCCTAATCTAGCAAAACCCTAATCTGTGACAACCCTCAAAATCCCATGTATTCCGTACAATTTATTAATGATAATTAAAGTGCTTGACAACTGTGTGGAATTACTTAACTGCTCTCTGATTACTGTGTTATACTTACATGTACTTGTAACATGCTAATAGTATATAGAAAAGTTACTAAATAGCCCGGTACGCCTTCCTGAGTGTTAAAAATTTAAAACGTTGCAAAGATATATATGTAGGACACCTTACGAATTAATTAAGCACTTTAACGGAACAGTATCGAACCGAACAACCGGAATTTACCCGGAACATAAAAATATTGACATGACATTGTTTTTCTTTTTTTTTCTTTTTTTAAGCCAGTTAGGGTCCCCGAATACCCTAACACCCGTTATATTTAATAACACACTAGTAAACTATTTAATCTCTAAAATCTACAAAAACAATTTAGTACAATGGGGCTCTGGGCGATTTTGGAGACTTCGTGAAAACCTAGAAGATTAAAGCTGTTCCTGGTATTGATCGATCTTAATTAGCATCTAAGGGTTTTTCATCCTTTAGACGTTAAACATTTGTAATCAGGTCAGAGATTTCGCTTTCTAGGGTTCCGTTTTTTCTTGTTTCGTTTTGATTTCTAATTGAAGACGGATCATCTGCGGAGTGGTTGCTTGTAAACGACTAGGGTTTCGGCAGCCTGCATAATTTATCGCTGATTAAGTTTAGTCGGCTGATTGTTTAGGGTTGATGAATTGCAGAGGATTGCTGATTAAGTTTAGTCGGCTGATTTTAGGGTTGCTGGTTAAGTTTAGTCGGCTGATTCTAGTTAGGGTTCCAGCAACATCCATTCGTTCGTTGATTGTTTTTGTTTACTGATTATTCAGCAACATCTCGTTAGGGTTCCAGCAATATATCGTTATGGATGGCCAAGATGCTGAAAATTCTAATGTGTTTGTGACAAAGATTAAGAACATTGATGGTAAACCTTTTGAGCCTAGACAAATATCACTTATGCCGTCTAGGGTTGCTGAATTGCCGAATAAGAAGGTATGTTTTATGATGCCGCTAAATGATTCTGAGCATGTTATTGGCAGCTCTGATTCTCCTAATCAGATTTATGCGAAGGTGTTTGACAAACGAAAGGTAGCATTTGTGCTACCGTTGAAGGATGTTAGTCCTCCTCGTGTTCAAGATCAGATACAAGATGATAATGCTCATGTCCAATCTTATGCGGATGCGGTCCTAAATGAACAGGTCGAGCAGGGGGATATTAAGCGTGGTAGTGATTTAATTCAGAAACAGAATGATGATAAATTTGCTAGGAAGGCCAATGATGCGGTTAAACAAGCTCCTAAAGTCAAGTTTCGGTCTCTAAACTCAGATGTCTCAATGGATGGAGTGGATGTAGTGCTTCCGATTGATTCTGTTCGCCAGGTTAACAACAGGTTAGCTAACACTCTTTATGGTTATTTTCTGGGGGATAGAATTGCGTATCCTGTAGTTGAACACTTTGTGAGAACAAATTGGAAGAAACATGGTCTTCAGAAAACTATGATGAATTCGAATGGGTTCTTTTTCTTCAAGTTTGAAGACAGAAAGGGTATGGATGTTGTTCTTGAAGGGGGTCCCTGGATGATCCGTAATAAACCTATGTTTCTCAACATTTGGTCACCTACAAACACTCTGAAAAAAGAAGAAGTTAAAAAGGTTGCAGTTTGGGTTAAATTGCATGATGTCCCTCTAGTGGCATATTCTGATGATGGTTTAAGCATGCTGGCTTCAAAAATTGGGAATCCTGTGCGTCTTGATTCGTATACTATTGATATGTGTAATGAGGCTTGGGGAAGGAGCAGCTATGCTAGGGCTCTCATTGAAATATCGGCTGATCAGGATTTGAAAGAGACTCTTACCATGGCTATTCCTGAATTGGATGGGAATAAATATGTTACTGAGACTATTAGGGTGGAGTATGAATGGGAACCCCCGAGATGTGCCCATTGCTGTGTTTTTGGGCATGTTTATGAGGAGTGTCCTAAAGGCATTCGATCGACAGTGAAACCTCCTACAAACAATCAGAAAGTAGATGAGGATGGTTATACGGAAGTTAAGAAAAAGAAGAATGTAAAGAAGAGCGGTTTTCAAGTTAACAATCAAAAGCCCAAAATTGAATATAGACCTGTGGATAAGAAGAAAAAGGCAGTGACTAGCTCGTCCAAGGTTCAAACACACAATTCTTTTAGTGCTCTTGGGTTTGTTGGGGGGGGGGGGGGGGACGGGGGTTCCTTCCAAGGGAGATCTAAAGGGGGTCATGAGCTAAATGCGGAGTCTGACGATGATGAGGTAGAGAATGTATATGATGAAACGAAGGAGTTTATGACATCGGGTACACATCATACGTCTTCCAGTACAGGGGCAAGCACATCTCACATAAAGGTGTCCAATGGATAGGTGGCTTCTGTTTCATGCGAAGGGGCTGCCGATTGGTAGCAATTTCATTTTTGATGATGGTGGTTGACGTCGTTTGTTTGTTTTTTCATTTGTCTACTAGTTAGTCATTATCATGATTGTAGTAGGCTAGATTGAGGTGGTAACTTGTTTTGTTTTGTTTTTTTGTTTACTTATACAGGGCATGTCCTGTATATGAACTAGTGGGGAACTCATCCTCACTACTTGTTCTTATTTGGCGGTTGTCTATAATAGAATCACCGGGGTAACCCTTTACCCAAAAAAAAACTATTTAATCTCCTAATTAAATAAACTAGTGCCTAACTATTTAGTTAAAATCCAACTAAAAACCAACCCCTCATAACCGATCGGATTTTCCCTAGGGAACACACACCATCCACTTTGATTATTTTAATTACCATTGCTCCATATCTAACCTACATATTATCTTGTAGTTAAAATAGTTGGTTGGATATTATAAGAATGTACAAGAAGATCACCATCATTTTCATGCAAAACACTTAACAAAATTTCAATTCTCTTTCCCTCCTTTGATACCGACGGCCGAACACAACCATCATCATCCACTCACCTTCCAACTTTGATCAAGCCATTTTATATACTCACAAGTGTGTTAGAGTTAATACGAGGAGGCTCGGTGCATACGGAATCGCAAGGACCTCACCACAACGCTATTAACCACCCTTTTTTTCGTCTAGTTTCTTCCCTAGCCTTGTGCTAGTTGTAAGTGCTTCTAAACACCTTCTTGATCTTGTCTAAAGTGGTTAATAAGAGATTTGTCGGATAAAAGTCATGAACATATAAGATCAAAGTTTAAAGTCTACTAAAAATGATGAACATGGTGGTTAATGAGCAAATATTAGTGTAAAACTCTTGGATCTTATTTTGTTATGATTCTTGGTTGATTATCTGATGTGTTGCTGGTTAATATTGATGTTGTTACGATCACTAATCATGCTAATGGAATCAATCGAACGCGTCTTAGAAGATTAAAGAATGAAAACAGAATCTGTCCAAGTTTTACAGCCAACTGAAGTTGGCTGTAAACAGGTCATAAACTCTACAAAAAACTGATATTTTGAGTCTAAAATGTGTTATTATGAAATACGGTTCTAATGGCACCGGAATCGTAATTTATGGACTTCGTTTACTATTTTTAAAGCGTAATTTCGTAACAGCAGCTAGAGCTGCATTTTTCTGCTAAAAATATGTGTTTTGTTTTCTATCATAACTTGGGTTCGGTGTAGAGTTGGATCATGAAACTTGTACTTTAGATGACCACCGATGTATTTGTAATTACCCCACTGGAATTTCATAAATCGGACGCTCGATGAATTTTAAATAAATTATCCCGTGGACTGTGGTCAGAAAAATATGAATCTGAGTTCAGTCCGGAAAATTAATTTTTATAAAATATTGGTAATGAACCGGACCCCGATATTTTTACACAATAAAATTTGGAACGTTTAAGACATTCTGTAAAAATTTGGGAATTTTTGGAATAAGTTAACTATTTTATTAAAATGTCCGAAAACAGCCCGGTTTTGAATATTTATGCTGAAATGACATAAGCTGTAATTTGCGTGTCTAAATGTCGAGTATGCTATCTGTAAATGATCCAACATGTTATTTGTGTTATGTGCATTATCGTATGTTTGTTTATGAGTGGGGAATGGATGGGAAACTTATATGGGCATAAACCGTCAAAGTGATGCATGTTGTGTGTTAGCTACGTATAGGAACTTTGTGCTCTAATTGAAAACCACTAAATGACTAACTGGTAATCATATTAGGACGTGATTGACCGACCTTGACTGATAGCTATATTTGAGAATCTAACCGAGCAAACCGAGGTGAGTTCACACACTTTCTAAGGCATGGGATTCCCGGTGGTTTGGGAATGGGTTAAAGAATTTAAAACTAAATCTACATATCCTCCTTGGGTAGGATATGTACGACCATCCTCCATAGATAGGATGCCATTATTAATCCTACGAATTCTCCTGGTGCAGAATACGTACGTTCGTCCTCCTGGTGCAGGACAACAACCTTAAAACTAGCTAGACAAAACTCTATCATGAAGTCCCTCAATTTATATCGACTTAATCGCTGAGGCCAATGGCGAGCGGGTCATTAGTTAATAGCGCTATTAGGTTTAACATACCTCACACCGTGCCGTTCGGACGGGCGTGTACTAATGGACTATGGCAAACTGTCAGTGATGATAGACACTGATGTAGGGCACAACTATTGTTCGTAGTAGTCGATATCATACCGTCTAGTAGTTCACACGGGGAAAGCCCCCACTGATTATGGTTATGGATTGGGTAATGAAAAAAGGAACTGGTTAAACATACTTTCAACTACGGGGTAACCCCCACGGCAATTAAGCCAACGAAAGTCAAACCACGTTTTTCAGAAACAACTTAAAACTAAACAACCAAATGTGAACTCACTCAACTTTGTTGTTGACTTGTTGTTACATGCCTTACAGGTCGCTAAAAACTTGGAGTTTGCATGAGGAAGGAGTCGTTGTGGTGTGCGGACTGTTATGTTCCGTGCTTACTATTTAAATCCTTATGAACTTATTAAACTTGCATTTTGAACTTTGACTTATAAACTATGGACTTATGCTTTTGGATATACCTTTATGCTTCCGCTGTTTAAACTAAACATGGTTAACTAGCTTTGGTCACCAATCGTATTGTGGTTGGTCTTATTTACTTAATTACGATGTTCAATATGATTGGTGGCTCGATCCTGGTCACGTCACGCCTCCAAGCGGTGATACTCCGCATGGTGGATTTTGGGGGTGTGACAGATTGGTATCAGAGCCATTGGTTATAGTGAACTTGGTTTTAAAAAGGGGAAACGTTTTGATAAAACCAGACTATAACCTGTACAGTGCTCAACAATCCACAACGATGCTTCGCTCCACGTGCAAGACTCGACACCATAAGTGGTATGATTTATGTTATATTGTCGGTTAGATAGTTCTCACTGTGCATTAGATAATGTGATAATTGCTATTTGAACCTTGTGTGCTTACGCTCTACTATCGTCCCACACTTACGCACCTTCGCGACACTTTTCTCACCTACGTTGCTTCGTCATGAAGATCATGAGCGGACGCGGAGGACGTATCAACCTCACTCAAGCCCAGTTGACGGCTTTGATCAACGAACGAGTCGCTGAGGCACTCGCAGCTAACCCAACAGGAGGTATAACCTGCTATACCAACTCACCTTAGGACGTTTAGATCCTACCTTCACAAACCAACCCTCGTGCTTAACCTTGTCTATTATTCTCACACAACAGGTCAACATGCTCAACCTCCTGTGTGCACATTCAAAACGTTCATGGACTGCCGACCTACTACTTTCAGTGGCACCGAAGGAGCAGTAGGCCTTCTTCACTGGTTTGAAAAGCTTGAGTCAGTTTTCGAGATGTGCGAATGCCCCGAAGACCGTAGGGTGAAATATGCTACTAGAACACTTGAAGGAGCTGCGTTAACCTGGTGGAAGGAACATGTTCAACTACTAGGACTGACAGTTGCTAATGCCACACCCTGGAATGGTTTCAAAGAGCTGATCAAGGAGGAGTACTGTAGTCGGGATGACATCCACAAGCTAGAGGTGGAATTTTACAACCTGAAGATGACGGGGTCTGAGATTGAGGCGTATACTAAGAGGTCAAACAAGCTGGCCATCCTGTGTCCATCTATGGTGGACCCTCCCATCAAACGTATTGAGCTGTACCTCAAGGGCCTTGTACCAGAGATTCAAAGTCATGTAACTTCAGCCAACCTGGGTACCATTCAGCAAATTATCAAGTTGGCTCATCGTCTCACCGACCAGGCGGTGGAGCAAAACAGGCTACCCAAACGTATCAGTGCCACAACTACTTCTGATGCACCTACCGACAACAAGCGAAAATGGGATGGGAACTCCGGAAAGGGTTCTACTTCAGTTCAGTCTCAGCAGCGAAAGACTGATGACTACCAGAGTCCTGGTCAGCAATCTTCTGGTAATCAAGGACAGGGTGGATACCGAGGAAACCACCCCAAGTGCAACCAGTGCAACAAGCATCACAGCGGGCAGTGCAACAAAGGTCGATGTTAGAGATGTCACAAGCTGGGCCATGAAGCTAGGGATTGCAGGAGCCCGCGTCCTGCAAATCAGAATCACCAACAACAACAAGCTCCACAGAACCACCATTAGCAGCAACAGCAGGGCAATAAAGGATGCTTTCAGTGTGGCGCTGAAGGCCACTTTAAGAAGAACTGTCCTCAGCTGAACCAGAACCAGAACCACAACATCCAAGGAAATGGGAACCACAATGGGAACAACAATGGAGGCAACAATGGAGGCAACAACGGGGGTAACAACAATGGTAATGGGGCAAGGGGTCGTGTTTTCGTGCTAGGTCAGGGTGATGCAAGGAACGATCCCAACGTTGTGATGGGTAAGTTTCTTCTGGATGACTTCTTTGTTACTGTTTTATTCGATTCAGGTGCCGATACTAGTTATGTGTCCCTAAAAGTTAGCCAAATGCTTAAGCGCACTCCAACGCTTTTGAACACCAAACACATGGTAGAACTAGCAAACGGTAAAAGTATTGAAGCCACACACGTAGTTAAAGGTTGTAACCTTGTCTTAGCTGGTCAGACTTTCTCTATCGATCTTATTCCTATCACACTGGGTAGTTTCGACGTCTTTATTGGGATGGATTGGCTATCCCATCATCAAGCAGAGATTGCTTGCAAGGAGAAAATCCTCCGCATTCCTTGTTCTGGTGAAGAACCTCTCATGATTCAGGGTGACAAGAGTGGTGCTGTCGTAGGCATTATCTCTTTCCTTAAGGCCCAGAAGTGTTTGCGAAAGGGCCACACTGCCATTCTAGCGCTCGTTACTGACACATCAACATAAGAGAAGAGAATTGAAGACATCCCTATTGTGCGCGATTTTCTTTTTTTGGGTAAAGGGTTACCCCGGTGATTCTATATATTCACAAACCAAACAAAACAAGTAGTGTAGATAGTCTACACTTGTTCAATCACAGGACATGCCCCATGAAAGTAAACAATTAGACAAAACAAGAAAACTACCAACAGGGAACAAAAACAACTAGACTACCCTCTAGGAAAAACAAGACAAACTACCAAAACTACTTAATCAGCCACCACCATCCTGGATTTCAGACCCATAAATTTCCCATTCGCCTAGAAGCCTTCTCACATTTGCACAATCCTTCAGCTTCGCCCCCATTAGCTTGTATTGGACCTGTTGGAAAATAAGTTCACTTATAGTCTCAGGAGGTCTCAACTGGTTCTTGAATAATCTCGCATTACGTTCTTGCCAAATGAAATAAGCACTGGCCGCTACTAATAACCTTGCAACATAATTGAGCGCTGATTTGGATTTGGACCGCACTAGAAGCCAGTCAACAATATCCTCCCACTTCGCTTGAACCGATTCCATTCCCACTTTATGCCTAACCATATACCAAACTTGAGTAGAAAACTTACACTCAAAAACAGGTGATTATGAGAGTCATGATTGGCATAGCATAACAGACAGCACATCATGTTCATATTCTTCCTACGCGAGAAGTCCCAATTCAATATCTTATCCTGAGTAAGTAACTTGCGCCTCATAACACAACCCTAATTCTCTCTCTAGCTATGGCGACTTTCTCCTTCTTGAAACCCTAGGTTCTTCAGCGTGATTCTTCAAGATCAGATCAGAGATTAGAGGTTTCTAACATCTATTTCCCAATCTGGTTTGCGGATTCTTTGTTTGTCGGCTAGGGTTTTTATTTTAATCGCCGCCGTCACTTCATATTCGAGCATATTGGATTGGTTTGCTGGTCAATCCGCCTTGATTTATCAGTTTGTTGTCCGATGTGAAAGAATCATGGGTTAGGGCATTCGCTAGCTTAGGGTTTGGATTTTTTCTTTTTGATTTGTTGTCTTCTGGTTCGTGTGGTTTCTTGGGGTTTGCTTCATCTTTTTCGGTAGGGTTTTAGAGAGTTGTTTGCTTTGGAATGGATGATCGATTTAAATCTGGTGGAAGGTCGCCTTTCACGTTTCAACAGATTGCTGATCGGATTCTG
The DNA here is from genome assembly GCA_030545235.1 of Helianthus tuberosus. Lineage (NCBI taxonomy): Eukaryota > Viridiplantae > Streptophyta > Magnoliopsida > Asterales > Asteraceae > Helianthus > Helianthus tuberosus. The sequence goes on from CM060360.1 coordinate 104,768,995, forward strand.
GATGTTAATGGTAATTCGGTGCAGCCAAAACGTGGTATAAACATCATTGATGAACTCACAAAGGTCACTTTACTGGTTCAATTGAATAATCTGGATTCATCAACAACCGAGGAATTGGCAAAGAATTCGGGTCCTACCATGGCTGAAAACCTACGGCCAGGGTCTAGGGTTTATGATACGGATAGGATCGTTCAGTCTAGCAGTAATTATGCGCCAAATTCTGATTTTCATGTTGCTGAAATGGCTGGATTAGGGAACATAAAATCGTCCGGGATGACGGAACCGTTAGAGTCCTATGCTGATTCGGTTGCAGCAACCAAGATCAAGACAGTTAACTTCAGAACTCTTGCAAGTCCGGTCGTGCAAGATGGTTGTGACGTGGTCCTCCCCCGGGAATCAGTCAAACTAGTTCAAGACAGGTTAGCAAATATATTGTATGGGTATTTTTTGGGGGATCGGGTGGCTTATCCGGTTGTTGAGTACTTTGCGAGAAACAATTGGAAGAAATTTGGATTACAAAAGTCTATGATGAATGCAAACGGGTTTTTCTTTTTCAAATTTGCGGATAAAGATGGTATGATGAATGTTCTTAAAGAAGGACCTTGGATCATTCGTTCCCAACCTCTCTTCCTTAGTGTATGGTCGCCTACTTCAAGACTAGTGAAGAAGGATGTCAAAAAGATACAAATTTGGGTCAAAATCCATGATGTTCCTATAGCAGCCTATACGGAAGATGGCTTGAGTATGATTGCTACGGCTATTGGAGAGCCAAAATTGTTAGATTCGTACACCACAACTATGTGTACGGATGCTTGGGGAAGGAGTAGCTATGCTAGAGCTTTGATAGAAGTTTCAGCTGAGAATGATTTTAAAGAGGAAATAGTTATAGCGGTGCCTGAGCTAGAAGGTGAGGGTTTCATCAAAGTAAAGATGGTAGTGGAATATGAATGGAGTCCTTATAGATGTGCCCACTGTAAGGTCTTTGGACATGATGATGAGACCTGCCCGAATCAGCCTAGGAAGTGTCCTAAGGAAGTGCCTAAACCTCAGAAACAAAATGGTGGGAAACATCCGCGTGGTCCGGTGATGACTCCAGTTGTGGACAAAGAGGGTTTTAAGGATGTGGATCGCAAGAAAGCGGATAGGAAAGCAGGGTTTCCTCTTAATAAGCAGAAGCAGAAATTTGAATATCGGCCGATTGGAACTAAGCCTCATGGTGGGGTTTCCACCTCGGGTCCGCCATCTACGGTCAAAACGCATAATCCTTTTGATGTATTATCGGATAAGAGTAAGAATGTGGGTAAAACTGGTGAAGTTCAACATGACCAGCAGGACTCGAATGATGAGGAGGTTATTGGAAGCTATAATGAAACTAATGAATTTATGACTTCCGGGTTATCGAAGGCAGGGGCAAGCACCTCGTCCACGAGCTTCTCCAATGGATAGAGTGTTGTTGGTTCGTGTCAAAGGGCTGCTGGTCTGTGGCAGTTTTGTTTTTGATGATGGAGGATGATCTCTAGTTCTGTTTTGTTTTGTCTTGTCTACTAGATAGGTTTTCCATTATGTGTAGTAGACTAGGTTATGTGGTGTCATAGGTATTGTGGTTTTGTTTTTGCTTGGCTTACATATATGGGGCATGTCCTGTATATGAACTAGTGTGGAACTCATCCTCACTACTTGTACTTATTTGGGATTGTTTTGATAGAATCACCAGGGTAACCCTTTACCCAAAAAAAAAAAAAAACTTGCGCCTCATAATAAGCCACATTAAGAAAGCATGACGAGGGATACATTGTGCGAACCAAACAATAGGACACCAATCTACCTCCGGCTCACGGTTTCTAACTGAGTCCCACGCACAAGCCGAAGAAAAATCATGGAGGTGATCCCCTTGACGCCACAAAAGTCTATCTTCCTTATTCGGATCAAAAGTCAACTGATTAAGTTGGATAAGAACCGGAAAAGTATCTCTCCACGCGACCGGCCAGTTCCAATTAAAGTCCGAATAAATGTCAGAAAATTTGGAGTCCATATTAAAACCAGCGTTAGCAATAATTCTAGGCGAAATGATCTGATTTAGCGGACCTAAATCACTCCATGTATCGAACCAAGCTGAAGTGTTCGAACCGTTCCCAACATCGGTCCAAACGAACCTCCTCATATCCTGCCGAATCTGAAGAATCTTCCTCCACGACCAGCAACAAGAAGCAGGAACATTACAAGCCCAAAAATTTTTACCTCTCAACCTGTAAGAATGAACCCATTCAACCCACAAAGAGTTGCGCCTAGAAAGAATACTCCAGATATGCGACGACATAAGAGCTTTATTAACATCACCAATACGTCGAATACCTAACCCACCCTCATATTTAGGAACACAGACCGCTTTCCAGGATACTTTTGCCCGGCCCTTTTGAAAAGCACTATCTTGGGACCATAAAAAATTTCGCATCATCGCTTCCAAATTAAGAGTCACCCGAGTAGGCAGAATAAACACCGAAGACCAGTAAACATGCAGAGATGACAAGACTGATATAATAAGTTGCAACCTTCCCGCAAAAGATAGTAATTTATTTTGCCAGTGCATGATACGCTTCTCAAACTTCTCCACCAACACATCACAATCTTTATAAAGTAAACGAGTAGATATAAGAGGCACACCCAGATATCTAACCGGCAAACTACCCTCCACAAAAGGCATGATATTCAAAATAGCCGTTTTGACAAACGAAGGCACATTAGAGAAAAAGACTGTACTTTTATGAACACTAGGCAGCAAACCTGACATCTTCGTAAAAGAATTGAGAGAGTTCATAATGCACCTGGCCGAAGCGATCTCACCCTTAGAGAAAATAAACAAGTCGCCCGCAAATCAAAGGTTGATAATCTGTTGGCGATCACACTTATTGTGAAATTTAAACGACGAATCAATCCTAACCGTGTGCTGTAAAATGGCCGTAAGAATCTCCATAACTAGAGTGAATAGATACGGCGAAATAGGATCACCTTGTCTTAAACCCCGATTACCCTTGAAAAATCCGTGAACATCACCATTAATACACACTGAAAACGTGGTCGTAGAAACACAAACCATGATCCAGTGAACCATGCTAGAATGAAACCCGAAACCGATCAAAATACTCCTTAGAAAACTCCAATCAACAGTGTCATAAGCCTTCTGAATGTCAACTTTGAACGCACATTTAGGAGGACCAATATTTCTATGGTAATTATGCATTAACTCTTGTGTTAACAAAATATTATCCGAAATTTTCCTTCCCGGGACAAACGCTGATTGGTTGACACTAACAATGTCATTCAACGCCACTTTAATTCTTTCAGCAACAATCTTACTAATGCATTTATACAAAACATTGCAACAGGCAATAGGATGATAGTCCGTAACCACAGACGGGGAAGTAATCATAGGAATAAGAACAATAAGCGTATGATTTAATTCCCGAAGCAGTTTACCTGTGGCGAAAAAATCAATAACCGCTTTTGAAACATCATTACCGAGAATCGGCCAGGCACTCTTAAAAAAACCTGCGGTAAACCCATCTGGACCTGGAGCTTTATCCGACCCAATCGAAAACATCGCTTTCTTAACCTCTTCCGCTGTAACTGGCCGAACCATATGATCAGCAACATCCCTATCCAAAGTTTTAGTAAATAACTCAGGAGACGGACTAAGTGAAGTAACACCCGGGCATCCCAAAAAATTCTCATAATGATCAACAAACGCTTTCTGAACCGTATCATTTTCATAAACATTCCCACTAGCATCCCGAATAACATTAATACGGCTATAATGAGTTCTATTTTTAAGGGACGAATGGAAAAAAGCCGTATTCATATCGCCTGCCGCTAACCAGTCTACCTTGGATTTCTGCTTCAAAAAACGCTCTTCATCAAGTAAAGCAACCTGAAACTCACTTCGGATAGTGGCTTCCTCCTTCCGAAAAGTTTCACACGACGGGTCACTATCAATGTCTCGCTGAATCCTATCAAGTTTATCTCGTAAGTCTTGAACTCTTTTATGTAAGTTCCCTTGCTGAAAAAGTAAGACTCGAAGAGGGGATTTAAGAAGCCAAAGCTTCTTAACAACCGAAAACTGATGGAGACCACTAATACTTGTACCCCAAACTTTTTTCACAATCGGTAAAAAGTCTGGTTTATGCACCAGAAAGTTCGCGAACTTGAAAGATCGATGTTTTAACTTTACAGACTCCGAAATCTTGAGAACACGTGGGCAATGATCGGATAACCTAGCCGGATGGAAGACCGCAACCGCACTAGGAAATTTGGATATGAACTGAGAAATACCCATCACTCTATCAATCTTCTTCATCAATCCAATCCCCGTCTTGGGCTTTTGATTCCACGTAAAATGAACTCCCGAACGATTTAAATCCATCATCTGAATATCATCGACGCACGCTTGAAACTCCTTCATACTCGTAGAAACCGAAGAACACCCCATAGATTTATCCTCCAGATTCAGCACCGAATTAAAATCACCTAAAATGACCCACGGTTCATTACGAACAAAATTTTTATGCATCGAAAGGTGATTCCATAACTCCCTCCTTGAAACGTAATAGTTAGCAGCATAAATAATCGAACAAAAAATCATAAATTTTTCCTTTTTAACCATTAGCTGCAGGTGCATAACCTGATCGGATTCGGACAACACCATAACATCAAACACGTTAGGATTCCAGCCGATAATTATTCTCGTTCCTTTATTACATCGAGCCCCATTAGACGTCCAGTGCCACGACCGAAAAACTGCCTTACAAACTCTAGAAAGATTACCCACCTCCACATGAGATTCAAGAATAGCACATAAACTCAAATTGAAATCCTTAATAGCATGACGAACCTCCGTTTGCTTAATGGGGCGGTTCAAACCCCTAATGTTCCATGAAGCAATACTAACCATTGTTAACCGATGAAGAAGGAGTGCTTGCCCCTTTTTTAACATCAATTTTAATGGTGCCTTACCTCAAAAAACCATCCATCTCATATCCATCCGTCTCAATAAAATCATCGACAACCTCAACCTCGTCCTCATCATGTTTTTTGAATCTGGAATGTTACCACCCTCATCATCATTTAAGCTTGGGTCGTTGAGGACATCAAAAGGATTGGAATCCTGAATCGGCTCCTCTTTCTTTTTACCAACCACTGGCCTATATTCGAATTTTGGCTTAGGTTTGTTCACCGGAAAACCAGTTTTCCTTGCAATCTTCTTAGTATGAACTCCGGTATACCCCTCCTCATCAACCACCTGATAATGATTAGGACGTCTAACTTGATTATGCTGCTTACCACCCTTTTCCGTATTCCTAACATTACCTTGTTTCAAAACCTGGTGAGGACAAGTATCATCAGAGTGACCAAACACACAACAATGAGAACAACGTAGCGGATACCATTCATACTCCACAGACATAACTTCCTTAAAAAATCCTTCTCCCTCCAGATCCGGGATCGCCATAGTGATCTCTTCTCTAAGATTTTTATCAGCCGAAACCTCTATAAGCGCTCTTGCATAGCTACTACGTCCCCACATGTCCATGCACATAGATGTAGTGTAAGAATCTAGGGCCTTCGGATCCCCAATAATGGTCGCTAACATGCTAAGGCCATCCTCCGTATACGCAGCAATCGGAAAATCATGAATTTTAACCCAAATCTGGACCTTTTTGACTTCCTTTTTTTCTAACTTAGCTGAAGGGTTCCATTTGTTGAGAAAAATAGGTTGAGAACGAATAATCCAAGGGCTATCCTGCATGACCTTCATCATACCAGCTTCATCAGCAAATTTAAAGAAAAAGAATCCATTAGCGTTCATCATGGACTTCTGGATTCCATATTTTTCCCAATTGTTACGGACAAAATAGTCCACTACTGGGTAGGCCACTCTATCCCCGAGAAAATAACCAACCAAAGTATTTGCCATCTTGTCTTGAACACTACGCACAGATTCTCTCGGAAGAACAACATCACACCCTTCATGCACAGAATCACTACCCAGAGAACGAAAATTCACCTTTAAGGACTTGTTTCCAAGAAAAGAATCAGCATAAGACATAGTTTTCGAACTGCTTCCCACATTCCCGTTGGTTCCCTGAACACCTTCCTAACCGACCTGATTATCACTCGAAGTCTCATAGTCTGGTCGCTCCATATCTAGATTAACCGGCGTAGAGACCTTTGTAAGTTCATCGATAATATTTCTCTTCTTAGGTTCAGCAACTGTTCCACGACGAGGCATCATTGTATTACCATCAATATTGAGCACACGACTAGCAATACCCTTGACTACTAACGGAGGTTTACTACGATCACCAGGAGCAAAGTCAGCCGACTTTTTACGATCATCCATTGAAAAATATACCACTCTCTCCTTTAATCAACAAAAGAGACAACCATGCACACCGAAAACAAGAAACCAAGAAAACCCAACTAAACGAAACAAAGAAATCCGAACACGAAACCCTAATCAGCTTGACGACAAAAAACAAAAGAAAAACCCTAGATTCACCCCAATCCTTCCGCTAACTAGTTCGAATCAGATATATTGACGAATCAATACTCCGATGATCAGACTGTTATACGGAAATCATGAAGAAAAATCGAAGGTAGGAAGAAGACCCAAGATCGCCATAGCTAGAGAGAGAAATTAGGGTTGTCTCATCGCCAAGTTGAGTTTCAAATCGAGCTAGCTCCTGGAGCAGCGCCAGTAGCTCGAGCACCATATCGTCTAGCTCCATCAGAACTCGAAGAACTGTCCACACAACTACAAGAACTCTTGGAAAAGGGTTTTATACGTCCTAGCTCTTCGCCCTGGGGAGCTCCAGTCTTGTTCGTAAAGAAGAAAGATGGTACTTTCAGAATGTGTATTGACTATCGCGAACTTAACAAGGTGACTGTGAAGAATCGTTATCCTCTTCCACGTATTGACGACTTGTTCGACCAGTTGCAAGGGTCGAGCTATTACTCCAAGATTGACTTGAGATCGGGATACCATCAGCTGAGGGTCCGAGATGAGGACATCTCCAAAACAGCATTCAGAACTCGTTACGGCCATTACGAGTTTCTGGTTATGCCATTCGGGCTGACGAATGCACCAGCGGTCTTCATGGATCTCATGAACCGAGTGTGCAAGCCTTACCTGGATAAGTTCGTTATTGTGTTCATCGACGATATCCTGATCTATTCTAAGAGTCAGGAGGAACACGAGCAGCATCTACGACTTATGCTGGAACTTCTTCGAAAAGAGCAGTTGTATGCCAAGTTTTCGAAATGTGACTTCTGGCTTCGCGAAGTCCACTTTCTAGGCCATCTGGTAAACAAGGATGGAATTCATGTGGATCCATCTAAGGTTGAATCGATCAAGAACTGCTCTGCACCCCGCACACCAACAGAAATCCGCCAATTCTTGGGTTTGGCAGGATATTACAGAAGGTTTATCAAGGATTTCTCAAAGATTGCGCAACCCCTCACTTCACTGACTTAGAAGGGTGTCACCTATCGTTGGGGTGATGCACAGGAGTCCGCATTTCAGCATTTGAAGGATAGACTTTGTAGCGCGCCTATCCTCTCATTGCCTGAAGGCACAAAAGATTTCGTGGTTTACTACGATGCTTCCATCCAAGGACTTGGTTGCGTGTTGATGCAACGTGACAAGGTCATTGCCTACGCATCACGCCAACTCAAAGTTCACGAAAGAAATTACACTACTCACGATCTGGAGCTGGGAGCAGTTGTTTTTGCACTAAAGATATGGAGACATTACCTGTACGGTACCAAGTGCACCATTTACACCGATCACAGGAGTCTCGAGCATATCTTCAAGCAAAAGGAGTTAAACATGCGTCAACGCCGATGGTTCGAGCTCTTGAACGATTATGAATGCGCTATCAAATACCATCCGGGCAGGCCAATGTTGTGGCCGACGCCCTCAGTCGAAAGGATACCCTACCTAAGCGTGTACGTGCTTTACAACTTACCATCCAATCTAACCTTCCCGCTCAGATTCGTGACGCTCAGGTTGAAGCATTGAAAGCAGAGAACATCAGGGCTGAATCCCTGGGAGGATCGAGGCAGCGGCTAGAACAAAAGGAAGACAGCGCTTACTATGTAACAGGGCGCATCTGGGTTCGACTTTATGGAAACTTACGCGAGCTTGTGATGGACGCAGCGCCCAAGTCTCGTTATTCGGTACATCCTGGTTCGGATAAAATGTACCACGACCTCAAGACTACGCATTGGTGGCCCGGCATGAAAGCCCACATAGCAACCTACGTCAGTAAGTGCTTGACTTGTGCGAGAGTCAAGACTGAATATCAGAAACCATCAGGCCTACTTCAACAACCGGAGATCCCGAAATGGAAATGGGAGCTAATTTCCACGGATTTCGTTACCGGCCTGCCCAGATCTCAACGCGGAAATGATACCATTTGGGTGATCGTAGATCGACTGACCAAGTCTGCACATTTTCTGGCTATCAAAGAAACGGATAAGTTTTCTACTCTTGCATACATTTACCTAAAGGAAGTGGTATCAAGGCACGGAGTGCCAACCTCTATTATATCTGATCGTGACGCGTGTTTTACTTCAGAATTGTGGTAAGCAATGCACAAGTCTTTTGGCTCACGTTTAGATATGAGCACCGCTTATCACCCACAGACGGATGGGCAATCTGAACGCACCATCCAAACCCTTGAAGACATGCTTAGGGCATGTGTAATCGATTTTGGTAATGGCTGGGAAAAGCACCTCCCGCTAGTAGAGTTTTCGTATAACAACAGCTACCACACCAGTATTCAGGCCGCTCCATTCGAGGCATTGTACGGACGCAAATGCCGATCACCTCTCTGTTGGGCAGAAGTTGGTGACAGCCAAATCACTGGCCCAGAACTTGTGGTAGATACCACCGAGAGAATTGCTCAGATACGACAGCGAATGGCGGCAGCTCGTGACCGTTAGAAAAGCTATGCTGATAAGGGAAGAAAACCACTCGAGCTCCAGGTTGGGGATCGAGTGCTACTCAAAGTCTCACCTTGGAAAGGTGTAGTCCGCTTTGGCAAACGAGGCAAACTCAATCCGCGTTATGTCGGACCATTCGAAGTCACCGAGAAAATTGGCAAAGTCGCCTACAGGTTGAATCTACCTGAAGAACTCAGCGGAGTTCACAATGTTTTCCATGTGTCGAATCTGAAGAAGTGTATGTCAGATGAGACCCTCATAGTTCCTCTCAAGGAACTCACAATCGATGACCAGCTGCGATTCGTCGAGGAACTAGTAGAGATTACGGATCGAGATGTTAAGATCCTCAAGCGTACCAGGATACCTCTGGTCCGAGTTCGTTGGAATGCTCGTCGTGGCCCAGAGTATACCTGGGAACGAGAAGACCAAATGAAACTCAAGTATCCCCAACTGTTTAAGAAAAACGCAACCACTACTGAGGCTGAAGCTACTACGGAATTTCGGGACGAAATTCCAAATCAACGGGGGGATGATGTGACACCCCAGGAAAATCAGGAAACCAACGCAACTTAACTAGCTTCCTCAGTAACCACGCGCTAAATTTCGGGACAAAATTATCTTAACAGGGGGAGAATGTGACAACCCTCAAAATCCCATGTATCCCGTACAATTTATTAATGATAATTAAAGTGCTTGACAACTGTGTGGAATTACTTAACTGCTCTCTGATTACTGTGTTATACTTACATGTACTTGTAACATGCTAATAGTATACAGAAAAGTTACTAAATAGCCCGGTACGCCTTCCTGAGTGTTAAAAATTTAAAACGTTGCAAAGATATATATGTAGGACACCTTACGAATTAATTAAGCACTTTAACGGAACAGTATCGAACCGAACAATCGGAATTTACCCGGAACATAAAAATATTGACATGACATTGTTTTTCTTTTTTTAAGCCAGTTAGGGTCCCCGAATATCCTAACACCCGTTATATTTAATAACACACTAGTAAACTATTTAATCTCCTAATTAAATAAACTAGTGCCTAACTATTTAGTTAAAATCCAACTAAAAACCAACCCCTCATAACCGATCGGATTTTCCCTAGGGAACACACACCATCCACTTTGATTATTTTAATTACCATTGCTCCATATCTAACCTACATATTATCTTGTGGTTAAAATAGTTGGTTGGATATTATAAGAATGTACAAGAAGATCACCATCATTTTCATGCAAAACACTTGACAAAATTTCATTTCTCTTTCCCTCCTTTGATACCTACGGCCGAACACAACCATCATCATCCACTCACCTTCCAACTTTGATCAAGCCATTTTATATACTCACAAATGTGTTAGAGTTAATACGAGGAGGCTCGGTGCATACGGAATCGCAAGGACCTCACCACAACGCTATTAACCACCCTTTTTTCGTCTAGTTTCTTCCCTAGCCTTGTGCTAGTTGTAAGTGCTTCTAAACACCTTCTTGATCTTGTCTAAAGTGGTTAATAAGTTTGTCGGATAAAAGTCATGAACATATAAGATCAAAGTTTAAAGTCTACTAAAAATGATGAACATGGTGGTTAATGAGCAAATATTAGTGTAAAACTCTTGGATCTTGTTTTGTTATGATTCTTGGTTGATTATCTGATGTGTTGCTGGTTAATATTGATGTTCTTACGATCACTAATCATGCTAACGGAATCAATCGAACGCGTCTTAGAAGATTAAAGAATGAAAACAGAATATGTCCAAGTTTTACAGCCAACTGAAGTTGGCTGTAAACAGGTCATAAACTCTACGAAAAACTGATATTTTGAGTCAAAAACGTGTTATTATGAAATACGGTTCTAATGGCACCGGAATCGTAATTTTTGGACTTCGTTTACTATTTTTAAAGCGTCATTTCGTAACAGCAGCTAGAGCTGCATTTTTCTGCTAAAAATATGTGTTTTGTTTTCTATCATAACTTGGGTTCGGTGTAGAGTTGGATCATGAAACTTGTACTGTAGATGACCACCGATGTATTTGTAATTACCCCACTGGAATTTCATAAATCCGACGCTCGATGAATTTTAAATAAATTATCCCGTGGACTGTGGTCAGAAAAATATGAATCTGAGTTCAGTCCGGAAAATTAATTTTTATAAAATATTGGTAATGAACCGGACCCCGATATTTTTACACAATACAATTTGGAACGTTTAAGACATGCTGTAAAAATTTGGGAATTTTTGGAGTAAGTTAACTATTTTATTAAAATGTCCGAAAACAGCCCGGTTTTGAATATTTATGCTGAAATGACATAAGGTGTAATTTGCGTGTCTAAATGTCGAGTATGCTATCTGTAAATGATCCAACATGTTATATGTGTTATGTGCATTATCGTATGTTTGTTTATGAGTGGGGAATGTATGGGAAACTTATATGGGCATAAACCGTCAAAGTGATGCATGTTGTGTGTTAGCTACGTATAGGAACTTTGTGCTCTAATTGAAAGCCACTAAATGACTAACTGGTAATCATATTAGAACGTGATTGACCGACCTTGACTGATAGCTATATTTGAGAATCTAACTGAGCAAACCGAGGTGAGTTCACACACTTTCTAAGGCATGGGATTCCGGGTGGTTTGGGAATGGGTTAAAGAATTTAAAACTAAATATGTACGGCCATCCTCCATAGATAGGATGCCATTATTAATCCTACGAATTCTCCTGGTGCAGAATACGTACGTTCGTCCTCCTGGTGCAGGACAACAACCTTAAAACTAGCAATACAAAACTCTATCATGAAGTCCCTCAATTTATATCGACTTAATCGCCGAGACCAATGGCGAGCGGGTCATTAGTTAATAGCGCTATTAGGTTTAACAAACCTCACACCGTGCCGTTCGGACGGGCGTGTACTAATGGACTATGGCAAACTGTCAGTGATGATAGACACTGATGTAGGGCACAACTATTGTTAGTAGTAGTCGATATCATACCGTCTAGTAGTTCACACGGGGAAAGCCCCCACTGATTATGGTTATGGATTGGGTAATGAAAAAGGAACTGGTTAAACATACTTTCAACTACGGGGTAACCCCCATGGCAATTTAGCCAACGAAAGTCAAACCACGTTTTTCAGAAACAACTTAAAACTAAACAACCAAATGTGAACTCACTCAACTTTGTTGTTGACTCGTTGTTACATGCCTTACAGGTCGCTAAAAACTTGGAGTTTGCACGAGGAAGGAGTCGTTGTGGTGTGCGGACTGTTATGTTCCGTGCTTACAATTTAAATCCTTATGAACTTATTAAACTTGCGTTTTGAACTTTGACTTATAAACTATGGACTTATGCTTTTGGATATACCTTTATGCTTCCGCTGTTTAAACTAAAGATGGTTAACTAGCTTTGGTCACCAATCGTATTGTGGTTGGTCTTTTTTACTTAATTACGATGTTCAATATGATTGGTGCCTCGATCCTGGTCACGTCACGCCTCCAAGCGGTGATACTCCGCATGGTGGATTTTGGGGGTGTGACATAATCCAAAAATCGTCACAAGATCAAATAGAGAACCCGATCAATCAAGGTTACTGCCTTACCAGTATGACCGAAAGACCCAATACGCTATTGAATCTGATCTGATACTTAGATTAGAGCCGGCGATAAAGAACAAAGAAAAAAAATCCAATATAGAAAACGATCAGAAGATGCTAACGAGTTCGTTACAGATGTTTGATGAATCAAACCCTGATCACAGACTGTTATACATCTTAATCACTGAAAAAATCAAAGATTCATGAAGAGATGATGAAATCGCCAGCTAGAGAGAGAGTTAGGGTTTTGATGTCTTCTGAATGACGACAATTAGTTTACAATTACATTTGCATGATTTCACAAAGCATTACTTGTGTTTCATCCAAACGAGTCAACACCAATCTTCATTTACACGAATCAAGATCATTGTCCATTGCATATTTCAAATCATTGCTCATTTACGCAAAATTAGAGTTTTTACATATCTGATTTTCAAATCTGATCAATTGTCTGCTTAACTGTTTACAGGTGATTCAAGATAAATTCGAAGATTTCCAACATGGAGAAAGAATTCTACAACCACGTTTTACAACGCGTTTACGTCCGAAACGACACCCGCAATGAAAAGTGTTTCAAACGTAATTTCAGAAAGTCTGAACTTTGATAACGTGTACGAAAATCCTCAAAAGCCACCGAAACTGATGAATATAGAAGATTACCATTGGTGGAGCACTAGATTTGAAAACTGGGTGCAGGCTTATGCTTATGATAGTTGGGTTATGCTAACATTCGGATATGAAAAGACGTTAAATGATAAAAATGAATTACTTGAAATTAAAGAATTTTCAAATAAAGATAAAAAGGAACACTCTAACGAACTCAGAATGATAACATTGTTACAACAATCTGTTAGAGAGGATATTATGTTTTTACCTCAACATGGCGAAACGTCCAAGTCAATGAGGGAAGTGTTGAAGTTGAAAACCGAAGGTGGAAAAGATATTAAGAAAAACAAAATTCCTTTGTTGAAAAAAGAATTCGATCTGTTCGGATGCATGAAAGGGAAATTGTCCGACAAATGATTGAAAGATTCTGTCATTTGAAAATCGAGCTAGAGAGGTTTGGAATCAAGAAGGACAGAGAAAAGATTATCGACAAACTAATCGAGGCATTACCACACGTAGATGATTCGTAAACATTTGTCACGATTTTGAAAAATGATGCGAAGTTTGATGAATTCACATTGGATAATCTGATCGAAAAACTTGAAGGTCATCTAGAGTTACAAAAACACAGCAAAATGATCGGTTCAAGTTATCAACAGAATGTCGATCTGTATTATTGCAAGAGTGTGCTAATGAGCAATCAGGCACCAAAGATTTGTATGGCTTTTAGTACTGACAACACTGGTGACTCTTCAAAGAGCAAATCTCCGAGCTATGATTCGAGATATCATTCATCATCTTCATCAGCTAAATCCAATCCGAATCAAAACTGGAAAGATTCTCCAAACTTGAATACTGATTTTGCTAGACAACATATGTGTTTCTTAGCTTCCGTTTTGGAATCTTACGAAAGTCTGGTCGCAGGAAAGATAGGCAATCCAAATATGACAAAAGAGGATTACGATCAGGTAGACCTAGAAGAGACGGAGCTCATGGATATTCGATGGTGTATGGCTAGTGTAATCAGGAGGGTTCAACTTTATATGGAGATCACTGGGAGAAAATGTCTTGAAGATCCTTATATGAAGCTGGGATTAGACAAAGCAAAGGTCACTTGTTTCAAGTGCAAACAGAAGGGACACTTCAAAAGAGAGTGTACCAACCGGCAAGCTGATGATAGTGTGAATCCATTTCATGAAGACTATTATAAGAAAGCTATCTATCATCGCACAAATGAGCAGCCAACAAAAGCAGATCGATGAAGGTCCATCTAAAGAAAGAAAACAAGCCTTGTTCACAATTCAAGAGGACGAAGGGTTCAATTGAGATAAATATATTCCAAAAGAGAAAAGGGCATTGGTTATTCAGACGAGACCTAGTCGAGAGGAACGTCATGCACGGATGTGGTTGAGTGAAGTATATGAGACTTTCATGGAAGCAAAACATGCAAATAGATGGGATGATGAGAGGAAGTGTTTCATAGATCCTCAAGGAAATCCAGGAGTTGATCCTGATACGGTAGATTTTAAAGCAGTTGTTGTTGCTATTCCAAATGCAGGAGAGTATGCCTTAGGGATCAGAGAGAATCCAAACTACAAGAAAGAAATGGAGGAGGGTATACGAAGGGTGATCTATGCCAATGAGGAGAAGAAGAAGACTGTAGAAGAAATCGTTGACGAAAGCAAGAAGCTAAAAGATAAAATTATGAAGAAGACGACTGACAACACACCTGTGGCAGATCATGTTGAGGTAACAACTTAAATTGAATCTACTAAGTCATCTAATAATGCTAAGTCAACTGATAAAATTGATGAGATTGATAAAAATGAAGTGCAGTGCAGGAAATGCATGGAAACATGCAGTGCCTGTATTGAGAAGGATGAAAATTTAAGATCCAGAAACTTTGAGTTTACTAAAATAGAACATATTTTTAAAGAAAAATGTATTGAAATGTTTGAAAGTGAAAAGTTTTTGAAACAAAAAGAAGAAGAGCTGACATAGAAATGTGATAGTCTTGAAAAAGAAAACAAAGTTTAAAAAAAAATGTTCAGCTGATTGCAGCGAATGTTTACAAAAAGATAAAATTATTCAAGAGTTGCAAAAAGAATGACGGAATGAAATTGTCATATCATACTGTAAAAGAAGCTTATGAAACTTTAAAAAATAATGTTAAAAGTCTTGATGGGAGATTGTCAAAATGTTTAGAAACAACAAAGTTTGTTGAACGGGTTTTAAATCCATATATTGATGAAGTTGCAAAACTTAAATCCATGCTTCTTCATACATTCTGGAACGTATTTTCAACATCACACCAGATGGTAAAGAGTCTGTAAAGAACAAAAAGGGAATTGGGTCGGAATATCATCAGGTTCCACCACCGTTGGAGAATAATTATACATTCTATGATAACGAAAAGGTGGAAAAAGCAATAAACATGGTTGACCAATTACCTGACAACATCGATGTGACTTACACCAAATCTGATGATCTTGGTGATTTAGAGGTGGTAGGTAAGGTTGTTGAAAGCGTTTTGAGAGATGAGTCTACCAACAATGGTAAGTCCAATTCACATGATGAAAATAAAGAAAGTTTTCATAAAAATTATCTTAAGAATTCAAAATCTGAGAAAAATCCGAATGATGGTCCAATAGGATTGGCATATACCATGATTGGATTGGACAAATTATTCTCAGATATTGAATTTCCGATTCAAAATGTGATTTCGGATAAAATTGATAAAGTTTTCAGATTGATAGAAATTGAGAAGCCTGAAATTGCAAAATTTGTTGGGAAGAGCAGGAAAACTTTTTATAACAAACCTAGTTACAAAAAGAAAAACAGGAAGGCTGGGTTGGGTTATAAAAAGAAACAAATTCAAAAGAAACGATATGAAAAGACAAATTTTCAGAAACAGATGAACTTTGTTCACGGAACAAGTTCAGAAGAAGAGAAAGAACTCTAATTTAGTTGATAAACTAATGAAGAGTTCTATTCTTAGAAAAAGAAACAACAGGCTAAAGATGTTTCAAAGAAAACATGCTTTAAATGTGATCAAATTGGACATGTTGGTCGCAAGTGTCCAAATCTGAAGCCTGTTTTTTTTTTTTTTTGGGTAAAGGGATTACCCCGGTGAATATTATAAATCAAACCATAAAGTACAAAGGTGTGACTGAAGTATCACACACCACCTAGCCTTGGTATACCAAGACTAGACACAACCAACCATACAAAACGACCCGACAAAACAAAGTCACAAACAGAGACACTACCAAAAAAAACCACGCACAAAACTACTGCTAACACTACAATCCGCTTCTACCCAGGATCGATTTCCAAGTCGTTCCCATGGATCTTCCACTTCTCTAGCAATTTCCCGTGCTCTAGCCTCCGATTATATTTGAACGTTTGCATCCGCATACGAACTGTATTAATAATCTCCTTAGCTACTATCGAGGCACTACGTCGGTTCCGACTGAATACCCTGTAGTTTCTCTCTTGCCAAACAAAGACTCAAGAGATCATTTATTTTTTGAATGTGTTGATGTTGGAAAGAAAAAGAAAGTTGAAATTGAAACACAGAAGTCAAACAAGTTTGAAACAAAGCAAACTTGGAAACCAAAGACACCCAAAGTTGTGCTACAACAGATTTGGAAACAAAAAGTTGAAGTTTCAGAACCAAAACAAATCTGGAAACCTAAAAATGATTTGTCAAAACAAAACATTCAAAGTGATTATATTTTTTTGATAGAATCCAAACCCTAATGCTCTCTCTCTAGCTAGGCGATTTCGTTTCTCCATGAATCCTCAGATCTTTGTCGTAAATCTCTCTATAACAGTCTGTGATTAGGGATTAATCTTGAATCTCTATAACGAACTCGTTAGCAGGTTTGACCGATTTACATCTAGGATTTTTCTGTTTTTTTGTTTCGTTCGCCTCCTTATCCCTTTGTTATTCGGATGTTGTGTATAGTCATCTTGGTTGATCGATCTTTGTAAGATCTTGATTATCAGGGTTACTATAGATTACGGAAGGGTGCATAGGGTAGGGTTTGCTAGAATTAGGGTTTTTCTATCTTTTGTTTTCGGCTTCTTGGGGTTCTGGTTTACGTGTCTTCTGGGTGCATGGTATTGTTTCTTATTGTTTTATAGAGAGAGGTGTTTAATTCATTATGGATGATCGTCCCAAAATTGATGATGCTGTTCTTCGAGATCGGGGTAAGCCGCCTTACAGTATAAGGGTTTAGCCAGTCGTGTGGTCAATATTGATGGTAATCCGGTTTTACCTAGAAGAGGTTCTGTGCAAGTGCCGCAGCAAGTGGATAAGAATTTTAATGTCATTGATGAACTTTCCAAGATCACTGTTCCGGTTCCTCAATCGGAATATGATGCTGCAGGTTTTAAATCAGCTGGTGATGATAATCCGGATATTCAGCTGAATAAGGGTTCTACTTCCAAGCCTTTGTCTTATGCGGATACGGTAGCTGCTAATAATTTGAAGAAAGTTAATTTTCGATCACTTGCAAGCTCTGTGAAGTATGATGGTTGTGATGTTGTGTTGCCGAGGGAATCAGTACGGTCTGTGCAAGATAAGATGGCTAATACTCTCTATGGTTATTTTTTAGGAGATCGGGTTGCATTCCCAGTGGTTGATTATTTTGTTCGTACAAATTGGAAAAAATATGGTTTGTTAAAAACTATGATGAACGCGAATGGCTTTTTCTTTTTCAAGTTTAATGATGAAGTGGGTATGTCGAATGTTTTTAAGGATGGGCCATGGATAATCAGATCTCAGCCATTATTTCTTGATGGATGGACGCCAACTACTAAGCTCGAAAAAAAAGAGGTAAAGAAGGTTCAGGTATGGGTTAAAATTCATGAAGTTCCTTTAGCGGCTTATACGGAGGATGGTTTGAGCTTGATTGCAACCACTATTGCGGATCCAAAAATACTTGACTCGTTTACCACGTCTATGTGCATGGACTCTTGGGGCCGTAGTAGTTATGCTAGAGCACTGATTGAGATCTCGGCTGATAATGATTTCCGAGAAGAAGTTTCTATGGCAATTCCAGAACCTGAAGGGGAGGGTTTCATTAAAGAGACTATGTATGTGGAGTATGAATGGAATCCACATCGGTGTGCTAATTGTTGTGTGTTCGGTCATTCGACTGATGTTTGTCCTAAACAACCGATAAAACCAAGTAAACCTATGCAGGAGAATCACAATTGGAATGGTCAAAAGAATCGTCCAGCTAAGAAGATGCCTACCGTGGATCAGGATGGATACATAGGAGTTTATGGCAAGAAAGCGGCTAAGAAAGTTGGAATTCCTGTGAATAAGCAAAAATCTAAGTTCGAATATCGTCCTGTGGTTCCTAAGCCTAAGGGTGATACCAATAAAGCTTCGAGTTATATAAATGTCAGGTCGAATAATCCGTTTGATGTTCTTAATGAAGTGGAAGATGTTTCAGGTTCTAGTAATAAAAAGTCGGGGTTCAACAATGACGAGTCAGATGAAGACGAGGTTATTGAGAATGATTATGATATGGATGGGTTTTTAAAGGAGGGTACTCTCAATATCAAAAGTAAAGGGGCAAGCACTCCTTCTCTGATAGTTAATGATGGTTAGTATCGCTTCTTGGAATATAAGGGGGTTGAACCGCCCTCTTAAACAGAAAGAGGTTCAGCAGGCTGTTAAAGATTTTAATTTGAGTTTGTGTGCTATATTAGAATCTCATGTGGATGTTGGTAATTTGGGTAAAGTGTGTAAGTCAGTCTTCCAATCTTGGGAGTGGACTTCAAATGGTGGTTGTTGTGACAAAGGCACGAGAATTATTATTGGCTGGAACCCGGCTATCTTTGATGTGATGATTTTGGCTCAATCTTCTCAGGTTATGCACCTTCAGCTTGTATTCAAATTGGATAAAAGAATGATTTTTTGTTCTATTGTTTATGCTGCTAATTATTATGTTTCCCGTAAAGAGTTATGGCATAATCTCTCAGTGCACAAAGCCCTTGTTAATGATAAACCTTGGTGCATTATGGGTGATTTTAACTCGGCCGTTAACATGGAAGATAGTTCTATGGGAATGTCATCGATATCTATTGGCATGAGAGATTTTCAAGAGTGTGTGGATAATATTGAGGTCGTTGATATTAACCGAATGGGGATTCATTTTACATTGTTAATGGAGGAATTAGGGTTTGTCTTCTGTTGGTTGCCGTCAGGATTCTTACTAGGGTTTTTGTGCATGGTGTTCTGCTGATTTAAGTTTTGAGAGAGTTTGCTGTTTTCAATATGGATGAACGTAAAAAATCGGAAGGAAACATTCATGATGGTCGATTCAAGCCGCCTTTACCATTCCAGGGTTTAGCGAGTAAAGTGGTTAATGTTGATGGAAACATTTTGGCTCCACGAAGGGGTGTTGTTCAACAATCCAAGTCTGATCGGGAACCTATAAACATAATTGATGAACTCACTAAAATTACTGTACCGGTCGAATTGGAGGAGAAGGATACTGAAACAACTAATCGGAATGGTGGCAGTATTAACAAAGGGCAGACATATGCGGAGAAATTATCCACTCTTAAGCCGACACCGAAGGTAAATTTTCGTTACATGGAAAATACCAAAGCGGTAGAAGATGAGGGTGTAGATGTTACTATTCCGATTGCCTCGGTCAAACAGGTACAGGATCGTTTCAATAATGTCTTATTCGGATATTTCTTGGGAAAAAGGTTGGCTTTTCTGGTTGTTGAGTACTTTGTGAGCCACAGATGGGAAAAATATGGATTGGATAAGTGCATGATGAATGGGAAGGGTTTTTTCTTTTTTAAATTCAAGTCAAAGGAAGGAATGGAACAAGTTATGCAAGATGGACCATGGCTTATTAGAAACATACCGCTTTTTTTGAAACAATGGTCTCCGAATACGGAGCTAAAAAAGGAAGAACCGAAAAAAATACCAGTCTGGGTTAAGATGCATGACGTTCCACTGGCAGCTTACACGGAGGATGGACTCAGTCTGATTGCTTCGAAGGTGGGTACCCCAAAGATGCTAGATAACGAGACGACTAGAATGTGTTTAGATTCGTGGGGTCGAAGTGGATATGCTAGAGCGATAGTAGAACTAGATGCGGATAAAGAACTGAAGGAGAGTGTCTCAGTGGCTATTCCTAATGTGGAAGAAGGTGGGTACCTTAAAAGTAGTATTAGGGTGGAGTACGAATGGAAACCACCACATTGCAATCTTTGCAATGTGTTTGGGCATGGAACCGACGAATGCCCAACAGTAGTTAAGGATGTGACTGAAAAGGGGAGTCATGACAAAGAAACGATTGATGATCAGGGTTTTAAGAGCGGTAATAATCGGAAAAAGGGAGCGAAACAACACTTTAACATGAAAGAAAGGCAGAAATTTATTTACAGGCCCAAGATAACAAATGAGAAGGTAGAGTCCTCAAAACCGAGTTCATCTAAAGGGCCGAGTAACAAGGGGCTGGGTTTTCAAACAAAAAATTCTTTTCATGTTTTAAATAATGTGGAGGATGAATGGGGGCCGGAGAAGGAGGAAGTTAGACTGAACCCGAAAATGGGAGGCTATGATTTTATGAATGACACACAACCGATTATTTCGAATAATACAGGTGCAAGCACACCTGATCAGGAGGTTGTTAATGGATAGTATTGCAGCGTGGAATGTTAGGGGTTTGAACCATCCCCTCAAACAAAAGGAGGTTCAAAAATTTGTGAGGGTTAATAACTTGCAAGTTGTAGCTATTCTGGAGTCACATGTTCAAGTTGCTAATTTGGATAGAGTTTGTAACAAGGTTTTTCAGAACTGGAATTGGTCCTCAAATGGTAGTTTGTGTGATAAAGGTACGCGTATTATTATTGGCTGGAATGTGGATAATGTTGATGTTGTAGTTCTGCATGCTACTAATCAAGTTCTTCATGTTCAAGTTCGATTTAAAAAAGATAATGCCATGATAAATGTCTCCTTCGTGTATGCTAGTAACAATGATCAAGAAAGAAAGCAGTTGTGGGAGTCGTTGAAAATGCATAAAGGGGTGGTTAACTCGAGCCCATGGATAATCATGGGGGACTTTAACGTGGTGTTGAATGTAGAAGATAATTGCATGGGATCTTCGTGCATGAATGCGGCTATGAAGGATTTCAATGAGTGTGTTAAGTATCTTAAAGTTTTTGACGTAAGAGCTCATGGTATTCACTATACATGGAGTCAAAGCCCGAAGAAAGGAGTTGGTATTCGAAAGAAATTGGATAGGATTATGGCGAATGTCAGTTTTGTGGATAAGTTTGTGGATGCTTATGCGGTGTTTCTTCCAAGCGGTATTTCAGATCATTCTCCGGGTTTGCCTAAAATTTTGGTGGCCAATAAAAGTAAACCCAAACCCTTTAAATTTACTAATCTATTGACTCAGAAAAAGGAGTTTTTGGATATCGTTTCGAATGGTTGGGCTGTTGAGGTTCAGGGGGTTCCTATGTTTCGTGTTGTGAAGAAGTTACGGGGTCTTAAACACCCGATGAGAATGTTGCTTAGAAAACAAGGAAACATTCACAAAAAGGTGATCGAATTAAAAGTTGAACTGGATTCTTTGCAAAGTAAGGTGGATGCTGATCCATTAAACTTGTTACTTAAAGAAGCCGAGTCTGTTTGTGTCAAGAAGTACTTAGAGGCCACTCTTGATGAGGAGAGATTTCTGAAACAAAAAGCTAAACAGAAGTGGCTTGAAGTTGGAGATTCGAATTCAGCTTTTTTCCATAATGTCGTGAAATGTCGGAATCATGTTAATAAAATTAATGTCATTAAAGATAGTTCTGGGAATGTTTATGAAGGGGATGAGGTTTCCACGGCTTTACTTAATCATTTTCGAGAGTTCTTGGGTTCGGATAGGAGCATGGTTAACCGAGTTAACCAAGATATTTTCTCGGCTACTCTTAACCCTATAGTTGCGGATTCTATGTGCAGACAAGTGACTCCGGAAGAAGTAAAAGCAGCTATTTTCTCGATAAATGAAAACAAGGCCCCTGGGCCGGATGGATACACGTCCGAATTCTTCAAAAAATCATGGCCGATTGTAGGTGATGAGGTAACAATCGCAATTATTGATTTTTTTGAGTCGGGTAGATTACTGCAGGAGATAAATCACACTTTTCTAGCTCTCATTCCAAAAGTCTCGACTCCGGGAGTAGTAACTGATTATAGACCAATATCGTGCTGTAACGTGGTGTACAAAGGTATTAGTAAGATTCTCACCAATAGGATGCTTGAAGGTTTAGAGAGCATTATAAGTGAAAACCAATCAGCATTTGTGCCAGGAAGAAGAATCTCGGATAATATAATGTTGACTCAGGAGTTGATGCTTAACTATCATCGTCAAGTCGGTCCCCCCAGATGTGCCATGAAAGTGGACATCCAAAAAGCTTATGATACAGTCGATTGGAGATTTTTACGTGATGTTTTGCATGGGTTTGGATTTCGTCAACGATTTATATTGTGGATTATGGAATGTATCACTTCTACCTCGTTTTCTCTAAGTGTTAATGGTAATATCCACGGATATTTCAAAGGAAAGCGTGGGTTGCGTCAAGGGGATCCAATGTCTCCTTATTTGTTCACAATGGTCATGGAAGTTCTTACGCTGATGCTCACCAAAGCGGCTGCTATCGATTCCTCATTAACTTTCATAATAAATGTGAGAAGCAAATGATAATTAATGTGTGCTTTGCGGACGACCTATTCTTATTTGCTAGAGGAGATATGGGCTCGGTTAAAGTTATTATGCGTTCCCTAAAGGATTTTGAGGAGGCGTCTGGGTTAGTTCCTAGCAATGCAAAAAGCTCTATTTTCTTTTGTAATGTTCCTGTTTCTACCAGGACTAGGATCGCTGAATTGGTGCCATTTGAAGAAGGGAAACTTCCTATTAGATATTTGGGAGTGCCTTTGCTTGCTTCGCGATTGTTAGCCAAAGATTGCAAGGCTTTGGTGGAGCGCATGTCTAAAAGGATAAATGACTGGAAAAACCAATTTCTATCATTCGCTGGTAGGCTTCAACTGGTGCTTTCGGTTCTTTCTTCTATTCATGTGTACTGGGCGTCGGTTTTTATTTTGCCGGTCACTATCATAAAAGAGTTGGAAAGCAAAATGAAAAGATTTCTTTGGGGTCAGAGTATGGGTTCAAAAAGTAAAGCTAAAGTGGCATGGAAAGAGGTTTGTCTTCCGAAGTCGGAAGGTGGTTTAGGCATAAGAAGGATATTGGATGTAAACAAGTCGTTAATGGCGTATCACATCTATAGTATCGTTTCTGGCAGGAAGTCGTTATGGACGAATTGGGTTGCTTTGCATCGGCTTCGGGGTCGAAGTTTGTGGGATATACCGGCCCAAGCTAGCTCTCTGTGGGGCTGGAAAAAATTGTTGCATTGTAGGTATGGTATTCGTGATCATATATGGGTTAAGATTGGCAATGGTCAAAGCACTTCACTGTGGTTTGATAAATGGTCGACTGAGTGCCCATTGCAGCAAATAGTTACCCCTCGTCAAATGGCCCGACATGGTTTTACGATCAAGTCTAAAGTGACAGAGGCTTTTATTGATGGCCGGTGGGAATGGCCGGAAGAGTGGAGAAGTGTGTACCCTGTTTTGTTTCAACTTCGTCCTCTATCTATCTCCGAAATGCAGGATAGAAGATTATGGATGAATTCTGATGGCAAACTTGTTCCTTTCACGTCAAAAGAAGTGTGGAATGTAATCCGGACTCGTAATCAGCCTCAACCATGGTCGAAAGTGGTGTGGTCATCGTTTATTATTCCTAAACATTCGTTCATGTGCTGGCTTATCTTCAAAAAGAAGCTTTGGACTCAAGACCGGATTATGAGGTGGAATCATTCAGTTACGGGTTCTATGAATCTGATGTGTTGCTTGTTATGCCAATCAGGTTTAGAGACACATGAGCACTTGTTTTTTGAATGCCCATATTCGAAATCAGTTTGGCATAAAGTGAGGCATAAAGTAGATATGAATGCGATTCAAGAGTCATGGGAGGATATTTCAGCTTGGTTGATCGCTAGAGCCAACTCGAAATCGGTTTTCTCTGTTGCGAGTAGATTGGTGGTGGCAGCCGCAGCTTATGTAATTTGGAGTGAACGTAACGCTAGATTTTTCAGCAATCGTCTAAGACCTCCAGAGCAGCTGGCCGATAGAATCATTAGCACGGTTCGAACAAAATTAATCTCTTTCAAGTACAAGAAAACTTCAAATGTTAAACGCTTTATGGAAGAGTGGAAGATGGATAAAGAAGATTTCTTGGATGAAGATTGAAGACCAATGTTTTGTTTTATTTTGATGTATTTGGTTGTGTTTTTTTGGTTGTTTCTTGTTGCATTCTTTAGTGGTATGTCACTAAGAGAACTAGAGGGTACGTTCAGCCTTCTACTTGTATGATTTTTGATGTGTTATAAAATCACCGGGGTAACCCTTTACCCAAAAAAAAAAACCAAAAAATGGAATAGGGTTATTGAAGAAAATTGATCGTGTGATGGGTAATACAGCTTTTATAGCTGATTTTCCGAATTCGGTTGCCATGTTTAAGCCGTATAGGCTTTCGGATCATTGTCCATGCATTCTCTCATTCCCGGATGCTGGTATGTTAAAGCCTAGGTCTTTCAAGTTTGCGAATTTCCTGGTCTTCAAACCAGAATTCTTGGATATTGTTAAAGACAAATGGGAGACTACCGTGAATGGTGTTCATCAATTTAGAGTGGTAAAAAAACTCCGATTACTTAAACACCCGCTGCGTTCCTTGTTATTCAAACAAGGCAATCTCCATAAAAAAGTTGAAAAGATGCGTGTGGAGCTGGATTTTATTCAGCAACTTATTGATCGGGACCCCGCTAATGCTGATTTACGAGTCACCGAGTCTTCGATCAGTCGTCAACTTCAAGAGGCATCGTTAGATGAGGAACGTTTTCTGAAACAAAAGTCAAAAGTTGATTGGTTGAGTGCGGGGGATATGAATTCGGCTTTTTTTTCACTCATCTCTGAAAATCAGAAATCATTTTAGCAGCATTGAGGTGATTAAAGATTCGGAAGGGAAGCTTTTTGAAGGTGATACGGTTTATCAACCGTTTGTCCAGCACTATGAAAAGTTTTTTGGTTCTCAAGGTGATATTTCTCTTACTCCGGCTCCGGATTTATTTTCTAAGGTTCTTACTCCTCAGGTTGCTTCTCATATGATCCGACAAGTTACGGCGGAAGAGGTGAAAAAGGCCATGTTTTCTATTGGTATCGATAAAGCGCCTGGTCCTGATGGATATACAACAGCGTTTTTTAAAAGTGCCTGGCCTATTGTCGGTAATGATGTTACTAGTGCTATTATTGATTTTTTTGAGACAGGAAATCTTCTTCGGGAATTGAATCACACGACTATTGTCCTTATTCTGAAGATTCCTACACCTTCGGCTGTCATTGACTATCGGCCAATTGCTTGCTGTAATGTTTTATACAAGTGTATTAGTAAAATTGTGGCAGATAGAATTAAAAATGCGCTGAATGACATCGTTAGCATTAATCAATCGGCGTTTGTTCCAGGAAGGAGAATCTCGGATAATATTATGTTGACTCAAGAATTAATGCATAATTACCATAGACATGCGGGTCCTCCAAGATGTGCTTTTAAAGTTGATATCCAGAAAGCTTATGACACGGTTGACTGGAGTTTTCTAAAAAGTGCTTTGCTTGGGTTTGGTTTTAATCGCAAGATGGTTGATTGGATTATGGTTTGTGTCTCGACTGCTTCTTTTTCTATATGTGTCAATGGGTCAGTTCATGGTTTCTTTAAGGGAAAACAAGGGTTAAGGCAAAGGGATCCAATATCTCCTTACCTCTTTACCTTGGTTATGGAGGTTCTGACGTCCATTCTTCAGCATGATGTTCGTATCGACTCTTCTTTTAAGTTTCATAATAAATGTGAGAAACAGCAGATTATCAATCTTTGTTTTGCAGATGATTTGTTCCTTTTTGCTAGAGGAGAAGTCAATTCGGCTCGGTGTATTATGACGTCTCTCTCCAGATTCACTAAGATGTCGGGGTTAGTTCCTAGCAATCAGAAAAGTACGATTTTCTTTTGCAATGTTAGTGGCCATGTAAAAGATGCTATTCTGGAGTTTATGCCTTTTGTGGAAGGAAAATTGCCGGTCAAATATTTAGGGGTTCCCCTAATCTCTTCCAGACTTGGTTATAATGATTGTCGAGTGCTCGTGGAAAGATTAGAGAGAGTATAACACATTGGAGGAACAAGTTACTCCCTTTTGCGGGTAGGCTTCAGCTTATTATCTCAGTTCTCTCGTCCATGCACATCTATTGGTCTTCTGTCTTTATGTTGCCGGCTCGGATTATTAATGAACTTGAAGCTTGTATGCGTAACTTCTTATGGTCCCAGGAGAGTTCGTTTTCTAAAGGAAAATCTAAAGTTTCTTGGAAGACCGTTTGCACTCCAAAGTATGAAGGTGGTTTGGGCATTAGACGAATCGGGGATATGAACAAGGCTCTTATGTCTAATCACATTTGGAGCATTTTTCGAAACGTGATTCTTTATGGGTTGAATGGGTGTATAGTTACCGTTTAAAAGGCAAGAGTTTCTGGGTGTGTAAAACCCCCTCTAATTGCTGTTGGTCTTGGAGAAAGTTGGTTCAACTGAGACCGCTTATTAGGAATCATATATGGTCGGAGGTGGGTAATGGCGCTAAAACTTCAGCCTGGTTTGATTACTGGTGTGATATAGGTCCGCTTGGTGACTTTATTTCGCCGAGAACCATTACTGATGCAGATTTTAAGCTGGACGATACTGTAGCTAACATCTACTCTCATGATTCTTGGTCTTGGCCTATGGCATGGAGAGATCTTTTCCCGGTTCTCATCCAATTGGACCAGGTGCGTTTGAATCCGATAAAACATGATAGAATGTTATGGAGAGATGGTAGTGATAAAACTGAGTTTTCTTCTTCGGGTGTTTGGCATACAATTCGATACAAAGACCCCGAAGTAAATTGGTGCACTATTGTTTGGTTTTCGCAATGTATTCCAAGGCATGCGTTTATGATGTGGTTGGTAATTAAAGGTAAACTTTTGACTCAAGACAAAATTTTAAACTGGGAGATATCGCGGAGGAAGAATATGAATATGATGTGCTGCCTGTTATGTTATAAGGATTTCGACTCTCATTCGCATTTATTCTTTGAATGCGAATATTCTTCTCAAGTTTGGCAGATAATTCGAATCAAGGTGGGTATGGATATGGTCAGTCCGAAATGGACTGATATTGTTGATTGGTTGCTGGTTCGAGCTCGGTCTAAAGCGGCTGGGATTTATGTTGCAAAAATTCTGGTTGCTGCTGCTCTTTATTTCGTGTGGCAGGAAAGAAATGCTAGATTATTTAAAAATCAGCTGAGGCCTCCGGAGAAACTCAGTGAATTTATTTTATCCACGGTTAGATACAAGCTGATGGGAGCCAAGCTAAAGAATACTAAAAGGGTGCGAAGAATTCTTGAAGATTGGGAGATTCACGAGGGGCACGTTGATGATGATGGAGGCTGATTTGTTTTTGTTTTATGTCTCTATTTTCTAGATGTTAGTCTAGTGGATATCTAGTTTGTTTTGGTTTTTCGGTTACGTTGTTATTTTGTTCTACTTTCATGGGGCATGTCTCATGATTGAACTAGTGTAGGCTCACTACACTACTTGTTTTCCTTGTTTGTGAATATATAGAATCACCGGGGTAACCCTTTACCCAAAAAAACATTCAAAGTGATTCAAGGTTTTATCAAATGAATGTTTTAAAAGGACAAACTTGGGTAGTCTAGAAACAGGCATGTGTGAGTGATAATCGGAAAATTGATTCAACCAAGCAGGTTGACAATAAGAATGAAAAATTATTTGTGAAAAATGATAGAGATTTTCCAAAGTTGAACAATTCTTGTTGTGTCAGAATACCCAAGGTTAAACAGGCTGGGTTGCATTATTCAAATGATTGAAGTGTTTGAATGTGCAGGTGCTCCTGAAGACAACCGAATTTCAACATGCAGAGTGGAGCAGCCTGGCACGGAGGGCACCTGAGGCGGCAGATCCTTGAGATTGAAAAATAGAGAGTTTGTTTGTGTTTGTATATAAATAACAACAAATCAAAAACCCTAAAAATAGAAAAATTTAAAAACTAAAAAATATGTTTTTATTTTGTCAAAAATTGAAAAATGAAAAAAAAATGTTTGTTTTTAAATTTGTTAAAAGAATAAAAAATTTGAAAAATGTTGATTGAATATGCTGAAACCCTCATTACTGAACAAACATGATTAAATTCACAAGTGGTTGAAAATGGTTTTAACATTGTTAAAAATCAACGTGTTGTAAATCATGTAGGTACTCTTTGCATCACATGTCAAGCAGAAAATGGATGGCGAGATGAAGCTATCTGCATCAGGTTGTCAAATTTTCTTTAAATGTTTTGGATTTTAGGGGGAGTAAAAATTTTGAAAATACAAAACATTTGAAAATTTGAAAAAGCCAAAAACATGTGAAAACTTAAAAATGAGTTTTTATGTAAAAAGAGAAAATGATAGTACATCAGTAGACAATCACAGCATGCTAAAGAAATGGAATGTCAAATGTGATAAACGGTCTCACTGATGATATGCTAGTAGGTTTTTACACATTTAGTAGATTGATTTCGAGATATAAACCTAAATATCAATAACTTGCTTATCTCGTGGGGAACATCTCTCGAATATATGGATAACCTCCGAAATTTCGTTTGAGAGATAGCCTGATTCTGAGATACTAGGACCAGTGGCGGAGCTTGACCAAAAATTCCGATGGGGCGTAAAGTGATGGGTCCCAGATTTTTTTTCCTATTGTTATGTTTCGGGTCGGGTCGGCTATCGATTCGGGTCAAGTCAAATAATAATAGTTCCAAATAAAACTAAAAAAATTCATTCATTCAAAGGACCCGTTCTTACACATAAAACTTGCGATTTTATTGTGTGGTGGGTAATCTAGGGTTAAACAAATAAGAGTTAAAATATATTTACAAAACTACCCATCACTTATATAAAAAGTGGTAACAAACTTTACTTTAATTTATATATTGTATAAATATTTAGGATATACAAAGTGGTAACAAACTTTACTTTAACTTATATATCGTATAAATATTTAGAAAAAATAATTGGGGGAGGCGATCCTATCTAATTTTTAAAATTTCTGGACGAAAAATCAGAACCTATACACTTCTAACCGAAATATTGGGGTGGGCGGGTGCACCCCCGGGCACCAAGTAATCTTCGCCTCTGACTAGGACTTTATGCTTATTGATATCTGGGGTATTATACAAGGTCTTCTGATTTTGCGTCAGCAATGGCCTAGACCTCGTATAATACTTTACGTGCTTTAAAAGCTTTCCCTCTGCATAAAAAATTGAAAAATATCGAAAGATATAAATCAAGTGCAGTTGTAAAGAAGATCCCTAAGTGAGACACACCTCAAAGTCGAGCCTTCATCTCTTTGACTGAACTGTAGTTCATACCTGAGCTCTCAAGGCATCGCACTAACCCAGAGTACATATATCAATATAGTATACTCACCTGTAAGACTAAATCCAGCGAATCTTGATACGGGAGTATATTCTGAGGTGGGTGTGACACCTGTGTCACTTCAACCATCAAACAAATGCCAAACCAATGAAATATTGTATTTCATACTTGGGATTTGTAAAAATATGTGTATCGATTGCACATATCAACTCTTGTTCGATTTCAAGCTCTAAATCGCTTTATGGAAGGTTATACACGCACTGATGCGTAAATATAACCAGTTTAATGCAACGAACACTCCGGAATAGTGAAATAGGCTTAACATACCTTAAATAACCTTTACATAACTTAGATATAAGTTTCGGAAGGTTTGGTGTGGTGAAATCAAAGTTAAATCGCTTACAGGGACTAAATTTGACAAACTGCGAAAGTATGCCAATTTGAACTGTAACAGACATTCCGGAGCATGACCATAAGTTAAACATACCATAAATACCCTTCACATAGCTTAGAAATAGGCTTTGAGGTGTTCGGTATGCTAAAATAAACTTTTGTGTCATTCAGGGACTAAAAGTGTCAAAAAGTGCACAAGTTTGCATTTTTACGCATAACTTACGTTTTGAATACATCCGGACATCCAAAAATTTATGTAAGCATGACTATATTATGCTTTAGTGTTTGGCTTGCCAAAAATCCATTCGTCGCGTCATTTGGATCGTTTTTCGCGCTTATGCGCATTCCGTCGTAATTAAGCGAACATCGCGTTCGTACGGCCAAACGAACCAATGTCCGGCATATTTTTGAGCATGTTTCATGTCCATAATGTTTAGGCATCATTTTAGGGCCTTAAAGTTGGCTTGACGGGCCTTAGAAGTGTCGGAAATGGCCTTAAACACGTGCAGGGGCTGAAACTGTCATTCTGCAAACTTGTTTTCTGATCTGAAGAGCTAGGCGGCCCGCCTTAGCCAAGCTTAAATCTTAGGTGGCCCGCCTCAGCCTTCCTGATCAGATAAGAACGCTTAGTCAGCTGATTCCAGCTGTTTAAACCTCATCCACACACTCACAAATGCACATTCAGCTCATTTGGACCATTTTTAAGTTACCACAACTTTGTGACAAGTGTACGCACAAGATTCGAGCACGGTTTCCATGAAACGATCCTAACGGTTCGGGTATTCCTATAAATACCCATCCACCCCAACCTCATTTCTCACAAGAATCTGGATTTGAGAGCTCTAAGTTGAAACCATTGTTTCATACCTGAGTTCTTGGATCGAGATTAGCATTCGGGGACCCTTCGTAAGTATTCTTTCGTTCTTTTATTGTTTTTCGAGTCTTTCGAGTCTGAAATGTTTGACTTTCTGCGTTGACCAGTTATGGTCAATGCGAAGTTCGTTTGAACTTCGCAACGTGAGTGTAATCACGTTGGTTATAGTCCCTTGGGACTATGCCTACTGATTACCACGTTGTCTAGGGTCGTAGGGTAAGCGATCTAATAAATCGCTTATACCTTCGAACCCGACCCAGTTTGGTCGATCATTAGGATTCGACCAAACACATTAGGTGACCATAGTAGGTAGGGAATAACCTTCCGAGGTTATACCCTATGGTCGCTTCGTTAAGTAGTTGTATGATAGGTAGTTTATATGCCTTAGGTAAATTACCAGAATACCCTTTTCATGTATAATTGGTAATTGAGCATATGTAACCTAAACTTTTGTCACATAACTGATTATGTAACATGTTTAGGCATATAACACTTGTCATAGGACTAGTTAAGCGGTCCGAACGCGTTTCACGCGAACGACGCGTTAAAGTAGCATAAGCTACCTAAACGGGTCGTAATGGGTCAAAAGCACTTAGATTAAGGTTTCATTTAGTATGTAGGCTTTGTTAAACCATATGACACGAGTCTCTATACTTGTTTGGTTTACGAACCCTCATTCTATCCAATCATCCGATTTAGGTCCGGTTATTAACATAGTTACCTATATTAGGTGCCGTTTGATTCCGAGATCTCTAGCATTGTTTGGTTGTTACTCAAGGACTACTAAGCAATCTCAAGTGAGTACATAGACCCCTCTTTTACTGTTTTCCAAACTGTTTTGGGGTGAAACACATGTGCCTACTTGTTACTTTCATGCTTTCCTGTTTTCACATCATATACTTGCTATGTTCATTAGTACAATTATAGTACATGTTTTACATTACATTTTATGCTACGTATGTCTATTGTTGCATAATTAGTACAAGTCACATGCTACGTATGTCTATTGTTGTATACGTAGTACAGGTCACATGCTACGTATGTCTATTATTGTATACGTAGTACAGGTCACATGCTACGTATGTCTATTGTTGTATACGTAGTACAGGTCACATGCTACGTATGTCTATTGTTGCATACTTAGTACAGGTCACATGCTACGTATGTCTATTGTCGTATGCTTAGTACATTTGTTATTCATCACATGCTTACATTTTGGATACATATTACATGATTTACATTAGACATGAACATTTTACTTTGATAGTTTGGTTTGAGTAAGTGATTAAGTAACGAGGCGTGTGTAATATGATACAAGCATGGTGGATACGCCGCTGGTACTTCCTATATATAAGTGTTTGTATGGTATTACATGTCGTAGCGTTATTTGAATCATTTCAGTTTGAGACATATAACATTTTATACAAATAACATACTTTTCACAAGACATTGTTTTACAAACAACTTATCTTATACAAACTCATTTTACATGGTTATTCATTTAACCATACATTATTCACTTATTTATACATATCATCTGAACTCATTGTTTTTCAAATGATTTACAAGACAAAGCAAATTACAAGGTTCATGACTAAACATTTTCTCAAACATAAGTCATGAAACCTATTTTCACAAAACCTATGTATCTCACAGGCATTTTTATGCTGACGTACCTATTTTTACATGTGTTTTTCAGGAGCTGTTGCATAAGATGATCAAGATACACATAGGCAGACTTGGGCTTTAGTGACAATAAAAGCTGCAAGACTAATTAATTATGTTGTATTTCCTTGTTTGTTAAGACATTGTAACACTTGTAATCAATAAAACGAAACTTCAATTGCCATGGATTTGAAACAATTAATTATGTTACAACACTCCCCGACATTTCCGCCACATTTTGTATGTTCTACGTGGTCGGGGTGTGACAGTGGGATACGCAAATAAGTTAAGTACTTAAAACATTAATCTCGTATCTCGAATCAGTTGAACTTTGTGTGAGAATTTAAGTGGATCAGTATACTGGAAATCTAAGTGAATCGTTTAAAACATAAAGTCTAAAAAGGTCAACGGTACTAGTGATTTGTCAACTAATATGATCCTCTGACGCGAACTCCAAAAAAAAATATTGTCTGTAAATATTTCTTTACCGCTTTCATTAAAAAAATTACAAAAAGATTTTCGGAGTGTATTAGCATAAACTTAGAAAAAATACAAAAAAAATTTTGTTTCTACTTTAGTTTCGACAACCAATGTCTGAAAGCTGAGTTTCAAAATCTAACAATGCTAGACATGTTTTAAAAAATGAACAAGTTCATTAATTTGAAACCTGAAGTTTTACATGAAAAATCAAAAACAATTTGTGAAATCTCCAAGGTCATTAATTTGGATGCTTAACTGTCAAATTCATCTAGTAATTTGATAGGGGGAGAGAGTCAGTATGAAATCCTGGAGTTTTAAAACTGTCAAATGGTTTTTATAATGTCAGGTTTCGATACTGTGATATACTAATCTTTAATTGATAAATCATTAAAAAAGCCAGATTACGATCCTGATAGCTAAGACTAAAGGGGAGTCTGAAGACGAGCTCAAAGCAATGGGGGAGCTTGTAATCAAAGAGCCAGGTGATGATCCTAAAAAGCACAGAAGCTTAAAGAAAGGGGAGCCTGGAGAAAGAGTCAACCGAAAGGGGAGCTGATTCAGATCGCAGAATCAAGAAGAGCTTGAAGAGCTAAAGGGGAGTCTATGGTACTGAAGATGTCAAAGCTTCAAAAAGACTCAGAGAGAGATAGAAAGCTACGAGACTGACTGCAGTAATATACAAAGGGGAGTCTGTGAGTGCATAATTGTCACACCCCGACCGCGTTAAAACAACAAAACCACGACGGAAACATCGGAGAGTGTCGTAACAGAATCATTGCTTCATAACACATGGATTTGAAGTTATGTTTTATTGAATTATTAAATGTTAAATGTTTACATTACCAAAAAAAAATTATTAAATGTTTAACATTGTCTTAAAGTAAAACAAACAAGTTCAACATATTGTCTTTCTTGTTTTAAGTCACTAAGGCCTCGTCTAACCCTACGTGAGCATGCATCATAGTCATCAAACAACAGCACCGGAAACATATGTGAAAATAAAGTCAGCATAAAATGCCGGCGAGTACATAGGTTTTGTGAGTGTGTCAAATTCATGGCTTGTATACATATTGCAATACCTCGTACGGCTACTAGATTCGATAATTGAAAACCTTGTATTGAAAAGTGTTTGGTATTGCAATATAATTAACCAACTAAAAAAGTTGGTTATATGTTTATGAAAACCTCGTTGCCATGAATCTTGACTAAAACATTTGTTTTTCTAAACCAATTTGTAAATCGTCCTTGTAATAAAACTTGTATGGTTCATATCATTTAGGAAACATCGTTGCGTGTCATCATTTGAAATCCTTCGTCCAAAATCTTTTAAAATCGTTCAATTCGTACGTGTTATCAATCGTTCGTGTTATCAGAACCAATTTCGTTCAATCATTCATGTCATAAACCATTGTTCAAGTGTTCGTGTTATAAAACCATTCGTTCAAGCATTCGTTTCATAAAACCATTTGTTCAATCACTCGTGGTTTAATTGTGAAAACTAACTTTTGGTCGTTTTAGTTGAACACATTCAAACCTGTGTTTTGACTCGTCTATACCACCAAAGGGTATCTTTAATCGACTAACAAACCACCAAAGGGTTTGTTAAAATCATCAGCATCTGTCTTTACCCACATTACCCCATAACCAAGGCGATAGTCTGATAACGGGATTTGTCAGATCTTATGGTACCATAACATACTACTGGTCGGCTTGGCCAAAGCTAATGAATGTCATTCGTGTTATGTATCAATGCACCAACAAGTTCGTTCACATTATTGAAATCGTTGTGTTTAATATAAACCATAGCATTTGTTTTGTTTTGAAAACTCGAAATCGTTTAGCACATATGAATCACCCCAAAACAATTGAAAGTAGTAAAATAGGGGAACTATGTACTCACTTGAGATTTGCAAGGTATCCTCGATTAAGTGAACTAACAAAGCTCAGGCAATCAAGGAATCAAGTGGCACCTAGTATCGGATCACTATGTTAATAATTGGGGCCAAAATCGGGAGATCGGGTAGAATGAGGTCTTGTAAGCCAAATGAGTGTTGGAACTCATACGATATGGCTTAATAAATCCTACACTCTGATTTGAAACCTATCCTAAGTCCTTTTGACTTGATATGACCCATTAAGGTAGTTTACGCTACTTTAACGCGTCATTTGCGCAAAAGGGCGTTCGGAGGGTCTAACTAGTCTTATGATAAGTCTTATATGGCTAAACAAGTTTAATAATGTTGCATAATCAGTTTAAGTGTCAAAATTTTGGTTACATATGCTTAAATTCAAATTATGTGTAAAAAGGGCATTTGGGTCATTTTCTTAAGGCGTATAAACGACATATCATACAACTAATCAAACAAAGTGACCATAAGGTATAACCTCGGAGGGTTATTCCCTAACAACTATGGTCACAAAATATGTTTGGTCGGATCCTAATGGTCGACCAAACGGGTCAGGTTCGAAAGTCTAAGCGGTTGTCGAGACCGCTTGACTTACGTCCCTAAATAAGCACTAAACTAAAAGTGACGAGTTAAACATATTAAAACATGTTTAACGAAGTTAGAAAACTGATTTGATATCAAAACAAAGCGTTTTGATACCCGAAAATAGTTTTGTCGCAAAATGCACATAATCGTGCATTTTGACCGAAACTTTGACTCGTCACTTCGACTAGCAACGTGGTAATCAGTAGGTATAGTCACAAGGGATTATAACCATCGTGATTACGCTCACGTTGCAAAGTTCAAACGAACTTTGACTTGACCAAAACATGGTCAAAGCTGAAAGTCAAACACTGTTTGACTTTTTAGCTTGAAATAAATAAAAAAGACATGAAAGAACACTTACAAGTGCTCTTGGCTGGAAAATAAGACTAAGAATGCTCAGGTATGAGGCCTCCAACAAGTGTGGTAGCCTCAACTTAGAGCCTTAGAGAGAAGAGAATGCAATAAGCAAGTTGGAATGAAATTGGTCATGGGTATTTTTAGGATTTCTTGAATCATTAGGATGATTACAAGTGTAAATGAGTTGTTCAAAGCATGATCCTCACCATAGACATGTTAGAGACTGATTAGGGGACTTGGAGAACACACAAACCAGCCCACAATAACCAAAAACTAAGTTAAAACTCAAGTGCAGTAGGTTGTTTTACTGAAACTGGATTCTGCCCAGCATGCTTTCTCATCACCCGCGACCAAGGAAGGCCTCTGTCTTTGCGCCCCGCCTAGTAGTCTGATCAGAAGTTTCAGTTTTTGTCAAAACAGGCGAAACTTGTTTTTCGACGTGTTTAACCCCCGTTAACCCTATTTCAAGGCTCTACAAGGATGTTAAAGCATAGGGGACTTGAAATATGCTTGGAAATATCATGGATGTCCGTTCGTTTGGTCGTACGATCGTGTTTTTCGGTTAATTACGACGAAACTCGAACGGACGCGAAAACGATCCAAATTACGCGACGAATGATATTTTTGCATTCCTATCACTAAAATACAATATTTTAGTGATTACAAAAATTTTTGGATGTCCGGTTATGGCCAGAACGCAAGATATGCACGCATTTGCATACTTTCACAGTTTTGATGCTTTTAGTCCCTATGATCAAATAAGCGCATTTTCGCATACCGAACCCCTCAAAACTTATTTCTAAGCTATGCTATTGGGGAGCCAAAATTATTAGATTCTTATACTACCTCCATGTGTACGGATGGGTGGGGTAGGAGTAGTTATGCTAGAGCGTTATTGGAAATTTCAGCTGAGAATGATTTTAAGGAGGAAATAGTTGTTGCGGTGCCTGAGCTCGAAGGTGAAGGATTTATAAAAGAGAAAATGTATCTTGAGTATGAATGGAGTCCCTATCGATGTGCCCACTGTAGGGTTTTTGGTCATTCTGATGAGGCTTGCCCGAAGCAACCTAGGAAACCGAGTAAGCCAGCACCTAAACCTCAGAAGCAGAATATGGGTAAGCAGTCTAGGGGACCGACTAAAGGACCGGCAATGGATGCTGATGGTTTTACGGATGTGGTCTCTAAAAAAGCTGCTAAGAGGCCGGTTTTTACTATTAATAAAGATAAACTGAAGTTCGAATATAGACCGGTGGAGTCGAAATTAAATGGTGGAATTAAAAAGACGAATCCGTCTACTAGTGGGGTGTCTCAAAACCCGTTTGATGTTCTTAGAGATGACCAGGGTGACGTTGGGGAACAGAAAAAGGGGATGGGCGATGACTTAGGTGACTCGGATGATGAGTAGATCGTTGAAGTGTATAATGAGACAAAGGAATTTATCATGAAGGGTACCAAAAGTTCTAGTGACATAAAAGGGGCAAGCACTCCTTCTTCAGAGGTGTTAAATGGGTAGTGTAGCGGTTTGGAACATTAGGGGATTGAACCGTCCCCTGAAACAAATGGAGGTTCGTCAGATTGTAAAAAAGCAGTAGGTTGAGTTTTTGTGCGATCCTTGAGTCTCATGTTGATGTTAGTAACTTGAGTAGAATTTGTAAGGCAGTTTTCCGTAACTGGAATTGGACGTCGAATGGGGGTAGGTGTGTGAAGGGTGCTCGTATCATCATTGGCTGGAACCCGGGGGTGTTCGATGTTATGGTTTTAGAGCAAACGTATCAGATTATGCACCTTCAGCTTGTTGATAGACCTAACAAAAAGGTATTTTTTTTTTGTTCAGTGGTGTATGCGGCTAATTATTATGTTACTCGTAGAGAGTTGTGGCACCAATTATCTACGCATAAAGTGTTAGTTAATAATAGTCCTTGGGTTATCATGGGAGATTTTAACTCGGCTCTTTTTCTTGAGGATAAATCCATGGGAGTCTCCTATATCACGGCTGGTATGAAAGAATTTCAACATTGTGTGGATAAGATAGAGGTGTTTGATATAAATAGTTCGGGCATGCATTTCACGTGGAACCAAAAACCCAAGAAGGGTGTCGGCTTGCTCAAGAAAATTGATAGAGTGTTGGGTAATTCTTCTTTTATAGATGCGTTCCCTGGTGCATACATTTTATTTAAACCCTATGGGGTTTCGGATCATTGTCCATGTATTCCTAATCTTCCGGTTGCTGAGAAAGCTAAGCCTAGACCGTTTAAGTTTGCTAATCTTTTGATTCACAAGCCTGAATTCCTTGATATTGTGAAATCAAAGTGGGATACTCGCATAAATGGAGTCCATCAGTTTTGTGTTGTTAATAAACTTCGGCTTCTGAAATCTCCTTTGCAGGCTCTTCTGTTTAAACAAGGAAACCTTCACAAAAAGGTTGATGATCTTCGGGCAAAGTTGGAAGATATTCAACGTGATATAGATCGTGATCCTATGAATGAGGATCTCCGTGTTGCTGAAACTGTTACTCAACGAGATTTTCAAGAGGCTTGTTTGGATGAGGAACGGTTCCTAAAGCATAAATCAAAGGTGGATTGGCTGATGGCAGGTGACTCTAACACTAAGTTTTTTCATATGTCTCTTAAGTGTAGGAACCACATCAGTCAGATTGATACGTTATTGATTCTAGTGGGGTTAGCCATGAGGGCGATAATGTCTCTAAAGCGTTTGTCAAACATTATGAGAATCTTTTAGGGTGTAAAGGGGATGTGTCCCTACAACCGGCGCCGGACCTTTTCACTAAAACATTGAGCACGGAAGTTGTGGCCAATATGGTTCGTCAGGTTACTTTGGAAGAAATTAAAGCGGCTATGTTTGATATTGGCATTGATAAAACGCCTGGGCCTGATGGGTACACTGCAGTATTTTTTAAAAGTGCTTGGCCTATAATTGGGATGGATGTCTCCAATGCGGTCCTAGATTTTTTTAACACATGGAATTTACTTCAGGAGCTGAACCATATGCTCATTGTTCTTATCCCTAAAGTCTCCACGCCTTCATTTATTACGGACTACCGGCCGATCTCGTGTTGTAATGTCCTTTTTAAATGTATTAGTAAGATCGTCACTGACCGTATGAAAGGAGCTCTGGATAGTATTGTGAGTATTAACCAATCGGCCTTTGTGCCAGGTAGGAAGATCTCGGATAATATTCTCCTTACAATGGAACTTATGCATAATTACCATAGGAGTTTCGGGCCTCCTAGATGTGCATTCAAGGTGGACATTCATAAAG
Organism: Helianthus tuberosus; assembly: GCA_030545235.1. NCBI lineage: Eukaryota > Viridiplantae > Streptophyta > Magnoliopsida > Asterales > Asteraceae > Helianthus > Helianthus tuberosus. The sequence continues at coordinate 104,808,336 of CM060360.1, forward strand.
CGTATGACACTGTTGAGTGGAGTTTTCTGAAAAATGTGTTGGTCGGTTTTGGATTTGCGGAGCCGATGGTGGACTGGATTATGTTATGTGTCTCGTCCACTACTTATTCGGTTTGTGTGAATGGGAACACTCATGGGTATTTTAAAGGGGAAAGGGGTTTAAGACAAGGAGATCCGATGTCCCCGTATTTGTTTAATCTTGTGATAGAGATTCTGACCTGTATCCTTCAACATGCTACCAGGATTGATTCGTCTTTCAGATTTCATAACAGATGTGAAAAGCAGAAAATCATTAACCTTTGTTTTGCAGATGATCTATTCTTGTTCTCTAGAGGTGACATTGCTTCAGTTAGATGCATTATGGATTCCCTCTCAAAATTTTCAAACATGTCAGTTTTGGTTCCTAGCATTCAGAAAAGTACGGGTTTCTTTTGTAATGTGCCTAATCAGGTTAAGAGTGCTATTTTGAGCATTATGCCTTTTGTCGAAGGAGAGTTACCAGTGAGATATTTGGGTGTGCCCCTTATTACGTCGCGTCTTCTTTATAAGGATTGTAGTATTCTTGTTGAAAGACTTGAGAAACGCATTTCAAACTGGAAAAACAAGCTTCTCTCATTTGCTGGTAGGCTCCAGTTAATTATTTCTGTTTTTTCCTCTATGCACATATACTGGTCTTCTGTTTTCATATTACCTGCTCGAGTGATTTTGGAATTGGAAGTTAAGATGAGACGTTTTCTCTGGGATCAAGGGCCGAACCAACAGGGAAAGGCCAAGGTGTCTTGGAAAGTTGTTTGTGTCCCTAAGTATGAAGGTGGTCTGGGTATTCGACGTATTGGTGAGGTCAATAAATCTTTAATTGCATCGCATGTTTGGAGCATCTTGACTAGACGTGAGTCTTTATGGGTTGATTGGATATATTCCTACCGTTTAAAAAATACCAATTTTTGGGTTTGTAGAGTCCCTTCGAACTGCTGTTGGAGCTGGAGAAAGATCTTGCAACTTAGGCCGCTTCTTAGAAATTTTATTCGGTCCAAAGTTGGCGATGGTAAAACTACTTCAGCTTGGTATGATTACTGGTGTGAAACTGGGCCCTTAGGTAGTTTTTTTATCTCCCAGAACCATTACTAATGCGGGTTTCTCGCTTCATTCTTGTGTTTCGGATCTTTTGAGCAATGGGAATTGGTTGTGGCCTGCTGCTTGGAGAGATTTGTTCCCCGTTCTAAATCAGATTAATGTACATCTTCAGCAGGGTGTGAATGATCAGGTTGTTTGGAAGGATGGTAATGATTTTCGGCCTTACTCATCGGCTATGGTTTGGGATTGTCTTAGGACAAGGGAGCCGGAGATCTCGTGGGTGAATATTGTGTGGTTTTCTCAGTGCATCCCAAGGCACGCCTTTCTCATGTGGTTGATTATGAGGCGTAAACTGTTGACACAAGATAAAATCTTGCAATGGGGAGCCGAGAGGAGAGGAAACATGAATATGATGTGTTGCTTGCTGTGTTTTGCTGACTATGACTCGCACAATCATCTGTTCTTTGAATGTCATTATTCTTCTCAGGTTTGGAATTTGGTCAGGAGCAAAGTGGGGATGTTGAGTGTAGATGCGAGATGGAGTAGTATTGTCGATTGGTTAGTGACTTATGCTCGGTCCAAATCCGCTGCTAATTATGTTTCTCGGTTGGTCGTTGCTGCTTCAGCTTTTATTGTTTGGCAGGAACGTAACACTCGTTTATTCAGGAATCATGCAAGACCTCCAGATACGGTCGCTGCTACTATTGTCAATATAGTCCGCTATAAGTTGATGGGAGCGAGATTCAAGAATACAGCCAAAGTGAGGAGGTTGTTGGAAGACTGGGAGATTCACGGGGATGAGCTTATTGACGAGGGTGGCTGATTGATGTGTTTTTGTTTTTCTAGATAGATAGTCTAGTTGTGCTTTATTTGGTTCTCCTTGTTTAGCATTTGCTTGTTTTGGTTCGTATACTTTCATGGGGCCTGTCCCATGTCTGAACTAGGGGGGGCTTCTCCACACTACTTGTTTTATTTCGTTGTGGATATATAGAATCACCGGGGTAACCCTTTACCCAAAAAAAACTTATTTTTGACATACCAAACCCTTTAAAACTTATTTCTAAGTTATGTAAAGTTTATTTAAGGTATGTTAAGCTTATGTCACTATTCCAAAGTGTATGTCGTATTAAACTGATCACGTTTACGTAACAGTTTACGCATAACTTTCTAGAAAGTGATTAAGAGCTTGAAATCGAACAAAAATTGAATCATGAAATTGTCAAACACAAATAAACAAATATTGAGACCAAAACACATTGTTTCATTGATATTTGATATTGTTCTACATCATACAGTGTTTACAGAGCACAATTGTCACTATCTCCCCTACTTTAGGAAATGTCGTCTTGAAATTTTAACTAGAGGAAACTTGTGAAAACAAATGTGGACATTTCGCCTTCATTTGGTCCTCACGTTCCCAAGTAAACTCTGGGCCACGTTTGGACTCCCAGCCAACTTTGACTATTGGTATTCGTTTGTTCTTTAGTCTCTTGACTTCATGGTCCATTATCTCCACAGGTTTCTCGACGAAGTGCATTGTGTCATCAACTTGGATTTCGTCGAGGGGAATATGGAGATCAATATCGGCTAAACACTTTCTTAAATTGGACACGTGGAATGTTGGGTGAATATTCCCAAGTTCATGAGGTAGCTCAAGTCGATAAGCAACCTTTCTGATTCTTTCAACAATCTTAAATGGTCCAACGTCTCGTGGTGCAAGTTTTCCTTTCTTTCCAAATCTCACTACTCCCTTCCAAAGGGATACCTTGAGTAAGACATGGTCTCCGACTTGAAATTCCAAGGGCTTGCGTCGCATGTCCGCATAACTCTTTTAACGGCTCCTAACTGTCAGAAGGTTATCGCGAATTTTCTTGACATGGTCTGTTGTTTCCAGAATGAGTTCAGGTCCAGTAAGCTAAGCTTCAAAAGGTGCCATGTTGATGCTAGCATGATAACTATTGTTGTAAGAGAACTCGATCAACGGTAGATGCGAATCGCAATTACCACCAAAGTCTATCACACATGCTCTAAGCATATCCTCCAGTGTTTGTATCGTCCTCTCGGATTGTCCATCCGTTTGGGGATGATAAGAAGTGCTCAGATTTAGTTGGGTTCTCATAGCAGATTACATGGTCTTCCAAAAGTGAGATGAGAATCGAGCATCACGGTCAGATATGATATCCAAAGGAACACCATGATGAGACACAATCTCATCAACATAGATCTTGGCGAGTTTATCAGCAGATAGATCCTCGCGAATCGGCAAAAAGTGTGCTGATTTTGTAAGACGGTCAATGACTACCCAAATGGAAACATGACCTCTAGATATGGGGGTAATGCGGGTAACGATAGAAACTATTTTCTGATTAACAAATCATGTGTTGATTTGTTAGTCTTCTTAAAGAGGCCTTTCAGGGTCTATTAAAGATACCCCATGGGTGGTATAGTCGAGTCACACAGGTTTGAATGTATTCATTAAAGAACGACCAAAAGTTGTATTTTTTTTGGGTAAAGGGTTACCCCGGTTAAATTTCATTCATAACCAAAAATAATACAAGTGAGGAATAGAGCACACCTCAATTCTCTAGAATGACATGCCATTGCTAGAGTAACTCAACAAAACAAAGTGAATAACTAACACGCAAAAACCGCAAAACAAGTCACAATTGACAAAACATGAACCCACACGGTCCCCTCCAAAACCGCTAACAAGAATCAGCCACATTCATCTTGATCCATCAGTAATTCACGAGGAAGACTCCAGTCGCTCAACACTTGAGACATGTTACTTGTTCTCTTAAACTTCATTGTGTGTAATTTCATTCTAATCGTCATGAGAATCACCTCTATCAGTTGAGTTGCATTCCTTTTCTTCATCGAGAACAATCGATTATTTCGTTCTTGCCAAATGAAGTAAGCCGACGCCGCCACCACTAGCTTACCAATGATGTGAGATGCCCATTTTGACTCCGCATGATGCAGTAGATATTCCATAATCTCGCTCCACTTTTTCCCTATAGTTTCCATACCCGCCTTCTCCCGAACTCCATACCATATTTGAGATGCGAAATCGAATTCAAAAAATAAATGATCATGAGAGTCCGGTCCCGATGTACATAACGAACAACACAAAAGGTTATAATTAGCATTACCTGACGATCGCCATTTGCACATAATATCTTGAGTCTTTAGTTTCTTGCAGACTATAAGCCACATTAGAAAAGAGTGTCTAGAGATAGCCTGAGGAAACCACACAATACGCTCCCAAGCTACCTTATCTTGAACAAGCCGAATATCGTTTCACACTCCATAAGTGCTATACTCCATGTCTTGACCATCTCTAGATCACCAAATGGTCCTATCTTGCACATGAGGCTCTAACGTTACATTAGATAGCTGTTGCAAAATCGGAAATCTACTCACCCAAGAGTTCGGCCAAACCCACACGCCATTATGATACACATCCGCAACCTTGACCTGCATATCGAATCCCGCATTAGCTATCATTCTTGGTGTAATAAAGCGATTCAAAGGACATATGGTATCCCATGTATTGAACCAAACTCGAGTATTCTCTCCATTACCCAGCTTAATCCAAATGTGTTGGCGTATGATTGTTCTCAATTGAAGCATCTTCCGCCAACCCCACGTAATGTTGTTCCGAACCGGCACATCCCAGAAGCTTCTATCCCGGATGCGATACGAGTGCACCCATTTAACCTATAAGGATTCCCTATGTGTCAAGAGACTCCAAATATGAGCAACCATAAGCGCGGTATTCGTGTCAGAGATTTTCCGGATACCCAAACCACCTTCTTCCTTAGGAAGACACACACGACTCCACTTTACTTTAGCCTTTCCCTTTATGCTGTTACCTTGAGTCCAAAGAAATCTTCGCATTTTATCTTCAAGATCATGAATAATTCTCTTTGGTAATATAAAGACGGAAGACCAATACACATGCATAGATGATAAAACAGATCTAATGAGCTGAAGACGACCTGCAAAAGACAAACTTTTTGCTTTCCAATCCGTGATTCGAGACTCCAAATTATCAACGAGCTTTTTACAATCAGAATAAGTCAATCTTGACGATATGAGCGGAACACCAAGATACCTAACCGGAAGGACACCTTCATCAAACTGCATGATACTTCGGATTTGATCTTTAACATAATTCGGAACACCTCCAAAAAACACAGTGCTCTTCGTCATGCTAGGAACCAATCCAGACATATTCTTGAAGAGATTCAACGAATCTAGAATAACAGCAGCTGAAAGAGGATCACCACGAGCAAATAAGAATAAGTCATCTGCAAAACATAAATTAATAATCCTTTGCTCTTCACATTTATGATGAAATTTAAAATCAGCAGTATCATCAACTCGCTTTTGAAGAATCAATGTCAGAACCTCCATTACCAACGTGAAAAGATAAGGAGACAACAAGAATGATTGAACAATGGTTTATAACATGAACGATTGAACGATGGTTTATAACACGAACGATTGAACGATGGTTTATAACACGGGCAATTTGAACGATTGGAACAATTTGAATGATTTGAACGATTTTTGGACGATTGGTTTATCGTAAGTGAATAGATAACGTGACGGGTGTAATGTGATAAAAGCATGGTGGATACGTCGCTGTTACTTCCTATATATAAGTGCTTTTATCACATTACATGTCGTAGCGTTATCTATTTTTTTTTTGGGTAAAGGGTTACCCCGGTGAATTTAATATCATCAATAAAAAACAGGGTGTGACAAGAAACTGACACACACTACTAGACTTGGCATACCAAGCCTAGGGAATTCGACACAAAACAACCAAAGGCAACAACCCAGAACTACAACTGAAAGCAAAAAACACAGCCACTAGTAAAATAGACACCCAAGAAACAAATTAACAACTATTAGCCGGGATCATTAACTTGATTCTCTGTGGAGATCTTCCATTTCTCTAATAATCTTCTATTGACCGGATTGTTATCATCTTTAAATCCCATTAATTTTAACCGAACCGTATGAATAATCACTTTTTTTTTGGGTAAAGGGTTTTACCCCGGCGAATTTTATAAATCAAACCAATAAACGCAAAAGTGTGGCTGAAGTACCACACTCACTCTAGACTTGGCATACCAAGACTAGGACCAAACAACCAAAACAAACACAACCAGGCAAAACAAAGCCACAAACACACACACTAGCCAAACACGGCCAAGTCACAACAAACCAAATAATAGACCACTATACTAGCCGGGATCAATCTCTAAATTGCTATTAGGAATCTTCCGCTTCTCCACCAATCTACCATTCTCAAATCTCCGTTTAAACTTGAGAGTCATAAGTCGTATACGAACAGTGTTGATAATCTCCTGAGACACCACCTGAACCGTACGCATGTTCCGAGAAAACAACCTGTTGTTTCGTTCTTGCCATATAAAATAAGTTGCAGCCGCAATCACCAACCTACTTACCACATTGTCAGGCTTCTGTAAGCTCAAGTTTTGATTCATCCAAGCCATTATATCGGACCATCCTCCATTCACGTCTTCCATATTAGCGAAACTTCTTATATTGTGCCAAATCTGAGCCGCAAAAGAGCATTCAAAGAACAAATGATCTCTCAGTCCTTGTTATAACAGCATAAAGGGCAGCACATGAGATTTAGATTTGTTTCACTTCCCGCTTCCCAAACAGACAAACGATCCTGTGTCTTCAATTTGTTTCGGATAACTAGCCAAATGTGAAATGAGTGTCTAGGAATGCATTGCTTAAACCATACCATATTCGCCCAAGACACTTTGCTATCATGAAAACGAATATTATTCCAGACCTCCCAAGAAGAAAACGGCCGAGTATTTCCTTCCAAATCTTTCCAAACCAGCCGATCATGGACATTATCATATAAAATAGGAACCACTAAATTAATTAAGACTGGGAATAGATTATACCAAGCAATCAGCCACCTCCATTGACCGTTTTGAGACACTAGGTCCGCTAAAGAAGATTGCAGGTTGAAACCTGCATTAGCAATAATTCTAGGGCTGATAAAAGCACGAAGAGGACCCGATTCACACCAAGTATCACTCCACGCATTAGTCTCAGTACCACTACCAATAGATTTCCACAAAAAAGGACGAATAAGGCTGCGAATAGCAAGGAGCTTTCTCCATCCCCATGTCATACGACCTCGACATGGGACCTCCCAAAAGCTTCTACCCTTAAGCTTGTGTATATGTATCCATTGCACCCACAACGATTTCCTATTGGTAAGAATGCTCCAAACATGAGAAGATAAGAGGGCCTTGTTGACATCTGAAATGCTACGAACACCCAACCCACCCTCATCCTTCGGAAGGCACACAAACTTCCAGGCCACCTTAGGCTTGACGGTCCTATGATAATTTCCAGACCGTAAGAAGTCTCGCATACATTTTTCCAACTCAGTAATAATTCTAGCAGGTAATAAAAACACCATAGCCCAGTAAATATGCATAGCCGAGAGGACCGAACTTACCAGTTGTAATCTACCAGCAAAAGAAAGAGACTTAGTCGTCTAGTTATCAATATTTTTTTCCATTTTCTCAACCAGGACCTTACAATCCTTAAACAAGAGTTTAGAGGATATTAACGGAACTCCCAAATATCGAACAGGAAGAGAACCCTCTTGAAACGGCATAATGCTTAGAATTTCCTGCTTGATGAGATGAGGAATATTACCATAGAAAACCGTGCTTTTGAACATATTAGGAATCAATCCCGAGGCCCTCGAAAACTGATGAAGAGAATCTTTCACCACCTTAACCGAAGCAGGATCACCATTTACAAAAATGAATAAATCATCAGCAAATGAGATATTAATGATTTTCTGTTTTTTACAATGGGGATGGTATCTAAATGCATTACTAGAAGAAGCTGCATTCTTTAGAAGTAACGAAAGTGCCTCTATAACCAAAGTAAACACGTAAGGTGACATCGGTTCACCCTGTCCCAACCCACGCTTACCCTTGAAATACCCGTGAAGATTACCATTTATACTCAAAGAGTATGAAACCGTGCTAACACAAGTCATGATCCAGCTAACCATTTTATGAGGGAACCCAAATGCCGTCAGAATGTCCTCTAAAAAGGACCAGCTCACCGTGTCGTAAGCCTTCTGAATATCTATCTTAAAAGCGCATCTAGGAGGGCCAACATTCAGGTGATAGTTATGCATTAACTCCTGAGTAAGAAGGATATTATCTGAAATCTTTCTACCAGGGACAAAAGCCGATTGACTTATATTCACCAACAAATCCAGACTACCTTTAATTCTGTCAGTGATAATTTTGCTAATACATTTATATAGCACATTGCAGCAAGAAATCGGCCGATAATCTCCAACCGAGTTGGGACTAGTGACTTTTGGAACCAACGCAATGATTGTATGATTAATTTGTTGCAACAGTTTCCCATTTTCAAAAAAAAAAATCCAAAATAGCTTTTGTAACTTCATCCCCAACAATCTCCCATGCATTTTTAAAAAAAGCAGAAGTGTACCCATCCGGGCCCGGAGCCTTATTTTCACCAATGGGGAACATAGCACTCTTAACCTCCTCACGAGTAACTTGACGAGTCATAGAGGTTGCAGCATTTAAATCAAGAACATTAGTAAACAAGCCATTGACATCCAGCTTATCCACACTACGCATCGTACCCAAGAAATCAGAATAGTGATTTACAAAAACTGCATAGACTTCATCCCCCTTGTATTGGTTACCATTATTATCTTGGATGTTATGAATCTTATTGCAAGCGTTTCTAGTTTTCACAAAGTTGTGAAAAAAATTTGTATTCGAGTCTCCCGCCGCCAACCAATCTTGTTTAGCCTTTTGCTTTAAAAAACACTCTTCATCATAAGAGGCCGAATGGAACTCTTTAAGACAAGTAGATTCCTCCTCTCTAAGCACAGCATCTAACGGGTTAGCATCGATAGCCTTTTGAATATCATCTAACTTCAACCTCAGAGTCTTAACTCTTTCATGGAGATTACCTTGCTTGAATAAGAGACGTCTAAGGGGAGCTTTCAAAAAGGAAAGTTTTTTAACGACCGAGAACATGGTGACCCCTTGTATCTTCTTAGCCCATTCATTAGTAACACACTGGATGAAGCCCTCCTTGGTCGCTAAAAAATTAGCAAACTTAAAGGGTTTCGGCCGACTATGTTTATAACTGAATAAGTTGAGAATACATGGGGTGTGATCCGACACACGGAAAGGATGAAAAAGGGCGTATGCATTAGGATACATATCCAAGAATCGAATATTACCCATGATTCTATCTATCTTTTTTAACACACCCACTCCTTGTTTCGGTTTTTGATTCCATGTAAAGTGCATTCCATGGCTCTTGATATCAACCAGTTCATTATGTTGGACACAATCATAAAAGTCTCTCATACCAATAGAAATATTCGATGAACCAACCAAGCAATCCTCCAAAGATAGCGCCGAGTTAAAATCACCCATCACCACCCACGGCCTATCTCTAACAAAACTCTTATGCTTACAAAGGCTTTCCCATAGGACTCTCCTGTCTTGGTACTTATTCTCGGCATAAACAAAAGAACAGAAAAGAATTTTGTCATCCGATTTAAAACGAGCTTGCACATGAATAACCTGGTCAGTATGATGGATCACCATAAGGTCCACTATCTCCTTATTCCAGCCCACTATAATCCTTGTGCCCCTCAAACAGCTACTACTATTAGAATACCAATCCCAACTACGGAACACCCCTTTGCACACCCTATCCAGATTTGTAACATTGACATGCGACTCTAACACAGCACATATATTAATATGGTTTTCAGTAATTAATTGCCGAACCTCTCTTTGTTTCAGGGGCCGGTTCAAGCCCCTAACATTCCATGCCATTATGCTACCCATTAACACCTTTTATACCGGGAGTGCTTGCCCCCTCCAACGGTTTTTTTATTCGTTTCAGCAGCCATAAATTCAGAAATTTTAGTTTGTAAATTATCTATCACCCCATCATCATCCTCCGGAAGCCTGCTCGAACCAGGCTTATAGCTCAAATCCTCCCTCAGCTCCCCATCCGTTTCCTGATCATTCGAGAGAGCAGAAAAAGTGTAACGAAGATTCAGATTATTTTTCTTGCTGCCATTCCCTCGAACATCCTTATGAGAATTCACCTCATCCTATTTTGTTCCTGACGGCCCAGGCCCAGACAAGTTAGTCTTTTGTTTATAGATAAACTTAGGTTTTTGTTTTTTCTGGGGAAACACATGTTTAGCCGTTTTCCTCTTGTCTGTTACGAACCCTTCCTGATCAATTGACACTTTCTTATGCTGCACCGGTTCTGACTTGGGGCAAGAAGAAACATCATGTCCAAATAAACAACAAGTAGCACATCATCATGTCCAAATTGACACTTTCTTATGCTGCACCGGTATGAATAATCACTTGAGCCACCTGTTCAGGAGTTCGGCAATTTTGGGAGAATAAGCGATTGTTCCTTTCTTGCCAAACAAAGTACGAAGACGCCGCAATAAGAAGCTTGCAAATAACATGAACCAGTTTCTTTGAATTAGAATATTGCTCCATCCTCATAATCGAACTCCAAGCATCATTAACACTATCAAGATCTGCCATTGTCTTCACAGTGTTCCAAATTTTAGACGCAAACGAACATTGAAAGAAAAGGTGATCGCGTGAGTCCCGATTGTACCTACAAAGTGGACAACACATTAGCCTTAAATTAGTTTCGCTTCCTACTTCCCAAGCCGCCAATCTATCTTGTGTCTTTATGTGAAACGAATGCCTCGGAATACATTGAGCAAACCACACCATGTTCGCCCACAAAACCACACTATCTCGGTTACGGATAGTGTCCCACACTACTCCGGATCCGAAGCTACATGTGTTACCTTCTAAGTCCTTCCAAATCAGCCTATCATCCACATTATGATCCAGAATCGAAACATATAGGTTAATTAAGATCGGATATAAGTCATTCCATGCTTGTGGCCATTTCCATTGAGAATTCTCATCAATCAGATCCGAAACACAAGTTTGGAGGTTAAAACCCGCATTAGCAATATGTCTCGGAGTAATAAAAGATCTGATCGGGCTCAATTCACACCAATTATCACTCCATGCATTTGTTTGAGACCCATTCCAAATAGAATACCAAATATGAGGACGCACCAGATCACGAATAGAGAGAATTTTCCTCCATCCCCAGCTCATGCTGCCACGACTCGGGATATCCCAAAAAGACTTTCCTTTTTTTTTTGGGGTAAAGGGTTACCCCGATGATTCTATATATTCACAACCAAACCAAAACAAGAAGTGCAGAGTGTCTACACTTGTTCAATCCTGGGACATGCCCCAAGAAAGTAAGAACCATAAAAACCAGAAAAACAACTGAACCATCAGCAAAAACAAACTAGACTATAATCTAGATGACTAAAAAACATCTCTAATCACTCGCCATCGCCCTGAATGTCAGCATCCAGTATCTCCCATTCACCTAGCAGTCTTCGAACTCTATCAGTCTGCTTCATCTTCACTGCCATGAGCTTGTATCGAACAGTCTTTATTATCAACTCATAAATCAGCTCCGGAGGTCTCATTTGGTTCTTGAACAGCCTAGGATTACGTCCTACCAAACGAAATAAGCAGTAGCCGCCACCAAAATCCTGCTAACATAATCAGCCGCTAACTTAGATCTACATCTGAGCAGTAACCAGTCTACAATATCATCCCACTTCGAGTCTACATTATACATACCCGCCTTCATCCGAACCATAAGCCATACCTGAGCCGAGAACTTGCATTCAAAGAACAAATGGTCATGCGAGTCATGATTCTCATAGCATAATAAACAGCACATCATATTCATATTTTTCCGCCTCGAGAAATCCCATTGAAGAATAATGTCTTGTGTAAGTAATTTCTTTCTCATAATCAGCCATAACAAGAAAGAGTGTCTCGGAACACAATGGTTAAACCATACAATTTTACTCCACTCGACCTCTTGCTCTCTATGCCGAATAGTATCCCAAATATAAGACGACGAGACCTCATTCACATCATCACCCACCCGCCAAAGAACATAATCACGTTTATTAGGAATCGGATGGACTTGATCCAGATGTATCAGGACCGGAAACAAGTCTCTCCAAGCCGTGGGCCATTGCCAACCCCCCTCTAAATGAATATCAGCAACTGTGTCGTCCAATCTAAAACCTGCGTTCGTAATAGTTCGCGGAGACAAAAAAATTACCTAGTGGCCCTAAGGCACACCACGTATCATACAAGCTGACGTCGATCTCCCGTCCCCAAGAGCCGTCCAAATATGATTCCTGATAATCGGTCGTAACTGAAGTAACTTCCGCCAACTCCAACAACAATTTGTAGGAACCCTAACCATCCAAAAACTTTTACCTTTTAATTTGTATCCATGCACCCATTCAACCCAAAGAGATTTTCGTTTAGTAATGACACTCCAAAAATGATTCGCCATGAGCGCCTTATTAACATCTCCTATACGTCTAATTCCCAAGCCCCCTTCATACTTTGGGGTGCAAACAGAAATCCATGAAACCTTTGCCCTTCCTCTTTGAAATGAGCTATCTTGATTCCACAAAAAAAATTCTCATTCTGGCTTCTAAATCATGTGTCACCCGAGTCGGTAATATAAAAACGGAGGACCAGTAAATATGCAAAGAAGATAGCACCGCCACGATTAGCTGAAGCCGGCCAGCAAAAGAAAGCAACTTATTTCTCCAGTTCGAGATACGTTTCTCTAGCTTTTCCACCAAAACACTACAATCCTTATAAAGAAGTCTTGTGGAGATAAGTGGAACCCCCAAATATTTAACCGGAAGGGAGCCCTCCTCAAAAGGCATCACATTAAGAATAGCATTCTTCACATGTTGATGAACATTACAAAAGAAGACTGTGCTCTTCTGAACGCTAGGAACCAAACCAGACATATTAGAAAACTTTTAAAGGGACAACATAATGCATTTAGCGGAACTAACATCCCCTCTAGCAAATAAGAAAAGGTCATCCGCAAAACAAAGGTTAACAATCTGCTGCTTCTCACACTTGTTGTGAAACCTAAACGAGGAATCCATCTTGGTTTCATATTGTAAAATACCTGTCAGAATCTCCATCACAAGAGTAAAAAGATAGGGGGATATTGGATCCCCTTGTCATAACCCTCGTTTACCTCGAAAATAGCCATGACTATTACCATTAATACAAACAGAATATGTTGGTGTTGAAACACAAAGCATAATCCAGTCCACCATTTTGATATCAAAACCAAAGCCAATCAGAACACTTCTTAGGAATCTCCAATCCACAGTGTCATAAGCTTTCTGAATATCAACTTTAAACGCACACCTAGGTGGGCCAAAATTCCTGTGATAGTTGTGCATGAGTTCCTGGGTAAGTAAGATGTTATCCGATAATTTGCGACCTGGGACGAAAGCCGACTGGTTGACACTAACCATCATATCCAGAGCCACTTTAATACGATCTGCAAGAATCTTGCTGATACACTTATGAAGAACATTACAGCACGCTATCGGACGATAATCAGTAACACTAGAGGAGGTCGCAACTTTCGGCACCAGAACAATAAGAGTGTGATTTAATTCCCGCAAAAGTTTTCCAGTGGAGAAAAAATCGATAATAGCATTCGTGACCTCCTCACCTACAATCGGCCAAGCCCCCTTATAAAAAGCCGACGAGTATCCATCAGGCCCTTGAGCTTTGTCAGTGCCAATCGAGAATAAAGCCTTCTTAACCTCATCCGCCGTAACCTGGCGAACCATATTACTAGCACACTCGGGATTCAAAACATTAGCAAACACCTCAGGCGAGGGAGCTAAGGCAATGCTATCTTGACAACCCAAAAAGTTTTCATAATGTTGGACTAGAGCTATAGGAACATCATTACCTTCAAACGTCATACCGTTTGAATCCTTAATGATATCAATCCGACTTCTATGGTTTCGAGTCTTCAACGTTGAGTGAAAAAAACCTGTATTCATGTCTCCAGCTTGTAGCCAATCCACTTTAGATTTTTGCTTTAGAAATTGCTCCTCGTCCAAACAAGCTACCTGGTACTCACAAGTAATGGAGGCCTCTTCGGCCCGTAACTCTACGTTCATCGGATCTGCGTCAAGACGAGCTTGAATACCATCCAACTTAGTTCTAAGGTCGCTAACCTTCCGGTGTAAATTGCCCTGATTAAACAGAAGAGCCCTCAGAGGAGTCTTTAAAGATCGGAGCTTCTTGACAATCCTGAATTGAAGCACACCATCTACATTCAGCTCCCAAGTTCGTTTCACAATATCCAGAAATTGTGGCTTATGGATCAGAAAATTAGCAAACTTAAAAGATCTTCGTTTACAAGTCTCATCTTTCTGGATTTTAAGTATACATGGGCAATGATCCGACAGCCTGTACGGATGAAAAATGGCAACTGCACTCGGAAAATCCACTACAAACTGAGTATTCCCCAAAATTCTGTCAATCTTCTTTAATAAGCCCACACCCTCCTTTGGTTTTTGATTCCATGTATAATGAAGACCTGTTTTGTTAATATCAAAGACTTCAATGTCATCAATACAATTTTGGAACTCCCTCATGCCAGCCGAGATCGAGGATGTTCCCAAGGATTTATCTTCAACATTTAGCGCCGAGTTGAAATCACCCATAATTATCCATGGTTGTTTATCAACTAGAACTTTGTGCATAGAAAGTTGTTGCCATAAATCCCTCCTAGAAACATAGTAATTCGCTGCATATACAATCGAACAAAACACCATCTTTTTGTCAACCTTGAATCGAATCTGGATATTCATGACTTGTGATGTTTATTCAAAACCATAACCTCAAACACATCAGGATTCCAACCAATAATAATTCTAGTACCTTTATCACATTGGCCTCCATTAGAAGTCCAATCCCAATTCCGGAAAACAGATTTACACACTTTATGAAGGTTACCTACATTAACATGAGACTCTAAAATTGCACAGAAACTCAAGTTATTCTCTTTGACAATCTGTCGAACCTCCTTTTGTTTCAGGGGGCGGTTCAACCCCCTTATATTCCAAGCTGCAAGACTAATCATCAGTAACTTGTTGAGCAGGAGTGCTTGCCCCTGTAATATTTATCGGCTTTTGAGTCCCTTTAATGATAAATTCATTTGTTTCGTTAAACCCCTCCAAAACCTCCTCATCATCGGAGTCTTCAAACCCATCATCTCCTTTTTCATTATCCCCATTTTTATTCTCCGTATCCATATCTTTCAGCGCATCAAAAGGGTTAGTTGACACAAAAGTATTCCCAGTTTTGACTCCTTTGGTCTCACCTTTCGGCTTAGACACCACAGGCCTGTATTCGAATTTTGCTTTCTGCTTATTAACTTGAATCCCATTCCTTTTAGCAGCTTTTTTGCCACATACCCCAATATAACCATCCTCGTCAACAACAAGTGCTTTCTTAGCCGATCGTGTTCCTTGAGGCACATTGTTGCGTGCTTGATTGTCATTTTTTGGTAACTTCTTCGGTTGCTTCGGACAGGACTCATTAGAGTGACCAAACACACAACAAGAAGCACATCTATGAGGGCTCCATTCATATTCTACATACATGGTCTCCTTAACAAACCCCTCCCCTTCTGGTTCCGGTATAGCTATAGTAATCTCCTCTTTAAAATCAGTCTCAGCAGAGATTTCAACCAATGCTCGAGCATAACTACTTCTACCCCATACCTCATTACACATAGACGTTGTAAATGTATCCAGCATCTTAGGTTCACCAATGGTCGTGGCCACTAGACTAAGCCCATCTTCCGTATATGCCGCTAGAGGAACTTCATGAATCTTTACCCATACTTGAACTTTTTTCACCTCCTTTTTTTCCAGTTTAGTTGTTAGAGTCCAAATATTGAGGAACAGTGGTTGCGATCTGATTATCCAAGGACCCTCTTTTAGAGCACTCAACATACCTTCTTCATCATTAAATTTAAAAAAGAAAAAGCCTTTTGCATTCATCATGGATCTTTGTAAGCCATACTTTTTCCAATTTATCCGCACATAGTACTCCACCATAGGAAACGCTAGTCGGTCTCCCAAAAAATATCCGTACAGGGTGTTCGCCAGCTTATTCTGCACCACTCGAACAGATTCCTTTGGCAAAACTACATCACAGCCTTCATGCACAATTGAACTAGCTAGAGAGCGAAAATTAACCTTCTTATCTTTGTTCACAATAACCGAATCTGCATAAGACATGGATGCAGATGTGGACCCATACTCTGGCTGACTTCCATGAAACCCTTCTCCTCCTTTAGGATTATTTCCATTTTCCAAAGAATCCGATTGCACTTCATTCACCAGAACCGTAACCTTTGTAAGTTCATCAATAACATTAAATCTCTTTGGATCAGATTCAGCCTGAGGCAATTGTACCGTGCCTCTTCTCGGAAGCAGCGGATTTCCATCAATGTTCACTATACGACTAGCCAGACCCTTATACGGTAATGGGGGCTTTCCCCGATCACCCTTTGCATTGTCACCCAGTTTGTTACGTTCATCCATTACAGAAAAATCACCTCTCTCGTAAAACCCGACCAGCAATCAACCATGCACACGATACCACAAAACCAGAGCCGCAACAGACACAACAAAAAAGAGAAAATAAAACCCTAATCCTTTTAACCCTAGAATCAAAACCTCTACCCTTGATGGATTAAACTCTAGTATCGATCTAGCTAAATTAATCTCAGTTAACCGCAATCAATACTATAAGGTTAATAAATCAGGTTATCGGAAATCATCACTAGGACGGCGATCAAAGACGAACAAAAGAAACCCTAGTTTTAAATTGATCCCTAATGCTAACAAGTTCGTTATAGAGTTATGATAGATCAGAACTCCAATCACAGACTGTTATGCATAAGATCACAATGAAAAACATGAGGATTCATGAAGAAACAGGAAATCGCCTAAAGGAGAGAGAGCATAGGGGTTTTCATCCAAAAATACTTTCCTTTCAGCTTATACGAGTGAATCCAATCAACCCATAAAGATTTCCGTTTGGTAATAATACTCCATATATGGTTAGTGATCAGAGCTTTGTTCGCATCAGCAATACTCCGAATGCCTAACCCACCTTCATTTTTTGGTAAACAAACATCTTTCCAGGCCACTTTCGCTCGCACTCTACCTTCTGTTCCTGCATTCCACAAGAATCTGCGGATTCTTTTCTCAAGATCACTAATAACACGGACTGGAATTATAAAGACAGACGGCCAGTACATGTGCATAGAAGAAAGAACCGAATTTATAAGTTGAAGCCGACCCGCAAAAGACAAAGATTTATTCATCCAGCTAGCTATTTTATGCTCCATACGGTCAACAAGGATCTTGCAATCCTTAAAATTCAGCTTAGTGGTAATAAGAGGAACCCCAAGATACCGAACAGGAAGAGCACCTTGTTGAAAAGGCATCACACTAAGGATCTCTTGACGAACCGATTGAGAGATGTTACAAAAGAAAACCGTGCTTTTCGAAGGGCTCGGAACCAAACCGGAAATACGAGTGAACAATTCAAGGGCATATTTAACCTTCTTAACCGACCTGATGTCACCATTAACAAAAATAAATAAATCATCAGCGAAAGAAACGTTAATGATTTTCTGTTTAGCACAATGTGCATGATATTTAAATGACGTGATTGCCTCCCGTTGAAGCAATAAAGAGAGCACCTCCATGATTAGCGTGAATACGTAAGGCGACATAGGATCCCCTTGACGCAAGCCACGCTTTCCTCGAAAATAGCCATGGATATCACCATTAATACTTATCGAATAAGAAGCAGTAGTTACACACGTCATGATCCACGTAACCATCTTATGATGAAACCCAAAACGATGAAGAACATCCTCCAAAAAACCCCAATTCACCGTATCATAGGCTTTCTGGATATCTGTGACAACCCGAGTTTCCAAGGTTTCTACACAACTTGATACTCGTTCGCAAAGCATTGGTTATATACGTGATGTGCATTATAAGTGTCTATGTGTATTGTATGAATATTGTGATGTGGGTTTAATAATGTGATTTATGTATACACGATTGCTACTTAGTCATATATGGAACTGTTGAACTATGAACATAGGGTTCGGCCCAAATAAGGCCCAGTTACGAGCCTGTTAGTATACTTAGTTTCCTTATATTTTCACGTAACAGTATGATAACAAAACCCTAGTTCCCTTCCGTTTCTCCTTCTTGATTGCTCGACGGTAGCAGGCATACCCCCCCCCCCCTCTCGAAGTATCATCCTACTTGATAAGACTGTGGTTAGTGAATTTTTATTCGTGTTGAATCTCCCCCGTTTGATCTTGTTATATGTGAAGTTTATTCAAATGCTATATAACGATGAGATTATATGATTGGCTTGTGAAATTTAATGTTGTTTTAGGAAGTTCATGGCTGATTAATATGCATGTGACTTGTCTCGAAAATGCAGCCAAAGTAGATAAAGCTTTACATCATGAATTGTCGGCCACTTTATTCTTGTCTTGCATGTGCATTTAAGATTTGATATGATGACTGCAAGTGCTCTCGTAAATAGGGATTAGACTTTGATAATCGGCGACTTGCTTTTGATTTGGTCTAGTATAAGTGAGTTATGATAAATAGTGATATAACAGTGTACTTGATGGGGTACCCGTGAATTTGATTAATAGTGATTTTATTCGTATATGACAACTGCTCACGTTCTAATTGATGTTGGACTATCGTGATTATCACTTGAATAATGATTATGTGTTATAGTTTTGAACGTATCAATGATCTGGTGACATATAATCTGTGGTTAGGCCTGATGTTGATGGTTAACTGTTATATGAGATTAGGGTTCCTGTAGAATGTGTAACTGATGTAGATGAGGTTCAGTCGACGAAATCAATGGGGACCAATGAAAACACAACACTAGACGAAAACACCTAGTGTGTTCGTCACATGAGGGATTTCGCCCAAGCTTGTGTTTTCGCCATATGCATTTTCATTGTGTGTTATGGCACAGTAAAGTTTATTAACTTATTAACTCCGTTGAGTAGGTAACTATTCTAGTTTGTTAACCTTATTAGTTATTAGTTTGTTAAACCTGTAAAATATTAACTCTGTTAGTCCAGTAAACTCAGTTAGTTGATTTATCCTATTAGATGTTAACTCTGTTAAGACGTGCATGTAACCTTGTTAAATAAGTAACTCCGTTAAATATACAACCCTGTTAGTTGATTTGAAACTGTTAGTTTGTTATTAACCTTGTTAACCTTGTTAACCTTGTCAAGTATGTTAGAGAATAACCATGATAGAATAAACTGTGAAGGACATGTATATGAAACATGAGTTGCATGAAATTGATTAACTGCTTACATGATGCATGATGTTAATTGCCAGACACACTCTGTGGTATTGATTGTACGTGAAACTTTACGAACTTGAACTGATTGAATATACGTGCATACTATAGAACTTAACTTAGCATACCGAGCAAACCAAGGTGAGTTCACACTAGCCAAGGCATGGGATTCCCAGGGGTTGGGAATGGGATTGAATAACTACTCGTACAACTATTACTATTAAACAAATTATTACTGTCCTCGGTTGAAGGGCACGTACGTAAAACCTACGTACAGTTACACTTACTACTGTCCTCGGATTGAAGGGCACGTACGTAAAGCCTACGTACACGATCTTAAGACCATCACCTCTATCAAAGGAAGTCCCTCAATTATCGACTTAATCGCCGAGGCCTAGGGCGAGCGGGTCATTAGTTAATAGCGCTATTAGGTTTAACAAACCTCACACCATGCCAGTCGGACGGGCGTGTACTAATAGACTATGGGCAAAGGGTCAATGCTGATAGACATTGACTTAGGGCACCTCTTACATTTTCGTAGCAGTCGATACGCGTGGTCTTGTAATACATGGGGTAGCCCCCACGGCCGAAATGCCAGATAACTATCATGGGTAGCCCCCACGGCTAGATTGCCAGAATTAATGGGTTAAACAACTTACGTTTTCAAATATGGGGTAACCCCCACGGCAGGGATGCCAGTTAAAGGAACTATTTTTGGAACAACTAAAACCAACAACCAACTGTGAACTCGCTCAACTTTGTTGTTGATTCGTTGCTACATGCCTTGCAGGTCATTAGGTACCCATGGAGCTTGCACAGGGAGGAACGGTCATTGTGGGACATGGCAATGTGTGCCATGATTTAAACATTACTTTATTTCATATCTAATACTTTCTATGGGTTTTACAAATTATGCTTCCGCTAAACACTTAACTATGCTTTGGTTTTTTTTTAACACCTTTCATATTGGTTGGTTGAATTATGTCTACTTACATGTTTGTTCAATATGATTGGTGGCTTGATCCTGGTCAGTCACGCCTCCAAGCGGTGATACTCCGCGTGTGGATTTTGGGGGTGTGACAGATTGGTATCAGAGCCATTGGTTATAGAGAACTTGGTTTTAATAAGGGAAAACGTTTTTTGTTAAAACCAGACTATAACCTGTACAGTGCTCTACGATCCACAATGACGCTTCACTCCACGTGCAAGGCTCGACATTCTAGGTGATATGGTTTACGTTTTATATTGCCTACTTGCTAGATTGCATAGAACTTTGCTCATGGTATGCTTAGATAAACGTAGCAACTATAGTTTGAAAACACATTTGTGCTTGCTCCCTACTGTCACTATACACTTACGCACATTCTCGACACCTTTCCTACTTATGTTTCTTTCGATGTGGAGAATCATGAGTGTACGTGTGAACCTAACTCAAGCCAGCTGACGGCTCTTATCAACGAACTAGTTACGACAGCACTCGCAGCCACTCAGGCAGGAGGTATAACCTGCTGTTCCGAACCTATCTTAGGATGTTAGATCCTACTCTCATGACCCAACTCTCGCGCTTAACCGAGTCCTTTCTTTCTCGCGCAACAAGGTCAGAATGCTCAGCCACCTGTGTGCACATTCAAAACTTTTATGGACTGCCGATCTACTACTTTCAGCGGCACTGAAGGAGCTGTTGGACTCCTCCACTGGTTCGAGAAGCACGAATCGATCTTTGAAATGTGTGAATGCCCCGAGGCTCGTAGGGAGCAATATGCCACTGGTACTCTCGAAGGCACTGCGCTAACTTGGTGGAACGCGCAAGTTCAGATGCCGGGGTTGGCGGCTGCTAATGCCACCCCATGGAATGATTTTTTTTTTAGGAACTGATCAAATGTGAATACTGTAGTCGTGATGACATCCACAAGCTGGAAGTGGAGTCCTTTAACCTGAGGGTGACGGGGTCAAAGATAGAAGCGTACACGAAACAATCCAACGAACTGGCAGTGTTATGTCCACCAACTATGGTGGATCCTCCCATCAAGCGCATTGAGCTGTACCTCAAAGGCTTAGTACTAGAGATTCAAAGTCATGTGACTTCTGCTAACCTTGCTACTATCCAGGATGTTACTCATCTTGCTCATCGTCTCACAGACCAAGCAGTGCAACAGAACAAACTGCCTAAACGTATCGGTGCTACTACTACTACTACTACTGCTACTACTGCTACTACTGCTACTACTGCTACTACTGCTACTACTGCTACTACTGCTACTACTGCTACTACTGCTACTTCCTGTGACAACAAACGAAAGTGGGATGGAACCTCCAGCAAAGGTTCGACTACGGTTCAGTCCCAGGCACAACAGCGAAAGATTGATGTATCACACCCTGGCTTTGCGGAAGCGTGGTTAATTTGGTGTGACTTCTTAATACCGTAGCTTAATCATAACAAAGCTATATGAAAATAAAACCATGCAGATCATCCATTTATTTAAAATAAAAGTACCACAACATTGTTTTAAAGTACTGACACGTGCGACGGAGATTACAACCTAACAACATAAAAACATTTTTCAGAATTTATAACCACAAACATAAAGCAGACGTAGTTTAAGAACTGTGGCTCGTCCAGGCAAGAGCCACGACCCCTAAACTTGGATGACCTTATTTCTCTTATGCAGCGTGGGAAACGTAGCATACCATGTCAGATCCTTAATTACCTAAAATACATGTAAGTTGGAAAAATCAACAAAAATTGTTGAGCAAGTTCATGTGTAGTGAGTAAGTAAAACCTTTGTAAGTATAAAATCCTGGTATGTAGCAAATAAGGAAAAAGAGATCACCAATGGTTTGCAAGGCCATTGATATGTGTGAAGTGCAAGTAGGAAGACTCAAACCTAGCAGATTTATGCGTTGGGTACAAAGTCACCCCGAGGTCCGTACTGTTTGGGCCTGGGGCTGGGCTCGCTACACCCAGATAGATCTACCGCTTCTGCCCCTCGGTCCTACTATGAGGATTAATAGTCCCAAGTTTCCGCCTACCCACTCACATGATCTAAATAATAACCCTCCTTACGCTAACCATACCATGTAAGAAATATTCGTAATCATAGTAACATGTATTTCACCCCCGCAGTTTAGAAAACTGAAAACAGTTAGAGAAAAGGGGGAGCATGAACTCACAGTGGTGCGTCTCTACCAAGTATATCTCCTGATCAAGCAGCTGTGCGATGACCTACACGTGCTAAGTCTATTAGACGGACGGCCGTGCCTTAGCTTAAGGTTTAAGTTTTTGGGAAATAGTTAGACAACTATTTCGTGTTTATATTTTTGTAAGTACTTGGTAATTATTCTCCTTCCCAAGGATGGGGGATTTATTACATGCGTGTTCGTAACATTCGAAATACATTATTAAGTCTCACTTAATATATTTTATTTCTTACTTCAAAATATAATCATTTTTCCCAAAAATATTATATTTTATTTCATACAATTTTCCAAAATAATATTCTTCGACAAATACGCGTTCGTTGGTATTTTCTAAATTGCGTAAGTTACGGATAAAGATCGGGTGGTAATAATTATACCGTTGTAACTCATTATTTATTGTGAAGGCGTTCGTATTATTTTGGAATCGTTAACATTCGGTAATATTATTTTTACCCCAAAAAAATAATATTTGTATAGTTCACAAATTAATCATAAAAATCTCACAAGTGTTGTTATGAAAATCCCACCTCCGATGTTTCGTAAATAAAGTCGTGGCGAAACTTACGTTTTGAAAACAAGTCAAAATAGATTTACAACACTCGTAGTGAAAATATTCCCAAGTGTTAGGTTTTTAGAAAAATTTCGCCAAAGTTTCCCCTGTAACTGGAGGTGGCCACGCTTTCAAGCGTATCATTTTTCTTTTAAAATTCAAATCAACAATTTTCTCAATCAACTATAAACAATATTCAAACCATCAAACTAGTCAAAATAGATGTAATTCGCAAAAATGCATGAACTTGTGGTCTATCTAAAATATGAAGTAAATCTCATTACTTTTAGTGGATCTTTGTATAAATCCATCCGGTTTCGTAAAAGTCTTGTTTTTAATGAAATTCCATCTTTACAACTTCTAGTAAAATTTGACAAAACTAGTTCTTTGTCGAAATTTAGTGTTACACAAGTGTTTACACACTTGTGTGTTTATAAAAATCATTCTTGTTCGTGTAAGATCCGGTTTTTGAAAATAAGATTTCCTTGACACTTGGTCCTTTGAAAATACCGCTTGTAGATCCGTAGATCTACTAGTTTTAAACACTATTTCATAAGTAATATTGATTTTACACAAGTTCATGTTTAGTGTGTGGTAGAGTTTCATCATTTAACCCTTTGTACACTTAAACAAACTCTATGCCATGATTCTTGATCATGACTAATCCGGGTTAGATGATGATCCGAGCTACCACATCATAGATCGGCACTAAATAATCACACAAAACAAATCTTACAAGATTTACACAACCCTTGTGCTATTAACCAACATTTTTAACATTTTAGTAGACTTTTAACATATCATCTTGTAAGTTCATGAGTTTTAACCGTCGTATTTCATTTTAACCACTTTAAAATAGATCGAGAGTGTGTTTCAAGCAACTTACTACTAGCTCGAGGCTAGGGAAGAATCTAGTCGAAGATTGGGTGGATAAAAGCAATAGGGTGAGGTCCTTCGCGTTCCAAATGCACCAAGCTTCCTCGTATGTGATCCTCAACACTTATATACCCTTGGAATAGCTTGAACAAAATCGAAAAATGGATGGATGATATAGGGGTGTTCGGCCACGAGCTAATACAGAGGGAGAGAGTAGTGTGAATCTTGTTTAGTGGTGAAAATGTTATGTTGTGTTAAGGTTAGAACTTATAGATAATTTTCATGGTCATTAACCAAGAGATTATGTGTCTACTAGATATAAGACAACCAAGATTATTATAATCTTGCAAGGACAAGGGTTGTCCCCTTGGGGACGGTTTCGTTGGAAGGGGGGGGGGGGTAATCCGGTTAGAATTCAACTAATAGTTAGGACATGGTTAAGTTAAGTGAAGGTTAACTCGGTTACTAGCGTGTCGTGCACTATGACGGGTGTTAGGGTATTCAGGGACCCTAACTGGCTCAGAAAAAGAAAAACAGTGTTGATGACAATATTTTTATGTTCCGGATAAAGTCCGGTTGTTTGGTTGGATAGTGATCCATTAAAGTGCTTAACAAAGCTTTAAAGTGTCGTTATTATTATTTTCAGTGTTACAACTTATTCCCGACACATTGGAAAGTGTCTAGTAATATTTTTCCCATGTTTTGGCACTTTGTTAGGTAGTTTAATGCTAAATTTTAATTAAAGTGCTGAATTTTGTACTTAAAGTATGTTTTAGGCACATCCGGTCGCTGTAATCTCATTCCTAGTGACGCAGTTCTACAACCCTCATATCCCTACACTTTCTATTAGTGTAGTAAACTATCTCTGGCTCTTACAGGCCTTAGAGGCAGTGCCTGTCTGGTGCTAGTTATGACAGCACGTCTAATAGGTTATCCGTTCATTGTGCTACTGTGCGTTTGGTGCATCGAGGTTGTCACAAAGGTGCTGTAAGCAAAACATGGGGTGTCAGCAAGTAAAGTATGATGCAAGTAAGTACATGTATCAGCATTCAAGTAGCAGTTTATCCACAATTTCAAGTAAGCACAGTAATTAAGCAGTAACTAATTATTAATTAAGTCATACGGATACCTGGTTTAGTGAGGGTTGTCACATTCTCCCCCCGTTAAAGAAATTTCGTCCCCGAAATTTGTACTACCTTATCTCCTTATGGTCACGACACACATGGATACATAATTAATATCGAGGTAGATAATCATCAAACCGAATTAACCCTTACTCACACTTGGGGGTCTAAGAATACTTAACAATCCGTACCCTAGGGTTAAGAAGGTGGTTGCTCATAGCAGTTGATGTTAGAAGTACAAAACGTGTTTTACGTATAGCCTAATGTATTCCAGCTAGCAGGGGGTCCACAAGAGAGGAGTTTCAACTAATAAGATCCTCAAATGTCCGATCGCAGTATCCCAGCGAGTTTTCACAAAACATAGCACTCTCTATATAAATTCAGAAATTTTTCAACTCAAATGAGATGGTAAAGTGATATGTCAACTCCCAAGTAGACGAGTGGCAAGGTTCAGTGCGTTGAACATTTTGAACGGCGAGAATACACCGAATGAATACAAACGAATCTGGTGTATTCTTGCTTTGAATTGTAGTTGCATCAGGAATATTTACATGACAAGTCAGCAAAAGTTTATGTATTTTGCGTGGAACGGTTGACCATGATTAGCACAAGCTGCAAGTTGGTAATGACACCACAAGGTATCGCAACGACAAGATTCGAAATAGCGGTGACTGAACAAAATTACCGAGTGTGAAACCAGATGAAGGTGTACCGAAACAAGCCGGAAGGTGAAACTAAGTACTGCAAGGCAATTGATTGGTAATGAAAGAATCGTTATGGGGTACATCATGATATGAAATGAATTTATGTACCTTTGACTCAGCACGCAAGTGTGTTGAGAGTGATTTAATTGTGATAAAGAAACGGATTTAGGGCAAGTTGTCAAATAATCAATTAAATCCGTATACGAAGTGAGTAGTCAAATAAGCGGAAGCTTCTGTTCTGTGAAAGTATCACTGTAAGGTATCGAAATCTATCAACGATTTAGTGGAGTCTTAGACCAAATAAGTCTATTACGACCCGAAACAAAGGAATCTGTGCCAAAGTATTAGAATATGATGCTCTCAATGCATCATATGGCGTCTCAAATTAAGCATGTGAACTGGATAAGTTCAAGCAGTTGAACCAAGTTCCAACGTAACCAAACAATAAACGTACATACCAACAAGGAAATCTTGACATGATAGCAAACGTGTAACTTGCAAGAAAGTGGTTTCCATAAGTGTGTTGACTTGATATCAAAAGAGTCAACAATGACAAAGATGTAGGTCATTCGAATCACAACTAGTAATTAGATTTGACAACGTAATATCTGAACATTCATGAAGCGTTTATTCGAAGTGAAACCGCATGCGTAGCAAATGGTGCATGGGTTATATATAGGTTTTCAAGTAATGAAGCGATGCGTTCTTACTAAAACGAAGAAGTGACCAAATATACGAAGCAAACGTGCATTCGCTCTCAGCGAAAGAAAACAACGCGATGCAACTACTTGAGGGGAGCAGAAATGCAAATTTCTACTTGTTAGATGTGAGAGTGAACACTTCAACGGGAAGAAAAAAAAATTTAAGTACTTGCGGGTTCGTTAACTGCAATGGCAAGTCGGTCAAGTTAATGATATTGGATTGAGTTGACAGATATGGTTCCTAGATGTAAGGCTTCTAGTTTTTCTGGATTCCGCACCTCGTGTGGGTCTGGTTTATTCATTGTGTAGGAAGCAGCATTCTGTTTATATCTAAACACAATCATTGTCCCACAATTTCATCCTGGTATATTCCCTGAATTTCTCTGCTGGCGATGTTCGATCGTCGATCAGTCGTGTAGCAGTAGTTGAATCATCATAGTCGCTCGTGTAAGAAGTCCGCTAATTTTTAGCAAGAGTTACTGACTCTGGTGGGTTAGTTCGTTCGGTTCCAGGTAGCTGACGCTTACTTGAAACTCATCATCCCCCTTTTTGACGAGCAGATATGGGGTTTTCCCCAACAGGGGATTTTTGGTCTGTTATCTTCCTTCTCCATCAACTTCTGGAGCTTCACTGTCAATCCTTGCGTTCCCGAAGATGTAAGTCGTTGAGGGGTATTGACTGCAGGTGCGACGTCGGGAATTTATCTGATGCGAACAGGATTAGCCGTGGAAGAGAACATTATGGCAAATCCTCGGGGAAGACCTTAGGGCATTTTGTTGTAATAAGAAGATCTTCGTGCTTAGTTCTTCGGCTCCTCCTGTCCATTGCCTCATGGGTCATAATTGCTTCGTCGTTCGACTCCGGGATGCGGATAACGATTCTCCGCTTGGTTGCTCGACCACGGTTTCATCCTAGCTACTATGACGAGGTCGTTTATTAACCAGCCTCATTAAGAGTGGGTTGTCTAACTTACTCTCTACTAAACTAAGTAGATTCCTAATTCCATGAGATGCGGGGCTATGGTCGGCACTGGTAACAAATAACATGAATGCAAAATTTTGGGTTGGTAAAGAACGTACCAGCGACCATATCTGGGTCCTGGCATGCTCCACTAGCTTCGGTGTTGGATGTTCCTTCATGGTCTTGGTTAATCTCCCTTGGGCAATCTTTCCCAAGTTGCCCCTTACCATCGCAGTTACAACCTTCCTTTCCCCTTTTCGTCTCCTGCCAACACGTTTCCCTGTCGTGTCCCCTTTTACCACAGTTGTCACACTTCCTATTACCGCATTTCCCGTTATGATGGCGCTGGCATACTTCACACTTAGGTAGATTACCCAGGTACATCTTTCCCTTTTTGGCCTTATTCTTTTCATTTGCCTGGTCACCTCCCTGAAATTCACCGAGCTTCCTTTTGTTCTTCCCAGATGTCTCCACTGGTGTTTCCTTTTTCTCGTCCGGGATCGAAAGTTTCACCAGCCTAAGTGCTTCCTTAGTGAGCTCCAGTCCTATCACATGGGCAATCATGGGTGATGGTGGCGTTGATACCATCATCAAGCTCAAGGCTTGAGGTGTCAGTTCCTAAATGGATTGCTCCATTTTCTTCAACTCGGGTTCCACTAGGTACGGAATGACCCGCGACAAATCGTAAAGCCTTCGCACGTGCTTCACTACATCTGGACCTTCCTTCTGTAGCTCCCAGAACTCTAGTTCCAACCCTTGGATATCAATCTGTGAACAATACTCCTTCCGCATTGTTTCTTTCAGCTCGCTCCATGACATCGCATATGCTACAGCCTCGCCCAATTCTCGAACCTTACGGTCCCACCATAATAGAGCTCCATCTTGTAACAGTCCAGAAATGTACGGGACTTGCTGCTCTGGCGTGCAACAACTCATTCGCACAACGGCATCCACATTCTCAGCCCATTTTACAAAAGCTATGGCACCTCCCGTGCCACCGAAATTCAGAGGGTTGCATTCTAGGAAATGCTGGTAGGTACAACCTGTGTCCAAGAATTCATTATCACAAAAGGTATTAGCAAGGCACTTTGGGGACTTTCCAAACGTATCGTAATGTGTCTTAGGTGACTTAAACATTACCGTTAGGTAGGTTTCTCCCCGAGGCACCTTCGCCATATTGGTAGCGAAGAACCTCGTGCCGAGCTCTGACTCGAGAGGCGTGCGCTAACCATTCTGCCTCAGTCAGTCGGGTGATCTCTTGATGCGACATCTTCTAGGAAGAAGTTCATGTTAGTTAGGTCGCTTCCATTCGGGGAACATAAATAGTCGTTCGAAACACATGTATCACACATGTTTAAGTCATCATATTACACATCACGCAATTTATCAAGCAAGTAATTGGAATCATGTTTACCGAAAGTATATCAAACAAACACGTGTTTCTTAGTCATAGCACATTCGTGTTATAATGGTATCACGTCTTATAATTAGGTTTTCATTAAACGGGTAAGCATATTGCATCAAACTTATAACATTCGTACGTAATTTTGAGGGTTTCGTTTAATGAAAGTATAGCAAGTAAACATGTAGAGTTAAAATTTTAGTACGCACATAAGCGTTACTAATCGCATTTGGCAATGACATGGCGACTGAGCTTTCGTTAGTTATTGGCCATAATGTTTTAGTGCATGCTTAATGGCAATTGATTCCCATCATTTTTCGGCTACAATTTCGTCGTTTTACAAAAGGTATCGCATTATCAGGGTCACCGGGTCTCCCTACCCTTACCCAACAAGTATATCCGCATATCTAAATTACGTAGTTAGACGTGGTCTTCACAAATTTCCACAATCTTGGGGTCTCTACCCAATCATAACGCAGTCTGCGTTATTCCAGAAACCAACATTTCTGGTGACTAAGGCGGGGGAGGAAAGAAAAATTAAAATGTCTACATTTTTGAATTCCTCTGCGAGCTCGTATATTCCTTGAAGTAGTCAACTGATTTGCCGCTTAATGGTAAAAGGAACGAGTATCGAGATCCTGAGGACGGTGAAATTTCAGAGGTCAAGAGCATAAAAGGGATCCTGATGTACGTGGCGGATCAAAGCACGCTGGTGGAGGGCGTGGTGTTTACTTAAAGTTTTCAGACAATATGCTGTCTTGTGATGTAGACACTTAACTCATGTTTTTGGTTATGTAACGTTTTGCATTTGACGTTGCTCTTTGTGGTGTCAGCTCAAGCTTCCACGTTTCGCGACTCATATCCTCAACTGCAGTTGATGTTACAGGAGCAACTTGTGTGGTTTTCATAACGCGAGAAATGGTGAGGGTTTATAGTTAGCATAGTGCGTTTATAAGGACCATCAAATCGGCTTATCGAGCGTTGTAGAGGTGAAGATAGCAAGCGGTGCGGCCTGGAGCATCTCTACTAGGCGCGGGTATGTCCTGACAGAAAGTGTTAGGCACGATGGCGCACGGGCGTCGATCTTCACAAGGGAAAACTAACCTCTCCACAGATGAGGGGGTTGTCTGATGCAGGTGGATGTAAGGGGTGCAACGTCCGGCAGACAAAAAAAAAAAAGAAACAGGATCGTGACCACTTAAAGGTGTAGGTTCAGCAGGCGCAACATCAAGCTGACCCAAATGGTGTAGTAGCTGGTTCAAGTGCAGGCTCCGGGTCATGTAACGGTGTGGAGGACATCAGCGGTAAGTGTGGGTAACAAGGGGTATCCATAGGAACTGGAACAGGGGCTGAAACAGGGGCCACAAGAGAGCGTCACAGGAAACTCGAAAGGTGGGTAACCATTGTCATCGTCTATCCACCCATTTCGGGTGTGCGCGTATCGAGGATCAACTTGGGTTGCAAAAGGCGCATGATCGAACTGTACAGGGTCAAGGTGGGGTGCAACAAGAGAGTCAGCAGGTATAACAGCGATAAGTGGGGGATCAACATGATCAGCAGCAATAACATGGTCACCCTCTAGTAGTGGTGCATCAGCAGAGTGATTATCAATGGGTAGGTCAGCAATCACAGGATCAATGGGCATGCCAGCCTGAACAGGGTCATGCTCAAACACTGGGTCAAGAGAAGCTACTGGCTCAAGGGCCATGGCAGGCTCGGGATCAACGAACTCCATATCAAAATCTGCATGATCAGCGAATGCAGGGTCTACTGGGTCTACTGGGTCAACCATAGGCTGATCCAAGTGGATGAACTCTATCTCCTGGTCCGGTCAAATCCAGGGGGGAAAAACAGGGTCTGAATCCTCATCGAGGTTGTGATCGAAAGCAAATCTAGGAGCAGAGGCAGCAGATGATGCCCTGTCAGGATGTGAACCGTGTGAATAGTGCTGTGCGCTCCGAGTGTGTGACGGTGCCGAGGCCACAGACTCGAAGGAGTCTGGAGCGGGTGAGTGTGCAGGTGACTCCTCAGCTGGAGCATATGCGAGTAACAAAAGACCACCGTCAGCTAGAAGGGCCTCGCCCTCAACATCGTCCTCCAGGGGCTCATCATCAACGGATCGACGTCGTCGTCAGCGTCGGCGTCGAGGAGCATATCGTAAGCAGGATAAACGGCCAAAGGTATGGGAGCAGGGATCTCTACGAGTGGCAGGTACCCAACAAAAGGACCATTAGCGGGCTCATCGACAGCGTCGGGTAGCGCAAAGGGCTGAAAGTCATCCTTGTCTGTGCTGGTAACATCTGATGTGTGGACCTCGTGCTCTGAAGACTCTAAGTCGTCTGATACTATGGGTCTAGGGTCCGTGGTGTCCGAATCACCTGTGCCGGACGAGTCCGTGGTGTCTGTAACACAAACACAAATATGTACAAATAATCAATCATATAGTCAGACAAGCACATTAGTCACCAAGTAAGCAATCAAACAATTCTCCTTGTCCCACTAGCCTCCCAGCCTCTCGGACTGCTCTTCCTAGTCCCACTAGCCAAATTCTCCCAGCCTCTCAGACTGCTCTTCCTAGTCCCACTAGCCAAATTCTCCCAGCCTCTCAGACTGCTCTTTCTAGTCCCACTAGCCAAATTCTCCCAGCCTCTCAGACTGCCCTTCCTAGTCCCACTAGCCTATTCTCCCAGCCTCTCAGACTGCTCTTCCTAGTCCCACTAGCCAAATTCTCCCAGCCTCTCAGACTGCCCTTCCTAGTCCCACTAGCTTATTCTCCCAGCCTCTCAGACAGCTCTTCCTAGTCCCACTAGCCAACTACCTCGGTCTCCCAGACCGAGCCTCGGCCTCCCAGACCGAGCCTCAGCCTTTCCAGACTGAGCCTATAAATAATAAATAAAATGTGCTCAACATTTGTTTATAAAAACGTTTTGGATCTGGACTTAAGTGGTATGCAGTGTAAAAATGTTTTCGTGAGAGCCCTAGTGATCATAGTCTAGACTCAAGAAGGAATCCTAGTTTGCTATGATCAAGGCTCTGATACCAAGCTGTCACACCCTGGCTTTGCGGAAGCGTGGTTAATTTGGTGTGACTTCTTAATACCGTAGCTTAATCATAACAAAGCTATATGAAAATAAAACCATGCAGATCATCCATTTATTTAAAATAAAAGTACCACAACATTGTTTTAAAGTACTGACACGTGCGACGGAGATTACAACCTAACAACATAAAAACATTTTTCATAATTTATAACCACAAACATAAAGCAGACGTAGTTTAAGAACTGTGGCTCGTCCAGGCAAGAGCCACGACCCCTAAACTTGGATGACCTTATTTCTCTTATGCAGCGTGGGAAACGTAGCATACCATGTCAGATCCTTAATTACCTGAAATACATGTAAGTTGGAAAAATCAACAAAAATTGTTGAGCAAGTTCATGTGTAGTGAGTAAGTAAAACCTTTGTAAGTATAAAATCCTGGTATGTAGCAAATAAGGAAAAAGAGATCACCAATGGTTTGCAAGGCCATTGATATGTGTGAAGTGCAAGTAGGAAGACTCAAACCTAGCAGATTTATGCGTTGGGTACAAAGTCACCCCGAGGTCCGTACTGTTTGGGCCTGGGGCTGGGCTCGCTACACCCAGATAGATCTACCGCTTCTGCCCCTCGGTCCTACTATGAGGATTAATAGTCCCAAGTTTCCGCCTACCCACTCACATGATCTAAATAATAACCCTCCTTACGCTAACCATACCATGTAAGAAATATTCGTAATCATAGTAACATGTATTTCACCCCCGCAGTTTAGAAAACTGAAAACAGTTAGAGAAAAGGGGGAGCATGAACTCACAGTGGTGCGTCTCTACCAAGTATATCTCCTGATCAAGCAGTTGTGCGATGACCTACACGTGCTAAGTCTATTAGACGGGCGGCCGTGCCTTAGCTTAAGGTTTAAGTTTTTGGGAAATAGTTAGACAACTATTTCGTGTTTATATTTTTGTAAGTACTTGGTAATTATTCTCCTTCCCAAGGATGGGGGATTTATTACATGCGTGTTCGTAACATTCGAAATACATTATTAAGTCTCACTTAATATATTTTATTTCTTACTTCAAAATATAATCATTTTTCCCAAAAATATTATATTTTATTTCATACAATTTTCCAAAATAATATTCTTCGACAAATACGCGTTCGTTGGTATTTTCTAAATTGCGTAAGTTACGGATAAAGATCGGGTGGTAATAATTATACCGTTGTAACTCATTATTTATTGTGAAGGCGTTCGTATTATTTTGGAATCGTTAACATTCGGTAATATTATTTTTACCCCAAAAAAATAATATTTGTATAGTTCACAAATTAATCATAAAAATCTCACAAGTGTTGTTATGAAAATCCCACCTCCGATGTTTCGTAAATAAAGTCGTGGCGAAACTTACGTTTTGAAAACAAGTCAAAATAGATTTACAACACTCGTAGTGAAAATATTCCCAAGTGTTAGGTTTTTAGAAAAATTTCGCCAGAGTTTCCCCTGTAACTGGAGGTGGCCACGCTTTCAAGCGTATCATTTTTCTTTTAAAATTCAAATCAACAATTTTCTCAATCAACTATAAACAATATTCAAACCATCAAACTAGTCAAAATAGATGTAATTCGCAAAAATGCATGAACTTGTGGTCTATCTAAAATATGAAGTAAATCTCATTACTTTTAGTGGATCTTTGTATAAATCCATCCGGTTTCGTAAAAGTCTTGTTTTTAATGAAATTCCATCTTTACAACTTCTAGTAAAATTTGACAAAACTAGTTCTTTGTCGAAATTTAGTGTTACACAAGTGTTTACACACTTGTGTGTTTATAAAAATCATTCTTGTTCGTGTAAGATCCGGTTTTTGAAAATAAGATTTCCTTGACACTTGGTCCTTTGAAAATACCGCTTGTAGATCCGTAGATCTACTAGTTTTAAACACTATTTCATAAGTAATATTGATTTTACACAAGTTCATGTTTAGTGTGTGGTAGAGTTTCATCATTTAACCCTTTGTACACTTAAACAAACTCTATGCCATGATTCTTGATCATGACTAATCCGGGTTAGATGATGATCCGAGCTACCACATCATAGATCGGCACTAAATAATCACACAAAACAAATCTTACAAGATTTACACAACCCTTGTGCTATTAACCAACATTTTTAACATTTTAGTAGACTTTTAACATATCATCTTGTAAGTTCATGAGTTTTAACCGTCGTATTTCATTTTAACCACTTTAAAATAGATCGAGAGTGTGTTTCAAGCAACTTACTACTAGCTCGAGGCTAGGGAAGAATCTAGTCGAAGATTGGGTGGATAAAAGCAATAGGGTGAGGTCCTTCGCGTTCCAAATGCACCAAGCTTCCTCGTATGTGATCCTCAACACTTATATACCCTTGGAATAGCTTGAACAAAATCGAAAAATGGATGGATGATATAGGGGTGTTCGGCCACGAGCTAATACAGAGGGAGAGAGTAGTGTGAATCTTGTTTAGTGGTGAAAATGTTATGTTGTGTTAAGGTTAGAACTTATAGATAATTTTCATGGTCATTAACCAAGAGATTATGTGTCTACTAGATATAAGACAACCAAGATTATTATAATCTTGCAAGGACAAGGGTTGTCCCCTTGGGGACGGTTTCGTTGGAAGGGGGGGGGGGGGTAATCCGGTTAGAATTCAACTAATAGTTAGGACATGGTTAAGTTAAGTGAAGGTTAACTCGGTTACTAGCGTGTCGTGCACTATGACGGGTGTTAGGGTATTCAGGGACCCTAACTGGCTCAGAAAAAGAAAAACAGTGTTGATGACAATATTTTTATGTTCCGGATAAAGTCCGGTTGTTTGGTTGGATAGTGATCCGTTAAAGTGCTTAACAAAGCTTTAAAGTGTCGTTATTATTATTTTCAGTGTCACAACTTATTCCCGACACATTGGAAAGTGTCTAGTAATATTTTTCCCATGTTTTGGCACTTTATTAGGTAGCTTAATGCTGAATTTTAATTAAAGTGCTGAATTTTGTACTTAAAGTATGTTTTAGGCACATCCGGTCACTGTAATCTCATTCCTAGTGACGCAGTTCTACAACCCTCATATCCCTACACTTTCTATTAGTGTAGTAAACTATCTCTGGCTCTTACAGGCCTTAGAGGCAGTGCCTGTCTGGTGCTAGTTATGACAGCACGTTTAATAGGTTATCCGTTCATTGTGCTACTGTGCGTTTGGTGCATCAAGGTTGTCACAAAGGTGCTGTAAGCAAAACATGGGGTGTCAGCAAGTAAAGTATGATGCAAGTAAGTACATGTATCAGCATTCAAGTAGCAGTTTATCCACAATTTCAAGTAAGCACAGTAATTAAGCAGTAACTAATTATTAATTAAGTCGTACGGATACCTGGTTTAGTGTGGGTTGTCACATGATGACTACCAGAGTCCTGGTCAGCAATCTTCTGGTAGTCAAGGGCAGGGTGGAATGGATGTAAATTGCACCACAGCGGGCCGTGCAACAAAGATCGTTGTCAGTGATGCAACAAGCTTGGTCATGGAGCCAAAGATGGTAGAAGCTCACGTCCTGCAAACAAGAACCGACAACAGCGGCCACGAGCTCCACAAAATCAGAAGCAACGTCAGGATAACAAGGGATGCCATCAGTGTGGTGTTGAAGGTCACTTCAAGAGACACTGTCCACAGTTGAACCGGAACCAGAATCAGAACCACAACCAACGAAACGAGAACAATAATGGAGGCAACCGCGGGGGTAATAACGACAACAATGGTGCCAGGGGATCGAGTGTTCGTGATTGGTCAGGGTGATGCTAGGAATGACCCCAACGTATGATGGTTTTGACATCATTATTGGTATTGATTGGTTATCCCAACACCGAGCAGAGATTCTTTGCAACGAAAAGATTGTCCACATTCCTCATTCAGGTGATGAACCTCTCATGATTCGTGGCGAAAAGAGTAGTGCTGTTGTGAGCATCATCTTTTTCCTTAAAGGCCCAGAAGTGTTTGCGTAAGGGCCACACTGCTATTTTGGCTCTCGTTACGGACACCTCGAAGAAAGAGAAGAAGATAGAAGATTTTCCAATTGTACGCGACTATCTTGAGGTATTTCCTAAGGAACTAACTGGCCTTCCTCCTCATCGTCAAGTTGAATTTCAGATTGAACTAACTCCTGGAACCGCACCAATAGCTCGTGCACCGTATCGCCTAGCTCCATCAGAGTTGGAAGAACTTTCTACGCAACTCCAAGAACTCTTGGATAAGGGTTTTATTCGTCCTAGCTCTTCGCCTGGGGAGCTCCAGTTCTATTGGTGAAGAAGAAAGACGGTACCTTCAGAATGTGCATCGACTACCGTGAACTCAACAAGGTGACCGTGAAGAATCGCTATCCTCTTCTGTAGGTCCCGTGAGCCGTATGGATCGTAACAGAATCGTCTATCCAACCTAGAGTGCGGAATCCTCTAGATCAGATTTCACAGAAAACGTGTAGAAAACAGAAATCACTTTTAAACCCGATCTTTATTGATTATCTTCAAAAGATTACAATCAATCAAGATCCTAATTCGTCCAAGCCTTTGTCTTTCACG
Organism: Helianthus tuberosus; assembly: GCA_030545235.1. Lineage (NCBI taxonomy): Eukaryota > Viridiplantae > Streptophyta > Magnoliopsida > Asterales > Asteraceae > Helianthus > Helianthus tuberosus. The sequence goes on from CM060360.1 coordinate 104,845,021, forward strand.
AATTCCCTTAAGAGTGATTAGATGATTAGAAGATTAACCTAAACCCTAATGCTAAGCTTTGTTTATATAGGACAAAGCTTTGCACATGGGCTAGGTCATGGGCTAGGCCCATTTCGCCTACCATCCCCCTATGTGGGTTTGGTTTGGCCCAATCACTCTTAATTAACTATTACAAAGCTAAACCCGCTAACTGTTTATCGTTTTACTAATTACAAGATATCCAAAGACCAAATCTAAGCTGTTGTCACAAACATGCACCAACAAACTCCCCCTTGACAATAGCTTGCAAAGGTAACTTCAGTCTTTAGAATCTCACAGTCTTTTGGTCTTTGGATAGCTTCAGCTTTAACAGCTTCTGTCAGCAACAGACTCCCCCTAAGCTGATGCATCCAATCACCAAATCTTCAAAACTTTAGCGTTTGAGTAAACTCCAGTTCAGCTTTTGTATAGCACTCTTCAACTCTTCAACTTTGTCTGCAATGTAGAAAGGAGGTTCTACCATGCATCCAATCAAACTCTCAACTTCACATCAACTCTTCAGCAACACAGCAACTATACAGCAACACACTGCTTCAATCTGTATACTATAAAACAAACATCTCGAGAAACCATAAGAATTTTTAACACAAGTTAAACAAATTATTATTATTCAAGAGATTAGTTAAACTGGATAACAGATTAAGCACTTTCCAACTCAAACCAACACGCACAGATTTTAAACAAACACCCCATAACCTGCATCATTTCAAAATTTTGAACCCACTTACTAACACCGTCTCCCCCTATCAGGAACAATTCCTCCATGAATAACAGTTTTCCGTACATTAAGAATTTTTAACAGAAAAAGACACTATTTTTGTATTTTTGTATTTTCTGAATACAAATAAATACGAAAAGCAATAAACACTCTGTTTTTGTGAGAATCACCGGTAAGAAGATCATATCAGCACAATCAAACTGTTTCACACTATTAGATAATTCTTTATGTAATTTTTTGTGAAAAGCAGTTCAAGACGATTACCAGTATGTTTGTCCACTTAAGCAAATGCATGAACATTTCAAGTACCATTACCGTATGATACGTTAAGGTAATTTTATATCTGATATACTAGTGTGTCCCACTTCAGGATATACCCCCGCGATCAAGGTATGCACAAAGATTCATCGTAGCAGGTGAGTATACTGAATTCATCCGTTTTATTTTTCAACGATAGATAATTGGTGAACAGGTCAGTACTTCCGTACAGCAGAGAGACCAAAATATCTTATCGAGGGCTAAGACAAATACCATTTTTGGTACGATTTGTGCATTTTGCACTTATTTGAATGACTCTCTATGAGAGCTTCTTCATTTTTAGGGTTTTAGCATTTTTAGCTCTTTTAAGATATCCTGGGTGTGTCTAGGTCAGCATGTATCTGGATGCAGCAGAAGGACACCCATGATATCCCCAGATGAAATAACAGTATAAAGACCCAAAACTTCAGATTTTGGCAATCTATCAACGCAAGATTTAAGGTCATTAAACCATACACCACTGATGTGTTCCCCACTCATACTCAGTGCATTTAGGTTTATATCACATTGGTAAGTTGATTATTTCATGCTTTTGCCTACTGGTATATCATATGATGAAGCTACTATCACACTTAAGCATTTTGATTCAGTTCGAGTGTGACAGTCTAACTTGCTGATGTACTATCATTTCTTGTTTTTCACACAGTGAAAACTCATTTTTAATTTTCTATTTTTTATGTTTTTGATTTTTCAATGTTTTTGTATTTTTGATTTTTGAAAAAGCAGTAAACTATTTACAAAATTCTTATGAAAAACCAGTTATTCAGGATTCCTCATCCCGTTGAGTTCGACTAAGTGTTCAAAGCGAGCTCGATCAAAAGCTTTTGTGTAAAGATCAGCAAGGTTATCTTCTGTGTCGACTCGATGTAATTCAATTAGTCGTTTTTCAGCACAATCCCGTATAAAGTGATGACGTATGTCAATATGTTTAGTTCTACTGTGCTTTACGGGATTGTTTGTGATTGAAATAGTGGCATTATTATCTATCATAATAGGAGTACGAGTGAAATCCAAACCGTAATCGCGCATCTGCTGTTGAATCCAGAGGACCTGAGAGCAACAGCTACCCGCAGCAATATATTCAGCTTCACACGTAGATGTAGACACACAGGATTGCTTCTTGCATTGCCAAGACACGATCCTGCCTCCCAAGAACTGACAACCACCTGTTGTAGACTTCCTGTTTGATTTGCATCCTCCAAAGTCTGAATCAGTGTAAGCAACAAACCTCAAATCACTATCAGCTGGATACCACAACCCAAGTTTAGGTTTCCCCTTCAAGTAACGAAGAATACGCTTCACTGCTTTCATGTGAGACTCTTTTGGATTCGCCTGATATCTGGCACACAAGCATACGGCAAACATGATGTCAGGTCTTGAAGCAGTCAAGTACATTAGAGAACCAATCATCGCCCTGTATTGAGTAGGATCAACATCTTCAGTGCTTTCATGATCTGGGCCAAGATTGTGATTTTCGCAAATGGGTGTGTTGAAAGTAGAGCAATCATTCATTTTGAACCGATCCAAAATGTCATACACATACTTCGTTTGATGAATAAACATCCCATCCTCCTTCTGTTCAACTTGTAATCCCAGAAAATAAGACAGCTCACCCATAGCGCTCATTTCAAACTTGCTCTTCATCACATGTTCAAACTCTTTACACATGTTCACATCAGATGACCCAAAGATGATGTCATCCACGTATACCTGTACCAGCAGAAAATCTTCCTTCTTCCTCTTTATGAAAAGTGTACTGTCTATCTGACCCATTTCAAAACCATTCTTTAGCAGATGTGTAGACAGTGTCTCGTACCACGCCCTGGGAGCTTGATGTAACCCATACAAAGCCTTATCAAGTTTGTAAACTCGATCTGGATAGTCTGGATCAACGAACCCATCTGGTTGTGAGACATACACCACTTCTTGGACTTTCCCGTAAAGAAATGCACTCTTCACGTCTAGTTGGTAAACTTTAAAGCCCTTGAATGAAGCGAAAGCTAGAAACAACCGAATTGCCTCCACCCTTGCCATTGGTGCAAACACCTCATTGTAATCTATCCCTTCTTGCTGATTGAACCCTTTGACAACCAACCGAGCCTTATTGCGCGTGACAATTCCTCTTTCATCCTTCTTGCACCTAAATACCCATTTAGTGCCAATTTCTCTTTCACCTTTAGGAAGGTCCACTAACTCCCATACCTTCAACTTCGCAAACTGGGCCAATTCTTCTTGCATAGCTTCAACCCATGAATTGTCTTTAAGAGCCATATGAATGTTCTTCGGCTCCTCTTGGGAAATAAAGCAACTGTACAAGCATTCATTCACTATCCCAGTCTTCTCAATCGACACAAATAACCCAGAATTCGCTGCTATGCTTCTTCTCGTCTGAACACCTGCAGTAGGATCTCCAAGTATCATGTCAACCGGATGATCTCTATTTGCTCGTGTAGAAGCAACTGCATCGACTTCTAGATTATCACCCAGGTTTGATCCAACCTCCCCCTGAATATTCTGATTTGCAAACGGATTAACAAACTCCTCCCCCTGAATGGGTTCAGAGTCACTATCGCTTGAATCAGGATTAGTAGCACCATGGGAAGTTTCCGGAGCATCTGACATATCAACATTCGATCTAGGCATAAACTCACCTTCATCGTCTTCACCAATCACTGTTTGAATCAGCTGAGAATCATCTGCATCAGAAACCTCAGGAATATTAAATGATTTAAACACACTTTCATAATCATATAATATAGCAGGACCACTCGTTGATTGTTGAGGTTTGTAGGAAGTAATTTCCACATTAAAAACAACCTCAATTTTACCAGTTTTGAGATTAAAACCCCTTTTATTCGGTGTGCCAGGTATGTAACCTAGAAAGTAGTGTAGGTCCCTCTCGAGGATGAGATAAAACCTTATCCTTGTTATATCAAACACACTAGCGAGTGCGGAATCCAAGCTAGCATGCAACCGAGACTTTATACGAGAACAAGTATAAACACAACACGCAAGATTCACCGATTAACACCACTTGTATTAATACGAATGAAGGGTCCGGTTACAAGCTCAATGTTTACAGAAGTATTCTATAAACTCTCAAAGTGTGTGTGTGCTCCTGTCTCTCTCTGTCTTCCTCTTGTGTCTCTGTCTAAAGTGAACACAACACACGGGTATTTATACCCGACACAGCAGGTCTGGTCGAAGGATCAGACAGACTGATCGAAAGATCATCTGTCGACCAGAAACAGCTCGAATGATCCATATGTACCTCGAAGGATGATATCCTTCGAGGTCCATCTATCGAAAGCTATCTTTCGAGCTCATCATCATCGAAGGATATGAGCAATCCTTCGATGACTTATCCTTCGACCCAACATCTTTCAAACAATGTGCTAACTGTTTGGTCAAGTCAAACCAGGAGGATGGTTGACTTGGTCAAACTTACATCAACCTTACATTAAAGACATCGTTTTGTATCATGACGAAATACAGACAAAGTACAAACACAAGTGCACCAACAAACTCCCACTTGGCTGTAGCTTTGTCTCGATCTTCGTGTCTTCAAGTCTTCAAGGCCGAGTCGAACCGAGCCGAGTCGCGTCCACACAAAGTGCATCAACAAACTCCCCCTTGGACGCTACTCGTGATGGTTCGTCTTCTATGTCTTTCATGTCGGAGGATCTTCAAAGTTTTCACGCGTCGTAAGCAGAAAGTGTATCAACAAACTCCCCGTTTCATGTAGGAAGTGTGTTGACAAACTCCCCCTTAGATTGAACTCTCCATTGAGTCATGCTCGTGAATCTTTTGACTTGTCAATTCTTCAGATCCTTGAGGTGTTGATGAAGGGACAGCGGCAACTCGATCATTTTATCTTTTGAGTGCCTCCACTTCGTGTCTTCATTCCAAAGCTTTTCATCGAACATGTTCTCCTTACCTTTAGCATCTGCACATGCAAGAAAGCTAAACGCATAATGAGAACAACCGCTTGGAATATGGTTAACATTTAGACTAACGACACATTATGAGATCAAATCTCAATCAAACACCAACCCACAGCAGTTTGAAAGTTTAGAAAAATATTCATTTTAATCCTTTAACTTTCAAAACTCGTTAACTTCGACTGTTTATGAAGATGCAATTGTTTTCCAGCTTATAATCAGGATCTTGGGAAGGATAGACTCGAGTTCCAACATCGGTCAATCAAAAATAAACTAGAAGAAAAATCTTTTTGGATTTTATGAAGTTTATATTAAAACATACTTAAAATCTTTTTGGAATTTTCAATAGTTCAAATGTAAAGACGGAAAACAATAAATATATATACAAAGATAAAGAAACGAAAGCAGTAAATAAATATTTACAGACATGCTTTTTGCGAGTTTCGAGGGTAAGAGAATCATATCAGTGTACGGTCATGCCAAAACACTCTTGTTGTTCAATTAGATAACATTAAGATAAGCATCCTATAACAATTATCGGTATCGTTGTCCACATAAGCTCAACTTATCAGATGTAATCATGGCAAGGGGATACGTTAAGGTATAATTTATACTTACCGACCGGTGTTCATCCACATCACGACACATTCCCGTATCAAGGTATGCACGAGGATTCATCTTACCGGTGAGTATACCGATTATCATCTGTTTGACCGTATATGATGTGAGATTCTCACTTATTTTGATTGAAAACAAGCCCTATGTGATAGAATCACTTATTGATGAGGAACTTGATTTTCAGATGCATGAGGGCACAGGAGCAAGTCCGTGAACAGGTCAGTACTTTCGTACAGCAGAGAGACGAACTTGACTCCCGGATGAATGTGATATTTAATCACTTATTTGTTTGGACATGTGATTGTTGATCACTTATTGAGGTCGTATGCAGTATGTACACGTATGTATAGTATCATGGAAGATCTAGACTTGCGTCCCCGTTATTTTTTGGTAAAAGATACAACCATGATACCCAGATGATAAGCAGCATAAAGACCGAATATCTCAGAACCTCGGCAATCTCTCAAACGAAATTTCGGTACTAAGACCATATGCCAATGAATGGTTCCCACCTGATCTTCAGTCGATTTAAGTTTATATCACCCTGCACACTTTAAAATGATTGTGAGCCTACCGATACATCTTATATAGAGCTGCTTATCGTTTTTCATTTAAGGTTTAAAGAGGTTTAGACAGACCACTGATGTACTATCATATTCTCTTTTGCTCGCCAGGAAACTCATTTTTGCTTTTCTATTGTTTTTGTGTTTTTGAAATTTTTCGATGTTTTTGGATTTTCCAAATTTGGATCTACTCCCCCTAAAATCAACAAACTATGACAAATTTAAAAGACACAAAGGTATTTACAAAAATGATTTTCCGATGTTGGTTAACTCATGTTTTACCTCAATGTCGTTTACCAAAATTAAGTTTTAATCAGAAATGATTTAGCGAAATTTGGAAAAATCAGTTGGCATGTCGGTAAGCGGTGCGGACCATGACAACATTGTCTGGCCAAAGAGTGCTGAACGAGATAATAATTCACAAAGCAGCTTAAATATCGACAAGTATAGGAGAGATTAGAATTTTAAAACCGTATCCTGCAACTGCATCGTGCATTGCATGGAATCTGAGTGCTCTCCCAAACTGAATATCCACCCGGTGTGGATTTCAAGGTCGATTAATCTCTTCACAGCAACAAGATCATAAACCTCCGGGTCCGGCTGGTCTTCCACATTGCACCAGCGAAGGTCTTTGTCTTTCTCTTTCAGAAGTAGTGTGCGGTTGTTCAACCTATTCCTAGGCATCCGGACACCCGGTTGGTTTGTTCAACAAACACATTTTCTTCAAACACACCGCGAAGAAACTGCACGTTCATCTTGTAGATTGTTGAACTTCAGACGTGCTGCAGGTGCGTACATTTTGATTTGAATCTATCCCGGGGACCCGATCAAAGCCTTGAACATTCACATTTTGAAAAGATTTTCATGTTGTCGAAGCTTTTCAATCTCTTTCAACAGACATTTCTGTTTCCCTTTACTTTTTCTCTCCATCAAAGGCAGCAATTTCTTCTGTTGCCTATTTTGTGCAAGGACGCTCCACTATCAACAATCTTACGACTATCGAAAGTTCCTCCTGGAATATCCTACACGCTTGCTCAAAAATTAGTTGGAGAGAGGGACCCAAGCCTTTGTGGACTTGGGTCGTCCTTGATCATCAAGAAAAGTGATTTCAATCACTTGATGATTAGGAAAAAGAACCTGTGGTGCTCCCCCTGACTGAATTACCTGTTTTTGTTTCCAAGCTGTTTGTTCTTTACCAGTATTTGCATTAATTGTTTTAGCATTTACTGGTTTTACAGTTTTAGGTTTTGCTTGAACAGGTTTTTCTTCTTTGACCTCTGAATTTAAGGCCTTCTCAATTACTTTTTGATTCTTTTGTTTTAATTTCTTTTCCCTTTCTTTCAAGACACGTGGGTCTTGTTTCGGGGAAAATGAACGTTTTTGGTAATTGATTTCTTGGGGAGCACTTGTTTTTGCCTTCAACTTTTGCAGGTATGGGCAGTATCTTACAATATGCCCAATTGTGCCACACTCAAAGCACATTCTCCGCTCTACAAACCTCGGAGAAACACGTTGATGACCAGACTGAGAACCAGACAATGAACTTTGTGATCTAGACGTGCTTGGACCTAAATCACATCCGTTGGTGTGTTGGGTGTAATTATTATGATCATTTCGTTTTAAAATTCTAACTTGTTTTATAAAATCAAGGTTAGATTTATCCTGAAATGTTTCAAGTTTGTCTGAACCCGTGGATCCAACAAAGTTCACTTTCGGTTCTCTTTTCTTAACAGGAGCTCTTTTGTTTTGCACCCATTGTTGTTGAACCTTAGGTGCTTGAACATTCTTGTTCTGAGCCTTCTTTCCCTGTACCTTACCCTTTCCGGAGTTGACTTGTTGTTTTCGCTCAACTTGTAGTTTTTGGTTTCCGTACTGTTTTCTAATTTGTTCACACGGAATTGGATCACATTGAGTGACAGTAACTTTGCCACTTTTGTTCCCCAAAAACTTATCAGTGCATCCTTCAAAAATTTGCTCAATTAAATCTTGATTTACATTTTTAATTGGAAAATCTTTGTTAGAGTAAATTTTGTCATCTCCTTTGAGCGTGTACAACAAGTTACTCCCTTCAAAACTTGATACAATCGACTCCATTTCTTTTGACATTTCAGTCTTACTCGGTTTCACTGGTGGATCACACAGGATGTGATTCTCGATTGGAATATCTGTTGTAACCGAGTTAGACTGTTGGTTCACAATTACATCAGATTCATCATCCGAAGAATCAGTATCCTCAACAACGGGAGGACTCTGTTCCTTAACACACGATGAATCTGTCACACTTTTCTCAGATTCTGATTGACCCGAGGATGATGTACCAGTTGTGAACCCGAGGCCTGCTGCAAAGTCATCTAGACCGAGTGGCACAGTAGGTTCAAAACAGGGCATATCCTCGTCATCAGGCAATTTGGAGTAATTGTGATTCATTAGGGGAGGACATGATTTGAATCCCATACACTTCTTATCCCCCTTTTTCTTTTGAACATCAATAATGTGATCCAATACATAGCGGGAATTGGAATAACTTTCCAATTTCTGCTTGATTGTTTCACATTCACATCGAGCGGTTGCCAATTCTACCATCTGCTTTTCAATTGTGTCTATAAGATCATTGTTAGCATGTTGTTTTCGCAAAACAGCTTTTTGTAATTCTGAAACATCATGTCTTAATGACGCAATTGTTGTTTTAAATTCCTTTTCATTTCTGGTTAAAAACACGTTAGCTTCAGCTGCTTTAGAAAGATCTACAATCAATTCTTGATTGTGTTTGGATAGGATTTCAAACTGACTTTCCTGTTCAGCATATTTAACATTTAAACTATCAAAATTTTCACAGCTAACTACAGTGGGTTCATCGACACATACCTGACCTGATGAACTGTCGACATTAGCCATAAAGGCTGAATGGAGAGAAGACGAAGAGTAAGCAGCTTGATCCATCAAATTAGATCTTCTTTCAGTTCCTGCTGCAGCTTCTTCCAAAAGCTCATCAATATCTGCATCGACTGACGCACTTGATGTCTCATCCACATGATCATTTCCTGAAGTGGAGGATTCTTCATCTGAGCTTCCACTATAACCAGAACTGTCTTAATCTTCAGAAGATGCAACACCATTGGTGGAAGATTCTCCACCACTGGCGTGCTTTAAATCCTTTACTACTTCAGCAAAACATGCTGTTCCACCATTTCCTCCTTCTCCAAGCTGAAGCGACCAATCACAACCCTCATCTATTTGAACCACCAGCCCCCGGTTGGCATTTGATGACCCTGCTTGGCCTTGGTTGTTGACAGGTATCAACGTACGAACATTGTTCCCGTTCTGGTTCTGCTGGTTGCCTTGATTTCTGAACGGATTTTGATTTCCATGCTGAGCTGGTCTTGTGCATTCCCTTTTGAAATGACCCCGTTCGCCACAGTTAAAGCACTTGACAGCTTGCTTGTCGAACCCGTACTTGGTGTCTTTCTTGTTTTCCAAGTTGGTTCTCCCCGTCCTTTCCATAAACTCCTTTGCTCTTCGAATTGCACTAGCAAGAGCCCATTTGATATCCATCATTTCAAACTCTTCTTTATCCACTTGCTGATAATCTTCATTGGTTAGATTGATATTCCCAATCTGACCTGCAATCAATCCACTATAAGCACTAACCAAGGTATTCAACATCTCCATATGCTCCTTGGCTACTTCGACACTGACTTTGGAAAAGTTGGAAGTGTCTAATCTGACTGTGTTAGGATTGGAAGTGGCTTGAAAGTTTGAAGAGCTTCCATAAAACCCTTGCTGTTGCGGTTGTTGCTGCTGAGCTGTCGGTTTCACATTCGGTCTTGAAAACATCGTGTAGGCTGAAGGATCAAACTGATCTGTTGTTGAAGGTCCGGTGTTAGAAACGAAAGCTGTTTGAAGCTTCGCGTGTTGAGAAGCTGGTCTTTCTCCACTGATACCTCCTGCAATCCCAAAGTACATTTCTGGATTTTGAGGAGTTTGTGTTCTTTTTGCCTTCAGATTTTCTTCTACATCCTTATTCTCCAATCTTTGAATTAATTCATAAACGGTGATTGTTTCTAAAACACCATTTTCTTTGAGAATTTCAAGATAACTGCTCCACTTTGCTGGTAAGCTATCAGCGAATCTCTTCACCAATTCTTGTGGAGTGGCAGTGACTTTAAAAGCAAACATCTCACTCAACAAATGATGGAACCTTGTAGATAACTCTGCCAAAGTCTCATTCTCCAAACACGTAAATCCTTCAAACTCTTTCTTCAGTAATTCTTGCTTGATCTTTCTGGATTGAGCATTTCCTTCACACCGTAACGTGAGCATATCCCATAAGCTTTTAGTAGTCGTGCAGTAAACAAACTGGTGATAAATGTCTTTGTGAAGAGCTTGTGTGAGAATCATGAATGCTTTCTTTTCTAACTCAAACTTCTTCTTATCTTCTTCAGACAAAGTGTTGTACGTTTGTGGATTAGATCCTGCAACTTCCAGCTCATTTTCAAAGGCTGTGAAGAAGCACATCCATAGATCTTGACCTTGTCCCTGAACATAAGTTCTCAGCCTTTCTTTCCACCATCCCCAATCATTGATGTGATTTAACTTTGGCGGTTTTGTGCTTGTACCAGTTTCACTGTCATTCTGCATCATAGATTGAATGCTGTTGCTTTGATTTGATTTGTGACCAAAGCCCATTGATTTGCAGTTATCATTGCAGCTTGAGGTGGGACAATAGCTCGCATCCATGCATTTTTGTCGAAATCTGACGTAGATTGCGTAGATTGCATAGCTGATGATTGTGGAGTCGAAGTTATTTGAGTCCATGCGGTTGGATCCCACTGACCGTTTGTTCCCATTTTATGACAATTAATATATTAAGTGAAAATTGATTTAAAAATGAAAACAAGTTTTCTATTTAAAAATTTAATTTTCACAAACTATGTTAATTTCAAATGATAACAACCAGCCGAAAGATCCTTGATCGAAAGACCTGAAAAACACAAACTGTTAGACTTAAACAAACAAGGATCGAAAGATCAACACCTGTTCGAAGGATCAACAGTGTTCGAAAGATCACTGTTGAGTTTCGAACAATGTTTTCGAAAGATTCTCCAATCGAAGGATCCTTATCTTTCGAAAATGAACTGTAGACCGAAAGATATATGTTTCGAAAATATTCCTTGGACCGAAAGATAAGTCTCACACTTCGAAGGATGCTCGAAGGATGACTATCTGTCGAACCTCCTTTGGTCGAAAGATGATCTTTCGACTTCGAAGGATATCTTTCGAACAGCTCTGACACGGTTGACAAATGTGACAGGTTGGTGAAAAGTTGACGGGTTGGTGAGAACTTTCGGCAGAAAGTATGTTCAGACCATATCTTTCAGGTCTGAATATGCAGACTTTCACCAACCAGGTAAGGATCCCAATATTTTAATCAGAAAACAACTTCCAACACAAACAAACACTTTGTAATTTAAAATTTTTAAGATCAAAAGTGTAAAATATCAAGAACCAACTCGAACAAAGGATGAACCAAATGAAGAACAGCCCAGAAATATATGAATATTCTGATGAACCAAAGGTTTTCTGAAACCCGATTTCAGCCGAAACTTCACTAAAAACCAATGTTTAACATGTGACAATGAGAGATAACAAGGTTTTATGACAAACACAAGGCAAAGTAACAAGATTTTCCAGAAAAATATAAACTTTAAAAATCCGAAACACACCCGAAAACACTCGGTTTTAACAAGGAGAAGAGCCAAGGCTCTGATACCACTTGTAGGTCCCTCTCGAGGATGAGATAAAACCTTATCCTTGTTATATCAAACACACTAGCGAGTGCGGAATCCAAGCTAGCATGCAACCGAGACTTTATACGAGAACAAGTACAAACACAACACGCAAGATTCACCGATTAACACCACTTGTATTAATACGAATGAAGGGTCCGGTTACAAGCTCAATGTTTACAGAAGTATTCTATAAACTCTCAAAGTGTGTGTGTGCTCCTGTCTCTCTCTGTCTTCCTCTTGTGTCTCTGTCTAAAGTGAACACAACACACGGGTATTTATACCCGACACAGCAGGTCTGGTCGAAGGATCAGACAGACTGATCGAAAGATCATCTGTCGACCAGAAACAGCTCGAATGATCCATATGTACCTCGAAGGATGATATCCTTCGAGGTCCATCTATCGAAAGCTATCTTTCGAGCTCATCATCATCGAAGGATATGAGCAATCCTTCGATGACTTATCCTTCGACCCAACATCTTTCAAACAATGTGCTAACTGTTTGGTCAAGTCAAACCAGGAGGATGGTTGACTTGGTCAAACTTACATCAAACTTACATCAACCTTACATTAAAGACATCGTTTTGTATCATGACGAAATACAGACAAAGTACAGACACAAGTGCACCAACAAGTAGCCTTCGTCAGCCACCTCACCGAATTTTTGTTTATCTTTGTTTCGCACAATGGTGCAGGGTAATCCAAATGGTTCAAAGCCTGTTAAGTTTGGTTTTTCGTTAAACATAAGTTCATGACATGTTTTGTTAAAACGTTTAACGGTTAAAACTTTGTTTAGGACGTAGCAAGCTGTATTCACAGCTTCTCCCCAGAAAAGAACTGGTAGCTTTGAATCGGAAAGCATAGTCCTAGCGGCTTCAATCAACGTCCTGTTTTTCCTCTCAGCGACTCCATTCTGTTGAGGCGTATAAGGAGCAGAATATTGATGTTCAATTCCCTTTCGCAGACAGTAGAGATCCAGAATCTGATTCTTGAACTCCGTGCCATTATCACTCCTTATCCTCTTGATCCTTGCATCATGGACATTTTCCAATTTCGTAAAAAGATCTATCAGCATCTCCGCTGTCTCATCTTTTGTACCTAAAAAGAAAACCCATGAATAACGTGAGTAATCATCAGTGACAACCAGACAATAGTACTTTCCACCTATGCTCCTCACGTTCACTGGACCGAATAAATCCATGTGAAGTAATTCATAAGGGGCATTAATGGAATTTACTATTTTAGACTTATGAGGTTTCTTGTGTTGTTTTCCCTTTTGACATGGAAGACATTTATCTTCCACTTGAAACCTCAGCAATGGAACCCCTTTCACTAGCTCATTTTTGATGATATAATTCATTTTGCGGTAGTGAATATGGGCCATGCGTCTGTGCCACAACATAGATTCAGCTTCAGATGCTTTTGACAGTAAACACGCCACCGCTGCAGTCGGATCCTTGGCACCCATGTCCATGACATAAGCATCATTTTTCCTTGGTGCTCGCATTACTATCCAATCGTCCGGAATGACCAAACCCGGTTTCAACACCAATGCCTCCTTATTTGTAAAATGGACCGAATGACCCTTGTCGCAGACTTGTGACACGCTCATCAGATTGTGTTTGAGCTGCTCAACATAGTTCACTTTGTCCAAAGTGATCTTCCCATTCGTCACTTTTCCTCGACCAGTTATCCTACCACCTTTAGCACCAACAAAATTAACATGTCCACCATCATATTCTTCAAATTCAGAAAACAACCTCGCATCCCCCGTCATGTGCCTGGAGCAGCCACTATCAACATACCATAAGTTGATAATCCTCCTTAGCAGCTCCTGCACACACCAACCAAAAGATTAGTTAGATTGGGGGACCCAAGCCTTAATGGTCTTGGGTCTTCCAAATTCACCAACTACTTGAACATCCATCCAGCATCCATTTCTCCTAACTGGAGTCTTGGATCTTGGACCTGTTGATGGAAATGGGGCATGATTTCCATAAGGTCTCTGGTCCTGAGGGTACCTATTTATGTTTGGACTATGTGACCTTTGAAAATTTTGATTTTGATTCCAAGAACCTTGATTGTAATTTCTAAAGCCATTGTTATAAAAAGTTCGACCACCATTATTTTGGTATCGATTTTGATATTGACCTTGACTTCTGAAATTATTTGAATTTTGATTTTTCATTCTTGGTGAGTTACTTCTAGGTCTTTCATATCTGCCTGATGTAGATTCAGGCTGAAATCTTGGTTGATTTCTTTGAAAACGAGGAACTTGTGGAGTTCCTTTTTCAGCCTTATCTACACCACCAGCAACACCCGGTTGTTGCTTTGGAGCAGATTGCTTTGGAGAACTTGAGACTTTCTCCTCATTATCACCTTGCTTCTCAGGTGATTTCCCTCTTTGTTTCTCACTAACTTGTGCTTCAACCTTTTTGTTAGGACAGCAGCTGGCTACATGTCCCTTTGTGTGACATTTGAAGCACGATTTCTTTTTCGAAGACTTCTCAGCTGAAGCCTTTGAACTAGATTCTGGTGTTGATGATGATGCCTTAGAAGGATTTGTTTCAGTGTGCTTAGTTTCAAGATTTTCTATGTTCTTATTTTTTGCAAACTTTAAATTTGATTCATTTTCAATAATAGCTGTTTCGTTTTTCATGTCACTTCCTTGAACAAAATTAACTTTTTTAACAAAAGTTGGATTTTTATTCGTAGGATTTGAGTTTTTCTTTTTCAAAACAGGTTTGCTGTTATTTTCCTTCTTAGCATCATTATCTTCAGACACATCACCTTGACTCGATGTGAAACTACTTGGTGATGTTGACAGAAAGTCTGTGAACTCATCTTCATCAGGTAAGAAAGAATAGTCATGACTGAGAGGAGGTGGGACTTCATTGAAGCCCTTGAATCCCACGCTGGTCTTGTCATTACTCTTCTTTAACCCACCCATCATGTGTTTCATAACAAAAGTAGAATCCCTGAATTGACCTAATTTCTTTTCAAGTTCAACAATTTTGAGTTGTGCATCAGACAACTCTTTGCATTTTTCAGAAATCTCTTTTGTTTTCTCAGCCATCATGTCATGAGCTAAGTCTATGACTTGAAGTTTTTCGTTTAGTTTGCTGGTTAAAACTTCAATTTCAGCCTCATAGCCTTTTATCTTTTTCAAATATGATGACTCGTTTCTTTTAGCAAAGAAATTTGATTCTTTTACGTTAGATATTTCGCTCACCAGACTTTTGTTTTGAGTTGACAACCTGTCAACTTCACCCTGTAACTCACGACACTTTAAACAAACAGAAGTAGCAGAGTTACTTACCTCTCCTGTCGATTTGTCTAAGTTGGCCATAAGAGCAGCAAGTTGAGCTTCCATTCTTTTGATGATTTCATCTTTTGCTTCATCTTCCCTTTCATGCTCAGACTTTGGCTTTTCCTTTTCAGCTTCTGTTGTCTGATCAGCATTCTTTTCCTCAGCTTCATTTTTATTCTCAACCTTAGCATCAGCTACTGTAGCTTCACCGTCATCAACTGGCACAATCTCTGCCATGAATGCCTGAGTGACATTCTCATCATTTTCCAAGTGAATACTCCAGTCATATGAACCCTCTCTTGCAGTAGAGATCAACGCCCTTGAGTTAGAGTTGTTGGAAGCATTCCTGTTGTTTGAATTCTGACTCGACGTCTCTTGCTTTTGTTTTTGACATTCTCTAGCAAAATGTCCATAACTTTGACAGTTAAAGCACCTGACTTTGGTCTTGTCAAAACCAACAGTTTTCCCCACAAACTTCCTTCCAGTTCTGTTCATGAACCTCTTCACACGTCTGGTAATCATGGCCATTTGCCATTGCAAATCCATATCTTCAAGATCATCAGGGTCAATCTGATCGTAATCTTCATCTAAAACGGCAGGATCAGATATCTTCCCCTGAATGTAGTTTTCATAAGAAGCAACAAACGAAGCAAGTAGAGCAAGATGTTCTTCAGCAGACTTCACACTCATTGGCATAGATTTTGAACTGCTACTTTGCTTAGCAGTTGATGTTCTCTTAGCTCCAGTTGATCCTCCCGATGCAGCCACAAAACACACATCACCATCTTCATTCACTATGACCTGCTCATTTTCACGCGAGAGAAAAGCAGTGGCAGAATCGCTAGAAGCATCGAGAGATGAAGAAGATGTAAGCCCATTGTAAATCCCTGGATCTTGAACCTGATCATATCCAGTGTCCTTCTTCTTCATGCTGAGCTCATAAGCTCTTAGCTTTCCAACCACTTCTTCCAGCTCTTTTGTTTCATAATCAGCTTCTCCCTTTATCATGAGAGTGTAAATATCCCATTTAGCAGGTAGGGCATCAAGCAGCTTGTCATTTTTCTCTATGTCAGTATAGCAATCTATATCATAATTGTCCAATTCTGACATCAGATGGTAGTATCGAGTGATGACGTCCTCAAGTGACTCATTTTTCATGTATTTAAACACAGCAAACTGCTTCTTCAATAGATCAACTTTGTTCTTCTTTACATCGGGATTTCCCTCATATCTCTTCTCTAGTGCATCCCACATTTCCTTTGAAGTAGTGTACTTCTTAAAGGTATGTTTGATGCCATCAGGTAAAGACATTTTAATGGCAGCCAAGGCTCTCTTTTCAGCCTCATACATTTTCTTTTGTTCGGCCTCCATATCAACATAAGCAGTTATACGTTGTCTTTCCTCAAACTCATGAGTTGGGTTCACATACCCATCATCTATACATATCCACATACGAGTGTCCTGGTACTCAACAAAGGATTGAAACCTATCCTTCCATGTCAAGTAGTTCTCCACCTTCATCATCTTAGGTGGTTTGTTCGTTGTGCCTACCTCATGTTCCATCCTTAAGAGTTCGTTCAACTTAGACATGTTCGACATTTTAACTTAATCAGACTGGTAAAACCGTACAATTTTAGTCCGAAATCTGTTTTTACCAAGTTATACCGTTAGATTCGTCTCGAAATTACGATTCCAATGATATATAATGTCGAAAACCGTTTTCGGGATTTTCCAGAGTCTTTTTTTTTTTTTTTAAATCCAACGATTCCAACGGTGCGAACTGTTTCCTGTAACGAGTTACGGATAATTTTCTAAACACGAAACAATGAAATTTTTCTTACGCGAGCCAAGAAAAATTCCACCCTTTCCGAAATGGTTAGAAAAGGTCCGAAATGGTTAATGGTTATCCGTAATGGTCCGAAATGGTTATGTTTATCCGAAATGAACACCCTTTTGTCCGAAATGCGCTACTCCAGTCCGAAATGAAGTCAAACTGGTCCGAAATGGACTACTCTGATCCGTAATGAGATAATTTGATCCGAAATCGAGTCCGGAATGCTTGTTCTTTGTCCGAAATCAACTCAATCTATTCCGAAATCAAGTCAATTGATCCGAAATACAAGTTAGGAGATCCGGAATGGTCCGAAATCACTTGTTTCTGGTCCGAAATCACTTGTTTCTGGTCCGAAATGATGCTGTTTATCCGGAATGACTGATTTCCTGTTCGAAATCAATCCGAAATGCTGGTATTTGATCCGAAATGCAAGCCTGTGAATCCGTAATGCTTGTTTCTGGTCCGAAATTGATGCTATTTAGTCCGAAATCAGCAGCAAACCCTAGAACAGCCGTCAAAACACGTCCAAAAACGCCGATTTTCTGCAGAAACGATTCTGAACCGAGCAAAACAAGAGCCGAATGCTCTGATACCAATTGTAGGTCCCGTGAGCCGTATGGATCGTAACAGAATCGTCTATCCAACCTAGAGTGCGGAATCCTCTAGATCAGATTTCACAGAAAACGTGTAGAAAACAGAAATCACTTTTAAACCCGATCTTTATTGATTATCTTCAAAAGATTACAATCAATCAAGACCCTAATTCGTCCAAGCCTTTGTCTTTCACGAATTCCCTTAAGAGTGATTAGATGATTAGAAGATTAACCTAAACCCTAATGCTAAGCTTTGTTTATATAGGACAAAGCTTTGCACATGGGCTAGGTCATGGGCTAGGCCCATTTCGCCTACCATCCCCCTATGTGGGTTTGGTTTGGCCCAATCACTCTTAATTAACTATTACAAAGCTAAACCCGCTAACTGTTTATCGTTTTACTAATTACAAGATA
The DNA here is from genome assembly GCA_030545235.1 of Helianthus tuberosus. Taxonomy (NCBI): domain Eukaryota; kingdom Viridiplantae; phylum Streptophyta; class Magnoliopsida; order Asterales; family Asteraceae; genus Helianthus; species Helianthus tuberosus. Next base: position 104,863,157 of record CM060360.1, read on the forward strand.
TCCAAAGACCAAATCTAAGTTGTTGTCACAAACATGCACCAACATCTTCCACGCATTGACGACTTGTTCGACCAGCTGCAAGGGTCGAGCTACTATTCAAAGATTGACTTGAGATCAGGATATCACCAGCTGAGAGTCCGAGTGGAGAACGTCTCCAAAATAGCCTTTAGAACTCGATATGGCCACTATGAGTTTTTGGTCATGCCTTTTGGGCTGACAAACGTACCTGCGGTCTTCATGGACTTGATGGATCGAGTGTGCAGGCCGTACCTGGACAAGTTCGTCATAGTTTTCATCGACGACATCCTGATCTATTCGAAGAGTCAGGAAGAACACGAGCAGCATTTACGACTCATTTTGGAACTCCTTCAAGCAGAACAACTGTACGCCAAGTTTTCAAAATGCGACTTCTGGCTTTGTGAAGTCCATTTCTTAGGCCATGTGGTAAACAAGGATGGGATTCACGTTGATCCATCCAAGGTAGATTCGATTAAGAACTGGCCTGCACCTCGTACACCAACGGAAATTCGCTAATTCTTGGGCTTGGCAGGCTACTACAGAAGGTTTAACAAGGATTTCTCCAAGATTGCACAACCTCTCACCTCACTGACGCAGAAAGGCGTTGTTTATCGATGGGGAAACGCACAGGAATTAGCATTTCAGCACTTAAAGGATAGACTCTGCAGTGCACCTATCCTTTCATTGCCAGAGGGTACAGACGACTTTGTGGTTTACTGCGACGCATCCATTCAGGGTCTTGGTTGTGTATTGATGCAGCAGGATAAAGTTATAGCTTACGCCTCACGCCAACTTAAAGTTCATGAAAGGAACTACACTACGCACGATCTAGAGCTGGGAGTTGTTGTTTTTGCACTTAAGATATGGAGACACTACCTGTACAGTACCAAGTGCGCCATCTACACCGACCACAGGAGCCTCGAGCATATCTTCAAACAGAAGGAACTTAATATGCGACAACGATGATGGGTCGAACTGCTGAATGACTACGAATGCTCAATCAGACCCAGGCAAAGCCAATGTTGTGGCTGACGCCCTCAGTCGAAAGGACACTGCGCCTAAGCGCGTACGAGCTTTACAACTCACTATACAGTCTAGTCTTCCTTCTCAAGTACGAGATGGTCAGGTAGAAGCACTGAAACCAGAAAACGTTAGGGCTGAGGCCCTACGCGGCTCAAGGCAACGATTAGAACAGAAGGAAGACGATGCTTACTACATAACAGGACGCATTTGGGTCCTACTCTATGGCAACCTATGAGAGCTTGTGATGGATGAGGCACACAAGTCTCGCTACTCGGTACATCCTGGTTCGGATAACATGTACCACGATATCAAAACTACGTATTGGTGGCCTAGCATGAAAGCTCACATAGCAACGTTCGTTAGCAAGTGCTTGACTTGTGCGAGAGTCAAGACGGAATATCAGAAACCTTCAGGCCTACTCTAACAACCAGAAATACCACAATGGAAATGGGAGCAAATTTCCATGGATTTTGTTACTGGCCTGCCTAGATCTCAACGTGGTAACGATACTATTTGGGTGATTGTGGATCGACTCACAAAGTCTGCTCACTTCTTGGCTATCAAGGAAACAAATAAGTTCTCCACACTAGCAGACGTATATCTTAAGGAAGTTGTCTCGAGGCACGGAGTGCCCACCTCTATTATCTCGGATCGAGATGCACGTTTCACTTCAGAACTTTGGCAAGCAATGCACAAGTATTTTGGCTCACGTTTAGATATGAGCACAGCTTATCACCCGCAAACGGATGGGCAGTCTGAATGCACCATCCAGACCCTCGAAGACATGCTTAGGGCATGTGTAATTGACTTTGGCAACGGCTGGGTGAAGCATCTGCCACTTGTGGAATTTTAGTACAACAACAGCTACCACACCAACATTAAAGCTGCTCCGTTTGAGGCATTGTAAGGGCATAAATGCCGGTCACCTCTTTGTTGGGCGGAGGTGGGAGATAGTCAGATCACTGGTCCAGAACTTGTGGTAGACACAACAGAGCGAATTGCTCAGATACGACAACGAACGTCGGCGGTTCATGACCGTCAGAAAAGCTACGCCGATAAGGACAGGAAACCACTCAAGCTCCAGGTTGGGGAGCGAGTACTACTCAAAGATTCACCCTGGAAGGGTGTCGTTCGTCTTGGCAAACAAGGCAAACTCAATCCGCGATATGTCGGACCGTTCGAAATCATTGAGAAAATAGGCAGGGTGGCCTACAAACTAAACCTACCAGCAGAACTCAGTACAGTTCACAATGTATTTCACGTGTCAAATCTGAAGAAGTGTCTGTCAGATGAGACCCTCATAGTTCCTTTGAAGGAGCTCACTATCGACGATCAGTTGCGATTCGTCGAGGAACCAGTTGAAATCACGGACCGAGACGTTAAGGTCCTCAAGCACACTAGAATACCTCTTGTTCGAGTTCGTTGGAACTCCCATCGTGGCCCAGAGTTCACCTGGGAACGAGAAGATCAAATGAAACTCAAGTATCCCCAATTATTCGAAAACAGTACAACCACTACTGAGGTTGAAGCTACTACAGAATTTCGGGACGAAATTCCAAATCAACGGGGGGATGATGTGACACCCCAGGAAAACCAGTAAACCATGCAAACTTAACTAGCTTCCTCAGTAACCACGTGCTAAATTTCGGGACGAAATTTCTTTCAAGTTGGGGATAATGTGACAACCCGAGTTTCCAAGGTTTCTACTCAACTTGATACTCGTTCGCAAAGCATTGGTTATATACGTGATGTGCATTATAAGTGTCTATGTGTATTGTATGAATATTGTGATGTGGGTTTAATAATGTGATTTATGTATACACGATTGCTACTTAGTCATATATGGAACTGTTGAACTATGAACATAGGGTTCGGCCCAAATAAGGCCCAGTTACGAGCCTGTTAGTATACTCAGTTTCCTTATATTTTCACGTAACAGTATGATAACAAAACCCTAGTTCCCTTCCGTTTCTCCTTCTTGATTGCTCGATGGCAGCAGGCATACCCCCCCCCCCCCTCTCGAAGTATCATCCTACTTGATAAGACTGTGGTTAGTGAATTTTTATTCGTGTTGAATCTCCCCCGTTTGATCTTGTTATATGTGAAGTTTATTCAAATGCTATATAACGATGAGATTATATGATTGGCTTGTGAAATTTAATGTTGTTTTAGGAAGTTCATGGCTGATTAATATGCATGTGACTTGTCTCGAAAATGCAGCCAAAGTAGATAAAGCTTTACATCATGAATTGTCGGCCACTTTGTTCTTGTCTTGCATGTGCATTTAAGATTTGATATGATGACTGCAAGTGCTCTCGTAAATAGGGATTAGACTTTGATAATCGGCGACTTGCTTTTGATTTGGTCTAGTATAAGTGAGTTATGATAAATAGTGATATAACAGTGTACTTGATGGGGTACCCGTGAATTTGATTAATAGTGATTTTATTCGTATATGACAACTGCTCACGTTCTAATTGATGTTGGACTATCATGATTATCACTTGAATAATGATTATGTGTTATAGTTTCGAATGTATCAATGATCTGGTGATATATAATCTGTGGTTAGGCCTGATGTTGATGGTTAACTGTTATACGAGATTAGGGTTCCTGTAGAATGTGTAACTGATGTAGATGAGGTTCAGTCTACGAAATCAAAGGGGACCAATGAAAACACAACACTAGACGAAAACACCTAGTGTTTTCGTCACATGAGGGATTTCGCCCAAGCTTGTGTTTTCGCCATATGCATTTTCGTTGTGTGTTATGGCACAGTAAAGTTTATTAACTTATTAACTCCGTTGAGTAGGTAACTATTCTAGTTTGTTAACCTTATTAGTTATTAGTTTGTTAAACCTGTAAAATATTAACTCTGTTAGTCCAGTAAACTCAGTTAGTTGATTTATCCTATTAGATGTTAACTCTGTTAAGACGTGCATGTAACCTTGTTAAATAAGTAACTCCGTTAAATATGCAACTCTGTTAGTTGATTTGACACTGTTAGTTTGTTATTAAGCTTGTTAACCTTGTTAACCTTGTCAAGTATGTTAGAGAATAACCATGATAGAATAAACTGTGAAGGACATGTATGTGAAACATGAGTTGCATGAAATTGATTAACTGCTTACGTGATGCATGATGTTAAATGCCAGACACACTCTGTGGTATTGATTGTACGTGAAACTTTACGAACTTGAACTGATTGAATATACGTTCATACTATAGAACTTAACTTAGCATACCGAGCAAACCAAGGTGAGTTCACACTAGCCAAGGCATGGGATTCCCAGGGGTTGGGAATGGGATTGAATAACTACTCGTACAACTATTACTATTAAACAAATTATTACTGTCCTCGGTTGAAGGGAACGTACGTAAAACCTACGTACAGTTACACTTACTACTGTCCTCGGATTGAAGGGCACGTACGTAAAGCCTACGTACACGATCTTAAGACCATCACCTCTATCAAAGGAAGTCCCTCAATTATCGACTTAATCGCCGAGGCCTAGGGCGAGCGGGTCATTAGTTAATAGCGCTATTAGGTTTAACAAGCCTCAAACCGTGCCAGTCGGACGGGCGTGTACTAATGGACTATGGGCAAATGGTCAATGCTGATAGACATTGACTTAGGGCACCTCTTACATTTTCGTAGCAGTCGATACGCGTGGTCTTGTAATACATGGGGTAGCCCCCACGGCTGAAATGCCAGATAACTATCATGGGGTAGCCCCCACGGCTGGATTGCCAGAATTAATGGGTTAAACAACTTACGTTTTCAAATATGGGGTAACCCCCACGGCAGGGATGCCAGTTAAAGGAACTATTTTTGGAACAACTAAAACCAACAACCAACTGTGAACTCGCTCAACTTTGTTGTTGATTCGTTGCTACATGCCTTGCAGGTCATTAGGTACCCATGGAGCTTGCACAGGGAGGAACGGTCATTGTGGGACATGGCAATGTGTGCCATGATTTAAACATTACTTTATTTCATATCTAATACTTGCTATGGGTTTTACAAATTATGCTTCCGCTAAACACTTAACTATGCTTTGGTTTTTTTTAACACCTTTCATATTGGTTGGTTGAATTATGTCTACTTACATGCTTGTTCAATATGATTGGTGGCTTGATCCTGGTCAGTCACGCCTCCAAGCGGTGATACTCCGTGTGTGGATTTTGGGGGTGTGACAATATCAATCTTAAACGCACATCTCGGGGGACCTCTATTGAGGTGATAGTTGTGCATGAGCTCCTGAGTAAGAAGAATATTGTCAGATATTTTCCTACCTGGCATAAAGGCAGACTGATTTATACCCACAAGCGTACCCAGGCTACCCTTTATTCTATCCGTGATAATCTTACTTATGCACTTGTACAAAACATTGCAACAGGAAATAGACGATAGTCCAATACTGAGTCCGCAGTTTCTTTCTTTGGAATCAAAGCCAGAATCGTGTGGTTTATTTGTTTCAAGATTTGACCGTTATCAAAGAAATCCAACACCGCATTAGTAAGTTCCTCACCCACTATATCCCAAGCATGTTTAAAAAAAGTTGACGTGTAACCATCAGGACCCGGGGCTTTATTCTCACCGATACTAAACATGGCCTGCTTAATCTCCTCATGAGTAACCTGACGAACCATGTAATCCGCAGCATTAGAAGTAAGAACATTAACAATGACATCCTCCAAGTTAACCATATCTACCGGGTATTCTACCCCCAAGAAATTTGAGTAATGAGACACTAACGCATCCACAACTGTGACACCTGTGTCACTTCAACCATCAAAAAAAAGCCAAACCAATGAAATATTGTATTTCATACTTTGGACTTGCATAAATATGTGCATCTTTTGCACATATCAACTCTTGTTCGATTTCAAGCTCTAAATCGCTTTCTGGAAGGTTATACGCGCACTAATGCGTAAATATAACCAGTTTAATGCAACGAACACTCCGGAATAGTGAAATAGGCTTAACATACCTTAAATAACCTTTACATAACTTAGAAATAAGTTTTAAAGGCTTTGGTATGGCAAAAACAAGTTAAATCGCTTACAGGGACTAAACTTGACAAACTGCGAAAGTATGTCAATTTGAACTGTAACAGACATTCCGGAACATGACCATAAGTTAAACATACCATAAATATCCTTTACATATCTTAGAAATAGGCTTTGAGGTGTTCGGTGTGCTAAAATAAACTTTTGGGTCATTCAGGGACTAAAAGCGTCAAGAAGTGCACAAGTTTGCATTTTCGCGCATAACTTACGTTCTGAATACATCCGGACATCCAAAAATTTATGTAAGCACTAAAACATTTTATTTTAGTGTTTGGCATAAGAAAAATCCATTCGTCGCGTCATTTGGATCGTTTTTCGCGCTTATGCGCATTCCGTCGTAATTAAGCGAACATCGCGATCGTACGGCCAAACGAACCGACATCCGAGATATTTTTGAGCATGTTTTGAGTTCCCTATACTTTAACTTCATTTTAGAGCCTTGAAATGAGGTTAACGGGGTTCAAACGCATCGAAAATAGCTTAAAAGGGCTGCAGGGACCATTTATGCCATTTTTGAAACTTTGCTGAATATGGTACATGGTGGCGTAGCGCGATCCCTAAAGGCTTTTACAGTGGCGCTACGCGAGCACCTCATCTGGGCAGAAACACCATTTTTGCACTTGCAGGTCCATTTTCAGCACTTGACTTGAAGTTTAGGGGCTATTTTGTAACGTTTTCAATACCATGTGCTGGTTTTGAGAGCACCCATAGTATTGCAAAACTATGGCACGAGGTGTACGGCTGTGATTGAATCTCGGATAACGAGGAACGATCTTAACGGTTCCACTACATCTATAAATACCCACATCCCCCAACTTCAAAACCCACTTGATTTCTTGAAATTTCTCTAAGTGGTTGTGACATTTCACTTCCTACCTGAGAATACTTGAGAAATCAAAGCTTTCGGGGACCCTTTGTAAGTGTTCCTTCGTTCTTTTATTGCTTTTCGAGTCCGAAAGTCAAACTTTGTTTGACTTTCTGCATTGACCAGTTTATGGTCAATGCGAAGTTCGTTTGAACTTCATAACGTGAGCGTAATCACGATGGTTATAGTCCCTAGTGACTATACCTACTGATTACCACGTTATCTTGGCTCAGTGACGAGTCGTAGTTTCGGCCAAAATACGTGTTATTGCGTATTTTGTAACCAAACTACTCTTAGGTATCAAAACCATTTGTTTTGATACCAAACTTGTTTTCAAACTTAGTTAAGCATGTTTTAGTTTTGTGCTTAGCTCGTCACTTTTAGTTTTGTGCTTGTCTAGGGTCGTAAGGGTAAGCGATCTAATAAATCGCTTATACCTTCGAACCCGACCCATTTGGTCGATCATTAGGATCTGACCAAATACATTAGGTGACCATAGTATATAGGGAATAACCTTCCGAGGTTATACCTTATGGTCATGACGTTTAAGTAGTTGTATGATAGGTAGTTTATATGCCGTAGGTAAATTACCAAAATACCCCTTTAATGCCAAAATTCATTTTAAACATATGTGACATAACTTTTGACATCTAAACTGATTTGGCGACAATATTAGACATGTTAAGGCATATATTACTTGTCATAGGACTAGGTAAGCGGTCCGAACGCGTTTCACGCGAACGACGCGTTAAAGTAGCATAAGCTACCTAAACGGGTCGTAATGGGTCGTAAGCACTTAGGTTAAGTTTCATTTTAGTATGTAGACTTTGTTAAACCATATTACATGAGTTCCTACACTCATTTGGTTTACAAACCCTCATGCTACCCGATCCTCCGATTTAGGTCCGGTTTATTAACATAGTTACCTATATTAGGTGCCGTTTGATTCCGTGATCTCTAGCATTGCTTGGTGGTTATCTTAGGACTTCTGAGCAATCTCAAGTGAGTACATAGAACCCCTCTTTTTACTGTTTTTCAAACTGTTTTGGGGTGAAACACATGTGCCTACTTGTTACTTTCATGCTTTCCTGCTTTCACATCATATAAAGCTTTCACATCATATACTTGCTATGCTCATTAGTACATTTATAGTACATGATTTCATTGTGTTCATGCTATGTATGTCCATTGTGTGCATACTTAGTACATTGTTTTACATTACATTTCATGCTATGTATGTCCATTGTGTGCATAATTAGTACATTGTTTCACATTACATTTCATGCTATGTATGTCCATTGTGTGCATACTTAGTACATTGTTTCACATTACATCACATGCTATGTATGCCCATTGTGTGCGTATTTAGTACATTGCCTTACATCACATGCTATGTATGCCCATTGTGTGCGTACTTAGTACATTGCCTTACATTACATGCTATGTATGCCCATTGTGTGCGTACTTAGTACATTGTTTTACATTACATTTTATGCTATGTATGCCCATTGTGTGCGTACTTAGTACATTGTTATACATTACAATATATGTTATGTATGTCCTTTGTTGCATACTTAGTACGTTGTTATTCATCATATGCTTACATTTTGGTTACACATTATATGATTCACATTAGACATGAACATTTTACTTTGGTAGTTTGGTTTGAGTAAGTGATTAAGTAACGAGGCGTGTGTAATATGATACAAGCATGGTGGATACGCCGCTGGTACTTCCTATATATAAGTGTTTGTATGGTATTACATATCGTAGCGTTATTTGAATCATTTCAGTTTATGACATATAACATTGTATACAAATAACATACTTTTCACAAGACATTGATTTACAAACAACTTATCTTATACAAACTCATCTTACATGGTTATTCATTTAACCATACATTATTCTCTTATTTATACATATCATATGATCTTATCGTTTTTCAAATGATTTACAAGACAAAGCAAATTACAAGGTTCATGACTAAACATTTTCTCAAACATAAGTCATGAATCCTATTTTCTCAAAACCTATGTATCTCACGGGTATTTTTATGCTGACGTACCTATTTTCACATGTGTTTTCAGGAGATGATGCATAGGACTTATCAAGACATACTTAGGCGGACCTGTGCCTTAGTGACTTAAAACGAGACAAGAACTAGTTAATTTATGTTATGTACTCTTTGTTTCTTGTTTAAAACAATGTAAACTCTCATGTTTGATTAATAAAACGAAACTTTAATTGCCATGGATTTGAAACGATTAATTATGTTACAACACTCCCCGACGTTTCCGCCACGTTTCGTTGTCTCACGTGGTCGGGGTGTGACAACAACACCATCTACTTCATGACGGGTACCCGTAGCATCCAAAATACTATGAATTTTGCTCCTCGCATTCCTGCTTTTGACCGTGTTATGAAAAAAACTGGTATTCGAATCACCGGCACATAACCATTCCACCTTAGACTTCTGTTTTAAAAAACACTCCTCATCGTAAGCAGCTGATTGAAAATCATGAAGACATTGCACCTCCGTTTGTCGTAGACTAGCGTCCAGCGGGTTCTTATCAATCAGATTCTGTATTTCATCCAGCTTTTTCCTCATCTCAACCACCTTAGCATGGAGATTACCCTGGTCAAACAAAATTCTTCTCATATGCGGCTTTAAGTTCCTGAGTTTCTTTATAACCGAAAACATGTGAACTCCTTCAATGCTCTTCGTCCATTCCTGAACGACAAACTTTCTGAATTCAGGTTTGGCAGTGATAAAATTAGGAAATTTGAAAGGTTTTGCACGGTTTGCCAAGTTGGTAGCCGTCTTTAAAATGCATGGAGAATGATCTGACACTCTATACGGTTGGTACATGGCATATGCATCAGGAAACAACTCTAGGAATTTAATATTGCCCATAACCCGATCAATCTTCTTAAGGAGACCGACGCCATTTTTTGGTTTTTGAGTCCAAGTATAATGAAGCCCTTTGATATCAATAAGCTCCACATTCTGAACACATTCATTGAACTCCCGCATGCTGATTGTTTGTTTCGAAGGCCCATATAGCGAATCCTCAAAATGAAGAGTCGTGTTGAAATCCCCCATAACAAACCAGGGCTTATCATGACACAGGCTATTATGCTTACATAAATCATCCCATAGAGCCCTCTGGTCCTGATACTTATTTTCAGCATACACAAACGAGCCGAAAAGAACTTTCTTATCAGCTTTGAAAACCAGTTGAACGTGTATAACTTGGTCTGATTGAGCCAAAACCATGAGATCTACCGAATCCGTGTCCCATCCCAAAATAATTCTAGTGCCACGACTACACTGACCACCATTAGACGTCCAATTCCATTTTCTGAAAACATTTTTACATACTTTAACCAGTTTCGTAATTTCCACATGTGACTCTAGGATAGCACAAATTTTTAAATTATTTTCAGCTACAAGTAAACGAACCTCACTTTGTTTCAGGGGTCGGTTCATACCCCTTATGTTCCAGGCCATAATGCTATCAATTGATACCGATGTGACCGGGAGTGCTTGCCCCCTCAGATTGAGTTTCATGATTCCTCATAAAGTTTGACATTTCCGTTGGAATCACCTCCGCCACTTCATCATCAACCCGATTAGATTTTCTCTTGTCTTCATTCGGACTTACGTTATGATCTTTAAGATCTCCGACCCCCTCTTCATCCATTTTAGCGAGAACATCAAAATTATTCTTAACTTGCACGTTACCTGATGTAGTATGAGCTCCGGAATCAGTCTTCGTTCCCGACGTACTTGGCTGTTGTCTTTTATTCTTGGGTTTATAAATAAATTTCGGTTTCTGTTTCTTACCTTAGCAAGTCTCCTTTTGTCCGTAACAAAGCCCTCCTCATCAACCACTACCTGCTTAGGCTTAGCATTAGTATTTTTTGCACAGTTATGGTCATCATGACAAAAAATACAGCATAACGAACACCGTTGGGGCTTCCATTCATACTCGACATCAACTTGTTCCATAATATAGCCCTCTTCATCAAGTTTCGGTATAGCAAGCGTTATATGCTCCTTAAGCTCATTCTCAGCGTTAATCTCAATCATGGCTCTGGCAAAACTACTTCGGCCCCAGTTTTCAGCACACATGTCAACAGTGAAACTATCCAGACGTTTTGGCACTCCAATCTTAGATGGTAATAAGCTCAATCCATCATCCGTGTACACAGCAATAGGAACGTTATGGAATTTCACCCATACAGGGACTATTTTAATACCATCCTTTCTTAGAGTGGCCGATGGAGTCCAAACATTAAGAAACAACGGAACTTTTCTGATTAACCAGGGGCCCCCTTCTAGCACTTTCTGCATACCATCCTGAGAATCAAATTTAAAGAAAAAGAAGCCATTGGAGTTCATCATAATCTTTTCAAACCCAAACTTCGACCATACATTTTTTGCATAGTACTCTACCATAGGAAAAGGTAGCCGATTACCTAAGAAATAGCCGTATAAGACATTATCAAATCTCTCCTGAACTTTTTAACAACCTCCCTAGGTATAACAACATCAGCACCTTCTCGGGTCTCCCTTGACTCCATAAGTCTAAAGTTAATCTCTCTTTTGTTTTGTACATTAGATTTAAGCTTTTCAGCGTAAGAGATAGGCATCGATTTTACCTGATTCTGTTCACTGTTACCATCGTTAGTAGTGTGCTCCAAAGGAACCGGAACAGTCACTTTCTCCAACTCGTCTATAACATTGATCACTTTCTTATCTTGTTGAACAACCCCACGACGAGGCATTAATGGGTTACCATCAATGTTCAGCGGTTTGCCAAATAATGAAGATTTGTCTCGTATCTCTTGCGCATTCAACAGCTTTGATCCCTTCGAACTAATAAAAATATCCCCATGCATCTTATCAGAAAACGAATGGAACCCTAGATCCTCCAGGCCCTGATCCCTATTTCTCTCCATGTAATGAAAACCGAAATTGAAATACTCAAGACAGCCAAACGACAGAAAAACATGCAACCCAAAGAAAGAACACGTAAACCATAATCCTTTAAACCCTAGTATCAACCTTGAACCCTTAATCGATTAAACCAGAGTATCAATCTAGCTAAATTAATCTCAGTTAACCACAATCAATAACAACCAGTTTAATAAATCAGGGTTTCGGATTGAATGACTAAGGCGGCGATTGAAAAAACAAGAACAAAAGCAAAAAAACCCTAGTTTTAGATCGATCCCTAATGCTAACTAGTTCGTTATAGAATTTTGAAGGATCAAAACTCTAATCACAGACTGTTTTGCAAAAGATCACAAAGAAAAACAAGAGATTCATCATGAACAGAAATCGCCTAAAGCGTTATCTAGATCACTTGGACGAATGTTTTCAAACGATGTCACGCAATGATGTTTACTTAAAGATATAAACCATACAATGTTTACTTTCGAAGACGATTTACTACTTGGTTTTACAAATATAAATGTTTTCATTCAAGATTCGTGGCTACAATGATTTTGGTTTTACTCCTATCAACTTGTAAAGTTGATAAAACATATTGCAATATTAAACACTTTACGATTTCAAGGTACATACTCGACAACTCTCGTAGTTGGACGAGGTATTGCAATATGAATTCAAAGCCATGAATTTGACATACAAAACCTATGTACTCGCCATCATTTTTATGCTGACTATTTTTCACATATGTTTCAGGTTCTATTATGTGACGATTGATGATTGCTTGCTACACATAGGATGGATGCGGGCTTTAGTGACTTAAAACTAGAAAGACAATTATTGTACTTATTTGGGTTGTATCAAAAAATAAGTCTATTAACAAAATAAAACAAAACTTCAATTACCATGTGTTGGGAAACAATGATTCTATGACATGACTCCCTGACGTTTCCGTTGCATTTTGTTGTATTACGCGGTCGGGGTGTTACAGAAAAGTTGGTATCAGAGCTCATGGTTATAGGGAATTAGGTTATTAGTAATGCTCTTGACCTAGTCTATAACCTTCCTAGGACCAAACGCGAGTTTCTTACGTTTAGATTCTTAATACATTACCAATCACCTATCCTTAGGTGATTAACAAAAACAAAACACAATCCATTTTCTCGAGTCAAAATTTTTCCAAAACTTCACAAGAAATCATCTACCTTAGATGATTTGTTTTAGGCTTTTTGAGCCTTTGGTGTTTTCAAAATCTCGTCAAAGTTTGGGCTTTAATAATGTGAACATGTGTAATCCGGAAGGGTGGGTGCCTGTACTCTGAGTTTTCTATCTAAGGCTAGAGTGTTTGTACAAATCCGCATCACTGGACCAGTCACTCTTACCTGGGAACTCTTGGGGTAAGTGTCCACCTATATGCGAAAGCATATCTTCGCGATACATTATAAAGACCCACTTACTTTGATTAGTCACCGTGACCTTTCTTTGTTTTAGTTAACGAACGAATGATCACAATCTTCATGTTTTGTCAATATTTTCAATACCTCTTTTGTTTATACAAATGTCAATCTCACACATTTCCCATGTTTCCTTATTCTTTTAGAATGCCTCATAGACGCGATCAAACTCAAGATGCTGCAATAGCAGCCTTAGTCGCTCAGCAAATCGCTACTTTGCTCCCGAACCTTGTTAGTCAAATAAATCAAGCGAACAACAACAATAACAATAACAATAACAATGCTCAGTGCAACTATAAGACATTCAATTCGGCCAAACCGCTTAAATTTTCTAGGTCTGAAGGAGCTACTGGGCTCCTACAATGGTTTGAGAGTTTTGAAAGCACATTTCGACATGTTCAATGCCCAAACGAGCGAAAGGTTGAGTTTGCATCTAGTGTCTTTGAGAAAAGGGCACTAACATGGTGGAATGGTGTGATGAGAGACAGGGGTGCCGATGTGGCAATGGCTCAAACCTGGAAAGAGCTTCGAGCTCTAATGAAGAAGGAATTTTGTCCTCGTCATGAACTCAAGGCACTGGAAAGGGAATTTGACGATCTTAAACAAGACAGCGGTGAACATCGAGCCTACACTAATCGTTATGAGGAACTAAGTTTGTTATGTCCTATCAGGGTTACGCCTTTGGATAAGGTGATTGAAAAGTACAATGATGGCCTCCCTGACCTAGTTCAGGACATTGTTACTGGTACCAACCCTACCACTGTTAGACATGCCATTGAGCTATCCGCTACCCTAACTGAATCTCAAGTTAGGAAGGATAACTTTTCCGGAAAGATGATAAGAAAGCATCGGACAAGACTACACAAGAAAAATCAAAGGATAACAAGACTGAATCCTCCAAGAAGTCAAAGAAGCATAAGGCTTCACAGAACTTCGCTGTAGTTGCTCAAAACAATCAAGCTGCCCCTAACCAACCAGCTCAACCTCTTGCTAAAAAGCTATACAATGGAACTGCACCTTTGTGCAACCAATGTAACCTTCATCACCATGCCAGTGTACGTTGCCTCAAATGCCTAAATTATGGGCTTGTTGGTCATACAGCTAGGGTTTGCCGAGTTACGACTACACAAAATCAAGTTGTTAACAACCCCGCTCAAGCTCGTTTTCCACTAGGTTCTTGCTACAACTGTGGCGAGATGGGCCATTTCAGAAACAATTGCCCAAGGCTTGTTAATGCAAATCCAGCCCGTGGATGAGCATTTAGCTAACTAGAAGACGATGCTACTTTGAAACAACTGAACTTTATGTTTTATTTCTCTTGTTATCCAAGAGCTTAGAAACAATTAGTTTGGTTTTAAACAAAATTTTATTCGCATTTCGATGTACGAAGAAAAATGTGGTTACATATATAAATAACATGCCCCTACGATACCGACACCAAGGAACCATGTTCCTTGTAAGACAAACTACTCTCGTAGTTCTTCCATTTTTTTTATCACTCGCGATCTCCACAAAAACCCTAAGTACTCGTTTCTTCTAAGAAACAGAGTACAAGGTGCAAGTTATAACCCTTAACAAATGCTCAAAGTACCACTTTAAATCCTTGCTTGTATAATTGGGTACTTTTCATAAGTCCTTAATTGGTCTTATGCAAATGACTATGTAAACAATTATAAAGAAGATTTTGCTTCGCATGTTGACTTAGCATGCCTAGCACATTGATTTCAAGGATCCTTTTTGCTTCATATGTTGACTTAGCTTATCTAGCACCTTGATTTCATGAATACTTTACTTCGTATGTTGACCTAGCATATCTAGTACAAGGTTTCGAAACATTCTCGCTACACGAATCCTAAATCCTTATAGGATCTTCCTAGCTTCATAGTAGATCCTTGAGGATGTTTAAAGTACTAATTGAAGTCCATTGATTGGATTCCTGGTGTCTTTAAATGCTTATGTACAAGTTGATGAAGAAGTTGAAAATTATGTGATTATGTGGTTCAAATGCTCGCTATCCAAATCCTTGTAGAATCTTCCGTATCTTTATATGATAGATTCTTAAAAAGGATATCCAAAAGTACTATCTTAAATCCTTAATGGGCTTCTATGCAATAGTTAAGACCCCTGGACTTTAATGTAAAGAGATTGATTCGTCAATCTAGTTAAAGAGATCATTCGTTGATCTTGTTAAGGAGACCCTTTGGTGGTCTAGTTAAAGAGATTGATTCGTCAATCTAGTTAAAGAGATCATGTGTTGATCTAGTTAAAGAGACCCTATGGTGGTCTAGTCAAAGTTATCACAAGATTATTCGTTTGATTCTTTCCCCTACACATTATAAAATAAACTGTGGGGGCTGTGCAAGGAATTACGTAATTATGGATGCATACATAATTATGGAATTCAGTGCACAGAAACCACAACAAGTTTTGTCATGTGTGAGAACCTATAGTGATAAGAATAACGAACGTGAACAATGTAATAAGAGCATGGTGGATACGCCGATGGTACTTCCTAAATATAAGTGTTCCTTATTACATTGTAAGCGTGGCGTTATTTAAGTTGCTAGAAGTTCTGGATGTTGACCAGTGTTGCTTTATCCCCCGACTCAAATTTCGAGCACACACAAGTTTCTTATAATAGTCTTCATAGGAAACATTCTCTCCATCTGTTGTTCGAAACTCCAACTCCTTGTCGAATTCACACGCTTTTCATATTCTTCTACGAACAAGGACATCAATTTGACAGCTACATGACGCTCTTGAGGATTTTATATTATCCTAGACCCATATGTGCTAACTCAAACAAGAAACAAAAGTTATCTATACTCATTTCCGTTTGTGATGAAGTATCCACTGAGGAAAAATGAACTAGCTACTCATTTTTCGCTTCTAAAAGAGATATCCATTGGGAAATGAGTAATCCATTCGAAAACCATATTAATTTTCGTTTCTGATGAAGTATCCACTAAGGAAAATGAACTATCCGTTCCTTTTCGCTTTTGAAGAAATATCCACTGAGGAAAATGAGTAAATTCATTCCGCTTCTGATGAAGTATCCACTGAGGAAAATGAATTATCCATTCATTTTTGCTTCTAAAGAAATATCCATTGGGGAATGAATAATCTTGTATTGATTCTTTCATTTCCACTTCTGACGAAGTATCCACTGAAGAAAATGAATTATCCATTCATTTTCACTTCTGAAGAAATATCTATGGGGAAATGAATAATCTATACAATAATCCTTCATTTCCACTTCTGACGAAGTATCCACTGAGGAAAATGAATTATCCATTCATTTTCGCTTCCGAAAAAATATCCATCGGGGAAATGAATAATCTATACAACAATCCTTCATTTCCACTTCTGACGAAGTATCCACCGAGGAAAATGAATTACCCATTCTTTCATTTCCACTTCTGATGAATAATCCATTGAGGAAAATGAACTATCCATTCATTTCCGCTTCTGAAGAATATCCACTAGGGAAATGAAATACAAATCCTTGTAAGATCTTTCTGTCTTAATAGTTAGCTTCTTAAAGGATACTCACAGAACTATTGGTTGATTTGGTTTTATCATTGATCAAATCCCTCATTCCAACTTCCTGCTTTAATCAAGGGAGTATCCATTAGCGGATGAGCATCATAGGTATAACAGCCCTTTCCCACTTTCTGCATTATCTGAGGAAGCATCAACTAGGGAATAATAAAGTTATGCCTTACGTGGAGATCCTTGATGGGGTATTCTATGCAAATAGATAAAACTCTATATCCCGCGCAAGACTATTGCTTAACACAACTTATACAAACAAACTCCTACGAATAAATTTCGGGACGAAATTTCCTAAAACAGGGGAGACTGTGACATTTGTGCCTCTACGACCATCATACAAATACGAATCCAGTGAAATCTTGTGTTCCATTCTCGGGATTTGTACAATTACATGTGAGATTTACACATATCAATTCTTGTTCGATTTCAAGCTTTTAAACACTTTCTAGAAAGTTATACGCAAACTATTACGTAAACGTAATCAGTTTAACATGACATACACTCTAGAATAGTGAAATAAGCTAAACATACCCTAAATATCCTTTACATAACTTTCAAATAAGTTTTGAAGTGTTCGGTATGGCAAAAACAAGTTTATTCGATCATAGGGACTATTTGCGACAAACTTCAAAAGTCTGATGATTCGCGTAACAACGTACACTCCAGAACAAGGTCACAAGCTAAACATACCTTAAATACCCTTAACATAGCTTAGAAATAAGCTTTGAGGGGTTCGGTGTGTGAAAATATGCTAATTTGATCGCAGGGGCTAAAAGCGTCAAAACTACGAAAGTATGCATATTCGTGCATATCTTGCATTCTTGTGACATCTGTGCCTATACGACCATCATACCAATACAAATCCAATGAAATCGTGTGTTTCATTCTTGGGATTTGTACAATTTCATGTGACATTCACACATATCAATTCTTGTACGATTTCAAGCTTTTAATCGCTTTTTGGAAAGTTATACGTAAACTACTACGTAAACGTAATCACTTTATCGTGAAAAACACTCTGTAATAGTGACTTATGTTTAACATACGTTAAATAACCTTTACATAACTTAGAAATAAGTTTTGAAGAGTTTGGTGTATCAAAAACAAGTTTATTCGGTCGCAGGGACTATTTGCGACAAACTGCAAAAGTCTACTGATTCGTATAGCAACGTACACTCTGGAACAAGATCATAAGTTAAACATATCCTAAATACCCTTAACATAGCTTAGAAATAAGCTTTGAGGGGTTCGGTGTGAGAAAATGCGTTTATTTTATCAACAAGGACTAAAAGTGTAAAAAACGGCGTAAGTTTGCATTTACGCGCATATCTTACGTTCTGACCATATCCGGACATCCACAAATTTTTATAATCATTAGAATATTATATTTTAGTGATGGGAATACAAAAATACCATTCGTCACACAATTTGGATCGTTTTCGCATCCGTTCGAGTTTCGTCGTAATTAACCGAATAAAGCTATCGTATGGCCAAACGAACCGACATCCATAATATTTTCAAGCATGATTTAAGTCCCCTATGCTTTAACATCCTTGTAAAGCCTTGAAATGGGGTTAACGGGGATTAAACGCGTCGTAAAACAAGTTCTGGAGCTGTAGGGACCTGTTTTGACAGTTTTGAAAAGTTTTTGGTCTGGGATCTCTGGCTGGGCGTGAAGACTGGTGTTGTATCCTTCGCGGCCCGTGAGGCCTGGAGGTGGACAGATTCTTTGAATCTTCAAAACAGCCTGCTCTCCTTGGTTTTAACCATAGTTTTTGCATACTATGGACTGGTTTAAGTATTCCCCAAGTTGCCTAATCAGTGTACAACAAGTGTCCAAGATCATGTTTAAAAACACTTGGAATGATCTTATTGATTCAAGAAATCTATAAATAGCAAGGGGTTTTCAGCATTGTTCTTTGCTCATTTGATCTTTCCACTCTAATCTGCTCTAAGTGGAGGCAATCTCTTGTTGAGGGCCACCTACCTGAGCATTCTTTGTCCTCTCTTCAAGCATTGGACCATTGTAAGTGTTCTTTCATGCTTGTTTAGTTAAATCAAGCAACAAAGTCAAACAGTGTTTGACTTTCAGCTTTGACCATGAATTAGTCAAGACAAAGTTCGATTGAACTTTGCAACATGAGCGTAATCACGATGGTTATAGTCCCTTGTGACTATGCCTTCTGATTACCACGTTGATTAGTCGAAGTGACGAGTCAAAGTTTCGATCAAAATGCACGATTATGTGCATTTTGCGATGAAACTATTTTCGGGTATCAAAACAATTTGTTTCGATATCAAATTAGTTTTCTAAATTAGTTAAACATGTTTTAACATGTTTAACTCGTCACTTTTAGTCTAGTGCTTATATAGGGTCGTAAGTCAAGTGGTCTTGACAACCGCTTAGACTTTCGAACCCGACCCGTTTGGTCAATCTTTAGGATCTGACCAAACATATTTGTGACCATAGTTGTATAGGGAATAACCTTCCAAGGTTATACCTTATGGTCACTTAGTTTAATTAGTTGTTATGATAGGTAGTTTATATGCATTAGGAAAATGACCAAAATGCCCTTTTCATGCATAATTTGAATTTAAGCATATATAACTACATTGTTGACACTTAAACTGATTATGCAACATATTTAAACATGTTAGGGCATATAATACTTGTCATAGGACTAGTTAGGCTACTCGTTTGCGCTTTTGCGCAAATGACGCGTTAAAGTAGCGTAGACTACCTTAACGGGTCATAACGGGTCGTAAGCACTTAGGTTAGGTTCTGATTCAGAATGTAGGCTTTGTTAATCTATGTCATATGAGTTCTAACACTCATTTGGTTTACGAGACCTCATTTGACCCTATCTCCCGATTTAGGTGCCGATTTATTAACATAGTGATCCGATACTAGGTACCACTTGGTTCCTTGATTGCCCGAGCTTGTTAGTTCACTTAAATCGAGGATACCCTACAATCTCAGGTGAGTACATAGTTCCTCTTTTACAGCTTTCAATTGTTTTGGGGTGATTCATATGTGCTAACGATTTCGAGTTTGCTAAAACAAATGTTATGGTTTATATTAAACACAACGATATCTATAATGTGAACGAAATTGTTGGGGCGTTGGTCGAAAGACGTCGAATGAAATTCATTAACTATGATCAAGCCAACCAGTAGTATGTTATGGTACCATAGTGTCACACCCCGACCACGTAAAACAACAAACCGCGGCGGAAACGTCGGGGAGTGGAGTGGTAGAATTATTGTTTCACAACCATGGTATTTAAAGTTTCATTTTATTGAATTAAAAGTGGTGAGATTGTCTTAAAACAAAAGAAACAAAGAGTACATAACATAATTAAACTAGTCTTGCTTCATTTTATGTCACTAAGGCCCAAGTCCGCCTAAGTGTATCTTGATCAACCCTACGCATCAGCTCCTGAAAACACATGTGAAAATAGGTACGTCAGCATAAAAATGACTGTGAGATACATAGGTTTATTGATTTAGGATTCATGACTTGTAGTTGAAGAAATATTTAACAAAAGTTAGTCATGAATCTTGTAAATGTTTTCCTTTGTAAATCATATGAAAATCGATAATTGTATAAGTTATGTTTTTTTGTAAATCAATGTCTTGTGAAAATATGTCGTTTGTTGTAAAATGTAATATGTTCCTGTCGAAATGATTTAGATAACGCTACGATATGTAATATCATAAAAGCACTTATATATAGGAAGTACCAGCGGCGTATCCACCATGCTTTTATCATATTACACACGCCTCGTTATTTAAATCACTTACCAAATAACCACTAAAATATCTTGTTTAAACCAATGTCAAAATGTTTATGTGTAAGCAATGTTTAATGTTAAATGTAAACCATGCCTTGTAAAATCAAATGTTATGTATGGTAAGTAAAAAGTAACTACTCAAACCATATGTATAATGTTTATGTGTATCCAAATGAAATGTATGGTGAATAAAAACATTTGCTCAACCCCATAAGTAAAAATGTACAAAACAATGTATTTGATATAAATCATAGTTCAAGTCAAAAGATATGTTTTGCAAAATCCATGCTTTACTGATATAAACACTTATGTGATGATGTTAAACGTATACATTCAAGCCGTGAGACTGAAGGATAAACCGTATCAAAGGTTTATAAAAAATGTATTCGGATTCTGTCATTCCTTACGTCCAAACAAACCTAGGATTTCAGGAATAAGAGTTGTCAAGTCCTATGGTACCACTACATACTACCAAGCGGCGTGATCACTGTTTATAAATGTATTTCAGTTTCGTTATACAAACCAAATGTCATACCAAATATAAGAATGTTATGTGAAAACAATGTACTAAGTATGCTAAGGAACATACGTAGCAAAAATGTGATGTAAATCAATGTGTACATATGCTAAAATAAACATATGGAACAAATGTGTTTTTTAAATCAATGTGCTAGCATGTTAATTAAACATACATAGCATAAACATGGATGAAATCATGTACTATACGTGTACTACATGAACATAGCAAGCATATGTTATAAAAGCATGAAAAAGCACGAAAGTAACAAATAGGCACATGTGTTTCACCCCAAAATGTTTGAAAACAGTAAAAGAGGGGACTATGTACTCACTTGATAATGCTTAATAGTCTTGAGATAACAACTAAGTAACGCTAGAAGGATCATGGAATCAATCGGCACCTAATATAGGTAAATACGTTAATACACCGGACCTAAATTGGAAGATCGGATAGGATGAGGTCTCGTAAACCAAATGAGTATTGGAACTCATGTGATATGGTTTAATGAAGTCTACATTCTAAATCGGAACCTATCCTAAGTGCTTACGACCCATTACGACCCGTTTAGGTAGCTTAAGCTACTTTAACGCGTCGTTCGCGTAAAACGCGTTCGGACCGCCTAACTAGTCCTATGAAAAGTATTATATGCCTTAATATGTCTAACAATATTGCCTAATCAGTTTAGATGTCAAAATTTAGGTTACATATGCTTAAAATGAAATTATGTGTAAAAAGGGCATTTTGGTCATTTTCCTAAGGCATATAAACTAACTATCATATTACTAACTAAAAGAAGTGACCGTAAGATATAACTTTCGGAAGGTTATTCCCTATAGAACTATGGTCACAAAATGTGTTTTGTCGGATCCTACTGAACGACCAAACGGGTCGGATTCGAAAGTCTAAGCGGTTGTTTAGACCGCTTATCTTACGACCCTATATAAGCACTAAACTAAAAGTGACGAGTTAAACATGTTAAAACATGTTTAACTAAGTTAGAAAACAGGTTTGATATCAAAACAAAGTGTTTTGATACCAGAAAATAGCTTCGTTGCAAAATACGCATAAATACGTATTTTGACCGAAACTTTGACTCGTCACTACGCCTAATCAACGTGGTAATCAGTAGGTATAGTCACAAGGGACTATAACCATCGTGATTACGCTCATGTTGCAAAGTTCAAACGAACTTTGTGTTGACCAAAGACTGGTCAAAGCAGAAAGTCAAACACTGTTTGACTTTCATGCTTAAAATGCATAAAAGCATGAAAAAAGCTTACAAGAGGTCATAGCAAGGAAGATAGAATAAGAAAACCAGAAGATTGGGACCTTCAACCAGAAGGGATAGTCCCAATATAGCAGAGAATGATAGAAAAACTGATTTGAGCAAGTGTAGAATGAATTTGGGTGGGTATTTATAGATTTCGGACAACCGTTAGGATCGTTCCTCGATTTTTGAGCTTCGTTCTGAACCATCCAAGTGTTACCCACTGATTTACAATGCTATGGGTGTCCAAAACCAGCTCAATATTTGATTAAACCATGAACAAAACCTAGAAACCAGCTGCTGTTGCTAAAAACCAGTTTCTACCCAGCTAAGGCTGTCACGTGGCGCGACCAGGAGGCCCTTTGGCCGTCGCGTAGCACGAGCAACTTTCAGGACTTGGCAGAACAGGTCCCGGCAAGCATTAAACATGATTTCCGACGCGTTTAAGCCCCGTTAACCCATTTTCAAGGCTCAAAAAAGAAGTTAAAGTATAGGGAACTTAAACTATGCTTGGAAATAACTCGGATGTCGGTTCGTTTGGTCGTACGGTTGCGTTATTCGGTTAATTACAACGAAACACGAACGGACGCGAAAAACGATCCAAATTACACGACGAATGGAATTTTAGCATGCCAATCACTAAAATAAAATATTTTAATGATTACAAAAATTTTTGGATGTTCGGATATGTTCAGAACGTAAGATATGCGCGGAAATGTAAACTTATGCACTTTTTGACGCTTTTAGTCCCTGATTGACCAATAAGTTTATTTTCGCATACCGAACCCCTCAAAGCCTTTTTTTTTTTGGGTAAAGGGTTAGCCCGGTTAATTTTCATTCAACACCAAAAAACAAGTGAGGAATAGAGTACACCTCAGTTCTCTAGAATGACATGCCAAACTAGAGTTCACACGAAAAACAACAAGCAAAAGCTCAAATGCAAACAAAGCAAACAAGTCAAAGCGACAAACAAGCACCAAAAAAACGGCTCCAACCAAACGTGCTCAGAAATCAGCCACACTCGTCTTGGTCCATCAGCAATTCTCGAAGGAGACTCCAGTCGCTCAGAACTTGACTCACGTTACTCGTTCTTCGAAACTTCATAGTATGTAATTTCATTCTAACGGTCATCAGGATCACCTCAATAACTTGAGCCGCACTCCTCTTCTTTGGAGAGAACAATCTGTTATTTCGTTCTTGCCAAATAAAGTAAGCCGACGCCGCCACGACCAATTTGCCAATGATGTGGGAGGCTCGTTTTGACTCCGCATGTTGCAGCAAATAGCTCATAATCCCGTCCCACGTCTTCTCTATTGTTAGCATACCCGCCTTCTCGCGAACCCCATACCAGATTTGAGATGCAAACTCACACTCAAAAAATAAGTGATTATGAGTGTCCGGTCCCGATGTACATAAAGAACAACACAAAAGGTTGTAGTTAGCATTACCCGACGCTCCCCATTTGCACATAATATCCTGAGTTTTTAGTTTCTTGCAAACTATAAGCCACATGAGAAAAGAATGCCGAGGGATAGCTTGAGGAAACCAAACTATACGATCCCAATCAACCTTCTCTTGAACCTGACGAATATCATTCCACACTCCATAAGTACTATACTCCATATCTTTACCATCACTAGAGCGCCAAATAGTCTTGTCTTGCACATGAGGGTCTAACATGACATTAGATATGTGACACTTCGAGTCTTCCTGTGCATTTCTTGGATGTTATAATTAAATTTGTGAAATTCTATACTATGAGAAATACGTACAAACTCTGTGGATCTTGTGTTGCGTGATTTTTCGTGCTATGTGATGTTATGTGCTATGTGACTTACGTGTTAGTTTTGTGGATTTTCGTGAAACTGCTTGTATCTAAGTAAGGTAATGGAGTCTGTGTATACATATAGAGCGTAACGTATGACTTTTGCTTAAATTTCGAGGACGAAATTCCTGTAACATGGGGAGAATGTGACAACTCGAACCCTTGATCCTGATCAT
The DNA here is from genome assembly GCA_030545235.1 of Helianthus tuberosus. Lineage (NCBI taxonomy): Eukaryota > Viridiplantae > Streptophyta > Magnoliopsida > Asterales > Asteraceae > Helianthus > Helianthus tuberosus. The sequence continues at coordinate 104,887,687 of CM060360.1, forward strand.
CGAGAGACGAGCATTTTATTAATGCTCGTATTCACTATTATTATTTATTATTATTAGTATTATTATCGTCAGTATTTTATAAAGTTATAATAATCCGCGACGAGAGGTTTATTCACTTATTCATTTGATTACCTTTATATTAATCAATGAAACCGGACCTATTTATTTTAGCGAGACACGCAATCGTTCAATCGGGTTCACGCACTTGGGCTAGGCCCAACCCAACTAACCTAAATCTAAACCCTACCTATTTAAACCCCCTTATAATCCCCCACCCTCCTCATCTTCTTTTATAAACAAACAAACCTAAAACCCTAAATAACTAGTCAGCCGCACACCTCACCCTCTTCCACATCCCCTGTCCGATCAGACTCATCTCCGGCGATCGGAGATGCATTCCGGCCACCCAACAAGCTCCATTCCCCTTATCTTGTTCTAACACACACACACCCTTGAGCCCCCAGTGAAGAGAGAGAGAGAGAGAGAGTGGTAAAGCAGGAGGAGCTGACCATCGGCGACTGGTGGTGGCGGCGCACGGTGGCAAAGCCGAGAAGCAGAGAGGGAATAGTTAGAGACAGAGATCGGTCAGGGAGAGAAAACGGAGTAAAGAGAGATGACGGCGGAGGTGGTTGCTGTTCGATTCCGATGAAGTGACGTCAATAGAAGAGACAGGAGCAGCGATGCTTCGGTTGGTGGCAAGGAGAAGCTCACCGGTGACGGCGGACCGTCGGAGCTCCGATTCGGGCTGCAGCAGACACCCTTCCTTGTCTCGAAACTTCTTGGTCAGTGAATGTTAGTTGTGAGCTTTGTGAGTTTTGATTCATATATATTAACTGTTTGGTATGCATCGATTATGTTGGAATGGCTAGGATATGTTTGGCATTTATGAAAACTGAATATATAAACTGATGTTAACTTTTATTGCTGCTGATCCGTTTTGTGTAGGCTGTCTATTGTGTAGAATTGGTGATGGCAGTGCATATTTTACATGCTTTATATTGAGAGTAATAGATAGGTTTTAGTTGAACTTGGTTGAAGAAGTCTGCTATTTCAAATATTGGTAAAGCTTGATCTAAAGAAATGAAAGAATGAACATGTTTGGTAACTGATTGGTGTGGATAAAATTAATTGTGGTCTGATTATTGCAAATGGTTCTAAACTCTCGGTGGTTTTTAAAATAGAGAATGAAAGTGTATTTTGTTTTAATAGTTTAGAGGTTTGACTATTGATAGGAACCTTGTTGACTGTATTGTGGTTAGAAATAATAATTAATGTTTGCAAATGGGGTGCATGATATTTTAAATAATATTTATAATGATAACAAGATTCGTTTGTATAAACTGTTCAAATAGTGTGGATGAAGCATTTGATGATTAATTGCATTCTCATGGGTCTTGACAATATGCATACTTGCTGACTGAGTTGGTATGAATGAGACTAAAGTTTGGTTTAGGATTTTATGAGAGTATAGGAATTAGAGCGTGTATGAGTATATGATTTTGATGAAATATTTTGAATTATGCTGTTTTGATCCAATTTGGTAGTGTACGGTAGAATGAAACATGTTAAGGAATTATGATTGGTTCGTACATCTGGATAAGGGTTCTAGAAAGATTCCCACAGTGGTTGCGAGTCGAGATCAAGCGGTTTCGACTCGAGACCACTTAGTGACCACTCGAAACCAGACAAACAACAGGGGACTCGAGATCGGGTAGGTTGCGACTCGAGATCTCCTGGTCTCGACTCAAGCCTGACTCGAGACCTCTACGGTTGCGACTCAAAATATGCACTACTCGAGATCTTCGGCAGCAACTCGAAATTGCTGGGTTGCGACTCGAGACCTCATAGTCTCGAGTCCAGACTACCTAGTTTCGACTGGACTACTTCACTTAGTTTTTGGGCCGCACAATCGGGTGTTATGGACCGTGTACTAACGTTGTTTAAATGTTTGGTGTCTAACTGGTGTTGATTAATTGTTCATGCATTAGGATAGGCCCAACAACATATATGCGGGTATGATACGTGTTACCATTACTGTACTTTATGCAAAGTGTGTGTATTATATGAAATATGGATTTCGTGCAAAGTGTTAGATACGTGTAATTTATACGTGACGTTACTTGCATACGAACCTAATAAATATTTATAAACCATAATAGGGTATGGTTGACCAACCTAACACAAGTAAATTGTCAACCGAGCAAAACAAAGGTGAGTTCACTACTTTTTACTTAAAGCATGCGTTCCCGGTGGTTGGGAAACGGAACAAAACACTTTTCCTGGTTTGGGATTGCTTACTATCTCCTTGTGCGGGATACGGTATTTCTATCTCCTTGTGTGGGATACGGGTAACAACGCTATCTCCTTGTGAGGGATACAAAACTTACTTTTCTTCCCTTGTTACTGGGAACAAACATACTTACTTCCCTTGTTACTGGGAACTCTTGGTTAATTACGGTTTATACGGAATGCAACGAGCAACACTAAACGAAACTCTATCACTTAAGTCCCTACCATTTAATACCGATTAATCGCCGGGGCCTGGCGAACGGGTTATTAGTTGATGGCGCTATTTAGGTGTAACCAGCCTCACACCGACCCTTGTTACTGGGAACGGGAGTGAACTAATAGACTCAGGCAAACCGTCAATGATGATAGAACATTGACAAACGGGGCACTGCGGAAACGTACGGTTAAGTAAGTATTCGGTATTGGAAAAACAGTTTAGTCGCTCACTTATGGGGTAGCTCCCCATGGCATGTATAAATGGATAAATTAACTGGTTAAAACTAGTTTTTGGAATTAAAAACTGGAAAACTACAAACACGTGAACTCGCCAACTTTATGTTGACACTCTACTGCATGCTTTGCAGGTTGCTCGATACAGCTCTGGACGGACGTTGCAATCGGATGGAGTGCGTGGTTCGTAAGTTTCATATGAACAACTTGTGGTTTTAAATTACGATGTGTTCTTCTTTCCTTCCCGCTGCAAACTCAAGCTATGTTTTGAAAAATTTAAAATTGGTCGCTAATTATACCATTATTTGTAATAATAACTAAACGGTTCAAAATAATTAGTGGCTAAGATCCTGGTCGTCACACGCCTCGCGGTAATACTCCGCGTGTGGATTTTGAGGGTGTGACAGATTGGTATCAGAGCCATTGGTTATAGTGAACTAGGTTTAAGATATAAAATATTATAAGATGAAAAATGTTTTATATGAAAAACCAGACTATAACCGTTCTTTAATGAAAAACCACAACAACACCACACTCCGGATTGCAAGGTTCGTCAACCTAAGATGCTCACCTGGTAATGGTAGGCTAATGGCATTTACTTGTGCATAACTTATGTGTGTGAACATGCATGTGTGTATGTGTATAATTAGCATATATGTGTTAATATGTATGCGTATATTTAGTATTTAACACAGTGGATCATACGAAGGCTAGGCAAGCGTGTTACGTACTAAACAAGAGCGAGTCCTCCTAAACCTGGCTCGAAACCAAGATACGCTAAGAGCAAGGAACTAGTTATTTCGAGCCCTCGTCTATGTATTTCCTGATATCACCCCTGGATTAGAACGAATCGACGCGGTGAACGATTACTCGATATAGCTGCTCAGGAAAGGTCTGCTACGGACTACATAGAAAAGTTACGTGATCGAATCGACGAAGGGGGGCCCCCCTATATCAGGTAATGTTAGAAGGAACGACGACGCCATTCACCTCCTTCATACTCACGCATTTCTTCTTCCCAACTCAAGCGGTGTGGCTTGTTCCCTCATCCGACTGATCACCTGGATTCTTGAAGCGTCCTAGTAGACTACACCGTTCGGATTTCTGTTTTGTACGTCTCGAACACGAGAAGCATGCGCGGTGTATGTTTCTCATAGCTGTGCCAACAATCTTATCACCCTTCCATCGACCACAAGGTTATTTCCCCTAATTCCTCGTTACATGGTAAATCCTTATTCAAGTACAACCTTATACCTTAGCACGCCCCAAAACCCAACGAATTGATAACTTTCTTACAAACCGGCGTATTTGGAAGCGTGGCTAGACGAAGACACGAGCCAGTCAACCCACCGACGAGTACGGCGATCTTGATGCTTACCCTATCCTTCATTTGTCAGAACTGTTATTGTTTGACGACTTTCCTGATTCTGTGAATCCTTTCGCCAACTTTCGTATGAATCCGCGTTTATTGCTCAGATGGTATCCCCGCTCCTATCATTTCTTTATCATGACATCCACGTTTCTCCATTTAGAAACCTTGACCAGATCTCTCTTCAGTTTGGTGAATTCAACAAACTCGACCTTTAGTCAGCAAACATTTTATCTCTTGAATTCAACAATGTGATACTTCAATCGTACTTTCCTGAAAACCTGTTTTTCACATTTTCACATCGAAACCCCCCCCCCCCCCCCCGACCCATACGACGACCGTCCTTCTCTATCGTTGGTTCTTGTTGTGCCATTCATACTGACGTAACACCTCTTATCGGCAAAACGACGTTCTTTATCCTAATCGCACACGGCTTTTGTACGACCAGCTACCTCATCGACACCAGATAAATCCTTATTGCCGACCACCAAACCTTTTATGTTTTGTCTCAAATTGAACGCATCAATCTTGACTACCCTTCTTGCATTGTCTCGCTACTCGTGTTATGTTTCACGGATTCCATGATTCTTATCCTACTCTGCTCTGCGCAAATCTCCGTTTGGACGAAATACTTCCTACGAATGTTACTCGTTGGGGCAACGAGCCAAGGATACCCTGGGGGTAACGGGTATCGCAAGCACTGTTCTTCGAAACTCGATACGATCAACACCTAGTTACGACACTCGAATTTATTTCATCCTGTCAAAATTCGACACTTGTTTCTTTCGACGACGTCCGAACCTATTCCGAAAACCAGTGGGAATCAGGACGACTCCTCCGCGCTACCCTGGCACCTCTACAACTCAAACCGCCTGCGTTAAGTTTCCCACACACGACTTTTAACGCCACAAAGCCCGCATTGCTCGACCGTATACGCAACCTCTCACGATTTGAACTCAACAGGGGCATCACCTAGCATCCGAGAGATCCTCAAACGATCCGCAACTCCAGCAACTGGAAGATAATCTGCAAGGTGCCCCTATCTTATGCTATCATGTCCGGGGCATCGATAACATGTCTGCTGGTAACATCACGCGACCAAAGAAACCGGCAAGTTTCCGAACTTGCAACCATCTACTTGATAGAAGTAGACACGAGGCACGAGATGCCAACTTTTACCTGATCGTAACCCACGTTTTGCATCCGATTCTTCGCGAGGCTGTGCACGAAAGACTTTTGGGCTCACTGTTAGGCATGAGCACCGCTTATCGCCCGCAAACTGATGACTGGGCCAAAAGCACCATCCAAACACTCAAAGGCATGCTAAGAACATGTGTTATCGACCCTTGGATACTAGTGACACTTCCCTTCTGTAGAATTCTCTTCCAACAACTGCTACCACACTAGCATTCAGGCAGCACCATTTGAGGCATTGCACGAACGCAGATGCCGGTCACCTCTGTGTTGGACGGAAGCCAAATTACCGGCCCAGAACTTGCACTTGACACAACGGGTGGGATTGCCCAGAACAGACAACGCATGACTGCAACTCCAGACCATCAGAAAGGCTACGCGGATAAGCGTAGGAAACCTCTAGAATTCCTAGTCGGAGTCTGGATTCTACTTAAAGTTTCACCCTGGAAGGGTGTGGTACGTTATGGCTAACGAGACGAGCTTAATCCGTGATATGTTGGATCGTTCGAAGTATCGAAACGATTAGTTAGGTAGCATACTGACTAAACCTGCCTGAAAAAGTTGAACGCGGTACACAACGTCTTTCACGTACCTGATCTGAAGAAGTGTCTGTCAGATGAAACATTCGTTATTCTTTTTTTAGGAACTCGTGATCAGCAACAAACTACGCTTCATTGAGGAACTGGTTGAGGTAAACCCTCAAGCGTGGCATAATATGCCAGCAGACCGAGTTCGTTGGGACTCACGCAGTGGCCTAGAGCTTACCTGGGAACGGGGAGACCAGATGATGCACATGAATCCCCGGTTGTTTACAAACGTTACTTCCAGCACTGAGGCTACAACTGGATTTTTGAAGAAAATCCAAACCAACAGGGGGATGATGAAACACCCCACGAAAATGTTTAAACACTAGCCTGTCAGTGGCTGCGTGCTAAATTTCGGGACGAAATTTCTTGAACTTGGGGATAATGTGACACTTCGAGTCTTCCTGTGCATTTCTTGGATGTTATAATTAAATTTGTGAAATTCTATACTATGAGAAATACGTACAAACTCTGTGGATCTTGTGCTGCGTGATTTTTCGTGCTATGTGATGTTATGTGCTATGTGACTTACGTGTTAGTTATGTGGATTTTCGTGAAACTGCTTGTATCTAAGTAAGGTAATGGAGTCTGTGTATACATATAGAGCGTAACGTATGACTTTTGCTTAAATTTCGAGGACGAAATTCCTGTAACATGGGGAGAATGTGACAACTCGAACCCTTGATCCTGATCATCGAGAGACGAGCATTTTATTAATGCTCGTATTCACTATTATTATTTATTATTATTAGTATTATTATCGTCAGTATTTTATAAAGTTATAATAATCCGCGACGAGAGGTTTATTCACTTATTCATTTGATTACCTTTATATTAATCAATGAAACCAGACCTATTTATTTTAGCGAGACACGCAATCGTTCAATCGGGTTCACGCACTTGGGCTAGGCCCAACCCAACTAACCTAAATCTAAACCCTACCTATTTAAACCCCCTTATAATCCCCCACCCTCCTCATCTTCTTTTATAAACAAACAAACCTAAAACCCTAAATAACTAGTCAGCCGCACTCCTCACCCTCTTCCACATCCCCTGTCCGATCAGACTCATCTCCGGTGATCGGAGATGCATTCCGGCCACCCAACAAGCTCCATTCCCCTTATCTTGTTCTAACACACACACACACACCCTTGAGCCCCTAGTGAAGAGAGAGAGAGAGAGAGAGAGAGAGAGAGTGGTAAAGCAGGAGGAGCTGACCATCGGCGAGTGGTGGTGGCAGCGCACGGTGGCAAGCCGAGAAGCAGAGAGGGAATAGTTAGAGACAGAGATCGGTCAGGGAGAGAAAACGGAGTAAAGAGAGATGACAGCGGAGGTGGTTGCTGTTCGATTCCGATGAAGTGACGTAAGTAGAAGAGACAGGAGCAGCGATGCTTCGGTTGGTGGCAAGGAGAAGCTCACCGGCGACGGCGGACCGTCGGAGCTCCGATTCGGGCTGCAGCAGACACCCTTCCTTGTCTCGAAACTTCTTGGTCAGTGAATGTTAGTTGTGAGCTTTGTGAGTTTTGATTCATATATATTAACTGTTTGGTATGCATCGATTATGTTGGAATGGCTAGGACATGTTTGGCATTTATGAAAACTGAATATATAAATTGATGTTAACTTTTATAGCTGCTGATCCGTTTTGTGTAGGCTGTCTATTGTGTAGAATTGGTGATGGCAGTGCATATTTTACATGCTTTATATTGAGAGTAATAGATAGGTTTTAGTTGAACTTGGTTGAAGAAGTTTGCTATTTCAAATATTGGTAAAGCTTGATCTAAAGAAATGAAAGAATGAACATGTTTGGTAACTGATTGGTGTGGATAAAATTAATTGTGGTCCGATTATTGCAAATGGTTCTAAACTCTCGGTGGTTTTTAAAATAGAGAATGAAAGTGTATTTTGTTTTAATAGTTTAGTGGTTTGACTATTGATAGGAACCTTGTTGACGGTATTGTGGTTAGAAATAATAATTAATGTTTGCAAATGGGGTGCATGATATTTTAAATAATATTTATAATGATAACATGATTCGTTTGTATAAACTGTTCATATAGTGTGGATGAAGCATATGATGATTAATTGCATTCTCATGGGTCTTGACAATATGCATACTTGCTGACTGAGTTGGTATGAATGAGACTAAAGTTTGGTTTAGGATTTTATGAGAGTATAGGAATAAGAGCGTGTATGAGTATATGATTTTGATGAAATATTTTGAATTATGTTGTTTTGATCCAATTTGGTAGTGTACGGTAGAATGAAACATGTTAAGGAATTATGATTGGTTCGTACATCTGGATAAGGGTTCTAGAAAGATTCCCATAGTGGTTGCGAGTCGAGATCAAGCGGTTTCGACTCGAGACCACTTAGTGACCACTCGAAACCAGACAAACAACAGGGGACTCGAGATCAGGTAGGTTGCGACTCGAGATCTCCTGGTCTTGACTCAAGCCTGACTCGAGACCTCTACGGTTGCGACTCAAAATATGCACTACTCGAGATCTTCGGCAGCAACTCGAAATCGCTGGGTTGCGACTCGAGACCTCATAGTCTCGAGTCAAGACTACCTAGTTTTAACTGGACTACTACACTTAGTTTTTGGGCCGCACAATCGGGTGTTATGGACCGTGTACTAACGTTGTTTAACTGTTTGGTGTCTAACTGGTGTTGATTAATTGTTCATGCGTTAGGATAGGCCCAACAACATATATGCGGGTATGATACGTGTTACCATTACTGTACTTTATGCAAAGTGTGTGTATTATATGAAATATGGATTTCGTGCAAAGTGTTAGATACGTGTAATTTATACGTGACGTTACTTGCATACGAACCTACTAAATATTTATAAACCATAATAGGGTATGGTTGACCAACCTAACACAAGTAAATTGTCAACCGAGCAAAACAAAGGTGAGTTCACTACTTTTTACTTAAAGCATGTGTTCCCGGTGGTTGGGAAACGGAACAAAACACTTTTCCTGGTTTGGGATTGCTTACTATCTCCTTGTGCGGGATACGGTATTTCTATCTCCTTGTGTGGGATACGGGTAACAACGCTATCTCCTTGTGAGGGATACAAAACTTACTTTTCTTCCCTTGTTACTGGGAACAAACTTACTTACTTCCCTTGTTACTGGGAACTCTTGGTTAATTACGGTTTATACGGAATGCAACGAGCAACACTAAACGAAACTCTATCACTTAAGTCCCTAGCATTTAATACTGATTAATCGTCGGGGCCTGGCGAACGGGTTATTAGTTGATGGCGCTATTTAGGTGTAACCAGCCTCACACCGACCCTTGTTACTGGGAACGGGAGTGAACTAATAGACTCAGGCAAACCGTCAATGATGATAGAACATTGACAAACGGGGCACTGCGGAAACGTACGGTTAAGTAAGTATTCGGTATTGGAAAAACAGTTTAGTCGCTCACTTATGGGGTAGCTCCCCATGGCATGTATAAACGGATAAATTAACTGGTTAAAACAAGTTTTTGGAATTAAAAACTGGAAAACTACAAACACGTGAACTCGCCAACTTTATGTTGACACTCTACTGCATGCTTTGCAGGTTGCTCGATACAGCTCTGGACGGACGTTGCAATCGGATGGAGTGCGTGGTTCGTAAGTTTCATATGAACAACTTGTGGTTTTAAATTACGATGTGTTCTTCTTTCCTTCCCGCTGCAAACTCAAGCTATGTTTTGAAAAATTTAAAATTGGTCGCTAATTATACCATTATTTGTAATAATAAATAAACGGTTCAAAATAATTAGTGGCTAAGATCCTGGTCGTCACACGCCTCGCGGTAATACTCCGCGTGTGGATTTTGAGGGTGTGACAAGATAACTGTAAACCCGGAAATCTAGTCACCCATGAGTTCGGCCATACCCACCTTCCGTTTTGAAACATATCCGCGACCTTGAACTTCATATCAAACCCCGCATTAGATATCATTCTCGGAGTAATAAAGAGATTCAAAGGGCACAAAGTATCCCATGTATCAAACCATACTCATGTGTTAGCTCCATTGCCCAACTTAATCCAAATGTGTCGACGTATGAGCGTTCTCAGCTGAAGTATCTTCCGCCAACCCCATGTAATGTTATTTCGAGCAGGCACATCCCAAAAACTTCTATCCCGGATGCGATACGAGTGAACCCATTTAACCCATAATGATTCCCTATGAGTCAAGAGACTCCAGATGTGAGCAACCATAAGAGCATTATTCATGTTAGAAATTCTCCGGATACCCAAACCACCTTCTTCCTTAGGCAAACACACACGACTCCATTTTACTTTCGCCTTACCCTTTATATTATTACCTTGAGCCCAAAGAAATCTTCGCATCCTATCTTCAAGATCATGGACAATTCTTTTAGGTAATATAAAAACAGAAGACCAATAAACATGCATAGACGCTAACACTGATCTAACAAGTTGAAGATGACCAGCAAACGACAAGCTTTTTGCTTTCCAATCAGTGATTCGAGATTCCAAGTTTTCAGCAAGCTTTTTGCAATCTGAATAAGTCAATCTAGACGAGATAAGTGGAACACCAAGATACCTAACCGGAAGAACGCCTTCATCAAATTGCATGATACTACGAATTTGGTCTTTCACATAATTCGGAACACCTCCAAAAAAAGCAGTGCTCTTCATCATGCTAGGAACCAAGCCCGACATATTTGTAACACCTGTGCCTCCACGGCCATCAAACAAATACCAAACCAATGAAATATTATATTTCATACTTGGGATTTGTAAAAATATGTGTATTATTTGCACATATCAATTTTTGTTCAATTCCAAACTCTAAATCGCTTTCTGGAAGGTTATACGCGCACCGATGCGTAAATATAACCAGTTTAATGCAACAAACACTCCGGAATAGTGACATAGGCTTAACATACCTTAAATAACCTTTACATAACTTAGAAATAAGTTTTGAAGGCTTTGGTATGGCAAAAACAAGCTAATTCGTTTACAGGGACTAAACTTGACAAACTGCGAAAGTATGCCAATTTGAACTTTAACGAACATTCAGGAACATGACCATAAGTTAAACACACCTTAAATATCCTTTAACTAGCTTAGAAATAAGCTTTGAGGGGTTCGGTGTGCTAAAATATACTTTTGGGTCATTCAGGGACTAAAAGTGTCAAAAAGTGCACAAGTTTGCATTTTCGCGCATAACTTACGTTCTGAATACATCCGGACATCCAAAAATTTATGTAAGCATGACTATATATGCTTTAGTGTTTGGCTTGCAAAAAATCCATTCGTTGCGTCATTTGGATCGTTTTTCGCGCTTATGCGCATTCCGTCGTAATTAAGCGAACATCGCGTTTGTACGACCAAACGAACCAACATCCGACATATTTTTGAGCATGTTTCATGTCCACAATGTTTAGGCATCATTTTAGGGCCTTAAAGTTGGCTTTACGGGCCTTAGAAGTGCCGGAAATGGGCTTAAACACGTGCAGGGACTGAAACTGTCATTTCTGAAACTTTGTTCTGATCTGCAACTCTCAAGCGGCCCGCCTGAGTTTATGAACATCCTGAAGCGGGCCGCGTCCGCCTTCTGGACCAGATTAACTGCATTTAACAGCAGTTTCCAGCTGTTTGATCCACAACCACACACTCACACATGCTTAGTCAGCTGATAAGAACCATTTTTAGCCACCATAAGGTTCCGACACTTGTACGGATGCGATTAAGGCACGATATTCGACAAACGATCTTAACGGTTCTCCGAATACTATAAATACCCCATCACCCCAACTTCAAAAATCACTAGAATCTGATCTAAGTGACTCTAAGTTGGAACCATTGTTTCATACCTGAGTTATTGTGATCTAGATTAGCATTCGGGGACCCTTCGTAAGTATTCTTTCGTTCTTTTATTGCTTTTCGAGTCTTTTCGAGTCTGACTTTCTGCGTTGACCAGTTTATGGTCAATGCGAAGTTCGTTTGAACTTCGCAACATGAGTGTAATCACGTTGGTTATAGTCCCTTGGGACTATGCCTACTGATTACCACGTTGTCTAGGGTCGTAAGGGTAAGCGATCTGATAAATCGCTTATACCTTCGAACCCGACCCAGTTTGGTCGATCATTAGGATCCGACCAAATACAATAGGTGACCATAGTATATAGGGAATAACCTTCCGAGGTTATACCTTATGGTCGCTTCGTTTAAGTAGTTGTATGATAGGTAGTTTATATGCCTTAGGTAAATTACCAGAATACCTTTTCATGTATAATTGGTAATTAAGCATATGTAACCTAAACTTTTGTACATAACTGATTATACAACATGATTAAACACGTTTAGGCATATAATACTTATCATAGGACTAGTTAGACGTCTCGAACGCGCTTTGCGCGCACGACGCGTTAAAGTAGCATATGTTACCTTAATGGGTCGCGATGGGTCGAAAGCACTTAGGTTAGTCTCAATGTAGTATGTAGGCCTTGTTAAACCATATCATATGAGTTCCAATACTCATTTGGTTTACCAAGCCTCATCCTATCCGATCTCCCGATTTAAGTCCGGTTTATTTATATAGTTTTAGATTGCCGACTGATTCCGTGCTCCCTCTAGCTTTGTTTGGTTGTTGTTCAAGACCTCTAAGCATTCTCAGGCAAGTACATTTTCCCCTATTTTACTGTTTTCAATTGTTTTGGGGTGACTCATATGTGCTAAATGTTTTCAAGGTTTTAACGATGGTATCAAAACGATTTTCGATATTATAACGATGGTTTCAAAAACGATTAAGACGATTTATACAAAACTAATAACGATTTCGATAATGGGAACGAACTTGTTGGTTGGGTTACATAACAAATGACATTCATTAGCAATGATCAAGCCTACCAGTATTAGGTTATGGTACCATAGGATCTGACAAATCCCGTTAGTTACTACACCCGTGGTTATGTGTGGGTGTGGTGGGTAGCGACTGAATCTGTAATTGTTAATTTACCCTTTGGTAAGGGTTTGTTAATGCGAAAACGAGAAGCGACGAGAGATGAGTCACGAAGGTTTGAATGTTATTAGCGAGACGACCATATAAGTAGTTTCACGACCTAAAACGAATTTAACGATCTAGGTAAACGATTGGCTTCAAAGCGATATACGATTGGGTTTTGGTTAAGTGTTTACATTGTTGGTTTTGGTTTGAGTAAGTGATTTAAGTAACGAAGCGTGTGTAATATGATACAAGCATGGTGGATACGCCGATGGTACTTCCTATATATAAGTGTTTGTATTGTATTACATATCGTAGCGTTATTTGAATCATTTCAATTGGACATATAACATTTTATACAATTAACATACTTTTCATAATTTGTTGTACTAAAACAAAGGTTTTTGAGTTAAGAGTCATGGCTACGAGGTTTTATAAACTATAACCCGCTTGATTTGAGTTGGTTAATTAAGTTTCAATATTATACTCTTTTCAAAACAAGGTTTTTAATAAAGTATTGCAACATCTAAACTAGCCATGATTTCAACACTTCTACAAAACCTATGTATTCGCCAGCATTTCTTTGCTGACCTCGTTTTCACATGTGTTTCAGGTATTGTTGAAAGATATCGATTAATAAGATGCATGCTCACATAGGACTGGACAAGGCCTTAGTGACTCAATAACAATGATAGACTATGTTTAAATTGTGTATTTAGATTTCCAGACGATGTAATTATTCAATGTTTAATAAAACGAAACACTTTTTGGTATCCATGGTTATGAAACAATGATTCTGTTGCAATGCGCCTCGATGTTTCCGCCACGTTTTGTTGTTTTACGTGGTCGGGGTGTGACAGAAAAGTTGGTATCAGAGCCAATGGTTATAGGGAATTAGGTTATTAGTAATACTTTGACCTAGTCTATAACCTTCTTAGGACCCTAACGCGAGTTTACTTGCGTTTAGTCATAAAACAATACCGTCACCTATCCTTAGGCGACGACCACAACAAGAACATAAATTTCAAAACCGCTTTGAAAACGAATCATCTGTTCTAGGATGATTGATTTCTAGGTTTTGAACCCTTTGTTATATGGTTTTGAACCCCTTTGAGTTTTCAAAATCTCATCAAGGTTTTGGGTTTTAAATAATGTGAACACGTGCAAACTGGAAGGGTGAATGCCTGTATTCTGAGTTTTCTGTCTAGGCAAGCACTTCGTATATATCTCATCAGACGCGAGACCAGTTGTGCTTACCTGGGAATTCTTGGGATGAGTGTTCACTTATAGGTAGGGGTGTGCATGGGTCGGTTTGGTTCGGTTTTTACTACTAACCATAACCATAACCGATAGTTCGGTTATGGAGTTTTGATAACCATAACCATAACCAAACTTCGGTTACGGTTAATCGGTTATGAAGTCGGTTATGGTTCGGTTTTGGTTAATTTCGGTTAAGTAACCAAGCAAGGTTTGAAATAAATAGGGTTGTGCACGATTTGAACTTAGCTTGAGCCTATTTTATAAGATAACAGAGACTAAATTTTTTAGTTAAACTACCGATTTAGGGTTCTTTTTAATAAGGTAATTCTCAAACAAAAACAATTATGGCCATAACACCTTAGTTCTTTATCAAAATAAATAACATCTACATCAAGATCATTTTGTTACTAACATATTTTTATCTTACTAAAAACCCTCTATATGGTTTTGTGAAACACAAATTCATTATGTAAAGTTAACATCACAAGTTCGGTTCGGTTTCGGTTATATCGGTTAACTAAAGCTTCATAACCATAACCATAACCATAACCGATTGAACGGTTATACAAAGTTTCATAACCATAACCATTGGATATATTGGTTATCGGTTATTAGTGGTTCGGTTATGTCGGTTACGGTTCGGTTATCGGTTATGGTGGTTAATTTGCTCACCCCTACTTATAGGCGAGCATGTCTTCGCGATACATTATTTTTGATCCATTTACTTTGGTTAGTCACTGTGTGTCGATTGTTGCTTTGTAGTAACAAACAAATGACCACTATCCTTACTTTCATCAGATTTGTTTCATCTCATTCTTTTCGTCTAATTCTCTCACTCGTTTCCTTTCATGTTTCCTCTTTTAGAATGTCTCCTCGACGCGAAAGCCAGATAGCGACTGCCGAATTGGCAGAAATCATTGCGCAGCAAATGGCTGCTCAATTCCCAAACCTCTTTGCTCAATGGATCCAAGCCAACAACAACAACAATGTTCCATGCACATACAAGGATTTTAACCAGGCTAAACCACTCAAGTTTAGTGGTTCTGAAGGAGCGACTGGGCTTCTTCAATGGTTCAAGAGCATTGAGAATACTTTCCGCCACGTGCAGTGTCCTGAAAATCGCAGGGTCGAGTTTTCTTCAAGTGTATTTCAGAAGAGGGCTCTCACATGGTGGAACGGGGTTATGAGGGATCGTGGTGCAGAAGTTGCTCTAGCACAGACATGGGCTGAACTTAGGGCTCTTATGATGAGGGAATTCTGTCCTCGTCATGAGCAGCGAGCTTTGGAGAAGGAATTTGATGAGTTGAAGCAAGATAGTGGTGAGCACAGGGCGTATACTGATAGGTTTGAGGAGTTGAGTCTGCTTTGCCCGACAATGGTTACCCCACTCGACAAGGCTATCGAAAGGTACATCGACGGCCTACCTGACTCGGTACAAGACATCCTTACTGGTAGTAGCCCTACCACACTCCGTCAGGCGATCGAGTTAGCTGCGACATTGATTGAGTCGCAGATTCGTAAGAATAAGTTACACAGAAAGGGTGACAAGGGTAAGAAGCAGGGGTCTGAAACGGAGGATAGCAAGAAAGGTCAAAACAAGAAGGGTAAGGAAGGTGAGACGTCAAAGAAATCAAGAAAGCGAAAGGGTGTTCAGAACTTTGCTGTTACAGCACAGACTGCTCAGAACCCGCGGAACCCACCAGCTCAGCCACCTGCAAAGAAAGCATATGCCGGTACCGCACCATATTGTGCCCGTTGCAACAGTCATCACGTTGCATGTAACACCTGTGCCTCCACGGCCATCAAACCAATACCAAACCAATGAAATATTGTATTTCATACTTGGGATTTGTAAAATATGTGTATCATTTGCACATATCAATTTTTGTACAATTTCAAACTCTAAATCGCTTTCTGGAAGGTTATACGCGCACCAATGCGTAAATATAACCAGTTTAATGCAACAAACACTCCGGAATAGTGACATTTACTTAACATACCTTAAATAACCCTTACATAACTTAGAAATAAGTTTTGAAGGCTTTGGTATGGCAAAAACAAGTTAATTCGTCTACAGGGACTAAATATGACAAACTGCGAAAGTATGCCAATTTGAACTGTAACAGACATTCCGGAACATGACCATAAGTTAAACATACCTTAAATATCCTTTACATAGCTTAGAAATAGGCTTTGAGGGGTTCGGAGTGCTAAAATAAACTTTTGGGTCATTCAGGGACTAAAAGTGTCAAAAAGTGCATAAGTTTGCATTTTCCCGCATAACTTACGTTCTGAATACATCCGGATATCTAAAAATTTATGTAAGCATGACTATATTATGCTTTAGTGTTTTGCTTGCCAAAAATCCATTCGTCGCGTCATTTGGATCGTTTTTCGCGCTTATGCGCATTCCGTCGTAATTAACCGAACATCGCAACCGTACGGCAAAACGAACCGACATCCGAGATATTTTTGAACACATTTTAAGTTCCCTATACTTTAACTTCATTTTAGAGCTTTGAAATGGGGTTAACGGGCCTTAAACGTGTCGAAAATGGGCTGAATGCATGACAGGGACCAAATGTGTAAATCTGCCAAACTAAGGCCTAGCGCACCTCTACACTTTTAATGTAACGGTGCGCTAGCCTGGGACAGACCAGATTCAGTGTTTTTAACAGCAGTTTGCAGCTGTTTAATCCTCCACCACACATTCTCAATTGCCTAGTCAGATGATAAGGATCATTTTTAGTCACCATGAGTTTCCGACAAGTGTACGCATGGGATTCGAGCACGGTTTCCATGAAACGATCCTAACGGTTCGGGTATTCCTATAAATACCCATCCACCCCAACCTCATTTCTCATAAGAATCTGGATTTGAGAGCTCTAAGTTGAAACCATTGTTTCATACCGGAGTTCTTGGATCGAGATTAGCATTCGGGGACCCTTCGTAAGTATTCTTTCGTCTTTTATTGCTTTTCGAGTCTGAAAGTCAAACTTTGTTTGACTTTCTGCGTTGACCAGTTAATGTTCAATGCGAAGTTCGTTCGAACTTCGCAACGTGAGTGTAATCACGTTGGTCATAGTCCCTTGGGACTATGCCCACTGATTACCACGTTGTCTAGGGTCGTAGGGTAGGCGATCTAATAAATCGCCTATACCTTCGAACCCGACCCAGTTTGGTCGATCATTAGGATCCGACCAAATACATTAGGTGACCATAGTAGGTAGGGAATAACCTTCCGAGGTTATACCCTATGGTCACATCGTTTGAGTAGTTGTATGATAGGTAGTTTATATGCCTTAGGTAAATTACCAGAATACCTTTTTCATGTATAATTGGTAATTAAGAATATGTAACCTAAACCTTTGTCACATAACTGATTATGTAACATGTTTAGGCATATTCTACTTGTCATAGGACTAGTTATGTGACAACTCGTATTTCAGAACCTATCCTTGTGTTTAATGTAACGTATGCGAACTTTGTGTGACTATGTGATATATTGGTTTTAATGAATAGCTATAAATTGTACGTTACGTATTTTGTGTGATAGTATTATTAGTGAGAATATTGAATAATTCTTGGTCGCGCAACACTAGCCAGTCGCACAACATCTCTTGAGCCGTACACTATGTCTTTACTCACACGGCCCACTATGATTGAACTCGAGACAAGAGGCAGCCCATACAAGGGTTCGGCCCAACACTCTCTTTTCTATGTATACGTGAACATGTAGGCATATTCCACAACTCCTTGCCATATTGTAAACCCTAGAAATTATTTCCTCTCACTTGATGTGCGACGGCAGTGGACACCCCCCCCCTTTTACTTGTGATTGCATCTCGATTAATTGGGTCTTCGGTTAGTGATTCTCGCTTATGATTTCATACTTGTATAATGATTATGGGTTTTATGGTATTTGTTAGTTGTTACTTGATTGATTTTATCATGAACTATTTGTGGTTACCATGTGGCATCGGTTATGCGATTGTTTAATATAAGGTCATGATGATCCTGTTAAATATTAAAGTATGTGTAGCATTTATATTTCTAGGGAATCGATGAGTAAATCAGTTGTGTGATCGGTCCAATGTAATCGAAGTATTGTGGCCTTGTGAATTTTATAAGTATTGGTAATCATTCAAAAGCAATTAACTTAGAGATAGAAAAAGGCATGTGAAATCTGACCAAGTCATGTGGTTAACATAAGGAATTGTCAGTAGGTATGGCATGGTTATAAAATATTGAAATCAAATTGATGTGTACCAATTAGTTTAGTTGCCGGCCATCTTAACAATAGTCAAACTATGACATCATAAGGATTCTTGTAACAATTGTTTCAGAAATAAGTTGTCAGATCTATTATC
The DNA here is from genome assembly GCA_030545235.1 of Helianthus tuberosus. Classification (NCBI taxonomy): domain Eukaryota; kingdom Viridiplantae; phylum Streptophyta; class Magnoliopsida; order Asterales; family Asteraceae; genus Helianthus; species Helianthus tuberosus. The sequence goes on from CM060360.1 coordinate 104,906,186, forward strand.
ACGGTCCAATAGAATGATTATATGATTAAAGGGTTGGTCCGATTGAATCATTATTAACTACTAGTGTGGTTTAGGGTTGCGGTTGTTGTGTAACTGTTAGTGATGATGATTACCCGTTTTAATCGAATGTTGTTTGGGTTGGAAACTGTTAATTGTTGACGGATAATTACATAAAAGGAAACCATAAAACTGATTTCATAAAATCCGGACATTTAAACTGATCGTACAAGAGGTCCCCCCCCCCCCTCGCACAAGACATCCTGTTCGCACAAACGGTCCCTAGTCGCACAAAGAGCAGTGAGTCGCACAAGATGTATGTTGGTTTAATTATTTGGGCCGGTCACTTATTTAACTACTTATACTACTTTGGGATTCTTGTCTTGGTGGGCCGTATGTTTATATGTATCGGGCTGGGTAACAAGGCCGACCGCACAAGATGGATTAATTACTGATATGTTGGGCCGAGAAAATGCATGTAGTTGTGTTTGGATCTTCTGATTATTGGGTCGGGTACTGTTGGGCTCCAACGGGTGAATCGCACAAGGCTTAATGACTTGTGCGAGCCCAACCTATTAAATCGTACAAGTGTTTAGTGTGTTATGAAATTAACTGTTAATGTGTTACACGTGCTTGCCGTGATTAATGTGTGTTGAGAACCTGTTAGACTATGTGTAGTCATACGTACTTTATTTGAACCTAAACCTGACTTGTATGATAACCATGTTAGGACGTGGTTGACCACTAGCTGCTAGACTTGACCTTTCTGTGTATCTGCCGAGCAAACCAAGGTAAGTTCACACTTCGTTACAAAGCATGGGATTCCCAGGGGTTGGGAATGGGTTAAGGAATAGGGATTCCTCGTCCTGTTGAGACGTAACCAGGAACATAGATTCCTCGTCCGGTTGAGACGTATTAAACTATACTAGACTAGAACTCTATCAACGAAGTCCCTCCATTTTATATCGACTTAATCGCCGAGGCCAATGGCGAACGGGTCATTAGTTAAATAGCGCTATTAGGTTTAACAAACCTCACACCGTGCCGCAGAGGACGGGCGTGGACTAATGGACTATGGCACGTCAGTGATGATAGACACAGACATTAGGGCACTTAAACATGACGAACGTTAGTAGTCGATATGGTAACGAGTCTGGTGAATTAAACATGGGGTAGCCCCCACGGCCATAGAGCCGGGCTGGAATAGCCAACGTAAGAACGGGTAACTAATAAACGTTTTTCGAACTATGGGGTAACCCCCACGGCTGGATAGCTGGTAAAGAGTAAACTGTGTTTTCGGAACAACTATAAACTGGACAACCAAACGTGAACTCACTCAACTAGTTGTTGACTCGTTACTACATGCTTTGCAGGTCTATAGGTACTTAGCGGGAGCTTGCACAAGGAAGAGTCGTTGTGGGACATGGACAGCTGTGTGCCATGTTAAACATTTGGATAATTAAACTTTGGATTTGGTTTTGAACATTATGCTTCCGCTCATAACTTAACTATGTTTGTTTAGGACACTAACCGTGTTGGTTGGACTTTTACACTTAATTATTTACTTGTTCAATAAGATTAGTGGTTTGATCCTGGTCAGTCACGCCTCCAAGCGGTGATACTCCGCGTGTGGATTTTGGGGGTGTGACAGATTGGTATCAGAGCCATTGGTTATAGAGAACTTGGTTTTAATAAAGGAAAACGTTTTTGTTAAAACCAGACTATAACCTGTACAGTGCTCTACGATCCACAACGACGCTTCACTCCCTGTGCAAGGCTCGACATTCTAAGTGTTATGGTTTACGTTTTATATCACCTACTTGCTAGATTGCATAGAACTTTTGCTCATGGTATGCTTAGATAAACAACAACTATAGTTGAAAACACAATTGTGCTAGCCCCCTACTGTCACTACACACTTACGCACATTCGCGACACCCTTCCCACTCGTGTGAAGATCATGAGGGAACGTGTGAACCTAACTCAAGCCAGCTGACGGCTCTTATCAACGAACAAGTACGGCAGCACTCGCAGCCGCTCAGGCAGGAGGTATAACCTGCTATTATGAACCTACCCTAGGATGTTAGATCCTACTCTCATGACCCAACTCTCGCGCTTAACCCTGTCTCTTCTTCCTCGCGCAACAAGGTCAGAACGCTCAGCCACCTGTATGCACATTTAAGACGTTCGTGGACTGTCGTCCTAATACTTTCAGTGGCACTAAAGGAGCTGTTGGACTCCTCCATTGGTTTGAAAAGCTCGAGTTTGTCTTAGAGACGTGTGAATGCCCTGAGGCTCATAAGGTGAATTACGCCACTGGTACTCTCGAAGGCACTACGCTAACTTGGCGGAACGCGCAAGTTCAGATGCTGGGGCTGGCGGCTGCTAATGCCACCCCATGGAATGATTCTTAAGGAACTGATCCAAACGTGAATATTGTAGTCGTGATGACATCCACAAGCTGGAAGTGGAAGTTCTTTAACCTGAAGATGACGGGGTCAGAGATAGAAGCGTACAAGAAACGATCCAACGAACTGAAAGTGTTATGTCCAACAATGGTGGATCCTCCCATCAAGCGCATTGAGCTGTACCTCAAAGGCTTAGTACCAGAGATTCAAAGTCGTGTGACATAGGCCAACCTTGCAACCATTCAGGATATTACTCGTCTTGCTCAACGTCTCTCAGATCAGGCGATAGGACAGAATAAACTGCCGAAACGTATTAATGCTGCTACAACTACTTCGGATGCTCCCAGTAACAAAAAACGCAAGTGGGATGGAAATTCGAGCAAAGGATTCCACTTCAGTTCAGTCTCAGTCGCAGCAGCGAAGAACAGATGAGTACAGGAGCCCCAGGCAGCAGTCTTTTGGTAATCGAAGTCAGGATGGATACCGGAGAAATCACCCTAAGTGAAATTGATGTAAATTGCACCACAGCGGATCGTGCAGCAAAGATCGTCGTTAGAGATGCAACGAGCTTGGTCATGGAGCCAAAGATTGTAGAAGTTCACGTCCTGCAAACCAGAACCGACAACAACAGCCACAAGCCCCACAAAATCAGCAGCAACAGCAGGATAACAAGGGATGTTATCAGTGTGGTGCTAAAGATCATTTCATGAGACGCTACCCACGACTGAACCAGAATCAGAATCAGAACCACAACCAAGGAAACGGGAACAATAGTGGAGACAACAACGGGGGTAATAACGACGGCCATGGTGCCAGGGGTCGAGTGTTTGTAATTGGTCAGAATGATGCTAGGAATGACCCCAACGTTGTGATGATTTTGACATCGTTATTGGTATGGATTGGCTACCTCAACATCGAGCATAAATCCTTTGCAAAGAAAAGATCGTCCGCATTCCTCGTGCTGGTTAAGAACCTTTGGTAATTCATGGTGACGAGCTCCTGGAGTGGCACCCATAGCTCGTGCACCGTATCGTTTAGCTTCATCAGAGTTGAAAGAGCTATCTACGCATCTACAAGAACTTTTGGATAAGGGTTTTATTCGTCCTAGCTCTTCGCCCTGGGGAGCTCCAGTGCTATTTGTAAAGAAGAAAGAAGGTACATTCAGAATGTGCATCGACTACCGTGAACTGAACAAGGTGACTGCGAAGAATCGCTACCCTCTTCCACGCATTGACGACCTGTTCGACCAGCTGCAAGGGTCGAGCTACTATTCAAAGATTGATTTGAGATCAGGGTATCACCAGCTGAGAGTCCGAGAAGAGGACGTCTCCAAAACCGCCTTCAGAACTCGATATGGCCACTATGAGTTTTTGGTCATGCCTTTTGGGATGACAAACGCACCGGCGGTCTTCATGGACTTGATGAATCGAGTGTGCAAACCTTACTTAGACAAGTTCGTTATTGTATTCATCGACGACATCCTGATCTATTCGAAGAGTCAGGAGGAACACGAGCAACATTTACGACTTATTCTGGAACTCCTTCGAAAGGAACAGCTGTACGCCAAGTTTTCAAAATGTGACTTCTGGCTTCGTGAAGTCCATTTCTTAGGCCATGCAGTGAACAAGGATGGGATTCACGTTGATCCATCCAAGGTAGAGTCAATCAAGAGCTGGCCTGCACCTCGTACGCCAACGGAAATTCGCCAATTCTTGGGATTGGCAGGTTACTACAGGAGATTTATCAAGGATTTTTTTTTCTAAGATTGCTCAGCCTCTTACTTCACTAACGCAGAAGGGCGGTGTTTATCATTGGGGAAACGCACAGGAGTTAGTGTTTCAGCACTTAAAGGATAGACTTTGCAGTGCACCTATCCTTTCATTGGCAGAGGGCACAGACGACTTCGTGGTTTATTGCGACGCATCCATTCAGGGTCTTGGTTGTGTATTGATGCAGCGGGATAAAGTTATAGCCTACGCCTCACGCCAACTCAAAGTGCATGGAAAGAACTACACTACACACGATCTGGAGCTGGGAGCGGTTGTTTTTGCACGTAAGATATGGAGACACTATCTGTATGGTACCAAATGCGCTATCTACACTGATCACAGGAACCTCGAGCATATCTTTAAATAGAAGGAACTCAATATGAGATAACAACGATGGGTCGAACTGTTGAATGACTATGAATGCTCGATCAGGTACTACCCAGGCAAAGCCAATGTTGTGGCTGACGCACTCAATCGAAAGGACACTGCGCCCTAGCGCGTGCGAGCTTTACAACTCACTATACAGTCTAGCCTTCCTTCTCAAATACGAAATGCTCAGGTAGAAGCATTGAAACCAGAGAATGTCAGGGCTGAAGCCCTACGCGGCTCTAGGAAACGCTTAGAACAGAAGGAAGACGGTGCTTACTACGTAACAGGACGCATTTGGGTCCCACTTTATGGCAACCTACGAGAGCTTGTGATGGATGAGGCACACAAGTCTCGCTACTCAGTGCACCCTGGTTCGGACAAAATGTACCACGACATCAAAACCACATATTGGTGGCCTAGCATGAAGGCCCACATAGCAACTTACGTTAGAAAGTGCTTGACTTGTGCGAGAGTCAAGACGGAATGTCAGAAACCCTCAGGCCTACTTCAACAACCAGAGATACCACAATGGAAATAGGAGCAAATTTCCATGGATTTTGTTATTGGCCTGCCTAGATCTCAGCGTGGTAACGATACTATTTGGGTGATCGTGGATCGACTCACAAAGTCTGCTCACTTCCTGGCTATCAAAGAAACGGATAAGTTCTCCACCCTAACAGAAGTTTATCTCAAGGAAGTTGTCTCGAGGCACGGGGTGCCCATCTCTATCATCTCGGATCGAGATGCACGTTTTACATCAGAACTGTGGCAAGCAATGCACAAGTTCTTTGGCTCAAGGTTAGATATGAGCACAGCTTATCACCCACAGACGGATGGGCAGTCGGACGTACCATCCAGACCCTCGAAGACATGCTTAGGGCATGTGTGATTGACTTTGGCAACGGCCGGGAAAAGCATCTGCCACTTGTGGAATTTTCGTACAACAATAGCTACCACACCAGCATTAAAGCTGCTCCGTTTGAGGCATTGTACGGGCGTAAATGCCGGTCACCTCTTTGCTGGGCAGAGGTGGGGGATAGTCAGATTACTGGTCCCAAACATGTGGTGGACACAACAGAGAAAATCGCTCAAATACGACAACGAATGGTGGCAGCTTGTGACCGTTAGAAAGTCTACGCCGATAAGGGCAGAAAACCACTAGAGCTCCAGGTTGGGGAGCATGTACTACTCAAGGTATCACCCTGGAAGGGTGTGGTTCGTTTTGGTAAACGGGGCAAACTTAACCCACGATATGTTGGACCCTTCGAAGTCATTGAGAAGATAGGCAAGGTGGCCTACAGATTGAACTTACCAGCGGAACTCAGTGCAGTTCACGACGTTTTCCATGTGTCAAATCTGAAGAAGTGTCTGTCAGATGAGACCCACGTAGTTCCTTTGAAGGAGCTCACGATCGACAGGCAGTTACGATTTGTCGAGGAACCTGTTGAAATCACGGACCGGGATGTTAAGGTCCTCAAGCGTACTAGAATACCTCTCGTTCGAGTTCGTTGAAACTCACGTCGCGGCCCAGAGTTTACCTGGGAACGTGAAGATCAGATGAAACAAAAGTATCCCCAACTGTTCGCAACCGGTACAACCACTACTGAGGCTGAAGCTACGGAATTTCGGGACGAAATTCCAGATCAACGGGGGGAGGATGTGACACCCCAGGAAAACCAGGAAAACCATGCAACTTAACTAGCTTCCTCTGTGGGTACGTGCTAAATTTCGGGACGAAATTTCTTTCAACTTGGGGATAATGTGACAACTCGTATTTCAGAACCTATCCTTGTGTTTAATGTAACGTATGCGAACTTTGTGTGACTATGTGATATATTGGTTTTAATGAATAGCTATAAATTGTACGTTACGTATTTTGTGTGATAGTATTATTAGTGAGAATATTGAATAATTCTTGATCGCGCAACACTAGCCAGTCGCACAACATCTCTTGAGCCGTACACTATGTCTTTACTCACACGGCCCACTATGATTGAACTCGAGACAAGAGGCAGCCCATACACGGGTTCGGCCCAACACTCTCTTTTCTATGTATACGTGAACATGTAGGCATATTCCACAACTCCTTGCCATATTGTAAACCCTAGAAATTATTTCCTCTCACTTGATGTGCGACGGCAGTGGACACCCCCCCCCCCTTTTACTTGTGATTGCATCTCGATTAATTGGGTCTTCGGTTAGTGATTCTCGCTTATGATTTCATACTTGTATAATGATTATGGGTTTTATGGTATTTGTTAGTTGTTACTTGATTGATTTTATCATGAACTATTTGTGGTTACCATGTGGCATCGGTTATGCGATTGTTTAATATAAGGTCATGATGATCCTGTTAAATATTAAAGTATGTGTAGCATTTATATTTCTAGGGAATCGATGAGTAAATCAGTTGTGTGATCGGTCCAATGTAATCGAAGTATTGTGGCCTTGTGAATTTTATAAGTATTGGTAATCATTCAAAAGCAATTAACTTAGAGATAGAAAAAGGCATGTGAAATCTGACCAAGTCATGTGGTTAACATAAGGAATTGTCAGTAGGTATGGCATGGTTATAAAATATTGAAATCAAATTGATGTGTACCAATTAGTTTAGTTGTCGGCCATCTTAACAATAGTCAAACTATGACATCATAAGGATTCTTGTAACAATTGTTTCAGAAATAAGTTGTCAGATCTATTATCACGGTCCAATAGAATGATTATATGATTAAAGGGTTGGTCCGATTGAATCATTATTAACTACTAGTGTGGTTTAGGGTTGCGGTTGTTGTGTAACTGTTAGTGATGATGATTACCCGTTTTAATCGAATGTTGTTTGGGCTGGAAAGTGTTAATTGTTGACGGATAATTACATAAAAGGAAACCATAAAACTGATTTCATAAAATCCGGACATTTAAACTGATCGTACAAGAGGTCCCCCCCCTCGCACAAGACATCCTGTTCGCACAAACGGTCCCTAGTCGCACAAAGAGCAGTGAGTCGCACAATATGTATGTTGGTTTAATTATTTGGGCCGGTCACTTATTTAACTACTTATACTACTTTGGGATTCTTGTCTTGGTGGGCCGTATGTTTATAGGTATCGGGCTGGGTAACAAGGCCGACCGCACAAGATGGATTAATTACTGATATGTTGGGCCGAGAAAATGCATGTAGTTGTGTTTGGATCTTCTGATTATTGGGTCGGGTACTGTTGGGCTCCAACGGGTGAATCGCACAAGGCTTAATGACTTGTGCGAGCCCAACCTATTAAATCGTACAAGTGTTTAGTGTGTTATGAAATTAACTGTTAATGTGTTACACGTGCTTGCCGTGATTAATGTGTGTTGAGAACCTGTTAGACTATGTGTAGTCATACGTACTTTATTTGAACCTAAACCTGACTTGTATGATAACCATGTTAGGACGTGGTTGACCACTAGCTGCTAGACTTGACCTTTCTGTGTATCTGCCGAGCAAACCAAGGTGAGTTCACACTTCGTTACAAAGCATGGGATTCCCAGGGGTTGGGAATGGGTTAAGGAATAGGGATTCCTCGTCCTGTTGAGACGTAACCAGGAACATAGATTCCTCGTCCGGTTGAGACGTATTAAACTATACTAGACTAGAACTCTATCAACGAAGTCCCTCCATTTTATATCGACTTAATCGCCGAGGCCAATGGCGAACGGGTCATTAGTTAAATAGCGCTATTAGGTTTAACAAACCTCACACCGTGCCGCAGAGGACGGGCGTGGACTAATGGACTATGGCACGTTAGTGATGATAGACACAGACGTTAGGGCACTTAAACATGACGAACGTTAGTAGTCGATATGGTAACGAGTCTGGTGAATTAAACATGGGGTAGCCCCCACGGCCATAGAGCCGGGCTGGAATAGCCAACGTAAGAACGGGTAACTAATAAACGTTTTTCGAACTATGGGTAACCCCCACGGCTGGATAGCTGGTAAAGAGTAAACTGTGTTTTCGGAACAACTATAAACTGGACAACCAAACGTGAACTCACTCAACTAGTTGTTGACTCGTTACTACATGCTTTGCAGGTCTATAGGTACTTAGCGGGAGCTTGCACAAGGAAGAGTCGTTGTGGGACATGGACAGTTGTGTGCCATGTTAAACATTTGGATAATTAAACTTTGGATTTGGTTTTGAACATTATGCTTCCGCTCATAACTTAACTATGTTTGTTTAGGACACTAACCGTGTTGGTTGGACTTTTACACTTAATTATTTACTTGTTCAATATGATTAGTGGTTTGATCCTGGTCAGTCACGCCTCCAAGCGGTGATACTCCGCGTGTGGATTTTGGGGGTGTGACAAGTTAGGCGGTCCGAACGCGTTTCACGCGCACGACGCGTTAAAGTAGCATAAGCTACCTAAACGGGTCGTAATGGGTCGAAAGCACTTAGATTAAGGTTTCATTTAGTATGTAGGCTTTGTTAAACCATATGACACGAGTCTCTATACTCGTTTGGTTTACAAACCCTCATTCTATCAGATCTTCCGATTTAGGTCCGGATTATTAACATAGTTACCTATATTAGGTGCCGTTTGATTTCCGTGATCTCTAGCGTTGCTTGGTGGTTATCTTAGGACTTCTGAGCAATCTCAAGTGAGTACATAGACCCCTCTTTTACTGTTTTCCAAACATTTTGGGGTGGAACACATGTGCCTACTTGTTACTTTCATGCTTTCCATGTTTTCACATCATATACCTGCTATGTTCGTTAGTACATTATAGTACATGATTTCATTACATATTATGCTATGTATGTCCATTGCGTGCATATTTAGTACATCGTTTTACATTTACATTTTATGCTATGTATGTCCATTGCGTGCATACTTAGTACATCGTTTTCATCACATGCTTACATTTTGTTATGACATTTGGGTTGTTTACAATGGAACAATACATTCATTAACATTAGCTACGCCGTTCGTTAGTAGGTAGTGGTACCATAGGAATTGACAACTCCCGTTCCGGACATCCCAGGGAAAGGGGATGAAAGGAATGACCGAATTCGATATACATAATTTAGATAAACCTTTAAGTGGTTTAAGGGTTTATCGCCATAGTCTCAAGGCTTGGATGTATGCATTTTCACAACACCGCATAGATGTTCGTATCAGTATAGCATGCATTCCCACAAAACATAGCTTTGATTTAAACCAAGTTTTACTTCAATACTATGTTCTTGTGCATATGGTTTAGTTGATACATTTCACTAGCCATACATATCATTTAGGTTACATATTACATGATTTACATTGATCATGCATTCCCACAAAACATAGCTTTGATTTAAACCAAGTTTTACTTCAATACTATGTTCTTGTGCATATGGTCTAGTTGATACATTTCACTAGCCATACATATCATTTAGGTTACATATTACATGATTTACATTGATCATGCATTTCCACAGAACATAACTTTGATTTAAACCAAGTTTTACTTCAATATTATGTTCTTGTGCATATGGTTTAGTTGATGCATTTCACTAGCCATACATATCATTTTGGTTACACATTACATGGTTTACATTTGACACATAAACACTTTTGACATTGGTTATACATTACATGATTTACATCTTGACATAAACATTTTAACATATTATTTCAGTACATTTGGAAGTGGTTTAAACATAGACATCTTACATTGGTTGGTTTGGTTTGAGTAAGTGATTAAGTAACGAGGCATGTGTAATATGATACAAGCATGGTGGATACGCCGCTGGTACTTCCTATATATAAGTGTTTGTATGGTATTGCATATCGTAGCGTTATTTGAATCATTTCAGTTTATGACATATAACATTTTATACAAATAACATACTTTTCACAATACATTGTTTTACAAACAACTTAACTTATACAAACTCATTTTACATGGTTATTCATTTAATCATGCATTATTCTCTTACTTATACGTATCATCTGAACTTATTGTTTTTCAAATGATTTACAAAGACAAATCAAATTACAAGGTTCATGACTAAACATTTTCTTAAACAGAAGTCATGAATCTTATTTTCACAAAACCTATGTACTCGCCGGCATTTTTATGCTGACGTACCTATTTTCACATGTGTTTTCAGGATATGAAGCATATGATTGATCAAGATACACATAGGCGGACATGGGCCTTAGTGACAATAAAAGATGCAAGACTAGTTGATTATGTTGTATTTCCTTGTTTGTTAAGACATTGTAACACTTTTAATCAATAAAACGAAACTTCAATTGCCATGGATTTGAAACAATTAATTCTGTTACAACACTCCCCGATGTTTCCGCCACGTTTTGTATGTTCTACGTGGTCGGGGTGTGACAGAAAAGATGGTATCAGAGCCAATGGTTATAGGGAATTAGGTTATTAGTAATGCTTTGACCTAGTCTATAACCTTCTTAGGACCCTAACGCGAGTTTACTTGCGTTTAGTCATAAAACAATAATGTCACCTATCCTTAGGCGACAACCACAACAAGAACATAAATTTCAAAACCACTTTGAAAACTAGTCATCTGTTCTAGGATGATTGATTACTAGGTTTTGAACCCTCTATTGTAAGGTTTTTGTAACACCTGTGTCATTTCAACCATCAAACAAATGCCCAACCAGTGAAATATTGTATTTCATACTTGGGATTTGTAAAAATATGTGTATCGTTTACACATATCAATTCTTGTTCGATTTCAAGCTCTAAATCGCTTTCTGGAAGGTTATACGCGCACTAATGCGTAAATATAACCAGTTTAATACAACGAACACTCCGGAATAGTGAAATAGGCTTAACATACCTTAAATAACCTTTACAAAACTTAGAAATAAGTTTTGAAGGCTTTGGTATGACAAAAACAAGTTAATTCGCTTACAGGGACTAAAGTTGACAAACTGCGAAAGTATGCCAATTTGAACTGTAACAGACATTCCGGAACATGACCATAAGTTAAACATACCATATATATATCCTTTACATAGCTTAGAAATAGGCTTTGAGGGGTTCGGTGTGCTAAAATAAACTTTTGGGTCATTCAGGGACTAAAAGTGTCAAAAAGTGCACAAGTTTGCATTTTCGCGCATAACTTACGTTCTGAATACATCCGGACATCCAAAAATTTATGTAAGCATGACTATATTATATTTTAGTGTTCGACATAAGAAAAATCCATACGTCGCGTCATTTGGATCGTTTTTCGCGCTTATGCGCATTCCGTCGTAATTAAGCGAACATCGCGATCGTACGACCAAACGAACCGACATCCGACATATTTTTGAGCATGTTTTGAGTTCCCTATACTTTAACTTCATTTTAGAGCCTTGAAATGAGGTTAACGGGGTTCAAACGCATCGAAAAAGGCCTTAAACACGTGCAGGGACCATTTCTGCCACTTTTGAAACATTTCTGAAACAGGGAGGTGCTAGCGTAGCGCGACTGCATAGTGCCTTTGCACTAGCGCTACGCGACTGCCTAACCTGACCAGATTAAGTGTATTTGCAATCAGATTTCAGCTGATTAACCACAACCACATGTTTGCAACTTGCTTAATCACTAAGATTAGGAGCATATGTGGCTCCATAACCTTTGTGACAAGTGTACGGCTCGGATCGTGACACGATATTCAAGAAACGATCCTAGCGGCTCTACTTTATCTATAAATACCCACCCCCCTTTGGCTTAAAAACCCACAAATCTGATTGAAAAGACTCTAAGTTGGAACCTTCGTTTCATACCTGAGCTATTTTGATCTGGGTTAGCATTCGGGGACCCTGGGTAAGTATTCTTTCGTTCTTTTCCTTATTTTACTGCTTTTCGAGTCAGAAAGTCAAACTTTGTTTGACTTTCAGCGTTGACCAGTAATGGTCAATGCGAAGTTCGTTTGAACTTCGCAACGTGAGTGTAATCACGTTGGTCATAGTCCCTTGGGACTATGCCCACTGACTACCACGTTGTCTAGGGTCGTAGGGTAGGCGATCTAATAAATCGCCTATACCTTCGAACCCGACCCAGTTTGGTCGATCATTAGGATCCGACCAAACACTTTAGGTGACCATAGTAGGTAGGGAATAACCTTCCGAGGTTATACCCTATGGTCACATCGTTTAAGTAGTTGTATGATAGGTAGTTTATATGCCTTAGGTAAATTACCAGAATACCCTTTTCATGTATAATTGGTAATTAAGCATATGTAACCTAAACCTTTGTCACATAACTGATTATGTAATATGTTTAGGCATATAACACTTGTCATAGGGCTAGTTAGGCGGTCCGAACGCATTTCACGCGAACGACGCGTTAAAGTAGCACAAGCTACCTAAACGGGTCGTAATGGGTCGTAGACACTTAGGTTAAGTTTCGTTTAGTATGTAGGCTTTGTTAAACCAAAAGACACGAGTCTCTACACTCGTTTGGTTTACAAACCCTAATGCTACCCGATCTTCCGATTTAGGTCCGGTTTATTAATGTAGCTACCTATACTAGGTGCCGTTTGATATCCGCGATCTCTAGCATTGTTTAGTTGTCACTCCAGAACTACTGAGCAATCCCAGGTGAGTACATAGACCCCTCTTTTACTGATTTCCAAACTGTTTTGGGGTGGAACACATGTGCCTACTTGTTACTTTCATGCTTTCCTGTTTTGACATCATATACTTGCTATGTTCATTAGTACATTATAGTACATGATTTCTTTACATTGTCCTGCTAGGTGTGCCCATTGTGTGCATTACTTAGTACATTGTTTTACATGACATTTCCTGCTAGGTGTGCCCATTGTGTGCATTACTTAGTACATTGTTTTACATTGCATTTTGTTGCATATGCTCATCCAGCATGTGAACACATTATACTACATTTTGAACCGTTGTATCTATGAACCGTTTGTATCTGGGAACCGTTGTACCTGTGAACCGTTTGTATCTGTGAACCGTGTGAACCGTATTTGACATAGACATTTCGGCATAGACATTTTAACATGATTGACATTTGATCATGCATTTCCCACAAAACATAACTTTGATTTAAACCAAGTTTTACTTCAATACTTTGTTTTTGTGTATATGGTTTAGTTGAGACATTTCACTTGCCATACATGATATTTTGACATAGACATTTGACATGGATATTTGACATAGACATTTGACATGGATATTTGACATAGACATTTGACATGGATATTTGACATAGACATTTTGACATTTGTTTGGTTTGATTAAGTGATTAAGTAACGATGCGTGTGTAATATGATACAAGCATGGTGGATACGCCGCTGGTACTTCCTATATATAAGTGTTTGTATAGTATTACATATGGTAGCGTTATTTGAATCATTTCAGTTTGAGACATAGAACATTTTATACAAATAACATACCTTTCACAAAGACATTGTTTTACAAACAACTTATCTTATACAAACTCATCTTACATGGTTATTTATTTAACCATACATTATTTACTTATTTATACATATCATCTGAACTCATTGTTTTTCAAATGATTTACAAAACAAAGCAAATTACAAGGTTTATGACTAAACATTTTCTCAAACATAAGTCATGAATCTTATTTTCACAAAACCTATGTATCTCACAGGCATTTTTATGCTGACGTACCTATTTTCACATGTGTTTTTCAGGAACTGTTGCATAAGATGATCAAGATACACATAGGCAGACTTGGGCTTTAGTGACAATAAAAGATGCAAGACTAGTTAATTATGTTGTATTTCCTTGTTTGTTATGACATTGTAACACTTTTAATCAATAAAACGAAACTTCAATTGCCATGGATTTGAAACAATTAATTCTGTTACAACACTCCCCGATGTTTCCGCCACGTTTCGTATGTTCTACGTGGTCGGGGTGTGACAGAAAAGATGGTATCAGAGCCAATGGTTATAGGGAATTAGGTTATTAGTAATTAGTAATGCTTTGACCTAGTCTATAACCTTCTTAGGACCCTAACGCGAGTTTACTTGCGTTTAGTCATAAAACAATACTGTCACCTATCCTTAGGCGACGACCACAACAAGAACATAAATTTCAAAACCGCTTTGAAAACTAATCATCTGTTCTAGGATGATTGATTACTAGGTTTTGAACCCTCTGTTATATGGTTTTGAACCCCTTTGAGTTTTCAAAAATCTCGTCAAGGTTTTGGGTTTTAAATAATGTGAACACGTGCAAACTGGAAGGGTGAATGCCTGTATTCTGGGTTTTCTGTCTAGGCAAGCACTTCGTATACATCTCATCAGACGCGAGACCAGTTGTGCTTACCTGGGAATTCTTGGGATGAGTGTTCACTTATAGGCGAGCATATCTTCGCGATACATTATTTTTGACCTATTCGCTTTGACTAATCACCGAGGTCGTTTGTTGCTTTGTAGTAACAAACAAATGACCACTATCCTTGCTTTCATCAGATTTGTTTCATCTCATTCTTTTCGTCAAATCCTCTCACTCGTTTCATTTCATGTTTCCTCTTTTAGAATGCCTCCTCGACGCGAAAGCCAGATAGCGACTGCTGAATTGGCAGAAATCATTGCGCAACAAATGGCTGCTCAATTCCCAAACCTCTTTGCTCAATGGAATCAAGCCAACAACAACAACAATGGTCCATGCAATTTCAAGAGTTTTAACTCGGCGAAACCACTCAAGTTTAGTGGTTCTGAGGGAGCGACTGGGCTTCTTCAATGGTTCGAGAGCATTGAGAATACTTTCCGCCATGTGCAGTGTCTTGACAATCGCAAGGTCGAGTTTGCTTCGAGTGTGTTCCAGAAGAGAGCCCTTACGTGGTGGAATGGGGTTATGAGAGATCGTGGTGCAAAAGTTGCTCTAGCACAGACATGGGCCGAACTTAGGGCTCTCATGATGAAGGAGTTTTGTCCTCGTCACGAGATCAGGGCTTTGGAAAGGGAATTTGATGATCTTAAGCAAGACAGCGGTGAGCATCGAGCCTACACGGGCCGTTATGAGGAGTTAAGTCTGTTATGCCCAAACAAGGTCACGCCTTTGGATAAGGCGATCAAAAAGTACATTGATGGCCTTCCCGACTCAATACAAGACATTTTGACTGGTAGCAACCCTACTACTGTTAGGCAGGCCATTGAGTTATCTGCAACCTTGACTGAATCGCAGATCAGGAAACGTAAGCTTTTCCGAAAGGGTGACAAGAAACCGGTCGAGGAATCGAAACCAATCGAGGAATCAAAGACCATGGATGAACAGACTGGATCCTCTAAGAAGTCAAAGAAGCGAAAGGCTTCTCAGAACTTCGCCGTGGTCGCTCACAATGATCAAGCCGTCCCCAACCAACCAGCTCAAACCCCTGCCAGGAAACCCTACAAAGGAACTGCACCCTTGTGCAACCAATGTGGCCTACATCATCATGCTGGTGTGAAGTGCCGCACATGCCAAGTTTGCGGACTTATAGGTCATACAGCGAGGGTTTGCCCAACAGCAGCAGCACCAAATCAGATTAACAACAATCCTGCTCAAGCTCGTTTCCCACTGGGATCTTGCTACAACTGTGGCGAGATGGGCCATTTTAGTAGAAATTGCCCAAGACTTGCTGATGCAAATCCAGCGCAGGGATGAGTATCTGACCGACAGAAGATAACGCTGTTTAGAAAATAATCGAGCCTTGTGTATTATTTTCTTTTATCACAATCTATGAAACAGTTGTTGTTATTGTTGTTTATAAATAAATCTTTCGTTTACATTTCAATATGTTTATGTGGTTGCATGTATAAACATATCCCCTACAATACCGACAATCAAGGAACCGCATTCCTTGAAGAACAGACTACTTCCAAATTTCTTCCCTTGTATGATCTCTTGCGTTTCCATGAAAATCCTAAGTACCCGTTTCTTCCAAGAGAAACGATGTACGAGGCGCCAAGTTAATAGCAGTCAATAACAAGAAAATAACAATTAAACAATTATGTGGTTATGTGCTTATGTGTTATCCTTTATGTGTCATGTGATCCAATTTATGTTATTCAAATCCTCGTAAAATCTTACATATCTTTGTGCAAGAGATTCATAGTAGGATACCCAAAGGTACTACTTAAATCCTTAATGGACTTCTACGTTGTAGTTAAAGTCCCTTGGATTATAATGTACTACTTCATAATTACACCCCTTTAGTGGTCTAGTTAAACAGATTGATCCAAAAATCTGGTTAGGGATATCATGTGATGATATAGCTGAAAGGACTCCTTAGTGGCCTAATTAAGAAGATCCTCTGTTGATCTAATTAAAAGGACCCTATGGTAGTCTAGTCACTCTCATCTCAGGTTTGATATCTTTCCCCACAACATTTCAAAACAAACTGTGCGGACTGTGCAAGGAATTACGTAATTATGGATGCATACATAATTATGGAATTTAGTGCACAGAAATCACAGCAAGTTCTATCATGTATCAAGAGTTAACCCTATTCATTTCCAATTCTGATGAAGCATCCGTTGAGGAAAAATGAACTAGCTATTCATTTTTCACTTCTGAAGAATATCCGTTGAGGAAATGAATATCCGTTGTTTATCTTTTCATTTCCATTCTGAAGAATAACCGTTGAGGAAAATGAATTATCCATTCATTTTCGTTCTAAAGAATATCCGTTGAGGAAATGAATATCCGTTGTGTAATCCTTCATTTCCAACTTTGAGGAAGCAACCGTTGAAAATGACTCCGTTAGTTCATTTTCGTTTCTGAAGATTTATCCGTTGAGGAAATGAATATCTGTTGTGTAATCCTTCATTTCCAACTCTGAGGAAGCAACCGTTGAAAATGACTCCGTTAGTTCATTTTCGTTTCTGAAGATTTATCCGTTGAGGAAATGAATATCCGTTGTGTAATCCTTCATTTCCAACTCTGAGGAAATAACCGTTGAAAATGACTCCGTTATTTCATTTTCGTTTCTGAAGATTTATCCGTTGAGAAAATGAATATCCGTTGATTTTTCTTTCATTTCAAATTCTGAAGAACAAACCGTTGAGGAAAATGACCCCGTTTGTTCATTTTCGTTCTGAAGAATATCCGTTGAGAGAAATGAATATCCGTTGATTTTTCTTTCATTTCAAATTCTGAAGAACAAACCGTTGAGGAAAATGACCCCGTTTGTTCATTTTCGTTCTGAAGAATATCCGTTGAGAGAAATGAATATCCGTTGATTTTTTGCTTTCATTTCAACTTCTGAAGAACAAACCGTTGAGGAAAATGACCCCGTTTGTTCATTTTCCTTCTGAAGAATATCCGTTGAGAGAAATGAATATCCGTGGATTATTCCTTCATTCCCATTTCTGGCAAAGAATCCGTTGAGAAAGAATGAATCATCCATTCATTTTCACTTCTGAAGAATATCCGTTGAGGGAAATGTATATCCGTTTAGTTAATTCCTTTATTCTCCATTTCCGAAGAACCGTTGAAGAAAATGACTCTGTTCGTTCATTTTCGCTTCTGAAAAATATCCGTTGAGGAAAATAATCAGATTATGCTTTACATATCTTTGATGACTATTTGAAACAAAGTCATAGACAGACTCCTACGAATTAATTTCGGGACGAAATTTCCTAAAGTAGGGGAGACTGTAACACCTGTGTCATTTCAACCATCAAACAAATGCCCAACCAGTGAAATATTGTATTTCATACTTGGGATTTGTAAAAATATGTGTATCGTTTACACATATCAATTCTTGTTCGATTTCAAGCTCTAAATCGCTTTCTGGAAGGTTATACGCGCACTAATGCGTAAATATAACCAGTTTAATGCAACGAACACTCCGGAATAGTGAAATAGGCTTAACATACCTTAAATAACCTTTACATAACTTAGAAATAAGTTTTGAAGGCTTTGGTATGACAAAAACAAGTTAATTCGCTTACAGGGACTAAAGTTGACAAACTGCGAAAGTATGCCAATTTGAACTGTAACAGACATTCCGGAACATGACCATAAGTTAAACATACCATATATATATCCTTTACATAGCTTAGAAATAGGCTTTGAGGGGTTCGGTGTGCTAAAATAAACTTTTGGGTCATTCAGGGACTAAAAGTGTCAAAAAGTGCACAAGTTTGCATTTTCGCGCATAACTTACGTTCTGAATACATCCGGACATCCAAAAATTTATGTAAGCATGACTATATTATATTTTAGTGTTCGCCATAAGAAAAATCCATTCGTCGCGTCATTTGGATCGTTTTTCGCGCTTATGCGCATTCCGTCGTAATCAAGCGAACATCGCGATCGTACGACCAAACGAACCGACATCCGACATATTTTTGAGCATGTTTTGAGTTCCCTATACTTTAACTTCATTTTAGAGCCTTGAAATGAGGTTAACGGGGTTCAAACGCATCGAAAAAGGCCTTAAACACGTGCAGGGACCATTTCTGCCACTTTTGAAACATTTCTGAAACAGGGAGGTGCTAGCGTAGCGCGACTGCATAGTGCCTTTGCACTAGCGCTACGCGACTGCCTAACCTGACCAGATTAAGTGTATTTGCAATCAGATTTCAGCTGATTAACCACAACCACATGTTTGCAACTTGCTTAATCACTAAGATTAGGAGCATATGTGGCTCCATAACCTTTGTGACAAGTGTACGGCTCGGATCGTGGCACGATATTCAAGAAACGATCCTAGCGGCTGTCACACCCCGACCGCGTAAAACAACAAATCGCGGCGGAAACATCGGGGCGTGTCGCGACAGAATTAATTGTTTCAAATCCATGGCAATTGAAGTTTCGTTTTATTGATTTGAAGTGTTACAATGTCTTAACAAACAAAGAAATACAACATAATTAACTAGTCTTGCATCTTTTATTGTCACTAAAGCCCAAGTCTGCCTATGTGTATCTTGATCATCTTATGCAACAGCTCCTGAAAAACACATGTGAAAATAGGTACGTCCGCATAAAAATGCCTGTGAGATACATAGGTTTTGTGAAAATAGGTTTCATGACTTATGTTTGAGAAAATGTTTAGTCATGAACCTTGTTATTTGCTTTGCTTTGTAAATCATTTGAAAACAATAAGATCAGATGATATGTATAAGTAAATGTAAGGTTAAATGAATAACCAAGTAAAAATATGTTTGCATAAGATAAGGTGTTTATAAATCAATGTCTTGTGAAAAGTATGTTATTTGTATAAAATGTTCTATGTCTCAAACTGAAATGATTCAAATAACGCTATGATATGTAATACCATACAAACACTTATATATAGGAAGTACCAGCGGCGTATCCACCATGCTTGTATCATATTACACACGCATCGTTAACTTAATCACTTAATCAAACCAAACCAACCAATGTAAGAAGTCTATGTTTAACCCAATTGTCAAATGTATTGAATAACATGTCAAAGTGTTTATGTCAAGATGTAAATCATGTCAAATGTCTATGTCAAATATCCATGTCAAATGTCTATGTCAAATATCCATGTCAAATGTTTATGTCAAAATGTCATGTATGGCAAGTGAAATGTCTCAACTAAACCATATGCACAAAAACAAAGTATTGAAGTAAAACTTGGTTTAAATCAAAGCTATGTTTTGTGTAAATGCATGCAACTATTTAATATGAACATTTATGCGGTATTGTGAAAATGCATACATCCAAGCCTTGTGACTGTGGTGATAAACCCTTTAAACAAATTAAAGGTCTATCTGTCTTATATCATCGAATTCGGTCATTCCTTTCTGTCCCCTTTCCCTGGGATGTCCGGAACGGGAGTTGTCAATTCCTATGGTACCACTACCTACTAACGAACGGCGTAGCTAATGTTAATGAATGTATTGTCCCATGTAAACAAACCAAATGTCGTACCAAAATGTAAACATGTGAAAACAATGCACTAAGTATGTAATCAAATGAACATACATAGCGTGAAATGTCATGTAAAACGATGTACTAAGTAATGCACACAATGGGCACACCTAGCAGGAAATGTCATGTAAAACAATGTACTAAGTAATGCACACAATGGGCACACCTAGCAGGAAATGTCATGTAAAACAATGTACTAAGTAATGCACACAATGGGCACACCTAGCAGGAAATGTCATGTAAAACAATGTACTAAGTAATGCACACAATGGGCACACCTAGCAGGAAATGTCATGTAAAACAATGTACTATAATGTACTAACGAACATAGCAGGTATATGATGTGAAAACAGGAAAGCATGAAAGTAACAAGTAGGCACATGTGTTCCACCCCAAAACAGTTTGGAAGACAGTAAAAGAGGGGTCTATGTACTCACTTGAGATTGCTCAGATGTCTAAAGATAATCACCAAGTAATGCAAGAGATCTCGGAATCAAACGGCACCTAATATAGGTAACTATGTTAATAAACCGGACCTATCTCGGAAGACTGGGTAGCATTAGGGTTTGTAAACCAAATGAGTGTAGGAACTCACGTGATATAGTTTAACAAAGCCTACATACTAAATGAAACTTAACCTTAGTCTTATTGACCCATTATGATCCGTTTAGGTAGCTTATGCTACTTTAACGCATCGTGCGCGTGAAACGCGTTCGGACTGCCTAACTAGTCCTATGACAAGTGTTATATGCCTAAACATGTTACATAATCAGTTATGTGACAAAAGTTTAGGTTACATATGCTTAATTACCAATTATACATGAAAAGGGTATTCTGGTAATTTACCTAAGGCATATAAACTACTTATCATACAACTACTTAAACAAAGCGACCATAAGGTATAACCTCGGAAGGTTATTCCCTATATACTATGGTCACCTAATGTATTTGGTCGGATCCTAATGATCGACCAAACTGGGTCGGGTTCGAAGGTATAGGCGATTTATTAGATCGCTTACCCTACGACCCTAGACAACGTGGTAATCAGTAGGCATAGTCCCAAGGGACTATGACCATCGTGATTACAATCACGTTGCGAAGTTCAAACGAACTTCGCATTGACCATTACTGGTCAACGCTGAAAGTCAAACAAAGTTTGACTTTCTGACTCGAAAAGCAGTAAAATAAGGAAAAGAACGAAAGAATACTTACGAAGGGTCCCCGAATGCTAATCCCGATTCAAGAATCTCAGGTATGAAATAATGGTTTCAACTTAGAGGTTCTCAAATCAGAATTCTAGTGATTTTAGCAATGGGGGGTATGGGGTATTTATAGGAATACCCGAACCGTTAAGATCGTTTCATGGAAAACGTGCCTTAATCCCATCCGTACATGTGTTGCAAAGTTATGGTGTTTAGGTGTTTAAATTCCATCCATACATGTGTTGCAAAGTGATGGTGTTTAGGTGTTTAAATTCCATCCATACATGTGTTGCAAAGTTATGGTGCCTAAATTCCATCCTTATCCGCTGACTAAGCAAGTTTAGAATGTGTGGTTGTGAATTAAACAACGACTAATACATCGAATCTGGTCCCGAATGCGAAAAACTGAGTTTCTGCATGTTTTCTGTCCAGCATAGGCAGTCGCGTAGCGCGACGGGTAAGCCTATAGGGCTCGCGCTACGCTAGCACTCCCCTGAATCAGAAAAGTTTCAAAAGTGACAGGTTTAGTCCCTGCAGCCCGTTTAAGCGATTTTCGATGCGTTTGAACCCCGTTAACCTCATTTCAAGGCTCTAAAATAAAGTTAAAGTATAGAGAACTCAAAACATGTTCAAAAATATCTCGGATGTCGGTTCGTTTGGCCGTACGATCGCGATGTTCGCTTAATTACGACGGAACGCGCATAAGCGCGAAAAACGATCCAAATGACGCGACGAATGGATTTTTCTTAAGGCGAACACTAAAATATAATGTAGTCATGCTTTCATAAATTTTTGGATGTCCGGATGTATTCAGAACGTAAGTTATGCGCGAAAATGCAAACTTGTGCACTTTTTGACACTTTTAGTCCCTGAATGACCCAAAAGTTTATTTTAGCACACCGAATACCTCAAAGCCTATTTCTAAGCTATGTGAAGGGTATTTATGGTATGTTTAACTTATGGTCATGCTCCAGAATGTCTGTTACAGTTCAAATTGGCATACTTTCGCAGTTTGTCAACTTTAGTCCCTGTAAGCGATATAACTTTGATTTCACCACATCAAACCTTCCAAAACTTATATCTAAGTTATGTAAAGGTTATTTAAGGTATGTTAAACCTATTTCACTATTCCGGAGTGTTTGTTGCATTAAACTGGTTATATTTACGCATTAGTGCGCGTATAACCTTCCAGAAAGCGATTTAGAGTTTGAAATCGAACAAGTGTTGATATGTGCAAAAGATACACATATTTATACAAGTCCAAAGTATGAAATACAATATTTCATTGGTTTGGCATTTGTTTGATGGTTGAAATGACACAGGTGTTACAGTCTCCCCTACTTTAGGAAATTTCGTCCCGAAATTTAGTTTTAGAGGAAATTTGTGGAGACAGCTGTGGCGGTTTTGCCTTCAGACAAATCCCTTGAGCCCTTAAGTAAAACTCTGGGCCATGTTAGGATTCTTAGCAAAGATGTCAACCCTCAAAGTGAAGTCCTTGTAGTAACAAAACATGGAGTTTTGAACTACGGACAGAAGAACGTTTCTTATGAAGACTTATCATAGGAAACTGTGTGTGTGATTGAGATCATAATTGGGTAGTGTGAGAATAAATGACATTGGTCAAAGTCCAAGACTTCTCCCGTATCATTACTCTTGCCACTGTTGGTCTTAACACATGACAAAACTTCCTGTGGTTCCTATGCACTGAACTCCATAATTATGTAGGCCTCCATAATTACGTAGTTCCTTGCACAGTCCGCACAGTTTATTTCATAATGCGTATGGGGAAAATCAAACGAATAATCCTGTGGTGAATTAACTTGACTGCAATAGAGTCTCTTTAACTAGGTCACCAAAGGATTAGATTTAACGAACAATCTCTTGATTTAGACCACCCGAGGGCCTATTTAACTACATAAATACATGACATATTTAACTAGATTGTCGAACCAATCTATTTAACTTAGATCGACGTAGGATCTCTTTAACTAAACTACCCACGGGGAAAATTTAACCACATCGACGTAGGATGTATTTAACTAGATTGTCGGACCAATCTATTTAACTTAGATCGACGTAGGATCTCTTTAACTAAACTATCCACGGGGAAAATTTAACCACATCGACGTAGGATGTATTTAACTAGATTGTCGGACCAATCTATTTAACTTAGATCGACGTAGGATCTCTTTAACTAAACTACCTACGGGGAAAATTTAACTACATCGACGTAGGATGTATTTAACTTTAGATCGACGGAGGATCTATTTAACTTTTCAACACATGTTTCCCTTAAACTTTGGAATAGTACTTTATAATCCAAGGGACTTAACTACAACGTGGAAGTCCATTAAGGATTTAAGATAGTACCTTTTCGAATATCCTACTATGAATCCTTCATATGAAGGTAAGAAAGATTCTACGAGGATTTGGATAACGAACATCTAGAGTATACAAAAACACAAAAATGCATAAACACATAGTCACGTAACCATAAAATTGTTTATCTAGATCTTTGATTTGTAAGTTTTGTTTTGTTAATTACGTACATGCATTTAAAGCACACTAGGAATCCATTTCATGGATTTCATTCGGCACTTTAAACATTAACAAGAATCTAACTATGAAGATAGAAAGATCTTCCAAAAATTCGATTTCGTTTTCAAGAAAACGTAATATTCGAATTAAGGAACACAAAAAAATTTGAAGATACTGAAATACCCTTAGGTATCCTATTAAGAATTTATAGTGGTACGTTGGGTATTCATACAGAGTTGTAACTTGCGCCTTGTACTTCGTTTCTTTGCAAGAGACGGTTACTAAGGATTTCCGTGGAAAACGCAAGAGATAATAAAATGGAAGAAATTACGGGGTAGTCTGTTCTTCAAGGAATACGATTCCTTGATTGTCGGTATTGTAGGGGATACGTTGTTTATACATGCCATCATATTTGTACATTGCAATGCAAAATAAAAAGATTTATTTATAAACAACCACAACAACAACTGTTTCATGGACCCTGACAACAAAAGAAAATAATACATAAGGCTTGATCATTTCTAAACAACATTGTCTTTTAGTTGGACCGATGCTCATCCTTGCGCTGGATTCGCGTTAGCAATCTTTGGGCAATTTCTTCGGAAATTGCCCATCTCGTTACAGTTGAAACAAGGACCTCGTGGAAGACGAGCTTGAGCAGGATTTACTTGAGGTTGGTTTGGACCAGCTTGGTTCGGGGTAAAACGACAAGCATTTGCTAGGTGACCGAGTCGCCCACATGATGCACACAAACGACACTGTAGGTGAGCTAAGTGGTGTGCATTACATTTGTCGCATATCGGTGCAGTACCGGCATAAGGTTTCCTTGCTGGAGGCTGCGCTGGTTGGTTGCGGGTGTTTTGGTTAGGTTGAGCAGCAATCGCAAAATTCTGCGAAGCCTTACGCTTCTTATTCTTGGACACCTCAGCATGTTCTTCCTTTGGTTCCACTTGAGCAGTCTTGTCGGATGGTCTTGGGTCGCCTTTTCGAAAAAGCTTTTTCTTTCTGATGTGGGATTCAGTTAGAGTAGCTGACAATTCAATGGCTTGTCTGACAGTAGTAGGGTTGCTGCCAGTAACAATATCCTGAACTAGGTCAGGAAGACCATCAGTGTATTTCTCGATCGCCTTATCCACAGGAGTAACCATAGCAGGACACAACAGGCTCAATTCTTCAAAACGGTCAGTATAGGCTCGATGTTCACCACTGTCTTGCTTCAAATCATCAAACTCCCTCTCCAAAGCTCGCAGTTCATGACGAGGGCAGAACTCCCTCATCATAAGAGCTCTAAGCTCGGCCCAAGTCTGTGCTAGTGCAATTTCAGCACCCCGGTCTCTCATAATCCCGTTCCACCATGTAAGAGCCCTCTTCTGAAACACGCTCGAAGAAAACTCGACCTTGCGATTTTCAGGACACTGAACGTGACGGAACGTATTCTCAATGCTCTCGAACCATTGAAGAAGCCCAGTTGCTCCCTCTGAACCACTAAACTTGAGCGGTTTAGCCGAGTTGAAACTCTTGAAGTTGCAGGGAGCATTGTTGTTGTTGATGGCCTGCATCATTTGAGCATAAAGATTTGGGAAGGCAACAGCCATTTGCTGCGCGATGATTTCCGCCAGTTCGGCATTTGCCATCTGATTGTCGCGTCGAGGAGGCATTCTAAAAGAGGAAACATGAAAGGAAACGAGTGAGAGATTTAGACGAAAAGAATGAGATGAAACAAATCTGATGAAAGCAAGGGTAGTGGTCATTTGTTTGGTACTACAAAGCAACAAACGACCTCGGTGATTAGTCAAAGTGAATAGGTCAAAAATAATGTATCGCGAAGACATGCTCGCCTATAAGTGAACACTCATCCCAAGAATTCCCAGGTAAGCACAACTGGTCTCGCGTCTGATGAGATGTATACGAAGTGCTTGCCTAGACAGAAATCCCAGAATACAGGCATTCACCCTTCCAGTTTGCACGTGTTCACATTATTTAAAACCCAAAACCTTGACGAGATTTTGAAAATTCAAAGGGGTTCAAAACCATATAACAGAGGGTTCAAAACCTTACAATAGAGGGTTCAAAACCTTGTAATCAATCATCCTAGAACAGATGATTAGTTTTCAAAGCGGTTTTGAAATTTATGTTCTTGTTGTGGTAGTCGCCTAAGGATAGGCGACGGTATTGTTTTATGACTAAACACAAGTAAACTCGCGTTAGGGTCCTAAGAAGGTTATAGACTAGGTCAAAGCATTACTAATAACCTAATTCCCTATAACCATTGGCTCTGATACCATCTTTTCTGTCACACCCCGACCGCGTAAAACAACAAATCGCGGCGGAAACATCGGGGCGTGTCGCGACAGAATTAATTGTTTCAAATCCATGGCAATTGAAGTTTCGTTTTATTGATTTCAAGTGTTACAATGTCTTAACAAACAAAGAAATACAACATAATTAACTAGTCTTGCATCTTTTATTGTCACTAAAGCCCAAGTCTGCCTATGTGTATCTTGATCATCTTATGCAACAGCTCCTGAAAAACACATGTGAAAATAGGTACGTCAGCATAAAAATGCCTGTGAGATACATAGGTTTTGTGAAAATAGGTTTCATGACTTATGTTTGAGAAAATGTTTAGTCATGAACCTTGTTATTTGCTTTGCTTTGTAAATCATTTGAAAACAATAAGATCAGATGATATGTATAAGTAAATGTAAGGTTAAATGAATAACCAAGTAAAAATATGTTTGCATAAGATAAGGTGTTTATAAATCAATGTCTTGTGAAAAGTATGTTATTTGTATAAAATGTTCTATGTCTCAAACTGAAATGATTCAAATAACGCTATGATATGTAATACCATACAAACACTTATATATAGGAAGTACCAGCGGCGTATCCACCATGCTTGTATCATATTACACACGCATCGTTAACTTAATCACTTAATCAAACCAAACCAACCAATGTAAGAAGTCTATGTTTAACCCAATTGTCAAATGTATTGAATAACATGTCAAAGTGTTTATGTCAAGATGTAAATCATGTCAAATGTCTATGTCAAATATCCATGTCAAATGTCTATGTCAAATATCCATGTCAAATGTTTATGTCAAAATGTCATGTATGGCAAGTGAAATGTCTCAACTAAACCATATGCACAAAAACAAAGTATTGAAGTAAAACTTGGTTTAAATCAAAGCTATGTTTTGTGTAAATGCATGCAACTATTTAATATGAACATTTATGCGGTATTGTGAAAATGCATACATCCAAGCCTTGTGACTGTGGTGATAAACCCTTTAAACAAATTAAAGGTCTATCTGTCTTATATCATCGAATTCGGTCATTCCTTTCTGTCCCCTTTCCCTGGGATGTCCGGAACGGGAGTTGTCAATTCCTATGGTACCACTACCTACTAACGAACGGCGTAGCTAATGTTAATGAATGTATTGTCCCATGTAAACAAACCAAATGTCGTACCAAAATGTAAACATGTGAAAACAATGCACTAAGTATGTAATCAAATGAACATACATAGCGTGAAATGTCATGTAAAACGATGTACTAAGTAATGCACACAATGGGCACACCTAGCAGGAAATGTCATGTAAAACAATGTACTAAGTAATGCACACAATGGGCACACCTAGCAGGAAATGTCATGTAAAACAATGTACTAAGTAATGCACACAATGGGCACACCTAGCAGGAAATGTCATGTAAAACAATGTACTAAGTAATGCACACAATGGGCACACCTAGCAGGAAATGTCATGTAAAACAATGTACTATAATGTACTAACGAACATAGCAGGTATATGATGTGAAAACAGGAAAGCATGAAAGTAACAAGTAGGCACATGTGTTCCACCCCAAAACAGTTTGGAAGACAGTAAAAGAGGGGTCTATGTACTCACTTGAGATTGCTCAGATGTCTAAAGATAATCACCAAGTAATGCAAGAGATCTCGGAATCAAACGGCACCTAATATAGGTAACTATGTTAATAAACCGGACCTATCTCGGAAGACTGGGTAGCATTAGGGTTTGTAAACCAAATGAGTGTAGGAACTCACGTGATATAGTTTAACAAAGCCTACATACTAAATGAAACTTAACCTTAGTCTTATTGACCCATTATGATCCGTTTAGGTAGCTTATGCTACTTTAACGCATCGTGCGCGTGAAACGCGTTCGGACTGCCTAACTAGTCCTATGACAAGTGTTATATGCCTAAACATGTTACATAATCAGTTATGTGACAAAAGTTTAGGTTACATATGCTTAATTACCAATTATACATGAAAAGGGTATTCTGGTAATTTACCTAAGGCATATAAACTACTTATCATACAACTACTTAAACAAAGCGACCATAAGGTATAACCTCGGAAGGTTATTCCCTATATACTATGGTCACCTAATGTATTTGGTCGGATCCTAATGATCGACCAAACTGGGTCGGGTTCGAAGGTATAGGCGATTTATTAGATCGCTTACCCTACGACCCTAGACAACGTGGTAATCAGTAGGCATAGTCCCAAGGGACTATGACCATCGTGATTACAATCACGTTGCGAAGTTCAAACGAACTTCGCATTGACCATTACTGGTCAACGCTGAAAGTCAAACAAAGTTTGACTTTCTGACTCGAAAAGCAGTAAAATAAGGAAAAGAACGAAAGAATACTTACGAAGGGTCCCCGAATGCTAATCCCGATTCAAGAATCTCAGGTATGAAACAATGGTTTCAACTTAGAGGTTCTCAAATCAGAATTCTAGTGATTTTAGCAATGGGGGGTATGGGGTATTTATAGGAATACCCGAACCGTTAAGATCGTTTCATGGAAAACGTGCCTTAATCCCATCCGTACATGTGTTGCAAAGTTATGGTGTTTAGGTGTTTAAATTCCATCCATACATGTGTTGCAAAGTGATGGTGTTTAGGTGTTTAAATTCCATCCATACATGTGTTGCAAAGTTATGGTGCCTAAATTCCATCCTTATCCGCTCACTAAGCAAGTTTAGAATGTGTGGTTGTGAATTAAACAACGGCTAATACATCGAATCTGGTCCCGAATGCGAAAAACTGAGTTTCTGCATGTTTTCTGTCCAGCATAGGCAGTCGCGTAGCGCGACGGGTAAGCCTATAGGGCTCGCGCTACGCTAGCACTCCCCTGAATCAGAAAAGTTTCAAAAGTGACAGGTTTAGTCCCTGCAGCCCGTTTAAGCGATTTTCGATGCGTTTGAACCCCGTTAACCTCATTTCAAGGCTCTAAAATAAAGTTAAAGTATAGAGAACTCAAAACATGTTCAAAAATATCTCGGATGTCGGTTCGTTTGGCCGTACGATCGCGATGTTCGCTTAATTACGACGGAACGCGCATAAGCGCGAAAAACGATCCAAATGACGCGACGAATGGATTTTTCTTAAGGCGAACACTAAAATATAATGTAGTCATGCTTTCATAAATTTTTGGATGTCCGGATGTATTCAGAACGTAAGTTATGCGCGAAAATGCAAACTTGTGCACTTTTTGACACTTTTAGTCCCTGAATGACCCAAAAGTTTATTTTAGCACACCGAATACCTCAAAGCCTATTTCTAAGCTATGTGAAGGGTATTTATGGTATGTTTAACTTATGGTCATGCTCCAGAATGTCTGTTACAGTTCAAATTGGCATACTTTCGCAGTTTGTCAACTTTAGTCCCTGTAAGCGATATAACTTTGATTTCACCACATCAAACCTTCCAAAACTTATATCTAAGTTATGTAAAGGTTATTTAAGGTATGTTAAACCTATTTCACTATTCCGGAGTGTTTTTTGCATTAAACTGGTTATATTTACGCATTAGTGCGCGTATAACCTTCCAGAAAGCGATTTAGAGTTTGAAATCGAACAAGTGTTGATATGTGCAAAAGATACACATATTTATACAAGTCCAAAGTATGAAATACAATATTTCATTGGTTTGGCATTTGTTTGATGGTTGAAATGACACAGGTGTTACAGCGGCTCTACTTTATCTATAAATACCCACCCCCCTTTGGCTTAAAAACCCACAAATCTGATTGAAAAGACTCTAAGTTGGATACTTCGTTTCATACCTGAGCTATTTTGATCTGGGTTAGCATTCGGGGACCCTGGGTAAGTATTCTTTCGTTCTTTTCCTTATTTTACTGCTTTTCGAGTCAGAAAGTCAAACTTTGTTTGACTTTCAGCGTTGACCAGTAATGGTCAATGCGAAGTTCGTTTGAACTTCGCAACGTGAGTGTAATCACGTTGGTCATAGTCCCTTGGGACTATGCCCACTGACTACCACGTTGTCTAGGGTCGTAGGGTAGGCGATCTAATAAATCGCCTATACCTTCGAACCCGACCCAGTTTGGTCGATCATTAGGATCCGACCAAACACTTTAGGTAACCATAGTAGGTAGGAAATAACCTTCCGAGGTTATACCCTATGGTCACATCGTTTAAGTAGTTGTATGATAGGTAGTTTATATGCCTTAGGTAAATTACCAGAATACCCTTTTCATGTATAATTGGTAATTAAGCATATGTAACCTAAACCTTTGTCACATAACTGATTATGTAATATGTTTAGGCATATAACACTTGTCATAGGGCTAGTTAGGCGGTCCGAACGCATTTCACGCGAACGACGCGTTAAAGTAGCACAAGCTACCTAAACGGGTCGTAATGGGTCGTAGACACTTAGGTTAAGTTTCATTTAGTATGTAGGCTTTGTTAAACCAAAAGACACGAGTCTCTACACTCGTTTGGTTT
The DNA here is from genome assembly GCA_030545235.1 of Helianthus tuberosus. Classification (NCBI taxonomy): domain Eukaryota; kingdom Viridiplantae; phylum Streptophyta; class Magnoliopsida; order Asterales; family Asteraceae; genus Helianthus; species Helianthus tuberosus. The sequence continues at coordinate 104,937,122 of CM060360.1, forward strand.
ACAAACCCTAATGCTACCCGATCTTCCGATTTAGGTCCGGTTTATTAATGTAGCTACCTATACTAGGTGCCGTTTGATATCCGCGATCTCTAGCATTGTTTAGTTGTCACTCCAGAACTACTGAGCAATCCCAGGTGAGTACATAGACCCCTCTTTTACTGTTTTCCAAACTGTTTTGGGGTGGAACACATGTGCCTACTTGTTACTTTCATGCTTTCCTGTTTTGACATCATATACTTGCTATGTTCATTAGTACATTATAGTACATGATTTCATTACATTTTCCTGCTAGGTGTGCCCATTGTGTGCATTACTTAGTACATTGTTTTACATAACATTTCCTGCTAGGTGTGCCCATTGTGTGCATTACTTAGTACATTGTTTTACATTGCATTTTGTTGCATATGCTCATCCAGCATGTGAACACATTATACTACATTTTGAACCGTTGTATCTATGAACCGTTTGTATCTGGGAACCGTTGTACCTGTGAACCGTTTGTATCTGTGAACCGTTTGTATCTGTGAACCGTGTGAACCGTATTTGACATAGACATTTCGGCATAGACATTTTAACATGATTGACATTTGATCATGCATTTCCCACAAAACATAACTTTGATTTAAACCAAGTTTTACTTCAATACTTTGTTTTTGTGTATATGGTTTAGTTGAGACATTTCACTTGCCATACATGATATTTTGACATAGACATTTGACATGGATATTTGACATAGACATTTGACATGGATATTTGACATAGACATTTTGACATTTGTTTGGTTTGATTAAGTGATTAAGTAACGATGCGTGTGTAATATGATACAAGCATGGTGGATACGCCGCTGGTACTTCCTATATATAAGTGTTTGTATAGTATTACATATGGTAGCGTTATTTGAATCATTTCAGTTTGAGACATAGAACATTTTATACAAATAACATACCTTTCACAAAGACATTGTTTTACAAACAACTTATCTTATACAAACTCATCTTACATGGTTATTTATTTAACCATACATTATTTACTTATTTATACATATCATCTGAACTCATTGTTTTTCAAATGATTTACAAAACAAAGCAAATTACAAGGTTTATGACTAAACATTTTCTCAAACATAAGTCATGAATCTTATTTTCACAAAACCTATGTATCTCACAGGCATTTTTATGCTGACGTACCTATTTTCACATGTGTTTTTCAGGAACTGTTGCATAAGATGATCAAGATACACATAGGCAGACTTGGGCTTTAGTGACAATAAAAGATGCAAGACTAGTTAATTATGTTGTATTTCCTTGTTTGTTATGACATTGTAACACTTTTAATCAATAAAACGAAACTTCAATTGCCATGGATTTGAAACAATTAATTCTGTTACAACACTCCCCGATGTTTCCGCCATGTTTCGTATGTTCTACGTGGTCGGGGTGTGACAGTTTTGAACTCTCTATTATATGGTTTTGAACCCCTTTGAGTTTTCAAAATCTCGTCAAGGTTTTGGGTTTTAAATAATGTGAACACGTGCAAACTGGAAGGGTGAATGCCTGTATTCTGGGTTTTCTGTCTAGGCAAGCACTTCGTATACATCTCATCAGACGCGAGACCAGTTGTGCTTACCTGGGAATTCTTGGAATGAGTGTTCACTTATAGGCGAGCATGTCTTCGCGATACATTATTTTTGACCCATTTACTTTGATCTGTCACCATCTCATTTGTTTGCCTTAGGTAACAAACAAATGATCACAATTTTCATTCGTTACCATTCTGTATTGATATCCAATAACCTTTCACTTGCTTCTTCCTCTGTCTTTCATTTTCTTCTAGAATGTCTATTCCTCTCAGCACTGGTCAAATGTCCGAGCAAACAGCCAAATTTTCCCAGCAAATAGGCGAGGTGATACTGAAGTCTGTGGATCTAGGCATTTCCATGTCTCGTCTCAACAATGAAGCCTCTCGTCTCGACAATGAAGCCACTCAAGAGCCACCAAAGGAAGCAGAAGTCAAGCCAGCACCACCAACCAAGAAACCAATCGAGGAATCAAAGACCATGGATGAACGATCCCCTAAGAAGTCAAAGAAGCGAAAGGCTTCTCAGAACTTGGCCGAGGTCGCTCACATTGGTCAAGCCATCCCTAACCAACCAGCTCAACCCCCTACTAGGAAGCCATACAATGGAACTGCACCCTTGTGCAACCAATGTAGCCTTCATCATCATGCTAGTGCGAGGTGCCGCAAATGCCAGATTTGTGGACTTATAGGTTATGCAGCAAGGGTTTGCCCAACTGCAGCTGTACCAAATCAAGCTGGCGACAATCCTGCTCAAGCTCGTTTCTCACGAGGGTCTTGCTACAACTGTGGCGAGATGGGCCATTTCCAAAGGGATTGCCCAAAGCTTGCTAATGCAAATCCAACCCTTGGATGAGCATTCGGCTGAACAAAGGATGTTGCTGTCTTATGCCGTTGTTTCTTTTGTTTTCGTGTATTGTGAAACAATATGTCTTGTTCATAAATAAAAGTTGTTGATCACAATTCTGATATACAAGTATAATAACAAGTGTTTATGGCATTTCCCTATAATACCTGCATTAAGGAACTATGTTCCTTACAAACTACTTTTGGGATTTCTCTCTTTCAAATGATCGCTCATGATTCCCTCAAAAATTTTAAGTACTCGTTTCATTCCAGGAGATGAAGTACAAGAAATAAAGTGAAATTATGAGCAATCGGGTTTTTTTTACACATCTGTATCTTTGAATCCTTGGTTGTATAACTAAGGGTATTTTCAAATCTCATACCCATTACGTTTTGATTTTTCAACATACACAGTACAAGTATTTCAACACAATCTTCATGATCTCAAAACATTTCATATAGTTTGAAAACAATTTTTCTAGATACATTGTCTATGTTATTTCAAAAACATTGGCCATGTTATCAAAACCAACCTTTCTAATTTCAAAATATTTCATATAGCCTGAAGACAATATTAACACGATACATTTTCTTATCAAGTGCATGATTTCGAAAAGCATCATTCATGTCTTTCAAAAACCTTATACATAATTTCAAAAATTCATTCCGCATGATTTTAAAACATTTTTATAAATATACTTATCTAAAAAAACCTACTTTATGATTTCAAAAGTATTATATATAAGGTTTCAAAAACAATTTTTTTTGAACCCCATGCATAGTTTTCCAAAAAAATATTTTCCTCACACATTGACTTAACCTTCAAATTCTGCTTCATATGTCGCCTTGACATATCAAGCATCTCAACTTCATAAGTATTTTATATCATGTTTTGACCTAAGCACATCCAGTGCAAGGTTTCAAAACATCTTCAACTTTTAAATCCATATGGGATCTTTTTATTTTCACAATTAGATCCTTGTGGATAATTGTCATCCAAATCAGAGTCCTTAATTGGATTCCTTATGTACCTTAATTCGAATATTTCGGTTCCTTATAATCGAAATCGAATTTTCTTTTAGAATCTTTCTATCTTTATAGTTAGATTCTTGATAACGTTTAAAGTACCAAATGAAATCCACGGAATGGATTCCTAGTGTGCTTTAAATGCATGTACGCAATTAACAAGACAAATTAACAAACAATTTCGTGGTTAGGTGACTATGTGTTTATTCATCTTATGTTTTCTTTTATGCATTTTTTTTCTGTGTTTTTGTATACTCTGGATATTCGTTATCCAAATCCTCGTAGAATCTTTCATAGCTTCATATGATGGATTCGTAGCAGGATACTCAAAAGGCGCTACCTTAAATCCTTAATGGGCTTCTATGTAATAGTTAAGACCCTTGGATTATATAGTACCACTCCATGCTTCATAAGAGACCCTTTAGTGGTCTAGTTAAAAAGATTGATTCACAATTTGGTTAAAGAACGACATCTAGTGATGTAGCTGAACAGACTCCTTGATAGTCTATTTAGATCATTTATTGATTTAATTAAAAGGATTCTATAGCGGTCTAGTCACACTCATCACAGGATTGTTCATTTGGTTTTCCCCTACACATTATAAAATAGACTGTGTGAACCGTGCAAGGAATTGTCTGATTATGGACGCGTACATAATTATGAAATTTAGTGCACAGAAACCCAGTAAGGTTTATTATGTGTAAGAACCGATAGTGACAACAATAACAAAATGAGAACGATGTAATGGAGGTACGGTGGACGCACCAATGACGCTTCATATACTTGTATATAAGTATCCCTCTTACATTGCAATCATGATGTTATTAAAGATTACTAGAAGTTCAGAACCCTAACCAATGTTGTTCGATCTTTTCAAACTTCATGTTTTCAAGCTCTCACAAGTTTCCTCTAAATAAATTTCGGGACGAAATTTCCTAAAGTAGGGGAGACTGTAACACCTGTGCCTCCACGGCCATCAAACCAATACCAAACCAATGAAATATTGTATTTCATACTTGGGATTTGTAAAATATGTGTATCATTTGCACATATCAATTTTTTGTTCAATTTCAAACTCTAAATCGCTTTCTGGAAGGTTATACGCGCACCAATGCGTAAATATAACCAGTTTAATGCAACAAACACTCCGGAATAGTGACATTGACTTAACATACCTTAAATAACCCTTACATAACTTAGAAATAAGTTTTGAAGGCTTTGGTATGGCAAAAACAAGTTAATTCGTCTACAGGGACTAAATATGACAAACTGCGAAAGTATGCCAATTTGAACTGTAACAGACATTCCGGAACATGACCATAAGTTAAACATACCTTAAATATCCTTTACATAGCTTAGAAATAGGCTTTGAGGGGTTCGGTGTGCTAAAATAGACTTTTGGGTCATTCAGGGACTAAAAGTGTCAAAAAGTGCATAAGTTTGCATTTTCGCGCATAACTTACGTTCTGAATACATCCGGATATCTAAAAATTTATGTAAGCATGACTATATTATGCTTTAAGTGTTTTTCTTGCCAAAAATCCATTCGTCGCGTCATTTGGATCGTTTTTCGCGCTTATGCGCATTCCGTCGTAATTAACCGAACATCGCAACCGTACGGCTAAACGAACCGACATCCGAGATATTTTTGAACACATTTTAAGTTCCCTATACTTTAACTTCATTTTAGAGCTTTGAAATGGGGTTAACGGGCCTTAAACGTGTCGAAAATGGGCTGAATGCATGACAGGGACCAAATGTGTAAATCTGCCAAACTAAGGCCTAGCGCACCTCTACACTTTTAATGTAACGGTGCGCTAGCCTGGGACAGACCAGATTCAGTGTTTTTAACAGCAGTTTGCAGCTGTTTAATCCTCCACCACACATTCTCAATTGCCTAGTCAGATGATAAGGATCATTTTTAGTCACCATGAGTTTCCGACAAGTGTACGCATGGGATTCGAGCACGGTTTCCATGAAACGATCCTAACGGTTCGGGTATTCCTATAAATACCCATCCACCCCAACCTCATTTCTCACAAGAATCTGGATTTGAGAGCTCTAAGTTGAAACCATTGTTTCATACCTGAGTTCTTGGATGGATCGAGATTAGCATTCAGGGACCCTTCGTAAGTATTCTTTCGTCTTTTATTGCTTTTCGAGTCTTTTTGAGTCTGAAAGTCAAACTTTGTTTGACTTTCTGCGTTGACCAGTTAATGGTCAATGCGAAGTTCGTTCGAACTTCGCAACGTGAGTGTAATCACGTTGGTCATAGTCCCTTGGGACTATGCCCACTGATTACCACGTTGTCTAGGGTCGTAGGGTAGGCGATCTAATAAATCGCCTATACCTTCGAACCCGACCCAGTTTGGTCGATCATTAGGATCCGACCAAATACATTAGGTGACCATAGTAGGTAGGGAATAACTTTCCGAGGTTATACCCTATGGTCACATCATTTGAGTAGTTGTATGATAGGTAGTTTATATGCCTTAGGTAAATTACCAGAATACCCTTTTCATGTATAATTGGTAATTAAGAATATGTAACCTAAACCTTTGTCACATAACTGATTATGTAACATGTTTAGACATATTTTACTTGTCATAGGACTAGTTAGGCGGTCCGAACGCGTTTCACGCGCACGACGCGTTAAAGTAGCATAAGCTACCTAAACGGGTCGTAATGGGCCGAAAGCACTTAGATTAAGGTTTCATTTAGTATGTAGGCTTTGTTAAACCATATGACACGAGTCTCTATACTCGTTTGGTTTACAAACCCTCATTCTATCAGATCTTCCGATTTAGGTCCGGATTATTAACATAGTTACCTATATTAGGTGCCGTTTGATTTCCGTGATCTCTAGCGTTGCTTGGTGGTTATCTTAGGACTTCTGAGCAATCTCAAGTGAGTACATAGACCCCTCTTTTACTGTTTTCCAAACATTTTGGGGTGGAACACATGTGCCTACTTGTTACTTTCATGCTTTCCATGTTTTCACATCATATACCTGCTATGTTCGTTAGTACATTATAGTACATGATTTCATTACATTTTATGCTATGTATGTCCATTGCGTGCATATTTAGTACATCGTTTTACATTTACATTTTATGCTATGTATGTCCATTGCGTGCATACTTAGTACATCGTTTTCATCACATGCTTACATTTTGTTATGACATTTGGGTTGTTTACAATGGAACAATACATTCATTAACATTAGCTACGCCGTTCGTTAGTAGGTAGTGGTACCATAGGAATTGACAACTCCCGTTCCGGACATCCCAGGGAAAGGGGATGAAAGGAATGACCGAATTCGATATACATAATTTAGATAAACCTTTAAGTGGTTTAAGGGTTTATCGCCACAGTCTCAAGGCTTGGATGTATGCATTTTCACAACACAGCATAGATGTTCGTATCAGTATAGCATGCATTCCCACAAAACATAGCTTTGATTTAAACCAAGTTTTACTTCAATACTATGTTCTTGTGCATATGGTTTAGTTGATACATTTCACTAGCCATACATATCATTTAGGTTACATATTACATGATTTACATTGATCATGCATTCCCACAAAACATAGCTTTGATTTAAACCAAGTTTTACTTCAATACTATGTTCTTGTGCATATGGTCTAGTTGATACATTTCACTAGCCATACATATCATTTAGGTTACATATTACATGATTTACATTGATCATGCATTTCCACAGAATATAACTTTGATTTAAACCAAGTTTTACTTCAATATTATGTTCTTGTTCTTGTGCATATGGTTTAGTTGATGCATTTCACTAGCCATACATATCATTTTGGTTACACATTACATGGTTTACATTTGACACATAAACACTTTTGACATTGGTTATACATTACATCATTTACATCTTGACATAAACATTTTAACATATTATTTCAGTACATTTGGAAGTGGTTTAAACATAGACATCTTACATTGGTTGGTTTGGTTTGAGTAAGTGATTAAGTAACGAGGCATGTGTAATATGATACAAGCATGGTGGATACGCCGCTGGTACTTCCTATATATAAGTGTTTGTATGGTATTGCATATCGTAGCGTTATTTGAATCATTTCAGTTTATGACATATAACATTTTATACAAATAACATACTTTTCACAATACATTGTTTTACAAACAACTTAACTTATACAAACTCATTTTACATGGTTATTCATTTAATCATGCATTATTCTCTTACTTATACGTATCATCTGAACTTATTGTTTTTCAAATGATTTACAAAGACAAATCAAATTACAAGGTTCATGACTAAACATTTTCTTAAACAGAAGTCATGAATCTTAGTTTCACAAAACCTATGTACTCGCCGGCATTTTTATGCTGACGTACCTATTTTCACATGTGTTTTCAGGATATGAAGCATAGGATTGATCAAGATACACATAGGCGGACATGGGCCTTAGTGACAATAAAAGATGCAAGACTAGTTGATTATGTTGTATTTCCTTGTTTGTTAAGACATTGTAACACTTTTAATCAATAAAACGAAACTTCAATTGCCATGGATTTGAAACAATTAATTCTGTTACAACACTCCCCGATGTTTCCGCCACGTTTTGTATGTTCTACGTGGTCGGGGTGTGACATTGCACAACAAAATTGCAAGAAATGCATGACGTGTGGTAAACTTGGGCATTTGGCCAATATTTGTCGTTTGGGACAAAATCAGGCTGCTCAGGTTCAAGCTCCGGTTCAAGGGAATGCTGCGAGATTCCCACTGGGTTCATGTTTCAACTGCGGAGAGATTGGTCACTTCCGCCACAACTGTCCTAGATTGGTGAATGCAAATGCTAACGCAAACCCGAATGCGAACGTCAACGTCAATGTGAATCCGGCACATGGTCGAGTGTTTAACATCAATGAGGCAATCGATGATGAAGGAGTGAACAATTAGTATTCTGAAATTCCTCTGGTTGTTATCTTGTAACATTTAAAGACAATGCGGCTGTTATATAAATAAAAATTTGTAGTTTTTATTTTCTTTAACTAATGCAATTGTATGAATGTTTGACCCAACCTTATGATGTCAACACAAAGACAAACTACTCGTGTGGTTCTGTCATTATTATGATCACTTGTGACCTCCCTAAGAACCTCAAACACTTGTTTTTTTTAAATCTAAAGTATCTTATCGTCTTGCACCGTTCGAGATGCAAGAATTATCAAAACAGCTTCAAGAGTTGTCTGATAAAGGATTCATCCGTCCGAACTTTTCACCTTGGAGAAACTCCTGTCCTCATTGTGAAAAGAAAAATGGATCTTTTCGAATGTATAACGATTAACGTAAGCCTAGTAAGCTTACCATCAAGAATCGATATCCCCTACCTTAAATCAACGATTTCTCCGATCAACTGCATAGCGTTTCATGCTTTTCCAAGATCGATTTGCGTTTTGGGTATCATCAACTTTGTATTCTCGAAGAAGATATTCCCAAAACGGTTTTCTGCACGAAGTATGGCCATTACGAGTTTACAGTCATGCCTTTTGGATTGACAAATGCTCCAGCCATCTACATGGACTTAATAAATAGAGTCTGCAAGTCTTATTTGGATCAGTTCGTCATTGTTGTTATTGATGACATCTTGATCTATTCATGTTCCGAGCCGATCACGATCAACACCTTCGTTGACATTGGAACCCCTAAAGAAGGAACAAACTTTTCGCTAAATCCTTCAAGAGGAAATTTTGGCTTAAAGAAGTTCAGTTTTTTGGTCATGTAGTCAACAAGCAGGGTATTCATGTGGATCCATCCAAATTGCTGCAATTAAAAATTTGATTCCAAGTATGCTTTAAATACCCGTGTCCAAAGATAACAAATTTAAAGGTCAAATTAAACAATTACGCGAGTATGCGATTATGCGATTATGTGATATGTGTTTATGTGTTCTCCTCTATGATTTTGTGTGATCCGATTTTCAAATCCTCATAGAATCTTTCATGTTTTCATATGAGGGATTCATAGTAGGATATTCAAAAAGGTACTACCTTAAATCCTTAATGGGCTTCTATGTAATAGTTAAGACCCTTGGATTATATAGTACCACTCCATGATTCATAAGAGACCCTTTAGTGGTCTAGTCAAAAAGATTGATTCACAATTTGGTTTAAGAACGACATCCAGTGATGTAGCTGAATAGACTCCTTGATAGTCTATTTTAGATCATTTATTGATTTAATTAAAAGGACTCCATGGCGGTCTAGTCACACTCATCACATGATTGTTCATTTGGTTTTCCCTTACACATTATAAAATAGACTGAGTGAACTATGCAAGGAATTGTCTAAATTATGGACGCGTACATAATTATGAAATTTAGTGCACAGAAACCCAGTAAGATTTATTATGTGTAAGAACCGATAGCGACAACAATAACAAAATGAGAACGATGTAAAGGAGGTACGGTGGACGCACCAATGACGCTTCATATACTTGTATATAAGTGTCCCTCTTACATTGCAAACATGATGTTATTAAAGTTACTAGAAGTTCAGAACCCTAACCAATGTTGTCCGATCTTTTCAACTTCATGTTTTAAACTCTCACGAGTTTCCTCTAAATAAATTTCGGCACGAAATTTCCTAAAGTAGGGGAGACTGTAACACCTGTGCCTCCACGGCCATCAAACAAATACCAAACCAATGAAATATTATATTTCATACTTGGGATTTGTAAAAATATGTGTATTATTTGCACATATCAATTTGTGTTCAATTCCAAACTCTAAATCGCTTTCTGGAAGGTTATACGCGCACCGATGCGTAAATATAACTAGTTTAATGCAACAAACACTCCGGAATAGTGACATAGGCTTAACATACCTTAAATAACCTTTACATAACTTAGAAATAAGTTTTGAAGGCTTTGGTATGGCAAAAACAAGCTAATTCGTTTATAGGGACTAAACTTGACAAACTGCGAAAGTATGCCAATTTGAACTGTAACGAACATTCAGGAACATGACCATAAGTTAAACACACCTTAAATATCCTTTAACTAGCTTAGAAATAAGCTTTGAGGGGTTCGGTGTGCTAAAATATACTTTTGGGTCATTCAGGGACTAAAAGTGTCAAAGAGTGCACAAGTTTGCATTTCCGCGCATAACTTACGTTCTGAATACATCCGGACATCCAAAAATTTATGTAAGCATGACTATATTATGCTTTAGTGTTTGGCTTGCAAAAAATCCATTCGTTGCGTCATTTGGATCGTTTTTCGCGCTTATGCGCATTCCGTCGTAATTAAGCGAACATCGCGTTTGTACGACCAAACGAACAAACATCCGACATATTTTTGAGCATGTTTCATGTCCACAATGTTTAGGCATCATTTTAGGGCCTTAAAGTTGGCTTTACGGGCCTTAGAAGTGCCGGAAATGGGCTTAAACACGTGCAGGGACTGAAACTGTCATTTCTGAAACTTTGTTCTGATCTGCAACTCTCAGGCGGCCCGCCTGAGTTTATGAACATCCTGAAGCGGGCCGCGTCCGCCTTCTGGACCAGATTAACTGCATTTAACAGCAGTTTCCAGCTGTTTGATCCACAACCACACACTCACACATGCTTAGTCAGCTGATAAGAACCATTTTTAGCCACCATAAGGTTCCGACACTTGTACGGATTCGATTAAGGCATGATATTCGACAAACGATCTTAACGGTTCTCCGAATACTATAAATACCCCATCACCCCAACTTCAAAAATCACTAGAATCTGATCTAAGTGACTCTAAGTTGGAACCATTGTTTCATACCTGAGTTATTGTGATCTAGATTAGCATTCGGGGACCCTTCGTAAGTATTCTTTCGTTCTTTTATTGCTTTTCGAGTCTTTTCGAGTCTGAAAGTCAAACTTTGTTTGACTTTCTGCGTTGACCAGTTTATGGTCAATGCGAAGTTCGTTTGAACTTCGCAACGTGAGTGTAATCACGTTGGTTATAGTCCCTTGGGACTATGCCTACTGATTACCACGTTGTCTAGGGTCGTAAGGGTAAGCGATCTGATAAATCGCTTATACCTTCGAACCCGACCCAGTTTGGTCGATCATTAGGATCCGACCAAATACAATAGGTGACCATAGTATATAGGGAATAACCTTCCGAGGTTATACCTTATGGTCGCTTCGTTTAAGTAGTTGTATGATAGGTAGTTTATATGCCTTAGGTAAATTACCAGAATACCTTTTCATGTATAATTGGTAATTAAGCATATGTAACCTAAACTTTTGTACATAACTGATTATACAACATGATTAAACACGTTTAGGCATATAATACTTATCATAGGACTAGTTAGACGTCTCGAACGCGCTTTGCGCGCACGACGCGTTAAAGTAGCGTATGTTACCTTAATGGGTCGTGATGGGTCGAAAGCACTTAGGTTAGTCTCAATGTAGTATGTAGGCCTTGTTAAACCATATCATATGAGTTCCAATACTCATTTGGTTTACCAAGCCTCATCCTATCCGATTTCCCGATTTAAGTCTGGTTTATTTATATAGTTTTAGATTGCCGACTGATTCCGTGCTCCCTCTAGCTTTGTTTGGTTGTTATTCAAGACCTCTAAGCATTCTCAGGCGAGTACATTTTCCCCTATTTTACTGTTTTCAATTGTTTTGGGGTGACTCATATGTGCTAAATGTTTTCAAGGTTTTAACGATGGTATCAAAACGATTTTCGATATTATAACGATGGTTTCAAAAACGATTAAGACGATTTATACAAAACTAATAACGATTTCGATAATGGGAACGAACTTGTTGGTTGGGTTACATAACAAATGACATTCATTAGCAATGATCAAGCCGACCAGTATTAGGTTATGGTACCATAGGATCTGACAAATCCCGTTAGTTACTACACCCATGGTTATGTGTGGGTGTGGTGGGTAGCGACTGAATCTGTAATTGTTAATTTACCCTTTGGTAAGGGTTTGTTAATGCGAAAACGAGAAGCGACGAGAGATGAGTCACGAAGGTTTGAATGTTATTAGCGAGACGACCATATAAGTAGTTTCACGACCTAAAACGAATTTAACGATCTGGGTAAACGATTGGCTTCAAAGCGATATACGATTGGGTTTTGGTTAAGTGTTTACATTGTTGGTTTTGGTTTGAGTAAGTGATTTAAGTAACGAAGCGTGTGTAATATGATACAAGCATGGTGGATACGCCGATGGTACTTCCTATATATAAGTGTTTGTATTGTATTACATATCGTAGCGTTATTTGAATCATTTCAATTTGGACATATAACATTTTATACAATTAACATACTTTTCATAATTTGCTGTACTAAAACAAAGGTTTTTGAGTTAAGAGTCATGGCTACGAGGTTTTATAAACTATAACCCGCTTGATTTGAGTTGGTTAATTAAGTTGCAATATTATACTCTTTTCAAAAAAAGGTTTTTAATAAAGTATTGCAACATCTAAACTAGCCATGATTTCAACACTTCTACAAAACCTATGTATTCGCCAGCATTTCTTTGTTGACCTCGTTTTCACATGTGTTTCAGGTATTGTTGAAAGATATCGATTAATAAGATGCATGCTCACATAGGACTGGACAAGGCCTTAGTGACTCAATAACAATGATAGACTATGTTTAAATTGTGTATTTAGATTTCCAGACGATGTAATTATTCAATGTTTAATAAAACGAAACACTTTTTGGTATCCATTGTTATGAAACAATGATTCTGTTGCAATGCGCCTCGATGTTTCCGCCACGTTTTGTTGTTTTACGTGGTCGGGGTGTGACAATATTCTTGAACAGATTCAATGACTCTAGGATAACAGCAGCTGAATTAGGGTCACCACAAGCAAACAAGAATAAATCATCTGCAAAACATAAGTTAATAATTCTTTGATCTTCACACTTATGATGAAATCTAAAGTCAGCATTAATCTCCACTTGCTTTTGAAGAATCAACGTAAGCACCTCCATTACCAACGTAAAAAGATAAGGAGACATAGGATCCCCCTGGCGTAAACCCTGCTTCCCTTTAAAATACCCATGATGATTCCCGTTTATAGCTAGAGAGAACGTAGTAGAAGTTACACACGCCATAACCCATTTGATCATCTTTTGGTGAAACCCAAAGCCTTGTAAAATATTATCCAAGAAACCCCAATCAACAGTATCATACGCCTTCTGGATATCAACTTTAAATGCACATCTCGGCGGACCATGATTATGATGATAGTTGTGCATTAATTCCTGGGTTAGGAGGATATTATCTGAGATCTTCCTACCCGGGATAAATGCTGACTGATTAATATTAACAACATCTCCTAAGCCTTCTTTAATACGAGTAGTAATAATCTTACTTATACACTTATAAAGAGTATTACAGCAAGATATAGGCCTATAGTCCGTTACAGAATCTGGAGTCTTAACCTTCGGAATAAGAGAGATTACCGTGTGATTCAGCTGATTAAGAAGCTTTCCGTTGTCAAAAAAATCTTTTATCGCTAAACAGACATCCTTTCCAACAACATCCCACGCCTTTTTAAAGAAAACAGAGGTATATCCATCCGGGCCCGGCGCCTTATTCCCAGCAATAGAAAACATAGCATCTTTAATTTCATCATCAGTCACTATTCGAACCATATTATTTACTTTTGCCAACGATAACTTGTTTCGGAAGAGATCCATATTCAACCTAGAAGTAACCTGGCCGACACTCCCAAAAAACATAGCATAATGATCAACCAAAGCTTTGGCCGCTGCCCCCCCCCCCTTCATGTAAGATACCACCTGTATCACGAATCGATAGAATTCGGCTTCGGTGGTTTTTAGCTTTCACAACGTTATGGAAGTATTTCGTATTCGAGTCCCCAAGAGTTAACCAATCAACTTTCGATTTTTGTTGTAAGAAAACGGCTTCATCATGGATTGCATCCTTATATTTTTTAAGAAGAATACTATGTTTCGCTAGCACATCCGCATTGGCCGGATCCTGGTCCATAACACCCTGCCAGTTATCTAACTCATTTCTCGCCTTTTTTACATTCTCATGCAAATTGCCTTGTTGAAAGAAAAGTTTTCGTAACGGGGTTTTAAGTAATTTAAGCTTCATAACTACTTGATACATACTAAACCCTGTAATCTCTTTATTCCAGATCTGAATAACTTCTTCCAGAAACCCAAGCTTCTCGGCTAGTAAATTAACAAATTTAAACGGTCTTCGTTTGTCTTTTGCAACACTCGGCAACTTCAATATGCATGGGGCATGATCCGAGACCCGAAACGGATGAAAGTAAGCTCCAGCATTAGGAAAATCAGTAATACAATTAATATTGCACATGATTCGGTCCAATTTTTTAAAAATGGTACCACCTCTTTGCTGATTATTCGTCCATGTGAAGTGTAGGCCTGTGCTATTAACATCAAAAACTTCAATAGTATTAACACAGTCCCGAAACTCCCGCGATCCGATGCTATAATTGGACGAGCCGGTACTCGAGTCATCATGAAATAAGGAGGCATTGAAGTCCCCCATAATTACCCACGGCTTATCTCTCATGAAAGAGCTATTGCCACACAAATTGCTCCACAAGTCCCTTCTATTTCTATAATGATTATCCGCATAAACAAACGAACAAAATAAGGACTTTCTATCGAGTTTAAACATCACTTGAGTGTGAATCACCTGGTCAGTTTGCGAGAGAACCATAACATCGACCACATTAGAATCCCACCCAAGCATGATCCGAGTACCTTTCAAACAGCAACTAGCATTTGTTGTCCAAAACCATGAACTGAAAACTTTCTGACACACCTTAGATACATTTGACACGTCAACGTGAGTCTCAATGATAGCACACACCTGAACATGATTATCCACCACCACCTGACGAACCTCCTTCTGTTTGAGGGAGCGGTTCAACCCCCTAATATTCCAAGAAGCCACACTACCCATTGGCACCCACTGAACCGGGTGTGCTTGCACCCTCAGAATTGGAATCAATCTTGTTCTCCATGTACTTCGGAATATCAGCTAAAAGATTATCAACATCAGTGTCATCGGCCATTACCTCATCCGTGTTATGTCTCTTCCCTTTTGATTTCAATACAGCATCTGAATCAGGTCCCCCCTCCCCAGTTTCCGCATCCATATTACTAGTATCAGCACTTAGAACGTCAAAAGGATTGGATGTTTGGACTCGGTTCAGGTTCTGATCTGCATTACCAGGTTTAGACTTGGGCTTCACCACTGGCCGGTAAGTAAATTTTGGCTTCTGGTTTTTTACATTCACACCTTGAATATTAGTTCTTTTAGTTTTTGAGACAGGCTCCTGAAAGTCTTCATTATGTTTCCTATTAACGTCATTCCCAACCTGAGTAGGTTTCTTCGGACATGAGTTGTCATTATGGCCAAATACACAGCATGAAGAGCATCTCATTGGTTCCCAGTCATAATCAACTTTTACCTCCACTTTTGCATGGCTATTCCCATCCAAGGTTGGAATGGCAACGTTCCTTATCCGCATGTATTTCAACCAGTGCCCTAGCAAAACTGCTCCTACCCCATGATTCAGCACACATAGTTGCAGTGAAAGAATCCAGCATCTTCGGATTACCCATCTTCGAGGCCAACAAGTTGAGTCCGTCCTCGGTAAAGGCAGTTAGCGGTACATCATGCATTTTAATCCAGACCGGTACCGTTTTAATATCCTGTTTTCCACCATCACATTTGGAGACCATTCATTTAAAATAATCGGAACATATCCTGATAGTCCACGGCCCATCTTCCATTAGTTTATCCATCCCCTCTTTCGTTTTAAATTTAAAGAAAAAGAATCCCTTTGCGTTCATCATAAGTCTAGAGAGGCCATACTTCACCCAGTTATTTTTAACAAAATAGTCCACAACCGGAAAAGCTAGACGTTTCCCCAAAAAATAACCGTATAACGTATTTTCGTATCTATCATGCACCTGTTTAACTGATGAGATAGGAATTACGACATCAGCTCCATCAACAGTTTCATTCGATTCCAGTGCCCTGAAATTAACTTTGACTGGCTCCTTCATAGACTTAATAGCATTTGCAAACGACATTGGTTTCTCAGCATTGTTCTTTTTTACTTCCGTTCCAGACGAGGTTCCAACATCAACATCCACGTGCATTTTCTCCACGTTCTGGGAGTCAAAGAACGACACATGCTCATAACCATCCTCTAGCCGAATCTCTGTAGGTTTCTGCTCAGCCAAGTTAGTGAACATAGTAGGTTTAGCCAACAGATTATCTATCGGCTTTGATATTTTTGTCAAACCATCCAGGATCGATGCATCAGAAGTTGAATGCATCCCCCTTCTTGGAAGCTTTAGGTTGCCATCAATGTTCGTAACCCTTAGCCCTATTCCACGTTTTGATGACAAATCCCCAGACTCATTCCCCGAACCATCACTATTCTTCCCCATGCAGTCAATCACACGTAAAACCCAGCAAACAGACTCTCTCCAAGAAACGAAAACTCACAGAAAACCAGAAAACCAAGCACCAACCCTAATCTAGCACTATACCGAATGCAACTACACTAACCAAAATAGGGATTCAGGTTAACTTATTTCTAAGTTAAGCATATGTTGATGTTCCGGAGTGTTTTTCACGTTAAACTGATTACGTTTACGCGTATGTTTGTGTATAACTTTCCAGAAAACGATATAGAGTTTAAAATCAAACAAAATCAAAACATGTAAAATGTCAAAAATAAATAAACAAATATTGGGGTCAAATCACATTGTTTTATTGATAATTGAACTATTCAGAGTTTATACAATGATTACAAGCACAGATGTCACAGTCTCCCCCTACTTTAGGAAATTTCGTCCCGAAATTTATTTAGAGGAAACTTGTGAGAATAGATGTGGATATTTCGCCTTCATTTGATCTTCACGTTCCCAAGTAAATTCTGGTCCACATTTAGATTCCCAGTGAAATTTGACCAATGGAATATGCTTGCGTTTGAGCCATTTAACTTCGCGGTCCATTATTTCCACAGGCTTCTCAACGAAGTGCATCGTGTCATGAACACGAATTTCATCAAGTGGTATGTGGAGGTTCTCATCAGCTAAACACTTTTTAAGATTGGACACGTGGAAGGTTGGATGAACATTTCCAAGTTCAGGAGGTAACTCTAATCTGTAGGCTACTTTTCCGATTCTTTCGACGATCTTGATTGGTCCAACATAACTAGGTGCAAGTTTTCTGGTCTTTCCAAATCTGATCACACCTTTCCAAGGTGAAACCTTAAGTAAGACGCGATCACCGAGTTGAAATTCCAAGGGCTTGCGCCGTCTATCCGCTTAACTCTTTTGACGGCTTCTAGCTGTCTGAAGGTTATCGTGAACTTTCTTAACCGTATCTGTTGTCTCTAGAATGAGGTCCGGTCCAGTAAGCTGAGCCTCACCGATCTCATTCCAGTAGACTGGTGAACGACATTTTCGACCTTATAAAGCCTCGAAAGGAGCTATGATGATGCTGGAGTGATAACTATTGTTTTAGGAGAATTCAATCAATGGAAGATACGAATCCCAACTACCACCAAAATCGATCACACAAGCTCTAAGCATATCCTCTAATGTCTGGATTGTTCTCCTAGATTGACCATCCGTTTGCGGATGATAAGCTGTGCTCAAATTAAGTTGGGTTCCCATAGCAGATTGCATGGTTCTCCAAAAACGAGACGAGAATCGGGCATCTCTGACAGAAATAATGTTCAAAGGAACGCCATGACGAGATACAATCTCATCCACATAACTTTTAGCAAGCTTGTCGACAGATAGATCCTCACGGATCGACAAGAAATGCGCTGACTTGGTAAGACGATCAACAACTACCCAAATGGCATCATGACCTTTCTTAGTGCGCGGAAGTTTAGTAATAAGATCCATAGCAATGTTTTCCCATTTCCAAACTGGAATCTCTGGTTGCTCCAATAATCCAGAGGGATGTTGATGTTCAGCCTTAACCTTAAGACAAGTAAGGCATTTGGATACGTACAAGGCAATGTCTTTCTTCATACCGGGCCGCCAATACTGGGTTCGAAGATCCTTATACATCTTATCTGCACCAGGGTGAATAGAATAACGAGACTTATGAGCTTCATCAATTAGCAAGGTGCGGAGATTGTCTTGACATGGGACCCATAAACGGCCCATGAAATAAAATAGCCCATAGTCTTTCAGTTCAAGAGCAGGCTTAATATGATATGGTAATTCCTTACACAACAAGCCTTGTGTAACACAAGTATGTTGAGCCTGAGAAATGCGGGTTTGAATGTCAGGTCGAACTCGAACACAATGAAGCTTGACATGCTCTATACGACTCAATGCATCAGCTACGACATTCGCCTTACCAGGATGGTAGCGAATTTCGCAGTCATAGTCATTTAGAAGTTCAACCCAACGTCGTTGCCTCATGTTTAGTTCTTTCTGATTGAAAATATCCTGAAGACTTTGGTGGTCAGTGAAAACCACACATTTTGTACCGTACAGATAGTGTCTCCAGATTTTGAGAGCGAAAACTACTGCACCTAACTCAAGATCATGAGTGGTGTAGTTCTTCTTGTGGACCTTCAACTATCTTGATGCGTAAGCTATGACTTTGTTCCTTTGCATAAGAACACAGCCAAGACCCAAATTTGATGCATCACAATACACGACGAAATCATCATTGCCCTCAGGTAAGGATAGAATAGGTGTATCACAAAGTTTCTATTTCAAGGTCTGAAAAGCTTCTTCGTGTTTGGATCCCCATTCAAAAGGTTTATTCTTCTGAGTTAATGCAGTGAGAGGAACTGCAATCTTGGAGAAGTTTTCAATAAAGCGAAGGTAATAACCCGCAAGACCAAGAAATGAACGAACCTTAGTAGGATTAGTAGGTGTATCTCAATCCTTAATCGCACTGATCTTGGAGGGATCTACATGAACACCTTGTTCGTTGACAATATGTCCCAAAAATTGAACTTCCTTAAGCCAAAATTCACACTTGGAGAACTTGGCGAAAAGTTATTCTTTCTTTAGGAGTTCCATAGTAAGACGGAGATGTTGTTCGTGATCAGCTCGTGTCTTAGAATAAATCAAGATGTCGTCGATGAAAATGATGATGAACTTGTCCAAATAAGGCTTACAAACCCTATTCATCAAGTCCAGGAAAACAGCAGGAGCATTAGTTAAATCGAATGGCATAACAGTGAACTCATAATGCCCATATCTTGTGCGGAATGTCGTCTTGGGAATATCTTCCTCTAGTACACGAAACTGATGATACCCAGAACGTAGATCAATCTTTGAAAAACATGTAGCACCCTGTAACTGATCAAAGAGATCATCAATGCGAGGTAGGGGATATGGCTTCTTGATGGTAAGCTTGTTAAGCTCACGATAATCGATACACATCCTGAAAGATCCATCTTTCTTCTTGACAAAAAGAACAGGAGCACCCCATGGTGAAAAGCTAGGACGAATAAAACCTTTGTCAGAAAGCTCCTGAAGCTGTTTAGATAACTCTTGCATCTCAGACGGTTCAAGACGATACGGAGATTTAGCAATAGGATTTGCACCAGGTACAAGATCAATATGAAACTCAACTTGGCGTGATGGGGGTAAACCAGGTAATTCTTCAGGAAACACTTCAGGATAATCCCGAACAACAGGGATATTTGAATAGACTTACCTTTTACTTTCTCCTCTACAACATGTGCCAAGAAGGCCACATAGTTCTTTCACAGATACTTTTAAGCTAGAGTACAGGACATGAGTTTGAGACTACTAGCAGGTTTCTCACCACGAACCTCTAAGATCTTACCAGTCGAAAGCGGACCACGAACAATCTTCTCAAAACAAACTACCTCTGCGTGATACTTGGCTAACCAATCCATTCCCACTATAATGTCGAAGCTTCCAAGTTGCATCGGTATGAAGTCGATAGGAAAAATATGGTTATTAAGGTTCAACTGGCAATTTCGAAGGACAGAATCGAGAACAACGGGTTCACCACTAGCTACCTCTACTGTCAAGGGCTTTCCTAGTTTTGTTCTAGTCATGCAAAGCAATGGTTCAAAAGATAATGACACAAAACTCTTATCGGCACCCGAATAAAAAAGAACAGATGCAGGCTGATTGTTAACAAAGAACATACCATTGACCACTTCGTTGTCTGCACGTGCTTCGTTAGCATTCATGTTAAAGACTCATCCACGAGCCTGAGCCTGATTTGCGTTAGCTAACCTCGGACACTGATTTCGATAGTGGGTCAAATCCCCACAATTGTAGCACGAACCAGGAGGATAGTGAGGTCGTGCAGCTTGTGCTTGTTGTTGAGCAGGTTGTTGAGCAGGTTGCTGAGCTAGGTTTTATGCAGCTTGATTCTGATTAACAGGAAGACGACATGTGGTTGCAAGATGACCAGATCTTCCACAATTGGTACAATAACGACACTGAATATGCGGTTGATGATGACTGTTACACCTGTTGCACAAAGGTGCATTGCTAATGTATTGTTTCTTGGTAGGTGGTTGCGCTGGCTGATTGGGAGCTGCCTGATTGGCTTATGCAGTAACAGCGAAATTTTGGGAAGCCTTGCGCTTCCTAGACCTCTTTGAAGATCCAACTTTCTTACCCTTCTTGTTTTCACTCTTGTCAGACGATTGTTTCTAATTCTTGTCACCTTTCCTGTGTAGTTTCCCCTTTCTGATTTGCGACTCAGTCAAAGTCGCAGCCAACTCGATTGCCTGACGAACTATGGTAGGGTTGCTACCATTGACGATATCTTGCACAGGTTCAGGCAAAACATTGACATACCTCTTGATAGCTTTTTCAAGTGGGGTAACCATTGTAGGGCATAACAGACTCACCACCGCGTATCTGTCAGTATAAGCCCGATGTTCACCACTATCCTGTTTCAGATCATCAAACTCTCTTTCTAACGCCCTTTGCTCATGGCGAGGACAGAATTCCCTCATCATAAGAGCCCTAAGCTCTTCCCATGTCTGACCCAAAGCGACATTAGCACCACGATCTCTCATTAACCCATTCCACCAAGTAAGAGCCCTCTTTTGGAACACGCTAGAAGCAAACTCAACCTTGCAATTTTCAGGACACTGAACATGACGAAAAGTACTCTCAATACTCTCGAACCACTGTAGGAGCCCAGTTGCTCCTTCAGAACCACTAAACTTTAGCGGTTTAGCCAAATTTAAACTTTTAAAGTTGCACGAAGCAGGTGCATTAACATTGTTGTTGGCTTGGTTAACTTGAGCAATGATATTCGGGAGTGCAACAACCATTTGCTACGCAATGATTGCTGCCAGTTCGGCATTAGGTATCTGATTGTCGCGTCGAGGAGGCATTCTAAAAGAGGAAACATGAGAGAAAACGAGTGAGATGACATGATGAAAAATGAGATGATACAAATATCGACAAAAAGTATGGATGGTGGTCATTTGTTTGTTACCACAAAGCAAACAAACGACACACAATGACTAATCAAAGTAAATGGGTCAAAATAATGTATCACGAAGACATGGTTTAGCCTATAAGTGGACACTCACCCCAAGAGTTCCCAGGTAAGAGTGACTGGTCCGATTATGTGGATTTGTATGAACACTCTAGCCTAGACAGAAAACTCGAGATACAGGCATCCACCCTTCCAGATTGCACATGTTCACATTATTTGGACCCAATGTGACAACCCTCACCAAATCAGGTATCCGTACGAATTAATTAATATTTAATTAATGCTTAATTACTGTGCTTGCTTAAAGTTGTGAATAAACTGCTACTTGATTTCTGACATGTACATATACATGCATCATACTTTATTACTGTCACTCCATTATTTACACAGAACTATAGTGACAAACTTGATGCACAAAAGCACAGTAGCACAATGAACGGATAACCCAGTAAACATGCTGACATAGCCAGCATCAGACAGGCACTGTCTCTGAGGCCAGTATGAGCCGGGAATAATTTACTACACTAGTAGGGAGTGTAGGGAGGTGAGGATTGTTAAACTGCGTCACTAGGTGATAGTTATAGTGACCGGATGTGCCTAAAACATGCTCTAATTATAAAATTCAGCATTTAAGCTAACTAGTAAACGGCAAAAACATGGGAAAATAATACTAGACACTTTCCAAAGTGTCGGGAATTCATTGTGTCACTAAAACAAATATTAACGACACTTTAAATGCTTATTTAGCACTTTAACGGATCAATATCCAACCGAACAACCGGACTTTACCCAAAACATAAAAATAATGTCAATGACATTGTTTTTCCTTTTCTGAGCCAGTTAGGGTCCCCGAATACCCTAACACCCGTTACAAAACACTACACACTAATACCTTATTTAAAGTTCCTAATTAACAAACTAAACACTTAACCATTTGGTTGGAATCAAACCAATTACCCCCCCCCCCCCCTTCCAACCGAATTGGTCCCCAAGGGGACACACCCTTACACATTTGAATATTTTATTCTCTTGTGTCTTGTATCTAGAGAACACATGATCTTTTGGTTAATGAGGATGCATGGTTTATAAATATAACTTCAAGTCACATTATCATTCATTCAAAACACTTAAGCAAAATTTCACAACTCTCTCTCCCTCTCATTACTCTCGGCCGCAAGCTCCCACACACCCACCACCACTTTCAAGTTTCAATCTTGCCATTTTACATACTTACAAGAGTGCTGGAGTTCATACGAGGAGACCCGGTGCTCACGGAATCACAAGGACCTCTCTACATCGCTATTAACCACCTTGTTTTCGCTTTGATTCTTCCCTAGCCTTGAGCTAGTTGTAAGTGATTCTAAACACTCTCTTGGTGTTGTCTAAAGTGGTTAATAAGAAGTTTAATGGTTAAAATCCAAGAACATGCGAAAACAAAACTTAAAGTCTTGCTAGAAAGATGAACATGGTGGTTAAAGAGTAAATAATGGTGTAAAACTTGTTAAACTTGTTTTGTTATGATTATTTTATGTTGTTGATTGCTAGTAGTGGAACGGATCGTCATCTAACCACGCTAGATCATGTTCATGGAACATGAACTAGCATTATGTTAAGTAGGAAAGTTACAAGATGACGAACCCTTTCATACATAAACATGAACTTGTGTAAAAATAGTTTTTCTTGTAAAATGGAGTTCTAAACTAGTAGATCTAAAGATCTACAAGTGGGATTTTCGGAGAACCAAGTAAAATATACAAGTCTTACTTTGAAGTCGGATCTTTCATAAACTAAAGATGTTTTTGTGAACAAACAAGTGTGTAAACACTTGAGTCACAAAAGGATTTAACAAAGAAATATTTCCGTAACTTTTGACTAGAAGTTGTAAGGATTACATCTTCTTTAAAAATAAATTTTTCAGGAAACCGATTCATTTTTAAAGATAGAAAGATCTACTAAAAATGTTGGAAGATTACTACATACTTTCACACAATTTACAAGATCATGTGTTTGCGATTTATGTTGATTTTGACTAGTTTGACGATTGAACATTGAATATTGATGATTGGAAAATTGTTGGTTGAATTTTTAAAAGAAAATGATACGCTAGTAAGCGTGGCCACCACCAGTTACAGAGGAAACTCTGGCGAAATTTTTCCAGAAAATAACACTTAGAATATTTTTGTGACAAGTGTTATGGATATATTTTTGACTTGTTTTCCAAACAAACTTCGCCATGATTTTTGTTATAAAATAACCAAGTATTCGGAGGTGGATTTTTGTAAACAAAACTTACTAAATATATATTTAGAATATATATTTCGTAGTAAAACACTTGCGTGATTTTACGATTATTTTGTGAACTATATATTATTTTTAGGGTAAAAATAATATAACTGGAATATATTATGAAGTTACGACCTCCAAAATAATACCAACGCCTTCACAAATAAATATTTAAGTTACACCGGTATTATTATTACCATCCGAACCTTCAAATGTAACTTACGTATTTTTCGGAAAAATACTCTTAAATGCGTATTTTGACAAAGTATTATTTTCGAAATTGTATAAAGTAAAATATAATATTTTTGGGAAAAATATGTATATTTTGGAGATAGAATATTTTAGACAAATGAATAAAAATATATTTTATTAAGTGAGACTTAATAATATATTTTTGGAATTACGAAAATGCACATGTATTAAAACCCCCATCCTTGGGAAGGAATATAACTATAAGATAATTACGAAGTGTAAATACGAAATAGTTGCCTAACTATTTCCCAAAAACTTAAACCTTAAGCCAAGGCATGGCCGTCCGTCTAATAGAAGTTAGTACGTGTAGGTCGTCACGCAGCAGGTTATTTTGGGACGGACTATTTCGAGACGCACTTCAGTGAGTTCATGTCCCCCTTTTCTCTTAACTGTTTTCAGTTTTTATACTGCGGGGGTGAAATACATGTTACGATTATTACGAACTTACTTACATGGTATGGTTAGCGTAAGGAGGGTTACTACTTAGATCATGTGAGTGGGTAGGCGGGAACTGGAGGCCATTAATCCTCATTGTAGGACCGAGGGTCTTTAGCGGTAGATCTATCTGGGTGTAGCGAGCCCAGCCCCAGGCCCAACAGTACGGACCTCGGGGTGACTTGGTACCCGACGCAAAAATCTGCTAGGTTTGAGTCTTCCTACTGCACTTCACACGTATCAATGGCCTTGCAAACCATTGGCGATCTCTTTATTTCCTTATTTGCTACATACCAGGGATTTTATACATACAAGGTTTTACATACTCACTTTCACATGAACTCGCTCAACTTTATGTTGACTTTTCAACTTACATGTATTTCAGGGAATTAGGGATCTGGCGAAGTATGCTACGTTTTCACGCTGCGTAAGAGTTATGAGGTCATCCACGTTTAGGGATTGTGACTTTTACCTGGACGAGTCACAAGTCTTAAACGGTGTCTATTTTATGTTTATGGTTATCTCGTATGAACAATGTTTTTAGTTTAATGGGTTGTAACTCGTTGCATGTGTCAACTTTAAACAATGTTGTGGTATTTTACTTTAAAAAAAAAAAACTTGATTCAATGGATGATCTTCATGGTATTATTTTCATATAGCTTTGTTGTGATTAAGCTATGGTATTAAGAAGTCACACCAAATAAACCCACGCTTCCGCAAAGCCAGGGTGTGACAGCTTGGTATCAGAGCTTTGATCATAGCGAACTAGGATTACTTCTCGAGTCTAGACTATGATCACTAGGGCTCTCATGAAAACCTTTTTACATTGCATACACTACGTCCAGATCCAGAGTGCAAAATATTTTTACAAAAATATGAGCATTCCTTTTTAAAAGTTATGGCTCAGTCTGAGAGGCTGAGGGAGTAGTCTAGTGGGACTAGGAGGCTCAGTCTGAGAGGCTGAGGGAGTAGTCTAGTGGGACTAGGAGGCTCAGTCTGAGAGGCTAAGGGAGTAAGTCTAGTGGGACTAGGAGGTTCAGTCTGAGAGATTGAGGGAATAGACTAGTGGGACTAGGAAGTTCAGTCTGAGAGGCTGGGAAGGTAGTCTGAGAGACTAGGAGATTCAGTCTGAGAGGCTGGGAGGTTAGACTAGTGGGACTAGGAGAATTACTTGTTTGCTTATTGGTGACTAACATGTTTATTTGATTATATGATTGATTGTTTGTGCATATGTGTGTTTGTGTTACAGACATCATGCCTTTATCCGGTACTGGGGAGTCGGACACTACAGACCCCATGGCCATAGTATCAGATGACATAGTTTCATCGGAGCACGAGGTGTACACTTCCGATACTACCAGCACAGACGATGACGACTTTCAGCCCTTTGCGCTGCCTGATGTCGTAACAGAGCCTTCTGATGGCCATCTTGTTGGGGATTTGCCACTCGTGGTGATCCCTGCTCCTGTGCCCCTTGCCGCTTATCCCGTTGTTGATATGCCCCTTGATATTGTTTCCGACTATGATGCCGACTTGTTTGAGGAGGACCCACTTGAGGGCGAGGCCCACATTGCTGCCGGTGATATCCTACTTCTTGCTGATGCTCCTGCGGAGGAGGCTCCCATTCATTCACCTGTTCCAGACTCCTTTGAGTCTCTGGCATCCGTACCTTCGCACACACAGGGAGTGCAGCACCACTCACACGACGCCGACCCGGACATGGCGTCATCCGCTGCACCTGCTCCTGCACACAGCTTTGAGTTCGATCATGATGTTGATGATGATTCAGGTCCTATTTTTCCACCTGGCTTTGATCCAGACCAGGACATTGAGTTCGTACACTTAGACCAGCACTTGGAGGATCCTGTAGCCCCTGTCAACCCTATGTTTGCTGATCCAGCTGATTTTGAGATGGAGTTTGTTGATCCGGAGCCAGCTGTGGCCCCTGAGCCAGGCGTTGCTCCTGACCCCGCATTCGAGCATGACCCTGTTCATGCCGATGCACCTGCTGTTGTTCCTTTGGTTGATGATATACCTGTTGATGATCATCCTGTTGCTATTCCACAGTTGGTGGATGATCATGCTGTTGATGCTCATGTTGATGCTCCACATTTGTTAGAGGACCCCGTTGTCGCACCACATCCTGATCCTATGCCGGTGATGTTCGACCGCGCACCTTTCGCGACCCACATTGATCCACGATACGCTCACACCCACAATGGGTGGATAGATGATGATGATGATTACCCACCTTTCGTGTTCCCTGTTACGCCCCCTGTGGCACCCGTTTCAGCTCCTGTTTCAGCTCCCATTGATGTTCCTTTGCTACCCACGCACACCACAGATACTCACCGCACAGATCTCCCGGTCACTTATCTCCAGGACATTCCTCTGCCACGTCTTGGGGAGGGTTCGTCACGTCATCCGTTTGGTCATACACCTTTCGTGTCAGGAGGAGATCAGTTTGTACCTCAGGTTTCTCATCCCACTGTTGTTCCCACTATTGCACCATTTACTGTGCCATCCTTCGCTCCATCTAGTGAGCCATTCCTCTGGACCACGCCCCCCATTATGCCACCGACGGATCCATATCACCCATACCACGTGGGGTATTCTACGGAGGATGTTCTCACATCTTTCATGATACAGCAGGAGGCGCTGACCCATCGCGTATAGGAGATGGAGAGAGCTCAGCGACTACCGTGCCATTGCCAGACCCCACCTGCAGTATCACACCCTCCTCGTCCGCTTTCACCAGATTCTGCAACTCGTTTTTGGACGCCCGAGCAGCAGATAGCATACTTATTGCGCGCCTATCGCGCTATGGAGGAGGACTGGCTTCATATGCGACGTTTACTCTTTTCTCGTTTTCCCCCTCCTCCACCGCCATCAGCTTAGGCCATTTTGATTCGACGCAGGTAGACTTTTGGTGAGACGACCGCGATTGTGCAGACTACACAGCTTTTGGAGACCACATTTTGACGATTGTGATTTTTGATGATTTGTATATTTGTTGTTGTTGTCACTGACTAAATAGTTTGGACTAGGGCGATGTGGCCCTTAGTCACTGATGATGTATGATACAGTTATGAACTTGTAAACCTTACATTGTGGTCTTGATTTATGACAGCGCAATCGCAGTGTTCTCATCATATGTGATGTTTGATTGATTGTTTATGTTCTATAACATGAGATGTTATGTGGTTGATTTATTTATAACATGAGATGTTTTGTGTGGTTGATTATTTATAACATGAGATGTTATGTTTTGATATTGTTGAATACATACGTACACTTTACTTACTATGACCTAACCAACACGATCATCTTTTAGAAGATGCCACCGAAACGCGATCCGCGCATGCCTACCAACGAGGCAGAACTCCAAGGAATCATCGCTGCCGCCATAGCGCAGTATGCAGCCTCAAACGGAGGAACCAGCGGAAGCAATTTGAACAATAACGGCAATAACAATCCACCACATGGGTACACTCACAAGCAGTTCCTAGACTGCAAGCCTGTAAATTTCGACGGCACCGAAGGTGCTGTTGCTTTTGTAAGATGGGCCGAAAAGACGGAGTCTGTTCTTCGAATGAGCAAGTGCGCTCCAGACCAGCAAGACATTTCTGGGCTATTTTGGGACGGGGCCCTGTCCTGGTGGAACTTACAAGTGCAAACTCTTGGTGAAGCCGCTGCTTACGCGTTGAGCTGGGCTGAGTTAAAAGAATTGATGCGAAGGAAGTATTGTTCTCGTGCTGAGATACAAAGGTTGGAGACTGAGTTCTGGCATTTGAGGATGGATGGTCCCAAGATTGCCGAGTACGTTCAGAGATTCCACGACCTGTCTCATGTGGTACCTTATATGGTTACACCGGAGTTCAAGCGAATCAAGCGCTTTATCTGGGGTTTAGCTCCACAGATCATGAGTATGGTCACTACTTCCAAGCCTGCAACAATCACAGAGGCTATCGAACTGAGCGTGTCTTTTACTGAGGAGGCCATTCGCTTAAACAAGTTTTCGAACGTTGAACCAAAGAAGAAAGAGACTCACGTAGAGTCGTCTGGTAAGAATAAGAGGAAATTCTCGAACTTCAAGTAGGGAACTAGCAATGTTGGTAAGAAAGGAGAATCAAGCACACCGGTCCAAGCTGCAACCGGTGTTGGAAAGAAGGGGAAAGGATACATGGGTACGCACCCCAAGTGTAACACCTGCCAGCGTCATCATTCTGGCCGATGTGGGCCAAAGGTATGTGAAACTTGTGGAAAAGTTGGCCACCTGAAGGATAACTGCTGGGCTAGTGCAGGCCGGGGAGGCCAAGGAGGTTTTGATAATCGGAACAATAATCGTGGTGGTAATGGGAATCGTCCACAAGGGAATAATGGAGCCAACGGAAACCATGGAAACATTGCAAATCAAGCTGGGAACGCGAATCGAAATCAAAACAACAATCAAGCGGGGAACGGAGGAGGTAATGGTCAGAGATTTGGTTGTTTTAACTGCAGTGACATTGGGCATTTTAAGAGGAACTGCCCAGGATTGAATCAAGCCCGCGGAAGAGTGTTTAACATTAAGGCGAGGGAAGCGCGCCAGGATCCCAACGTAGTCACTGGTACGTTCCCTATAAACCAACGCTTTGCATCCGTTTTGTTTGATACTGGTGCCGATTATAGCTTCGTGTCATTAGAATTTAAGAATATAATTGGGTTGACGCCTAGTAAGTTAGACGTTCCGTACTCCATCGAATTAGCAAATGGGAAACTAGTTGAGACCAGTGAAGTTGTCCGAGGATGAGTGATTTAACTAGGAGGGCACGAGTTTACGCTAGACTTACTACCTGTCGAGTTGGGAAGCTTTGATGTGGTAGTGGGAATGGATTGGCTATCGAGCAACAAAGCCGAGATCGTTTGCCATGAGAAGACCATCCGCATTCCACTGACGGATGAAGAAACGATCATAGTGCACGGGGAGAAGCATGATACACCACTAAGAATTATTAGCTGTCTGAAAGCTAGGAAGTGCTTGAGGAAGGGATGTGTTGCATTCTTAGCACATATCGTGGATAAGGAAGTTGCTGAACCGAAGATCGAAGACATTCCAGTCGTCAAGGAATATCCGGAAGTCTTTCCAGAAGACTTGCCAGGATTACCACCTCAAAGGTAAGTCGAGTTCCACATTGATCTGGTTCCAGGCGCCGCGCCTGTAGCCAAGGCACCCTATAGACTTGCGCCATCAAAGATGCAGGAGTTGTCGACACAACTCCAGGAGCTGTTAGATAAAGGATTCATCAGACCAAGCTTCTCACCTTGGGGTGCTCCGGTTCTGTTTGTTAAGAAGAAGGACGGTAGTTTCCGCATGTGCATAGACTACCGTGAGCTTAATAAGCTGACCATCAAGAATAGATATCCTTTGACGAGGATTGATGATCTATTTGACCAGTTGCAAGGCTTAAGCTTTTATTCGAAGATCGATTTGCGATCAGGATACCATCAACTTAGGATACAGGATGAAAGTATCCCGAAGACAGCCTTTAGGACTCGTTATGGACATTACGAGTTCCTAGTTATACCGTTTGGGCTAACAAACGCACCTGCAGTTTTCATGGACCTAATGAACCGAGTCTGCAAGCCATATTTGGATAAGTTTGTGATTGTATTTATCGACGATATCTTGATTTACTCAAAGACAAAGGGCGAGCACGAACAACACTTAAGAGCTATTCTAGAGCTAATTAAGAAGGAGAAATTATACGCCAAGTTCTCGAAGTGTGAGTTTTGGCTACGCGAAGTCCAATTTCTTGGACATGTAGTTAATGGAAATGGAATCCATGTTGATCCCACAAAGATCGAGGCGATCAAGAGTTGGGAGACCCCAAAGACGCCAACCGAGATTCGACAATTCTTGGGTTTGGCTGGTTATTATCGAAGGTTCACTGAGGATTTTTCTAAAATCGCTCAACCTCTGACCGCGCTCACACAGAAGGATAAGAAGTTTGATTGGGGAATCAAACAGGAAGAAGCATTCCAGTTACTGAAAGACAAGCTTTGCAATGCGCCGATCTTAGCGCTACCAGAAGGAACTGATGATTTCGTGGTATACTGTGACGCCTCACGTCAAGGACTGGGTTGCGTGTTGATGCAACGCCAGAAGGTCATAGCTTACGCGTCACGTCAGTTGAAAGTTCATGAAAAGAACTATACCACGCATGATCTAGAGCTAGGCACATTGGTATTTGCGCTGAAAATTTGGAGACATTATTTATATGGTACGAAGTGTACAATTTTTACGGATCATAAAAGTCTGCAGCACATATTCAACCAAAGAACTGAATATGAGACAGAGACGTTGGGTCGAATTGTTGAACGACTACGACTGCGAGATTAAGTATCGTCCAGGGAAGGCGAATGTGGTCACCGACGCCCTGAGTCGAAAAGAAAGGATTAAGCCCATAAAGGTTAGGGCTTTGGAGATGATTGCCCAGACAGATCTCTCTCTACGCATTCGTGCCGCACAGAGAGAAGCTTTGAAAGAAAGGAATATTGAAGATGAATATCTCCGTGGGATGGAGAAGCAATTGGTGCCAAACGAGGAAGGAACGCTATGCATCATGAAAAGAATTTGGGTTCCTCTGTTTGGTGGTTTGAGAAAAGTTATTTTTGATGAAGCCCACAAATCACGGTACTCTATTCATCCCGGTGCGGATAAGATGTACCAAGATCTCAAGGATTACTATTGGTGGCCAAGGATGAAAGGCGATGTTGCTGTTTATGTTGGCAAGTGCTTAACGTGCGCCAAGGTTAAAGCTGAATACCAGAAGCCTTCAGGACTTCTGCAACAACCTGAGATTCCCAAGTGGAAATGGGAACAGATTTCAATGGACTTCATAACTAAGTTGCCAAAGACGCCCAGAGGTCATGACACTATTTGGGTAATAGTTGACCGTCTGACCAAGTCCGCATACTTCCTGCTAATCAAAGAGAAGGATAACACTAGTAAACTGGCGGAAATATACATGCGAGAGATTGTTGCACGTCATGGAGTGCCTCTCTCGATCATCTCTGATAGAGATGGACGTTTCATATCAAGGATTTGGCAATCCTTCCAAGAAGCTTTTGGCTCACAGTTAAATCTGAGCACTGCATTTCATCCGCAAACTGATGGCCAAAGTGAACGAACTATTCAGACATTGGAGGATATGCTGAGAGCATGTGTAATGGATCTTGGTGGTAGCTGGGATAATCATTTACCATTGGTCGAGTTTTCATACAACAATAGCTACCACACAAGCATTGGAGCCGCGCCATTTGAAGCTCTTTACGGACGCAAGTGTCGATTACCACTATGCTGGGCTGATGCGGGTGATAGACAGCTTGTTGGTCCCGAAGTAGTCCAAGAGACGACAGACAAGGTTGCGCAGATTCGAAAGCGCATCGAGGCGGCTCGCGACAGGCAGAAAGCCTATGCAGATCCAAAGAGGAAACCTTTGGAATTTCAAGTCGGGGAAATGGTTTTATTGAAAGTTTCACCCTGGAAGGGTGTGGCACGCTTCGGAAAGCGTGGAAAGTTGAATCCGCGTTACATTGGCCCGTTCAGAATTCTACAAAGGATTGGGCTTGTAGCCTACAAGTTGGACCTACCTGCTGAACTCAACGGTGTTCACGATACATTTCATGTATCAAATTTGAGAAAGAGTCCAACACAAGAAACAGTGATCATTCCTGCTGACGAAGTTCATATCGACGACACGCTCCACTTTACTGAAGAACCCGTCGAGGTTACAGATTGGAAAGTTAACAAAACTCGCAGGAGCAGTGTCAAACTCGTCAAAGTTCGTTGGAAAGCAAAGCATGGACCTGAATTCACATGGGAACGTGAGGATCGTATGAAAGAGAAGTACCCCCATTTATTTCCTAAGACCCTTGCAACTAGAAGCAGAACCTAAAATTTCGGGACGAAATTACTTTAACGGGGGGGGGGGGGGGGAATGTCACAACCCTCACCAAATCAGGTATCCGTACGAATTAATTAATATTTAATTAATGCTTAATTACTGTGCTTGCTTACAGTTGTGAATAAACTGCTACTTGATTTCTGACACGTACATATACATGCATCATACTTTATTACTGTCACTCCATTATTTACACAGAACTATAGTGACAAACTTGATGCACAAAAGCACAGTAGCACAATGAACGGATAATCCAGTAAATATGCTGACATAGCCAGCATCAGACAGGCACTGTCTTTGAGGCCAGTATGAGCCGGGAATAATTTACTACACTAGTAGGGAGTGTAGGGAGGTGAGGATTGTTAAACTGCATCACTAGGTGATATTTATAGTGACCGGATGTGCCTAAAACATGCTCTAATTATAAAATTCAGCATTTAAGCTAACTAGTAAAGTGCAAAAACATGAGAAAATAATACTAGACACTTTCCAAAGTGTCGGGAATTCATTGTGTCACTAAAACAAATATTAACGACACTTTAAATGCTTATTTAGCACTTTAACAGATCAATATCCAACCGAACAACCGGACTTTACCCGGAACATAAAATAATGTCAATGACATTGTTTTTCCTTTTCTGAGCCAGTTAGGGTCCCCGAATACCCTAACACCCATTACAAAACACTACACACTAATACCTTGTTTAAAGTTTCTAATTAACAAACTAAACACTTAACCATTTGGTTGGAATTAAACCAATTACCCCCCCCCCCCCCTTCCAACCGAATCGGTCCCCAAGGGGACACACCCTTACACATTTGAAGATTTTATTCTCTTGTGTCTTGTATCTAGAGAACACATGATCTTTTGGTTAATGAGGATGCATGGTTTATAAATATAACTTCAAGTCACATTATCATTCATTCAAAACACTTAAGCAAAATTTCACAACTCTCTCTCCCTCTCATTACTCTCGGCCGCAAGCTCCCACACACCCACCACCACTTTCAAGTTTCAATCTTGCCATTTTACATACTTACAAGAGTGCTAGAGTTCATACGAGGAGACCCGGTGCTCACGGAATCACAACGACCTCTCTACATCGCTATTAACCACCTTGTTTTCGCTTTGATTCTTCCCTAGCCTTGAGCTAGTTGTAAGTGATTCTAAACACTCTCTTGGTCTTGTCTAAAGTGGTTAATAAGAAGTTTAACGGTTAAAATCCAAGAACATGAGAAACAAAACTTAAAGTCTTGCTAGAAAGATGAACATGGTGGTTAAAGAGTAAATAATGGGGTAAAACTTGTTAAACTTGTTTTGTTATGATTATTTTATGTTGATGAATGCTAGTAGTGGAAAGGATCGTCATCTAACCACGCTAGATCATGTTCAAGGAACATGAACTAGCATTATGTTAAGTAGGAAAGTTACAAGATGACGAACCCTTTCATACGTAAACATGAACTTGTGTAAAAATAGTTTTTCTTGTAAAATGGAGTTCTAAACTAGTAGATCTAAAGATCTACAAGTGGTATTTTCGGAGAACCAAGTAAAATATACAAGTCTTACTTTGAAGCCGGATCTTTCATAAACTAAAGATGTTTTTGTGAACAAACAAGTGTGTAAACACTTGAGTCACAAAAGGATTTAACAAAGAAATATTTCCGTAACTTTTGACTAGAAGTTGTAAGGATTACATCTTCTTTAAAAATAAAGTTTTCAGGAAACTGATTCATTTTAAAAGATAGAAAGATCTACTAAAAATGTTGGAAGATTACTACATACTTTCACACAATTTACAAGTTCATGTGTTTGCGATTTATGTTGATTTTGACTAGTTTGACGATTGAACATTGAATATTGATGATTGGAAAATTGTTGGTTGAATTTTTAAAAGAAAATGATACGCTAGTAAGCGTGGCCACCTCTAGTTACAGAGGAAACTCTGGCGAAATTTTTCCAGAAAATAACACTTAGAATATTTTTGTGACAAGTGTTATGGATATATTTTTTACTTGTTTTTCAAACAAACTTCGCCATGATTTTTGTTATAAAATAACCTAGTATTCGGAGGTGGATTTTTGTAAACAAAACTTACTAAATATATATTTAGAATATATATTTCGTAGTAAAACACTTGTGTGATTTACGATTATTTTGTGAGCTATATATTATTTTTAGGGTAAAAATAATATAACTGGAATATATTATGAAGTTACGACCTCCAAAATAATACCAACGCCTTCACAAATAAATATTTAAGTTACACCGGTATTATTATTACCATCCGAACCTTAAAATGTATCTTACGCATTTTTCGGAAAAATACTCTTAAATGCGTATTTTGGCAAAGTATTATTTTGGAAATTGTATAAAGTAAAATATAATATTTTTGGGAAAAATATGTATATTTGTAGATAGAATATTTTAGACAAATGAATAAAAATATATTTTATTAAGTGAGACTTAATAATATATTTTTGGAATTACGAAAACGCACATGTATTAAAACCCCCATCCTTGGGAAGGAATATAACTATAAGATAATTACGAAGTGTAAATACGAAATAGTTGCCTAACTATTTCCCAAAAACTTAAACCTTAAGCCAAGGCACGGCCGTCCGTCTAATAGAAGTTAGTACGTGTAGGTCGTCACGCAGCAGGTTATTTTGGGACGGACTATTTCGAGACGCACTTCAGTGAGTTCATGTCCCCCTTTTCTCTTAACTGTTTTCAGTTTTTATACTGCGGGGGTGAAATACATGTTACGATTATTACGAACTTACTTACATGGTATGGTTAGCGTAAGGAGGGTTACTACTTAGATCATGTGAGTGGGTAGGCGGGAACTGGAGGCCATTATTCCTCATTGTAGGACCAAGGGTCTTTAGCGGTAGATCTATCTGGGTGTAGCGAGCCCAGCCCTAGGCCCAACAGTACGGACCTCGGGGTGACTTGGTACCCGATGCAAAAATCTGCTAGGTTTGAGTCTTCCTACTGCACTTCACACATATCAATGGCCTTGCAAACCATTGGTGATCTCTTTATTTCCTTATTTGCTACATACCAGGGATTTTATACTTACAAAGGTTTTACATACTCACTTTCACATGAACTCGCTCAACTTTATGTTGACTTTTCAACTTACATGTATTTCAGGGAATTAGGGATCTGGCGAAGTATGCTACGTTTTCACGCTGCGTAAGAGTTATGAGGTCATCCACGTTTAGGGATTGTGACTTTTACCTGGACGAGTCACAAGTCTTAAACGGTGTCTATTTTATGTTTATGGTTATGTCGTATGAACAATGTTTTTAGTTTAATGGGTTGTAACTCGTTGCATGTGTCAACTTTAAACAATGCTGTGGTATTTTACTTTAAAAAAAAACTTGATTCAATGGATGATCTTCATGGTTTTATTTTCATATAGCTTTGTTGTGATTAAGCTATGGTATTAAGAAGTCACACCAAATAAACCCACGCTTCCGCAAAGCCAGGGCGTGACACCCAAACCTTGATGAGATTTTGAAAACTTAGAGGGTTCAAAACCTTATAACAAATCATCGAAGAAAAGATGATTGCTTTTCAAAAATCGTTTTGGAAATTTTGTTCTTGTTTTGGTAATCACCTAAAGATAGGTGACGTGTATGTTTTAAGATCTAAACACAAGATAACTTGTGTTGGGGTCCTAGAAAAGTTATAGTCTAGGTCAAAGCATTACTAATAAACTAATTCCCTATAACCATTGGCTCTGATACCAACTCTTCTGTCACACCCCGACCGCGTAAAACAACAAACCACGGCAGAAACGTCGGGGAGTGGAGTGGCAGAATTATTGTTTCACAACCATGGTATTTAAAGTATCATTTTATTGAATTAAAAGTGGTGACATTTTCTTAAAACAAAAGAAACAAAGAGTACATAACATAATTAAACTAGTCTTGCTTCATTTTATGTCACTAAGGCCCAAGTCCGCCTAAGTGTATCTTAATCAACCCTATGCGTCAACTCCTGAAAACACATGTGAAAATAGGTACGTCAGCATAAAAATGACTGTGAGATACATAGGTTTATTGATTTAGGATTCATGACTTGTAGTTGAAGAAATATTTAACAAAAGTTAGTCATGAATCTTGTAAATGTTTTCCTTTGTAAATCATATGAAAATCGATAATTGTATAAGTTATGTTGTTTGTAAATCAATGTCTTGTGAAAATATGTCGTTTGTTGTAAAATGTAATATGTTCGTGTCGAAATGATTTAGATAACGCTACGATATGTAATATCATAAACACACTTATATATAGGAAGTACCAGCGGCGTATCCACCATGCTTTTATCATATTACACATGCCTCGTTATTTAAATCACTTACCAAATAACCACCAAAATATCTTGTTTAAACCAATGTCAAAATGTTTATGTGTAAGCAATGTTTAATGTTAAATGTAAACCACGCCTTGTAAAATCAAATGTTATGTATGATAAGTAAAAAGTAACTACTCAAACCATATGTATGATGTTTATGTGTAACCAAATGAAATGTATGGTGAATAAAAGCATTTGCTCAAACCCATAAGTAAAAATGTACAAAACAATGTATTTGATATAAATCAGAGTTCAAGTCAAAAGATATGTTTTACAAAATCCATGCTTTACTGATACAAACACTTATGTGATGATTTTAAACATATACATTCAAGCTTTGAGACTAAAGGATAAACCCTAGAACAAATCAAAGGTTTATCAAAATTGTTTTCGAATTCTGTCATTCCTTACGTCCAAACAAACCTAGGATTTCAGGAATGGGAGTTGTCAAGTCCTATGGTACCACTACATACTACCGAGCGACGTGATCAATGTAATGAACGTATTTCAGTTTCGTTATACAAACCAAATGTCATACCAAATGTAAGAATGTTATGTGAAAACAATGTCCTAAGTATGCTAAGGAACATACGTAGCAAAAATGTGATGTAAATCAATGTGTACATATGCTAAAATAAACATATGGAACAAATGTGTTTTTGAAATCAATGTGCTAGCATGTTAATTAAACATACATAGCATAAACATGGATGAAATCATGTACTATACGTGTACTACAAGAACATAGCAAGCATATGTTAGAAAAGCATGAAAAAGCACGAAAGTAACAAATAGGTACATGTGTTTCACCCCAAAATGTTTGAAAACAGTAAAAGAGGGGACTATGTACTCACTTGATAATGCTTAATAGTCTTGAGATAACAACCAAGTAATGCTAGAAGGATCACGGAATCAATCGGCACCTAATATAGGTAACTACGTTAATACATCGGACCTAAATCGGAAGATCGGATAGGATGAGGTCTCGTAAACCAAATGAGTATTGGAACTCATGTGATATGGTTTAACGAAGCCTACATTCTAAATCAGAACCTATCCTAAGTGCTTACAACCCATTACGACCCGTTTAGGTAGCTTAAGCTACTTTAACGCGTCGTTCACGTAAAACACGTTCCGACCGCCTAACTAGTCCTATGACAAGTATTATATGCCTTAATATGTCTAACAATATTGCCTAATCAGTTTAGATATCAAAATTTAGGTTACATATGCTTAAAATGAAATTATGCGTAAAAAGGGCATTTTGGTCATTTTCCTAAGGCATATAAACTACCTATCATATAACTAACTAAACAAAGTGACCATAAGATATAACCTCGGAAGGTTATTCCCTATACAACTATGGTCACAAAATGTATTTGGTCGGATCCTAATGATCGACCAAACGGATCGGGTTCCAAAGTCTAAGCGGTTGTTTAGACCCCTTATCTTACGACCCTATATAAGCACTAAACTCAAAGTGAGGAGTTAAACATGTTAAAACATGTTTAACTAAGTTAGAAAACAAGTTTGATATCAAAACAAAGTGTTTTGATACTTGAAAATAGCTTCGTTGCAAAATACGCATAAATACGTATTTTGACCGAAACTTTGACCCATCACTACACCTAATCAACATGATAATCAGTAGGTATAGTCACAAGGGACTATAACCATCGTGATTACGCTCACGTTGCAAAGTTCAAACGAACTTTGTGTTGACCAAAGGTTGGTCAAAGCAGAAAGTCAAACACTGTTTGACTTTCATGCTTAAATGCATTAAAGCATGAAAGAAGCTTACAGGAGGTCTAAGCAAGGAAGATAGAATAAGAAAACCAGAAGATTAGGTCCTTCAACCAGAAGGGATAGTCCATTATAGCAGAGAATGATAGAAAAACTGATTTGAGCAAGTGTGGAATGAATTTGGGTGGGTATCTATAGATTTCGGACAACCGTTAGGATTGTTCCTCGATTTTTGAGCTTCAATCTGAACCATCCAAGTGTTACCCACTGATTTACAATGCTATGGGTGTCCAAAACCAGCTCAATGTTTGATTAAACCATGAACAAAAACCCAGAAACCAGCTGCTGTTACAAAAAACCAGTTTCTGCCCAACTAAGGCTGCCGCATGGCGCGATCAGGAGGCCCTTTGGCCGTCGCGTAGCACGAGCAACTATCAGGACTTGGCAGAACAGGTCCCTGCAAGCATTAAACATGATCTCCGACGTGTTTAAGCCCCGTTAACCCATTTTCAAGGCTTAAAAATGAAATTAAAGTATAGGGAACTTAAAATATGCTTGGAAATATCTCGGATGTCGGTTCGTTTGGTCGTACAATTGCGTTATTCGGTTAATTACAACGAAACACGAACGGACGCGAAAAACAATCCAAATTTCACGACTAATGGAATTTTAGCATGCCAATGCCTAAAATAAAATATTTTAATGATTACAAAAATTTTTGGATGTCCGGATATGTTCAGAAAGTAAGATATGCGCGGAAATGCAAACTTATGCACTTTTGACGCTTTTAGTCCCTGATTGACCAATAAGTTTATTTTCGCATACCGAACCCCTCAAAGCCTATTTCTAAGCTATGTAAAGGATATTTAGGGTATGTTTAGCTTGTGATCAAGTTCCGGAATGTTCGTTATGTGACAACTGTGTTCTGTAATCAATGTACAATGTAAAACAATGTTAATTATCAATAAAACAATGTGCTTTGGTGTTATTATATGTGTATTTGTGTTTGATGATTTTACGATTTGATTCGAGTTCGATTTCAAGTTTTAAATCGCTTTCTAGAAGGTTATACGCAAAATGGTGCGTAAACGCAGTCAGTTTAACGCGACAAACACTCCGGAATAGTGACATAGGCTTAACATACCTTAAATAACCTTCACATAACTTAGAAATAAGTTTTGGATGGTTTGGTATGTCGAAATCATGTTTGTTCGATCGAAGGGACTATTTGTGTCAAACTTCAAAACTATACCGATTTGTATAGTAACAAACATTCTGGAACTTGATCATAAGTTAAACTTTCCCTAAATATCCTTTACATAGCTTAGAAATAGGCTTTGAGGTGTTTGGTGCGCAAAAATAAACTTTCTTGATCAATAGGGACTAAAAGCGTCAAAAAGTGCATAAGTTTGCATTTTCGCGCTTATCTTACGTTCTGAATATACCCGGACATCCAAAAAGTTATGTAATCATTAAAATATTTTATTTTAGTGATTGGCATGATAAAATTCCATTCGTCGCTTAATTTGGATCGTTTTTGCGTTCGTTACGACTTCTGTCATAATTAACCAAACAACGAAACCGTACGACCAAACGAACCGACATCCGAGATGTTTTTGAGCATATTTTAAGTTCCCTATACTTTAATTTCATTTTTGAGATTTGAAATGGGGTTAACGGGGCTTAAACATGTCAAAAATGCATCAAAAGTAATGCAGACCCCGGGTTCGAACCCGGGTCTGTATTGTAACCCTATGCTCTCTCTCCTTTGGGCGATTTTCAGTTCATCATGAATCCTAAGTTTTTCTTTGTGATCTTTTGCATAACAGTCTGTGATTAGAGGTTTGATATTTCAAAGCGCTATAACAAACTAGTTAGCATTAGGGATCGATCTAAAACTAGGATTTCTCTCTGTTTTTTTTTTCAATCGCCACTTTAGATTTAATTCTGAAACCCTGATTTATTAAACTGTCTGTTATTGATTGCGGTTAACTGAGATTAATTTAGCTAGATTGATACTCTGGTTTAATCGATTAAGGGTTGAGGTTTTAATCTAGGGTTTAAAGGATTAGGGTTTTGCTTTTCTTCTTTGTCGATTTCATCTGGTGTGGCGTTGGTATTGTGCATGGTTGTTTGCTGTTTTGGTTCAAGTGAGAGTTGACGGATTAGGAATGGATGATCGTAACAAACCTGATGACTCTGCAAAGGGTGATCGGGGTAAACCTCCTTTACCTTTTAAGGGTTTGGCTAGTCGGGTGGTGAATATTGATGGGAATCCATTGCTTCCTAGGAGAGGTGTAGTGCAATCGGAGCCTAAGAGAATTAATGTTATCGACGAATTAAACAAGATAACAGTTCCGGTTCAGTTGCCACCGGAATTCTATGGTATGGAGAATAAGTTGCCTGGAAGTGAAGGGGTTCAGGTATCTTTTGTGGATCAGGGTAGTACCTCTAAGCCGAGATCTTATGCGGAATCCGTTGTAATCAATAACCCTAAGGTAAACTTTCGTTCTTTTGCAAACTCGGATGTGCATGATGGCTGTGATGTTGTCCTCCCTAGGGAGTCGGTTCGGGTGGTTCGAGATAAACTGGCAAACACTCTATACGGGTATTTTCTGGGGGATCGGGTTGCGTTTCCAGTTGTAGATTACTATGTAAGAAACAATTGGAAGAAATATGGTTTGGAAAAGACAATGATGAATGCAAATGGCATTTTCTTTTTCAAGTTCATGGATGAAGATGGTATGTTGAATGTGGTTAAGGATGGCCCTTGGATAATAAGGTCGCAACCTTTGTTTCTTAATAGCTGGACTCCAACGACAAAATTGGAAAAGAAAGAGGTTAAGACGGTCCAAGTTTGGGTTAAAATTCATGAAGTTCCTTTAGCCGCATACACGGAAGATGGTCTTAGTTTAATTGCCACGACGATTGGGGAACCTAAGATGCTGGATTCGTTCACCACGTCTATGTGCATGGATGCATGGGGTAGAAGTAGTTATGCAAGGGCATTGATAGAAATTTCGGCTGACAAAGAGTTTCATGAGGAGATTACAATGGCAATACCAGAACCTGAGGGAGAGGGGTTCATAAAGGAAACGATGTATGTCGAGCACGAATGGAGCCCCCATAGATGTGCAACATGTTGCGTGTTTGGTCATTCTTCTGAAACTTGTCCGAAACAGCCTATGAAAACGAGGAAAATCTTTCAGGAGGATTATAACCGGAATTTTCAAAAACCAGCTAAGAAAGTCCCGACTATGGATCAATACGGTTATATAGGTGTGTATGGCAAGAAGGTAGCGAAAAGGGTTGGAGTCCCTGTGAACAAACAGAAGTCTAAGTTTGAATACTAGCCTGTGGTACCGAAACCGAAGGGTGACAATAATAGAGCTTCATCGTCTAACATGGTAAAGTCTTCTAATCCTTTTGATATTCTGAACGATGTGGATGCGGATACGGGAGAGACCAAAAAGCCGTCAGATTTGGAGGATGAGGAAAAAGACGATGATGAGGTAGAGGAAGTGTATAATGAAATGGATGAATTCATGACACGTGGGTCAAAAAATATGAACAGCAACAAAGAAGCAAGCACTCCTGATCAACAGGTTCATAATGATTAGTTTAGCGGCGTGGAATATTAGGGGGTTGAACCGCCCTCTGAAACAAAAGGAGGTTCGGCAAGTGGTCAAGGAAAACAATTTGAATTTTTGTGCTACTTTAGAGTCTCATGTTGATGTCAACAACCTGGGTAGAGTATGTAAGTCAGTTTTTCGTAACTGGGATTGGACTTCTAATGGGGGCCAGTGTAAGAAGGGTACTCGAATTATTCTTGGGTGGAACCCGGATATATTTGATGTTATGGTTTTAAATCAGACTTCTCAAGTTATGCATGTTCAAGTTTTTTTCAAGTCTGATAAGAAAATGTTCTTTTGTTCGATAGTTTACGCTGCAAATTACTATGTATCCAGAAGGGAATTGTGGCAACATCTGTCTATGCATAAGCCGATTGTTGGAAGTAAGCCTTGGGTCATAATGGGTGATTTTAACTCAGCTCTTAATCTAGAAGATCAGTCGATGGGGACTTCGTCTATCTCGGTTAGTATGCGAGAGTTTCAGGATTGTATTAATGATATTGAGGTTTTTGACATCAACCGTTCAGGATTTCACTTTACATGGAATCAAAAGCCTAAGGAAGGAATAGGTTTACTGAAGAAGATTGATAGGGTGCTGGGTAATACGGCTTTTGTGGTTGATTATCCGAGTTCGGTGGCTGTTTTTAACTCATATAGGCTTTCGGACCATTGCCCGTGCATCCTAAAGATCCCGAAAAATGGAGAGGTTAAGCGGAAATCTTTTAAATTTGAAAACTTTTTGGTGTTTAAACCAGAATTTATTAAGATTGTTCAAAAATATTGGGAGACGAACATTGATGGTGTTCATCAGTTCCGAGTTGTCAAGAGGCTTCGCTTGTTAAAGTCTCCATTACGAGCACTTTTATATCAACAAGGAAATCTCCATCGTAAGGTTATTGAGCTTCGAACTAAACTGGATTCTATTCAGCAATGTATAAATGCTGACCCGTTAAACGTGGAGCTTCGGAATGATGAGTCAAAGGCTACTAATGCTTATCAGGAAGCATGCTTGGATGAGGAACGATTTCTTAAACAAAAGTCTAAAGTGGACTGGTTGTGTTCGGGTGATATGAATACGGCATTCTTCCATTCAACGTTAAAAAACAGGAATCATAGGAGTCGGATTGATGTTATTAAAGATGCCGATGGGATTGAGAATGAGGGGGACCAGGTTCATTCGGCTCTAGTCAAGCACTATGAGAAGTTTCTGGGCGGTCAGGATGAGATGTCGCTAACTCCCACTCCCGATTTGTTTTCTGATAAATTGCAACC
The DNA here is from genome assembly GCA_030545235.1 of Helianthus tuberosus. Taxonomy (NCBI): domain Eukaryota; kingdom Viridiplantae; phylum Streptophyta; class Magnoliopsida; order Asterales; family Asteraceae; genus Helianthus; species Helianthus tuberosus. The sequence continues at coordinate 104,981,019 of CM060360.1, forward strand.
GGAAGTGGCTAGTTATATGGTTCGTCAAGTTACGGAGGATGAGGTGAAGAATGCTATGTTCTCGATTGGTATTGATAAGGCTCCGGGTCCTGATGGGTACACTTCAGCGTTTTTTAAAAATGCTTGGCCTATTATTGGGCATGATGTGTCTTTGGCTGTTATGGATTTTTTTCTCTACGGGTAGAATGCTTCGTGAGTTGAATCACACCCTCATTGTTCTTATTCCTAAAACAGCTACGCCAGCTTATGTCACAGATTATCGGCCGATTGCGTGTTGCAATGTGCTTTATAAATGCATTAGTAAGATTATTGCTGATCGAATCAAAGCGGCGTTAAATGGGATTGTGAGTGTTAATCAGTCTGCTTTTGTTCCAGGTAGGAAAATTTCTGATAACATCCTTCTTACTCAGGAATTAATGCAAAACTATCATAGAAATTCGGGCCCTCCTAGGTGTGCATTCAAAGTTGACATCCAGAAAGCGTATGATACCGTGGGCTGGAGTTTTCTTAAATCAACGTTACTTGGGTTTGGGTTCAATAGTCGGATGGTGGATTGGATTATGGTTTGTGTGGGTACTCCATCTTTCTCGGTTTGTGTTAATGGTAATGTTCATGGATACTTTAGAGGCCAACGAGGGTTAAGGCAAGGGGATCCCATTTCCCCATACCTTTTCACTCTTGTTATGGAGATTTTGAAGGCTATTCTGAAACGTGAAACTATGATTGATTCTTCGTTCAGATTTCACAACAGATGTGAGCGTCAGCAGATTATAAATCTTTGCTTTGCGGATGATCTTTTCATGTTTGCTAGAGGTGATGTGAATTCGGCTAAATGCATTATGTCTTCTCTTACCATATTCTCCAACATGTCAGGTTTAATCCCTAGTATTCCGAAGAGCACGGTTTTCTTTTGCAATGTTCCTACTAATGTTAAACAAGCTATTCTTAATATTTTACCATTTGTGGAGGGTTCGCTACCGGTTAGATACTTGGGAGTTCCATTAATTTCTTCAAGGCTTCTCTATAAGGATTATAATGTCCTTATTGAGAAATTGGATAGGCGTATTATGAGCTGGAGAAATAAGCTTCTGTCATTTGCAGGGAGGTTGCAATTAATATTGTCGGTTCTCTCATCGATGCATATATACTGGTCCTCTGTGTTTATTCTTCCGGCTCGGGTAATTCGGGACCTGGAGGCTAGAATGAGGAATTTTTTATGGTCGCAAGATGCTTCGTTTCGTAGAGGCAAGGCGAAAGTTTCATGGAAATCTGTTTGTCTTCCAAAATTTGAAGGGGGTTTGGGCATTAGGCGTATTGGTGATGTGAACAAAGCGCTTATGGAAAATCATATTTGGAGCATTATTACTAAACTTAAATCTCTTTGGGTGGACTGGGTGCATGATTACAGACTAAAGGGTAAAAGTTTTTGGGTTAGTAAGATGCCGACTAATTGTTGCTGGAGTTGGCGTAAACTTCTTCAATTGCGGCCAATTATGAGAGCCCACTTTAGTTCTCGGCTTGGGGATGGTAGAAGGACATCGGCCTGGTACGATGCTTGGTCCGATTTGGGTCCTCTGGGCAATTTTTTATCACCATGGACTATAACAAATGCAGGTTTTAGACTGGAGGATTCGGTTGCTGATATTAACATGAATGGTTCGTGGTTATGGCCGATGGCTTGGCGTGACTTATTTCCTGTGCTTATACAATTAGATCAAGTCCATGTAGTAGATAATAAAGCTGATAGTATACAATGGAAAAATGGGGATGTTGTGTCAGAAGTTTCGGCTTCAATTATTTGGAATACGGTTCGATATAGTGATTTGGAGGTGGGGTGGAGTAAGATTGTCTGGTGTACGCATTGTATTCCGAGACACGCGTTTCTCTTGTGGCTGATTATGAGGAAGAAATTATTAACTCAAGATGTTATCCTTCAATGGGATTTATCGAGAAGAAAGAATATGAATATGATGTGTTGCTTGCTATGCTATGAAAACCATGATTCTCATGAACATTTATTTTTCGAGTGTAAGTATTCAGCAAAGATTTGGAATAGTGTTCGTCAAAAAGCTAGTATGTATGATGTTGCCCCTAATTGGGAGGAGATTGTCGAATGGCTTATGGATCGTGCAAACTCAAAATCGGCATCTAACTATGTGAGCTGAATTTTGGTGGCAGCTGCGGCTTACTTTGTTTGGAAAGAACGAAATGCTAGGTTGTTCAAGAATCAAGTGAGGCCTCCAGATCAATTATGTCATATTATCATTAATATTGTTCGGTATAAGCTTATGGGTATTCGGCTGAAGCGGACTGATAATGTGCTGAAGCTGTTGCGTGAATGGGATATTCAAGATGGAGATTGCTCAGATGATGGTGGCTGATTAGTTGTTTTGTTTTCGAGTGTTTCTAGTTCTTAGACTAGTTGTTTTGTTATTCGTATGTTTTGTTTTTTGTGGTGCTACATTCATGAGGCATGTCTCATGTTTGAACTAGTGTAGATTTCTCTACACTACTTGTTTTGGTTTGGTTGTGAATATATAGAATCACCGGGGTAACCCTTTACCCAAATAAAAAATGAATCAAAAGTCAAGTTTGGAGCTTCAGGGACTAAATCTGCCAATATGTGAAAGTTGCTGGTCTGCAAAGTCTTTACGGACCGTATGTGTGACAACCCTCACTAAACCAGGTATTTGTACGACTTAATTAATATATAATTACTGCTTAATTACTGTGCTTACTTGAACTTGTGGATAAACTGCTACTTAAATACTGATACATGTACTTACTTGCATCATACTTTGCTTGCTGTCACTCCATGTTTTGCTTACAGCACCTTTGTGACAACCTTGATGCACCAAAAGCACAGTAGCACAATGAAGGGATAACCTATTAAACGTGCTGTCATAACTAGCACCAGGCAGGCACTGCCTCTAAGGCCTGTAAGAGCCTGAGATAGTTTGCTACACTAGTGGTGAGTGTAGGGATATAAGGGTTGTAGAACTGCGTCACTAGGAATGAGATTACAGTGACCGGATGTGCCTAAAACGTACTCTAGGTACAAAATTCAGCACTTTAACATAAAAATTCAGCACTTTAACATAAAAATTCAGCATTAAGCTACTTAATAAAGTGCCAAAACATGAGAAAAACACTACTAGACACTTTCCAAAGTGTCGGGAATAAATTGTGTCACTAAAAATAATAATGACACTTTAAAGCTTTGTTAAGCACTTTAACGGATTACTATCCAACCGAACAACCGGATTATACCCGGAACAAAAAATTATTGCCATATACATTGTTTATCTTTTTCTGAGACAGTTAGGGTCCCTGAATACCCTAACACCCGCTTTAACGCATAACACGCTAGTAACCGAGTTAATCCTTTAACTTAACTAATAGCTAACTAATCGTTGGAAACTAACTAAGGACCCCCCCCCCCCCCACTCAACCAAACTGTCCCCAAGAGGGACACCTCATGTCCTTCATTTGATTAATTTAATTATACTTGTCCCATATCAAGAGAGCACATGATCCATTGGTTAAATGTGTTGGAATTGTCTATTAGTAGGATCATTAAACCACCATAAGCATCCAACACTCAAACTCACAACAACACTCCTCTCTCTCCCTCTCTTTGGCTCTCGGCCGAACACACACACCCACATCCATCCATTTTTCGGTTTTGATCTTCTCATTCCAAGAGCATACAAGTGTTGAGGATCACATACAAGGAGGCTTGGTGCATTCGGAACGCGAAGGACCTCACCCTATTGCTTTTATCCACTCATTTTGCGACTAGAATCTTCCCTAGCCTCGAGCTAGTAGTAAGTTACTATAATCACACTCTTGATCTATTTTTTAAAGTGGTTAAAAAGAACTTTGTCGGTTAAAATCTATGAACATACAAGATGATATGTTAAAAGTCTACTAAAAATGCTAAAAATGATGGATAAAAGCTTGATTGTTGTGTAAATCTTGTAAGATTTGTTTTGTGTGATTATTTAGTGCCGATCTATGTTGTGGTAGCTCGGATCATCGTTTAACCCGGATTGGTCATGATCATGGATCATGACATAGAGCTTATTTGAGTATACAAAGGGTTAAATGATGAAACTCTACCACACACCAAACATGAACTTGTGTAAAATCGACTTTACTTACGAAATAGTGTTTAAAACTAGTAGCTCTACGGATCTACAAGCGGTATTTTCAAAGGACCACGTGTCAAGAGAAAACATACTTTTAAAGACGGATCTTCCATAAACAAGAATGATTTTAGCAAACACACAAGTGTGTAAATACTTGTGTAACACTAAGTTTCGACAAAGAACTAGTTTTGTCAAATTTTACAAGAAGTTGTAAAGATGGAATTTCTTTAAAAACGAGACTTTTACGAAACCGGATGGATTAATATAAAGATACACAAAAAGTAAGAAGCTTTACTACATATTTTTGGAAAAACTACAAGTTCATGTAATTCTTGCGATTTATATATATTTTGATTAGTTAATGTTGAAATGTTGTTTGATAATGTTGGGAACATTGTTGGTTTGAGTTATAAAAGAAAATGATACGCTTGAAAGCGTGGCCACCTCCAGTTACAGGGGAAACTCTGGCGAAATTTTTCCTAAAAACTTAACACTTGGGAATATTTTCACTACAAGTGTTGTAAATCTATTTTTGACTTGTTTTCAAATATGTAAAATTTCGCCACGATTTTACTTACAAAAATTTCTAAATATCGGAGGTGGGATTTTCACAAAATGAAACGTGATAAATATATGTATTTAGTATATATACTTTTCATAAGCGTCACTTGCAAAATGTTTATGATTATTTTGTGAAATATGCAAATATTATTTTTAGGGTAAAAATAATATTACCGAATGTAATGATTATATTTTGGGGTTAAAAATAAAATATATTAAGTGAGACTTAATAATATATTTCGAAGTTTACGAACGCACATGTATTAAATCCCCCATCCTTGGGAAGGAAAATAATTACCAAGTATTTACAAAAATATAAACACGAAATAGTTGTCTAACTATTTCCCAAAAACTTAAACCTTAAGCTAAGGCACGACCATCCGTCTAATAGAGTTAGTACGTGTAGGTCGTCGCACAGCTGCTTGATCAGGAGATATACTTGGTAGAGACGCACCACTGTGAGTTCATGTCCCCCTTTTCTCTTAACTGTTTTCAGTTTTCTAAACTGCGGGGGTGATATACATGTTACTATGATTACAAATATTTCTTACATGGTATGGTTAGCGTAAGGAGGGTTATTATTTAGATCATGTGAGTGGGTAGGCGGAAACTTGGGACTATTAATCCTCATAGTAGGACCGAGGGGCAGGAGCGGTAGATCTATCTTGGTGTGGCGAGCCCAGCCCCAGGCCCAAACAGTACGGACCTCGGGGTGACTTTGTACCCAACGCATAAATCTGCTAGGTTTGAGTCTTCCTACTTGCACTTCACACATATCAATGGCCTTGCAAACCATTGGTGATCTCTTTTTCCTTATTTGCTACATACCAGGATTTTTATACTTACAAAGGTTTATTTACTCACTTACACATGAACTCGCTCAACATTATTGTTGATTTTTCAACTTACATGTATTTCAGGGAATTAAAGATCTGGCGCAGTATGTTATGTTTTCCCGCTGCATATGGGTTTCGAGGTCATCCCGGTTTAGGAAATGTGACTTTTTCCTGGACGAGTCACAAATCTTAAACTGCGTTTTATTCATGTTGATGTTTATGTCTTTTAAAACAATGTTTTATGTTATGGTGTTGTAGTCCCTAAGACAATGTTATGTTACTTTGGATTTAAAACTTAAATCTATGGATGATCTTGCATGGTTTTATTATCATATAGCTTGTTATGGTTAAGCTATGGTATTAAGAAGTCACACCAAATTAACCACGCTTCTGCAAAGACAGGGTGTGACAGCTTGGTATCAGAGCCTTGATCATAGCGAACTAGGATTCCTTCTTGAGTCTAGACTATGATCACTAGGGCTCTCACGAAAACATTTTTACACTGCATACCACTTAAGTCCAGATCCAAAACGTTTTTATAAACAAATGTTGAGCACATTTTATTTATTACTATTTATAGGCTCAGTCTGGAAAGGCGGAGGCTCGGTCTGGGAGGCCGAGGCTTGGTCTAGGAGACCGAGGTAGTTGTCTAGTGGGACTAGGGAGTCAGTCTGAGAGGCTGGAAGAATGGGCTAGTGGGACTAGGAAGAGCAGTCTGAGAGGCTGGGAGAATTTGGCTAGTGGGACTAGGGAGAGCAGCCTGGGAGGCTGGGAGGCTAGTGGGACTAGGAAGAGCAGTCTGAGAGGCTGGGAGGCTAGTGGGACTAGGAGAATTATTTGATTGCTTACTTGGTGACTAATGTGTTTATCTGATTATATGATTGATTATTTGTACATATTTGTGTTTGTGTACAGACACCATGGACTCGCCCGGCACAGGTGATTCGGACACCACAGGCCCTAGACCCATAGTATCCGACGACTTAGAGTCTTCAGAGCACGAGGTCCACACATCAGATGTTACCAGCACAGACGAGGACGACTTTCAGCCCTTTGCGCTGCCCGACGCTGTCGATGAGCCCGCGGATGGCCCTTTTGCTGGGTACCTACCACTCGTAGAGATCCCTGCTCCCATACCTTTGGCCTCTTATCCTGCTTACGATATACTCCTCGACGCCGACATTGATGACGCCGTTGATCTGTTTGATGATGAGCCCCTGGAGGACGATGTTGAGGGCGAGGCCCTTCTAGCTGACGGTGGTCTTTTGTTACTCGCAGATGCTCCAGCTGAGGAGTCACCTGCACACTCACCCGCTCCAGACTCCCTCGAGTCTGTGGCCTCCGCACCGTCACACACTCGGAGCGCACAACACTATTCACACGGTTCAGGTCCTGACAGGGCATCATCTGCGTCCTCTGCTCCTAGTTTTGCTTTCGATCACGACCTCGATGAGGATTCAGACCCTGTTTTTCCCCCTGGATTTGACCCGGACCAGGAGATAGAGTTCATCCACTTGGATCAGCCTATGGTTGACCCAGTAGACCTAGTTGACCCTGCATTCGCTGATCATGCAGATTTTGATATGGAGTTCGTTGATCCCGAGCCTGCCATGGCCCTTGAGCCAGTGGCTGCTCCTGACCCAGTGTTTGAGCATGACCCTGTTCATGCTGGCATGCCCATTGATCCTGTGATTGCTGACCTACCCATTGATGATCACCCTGCTGATGCACCACTACTGGAGGGTGACCATGTTATTGCTGCTGATCATGTTGATCCCCCACCTATCGCTGATATACCCGCTGACCCTCTTGTTGCACCTCACCTTGACCCTATGCCTGTACAGTTTGATCGAGCACTTTTTGAGGCACAGATTGACCCACGAGATGAGCACGCCCAGCATGGGTGGATTCCTGCAGATGATGAGCTTCCACCTATTCCTCCTCATACCACCGATGCACTTCACGTTGATTTCACTTTTTCATTTGCACAGTACACACCTCCAGCTCGACCTGGAGAGGGTTCCTCGGCTCGTCCCTTTGGACATGTGCCGACATATATTCCAGTTATGCCACAGTCTTCATCTGCTATTCCCCCTGTACCACCATTCTTTGTGCCACCTTTTGATCCAGCCAGTGAGCCGTTTCTCTGGACGTCACCTTCTGTTATGCCACCGACCGATCCCTACCATCCTTTCCATATGGGGTATTCTATTGAGGACGTTTTGATGTCGTTTGTTGTCCAGCAGGAGGCACTCACACGGCGTATTCAGGAGCTTAAGAGAGCTCAGCCGCCGCCGTGCCAGTGTCAGGGTCAGACCCACCCTGCTTCTTCGCAGCACCCTCGACCATTGTTACCTGACTATGCTGCACGCCTTTTGGCACTTGAGCAGCAGGTTGCTTCTTGGTTGCGTACCCAGAGAGCCATGGAGGAGGACTGGCTCCATTTGCGACGTTTGTTCTACACCCATTTTCCCCCTCCTCCACCCCCATCAGTTTAGGGCATCCTTAGTACAGCATGGGTAGACGCTGGTGCGAAGACGGCGATTGTTTTGACTGCACAACATTTTTGGAGACTGCATTTTGATTCTGACTTTTGTGACATGTATATGGATGTATTGACACTGGTTTGATATTCTTTTGGACTAGGGTGATGTAGCCCTTAGTCGATGATGATGTATGACACTGTTATGTACCTGTACACTTACTATGTGGTCTCGATATATGGCAATCGCAGTATTCTCATCATATGTGATGTTTTGATTGATTATTTATGTTTTATAACATGGGATGTTGTGTGATTGATATGATTATAACATGAGATGTTATGTACTATTACTATCATAATAAAGCGTACGTATTACAACATGGGATCTATATTATGGCCTGACCGACGTGAACCCATCTTTTAGAAGATGCCGCCGAGACGTCAAACGCCGATGCCTACCAATGAGGCAGAACTCCAACAAGTCATCGCTGCTGCCATCGCGCAATACGCCACCTCGCAAGGAGGACCCAGCGGAAGCAGCTCAAACAACAATGGCAACAACAATCCACCTCATGGGTGCACCTACAAGCAGTTTTTATACTGCAAGCCTGTCAACTTTGATGGCACCGGAGGTGCTATCGCTTTTGTTCGTTGGGCCGAGAAGACTGAATATGTTCTCCGCATGAGCAAATGTGCACCAAACCAGCAAGTCACCTACATTTCTGGGCTATTTTTGGATGGAGCCCTATCTTGGTGGAATTTGCAAGTGCAGACACTTGGTGAAGCTGCTGCCTACGCACTAACATGGACCGAACTGAAGGAACTAATGCGCAAAAAGTATTGTTCTCGCGCTGAAATCCAAAGATTGGAAACTGAGTTCTGGCATTTGAAGATGGAAGGTCCGAAGATCGCGGAATATGTTCAGAGGTTTCACGACCTGTCGCATGTGGTACCCTATATGGTCACTCCAGAATTCAAGCGGATTGAACGCTTCATTTGGGGATTAGCTCCTCAAATCATAAGCATGGTAACCTCCTCCAAACCTGCAACAATTACTGAGGCAATCGATTTGAGCGTGGCTCTCACTGAGGAGGCTATCCGACTGAACAAGTTCGGTGAGATCGAGACAAAGAAGAAAGAGACTCACGTCGAGTCATCCGGAGGTAACAAAAGCAAGTTCTCGAACTTTAAACAAGGCATTAGTGGTGTTGTTAAGAAAGGAGAGCCAAACGCGCCAGCTCAGGTTACAGCTGGTAGTGGAAAGAAAGGAAAGGGATATATGGGCACCCAGCCCAAGTGCAACACCTGCCAGCGTCATCATTCTGGCCGATGTGGTTTGAATGTATGTGAAGCGTGTGGGAAACCTGGCCACATGAAGGATTCTTGTTGGGCCACTGTTGGTCAGGGAGGCCAAGGAGGATTTGGAAACAGAAACAATAACCGGGGTGGAATTGGAAATCGCCCACAAGGAAACAATGGAGGTAATGGGAATCGAGGCAACAATGCGAATCAAGCAGGCGCTGTGAATCATAACCAAAGGAATAACCAAGCTAGAAATGGAGGTGGAAACGGGCAAAGACTTGGATGCTTTAACTGCGGTGATATCGGGCACTTTAAGAGGAACTGACCAGAGTTGAACCAAGCCCGTGGAAGAGTGTTCCATATCGAGGCGAGGGAAGCGCGCCAGGACCCCAATGTCGTTACTGGTACGTTCCCTGTAAACCAACGCTATGCATCCATTTTATTTGATACTGGTGCCGACTATAGCTTCGTATCGTTAGAATTTAAGAATATGCTTGGTTTACCCGCTAGTAGGTTAGATATTCCCTACTCAATCGAATTGGCTAATGGGAAGTTAGTAGAAGCCAATGAAGTGATCAGAGGTTGTGCAATCGAGTTGGGAGAACGTGAGTTTGCTTTGGATCTACTACCAGTCCAGCTGGGGAGCTTTGACGTAGTAGTAGGAATGGATTGGTTATCAAGCAACAAGGCAGAAATTGTTTCTCACGAAAAGGTCGTTCGTATCCCGACCGGAGATGGCGAAACAATTGTGGTACATGGCGAAAAGCGTGATACGCCGTTAAGAATTATCAGCTGCCTCAAAGCGCGAAAGTGTTTGGAAAAAGGGTGTGCTGCCTTCCTGGCACACATTGTAGACAAGAAAGCTGCAGAACCGAAGATCGAAGACATCCCTGTCGTGAGGGAGTATCCGGAAGTCTTCCCGGAGGACTTGCCTGGATTGCCGCCTCAGAGGCAAGTGGAGTTTCACATCGATTTAGTCCCAGGCGCCGCGCCTGTGGCTAAGGCTCCTTATAGACTTGCCCTGTCTGAGATGCAAGAATTGTCGACACAACTTCAAGAGTTGTTAGACAAGGGATTTATCTGACCAAGCTTCTCGCCTTGGGGAGCTCCGGTCCTGTTTGTCAAAAAGAAGGACGGTAGTTTTCGTATGTGCATAGACTACCGGGAGCTGAACAAGCTGACGATCAAGAATAGGTATCCTCTACCAAGGATTGATGATCTGTTTGATCAACTACAAGGTTCAAGATTTTACTCAAAGATCGATTTGCGATCTGGATACCATCAGTTAAGGATACAAGAGGAGAGTATCCCGAAGACAGCCTTCAGGACTCGTTACGGACACTACGAGTTCCTTGTTATGCCGTTTGGGTTGACAAACGCACCTGCAGTCTTTATGGATTTGATGAATAGAGTTTGCAAGCCGTACTTGGACAAGTTCGTGATTGTGTTTATCGACGACATCTTGATTTATTCAAGGACAAAGGCTGAGCACGAACAGCATCTAAGAGCTATTTTGGAGCTGCTAAAGAAAGAACAGCTGTATGCCAAATTCTCTAAGTGTGAATTTTGGCTTCGTGAAGTCCAATTTCTTGGACACGTGGTGAATGGAGATGGAATCCATGTGGATCCAACCAAGATCGAAGCGATCAAGAATTGGGAAACGCCAAAGACGCCAACCGAGATTCGACAATTCTTGGGTTTGGCTGGCTATTATCGAAGGTTCATTGAGGATTTTTCGAAGATCGCTCAACCATTGACGCTCCTCACCCAGAAAGATAAGAAGTTTGATTGGGGAATCAAACAGGAAGAAGCGTTTCAGCTATTGAAGGATAAGCTCTGCAATGCGCCAATTCTAGCACTACCGGAAGGTACTGACGATTTCGTGGTATACTGTGACGCCTCGCGTCAAGGATTGGGTTGCGTGTTGATGCAACGCCAGAAGGTTATTGCTTACGCTTCACGTCAGTTGAAGGTACATGAGAAGAACTATACCACGCACGATTTGGAACTAGGCGCAGTGATATTTGCTTTAAAGATCTGGAGACACTACCTATATGGTACGAAATGTACAATTTTTACAGAGCATAAGAGCCTACAACACATATTCAACCAGAAGGAGTTGAATATGAGACAAAGACGATGGGTTGCGTTGTTAAATGATTACGATTGCGAGATAAAGTATCATCCAGGGAAGGCTAATGTGGTTGCCGACGCCCTAAGTCGAAAAGAGAGGATCAAGCCCATAAGGGTTAGGGCTTTAGAAATGATTATCCAAACCGATCTTTCCTTGCGTATTCGTGCCGCGCAGAAAGAAGCTCTTAATGAAAGAAATCTGGAAGAAGAATATCTCCGTGGGATGGAGAAGCTATTGGTGCCAAACGAGGAAGGAACGTTATGTTTTGAGAAAAGGATTTGGGTTCCTCTGTTTGGTGGTTTAAGGAAAGTTGTTTTTTATGAAGCTCACAAATCACGGTACTCTATCCATCCAGGAGCGGATAAGATGTACCAAGATCTCAAGGCTTACTATTGGTGGCCTAGGATGAAGGGCGATGTTGCTGTTTATGTGAGCAAGTGTCTAACGTGCGCTAAGGTGAAAGCGGAATACCAGAAGCCTTCAGGACTTCTGCAACAATCTGAGATTCCCAAGTGGAAATGGGAACAAATCTCCATGGATTTTATTACAAAGCTGCCAAGAACGCCAAGAGGTCATGACACTATTTGGGTAATAGTGGACCGATTAACGAAGTCAGCACACTTCTTACCTATCAGAGAGAAGGGTAACACCAGCAAACTGGCAGAAGTATACATGCGAGAGATCGTCGCACGTCATGGAGTGCCTCTCTCGATCATCTCTGATAGAGACGGAAGGTTTGTGTCAAGGATATGGCAATCCTTCCAAGAAGCTTTTGGCTCACAATTGAATCTGAGCACTGCGTTTCATCCGCAAACGGATGGGCAAAGCGAGCGGACTATCCAGACCTTGGAAGATATGCTGAGAGCATGTGTTATGGATTTGGGCGGTAGCTGGGATAAGCATTTGCCACTGGTTGAATTTTCATATAACAACAGCTACCACACCAGTATTGGAGCCGCGCCATTCGAAGCTCTTTACGGACGCAAGTGCCGATCACCCCTATGCTGGGCTGATGCAGGTGATAGGCAGCTTGTTGGTCCCGAAATCGTCCAAGAGACGACAGACAAGATTGCGCAGATTCGAAAACGCATCGAAGCAGCTCGCGCGAGACAGAAAGCCTATGCAGATCCAAACCAGAAGCACTTGGAATTCCAAGTTGGAGATATGGTTTTATTAAAAGTATCACCCTGGAAGGGTGTGGCACGCTTCGGAAGGCGTGGGAAGTTAAATCCGTGTTACATTGGCCCTTTCAGAATTTTGGAAAGAATAGGGCTAGTAGCATACAAGCTGGACTTACCTGCCGAGCTGAATGGAGTTCACGATACATTTCATGTATCCAACCTGAAGAAAAGTCCAACTCAAGATACCATTGCCATTCCCACCGACGAGATTCACGTTGACGACACGCTCCATTTCGTTGAAGAACCTGTGGACGTTACGGATTGGAAAGTAAACAAGACCCGCCGGAGCAGTGTCAAGCTCGTCAAGGTTCGTTGGAATGCCAGACATGGTCCTGAATACACCTGGGAGCGTGAGGACCGGATGAAAGAGAAATACCCCCACCTATTTCCTAAGAACCCTGCATCTACAAGCAGAACCTAAAATTTCGGGACGAAATTTTTCTAACGGGGGGAGAATGTGACAACCCTCACTAAACCAGGTATCCGTACGACTTAATTAATATATAATTACTGCTTAATTACTGTGCTTACTTGAACTTGTGGATAAACTGCTACTTAAATACTGATACATGTACTTACTTGCATCATACTTTGCTTGCTGTCACTCCATGTTTTGCTTACAGCACCTTTGTGACAACCTTGATGCACCAAAAGCACAGTAGCACAATGAAGGGATAACCTATTAAACGTGCTGTCATAACTAGCACCAGGCAGGCACTGCCTCTAAGGCCTGTAAGAGCCTGAGATAGTTTGCTACACTAGTGGTGAGTGTAGGGATATAAGGGTTGTAGAACTGCGTCACTAGGAATGAGATTACAGTGACCGGATGTGCCTAAAACGTACTCTAGGTACAAAATTCAGCACTTTAACATAAAAATTCAGCATTAAGCTACTTAATAAAGTGCCAAAACATGAGAAAAACATTACTAGACACTTTCCAAAGTGTCGGGAATAAATTGTGTCACTAAAAATAATAATAACGACACTTTAAAGCTTTGTTAAGCACTTTAACGGATTACTATCCAACCGAACAACCGGATTATACCCGGAACATAAAATTATTGCCATATACATTGTTTATCTTTTTCTGAGCCAGTTAGGGTCCTTGAATACCCTAACACCCGCTTTAACGCATAACACGCTAGTAACCGAGTTAATCCTTTAACTTAACTTAACTAATAGCTAACTAATCGTTGGAAACTAACTAAGGACCCCCCCCCCCCCACTCAACCAAACCGTCCCCAAGAGGGACACCTTATGTCCTTCATTTGATTAATTTAATTATACTTGTCCCATATCAAGAGAGCACATGATCCATTGGTTAAATGTGTTGGAATTGTCTATTAGTAGGATCATTAAACCACCATAAGCATCCAACACTCAAACTCACAACAACACTCCTCTCTCTCCCTCTCTTTGGCTCTCGGCCGAACACACACACCCACATCCATCCATTTTTTGGTTTTGATCTTCTCATTCCAAGAGCATACAAGTGTTGAGGATCACATACAAGGAGGCTTGGTGCATTCAGAACGCGAAGGACCTCACCCTATTGCTTTTATCCACTCATTTTGCGACTAGAATCTTCCCTAGCCTCGAGCTAGTAGTAAGTTACTATAATCACACTCTTGATCTATTTTAAAGTGGTTAAAAAGAACTTTGTCGGTTAAAATCTATGAACATACAAGATGATATGTTAAAAGTCTACTAAAAATGCTAAAAATGATGGATAAAAGCTTGATTGTTGTGTAAATCTTGTAAGATTTGTTTTGTGTGATTATTTAGTGCCGATCTATGTTGTGGTAGCTCGGATCATCGTTTAACCCGGATTGGTCATGATCATGGATCATGACATAGAGCTTATTTGAGTATACAAAGGGTTAAATGATGAAACTCTACCACACACCAAACATGAACTTGTGTAAAATCGACTTTACTTACGAAATAGTGTTTAAAACTAGTAGATCTACGGATCTAAAAGCGGTATTTTCAAAGGACCACGTGTCAAGAGAAAACATACTTTTAAAGACGGATCTTTCATAAACAAGAATGATTTTAGCAAACACACAAGTGTGTAAATACTTGTGTAACACTAAGTTTCGACAAAAAACTAGTTTTGTCAAATTTTACAAGAAGTTGTAAAGATGGAATTTCTTTAAAAACGAGACTTTTACGAAACCGGATGGATTTATATAAAGATACACAAAAAGTAAGAAGCTTTACTACATATTTTTGGAAAAACTACAAGTTCATGTAATTCTTGCGATTTATATATATTTTGACTAGTTAATGTTGAAATGTTGTTTGATAATGTTGGGAACATTGTTGGTTTGAGTTATAAAAGAAAATGATACGCTTGAAAGCGTGGCCACCTCCAGTTACAGGGGAAACTCTGGCGAAATTTTTCCTAAAAACATAACGCTTGGGAATATTTTCACTACAAGTGTTGTAAATCTATTTTTGACTTGTTTTCAAATATGTAAAATTTCGCCACGATTTTACTTACAAAAATTTCTAAATATCGGAGGTGGGATTTTCACAAAATGAAACGTGATAAATATATGTATTTAGTATATATACTTTTCATAAGCGTCACTTGCAAAATGTTTATGATTATTTTGTGAAATATACAAATATTATTTTTAGGGTAAAAATAATATTACCGAATGTAATGATTATATTTTGGGGTTAAAAATAAAATATATTAAGTGAGACTTAATAATATATTTCGAAGTTTACGAACGCACATGTATTAAATCCCCCATCCTTGGGAAGGAAAATAATTACCAAGTATTTACAAAAATATAAACACGAAATAGTTGTCTAACTATTTCCCAAAAACTTAAACCTTAAGCTAAGGCACGGCCATCCGTCTAATAGAGTTAGTACGTGTAGGTCGTCGCACAGCTGCTTGATCAGGAGATATACTTGGTAGAGACGCACCACTGTGAGTTCATGTCCCCCTTTTCTCTTAACTGTTTTCAGTTTTCTAAACTGCGGGGGTGAAATACATGTTACTATGATTACGAATATTTCTTACATGGTATGGTTAGCGTAAGGAGGGTTATTATTTAGATCATGTGAGTGGGTAGGCGGAAACTTGGGACTATTAATCCTCATAGTAGGACCGAGGGGCAGGAGCGGTAGATCTATCTGGGTGTAGCGAGCCCAGCCCCAGGCCCAAACAGTACGGACCTCGGGGTGACTTTGTACCCAACGCATAAATCTGCTAGGTTTGAGTCTTCCTACTTGCACTTCACACATATCAATGGCCTTGCAAACCATTGGTGATCTCTTTTTCCTTATTTGCTACATACCAGGATTTTTATACTTACAAAGGTTTATTTACTCACTTACACATGAACTCGCTCAACATTATTGTTGATTTTTCAACTTACATGTATTTCAGGGAATTAAAGATCTGGCGCAGTATGTTATGTTTTCCCGCTGCATATGGGTTCCGAGGTCATCCCGGTTTAGGAAATGTGACTTTTTCCTGGACGAGTCACAAATCTTAAACTGCGTTTTATTCATGTTGATGTTTATGTCTTTTAAAACAATGTTTTATGTTATGGTGTTGTAGTCCCTAAGACAATGTTATGTTACTTTGGATTTAAAACTTAAATCTATGGATGATCTTGCATGGTTTTATTATCATATAGCTTGTTATGGTTAAGCTATGGTTTTAAGAAGTCACACCAAATTAACCACGCTTCCGCAAAGCCAGGGTGTGACAGTATGGGGACTTGCTTACGGTCCCTAAGCTTTGCCCAGATCAGCAGAATTGCAGAAACATTGAATCTGGCCAATACCACCAATTCTAATGGTTTTAATCCCTGGTTTTGCACTCTATGGACTGATATTTGTGTACCCCTTGTATTTCAAAACCATGTCCCCAAGTGTAAGGTCAAGATCGAAGCACGAATTGTGAGGAACGATCCTAACGGTTGTGGGTTTCCTATATAAACCCAACTCAACCTCATTCATTTCTCACAATCTAATGCAAATGCTCTAAGTTGAGGTTGAAACACTTCATACCTGAGCAAATTGAATCTAGATTTCCTAGCTTGGACCCTTTGTAAGCATTCTTGCGTTCTTTTATGCGTTTTAAGCACGAAAGTCAAACAGCGTTTGACTTTCTGCTTTGACCAGATTATGGTCAACACAAAGTTCGTTTGAACTTTGCAATGTGAGCGTAATCACGATGGTTATAGTCCCGTGTGACTATACCTACTGATCACCACGTTGACTAGGCGTAGTGACGAGTCGTAGTTTCGGCCAAAATTCGTATTTAAGCGTATTTTGTAACCAAACTATTCTTTTTTTTTTTGGTAAAGGGTTACCCCGGTGATTCTATATATTCACAAATAAACCAAAACAAGTAGTGTAGAGAAATCTACACTAGTTCAAACATGAGACATGCCTCATGAATGTAGCACCACAAAAACAAAACATACGAAAAACAAAACAACTAGTCTAAAAACAAGTAGTTGTTCTGTTTTCGGCGCTATTAAGGTGATTCCAGATTTCGAGATTAGGGTTTTGTAGTCGTGGTTTTCTGTTTGCGAAGGTGGTGCGGCTGGTTCTTTTTTGCTTTAGGGTTTCAGCAGGTTTCTTTATCTTCGATTTTCTTTGTTTTGGCTGGTTTGTTGATCACAATCTGTCCGAATGGAGAGCCAAACTGCAGAAAACTCAAATGTGTTTGCCAAAAAAATTAAGAACATTGACGGTAAAACATTTGAGCCAAGACAAACATCAGTTTTGGCGACTAGGGTCTCTGAAATGCCGAGTAAGAAGGTATGTTTTATGATGCCGCTTAATGATACTGAACATGTTATTGGTTGTTCTGATTCTCCTAATCAGAATTATGCGAAAGTCTTTGACAAGAGAAAGGTAGCATTTGTGTTACCGGTGAATGATATTAGTCCTACTCGAGTTCAAAATCTGAATCAAGATGATAATGCTCATGTCCAATCTTATGCGGATGTGGTCCTACATGAACGAATTGAGCAGGGTGATACTAAGAGGGGTGGGGATTCAACTCAGAATCAGAATGAAGATGAAAACACTAGGAAGGCCAATGATGCGGTTGTTCAAGTTCCTAAAGTCAATTTTCGACAACTAAAATCAGATGTATCATTGGATGGAGTGGATGTAGTGCTTCCGATTGATTCGGTTCGCCAGGTTAATAACAGGTTAGCAAATACTCTTTATGGTTATTTCCTGGGGGATAGGATTGCATATCCAGTAGTTGAATATTTTGTCAGAACAAATTGGAAAAAACATGGTCTTCAGAAAACTATGATGAATTCAAATGGTTTCTTTTTCTTCAAGTTTGAAGACAGAAAGGGTATGGATACTGTTCTTGAAGGGGGACCTTGGCTGATCCGTAACAAACCTATGTTTCTCAACATTTGGTCTCCTACAAACACCCTTAAAAAAGAAGAGGTTAAAAAGGTTGCAGTTTGGGTTAAATTGCATGATGTTCCGCTAGTGGCATATTCTGATGATGGTTTAAGCATGTTGGCTTCAAAAATTGGGTCCCCTGTGCGTCTGGATTCGTATACTAGTGATGTGTGTAATGAGGCTTGGGGAAGGAGCAGCTATGCTAGGGCTCTCATTGAAATATCAGCTGATCATGAGTTGAAAGAGGCTCTAACCATGGCTATTCCTGAATTGGATGGGAACAAATATGTTAATGAGACTATTCGGGTGGAGTATGAATGGGAACCTCCGAGATGTGTCCACTGCTGTGTATTTGGGCATGATTCTGAGGAGTGTCCAAAACGCATTCGACCGACAGTGAAACCTCCTACATATAGACCGAAAGTAGATGAGGATGGTTATACGGAAGTCAAGACAAAGAAGAATGTAAAGAAAAGCGGTTTTCAAGTTAACAATCAAAAGCCCAAGTTTGAATATAGACCTGTGGATAAAAAGAAAAAGGCAGTGAGTTCTGCTTACATGAGTGCGAGGAGCACTAGTTCTTCTAAGGTTCAAACACATAATTCGTTTAGCGCACTTGGGTTTGTTGGAGGGAACGGGGATAAAGGGAGACGTGAGCCAAATGAGGAGTCTGATGATGACGAGGTAGAGGTTGTATATGATGAAACGAATGAGTTTATGACATCGGGTACACATCCTACGTCTTCCAGTACAGGGGCAAGCACCTCTCACATAAAGTTGTCTAATGGATAGGTGGCGTCTATTTCATGCTAAGGGGCTGCCAGTTGGTAGCAATTTCATTTTTGACGATGGCGGTTGACGTCTTTTGTTTGTGTTTTCGTTTGTCTACTAGTTAGTCATTATCATGATTGTAGTAGGCTAGATTAATGTGGTAACTTGGTTTGTTTGGTTTATGTTTACATATATGGGGCATGTCCTGTATATGAACTAGTGGGGAATTCATCCTCATTAGTTGTATTTATTTGGCGGTTGTCTATAATAGAATCACCGGGGTAACCCTTTACCCAAAAAAAAAAAACTAGTCTAAAAACTAGAAACACTCGAAAACAAAACAACTAATCAGCCACCATCATCTGAGCGATCACCATTTTGAATATCCCATTCACGCAACAGCTTCACCACGTTATCCGTCCGCTTCAGCCGAACACCCATAAGCTTATACCGAACAGTATTAATCATAATTTGACATAATTGATCCGGAGGCCTCACTTGATTCTTGAACAACCTAGCATTCTGTTCTTGCCAAATAAAGTAAGCCGAAGCCGCCACCAAAATTCTGCTCACATAGTTAGATGCCGATTTTGAGTTTGCACGATCCAAAAGCCATTCCACAATCTCCTCCCATTTAGGGGCAACATCATACATACCGGCTTTTTGACGAACACTATTCCAAATCTTTGCTGAATACTTACACTCGAAAAATAGATGTTCATGAGAATCATGGTTTTCATAGCATAGCAAGCAACACATCATATTCATATTCTTTCTTCTCGATAAATCCCATTGAATGATAATATCTTGAGTTAATAATTTCTTCCTCATGATCAGCCACAAGAGAAACGCGTGTCTCGAAATACAATGCGCACACCAGACAATCTTGCTCCACCCCACCTCCAAGTCACTATATCGAACCGTATTCCAAATATTTGAAGCCGAAACTTCTGACACAACATCCCCATTTTTCCATTGTATACTATCTCGTTTATTATCTACTACATGGACTTGATCTAATTGGGTAAAGGGTTACCCCGGTAATTCTATATATTCACAACCCAAACAAAACAAGTAGTGTAGATAGTCTACACTAGTTCAATCACAGGACATGCCCCATGAAAGTAAACAATTAGACAAAACAAGAAAACTACCAACAGGGAACAAAAACAACTAGACTACCCTCTAGGAAAAACAAGACAAACTACCAAAACTACTCAATCAGCCACCACCATCCTGGATCTAATTGTATAAGCACAGGAAATAAATCACGCCAAGCCATAGGCCATAACCACGAACCATTCATGTTAATATCAGCAACCGAATCCTCCAATCTAAAACCTGCATTTGTTATAGTCCTTGGAGATAAAAAATTATCCAGAGGACCCAAATCGGACCAAGAATCGTACCAGGCCGATGTCCTTCTACCATCCCCAAGCCGAGAACTAAAGTGGTCTCTCATGATCGGCCGCAATTGAAGAAGTTTACGCCAACTCCAGCAACAATTAGTCGGCATCTTACTAACCCAAAAACTTTTACCCTTTAGTCTGTAATCATGCACCCAGTCCACCCAGAGAGATTTACGGTTAGTGATAATGCTCCAAATATGATTTGCCATAAGAGCTTTGTTTACATCACCAATACGCCTAATGCCCAAACCCCCTTCAAATTTTGGAAGACAAACAGATTTCCATGAAATTTCGCCTTACCTCTACTAAACGAAGCATCTTGAGACCATAAAAAATTCCTCATTCTAGCCTCCAGGTCACGAATTACCCGAGCCGGAAGAATAAACACAGAGGACCAGTATATATGCATTGATGAAAGAACCGTTATCAAAACCGTTTGTTTTGATGCCAAAACCTGTTTTCTAACTTAACTAAACATGTTTTAACATGTTTAGCTCGTCACTTTTAGTCTTGTGCTTGTTTAGAGTCATAAGTCAAGTGGTCTAAACCACCGCTTAGACTTTCGAACTCGACCCGTTTGGTCGATCATTAGGATCCGACCAAGCATGTTTAGTGACCATAGTTGCATAGGGAATAACCTTCCTTGGTTATACCTTATGGTCACTTAGGTTTAATTAGTTGTATGATAGGTAGTTTATATGCCTTAGGTAAATGACCAAAATGCCCTTTTCGTGCATAATTGGATTTTAAGCATATGTAACATAAACTTTTGTCACTTAATTGATTATGCAACATGTTTAGGCATATAATACTTGTCATAGGACTAGTTAGACGTCTTGAACGTGCGTTTGCGCAAACGACACGTTAAAGTAGCGTAAGCTACCTTAATGAGTCGTAACGGGTCGAAAGCACTTAGGATAGGTTCCGATTTAGAATGTAGGCCTTGTTAAACCATATCGCATGAGTTCCAATACTCATTTGGTTTACGAAACCTCATTCTATCCGATCTTCCGATTTAGGTGTCAATTATTTATCTAGTGATCCGATTTCTAGGTGCTGCTTGATTTCCTTGTTTGAGCTTTGTTGAGTTCTTTTGATTGAGGATACTTTGCACTTCAAGTGAGTACATAGTTCCCCTATTTTACTGTTTTCAATTGTTTTGGGGTGATTCATATGTGTTAAATGATTTCGAGGTTTAAACGATGGTTTTCAAAAGCGATTAAAATGGTTTATATTAAACTAATAACGATTTCGATAATGTGAACGAACTTGTTAGTTGTAGTTACATCACGAATGACATTCATTAGCATTGATCAAGCCGACCAGTATTAGGTTGTGGTACCATAGGATCTGACAAATCAAGTTATCAGACTACACCCATGGTTATGTGTGGGGGTTATGTGGGTAACGACTGAATCTGTGATAGTTAACTTACCCTTTGGTGGTTTGTTAATGCGAGAAGCGAGATAGTCGAGTCACGAAGATTTGAATGTTATTAACGAGACGACCAAAAGTAGTTTTCACAATTAAAACGAGGATGATTTAAACGACTTAAACGAGTTGAATAAACGTTTGGTTTTTAGTTAGTGTTTAGATAACGGGACGGGTGTAATATGATGAAAACATGGTAGATACGCCACTGGTACTTCTTATATATAAGTGTTTTCCTCATATTACATACCGTGGCGTTATTTAGTTCACTTGGGTAAACGAGGTTAACACGATGTCACATAACAATGTTTCCGAGAAGATATAAACCATACGAGTTATTACGAGATGTTTTACAATTTGGTTTACTAAAACAAATGTTTTTGGGTTAAGAATCATGGCTACGAGGTTTTATAAATTATAACCCGTTTGTTTTGAGTTGGTTAATTATGTTGCAATATTATACACTTATCAAAACAAGGTTTTTAATAAGGTATTGCAACATGTAAATGAGCCATGAATCCGATACTCTCATAAAACCAATGTGCTCGCCAGCATGTTTTTGCTGACTTTGTTTTCACATATGTTTCAGGTATTATTGCTTGATGTTGATTGCTAGGATGCATGTGTCACATAGGATCTGGACGAGGCCTTAGTGACATAATAACAATGACAGTCGATATGTAACTTGTTTGTTTTGGTTTTAAGACAATGTAAATTACTTAATGAATCAATAAAACAAAACTCTTTTTTGTATCCGTGGTTGTGAAACAATAATTCTATTACAACACTCCCCGATGTTTCCGCCATGATTTGTTGTTTTACGTGGTCGGGGTGTGACAGAAGAGTTGGTATCAGAGCCAATGGTTATAGGGAATTAGGTTATTAGCAATGCTTTGACCTAGACTATAACTTTCTAGGACCCTAACGCAAGAAGATTTGCGTTTAGATTTTAAAACAAAACCATCACCTATCCTTAGGTGATAACTACAATGAGAACACAAATTCCGAATCCGCTTTGAAAACTAATCATCTCTTCATAGATGATTTATTACTAGTTTTCAAAATCTCGTCAAAGTTTTGGGTCCAAATAGTGTGAGCACGTGTAAACTGGAAGGGTGAATGCCTGTACCCTGAGTTTTCTATCTAAGGCTAGAGTGTTCGTACAAATCCACATAATCGGACCAGTCACTCTTACCTGGGAACTCTTGGGGTGAGTGTTCACTTATAGGCGAGCATGTCTTCGCGATACATTATTTTGACCCATTCACTTTGATTAGTCACTGCGTGTCGTTTGTTTGTTTGAGGTAACAAACGAATGATCGCATTCCTTGTGTTTTGTCGATGTTTTCAATACCTCTTTTGTTTTTCCAATTGTCGATCTCACTCGTTTCTCATGTTCCTTGTTCTTTTTAGACAATGCCTCCTCGACGTGATGCACAACCTATAACCAATGAGGAAGTCGTAGTCCTTGTCGCTCAGCAGATGGCTGCAGTGCTTCCGGGCGTAGTAACCCAGATCCATCAATTATACAACAATAATAACAATAATGCACAGTGTAATTTCAAAACCTTCAATTCTGCTAAGCCATTGAAGTTTTCTGGGTCGCAAGGAGCAACTGCGCTCCTGTAATGGTTCGAAAGTTTGGAAAGCACGTTCAGACATGTGCAATGTCCGAATGAGCATAAGGTTGAATTTGCATCAAGTGTGTTCGAGAAGCGTGCTCTTACGTGGTGGAACGGTGTGATGCGCGATAGGGGTGCCGATGTGGTTATGGCACAAACTTGGGAAGAGCTTCGAGCTCTCATGATGAGAGAGTTCTGTCCCCGTCACGAAATTCGAGCTTTGGAACGAGAGTTTAACGATCTGAAACAAGATGGGGGTGAACACCGTGCGTATACGGATCGTTATGAGGAGCTCAGTTTGTTGTGTCCTACTATGGTTACCCCGTTGGAAAAGGCGATAGAGAGGTATATCAATGGATTACCCGATTATGTGCAAGACATTGTGACTGGCAGTAATCCTACTACTGTTCGTCAAGCAATCGAGTTGTCTGCTACTCTGACCGAGTCTCAGGTCAGAAAAGGAAAATTGACCCGCAAGGGTGACAAGAAGAAGTCAGCTAACGCCACAAAAGACAAGGAAAAGGGTAAGGGTAAGAAGAAGGGAGAATCTTCTAAGAAGTCGAGGAAGCGCAAGGCTTCCCAAAATTTTGCTGTTACTACTCAGAACACACCGAGTCAACCTCCTGCTAAAAAGCAATATGCTGGTACAACGCCCCACTGTGCTCGTTGCATCGGTCATCTTGTTGCGCAACAAGTATCACACCCCGACCAACGTAAAACGAGAAACAATTGGCGGAAACGTCGGGGAGTGTTGTAACAGAATTATTGTTTCACAACCATGGCATACAAAGTTATATTTTATTTATCAACAAGAGAGTTACATTGTCTTTAAACATGAAACCAAGAGTACATAACATAATTAAACTAAGTCTATCTTCGTTTTATATCTCTAAGGCACAGGTCCGCCCTAATGTCACGATCATCATCCTAAGCGACAGGTCCTAAAATCACATGTGAAAATAGGTACGTCAGCATAAAAATGCCTGTGAGATACATAGGTTTAGTGAAAATAGGATTCATGACTTGGGTTTTAAAAGATAGGTTTAATAAAAATTAGTCATGAATCTTGTTAAGTGTTTTCTTTTATAACTCGATAAGAAATCAGACTATATAAAAGAATAGTGTATGGTTAATAAAATAACCGAGTAAAATGAGTTGGATAAAATAAGCTGTTTGTAAGACAATGTCTTGTGAAAAATAAGTTGTTTATGTAAAATGTAATATATCAAATATTGAAATGATTTAAGTAACGCTACGACATGTACTATCATACAAGCACTTATATATAGGAAGTACCAGCGGCGTATCCACCATGATTGTATCATATTACACACGCCTCGTTACTCAAATCACTTACCCAAACCAACCACCATTGTAAATTGTTCATGTATAAATCAATTGTCAAGTGTTATTGTATAAACCATATCAAAATATCTATGTCTAATGCAAATCCCTAAATGTGTATATCAATGTCGAAATGTTTATGTTTAATGTAAATCATGAATTGTGTGTCCATAAATATCATGTATGGCAAGTGAAATACATCGACTAAACCATAGGTAAACTGCACAAAAACAGGGTATTGAATTAAACATAGTTTAAATCAAAGTTATGTTTTGTGGAACAAAAGCATGCTATACTGATACAAACATCTATGCGGTAATGTTATAATGCATACATTCAAGCCTTGTGACTGTGGTTATAGACCTTTAAACAAATTAAAGGTTATTCTGTGTTATGTTTATCGAATTCGGTCATTCCTTCCATCCAAACATACCTAGGATGTTAGGAACGGGAGTTGTCAATTCCTATGGTACCACTACCTACTAACGAATGGCGTGATTAATGTTGGGTAAAAGGGTTACCCCGGTGATTCTATTAAAAACAATCCCAAATAAGTACAAGTAGTGAGAATGTGTTCCACACTAGTTCATATATAGGACATGCCCCATATATGTAAGCCAAGCAAAAATAAACAACGATACCTATGACACCACAAAACCTAGTCTACTACACATTATGGAAAAATATCTAGTAGACAAGACAAACCAAACCAAAACTAAAAATCATCCTCCATCATCAAAAATGAAATTGCCACAGACCAGCAGCCCCTTGAAACGAACCATCAACCATCTATCCATTGGAAATCTTCGTGGACGAGGTGCTTGTGTGAAAACCCGAGTTTTCAAGGTTCCTACTCGACTTAACCTAGTACTTGTTTGCTAAATGTTGTGATTATATTTATATTTGGTGTGGATTATAAGTGTGTTTGTTATATATACATGACTGTGTTAATAACATGCTTAATATCAACTAATGGGAGTAATAGCCGAAAACACCCCTTGGTGAAGACCCCTGCCCCAACGAAAACACAAGTGATGAAAACACTTAAAGTGTTTTCGTCCAGTGATTGAACATAGAATCTGTTTATTATGTGCACATGAATTCGATAACTACAAACCCTAATCACATCTCACACTCTCTCTCGCTACCCTTGGAACCCGACGGCAGTTAGTTCAGTCGAAGAATTACTCCCATTCATTCTAGTGCACCCCCCTACAATCTTGTGGTTAGTATGATATTGTTTGTTTTAGTTGTGAATTGATCGCTTTTATCTATATGTGCACCGATGTCATGTGTGTAGTGTCTTGTCTTATTATGATAGTCAACATCCCTTAGTCAGGCATGTATTATGTCTTGAAAAGGGCATTCAATCGGATAAGGATGTACCCATATTGCATGTGATTGTCAGAAGTAATGGGTTTGCTATTTAGTCAAACCTACCCAAACTATTTGGTCCAATAATCTCTTGAGGTGATTGACAAATGTCGGCCATGATGGATTATATGGATGTTGATTTTATGAATAGATCTAAGGAGTTTAGGCCACTGATCATGATTGAGGATTTCGTTATTTGAGTGTTGTATGATTATGTGTTACCGTTTTGCATATATATCGCTGATTTATTGATGATCTTGATCTCGCAATAATTCGATAATTTACATGGTTATATATCGATGGTTTGGTTTAATGATTTTTGTCGATAATTAATCATGCATTGTAAGTGATGATTAGGGTATTTGTTAACTGCTGTGATGATGATGATTTATTGTTGAGGCCGACTAAAACACTCACCCTCAACGAAAACAATATCCAACGAAAACATCTTGGGGTTTTCGGCCCAAGTGTTTTCGGCCCAAAGTTGATGTGGACTAAGTGTTATATCTGTTAAGTCAAATAACTCAGTTAAACTTGCCGACTGTGTTAAGTATGTAAAGTATATGAATCTCTTTTAAGCTTGTAACCTTATTAAGTTATTGACACTGTTAAAACATGTTAACTCTGTTAAGGAGGAAACTCTCTGTTAACTCTGTTAAGTGTATGATTGGATAGTTATATTAGAATAAACCGCAAAGGACAGTTATGTGGCACATGAACTGTATGGATGCGATTAACTGTTTGTGTTGCATGATATTAGCTACCAAGTACTATGTGACATAGAATTGCATGCGAGTCATTTCGAACAAAACTGATTGTGTATACGTACGTATTATAGGTCGTGACTGATTATTTGTGAGCGTGTATTACTTTAGCATACCGAGCAAACCGAGGTGAGTTCACACTCTTACCAAGGCATGGGATTCCCGGAGGGTAGGGAATAGGATTGAAAGAAATGAGGTTGAACAATTACTTGGACTTTCACTATTACTAGACTACCTACCATCATCCTCGGATGCGAAGGACACATACGTAAAACCTACGTATACTTGTACTTACCATTGTCCTCGGGTGGCGAAGGGCACTTACGTAAAACCTACGTAAAGTCATACATACTACTGTCTTCGGGTTAAGAAGGACACTTACGTAAAACCTACGTAAACCCCTGCGTACCACTGTCCTCGGGTTGAGAAGGGCACTTACGTAAAGCCTACGTAAACCTTGTACGTACTACTGTTCTCGGGTTAAGAAGAACACTTATGGTACAACTAGTCTAGTAAATACAAACATGGGAAGCCCCCACTAATAGTACATACAACATGGGAAGCCCCCACCAATTGAACCTACACAATGGCTTAGTTAATAACGCATAGTTATGCAACGAACTTACTTACTGTGAACTCGCTCAACTAGTTGTTGACTTTCTGTTACATGCCTTGCAGGGCCATAGGTACTCTTGGAGTTTGCACGGGAGGCGCGGTCGTTGTGGGCACGGATTGTGGATGTTTTGATGAAAACTTTATGACTCTTTGAACTAAACACTTGTGTTGGATTTTCATACTATGCTTCCGCTACCTATACTATGTTTTTGATTGAACACCAATTGTATTATGATGGGTTACATTTACTTTTACTTATTACTTATATGTTCAATATGATTGGTGGCTTGATCCTGGTCAGTCACGCCTTCAAGCGGTGATACTCCGCGTGTGGATTTTGGGGGTGTGACAGCTTGCCCCTGCTTTCGACGACACAGGAAGTGAACCCGAAGTCATAAACTCATTAGTTTCATTATAGGTTCCAATAACCTCCTCATCATTCGAGTCCTGCTGATCATGTTTAACTTCACCAGTTTTACCCACATTGTTACCCTTATCCATTAAAACATCAAATGGATTATGCGTTTTTGACACTAGATGACGGACCCGAGGAAGTAGCCCCACCTTGAGACTTGGATCCAATCGGCCAATATTCAAATTTCTGCTTCTGTTTATTAACAGGAAACCCTGATTTCCTAGCCGCTTTCTTGCGATCCACATCCATAAAACCCTCTTTGTCTACAACCGGCAGCTTCACTTGATGCCGAGTCTTGTTTCCCTCTTGCTTATTCTGAATCTTGGCGGGCCCTGCAGGGGTCCTCCTAACTTGCCTCGAGCAAGAATCATCTGAATGACCATATACTTTACAATGAGCACACCTAAGAGGACTCCATTCGTATTCCACCCTTAGTTTTTCTTTGATGAAACCTTCACCCTCCAGTTCTGGAACCGCTATAACTATCTCATCCTTAAGATCAGCCTCAGCTGAGATTTCTATAAGAGCTCGGGCATAACTGCTCCTACCCCAAGTATCCATGCACATTGACGTAGTGTACGAGTCCAAAAACTTCGGCTCACCAATAGTCGTAGCAATCATACTTAAACCATCCTCCGTATATGCAGCAATCGGAACATCATATATTTTGACCCACACTTGTAAACTCTTTACCTCCTTCTTTTCTAGTTTTGAAGTTGGAGACCAAACGTTAAGAAATATAGGCTGAGCTCGGATAATCCAAGGACCTTCTTTAAGAACATACATCATTCCAGCTTCATCAGCAAACTTAAAGAAGAAAAACCCATTAGCATTCATCATGGATTTTTGCAATCCAAACTTCTTCCAGTTATTCCTCACAAAATACTCCACCACTGAGTATGCCACTCGGTCCCCTAAGAAGTACCCATACAGAGTATTTGCTAACTTATCCTGAACTGCTCTGACAGACTCACGAGGAAGCACCACATCACAACCTTCATGCAGAACCGGACTTGCAAGAGTTCTGAAATTCACCTTGACTGACTTGGTTGCCAATACCAAATCTGCATAAGACAAAGGTTTTGAATTGTTTCCCACATCACAACGATTACCCTGAGAACCCTCACAAGCATCCAATTTTTCCGAAGCCCTAAATTCTGGCCACACCTTCTCCAAAGTAACAGGAACATTCTTCTTCAATAGTTCATCGACAATGTTAATATTCTTGGGTTCGGACTGGGATGTCTGAACTATACCCCGACGCGGTAACCAGGTATTTCCCTCAATATCAATCACACGGTTAGCGAAAGCCTCAAAGGAGTATGGTGGTTTACCGCAATCATCTTGTGGAGGAACCCTAATAGTTGGACGTTCATCCATTCTGTATACTACAACTCTCTCCAAAACACAAGTGTCAACAACCCAAGCAGCAAGAATACCAAGACAAACAATGATCACACAAAACAGAAATGAAATAAACCATAATCTAACATCAAAACAACGATCAATGTTAATGAATGTATATTGTCCCATTTGAACAAACCAAATGTCATAACAAAATGTAAGCATGTGAAAACAATGCACTAAGTATGTAATCAAATGAACATACCTAGCGTGAAATGTAATGTAAAACAATGCACTAAGTATGCACACAATGGGCATACATAGCAAAACAATGTAATGTAAATCATGTACTATAAATGTACTAATGAACATAGCAAGTATATGATGTGAAAACATGGAAAGCATGAAAGTAACAAGTAGGCACATGTGTTTCACCCCAAAACAGTTTGAAAACGGTAAAAGAGGGGTCTATGTACTCACTTGAGATTGCTTAGTAGTCCTTGAGTAACAACCAAACGATGCTAGAGATCACGGATATCAATCGGCACCTAATATAGGTAACTACATTAATACACCGGACCTAAAACGGAGGATCGGACAGAATGAGGGCTCGTAAACCAAATGAGTATGGGGACTCATGTAGTGTGGTTTAACAAAGCCCACATACTAAAATGAAACCTAACCTAAGTGCTTATGACCCATTACGACCCGTTTAGGTAGCTTATGCTACTTTAACATGTCGTTCTCGTAAAACGCGTTCGGAATGCCTAACTAGTCCTATGATAAGTAAAATATGCCTTAACATGTCTAATATTATTACCAAATCAGTTTAGATACCAAAAGTTATGTTTTTTTTTTTGACATATGCTTAAAATGAATTTTGGCGTTCCAAGGGCATTTTGGTAATTTACCTAAGGCATATATACTACCTATCATACAACTACTCAAACGATGTGACCATAAGGTATAACCTCGGAAGGTTATTCCCTATACAACTATGTTCACCTAATGTGTTTGGTCGGATCCTAATGATCGACCAAACGGGTCGGGTTCGAAAGTATAAGCGATTGTTTAGATCGCTTACCTTTACGACCCTAGACAAGCACAAAACTAAAAGCGCGAGCTAAGCATGTTAAAACATGCTTAACTAAGTTTAGAAAACAGGGTTGGTATCAAAACAAACGGTTTAAAGAGTAGTTTGGTTACAAAATACGCAAGAATGTGCATTTTGGCCGAAACTACGACTCGTCACTGAGCCTAGATAACGTGATAATCAGTAGGTATAGTCACTAGGGACTATAACCATCGTGATTACGCTCACGT
Source organism: Helianthus tuberosus (assembly GCA_030545235.1). Lineage (NCBI taxonomy): Eukaryota > Viridiplantae > Streptophyta > Magnoliopsida > Asterales > Asteraceae > Helianthus > Helianthus tuberosus. Next base: position 105,011,487 of record CM060360.1, read on the forward strand.
TATGAAGTTCAAACGAACTTCGCATTGACCATAAACTGGTCAATGTAGAAAGTCAAACAAATTTTGACTTTAACGCTAAAACGAAAGAAAAGAACGAAGGAACACTTACAAAGGGTCCCCGAAAGCTTTGATTTCCAAATATTTCTCAGGTATGAAGTGATAAAACACCCCAACTTAGAGAGAAATCAGAATTTAAGTGGGTTTTGAGTTGTGAATCAAAGGGGTATTTATAGGATTTGGACCACCGTTAGGATCGTTCCTCGAATATTGTGCTTTGATCTTGTCCCTACACTTGTTGCAACTCTAAGGTAACTTAAAATGGCCCCTCATGATCAGGAAGGGACAAGTGTGGGTGAGTTTTGAGTGGTTAACAGCTGTAAACAGCTATTAAAACAGATTATTCTGATATGGGAGGGCCTCGCGGCCCGCATAAGGAACACCAGAAGGTTACGCGGCCCGCCTGGGCTGCTCTGATCAGAAATAAGTTTGCTGATTTGACAGTTTTGGTCCCTGTTGGTGTTTAGAGCCATTTCCGACATGTTTAAGGCCCGTTAAGCCAACGTTAAGGCCCTACAATGATGCCTAAACATTGTGGACATGAAACATGCTCAAAAATATGTCGGGTGTTGGTTCGTTTGGTCGTACGATCGCGATGTTCGCTTAATTACGACGGAATGCGCATAAGCGCGAAAAACGATCCAAATTGCGCGACGAATGGATTTTTCTCATGCCAAACACTAAAATAAAATATTTTAGTTCTTAAATAAATTTTTGGATGTCCGGATGTATTCAGAACGTAAGTTATGCACGAAAGTGCAAACTTGTGCACTTTTTGACGCTTTTAGTCCTTGAATGACCCAAAAGTTTATTTTAGCACACCGAACCCCTCAAAGCCTATTTCTAAGCTATGTAAAGGATATTTATGGTGTGTTTAACTTATGGTCATGTTCCAGAATGTCTGTTCTAGTACGAATCATCATACTTTCGCAGTTTGTCAAATTTAGCCCTTGTAAGCGAATTAACTTGATTTTGCCATACCAAAGCCTTCAAAACTTATTTCTAAGTTATGTAAAGGTTATTTAAGGTATGTGAAGTATATGTTGATGTTCCGGAGTATTTGTCGTGTTAAACTGGTTATGTTTACGCACCAGTTTGCGTATAACTCTCCAGAAAGCGATGTAAAGTTTGAAATTGAACAAAAGTCAAAACATGAAAAATGTCAAACATAAACAAACAAACATTGGGATCAAATAACATTGTTTTATTGATAATTGAACTGTTCACAATGATCACAAGCATAGATGTTACAGTCTCCCCTACTTGTGGAAATTTCTTCCCGAAATTTATTTAGAGGAAACTCGTGGGAATAGATGTGGGTACTTCACCTTCATTTGATCTTCACGTTCCCAAGTAAACTCCGGTCCACGATTAGATTCCCAGCGAACTTTGACCAATGGAATGCGCTTGCGTTTGAGCCACTTGACTTCACGTTCCATGATTTCCACTGGCTTCTCAACAAATTTCAGTGTTTTATCAACACGAATTTCGTCAAGTGGTATGTGGAGGTTCTCATCAGCTAAACACTTCTTGAGATTGGACACGTGAAAGGTTGGATGAACATTTCCAAGTTCAGGAGCTAACTCAAGTCTGTAGGCTACCTTATCGATTCTTTCGACGATCTTGAATGGTCCAACGTATCTAGGTGCAAGTTTTCCTTTCTTTCCAAATCTGATCACACCTTTTCAAGGTGAGACCTTAAGTAATACTCGATCACCGACTTGAAATTCCATGGGCTTGCGTCCTTGGTCCGCGTAACTCTTTTGACGGCTTCTAGCTGTCTGAAGGTTATCACAAACTTTCTTAACCTTATCTGTTGTCTCTAAAATGAGGGCAGGTCCAGTAAGCTGAGCCTCGCCGATCTCATTCCAGCAGACTGGTGAACGACATTTTCGATCGTAGAGAGCTTCGAATGGAGCTATGTTGATGCTGGAGTGATAACTGTTGTTGTAGGAGAATTCAATCAACGGAAGATGTGAATCCGAACTATCACCAAAATCGATCACACAAGCTCTAAGCATATCCTCCAGAGTCTGGATTGTTCTTTCAGATTAACCATCCGTTTGCGGATGATAAACTGTGCTCAGATTAAGTTGGGTCCCCATAGCAGATTGCATGGTTCTCCAAAAATGAGAAGTGAAGCGAGCATCTCTGTCAGAAATGATGTTCAAAGGAACACCATGTCGAGCTACAATTTCATCCACATAAATTTTAGCAAGTTTGTCAGCAGAAAAATCCTCACGGATTGGCAAGAAATGCGCTGACTTAGTAAGACGATCAACAACTACCCAGATGGCATCATGACCTTTCTTAGTGCGCGGAAGTTTGGTAATGAGATCCATAGTAATGTTTTCCCATTTCCAAACTAGGATCTCTGGTTGCACCAATAAACCAGAAGGACGCTGATGTTCAGCCTTAACCTTAAGACAAGTAAGGCATTTTGATACATATAAGTCTTTCTTCATACCAGGCCACCATTACTGAATACGAAGATCCTTATACATCTTATCTAAGCCAGGATGAATAGAATAACGAGAGTTATGGGCTTCATCCATAAGCAAGGTGCGAAGGTTATCTTGGCTTGGGACCCACAAACGGTCCATGAAGTAATACGATCCATTGTCCTTCAGTTCCAGATTTGGTGTTATGTGATAGGGAAATTCCTTATCCATCAAACCTTGTGAAACACAAGTGTGTTGAGCCTGATAAATGCGGGCTTGGATATCGGATCGAGCTTGAATATCAGATTGAACACGAACACAATGAAGCTTAGTACGTTCCTTACGACTCAATGCATCGGCTACGACATTCGCCTTACCAGGATGGTAGCGAATTTCGCAGTCATAGTCGTTTAGAAGCTCAACCCAACGTCCTTGCCTCATGTTGAGTTCTTTCTGATTGAAGATATGCTGAAGACTTTTTTGGTCCGTGAAAACCACACATTTTGTACCATACAAATAGTGTCTCCAGATCTTAAGAGCGAAGACAACTGCACCCAACTCAAGATCATGAGTGGTGTAGTTCTTCTCATGTATCTTCAACTGCCTCGATGCATATGCTATGACTTTGTTTCATTGCATCAGAATGCAGCCAAGACCCAATTTAAATGCATCGCAATAAACGACGAAATCATCATTGCCCTTAGGCAAAGTCAGAATAGGCGTGTCGCAAAGCTTCTTGTCACACCCCGACCACGTATAACATACAAAACGTGGCGGAAAACGTCGGGGAGTGTTGTAACAGAATTAATTATTTCATAACCATGGCATACAAAGTTGTGTTTTATTTATTAAACAAGAGTGTTGCATTGTTTTAAACAGGAAACAAAGAGTTCAGAACATAATTAAACTAAGTCTATCTTCATTTTATGTCTCTAAGGCATAGGTCCGCCCTAGTGTCACGATCATCATCCTATGCAAAAGCTCCTAAAACACATGTGAAAATAGGTATGCCAGCATAAAAATTCCTGTGAGATACATAGGTTTTGTGAAAATAGGATTCATGACTTAAGTTTAAGAAAAGTTGTTGTTTAGCAAAAGTCAGTCATGAACCTTGTAAATTGATTTGTTTTGTAAATCGTTTGAAAAACAATAAGTTCAGATGATATGTATAAATAAGAGAATAATGTATGGTTAAATGTATAACCAAGTAAAATAAGTTGTATAAAGTAAATTGTTTGTAAACCAAAGTCTTGTAAGAAAATCGTGTTACTTGTGTAAAATGTATAAGTCCAAATTGAATGATTTAAATAACGCTATGATATGTAATATAATACAAACACTTATATATAGGAAGTACCAGCGGCGTATCCACCATGCTTGTATCATATTACTCACATCTCGTTACTTAAGTCACTTAAACAAACCACCAATGTAATAAGTCTATGTTTAAACCAATTGTCAAAAGTCCTTGTGTAAACCATGTCAAATGTTGAAAAGTCCAAAAGTAGTCAAGTAATGTGTAACAAATGTTATGTATTGTAAGTAAAGTATTGTCACATAATCCAAATGTAGAAATGTACAAAACAAGGTATTTTGAATATATCAAAAAGTTATGTTTTGCAAAGTAATGCATGTTACATTGATACAAACATTTATGTGGTAAGTTAACGCATACATTCAAGCCTTGAGACAGTCGGATAACCCTTTCTGTAACACCTGTGTCATTTCAACCATCAAACAAATGCCCAACCAGTGAAATATTGTATTTCATACTTGGGATTTGTAAAAATATGTGTATCATTTACACATATCAATTCTTGTTCGATTTCAAGCTCTAAATCGCTTTCTGGAAGGTTATACGCGCACTAATGCGTAAATATAACCAGTTTAATGCAACGAACACTCCGGAAAAGTGAAATAGGCTTAACATACCTTAAATAAACTTTACATAACTTAGATATAAGTTTTGGAAGGTTTGGTGTGGTGAAATCAAAGTTTAATCGCTTACAGGGACTAAAGTTGACAAACTGCGAAAGTATGCCAATTTGAACTGTAACAGACATTCCGGAACATGACCATAAGTTAAACATACCATAAATATCCTTTACATAGCTTAGAAATAGGCTTTGAGGGGTTCGGTATGCTAAAATAAACTTTTGGGTCATTCAGGGACTAAAAGTGTCAAAAAGTGCACAAGTTTGCATTTTCGCGCATAACTTACGTTCTGAATACATCTGGACATCCAAAAATTTATGTAAGCATGACTATATTATATTTTAGTGTTCGCCATAAGAAAAATCCATTCGTCGCGTCATTTGGATCGTTTTTCGCGCTTATGCGCATTCCGTCGTAATTAAGCGAACATCGCGATCGTACGACCAAACGAACCGACATCCGACATATTTTTGAGCATGTTTTGAGTTCCCTATACTTTAACTTCATTTTAGAGCCTTGAAATGAGGTTAACGGGGTTCAAACGCATCGAAAAAGGCCTTAAACACGTGCAGGGACCATTTCTGCCACTTTTGAAACATTTCTGAAACAGGGAGGTGCTAGCGTAGCGCGACTGCATAGTGCCTTTGCACTAGCGCTACGCGACTGCCTAACCTGACCAGATTAAGTGTATTTGCAATCAGATTTCAGCTGATTAACCACAACCACATGTTTGCAACTTGCTTAATCACTAAGATTAGGAGCATATGTGGCTCCATAACCTTTGTGACAAGTGTACGGCTCGGATCGTGGCACGATATTCAAGAAACGATCCTAGCGGCTCTACCTTATCTATAAATACCCACCCCCCTTTGGCTTAAAAACCCACAAATCTGATTGAAAAGACTCTAAGTTGGAACCTTCGTTTCATACCTGAGCTATTTTGATCTGGGTTAGCATTCGGGGACCCTGGGTAAGTATTCTTTCGTTCTTTTCCTTATTTTACTGCTTTTCGAGTCAGAAAGTCAAACTTTGTTTGACTTTCAGCGTTGACCAGTAATGGTCAATGCGAAGTTCGTTTGAACTTCGCAACGTGAGTGTAATCACGTTGGTCATAGTCCCTTGGGACTATGCCCACTGATTACCACGTTGTCTAGGGTCGTAGGGTAGGCGATCTGATAAATCGCCTATACCTTCGAACCCGACCCAGTTTTGGTCGATCATTAGGATCCGACCAAATACATTAAGTGACCATAGTAGGTAGGGAATAACCTTCCGAGGTTATACCCTATGGTCACATCGTTTAAGTAGTTGTATGATAGGTAGTTTATATGCCTTAGGTAAATTACCAGAATACCCTTTTCATGTATAATTGGTAATTAAGCATATGTAACCTAAACCTTTGTCACATAACTGATTATGTAACATGTTAAGGCATATATTACTTGTCATAGGACTAGTTAGGCGGTCCGAACGCGTTTCACGCGAACGACGCGTTAAAGTAGCATAAGCTACCTAAACGGGTCGTAATGGGTCGTAGACACTTAGGTTAAGTTTCATTTAGTATGTAGGCTTTGTTAAAACCAAAAGACACGAGTCTCTACACTCGTTTGGTTTACAAACCCTAATGCTACCCGATCTTCCGATTTAGGTCCGGTTTATTAATGTAGCTACCTATACTAGGTGCCGTTTGATATCCGCGATCTCTAGTATTGTTTGGTTGTTACTCAAGGACTACTGAGCAATCTCAGGTGAGTACATAGACCCCTCTTTTACTGTTTTCCAAACTGTTTTGGGGTGGAACACATGTGCCTACTTGATACTTTCATGTTTTCCTGTTTTGACATCATATACTTACTATGTTCATTAGTACATTATAGTACATGATTTCATTACATTTCATGCTATGTATGCCCATTGTGTGCGTACTTAGTACATCGTTTTTCATTGCTTTTCTGTTGCATATGCTTATCCAGTATATGAACACATTATACTACATATTGAACCGTTGTAATCATTTGACTGTGATCCGTTGATATCTGTGAACCGTTTGTATCTGTGAACCGTGTGAACCGTATTTGACATAGACATTTCGGCATAGACATTTTTAACATGATTGACATTTGATCATGCATTTCCCACAAAACATAACTTTGATTTAAACCAAGTTTTACTTCAATACTTTGTTTTTGTGTATATGGTTTAGTTGAGACATTTCACTTGCCATACATGATATTTCGACATAGACATTTGACATGGATATTTGACATAGACATTTGACATGGATAGTTGACATAGACATTTGACATGGATATTTGACATAGACATTTTGACATTGGTTTGGTTTGATTAAGTGATTAAGTAACGATGCGTGTGTAATATGATACAAGCATGGTGGATACGCCGCTGGTACTTCCTATATATAAGTGTTTGTATGGTATTACATATTGTAGCGTTATTTGAATCATTTCAGTTTGATACATATAACATTTTATACAAATAACATACTTTTCACAAGACATTGTTTTACAAACAACTTATCTTATACAAATCCATTTTTCTATGGTTATTCATTTAACCATACATTATTCATTTTTTTTATACATATCATCTGAACTCATTGTTTTTCAAATGATTTACAAAACAAAGCAAATTACAAGGTTCATGACTAAACATTTTCTCAAACATAAGTCATGGAACCTATTTTCACAAAACCTATGTATCTCACAGGCATTTTTATGCTGACGTACCTATTTTCACATGTGTTTTTCAGGAACTGTTGCATAAGATGATCAAGATACACATAGGCAGACTTGGGCTTTAGTGACAATAAAAGATGCAAGACTAGTTAATTTTGTTGTATTTCCTTGATTGATTAGACATTGTAACACTTTTAATCAATAAAACGAAACTTCAATTGCCATGGATTTGAAACAATCAATTCTGTTACAACACTCCCCGATGTTTCCGCCACGTTTCGTATGTTCTACGTGGTCGGGGTGTGACAGAAAAGATGGTATCAGAGCCAATGGTTATAGGGAATTAGGTTATTAGTAATTAGTAATGCTTTGACCTAGTCTATAACCTTCTTAGGACCCTAACGCGAGTTTACTTGCGTTTAGTCATAAAACAATACTGTCACCTACCCTTAGGCGACGACCACAACAAGAACATAAATTTCAAAACCGCTTTGAAAACTAATCATCTGTTCTAGGATGATTGATTACTAGGTTTTGAACCCTCTGTTATATGGTTTTGAACCCCTTTGAGTTTTCAAAATCTCGTCAAGGTTTTGGGTTTTAAATAATGTGAACACATGCAAACTGGAAGGGTGAATGCCTGTATTCTGGGTTTTCTGTCTAGGCAAGCACTTCGTATACATCTCATCAGACGCGAGACCAGTTGTGCTTACCTGGGAATCAGTTTAGATGTCAAAAGTTATGTTACATATGTTTAAAATGAATTTTGGCATCAAAGGGGTATTTTGGTAATTTACCTAAGGCATATAAACTACCTATCGTACAACTACTTAAACGAAGCGACCATAAGGTATAACCTCGGAAGGTTATTCCCTATATACTATGGTCACCTAGTGTGTTTGGTCGGATCCTAATGATCGACCAAATGGGTCGGGTTCGAAGGTATAAGCGATTTATTAGATCGCTTACCCTTACGACCCTAGACAACGTGGTAATCAGTAGGCATAGTCACAAGGGACTATAACCATCGTGATTACAATCACGTTGCGAAGTTCAAACGAACTTCGCATTGACCATAAACTGGTCAATGCAGAAAGTCAAACAAAGTTTGACTTTCGGACTCGAAAAACAATAAAAGAATGAAGGAACACTTACAAAGGGTCCCCGAATGCTAATCTAGATCAAAATAGCTTAGGTATGAAACAAAGGTTTCAACTTAGAGCACATTAGATCAGATTCTTGTGAGGAATGAGTGAACATAAGGTGGGTATTTATAGTTTTCGTTTCACCGTTAGGATCGTTTCTTGGAAAAGAGGGAATGATCTCACCCGTACACTTGTCGGAATGTTGTGGTAACTCATATTGCTCCACCACAAGAGTTTGACACTTGGCCTTGGCCTTTGGAGGGGTTAAAGGCTGTTAACAGCTGAGAAAAAACGTTTTGCTGCATCTGACCCCTGCTTGCGCACCGCAACACTCCCATTGTTGAGGTGTGCAAGGACCAGTTTGGCAGATTTACAGTTTTGGTCCCTGCTGTGTTATAAGGTCATTTCCGACGCGTTTAAGGCCCGTTAACCCCATTTCAAAGCTCTAAAATGAAGTTAAAGTATAGGAAACTTAAAATGTGCTCAAAAATATCTCGGATGTCGGTTCGTTTAGCCGTACGGTTGCGATGTTCGGTTAATTACGACGGAATGCGCATAAGCACGAAAAACGATCCAAATGGCGTGACAAATGGATTTTTTCTTATGCCAAACACTAAAACAAAATATTTTAGTGCTTAAATAAATTTTTGGATGTCCGGATGTATTCAGAACGTAAGTTATGCGCGAAAGTGCAAACTTGTGCACTTTTTGACGCTTTTAGTCCCTAAATGACCCAAAAGTTTATTTTTGCACACCGAACCCCTCAAAGCCTATTTCTAAGCTATGTAAAGGATATTTATGGTATGTTTAACTTATGGCCATGTTCCAGAACGTACGTTACAGTTCAAATTGGCATACTTGCGCAGTTTGTCAAGTTTAGTCCCTGTAAGCGAATTAACTTGTTTTTGCCATACCAAAGCCTTCAAAACTTATTTCTAAGTTATGTAAAGGTTATTTAAGGTATGTTAAGTATATGTTGATGTTCTGGAGTATTTGTCGCATTAAACTGATTACATTTTCGCACCAGTTTGCGTATAACTCTCCAGAAAGCGATATAGAGTTAGAAATTACATAAAAGTCAAAACATGAAAAATGTAAAACACAACCAAACAAACATTGGGATCAAATAACATAGTTTTATTGATAATAGAATTGTTCACAATGATTAAAAGCACAGATGTTACAGTCTCCCCTACTTGTGGAAATTTCGTCCCGAAATTTATTTAGAGTAAACTCATTGAAAAAGATGGGGATATTTCGCCTTCATTTGACCTTCACGTTCCCAAGTAAACTCGGGTCCACGTTTAGCTTCCCAGTGAACTTTGACCAAAGGAATGCGCTTGCGTTTGAGCCACTTGACTTCACGTTCCATGATTTCCACAGGCTTCTCAACAAATTTCAGTGTTTTGTCAACACGAATTTCGTCAAGCGGTATGTGGAGGTTCTCATCAGCTAAACACCTTTTGAGATTGGACACGTGAAAAGTTGGATGAACATTTCCAAGTTCAGGAGGTAACTCAAGTCTGTAGGCTACCTTACCGATTCTTTCGACGATCTTGAATGGTCCAACGTATCTAGGTGCAAGTTTTCCTTTCTTTCCAAATCTGATCACACCTTTCCAAGGCGAGACCTTAAGTAATACTCGATCACCGACTTGAAATTCCAAGGGTTTGCGTTTTGGGTCCGCGTAACTCTTTTGACGGCTTCTAGCTGTCTGAAGGTTATCACGAACTTTCTTAATCTTGTCAGTTGTCTCTAAATTGAGGGCAGGTCCAGTAAGTTGAGCCTCGCTGATCTCATTCCAGCAGACTGGTGAACGACATTTTCGACCATAGAGAGCCTCGAAAGGAGCCATTTTGATGCCGGTGTGATAACTGTTGTTGTAGGAGAATTCAATTAACGGAAGATGTGAATCCCAACTACCACCAAAGTCGATCACACAAGCTCTAAGCATATCCTCCAGAGTCTGGATTGTTCTTTTAGATTAACCATCCGTTTGCGGATGATAAGCCGTGCTCAGATTAAGTTGGGTCCCCATAGCAGATTGCATGGTTCTCCAAAAATGAGAAGTGAAACGGGCATCTCTGTCAGAAATGATGTTCAAAGGAACACCATGTCGAGCTACAATTTCATCCACATAGATTTTAGCAAGTTTGTCAGCAGGAAAATCCTCACGGATTGGCAAGAAATGCGCTGACTTAGTAAGACGATCAACAACTACCCAGATGGCATCATGACCTTTCTTTGTGCGCGGGAGTTTAGTAATGAGATCCATAGTAATGTTTTCCCATTTCCAAACTGGGATCTCTGGTTGCACCAATAAACCAGAAGGACGCTGATGTTCAGCCTTAACCTTAAGACAAGTAAGGCATTTTGATACATATAAGGCAATGTCTTTCTTCATACCAGGCCACCAATAGTGAATACGAAGATCCTTATACATCTTATCTGAGTCAGGATGAACAAAATAACGCGACTTATGGGTTTCATCCATAAGCAAGGTGCGAAGATTATCTTGGCTTGGAACCCACAAACGGTCCATGAAGTAATACGATCCATTGTCCTTCAGTTCCAGATCCGGTGTTATGTGATAGGGAAATTCCTTATCCATCAAACCTTGTGAAACACAAGATTGTTGAGCCTGAGAAATGCGGGCTTTAATATCAGATCGAGCTTGAATAACAGATTGAACACGAACACAATGAAGCTTAGTACGTTCCTTACGACTCAATGCATCAGCTACGACATTCGCCTTACCAGGATGGTAGCGAATTTCGCAGTCATAGTCGTTTAAAAGCTCAACCCAACGTCGTTGTCTCATGTTGAGTTCTTTCTGGTTGAAGATATGCTGAAGACTTTTGTGGTCTGTGAAAACCACACATTTTGTACCGTACAAATAGTGTCTCCAGATCTTAAGAGCGAAGACAACTGCACCCAACTCAAGATCATGAGTGGTGTAGTTCTTCTCATGTATCTTCACCTGCCTCGATGCATATGCTATGACTTTGTTCCTTTGCATCAGAACACAGCCAAGACCCAATTTAGATGCATGGCAATAAACGACGAAATCATCATTGCCCTCAGGCAAAGTCAGAACAGGCGCGTCGCAAAGCTTCTGCTTCAAGTTTTGAAAAGCTTCCTCTTGTTTGAATCCCCACTCAAAGGGCTTGTTCTTCTGAGTTAGAGCAGTTAGAGGAACTGCAATCTTTGAGAAGTTTTCTATGAAGCGGCGGTAATAACCCGCCAGACCAAGAAAAGAACGAACTTCAGTAGGAGTAGTAGGCGTATCCCAATCCTTAATCGCACTAATCTTGGAGGGATCTACATGAATGCCTTGTTCGTTGACAATATGTCCTAAAAATTGAACTTCTTTAAGCCAGAATTCACACTTGGAGAATTTGGCGAAAAGTTGCTCTTTCTTTAGGAGTTCCAAAGTAAGACGAAGATGTTGCTCGTGATTAGCTCGCGTCTTAGAATAAATCAAGATGTCGTAAATAAAAACAATGACGAACTGATCCAAATAAGGTTTGCAGACCCTATTCATTAAGTCCATGAAAACAGCAGGAGCATTAGTCAAACCGAATGGCATGACTGTGAACTCATAGTGCCCATAACGAGTGCGGAACACTGTCTTGGGAATGTCTTCCTCATGCACCCGAAGTTGATGATATCCCGATCGCAGATCAATCTTTGAAAAATAAGAAGCGCCCTGTAACTGATCAAAGAGATCGTCTATGCGCGGTAGGGGATAACGATTCTTGATGGTAAGCTTGTTAAGCTCACGATAATCGATACACATCCTAAAAGATCCATCCTTCTTCTTGACAAAAAGAACGGGAGCACCCCAAGGTGAAAAGCTAGGACGGATAAAACCTTTCTCAGAGAGCTCCTGAAGCTGCTTAGATAACTCTTGCATCTCAGACGGTGCAAGACGATATGGAGCTCTAGCAATGGGATTTGCACCATGTACGAGATCAATACGGAACTCGACTTGGCGTGCTGGAGGTAGACCAGGTAAATCTTCAGGGAATACTTCAGAATAATCCCGAACAACGGGAATATCTTGAATAGACTTACCCTTGCCTTTATCTGCTGTAACATGTGCCAAGAAGGCCACATAGTTCTTTCGCAGATACTTCCGAGCTTTAAAACAGGACATGAGCTTGAGACCACCAGACGGTTTCTCACCTTGAACCTGTAGGATCTCGCCTGTCGAAAGCGGCACACGAACAATCTTCTCAAAACAAACTACCTCTGCACGATGCTTGGATAACCAATCCATACCCACAATAACGTCGAAGCTTCCAAGTTGCATAGGCGTGAGGTCAATAGGGAAAAGATGGGTGTTAAGGTTCAACTGGCAGTTGCGAAGAACAGAATCAAGAACAGTGGGTTCACCACTAGCAACTTCTACTGTCAAAGGTTTTCCTAGTTTCGTTCTAGACACGCAAAGCATTGGCTCAAAAGACAATGACACAAAACTCTTATCGGCACCTGAATCAAAGAGAACAGATGCAGGCTGATTATTAATAAAGAACGTACCGTTCACCACATCATTGTCTGCTTGTGCCTCTTGTGCATTCATATTGAAGACTCGACCTCGAGCCGGAGCCTGATTCTGATTTGGATTCTGGTTCTGGTTGGCTAGCCTTGGGCACCGGTTCCTGTAGTGGGTCAGATCCCCACAATTGTAGCACGAACCCGGAGGAAAATGAGGTCGTGCAGCTTGACCTTGTTGCTGAGCAAGAGGCTGAGCAACTTGTTGGGCTTGGTTCTGAACTGCCTGGTTCTGGTTAACAGGAATGCGACAAGTAGCGACAAGATGACCAGATCTTCCGCAGTTGGTGCACTGACGACACTGGAGGTGTGGTGGATGATGGCCGTTACACCTGTTGCACAAAGGTGCATTGCCAAGATAAGGCTTCTTGGCTAGTGGCTGCGCAGGCTGATTTGGTGCAGCTTGGGCCTGTGCAGTAACGGCATAGTTTTGGGAAGCCTTCCGCTTCCTAGACCCTCCAGAATTCTTTCCCTTCTTGTTTTGACCTTTCTTGCTATCTTCCTTATCAGACGCCTGCTTCATACCCTTGTCACCCTTTTTGTACAGCTTCCCCTTTCAAACCTGCGACTCAGTCAATGTCGCTGCTAACTCGATCGCCTGACGGAGTGTGGCAGGGTTACTACCAGTAATGATGTCTTGCACTGAGTCAGGTAGGCCGTCGATGTATCTTTCGATAGCCTTGTCGAGTGGGGTAACCATAGTTGGGCAAAGCAGACTCAACTCCTCAAACCTATCAGTATAAGTCCTGTGCTCGCCACTGTCTTGTTTCAAGTCCTCAAACTCTTTCTCCAACGCTCGCTGTTCATGACGAGGACAGAATTCCCTCATCATAAGGACCTTAAGTTCAGCCCAAGTTTGTGCTAGAGCAACTTCTGCACCACGGTCTCTCATAACCCCATTCCACCATGTGAGAGCCCTCTTCTGAAACACACTCGAAGAAAACTCGACCTTGCGATTGTCAGGACACTGCACATGGCGAAAAGTATTCTCAATGCTCTCGAACCATTGAAGAAGCCCAGTCGCTCCTTCAGAACCACTAAACTTGAGTGGTTTAGCCGAGTTAAAATCCTTGTATTTGCATGGAGCATTGTTATTGTTGTTGGCTTGGTGCCATTGAGCAAAGAGATTTGGGAATTGAGCAGCCATCTGCTGCGCAATGATTTCTGCCAGTTCGGCAGTCGCTATCTGGTTTTCGCATCGAGGAGGCATTCTAAAAGAGGAAAACATGAAAGGAAACAAGTGAGATGATTGGATGAAAAGAATGAGATGAAACAAAATTAACAAAAGAAAGATGGTGGTCATTTGTCCGCATTACCAAGCAAACAAACGACACACAGTGACTAATCAAAGTAAGTGGATCAAAAATAATGTATCGCGAAGACATGCTCGCCTATAAGTGAACACTCATCCCAAGAATTCCCAGGTAAGCACAACTGGTCTCGCGTCTGATGAGATATATACGAAGTGCTTGCCTAGACAGAAAACCCAGAATACAGGCATTCACTCTTCCAGTTTGCACGTGTTCACACTATTTAAAACCCAAAACTTTGACGAGATTTTGAAAATTTGAAGGCACAAGGCCAAAAACCAAACTGGAAGGGTTCAAAACCTTACAATAGAGGGTTCAAAACCTTGTAATAAATTATTTAAAGACAGAAGATTGTTTTTCAAAAATCGTTTCGGAAAATTTGGTTTTTGTTTTGATAATCACCTAAGGATAGGTGATGTGCATGTTTTAAGATCTAAACACAAGATAACTTGTGTTAGGGTCCTAGAAAGGTTATAGTCTAGGTCAAAGCATTACTAATAACCTAATTCCCTATAACCATTGTCTCTGATACCAACTCTTCTGTCACACCCTGACCACGTATAACATACAAATCGTGGTGGAAAACGTCGGGGAGTGTTGTAATAGAATTAATTGTTTCATAACCATGGCATACAAAGTTGTATTTTATTTATTAAACAAGAGTGTTGCATTGTTTTAACCAGGAAACAAAGAGTTCAGAACATAATTAAACTAAGTCTATCTTCATTTTATGTCTCTAAGGCACAGGTCCGCCCTAGTGTCACGATCATCATCCTACGCAAAAGCTCCTGAAAACACATGTGAAAATAGGTACGTCAGCATAAAAATGCCTGTGAGATACATAGGTTTTGTGAAAATAGGATTCATGACTTAAGTTTAAGAAAAGTTGTTGTTTTGCAAAAGTCAGTCATGAACCTTGTAAATTGATTTGTTTTGTAAATCGTTTGAAAAACAATAAGTTCAGATGATATGTATAAATAAGAGAATAATGTATGGTTAAATGTATAACCAAGTAAAATGAGTTGTATAAAGTAAATTGTTTGTAAACCAAAGTCTTGTAAGAAAATCGTGTTACTTGTGTAAAATGTATAAGTCCAAATTGAATGATTTAAATAACGCTATGATATGTAATATAATACAAACACTTATATATAGGAAGTACCAGCGGCGTATCCACCATGCTTGTATCATATTACTCACATCTCGTTACTTAAGTCAAACAAACCACCAATGTAATAAGTCTATGTTTAAACCAGTTGTCAAAAGTCCTTGTGTAAACCATGTCAAATGTTGAAAAGTCCAAAAGTAGTCAAGTAATGTGTAACAAATGTTATGTATTGTAAGTAAAGTATTGTCACATAATCCAAATGTAGAAATGTACAAAACAAGGTATTTTGAATATGTCAAAAAGTTATGTTTTGCAAAGTAATGCATGTTACATTGATACAAACATTTATGTGGTAAGTTAACGCATACATACAAGCCTTGAGACAGTCGGATAACCCTTTCAGTCAAGGTTATCAAAAGAAATGTTTTCGGATTCAGTCATTCCTTACATCCAAACAAACCCGAGATGTCAGGAATGGGATTTGTCAAGTCCTATGGTACCAGTACTTACTACCGAGCGGCGTAGCTAATGTTAATGAACGTATATAAGTCTCGTTTGTGCAAACCAAATGTTATAGCAGTTGTATACATGTCATATGAAAACAATGTACTAAGTATGCTAAGTTAACATTCAAAGCAGAAAAGTCATGTAAATCAATGTGCTAGCATGCTATCAGTCAACATACATAGCAGAAATGTAAAGTAAAGCAATGTACCAAGTATGCACACAATGGGCATATATAGCATGAAATGTAATGTAAAATGATGTACTAAGTAGGCACACAATGGGCGTACATAGCATGAAATGTAATGAAATCATGTACTATAATGTACTAACAAACATAGCAGGTATATGATGTGAAAACAGGAAAGCATGAAAGTAACAAGTAGGCACATGTGTTTCACCCCAAAACAGTTTGGAAAACAGTAAAAGAGGGGTCTATGTACTCACTTGAGATTGCTCAGAAGTCCTAAGATAACCACCAAGCAATGCTAGAGATCACGGAATCAAACGGCACCTAATATAGGTAACTATGTTAATAAACCGGACCTAAATCGGAAGATTTAGATAGAATGAGGGTTCGTAAACCAAACGAGTATGGAGACTCGTGTCATATGGTTTAACAAAGCCTACATACTAAATGAAACCTAGCCTAAGTGCTTACGACCCATTACGACCCGTTTAGGAAGCTTATGCTACTTTAACGCGTCGTTCGCGTAAAACGCGTTTGGACCGCCTAACTAGTCCTATGACAAGTAACATATGCCTTAACATGTCTAATATTGTTGTCAAATCAGTTTAGATGTCAAAAGTTATGTTACATATGTTTAAAATGAATTTTGGCATCAAAGGGGTATTTTGGTAATTTACCTAAGGCATATAAACTACCTATCGTACAACTACTTAAACGAAGCGACCATAAGGTATAACCTCGGAAGGTTATTCCCTATATACTATGGTCACCTAGTGTGTTTGGTCGGATCCTAATGATCGACCAAATGGGTCGGGTTCGAAGGTATAAGCGATTTATTAGATCGCTTACCCTTACGACCCTAGACAACGTGGTAATCAGTAGGCATAGTCACAAGGGACTATAACCATCGTGATTACAATCACGTTGCGAAGTTCAAACGAACTTCGCATTGACCATAAACTGGTCAATGCAGAAAGTCAAACAAACGGACTCGAAAAACAATAAAAGAACGAAGGAACACTTACAAAGGGTCCCCGAAGGCTAATCTAGATAAAAATAGCTCAGGTATGAAACAAAGGTTTCAACTTAGAGCACATTAGATCAGATTCTTGTGAGGAATGAGTGAACATAAGGTGGGTATTTATAGTTTTCAGTTCACCATTAGGATCGTTTTTTGGAAAAGAGGGAATGATCTCACCCGTACACTTGTCGGAATGTTGTGGTAACTCATATTGCTCCACCACAAGAGTTTGACACTTGGCCTTGGCCTTTGGAGGGATTAAAGGCTGTTAACAGCTGAGAAAAAACGTTTTGCTGCATCTGACCCCTGCTTGCGCACCGCAACACTCCCATTGTTGAGGTGCGCAAGGACCAGTTTGGCAGATTTACAGTTTTGGTCCCTGCTGTGTTATAAGGTCATTTCCGACGCGTTTAAGGCCCGTTAACCCCATTTCAAAGCTCTAAAATGAAGTTAAAGTATAGGGAACTTAAAATGTGCTCAAAAATATCTCGGATGTCAGTTCGTTTAGCCGTACGGTTGCGATGTTCGGTTAATTACGACGGAATGCGCATAAGCGTGAAAAACGATCCAAATGGCGTGACGAATGGATTTTTTCTTATGCCAAACACTAAAACAAAATATTTTAGTGCTTACATAAATTTTTGGATGTCCGGATGTATTCAGAACGTAAGTTATGCGCGAAAGTGCAAACTTGTGCACTTTTTGACGCTTTTAGTCCCTGAATGACCCAAAAGTTTATTTTTGCACACCGAACCCCTCAAAGCCTATTTCTAAGATATGTAAAGGATATTTATGGTATGTTTAACTTATGGCCATGTTCCGGAACGTACGTTACAGTTCAAATTGGCATACTTTCACAGTTTGTCAAGTTTAGTCCCTGTAAACGAATTAACTTGTTTTTGCCATACCAAAGCCTTCAAAACTTATTTCTAAGTTATGTAAAGGTTATTTAAGGTATGTTAAGTATATGTTGATGTTCCGGAGTATTTGTCGCATTAAACTAATTACGTTTTCGCACCAGTTTGCGTATAACTCTCCAGAAAGCGATATCGAGTTTGAAATTACATAAAAGTCAAAACATGAAAAAATGTAAAACACAACCAAACAAACATTGGGATCAAATAACATAGTTTTATTGATAATAAAACTGTTCACAATGATTACAAGCACAGATGTTACACTTCTGCTTCAAGTTTTGAAAAGCTTCCTCTTGTTTGAATCCCCAATCAAAGGGCTTGTTCTTCTGAGTTAGAGCAGTTAGAGGAACTGCAATCTTTGAGAAGTTTTCAATGAAGCGGCGATAATAACCCGCAAGTCCTAGAAAAGAACGAACTTTAGTAGGAGTAGTAGGCGTATCCCAATCCTTAATCGCACTGATCTTGGAGGGATCTACATGAATACCTTGTTCGTTGACAATATGCCCCAAAAATTGAACTTCCTTGAGCCAAAACTCGCACTTGGAGAATTTGGAGAAAAGTTGCTATTTCTTTAGGAGTTCCAAAGTAAGACGAAGATGTTGCTCATGATCAGCTCGCGTCTTAGAATAAATCAAGATGTCATCAATAAAAACAATGACGAACTGATCCAAATAAGGCTTGCAGACCCTATTCATTAAGTCCATGAAAACAGCAGGAGCATTAGTCAACCCGAATGGCATGACTGTGAACTCATAATGCCCATAACGAGTGCGGAACGCTGTCTTGGGAATATCTTCTTCATGCACACGAAGTTGATGATATCCAGATCGCAGATCAATCTTTGAAAAATAAGAAGCGCCCTGCAACTGATCAAAGAGATCATCAATGCGAGGTAGGGGATATCGATTCTTGATGGTAAGCTTGTTAAGCTCACGATAATCGATACACATCCTAAAAGATCCATCCTTCTTCTTGACAAAAAGAACGGGAGCACCCCAAGGTGAAAAGATAGGACGGATAAAACCTTTGTCAGAGAGCTCCTGAAGCTGCTTAGACAACTCTTGCATCTCAGACGGTGCAAGACGATATGGAGATTTGGCAATGCGATTTGCACCAGGTACGAGATCAATACGGAACTCGACTTGGCGTGCTGGGGGCAAACCAGGTAACTCTTCAGGAAATACTTCAGGATAATCCCGAACAACAGGGATATCTTGAATAGACTTACCTTTGCCCTTATCTGCTACAACATGTGCCAAAAAGGCCTCATAGTTCTTTCGCAGATACTTTTGAGCTTTAAAACAAGACATGAGTTTGAGACCACCGACAGGTTATGCACCTGTAAGATCTCGGCTGTCGAAAGCGGCACACGAACAATCTTCTCAAAACAAACTACCTCTGCGCGATGCTTGGCTAACCAATCCATACCCACAATAGCGTCGAAGCTTCCAAGTTGCATAGGCGTGAGGTCAATAGGAAAAAGATGGTCGTTAAGGTTCAACTGGCAGTTGCGAAGAACAGAATCAAGAACAATGGGTTCACCACTAGCAACTTCTACTGTCAAAGGCTTACCTAGTTTCGTTCTAGACACGCGAAGCAAAGGCTCAAAAGATAATGACACAAAACTCTTATCGGCACCCGAATAAAAAAGAACAGATGTAGGCTGATTATTAATAAAGAACGTACCGTTCACCACTTCATTGTCTGCTTGTGCCTCTTGTGCATTCATGTTGAAGACTTACCCTCGAGCCTGAGCCTGATTTTGATTTGGATTAGCATTCGCCAATCTTGGACACTGATTACGGTAGTGGGTCAGATCCCCACAGTTGTAACAAGAACCTGGCGGGTAGTGTGGTCGTGCAGCTTGACCTTATTGCTGAGCAGGAGGCTGAGCAACTCGTTGAGCCGGGTTCTGAGCTGCCTGATTCTGAGCAAAACGACAAACATCAGCAAGATGACCTGACTTCCCATAGTTGGTACAGAAACGACACGGAAGTTGCGGCTGATGGTGACTGTTGCATCTATTGCACAAAGGTGCATTCCCTGCATAACGCTTCTTCACTGGAGGCTGTACGGGTTGGTTGGGAGCTGCCTGGTTAACTTGGGCAGTGACCACAAAATTTTGGGAAGCCTTATGCTTCCTTGACCCTTTCGAAGAACCAGATTCCTTACCCTTCTTGTTCTTACCCTTCTTCTCATCCTCTTTGCCGGACGCCTGCTTCTTACCTTTGTCACCCTTTTTATGCAGCTTTCCCTTTCGAACCTACGACTCAGTCAATGTCGCTGCTAACTCGATCGCCTGACGGAGTGTGGTAGGGTTACTACCAGTAATGATGTCTTGTACTGAGTCAGGTAGACCATCGATGTACCTTTCGATAGCCTTGTCGAGTGGGGTGACCATTGTTGGGCAAAGCAGACTCAACTCCTCATACCTATCAGTATATGCCCTGTGCTCGCCACTGTCTTGTTTCAAGTTATCAAACTCTCTCTCCAAAGCTCGTTGTTCATGACGAGGACAGAACTCCCTCATCATAAGGGCCCTAAGTTCGGCCCAAGTTTGTGCTAGAGCAACTTCTGCACCCCGGTCTCT
The DNA here is from genome assembly GCA_030545235.1 of Helianthus tuberosus. Lineage (NCBI taxonomy): Eukaryota > Viridiplantae > Streptophyta > Magnoliopsida > Asterales > Asteraceae > Helianthus > Helianthus tuberosus. Next base: position 105,031,958 of record CM060360.1, read on the forward strand.
CATAACCCCGTTCCACAACGTAAGAGCCCTCTTCTGAAAGACACTCGAAGAAAACTCGACCTTGCGATTATCAGGACACTGAACATGACGGAAAGTGTTCTAAATGCTCTCGAACCATTGAAGAAGCCCACTTGCTCCCTCAGAACCACTAAACTTGAGCGGTTTAGCCGAGTTAAAATTCTTGAAATTACAAGGAGCATTGTGGTTGTTGTTGGCTTGGTTCCATTGAGCAATAAGGTTTAGGAACGCAGCAGCCATTTGTTGCGCAATGATTTCTGCCAGCTCGGCATTTGCTATCTGATTCTCGCGTCGAGGAGGCATTCTAAAAGAGGAAAAACATGAAAGGAAACGAGTGAGATGATTGGGTGAAAAGAATGAGATGATACAAAAATTGACAAAAGCAAAGATGGTGGTCATCCGTCCGCATCACAAAGCAAACAAACGACACACAGTGACTAATCAAAGTAAATGGGTCAAAAATAATGTATGGTGTTCACACTATTCAGGACCCAAAACTTTGACGAGATTTTGAAAATTCAAAGGGATTCAAAACCATATAACAGAGGGTTCAAAACCTAGTAATCAATCATCCAAGAACAGATGATTAATTTTCAAAGCGGATTCGGAATCGATGTTCTCGTTGTGGTTATCACCTAAGGATAGGTGAAATGCATGTTTTAAAATCTAAACACAAGACAACTTGTGTTGGGGTCCTAGAAAGGTTATAGTCTAGGTCAAAGCTTTACTAATAACCTAATTCCCTATAACCATTGGCTCTGATACCAACTCTTCTGTCACACCCCGACCAACGTAAAACGAGAAACACGTGGCGGAAACGTCGGGGAGTGTTGTAACAGAATTATTGTTTCACAACCATGGCATACAAAGTTATATTTTATTTATCAACAAGAGAGTTACATTGTCTTTAAACATGAAACCAAGAGTACATAACGTAATTAAACTAAGTCTATCTTCATTTTATGTCTCTAAGGCACAGGTCCACCCTAATGTCACGATCATCATCCTAAGCGACAACTCCTGAAATCACATGTGAAAATAGGTACGTCGGCATAAAAATGCCTGTGAGATTCATAGGTTTAGTGAAAATAGGATTCATGACTTGGGTTTTAAAAGATAGGTTTAATAAAATTTAGTCATGAATCTTGTTAAGTGTTTTCTTTTATAACTCGTATGAAAACTCGATAAGAAATCAGACTATATAAAAGAATAGTGTATGGTTAATAAAATAACCGAGTAAAATGAGTTGGATAAAATAAGCTGTTTGTAAGACAATGTCTTGTGAAAAATAAGTTGTTTATGTAAAATGTAATATATCAAATATTGAAATGATTTAAGTAACGCTACGACATGTAATATCATACAAGCACTTATATATAGGAAGTACCAGCGGCGTATCCACCATGATTGTATCATATTACACACGCCTCGTTACTCAAATCACTTACCCAAACCAACCACCATTGTAAATTGTTCATGTATAAATCAATTGTCAAGTGTTATTGTATAAACCATATCAAAATATCTATGTCTAATGTAAATCCCTAAATGTGTATATCAATGTCGAAATGTTTATGTTTAATGTAAATCATGAATTGTGTGTCCATAAATATCATGTATGGCAAGTGAAATACATCGACTAAACCATAGGTAAAATGCACAAAAACAGGGTATTGAATTAAACATAGTTTAAATCAAAGTTATGTTTTGTGGAACAAAAGCATGCTATACTGATACAAACATCTATGCGGTAATGTTATAATGCATACATTCAAGCCTTGTGACTGTGGTGATAGACCTTTAAACAAATTAAAGGTTATTCTGTGTTATGTTTATCGAATTCGGTCATTCCTTCCATCCAAACATACCTAGGATGTTAGGAACGGGAGTTGTCAATTCCTATGGTACCACTACCTACTAACGAATGGCGTGATCAATGTTAATGAATGTATATTGTCCCATTTGAACAAACCAAATGTCATAACAAAATGTAAGCATGTGAAAACAATGCACTAAGTATGTAATCAAATGAACATACCTAGCGTGAAATGTAATGTAAAACAATGCACTAAGTATGCACACAATGGACATACATAGCAAAACAATGTAATGTAAATCATGTACTATAAATGTACTAATGAACATAGCAAGTATATGATGTGAAAACATGGAAAGCATGAAAGTAACAAGTAGGCACATGTGTTTCACCCCAAAACAGTTTGAAAACGGTAAAAGAGGGGTCTATGTACTCACTTGAGATTGCTTAGTAGTCCTTGAGTAACAACCAAACGATGCTAGAGATCACGGATATCAATCGGCACCTAATATAGGTAACTACATTAATACACCGGACCTAAAACGGAGGATCGGACAGAATGAGGGCTCGTAAACCAAATGAGTATGGGGACTCATGTAGTGTGGTTTAACAAAGCCCACATACTAAAATGAAACCTAACCTAAGTGCTTACGACCCATTACGACCCGTTTAGGTAGCTTATGCTACTTTAACGTGTTGTTCGCGTAAAACGCGTTCGGAATGCCTAACTAGTCCTATGATAAGTAAAATATGCCTTAACATGTCTAATATTATTACCAAATCAGTTTAGATACCAAAAGTTATGTTACATATGCTTAAAATGAATTTTGGCATTCCAAGGGCATTTTGGTAATTTACCTAAGGCATATATACTACCTATCATACAACTACTCAAACGATGTGACAATAAGGAACCTCGGAAGGTTATTCCCTATATAACTATGGTCACCTAATGTGTTTGGTCGGATCCTAATGATCGACCAAACGGGTCGGGTTCGAAAGTATAAGCGATTGTTTAGATCGCTTACCTTTACGACCCTAGACAAGCACAAAACTAAAAGTGACGAGCTAAGCATGTTAAAACATGCTTACCTAAGTTTAGAAAACAGGCTTGGTATCAAAACAAACGGTTTTGATACCTAAGAGTAGTTTGGTTACAAAATACGCAAGAATGCGCATTTTGGCCGAAACTACGACTCGTCACTGAGCCTAGATAACGTGGTAATCAGTAGGTATAGTCACTAGGGACTATAACCATCGTGATTACGCTCACGTTATGAAGTTCAAACGAACTTCGCATTGACCATAAACTGGTCAATGTAGAAAGTCAAACAAAGTTTGACTTTAACGCTAAAACGAAAGAAAAGAACGAAGGAACACTTACAAAGGGTCCCCGAAAGCTTTGATTTCCAAATATTTCTCAGGTATGAAGTGATAAAACACCCCAACTTAGAGAAAAATCAGAATTCAAGTGTGTTTTGAGTTGTGAATCAAAGGGGTATTTATAGGATTTGGACCACCGTTAGGATCGTTCCTCGAATACCGTGCTTTGATCTTGTCCCTACACTTGTTGCAACTCTAAGGTAACTCAAAATGGCCCCTCATGATCAGGAAGGGACAAGTGTGGGTAAGTTTTACAGCTGTTAAAACTGATTATTCTGATCTGGAAGGGCCTCGCGGCCCGCGTAAGGAACACCAGAAGGTTATGCGGCCCGCCTGGGCTGCTCTGAGCAGAAACAAGTTTGCTGATTTGACAGTTTTGGTCCCTGTTGGTGTTTAGAGCCATTTCCGACATGTTTAAGGCCTGTTAAGCCAACGGTAAGGCCCTACAATGATGCCTAAACATTGTGGACATGAAACATGCTCAAAAATATGTTGGCTGTTGGTTCGTTTGGTCGTACGATCGCGATGTTCGCTTAATTACGACGGAATGCGCATAAGTGCGAAAAATGATCCAAATTGCGCGACGAATGGGTTTTTCTCATGCCAAACACTAAAATAAAATATTTTAGTGCTTACATAAATTTTTGGATGTCCGGATGTATTCAGAACGTAAGTTATGCACGAAAGTGCAAACTTGTGCACTTTTTGACGCTTTTAGTCCCTGAATGACCCAAAAGTTTATTTTAGCGCACCGAACCCCTCAAAGCCTATTTCTAAGCTATGTAAAGGATATTTATGGTATGTTTAACTTATGGTCATGTTCCAGAATGTCTGTTCTAGTACGAATCGTCATACTTTCGTAGTTTGTCAAATTTAGCCCTTGTAAGCGAATTAACTTGATTTTGCCATACCAAAGCCTTCAAAACTTATTTCTAAGTTATGTAAAGGTTATTTAAGGTATGTTAAGTATATGTTGATGTTCCGGAGTATTTGTCGTGTTAAACTGGTTATGTTTACGCACCAGTTTGCGTATAACTCTCCAGAAAGCGATGTAAAGTTTGAAATTGAACAAAAGTCAAAACATGAAAAATGTCAAACATAAACAAACAAACATTGGGATCAAATAACATTGTTTTATTGATAATTGAACTGTTCACAATGATCACAAGCACAGATGTTACAGCAAGCTTGTAAGCAATGCACTACGTGTGGTAAACTTGGGCATCTGGCCAACATCTGTCGATTGGGTCAGAATCAATCTACTCAGGTTCAAGCTCCAGTTCAGGGGAATGCTGCTAGATTCCCACCTGGTTCATGTTTCAATTGTGGGGAGTTTGGTCACTTTCGCAACAACTGTCCGAGGTTGGTGAACGCGAATGCGAATGCAAACGCGAATGCCAATGTGAATCCCGCTTGTGGACGAGTGTATAACTTGAATGCAAATGAGGCTCGAGCTGACAACGAGGTTGTCAATTGTACGTTTCTTGTTAACAATCGACCTGCATTTGTTCTTTTCGATTCTGGTGCCGATAGAAGTTTTGTTTCATTGTCATTTGAGCCTTTTCTTGCGATACCTAGAACTAAAATGGGGAAACCGTTATCTGTCGAAGTTGCTACTGGTAAACCTCTTATTCTCGATTCTATTATTCGTGATTATCAGTTGAACCTTGATAACCATCTTTTTCCTATTGACCTCACACCGATGCAAGTTGGGAGTTTCGATATTATCGTGGGGATGGATTGGTTGACCAAACATCATGCTGAGGTGGTTTGTTTCGATAAGATTATCCGTATTCCTCTTTCATCTGGCGATGTTCTGGAAGTTCGTGGCGAGAAACCATCAGGTGGTTTGAAACTTATGTCATGTATGAAATCCCAAAGTTATTTACGAAAAGGATATGTTGCTTTTCTAGCGCATGTCACCGAGGAGAAAAGCAAGAGCAAGAGTATTCAGGATATTCCGATTTTTCAGGATTATCCAGAGGTATTTCCTGATGAACTCCCTGGTTTGCCTCCAGTTCGTCAAGTCGAGTTTCATATTGATCTTGTACCCAATGCCAACCCGATTGCGAGAGCACCGTATCGTCTTGCACCATCTGAGATGCAAGAGTTATCGAAACAGCTTCAAGAATTATCTAAAAAAGGATTCATCCGACCGAGTTATTCACCTTGGGGAGCTCCAGTCCTCTTTGTGAAGAAGAAAGATGGATCTTTTCGAATGTGTATCGATTATCGTGAGCTTAACAAGCTTACCGTCAAGAATCGATATCCCCTACCTCGAATCGATGATCTCTTTGATCAGCTGCAAGGTGCTACCTGTTTTTCCAAGATCGATCTGCGTTCTGGGTATCATTAGCTTCGTGTTCTCAAAGAAGATATTCCCAAAACTGCTTTCCGCACGAGATATGGTCATTACGAGTTTACTGTCATGCCTTTTGGTTTGACAAATGCTCCAGCCATCTTCATGGACTTAATGAATAGGGTCTGTAAACCTTATTTAGATAGGTTCATCATTGTGTTCATCGACGATATTCTTGTCTATTCGAAGTCTCGAGCCGATCACGAACAACACCTTAATTTGACATTGGAACTCCTGAAGAAGGAACAACTTTTTGCTAAATTCTCCAAGTGTGAATTTTGGCTTAAAGAAGTTCAATTTTTGGGTCATATAGTCAACGAGCAGGGTATTCATGTGGATCCATCCAAAATTGCTGCAATTAAGGATTGGAACACACCGACGACACCCACAGAGATTCGATCTTTTCTTGGTCTTGCTGGATATTATCGTCGCTTTATTTCAAACTTCTCGAAGATTGCGGTTCCACTCACTACTTTGACTCAGAAGAATAAGCCTTTTGAGTGGGGACCCAAACAAGAAGAAGCGTTCCAAACGCTGAAACGGAAGTTATGTAATGCTCCTGTTCTATCTTTGCCCGATGGAAACGATGATTTCGTTGTCTATTGTGATGCGTCCAACTTAGGCCTTGGTTGCGTTCTTATGCAACGAGGTAAAGTGATAGCTTATGCGTCAAGACAACTGAAAGTTCATGAGAAGAACTACACAACTCATGATCTTGAGTTGGGAGCTGTGGTTTTTGCACTCAAAATCTGGAGACACTATCTTTATGGCACGAAGTGTGTGGTTTTCACAGACCACAAAAGTCTCCAGCATATTCTCAATCAGAAGGAGCTGAACATGAGACAACGACGTTGGGTTGAGCTCTTAAACGATTATGATTGCGAGATTCGCTACCATCCTGGTAAGGCGAATGTCGTAGCTGATGCGCTTAGTCGAAAAGAGCGAGTCAAGCTTCATTCTGTTCGAACTCTAACTGATCTTCAAACTCGTGCCCTTCAAGCTCAGTAATTTTGTGTCTCACAAAATTTGATAGGTGAAGAATTACCACGTCAACTTGAGCTTAAGCTCGAAGTGAAGGACGATGGTTTGTTCTATTTCAAGGATCGTTTGTGGATTCCGAAACAAGACGATCTTCGCACTTTGGTAATGGACGAATCTCACAAGTCTCGATATTTTATCCATCCTGGTGCTGATAAAATATACAAGGATCTTCGTACTCCGTATTGGTGGCCTGGTATGAAAAGGATGTTGCCTTGTACGTATCGAAATGCCTAACTTGTCTCAAAGTCAAGGCTGAACATCAACGACCATCTGGTTTGCTTATACAACCAGAGATACCGGTTTGGAAGTGGGAGAACATTGCTATGGATCTCATCACTAAATTACCACGTACATCTAAAGGTCACGATGCGATTTGGGTTGTTATCGATCGATTAACGAAGTCAGCTCATTTTATTCCGATTCGCGAGGATCTATCTGCTGATAAACTTGCAAAGATTTATGTTGATGAGATTGTATCCCGACATGGTGTTCCTTTGGATATCATATATGCTCGTGATGCTTGATTTTTATCTCATTTTTGGAAGACCATGCAATCTGCTATGGGGACCCAACTAAATCTAAGCACTGCTTATCATCCCCAAACAGATGGACAATCTGAAAGGACGATTCAAACTTTGGAGGATATGCTTAGAGCATGCGTGATAGACTTTGGTGGTAATTGGGATTCTCATCTTCCATTGATTGAGTTCTCTTACAACAATAGTTATCATGCTAGCATTAATATGGCACCATTCGAAGCTCTCTACGGTCGAAAATGTCGTTCACCTGTCTGTTGGAATGAGATCGATGAAGCTCAGCTTGCTGGACCCGAGCTCATTCTGGAAACGACAGACAAAATCAAGAAAATTCGCGATAATCTTGTGACAGCTAGAAGCCGTCAAAAGAGTTATGCGGATATGCGACGCAAGCCCTTAGAATTTTAAGTTGGCGACCGTGTCCTACTTAAGGTGTCACCTTGGAAGGGAGTGGTGAGATTTGGAAGGAAAGGAAAACTTGCACCTCGATATGTTGGACCATTTAAGATTGTTGAAAGAATTGGAAAGGTTGCCTATCGACTAGAGCTACCTCCAGAGCTTGGATATATTCATCCAAATTTTCACGTGTCCAATTTGCGAAAGTGTTTAGCTGATGCTGATCTTCACATTCCACTCGACGAGATTCGAATCGATGAAACGATGCACTTTGTCGAGAAACCCGCGGAGATAGTGGACGGTGCAGTCAAACAGTTGAAGAACAAACGGATTCGATTGGTCAAAATTCGCTGGGAATCCAAACGTGGCCCAGAGTTTACTTGGGAACGTGAGGACCAAATGAAGGCGAAATATCCGCATTTGTTTTCACAAGTTTCCTCTAGTTAAAATTTCGGGACGAAATTTCCTAAAGTAGGGGAGACTGTGACAACTGTGTTCTGTAATCAATGTACAATGTAAAACAATGTTAATTATCAAAAAAAAAAACAATGTGCTTTGGTGTTATTATATGTGTATTTGTGTTTGATGATTCTACGATTTGATTCGAGTTCGATTTCAAGCTTTAAATCGCTTTCTGGAAGGTTATACGCAAACTGGTGCATAAACGTAGTCAGTTTAACGCGACAAACACTTTGGAATAGTGACATAGGCTTAACATACCTTAAATAACCTTCACATAACTTAGAAATAAGTTTTGGATGGTTTGGTATGTCGAAATCAAGTTTGTTCGATCGCATGGACTATTTGTGTCAAACTGCGAAACTATACCGATTTGTATAGTAACGAACATTCTGGAACTTGATCATAAGTTAAACTTGCCCTAAATATCATTTACATAGCTTAGAAATAGGCTTTGAGGTGTTTGGTGCGCAAAAATAAACTTTCTTGATCAATAGGGACTAAAAGCGTCAAAAAGTGCATAAGTTTGCATTTTCACGCTTATCTTACGTTCTGAATATATCCGAACATCCAAAAATTTATGTAATCATTAAAATATTTTATTTTAGTGATTGGCATGATAAAATTCCATTCGTCGCTTAATTTGGATCGTTTTTGCGTTAGTTACGACTTCCGTCGTAATTAACCGAACAACGCAACCGTACGACCAAACGAACCGACATCCGAGATGTTTTTGAGCATATTTTAAGTTCCCTGTACTTTAACTTCATTTTTGAGCTTTGAAATGGTGTTAACGGGGCTTAAACGTGTCAAAAATGCATCAAAAATCAAGTTTGGAGCTTCAGGGACTAAATCTGCCAATATGTGAAAGTTGCTGGTCTGCAAGGTCCTTACAGACCGTATGGGGACGTGCTTACAGTCTGTAAGCTTTGCCCAGATCAGCAGAATTGCAAAAACATTAAATCTGGCCAATACCACCTATTCTAATGGTTTTAATCCCTGGTTTTGCACTCTATGGACTGATATTTGTGTACCCCTTGTATTTCAAAACCATGTCCCCAAGTGTAAGGTCAAGATCGAAGCACGAATTGCGAGGAATGATCCTAACGGTTGTGGGTTTCATATATAAATCCAACTCAACCTCATTCATTTCTTACAATCTGATTCAAATGCTCTAAGTTGAGGTTGAAACACTTCATAACTGAGCAAATTGAATCTAGATTTCCTAGCTTGGACCCTTTGTAAGCATTCTTTCGTTCTTTTATGCGTTTTAAGCACGAAAGTCAAACAGTGTTTGACTTTCTACTTTGACCAGGTTATGGTCAACACAAAGTTCGTTTGAACTTTGCAACGTGAGCGTAATCACGATGGTTATAGTCCCGTGTGACTATACCTACTAATCACCACGTTGACTAGGCGTAGTGACGAGTCGTAGTTTCGGCCAAAATTCGTATTTAAGCGTATTTTGTAACCAAACTATTCTTGGGTATCAAAACCGAACCTGTTTTCTAACTTAACTAAACATGTTTAGCTCGTCACTTATCTTGTGCTTGTTTAGAGTCATAAGTCAAGCGGTCTAAACCACCGCTTAGACTTTCGAACTCGACCCGTTTGGTCGATCATTAGGATCCGACCAAGCATGTTTAGTGACCATAGTTGCATAGGGAATAACCTTCCGAGGTTATACCTTATGGTCACTTAGGTTTAATTAGTTGTATGATAGGTAGTTTATATGCCTTAGGTAAATGACCAAAATGCCCTTTTCATGCATAATTGGATTTTAAGCATATGTAACATAAACTTTTGTCACTTAATTGATTATGCAACATGTTTAGGCATATAATACTTGTCATTGGACTAGTTAGACATCTCGAACGCGCGTTTGCGCAAACGACGCGTTAAAGTAGCGTAAGCTACCTTAATGAGTCGTAACGGGTCGAAAGCACTTAGGATAGGTTCCGATTTAGAATGTAGGCCTTGTTAAACCATATCGCATGAGTTCCAATACTCATTTGGTTTACGAAACCTCATTCTATCCGATCTTCCGATTTAGGTGTCAATTATTTATCTAGTGATCCGATTTCTAGGTGCTGCTTGATTTCCTTGTTTGAGCTTTGTTGAGTTCTTTTGATTGAGGATACTTTTTACTTCAAGTGAGTACATAGTTCCCCTATTTTACTGTTTTTGATTGTTTTGGGATGATTCATATGTGTTAAATGATTTCGAGGTTTAAACGATGGTTTTCAAAAGCGATTAAAATGGTTTATATTAAACTAATAACGATTTCGATAATGTGAACGAACTTATTGGTTGTAGTTACATAACGAATGACATTCATTAGCATTGATCAAGCCGATCAGTATTAGATTATAAGTTCTGATGCTTATCTTGCAGCGATTACATACCAGGTCAAAGTGGTGGCGATAGGATGTGGTGGTGGTGGTGGCAGGATGAGGTGGTGGTGGCAAGATGTGGTGGTTAGGGTTTTATGGTTAGGAAATCGGAGAAGAAGGAGTGTATATGAATTTTGTTTTGTTTTTATTATTTATTAAACAATTAAATAAAAACATGAATTGACCAAAATACCCTTAACTGAAAATTTTAATCTGGTTAGTACTAAAGGACGTAGAGTGTAACGGGTTTTGCAAATAAAGGATTGCGACTGTAATTATTGAAGTTAAAGGCTATCCGTTGCAATTCGATACAAACATAAAGGACGAAAAGTGTAATTTACCCTACTCTTTAAGTTTTGATGGTTGGTCATATTGTACGAGTATGGCTTGTTGAATAAGTACAATTAATTTACTTTCTTCACTGACACACTCAATGTATATGCACACTTAGGGTGAATGGGGCGCCTGTAGGGAGGGGTTCGGTGAGTGAGTTCCCCGCTCGGGAACACCGCCGCCGACCCCTTGGGGAGGCTAAGCAGGGAGTGGGGAGCGGCATTGATTCACCGCACAAGTTTTCAATTTTTTGAACGTTGGGCAACGGTTATGAACGAAAAAAATAAAAAAAAAATTCCAATTTTAACCTATAAATACCCCATTAAATCTAATTTTTTACCACACAAATTTTCAATCTTATTCCTCTAAAATTCTTTCAAATACAACACAAAGCCAAACCGAGCAATGGAGAACCAACCCCGCGAAGCCAAGAAAAAGTCCGTCGGCTCTAACACTAAGGGACGCGGCTCGCAACCGTCTCATGGTGGTTCGAGCGGTGCAACTGCACAACCACAACCACCTTTCGGATATACTACACAACCCCCATTTTTTTACCCACAACCTTCACACCCCTCCTTTTACAACACCCAACCACAACCCCCTTTCGGCTATTTCCAAAATTTGGTATCAATGGATCCTCAAGCTCATCTTTGTTGGTCTGATTTGGTTCACTGTTGGTTTTTTTACAGTTGACCTGACGATGAGCTTATCAAGCTCATCTTTGGTGGTCCACCTGGTGGTCTCTGTGTTTGGGAGGCCTGTCCTCAAATTCCATCTACCACCGGAGAGTTGAGCGGATGGATGTTTACTCTACTAGTTATTTAGCTTATGTGTAATATGTAGGTTAACTTAACTTAATCGAACCTTTTGTGTAATATGTAGGTTAACATAACTTAACTTATTTAGCTTTTGTTGACATTATGTTTGATAAATATTAGGAGCACACTCATGTGCATTTGTAGGTTGTAGGCATAAGTATGCTTAAGCAGTTTGGGCATAACACTAACACACACTAGTTGATCAGAGTTCGGGCATAACACACACTGGTTGATCACAGTTTGGGTATAATTGTGCTTAATCAGATGCATAGAACACTGGTTGTAGGTTGGTACTTGTTATGATACTTCAGGTTGGTCATGTGCATGTGCTTTGATAACTTGCTATGATACTTCAGGTTGATCACAGTTTGGTTATCACAGTTGGTACTTGCTATGATACTTCAGGTTGATCACAGTTTAATCATGTGCATGTGCTTAATCAGTGTGCATAGAACACATAGTATGCACAGGTTGATCATGTGCTTAATCAGTGTGCATTTGCAGGTTGTAAATAACACATAGCAATGGACTGAAGTAAATAACACATAGCATAGCAATAACATAGCAGGAATGACACTGGAATGACACTGGTTGTTAGTGCAGCAGGTTGTTCTAAAATGACACTGATTAAGCACATTTTTGGTGCAGCAGGTTGTTAGTGCAGCAAGTATCGGAGTGTGATTTGTTCACATTGGACCTGCAGTTCTTATAACAGATGCATAGAACAGGTTCAGAATTAGTAATTTACCAGTTTTGGAGTGTGATTTGTTCACATTGAACATGTATGATTTGTTAGGTTTCAGATTTTGTATTATAGCATAGAACAGGTTCAGATTTTGTATTATAGAATCATAGAACAGGTATTTGATTTTGGCGGGAAGGGTTTTGGAAGTTGCAGGGGGTAATGTTGTGTCTGAACACAAAGTACAGGGGGTAATAACAAAAGACAAATTAGTAATTTACCAGTGGGGGGTAATTGTGCGACTTAACAGGAATGTTGGGGGGTAAAATGTAAGGGTAATATAGTCATTTCAACTTAGAGTTAACAGTTCTGTAACCCATTTTGACGCCGGGGGGTAAAAGTGCGACATAAGAGCAAACAGTGGGGGTTAAAATTGCAATTATTTCCTTAGGGGGGGTAGACATGCCAATGACCCCTAACCTCAGGGTGTAAAATTGCAGTTTACTCTTATATTTATGTCAAACGTCCAAAATTCGGAAATCGTATTTCAAAAGTCTCGAGTTCGGAAAATATATAACATAAATATAATTATTTATTTTATTTTGAGTTTCGCGACTTTGAATATTCTTATAAAAATTATTCGTTACAAACGTCTAAACCAAACACGATACGTACCACTATCCACCTACGTATCTCTATTCGCGATAACTAACACGGCGCCGTAAGTATATTCATATTTAAATATATAAATATATATATTCTAAATCACTCGGAAAACTAAGTCGTTTCCGAGACTTAGATTTATCCCTATTATAAACGGGATCAAATAACCATAGACTGGTTATTCTAATTCAAACTAACAACACCTTTATAGAATCGTTTAGTTAACGATTCGGTAGAGCTCGGACACGTAGTTTAGCTACGTTTAATTTGAAACTTATAATTATTCCTTGATTAGGAATGCTTTAGTTGCACGCTAGCGAGTTCACATTCTTGGAATGACATCACGGAATCACGTTAAGCTAGCTTTGCACAGGAATGTCAATGTGAGTTCATAACCCCCACTTTTTCCTAGTTTTACGTTTTTACAAATGTTTTCGGGGGTGGAAAGACATAAGTTTTTGGAAAAGTAAACAACTTTTCGATGAACGAAAACTCATATTTCTAAGCCATGTTGCGGATGGATTTCAAAGAACTCGAATGGTTTACGAACGATTTATACTAAACATGCCGGTTTTACAAAACAAACGCATATTTTCGCAAACGTACATGATTTTCATGACTAGTGACGAGAATGTCCTAGTTACAACAACGGGACTGGGTTGGCCTGCGTACGAAAAACGAGACAACTCAGTGAGATCATGTCCCCCTTTTCTTTCAACGTTTCGGTTTACAACTTTCGGGGGGGAAATACATGTCAAACTTAGGTATGATTAAGTTATGGAATGAACTCTTAGATCATGTGAGCATAGGCTGTAACTGAGGTGCCATTAATCCTTTTGAGGACCAAGGAACAAAGGTTAGATCTAATGGGTACGGTCGAGCCCCACTCACGGTCCAGGGATGACCACTAGAGTGCTGTTGTATCCATTGTCGAGAGTTCGACACTTAAATTGCCTACGCGGGTTGAGTACCTCCTATGTCGTTGCATATATTAATGTCCTCGCAAAACATTAATGATCATCATGTTCATAGACGCTTTACCTACCGACTTACAACACTATAACTTTCATATGTTTTTAATATTCATTTGACGCAAACTCATACTACATGGATTTACAAACTTGGGTAACGTTTCCAACTTATGTACAAGTAAGAGAACGGGTTGGTCCTGCTTACAAAGACTCTAGTGGGCTAGACTCACAGTTTTCATACAACATGTCGAGAAAAGGATTTTACTAATTTTTCTCCACAACTTATAAAAACCGGTTATTCAAAAAGATTGATTCCAAATGTTTTACAAATAAACTATGAACTCGCTCTACTTTATGTTGATTTTTCGCATGTTCTTTATCAGGTTACTTTCTCAAAACTATGGAACGGTTGGAATAGAAGAACCCATGGGAATTTGAGTACTTAGCGGCGTTCATTTCCTAGAAGTCTTAGTTTTTTTTTTGCTTCCGCTGTGCGATGAAGATACCGGTCCAGTCACGCTAGCTCTGATATTTCGGGATGTGACATTGGTGGTCTAGTTAAAGAGATCATTTATTGATTCAATTAAAAAGGACCCTAAGATGGTCTAGTCACACTAATCACAGGTTTGTTCATTTGGTTTTCCCCTACACGTTATAAAATGCACTATGCGGACTATGCAAGGAATTACGTAATTATGGACGCGTACATAATTATGAAATTCAGTGCACATGAACCCCAGTAAGATTTATCATGTGTAAGAACCTATAGTGGCAACAATAACGAAACGTGAACAATGTAATGAAGGTATGGTGGACACACCAATAACGTTTTATATACTTGTATATAAGTGTCCCTCTTACATTGCAAGCATGATGTTATTAAAGTTACTAGAAGTTCAGAACCTTAACCAGTGTTGTTTTATCTTTTCAACTTCATGTTTCAAGATCTCACAAGTTTCCTCTAAATAAATTTTGGGACGAAATTTCCTGAAGTAGGGGAGACTGTGACACCTGTGCCTCCACGGCCATCAAAACAAATACCAAATTAATGAAATATTGTATTTCATACTTGGGATTTGTATAAATACCTGTATCATTTGCACATATCATTTCTCGTTCGATTTCAAGCTCTAAATCGCTTTCAGAAAGTTATACGCGCACCGATGCGTAAACGTAATCAGTTTAACGCGACAAACACTTTGGAATAGTGACATAGGCTTAAGACACCTTAAATAACATTTACATAACTTAGAAATAAGTTTTGGAAGGTTTGGTGTGTCGAAATCAAGTTTATTCGCTTACAGGGACTAATTTCGACAAACTGCAAAAGTATGCCGATTTGTACTGTAATAAACATTCCGGAACATGATCATAAGTTAAACATGCCCTAAATATCCTTTACATAGCTTAGAAATAGACTTTGAGGTGTTCGGTGTGCTAAAATAAACCTTTTGGTCATTCATGGCCTTAGTGACAATAAAAGATGCAAGACAAGTTAATTATGTTATGATTCCTTGTTGTTAAGACATTGTAACTCTTTTAATCAATAAAACAAAATTTCAAATTTCCATGTGTTATGAAACAATGATTCTGTTACAACACTCCTCGACGTTTCTGCCACGATTTGTTGTTCTACGTGGTCGTGGTGTGACAGATATAGAGTTTAAAATCGAACAAAATCAAAACATGTAAAATGTCAAACATAAATAAACAAATATTGGGGTCAAATCACATTGTTTTATTGATAATTGAACTATTCGGAGTTTATACAATGATTACAAGCACAGATGTCACATATAGAATCTGACAAATCCCGTTATCGGACTATTCCATGGTTATGGGGTAATGTGGGTCACGACAGAACCTGGTGAATGTTAACTTACCCTTTGGTGGTTTGTTAATGCGAGTTGGATGATGGACGAGTCACACAGGTTTGAATGTGTTCAAGGAGACGACCAAAAGTTAGTTTTCACAATTAAAACACGAACAGTTGGAACTATTTGAACTATGTGAACGAATTGAACTATTCGAACGATTGGAACTATGTGAACGATTTGAACTATTTGAACAATTGGAACTATTTGAACTATGTGAACGATTTGAACTATTCGAACGATTGAAACGATTTGAACTATGTGAACAAATTGAACGGTTGGTTTATCATAAGTGATTAGGTAATGGGGCGGGTGTAATGTGATAAAAGCATGGTGGATACGCCGCTGGTACTTTCTATATATAAGTGCTTTTAACACATTACATGTCGTTGCGTTATCTAGATCACTTGGACGAATGTTTTCAAAACAAAGTTACACTACAAGGTTTACTTAAAGATATAAACCATACAATGTTTACTCTCAACGACGATATACTACTTAATTTCCAAAGACAAATGTTTTTAGTCAAGATTCATGGCTACAATGGTTTTTGGTTTACACATATATCAACTTGTAAAGTTGATAAAACATACTGCAATATCAAACTCTTTTGATTTTCAAAGTACACACTCGACAACTCTCATAATTGGACGAGGTATTGCAATATGGACTCAAAGCCATGAATCTGACACACTTACAAAACCTATGTACTCGCTGGCATTTTTATGCTGACGTATTTTCACATATGTTTCAGGTGTTGTTGTATGATGATGTTTGATGATGATTATGATGCATGCTCACATAGGAATGGAGGAGGCCTTAGTGACTTAATAACAATGAAGGACAATATGTTCATGTTTTGCTTTTAATTTCGAGACAATGTAATAAACTTAATGTTGGACTCTGTATGCCCAAGACACATATTAAATTGATGTGGCTAGTACGTTATGATCCAAGTCGAGTCATACCCAAATACAAGCTAGACAAACACTTACAATATTTATTTGTGATATGATCATACAAATAAATATTAACACTTAGAATATTTAGAAATCGGTTTTCTAAATAATTGCACTTGACAAACTAATAAATTATATGGATAATTTATTTTGAGAGAATATTTTATTTTGTTATTTAATTGGTTAAATAACATAATAAAAGGTTATATAAGTCTTATAACATATGATGTTATATTTTATAAAAGTTATAAAATACATATATATAAGACTTATATTATTTAAAAGAAAAATTGAATTTTTTTTTATAAAAAATAAAGCTAGGCCGCCCCCCTTCATGGGAACTCACAAAATGTTTTGGTCCAATAGCATTGCATGCAAATGCATGTGTTAGATGCTCTCTCATTAGGTCTTTTAGGTGGCAACTCTCTCACATGTTTTCATAAACTCTTGAAGACATAATTTTGAAAAAGATAAACTAGAGAAGACTTGAAAATACTCTCCAAATTTTCGGCTATGGGGTTATTCAAGTTTTGATTTTTCAAGTGTAAGACTTGAAAATTGCTCTCTAGAAGAATCGGCCGTATGATGGTTGATCATGAGGGTTTCAAGTTAATAAATCAAGTGCAAGAACTCCACAACCTCCTCTCATATTTTCGGCCAAGCATGGTTGTTCATGAGGAATTATAGTGAGTTCATAAGTGAATAAAATCCTAGCTAAAACTAGAGTGTTTGTTGGAAGGCTTGGGGTATGCAAGCTTGAGGTCTTCTACACTTGAAGGCAACCGTTCAAGAACCATCATCTTATTCATATCCATTACTCCTTGGAAGGTAGTATTCTAAACACTCTATGGTTGTGTTTTAATTATTATGATAGCATGCATGTTCGTATATGGATTCGGGATTGGGTTACACATATAAAATGGGTTTTATATCTTGTAAGTAACATGTTTTAAATAATAATTTTCCGCTGTGTTTTTATTTTATACGGATAAAATAGCTTTGATAAACATGTGAAAAACCCAACAATGGCATCTAGAGCCGCTTATATGAGTGCATGCTTCATAGGATATGAAATTTTCGGGTTTCGGGTTTGGGTAAAACCCTATGGCCGAAATTTTCACCATGGTTATCCCTTTGTTTTTCAAGATTATATTCTTACATGCATAAATGAATCTTGAAAAATTATTTCATTTGGATGATTATTTTGTTTGGACAAAAACCCACATTTTTCGGTTTTTCATTCTTGACCGAAAAAAATTGTAGGTTGTAAAAGGGAACCATTTTTGCTTCTTGAATTTTATACATTTGGATATATATTTTTGGTGTTCATAACCTAGCCATGACCTTATGTGAATATGTTGAATATTTGTGGTTGTGATTTGTATTTAATTATTTCAAAGGTTGTAATAAATTTTTTTTTTTTTGTTCTTCCATTTGTAAAGTTATGTAATTTATTTATTTTCATTTGGTATGTAAATAAATAGATTAGATGCATTTTGTTTTACTAGAAAAAATGTATTAGGATAATTTTTTGTAAAAGAAGATTCACACAAAAATGCGGTTTTGGTTTTGGCTATTTTCATAGTTCTTAACGGGATTTTAGCCCGATAACCAAGAAACATTTTTGAAGTCTAAAGGAGTTTGGAGCTGGATATAAAAGACATTTGGAAGCTCAAAGAAAGTGGATAAATCACAACACTAGAAGAAGACTTGAAGCATTTGGATGCGGGATCAAGTGGGAGTTCAACGACACATTTTTTTTGTGTCTATATTCACCCTTAGGAAGGACCTTTTGACACACTTGTTTCGGCTAACAAGTGTGGTCAAAATAGTTGGCTATGGTTATGCACCTATTGTTATGTATGTTGTGCTTGTGTGGTTGTTTTATTTATAATTGTTTAGATGATATTTGGATATGCATGCTTAACAATTAATAATCAACAACAAGCTTAAAAATGGTTCTTTAAAAATCATTAAAATTGATTAATAAAAGGGTTATTAAAAATTAATGATTTTATAATAAAATGGGTTTTATTAAAAGGAACCTTGAGAATTTGTTTTCACAAAAGTACCAAGGATTTGAATGCATGCAAATGTATGGTACATAAAGTTTTCTAAACTAGAATTTTGAAAACACAAAATCCCTTTTATAAAACAAGTCAAACACCATCCTTTTATACAACACTCGAATCACTTGGGAACTCTTTTGTGGGATAAGGTCACCTAACCACATTTGAGGGAACTTGTATATTCGAGGAGGGTTTACCATGTTTGTGGGATAAAGGTCACCTAACCACTTATGTGTATAAACTCACACGTGTGTGTAAGTTGGACGACTTGATTTGGAAACCATGAACTTAGGGTCACCGAAGCATGGCAGACAAAAGGTGTTGATGGGATTAAACATGCCAACTAAACATAAAGATGCTTAACCGATCCCATATGGCTAGAAGTTGCAAAGGGTTGCAATCGTCAAACATTGACTACCTTGTTAATTTAAATAGAGGGATAAAGGTCACCTAACCAATATTTAAATGTAACGTTGGATTTTAGATTTTAATTATTAATTGTCGACGAGACACAAAAGGGTATTAATGATTAAAATATAATGATATCGAAAATACTAAAAATGAACCTTGTTAAATTTTGTAGATGGTTGCTAACAATATTACCCAAACCGTCTGTAACCTATCACTAAGAATAATCCTTGAAAAGGGATCGTCTCAATCAAAACACTTTATGGATTAATATCGAAACTTAAGAATTGTTCTCAAGTAAGAAAAGATATCCTATGTGTTGAACGATCCTATTCCCGATGAACATCTTATGGAAGATAAGGATGCCTATAACGATTGGATTAAGTATATCGAGGATACTATGAAAGCCTCTTGCCTCATGTTAGGAATTAAGATTCCCGAGATTCAAAAGGATTTTGAACATCATGAGTGTACGACATGATTACCCAATTGAGGGAATTGTTCCTACAATAAGCAAGGGTAGAATGCTTCGAAACGGTTCGAGCATTTCATGCATGTCGGATAGAGGAAACCCAATTGGTCTCATCTTATGTACTTAAAATGAAAAGCCACATTGATCACCTAGAAAGGATCAATATGGGTAAAAGGGCTTTATCCATTCTAACGATCAATAAGGATGGCAACAAGAAAGGGCATCACCCCGACACCAAAGCAAATGTTGCAAATGGAAACGGGAAATTCAAAGGGAAAAAGGTTAGAAAGACTAGAGCAAAACCACCGAAACCAAAAGAGAAGAAGGCAAAGGTTGCCACGAACGATCCATGCTTTGAGTATGGTGGGATAGGGTATTTGAAAATGAATTGTCCAACCTATCTCAAAGAGTTGAAAATTAAGAGGGATGCAGGGCAAACATCAGGTACAATCTTAATGATACATATTGACCTTAATGATATTTCTTCTAACACATGGGTATTAGATACCGGATGTGGAACTCATAGTTTCAATTCATTGCAAGAATTCAAAAGAAATAAGCATTACAAGAAAGGAGACTATGTTTTGAAACTTCCAAATGGTTTGGAATTTGTTTTAAAATGTTTTGAATGCTCCTAGTTTGACTAGGAACATTATTTAAGTTTCCCTTTTGAGACAATATGTTTTGATTTAAAGTTTGTAAACAATGACATTTATATTTGATGAATGACATGTTTTACTTTAAAACTATGCCTTCCAATGGTAGTTATGAATTGGTTCATAATAATACATCATTTGATAGTTCAATGTACCAAGCAATCACCAACAAACTCAAAATGGATTTGAGTGAGACTTATCTTTGGCATTATCACCTTGGTCATATAAACAGATGTCGCATGTAAACACTTCGAAAGAATGGTCTTTTGGAAACAAATGAAATTGGTTCATTTGATACATGTGAATCCTGTTTACAAGGTAAAATGACTAAGAAACCCTTTAGTGGGAAAGGGCAATAGATTTCTTAGGTATCATACATTCAGATGTATGTGATCCTTTTAAGCCAATGACTAGGTATGGTGAAAGATACTTCATTAATTTTACAAACAACTGTAATAGTTATAGTTATGTATACTTGTTGAGACACAAAGTTGAAGTTTTGAAATGTTCAAAGCCTTCAAAATGTCACACCCTGGCTTTGCGGAAGCGTGGTTAATTTTGGTGTGACTTCTTAATACCATAGCTTAATCATACCAAAGCTATATGAGTTAAAAACATGCAAGATCATCCATTAAGTTTTGAAAACCAAACACCATACCATTGTTTTAACATATCCTGACAACCATAATCTTGTTCAACAAACATTACAAACTGAAACATGACATAAACATGGTTTAAGGACTGTGTCTTGTCCAGGAAAGAGACACATCCCCTAAACCCCGGATGACCTCGGAAACTAGTGCAGCGGAAAACATGCCATACCGTGCCAGATCTCGTTAATTTCCTGAAATACATGTAAGTTGAAAAATCAACAATAATGTTGAGCGAGTTCATGTGCAAGTGAGTAAGTAAAACACTTGTAAGTATAAAAGTTTCCTGGTATGTAGCAGTGTAAGAGGACTTGTGATCACCAATGGTTTGCAAGGCCATTAGCATGTTGTGAAATGCAAGTAGGAAGATACAACCCTAGCCGATTTTTGCGTTGGGCAACCAAGTCACTCCAGGTCCGTTCTGTTGGTCCTCAGAGAGGTCCGTTCTGTTGGGCCTAGAGCTGGGCTCGCTACACCCAGATAGATCTACCGCTTAAGTCCCTCGGTGTTCTAACTACCCATTCACATGATCTAAACCTCCTTACGTTAATCATACCATGTATAAAGTACTTGTAATCAAAGTAACATGTATTTCACCCCCGCAGTTAAGAAAACTGAAAACAGTTAGAGAAAAGGGGGACATGAACTCACAGTCGGTGCGTCTCTACCAAGTGTCTCCAAATCTGAAAGCTGTGCGACGACCTACAAGTGCTAATTCTATTAGACGGACGGCCGTGCCTTAGCTTTATAGTTTAAGTTCTTGGGAAATAGTTAGACAACTATTTCGTGTGTTTGTTCTGTATATACTTGGTAGTAAATCTTCTTCCCAAGGATGGGGGATACAATACATGTGCGTAAGTTACGTTTTGACAGTCGTGTGGTAATGTAATTACCGATGTAACTTATATGTTTGTAGTGAAAGCGTTCGCAAAGTTTTGGGATCATTAACGCTTGTAAATATTATTTTTACTCTAAAATAATATTTATGTATTTTCACAAAATAATCATAAACAGTTGTTGTGACAAAATATATTTATCACGTTAATTTTTGTGAAAATCCCACCTCCGAATGTTTAGTAATTAAAGTTCTGGCGAAATTTATATTTCGAGAATATGTCAAAAATAGTTCTAACACTTGTTGTGTAAATAATTCTAAGTGTTAGGTTTTTAGAAAAATTTCGCCAGAGTTTCCTCTGTAACTGGAGGTGGCCACGCTTTCATGCGTATCATTTTCTTTTAACAATCCATTCAACAACTTCTTTATTCAATCAAACAATTTCCGACACCTCAAACTAGTCGACAAGTATGTAAATCGCATAAACGTATGAACTTGTAGTTTTTCCGCATCTATAATGTAAATCCCATTATATTTTGTAGATCTTTATATAAAGTAACCTTAATCTCATAAAAACCTCGTTTTTAGAGAAATCCGTCTTTACAACTTCTAGTAACAAGTGACAAAACTAGTTCTTTGTCGGATCTTTTCATTTCACAAGTGTTTACATAATTGTGGTTTATAAAATATCATGTTTGTTTGTGTAAGATCCATTCTTTAAAATACACGTTTTCTTAAATGTGTGGTTCTTTGAAAATACCACTTGCAGATACGTAGATCCGCTAGTTTTAAACACTATTGTACAAGTTAAATCACTTTTACACAAGTAAAATATCTTTACACAAGTTCATGTCTCTTGTGTGGTAGAGTTTCACCTTTTAACCCTTGTGTTAACCAGAATCAGCTTATGTTAAGATCAACGATCTCGCCAAACCGGGTTAAATGGGGATCCGAGCTACCACAATCATAGATCGGGTCTAGATAAACACATCTTTCAAGTACTACAACTTTTACACAAGTTGTAAGCTATTAACCACCATTTTTATAGTTTTTACTAGACTTTAATGCTTCAAAACGTATGTTAACGATATTTCACCGACAAAAATCCTTTTAACCACCTTAGATATGATCAAATAAGAGTTTTAAATGTTATACCTCTAGCTCAAGGCTAGGGAAGATTCTTGATGGAAAATGGGTGGATAAAAGCTAACGAAAGTGGTCCTTCGCGTTCCGAGTGCACCAAAGCTCCTAATACGCGATCCTTGAAGTGTGTATGTTGATGGAATGCATGAACAAAAACCGAAAGTATGATGGTGGGATGTGGGGAGTTCGGCCGAGAGTGAAGGGAGTGTGAGAGAGAGAGTTTTGGTTGGTGATGTTATGTGATAATGTTCATGTGTAATCCTTGCATTTTATAGACAATTAGAAGGGTTATTATCCAAAGGTAATTATGCCACTTAGATATTAGACAATAATCACTAAACAAATCCACCAAGTACAAGTGTGTCTCCCCAAGGTGAGGGGCCGGTTAGGGAATTGGGGGGGGGGGGGTTAGTTCGATCCAAACTAGGTTAGTTAGGGTGGTGGTGGTGTTAAGTAGGTTAGTTAAATATTTAACCTTGTTAGTAATGTATAGCGTGTTATGACGGGTGTTAGGGTAATCAGGGACCCTAACTGGCTCAGAAAAAATATAAATAGTGAAAATAATAATATTTTCATGTTCCGGGTAAAGTCCGGTTGTTCGGTTGGATAGTAATCCGTTAAAGCGTTACAAAAGCTTTAAAGTGTCGTTATTGTTACTTTTAGTGACACATCTTGTTTCCAACACTTTAGAAAGTGTCTAGTAGTATTTTCCCCATATTCTGGCACTTTACTAGTCAGCTAGAAGCTGGTTTAATTATTAAA
This sequence comes from Helianthus tuberosus, assembly GCA_030545235.1. Lineage (NCBI taxonomy): Eukaryota > Viridiplantae > Streptophyta > Magnoliopsida > Asterales > Asteraceae > Helianthus > Helianthus tuberosus. The sequence continues at coordinate 105,055,654 of CM060360.1, forward strand.
GTGCTGTGTTTGGTACTTAAAGTACGTTTTTAGGCACATCCGATCAGTGTATCTTATTCCTAGAGACGCAGTTCCACAACCCTTATAACCCTACACTCACTACCAGTGTAGTCAGATATTTGAGGCTCTTAACAGGCCTTAGAGGCAGTGTCTGCCTGATGCTGGTTATATCAGCATGTTCACTGTGTATCCGTTTAGTGTTACTGTGCTTTTTGTGCATCATGTTTGTCACCAAGGTTCAGCATGTAAATATTGTAGTGACAGCAAGCAAGTATGATGCAAGTAGTTCATGTATCAGTATTCAAGTAGCAGTTCATCAGCTAGTTCAAACAAGCACAGTAATCAAGTAGTAATTAATCATTAATTAAGTTGTACGGATACCTGGTTTAGTGCGGGTTGTCACATTCTCCCCCCGTTAAATAAATTTCGTCCCGAAATTTAAGTTCTGCTTGTAGATGCAGAGTTCTTAGGAAATAAGTGGGGGTATTTTTCTTTCATCCGGTCCTCACGTTCCCAGGTGAATTCAGGACCATGTCTGGCATTCCAACGAACTTTGACGAGTTTGACACTGCTCCGGCGGGTCTTGTTAACTTTCCAATCCGTGACCTCAACAGGTTCTTCAACGAAGTGGAGCGTGTCGTCAATATGAATCTCGTCGGTGGGAATGGCAACGTCAATTTGAGTTGGACTTTTCTTTAGATTGGATACATGAAATGTATCGTGAACACCATTTAGTTCAGCGGGTAGGTCCAACTTGTATGCTACTGTCCCAATTCTTTCCAGAATTCTGAAGGGACCAATGTAGCGCGGATTTAACTTCCCACGCTTTCCAAAGCGTGCCACCCCCTTCCAGGGTGAAACTTTCAATAACACCATTTCTCCAACTTGGAAATCCACATGCTTCCGGTTTGGATCCGCATAGGCCTTTTGTCTGTGGCGAGCTGCTTCGATGCGTTTAAGTATTTGCGCAATTTTGTCTGTCGTCTCTTGGACGATCTCGGGGCCAGCAAGCTGCCTATCACCTGCGTCAGACCAACATAGGGGTGATCGGCACTTGCGTCCGTATAGGGCTTCAAATGGCGCGACACCAATACTGGTGTGGTAGCTGTTGTTGTATGAGAATTCAACCAAAGGTAAGTGTTTATCCCAGCTACCGCCCAAATCCATTACACATGCCCTCAGCATGTCTTCCAAAGTTTGTATCGTTCTCTCGCTCTGGCCGTCAGTTTGCGGATGGAACGCCGTGCTCATATTCAACTGTGAGCCAAAGGCTTCTTGGAAGGATTGCCATATCCTTGACACAAACCTTCCGTCTCTATCAGAGATGATTGAGAGAGGTACTCCATGGCGTGCGACAATCTCTCTCATGTATATTTCCGCAAGTTTACTAGTACTGTCTTTCTCTCTGATTGGCAGAAAGTGTGCGGACTTTGTTAGGCGGTCAACTATTACCCAAATCATGTCATGGCCTCTTGGCGTTCTTGGCAATTTCGTAATAAAATCCATGGAGATTTGTTCCCATTTCCACTTGGGAATCTCAGGTTGCTGCAGAAGTCCCGAAGGCTTTTGGTATTCGGCTTTAACCTTGGCGCACGTTAAACATTTGCTCACATAAACAGCAACGTCGCCTTTCATCCTAGGCCACCAATAATAACTTTTGAGATCCTGGTACATCTTATCCGATCCAGGGTGGATAGAGTACCGTGACTTGTGCGCTTCGTCGAAAATAACTTCCCTTAATCCACCAAACAGAGGAACCCAAACCCTTTTCTCGAAACATAACGTTCCTTCCTCGTTTGGTACCAAAAGCTTCTCCATTCCACGGAGATATTCTTCCTCAAGGTTTCCCTCCTTGAGAGCTTCCTTTTGTGCAACACGAATGCGCAAGGAAAGATCGGTTCGTATGATCATTTCTAAAGCCCTAACCCTTATGGGCTTGATTCTTTCTTTACGACTTAGGGCATCGGCGACTACATTCGCCTTCCCTGGGTGATACTTTATCTCGCAGTCGTAGTCGTTTAGCAACTCAACCCATCGTCTTTGTCTCATATTCAACTCCTTCTGGTTGAATATATGTTGTAGGCTCTTGTGATCTGTGAAGATTGTGCACTTCGTACCATAAAGGTAGTGTCTCCAGATCTTTAGTGCAAAAACCACTGCGCCAAGCTCCAAATCGTGGGTGGTATAGTTCTTTTCGTGCACTTTCAGTTGGCGTGATGCGTAAGCAATGACCTTTTGGCGTTGCATCAACACACAACCCAATCCTTGACGCGATGCGTCGCAGTATACCACAAAATCGTCAGTACCTTCTGGTAGAGCTAAAATTGGCGCATTGCAGAGCTTATCCTTCAGTATCTGGAATGCTTCTTCCTGTTTAATTCCCCAATCAAACGTCTTATCCTTCTGGGTGAGTAGCGTCAAAGGTTGAGCGATCTTTGAAAAATCCTCGATGAACCTTCGATAGTAGCCAGCCAAACCCAAGAATTGCCGAATCTCGGTTGGCGTCTTTGGCGTTTCCCAATCCTTGATCGCCTCGATCTTTGTTGGGTCCACGTGGATTCCATCTCCATTTACCACGTGCCCAAGGAATTGGACTTCGCGTAGCCAAAACTCGCACTTGGAGAATTTGGCGTACAGTTGTTCCTTCTTTAGCAGCTCCAAAATGGCTCTAAGATGTTGTTCGTGTTCAGCCTTCGTCTTTGAGTAAATCAAAATGTCATCGATGAATACAATCACGAACTTGTCCAAGTATGGCTTGCAAACTCTATTCATTAGATCCATGAAGACTGCAGGTGCGTTTGTCAGACCAAACGGCATAACAAGGAACTCGTAGTGTCCATAACGAGTTCGGAAGGCTGTTTTCGGGATACTTTCCTCCTGTATCCTTAGTTGATGGTATCCAGATCGAAGATCGATCTTAGAGTAAAAGCTAGAGCCTTGCAGTTGATCAAACAGATCGTCGATTCTTGGCAGAGGATACCTATTCTTGATCGTTAGCTTGTTCAATTCTCGGTAGTCGATACACATGCGGAAGCTACCGTCCTTTTTCTTGACAAACAGGACCGGAGCTCCCCAAGGCGAGAAGCTTGGTCGGATAAAACCCTTATCTAACAACTCTTGAAGTTGTGTCGACAATTCCTGCATCTCAGACGGAGCAAGTCTATACGGTGCCTTAGCCACAGGCGCGGCGCCTGGAACTAAGTCGATGTGAAACTCTACTTGCCTCTGAGGTGGCAGTCCGGGTAAGTCTTCCGGGAAGACTTCTGGATACTCCCTTACGACAGGGATGTCTTCGATTCTTGGCTCAGCAGCCTTTTTATCCACAATGTGTGCCAGAAAAGCAACACATCCTTTCTGTAAACACTTCCTTGCTTTCAAGCAGCTGATAATCCTTAGTGGTGTGTCACGCTTCTCTCCATGAACCACAATTGTCTCACCATCATCGGTTGGGATACGAACAACTTTCTCGTGGCATACTATCTCAGCCTTGTTTCCGGACAACCAATCCATTCCTACCACCACGTCGAAGCTTCCCAATTGGACTGGTAGTAGATCCAAAGTAAACTCACGTTCTCCCAATTCTATCACACAGCCTCTGATTACCTCGTTGGCTTCAACTAACTTTCCATTAGCTAATTCGATCGCATACGGAACATCTAACTTATTAGCGGCTAACCCAAGCATATTCTTAAATTCTAACGACACGAAGCTATAATCGGCACCAGTATCAAATAAAACGGATGCATAGCGTTGATTGATAGGGAACGTACCGGTAACAACATTGGGATCCTGGCGTGCTTCCCTAGCTTCGAGTTGGAACACTCTACCACGGGCTTGGTTCAACGTTGGGCAGTTCTTCTTAAAATGCCCTATTTCCCCGCAGTTATAGCATCCGAGTCTCTGCCCGTTTCCACCCCCATTTCCAGCTGGGGTGTTGTTCTGGTTGGCATTGCCAGCCTGATTTGCATTGTTGCCTCGGTTTCCGTTTCCTCCGTAGTTTCCTTGTGGGCGGTTTCCATTTCCACCACGGTTATCATTCCTATTTCCATATCCTCCCTGGCCTCCACGGCCAGCACCAACCCAACAAGAATCCTTCAGGTGATCACGTTTCCCACATACCTCACATACTCTTAGCCCGCATTGACCAGAATGGTGACGCTGGCAGGCATTACACTTGGGCTGGGTGCCCATGTATCCTCTTCCTTTCCTTCCACTACCAGCTGTAACCTGAGCTGGTGCATTTGGTTCCCCTTTCTTACCAACACTGCCAATACCCTGTTTAAAGTTCGAGAACTTTCTTTTATTGCCTCCTGATGACTCCACGTGAGTCTCTGCCTTCTTCGTCTTGATCTCATCAAACTTGTTCAAACGAATCGCCTCCTCGGTGAGAGCCACGCTCAAATCGATGGCTTCAGTGATAGTCGCTGGTTTGGAGGAGGTCACCATGCTTATGATTTGGGGAGCCAAACCCCAAATGAAGCGCTCGATTCGCTTGTATTCTGGCGTAACCATGTAAGGAACCACTTGAGATAAATCATGAAACCTTTGGACGTATTCTGCAACCTTTGGTCCATCCATCTTTAAATGCCAAAATTCAGTCTCCAATCGCTGGATTTCTGCGCGGGAACAGTACTTCTTGCGCATGAGTTCTTTTAATTCGGTCCAAGTCAGCGCGTAGGCGGCAGCCTCGCCTAGGGTTTGTACTTGTAGGTTCCACCAGGATAGGGCTCCATCTAGAAACAACCCTGAAATGTATGTGACTTGCTGATCCTCTGCGCACTTGCTCATGCGTAAAACAGAATCGGTTTTCTCAGCCCAGCGGGTAAAGGCAACTGCACCTCCTGTGCCATCGAAGTTGACCGGTTTGCAGTCTAAAAACTGCTTGTAGGTGCATCCTGCACGTATGTTAAAACATGTGATTGGCATTAGCATCATTGCTAAGATCTCCAACTAGTTCATGGTCGGTCTAAATGGCTTGGTATTACCGTGAGGTGGATTGTTGTTGCCCTGGTTAACACTTCCGCTCGCTCCTGGCTGAGATGCTGCGTACTGTGCTATGGCAGCTGCAATGACTTGCTGTAGCTCTGCCTCATTAGTAGGCATTGGCGTTGGGCGTTTCGGCGGCATCTTCTAAAAGATGGTTTACGTTGGTCAGGCCATAGCGAAGTGTACGTATATAGTAATAGTAATAGCACGTAATATCTCATGTCATCAATACATCACAAATACCAATCATCCACATTTCATGTCATAAAAATGCAAATAAGTAATCAAGCGAAACAGTTGTGATGAGAATTCTGCGATTGTCATATATCAGGACCACATGATAAGTGTATCAGTACATCATAGTGTCATACAATCATCCATCAACTAGGGGCGACATCACCCCTGTCCAAAAATCATAACAAATCAGTGTCAAATACAACATCAAGTACATGTCAACAAAAGTCAAAGTCATAAAGTGGTCTCCAAAATGCTGTGCAATCCAACAATCGCCGTCTTCTCATCCTCGTCTACCAAATCAGTAACTGGTGAGCTCTATGCAGATGGTGGTGGAGGAGGGGGAAAGTGGGTGTAAAACAAGCGGCGCAACTGGAGCCAGTCCTCCTCCTGGGCTCGCTGAGTACGGATAATAGAGGCAACCTGCTGCTCTAATGTAAAGAGACGAGCAGCAATATCCGGAGGTAATGGTCGAAACGGCTGTAGAGGGGAGGGTGCCTGACCATGGCACTGACAAGATAGCCGAGCTCTCTCGAGTTCCTGGATACGCTGTGTGTGGGACTCGTGCTGTGCGACGAAGGACATTAAGACGTCCTCGATAGTGTATCCCCTGTGAAAAGCATGGTAGGGGTCAGTAGGTGGCATACCGGAGCCAGGTGCCCAAAGAAATGGCTCGCTAGTGGGGTCGAAAGGTGCCACGCGAAATGGAGCAACAGCGGGTGGAACAGATGACGTCTGAGGCATGAAAGGGATAGGCATCGGTACATGCCCATCAGGGTGAGCTGAAGAACCCTCTCCAGGCCCTGCTGGAGGTACAAACATAGGAACCTGAAATGAAAAGTCAATATGTGGTGCAACAGGAATCTGTGGAGGAAAAGGTGGAACGTCCTCGTCAGCCGGTATCCATCCGTGCTGTGCGAACTCATCCGGTGGATCCATATGTGCCGCGAACAGTGCATGTCCGGGCTCTAGTGGGACGGGATCAAGTAAGGGAGCAACAACAGGGTGAACGGGTGCAAGGTGCTCTATAGGATGGTCAGCAGGTATATCACCAACGGGTAAAGGAACGACAGGATCAACAGCAACATGATCGCCCTCAATCAAGGGAACATCTACAGGGAGATCAGCAACAACAGGCTCAAAAGGGATATCAGCATGTACTGGGTCATGCTCGGGTATAGGGTCTAGAGCGGCTGCCTGCTCAGGAGCAATGGCAGGCTCGAAGTCATCAAAAGCCATCTCAAGCTCAAAATCTGGGTCAATAGGATCAAATGGGTCAACAGCGTCTACTGGATCCTCCATAAACTGGTCCATCGGAACAAACTCTATGTCACGATCAGGGTCGAATCCCGGGGGAAACATAGGATCGGAATCCCCCTCATCATCATGGTCAAAAGCGAAACTGGGGATAGGGGCAACAGAAGATGCCTGATCAGGATCTGATCCATGAGAGAAGTGCTGCGCACTCTGGTCATGTGAGGGTACAGAGGCCACAGACTCAAAGGAGTCCGCGACTGGGGAGTGAACAGGTGACTCCGCGGCAGGAGCGTCTGCGATCAACAAAGGATCGGCGGCAGGAAGGGCCTCGCCCTGAGCATCCTCCTCGAAAGGCTCCTCATCAAACATATCGACATCATCCTCCTCATCGTCGATGGGTAAATCGTACGCTGGGTACGCAGCCAGCGGTATAGGGGCAGGGATCAATGCGAGTGGTAGATCCCCGGCGATAGGACCATCTGCGAGCTCGCCAGCACCGTCAGGTAGTGCAAAGGGCTGGAAATCATCCTCATCTGTGCTAGTGAAGTCGGACGTGTAAACCTCGTGCTCCGATGACTCAATGTCGTCTGAAACGATAGGCCTCGGGCCTGTGGTGCCTGAACCACCAGTGTCTGCAGAATCCATGTGTCTGTAACATATACACAAACATGCACAAGTAGTCAATCATAAATCAAGTAATCACATAAGTCACCAAGTAAGGTATCACGTAATTCTCCTAGTCGTACTAGTCAATTTCATCCAGTCTATGAGACTGCTCTATCCTCCACCTTGATCACTTAGATCGATCCTCGGTCTCCTTGACCGAGCATTCAGTCGTCATGACTGAACCTATTCTTCCTAGCCTTGCTAGACCACTACCTCGGTCACCTAGACCGAGCCTCGATCCTCCAGATCGAACCTATAACAAACCAACGTGCTCAACTACTTCAATCACCTCGATCCTCCAGACCGATCCTCAGCCCTCCAAGCTGAGCCTATAAATAATAAAATGTGCTCAACTACTTCGATCACCTCGATCCTCCAGACCGATCCTCAGCCCTCCAAGCTGAGCCTATAAATAATAAAATGTGCTCAACATTTGTTTGTAAAAAGTTTTGGATCTGGACTTAAGTGGTATGCAGAAAAATGTTTTCGTGAGAGCCCTAGTGATCATAGTCTAGACTCGAGAAAGAATCCTAGTTCGCTATGATCAGAGCTCTGATACCAAGCTGTCACACCCTGGCTTTGCGGAAGCGTGGTTAATTTTGGTGTGACTTCTTAATACCATAGCTTAATCATACCAAAGCTATATGAGTTAAAAACATGCAAGATCATCCATTAAGTTTTGAAAACCAAACACCATACCATTGTTTTAACATATCCTGACAACCATAATCTTGTTCAACAAACATTACAAACTGAAACATGACATAAACATGGTTTAAGGACTGTGTCTTGTCCAGGAAAGAGACACATCCCCTAAACCCCGGATGACCTCGGAAACTAGTGCAGCGGAAAACATGCCATACCGTGCCAGATCTCGTTAATTTCCTGAAATACATGTAAGTTGAAAAATCAACAATAATGTTGAGCGAGTTCATGTGCAAGTGAGTAAGTAAAACACTTGTAAGTATAAAAGTTTCCTGGTATGTAGCAGTGTAAGAGGACTTGTGATCACCAATGGTTTGCAAGGCCATTAGCATGTTGTGAAATGCAAGTAGGAAGATACAACCCTAGCCGATTTTTGCGTTGGGCAACCAAGTCACTCCAGGTCCGTTCTGTTGGTCCTCAGAGAGGTCCGTTCTGTTGGGCCTAGTGCTGGGCTCGCTACACCCAGATAGATCTACCGCTTAAGTCCCTCGGTGTTCTAACTACCCATTCACATGATCTAAACCTCCTTACGTTAATCATACCATGTATAAAGTACTTGTAATCAAAGTAACATGTATTTCACCCCCGCAGTTAAGAAAACTGAAAACAGTTAGAGAAAAGGGGGACATGAACTCACAGTCGGTGCGTCTCTACCAAGTGTCTCCAAATCTGAAAGCTGTGCGACGACCTACAAGTGCTAATTCTATTAGACGGACGGCCGTGCCTTAGCTTTATAGTTTAAGTTCTTGGGAAATAGTTAGACAACTATTTCGTGTGTTTGTTCTGTATATACTTGGTAGTAAATCTTCTTCCCAAGGATGGGGGATACAATACATGTGCGTAAGTTACGTTTTGACAGTCGTGTGGTAATGTAATTACCGATGTAACTTATATGTTTGTAGTGAAAGCGTTCGCAAAGTTTTGGGATCATTAACGCTTGTAAATATTATTTTTACTCTAAAATAATATTTATGTATTTTCACAAAATAATCATAAACAGTTGTTGTGACAAAATATATTTATCACGTTAATTTTTGTGAAAATCCCACCTCCGAATGTTTAGTAATTAAAGTTCTGGCGAAATTTATATTTCGAGAATATGTCAAAAATAGTTCTAACACTTGTTGTGTAAATAATTCTAAGTGTTAGGTTTTTAGAAAAATTTCGCCAGAGTTTCCTCTGTAACTGGAGGTGGCCACGCTTTCATGCGTATCATTTTCTTTTAACAATCCATTCAACAACTTCTTTATTCAATCAAACAATTTCCGACACCTCAAACTAGTCGACAAGTATGTAAATCGCATAAACGTATGAACTTGTAGTTTTTCCGCATCTATAATGTAAATCCCATTATATTTTGTAGATCTTTATATAAAGTAACCTTAATCTCATAAAAACCTCGTTTTTAGAGAAATCCGTCTTTACAACTTCTAGTAACAAGTGACAAAACTAGTTCTTTGTCGGATCTTTTCATTTCACAAGTGTTTACATACTTGTGGTTTATAAAATATCATGTTTGTTTGTGTAAGATCCATTCTTTAAAATACAGGTTTTCTTAAATGTGTGGTTCTTTGAAAATACCACTTGCAGATACGTAGATCCGCTAGTTTTAAACACTATTGTACAAGTTAAATCACTTTTACACAAGTAAAATATCTTTACACAAGTTCATGTCTCTTGTGTGGTAGAGTTTCACCTTTTAACCCTTGTGTTAACCAGAATAAGCTTATGTTAAGATCAACGATCTCGCCAAACCGGGTTAAATGGTGATCCGAGCTACCACAATCATAGATCGGGTCTAGATAAAAACATCTTTCAAGTACTACAACTTTTACACAAGTTGTAAGCTATTAACCACCATTTTTATAGTTTTTACTAGACTTTAATGCTTCAAAACGTATGTTAATGATATTTCACCGACAAAAATCCTTTTAACCACCTTAGATATGATCAAATAAGAGTTTTAAATGTTATACCTCTAGCTCAAGGCTAGGGAAGATTCTTGATGGAAAATGGGTGGATAAAAGCTAACGAAAGTGGTCCTTCGCGTTCCGAGTGCACCAAAGCTCCTAATACGCGATCCTTGAAGTGTGTATGTTGATGGAATGCATGAACAAAAACCGAAAGTATGATGGTGGGATGTGGGGAGTTCGGCCAAGAGTGAAGGGAGTGTGAGAGAGAGAGTTTTGGTTGGTGATGTTATGTGATAATGTTCATGTGTAATCCTTGCATTTTATAGACAATTAGAAGGGTTATTATCCAAAGGTAATTATGCCACTTAGATATTAGACAATAATCACTAAACAAATCCACCAAGTACAAGTGTGTCTCCCCAAGGTGAGGGGCCGGTTAGGGAATTGGGGGGGGGGGGTTAGTTCGATCCAAACTAGGTTAGTTAGGGTGGTGGTGGTGTTAAGTAGGTTTGTTAAATATTTAACCTTGTTAGTAATGTATAGCGTGTTATGACGGGTGTTAGGGTAATCAGGGACCCTAACTGGCTCAGAAAAAATATAAATAGTGAAAATAATAATATTTTCATGTTCCGGGTAAAGTCCGGTTGTTCGGTTGGATAGTAATCCGTTAAAGCGTTACAAAAGCTTTAAAGTGTCGTTATTGTTACTTTTAGTGACACATCTTGTTTCCAACACTTTAGAAAGTGTCTAGTAGTATTTTCCCCATATTCTGGCACTTTACTAGTCAGTTAGAAGCTGGTTTAATTATTAAAGTGCTGTGTTTGGTACTTAAAGTACGTTTTTAGGCACATCCGATCAGTGTATCTTATTCCTAGAGACGCAGTTCCACAACCCTTATAACCCTACACTCACTACCAGTGTAGTCAGATATTTGAGGCTCTTAACAGGCCTTAGAGGCAGTGTCTGCCTGATGCTGGTTATATCAGCATGTTCACTGTGTATCCGTTTAGTGTTACTGTGCTTTTTGTGCATCATGTTTGTCACCAAGGTTCAGCATGTAAATATTGTAGTGACAGCAAGCAAGTATGATGCAAGTAGTTCATGTATCAGTATTCAAGTAGCAGTTCATCAGCTAGTTCAAACAAGCACAGTAATCAAGTAGTAATTAATCATTAATTAAGTTGTACGGATACCTGGTTTAGTGCGGGTTGTCACACAAAAGGTGAAGTACAATATCAACTCAATTAAAGTTCTTCGTTTCGATAGAGGAGGAATCGAACTCTATTTGGATATGGTTCGATCTATGATGGCTAGAAGCGCATTATCTCTATCATTTTGGGGTTACGCTTTGCTCTCCATGGCTCATATATTAAATATGGCCCAAACCAAGTAAGTGGATAAGACACCTTTAAAAATATGGCATGGAAGGGTTCCATCATTATCATATTTAAAAGGTAAGAGGTTGTAAAGCTTATGTTAAGCTATACACCTCAAATAAATTGAAAGTCCGATTCACTAAGTGTATCTTCGTAGGATATCCTAAAGATGGTATAGGATATTAATTATATGACCCAACAGAGCAAAAGATATTTGTTGCTCGAAAGGCTAAGTTCTTGGAAGCTAAGTTCCTTATGGAAGGAGCTAGTAGAACAGTGGAACTTGATGAGGATCAAGAACCACAAACCGATACATGTTTGGTTGATACTAGCGCTCAACAAGAGGTTGTTGAAAACGATCAAATGGTTGATCAATACACACAAAACGTTCGCAGATCTGGTAGAATTAGTAGTCCACCTGAAAGATATGGATTTTTCATGGATGGATACTACGTGGTAGATTCAGGTGAACCAACCACATACCATAATGCAATGTCAAAATCCGATTGTGACAAATGGCTTGAAGCCATGAACGTAGAGATGCAATCCATGTACGACAACCAAGTATGGGAATTGGTTGTACTACCTCTTAACTCCAAAGTAGTTGGAAGTAAGTGGGTTTTAAGGAAGAAAACCAATATGCATGGTAACTTGGATACTTATAAAGCGAGACTTGTAGCAAAAGGTTTCACTCAAACTCAAGGGGTTGATTATGATAAGACATTTTCGCCTGTGGCGATGCTAAAGTCTATTAGGATATTATTTGCCATATCTGCATAATATGATTATGAGATTTGGCAAATGGATGTCAAAACTGCTTTTCCTTAATAGATATCTTGAGGAAGATGTCTATATGGTTCAGCCTAAAAGTTTTGTCGGTCCAAAACATCCTAACAAAGTATGCAAGTTAAAGATATCAATCTATGGATTGAAAGAAGCATCGAGAAGTTTGAATCAGCATTTTGATGAAGAGATTAAGGAATATGGATTCATCAAAAACGTCTATAAAGCTTGTGTGTATAAGAAGGCTAGTGGGAGCATTATTACTTTCTTAATATTATATGTCGATGACATTCTACTATTTGGAAAAGACATTCCAACCATGGAAGGTGTAAAAACCTGGCTCGGAAGTTGTTTTTCCATTAAAGATCTTGGAAAAGTCGCCTATATTTTGGAATAAAGAATCTATAAGGATAGATCAAGGTGCTTGATAGGTTTAAACTAAAGTGCATACATTAATAAAGTCTTGAAAATGTTCAAGATAGAGAACTCTATGAAAGGTTTTGTCACACCCCGACCACGTGGAACATACAAAACGTGGCGGAAATGTCGGGGAGTGTTGTAACAGAATTAATTGTTTCAAATCCATGGCAATTGAAGTTTCGTTTTATTGATTAAAAGTGTTACAATGTCTTAACAAACGAAAATACAACATAATTAACTAGTCTTGCTTCTTTTATTGTCACTAAAGCCCAAGTCTGCCTATGTGTATCTTGATCATCTTATGCAACAGTTCCTGAAAAACACATGTGAAAATAGGTACGTCAGCATAAAAATGCCTGTGAGATACATAGGTTTTGTGAAAATAGGTTTCATGACTTATGTTTGAGAAAATGTTTAGTCCTGAACCTTGTAATTTGCTTTGTTTTGTAAATCATTTGAAAAACAATGAGTTCAGATGATATGTATAAATAAGTGAATAATGTATGGTTAAATAAATAACCATGTAAGATGAGGTTGTAAGATAAGTCGTTTGTAAAACAATGTCTTGTGAAAAGTATGTTATTTGTATAAAATGTTCTATGTCTCAAACTGAAATGATTCAAATAACGCTACGATATATAATACCATACAAACACTTATATATAGGAAGTACCAGCGGCGTATCCACCATGCTTGTATCATATTACACACACCTCGTTACTTAATCACTTAATCAAACCAAACCAAACAATGTAAAATGTCTATGTTTAAATCAATTGTCAAATTTATTGAATAATATGTCAAAGTATTCATGTCAAGATGTAAATCATGTCAAAATGTCTATGTCAAATATCCATGTCAAATGTCTATGTCAAATATCCATGTCAAATGTCTATGTCAAATATCCATGTCAAATGTCTATGTCAAATATCCATGTATGGCAAGTGAAATGTCTCAACTAAACCATATGCACAAAAACAAAGTATTGAAGTAAAACTTGGTTTAAATCAAAGTTATGTTTTGTGGGTAATACATGATCAAATGTCAATCATGTTAAAATGTCTATGTCGAAATGTCTATGTCAAATGTCTATGTCAAAATGTCATGTAAAACGATGCACTAAGTAATGCACACAATGGAAATACATAGCATGAAATGTAATGAAATCATGTACTATAATGTACTAACGAACATAGCAGGTATATGATGTGAAAACAGGAAAGCATGAAAGTAACAAGTAGGCACATGTGTTCCACCCCAAAACAGTTTGGAAAACAGTAAAAGAGGGGTCTATGTACTCACTTGAGATTGCTCAGAAGTCCTAGGATAACCACCAAGCAATGCTAGAGATCGCGGAATATCAAACGGCACCTAATATAGGTAACTACATTAATAAACCGGACCTAAATCGGAAGGCTGGGTAGCATGAGGGTTTGTAAACCAAATGAGTGTAGGAACTCATGTGATATGGTTAATCAAAGCCTACATACTAAATGAAACTTAACCTAAGTGTCTACGACCCATTACGACCCGTTTAGGTAGCTTATGCTACTTTAACGCGTCGTTCGCGTGGAACGCGTTCGGATCGCCTAACTAGTCCTATGACAAGTGTTATATGCCTAAACATGTTACAAAATCAGTTATGTGACAAAAGTTTAGGTTACATATGCTTAATTACCAATTATACATGAAAAGGGTATTCTGGTAATTTACCTAAGGCATATAAACTACCTATCATACAACTACTTAAACGATGTGACCATAGGGTATAACCTCGGAAGGTTATTCCCTACACTATGGTCACCTAATGTATTTGGTCGGATCCTAATGATCGACCAAACTGGGTCGGGTTCGAAGGTATAAGCGATTTATTAGATCGCTTACCCTACGACCCTAGACAACGTGGTAATCAGTAGGCATAGTCCCAAGGGACTATAACCAACGTGATTACACTCACGTTGCGAAGTTCAAACGAACTTCGCATTGACCATTACTGGTCAATGCTGAAAGTCAAACAAAGTTTGACTTTCTGACTCGAAAAGCAGTAAAAATAAGGAAAAGAACGAAGGAATACTTACGAAGGGTCCCCGAATGCTAATCCCGATCCAAGAACTCAGGTATGAAACAATGGTTTCAACTTAGAGCTCTCAAATCAGAATTCTTGTGCAAAATGAGGTTGTGTGGGTTGGGTATTTATAGGAATACCCGAACCGTTAGGATCGTTGCATGGAAAACGTGCCATGAATCCAACCCGTACACTTGTCGGAACCTTATGGTGGCTGGAAATCCATCCTTATCAGATGACTAGATAATTAGGAATGTGTGGTTGTGGTTAATCCAGCTGAAAACAGGCTGTTAAGTACATTGCATCTGGTCTGCAGACCCCTAGCGCACCGCTACGCTAAAAGTGTAGCGCACCGCTAGGCTTAAGTTTGGCAGATTTACACTTTTGGTCCCTGTCATGCATTCAGCCCATTTTCGACACGTTTAAGGCCCGTTAACCCCATTTCAAAGCTCTAAAATGAAGTTAAAGTATAGGGAACTTAAAATGTGTTCAAAAATATCTCGGATGTCGGTTCGTTTGGCCGTACGAACGCGATGTTCGCTTAATTACGACGGAATGCGCACAAGCGCGAAAAACGATCCAAATGACGCGACGAATGGATTTTTCTTAAGGCGAACCATAAAATATAATGTAGTCATGCTTACATAAATTTTTGGATGTCCGGATGTATTCAGAACGTAAGTTATGCGCGAAAATGCAAACTTGTGCACTTTTTGACGCTTTTAGTCCCTGAATGACACAAAAGTTTATTTTAGCATACCGAACACCTCAAAGCCTATTTCTAAGCTATGTAAAGGATATTTATGGTATGTTTAACTTATGGTCATGTTCCGGAAGGTCTGTTACAGTTCAAATTGGCATACTTTCGCAGTTCGTCAACTTTAGTCCCTGTAAGCGATTAAACTTTGATTTCACCACACCAAACCTTTCAAAACTTATATCTAAGTTATGTAAAGGTTATTTAAGGTATGTTAAGCCTATTTCACTATTCCGGAGTGTTCGTTGGATTAAACTGGTTACATCTACTCATCAGAGCGCGTATAACCCTCCAGAAAGCGATTTAAAGCTTGAAATCGAACAAGAATTGATATGTGTAAACGATACACATATTTTTACAAATCCCAAGTATGAAATACTATATTTCATTGGTTTGGCATTTGTTTGATGGTTGGAGTGGCACAGGTGTTACAGGTTTGGTACCTATTCAAGAGAGGACAATATTGAAAGCGTTTCAATGTCCAAGCTCAAAGGATGAGCAGGAAAGAATGAAAGGAATCCCATATGCATCATCTATAGGATTCATTATGTACGTATGTAATGATATGCACTAGACCGGACAAGTTATGCGCTTTAGGCATGACGAGAAGATACCAGCGAGTAACGATCATTGGGTGACTGTTAAAAATATATATTGAAATACCTTAGAAGGACTAAGGATATATTTCTAATATATGGATCTGGTGAAAAAGAACTCGTTGTAAAAGGTTACAGGGATGCGAGTTTCGGAACTCTTTGTAAAGGGTTACATGGATACGAGTTTCCAAATTGATCGAGATGGTTCTCGATCACAATCAGGGTAGTATTGTCCACTACAGAATCAGAATACATCGCCGTTTCATTGATTGAGATAATTCATATGGATCTGCCACTTGAATTATTGCCGATCTAGGGGTAGTCCCTACCATTCAGAACCCCTAGAGATCTTTGTGATAACGATGGTGCGATTGCTCAAATCAAGGAACCTTGTGCACATCAAAAGACTAGGCACATTGAGCGGAGTTTCAACTACATAAGGGATGAAGTTGAAAAAGGGAAAGATATGTATTCGCGAAGCTCCTTGAATGGGCAAAGCATGAAAGGTCATACTTGTGCCTTGGGACTTCGATATTCTAGTGATTGGATTTGATCTATTTTGTATTTGGATATTGGAACAATTGTTTTTATAACTCTTTATGGTATTTTGAGTTATGTTCCATTTTAGCATGTTTAAATCCGTGAATAAGTTACTTATTCTAAAAGTCCGTAGTCGATCATACTTGTGGGAACAAATATGAATGTAAGACTATTGTGAACTTGGATTGGTGGATATTCATTAGGTATTAATATAGAGCAAGGTGTTGCTGCCAAAGTTCATAGATATTTGTGGGATACAAATATTGGACTGACTCGCTCTCAAATATTACTGCATGGAATCATCTGTGATTGATCATAAGTAAATTTGAGTAAAGGAGAATATCATGGTATCCTCAGACCTGAGATACATATTAGGTCTTGATATTCACCAAATATTGTACCTTGACTTATTTCTTCGCTGTCAGTAATATGACAGTACATAAGGCTAAGCTCAGGTGTGGTACAAGGTGATTGTGAGAGACGTATGTAGTCAAGATGGGATTTGTTCCTCTTATTCGTTGAGAGTAAGATGTCTAAAGCCTGCTAAAGTTAAATCAACAGAGAGTGATCACTCTATGTCTCTGGATTTGACAGGACATCTGTAACGAAAGGATAAATGATAGATTCACCTAAATCATTTTCAAGTAAGGGACTTGAAAGGGATGATATGATTGAATGGGACATATAGTCATACGTATTAGGGGTAGTAAACCGTAGTTAGGCGTCATTTACTACTTGCATCAATTTTCTATGTATCTTGTGCAAGTGGGAGATTGTTGGACTCTGTATGCCCAAGACACATATTAAATTGATGTGGCTAGTACGTTATGATCCAAGTCGAGTCATACCCAAATACAAGCTAGACAAACACTTACAATATTTATTTGTGATATGATCATACAAATAAATATTAACACTTAGAATATTTAGAAATCGGTTTTCTAAATAATTGCACTTGACAAACTAATAAATTATATGGATAATTATTTTTGAGAGAATATTTTATTTTGTTATTTAATTGGTTAAATAACATAATAAAAGGTTATATAAGTCTTATAACATATGATGTTATATTTTATAAAAGTTATAAAATACATATATATAAGACTTATATTATTTAAAAGAAAAATTGAATTTTTTTTATAAAAAATAAAGCTAGGCCGCCCCCCTTCATGGGAACTCACAAAATGTTTTGGTCCAATAGCATTGCATGCAAATGCATGTGTTAGATGCTCTCTCATTAGGTCTTTTGGGTGGCAACTCTCTCACATGTTTTCATAAACTCTTGAAGACATAATTTTGAAAACGATAAACTAGAGAAGACTTGAAAATACTCTCTAAATTTTCGGCTATGGGGTTATTCAAGTTTTGATTTTTCAAGTGTAAGACTTGAAAATTGCCCTCTAGAAAAATCGGCCATATGATGGTCGATCATGAGGGTTTCAAGTTAATAAATCAAGTGCAAGAACTCCACAACCTCCTCTCATATTTTCGGCCAAGCATGGTTGTTCATGAGGAATTATAGTGAGTTCATAAGTGAATAAAATCCTAGCTAAAACTAGAGTGTTTGTTGGAAGGCTTGGGGTATGCAAGCTTGAGGTCTTCTACACTTGAAGGCAACCGTTCAAGAACCATCATCTTATTCATATCCATTACTCCTTGAAAGGTAGTATTCTAAACACTCTATGGTTGTGTTTTAATTATTATGATAGCATGCATGTTCGTATATGGATCTGGGATTGGGTTACACATATAAAATGGGTTTTATATCTTGTAAGTAACATGTTTTAAATAATAATTTTCCGCTGCGTTTTTATTTTATACGGATAAAATAGCTTTGATAAACATGTGAAAAACCCAACACTTAATTCAATAAAACAAAACTTCAATCCATGTGTTGTGAAACAATGATTCTGTTACGACACTCCACGACGTTTCCGCCGCGGTTTTGTTGTTTTATCGCGGTCGGGGTGTGACAGAAAATTTGGTATCAGAGCTCATGGTTATAGGGAATTAGGTTATTAGTAATGCTTTGACCTAGACTATAACCTTCCTTGGACCCTAACACAAGTTATCTTGTGTTTAGATCTTAAAACAAAAATAATATGGATTTTGATCCAGGCTAAAGCGGGTCGAGTTGTTGAAGTCTTGTTTTTGTTTGGGTCGTGTTTTGTCGTGTAGTTCTTTTTGTTTGGTTGTGACGTTGAGTTGGGTTGTTTCTTTTGTTTTCCTAGTCTTGGTATGCCAAGTCTAGTAGTGTGTATTGTTGTCTCGATACATCCTCTTTTATTTGGTTGATTGATATAAAATTTCACCGGGGTAACCCTTTACCCAAAAAAAAACACAATTTACAAATCCGTTTTGAAAATCAATCATCTATTCTTAGATGATTTGTTGTAGGCGTTTAGCCTTCAAAGTTTTCAGAATCTCGTCAAAATTTGGGTCTTATTAATGTGAACACGTGCAATCTGGAAGGGTGGGTGCCTGTATCCTGAGTTTTATGTCTAAGGCTAGAGTGTTCATACAAATCCACATAATCGGACCGGTCACTCTTACCTGGGAACTCTTGGGATGAGTGTCCACTTATAGGCTAAAGCATGTCTTCGCGATACATTATAAAGACCTATTTACTTTGATTAGCCACTGAGTGTCGCTGGTTTGTTCTAGGCAACGAACAAATGATTTCCTTCCTTATGTTTCGTCGACATCTTCAATACCTCTTTTGTTTATCCAAATGTCAATCTCACTTGTTTCACATGTTTCCTTGTTCTTTTTAGAAAATGCCTCCTAGACGCGATCAAACTGAGGATACCGCCCTCGCAGTCGTAGTTGCTCAGCAGATTGCTGCTGTGATTCCAAACCTCATTACCCAGATAAACCAAGCGAATAACAATAACAACAATAACAATGCTCAGTGTAACTTCAAAACGTTCAATTCAGCTAAACCACTGAAATTTTCTAGGTCTCAAGTAGCAACTGCGCTCCTACAATGGTTCAAGAGTCTAGAAAGGACATTCCGACACGTTCAGTGTCCTAATGAGCGGAATGTTGAATTCGCATCTAGTGTTTTTGAGAAATGAGCATTAACATGGTGGAACGGTGTGATGAGAGATAGGGGTGCCGATGTGTCATTAGCTCAAACCTGTGAAGAGCTTCGAGCTCTAATGATGAAGGAATTTTGTCCTCATCATGAAATCAGGGCACTAGAAAGGGAATTCGACGATCTTAAACAAGATAGCGGTGAGCATCGAGCCTACATGGACCGATATGAGGAACTAAGTCTGTTATGTCCAACCATGGTTACGCCTTTGGATAAGGCAATTGAAAAGTACATTGATGGCCTCCCTGACTTAGTTCAGGACATTGTTACTGTTAGTAACCCTACCACAGTTAGACAGACCATTGAGCTATCCGCTACCCTGACTGAATCTCAGATCAGGAAGGGTAAACTTTTCTGAAAAGGCGACAAGAAACCAACCAATGAGACAAAAGCAAAGGATAAGTAGACTGAGTCCTCCAAGAAGTCAAAGAAGCGTAAGGCTTCCCAGAACTTCGCCATGGTTACTCAAAACAATCAAGCTGTCCCTAACCAACAAGCTCAACCCCCTGCTAAGAAGCCATACAATGGAACTGCACCTCTGTGTAACCAATGTAACCTTCACCATCATGCTAATGTACAATGCCGCAAATGCCTGAATTGTGGACTCGTTGGTCATACAGCTTGGGTTTGCCGAGCTGCACAAAAACAAGTTGATAACAACCCTGCACAAGCTCGTTTTCCACCAGGTTCTTGCTACAACTGTGGCGGGATGGGCCATTTCAGAAACAATTGCCCAAGGCTTATTAATGCAAATCTTGCCTGTGGATGAGCATTTGGCTAACTGGAAGACGATGCTGCTTAGAAACAATTGAACTTTGTGTTTTATATCTTTTTGTTATCCAAGACTATGAAACAACTATTTTGGTTTTTAAATAAATCTTCATTTGCATTACGATGTACGAAAACAAATGTGGTTACATGTATGAATGACATACCCCTACCATACCTACACCAAGGAACCGTGTTCCTTGCAAGATAAACTACTCTCGTAGTTCTTCCTTTTTGTGATCGCTCGCTCCATGAAAATCCTAAGTACTCGTTTCTTCAAGAAACAAAGTACAAGGTACAAGTTACAACTCTGTAGAAATACCCTAAAGTACCGCTTTAAATACTTAATTGGATACCTAAGGGTGTACTTCCGTAAGTTCTTAATTGGTCTTACGCAATATACATATCATATCTTCGTAGTTTCACAATATTTTACATAGCATATGGTTCCAAAGGATTATACATGTTTTCAAAAACTTTATACATGATTTCAAAGTCATCTCACGTGGTTTTAAAACATTTTTTAAACATGTTTACCTAATATACCTAGTACTTGATTTCAAAAACATTAAACATATTTTCAAAGATCCCATGCATAATTTTCAAAGACAATCTGCTCGTATGTTGCTTTAGCATACGTAGTACGCGGTTTCTAGAACACTCTGCTTCGTATGTCGGCTTAGCATGCTTAGCACAATGATTTCAAGGATCCATTTGCTTCATATGTTGACTTAGCATATCTAGCACCTTGATTTCATAAACACTATACTTCGTATGTTGACTTAGCATACCTAGTACAAGGTTTTGAAACATTTCACACTACACAAAACCAAATCCTTATAAGATCATCCTATCTTTATAGATAGATTCTTGAGGATGTTTAAAGTACTAATTGAAGTCCATTGATTGGATTCCTGGTGTACTTTGAATGCATGTGTACAAATCGACGATAAAATTGATAACAAGTTGATAACCAAGTTGACAATTATGTGACTATGTGATTGTGTGTTTATGTGTTATGTGTTGATCTAGTTAAAGAGACACTATGGTGGTCTGGTCAAAGTTATCACAAGGTTGTTCATTTAATTCTATCCCCTACACATTATAAAACAAACTGTGCGGACTGTGCAAGGAATTACGTAATTATGGATGCATACATAATTATGGAATTCAGTGCACATAATCCACAACAAGATTTGTCATGTGTCAACATTAAACAAGAAACAAAAGTTAACTATATTCATTTCCATTTCTGATGAAGTACCCACTGAGGAAAAATGAACTAACTAATCATTTTTCGCTTATGAAAGAGATATCCACTGGGAAATGAATAATCCATTCGTGAACCGTGTTTATTTTCGTTTATGATAAAGTATCCACTGAGCAAAATGAATTATCCACTTATTTTCGCTTCTGTAGAAATATCCACTGAGGAAAATGAACAAATTCATTTTCGTTTACGACGAAGTATCCACTGAGGAAAATGAATAGATTCATTCCGCTTCTGATGAAGTATCCACTGAGGAAAATGAATTATCCATTCATTTTCGCTTCTAAATAAATATCCATTAGGGAATGAATAATCCTGTATCGATTCTTTCATTTCCACTTCTAACGAAGTATCCACTGAGGAAAATGAATTATCCATTCATTTTCGCTTCTGAAGAAATATCCATCGGGGAAATGAATACTCTTTACGAAAATTCTTTCATTTCCACTTCTGACGAAGTATCCACCGAGGAAAATGAATTATCAATTCATTTTCGCTTCTGAAGAAATATCCATCGAGGAAATGAATACTCTTTACGACAACTCTTTCATTTCCACTTCTGACGAAGTACCCATTGAGGAAAATGAATTGTCCATCATTTTCGCTTCCGAATAAATATCCATCGGGGAAATGAATAACTTATTCAACAATTCTTCATTTCTACTTCTGACGAAGTATCCATTGAGGAAAATAAATTATCCATTCATTTTCGCTTCTGAAGAAATAACCATTGAGAAATGAATAGTTTATACATTCCTTCATTTCTGTTTCTGATAAAAGTATCCATTGGAGAAAATAAATTATCAATTCATTTCCGCTTTTGAAGAAATATCCATTGGAAATGAATAACCTATTCATCTTTCATTTCCACTTCTGACGAAAAATCCATTGGAGAAAATGAATCATCCATTCATTTTCGCTTCTGAAGAATATCCACTGGAGAAATGAAATACAAGTTGTCACACCCCGACCGCGTAAAACAACAAATCACGGCGGAAACGTTTGGGGAGTGTTGTAACAGAATCATTGTTTCATAACACATGGATTGAAATTCTGTTTTATTGAATTAAATGTATTACATTGCATTGAAATTAGAAACAAAACATGAACAAATAGACTTTTATTGTTATTAAGTTACTAAGGCCTCGTCCATTCCTATGTGAGCATGCATCAATATCATTATCAATCATCACCAACTATGATACCTGAAACACATGTGAAAATACGTCAGCATAAAAATGCCGGCGAGTACATAGGTTTTATGTGAGTGTCAGATTCATGGCTCGTTTATATGTTGAAAATAACTTGAACAAAAAATTAGAAAACCAAGTTTTATAAAATGTTTGTAATGTAAATTGAAATAACCAAGTTAAAACTGTGTAGTTATAATTTATAAAATTTCGATGCCATGAATCTTAACTCAAAATATTTGTTTTGTAAACCCAAATCGTAAATTGTTTTTGTAATAAAACTTGAATGTTTTAGAATAACCTTGTAATATAACTTTGTTTTGATAACCTTTGCCCAAGTGATCTAGATAACGCAACGTTATATAATGTGTTAAAAGCACTTATATATAGGAAGTACCAGCGGCGTATCCACCATGCTTTTATCACATTACACTTGCCCCGTTACCTAATCACTTCCCTAACCCAACGGTTCAAACGGATTCAAATGGTTCACATAAATCAAATGGTTCCAAAAGATTCCAACAGTACAAATAATTCACATAGATCAAACGTCTTCAAACGGTTCAAACAGTTCAAAATGTAAAACAATGTGTCCCTATGCTGGATGAACATATGCAACAAAATGTAATATATGAAAATCAATATACTAGCATGCTAAGTGAACATACATAGCAAAACATAATGAAATCATGTACTATATGCGTACTAATGAATATAGCAAGTATATGATATAAAAGCATGAAAAGCAGGAAAATAACAAGTAGGCACATGTGTTTCACCCCAAAACAGTTTAAAAACAGTAAAAGAGGGGACCATGTACTCACTTGAGAATGCTTAGGAGTCTTGAATAACAACCAAGCAAAGCTAGAGGGATCACGGAAAATCAAACGACACCAAATATAGGTAACTACATTAATAACCGGACCTAAATCGGAAGATCGGATAGGATGAGGTTTCGTAAACCAAATGAGTGTTGGAACTCATACAATATGGTTTAACAAAGCCTACATACTAAATCGAAACTTAACCTAAGTGCTTACGACCCATTACGACCCGTTTAGGTAGCTTACGCTACTTTAACGCGTCGTTTGCGCAAAGCGCGTTCGGAACGCCTAACTAGTCCTATGACAAGTATTATATGCCTAAACTTGTTTAAATATGTTGCATAATCAGTTAAGTGACAAAAGTTTGAGTTACACATGCTTAAAATCCAATTATGCATGAAAAGGGCATTTTGGTCATTTTCCTAAGGCATATAAACTACCTATCATACAACTAACTAAACGAAGTGACCATAAGGTATAACCTCGGAAGGTTATTCTCTATACAACTGTGGTCACTAAACATGCTTGGTCAGATCCTAAAGATCGACCAAACGGGTCGGGTTCGGAAGTCTAAGCGGTTGTTTAGATCGCTTATCTTACGACCCTATATAAGCACTAAACCTAAAGTGACGAGTTAAACATGTTAAAACATGTTTAACAAAGTTTGAAAACAAGTTTGATATCAAAACAAACGGTTTTGATACCCAATAATAGTTTGGTTGCAAAATACGCATAAACGCGTATTTTGACCGAAACTATGACTCGTCACTACAGCTAATCAACGTGGTAATCAGCAGGTATAGTCACACGGGACTATAATCATCGTGATTACGCTCACGTTTCAAAGTTCAAACGAACTTTGTGTTGACCGAAGACTGGTCAAAGCAGAAAGTCAAAGACTGTTTGACTTTCGTGCTTAAAAACGCATAAAAGCATGAAAGAATACTTACAAAGGGTCCAAGCAAGGAAATCTTGATCAAACTACTCAGGTATGAAGTTCTTGAACTCCAACTTAGAGTAATTCAATAAGATTTTGTGAATTGCAAGGAATGAAAGTGTGGGTATTTATAGATTTTGGTCCACCGTTAAGATCGTTCCTCGATTCCCGAGCTTCAATCTCAACCATCCATGTGTGCCCACTGAATTAGAATACCATGGGTGCTCAAAACAAGCCCCTGGTATGAAGAAACCATGTGCAAAACCCATGAAACCAGCTGCTGAATTGAAAAACTGGTTTCTGATCTGGCAAGACCTTGCGCCCCGCATAAGAATAGACACTATCTTACGCGGCCCGCCTAAGATAAGTTTGGCAGTTTGGCAGAAAAGGCCCCTGCATGTCCAAAACTTACTTTCGATGCATTTTTGACACGTTTAAGCACCGTTAACCTCATTTCAAGGATCTAAAATGAAGTTGAAGTATAGGGAACATGAAACATGCTCAAAAATATCTCAGATGTCGGTTCGTTTGGTCGTACGGTTGCGTTGTTCGGTTAATTACGACGAAACACGAACGAACGCGAATAACGATCCAAATTACGCGACGAATGGAATTTTATCATGCCAATCACTAAAATAAAGTATTTTAATGATTACATAAATTTTTGGATGTCCGGATATATTCAGAACGTAAGATATGCGCGAAAATGCAAACTTGTGCACTTTTTGACGCTTTTAGTCCCTATTGATCAAGAAAGATTATTTTTGCGCACCAAACACCTCAAAGCCTATTTATAAGATATGTAAGGGATATTTAGGGAATATTTAACTTATGAACAAGTTCCGAAATGTCCGTTATCATTCGATTCGGTATACTTTTGCAGTTTGACGCAAATAGTCCCTGTGATCGAATAAAATTAATTTCGCCACACCAAACCCTCCAAAACTTATTTCTAAGTTATGTAAAGGTTATTTAGGGTATGTTAAGCCTATGTAACTGTTCCAGAGGCACAGGTGTCACACAAGTCCTTGTAGAATCTTCCTTAATAGTTAGATTCTTAAAGGGGCACTTAAAGTACTTCTTTTGAATCCGTGATTGGATTTCTAAGAATGCTTTACAAGACACTGAAACAAAGAAGCCAAAGCCTTACAAGATATTTCTATCCTAATAATTAGACTCTTAAAGGATACTCACAGAACTATTGGTTGATTTGGTTTTATCATCGATCAAATCTCTCATTCCCACTTCCTACTTTAATCAAGGAATTATCCATTAGGGATGAGTATCATAGGTATAACAATCCATTCCCACTTCCTGCATTATCTCTGGAACCATTCACCGGAGAATGATAAAATTATGCCATACATGGAGATCCTTGATGGGTTACTCTATGCAAATAGATAACACCCTAGACTCCATGCAAGACAATTGTTTAACACAATTTTACAGACAGACTCCTACGAATAAATTTCGGGACGAAATTTCCTAAAGTAGGGGAGACTGTGATATCTGTGCCTCTACGACCATCATACCAATACAAATCCAATGAAATCTTGTGTTTCATTCTTGGGTTTTGTACAATTTCATGTGACATTCACACATATCAATTATTGTTCGATTTCAAGCTTTTAATCGCTTTCTGGAAAGTTATACGCAAACTATTATGTAAATGTAATCAGTTTAACGCGACAAACACTCTAGAATAGTGACTTATGCTTAACATACCTTAAATAACCTTTACACTCCAGAATAGTGACTTTATCTTAACATAAATCAGAAAAGAATTTGACCACCACTTGTCAAATTTCAAGTAAACAATTACGTATCATAAAGAACGCAGTAGGGTTAATAGACAGCATGCTTCTACCCTAAATAAACACACAGTAAACACTACACCAGACAAACGTAACCTAGCAAGTAAGAAATATAAACTTAAATCATGTCACCTAGAATGTTGAGTCTTGCACGTGGAGCGAAGCGTCGTTGTGGATCGTTGAGCACTGTTCAGGTTATAGTCTGGTTTTATCCAAAAGTTTTCCCCTTTTTAAAACCAAGTTCACTATAACCAATGGCTCTGATACCAATCTGTCACACCCCCAAAATCCACCATGCGGAGAACCACCGCTTGGAGGCGTGATGTGACCAGGATCAAGCCACCAATCATATTGAACAATACCATTGGTGTCTAAACAAAACATAGTTTAAGTTACAAGCGGAAGCATAAAGTTTAAAACCAAATCATAAGTATAAACGTTTCAAATGTTTAGCATGGTACACAGTTGTCCATGTCCCACAACGACTCTTCCCACTCTGATGCAAGCTCCATAGATTCCTAACAACCTACAAGGCATGTAACAACGAGTCAACAACAAAGTTGAGTGAATTCACAGTTGGTTGTTTAGCTATAGTGTTCGTGAATCATTTGTTCATTTCGTAAACCAAGTATCTTAGTTATCTGTATCGCGGTTTCCCAAACATGTTTGCGATGATTAGTGGCCGGATCGCGGTTTCCAAAACATGTGTGCGATGATTAGTGGCCGTATCGCGGTTTCCCAAACATGTGTGCGAAGATTAGTGGGGGCTTCCCATGTGTTGACTAGTCGTATTTGTACGTGCCCTTCTTGATCCAAGGACCGTAGCGAGTGTGAGTGTACGTAGGTTTTACGTACGTGCCCTTCAATTCGAGGACGGTGAATAGTATGAGTGTACGTAGGTTTTACGTACGTGCCCTTTTTATCCGAGGACAGTGAAAAGTAGTTTAGTAGTAATGATAGTACGAGTAGTTATTCAAATCCCATTCCCAACCCACCGGGAATCCCATGCCTTAGAAAGTGTGTGAACTCACCTCGGTTGCTCGGTTTGACTCTCAAAAGTAGCTAACAGTCAAGGTCGGTAAATCACGTCCTAGTACGATTACCACTTTGTTTATTAGTGACTTCAAATAGAACACAAAGTTCCTACATGTATCTATCACACAACATGCATCGTTTTAACGGTTTATGCCCATATAACCTTCCCATCTATTCCCCACTCATAGACAAACATACAACATTGCACATAACACTTTTATTGACATATAACATGTTCTATCATTCTCGGATAACCTACTCGACATTTAGACACGCAAATCACTCCTTATGTCGTTTCAGCTTTATTAATCAAAACTGGACTGTTTTCGAGCATTTTAATAAAATAGTTAACCTTTTCTAAAAATTCTCAAATTTTTACAGGATGTCATATATAATCCAAAATTTGTTGTGTAAAAATTTCGGATCTCAGTTCATTACCAATTTTTTATAAAAATTCTTTTACTCGACTGCAATCAGATTTGGTACTTTCTGATTGCAGTTTTACGGAAAAATTCACTAAAAATCAATCGTAAGTCGGATCGTCGAAATTCCAGTTGGAGGGTCACGGGAACAACAGTGACCATCTTCAGTAAAAATCCCACGAGCCGATTCTGCTCGGGTTTTAAGTTTTGACTCCGACTACGACACACTTTTTCAGCAGGAAAATTTCAGCTTGAGCTGCCGTCTTAAAATAATTCTTTAAAAATAGTAAACGACCTCGAAAAATTACGATTCCAGTTCCATTTGTTCAGATATTCAAAATTACACAATTTAGACTCTAGAAATTCAATTTTTCGATTAAAAATGAACCAGTTATAGCCTGTTGAAGGGGCTGGAAAATCTCAATCAGCAAGCTGTTTTTATTGTAGAAGTTACTAAAAACGCATAAACAAAGACCCTAACCAAGTTTTATCAATGATTTAATGTTCAAACACCATGCATGCATTTACTAAACTCAAGCCAACCAGATTTCAGCTTCAAACAAACTTTTTATGAAAGGTTTTTATGTAGAGTTTCAAGTTCATATATCTAGTGTTTTAGCTTGTGTGTGTCAAGAACATTTAAACAAAACATAACAAGAACAAAATGGAACAAGGGTGTGAAGGGACATACCACTAGCACAAGGCTAGGATGGAAATCTTAGTGTAAGGATGATGGTGAGAAAAAAGTGTGGTGAAGTGACTAGAACAAGCTCTCTTGATGTTCCTTCAACCTTGCAACCTCCTTGGATCCTCTTGAAGCTTTGAATGGAACTTGATTCTTGGAAGAAGATGATGGTTATGTGGTTGTGAGGGTGGCGGTTGTGGGTGGATCCGAAAGAGGGAGAGAGATGAGGGAGTGGGGTGAATCTTGTGAAGTGTAAGATGAAAGATACACACCATGTTTATAAGTCTTCTCCTAATATTTTGTCCATCCCAACAAGAAACAATCTACAAAAATCTTAGATAAAATCTAGCAATTATGGTGGTGATTTGGTGGGGTCCCTTGTGACCAAAATTGGGTATGGGGGGGGGGGGTAAATTGTAATATTTGATGATAGTTGGTAATTATTAGTCACATTCCAAGTATATGCTTTCATAGTTAGCTAGTGGGTATTTTAGCGGGTGTTATGGTGTACGGGGATCATGACTAGCCAAAAAAAGTTAAATAATGTGTTTGACAAATATTTGGTGTCTCGGGTAATGTCCGGTTGTTCGGTCGGATACTGTTTCGTTAAAGTGTTTAATTGTACCGTAAGGCGTCTTAGTTATATATTTTTGTAACGAAATTTATTCCTAACACGTAGGAAAACATACCGGACTATTTAGTATTTTTTCTGTATACTACTAGTATGCTAACACGCACATGTAAGTATAACACAGTAATCCGAGAGCAGTTAAATAATTTAGCACAACCATCAAGCACTTTCATTATCACTAATTAATTGTACGGAATACATGTAAATTGAGGGTTGTCACATTCTCCCCCTGTTATGAGAATTTCGTCCCGAAATTTAGCGCGTGGTTACTGAGGAAGCTAGTTAAGTTTCGTTGTTTTCCTGATTTTCCTGGGGTGTCACATCATCCCCCCGTAGATTTGGAATTTCGTCCCGAAATTCTGCAGTAGCTTCAGCCTCAGTAACGGTTGCGTTTTTCTTAAACAGTTGGGGATACTTGAGTTTCATTTGGTCTTCTCGTTCCCAGGTATATTCTGGGCCACGACGAGCATTCCAACGAACTCGGACCAGAGATATCCTGGTATGCTTGAGGTTCTTAACATCTCGATCCGTAATCTCTACTGGTTCCTCGACGAATCGCAGCTGGTCGTCGATTGTGAGTTCCTTGAGAGGAACTATGAGGGTCTCATCTGACAGACACTTTTTCAGATTTGACACGTGGAATACGTTGTGAACTGCACTGAGTTCTGTTGGTAGATCCAGTTTGTAGGCCACTTTGCCTATTTTCTCTATGATTTCGAACGGTCCGACATATCGCGGATTGAGTTTGCCCCTTTTGCCAAAACGGACTACACCTTTTCAAGGTGAGACTTTGAGTAGCACCCGGTCCCAAACCTGGAACTCGAGTGGCTTTCTTCCCTTATCAGCATAGCTTTTCTGAGGTCACGAGCTGCCGCCATTCGCTGTCGTATTTGAGCAATTCTCTCGGTGGTATCTACCACAAGTTCTGGACCAGTGATTTGGCTGTCACCGACTTCTGCCCAACAGAGAGGTGATCGGCATTTGCGTCCATACAATGCCTCGAATGGAGCAGCCTGGATGCTGGTGTGGTAGCTGTTGTTATACGAAAACTCCACTAGCGGGAGGTGCTTTTCCCAGCCATTACCGAAATCGATTACACATGCCCTAAGCATGTCTTCAAGGGTTTGGATGGTGCGTTCTGATTGCCCATCTGTATGTGGGTGATAAGCGGTGCTCATATCTAAACGTGAGCCAAAGGACTTGTGCATTGCTTGCCACAGTTCAGAAGTAAAACGTGCGTCACGATCAGAAATGATGGAGGTTGGCACTCCGTGCCTTGATACCACTTCCCTTAGGTAAATGTCTGTAAGAGTAGAAAACTTATCCGTTTCTTTGATAGCCAGAAAATGTGCAGACTTGGTCAGTCGATCTACGATCACCCAAATGGTATCGTTTCCGCGTTGAGATCTGGGCAGGCCGGTCACGAAATCCATGGAAATTTGCTCCCATTTCCATTTCGGGATCTCGGTTGTTGAAGTAGGCCTGATGGTTTCTGATATTCAGACTTGACTCTTGCACAAGTCAAGCACTTACTGACGTAGGTTGCTATGTGGGCTTTCATGCCAGGCCACCAATACGTAGTCTTGAGGTCGTGGTACATTTTATCCGAACCAGGATGTACCGAATAACGAGACTTATGTGCTTCATCCATCACAAGCTCGCGTAAGTTGCCATAAAGTGGAACCCAGATGCGCCCTGTTACATAGTAAGCGCCGTCTTCCTTTTGTTCTAGCCGCTGCCTCGATCCTCGTAGGGACTCAGCCTGATGTTCTCTGCTTTCAATGCTTCAACCTGAGCATAGCGAATCTGAGTGGGAAGGTTAGGTTGGATGGTAAGCTGTAGAGCACGTACACGCCTAGGTATGGTATCCTTTCGACTGAGGGCGTCAGCCACAACATTGGCTTTGCCCGGATGATACTTGATCGCACATTCGTAATCGTTCAAGAGCTCAACCCATCGGCGTTGACGCATGTTTAACTCCTTTTGCTTGAAGATATGCTCGAGACTCCTGTGATCGGTGTAAATGGTGCACTTGGTACCGTACAGGTAATGTCTCCATATCTTAAGCGCGAATACAACTGCTCCCAGCTCCAGATCGTGAGTAGTGTAATTTCTTTCGTGAACCTTGAGTTGGCGTGATGCGTAGGCAATGACCTTGTCACGTTGCATCAACACGCAACCAAGTCCTTGGATGGAAGCATCGCAGTAAACCACAAAATCATCTGTGCCCTCAGGCAATGAGAGGATAGGCGCGCTACAAAGTCTATCTTTCAAGTGCTGAAATGCGAACTCCTGTGCATCACCCCAATGATAGGTGACACCCTTTTTGAGTCAGTGAAGTGAGAGGTTGCGCAATCTTGGAGAAGTCTTTGATAAACCTTCTATAATATCCTGCCAAACCCAAGAATTGGCGGATTTCTGTTGGTGTACGGGGTGCAGGCCAGTTCTTGATTGATTCAACCTTAGATGGATCCACATGAATTCTATCCTTGTTTACCACATGGCCTAGAAAGTGGACTTCGCGAAGCCAGAAGTCACATTTTGAAAACTTGGCATACAATTGCTCTTTTCGAAGAAGTTCCAGCATAAGTCGTAGATGTTGCTCGTGTTCCTCCTGACTCTTAGAATAGATCGGGATATCGTCAATGAATACAATAACGAGCTTATCCAGGTAAGGTATGCATACTCGGTTCATGAGATCCATGAAAACCGCTGGTGCATTCGTCAACCCGAAAGGCATGACCAGAAACTCGTAATGGCCGTAGCGAGTTCTGAATGCTGTTTTGGAGACGTCTTCCTGGACTCTCAGCTGATGGTATCCCGATCTTAAATCAATCTTGGAGTAATAGCTCGACCCTTGCAACTGGTCGAATAAGTCATCAATGCGCGGGAGAGGATAACGATTCTTTACGGTCACCTTATTGAGTTCACGGTAGTCGATGCACATTCCGAATGTACCATCTTTCTTCCTTACGAATAACACTGAAGCTCCCCAGGGCGAAGAGCTAGGATGAATAAAACCTTTTTCCAAAGTTCTTGTAGTTGCGTGGACAGTTCTTCAAGTGGGTTCGGATGTTGTCAAAGAAAACAATGGACATATCTATCCTGTCTGAGGATCCATATCGGCCATATCAAGGTCAAGGAAAAGTATCTGGGGTATCAACATGTTCATGGCCCAATGCTCACTGAGTAACGTTCATAGAGCGTAACTTGTCAAAGCGAGTGTCCGCGGGGAACACTTTTAAGATCATAGGGTTCAAAAGTGTAACGTGTATGGGTGGGGAAACATGAGAAAGGGGTAGCCGCAATCGATGAATAAGCGTTTAATAATCCCTAGCAGGGGTTTACCTGATGTCGAAGGTACAGCTGGTTGTACGCAAGTTGGGTATAGTTAGGATAAAGTATGCCGTTGATCGAATGTAGTTGTCACGGGGTTAACTCAATCAGAACAAGAATCATAGTAGCATGATTGTCGTACAAGTGTGTAGTGTTAAGATTCACTGAGACTTCCATCAAAAGTCATCGGACTCGCCCACATGCGAATGGAGGAACAATTCACCTGAATCCATGAACTTAGGTGGGTTTGTGATTTATCAAGTAAGTAACCAAGTTGGGAGGAGTTCCTTGGGTTGTGCGAATGAATCCAAAATACGTATGCGTAGTCGTGAGGTTCCAAAGGAAAGACGCGAAAATGCGTTCAAGAGAGTATGATCGTGTCAACAATACATCACCACCCTCAAGGTTTCAAGGAGTGATCACTACTGATCGAAGGTCGAGCCTTCCAATTTCTCTAAGCGAGTGCGTGTTCGTTTCAGTATCTCAACATGGAGTAGTGAGAACTTAATGTCACTGTGGTAAGAGAGTGATGGTTTGATCTAAGCCAATGATAGAAATTGGACGTATCATTAATCAATAATCATGTGCCGATGCAAGAGCTAGCGCAAAGATCCCTCATATTTAAGAAAAACTATCATGAAATTAAAGTACGTCTCTTGTAGTGTAAGGTGCGTCAGGTAAACGTATAAATTATCGTGTTCGCCGGTGGGTTGAGTGATCCATATCTCCGTCCCCAAATGTCCTGAAGACTATTTCACCAGTAATGGTATTCATTCGCAGAGTTGGGTATACGAGAGAGCTAATAACCCATCTAACAGGGTGGTAAGGTAGTCTTGTGATTGGTGAAAATCATGGTATGGTTGTTGGCGTTTCGTTAAATCAGTTGCCAATCGAAGAAACAGGGAATTAATGAGGTTCATGCGAAGAATCGAGTGAAAACAGGGGTCCACCAATAACAGAGGAATTCAACCAAGTAATCTGTTGCTTAGAAGCAATTCTAGTAGTGAGGTGTGGCGGCACGACACAAAAAGGAAAGTTCGTTGCATCACGGTCACAGAAGTACATCGCTTGTTCAAGACAGAATTTGGTTGGTAGGGTTGCGAGTTGCAAAACGACAAACGCGTGTAACTGTGGCTGCTTCATTTCTGGTAACGACGACCGGTGGAGATGACGAGGCTCATCAACAGGGGTGTGTGGGTATAGTTCTCCTAACCCCGCGTTCGTTTGTGCCAGGTCGGGTCTTCGTGAATGTTGACGTACAAACCGAATGTACGGAGGGTCAGATGGTGACGTCATGTCGTGTTAAGCGTGTAAATAGATAGGATGCTTAAACAGTTGCCGTAGCGGGGTGACGAGAAATCAGAAAAGAATTTGACCACCACTTGTCAAATTTCAAGTAAACAATTACGTATCATAAAGAACGCAGTAGGGTTAATAGACAGCATGCTTCTACCCTAAATAAACACACAGTAAACACTACACCAGACAAACGTAACCTAGCAAGTAAGAAATATAAACTTAAATCATGTCACCTAGAATGTTGAGTCTTGCACGTGGAGCGAAGCGTCGTTGTGGATCGTTGAGCACTGTTCAGGTTATAGTCTGGTTTTATCCAAAAGTTTTCCCCTTTTTAAAACCAAGTTCACTATAACCAATGGCTCTGATACCAATCTGTCACACCCCCAAAATCCACCATGCGGAGTACCACCGCTTGGAGGCGTGATGTGACCAGGATCAAGCCACCAATCATATTGAACAAGCATGTAAGTAGTTTGTAAAATCCAACACAATACCATTGGTGTCTAAACAAAACATAGTTTAAGTTACAAGCGGAAGCATAAAGTTTAAAACCAAATCATAAGTATAAACGTTTCAAATGTTTAGCATGGTACACAGTTGTCCATGTCCCACAACGACTCTTCCCACTCTGATGCAAGCTCCATAGATTCCTAACAACCTACAAGGCATGTAACAACGAGTCAACAACAAAGTTGAGTGAATTCACAGTTGGTTGTTTAGTTATAGTGTTCGTGAATCATTTGTTCATTTCGTAAACCAAGTATCTTAGTTATCTGTATCGCGGTTTCCCAAACATGTTTGCGATGATTAGTGGCCGGATCGCGGTTTCCAAAACATGTGTGCGATGATTAGTGGCCGTATCGCGGTTTCCCAAACATGTGTGCGAAGATTAGTGGGGGCTTCCCATGTGTCGACTAGTCGTATTTGTACGTGCCCTTCTTGATCCAAGGACCGTAGCGAGTGTGAGTGTACGTAGGTTTTACGTACGTGCCCTTCAATTCGAGGACGGTGAAGAGTATGAGTGTACGTAGGTTTTATGTACGTGCCCTTTTTATCCGAGGACAGTGAAAAGTAGTTTAGTAGTAATGATAGTACGAGTAGTTATTCAAATCCCATTCCCAACCCACCGGGAATCCCATGCCTTAGAAAGTGTGTGAACTCACCTCGGTTGCTCGGTTTGACTCTCAAAAGTAGCTAACAGTCAAGGTCGGTAAATCACGTCCTAGTACGATTAACACTTAGTTTATTAGTGACTTCAAATAGAACACAAAGTTCCTACATGTATCTATCACACAACATGCATCGTTTTAACGGTTTATACCCATATAACCTTCCCATCTATTCCCCACTCATAGACAAACATACAACATTGCACATAACACTTTTATTGACATATAACATGTTCTATCATTCTCGGATAACCTACTCGACATTTAGACACGCAAATCACTCCTTATGTCGTTTCAGCTTTATTAATCAAAACTGGACTGTTTTCGAGCATTTTAATAAAATAGTTAACCTTTTCCAAAAATTCTCAAATTTTTACAGGATGTCATATATAATCCAAAATTTATTGTGTAAAAATTTCGGATCTCAGTTCATTACCAATTTTATATAAAAATTCTTTTACTCGACTGCAATCAGATTTGGTACTTTCTGATTGCAGTTTTACGGAAAAATTCACTAAAAATCAATCGTAAGTCGGATCGTCGAAATTCCAGTTGGAGGGTCACGGGAAAAACAGTGACCATCTTCAGTAAAAATCCCACGAGCCGATTCTGCTCGGGTTTTAAGTTTTGACTCCGACTACGACACACTTTTTCAGCAGGAAAATTTCAGCTTGAGCTGCTGTCTTAAAATAATTCTTTAAAAATAGTAAACGACCTCGAAAAATTACGATTCCAGTTCCATTTGTTCAGATATTCAAAGTTACACAATTTAGACTCTAGAATTTCAATTTTTCGATTAAAAATGAACCAGTTACAGCCTGTTGAAGGGGCTGGAAAATCTCAATCAGCAAGCTGTTTTTATTGTAGAAGTTACTAAAAAAGCATAAACAAAGACCCTAACCAAGTTTTATCAATGATTTAATGTTCAAACACCATGCATGCATTTACTAAACTCAAGCCAACCAGATTTCAGCTTCAAACAAACTTTTTATGAAAGGTTTTTATGTATTGTTTCAAGTATCTAGTGTTTTAGCTTGTGTGTGTCAAGAACATTTAAAGAAAACATAACAAGAACAAAATGGAACAAGGGTGTGAAGGGACATACCACTAGCACAAGGCTTGGATGGAAATCTTAGTGTAAGGATGATGGTGAGAAAAAAGTGTGGTGAAGTGACTAGAACAAGCTCTCTTGATGTTCCTTCAACCTTGCAACCTCCTTGGATCCTCTTGAAGCTTTGAATGGAACTTGATTCTTGGAAGAAGATGATGGTTATGTGGTTGTGAGGGTGGCGGTTGTGGGTGGAGCCGAAAGAGGGAGAGAGATGAGGGAGTGGGGTGAATCTTGTGAAGTGTAAGATGAAAGATACACACCATGTTTATAAGTCTTCTCCTAATATTTTGTCCATCCCAACAAGCAACAATCTACAAAAATCTTAGATAAAATCTAGCAATTATGGTGGTGATTTGGTGGGGTCCCTTGTGACCGAAATTGGGTATGGGGGGGGGGGGGGTAAATTGTAATATTTGATGATAGTTGGTAATTATTAGTCACATTCCAAGTATATGCTTTCATAGTTAGCTAGTGGATATTTTAGCGGGTGTTATGGTGTACGGGGATCATGACTAGCCAAAAAAAAGTTAAATAATGTGTTTGACAAATATTTGGTGTCTCGGGTAATGTCCGGTTGTTCGGTCGGATACTGTTTCGTTAAAGTGTTTAATTGTACCGTAAGGCGTCTTAGTTATATATTTTTGTAACGAAATTTATTCCTAACACATAGGAAAACATACCGGACTATTTAGTAATTTTTCTGTATACTACTAGTATGCTAACACGCACATGTAAGTATAACACAGTAATCCGAGAGCAGTTAAATAATTTAGCACAACCATCAAGCACTTTCATTATCACTAATTAATTGTACGGAATACATGTAAATTGAGGGTTGTCACAGTAAATAAGTAGGGCGACATAGGATCCCCTTGCCTTAACCCACGTTGACCCTTGAAAAAACCATGCAAATTGCCATTGATACACAGAGAGTACGAAACCGTGGATACGCAAGTCATGATCCACTTCACCATTCGAATGTGAAACCCAAACCGAACCAGAATATCCTCCAAGAACTTCCAACTGACTGTATCATAAGCTTTCTGAATATCGATCTTGAATGCACATCTAGCCGGCCCCCTGTTAAGATGATAATTGTGCATCAGCTCCTGTGTAAGAAGAATATTATCCGAAATCCTCCGCCCCGGCACAAAAGTTGATTGGTTAATGCTGACTAAATACCCCAAACTGCCTTTCAAACGATCAGTAATAACCTTGCTAATACATTTATACAAAACATTGCAACATGAAATCGGCCTATAATCCAAAACCGAGTCCGGAGTGTCTTTTTTTGGAAGTAAAGCAAGGATAGTGTGGTTAATCTGGTTGAGAAGTTTACCATTTTCAAAAAACTGAAGAACCGCATCCGTAACTTCATTTCCCACTATATCCCATGCTTTCTTGAAAAAAACCGACGTATACCCATCAGGCCCTGGAGCTTTGTCATCTCCAATACTAAACATGGCGCTCTTGACCTCCTCACGTGTAATCGGACGTACCATATGCTCGGCAACATCATTACATAGAACATTAGAGAATAAGTTATCCAGATTAGCCGTTTCCACCTGAACCTCCAAACCCAAAAAGTTCGAATAATGTAACACCATGGCATCTGCTACCGCCTCACCTTCATGTCTCGTCCCCATTGAATCCACAACACTATAAATTTTGGCTCTAGCATTCTTGGACTTGACAGTGTTATGAAAAAATTTTCTGTTCGAATCTCCAGCACACAGCCATTCAACCTTAGACTTCTGCTTTAAAAAGCATTCTTCGTCATAAGCGGCTTCTTGAAATTCTTTCAAACATTGGGCTTCCAAATGGCGCAACTGACCATCCAACGGATTTTCCTCATCTAACTTTTTACGCAAATCATTTACCTTCACATGCAAGTTTCCTTGATTGAAAAGGATTTTCCTCATCTTAGGCTTTAAGTTTCTCAATTTCTTAACAACCGAAAACATAGTGACCCCCTCAATTCTTTTCATCCATTCAAGCTTAACTGTTTCCTTAAATTCCTGTTTAGAGGCTATAAAATTCGGAAATTTGAAAGGTTTAGGCCGATACCCATTGGTGCCCAGACCTTTAAGGATACAAGGCGTGTGATCCGAAACTCTAAACGGGTGAAACATCGCGTATGCAGAAGGGAACTGATCCAAAAAAACCACGTTTCCCATTATTCGATCAATCTTTTTCAAAAGACCCACTCCACTCTTTGGTTTTTGGTTCCAAGTATATTGCAATCCGTGAGCATTAATATCCATCAATTCAGCTTGTTGGACACATTCATTGAACACCCGCATGCCAATAGATTGATTCGAAGTACCATATAACGCATCTTCAATGTTTAACGCAGCATTAAAATCTCCCATAACAACCCACGGCTTATCATGACACAACGCCTTGTGTTTACATAAATCATCCCAAAGCACTCTACGATCTTTATATTTATTTTCAGCATAAACAAAAGAACAGAACAGAACTTTTTTGCTAACTTTAAACATCACCTGCGTATGTATAACCTGATCGGTTTGGGCAATAACCATAACATCCAGATTCTCCGCATTCCATCCCAGAATAATTCTCATTCCACGACTACACATACCACCATTAGAAGTCCAATTCCAATTGCGAAAGACAAATTTACACACTTTAGCCAATTTACTAACATCCACATGCGATTCAAGTATGGCACACAACTCTAAATTATTTTCAGACACAAGATTACGAACCTCACTTTGTTTCAGGGAACGGTTCAATCCCCTTACGTTCCAAGACATTAAGCTACCCATTTAAACCGTGATTACCGGGAGTGCTTGCCCCCTCAGACGCATCAACATGCTTGTCATTGGACATAAAGTGAGCCATCTCCGTAGGAATTCCTTCCATCACCTCATCTAAGACGTTTCCTTCTACCCCATCCTTTTTACCAGCTAAAGTATCACTCTCCTCTTTATCTTCCGAACTTAGCACCTCAAAAGCATTCGAAGTTTTAACCTGATTATTCTTTACAACCGAACCATCATCCTTTATTGTACCTGACGTACTCGCTCCATACTTGTTCGGCTTTGGCCTGTATACAAACTTTGCTTTTTGTTTTTTATGCATGGCACCAAATTTTGCTATCTTCCTTCTATCCGTGATAAAC
The DNA here is from genome assembly GCA_030545235.1 of Helianthus tuberosus. NCBI lineage: Eukaryota > Viridiplantae > Streptophyta > Magnoliopsida > Asterales > Asteraceae > Helianthus > Helianthus tuberosus. The sequence continues at coordinate 105,094,691 of CM060360.1, forward strand.
CCTTCATCATCAATTGTAACTTGCTTTGTAGTTGGATCAGCCTGTTTTGGGCATTTTTGATCGTTATGACCAAATATGCAACACGTCGAACAGCGCTGTGGTTTCCATTCATACTCAATCGAAATTTTTTCCATAATAAAACCCTCCTCATCCAGCTTTGGAATTGCAACAACTATATGGTCTTTCAGCTCTTTTTCCGCATTAATTTCAATTAAAGCTCTGGCAAAACTACTTCTACCCCAACTATTAGCACACATGTCCGCCGTGTAACTATCCAACCTCTTGGGAACCCCAATTTTCGACGCTAGCAGACTTAGGCCATCATCAGTGTAAATTGCAATAGGAACATTGTGAAGCTTAACCCACACGGGAACTGATTTAATGCCCTCCTTCTTTAGACTAGTGGACGGAGACCATATGTTAAGAAACAACGGAACTTTTCGAATTAGCCACGGACCCCCTTCAAGCACTTTATTCATACCTTCTTTGGTGTCAAACTTGAAAAAGAAAAAGCCCTCCGAATCCATCATGATTTTAGCAAATCCAAATTTCGCCCACACATTTTTTACGTAATACTCGACTACCAGGAATGGCAATCTATCGCCCAAGAAATAACCAAATAACACATTCTCAAATCTATCTTGGACCTTCCTAACGACCTCCCTTGGAATAACCACATCGGCTTCTTGGTACGATTCCATAGATTCCATCTTCCTAAAATTGACTTCACTTTTATACACCACATTAGATTTTAATTTTTCAGCATAAGAGACCGTCCCCTCGCCTAAATCACGATCAGCCGACCCAAAATCATCAGCTTGCACCTGCTCATCATGCTTATCCGAATCAGCTTGAACGGGCACCGTAATTTTCTGGAGTTTATCAATAACATTGAAGATCCTAGGTTCTTGATTGTTGCTCGTTACCACACCTCTTCTCGGAGCCATAGTTTTTCCATCAATGTTCAGAATTTTGCTTCCCAAACCCGTTAAAACTGAAGGCGGCTTCCCAAACAAATCCCTGTGATCAGTATTCCGTGACGAATATATGTCATTAATATCTGGTGGTTTAGAATTCATCTCTGCGCCAACTTATCACATGCACACGTAAAACCCTAATCAGCCGACAAGGAAACAAGCAGAACCCTAATCAGCCGACAGAACAATTTCTCAAATAAAGAAGAGCCGAAATCCGAAAACAAAAGAAACCGTAATCCTTTAAACCCTAGAACAAAACCTCAACCCTTGATCGATTAAACTAGTGTCATCAATCTAGCTAAGTTAATCTCAGTTAACCGCAATCAATGGCTACTAGATTAATAAATTAGGGTTTCAGAATTTATTACTAAGGCAGCGATTTTCAAGAAACAAAACAAAAGAAAAACCCTAGTTGTTAATCGATCCCTAATGCTAACGAGTTCGTTATAGACACTTGAAAGATCAAGGTCTAATCACAGACTGTTATACATAAGATCATAAGAAAAAACAAGGGAAATCGTGAAGAACAAGATGCACAAAATCGCCTAAAGGAGAGAGAACACGGCCATTGTCAAACGACGTTATTGCTCGTTCTTTCCACTCTAATCTGCTCTAAGTGGAGGCAATCTCTTGTTGAGGGCCACCTACCTGAGCATTCTTTGTCCTCACTTCAAGCATTGGACCATTGTAAGTGTTCTTTCATGCTTGTTTAGTTAAATCAAGCAACAAAGTCAAACAGTGTTTGTCTTTCAGCTTTGACCATGAATTGGTCAAGACAAAGTTCGTTTGAACTTTGCAACGTGAGCGTAATCAGAATGGTTATAGTCCCTTGTGACTATGCCTACTGATTACCACGTTGATTACTCGAAGTGATGAGTCAAAGTTTCGGTCAAAATGCATGATTATGTGCATTTTGCGATGAAACTATTTTCGGGTATCAAAACACTTTGTTTTGATATCAAATCAGTTTTCTAACTTAGTTAAACATGTTTAACTTGTCACTTTTAGTCTACTGCTTATATAGGGTCGTAAGTCAAGCGGTTTTGACAACCGCTTAGACTTTTGAACCCGACCTGTTTGGTCAATCTTTAGGATCCGACCAAACATATTTGTGACCATAGTTGTATAGGGAATAACCTTCCAAGGTTATAACTTATGGTCACTTAGTTTAATTAGTTGTTATGATAGGTATGCCTTAGGAAAATGACCAAAATGCCCTTTTCATGCATAATTTGAATTTAAGCATATGTAACTAAACTTTTGACACTTAAACTTATTATGCAACATATTTAAACATGTTAGGGCATATAATACTTGTCATAGGACTGGTTAGGCTACTCGTTTGCTCTTTTGCGCAAATGACGCGTTAAAGTAGCGTAGACTACCTTAACAAGTCATAACGGGTCGTAAGCACTTAGGTTAGGTTCCGATTCAGAATATAGGCTTTGTTAAACCATGTCATATTAGTTCTAACACTCATTTGGTTTACGAGACCTCATTCTACCCGATCTTCCGATTTAGGTGCCGATTTATTAACATAGTGATCCAATACTAGGTACCACTTGGTTCCTTGATTGCCCGAGCTTGTTAGTTCACTTAAATCAAGGATGCCATACAATCTCAGGTGAGTACATAGTTCCCCTCTTTTACAGCTTTCAATTATTTTAGGGTGATTCATATGTGCTAAACGATTTCGAGGTTGCTAAAACAAATGCTATGGTTTATATTAAACACAACGATTTCTATAATGTGAACGAACTTGTTGGGGCGTTGGTCGAAAGACATCGAATGACGTTCATTAACTATGATCAAGCCAACTAGTAGTATGTTATGGTACCATAGGATCTGACAAATCCTGTTATCGGACTATTCCATGGTTATGGGGTAACGTGGGTAACGACAGAACCTGATGAATGTTAACTTACCCTTTGGTGGTTTGTTAATACGATTTGAACGATGGACGAGTCACACAGGTTTGAACGTGTTCAACGAGACGACCAAAAGTTAGTTTTCACAATTAAAACACGAACGATTAGAACTATTTTAACTATGTGAACGAATTGAACTATTCGAACGATTGGAACTATGTGAACGATTTGAACTATTTGAACGATTGGAACTATTTGAACTATGTGAACGATTTGAACTATTTGAACAATTGGAACTATTTGAACTATGTGAACAATTTGAACTATTCGAACGATTGGAACGATTTGAACTATGTGAACGATTTGAACAAATTGAACAAATTGAACGGTTGGTTTATGGTAAGTGATTAGGTAACGGGGCGGGTGTAATGTGATAAAAGCATGGTGGATACGCCGCTAGTACTTCCTATATATAAGTGCTTTTAACACATTACATGTCATTGCATTATCTAGATCACTTGGATGAATGTTTTCAAAACAAAGTTACACTACAAGGTTTACTTAAAGATATACCATACAATGTTTACTTTCAACGACGATTTACTACTTAATTTTCAAAGACAAATGTTTTCAGTCAAGATTCATGGCTATAATGGTTTTGGTTTACACATATATTAACTTATAAAGTTGATAAAACATACTACAATATCAAACTCTTTTGATTTTCAAAGTACACACTTGACAACTCTCGTAGTTGGACGAGGTATTGCAATATGGACTCAAAGTCATGAATTTGACACACTCGCAAAACATATGAACTCGCCGGCATTTTTATGCTGACTTATTTTCACATATGTTTCAGGTGATGTTGTATGATGATGTTTGATGATGATTATGATGCATGCTCAGAAAGGAATGGACGATGCCTTAGTGACTTAATAACAATGAAGGACAATATGTTCATGTTTTGCTTTTAATTTTGAGACAATGTAATAAACTTAATTCAATAAAACGAAACTTCAATCCATGTGTTGTGAAACAATGATTCTGTTACGACACTCCCCGACGTTTCCTCCGCGGTTTCGTTGTTTTAACACGGTCGGGGTGTGACAATTCTGACCATATCCGAACGTCCAAAAATTTTTGTAATCACTAGAATATTGTATTCTAGTGATAGGAATGCAAAAATACCATTCGTCGCGTAATTTGGATCGTTTTCGCGTCCGTTTGAGTTTCGTCGTATTTAACCAAAAAACACGATCGTACGACCAAATGAACTGACATCCATGATATTTCCAAGCATATTTCAAGTCCCCTATACTTTAACATCCTTGTTAAGACTTGAAATTGGGTTAACGGGGGTTAAACGCGTCGAAAAACAAGTTTTGGTTCTGCAGGGACCTGTTTTGCTAAAACTAAAAAGTCTGGACAGTACCCTGGTGTGACAACCCTCACCAAACCAGGTATCCATACGACTTAATTAATGATTAATTACTGCTTAATTACTGTGCTTGTTTGAACTAGCTGATGAACTGCTACTTGATATCTGATACATGTACTTACTTGCATCATACTTTACTTATCGTCACTACATTGTTTACATACTGAACCTTAGTGACAAACATGATGCACAAAAAGCACAGTAGCACAATAGCGGATAACCTATTGAACATGCTGATAAAGCCAGCATCAGGCAGACACTGCCTCTAAGGCCTGTAAGAGCCTGAGATAATTGCTACACTAATGGTGAGTGTAGGGATACAAGGGTTGTAGAACTGCGTCTCTAGGAATAAGTTACAATGACTGGATGTGCCTAAAACGTACTCTAAGCACAAAACTCAGCACTTCACATAATAATTCAGCTTTTAGCTAACTAGTAAAGTGCCAAAACATGAGAAAAATATTACTAGACACTTTCCAAAGTGTCGGAAATAAGTTGTGTCACTAAAAATGGTAATAACGACACTTTAAGCTTTGTTACACGCTTTAACGGATTACTATCCAACCGAACAACCGGACTATACCCGGAACGTGAAAATATTGTTATTTTCATTATTTATCTTTTTCTGAGCTAGTTAGGGTCCCTGATTACCCTAACGCCCATTGTGACGCGTGACACACAACTAACCAAGTTAATCTCTAAACTTAACTTGGTTAACCTAACTAAGTAACCAACTAATGGTTAGAAGCCAACTAAACCCCCCCCCCCCATTGAAATCGGCCCCATCAAGGGGAGACAAGCCTTGATTTCTTTTTATTATTTTAATCAAGGTGTTTAAAATCTAGAAGGCACATGATCCATTGGATTAAAACTCCATAATTGTCTATAAGTATCACTATATGAACATAAGGATAATCACTCTACACTTCACCACAAACTCTCTCCTCTTTTGCTCTCCACACTCACGGCCGAACACCCCCCTTGGCCCTCCATCCATTTTCGAGTTCGATCATCATATTCCAAGGTTACACAAACATCAAGGGTCACGTATAAGGAAGCTTGGTGCACTCGGAGCGCGAAGGACCACTTTCTCTAGCTTTTATCCACCCGATTTACGTCTAGTTCCTTCCCTAGCCTCGAGCTAGAGGTATAATGCTTAAAACTCGTACTTGAACTAATCTAAGGTGGTTAATAAGATGTATGATGATTAAAACTCGGAATCTTGCATTTTGAAGCATTAAAGTTTACTAAACTTGCGAGTATTGTTGGTTATAAGCACATAAGTTGTGTAAAACTTGTAGTAATTAAAATTTATGGTTATTTGGGCCCGATCTATGATGTGGTAGCTCGGATCATCGTTTAACCCGGCTTGGTAAGGTCATGGATCTTAACATAAGCGTGTTTTGAATGATACAAGGGTTAAAAGGTGAAACTCTACCACACGCGAATCATGAACTTGTGTAAAAGAGTTTTACTTGTGAAATTGTGTTTAAAACTAGCAGATCTACGCATCTGCAAGTGGTATTTTCAAAGAACCACGTATCAAAGAAATCATGTATTTTAAAAGATGGATTTTACACTAACAAGCATGATTTTTATAAACCACAAGTGTGTAAACACTTGTGAAATGAAAAGATCCGACAAAATAACAGTTTTTGTAAAAGATGACGGGAAGTTGTAAAGATGGATTTTTTTTTTCTAAAAACGAGGTTTTTACAAGATCAAATTACCTTATATGAAGATCTACTAAATTTAAGGGGATTTACACCACAGTTTTGGGAAAACTGCAAGTTCATGTAATTTTTGGCAATTTACTCATATGTTGATTAGTTGTTGTGATGAAAGTTGTTCTGATCAAATAAAGAAAATTGTTGAGTTGATTTGTTAAAGAAAATGATTCGCTTGAAAGCGTGGCCACCTCCAGTTACAAAGGAAACTCTGGCAAAATTTTTCTAAGAACCTAACGCTTAGAACTATTTACACTACAAGTGTTAGAATTATTTTTGACATGTTTTCGAAATATAAATTTCGCCATGACTTTATTTACTAAATATTCGGAGGTGGGATTTTCACAAAATTTAACGTGATAAATATATATTTTCACACACTGTTTATGATTATTTTGTGAAAATACATAAATATTATTTTTAGGGTAAAAATAATATTTACGAACATTAACGAATCCAAAATAATACGAACGCTTTCACCATAAATATATAAGTTACACCGGTAATTATATTACCACTCGATTGTTAAAACGTAACTTACGCACTTACGGAAACATTTATGAACGCGTATTTTAACAACGTATTATTGGGGAAAAATTATGTGAAATAAAAATATAATATTTTTGAGAAAAATACTTATATTTTGGAATTGGAAATATATATATATATTAAGTGAAACTTAATGATATAATTTGAACGCACATGTATTGAATCCCCCATCCTTGGGAAGGAGATTAACTACCAAGTACATATGAAAAGTAAACCCGAAGTAGTTATCTAACTACTTCCCAAAGACTTAAACTATAAAGCTAAGGCACGGCCGTCCGTCTAATGGAATTAGCACCTGTAGGTCGTCGCACAGCTGCCTGATTTGGAGTACTTGGTAGAGACGCACCGACAGTGAGTTCATGTCCCCCTTTTCTCTTAACTGTTTTCAGTTTTCTTAACTACGGGGGTGAAATACATGTTACTTTGATTACAAGTACTTTATACATGGTATGGTTAGCGTAAGGAGGTTTACTACTTAGATCATGTGAGTGGGTAGGCAGAAACTGGAGACCATTAATCCTCATTGTAGGACCGAGGGACGTAAGCGGTAGATCTATCTGGGTGTAGCGAGCCCAACTCTAGGCCCAACAGAACGGACCTCTGAGAGGCCCAACAGAACGGACCTTGGAGTGACTTTGTACCCAACGCTAAATCTGCTAGGTTTGAGTCTTCCTACTTGCACTTCACATATATCAATGGCCTTGCAAACCATTGGTGATCTCTTTTTCCTTATTTGCTACATACCAAGATTATTTTTATACTCACGAAGGTTTACTTACTCACTTACACATGAACTCGCTCAACATTATTGTTGATTTTTCAACTTACATGTATTTCAGGAAATTAAAGATCTAGCGCGGTATGTTATGTTTTCCCCGCTGCATAAGGTTTCCAAGGTCATCCCAGTTTAGGAAATGTGACTCTTTCCTGGACAAGTCACAAATCTTAAACTGCGTTTATTTCATGTTACTGTTTATGTTGTTCAAGACAATGTTTTACGTTATGATGTTGTAAGTCTCTAAGACAATGGTATGTTACTCTGGTTTTAAAACTTAATCAAATGGATGATCTTGCATGATTTTACTTCATATAGCTTTGTTATGATTAAGCTATGGTATTAAGAAGTCACACCAAAATTAACCACGCTTCCGCAAAGCCAGGGTGTGACAGCTTGGTATCAGAGCTCTGATCATAGTGAACTAGGATTCATTCTCGAGTCTAGACTATGATCACTAGGGCTCTCACGAAAACATTTTTACTGCATACCACTTAAGTCCAGATCCAAAACTTTTTACAAACAAATGTTGAGCACATTTTATTTATTATTTATAGGCTCAGTCTAGAAAGGGCTGAGGCTCGGTCTGAGAGGCCGAGGCTCGGTCTGGGAGATTGAGGTAGTTGGCTAGTGGGACTAGGAGAATTGGCTAGTGGGACTAGGAAGAGCAGTCTGAGAGGCTGGGAGAATTGGCTAGTGGGACTAGGAAGAGCAGTCTGAGAGGCTGGGAGAATTGGCTAGTGGGACTAGGAAGAGCAGTCTAAGAGGCTGGGAGAATTTGGCTAGTGAGACTAGGAGTATCAGTCTAGAAGACTGGGAGGCTAGTGGGACTAGGAGAATTATTTGATTGCTTACTTGGTGACTTATGTGATTATCTGATTGTATGACTGATTATTTGAGCATATTTGTGTTTATGTTACAGACTCATGGACTCAGCCGGTACCGGCGATTCGGACACCACTGGACCCATACCTATCGTATCTGATGACCTCACATCCTCTGAGCACGAGGTGCACACATCTGACTATACCAGTACTGACGAGGATGATTTCCAGCCTTTCGCACTACTCGATGGTGCTGATGAGCCTGCAGATGGCCCTCCCGCTGAGTACCCACCCCTAGTGGAGATTCCGGCCCCTATACCCTTAGCCGTTTATCCAGCATATGATTTTCTTCTTGATGCCGAGGCTGACGGCGATATTGACCTGTTTGAGGATGAGATCCAGGGCGAGGCCCTTCTTCCTACGGGCGATCTTCTGATGATCGCTGACGTTCCCGCTGAGGATTCGCCTGCACATTCTCCTGTCCCAGACTCTTTCGAGTCTGTGGCTTCCGCACCTTCACGCACTCTGAGTGCGCAGCACTTTTCTCATGGATCAGATCCCGACCAGGCATCCTCTGTTGCCCCTATTCCTAGTTTTACTTTCGACCATGATGATATGGAGGATTCTGATCCTGTCTTTCCCCAGGATTCGACCCAGATGAGGATATAGAGTTTATACCTGTGGATCAGCCCATGGAGGATCCAGCTGACCCAGTAGATCCTATCGACCCTGAGTTTGACTTCGAGATGGCTTTTGATGATCCCGAGCCTGCCGTCGCCCCTGAGCAGGCAGCCGCTCTAGACCCCATACTTGAGCATGACCCCGTACATGCTGGCATTCCTTTTGAGCCTGTCATAGCAGACCCACCTGTTGATGATTTCCCCGTGGGTGTTCCTTTGTTAGAGGGCGATCATGTCGTTGTTGATCCTGTTGTTCCTCTACCTGTTGTTGATATACCTGTTGACCATCCTGTTGAGCACATTGCACCTATTCACCCTTTTGTTGCTCCCCCACCTGATCCCATCCCACTAGAGCCCGAGCATGCACTGTTCGCGGCACACATGGATCCACCAGATGAGCATGCACAGCACGGTTGGATACCTGCTGATGAGGATGTTCCACCTTTTCCCCCTCAGATCCCTGATACACGACATGTTGATTTTTCTTTTCAGGTTCCTCAGTTTGTACCTCCAGCGAGGCCTGGAGAGGGTTCTTCAGCACATCCTTTTGGGCATATACCGATGTCTATCCCCTTCATGCCCCAGATGTCATCTGTTCCACCCTCTGTTGCTCCATTTCATGTGGCACCTTTTGATCCCACCAGTGAGCCGTTCCTTTGGGCACCACACTCTGCTATGCCACCTACTGACCCCTACCATTCTTTCCACATGGGGTATACTATTGAGGACGTTTTGATGTCTTTTGTCGCCCAGCACGAGGCACACACACAGCGCATTCAGGAGCTTGAGAGAGCTCAGCTGCCACCATGCCAGTGCCATGGTCAGACACACTCTCCTCTGCAGCCATTTCGACCCTTACCTCCAGATTATGCCGCCCGTCTCTTTACACTAGAGCAGCAGGTTGCTTCTATCATTCGTACCCAGCAAGCTATGGAGGAGGACCGGCTCCAGTTACGTCGTTTGTTTTACACCCACTTTCCCCCTCCTCCACCACCATCTGTATAGAGCTCATCAGTGCTGTTTGGGTAGACGAGGGTTAGAAGACGGCGATTGTTGGACTGCACAGCATTTTTGGAGACTACATGATGATTTTGACTTTTGATAACATATATTTGATGTATTTGACACTAACATGATATAGTTTTTGGACAGGGGTGATGTAGCCCCTAGTTGATGGATGATTGTATGACACAGGGATGTACTGATACACTTACTATGTGGTCTCGATATATGGCAATCGTAGTATTATCATCATATTTGATGCTTGATTTGGTTATTTGTATTTTAGGACATGGGATGTTGTGTGATTGATGTTTGTGACATGGGATGTTGTGTGATTGATATGATTATAACATGAGATGTTATGTACTATTACTACCGTTATATACATACGCTAAATTATGACCTGACTTATGTATTATAACTATGGCCTGACCGACGTGAATACATCTTTTAGAAGATGCCGCCTAAACGTCCAACGCCGATGCCTACCAATGAGGCAGAACTCCAGCAAGTTATCGCTGCTGCCATTGCACAATACGCCGCTTCGCAAGGAGGACCCAGCGGAAGCAGCTCGAACAACAATGGCAACAATAATCCACCTCATGGGTGCACCTACAAGCAGTTTCTAGACTGCAAACCCGTCAAATTTGATGGCACAGGAGGTGTTGTCGCCTTTGTTCGTTGGGCCGAGAAAACTGAATATGTTCTTCGCATGAGCAAATGCGCACTGGATCAGCAAGTCACCTATATCTCAGGGCTATTCTTGGATGGAGCCCTCTCTTGGTGGAATCTGCAAGTACAGACACTTGGTGAAGCTGCTGCCTACGCGCTAACCTGGACCGAACTGAAGGAACTTATGCGCAAAAAGTACTGCTCTCGCGTGGAAATCCAGAGATTGGAAACCGAGTTCTGGCACTTTAAAATGGACGGTCCAAAGATTGCAGAATACGTTCAAAGGTTCCATGACTTATCGCATGTGGTACCCTACATGGTCACTCCGGATTTCAAGAGGATTGAACATTTCATTTGGGGATTAGCTCCTCAAATCATAAGCATGGTAACCTCATCCAAGCCTACGACCATTACTGAGGCGATTGATTTGAACGTGGCTCTCACAGAGGAGGCCATTCGCCTGAACAAGTTTGATGATGCTGAGCTTAAGAAGAAAGAGACTCACGTCGAGTCGTCAGGAGGTAACAAACGGAAGTTCTCAAACTTCAAGCAGGGCGCCAGTGTGGCGGTTAAGAAAGGAGGATCAGAGACGCCAGCTCAGGTTACAGCTGGTAGAGGGAAGAAAGGAAAGGGATACATGTGACAACCCTCACTAAACCAGGTATTCGTACGACTTAATTAATAATTAACTACTGCTTAATTACTGTGCTTGTTTGAACTTGTGAATAAACTGCTACTTGAATACTAATACATGTACTTACTTGCATCATACTTTACTTGCTGTCACTACATTATTTACATGCTGAACCTTAGTGACAAACATGATGCACAAAAGCACAGTAGCACTATAAACGGATAACCTATTGAGCATGCTGATAAAGCCAGCATCAGGCAGACACTGCCTCTAAGGCCTGTATGAGCCAGAAATATTTTGCTACACTAGTGGTGAGTGTAGGGATACAAGGGTTGTAGAACCGCGTCTCTAGGAATAAGTTACAATGACTGGATGTGCCTAAAACGTACTCTAAGTACAAAATTCAGCACTTTACATAATAATTCAGCTTTTAGCTAACTAATAAAGTGCCAAAACATGAGAAAAATATTACTAGACACTTTCCAAAGTGTCAGAAGTGAGTTGTGTCACTAAAAAGGGTATTAACGACACTTTAAAGCTTTGTTAACACTTTAACGGATTACTATCCAACCGAACAACCGGACTTTACCCGGAACATGAAAATATTGTCATTTTCATTGTTTATCTTTTTCTAAGCCTGTTAGGGTCCCTGAATACCCTAACACCCGTTGTAACACACTACACACTAGTAACCGGGTTAATCCCTAAACTTAACAAGGTTAACCTAACTATATACTTAATGTAACAACTGTGCTTGTAATCATTATGAACAGTTCTATTATCAATAAAACAATGTTATTTGATCCCAATGTTTGTTTTGTTATGTTTTACATTTTTCATGTTTTGACTTTTATGTAATTTCAAACTCTACATCGCTTTCTGGAGAGTTATACGCAAACTGATGCGTAAACGTAATCAGTTTAATGCGACAAATACTCCGGAACATCAACATATACTCAACATACCTTAAATAACCTTTACATAACTTAGAAATAAGTTTTGAAGGCTTTGGTATGGCAAAAACAAGTTAATTCGCTTACAGGGACTAAATATGACAAACTGTGAAAGTATGTCAATTTGAACTGTAACGAACATTCCGGAACATAACCATAAGTTAAACACACCTTAAATATCCTTTACATAGCTTAGAAATAGGCTTTGAGGGGTTCGGTGTGCTAAAATAAACTTTTGGGTCATTCAGGGACTAAAAGTATCAAAAAGTGCACAAGTTTGCATTTTCGCGCATAACTTACGTTCCGAATACATCTGGACATCCAAAAATTTATGTAAGCATGACTATATTATATTTTAGTGTTCGCCATAAGAAAAATCCATTTGTCGCGTCATTTGGATCGTTTTTCGCGCTTGTGCGCATTCCGTCGTAATTAAGCGAACATCGCGTTCGTACGACCAAACGAACTGACATCAGACATATTTTTGAACATGTTTCAAGTCCACAATGTTTAGGCATCATTTTAGGGCCTTAAAGTTGGCTTTACGGGCCTTAGAAGTGCCGGAAATGGGCTGAATACACAACAGGGACCAAAACTGTAATTTCTGATCTGCAACTCTCAGGCGGCCCGCCTGAGTTTCTTCACATCCTGACGCGGGCCGCGTCCGCATGTCTGATCAGATTAGAACGAACAGTCAGCACGATCCAGCTGTTTTAACCACAACCACAAGCTTACAACTTGCTTAATCAGCTGATAAGGACCACTTTAAGCTACCACAACTTTACGACACATGTACGGTTACGATTAAGGCACGTTTTCCATGAAACGATCTTAACGGTGGACCGAATACTATAAATACCCCACCCCCCATGCTTCAAAATCACAAGAACTTTGATTTGAGAAACTCTAAGTTGAAACTATTGTTTCATACCTGAGATTTTTGAATCGAGGTTAGCATTCGGGGACCCTTCGTAAGTATTCTTTCGTTCTTTTCCTTATTTTATTGCTTTTCGAGTCAGAAAGTCAAACTTTGTTTGACTTTCAGCGTTGACCAGTAATGGTCAATGTGAAGTTTGGTTGAACTTCGCAACGTGATTGTAATCACGATGGTCATAGTCCCTTGGGACTATGCCTACTGATTACCACGTTGTCTAGGGTCGTAGGGTAAGAGATCTGATCCATCGCTTATACCTTCGAACCCGACCCAGTTTGGTAGATCACTAGGATCCGACCAAATACATTAGGTGACCATAGTATAGGGCATAACCTTCCGAGGTTATACCTTATGGTCACATCGTTTAAGTAGTTGTATGATAGGTAGTTTATATGCCTTAAGTAAATTACCAGAATACCCTTTTCATGTATAATTGGTAATTAAGCATATGTAACCTAAACCTTTGTCACATAACTGATTATGTAACATGTTTAGGCATATAACACTTGTCATAGGGCTAGTTATGCGGTCCGAACGCGTTTCACGCGAACGACGCGTTAAAGTAGCATAAGCTTCCTAAACGGGTCGTAATGGGTCGTAAACAATTATGTTAGGTTTCATTTAGTATGTAGGCTTTGTTAAACCAAATGACACGAGTCTCTACACTCGTTTGGTTTACAAACCCTCATTCTATCCAATCATCCGATTTAGGTCCGGTTTATTAACATAGTTATCTATATTAGGTGCCGTTTGATTCCGTGATCTATATCATTGCTTGGTGGTTATCTTTAGACATCTGAGCAATCTCAAGTGAGTACATAGACCCCTCTTTTACTGTTTTCCAAACTGTTTTGGGGTGGAACACATGTGCCTACTTGTTACTTTCATGCTTTCCTGTTTTCACATCATATACCGGCTATGTTTGATAGTACATTATAGTACATGATTTCATTACATTTCATGCTAGGTGTGCCCATTGTGTGCATTACTTGGTACATTGTTTTACATTACATTTTATGCTAGGTGTGCCCATTGTGTGCATTACTTGGTACATTGTTTTACATTACATTTCATGCTAGGTGTGCCCATTGTGTGCATTACTTAGTACATTGTTTTACATTACATTTCATGCAAGGTGTGCCCATTGTGTGCATTACTTAGTACATTTTTTTACATTACATTTCATGCTAGGTGTGCCCATTGTGTGCATTACTTAGTACATTGTTTTACATTACATTTCACGCTACGTATGTTCATTTGATTACATACTTAGTGCATCGTTTTCACATGCTTACATTTTGTTATGACATTTGGTTTGTTTAACATGGAACAATACATTCATTAACATTAATTACACCGTTCGTTAGTAGGTAGTGGTACCATAGGAATTGACAACTCCCGTTCCGGACATCCTGGGTATGGGGATGAAAGGAATGACCGAATTCGATATACATAACTTAGATAAACCTTTAATTTGTTTAAGGGTTTATCGCCACAGTCTCAAGGCTTGGATGTATGCATTATAACAATACCGCATAAATGTTTGTATCAGTATAGCATGCATTTGTTACACACAACATGACTTTGATTTAAACTGTGTTTTACTTCAATACCTTGTTGTTGTGCATTTTACATATGGTTTAGTTGATACATTTCACTTGCCATACATGACATTTTGGTTACACATTACATGATCTACATTGAACATAAACATTTTGACATTTATATACACATTTGGTGGTTTACATTGGACATAGACATTTTGATATGGTTTACACAATAACACTTGACAATTGGTTTGTACATGAACATTTTACATCTTGATGGTTTGGTTTGATTAAGTGATTAAGTAACGATACGTGTGTAATATGATACAAACATGGTGGATACGCCGCTGGTACTTCCTATATATAAGTGTTTGTATAATATTACATAGCGTAACGTTATTTGAATCATTTCAGTTTGATACATATAACATTTTATACAAATAACATACTTTTCATAAGACATTGTTTTACAACCAACTTATCTTATACAAACTCATTTTACATGGTTATTCATTTAACCTTACATTTACTTATACATATCAACTGATCTTATCGTTTTTCAAATGATTTACAAGACAAAGCAAATTACAAGGTTCATGACTAAACATTTTCTCAAATACAAGTCATGAATCTTATTTTCACAAACCTATGTATCTCACTGGCATTTTTATGCTGACGTACCTATTTTCACATGTGTTTTCAGGAGCTTTTCCATAGGATGTTGATCATGACACTAGGGCGGACCTGTGCCTTAGAGACTAAAAACGAAGATAGACTTGTTTAATTATGTTATAAACTCTTTTGTTTACTGTTCAAGACAATGTAACACCCTTGTTTGATAAATAAAATACAACTTTGTATGCCATGGTTATGAAACAATTTATTCTTGTAACAACTGTGCTTGTAATCACTATGAACAGTTCTGTTATCAATAAAACAATGTTATTTGATCCCAATGTTTGTTTTGTTATGTTATACATTTTTCATGTTTTGACTTTTATGTAATTTCAAACTCTACATCACTTTCTGGAGAGTTATACGCAAACTAGTGCGTAAACGTACTCAGTTTAATGCGAGAAATACTCCGGAACATCAACATATACTCAACATACCTTAAATAACCTTTACATAACTTAGAAATAAGTTTTGAAGGCTTTGGTATGGCAAAAACAAGTTAATTCGCTTACAGGGACTAAATATGACAAACTGCGAAAGTATGTCAATTTGAACTGTAACGAACATTCCGGAACATAACCATAAGTTAAACACACCTTAAATATCCTTTACATAGCTTAGAAATATGCTTTGAGAGGTTCGGTGTGCTAAAATAAACTTTTGGGACATTCAGGGACTAAAAGTGTCAAAAAGTGCACAAGTTTGCATTTTCGCGCATAACTTACGTTCTGAATACATCCGGACATCCAAAAATTTATGAAATCATGACTACATTATATTTTAGTGTTCGCCTTAAGAAAAATCCATTCGTTTCGTCATTTGGATCGTTTTTCGCGCTTATGCGCATTCCGTCGTAATTAAGCGAACATCGCGTTCGTACGGCCAAACGAACCGACATCCGAGATATTTTTGAACATGTTTTGAGTTCCCTATACTTTAAATTCATTTTAGAGCCTTGAAATGAGGTTAACGGGGTTCAAACGCATCGAAAATCGCTTAAAAGGGCTGCAGGGACTAAACCTGTCACTTTTGAAACAATTCTGAATCAGATAGGCACTAGCGTAGCGCGAGCCCTAAGGCTCTACCCGTAGCGCTACGCGAGTGAGTGTTCTGACCAGATTCAATGTTTTAATCACAAGTTGCAGCTGATTGATCCTTAACCACATGTTTTCACTTGCTTAGTCACTAGATAAGGATGGAATTAAGCTTCCATAACCTTGCAACAAGTGTACGGATTGGATCATGGCACGTTTTCCATGAAACGATCTCAACGGTTCACCGAAAACTATAAATACCCCATCACCCCTTTGCAAAAATTACCACAAATCTGATTGAGTTTAGCATTTGGGGACCCTTCGTAAGTATTCTTTCGTTCTTTTCCTTATTTTACTGCTTTTCGAGTCAGAAAGTCAAACTTTGTTTGACTTTCAGCGTTGACCAGTAATGGTCAATGCGAAGTTCGTTTGAACTTCGCAACGTGAGTGTAATCACGTTGGTCATAGTCCCTTGGGACTATGCCCACTGATTACCACGTTGTCTAGAGTCATAGGGTAGGCGATCTAATAAATCGCCTATACCTTCGAACTCGACCCAGTTTGGTCGATCATTAGGATCCGACCAAATACAGTAGGTGACCATAGTAGGTAGGGAATAACCTTCCGAGGTTATACCCTATGGTCACATCGTTTAAGTAGTTGTATGATAGGTAGTTTATATGCCTTAGGTAAATTACCAAAATACCCTTTTCATACATAATTGGTAATTTAGCATATGTAACCTAAACTTTTGTCACGTAACTGATTATGTAACATATTTAGGCATATAACGCTTGTCATAGGGCTAGTTAGGCGGTCCGAACGCGTTTCACGCGCACGACACGTTAAAGTAGCATAAGCTTCCTAAACGGGTCGTAATGGGTCGTAAACAATTATGTTAAGTTTCATTTAGTATGTAGGCTTTGTTAAACCAAATGACACGAGTCTCTACACTCGTTTGGTTTACAAACCCTAATGCTACCCAATCTTCCGATTAAGGTCCGGTTATTAACATAGTTACCTATATTAGGTGCCGTTTGATTCCGAGATCTATAGCATTACTTGGTGGTTATCTTTAGACAACTGAGCAATCTCAAGTGAGTACATAGACCCCTCTTTTATTGTTTTCCAAACTGTTTTGGGGTGGAACACATGTGCCTACTTGTTACTTTCATGCTTTCCTGTTTTAACATCATATACTGCTATGTTCGTTAGTACATTAGAGTACATGATTTCATTACATCTTATGCTAGGTGTGCCCATTGTGTGCATTACTTGGTACATTGTTTTACATTACATTTTATGCTAGGTGTGCCCATTGTGTGCATTACTTGGTACATTTTTTTACATTACATTTTATGCTAGGTGTGCCCATTGTGTGCATTACTTGGTACATTGTTTTACATTACATTTCATGCTAGGTGTGCCCATTGTGTGCATTACTTAGTACATTGTTTTACATGACATTTCATGCTAGGTGTGCCCATTGTGTGCATTACTTAGTACATCGTTTTACATGACATTTCACGCTATGTATGTTCATTTGATTACATACTTAGTGCATTATTTTCACATGCTTACATTTTGGTATGACATTTGGTTTGTTTACATGGGACAATACATTCATTAACACCGATCATGCCGTTCGTTAGTAGGTAGTGGTACCATAGGAATTGACAACTCCCGTTCCGGACATCCCAGGGTAAGGGGACAGAAAGGAATGACCGAATTCGTTGACATTAAGACAGATAGACCTTTAATTTGTTTAAAGGGTTTATCACCACAGTCGCCAGGCTTGGATGTATGCATTTTCACAATACCACATAAATGTTCATATTAAATAGTTGCATGCATTTACACAAAACATAGCTTTGATTTAAACTAAGTTTTACTTCAATACTTTGTTTTTGTACATATGGTTTAGTTTGAGACATTTCACTTGCCATACATGACATTTTGACATAGACATTAGACATGGATATTTGACATAGACATTTGACATGGATATTTGACATAGACATTTGACATGGATATTTGACATAGACATTTGACATGATTTACATTTGACATATTATTCAATACATTTGACAATTGAATTAAACATAGACTTCTTACATTGGTTGGTTTGGTTTGATTAAGTGATTAAGTAACGATGCGTGTGTAATATGATACAAGCATGGTGGATACGCCGCTGGTACTTCCTATATATAAGTGTTTGTATAGTATTATATGGCGTAACGTTATTTGAATCATTTCAGTTTGAGACATAGAACATTTTATACAAATAACATACTTTTCACAAGACATTGATTTACAAACAACCTATCTTATACAAAATACATTTTTACATGGTTATTTATTTAACCTGACATTTACTTATACATATCATCTGATCTTATTGTTTTCAAATGATTTACAAGACAAAGCAAATTACAAGGTTCATGACTAAACATTTTCTTAAACATAAGTCATGAATCCTATTTTGACAAACCTATGTATCTCACAGGCATTTTTATGCTGACGTACCTATTTTCACATGTTTTTTCAGGTGCTTTTCCATAGGATGTGATCATGATACTAGGGCGGACCTGTGCCTTAGACTTTAAAAGAAGATAGACTATGTTTAATTATGTTCTGAACTCTTTAAATTTCCTGTTTGAAACAATGTAACACCTTTGTTTATAAATAAAATAAAACTTTGTATGCCATGGTTATGAGACAATTAATTCTGTCACAACACGCCCCGATGTTTCCGCCGCGATTTGTTGTTTTACGCGGTCGGGGTGTGACAGAAGAATTGGTATCAGAGCCAATGGTTATAGGGAATTAGGTTATTAGTAATGCTTTGACCTAGACTATAACTTTTCTAGGAACCTAACACAAGCTATCTTGTGTTTAGATCTTAAAACATGTACATCACCTATCCTTAGGTGATTAACAAAACAAGGAACCAAATTTTCCGAATCGATTTTTGAAAAACAATCATCTGTTTTTGAATAAATTTTTACAAGGTTTTGAACCCTCAATTGTAAGGTTTTGAACCCTCTGTTATATGGTTTTGAACCCTTTTCAGTATTGGTTTTTGGCCTTGTGCCTTCTAATTTTCAAAATCTCATCAAACGTTTTGGGTTTTAAATAATGTGAACATGTGCAAACTGGAAGGGTGAATGCCTGTATTCTGGGTTTTCTGTCTAGGCAAGCACTTCGTATACATCTCAACCAGACGCGAGACCAGTTGTGCTTACCTGGGAATTCTTGGAGTGAGTGTTCACTTATAGGCGAACATGTCTTCATTATACATTATTTTTGACCCATTTACTTTGATTAGTCACTGTGAGTCGTTTGTTTGCTTTGTGATACGGACGAATGACCACCATCTTTGCTGTTTGCAATTCTTGTTTTTATCATCTCATTCTTTTCATCCAATCATCTCACTCGTTTCTTTACATGTTTTTCCTCTTTTAGAATGCCTCCTCGACGCGAGAACCAGATAGCTACTGCCGAGCTGGCAGAAATTATTGCGCAGCAGATGGCTGCTCAATTCCCAAATCTCTTTGCTCAATGGCAACAAGCCAACAACAACAATAATGCTCCATGCAAATACAAGGATTTTAATCAGGCTAAACCACTCAAGTTTAGTGGTTCTGAAGGAGCGACTGGGCTTCTTCAGTGGTTTGAGAGCATAGAGAATACTTTTCGCCACGTGCAGTGTCTCGAAAATCGCAAGGTCGAGTTTGCTTCGAGCGTATTTCAGAAGAGGGCTTTGACATGGTGGAACGGGGTTATGAGGGACCAAGGTGCAGAAGTTGCTCTCGCACAGACATGGGCTGAACTTAGAGCCCTTATGATGAGGGAATTCTGTCCTCGTCATGAGCAACGAGCGTTGGAGAAAGAGTTTGATGTTTTGAAGCAAGATAGTGGTGAGCATAGGGCTTATACTGATCGGTTTGAAGAGTTGAGTTTGCTTTGCCCGACTATGGTTACCCCACTTGACAAGGCTATCGAGAGATACATCGACGGCCTACCTGACTCGGTACAAGACATTCTTACTGGTAGTGAACCGGCCACACTCCGTCAGGCGATCGAGTTATCAACGACGCTGACTGAGTCGCAGGTCCGGAAGAACAAGCTACACAGGAAGGGTGACAAGGGCAAGAAGCAGTCGGCTGACAAGGAAGATAGCAAGAAAGGTCAAAACTTGAATGGAAAGAACTCTGGTTCTTCGAAAAGGTCAAGGAAGCGTAAGGCTTCCCAAAATTTTGTTATCACTGCCCAAGCTAATCAGGCAGCTCTCAACCAACCCGCACAGCTTCCAGCGAAGAAACCCTATACAGGGAATGCACCTTTGTGCAATAGATGCAACAGTCACCACCAGCCGCAATTTCCATGCCGTTTCTGTACTAACTGTGGGAAATCAGGCCATCTCGCCAATGTTTGTCGATCTGCTCAGAATCCCGCGGTTCAGAACCCGGCTCAACAAGTTGCTCAGCAACAGGGTCAAGCTGCAAGACCACAATACCCACCAGGTGCTTGTTACAATTGTGGGGATCTGACCCACTATAGGAATCGGTGCCCAAGGCTAGCCAACCAGAACCAGAACCAGAACCAGAATCCGGCTCCGGCTCGAGGCCGAGTTTTTAACATGAATGCCCAAGAGGCACAGGCTGACGATAATGTGGTGAACGGTACGTTCTTTATTAATAATCAGCCTGCATCTGTTCTTTTCGATTCCGGTGCCGATAAGAGTTTCGTGTCATTATCTTTTGAGCAAATGCTTCGCGTGTCTAGAACGAAACTAGGCAAATCTTTGACAGTAGAAGTTGCTAGTGGTGAACCCATTATTCTTGATTCTGTTCTACGCAACTGCCAGTTGAATCTTAACGACCATCTTTTTCCTATTGACCTCGCGCCTATGCAACTTGGAAGCTTCGACGTCATTGTGGGAATGGATTGGTTATCCAAGCATCACGCAGAGATAGTTTGTTCTAAGAAGATTGTTCGTGTGCCGCTTTCGACAGGCGAGATCCTGCAGGTTCAAGGTGAGAAGCCTACCGGTGGTCTCAAACTCATGTCTTGTTTTAAAGCTCGGAAGTATCTGCAGAAGAACTATGTGGCTTTCTTAGCACATGTTACAGAAGATAAAGGCAAGGGTAAGTCTATTTCAGATATTCCTGTCGTTCGGGATTATTCTGAAGTGTTCCCTGAAGATTTACCTGGTCTACCTCCAGCACGCCAAGTCGAGTTCCGCATTGATCTCGTACCTGGTGCAAATCCCATTGCCAGAGCTCCATATCGTCTTGCACCATCTGAGATGCAAGAGTTGTCTAAACAGCTTCAGGAGCTCTCTGACAAAGGTTTTATACGTCCTAGTTTTTCACCTTGGGGTGCTCCCGTTCTTTTTGTCAAGAAGAAGGATGGATCCTTTAGGATGTGTATCGATTATCGTGAGCTTAACAAACTTACCATCAAGAATCGATATCCTTTACCTCGCATCGATGATCTCTTTGATCAGTTACAAGGCGCTTCTTATTTTTCGAAGATTGATCTGCGTTCCGGATATCATCAACTTCGGGTGCAAGAAGAAGACATTTCAAAGACAGCGTTCCGTACTCGTTATGGACATTACGAATTCACAGTCATGCCATTCGGTTTGACTAATGCTCCTGCTGTTTTCATGGACTTAATGAATAGGGTCTGCAAACCTTATTTGGATCAGTTCGTCATTGTTTTTATCGATGACATCTTGATTTACTCTAAGACACGAGCTGATCACGAGCAGCATCTTCGTCTTACTCTGGAACTCCTGAAGAAAGAGCAACTTTTCGCCAAATTCTCCAAGTGCGAATTTTGGCTTAAAGAAGTTCAATTTTTGGGGCATGTTATCAACGAACGAGGTATTCATGTAGATCCCTCCAAGATCAGTGCGATTAAGGATTGGGATACGCCTACTACTCCTACTGAAGTTCGTTCTTTTCTTGGTCTAGCGGGTTATTATCGCCGCTTCATAGAAAACTTCTCTAAGATTGCAGTTCCTCTAACTGCTCTAACTCAGAAGAAAATGCCCTTTTACTGGGGATTCAAGCAAGAGGAAGCTTTTAAACACCTGAAGCAGAAGCTTTGCGATGCGCCTGTTCTATCATTGCCTGAGGGTGATGATGATTTTGTAGTGTATTGTGATGCATCTAAATTGGGTCTTGGCTGTGTTCTTATGCAAAGGAACAAAGTCATAGCTTATGCATCAAGGCAGTTGAAGATACATGAGAAGAACTACACCACTCATGATCTTGAGTTGGGTGCAGTTGTCTTTGCTCTCAAGATCTGGAGACACTATTTGTACGGTACAAAATGTGTGGTTTTCACTGACCACAAAAGTCTTCAACATATCTTCAACCAGAAAGAACTCAACATGAGACAGCGACGTTGGGTTGAGCTTTTAAACGACTATGACTGCGAAATTCGCTACCATCCTGGTAAGGCGAATGTCGTAGCTGATGCATTGAGTCGTAAGGAACGTACTAAGCTTCATTGTGTACGTGTTCAGTCTGTTATTCAAGCTCGATCCGATATTCAAGCATGCATTTCTCAGGCTCAACAATCTTGTGTTTCACAAGGTTTGATGGATAAGGAATTTCCTTACCACATAACACCTGCTCTGGAACTGAAGGACAATGGATCATATCACTTCATGGACCGTTTGTGGGTCCCAAGCCAGGATGATCTTCGTGTCTTGCTTATGGATGAAGCCCATAAGTCTCGTTATTCTATTCATCCGGGCTCAGATAAAATGTATAAGGATCTTCGTATTCACTATTGGTGGCCTGGTATGAAGAAAGACATTGCCTTATACGTATCCAAATGCCTTACTTGTCTTAAGGTTAAGGCTGAACATCAGCGTCCATCTGGTTTATTGGAGCAACCAGAGATCCCAGTTTGGAAATGGGAAAACATTACTATGGATCTTGTTACCAAACTTCCACGCACTAAGAAAGGTCATGATGCCATCTGGGTAGTTGTTGATCGTCTTACAAAGTCAGCACATTTCTTGCCAATCCGTGAGGATTTTCCTGCTGACAGACTTGCTCAAATCTATGTTGATGAAATAGTAGCTCGACATGGTGTTCCTTTGAACATCATTTCTGACAGAGATGCTCGTTTCACTTCTCATTTTTGGAGAACCATGCAATCTGCTATGGGGACCCAACTTAATCTGAGCACAGCTTATCATCCGCAAACGGATGGTCAATCTGAGAGAACAATCCAGACTCTGGAGGATATGCTTAGAGCTTGTGTGATCGATTTTGGTGGTAGCTGGGATTCACATCTTAAATTGATTGAATTCTCCTACAACAACAGTTATCACACTAGCATCAAAATGGCTCCTTTCGAGGCTCTCTATGGTCGAAAATGTCGTTCACCAGTCTGCTGGAATGAGATTGGCGAGGCTCAACTTACTGGACCTGCTCTCATTTTAGAGACAACTGACAAGGTCAAGAAAGTTCGTGATAACCTTCAGGCAGCTAGAAGCCGTCAGAAGATTTACGCGGACCCAAAACGCAAAGCCTTGGAATTTCAAGTCGGTGATCGAGTATTACTTAAGGTCTCACCTTGGAAAGGTGTGATCAGATTTGGAAAGAAAGGAAAACTTGCACCTAGATACGTTGGACCATTCAAGATCGTCGAAAGAATCGGAAAGGTAGCCTACAGACTTGAGTTACCTCCTGAACTTGGAAATGTTCATCCAACTTTTCACGTGTCCAATCTCAAGAAGTGTTCAGCTGATGAGAACTTCTCCATACCGCTTGACGAAATTCGTGTTGGCAAAACACTGAAATTTGTTGAGAAACCAGTGGAAATCATGGAACGTGAAGTCAAGTGGCTTAAACGCAAGCGCATTCCTTTGGTCAAAGTTCGATGGGAAGCTAAACGTGGACCTGAGTTTACTTGGGAACGCGAATACCAAATGAAGGCGAAATATCCACATCTTTTTCCACGAGTTTCCTCTAAATAAATTTCGGGACGAAATTTCCACAAGTAGGGGAGACTGTAACAACTGTGCTTGTAATCACTATGAACAGTTCTGTTATCAATAAAACAATGTTATTTGATCCCAATGTTTGTTTTGTTATGTTATACATTTTTCATGTTTTGACTTTTATGTAATTTCAAACTCTACATCACTTTCTGGAGAGTTATACGCAAACTAGTGCGTAAACGTACTCAGTTTAATGCGAGAAATACTCCGGAACATCAACATATACTCAACATACCTTAAATAACCTTTACATAACTTAGAAATAAGTTTTGAAGGCTTTGGTATGGCAAAAACAAGTTAATTCGCTTACAGGGACTAAATATGACAAACTGCGAAAGTATGTCAATTTGAACTGTAACGAACATTCCGGAACATAACCATAAGTTAAATACACCTTAAATATCCTTTACATAGCTTAGAAATAGGCTTTGAGAGGTTCGGTGTGCTAAAATAAACTTTTGGGACATTCAGGGACTAAAAGTGTCAAAAAGTGCACAAGTTTGCATTTTCGCGCATAACTTACGTTCTGAATACATCCGGACATCCAAAAATTTATGAAAGCATGACTACATTATATTTTAGTGTTCGCCTTAAGAAAAATCCATTCGTTTCGTCATTTGGATCGTTTTTCGCGCTTATGCGCATTCCGTCGTAATTAAGCGAACATCGCGTTCGTACGGCCAAACGAACCGACATCCGAGATATTTTTGAACATGTTTTGAGTTCCCTATACTTTAACTTCATTTTAGAGCCTTGAAATGAGGTTAACGGGGTTCAAACGCATCGAAAATCGCTTAAAAGGGCTGCAGGGACTAAACCTGTCACTTTTGAAACAATTCTGAATCAGATAGGCACTAGCGTAGCGCGAGCCCTAAGGCTCTACCCGTAGCGCTACGCGAGTGAGTGTTCTGACCAGATTCAATGTTTTAATCACAAGTTGCAGCTGATTGATCCTTAACCACATGTTTTCACTTGCTTAGTCACTAGATAAGGATGGAATTAAGCTTCCATAACCTTGCAACAGGTGTACGGATTGGATCATGGCACGTTTTCCATGAAACGATCTCAACGGTTCACCGAAAACTATAAATACCCCATCACCCCTTTGCAAAAATTACCACAAATCTGATTGAGTTTAGCATTCGGGGACCCTTCGTAAGTATTCTTTCGTTCTTTTCCTTATTTTACTGCTTTTCGAGTCAGAAAGTCAAACTTTGTTTGACTTTCAGCGTTGACCAGTAATGGTCAATGCGAAGTTCGTTTGAACTTCGCAACGTGAGTGTAATCACGTTGGTCATAGTCCCTTGGGACTATGCCCACTGATTACCACGTTGTCTAGAGTCGTAGGGTAGGCGATCTAATAAATCGCCTATACCTTCGAACTCGACCCAGTTTGGTCGATCATTAGGATCCGACCAAATACAGTAGGTGACCATAGTAGGTAGGGAATAACCTTCCGAGGTTATACCCTATGGTCACATCGTTTAAGTAGTTGTATGATAGGTAGTTTATATGCCTTAGGTAAATTACCAAAATACCCTTTTCATACATAATTGGTAATTTAGCATATGTAACCTAAACTTTTGTCACGTAACTGATTATGTAACATATTTAGGCATATAACGCTTGTCATAGGGCTAGTTAGGCGGTCCGAACGCGTTTCACGCGCACGACACGTTAAAGTAGCATAAGCTTCCTAAACGGGTCGTAATGGGTCGTAAACAATTATGTTAAGTTTCATTTAGTATGTAGGCTTTGTTAAACCAAATGACACGAGTCTCTACACTCGTTTGGTTTACAAACCCTAATGCTACCCAATCTTCCGATTAAGGTCCGGTTATTAACATAGTTACCTATATTAGGTGCCGTTTGATTCCGAGATCTATAGCATTACTTGGTGGTTATCTTTAGACAACTGAGCAATCTCAAGTGAGTACATAGACCCCTCTTTTACTGTTTTCCAAACTGTTTTGGGGTGGAACACATGTGCCTACTTGTTACTTTCATGCTTTCCTGTTTTAACATCATATACTGCTATGTTCGTTAGTACATTAGAGTACATGATTTCATTACATCTTATGCTAGGTGTGCCCATTGTGTGCATTACTTGGTACATTGTTTTACATTACATTTTATGCTAGGTGTGCCCATTGTGTGCATTACTTGGTACATTGTTTTACATTACATTTTATGCTAGGTGTGCCCATTGTGTGCATTACTTGGTACATTGTTTTACATTACATTTCATGCTAGGTGTGCCCATTGTGTGCATTACTTAGTACATTGTTTTACATGACATTTCATGCTAGGTGTGCCCATTGTGTGCATTACTTAGTACATCGTTTTACATGACATTTCACGCTATGTATGTTCATTTGATTACATACTTAGTGCATTATTTTCACATGCTTACATTTTGGTATGACATTTGGTTTGTTTACATGGGACAATACATTCATTAACACCGATCATGCCGTTCGTTAGTAGGTAGTGGTACCATAGGAATTGACAACTCCCGTTCCGGACATCCCAGGGTAAGGGGACAGAAAGGAATGACCGAATTCGTTGACATTAAGACAGATAGACCTTTAATTTGTTTAAAGGGTTTATCACCACAGTCGCCAGGCTTGGATGTATGCATTTTCACAATACCACATAAATGTTCATATTAAATAGTTGCATGCATTTACACAAAACATAGCTTTGATTTAAACTAAGTTTTACTTCAATACTTTGTTTTTGTACATATGGTTTAGTTTGAGACATTTCACTTGCCATACATGACATTTTGACATAGACATTAGACATGGATATTTGACATAGACATTTGACATGGATATTTGACATAGACATTTGACATGGATATTTGACATAGACATTTGACATGATTTACATTTGACATATTATTCAATACATTTGACAATTGAATTAAACATAGACTTCTTACATTGGTTGGTTTGGTTTGATTAAGTGATTAAGTAACGATGCGTGTGTAATATGATACAAGCATGGTGGATACGCCGCTGGTACTTCCTATATATAAGTGTTTGTATAGTATTATATGGCGTAACGTTATTTGAATCATTTCAGTTTGAGACATAGAACATTTTATACAAATAACATACTTTTCACAAGACATTGATTTACAAACAACCTATCTTATACAAAATACATTTTTACATGGTTATTTATTTAACCTGACATTTACTTATACATATCATCTGATCTTATTGTTTTCAAATGATTTACAAGACAAAGCAAATTACAAGGTTCATGACTAAACATTTTCTTAAACATAAGTCATGAATCCTATTTTCACAAACCTATGTATCTCACAGGCATTTTTATGCTGACGTACCTATTTTCACATGTGTTTTCAGGTGCTTTTCCATAGGATGTGATCATGATACTAGGGCGGACCTGTGCCTTAGACTTTAAAAGAAGACAGACTATGTTTAATTATGTTCTGAACTCTTTAAATTTCCTGTTTGAAACAATGTAACACCTTTGTTTATAAATAAAATAAAACTTTGTATGCCATGGTTATGAGACAATTAATTCTGTCGCAACACGCCCCGATGTTTCCGCCGCGATTTGTTGTTTTACGCGGTCGGGGTGTGACAATTCTGTTACGACACGCCCCGATGTTTCCGCCGCGATTTGTTGTTTTACGCGGTCGGGGTGTGACACTTAACCTCTAGTTGGAATCGGACCAAGACCCCCCCCCCCCCGTTTACAAACCGTCCCCAAGAGGGGGGACATACCTTGTCCTTGTGATGATTCTTTTAATCTTGGTGCTTAGTATCTAGATAGCACATAATCCTATGGTTAATAACCTTGAGTTTGGTCTATAAGTATAAGCTTAAACCCACATGATCTTCACAACACTTAACAAAAACCAACAACTCTCTCTCCCTCTCCTAAAGCTCTCGGTCGAACACACCCCACCCCCATCCATCACTTTCGATTTTGATCTTGCCTTTCCAAGCTCATACAAGTGATAAGGATCGCGTATAAGGAACTTTGGTGCAATCGGAAGGCGAAGGACCTCACTACATTGCTTTTATCCACGCAATTTTCGCTTAGATTCTTCCCTAGCCTCGAGCTAGTAGTAAGTTGCTTAAATCACCTTCTCAAACTATTTTAAAGTGGTTAATATGATATGTAACGGTTAAAAGACGCAAACATACAAGATGACACACAAAAGTCTACCAAAAATGCTATAAGTGATGGTTAAAAGCTCATATGTTGTGTAAATCATGTAGTATTTGATTTGTGTGATTATTTGGACCCGATCTATGTTGTGGTAGCTCGGATCATCATTTAACCCGGATTATTCATGACCTTGGATCATGACACAAGGTTGTTTTGGAAGTAACAAGGGTTAAAGGATGAACTCTACCACACATAAATCATGAACTTGTGTAAAAGCGATTTTGTTTGCAAAATAGTGTTTAAGACTAGTAGATCTACGCATCTACAAGCGGTATTTTCAAAGGACCACGTGTCAAGAGAAAACATATCTTACACTAACACGAATGGTTTTTAGAACACACAAGTGTGTAAACACTTGTGTAACACAAAGTTTCGACAAAATAACTATTTTTGGAAAAGATGACGAGAAGTTGTAAAGATGGAATTTCTTTAAAAACGAGGTTTTTACAAAATCGGATTGTTTTATATAAAGACCCACTAAAAGTAATGGGATTTACTTCATAGTTTGGATAAATCACAAGTTCAAGAAATTTATGCGATTTATATACATATTTTGACTAGTTTGTGGTTTGAACATTGTTTTGATTGAATAAGAAGATTGTTGGTTTGATTTATAAAAGAAAATGATACGCTTGAAAGCGTGGCCACCTCCAGTTACAGAGGAAACTCTGGCGAAATTTTTCTAAAAACCTAACACTTAGAATTATTTTCACTATAAGTATTAGAGATACTTGTCTACTTGTTTTCAAACTATGAATTTCGCCACGACTTTATTTACAAAATATCGGAGGTGGGATTTCACAAAATAAAACGTGATACAGATATATATTTAGTATATATTTTTCACAACATCACTTGTATAAGTGTTTATGATTATTTTGTGAACTACGTAAATAATATTTTTAGGGTAAAAATAATATTACTAAGTATTATTTTGGGAAAATCACATGTATTAAAATATAATATTTTTGAGAAGAATATTTATATTTTGGAGTTAGAAATAAAATATATTTTAAGTGAGACTTAACAATATATTTCGAAATTATACACACATGTACTAAATCCCCCATCCTTGGGAAGGAAAGTGACTACCAAGTATATACAGAATGTAAACACGAAATAGATGCCTAACTATTTCCCAAAAACTTAAACCATAAAGCTAAGGCACGGCCGTCCGTCTAATAGAGTTAGTACGTGTAGGTCGTCACACAGCTGCTTGATTTGGAGACATACTTGGTAGAGACGCACCACTGTGAGTTCATGTCCCCCTTTTCTCTTAACTGTTTTCAGTTTTATACTTCGGGGGTGAAATACATGTTACATACTGCTACGGACAATTACGAATGGTATGGTCAGCTAAGGAAGGAACTGTTAGGTTATGTGATTGGGTAGGTGAAATCTTAAGAACATTAGTCCTCGTAGTACGATCGAGGGATACAAGTGATAGGTCTATTTGAGCATAACAAACCCCACCTATGTGCCCTAAGGTTGGACCATGTGGTGACCTTGTCTTAACACCACCCATGCGCCCTAAGGTTGGACCATGTGGTGACCTTGTCTTAACACCACCCATGCGCCCTAAGGTTGGACCATGTGGTGACCTTGTCTTAACACCACCCATGCGCCCTAAGGTTGGACCATGTGGTGACCTTGTCCTATCCCCTCCCATGCGCCCGCAGGTTGGACCATGTGGTTACACATTAACTGTTATGTTTCCTTATTTGCTTTCATACCAGAGTTTACAAAACGTTCATACTTACAATGATTATAAAGGTTTATTCGCGCACACATACTAAACACATGAACTCGCTCAACATTATTGTTGATTTTTCAACTTACATGTATTTCAGGAAATTAAAGGATCTGGCGCGGTATGACACGTTTTACACTGCACTAGTTACGAGGTCATCCGGGTTTGGGGAATATGACTCTTTCCTGGACAAGTCACAGTCCTTAAACTGTGTTTATGTCATGTTGATGTTTGTGTTTGTTAAAACAATGTTGTTGTATTTGGATTTTAAAACTTAATTAAATGGGTGATCTTGCATGGTTTTATTTCATATAGCTTTGTTATGGTTAAGCTATGGTATTAAGAAGTCACACCAAATTAACCACGCTTCCGGAAAGCCAGGGTGTGACAGCTTGGTATCAGAGCTCTGATCATAGCGAACTAGGATTCTTTCTCGAGTCTAGACTATGATCACTAGGGCTCTCACGAAAACATTTTTACTGCATACCACTTAAGTCCAGATCCAAACTTTTACAAACAAATGTTGAGCACATTTATTTACTATTTTTAGGCTCAGTCCGGAAAGACTGAGGCTCGGTCTTGGAGGTCGAGGCTCGGTCTGGGAGATCGAGGTAAGTGGCTAGTGGGACTAGGAGAATTGGCTAGTGAGACTAGGAAGAGCAGTCTGAGAGGCTGGGAGAATTTGGCTAGTGGGACTAGGAAGAGCAGTCTGAGAGGCTGGGAGAATTTGGCTAGTGGGACTAGGAATAGCAGTCTGAGAGGCTGGGAGAATTTGGCTAGTGGGACTAGGAAGAGCAGTCTGAGAGGCTGGGAGGCTAGTGGGACTAGGAGAATTATTTGAATGCTTACTTGGTGACTTATGTGATTATTTGATTATATGATTATATGATTAATTGTTATACGTATGTGTGTTTGTGTTACAAACGTCATGCCTTCATCATGTACTAGAAAGATGGACATTACGAATCCCATGGCCATAGTATCAGACGACATAGTTTCATCGGAGCACGAGGTGTACATTTCCGATACTACCGGCACAGACGATGACGACTTTCAGCCCTTTGCGCTGCCTGATGTCGTAGCACAGCCTGCTGATGGCCATCTTGTTGGGAATTTGCCACTCGCGGTGATCCCTGCTCCTGTGCCCTTGCCGCTTCTCCCGTTGTTGATATTCCCCCCCCCCCCCGACGTGGTCTCTGACGACGATAACGATTTATTAGAGGAGGACCCATTTGAGGGCGAGGCCCTATTGATGTTGGTGATAGCCTGCTGCTTGCTGACGCTCCTGCAAGAAGAGGCTCATGCCCATTCACCTGTCCCAGACCCATTTGAGTCTGTGGCGTCCGCATCTTTGCATACACCGGGAGAGCAACATCACTCACACGACGCCGACCCCGATATGGCGTCATCAGCTGCACCAGTTCTCGCGCACAGCTTTGAGTTTGATCACGATATTAAGGATAATCTTGTTCTTCCACCTGGTTTTGATCCAGACCATGACATTGAGTACATACACTTAGACCAGCCCTTGGAGGATCCTGTAGCCCCTGTGTCTGTTGATCCAGCTAACTTTGAAATAAAGTTTGTTGATCTGGAGCCGGCCATGGCCCCTGAGCCAAGCGTTGCTCCTGACCCCGCATTAGAGCATGACACTGATCATGCCGATGCACCTGCTATTGCTCCTTGATTGATCATCTGCTTGGACGAGAGAAAATTGGGGTAACTGTGCAAGACAAATTATTATTACGGGGGCCCACGTAATAACGACTTATAGTGCACAAAAATCCCGGTGGACTCTGCGGGTCAAGCTAGTGAAAACCAATGTAGCAGGAAATAAGTTAAACTCGAACGACCAAGGCGTTGTAGCCTCGAATAAGCCAAATTGGCAAGCCTATGTGAAGGATCAGAAACTATTACCTCACTCATACATTGAGTATATTTACGTGTGAAATTGGGTGATTACATGATGGTTTATGGTGCTATGTATCTCGTAGACAACTGAAATGTTGTCTAGCCCGCTTCATACCACTTCGACAGAAGAGAATGCCACCCAGACGTGTCACAGACACCGGTACGCAGCCAAGGACAGAAGCCGAGCTGCAAGAACGCATCTCACAGGCAATTGCACGACATAAAGCCCTCCGCTCTAAGCACAGCGATGGCACTACTGGGAACAACCCCCCCCCCCCAACTGGCTGCACCTATAAGTAGTTCCTGAACTGCAAGTCTTTGAACTTTGACAGAACAGGAGGCGCCATTGCATTTCTTCGTTGGTCCGAAAAGATTGACTCCATTCTAAGAATGAGTAACGGTTCGCCCCAACAGAGTGTTACCTATACCTCGGGGTTATCTCAAGATGGCACACTCTCATGGTGGAACCTCCAGGTTCAGACCCTTGGTACAGATACTGCTTATGCACTGAGCTGGGACGAGCTCAAGGAAATGATGGAGAAGAAATACTGTTCTAGGGCTGAAATCCAGAAGCTTGACGCGGAGTTCTGGAATTGAAAATGGACGGACCAAAGATTCCTGAATACGTCCAGCAATCTCACGACTTGTCTAGGGTCGTCCCCTACTTAGTCAAACCGGAGTTCAAAAGGATCGAACAATTCATTTGGACACTTGCACCCCCGATCAGGGGTATGGTTACTACCTCGAAGCCCTCAACCATTGCAGAGGCTATCAATATGGGTGATTGATTTATAACATGATATGTTATGTGATTGATTTATTTATAACATGAGATGTTATGTGTTGATATTGATGTATACTTATATACACTTTACTTACTATGACCTGACCCATACGATCATCACTTAGAAGATGCCTCCAAGACGGGATGTACGCATACCCACCAACGAGGCGGAACTTCAGGGAATCATTGCTGCAGTCATCGCACAATACGAAGCCCATCACTCCGAGCGCAACGGAGGTACCTCAGGAAATAACCCACCCAACGTCTGCACCTACAAGCAGTTCTTAGGCTGCCAGCCCCTACATTTCGACGGCACTAGGGGTGCCGTAGCCTTCGTTCGCTGGATTGAGAAGACGGACACTGTTTTGCGTGCGAGCAAATGCTCCCCAAGAGATCAGGTCACGTACATTTCCGGGCTGTTCCGAGATGGGGCTCTGTCATGGTGGAAACTTCAGGTTCAGACAATGGGCGAGGCTGCTGCGTATGCTCTATCATGGGACGAGCTAAAAGATCTAATGCATAAAAAGTATTGTTCGAGAACGGAAAGCCAGAAGGTAGAAACTGAGTTCTGGAACTTGAAGATGGAAGGTCCAAAAATAGCTGAGTATGTGGAGAAGTTCCAAGTTCTATCGCGTATCGTTCCTTACATGGTAGATCCGGAGTTTAAGAGGATTGAGCGTTTCATTTGGGGATTGGCACCCCAAATCATGAGCATGGTAACGACATCAAAGCCTGCAACAATCACTGAGGCCATCAATCTAAGTGTAGCCCTGACGGAAGAGGCAATCAGGATGAACAAATTTTCAACCTCTGAGGAAAAGAAGGAGACTCATGTAGAGTCATCTGGGGACAACAAGAGGAAGTTGGCGAATTTCAAACAGGGTACCCAGTCGAGTAGCAACGACAAGGCCAAAAAGAGAAAAGAGTACACGGGTATCCTACCAAAGTGCGACAACTGTCGACGTCACCATAACGGGCGGTGTAGATATGGAAAATGTGGTAACTGTGGCAAGGTCGGACATGTCAAGGAAACGTGTCGGCAAGGTACTAAACATGGAAATAGAGGTCAAGATGGTAGCGGAAATCGCGGAGGAAATAACGACGACAACAACTATCAAGGCAGGGATGGTGACGATCAAGGCTGTGGCCAAGCATGTTTTAATTGCGGTGATGTGGGGCATTTCAGGAAGTATTGCCCTAAGAACACCCAGGCACGTGGATGAAAGCTCAACAGCGGGGATAAAATCCAAGCACGGATATCGGTACGTCTCATAATAGTCAATGTTATGCTCTATTTGACAGTATTGTCAAATTTTAGCTTCAGAAAATATAGTTGTTTTAGTAGTAAGTAACCTAGATACCCAGTTCTCGATAGAACAAAGCCTAACGGAAGCTTCGATGAGATAATTGGGATGGACTGGTTGTCGAACAACCCGGCGGAGATGTCATCCGCGCCCCGACGACGAACGGAGAAATGATTGTGATTCATGGAGCAGGATACGCTCCTACGGATTATCAGGCGAAGAAGACACAAAAATTTTCGCACAAAGGATGTGTTGCATTCTTGGCTCATGTCGTGGAAAAAGAAGCCGAAGAACCAAAACCTGAAGATATCCCTGTGATTGGAGAATACCCCGAAGTCTTCCTCGAAGACTTGCCGGAATCGTCTCCTCAACGATTAGTCGAATCCCGCGTCGATTTAATTCCAGGCACTGCACCCGTAGTCGATGCATCGTAGCGACTTACATTTTCGGAGATGCAAGGATTGACGGAGAAGTTTTAGCAATGGATAGAGAAGGAAGATAACAGACCAAAATTCCCTTTTGGGGTAACCCCATTTCTACTCTTCAAAAAGAAGGATGATGATTTTCAAATAAACATCAACTACCGGGAGCTGAACAAGCTGACGATCAAGAATAGATACCCTCTGCCAAGGATTGATGATCTATTCGACCAACTGCAAGGTTCAAGCTTTTATTCAAAGATCGACCTTCGATCTGGATACCATCACTTAAGGATACAAGAGGAGAGTATCCCAAAGACAGCCTTCAGAACTCGTTATGGACACTACGAGTTCCTTGTTATGCCATTTGGTTTGACAAACACACCTGCAGTCTTTATGGACTTGATGAATAGAGTTTGCAAGCCGCACTTGGACAAGTTCGTGATAGTGTTTATCGACGACATCTTGATTTATTCAAGAACAAAGGCTGAGCACGAGCCGCATCTAAGAGCTATTTTGGAGCTGCTAAAGAAAGAACAGCTGTATGCCAAACTCTCTAAGTGCGAATTTTGGCTACGTGAGGTCCAATTTCTTGGACATGTGGTAAATGGAGATGGAATCCATGTGGATCCAACCAAGATCGAAGCGATTATGAATTGGGAAACGCCAAAGACGCCAACCGAGATTCGACAATTCTTGGGTTTGGCTGGCTACTATCGAAGGTTCATTAAGGATTTTTCAAAAATCGCTCAACCTTTGACACTTCTCACGCAGAAAGATAAGAAGTTTGATTGGGAAATCAAACAGGAAGAAGCATTCCAGATATTGAAGGATAAGCTCTGCAATGCGCCAATCTTAGCACTACCAGAAGGTACAGATGATTTCGTGGTATACTATGACGCCTCACGTCAAGGATTGGGTTGTGTGTTGATGCAACACCAAAAGGTTATTGCTTACGCATCGCGTCAATTGAAAGTGCACGAAAAGAACTATACCACACATGATTTGGAGCTAGGCGCAGTGGTATTTGCATTAAAGATCTGGAGACACTACCTTTATGGTACAAAGTGTACAATCTTCATAGATCATAAGAGCCTACAGCACGTATTCAATCAGAAGGAGCTGAATATGAGGCAGAGACGATGGGTTGAGTTGCTGAATGATTACGACTGCGAGATAAAGTATCATCCAGGGAAGGCGAATGTGGTCGCCGATGCCCTAAGTCGAAAGGAGAGGATCAAGCCCATAAGGGTTAGGGCTTTAGAAATGATTATTCGAACCAATCTTTCCTTGCGCATTCGTGTCGCGCAGAAAGAAGCTCTCAAGGAAGGAAAGCTTGAAGAAGAATATCTCCGTGGGATGGAGAAGCTACTGGTACCAAACGAGGAAGGAACGTTATGTTTTGAGAAAAGAATTTGGGTTCCTCTGTTTGGTGGTCTAAGGAAGGTTATTTTTGATGAAGCTCACAAGTCGCGGTACTCTATCCACCCAGGAGCGGATAAGATGTACCAAGATCTCAAAGATTATTATTGGTGGCCTAGGATGAAAGGCGATGTTGCTGTTTATGTGAGCAAATGTTTAACATGCGCTAAGGTTAAAGCGGAATACCAGAAGCCTTCAGGACTTCTGCAACAACTTGAGATTCCCAAGTGGAAATAGGAATAAATCTCAATGGATTTTATTACAAAATTGCCAAGAACGCCGAGAGGCCATGACACTATTTGGGTAATAGTGGATCGATTAACAAAGTCAGCACACTTCTTACCTATCAGAGAGAAGGATAATACTAGCAAATTGGCCGAAATTTACATGAGGGAGATCGTTACGCGCCATGGAGTACCTCTCAATCATCTCTGATAGAGACGGAAGGTTTGTGTCAAGGATATGGCAATCCTTCCAAGAAGCTTTTGGCTCACAATTAAATCTGAGCACTGCGTTTCATCCGCAAACTGACGGTCAAGGCGAGCGAGCGATACAGACCTTGGAAGACATGCTGAGAGCGTGTGTTATGGATTTGGGCGGTAGCTGGGATAAGCATTTGCCTTTGGTCGAATTTTCATACAACAACAACTACCACACCAGTATTGGTGTCGCGCCATTTGAAGCCCTCTACGGACGCAAGTGTCGATCACCTCTATGTTGGGCTGACGCAGGTGATAGACAGCTTGCCGGTCCCGAAATCGTCCAAGAGACGACAGACAAGATTGCGCAGATTCGAAAACGCATCGAAGCAGCTCGTCACAGACAGAAAGCCTATGCTGATCCAAACCGGAAACACTTGGAATTCCAAGTTGGAGAAATGGTTTTATTGAAAGTTTCACCCTGGAAGGGTGTGGCACGCTTCGGAAAGCGTGGGAAGTTAAATCCGCGCTACATTGGTCCTTTCAGAATTTTGGAAAGAATAGGACTAGTAGCATACAAGCTGGACTTACCTACTGAACTCCATTCAGTTCATGATACATTTCATGTATCCAACCTGAAGAAAAGTCCAACTCAAGATACCATTGCCATTCCCATCTACGAGATTCATGTTGACGACACGCTCCATTTCGTTGAAGAACCGGTTGAGGTTACGGATTGGAAAGTAAACAAGACCCGCCGGAGCAGTGTCAAGCTCGTCAAAATTCGTTGGAATGCCAGACATGGTCCTGAATACACCTGGGAGCGTGAGGACCGGATGAAAGAGAAATACCCCCACTTATTTCCTAAGAACCCTGCATCTACAAGCAGAACTTAAAATTTCGGGACGAAATTTTTCTAACGGGGGGAGAATGTGACAACCCTCACTAAACCAGGTATCCGTACGACTTAATTAATAATTAACTACTGCTTAATTACTGTGCTGTAACACCTGTGCCTCCACGGCCATCAAACAAATACCAAACCAATGAAATATTGTATTTCATACTTGGGATTTGTAAAAATATGTGTATCGTTTGCACATATCGACTCTTGTTCGATTTCAAACTCTAAATCGCTTTCTGGAAGGTTATACGCGCACTGATGCGTAAATATAACCAGTTTAATGCAACAAACACTCCGGAGTAGTGACATAGGATTAACATACCTTAAATAACCTTTACATAACTTAGAAATAAGTTTTGGAAGGTTTGGTATGCCGAAATCAAGTTTAATCGCTTACAGGGACTAAAGTTGACAAACTGCGAAAGTATGCCAATTTGAACTGTAACAGACCTTCCGGAACATGACCATAAGTTAAA
The DNA here is from genome assembly GCA_030545235.1 of Helianthus tuberosus. Taxonomy (NCBI): domain Eukaryota; kingdom Viridiplantae; phylum Streptophyta; class Magnoliopsida; order Asterales; family Asteraceae; genus Helianthus; species Helianthus tuberosus. The sequence continues at coordinate 105,132,619 of CM060360.1, forward strand.
CATACCATAAATATCCTTTACATAGCTTAGAAATAGGCTTTGAGGGGTTCGGTGTGCTAAAATAAACTTTTGGGTCATTCAGGGACTAAAAGTGTCAAAAAGTGCACAAGTTTGCATTTTCGCGCATAACTTACGTTCTGAATACATCCGGACATCCAAAAAATTATGTTAGCACTAAAATATTTTATTTTAGTGTTCGCCATAAGAAAAATCCATTCGTCACGTCCTTTGGATCGTTTTTCGCATTCGGGACCAGATTCGATGTATTAGCCGTTGTTTAATTCACAACCACACATTCTAACTTGCTTAGTCAGCGGATAAGGATGGAATTTAAACACCTAAACACCATGACATTTCAACACATGTATGGATGGAATTTAAACACCTAAACACCATGACATTTCAACACATGTATGGATGGAATTTAAACACCTAAACACCATGACATTTCAACACATGTATGGATGGAATTTAAACACCTAAACACCATGACATTTCAACACATGTATGGATGGAATTTAAACACCTAAACACCATGACATTTCAACACATGTACGGATGGGATTAAGGCACGTTTTCCATGAAACGATCTTAACGGTTCGGGTATTCCTATAAATACCCCATACCCCCCCATTGCTAAAATTACTAGAATTCTGATTTGAGAACCTCTAAGTTGAAACCATTGTTTCATACCTGAGATTCTTGAATCGGGATTAGCATTCGGGGACCCTTCGTAAGTATTCTTTCGTTCTTTTCCTTATTTTACTGCTTTTCGAGTCAGAAAGTCAAACTTTGTTTGACTTTCAGCGTTGACCAGTAATGGTCAATGCGAAGTTCGTTTGAACTTCGCAACGTGATTGTAATCACGTTGGTTATAGTCCCTTGGGACTATGCCTACTGATTACCACGTTGTCTAGGGTCGTAGGGTAAGCGATCTAATAAATCGCTTATACCTCGAACCCGACCCAGTTTGGTCGATCATTAGGATCCGACCAAATACATTAGGTGACCATAATAGGTAGGGAATAACCTTCCGAGGTTATACCCTATGGTCACATCGTTTGAGTAGTTGTATGATAGGTGGTTTATATGCCTTAGGTAAATTACCAGAATACCCTTTTCATGTATAATTGGTAATTAAGCATATGTAACCTAAACCTTTGTCACATAACTGATTATGTAACATGTTTAGGCATATAACACTTGTCATAGGGCTAGTTAGACGGTCCGAACGCGTTTCACGCGCACGACGCGTTAAAGTAGCATAAGTTACCTTAATGGGTCGCGATGGGTCGATAATACTTAGGTTAAGTTTCATTTAGTATGTAGGCTTTGTTAAACCATATCATATGAGTTCCTACACTCATTTGGTTTACAAACCCTCCTGCTACCCAGTCTTCCGATTTTGGTCCGGGTTAATTATGTAGTTACCTATATTAGGTACCGTTTGATTTCCGGGACTCCTCTAGCTTACTTGGTAGTTGTTCAAGACTCCTAAGCACTCCCAGGCGAGTACATTATTCCCCTCTTTTACTGTTTTCAACTGTTTTGGGGTGACTCATATGTGCTAAATGTTTTATCAATGGTTTCAAGAACAATTACAATGTGGTTTCAAGAACAATTACAATTATTTCAAGAACGCTAACAATGATTTCAAGAACGAATACAAGGATTTCAAAAACTAATAACAAATTTCAAAAAGTGAACAAACTTGTTGGTTGTAGTTTACATGACCGATGACATTCATTAGCAATGATCAAGCCGACCAGTATTAGGTTATGGTACCATAGGATCTGACAAATCCCGTTATTTACTGCACCCATTGTTATGTGTGGGGGTTGTGGGTAGCGACTGAATCTGTAATTATTAACTTATCCTTTGGTAAGGGTTTGTTAAGAACGAGAGCGAGAGCGAGATGGACCGAGGAACGCGTCAAGAAGGTTTGAATGTTATTAGAGAATCGACCATAAAGTAGTTTCACAATTAAAACAAGAACGACTAGAACGATATTACAAAATGGGTTAACGATTGGGTAAACATTTGTACATGATTGACATTTGATCATGTATTTTCCACAAAACATAACTTTGATTTAAACCAAGTTTTACTTCAATACTTTGTTTTTGTGCATATGGTTTAGTTGAGACATTTCACTTGCCATACATGGATATTTGACATAGACATTTGACATGGATATTTGACATAGACATTTGACATGGATATTTGACATAGACATTTGACAATTTATTTAAACATAGACATTTTACATTGTTTGGTTTGGTTTGATTAAGTGATTAAGTAACGATGTGTGTGTAATATGATACAAGCATGATGGATACGCCGCTGGTACTTCCTATATATAAGTGTTTGTATGGTATTACATATTATAGCGTTATTTGAATCATTTCAGTTTGAGACATAGAACATTTTATACAAATAACATACTTTTCACAAGACATTGATTTATAAACAACTTATCTTATGCAAACTCATTTACATGGTTATTCATTTAATCATGCATTATTTTCTTATTTATACTTATCATCCGAACTTATTATTTTTCAAATGATTTACAAAGACAAAGCAAATTACAAGGTTCATGACTAAACATTTTCTTAAACAGAAGTCATGAATCTTATTTTCACAAAACCTATGTACTCGCCAGCATTTCTTTGCTGACCTCGTTTTCACATATGTTTCAGGTATTGTTGGATGATATCGATTGATAAGATGCATGCTCACATAGGACTGGACAAGGCCTTAGTGACTCAATAACAATGATAGACTATGTTTAAATAGTGTATTTAGATTTCCAGACGATGTAATTACTCAATGTTTAATAAAACGAAACACTTTTGGTATCCATGGTTATGAAACATTAATTCTGTTGCAACACGCCCCGATGTTTCCGCCGCCATTTGTTGTTTTACGCGGTCGGGGTGTGACAGAAAAGATGGTATCAGAGCCATTGGTTATAGGGAATTAGGTTATTAGTAATGCTTTGACCTAGTCTATAACCTTTCTAGGACCCTAACGCGAGTTTACTTGCGTTTAGTCATAAAACAATACTGTCACCTATCCTTAGGAGACGACCACAACAAGAACATAAATTTCAAAACCGCTTTGAAAACTAATCATCTGTTCTAGGATGATTGATTACTAGGTTTTGAACCCTCTATTGTAAGGTTTTGAACTCTCTATTATATGGTTTTGAACCCCTTTGAGTTTTCAAAACTTCGTCAAGGTTTTGGGTTTTAAATGATGTGAACACGTGCAAACTGGAAGGGTGAATGCCTGTATTCTGGGTTTTCTGTCTAGGCAAGCACTTCGTATACATCTCATCAGACGTGAGACCAGTTGTGCTTACCTGGGAATTCTTGGGATGAGTGTTCACTTATAGGCGAGCATGTCTTCGCGATACATTATTTTTGACCCATTTACTTTGATTAGTCACCGTCTCATTTGTTTGCCTTAGGTAACAAACAAATGATCGAAATCTTCATGCGTTATCATTCTATTCTGATTGTCCAATAATCTTTCACCTGTTTCTCCCTAAGCCTTTCTTTTCTTCAAGAATGTCTCTTCATCACGATGACGCCCAGATATCTGAGCAAGCAGCCAAAATTCGCTCAGCGAATAGGCGAAGTAGTCCTGAAGACTGTTGAATTAGCTACTGCCATGTATCATCTCCAGTAAGAAGCCACTCAAGAGTCACCAAGACAGGCAGGACCTAGTCAGGCGACAACACCATCAGCCAATAAACCAATCGAGGAATCAAAGACCATGGATGAACGATCCCCTAAGAAGTCAAAGAAGCGAAAGGCTTCTCAGAACTTCGCCATGGTCGCTCACAATGGTAAAGCAGTCCCCAACCAACCAGCTCAACCCCCTGCTAGGAGTGTATGGCTTTTCCTATGATACCTACATCAAGGAACTATGTACCTTACAAACTACTCCTGTGATTTCTCTCTCTCAAATGATTGCTCATGATTCCCTCGAAAATTTTAAGTACTCGTTTCACTCTAAGAAACAAAGTACAGAAAATTAAGTGACATTATGAGTAATCGTGCTTTTCGCACATCTGTGCCTTTAAATCCTTGGTTAGATAACTAAGGGTATTTTCAAATCTCATACCCATTACGTTTTGATTTTTTCAACATACACAGTACCAGTATTTCAAAACAATCTTCATGATCTCAAAACATTTCATATAGTTTGAAAACAATTTTTTCTAGATGCATTGTCTGTGTTATTTCAAAAACATTGGCCATGTTATCAAAACCAACCTTTCTAATTTCAAAATATTTCATATAGTCTGAAGACAATATTAACACAATACATTTTCTAATCAAGTGCATGATTTCGAAAAGCATCATTCATGTCTTTCAAAAACCTTATACATAATTTCAAAATTCATTTCGCATGATTTTAAAACATTTTTGTAAATATATCTACCTATTACACCTACTTTATGATTTCAAAAAAAATATTATATATAAGGTTTCAAAAACGTTAAACACATTTTTCTTAAAAGAACCCCATGCATAGTTTTCAAAAATATTTTCCTCATACATTGACTTAACCTTCAAAATTCTGCTTCATATGTCGCCTTGACATATCAAGCATCTCAACTTCATAAGCGTTTTACATCATGTTTTGACCTAAGCACATCCAGTGCAAGGTTTCAAAACATCTTCAACTTCTAAAATTCATATGGGATCTTTTTATCTTTACAATTAGATCCTTGTGGATGATTATCGTTCAAATCAGAGTCCTTAATTGGATTCCTTATGTACCTTAATTCGAACACTTCGGTTCCTAGTAATCGAAATCGAATTTTTTTTTTTGAATCTTTCTATCTTTATAGTTGGATTCTTGTTAACGTTTAAAGTACCAAATGAAATCCACGGAATGGATTCCAAGTGTGCTTTAAATGCAAGTACGCAATTTACAAGACAAATTAACAAACAATTTTGTGGTTATGTGATATATGTTTATGTGTTCTCCTCTATGATTTTTGTGCTTTCGTATACTCTGGATATTCGTTATCCAAATCCTCTTAGAATCTTTCATATCTTCATATGATGGATTCGTAGTAGGATATCCAAAAAGGTACTACCTTAAATCCTTAATGGGCTTCTATGTAAGAGTTAAGACCCTTGGATTATATAGTACTACTCCATGATTCATAAGAGACCCTTTAGTGGTCTAGTCAAAAAGATTGATTCACAATTTGGTTAAAGAACGACATCTAGTGATGTAGCTGAACAGACTCCTTGATAGTCTATTTAGATCATTTATCGATTTAATTAAAAGGACTCTATGGCGGTCTAGTTACACTCATCACAGGTTTGTTCATTTGGTTTTACCCTACACATTATAAAATAGACTGTGTGAACTGGGCAAGGAATTGTCTAATTATGGACGCGTACATAATTATGAAATTTAGTGCACAGAAAACCAGTAAGATTTATTATGTGTAAGAACCGATAGTGACAACAATAACAAAATGACAACGATGTAATGGAGGTACGGTGGACGCACCAATGACACTTCATATACTTGTATATAAGTGTCCCTCTTACATTGCAAACATAATGTTATTAAGGTTCCTAGAAGTTCAAGAACCCTAACCAATGTTGTTCGATCTTTTCAACTTCATGTTTTAAACTCTCACAAGTTTCCTCTAAATAAATTTCGGGACGAAATTTCCTAAAGTAGGGGAGACTGTAACACCTGTGCCTCCACGGCCATCAAACAAATACCAAACCAATGAAATATTGTATTTCATACTTTGGATTTGTAAAAATATGTGTATCGTTTGCACATATCGACTCTTGTTCGATTTCAAACTCTAAATCGCTTTCTGGAAGGTTATACGCGCACTGATGCGTAAATATAACCAGTTTAATGAAACAAACACTCCGGAGTAGTGACATAGGATTAACATACCTTAAATAACCTTTACATAACTTAGAAATAAGTTTTGGAAGGTTTGGTATGCCGAAATCAAGTTTAATCGCTTACAGGGACTAAAGTTGACAAACTGCGAAAGTATGCCAATTTGAACTGTAACAGACCTTCCGGAACATGACCATAAGTTAAACCTACCATAAATATCCTTTACATAGCTTAGAAATAGGCTTTGAGGGGTTCGGTGTGCTAAAATAAACTTTTGGGTCATTCAGGGACTAAAAGTGTCAAAAAGTGCACAAGTTTGCATTTTCGCGCATAACTTACGTTCTGAATACATCCGGACATCCAAAAAATTATGTTAGCACTAAAATATTTTATTTTAGTGTTCGCCATAAGAAAAATCCATTCGTCACGTCCTTTGGATCGTTTTTCGCATTCGGGACCAGATTCGATGTATTAGCCGTTGTTTAATTCACAACCACACATTCTAACTTGCTTAGTCAGCGGATAAGGATGGAATTTAAACACCTAAACACCATGACATTTCAACACATGTATGGATGGAATTTAAACACCTAAACACCATGACATTTCAACACATGTATGGATGGAATTTAAACACCTAAACACCATGACATTTCAACACATGTATGGATGGAATTTAAACACCTAAACACCATGACATTTCAACACATGTATGGATGGAATTTAAACACCTAAACACCATGACATTTCAACACATGTACGGATGGGATTAAGGCACGTTTTCCATGAAACGATCTTAACGGTTCGGGTATTCCTATAAATACCCCATACCCCCCCATTGCTAAAATTACTAGAATTCTGATTTGAGAACCTCTAAGTTGAAACCATTGTTTCATACCTGAGATTCTTGAATCGGGATTAGCATTCGGGGACCCTTCGTAAGTATTCTTTCGTTCTTTTCCTTATTTTACTGCTTTTCGAGTCAGAAAGTCAAACTTTGTTTGACTTTCAGCGTTGACCAGTAATGGTCAATGCGAAGTTCGTTTGAACTTCGCAACGTGATTGTAATCACGTTGGTTATAGTCCCTTGGGACTATGCCTACTGATTACCACGTTGTCTAGGGTCGTAGGGTAAGCGATCTAATAAATCGCTTATACCTCGAACCCGACCCATTTTGGTCGATCATTAGGATCCGACCAAATACATTAGGTGACCATAATAGGTAGGGAATAACCTTCCGAGGTTATACCCTATGGTCACATCGTTTGAGTAGTTGTATGATAGGTGGTTTATATGCCTTAGGTAAATTACCAGAATACCCTTTTCATGTATAATTGGTAATTAAGCATATGTAACCTAAACCTTTGTCACATAACTGATTATGTAACATGTTTAGGCATATAACACTTGTCATAGGGCTAGTTAGACGGTCCGAACGCGTTTCACGCGCACGACGCGTTAAAGTAGCATAAGTTACCTTAATGGGTCGCGATGGGTCGATAATACTTAGGTTAAGTTTCATTTAGTATGTAGGCTTTGTTAAACCATATCATATGAGTTCCTACACTCATTTGGTTTACAAACCCTCCTGCTACCCAGTCTTCCGATTTTGGTCCGGGTTAATGATGTAGTTACCTATATTAGGTACCGTTTGATTTCCGGGACTCCTCTAGCTTACTTGGTAGTTGTTCAAGACTCCTAAGCACTCCCAGGCGAGTACATTATTCCCCTCTTTTACTGTTTTCAACTGTTTTGGGGTGACTCATATGTGCTAAATGTTTTATCAATGGTTTCAAGAACAATTACAATGTGGTTTCAAGAACAATTACAATTATTTCAAGAACGCTAACAATGATTTCAAGAACGAATACAAGGATTTCAAAAACTAATAACAAATTTCAAAAAGTGAACAAACTTGTTGGTTGTAGTTTACATGACCGATGACATTCATTAGCAATGATCAAGCCGACCAGTATTAGGTTATGGTACCATAGGATCTAACAAATCCCGTTATTTACTGCACCCATTGTTATGTGTGGGGGTTGTGGGTAGCGACTGAATCTGTAATTATTAACTTATCCTTTGGTAAGGGTTTGTTAAGAACGAGAGCGAGATGGACCGAGGAACGCGTCAAGAAGGTTTAAATGTTATTAGAGAATCGACCATAAAGTAGTTTCACAATTAAAACAAGAACGACTAGAACGATATTACAAAATGGGTTAACGATTGGGTAAACATTTGTACATGATTGACATTTGATCATGTATTTTCCACAAAACATAACTTTGATTTAAACCAAGTTTTACTTCAATACTTTGTTTTTGTGCATATGGTTTAGTTGAGACATTTCACTTGCCATACATGGATATTTGACATAGGCATTTGACATGGATATTTGAAATAGACATTTGACATGGATATTTGACATAGACATTTGACAATTTATTTAAACATAGACATTTTACATTGTTTGGTTTGGTTTGATTAAGTGATTAAGTAACGATGTGTGTGTAATATGATACAAGCATGGTGGATACGCCGCTGGTACTTCCTATATATAAGTGTTTGTATGGTATTACATATTATAGCGTTATTTGAATCATTTCAGTTTGAGACATAGAACATTTTATATAAATAACATACTTTTCACAAGACATTGATTTATAAACAACTTATCTTATGCAAACTCATTTACATGGTTATTCATTTAATCATGCATTATTTTCTTATTTATACTTATCATCCGAACTTATTATTTTTCAAATGATTTACAAAGACAAAGCAAATTACAAGGTTCATGACTAAACATTTTCTTAAACAGAAGTCATGAATCTTATTTTCACAAAACCTATGTACTCGCCAGCATTTCTTTGCTGACCTCGTTTTCACATATGTTTCAGGTATTGTTGGATGATATCGATTGATAAGATGCATGCTCACATAGGACTGGACAAGGCCTTAGTGACTCAATAACAATGATAGACTATGTTTAAATACTATATTTAGATTTCCAGACGATGTAATTACTCAATGTTTAATAAAATGAAACACTTTTTGTATCCATGGTTATGAAACATTAATTCTGTTGCAACACGCCCCGATGTTTCCGCCGCGATTTGTTGTTTTACGCGGTCGGGGTGTGACATGTGCTTATTTGAACTTGTGAATAAACTGCTACTTGAATACTAATACATGTACTTACTTGCATCATACTTTACTTGCTGTCACTACATTATTTACATGCTGAACCTTAGTGACAAACATGATGCACAAAAGCACAGTAGCACTATAAACGGATAACCTATTGAGCATGCTGATAAAGCCAGCATCAGGCAGACACTGCCTCTAAGGCCTGTATGAGACAGAAATATTTTGCTACACTAGAGGTGAGTGTAGGGATACAAGGGTTGTAGAACCGCGTCTCTAGGAATAAGTTACAATGACTGGATGTGCCTAAAACGTACTCTAAGTACAAAATTCAGCACTTTACATAATAATTCAGCTTTTAGCTAACTAATAAAGTGCCAAAACATGAGGAAAAATATTACTAGACACTTTCCAAAGTGTCAGAAGTGAGTTGTGTCACTAAAAAGGGTATTAACGACACTTTAAAGCTTTGTTAACACTTTAACGGATTACTATCCAACCGAACAACCGGACTTTACCCGGAACATGAAAATATTGTCATTTTCATTGTTTATCTTTTTCTAAGCCTGTTAGGGTCCCTGAATACCCTAACACCCGTTGTAACACACTACACACTAGTAACCGGGTTAATCCCTAAACTTAACAAGGTTAACCTAACTATATACTTAACCTCTAGTTGGAATCAGACCAAGACCCCCCCCCCCCGTTTACAAACCGTCCCCAAGAGGGGGGACATACCTTGTCCTTGTGATGATTATTTTAATCTTGGTGCTTAGTATCTAGATAGCACATAATCCTATGGTTAATAACCTTGAGTTTGGTCTATAAGTATAAGCTTAAACCCACATGATCTTCACAACACTTAACAAAAACCAACAACTCTCTCTCCATCTCCTAAAGCTCTCGGCCGAACACACCCCACCCCCATCCATCACTTTCGATTTTGATCTTGCCTTTCCAAGCTCATACAAGTGATAAGGATCGCGTATAAGGAACTTTGGTGCAATCAGAAGGCGAAGGACCTCACTACATTGCTTTTATCCACGCAATTTTCGCTTAGATTCTTCCCTAGCCTCGAGCTAGTAGTAAGTTGCTTAAATCACCTTCTCAAACTATTTTAAAGTGGTTAATATGATATGTAACGGTTAAAAGACGCAAACATACAAGATGACACACAAAAGTCTACCAAAAATGCTATAAGTGATGGTTAAAAGCTCATATGTTGTGTAAATCATGTAGTATTTGATTTGTGTGATTATTTGGACCCGATCTATGTTGTGGTAGCTCGGATCATCATTTAACCCGGATTAGTCATGACCTTGGATCATGACACAAGGTTGTTTTGGAAGTAACAAGGGTTAAAGGATGAACTCTACCACACATAAATCATGAACTTGTGTAAAGGAGATTTTGTTTGCAAAATAGTGTTTAAGACTAGTAGATCTACGTATATACAAGCGGTATTTTCAAAGGACCACGTGTCAAGAGAAAACATATCTTACACTAACACGAATGGTTTTTAGAACACACAAGTGTGTAAACACTTGTGTAACACAAAGTTTCGACAAAATAACTATTTTTGGAAAAGATGACGAGAAGTTGTAAAGATGGAATTTCTTTAAAAACGAGGTTTTTACAAAATCGGATTGTTTTATATAAAGACCCACTAAAAGTAATGGGATTTACTTCATAGTTTGGATAAATCACAAGTTCATGAAATTTATGCGATTTATATACATATTTTGACTAGTTTGTGGTTTGAACATTGTTTTGATTGAATAAGAAGATTGTTGGTTTGATTTATAAAAGAAAATGATACGCTTGAAAGCGTGGCCACCTCTAGTTACAGAGGAAACTCTGGCGAAATTTTTCTAAAAACCTAACACTTAGAATTATTTTCACTATAAGTATTAGAGATACTTGTCGACTTGTTTTCAAACTATGAATTTCGCCACGACTTTATTTACAAAATATCGGAGGTGGGATTTCACAAAATAAAACGTGATACAGATATATATTTAGTATATATTTTTCACAACATCACTTGTATAAGTGTTTATGATTATTTTGTGAACTACGTAAATATTATTTTTAGGGTAAAAATAATATTACTAAGTATTATTTTGGGAAAATCACATGTATTAAAATATAATATTTTTTAGAAGAATATTTATATTTTGGAGTTAGAAATAAAATATATTTTAAGTGAGACTTAACAATATATTTCGAAATTATACACACATGTACTAAATCCCCCATCCTTGGGAAGGAAAGTGACTACCAAGTATATACAGAATGTAAACACGAAATAGATGCCTAACTATTTCCCAAAAACTTAAACCATAAAGCTAAGGCACGGCCGTCCGTCTAATAGAGTTAGTACGTGTAGGTCGTCACACAGCTGCTTGATTTGGAGATATACTTGGTAGAGACGCACCACTGTGAGTTCATGTCCCCCTTTTATCTTAACTGTTTTCAGTTTTATACTTCGGGGGTGAAATACATGTTACATTCTGCTATGGACAATTACGAATGGTATGGTCAGCTAAGGAAGGAACTGTTAGGTTATGTGATTGGGTAGGTGAAATCTTAAGAACATTAGTCCTCGTAGTACGATCGAGGGATACAAGTGATAGGTCTATTTGAGCATAACAAACCCCACCCATGCGCCCTAAGGTTGGACCATGTGGTGACCTTGTCTTAACACCACCCATGCGCCCTAAGGTTGGACCATGTGGTGACCTTGTCCTATCCCCTCCCATGCGCCCGCAGGTTGGACCATGTGGTTACACATTAACTGTTATGTTTCCTTATTTGCTTTCATACCAGAGTTTACAAAACATTCATACTTACAATGATTATAAAGGTTTATTCGCGCGCACATACTAAACACATGAACGCGCTCAACATTATTGTTGATTTTTCAACTTACATGTATTTCAGGAAATTAAAGGATCTGGCGCGGTATGACACGTTTTACGCTGCACTAGTTACGAGGTCATCCGGGTTTGGGGAATGTGACTCTTTCCTGGACAAGTCACAGTCCTTAAACTGTGTTTATGTCATGTTGATGTTTGTGTTTGTTAAAACAATGTTGTTGTATTTGGATTTTAAAACTTAATTAAATGGGTGATCTTGCATGGTTTTATTTCATATAGCTTTGTTATGGTTAAGCTATGGTATTAAGAAGTCACACCAAATTAACCACGCTTCCGGAAAGCCAGGGTGTGACAATACATGGGCACCCAACCCAAGTGCAACGACTGCCAACGCCACCATTCTGGTCGTTGCGGGCCAAAAGTATGTGAAGCATGTGGGAAACGTGGCCACTTGAAGGACACTTGTTGGGCCACTGCTGGTCAGGGAGGCCAGGGAGGATTCGGAAACAGAAATTACAACCGGGGTGGGAATGGAAATCACCCACAAGGAAACTATGGAGGTAACGAGAATCGAGGCAACAATGCTAACCAAGCGGGCGCCGTGAATCGTAATCAGAGGAATGATCAAGCTGGTGGAAACGGGCAAAGACTTGGATGCTTTAACTGCGGTGATATCGGGCATTTTAAGAAGAACTGCCCAGAGTTAAACCAAGCCCGTGGAAGAGTGTTCCAACTCGAAGCAAGGGAAGCGCGCCAGGACCCCAATGTCGTTACTGGTACGTTCCCTGTAAATCAACGCTATGCATCCGTTTTATTTGATACTGGTGCCGATTATAGCTTCGTGTCGTTAGAATTTAAGAATATGCTTGGGTTAGCCGCTAATAAGTTAGATATTCCCTACTCAATCGAATTGGCTAATGGGAAGTTAGTAGAAGCCAATGAAGTGATCAGAGGCTGTGTGATTGAATTGGGAGAGCGTGAGTTTGCTTTGGACCTACTACCAGTTCAGTTGGGAAGCTTCGACGTAGTAGTAGGAATGGATTGGTTATCAGGCAACAAGGCTGAGATAGTTTGTCATGAAAAGATCGTTCGTATCCTAACCGAAGATGGCGAAACAATTGTGGTTCACGGAGAGAAGCGTGATACGCCGTTAAGGATTATCAGCTGCCTGAAAGCACGAAAGTGTTTGCAGAAGGGATGTGTTGCCTTCCTGGCACACATTGTGGATAAGAAGGCTGCTGAGCCAAGAATCAAAGACATCCCTGTCGTGAGGGAATACCCAGAAGTCTTCCCAGAAGACTTACCTGGACTGCCACCTCAGAGGCAAGTAGAGTTTCACATCGACTTAGTTCCAGGCGTCGCGCCTGTGGCTAAGGCACCATATAGACTTGCTCCGTCTGAGATGAAGGAACTGTCGACACAACTTCAAGAGTTGTTAGACAAGGGATTTATCCGACCAAGCTTCTCGCCTTAGGGAGCTCCAGTTTTGTTTGTCAAGAAGAAGGACGGTAGTTTTCGTATGTGCATCGACTACCGGGAGCTGAACAAGCTGACGATCAAGAATAGATATCCTCTGCCAAGAATCGATGATCTGTTTGATCAACTACAAGGCTCAAGCTTTTATTCAAAGGTCGATCTTCGATCTGGATACCATCAGTTAAGGATACAAGAGGAAAGTATCCCGAAGACAGCCTTCAGAACTCGTTATGGACACTACGAGTTCCTTGTTATGCCGTTTGGGTTGACAAATGCACCTGCAGAGTTTATGGACTTGATGAACAGAGTTTGCAAGCCGTACTTGGACAAGTTCGTGATTGTGTTTATCGACGACATCTTGATCTATTCAAGAACAAAGGCTGAGCACGAACAACATCTAAGAGCTATTTTGGAGCTGCTGAAGAAGGAACAGTTGTATGCCAAATTCTCCAAGTGCGAATTTTGGCTACGTGAAGTCCAATTCCTTGGACACGTGGTAAATGGAGATGGAATCCACGTGGATCCAACAAAGATCGAAGCGATCAAGAATTGGGAAACGCCAAAGACGCCAACCGAGATTCGACAATTCTTGGGTTTGGCTGGCTACTATCGAAGGTTCATTGAGGACTTTTCAAAAATCGCTCAACCATTGACGCTCCTCACGCAGAAAGATAAGAAGTTTGATTGGGGAATCAAACAGGAAGAAGCGTTCCAGATACTGAAGGATAAGCTCTGCAATGCGCCAATCTTAGCACTACCGGAAGGTACAGATGATTTTGTGGTATACTGTGACGCTTCGCGTCAAGGATTAGGTTGTGTGTTGATGCAACGCCAAAAGGTTATTGCTTACGCATCGCGTCAATTGAAAGTGCACGAAAAGAACTATACCACACATGATTTGGAACTTGACGCAGTGGTTTTTGCATTAAAGATCTGGAGACACTACCTTTATGGTACAAAGTGTACAATCTTCACAGATCACAAGAGCCTACAGCACATATTCAACCAGAAGGAGCTGAATATGAGGCAAAGACGTTGGGTTGAGTTGCTGAATGATTACGACTGCGAGATAAAGTATCATCCAGGGAAGGCGAATGTGGTCGCCGATGCCCTAAGTCGGAAGGAGAGGATCAAGCCCATAAGGGTTAGGGCTTTTGTAACACCCCAACCCGGAAGGGCTGACGTGTCACAATAACAGTATCATAAACAAAAGTCATAATTTCCTTTATTTATTTATTTATTGGACAAGGATACAACCACATTACTAATAAGGTTAATACACCAGTGGAAACATTATACTTAATTAACTAACATCTTCAGATTTATTCCTAGGCTTTATTCTTCTCTCTTTTCCCCGCCCAAAGTAACCTGCTGACCTGTAAATACAAAATTTATACGGAATGAGCCGAATGCTCAGTACGGAATTATAGGCTCAAAGAACAAATAACGCTTTATATGCAATGTTATTCGGAGGAAACTTATTGCGAAAACGATACTATGCAAGAACATAATTTCATAATTATATCTTACGGATGTACCCATGAGCAAACTGAAAACGTGACAATACACAGGTAGCTACTCCTGCATACTTATCACACGAGATGGCCAGTTGGCATACCTGTTATCCACCTCATTAACTTAAATTCTAGGATGGATCCATACGCCTCCTAGTAGCTTTGTACCACACTTGTACCTAGGGACGCCGTGAACTAATCTCTCCGTCACAGATGGAGCACATGCTGTTGATGCCGCAACAACATGCTCGTGGGACACTCCACGAGAAGCGATACTCAGGGTATCAGAGTACAAATGGTCTTATTCACATAACTTATAAAACTTATTTTCATAACAGAACGGAACATATATTGGAACATGCGATAATGAGTACAACTAACATAATACTATCGCACGACATGAAAGCTTAAATCAAATTATTAGAATAGAATTCGAACGAACTGTCAAATGAATCGATAATCAAAGACGTGAAGAGTGTATGAATTTAATGGGTTTTATAACAATTTGAATATGAAGTAATAAGAAGTGGGGTAAGGATCCGTACCTTAATAATTCCAAAGTGATGCTACCTTGTGATAATATTTCAGATTTATACGGGCAGAGTTTAGACTACTGATTAGTCTTTTAACCTAATTTAAATAACATGCACACAACTAGGTTAGTAACTTAATACAGCCTTTACGATAACTCACGAGATCAAATTCTCACAACGAATGACAAAGTGCGATACTTCATCCATCGAATTAACGATGATCCGTCAAATTAATGACGAACGACAAAGTACAATACTTTATCCATCGAATTAACGATGATCCGTCAAATTAATGACGAACGACAAAGTATAACCCTAATGTGGGCAGCACTTAAACATCCATTGGATATATTGATCGATCGGACAATGAATCGTAATAGCGATCGAGTTATTACCCTGTTCTGCAGCACCCCGCTATACTTAATTAGTGTTTCGTGTGTATTTGGAAAGTAATTGGACGATATCTCAGCGAGTATTCAGAGTTTCTTCGTCGTTTTTGTGCCCAGATTCAAGTCCCAACCTCCTCTATTTATAGCCAAATTTTGACCTTGACGCGGCCCGCGTGACCTTAAGACTATTCTTACGCGGGCCGCGTGGCAACTTATTTTGGGCATAGGGTTGCCACGTGTGGGACTAGCCTAGCTGAATCGACAGTTTTTAAAATCTCAACTTCTTCTGTAAGTTATTAGGATAATCGTTAACTAGGTTTTACCCCCCTGAGTTTTAGGGGCCCTAATCCTGATTCTGAAAATTCTGAAAAATTTAGGGTTTGTACGAAATTACTTGGGTGTCTTAATTAGGGTTTCCTATGGGTTAATTTAATAAAATAATTAGGTCTTTTAATGAGGGTCGTTAAATTATTAGTTTATTATTCCTTTATTTCTAGAATAATGATTTTAAATTTTCGGTTATTACAACTATTACCCCCTTAAAAGAAATTTCGTCCTCAAAATTTTTCAAATATATCGTATAAGTAACGGGAACGGAATTTTCATAGCAGAGTTACTAACTTATATAACAAACATCTCCTACTTAAATATGCTTAATCATAACTAAAATATATTCTCATAAGTCAAAGCATGAATGACCATAAGCAGAAATAAATGAACATAGATCAACTAGCAAGGTTTACCATTACCTTAACTAAAATTCTATTGCTAGAATAGATTAGGGTATAAAGAGCGAATTGATTCTTCAGATTCCCATGTTGCTTCGTGTTCAGAGTTATTTTTCCAGAGGATTTTAACAAACGGAATTACTTTCCTACGCAAAACCCTTTCTTGTCGATCTAAAATGGCTTCTGGCTCCTCTTCGTAGGACAAATCCTCGTGAATTGTAAGTAACGGATAACTAATGACATGAAGTGGATGATAATTATATCCTCTTAACGAGGAGACATGAAAAACGTTATGAACGTGAGAGAGTTGAGGAGGTAAAGCTAGTCGATATGACACTTCTCCAATTCTTTCAAGGATTTCAAACGGACCGATGAAACGGGGACTAAGCTTTCCTTTAATTCCAAATCTACGAACGCCACGCCAAGGTGATACCTTTAAGAATACGTGGTCGCCAATTTTAAATTCGAGTGGTCGTCTATCTTGATCTGCATAGCTCTTTTGTCTGCTCTGAGCTTCTTTCAGTTTTTCTCGTGCCATAGTGACTTTTTCGTTTGTAATCTGAACTAGTTCTGGTCCTTCAATAATCTTTTCTCCAACTTCATCCCAGCATATCGGTGCTCGACATTTCCGACCATATAAAAGTTCAAAAGGTGCCATGCCAATACTTGCTTGCCAACTATTGTTGTAAGCGAACTCAACAAGGCATAGATATTCATCCCAGTTTCCAGACCATTCAAGTGCACATGCTCGGAGCATGTCTTCCAAGGTCTGAATCGTGCGTTCTGACTGTCCATCTGTTTGTGGATGGAAAGCCGTACTAAACTTCAGTCGTGTACCCCAAGCTGCCTGAAAACCTTTCCAAAATCGTGAGGTGAAACGTGGGTCTCTATCGGAAACAATGGAAGATGGTGTGCCATGGAGTCGAATAATTTCTTGAAGAAATATTTCGGATAACTTATTAACCGAAAATCCTTGCTGAATTGGTAGAAAATGTGCTGACTTCGACAATCTATCGACAACAACCCATATAACATCATTCTTCTTGAAAGTCTTAGGCAAACCGGTAACAAAATCCATTGTGATCTCATCCCACTTCCATATGAGAATATCCAATGGCTGCAACAGACCGCTTGCTTGTTTGTGTTCAATTTTCACTTGTTGGCAAGTGAGGCATTTACTTACGTATCGAGCAACGTCTTCCTTCATGCCATTCCACCAGAAGTTCTGTCTTAAGTCTCTATACATCTTGGTAGATCCTGGGTGAATTGAAAATGGTGAGCTGTGAGCTTCGGCTAACAATGACTCACGAAGGCTGGAGTCATCGGGTACACAAAGTCTCTTACCGCACCAAATCACCCCATGATGGTCTATACTAAATTCAGATTGCTTACCCACCTCAAGATTTTGCACAATTGCCCAAAGTTCTCCATCTTGCTTTTGTGCATCTTTGATCCGTGATATGAGGTCGGGTTCAATCTGCATTTTAGCTAGATATCCATCAGATTTACTAACCTGAAGCCAAATGTTCATCCTTTCGAGATCCTTCCTAATACGAGGCTGAATTTGTAAGCAAGATATAGTCCCGGAATTCTTTCGGCTCAACGCGTCAGCTACAACATTGGCTTTACCTGGATGGTATTGAATATTTACGTCGTAATCTTTTAAAAGTTCTAACCACCTTCTTTGCCTCATATTTAGCTCCTTCTGCGTAAATATGTACTTGAGGCTCTTGTGGTCGGTAAAGATGTCACAACTCTCACCATACAGATAATGTCGCCAAATCTTAAGTGCAAAAACGACTGCGGCTAATTCTAAATCATGTGTAGGGTAGTTAACTTCATAAGGCTTCAATTGACGGGAGGCATAAGCGATAACCTTCCCATGTTGCATTAGCACACAACCTAATCCTTTCTTTGAGGCATCACTGTAGACTTGGTAACCTCCTGATCCAGAAGAGAGAGCGAGTATCGGAGAGGATACGAGTCGTTTCTTCAATTCTTCAAAGCTTTTCTCTTGTTCCTCATTCCATGAGTACTTCACCCCTTTCCTTAGGAGTTTTGTGAGTGGTAAAGCAATTACCGAGAATTTTTCAACAAATCTTCGGTAATAGCCAGCAAGACCCAAGAAACTTTGTATTTCGGTAACAGAAGTGGGTCTTGGCCATTTTGTAATAGCTTCAACCTTTGTTGGGTCTACCATAATTCCCTCTGCTGATATGACATGACCTAGAAATGCCACTTGGCTAAGCCAAAAGTCACATTTGGAAAACTTCGCGTACAACTTCTCATGCCGCAAGATTCCAAGTACTGCATGTAGATGTGCTTCATGCTCTTCGCGACTCTTAGAATATACCAGAATGTCATCGATAAAGACAATAACGAATTTGTCTAGGAATTTATGAAACACGCGATTCATCAAATCCATGAAGACTGCGGGTGCATTAGTTAGCCCAAAGGGCATAACCAAAAATTCGTAATGACCATATCGAGTACGAAAGGCGGTCTTGGGAACATCATCATTCTTGATCTTTAACCGATGATACCCGGACCTCAGGTCGATTTTTGAGAAGAACTGAGCCCCCTGAAGTTGATCAAAGAGATCATCAATGCGAGGCAGAGGATACTGATTACGAATAGTAATCTTGTTCAGCTCTCGGTAGTCAATACATAAACACATACTACCGTATTTCTTCTTCACAAATAATACCGGAGCACCCCAAGGTGAAACACTGGGTCTTATGAATCCCAGGTCTAACAATTCTTGCAATTGTTCCTTCAACTCCTTCAGTTCCATTGGGGCCATACGGTATGGAGCTTTAGAAATAGGTTCGGCACCAGGGATCAAGTCGATGGTGAATTCTACCTGACGGTCGGGTGGTAATCCTGGTAGTTCATCCGGAAATACATCAGGATATTCACTAACAACGGAATGGCTATCGATACTCTTAAAATTAGCAGAAGTATCCTTAATCAATGCTAGGAATCCCTCACATCCGTTTGATATGAATTTTCGAGCCTTGAGTGCAGAGATAATTTTAAGAGATTTATGAGCTTGAGTTCCTTGATATATAATATCAGGATGATGAAGATCGCCGAAAATAACACGACAAGAATGACAATCTATAGTTACACGATGTCGAGACAACCAATCTATCCCTAGAATAACATCAAAGTCACACATATGTATTGGAAATAGGTCGGCCTTACACACAATAGATTCAATACGGATCGGACAATCCTTATATACGTAAGTGATTACGGATGAATTTTCCATGGGAGTGGAAATGGTTAAAGTATGATTTATGAGAGTTGGTTTTATCGGAAGGTACTTAGTAAACGAATGGGATACTAAAGAATGAGTCGCTCCTGTATC
Organism: Helianthus tuberosus; assembly: GCA_030545235.1. Taxonomy (NCBI): domain Eukaryota; kingdom Viridiplantae; phylum Streptophyta; class Magnoliopsida; order Asterales; family Asteraceae; genus Helianthus; species Helianthus tuberosus. The sequence goes on from CM060360.1 coordinate 105,152,560, forward strand.
GAATAACACATAGATGCTACGTTCACCAATCTGAACGGTTCCAGATACAGTACCTGGAACATTAGCAGCATCAGTAGCAGAAAGTGCGAAAACTCTTCCTCCAACATTGGGTGGTGCAATGTTGGGTTGGTTATTCTTCTTAGTGTCTTTCTTCGTACACTCCATAATCATGTGTCTAGTTTGGCCACATCTAAAGCATGCTCCTGTACTTCGGTGACATACGCCCTGATGTCTCTTACCACAAGTATTACATAAAGGATATGTAATCTGATTCGGGTTTACATGTTGATTCAGTGGTTGAGCTTTAATAGGTTCTGCATACAACTGAATCTGGTTTTGAGCAGGTCTCGGGTTTTGCAGTCTAGGTTGCCATGGACGTGCCTGATTTCCAGAGTTTTGATTTCCTTGCACTTTGCGATCTTGATGCTGTGGCGTAGTGGATGATTGGCCGATTTCCTGCTTAAGTTTTCCTTCCCTATTTCTCTTCTTATTATCCCCAGTTCGAGATAAAAATTCTTTCCTTTCGAATTCAAAAGTTTTGATTGCATCAGCAACTTCAGTGATATCCTTAAATTTCATATACATGATCGACTTCCGAATTCAATCATTGACTGCCCACTTGCATTTCTCTGCCTGGGCTTCTGCCGATCCTGCAACGTCTCCTACAATACTAGCCATCCTTGCAAATCTAGTAATGAACTCAAAGGCTGGTTCATCACTCCCCTGTCGAATCACAGCATACTCCCTGATATAAGCTTCTTTATCAGCGGTCGAAAAATACTTGTCGTAAAAGATATTACGAAAGTCGACCCATGAAAGATTAGCGTCAAAACCATCCCTTCCTTTGACTTGCTTATATCCTTCCCACCAAGTTTGTGCGTCATCTTCAAGTTTGTAGGTAGCCAATCTAACTTTATATTGCTCCGGAACTCCAAGAACTCCGAAGATCTTTTCTACATGAGCTATCCAGTTTCTGGCTTCGACTGGATTAGTAGCGTGACTAAAGGATTTCGGCTTTTGTTTTTGGAATTTACTAATCCATATGTCTACACTATAGTTAGTATGGTTCGTGGTATTTTCACGAATTTCTTCACCAGAGATTGGATTCGTGTTATTACGTTCTGGAGGACGAGTTTGTTGAATAACGGCTTCAGCTGTTTGAGCAACGAGATTTGGAAGCAACTCGGCAACAGCCTGGTTGATAGCATTAATTACGCTTGGATCAACTGGAGTCTCATTCGAAGAAGTGTTGTTACGTACAGGGTTAGTACGATTACTCCTACGTAGCGGACGACGAGGAGGCATATCTATACGAATAAACATAGGAATTAAACCAAATAAGAGACCAAGTTAAATCCTATCATAGATATCTACCCATTCCTCACAGGTTTTAATTACTATCTTCAAGTTTTCTACAGGAAAGAGCCTTTGCTCTGATACCATAGCTGTAACACCCCAACCCGGAAGGGCTGACGTGTCACAATAACAGTATCATAAACAAAAGTCATAATTTCCTTTATTTATTTATTTATTGGACAAGGATACAACCACATTACTAATAAGGTTAATACACCAGTGGAAACATTATACTTAATTAACTAACATCTTCAGATTTATTCCTAGGCTTTATTCTTCTCTCTTTTCCCCGCCCAAAGTAACCTGCTGACCTGTAAATACAAAATTTATACGGAATGAGCCGAATGCTCAGTACGGAATTATAGGCTCAAAGAACAAATAACGCTTTATATGCAATGTTATTCGGAGGAAACTTATTGCGAAAACGATACTATGCAAGAACATAATTTCATAATTATATCTTACGGATGTACCCATGAGCAAACTGAAAACGTGACAATACACAGGTAGCTACTCCTGCATACTTATCACACGAGATGGCCAGTTGGCATACCTGTTATCCACCTCATTAACTTAAATTCTAGGATGGATCCATACGCCTCCTAGTAGCTTTGTACCACACTTGTACCTAGGGACGCCGTGAACTAATCTCTCCGTCACAGATGGAGCACATGCTGTTGATGCCGCAACAACATGCTCGTGGGACACTCCACGAGAAGCGATACTCAGGGTATCAGAGTACAAATGGTCTTATTCACATAACTTATAAAACTTATTTTCATAACAGAACGGAACATATATTGGAACATGCGATAATGAGTACAACTAACATAATACTATCGCACGACATGAAAGCTTAAATCAAATGATTAGAATAGAATTCGAACGAACTGTCAAATGAATCGATAATCAAAGACGTGAAGAGTGTATGAATTTAATGGGTTTTATAACAATTTGAATATGAAGTAATAAGAAGTGGGGTAAGGATCCGTACCTTAATAATTCCAAAGTGATGCTACCTTGTGATAATATTTCAGATTTATACGGGCAGAGTTTAGACTACTGATTAGTCTTTTAACCTAATTTAAATAACATGCACACAACTAGGTTAGTAACTTAATACAGCCTTTACGATAACTCACGAGATCAAATTCTCACAACGAATGACAAAGTGCGATACTTCATCCATCGAATTAACGATGATCCGTCAAATTAATGACGAACGACAAAGTACAATACTTTATCCATCGAATTAACGATGATCCGTCAAATTAATGACGAACGACAAAGTATAACTCTAATGTGGGCAACACTTAAACATCCATTGGATATATTGATCGATCGGACAATGAATCGTAATAGCGATCGAGTTATTACCCTGTTCTGCAGCACCCCGCTATACTTAATTAGTGTTTCGTGTGTATTTGGAAAGTAATTGGACGATATCTCAGCGAGTATTCAGAGTTTCTTCGTCGTTTTTGTGCCCAGATTCAAGTCCCAACCTCCTCTATTTATAGCCAAATTTTGACCTTGACGCGGCCCGCGTGACCTTAAGACTATTCTTACGCGGGCCGCGTGGCAACTTATTTTGGGCATAGGGTTGCCACGTGTGGGACTAGCCTAGCTGAATCGACAGTTTTTAAAATCTCAACTTCTTCCGTAAGTTATTAAGATAATCGTTAACTAGGTTTTACCCCCCTGAGTTTTAGGGGCCCTAATCCTGATTCTGAAAATTCTGAAAAATTTAGGGTTTGTACGAAATTACTTGGGTGTCTTAATTAGGGTTTCCTATGGGTTAATTTAATAAAATGATTAGGTCTTTTAATGAGGGTCGTTAAATTATTAGTTTATTATTCCTTTATTTCTAGAATAATGATTTTAAATTTTCAGTTATTACAGCTTTAGAAATGATTATCCAAACCGATCTTTCCTTGCGCATTCGTGCCGCGCAGAAAGAAGCTCTCAAGGAAGGAAACCTTGAAGAGGAATATCTCCGTGGGATGGAGAAGCTACTGGTACCAAACGAGGAAGGAATGTTATGCTTCGAGGAAAGGATTTGGGTTCCTTCGTTTGGAGGTCTAAGGAAGGTTATTTTTGATGAAGCTCACAAGTCGCGGTACTCTATCCACCCTGGATCGGATAAGATGTACCAGGACCTCAAAGATTATTATTGGTGGCCTAGGATGAAAGGCGATGTTGCTGTTTATGTGAGCAAATGTTTAACGTGTGCTAAGGTTAAAGCCGAATACCAGAAGCCTTCAGGACTTCTGCAACAACCAGAGATTCCCAAGTGGAAATGGGAACAAATCTCCATGGATTTTATTACAAAGTTGCCAAGAACGCCAAGAGGCCATGACACTATCTGGGTGATAGTGGATCGATTAACGAAGTCAGCACACTTCTTACCTATCAGAGAGAAGGATAATACGAGCAAATTGGCCGAAATATACATGAGAGAGATCGTCGCACGTCATGGAGTGCCTCTCTCAATCATTTCTGATAGAGACGGAAGGTTTGTGTCAAGAATATGGCAATCCTTCCAAGAAGCCTTTGGCTCACAATTGAATCTGAGCACTGCGTTTCATCCGAAAATTGACGGTCAAAGCGAGCGAACGATACAGACTTTGGAAGACATGCTGAGAGCGTGTGTTATGGATTTGGGCGGTAGCTGGGATAAGCATTTGCCTTTGGTCGAATTTTCGTACAACAACAGCTACCACACCAGTATTGGTGTCACGCCATTCGAAGCCCTTTACGGACGCAAGTGCCGATCACCCCTATGTTGGGCTGACGCAGGTGATAGGCAGCTTGCTGGTCCCGAAATCGTCCAAGAGACGACAGACAAGATTGCACAGATTCTTAAACGCATCGAAGCAGCTCGCCACAGACAGAAGGCCTATGCGGATCCAAACCGGAAACATGTGGAATTCCAAGTTTGGGAAATGGTGTTATTGAAGGTATCACCCTGGAAGGGGGTGGCACGCTTTGGAAAGCGTGGGAAGTTAAATCCGCGCTACATTGGTCCTTTCAGAATTCTGGAAAGAATAGGACTAGTAGCATACAAGTTGGACTTACCTGCTGAACTGAATGGTGTTCACGATACATTTCATGTATCCAACCTGAAGAAAAGTCCAACTCAAGTTACCGTTGCTATTCCCACCGACGAGATTCATGTTGACGACACGCTCCACTTCGTTGAAGAACCTGTTGAGGTCACGGATGTGACACCTGTGTCACTGAGACCATCAAACAAATGCCCAACCAATGAAATATTGTATTTCATACCAGGGATTTGTAAAAATATGTGTATCATTTACACATATCAATTCTTGTTCGATTTCAAACTCTATATCGCTTTCTGGAAGGTTATACGCGCACTGATGCGTAAATATAACCAGTTTAATGCAACGAACGCTCCGGAATAGTGACATATACTTAACATACCTTAAATAACCTTTAAATAACTTAGAAATAAGTTTTGAAGGCTTTGGTATTGCAAAAACAAGTTAAATCGCTTACAAGGACTAAAGTTGACAAACTGCGAAAGTATGCCAATTTGAACTGTAACAGACATTCCGGAACATGACCATAAGTAAACACACCATAAATATCCTTTACATAGCTTAGAAGTAGGCTTTGAGGGGTTCGGTGTGCTAAAAATAAACTTTTGGGTCATTCAGGGACTAAAAGTGTCAAAAAAGTGCACAAGTTTGCATTTTCGCGCATAACTTACGTTCTGAATACATCTGGACATCCAAAAATTTATGTAAGCACTAAAATATTTTATTTTAGTGTTTAGCATAAGAAAAATCCATTCGTTTCGTCATTTGGATCGTTTTTCGCGCTTATGCGCATTCTGTCGTAATTAAGCGAACATCGCGTTCGTACGGCCAAACGAACTATCATCCGGCATATTTTTGAGCATGTTTCATGTCCACAATGTTTAGGAAACATTTTAGAGCCTTAAAGTTGGCTTTACGGGCTTTAGAAGTGTCGGAAATGGGCTTAAACACGTGCAGGGACTGAAACTGTCAAAACAGCAACATAGTTCTGATCTGCAACTCTCAGGCGGCCCGCCTGAGATTTGCTTGATTCTGACGTGGGCCGCGTCCGCATGTCTGATCAGATTAGAACGAACAGTCAGCGTGTTCCAGCTGTTTTAACCACAACCACACCTTTCCCACTTGCATTTTCAGCTGATAAGGATGGCATTTAGGCACCATAACTTTCCGACACTTGTACGGTTACGATTAAGGCACGATATTCGACAAACGATCTTAACGGTTACCCGAAAACTATAAATACCCCACCCCCCATTACTCTAAAACCACTAGAATTCTGATTTGAGGAGCTCTAAGTTGAAACCATTGTTTCATACCTGAGATTCTTGAATCGGGATTAGCATTCGAGGACCCTTCGTAAGTATTCTTTCGTTCTTTTCCTTATTTTATTGCTTTTCGAGTCAGAAAGTCAAACTTTGTTTGACTTTCAGCGTTGACCAGCTTATGGTCAATGCGAAGTTCGTAGGAACTTCGCAACGTGAGTGTAATCACGTTGGTCATAGTCCCTTGGGACTATGCCTACTGATTACCACGTTGTCTAGGGTCGTAGGGTAAGCGATCTAATAAATCGCTTATACCTTCGAACCCGACCCAGTTTGGTCGATCATTAGGATACGACCAAATACATTAGGTGACCATAGTAGGTAGGGAATAACCTTCCGAGGTTATACCCTATGGTCACATCGTTTAAGTAGTTGTATGATAGGTAGTTTATATGCCTTAGGTAAATTACCAGAATACCCTTTTCATGTATAATTGGTAATTAAGCATATGTAACCTAAACTTTTGTCACATGACTGATTATGTAACATGTTTAGGCATATAACACTTGTCATAGGGCTAGTTAGGCGGTCCGAACGCGTTTCACGCGAACGACGCGTTAAAGTAGCATAAGCTACCTAAACGGGTCGTAATGGGTCGTAAACACTTAGTTTAAGTTTCATTTAGTATGTAGGCCTTGTTAAACCATATCACATGAGTTCCTACACTCATTTGGTTTACAAACCCTCATGCTACCCAATATTTCGATTTAGGTCCGGTTTATTAACATAGTTACCTATATTAGGTGCCGTTTGATATCCGCGATCTCTAGCATTGTTTGGTTGTTACCCAAGGACTACTAAGCAATCTCAAGTGAGTACATAGACCCCTCTTTTACTGTTTTCCAAACTGTTTTGGGGTGGAACACATGTGCCTACTTGTTACTTTCATGCTTTCCTGTTTTCACATCATATACATGCTATGTTCGTTAGTACATTATAGTACATGATTTCATTACATCTTATGCTAGGTGTGCCCATTGTGTGCATTACTTGGTACATTGTTTTACATTACATTTCATGCTAGGTGTGCCCATTGTGTGCATTACTTAGTACATTGTTTTACATTGCCTTTCTGTTGCATATGCTCATCCAGCATATGAACACATTATACTACATTTTGAACCGTTGTAATCATTTGACTATGTGATCCGTTGATATCTGTGAACCGTTTGTATCTGTGAACCGTTTGTATCTGTGAACCGTTTGAATCTGTGAACCGTTTGTATCTGTGAACCGTTTGTATCTGTGAACCGTTTGTATCTGTGAACCGTGTGAACCGTATTTGACTATACATGAACATTTCTACAATTGTTAAACATTACATCCTGATGGTTTGGTTTGAGTAAGTGATTAAGTAACGAGGCGTGTGTAATATGATACAAGCATGGTGGATACGCCGCTGGTACTTCCTATATATAAGTGTTTGTATGGTATTACATATCGTAGCGTTATTTGAATCATTTCAGTTTATGACATATGACATTTTATACAAATAACATACTTTTCACAAGACATTGTTTTACAAACAACTTATCTTATACAAACTCATTTTACATGGTTATTCATTTAACCATACATTATTCTCTTATTTATACATATCATCTGATCTTATCGTTTTTCAAATGATTTACAAGACAAAGCAAATAACAAGGTTCATGACTAAACATTTTCTCAAACATAAGTCATGAATCCGATTTTCACAAAACCTATGTATCTCACAGGCATTTTTATGCTGACGTACCTATTTTCACATGTGTTTTCAGGTGATGATGTATAGGACTTATCAAGACATACTTAGGCGGACCTGTGCCTTAGTGACTTAAAACGAGACAAGAACTAGCTACTTTATGTTATGTACCCTTTGTTTCTTGTTTAAACAATGTAAACTCTCATATTTGTTGAATAAAACGAAACTTTAATTGCCATGGATTTGAAACATTAATTCTGTTACAACACTCCCCGACGTTTTCGCCATGTTTTGTATGTTCTACGTGGTCGGGGTGTGACAGAAAAGATGGTATCAGAGCTAATGGTTATAGGGAATTAGGTTATTAGTAATGCTTTGACCTAGTCTATAATCTTCTTAGGACCCTAACGCGAGTTTACTTGCGTTTAGTCATAAAACAATACCGTCACCTATCCTTAGGCGACTACCCCAACAAGAACATAATTTTCGAAACCGCTTTGAAAACTAATCATCTGTTCTAGGATGATTGATTACAAGGTTTTGAACCCTCTGTTATATGGTTTTGAACCCCTTTGAATTTTCAAAAATCTTGTCAAGGTTTTGGGTTTTAAATAATGTGAACATGTGCAAACTGGAAGGGTGAATGCCTGTATTCTGGGTTTTCTGTCTAGGCAAGCACTTCGTATACATCTCATCAGACGCGAGACCAGTTGTGCTTACCTGGGAATTCTTGGGATGAGTGTTCACTTATAGGCGAGCATGTCTTCGCGATACATTATTTTTGACCTATTTACTTTTCACCAGGGTCGTTTGTTGCTTTGAAGTAACAAACAAATGATCACTATCCTTGCTTTCATTAGATTTGTTTCATCTCATTCTTTTCGTCTAATACTCTCACTCGTTTCCTTTCATGTTTCCTCTTTTAGAATGCCTCCTCGACGCGAGAACCAGATAGCGACTGCCGAACTGGCAGAAATCATTGCACAGCAAATGGCTGCTCAATTCCCAAACCTCTTTGCTCAATGGAACCAAGCCAACAACAACAACAACGGTCCATGCAATTTCAAGAGTTTCAACTCGGCTAAACCACTCAAGTTTAGTGGTTCTGAGGGAGCAACTGGGCTTCTTCAATGGTTCGAGAGCATTGAGAATACTTTCCGCCACGTGCAGTGTCCTGACAATCGCAAGGTCGAGTTCTCCTCGAGTGTGTTCCAGAAGAGGGCCCTTACGTGGTGGAACGGGGTGATGAGAGATCGTGGTGCAGAAGTTGCTCTAGCACAGACATGGGCTGAACTCAGGGCTCTCATGATGAAGGAATTCTGTCCTCGTCACGAGATCAGGGCCTTGGAAAGGGAATTCGACAATCTTGAGCAAGACAGCGGTGAGCATCGAGCCTACACGGACCGTTACGAGGAGTTATGTCACACCCCAAATTTCCACGTGTCACCGGTGGGCCCGGTAGGGGAGTAACGTGACGTGGTTGGCAACATCATAGTCAAACAACACAATATTTAAATGCACAGCGGAAGCAAAAGGATAAATATATTACAATCCGTAATAGTGTAACATCAAAGTATTACAACGGAAGTAAAGGATCCACAGGCGGATCGCAAATAAAATAACATGGTTCAACAGACTTTAGGCATCTAAGCTTGCGAGACTCATTATTGATGCTAGGAGTAGCCAGCCAATTCCAATTAGTACCTGCACTTAGCCTTTTTGGAAAATACGTCAGTTTACACTGGTAAATACAATCAACTGACTCATTTTGAAAAGGGTTTAAGAAAATGATTGTTTTGAATGCACATGGCACAAATAATATTTTATAACTTGGGATAATTATTTAAATATATAATACTTGTATGGATTTACATGTTCCTTATGCGTTCAGTAGCCCGGATCGAGCCGGGTTAAAGATTAATCGACACACCACTATAATTATGAGACACCAACGGCGTACGCCTACGCCGGGTGCTGAGGTCGTGGCCATTCGTAGAATGATGCCAGGGATATCCGGGACAACGGTCATTAACCCCCCAAAGGCTTTAAGTAAACAAAACAATGTTAAACGAGACGTCTCAATACTTTCATTATCATACATTCAATCAAAGATTCAACGTCTCGACCAAGCGGTATTTTATATACCGTACCCCAAGCCCGTATAGGGAAAATAAGTTAAAAGTATTTACCTGAGCTTAAATATAAATTCAATCCCAGCCGTATCAAATCAGCAAGTACAGATAGCTTTTACTGAGCTCCTAAATCTGGAACGAAGGTTTTTAATAACCTATTAGAATCCTAACGGGTCTTTAATTAAGCCTTGACTTAGACCGGTTAGTTTTCAAGAGGGAGATACGGTTCAAACGCATGATTAAGCGAAGACCGGATAGAATGTGATTTATACCCGACAAGTTCAGGGACTTGTATAATATGGTATTACATACACATTCTGGATTTTGAGATAAAACTGATAAGGTTTGACCCGTTTCGGCTAACTTATATAAACCAGTTATATAAACCGATCCGAACGCGAATAACGCGTAACGGGTAACCGAATAGGTCACGAACAGGTTTCCTAAGTTAATATGCTTAAAATATGTTGTGATATCATAATGATACCTTCCATAATGCCCAAAACGAGTTAAATCCTTAATTATGCCCCGTAGGGGTATTTTGGTCATTTTAACGATTATAAAAGGGATTTAACGTAAACCTGATGTTCGGGACTGAAGTAATCAGTAAACAACTTATTTTTTAACAGATTATATTAGTTAATAATAATCCGGATGTCTCAAAATAGTTTTAAGCCTAAACTACGCGTATAATACACGTATAAACCCGTTTTTAGCGACGTATGATTAAAATACTATTCTGGGTTTTCTGATCAGTTAAACAGGCTCAAAACACTATATTTATTATTTAAAATCAGTAGCAATTGGATTCGCGTCAAAATTCCTTGTAGAAATCATTTTATGACCGAAAAGGGTAAATTCGGTATTAACCGAATTAAGGCGATAAGCCTAGCTTAAGATCAGTTTAAAAATAATTAAAAATCTTCAAAAATCCCAAAATATTATTTAACATCAGTGGGTAAAAGGTTTGGTGCCGAAAATCGGGTTTAGCTAGGCTATGCGCTAATCGCGCCGATTAATTAATAAAAAGCTTACTATTTACGCTAATGCGCATATCTCCTAATCTGGACCTCAAATTGATGTCAAATTTGGAGAGCATGTTTATAATTCAGTAGACAAGGGTCTTGTCCACTTACATTACCAAAAAGCTCGTTTTATAACCGAAAGGGCATTACGGTCAATTTTAAGCATTTAACGGAAACGCGCGAACGAATCGGATAATCAACGAAACAAGTACAGAGGCTTATACCAACATGTAACCCGGCCCTAAAGAAACCTTAAGGCATGTCTACATCTATCACAACCGGGTCAGAACCGAAGTCAAGCAAAAAGTCAAACTTTGCGCCTTTCGGTTCCGAATCGATCCCAAATTGAAATTTGTCGAACCACTCATGTTTAGTCATGTTCTAACATTGATTACTAATTTACATTATGGTTAAAACAGGTTACACGCTTCTCGTATCGCTAATTACCCGATCAAAGCTTCTGTTGACTTTTTCAAGACACCCTTGACTCGCCAAACTACCTAGTTAGGATGGGAATCATTGTGTGCCCTTTTAGGGGTTTAACACCCATATAATTACCTACATAACGGTACTTTTAATTCGCCAAAAGACTGAGCTAAGTATAACTAATCATGAGGTCAATCGCTAGTTACGATATGTTGACTTTTAAGCTAAATATGAAGCAAGACTTAATTAAGAAGGGTCTAGCATACTTACAAGTGTCTAATGGATGATTAGAAGGGTCTTGGTTCAGCTCTTGTGCTTCTCAAATGCTCAGAAGTTGATAAATGAAGGTGTGATCAAGGTTGAAGTTTCTTGGCACTTATATAGTGGATTAAGACACCATAAGGTGTTGACAACTAAGTCTAGCATCCATCCACAATTGATTGACACATGCCCTAGTGTTCTAGAGATTGTTTAGGGGCCAAGAATGAAGAGGCAAGTCGAAAATTGAGGTTACAAGGGCTGAACCAGACAAAGAATCAAGAAAAATCAGTTTCTGTCCAGACATGGCAGTGGCGTAGCGCCACTGCATATGTTGTTTATGCTCGCGCTACGCGAGCCCTTGGTATCCTCCAACAAAACTTTCCTTAATTGCAGTTTTGGTCCCTGGTCCTTCTTAAGGTCGCTTTCAAGTCTTATTTTGCACTATGAGCCCTCTAAATTGACGTATAAGGGCCTTAAGACATTTACCCACTTTGTTTAGTCCTCGGTTAACTTTGTTGTCACCCGAAAAGGCCTAACTTTCAACGTTGACGCTTTTAACCCCTCGCACAGGAATTTTATCATAACTTTCTCATACGGTAACGAATCTTTATGAAATTTAAACCGTGTATTCTAGTGAGCATAATTAATCGTTACAAAGCTTCGGGTTTGTCGAAAGGTCACTCAGAGGTATAAATTAGACATGTTGACACATTTAACCCCTGTAGTTTGTAATCTCTCACTTTTAGCTTCGTATGATCCGTGATTTATTCGTTTGATGTTATACACATCATGTAGGGTTATTATGAAGTATAATTATTCATTGTTGACACTTTGAACCCTTGTATTTACATAGTTTCATTGTTTGTCAACTTTAGTCCTTCAAGAACATTCTTTCACACGTTCAAAGGTTATGACACGTGTCAAGACATTATAGGACGTAAATTTTCGGGGTGTTACATCCTCACCCCCTTAAAAGAAATCTCGACCTCGAGATTTGTTAAAATAGATAAGGGTACTTTTCTCTTATCGTGGGCTCAACCTCCCACGTATACTCGGGACCTGTACGGTTATCCCATTTGAACTTTACAATTGGTACTTGCTTCCTTCGAAGCTTCTTAACCTGTCGATCCCCAATCGATATAGGATGTTTATCACATCGTAATTCCGCATACCAATTTGTGATAGTGCTCCTTGACTTATTGGCGGAACACCTCCTTCCGTCACTAGTGTGCAATGTATTTCGAGCTCCGCCAACCCACTTAAATAGGTTTTAGCTCACAAGCTACTTGATCTTGATACATTTGATTTCCTTCAAATGATTTCCATATATTCAAAGCTTAGCTAGCCTGATAATTTAACAATTTTGGTACACCCTTCTTGGGTGATATCTTTTGTTAAACCATTTTCCTTAATCAAAAACTTAGGAAGTTTGCTATTTTCATAACTCCTCGATTTCTTGCCATATACTGGCAACCTACAATCGATTATGGATTTGTATAATCTTATTTGTTGTCCCCCAGGCAACTTTCAGATCTTGATAATTGGACTTACCAATTCTCTATCTAACAATAGATGTTTAACATTCCATCTATACTAGGTCTCCAAAGGAGTAGCCTTAATACTTACTTATTAATTATTATAGAAAAGCTTATTTTAAGGTGAGATGGTTATTCGAACCACTGCTTAACTAATTTTAAGGAATAGTTAATCCTTGTCGCTAGTCGAACAATTCGACTACCCTGGCAGCTGATGGCAAATTCTTAATCGTTGCCTATTAGGGTTGCGGTGATAATGCATAAGCAAAATGAACCGTCTTTCATATCTAACTATACCGAACTCACAGGATTATTTGAGTTAGGCTATATCTATTTATATCTTAAAATTTTATTTGACCAGGGTTTTCAATTCTGTCTAAAATGGTACTAGCTGTCTTGGAGATCTCAATATAATGCAGCCCTAACTGGAATATAACCTTTAATTCTACCTGCCTCTCAGGGGTAATAGGGTAATATTAGGAGAAGATAAACAAGATATAAGGAGGTTACAGAGATTTTTACAGATCTCAGGCTCCACTTCATCCACCATTGTTTGTGTCACTTAGGTGACACATTTATGTTAGGAGTCCAAGAATTCCTTTATCGGGAACACTTACTTAGACAATTCCATTCTGGACATTTCCTTTGAATACCGTTAGTTGACTTTAGTACTCTATGACTATCGGAATATCTTTGTGGTCCCATGTATTAAACCTCCATACTGATCAGGCATGGAAGCAATCTATGGAATTTATTAAGATACCCGATCCTCATATGATGCTTTTATCAAACATAGTTTGGCATTCGCAGGCGATAAAAACAATGAGAAAATAATTAAAATAACATATGTTGCCGTACTCTATGCGAAGAAAGAGTGGTCTAAGATTTTCGGAAGGATTCCTTGCTGATACTATAAGAATTGGTTACTATGGTTTCCTTGGTAGGTTATACCTTGTCGATGATAAGAATTTGCTAAGTTATGGTTCATGAAGATTTATTATTGCCTGTATTAAAAACATGACACTTAGCAGGAATTATCATTGATAAATGATAAGGAAGTTTATTGTACAAGTGCTTATATCTAATAAATAATAGAAGTTTCACAAACTAGGCACCTAGCTCAGTTGGCTAGGCGCGCGAAAGGGTGCGGCCGGCCTAGACCCAGGTTCGATCCCGGGGACGGCCAGTTCCACCATTTTTTTTTATGTTTAATATTAATTACTCGTACGAATACGTGTAATTATGAGAGTGGTCTCATACGGAGTCTTGATAATTAATTGCTTCTTAACACTCCCAATATGGGCTTGATTTTTAAGGCAACCAAATCTTTCCTATTACTATATAAAGTCCCCTTATTAACTCAACAAGGACAGCGGAGAAGAGTAATTCCTAATGGATATTAATTATCCATTTAATATTGCTGAATTAGTCTCCGAGGTGTTATCGGTAAATTTTTACTTTATACTTAACGCTTAGAGTTGTTAACAGGCAGATTTAATGATTTACAATATCTATTGTCTACAAGAGACCTATCTGAACCTGTATAAAAAGTACTCTAGCTTATACATCATTTACAAGAAAGGTACCTGTGCTAACATTGTCATCCTGAACGGCTTCCCTTGCATCCATTCTGAAGACCCTCGCATTGGTCTTCTTGCCTTCCTCAGGCTTTTTAGCGTACTTAGGGCAGTTGGTCTTAATGTGCCCCTTATCATGGCAGTTGAAGCATGTTGCATCCTTTATCTTCTTGCACTCTATCGTCTTGTGGTCTTTAGACTTGCATAACCCACATGCAGGTGATCCTGATTGAGACTGGGTCTCAAGCCTGCATTTTCCAAAGTGGCGTTTTTGGCAAGTCGAGCACCTTGGCTTTCCTTCTGTTCGCTGATTACCCTTGTTAGATCCAGACTTGATTGCTTTTCCCTTGGCAGCCGTAGGGCAATTAGTACTGATATGGCCCTTTTTGCCACAGCCATGACAGGTCGCATCTTCCAATTTCTTGCAATCCAAGGCCTTGTGACCCTTGGTTTTGCAAATTCCACATAAATTAGTACGTGGGTCGATTGTGCATTTTCCAACATGTTGCCTCCTGCAGATCTTACACCTGGGTTTTTCACCTGACTGTTGGTTGTTTTTCAATCCCTTGCATTCATGGGTCTTGTGATTCCTCTCTTTACAGATACCACATCCCCTGATCTGTTCATATATACATTTATTGAAGTGTCTCTTCTTCCCGCAAATCTTACATTCGGGTTTAGCCTCCTTTGGCTTGGACTGGTTATAGTTTAAACCGGTCTTACCCTTTTTACAAATTTGCATTGGGGTATTATTGGCCTTTCGCTTGTGATCCTTCAGTACACGATCTACAACGTTATTTATGGCTGTATTTAACACAGCCTTTAACTCGGTGCTCGTTATGTTCAGTCTTACATCATCGTTCTGATCAACTGGGCGATTGTGAGCTTCAGAGGAGTCAGCCATGGTGAAGCTTTGAGGCTACAAACCAAGAGGTAATAATTTGCTTTAAGTATATGGCGAATTGTCGAATTTAATGACTAATTAGCCATGGTGTAAATAAACCATATAGGCCAATAGATAGTACTTAAGTTAATTGATTATGTTCAACAAACCATCCTTGGTTTGTAAACAGAATATAATCCTTCATATTTATTAGACAGGGGACATAAATCACGATTGTCAATGTCGTATTGACATTTTATATAGCACAAGAGCTTGTTCCCAAGGACTCTTGATGGCACAGGGGCCTTGTCATTAGGGAAAAATCTTAAACATAATCGATGATTCCTTTGGATCGGAAAATTCCATAATTCATTGTCTTGACAAGACTTTATGAAATAATAACTATCTTTTCATATATACACCTTTTCCCATAGGTACACATCCCAAATGGATGTTTTGATGCGTACATCATGCTCGACGTTTACCAGTCATGATTCCTATTGATCACTTGCACTAGCTAAGAGATATGGAAAAATCTTAATATAGGGATGACAAGTGTGATTTTATCATATCACTGTTGTCGGGAGTGTCAACACATTTTAAAGTGTTAACAATGATCTGAATCTCTATTTAACCAGGTTTTACCATCTTAGTAAGGTCTACAATAACATTCAGTCTAGGTCAAACCTTTTAAGATTCTCTTTTAATATTAAACTGACGGGAAGAGAATGATATTTATCTTATTCAGGATTTTCACTATTAATCCTAAATTATAATCTAGTAATAGTACAAAAGGCTTAGTCAAGTAGACGAGTTTAATTTATAAGCCATGATTTCAGAGAATCAAAGCATTTAGGTTTGAACATAGTTCATTATCTTTCCTGGACAGAGAGTCAAAGACTACTACTGTCGTTGTCAAATTGACGATACAATATGGCCCGTAGGCGGATCAATTGACATTACAAAACGATTTTTGAGAAATTAATAATCATCACACTGGTGATAGTAGTCATGATAATATTGATCATATTGACTATGAGGCTTGGGCATAGCCCACTGCCTTAGACAAGAATCCTAAGATTTACTACTGTCATTGTCGTAGTGACAATATTATAAAGTATAGCCAGTAGGCACTTCATCACTAAGGATGTCGATAATATGATCATCATATTGATGATATTAGTCATGATCACATTGATCATATAGACTAATAGGCTTGAGCATAGCTCACCACCATAGACAAGGAATCATAAAGATCACAATGTCAGAGACATATTAGTCATGATCACATTGATCATTTAGGCCAATAGGCTTGAGCAGAGCTCACCACCATAGACAAGGAATCATAAAGATCACAATGTCAGTGTCTCAGATGGACAATACGTTATAGCCCGTAGGCACTTCCCTTCTAAGGGATGGTTATAATATGATCATCTTATAGGATGCTATAAGCTATGATTTCTAAATCAATAGACTAAATAAGAAAATTGGAAAAATCCATTATTAAAAAATAAAAGTACAGAGTTGCCCTAAGCGGGACTTGAAAGGAATAATGTTGTCCTCGAAGGGACTGAAAAGATAAATACGTCTTTATAAGGACTATTGAGGAAATGATCTTTAGCAAAGGAGTTTCTTCTTTATTCAATTCCTGAATGCTTTCTCCTTGGTTGCACGTTTCATCCTAGCCACTGTACGAAGGTCAGCAATATAAGGCTTCAGGTGTGGAGGATTCCTATTATGGCTTCTTCGCTTGGCGACGTATCCAATATATAAAGATTTGGAAGAAAAATTTCCAGATGAGGATTGAGAGTATTCCTATGTTAAGTCTAGACTCAGAAGGTCAAGGTATGTGCTAATGTGTCATTGAGATTAAACACAAAATGATAGTGTTTAATTCACTCAATGTTGGCTCTGATACCAACCTGTCACACCCCAAATTTCCACGTGTCACCGGTGGGCCCGGTAGGGGAGTAACGTGACGTGGTTGGCAACATCATAGTCAAACAACACAATATTTAAATGCACAGCGGAAGCAAAAGGATAAATATATTACAATCCGTAATAGTGTAACATCAAAGTATTACAACGGAAGTAAAGGATCCACAGGCGGATCACAAATAAAATAACATGGTTCAACAGACTTTAGGCATCTAAGCTTGCGAGACTCATTATTGATGCTAGGAGTAGCCAGCCAATTCCAATTAGTACCTGCACTTAGCCTTTTTGGAAAATACGTCAGTTTACACTGGTAAATACAATCAACTGACTCATTTTGAAAAGGGTTTAAGAAAATGATTGTTTTGAATGCACATGGCACAAATAATATTTTATAACTTGGGATAATTATTTAAATATATAATACTTGTATGGATTTACATGTTCCTTATGCGTTCAGTAGCCCGGATCGAGCCGGGTTAAAGATTAATCGACACACCACTATAATTATGAGACACCAACGGCGTACGCCTACGCCGGGTGCTGAGGTCGTGGCCATTCGTAGAATGATGCCAGGGATATCCGGGACAACGGTCATTAACCCCCCAAAGGCTTTAAGTAAACAAAACAATGTTAAACGAGACGTCTCAATACTTTCATTATCATACATTCAATCAAAGATTCAACGTCTCGACCAAGCGGTATTTTATATACCGTACCCCAAGCCCGTATAGGGAAAATAAGTTAAAAGTATTTACCTGAGCTTAAATATAAATTCAATCCCAGCCGTATCAAATCAGCAAGTACAGATAGCTTTTACTGAGCTCCTAAATCTGGAACGAAGGTTTTTAATAACCTATTAGAATCCTAACGGGTCTTTAATTAAGCCTTGACTTAGACCGGTTAGTTTTCAAGAGGGAGATACGGTTCAAACGCATGATTAAGCGAAGACCGGATAGAATGTGATTTATACCCGACAAGTTCAGGGACTTGTATAATATGGTATTACATACACATTCTGGATTTTGAGATAAAACTGATAAGGTTTGACCCGTTTCGGCTAACTTATATAAACCAGTTATATAAACCGATCCGAACGCGAATAACGCGTAACGGGTAACCGAATAGGTCACGAACAGGTTTCCTAAGTTAATATGCTTAAAATATGTTGTGATATCATAATGATACCTTCCATAATGCCCAAAACGAGTTAAATCCTTAATTATGCCCCGTAGGGGTATTTTGGTCATTTTAACGATTATAAAAGGGATTTAACGTAACCCTGATGTTCGGGACTGAAGTAATCAGTAAAAAACTTATTTTTTAACAGATTATATTAGTTAATAATAATCCGGATGTCTCAAAATAGTTTTAAGCCTAAACTACGCGTATAATACACGTATAAACCCGTTTTTAGCGACGTATGATTAAAATACTATTCTGGGTTTTCTGATCAGTTAAACAGGCTCAAAACACTATATTTATTATTTAAAATCAGTAGCAATTGGATTCGCGTCAAAATTCCTTGTAGAAATCATTTTATGACCGAAAAGGGTAAATTCGGTATTAACCGAATTAAGGCGATAAGCCTAGCTTAAGATCAGTTTAAAAATAATTAAAAATCTTCAAAAATCCCAAAATATTATTTAACATCAGTGGGTAAAAGGTTTGGTGCCGAAAATCGGGTTTAGCTAGGCTATGCGCTAATCGCGCCGATTAATTAATAAAAAGCTTACTATTTACGCTAATGCGCATATCTCCTAATCTGGACCTCAAATTGATGTCAAATTTGGAGAGCATGTTTATAATTCAGTAGACAAGGGTCTTGTCCACTTACATTACCAAAAAGCTCGTTTTATAACCGAAAGGGCATTACGGTCAATTTTAAGCATTTAACGGAAACGCGCGAACGAATCGGATAATCAACGAAACAAGTACAGAGGCTTATACCAACATGTAACCCGGCCCTAAAGAAACCTTAAGGCATGTCTACATCTATCACAACCGGGTCAGAACCGAAGTCAAGCAAAAAGTCAAACTTTGCGCCTTTCGGTTCCGAATCGATCCCAAATTGAAATTTGTCGAACCACTCATGTTTAGTCATGTTCTAACATTGATTACTAATTTACATTATGGTTAAAACAGGTTACACGCTTCTCGTATCGCTAATTACCCGATCAAAGCTTCTGTTGACTTTTTCAAGACACCCTTGACTCGCCAAACTACCTAGTTAGGATGGGAATCATTGTGTGCCCTTTTAGGGGTTTAACACCCATATAATTACCTACATAACGGTACTTTTAATTCGCCAAAAGACTGAGCTAAGTATAACTAATCATGAGGTCAATCGCTAGTTACGATATGTTGACTTTTAAGCTAAATATGAAGCAAGACTTAATTAAGAAGGGTCTAGCATACTTACAAGTGTCTAATGGATGATTAGAAGGGTCTTGGTTCAGCTCTTGTGCTTCTCAAATGCTCAGAAGTTGATAAATGAAGGTGTGATCAAGGTTGAAGTTTCTTGGCACTTATATAGTGGATTAAGACACCATAAGGTGTTGACAACTAAGTCTAGCATCCATCCACAATTGATTGACACATACCCTAGTGTTCTAGAGGTTGTTTAGGGGCCAAGAATGAAGAGGCAAGTCGAAAATTGAGGTTACAAGGGCTGAACCAGACAAAGAATCAAGAAAAATCAGTTTCTGTCCAGACATGGCAGTGGCGTAGCGCCACTGCATATGTTGTTTATGCTCGCGCTACGCGAGCCCTTGGTATCCTCCAACAAAACTTTCCTTAATTGCAGTTTTGGTCCCTGGTCCTTCTTAAGGTCGCTTTCAAGTCTTATTTTGCACTATGAGCCCTCTAAATTGATGTATAAGGGCCTTAAGACATTTTCCCACTTTGTTTAGTCCTCGGTTAACTTTGTTGTCACCCGAAAAGGCCTAACTTTCAACGTTGACGCTTTTAACCCCTCGCACACGAATTTTATCATAACTTTCTCATACGGTAACGAATCTTTATGAAATTTAAACCGTGTATTCTAGTGAGCATAATTAATCGTTACAAAGCTTCGGGTTTGTCGAAAGGTCACTCAGAGGTATAAATTAGACATGTTGACACATTTAACCCCTGTAGTTTGTAATCTCTCACTTTTAGCTTCGTATGATCCGTGATTTATTCGTTTGATGTTATACACATCATGTAGGGTTATTATGAAGTATAATTATTCATTGTTGACACTTTGAACCCTTGTATTTACATAGTTTCATTGTTTGTCAACTTTAGTCCTTCAAGAACATTCTTTCACACGTTCAAAGGTTATGACACGTGTCAAGACATTATAGGACGTAAATTTTCGGGGTGTTACAAGTTAAGTCTGTTATGCCCAAACATGGTCACACCTTTGGATAAGGCAATCAAAAAGTACATTGATGGCCTCCCTGACTCAATACAAGACATCGTGACTGGTAGCAACCCTACTACAGTTAGGCAGGCCATTGAGCTATCTGCAACCTTGACTGAATCAAAGATCAGGAAATGTAAACTTTTTCGAAAAGGTGACAAGAAACCGGTCGAAGAATCGAACCCAATCGAGGAATCAAAGACCTTGGATGAACAGACTGAATCCCCTAAGAGGTCAAAGAAGCGAAAGGCTTCTCAGAACTTTGCCATGGTTACTCACAATGATCAAGCCGTCCCCAACCAACCAGCTCAACCCCCTGCCAGGAAACCCTACAACGGAACTGCACCTTTGTGCAACCAATGTGGCCTACATCATCATGCTGTGGTGAAGTGCCGCACATGCCAAGTTTGCGGACTTATAGGGCATACAGCTAGGGTTTGCCCAACCGCAGCTGCACCAAATCAAGCTGGCAACAATCCTGCTCAAGCTCGTTTTCCACAGGGATCTTGCTACAACTGTGGCGAGATGGGCCATTTTCGTAGGAATTGCCCAAGGCTTGCTAATGCAAATCCAGCGCAGGGATGAGCATATGATCAACCAGAAGACAACATCGTTTAGAAATAATCACGTCTTATGTATTATTTTCTTTTGTTGTCAAGATCCAAGAAACAGTTGTTATCGTTGTTTATAAATAAATCTTTTATTTACATTGCAATGTATTTATGTGATTGTATGTATAAACAACATATCCCCTACAATACCGACAATCAATGAACCGCATTCCTTGAAGAACAGACTACTCCCAAATTTCTTCCATTATATGATCTCTTGCGTTTTTCACGAAAATCCTAAGTACCCGTTTCTTCCAAGAGAAACGAAGTACGAGGTGCCAAGTTAATAGCAATCAATAACAAGATAATAACAATTAAACAATTATGTGGTTATGTGCTTATGTGTTATCTTTCATGTGTCATGTGATCCAAATTATGTTATCCAAATCCTCGTAGAATCTTACATATCCTTGTACAAGAAATTTATAGTAGGATACCCTAAGGCACTACCTAAAATCCTTAATGGACTTCTACGTTGTAGATAAGTTCCTTGGATTATAAAGTGCTGCTTTATAATTAGACCCTTTGAGTGGTCTAGTTAAACTGATTGATATAGCTGAAAGGACTCCTGGGAGGCCTAATTAAGAATATCCTCTGTGGATCTAATTAAAAGGTGTAACACCTGTGCCTCCACGGCCATCAAAAAAATACCAAACCAATGAAATATTGTATTTCATACTTGGGATTTGTAAAAATATGTGTATCATTTGCACATATCAATTTTTGTTCGATTTCAAACTCTAAATCGCTTTCTGGAAGGTTATACGCGCACTGATGCGTAAATATAACCAGTTTAATGCAACAAACACTCCGGAATAGTGACATAGGCTTAACATACCTTAAATAACCTTTACATAACTTAGATATAAGTTTTGGAAGGTTTGGTGTGGTGAAATCAAAGTTTAATCGCTTACAGGGACTAAATTTGACAAACTGCGAAAGTATGCCAATTTGAACTGTAACAGACCTTCCGGAACATGACCATAAGTTAAACATACCATAAATATCCTTTACATAGCTTAGAAATAGGCTTTGAGGGGTTCGGTGTGCTAAAATAAACTTTTGGGTCATTCAGGGACTAAAAGTGTCAAAAAGTGCACAAGTTTGCATTTTCGCGCATAACTTACGTTCTGAATACATCCGGACATCAAAAAAATTATGTTAGCACTAAAATATTTTATTTTAGTGTTCGCCATAAGAAAAATCCATTCGTCACGTCATTTGGATCGTTTTTCGCATTCAGGACCATATTCGATGTATTAGCCGTTGTTTAATTCACAACCACACATTCTAACTTGCTTAGTCAGCGGATAAGGATGGAATTTAGGCACCATGACATTTCAACACATGTATGGATGGAATTTAAACACCTAAACACCATGACCTTTCAACACATGTATGGATGGAATTTAAACACCTAAACACCATGACATTTCAACACATGTATGGATGGAATTTAAACACCTAAACACCATGACATTTCAACACATGTATGGATGGAATTTAAACACCTAAACACCATGACCTTTCAACACATGTATGGATGGAATTTAAACACCTAAACACCATGACATTTCAACACATGTACGGATGGGATTAAGGCACGTTTTCCATGAAACGATCTTAACGGTTCGGGTATTCCTATAAATACCCATCCACCCCCATTGCTAAAATCACTAGAACTTTGATTTGAGAAACTCTAAGTTGAAACTATTGTTTCATACCTGAGATTTTTGAATCGAGGTTAGCATTCGGGGACCCTTCGTAAGTATTCTTTCGTTCTTTTCCTTATTTTACTGCTTTTCGAGTCAGAAAGTCAAACTTTGTTTGACTTTCAGCGTTGACCAGTAATGGTCAATGCGAAGTTCGTATGAACTTCGCAACGTGATTGTAATCACGTTGGTCATAGTCCCTTGGGACTATGCCCACTGATTACCACGTTGTCTAGGGTCGTAGGGTAGGCGATCTAATAAATCGCCTATACCTTCGAGCCCGACCCAGTTTGGTCGATCATTAGGATCCGACCAAATACATTAGGTGACCCTAGTATAGGGCATAACCTTCCGAGGTTATACCCTATGGTCACATCGTTTAAGTAGTTGTATGATAGGTAGTTTATATGCCTTAGGTAAATTACCAGAATACCCTTTTCATGTATAATTGGTAATTAAGCATATGTAACCTAAACTTTTGTCACATAACTGATTATGTAACATGTTTAGGCATATAACACTTGTCATAGGACTAGTTAGACGGTCCGAACGCGTTTCACGCACACGACGCGTTAAAGTAGCATAAGTTACCTTAATGGGTCGCGATGGGTCGATAATACTTAGGTTAAGTTTCATTTAGTATGTAGGCTTTGTTAAACCATATCATATGAGTTCCTACACTCATTTGGTTTACAAACCCTCCTGCTACCCAGTCTTCTGATTTAGGTCCGGGTTAATTATGTAATTACCTATATTAGGTACCGTTTGATTTCCGGGACTCCTCTAGCTTTCTTGGTAGTTGTTCAAGACTCCTAAGCACTCCCAGGCGAGTACATTATTCCCCTCTTTTACTGTTTTCAACTGTTTTGGGGTGACTCATATGTGCTAAATGTTTTATCAATGATTTCAATAACAATTACTATGTGGTTTCAAGAACAATAACAATTATTTCAAGAACGCTAACAATGATTTCAAGAACGAATACAATGATTTCAAGAACGAATACAATGATTTCAAAAACTAATAACAATTTCAATAAAGTGAACGAACTTGTTGGTTGTAGTTACATGACCGATGACATTCATTAGCAATGATCAAGCCGACCAGTATTAGGTTATGGTACCATAGGATCTGACAAATCCCGTTATTTACTGCACCCATTGTTATGTGTGGGTGTTGTGGGTAGCGACTGAATCTGTAATTATTAACTTATCCTTTGGTAAGGGTTTGTTAAGAACGAGAGCGAGAGCGAGTTGGAACGAGGAACGCGTCAAGAAGGTTTGAATGTTATTAGAGAATCGATCATAAAGTAGTTCACGATTAAAACAAGAACGATTAGAACGATTAAAACAAGAACGATTTGAACGAATGGGTAACGATTGGGTAAACATTTGTACATGATTTACATTTGATCATGCATTTACACGAAACATAGTATTGGTTTAAACCAAGTTTTACTTCAATACTTTGTTGTTGTGCATATGGTTTAGTTGAGACATTTCACTTGCCATACATGGATATTTGACATAGACATTTGACATGGATATTTGACATAGACATTTTGACATGAATTACATCTTGACATGAATACTTTGACATATTATTCAATACATTTGACAATTGATTTAAACATAGACATTTTACATTGTTTGGTTTGGTTTGATTAAGTGATTAAGTAACGATGCGTGTGTAATATGATACAAACATGGTGGATACGCCGCTGGTACTTCCTATATATAAGTGTTTGTATGGTATTACATATTGTAGCGTTATTTGAATCATTTCAGTTTGAGACATAGAACATTTTATACAAGTAACATACTTTTCACAAGACATTTATTTACAAACAACTTATCTTACACAAACTCATTTTACATGGTTATTCATTTAATCATGCATTATTCTCTTATTTATACTTATCATCCGAACTTGTTATTTTTCAAATGATTTACAAAGACAAAGCAAATTACAAGGTTCATGACTAAACATTTTCTCAAACAGAAGTCATGAAACTTATTTTCAACAAAACTAATGTATTCGCCAGCATTTCTTTGCTGACCTCGTTTTCACATATGTTTCAGGTATTGTTGGATGATATCGATTGATAAGATGCATGCTCACATAGGACTGGACAAGGCCTTAGTGACTCAATAACAATGATAGACTATGTTTAAATAGTGTATTTAGATTTCCAGACGATGTAATTACTCAATGTTTAATAAAACGAAACACTTTTGATATCCATGGTTATGAAACATTAATTCTGTTGCAACACGCCCCGATGTTTCCGCCGCGATTTGTTGTTTTACGCGATCGGGGTGTGACAGAAAAGATGGTATCAGAGCCAATGGTTATAGGGAATTAGGTTATTAGTAATTAGTAATGCTTTGACCTAGTCTATAACCTTCTTAGGACCCTAACGCGAGTTTACTTGCGTTTAGTCATAAAACAATACCGTCACCTATCCTTAGGTGACGACCACAACAAGAACATAAATTTCAAAACCGCTTTGAAAACTAATCATCTGTTCTAGGATGATTAATTTCTAGGTTTTGAACCCTCTATTGTAAGGTTTTGAACCCCTTTGAATTTTCAAAATCTCGTCAAGGTTTTGGGTTTTAAATAATGTGAACACGTGCAAACTGGAAGGGTGAATGCCTGTATTCTGGGTTTTCTGTCTAGGCAAGCACTTCGTATACATCTCATCAGACGCGAGACCAGTTGTGCTTACCTGGGAATTCTTGGGATGAGTGTTCACTTATAGGCGAGCATGTCTTCGCGATACATTATTTTTAACCTATTTACTTTGACTAATCACCAAGGTTGTTTGTTGCTTTGTAGTAACAAACAAATGACCACTATCCTTGCTTTCATCAGATTTGTTTCATCTCATTCTTTTCGTCTAAATTCTCTCACTCGTTTCCTTTCATGTTTCCTCTTTTAGACAATGCCTCCTCGACGCGAAAGCCAGATAGAGACTGCCGAGCTGGCAGAAATCATTGCGCAGCAAATGGCTGCTCAATTCCCAAACCTCTTTGCTCAATGGAACCAAGCCAACAACAACAACAATGTGCTATGCAAATACAAGGATTTCAACCAGGATAAACCACTCAAGTTTAGTGGTTCTGAAGGAGCAACTGGGCTTCTTCAGTGGTTCGAAAGCATTGAGAATACTTTTCGCCACGTGCAGTGCCCGGATAATCGCAGGGTCGAGTTCTCCTCGAGCGTGTTTCAGAAGAGGGCTCTTACATGGTGGAATGGGGTAATGAGAGACCGAGGTGCGGAAGTTGCTCTCGCACAGACATGGGCTGAACTTAGGGCTCTGATGATGAGGGAATTCTGTCCTCGTCATGAGCAGCGAGCTTTGGAGAAGGAATTTGATGAGTTGAAGCAAGATAGTGGTGAGCACAGGGCGTATACTGATAGGTTTGAGGAGCTGAGTCTGCTTTGCCCTACAATGGTTACCCCACTTGACATAGCTATCGAAAGGTACATCGACGGCCTACCTGACTCGGTACAAGACATCCTTACTGGTAGTAACCCTGCCACACTCCGTCAGGCGATCGAGTTATCAGCGACATTGACTGAGTCGCAGATTCGGAAGAACAAGTTACACAGGAAGGGTGACAAGGGCAAGAAACAGTCAGCTGACAAGGAGGATAGCAAGAAAGGCCAAAACAAGAAGGGTAAGGAAGGTGAGACGTCAAAGAAATCAAAGAAGCGAAAGGGTGCCCAAAATTTTGCTGTTACAGCACAGACTGCACAGAACCCGCAGAACCAACCAGCTCAGCCACCTGCAAAGAAAGCATATGCCGGTACCGCACCTTATTGTGCACGCTGCAACGGTCATCACGCAGTACAACAAGCTTGCTGGCAATGCACGACGTGTGGTAAACTTGGGCATTTGGCCAAGATTTGTCGTTTGGGACAAAATCAGGCTGCTCAGGTTCAAGCTCCGGTTCAAGGGAATGCTGCGAGTTTTCCACTGGGTTCATGTTTCAACTGCGGAGAGATTGGTCACTTCCGCCACAACTGCCCAAGACTGGTAAATGCAAATGCTAACGCAAACCCAAATGCGAATGTCAACGTCAATGTGAATCCAGCACGTGGTCGAGTGTTTAACATCAATGAGGCACTCAATGTTGAAGGAGTGAACAATTAGTATTTTGTTTTTCCTCTGGTTGGTATCTTGTAACATTTAAAGACAATGCGGTTGTTATATAAATAAAAATTTGTGGTTTTATTTTCTAACTAATGCAATTGTATGAATGTTTGATTCAACCTTGTGATGTCAACACAAAGACAAAACTACTCGTGTGGTTCTGTCATTTTTACGATCACTTGAGATCTCCCTAAGAACCTCAAACACTGGTTTCTTTTAAATCTAAAGTATTTTATCGTCTTGCACCGTTCGAGATGCAAGAATTATCAAAACAGCTTCAAGAGTTGTCTGATAAAGGATTCATCCGTCCGAACTTTTCACCTTGGAGAAACTCCTGTTCTCCTTGCGAAAAGAAAAAAAAAATGGATCTTTTCGAATGTGTATCGATTAACGTAAGCCTAGTAAGCTTACCATCAAGAATCGATATCCCCCTACCTTAAATCAACGATTTCTCCGATCAACTGCATAGCGTTCATGCTTTTCCAAGATCGATTTGCGTTTTGGGTATCATCAACTTTGTATTCTCGAAGAAGATATTCCCAAAACGGTTTTCTGCATGAAGGATGGCCATTACGAGTTTACAGTCATGCCTTTTAGGTTGACAAATACTCCAGCCATCTTCAAGAACTTAATAAATAGAGTCTGCAAGCCTTATTTGGATCAGATCGTCATTGTTATTATTGATGACACCTTGATCTATTAATGTCCTGAGCCCATCACGATCAACACCTTCGTTGACATCGGAGCCCTGATTGAATTCCTTGTACACTTTAAAATGTACAAAACAACTCAATTAGGACAAACCGAATGCCTTTTAAGATCTTCCTATCTTCATAGTTAGATTCTTGAAAATATTTAAAGTGCCAAAGGAAATCCACGGATTGGGTTTCTGGTATGCTTTAAATACCCGTGTCCAAAGATAACAAATTATAGGTCAAATTGAACGATTATACGATTGAACGAGTATACAATTATGTGACTATGTGTTTATTCATCTTATGTTTTCTTTTATGCATTTTTGTGTTTTTAATACTCTGGATATTCGTTATCCAAATCCTCGCAGAATCTTTCATATCGTTATATGAGGGATTCATAGCAGGATATTCAAAAAGTACTACCTTCAATCCTTAATGGGCTTCTATGTAATAGTTAAGACCCTTGGGTTATATAGTACCATTCCATGATTCGATGAGAGACCCTTTAGTGGTCTAGTCAAAAAGATTGATTCACGATTTGGTTAAAGAACGACATCTAGTGATGTAGCTGGACAGACTCCTTGATAGTCTATTTAGATCATTTATTGATTTAATTAAAAGGATTCTAAGGCGGTCTAGTCACACTCATCACAGGATTGTTCATTTGGTTTTCCCCTACACACTATAAAATAGACTGTGTGAACTGTGCAAGGAATTGTCTGATTATGGACGCGTACATAATTATGAAATTTAGTGCACAGAAACCGAGTAAGATTTATTATGTGTAAGAGCCGATAGTGACAACAATAACGAAATGAGAACGATGTAATGGAGGTACGGTGGACGCACCAATGACGCTTCATATACTTGTATATAAGTATCCCTCTTACATTGTAATCATGATGTTATTAAAGGTTACTAGAAGTTCAGAACCCTAACCAATGTTATTCGATCTTTTCAATTTCATGTTTTCAAGCTCTCACAAGTTTCCTCTAAATAAATTTCGGGACGAAATTTCCTAAAGTAGGGGAGACTGTAACACCTGTGCCTCCACGGCCATCAAAAAAATACCAAACCAATGAAATATTGTATTTCATACTTGGGATTTGTAAAAATATGTGTATCATTTGCACATATCAATTTTTGTTCGATTTCAAACTCTAAATCGCTTTCTGGAAGGTTATACGCGCACTGATGCGTAAATATAACCAGTTTAATGCAAAAAACACTCCGGAATAGTGACATAGGCTTAACATACCTTAAATAACCTTTACATAACTTAGATATAAGTTTTGGAAGGTTTGGTGTGGTGAAATCAAAGTTTAATCGCTTACAGGGACTAAATTTGACAAACTGCGAAAGTATGCCAATTTGAACTGTAACAGACCTTCCGGAACATGACCATAAGTTAAACATACCATAAATATCCTTTACATAGCTTAGAAATAGGCTTTGAGGGGTTCGGTGTGCTAAAATAAACTTTTGGGTCATTCAGGGACTAAAAGTGTCAAAAAGTGCACAAGTTTGCATTTTCGCGCATAACTTACGTTCTGAATACATCCGGACATCAAAAAAATTATGTTAGCACTAAAATATTTTATTTTAGTGTTCGCCATAAGAAAAATCCATTCGTCACGTCATTTGGATCGTTTTTCGCAATCAGGACCATATTCGATGTATTAGCCGTTGTTTAATTCACAACCACACATTCTAACTTGCTTAGTCAGCGGATAAGGATGGAATTTAGGCACCATGACATTTCAACACATGTATGGATGGAATTTAAACACCTAAACACCATGACCTTTCAACACATGTATGGATGGAATTTAAACACCTAAACACCATGACATTTCAACACATGTATGGATGGAATTTAAACACCTAAACACCATGACATTTCAACACATGTATGGATGGAATTTAAACACCTAAACACCATGACCTTTCAACACATGTATGGATGGAATTTAAACACCTAAACACCATGACATTTCAACACATGTACGGATGGGATTAAGGCACGTTTTCCATGAAACGATCTTAACGGTTCGGGTATTCCTATAAATACCCATCCACCCCCATTGCTAAAATCACTAGAACTTTGATTTGAGAAACTCTAAGTTGAAACTATTGTTTCATACCTGAGATTTTTGAATCGAGGTTAGCATTCGGGGACCCTTCGTAAGTATTCTTTCGTTCTTTTCCTTATTTTACTGCTTTTCGAGTCAGAAAGTCAAACTTTGTTTGACTTTCAGCGTTGACCAGTAATGGTCAATGCGAAGTTCGTATGAACTTCGCAACGTGATTGTAATCACGTTGGTCATAGTCCCTTGGGACTATGCCCACTGATTACCACGTTGTCTAGGGTCGTAGGGTAGGCGATCTAATAAATCGCCTATACCTTCGAGCCCGACCCAGTTTGGTCGATCATTAGGATCCGACCAAATACATTAGGTGACCCTAGTATAGGGCATAACCTTCCGAGGTTATACCCTATGGTCACATCGTTTAAGTAGTTGTATGATAGGTAGTTTATATGCCTTAGGTAAATTACCAGAATACCCTTTTCATGTATAATTGGTAATTAAGCATATGTAACCTAAAATTTTGTCACATAACTGATTATGTAACATGTTTAGGCATATAACACTTGTCATAGGACTAGTTAGACGGTCCGAACGCGTTTCACGCACACGACGCGTTAAAGTAGCATAAGTTACCTTAATGGGTCGCGATGGGTCGATAATACTTAGGTTAAGTTTCATTTAGTATGTAGGCTTTGTTAAACCATATCATATGAGTTCCTACACTCATTTGGTTTACAAACCCTCCTGCTACCCAGTCTTCTGATTTAGGTCCGGGTTAATTATGTAATTACCTATATTAGGTACCGTTTGATTTCCGGGACTCCTCTAGCTTTCTTGGTAGTTGTTCAAGACTCCTAAGCACTCCCAGGCGAGTACATTATTCCCCTCTTTTACTGTTTTCAACTGTTTTGGGGTGACTCATATGTGCTAAATGTTTTATCAATGATTTCAATAACAATTACTATGTGGTTTCAAGAACAATAACAATTATTTCAAGAACGCTAACAATGATTTCAAGAACGAATACAATGATTTCAAGAACGAATACAATGATTTCAAAAACTAATAACAATTTCAATAAAGTGAACGAACTTGTTGGTTGTAGTTACATGACCGATGACATTCATTAGCAATGATCAAGCCGACCAGTATTAGGTTATGGTACCATAGGATCTGACAAATCCCGTTATTTACTGCACCCATTGTTATGTGTGGGTGTTGTGGGTAGCGACTGAATCTGTAATTATTAACTTATCCTTTGGTAAGGGTTTGTTAAGAACGAGAGCGAGAGCGAGTTGGAACGAGGAACGCGTCAAGAAGGTTTGAATGTTATTAGAGAATCGATCATAAAGTAGTTCACGATTAAAACAAGAACGATTAGAACGATTAAAACAAGAACGATTTGAACGAATGGGTAACGATTGGGTAAACATTTGTACATGATTTACATTTGATCATGCATTTACACGAAACATAGTATTGGTTTAAACCAAGTTTTACTTCAATACTTTGTTGTTGTGCATATGGTTTAGTTGAGACATTTCACTTGCCATACATGGATATTTGACATAGACATTTGACATGGATATTTGACATAGACATTTTGACATGAATTACATCTTGACATGAATACTTTGACATATTATTCAATACATTTGACAATTGATTTAAACATAGACATTTTACATTGTTTGGTTTGGTTTGATTAAGTGATTAAGTAACGATGCGTGTGTAATATGATACAAACATGGTGGATACGCCGCTGGTACTTCCTATATATAAGTGTTTGTATGGTATTACATATTGTAGCGTTATTTGAATCATTTCAGTTTGAGACATAGAACATTTTATACAAGTAACATACTTTTCACAAGACATTTATTTACAAACAACTTATCTTACACAAACTCATTTTACATGGTTATTCATTTAATCATGCATTATTCTCTTATTTATACTTATCATCCGAACTTGTTATTTTTCAAATGATTTACAAAGACAAAGCAAATTACAAGGTTCATGACTAAACATTTTCTCAAACAGAAGTCATGAAACTTATTTTCAACAAAACTAATGTATTCGCCAGCATTTCTTTGCTGACCTCGTTTTCACATATGTTTCAGGTATTGTTGGATGATATCGATTGATAAGATGCATGCTCACATAGGACTGGACAAGGCCTTAGTGACTCAATAACAATGATAGACTATGTTTAAATAGTGTATTTAGATTTCCAGACGATGTAATTACTCAATGTTTAATAAAACGAAACACTTTTGATATCCATGGTTATGAAACATTAATTCTGTTGCAACACGCCCCGATGTTTCCGCCGCGATTTGTTGTTTTACGCGATCGGGGTGTGACAAAAGGACCCCATGGTAGTCTAGTCGCCGTCATCACAAGTTCGACATCCTTCCCCACAACATTACAAAACGAACTGTGCGGACTATGCAAGGAATTACGTAATTATGGATGCATACATAATTATGGAATTTAGTGCACAGAAACCACAGCGAGCTTTGTCATGTACCTAGAAGTTAACCCTATTCATTTCCAATTCTGATGAAGTATCCGTTGAGGAAAAATGAACTAGCTATTCATTTTTCACTTCTGAAGAATATCCGTTGAGGAAATGAATATCCGTTTATCCTTCATTTCCAATTCTGAAGAATACCCGTTGAGGAAAATGACTCCGTTTGTGCATTTTCGTTCTGAAGAGTATCCGTCGACGGAAATGAATATCCGTTTGCCTATTATTTTCATTTCCGTTTCTGAGGAAGCAACCGTTGAAAATGACTCTGTTTGTTCATTTTCGTTTCTGAAGATTATCCGTTGAGGAAATGAATATCCGTTTGTCTATCATTTTCATTTCCGTTTCTGAGGAAGCAACCGTTGAAAATGACTCTGTTTGTTCATTTTCGTTTCTGAAGATTATCCGTTGAGGAAATGAATATCCGTTTGTCTATTATTTTCATTTCCGTTTCTAAGGAAGCAACCGTTGAAAATGACTCTGTTTGTTCATTTTCGTTTCTGAAGATTATCCGTTGAGGAAATGAATATCCGTTTGTCTATCATTTTCATTTCCGTTTCTGAGGAAGCAACCGTTGAAAATGACTCTGTTTGTTCATTTTCGTTTCTGAAGATTATCCGTTGAGGAAATGAATATCCGTTTGTCTATTATTTTCATTTCCGTTTCTAAGGAAGCATCTGTTGAAAATGACTCTGTTTGTTCATTTTCGTTTCTGAAGATTTGTCCGTTGAGGAAATGAATATCCGTTTGTCTATCATTTTCATTTCCGTTTCTGAGGAAGCATCTGTTGAAAATGACTCCGTTTGTTCATTTTCGTTTCTGAAGATTTTCCGTTGAGGAAATGAATCCCCGTTTGTTTATTACTTCATTTCCACTTCTGAAGAATACTCGTTGAGGAAAATGACTCCGTTTGTTCATTTTCATTCTGAAGAATATCCGTTAAGGAAATGACAGGATTATGCTTTTCATATCTCTGGTGGTTATCTGACACAAAGTCACAAATAGACTCCTACGAATTAATTTCGGGACGAAATTTCCTAAAGTAGGGGAGACTGTGACACCTGTGTCACTGAGACCATCAAACAAATGCCCAACCAATGAAATATTGTATTTCATACCAGGGATTTGTAAAAATATGTGTATCATTTACACATATCAATTCTTGTTCGATTTCAAACTCTATATCGCTTTCTGGAAGGTTATACGCGCACTGATGCGTAAATATAACCAGTTTAATGCAACGAACGCTCCGGAATAGTGAAATATACTTAACATACCTTAAATAACCTTTAAATAACTTAGAAATAAGTTTTGAAGGCTTTGGTATTGCAAAAACAAGTTAAATCGCTTACAGGGACTAAAGTTGACAAACTGCGAAAGTATGCCAATTTGAACTGTAACAGACATTCCGGAACATGACCATAAGTAAAAACACCATAAATATCCTTTACATAGCTTAGAAGTAGGCTTTGAGGGGTTCGGTGTGCTAAAAATAAACTTTTGGGTCATTCAGGGACTAAAAGTGTCAAAAAAGTGCACAAGTTTGCATTTTCACGCATAACTTACGTTCTGAATACATCTGGACATCCAAAAATTTATGTAAGCACTAAAATATTTTATTTTAGTGTTTAGCATAAAAAAATCCATTCGTTTCGTCATTTGGATCGTTTTTCGCGCTTATGCGCATTCCGTCGTAATTAAGCGAACATCGCGTTCGTACGGCCAAACGAACCATCATCCGGCATATTTTTTAGCATGTTTCATGTCCACAATGTTTAGGCAACATTTTAGGGCCTTAAAGTTGGCTTTACGGGCTTTAGAAGTGTCGGAAATGGGCTTAAACACGTGCAGGGACTGAAACTGTCAAAACAGCAACATAGTTCTGATCTGCAACTCTCGGGCGGCCCGCCTGAGATTTGCTTGATTCTGACGCGGGCCGCGTCCGCATGTCTGATCAGATTAGAACGAACAGTCAGCGTGTTCCAGCTGTTTTAACCACAACCACACCTTTCCCACTTGCATTTTCAGCTGATAAGGATGGCATTTAGGCACCATAACTTTCCGACACTTGTACGGTTACGATTAAGGCACGATATTCGACAAACGATCTTAACGGTTACCCGAAAACTATAAATACCCCACCCCCCATTACTCTAAAACCACTAGAATTTTGATTTGAGGAGCTCTAAGTTGAAACCATTGTTTCATACCTGAGATTCTTGAATCGGGATTAGCATTCGGGGACCCTTCGTAAGTATTCTTTCGTTCTTTTCCTTATTTTATTGCTTTTCGAGTCAGAAATTCAAACTTTGTTTGACTTTCAGCGTTGACCAGCTTATGGTCAATGCGAAGTTCGTAGGAACTTCGCAACGTGAGTGTAATCACGTTGGTCATAGTCCCTTGGGACTATGCCTACTGATTACCACGTTGTCTAGGGTCGTAGGGTAAGCGATCTAATAAATCGCTTATACCTTCGAACCCGACCCAGTTTGGTCGATCATTAGGATACGACCAAATACATTAGGTGACCATAGTAGGTAGGGAATAACCTTCCGAGGTTATACCCTATGGTCACATCGTTTAAGTAGTTGTATGATAGGTAGTTTATATGCCTTAGGTAAATTACCAGAATACCCTTTTCATGTATAATTGGTAATTAAGCATATGTAACCTAAACTTTTGTCACATAACTGATTATGTAACATGTTTAGGCATATAACACTTGTCATAGGGCTAGTTAGGCGGTCCGAACGCGTTTCACGCGAACGACGCGTTAAAGTAGCATAAGCTACCTAAACGGGTCGTAATGGGTCGTAAACACTTAGTTTAAGTTTCATTTAGTATGTAGGCCTTGTTAAACCATATCACATGAGTTCCTACACTCATTTGGTTTACAAACCCTCATGCTACCCAATCTTTCGATTTAGGTCCGGTTTATTAACATAGTTACCTATATTAGGTGTCGTTTGATATCCGCGATCTCTAGCATTGTTTGGTTGTTACCCAAGGACTACTAAGCAATCTCAAGTGAGTACATAGACCCCTCTTTTACTGTTTTCCAAACTGTTTTGGGGTGGAACACATGTGCCTACTTGTTACTTTCATGCTTTCCTGTTTTCACATCATATACATGCTATGTTCGTTAGTACATTATAGTACATGATTTCATTACATCTTATGCTAGGTGTGCCCATTGTGTGCATTACTTGGTACATTGTTTTACATTACATTTCATGCTAGGTGTGCCCATTGTGTGCATTACTTAGTACATTGTTTTACATTGCCTTTCTGTTGCATATGCTCATCCAGCATATGAACACATTATACTACATTTTGAACCGTTGTAATCATTTGACTATGTGATCCGTTGATATCTGTGAACCGTTTGTATCTGTGAACCGTTTGAATCTGTGAACCGTTTGTATCTGTGAACCGTTTGTATCTGTGAACCGTTTGTATCTGTGAACCGTTTGTATCTGTGAACCGTGTGAACCGTATTTGACTATACATGAACATTTCTACAATTGTTAAACATTACATCCTGATGGTTTGGTTTGAGTAAGTGATTAAGTAACGAGGCGTGTGTAATATGATACAAGCATGGTGGATACGCCGCTGGTACTTCCTATATATAAGTGTTTGTATGGTATTACATATCGTAGCGTTATTTGAATCATTTCAGTTTATGACATATGACATTTTATACAAATAACATACTTTTCACAAGACATTGTTTTACAAACAACTTATCTTATACAAACTCATTTTACATGGTTATTCATTTAACCATACATTATTCTCTTATTTATACATATCATCTGATCTTACCGTTTTTCAAATGATTTACAAGACAAAGCAAATAACAAGGTTCATGACCAAACATTTTCTCAAACATAAGTCATGAATCCGATTTTCACAAAACCTATGTATCTCACAGGCATTTTTATGCTGACGTACCTATTTTCACATGTGTTTTCAGGTGATGATGTATAGGACTTATCAAGACATACTTAGGCGGACCTGTGCCTTAGTGACTTAAAACGAGACAAGAACTAGCTACTTTATGTTATGTACCCTTTGTTTCTTGTTTAAACAATGTAAACTCTCATATTTGTTGAATAAAACGAAACTTTAATTGCCATGGATTTGAAACATTAATTATGTTACAACACTCCCCGACGTTTCCGCCACGTTTTGTATGTTCTACGTGGTCGGGGTGTGACAACGGATTGGAAAGTTAACAAGACCCGCCAGAGCAGTGTCAAACTCGTCAAAGTTCGTTGGAATGCCAGACATGGTCCTGAATACACCTGGGAGCGTGAGGACCGGATGAAAGAGAAATACCCCCACTTATTTCCTAAGAACCCTGCATCAAGTAGCAGAACTTAAATTTCGGGACGAAATTTATTTAACGGGGGGAGAATGTGACAACCCTCACCAAACCAGGTATCCGTACGACTTAATTAATGATTAATTACTGCTTAATTACTGTGCTTGTTTGAACTAGCTGATGAACTGCTACTTGATATCTGATACATGTACTTACTTGCATCATACTTTACTTATCGTCACTACATTGTTTACATACTGAACCTTAGTGACAAACATGATGCACAAAAAGCACAGTAGCACAATAGCGGATAACCTATTGAACATGCTGATAAAGCCAGCATCAGGCAGACACTGCCTCTAAGGCCTGTAAGAGCCTGAGATAATTGCTACACTAATGGTGAGTGTAGGGATACAAGGGTTGTAGAACTGCGTCTCTAGGAATAAGTTACAATGACTGGATGTGCCTAAAACGTACTCTAAGCAAAAAACTCAGCACTTCACATAATAATTCAGCTTTTAGCTAACTAGTAAAGTGCCAAAACATGAGAAAAATATTACTAGACACTTTCCAAAGTGTCGGAAATAAGTTGTGTCACTAAAAATGGTAATAACGACACTTTAAGCTTTGTTACACGCTTTAACGGATTACTATCCAACCGAACAACCGGACTATACCCGGAACGTGAAAATATTGTTATTTTCATTATTTATCTTTTTCTGAGCTAGTTAGGGTCCCTGATTACCCTAACGCCCATTGTGACGCGTGACACACAACTAACCAAGTTAATCTCTAAACTTAACTTGGTTAACCTAACTAAGTAACCAACTAATGGTTAGAAGCCAACTAAAGACCCCCCCCCCCCATTGAAATCGGCCCCATCAAGGGGAGACAAGCCTTGATTTCTTTTTATTATTTTAATCAAGGTGTTTAAAATCTAGAAGGCACATGATCCATTGGATTAAAACTCCATAATTGTCTATAAGTATCACTATATGCACATAAGGATAATCACTCTACACTTCACCACAAACTCTCTCCTCTCTTGCTCTCCACACTCACGGCCGAACACCCCCCTTGGCCCTCCATCCATTTTCGAGTTCGATCATCATATTCCAAGGTTACACAAACATCAAGGGTCACGTATTAGGAAGCTTGGTGCACTCGGAGCGCGAAGGACCACTTTCTCTAGCTTTTATCCACCCGATTTACGTCTAGATCCTTCCCTAGCCTCGAGCTAGAGGTATAATGCTTAAAACTCGTACTTGAACTAATCTAAGGTGGTTAATAAGATGTATGATGATTAAAACTCGGAATCTTGCATTTTGAAGCATTAAAGTTTACTAAACTTGCAAGTATTGTTGGTTATAAGCACAGAAGTTGTGTAAAACTTGTAGTAATTAAAATTTATGGTTATTTGGGCCCGATCTATGATGTGGTAGCTCGGATCATCGTTTAACCCGGCTTGGTAAGGTCATGGATCTTAACATAAGCGTGTTTTGAATGATACAAGGGTTAAAAGGTGAAACTCTACCACACGCGAATCATGAACTTGTGTAAAAGAGTTTTACTTGTGAAATTGTGTTTAAAACTAGCAGATTTACGCATCTGCAAGTGGTATTTTCAAAGAACCACGTATCAAAGAAATCATGTATTTTAAAAGATGGATTTTACACTAACAAGCATGATTTTTATAAACCACAAGTGTGTAAACACTTGTGAAATGAAAAGATCCGACAAAATAACAGTTTTTGTAAAAGATGACGGGAAGTTGTAAAGATGGATTTTTTTTCTAAAAACGAGGTTTTTACAAGATAAAATTACCTTATATGAAGATCTACTAAATTTAAGGGGATTTACACCACAGTTTTGGGAAAACTGCAAGTTCATGTAATTTTTGGCAATTTACTCATATGTTGATTAGTTGTTGTGATGAAAGTTGTTCTGATCAAATAAAGAAAATTGTTGAGTTGATTTGTTAAAGAAAATGATACGCTTGAAAGCGTGGCCACCTCCAGTTACAAAGGAAACTCTGGCAAAATTTTTCTAAGAACCTAACACTTAGAACTATTTACACTACAAGTGTTAGAATTATTTTTGACATGTTTTCGAAATATAAATTTCGCCATGACTTTATTTACTAAATATTCGGAGGTGGGAT
The DNA here is from genome assembly GCA_030545235.1 of Helianthus tuberosus. NCBI lineage: Eukaryota > Viridiplantae > Streptophyta > Magnoliopsida > Asterales > Asteraceae > Helianthus > Helianthus tuberosus. The sequence goes on from CM060360.1 coordinate 105,191,461, forward strand.
TTTCACAAAATTTAACGTGATAAATATATATTTTCACACACTGTTTATGATTATTTTGTGAAAATACATAAATATTATTTTTAGGGTAAAAATAATATTTACGAACATTAACGAATCCAAAATAATACGAACGCTTTCACCATAAATATATAAGTTACACCGGTAATTATATTACCACTCGATTGTTAAAACGTAACTTACGCACTTACGGAAACATTTATGAACGCGTATTTTAACAACGTATTATTGGGGAAAAATTATGTGAAATAAAAATATAATATTTTTGAGAAAAATACTTATATTTTGGAATTGGAAATATATATATATATATATATATATTAAGTGAAACTTAATGATATAATTTGAACGCACATGTATTGAATCCCCCATCCTTGGGAAGGAGATTAACTACCAAGTACATATGAAAAGTAAACCCGAAGTAGTTATCTAACTACTTCCCAAAGACTTAAACTATAAAGCTAAGGCACGGCCGTCCGTCTAATGGAATTAGCACCTGTAGGTCGTCGCACAGCTGCTTGATTTGGAGTACTTGGTAGAGACGCACCGACAGTGAGTTCATGTCCCCCTTTTCTCTTAACTGTTTTCAGTTTTCTTAACTACGGGGGTGAAATACATGTTACTTTGATTACAAGTACTTTATACATGGTATGGTTAGCGTAAGGAGGTTTACTACTTAGATCATGTGAGTGGGTAGGCAGAAACTGGAGACCATTAATCCTCATTGTAGGACCGAGGGACGTAAGCGGTAGATCTATCTGGGTGTAGCGAGCCCAACTCTAGGCCCAACAGAACGGACCTCTGAGAGGCCCAACAGAACGGACCTTGGAGTGACTTTGTACCCAACGCTAAATCTGCTAGGTTTGAGTCTTCCTACTTGCACTTCACATATATCAATGGCCTTGCAAACCATTGGTGATCTCTTTTTCCTTATTTGCTACATACCAAGACTATTTTTATACTCACGAAGGTTTACTTACTCACTTACACATGAACTCGCTCAACATTATTGTTGATTTTTCAACTTACATGTATTTCAGGAAATTAAAGATCTGGCGCGGTATGTTATGTTTTCCCCGCTGCATAAGGTTTCCAAGGTCATCCCAGTTTAGGAAATGTGACTCTTTCCTGGACAAGTCACAAATCTTAAACTGCGTTTATTTCATGTTACTGTTTATGTTGTTCAAGACAATGTTTTACGTTATGATGTTGTAAGTCTCTAAGACAATGGTATGTTACTCTGGTTTTAAAACTTAATCAAATGGATGATCTTGCATGATTTTACTTCATATAGCTTTGTTATGATTAAGCTATGGTATTAAGAAGTCACACCAAAATTAACCACGCTTCCGCAAAGCCAGGGTGTGACACCTGGCTGGCGGGCCGTGACAGAAACCCTGTCTGGGACGTGGGCCGCGAGAAACGGAGCTGGGCAGAAACCAGTTTTTGTTGAAATCAACTGAATTGGTTGGTTTTGGCTAGTGGTTTCTTTGTTGGAGGACCAAGTTAAGTATTCTCCAAGTCCACTAATCAGTCCCTAACACTTGGATGGTGAGGATCATGCCTTGAACAACTCAATAACACTTGTAATGATCCTAAAGGTTTAATTAATTCTATAAATAGCAAGCCTCATCTTCATTCCAACTTGCTCATTTCCATTCTCTTCTCTCTAAGCTCTGCATTGAGGCTACCACACTTGTTGGAGGCCTCATACCTGAGCATTCTTAGTCATTTTTCCATCCTAGAGCACTTGTAAGTGTTCTTCCTTGGCTTGTTCATTTGTTTCAAGCTAAAAGTCAAACAGTGTTTGACTTTCATCTTTGACCATCATTTGGTCAAGTCAAAGTTCAACTGAACTTTTCAACGTGATCGTAATCACGATGGTTATAGTCCCTTGCGACTATACCTACTGATTACCACGTTGATTAGTCAAGTGACGTGTGACAACTGGCACAAACCGGTAATTTCCGTACACTATAATTATTGCTTAATGACTGCAATTATGAGTTTAAGTGTCAGCAATGTCTGAACACATGATTAAACAAGTGAATTCATGCACGTTGTATACTACAAAATATTGCTTTATGCATAAACGAGAGCGTTGCGTCAGAATAATAGTAAACTCACCGGTAAGACACACTGTGTCGACTGAACTGCAGAAAGCAGTCAGACAATAGAATTGAGGCCTAGGTGTAGGTCCGACAACAAGAATGCATTAAAACCCAAGAGTATATACAAGGGTTAATATATATGCAATACGAAAGCAAAAATAAGCACTAAAAAGCACCCGAAACGCACTTTAAGTGCAGAATTTATACAAATCAGCAATAATTCAGCATTTAGACATATAAATATTATGCAGAAATGTCGTTTTATTATCCAGAATATTTCCCTAAGTGTTGGGAATTGAAAGGGTACAAGAAAGGTACTTAAACGACACTAAAAAGTGTAATTTAGCACTTTAACGAATCGGTATGTAACCGAACAACCGGACAATACCCGGAACACCAAAATAATGCTAGAAGCATTGTTTTTATTTTCTAAGCTAGTTAGGGTCCCCGAACACCCTAACACACTGTATATTACTTAACACACTTAACACTAGAAATAATACTTGAAATGAAACTAGTTTATGTAACTAGATGGTGTAACTTGGAGTTGAATTGTAACCAAGACCCCCCCCCCCTATGTTGGACGGTTGGGAGACATAATCCCACTTGGGATTTTGAGCTCATATTTTAATAGATCATGTTGGATATCTTGAGAACATAATACCTAGCGGTTAATAAGGATGTTGGATTATAAGTAAACCCCTTAGGCCTTGAACTTTTCATTTTCATCACCAACACCACAAAACTCTCTCTCTTTCTCTCCAAGAGCTCACGGCCAAACATCCCTAAATCCATAAATTTTTCGAGCTTCCTTCATCATTTTCCAACATCACACAAGTGTTAAGGGTCGCGTATTAGGAAGCTTGGTGCCAACGGAACGCGAAGGACCTCTTTCTCTAGCTTTTATCCACCTCTTTTGCGCATAGATTCTTCCCTAGCCTCGAGCTAGAGGTATAACACTTAAAACTCATATTTGAACTTATCTAAAGTGGTTAAAAGGATTTGTGTTGGTTAAATCTCGTTAAAATGCGAAAAGATGCACAAAAGTCTACTAAAAGCATGAAAAATGATGGTTAATAGCACATAAGTTGTGTAAAAGTTGTAGTATTTGAAATATATGGTTATCTAGACCCGATCTATGATGTGGTAGCTCGGATCATCGTTTAACCCGGTTTGGTAAGATCATGGATCTTAACATAAAGCTATTTTAGAAGTAACAAGGGTTAAAAGGTGAAACCCTACCACACATAAACCATGAACTTGTGTAAACATGTTTTAACTCGTACAATAGTGTTTAAAACTAGTAGATCTACGTATCTACAAGCGGTATTTTCAAAGGACCAAGTGTCCAAGAAATCACATGTTCTAAACCGGATCTTACACAAACAAAAGTGGTTTTTGTGAACAAACAAGTGTATGGATACTTGTGTAACAAAAGCTTTAACAAAGAAATAATTTTCGTAAAAACCGACTAGAAGTTGTAAAACTTCATATTCTTTAAAAATAAAGTTTTTAAGAAATTAAACTTATTTTTAAAGATAACAAGACTCACTAAATGTGCTAGTAAGTTACTACACATTTTTGTAAATATTCAAGTTCATGAAATTAATGATTATTGTTGACGATTATTGTTGATAATTGTTGTTGATGATTGATGATGATTTAAAAGAAAATAAACACACGTTTTGAAAACGTGGGAAACCTCCATTTTTAGGGGAAACTCTGTCAAAATTTTTATAAATTTTGACACTTAGAAAAATATAAGTTTTTGAGAAACTTATTCCCTAAAAATGTGTTTAAGAGTATTACCAAGGTTTCCCTAATTTTTGGTGATAAGAAATGATGATTTCTTCAAGAATAAAAGTGGATATAAGTATGTATATTTTGAGAGAAAAATATATACTATTTTACCACCAACTTTTGTGCTAAGTGCTTATAGTATGTGTTATACGTGTTAGTGTATTAAGACTTAAAAATACACTAAATACTCATGAGAAGTATGAACATAAAAATACACATACAACTTACAAGATACATAATTCGGGTGCAAAGTGCAAAACACAAAAGACTTATATTTATTTTTGGAGAAAATAATATAAGTAAGATACGTAGTTAAAAATATAGAATATTTTTAACACAAGAATATATACAAAAGAGAGTGACTATACTTGTGCGACGCAAGTCTAGTGACTAACGTTGAGAAAACGCGTATAGGTTACGACGTTAATTAAGCAAATCCGGTGGAGTTTACGACGCTAGGAACGCAAAGTTGTGAGTTCATGCTCCCCCTTTTCTCTTTAACTGTTTACAGTTTTTATAACTTCGGGGGTGAAATACATGTACAAAAGTACAATATTTATAAATGGTATGATATAAATACAAGAAGTACACTTGGTGAGAACGAGAACCAAGTGTGACAAAATACAAGATAATAAGAAACGCACTTGGTGAGGACGAGAACCAAGTTGGATGCGTTATGAGAAATGATAAAAAGAAACGCGCTTGGTGAGGACGAGAACCAAGTTGGATGCGTTATGAGAAATGATAAAAAGAAACGCGCTTGGTGAGGACGAGAACCAAGTAGGAGGCGTTATGAGAAATAGTGTCACGAATAGGGTACAGAAGCACCATTAATCGTGTACATACTTAGACCGCAGAACAAAAGGTTAGATCTAACGGGTGCCTGGCAGCCACACTCCCGGTCGGGGCGAGAACCGAGGAAGTGCTTTTGTGTCTCAGAATATACCAATTAAATGCCTTAGGTTTGGTGACTTCCTATGACGTGCCACAGGTTAATGGCTTTGCAACCCATTAACAACCTGATAATTACAGAAATACTGTATTTACATAAAATTCATACCATACAAAATTGATATATAACTTGAAGTACGTGGGGTACTCAAGAAGATTGATATATAACTTGAAGTACGTGGGGTACTCAAGAAGATTGATATATAACTTGAAGTACGTGGGGTACTCAAGAAGATTGATATATAACTTGAAGTACGTGGGGTACTCAAGAAGATTGATATATAACTTGAAGTACGTGGGGTACTCAAGAAGATTGATATATAACTTGAAGTACGTGGGGTACTCAAGAGGATTGATATATAACTTGAAGTACGTGGGGTACTCAAGAAAAGATTGAATTATAAATGGGTACGTGGTGTACACATGAAACTGGATTTATATATGAAAACTTGATTTACTCACAAACTATGTTTTCATACAAAGTATACAAACATGAAATACAAAACTGCATGAATTCACACCAACTTTATGTTGACGTTTTTCCAAAAACTCACATGTATTTCAGGTAACTAGAATGGATGTGCGCGCGGTCTTGCTTATGCTCGTGGATGTCGCTTGTGTTTAACTTTAAATAAAGTTGTAAACTTTTAAGACAATGTTTTAAGCTGTCTAGCGATGTAAACGCTAAACTTATGTTTTCAAATCATGGTATTTGATGTTATTTTACGAGCATGTAGCATGTTTACTCTTCGTATGCAATGAGAACCTTTCATGATCACACCTCGTGCTTCTGCCGTAGAAAGGGGTGTGACATGACGAGTTAAAGTTTCGGTCAAAATGCACGATTATGTGCATTTTGCGACGAAACTATTTTTTGGTATCAAAACATTTTGTTTTGATATGTTGATATGAAATCAGTTTTCTAACTTAGTTAAACATGTTTTAACATGTTTAACTCGTCACTTCTAGTATAGTGCTTATTTAGGGTCGTAAGTCAAGCGGTCTCGACAACCGCTTAGACTTTCGAACCCGACCCGTTTGGTCGATCATTAGGATCCGACCAAACATATGTAAGCATAGTTGTATAGGGCATAACCTTCCGATGTTATACCTTATGGTCACTTCGTTTGATTAGTTGTATAATAGGTAGTTTATATGCCTTAGGAAAATGACTAAAATGCCATTTTTGCGTATAATTTCAATTTAAGCATATGTAACCAAAATTTTGCCACTGAAACTAATTATGCAACATTATTAAACATCTTTAGGCATATAAGACTTATCATACAACTAGTTAGACCGTCCAAATGCGTATTTGCGCAAATGACGCGTTAAAGTAGCATAAACTACCTTAACGGGTCATAACGGGTCAAAAGCACTTAGGACTGATTTCAAATCAGAATGTAGGCTTTGTTAAACCATATCATATGAGTTCCAACACTCATTTGGTTTACAAGACCTCATTCTACCCGATCTCCTGATTTAGGTCCCTATACATAGTGATCCAATACTAGGTGCCACTTGATTCCTTGGCTTCCCGAGCTTTGTTAGTTCACTAGATCAAGGATACTTGCAATCTCAAGTGAGTTCATAGCTCCCCTCTTTTATGATTTCAATTGTTTTGGGGTGACTCATATGTGCTAAATGCTTTTCAAGTTTTCAAAACAAAGACTATGGTTTATATAAAACTCGAAGATTTGAATAATGTGAACGAACTTGTTGGTGCATTAGTCGAAAGACCAATGGCATTCATTAGCTTTGATCAAGCCGACCAGTAGTATGTTATGGTACCATAGGATCTGACAAATCCCGTTATCGGACTATCACCATGGATATGGGAGTAATGTGGGTAATGACAGAAACTGTTTTCTGATTAACAAATCATGTGTTGATTTGTTAGTCTTCTTAAAGAGGCCTTTCCGGGTCTATTAAAGATACCCCATTGGTGGTATAGTCGAGTCACACCGGTTTGAATGTATTCATTAAAGAACGACCAAAAGTTATATTTCACAATTAAAACACGAATGATTGAACAATGGTTTATAACACGAACGACTGAACGATGTTTTATAACATGAACGATTGAACGATGGTTTATAACATGGGCAATTTGAACGATTGGAACAATTTGAACGATTTAGCGATTTTTGGACGATTGGTTTATGGTAAGTGAATAGATAACGAGACAGGTGTAATGTGATAAAAGCATAGTGGATACGCCGCTGGGACTTCCTATATATAAGTGCTTTTATCACATTACATGTCGTAGCGTTATCTAGATCACTTGGACGAATGTTTTCAAACGATGTCACGCAATGATGTTTACTTAAAGATATAAACCATACAATGTTTACTTTCAATGATGATTTACTACTTGGTTTTACAAAGACAAATGTTTTCATTCAAGATTCATGGCTACAACGGTTTTGGTTTTACTCATATCAACTTGTAAAGTTTATAGAACATATTGCAATATTAAACACTTTATGATTTCAAGGTACATAATCGACAACTCTCGTAGTTGGACGAGGTATTGCAATATGAATTCAAAGCCATGAATTTGACATACAAAACCTATGTACTCGCCGGCATTTTTATGCTGACTATTTTTCACATATGTTTCAGGTTCTATTATGTGACGATTGATGATTGCTTGCTACACATAGGATGGACGTGGGCTTTAGTGACTTAAACTAGAATGACAATTGTTGTACTTATTTCGTTTGTATCAAAACAACAAGTCTATTAACAAAATAGAACAAAACTTCAATTACCATGTGTTGTGAAACAATGATTCTGTGACATGACTCCCCGACGTTTCCGCCGCGGTTTGTTGTATAATGCGGTCGCTGTGTTACACTTCAGGGAAAACTTCCGGATAATCACAAACTATAGGAATCTCTTCGATCTTCCTACCTTCAGCCTTCGTATCCACTATGTTAACTAAGAATGCGGGATAACCCTTACGTAACATCTCAAGCATCTTCATTACACTAACAACTCTCGATACTCGACTCGATCGGTCACCCTGAACAACTATAGCTTCACCACCACCAGGACGAGGTATCCTCACTTGCTTCTCCGAACAATTAATCTCGGCTTTATTCTTGGATAGCCAATCCATCCTATAAACTACATCAAAATTGCCCAACTCCACTGGTAATAAATCGATACTAAAACTATGATCGTCTAACCGAATACTACAACCACGAACGACTTCGCTAGTCTTCATCAATTTACCATTTTCTAGTTCTATCGAATACTTTTTACTTAGCTTACTTGTTGGAGAACCCAAAAATGGTTCAAAGTTTTTCGAAACAAAACTCAAGTCAGCCCCAGTATCAAAGAGTACAAACGCAGAATGGTTATTGATCAAGAACGTGCTGGTAACAACATCAAGATCATCATGTGCCTTCCCAGCATTCAGCTCGAACGCTCTGACCCTTCGCTTTCTGACAATCTCTCTTAAAATGTCCCTGCTCATCGCACTCGTAGCATCCTTCTAGCTTAACTCCCTCCGAAGTACTCTTAGCATAGCACTCACGAGTGACATGCCTAGTTCGACCACATTTGGCGCACTTTCTCTGCTCATCATCGTGAGTCTTCTTCTCAGAACTACCCTTACCATCCCTGGCATTATCCCTTCTAGAACCACTAGACTTTGCTACATAAGCCATCCCCAAGCTGCGTTTCCTATCACGCTTCTTATCGGTATCCTTCTTCGAGCTCTCAGACTTGCGCTTCCGCGAATCTCCAGATCTATGCTCAGATCGCTCCGACCGCCCAGATTTCACATCTGCATTGGCTTTGCCCGACAACTTCCCAATTTCCTCCTTCTTGTTAAGGCTACCTTTGTGAGCAACATCATCCGCTAATGATTTCGCCAGTGTAGTAGCTTCTAGATAGGTAGTGGGTTTCGCTGATGTGACCATACTGCAAATTCATGGCGATAGCCCCCAAATGTACCTCTCTATCTTAACGTACTCAGGAGTGACCATCCGTGGAACCAACCTTGCGAAATCGTTGAACCGAGATAAAGCTTCATCAAGAAAAGAACATGAAGCATACCTATCACGTTGATCAGCAACACAACCACTGATTACCATGACATAATCCCTCTTCTCAATTCATCTGGTGATATCAAGAGGTCCTTCAGCATTGGTAAATGATCATGGGTTACAGCCTTGGAATGTTTTGTACGTACATCCGTGCATTGTTCACAAGGTTAATGAAAATCAGTATTACGCTCCGATGATATCATAACACAGGAACTAATAAAACTTTCCGATCATTATATTACCTTGAGGGTTTCCGATCTGTGCTCCACCAAAACCATGCCCATGAGTACCACATCCACGTCTCTGGCCATTATCCTGGTTAGCATTGCGCTGTTCCATGGCAGTATTAACGTGTTGGGCTATGAGTTATGCTAACTCCTCTGGGGTGGTAGGTAGTCTAGGACCCTGTCTCGCTTTTGGCGGCATTTCGTCGTTTCTATTATTACAACAATAATAACAACATAAGACGATATCCAAAAATAATTCAATCATTAAATGCTAGTGGACCAAACATTGCGCATGTATAATATCCACATAATAATGAGAACAATTTTTAAACCAAAAGTAACCCATTCGATATTTATACCTGTAATTTACAAAGCTTGTTTTTAGTACAACGACTAATCAAAATTTGGCGTATCAACACCAACAACAAGTCTACATGAAATTTCCTCATAAATATCCAAAAGTTTGGCATGCAAGCCATAAAGGGGTTTATGAAAAGTGACATACAAAACAACTACAAAAACAACAACCAACTATAGCTTCAAACCCAGGAAGTCCAACATCTTCCTCACAAGCTCTTCCAGCTCCACTATTCTCCAGTGCATCTGATCCATCGCACTGTTGTCTAGATCCTTCAGCTCATCATACCAGTCCATCTGCCCCTCTAGATCCTTCATCTGATCCCTCGCTGAGTCAAGGTCTCCGCGCAGAGTAACGAACTGTCGGGCGCAATGACAACATTGATTAACCCATACTCCTTTCTGCTTCTTGGAAGCAGATGCCGTCTCAGCACGTGACGTCGATGCGATCTCTCCAACAGGTCTATTCCTCTTCCTACGTCGATAGTAGACCAAGAGAGGTGTAGTAGGAGTGCGCGACTTGATCAATGGTAAGGATGACTCAGTAATAACAGGTGGAGGGATCTCAGTAGTGGGCTCGACAACAAGAGTAGGTGGGACGACTGATGGCTGTAATGGTTGAGCCGTAACGATAGTGGCGTCCACCACTGGTACGATACTGAAAGATCCTCCGATCATAGGGACACCTCTATCCACGTCATCAATAACTGGTACGGTGCCTGATGATTGTCCCGTCTCGTGAATCAAGGGAATAACATCATCATCGTCATCTATCCATCCGTTGCTTATAAAAGCATAACGGGGGTCTACTTGGCTGGCGAATGCAGTAGGATCGACATGGAAGGACGAAGCGAATTCGGCCATACCAACCATCCGTGGAGTCATGAGGGGTATCTCTGGTAGAATGAATCTGGGTGAAGTCTCGAATTCAGGCTCGCTACCTGAGTCATGAATCTCGATGACCTCGTGCTCGTGCGACATCTGTGACAGGTATAACCGTACAAAGTAAGTGTGTGTTCAAATGAAAAATAATACATAAAGCCCAAAAAAACAAATAATCACGTATGAACATAAACACGCAATGGTTTTCATACACGATAAAATTTCCATGTTTATTTAAAAATTTTGTCTTCGCGAATTTTGGACTTTAATCTCAAAATTCTTTGGTTTAAGTCTAGAGTTTTCCCAGAAAACATCTAGTTCGCTAACAACCGTTGGCTCTGATACCAACTTCTGTCACACCCCAAAAACGTCGCAGCGGAATATAAAACGTAGTGGTGATGGAAGTTGGTGCCCATTAATATCTTGCTGAACGATACATTATAATGTTGGACATTTCAACTTTAATAAAACATAGTTTTTAAAACATAGAGTCTTAAAGTACGTCACAACCACACCATAGTTAAGTTGTTTTGATCCTTATGGATCTTATTACATTGGTCCCAAATTAGTTTTAAAAGTTTATCTAAAAACATTATCAAACCAAACATGCATCAACAACCACAAGATAGGCCATAATTCCCGAAGCCGAACTCAAGTACCTAAAGAATACGTTAAAAATCAAGTGTCAACACAAAGGAGGGTGAGTTCACATATCCAAATTTAAATAATTTGATCCAAGGATAAACTTTCTAAGTATGTGTTTATTATTAAAACATCCATATAATTTTTAAGAAGGTAATTTATTTCCTTGTAAAAAAAAATTCAAGGGTCAGCCGTTGCAAGCATTTCCGTAGAACCTCCTGTTGGATTCTGTATGCCCAAGACACATATTAAATTGATGTGGCTAGTACGTTATGATCCAAGTCGAGTCATACCCAAATACAAGCTAGACAAACACTTTTAATATTTATTTATGATATGATAAAACAAATAAATATTAACACTTATAATATTTAGAAATTGGTTTTCTAAATAATTGCACTTGAGAAACTAATAAATTATATAGATAATTTATTTTAAGAGAATATTTTATCTTGTTATTTAATAGGTTAAATAACATTATAAAAGTCATGATTTGTTGCATAAAAGTCTTATAAATTTATGATGTTATATTTATAAAAGTTATAAAATATAAAACAAGACTTAAATTAAAAGAAAATTTTGAATTTTTTTATTAAACACATGTTGGCCCAACCCCAACATGATCTTCCCAAGACCAATTTTGGTCCAATAAGAAGACATGCAATTTGCATGGTTAGAGGCTCCATGATTGGGCAAGAATGGTGGCTACATTCTCTCACATCCTTTTATGTTTTTGTATGACAAAAATGATGGAATGAACTTGAGAAAAACTAGAGAATTCTCTCTAGTATTTTCGTCCATGGGTAATGATCCAAGGGTTTCAAGTTTAATTTTCAAGTTGCAAAAACTCTAAGAAAACCTCTAAAAATTTCGGCCAAGGTGGTGGTTTTATGAGGGATTTTCAAGTGAGTTTATGAGTGTAAAATCCTAGCTAAAATCAAAGTGTTTGTTGGAAGGCTTGGGGTATACAAGCTTGAGGTATTCTACACTTGAAGACTACCATTCAAGAAGCATCATCTTCTTCATGTCTTTTACTCCTTGGAAGGTAGTATTCTTGAAACACTCTATGGTTGTGTTTTAATTTTGATAGCATGCATGTTCATATATGGATCCGGGTGTTGGGATTTTGCATATAAGTGAAATTTATATCTTAAAAGTAACATGTTTTAAATAATATTTCCGCTGCGTTTTGATTTTATACGGATGAAATCACTTTGATAAACATGTGAAAAACCCAACAATGGCATCAAGAGCCGCTTATATGAGTGCATGCTTCATAGGATTTAAAATTTTCGGGTTTTCGAGTTTGGAGAAACCCTATGGCCGAAAGTTTTGAACTTGGTTCTCCTTTTGTTTTTCAAGATATTAATCTTACATGAATAAAAGTATCTTGAAAAATTATGTCATTTAGATGATTTGTTTGTTTGGACAAAAACCCACCTTTTCAGTTTTTTCATTCTTGGCCGAAAAGTAGGTTGTAAAAAGGAAACCATTTTTTCTTCTTGAATTTTATATATATGTGGATATATATTTTGGTGTTCACAACATAGCAATGACCTTGTGTGAATATGTTGAATGTTTGTGTTTGTGATTTAAATTTAATTATTTCAAAGGGTTGTAATAATTATTATCTTTGTTCTTCGATTTGTGAAATATGTAATTTATTTATTTTCATTTGGTATGTAAATAAATAGATTAGGTGCATTTTATTTTTACTAGAAAAATGTATTAGGATACCTTTTGTAAAAGAAGATGCACACAAAAATGAGGTTTTGCTTTTGCTAATTTCGGGCCTAAAGGACTTCATAGTTCTTAACTGGATTTTAGCCCGATAACCAAAACACATTTTTGAAGTCCAAAGGAGTTTGGAGCTGAATATAAAAGACATTTGGAAGCCCAAAGAATGTGAAGAAATCACAACACAAGAAAAAGGCTTGAAGCCTTTGGATCCGGGATCAAGTGGGAGTTCAACAACACATCACTTGTGTCATTTTTCACCCCTTAGGAAGGACCTTTTGGCACACTTTTTTCGGCTAACAAGTGTTTTCAAAATAGTTGGCTATGGTTATGCACCTATTGATATGTGTGTTGTGCTTGTATGGTTGCTTATTTATATTGTTTTGACGATATTTGGATATGCATGCTTAACAAACTAATAATCAACAACAATTGGTTCTTTAAAAAATCATTAAAATTGGTTAATAAAAGGTTTTATTAAAAATTAATGATTTTATAATAAAATGGGTTTTATTAAAAAGAACCTTGAAAATTGGTTTTCACTAAAGTACCATGGATTTGAATGCATGCAAATGTATGGTACATAATATTTTCTAAACTAGAATTTTGAAATATTAAAAAACCCTTTTATAAAACAAGTCAAACATCATCCTTTTATACAACACTCGAATCACTTGGGAACTTGTTTGTGGGATAAAGGTCACCTAACCACATTTGAGGGAACTTGTATGTTCGAGGTGGGTTTACCATGTTTGTGGGATAAAGGTCACCTAACCACTTATGTGTATAAACTCACATGTGTGTTGAAGTTGGACGACTTGATTTGGAAACCATGTGCTTAGAGTCACCGAAGCATAGTGGACAAAGGTGTTGATGGGATTAAACATGCCAACTAAACATAAAGATGTTTAACCGATCCCATATGGCTATAGAAATTGCAAAGAGTTGCAATTGTCAAACGTTGGCTACCTTGTTAATTTAAATAGAGGGATAAAGGTCACCTAACCAATATTTAAATGTAACGTTGGATTCTAGATTTTAATTATTAATTGTCTATGAGACATAAAAGGGTATTAATGATTAAAATATAATGATATCGAAAATACTAAAATTGAACCTTGTAAAATTTTGTAGATGGCCGCTAACAATATTACCCAAACCGTCCGTAACCTATCACTAAAAACAATCCTTGAAAAGGATCGTCTCAATCATAACACTTCATGGATTAATATCGAAACTTAAGAATCGTTCTCAAGTAAGAGAAGATATCCTATGTGTTCAACGATCCTATTCCCGATGAACCTCACATGGATGATGAGGATGCCCATAACGATTGGATTAACAATACCGTGGATTCTATGTGAGCCTCTTGCCTCATGTTGGGAATCATGATTCCCGAGATTCAAAAGGATTTTGAATATCATGATCGTACGACATAATTACCCAATTGAAGGAAATGTTCCTACAACAAGTAAGGGTAGAACACTTCGAGACGGTTCGAGCACTTCATGCATGTCGAATAGAGGAAACCCAATCGGACTCATCTTATGTCTTTAAGATGAGAAGCCACATTAATCGCCTCGAAAGGCTCAATATGGGTGAAAGGGCTTTTATTTGTTCTAACGATCAATGAGGGTGGCACCAAGAAAGGGCATCACCCCGACACCAAAGCAATAGTTGCAAATGGAAACGGGCAATTCAATGGGAAAAGAAAAGAAAGGTTAAAGTGGAACCACTGAAACCAAAAGAAAAGAAGGCAAAGGTTGTCACGAACGAACGATCCATACTTTGAATATGGTGAGATAGGACATTGGAAAAGGATTTGTCCAACCTATCTCAAAGAGTTGAAAAATAAGAAGGATGTCGGGCAAACCGCAGGTGCAATCTTTATGATACATATTGACCTTAATATTATTTCTTCTAACACATGGGTATTAGATACCGGATGTGGAACTCATGTTTGCAATTTGTTGTAAAGGGTTCAAAAGAAATAAACGACATTAGTCTCTTCATGGGCAATGATGCGAAAGTTCTAGTTGAAGCCCGATGAGACTATGTTTTGAAACTTCCAAATGGTTTGGAAATTGTTTTAAAAATGTTTTGAATGCTCCTAGTTTGACTAGGAACATTATTTCAGTTTCTCTTTAAAGACAATATGGTTGTGATTTAAAGTTTGTAAACATTGACATTTATATTTCGATGAATGACATGTTTTACTTTAAAGCTATGCTTTCAAATGGTATTTATGAATTGGTTCATGATAATACATCATTTGATAGATAAATGTACCAAGTAGTCACCAAGAAACTCAAAATGGATTTGAGTGAGACCTATCTTTGGCATTATCGCCTTGGTCATATGAACAGAAGTCACGTGTAAACACTTCGAAAGGATGATCTTTTGGAAACAAATGAAGTTAGTTCATTCGATACATGTGAATCTATTTTACAAGGTAAAATGACTAAGAAACCCTTTAGTGGGAAAGAGCAAAAGATTTATTAGGTATCATACATTTGGATGTGTGTGATCCTTTTGAGCCAATGACTAGGTGTGACACCTGTGTCACTTCAATCGTCAAACAAATACCAAACTAATGAAATATTGTATTTCATACTTGGGACTTGTATAAATATGTGTATCATTTGCACATATCAATTCTTGTTCGATTTCAAGCTTTAAATCGCTTTCTGGAAGGTTATACGCGCACCGATGCGTAAATATAACCAGATTAATGCAACAAACACTCCGGAACAGTGACATAGGCTTAACATACCTTAAATAACCTTTACATAACTTAGAAATAAGTTTTGAAGGCTTTGGTATGGCAAAAAAATCAAGTTAATTCGCTTACAGGGACTAAATTTGACAAACTGTGAAAGTATGCCAATTTGAACTGTAACAGACATTCCGGAACATGAACATAAGTTAAACATACCATAAATATCCTTTACATAGCTTAGAAACAGGCTTTGAAGGGTTCGGTGTGCTAAAATAAACTTTTGGGTCATTCAGGGACTGAACGCGTCAAAAAGTGCACAAGTTTGCATTTTCACGCATAACTTACGTTCTGAATACATCCGGACATCCAAAAATTTATGTAAGCACTAAAATATTTAATTTTAGTGTTTGGAATGAGAAAAATCCATTCGTCACGCAATTTGGATCGTTTTTCGCGCTTATGCGCATTCCGTCGTAATTAACCGAACATCGCAATCGTACGAACAAACGAACCAACATCCGACATATTTTTGAGCATGTTTCATGTCCACAATGTTTAGGCATAATTTTAGGGCCTTAACGTTGTCTTAACGGGCCTTAAACGTGTCGGAAATGGCTTTAATGCATAACAGGGACCAAAACTGTCATTTTTGAAAGTTTGCTTCTGATCAGAAGACCCAAGCGGCCCGCGTAAGCCCTGGGGTGTACCTTACGCGGCCCGTGTCAGGCTCCCAGATCAGTAAAACATGTTTAACCAGCTGTTAACAGCTGTTATGCACTCATCTCCTCACCCACACTTGTCATTTCCTGATCATGGGGGGCCAATTTGGGTACCAAGGTGTTGCAACAAATGCAGGGATGAGATTGAAGCACGTTATTCGATAAACGATCTTAACGGTTCCAACATTCCTATAAATACCCAACCCTTTCACTTGCAAAACCCACTTGAATTCTTGAGAGTTCTCTAAGTTGAAGTGAGACCACTTCATACCTGAGAATACTTGAGAAATCAAAGCTTTCGGGGACCCTTTGTAAGTGTTCCTTCGTTCTTTTTATTCTTTTAGCGTTAAAAGTCAAACTTTGTTTGACTTTCTGCATTGACCAGTTTATGGTCAATGCGAAGTTCGTTTGAACTTCATAACGTGAGCGTAATCACGATGGTTATAGTCCCTAGTGACTATACCTACTGATTATTACGTTATCTAGGCTTTAGTACGAGTCGTAGTTTCAGCCAAAATGCGCATTCTCACGTATTTTGAAACCAAACTACTCTTAGGTATCAAAACCGTTTGTTTTGATACCAAACCTATTTTCTAAACTTAGTTAAGCATGTTTTAACATGCTTAGCTCGTCACTTTTAGTTTTGTGCTTGTCTAGGGTCATAAAGGTAAGCGATCTAAACAATCGCTTATACTTTCGAACCCGACCCGTTTGGTCGATTATTAGGATCCGACCAAACACATTAGGTGACCATAGTTGTATAGGGAATAACCTTCCGAGGTTATACCTTATGGTCACACCGTTTGAGTAGTTGTATGATAGGTAGTATATATGCCTTAGGTAAATTACCAAAATGCCCTTTTTACGCCAAAATTCATTTTAAGCATATGTAACATAACTTTTAATATCTAAACTGATTTGGAAACAATATTAGACATGTTAAGGCATATTTTACTTATCATAGGACTAGTTAGGCATTCCGAACGCGTTTCACGCGAACGACGCGTTAAAGTAGCATAAGCTACCTAAACGGGTCGTAATGGGTCGTAAGCACTTAGGTTAGGTTTCATTGTAGTCTTTGTTAAAACCATATTACATGGGTTCCCATACTCATTTGGTTTATGAGCCCTCATTCTATCCGATCCTCCGATTTAGGTCCGGTTTATTAATGTAGTTACCTATATTAGGTACCGTTTGATTCCGTGATCTTCTAGCATTGCTTGGTGGTTATCCTAGGACTATTGAGCAATCTCAAGTGAGTACATAGACCCCTCTTTTACTGTTTTCCAAACTGTTTTGGGTTGAAACACATGTGCCTACTTGTTACTTTCATGCCTTTCATGTTTTCATATCATATGCTTGTTATGTTCAATAGTACACTTATAGTACATGATTTCATTGTGTTTTTGCTATGTATGTCCTTTGTTGCATACTTAGTACATCGTTTTACAATACATTTTATGCTATGTATCTCCATTGTGTGCATACTTAGTACATCGTTTTACATTATATTTTATGCTATGTATGTCCATTGTGTGCATACTTAGTACATTGTTTTACATTACATTTTATGCTATGTATGTCCATTGTGTGCATACTTAGTACATTTGTTATTCATCACATGCTTACATTTTGGTATGACATTTGGTTTGTTCAAATGGGACAATATACATTCATTAACATTGATCACGCCATTCGTTAGTAGGTAGTGGTACCATAGGAATTGACAACTCCCGTTCCTAACATCCTAGGTATGTTTGGATGGAAGGAATGACCGAATTCGATAAACATAACACAGATAGACCTTTAAATTCGTTTAGGGGTTTATCGCCACAGTCACAAGGCTTGGATGTATGCATTTTCACAATACCGCATAGATGTTTATATCAGTATAGCATGCATTTATTCCACAAAACATAACTTTGATTTAAACCATGTTTTACTTCAATACCTTGTTTTTGTGCATTTTACATATGGTTTAGTTGATATATTTCACTTACCATACATGATATTTTGGATACACATTACATGATTTACATTAGACATAAACATTTTTACATTGATATACACAATTCATGATTTACATTAGACATAAACATTTTGACATTGATATACACAATTCATGATTTACATTAGACACAAACATTTTGACATTTGATTATACATAAACATTTTACTTTGGTGGTTTGGTTTGAGTAAGTGATTTAAGTAACGAGGCGTGTGTAATACGATAAAAGCATGGTGGATACGCCGCTGGTACTTCCTATATATAAGTGCTTGTTTGGTATTACATATCGTAGTGTTATTTGAATTATTTCAATTTAGACATATAACATTTTATACAAATAACATACTTTTCACAATACATTGTTTTACAAACAACTTATCTGATATAAACTCATTTTACTTGGTTATTTACTTAACCATGTATTATTCTTTTATACATATATATCATTTGATTTATTTATCACTTTTCAAATGATTTACAAGACAAAGCAAATTACAAGGTTCATGACTAAACATTTTCTTAAACATAAGTCATGAATTCTATTTTCATAAAACCTATGTATCTCACAGGCATTTTTATGCTGACGTACCTATTTTCACATGTGTTTCAGGATATGATGCTTAGGATTTATCAAGATACACTTAGGCGGACTTGGGCCTTAGCGACAATAAAAGATGCAAGACTAGTTATTTATGTTATGTTTCTTTGATTGTCAAGACATTGTAACTCTTTTAATCAATAAAACAATATTTCAATTTCCATGTGTTATGAAACAATGATTCTGTTACAACACTCCTCGACGTTTCCGCCACGTTTTGTTGTTTTACGTGGTCGGGGTGTGACACTAGGAATGGTGAAAGATGCTTCATTACTTTTACCAACAACTATAGTAGTTATGGTTATGTGTACTTAACACAAATATGAAGTTTTGAAACGTTCAAAATCTTCAAAAGTGAAGTAGAAACTCAACTCAATTAAATTTCTTCGTTCCGATGGAGGAGGAATCGAACTCTATTAGATATGGTTCGATCTATGATGGCTAGGAGCACATTATCTCTATCATTTTGGGGTTATGCTTTGCTCTACGGGGCCCGTACATTCAATGTGGCCAAAACCAAGAAAGTGGATAAGACACCTTTTGAAATATGGCATGGAAGGGCTCCATCATTATCATATTTAAAGGTATGGGTTGTGAAGCTTATATGAAGCAATACACCCCAAACAAATTGGAAGTACGATCCACTAAGTGTATTTTGTAGGATATCCTAAAGATGATAAAGGATATTAATTCTACGACCCAACAGAGCAAAAGGTATTTGTTGCTCGAAAGGCTGAGTTCTTGGAAGCCAAGTTCCTTGTGGAAGGAATTAGTAGAACAATGGAACTTGATGATGATCAAGAACCACAAGCTGATACATGTTTGGTTGATACTAGCACTCAACAAGAGGTTGTTGAAAATGGTCAAGTGGTTGATCAATACACACAAAACTTTAGCAGATCTGGTAGAATAAGCAGTCCACCTAAAAGATATGGATTTTTCATGGATGAATGCTACATGGTAGATTCAGATGAACCAACCACATACCATGATGCAATGTCAAAATCCGATTGTGACAAATGGCTTGAAGCCATGAACATAGAGATGCGATCCATGTATGACAACCAAGTTTAGGAATTGGTTGTGCCACCTCTTAACTCCAAAGTAGTTGGAAGCAAGTGGGTTTTCAGGAAGAAAACCGATATGCATGGTAACTTGGATACTTATAAAGCAAGAATTGTAGCAAAAGGTTTCACTCAAACTCAAGGGATTGATTATGATAAGACCTTCTCGCCAATGGCGATGCTAAAGTCCATCAGGATATTATTTGCTATAGCTGCATATTATGACTATGAGATCTGGAAATTGGATGTCAAAATGGCTTTTATTAGTGGATATCTTGATGAAGATGTCTATATGGTTTAGCCTGAAGGTTTTGTCGATCCAAAACATCCTGACAAAGTATGCAAGTTAAAGAAATCAATCTATGGATTGAAACAAGCATCTAGAAGTTGGAATCACCGTTTTGATGAAGAAATTAAGAATTTTGGATTCATCAAGAACGGTGATTGTGTGTATAAGAAGGCTAGTGGGAGCATTATTACTTTCTTAATATTGTATGTCGATAACATTCTACTATATGGAAATGATATTCCAACCATGGTAGGTGTAAAAGCCTGCTTGGAAGTTGTTTTTCCATTAAGGATCTTGGTGAAGCCGCCTATATTTTGGGAATTAAGATCTATAGGGATAGATCAAGGCGCTTGATAGGTTTAAACTAAAGTGCATACATTGACAAAGTCTTGAAAAGGTTCAAGATAGAGAACTCTAAGAAAGGTTTGGTACCTATTCAAGAGAGGACAATATTGAGTGCGTCTCAATGTCCAAGCTCAAAGGATGAGCAAGAAAGAATGAAAGGAATCCCATATGCGTCTGCTATAGGATTCATTATGTATATAATGATATGCACTAGACCGGACATGTCATGCGCATTAAGCATGACGAGAAGATACCAGTGAAATCCAAGTAACGATCATTAGATGACTGTTAAAAGTATATTGAAATACCTTAGAAGGACTAAGGATATATTTCTAATATATGGATATGGTGAAGAAAAACTCGTTGTAAAGGGTTACAGAGATGCGAGCTTCGGAATTCATTGTAAAGGGTTACATGAATATGAGTTTCCAAACTGATCGAGATGATTCTCGATCACAATCAGGGTAGCATTGTCCACTACAGAATCAGAATACATCACCGCTTCATTGATCGAGATAATTCATATGGATCTGTCACTTGAATTATTGTCGATCTATGGGTAGTCCCTACCATTCAGGACCCCTAGAGATCTTTGTGATAACAATGGTACAATTGCTCAAATCAAGGAACCTCGTGCACATCAAAAGACTAGGAATATTGAGCGGAGATTCAACTACATAAGGGATGAAGTTGAAAAAGGGAAATATATGTACTCGAAAAGTTCACACTGATCAAAATATTGTGGATCCACTCACGAAGCTCCTTGAATGGGCAAAGCATGAAGGGTCATACTTGTGCCTTCGGACTTCGATATTCTAGTGATTGGATTTGATCTATTTTGTATTTGGATATTGGGACAATTGTTATTATGACTCTTTATGGTATTTTGAGTTATGTTCCATTTTAGCATGTTTAAATCCATGAATAAGTTACTTATTCTAAATGTCCGTAGTCGATCATACTTGTGGGAACAAATACGAATGTAAGACTATTATGAATTTGGATTGGTGGATATTCATTAGGTATGAATATAGAGCAAAGTGTTGCTGCCAAAGTTCATAGATATTTGTGGGATACAAATATTGGACTGACTCACTCTCAAATATTACTGCATGGAATCATTTGTGATTGATCCTAAATAAATTTGAGTAAAGGAGAATATCATAGTATCCTCGGACCTGAGATACATATTGGGTCTTGATATTCACCAAGTATTATACCTTGACCTAGTTCTTCATTGTCTGTAATAAGGAAGTACACAAGGCTAAACTCAGGTGTGGTACAAGGTGATTGTGAGAGACGTATGTAGTCAAGAAGGAATTTGTTCCTCTTATTCGTTGAGAGTAAGATGTCTAGGGACTGCTAAAGTTAAATCAACAGAGAGTGATCACTCTATGTCTCTGGATTTGACATGACATCTGTCTCTGGAATTTTTTTTATTAAACATATGTGGGCCCCACCCCAACATGGTCTTCCCAAGACCAATTTTGGTCCAATAAGAGGACATGCAATTTGCATGGTTAAAGGCTCCATGATTGGGCAAGAATGGTGGCTACATTCTCTCACTTCCTTTTATGTTTTTGTATGACAAAAATGATGGAATGAACTTGAGAAAAACTAGAGAATTCTCTCTAGTATTTTCGGCTATGGGTAATGACCCAAGGGTTTCAAGTTTAATTTTCAAGTTGAAAAAACTTTAAGAAAACCTCTAAAAATTTCGGCCAAGGTGGTGGTTTTATGAGGGATTTTCAAGTGAGTTTATGAGTGTAAAATCCTAGCTAAAATCAAAGTGTTAGTTGGAACGCTTGGGGTATACAAGCTTGAGGTATTCTACACTTTTTTTGGGTAAAGGGTTACCCCGGTGATTCTATTAAAACAACCGCAAATAAGAACAAGTAGTGAGGATGAGTTCCACACTAGTTCATATACAGGACATGCCCCATATATGTAAATCAAACAAAACAAATGAAACGTATGGCACCACATAACCTAGTCTACGTTACATCATGAACAGATATCTAGTAGACAAGATAAAAACACAAAAACAAAACCCATCATCCTCCATCATCAAATACGAAATAGCCACAGATCATCATCCTCTTAACACGAAAACAAAAGCGTCTATCCATCGTAGAACTTTGTGGTAGAGGTGCTTGCCTTTGCTCTAGAAGATGAAGAATGTATACCCGAAGTCATGAATTCATTAGTTTCATTATAGACTTCAACAACCTCCTCCTCATCTGAATCCTGCTTGTCACTCGTCTGCGTAGCCTTCTTCCCCACTCGACCCACAGTAATACCTCCCTGACCTCCATCATCGTCCTTAAAATTCATCGGGGTATCCCCTTTACCCAAAAAAAATATATATATAATGTTTTTATTTTTAGTCGAAGTCGTCCCTATCAAGCGTAGGTCGGTAACGAGCGTCGAGACGTAACGAGTCGTAGATATATAATGTTTATATTATTTAGTCGAAGTCGTTCGTATCGCGATTAGGTCCATTACGAGCGTCGAAACATAAGACGTCGTAGATATATAATATTTATAATATATAGTCGAAGTCATCCGTATCACGCGTATGTCCGTAACGAGCGTCGAAGCCTAAGACGACGTATATAGATAATATTTATAATATATAGTCGAAGTCGTCCGTATCGCGCGTAGGTCCGTAACGAGCGTCAAAACGTAAGTCGTCGTAAATATATAATTTTTTTATATTTTTGTCGAAATAATCCGTATCGCGCGTAGGTCCGTACGAGCGTCGAAACCTAAGACATCGTAGATAAATAATATTTATAATATATAGTCGAAGTCGTCCGTATCGCGCATAGGTCCGTAACTAGCGTCGAAACGTAAGTCGTCGTAAATATATAACTTTTTATATTTTTAGTCGAAATTGTCCGTATCGCGCATAGGTCCGTAACGAGCTTCGAACCCTAAGACGTCGTAATACATGCAACTCATTTCTTTTGACCCTAGTTCTCTCTCTCTAATGGAGAAAAACGACACCCCTTATACCTTGACCTAAAATTCGTGATTCTTGATGATTGTAGGGATTGTTTGTGTGATTAGAGACTCATGAATTCTGATTTACCCCTACAATTCAGTATAATCATCCTTTGATTCGTTTTTTAGAGAATAGGGTTACGTTTTTTTTTCTTCTCTACACTTGGCTGCTGTTGTTACTTTGGTTTCGTTGATAATCTGGTTTGGGTATACAAAGAGAGATTGTGTTTGCTGCATTTACAAGGGTTGCTGCATAGTTACTTCGTCTGATTCATCTTTTCTTCAACAAATTTGTGTGTGACGGCTGCTAGGGTTTGTCAGGTTTTTTTGTCTAGTTTCTTTTGCATGGTTTCAGCCGTCATATATGTTTGATCAGATTAGGGTGTTCACGCATTCGTGATACCATTCTGATCAGATTAGGGGTTGACGCAAGGTGTGGATTAGTGAAGTGCGGCAGCCTTGGTTTAGGGTTTCATTGCAGCCTTAAACTAGGGTTTTTCGCTGTTTTTTTTTTTTTGGCGCCCTGTTTATCAGAATCTGATTCATCTTGGCAATCAGTTTATTCTGATTCTTTCCGGTTGGATGGTAATGGATGATCATATCGCAGATGTTCCAGACAATTCAGGAGTGTTTGAAAAGAAGATCAAGAATATTGATGGTAAACCATTTGTGCCAAGGCAATTGCTACATATGGCGGCTAGGGGAGTGCACAAGAAGGTAACCTTTATGCTACCATTAAATGATGTAAAACACGAATCTGGTCGTTCTGATTCTCCTAACCAGCAGTTCGCTAAGGGTGTTGACAAACGAAAAGTTGGTTTTGTTCTTCCGGTGAATGAAATTAGCCCTCTTCCCCATGTTCATACTCAACACCAATCGTATGCTAATGTGGTTTCAAATGAACAAGCTGAGCAGGGTGGTGCTAAAATGGATTTCGGTACGTCAAAAGTTGATAATTCAGCTATGAATGCTACTGAATCGGCTGATCAAACTCCCAAGATTAATTTTCGGACACTAAACTCTGATGTCTCATTGGAGGGAGTGGATGTTGTCTTACCAATCGCCTCTGTGCAACAAGTCAATAACAAGTTAGCTAACACTCTCTATGGGTATTTCCTGGGGGATAGAATTGCATATCCGGTTGTTGAATACTTCGTGAGAACAAATTGGAAGAAATATGGTCGGCAGAAGACTATGATGAATTCGAATGGGTTTTTCTTCTTCAAGTTTGAAGATAGGAGGGGTATGAATAATGTTCTTGAAGGGGGGGGGGGCATGGCTGATTCGTAATAAACCATTGTTTCTCAACACTTGGTTCCCTACAAACACCCTTAAAAAAGAAGATATTAAAAAGGTTGCGGTTTGGGTTAAATTGCATGAGGTTCCGTTAGTGGCGTATACAGATGATGGGTTAAGCATGTTGGCTTCTAAAATTGGTGCTCCTATGCGGTTGGATTCATATACAAGTGATATGTGTAATGAGGCTTGGGGAAGGAGCAGCTATGCTAGGGCTCTCATTGAAATATCGGCTGAACATGACTTTAAAGAGGTTCTAACCATGGCTATTCCCGAGTTGGATGAAGGCAAGTATGTTACTGAGACTATTCGAGTTGAATATGAATGGATACCCCCAAGATGTGCTCACTGTCATGTGTTTGGACATGACTCTGAGGGATGTCCTAAATGCATGGGTTCGACGTCGAAACCTCCTACAAACAAGTCGAAAATAGATGAGGATGGTTACACTGAAGTTAGGTCGAAAAAGAGTGCAAAGAAAAGTGGTTTTCAAGTTAATAACCTGAAACCCAAGTTTGAATATCGTCCGGTGGATAAAAAGAAAAAGACAGGGAGTTCTCCCTTTGTAAATGAGCAGGGTACTAGTTTGTCTAAGGTTCAAACTCATAATCCGTTTAGTGCTCTTGAAGTTGGTGGGGAAAATGGGGGTTCCTTACAGGGAAACAGAAAAGGGGGACGTGGTCCAAGTGAGGAGTCTGATGAGGATGAGGTAGAGGTGGTTTATGATGAAAGCAATGATTTTCTGACATCGGGCACGCATTCCACGTCTGCTAAGGTAGGGGCAAGCACCTCTCATACAAGGTTCTCCAATGGATATAGGTCTTTTGGATCAGGCTAGGGGGTTGCTTCTTGGGGGGCAACTTCATTTTTGATGATGGTGGATAAAGATTTATTTATTAGCTTTTGTCTTGTCTACTAGATAGTCATTTTCATGATTGTAGTAGACTAGGTTGATACGGTATATTGGTTGTTTGGCATTTTGATTACATATATGGGGCCTGTCCTGTATATGAACTAGTGGGGAACTCATCCTCACTACTTGTACTTATTTGACGGTTGTCTATAATAGAATCACCGGGGTAACCCTTTACCCAAAAAAAAAACCCTAAGACGTCGTAGATAGATTATATTTATAATATATAGTCGAAGACGTCCGTATCGCGCGTACGTCCGTAACGAGCGTCGAAACGTAAATATTCGTAAATATATATATTTTTTTATATTTTTAGTCAAAATCACCGTATCGCGCGTAGATCTGTAACGAGCGTCGAAACCTAAGACGTCCTAGATAGATAATATTTAAATTTTATATTCGAAGTCGTCCATATCACGCATAGCTCCGTAACGAGCGTCGAAACGTTAGTCGTCGTGTGTGTATATATATATATATTATATCTTAGCCGAAATCGTCCGTATCGCGCGTAGGTCCGTAACGAGCGTCGAAACCTAAGACGTCGTAGGTAGATAATATTTATATTATATAGTCGGAATCGTCCGTATCACGCGTAGGTCCGTAAGGAGCGTCAAAACGTAAGTCGTCGTGAATATATATTTTTTTATATTTTTAGTCGAAATCGTCCGTATCGCGCGTAGGTCCGTAACGAGGGTCGAAACCTAAGACGTCGTAGATATATAATATTTATATTATATAGTCGAAGTTGTCCGTATCGCGCGTCAAAGTGTAAGTCGTCGTAAATATATATTTTTTATATTTTTAGTCGAAATCGTCCGTATCGCGCGTAGGTCCGGAACGAGCGTCGAAACCTAAGACGTCGTAGATATATAATATTTATATTATATAGTCGAAGTCGTCCGCATCGCGCGTAGGTCCGTAATGAGCGTATGTTATATTTTTTAAAATTAATTAAAAAAGGTTATATTTTGAAAAAATTGATTAAAGAATTGTTTAATCATGCAGATATGGATGTCGTTGTTGGTAGCAGGAGAGGCCGGGGTGCTGGCCGTGGAGGTGTCGGCCGTGGAGGTGGCGGTGGAGGTGGCGGACGTGGGCGTGGACGTGGGCGTGGACGTGGCCGCGCACGTGGAGCGGCGGGGGCTTTGATGGGGGTGGCGGGGGCCGGTAGGCGTGGACGTGGGCGCGGGCGTGACGCTGGCCCTGGAGAGCATCAGTTGATGGAGAATCCTTATCTAACGTTCGAGCACGGGAGCGAGGCTTTTCACAGATGTGAAAATTTTCGTCGTATGGAGATCGGCGGCCACGCCGCCCTCGATTGGGGAGCTCTCGAGGAGGTTGACGAGGCGGCGAGAGCCTGACGGTTCATCGAAGACGATATTCCATGGGAGAGGTATACTATTTATTACTGTTTTTTTTTGTTTTGTATACGACATGCATACTAACCACACTGTGTGACAGGTTGTTCGATATTGCATACACGCTGTCGTACAGGGTCATGGCGTGCGAGTTTTTGTCGACTTTCGACTTCGCTCCCAGGCCTGCAGACCAGCCGGAGGAGCTTGACGACCCCGACGACCCGTGGATAGAGGTTAGCTTTCGTCTAGCCGGCCAGTGGCATGTGATGTCACTTAGAGAGTTTGCCGTGCACTGCGGCCTTTACAGGGAGTTAGACACCGCCATCTACGCCGAGGGCATCCATATGCCCCCTGTACGAATCTCTTGAGGTTCTGGCAGACGATCCGCACCCGTCGCTTCAGCCCGAAGTCGAAGTCGAGGGTTTCCTGGATCACCGATCCCCTGTACCGTTACCTGCACACGCTTATTACCACATCCATTGCACCACACGAGAAGAGTCGCGAGTGATGCAATCAGGGGGATCTCTTTTACCTGTACTACTTTATATGGGGGGAGACGCGCGCTCCATCGCTGCCTAGCCCAGTGGTTCGCGACGGCGTTCCATAGGCAGGACAGGTCTGTGTTGTACCGGGGGGGGGGGGGCGTACATCACACGTATCACCGTCTCGTTGGGCCTTGTTCCCCAGCAAGACCCATTATTCTTGGAAGGGGGCGCGGTGGAGCCAGTCAGGTTGGCCCGTTAGACCCTGATCGGCATGCACGGGACGCGTGACTTCCCTGGGCTCGGGCTGCGATTTATAGGGGCCGAAAAGCAGGTGTTCATCCCTGCCGCTCTCCCAGATGAGTTACCAGAGTTGGCTCCAGAGCCGGCATAGGGTCAAGGTCAGCCGGCAGATGGTGTTGCTACAGAGGACGACGACGACTCCTCCGATGACGACGATGGTGATTACGCTGACCTACCGGAGCCGCAGCAACCTGCATTTCCGATAGGCCACATGGGGTGCCTCAGTACCCCTAGCACGTACTCGACGACGAGCTCGATCCAGCTGTGACACGTACGTTAGATCGGTTAGAGGCGTGGATGGACGCCGCTCACCGCCGTATGGAGCGTCTTATCATGCGAGTGATCCAGGCCAATATACAGGCGGCTATGGCACGTGGTGAGCAGCCATTGCCAATACCGCCGTTGTCACCTGTCCTTGTAGAGGATGCGGATAAGGGGGCAGGGACCTCAGGGGGCGGCGCCCTCAGGCACCACTCAGGATTCATAGGTTTAGGATGGTTGTACTTGTCACACCCTCAAAATCCACACGCGGAATATTACCGCGAGGCGAGTGACGACCAGGATCTTAGCCACTAATTATTTTGAACCGTTTAGTTATTATTACAAATAATGGTATAAATAGCGACAAATTTTAAATTTTTCAAAACATAGCTTGAGTTTGCAGCGGAAAGGAAAGAAGAACACATCGTAATTTAAAACCACAAGTTGTTCATATGAAACTTACGAATCACGCACTCCATCCGATTGCAACGTCCGTCCAGAGCTGTATCGAGCAACCTGCAAAGCATGCAGTAGAGTGTCAACATAAAGTTGGCGAGTTCACGAGTTTAGAGTTTTCCAGTTTTTATTTCCAAAAACTTGTTTTAACCAGTTAATTTATCCGTTTATACATGCGATGGGGAGCTACCCCATAAGTAAGCGACTAAACTGTTTTTACAATACCGAATACTATTCATCCGTACGTTTCCGTAGAGTGCCCCGTTTGTCAATGTTCTATCATCATTGACGGTTGCCAGAGTACATTAGTTCACGCCCGATCCCATACGCGGGCACGGTGTGAGGTTGGTGAGACCTAAATAGCGCTATCAACTAATAACCCGTTCGCCTGACCCCGGCGACTAATCGGTATTAAGAAGTGAGGACTTGAGTGATAGAGTTTTGTTTAGTGTTGCTTGTTGCATCCAGTATAAACAGTAATTAACTAAAAGTTCCCAGTAACAAGGGAAGTAAGTAAGTTTGTTCCCAGTAACAAGGGAAGAAAAGTAAGTTTGTATCCCTCACAAGGAGATAGCGTTGTTATCCGTATCCCACACAAGGAGATAGAAATACCGTATCCCGTACAAGGAGATAGTAAGCAATCCCAAACCAGGAAAAGTTGTTTCGTTCCGTTTCTCAACCACCGGGAACGCATGCTTTAAGTAAAAAGTAGTGAACTCACCTTTGCTTTGCTCGGTAGTAAATTTACTCGTGTTAGGTTGGTCAACCATACCCTATTACGGTTTATAAATATTTATTAGGTTCGTATGCAAGTAACGTCACGTATAGAGTACACGTATCTAACACATAGCACGTAAGTCATACTATCATATACGTTATTGGGCCTATCTTAACATATAAACAGCTAAACAGTAACAGTTAAACAACAACAGTAGCACACAGTCCATAACATCAGTTTGTGCGGCCCAATAACTAAGCAAAGTTGTCCAGTCGAAACCGGGTGGTCTCGACTCGAGAACAAGAGGTCTCGAGTCGCAACCATGAAGTTCCGAGTCGCAACCAGACGGTCTCGAGTTGTAAGTAAATGGTCTCGAGAAGTGCATACATGAGTCGAAACCTTGGGATCTCGAGTCAGGTCTCGAGTCGAGATCATGAGATCTCGAGTCGCAACCTAGCGGGTCTCAAGTCCCCTGATATGCATGCCCGGGTCTCGAGTCGCAATCTTGGATGAAACAGCTGCTGAGTCAAAACCACTGATGAATCCTCTGGTCTCGACTCGCAACCATTATGGGATCTTTCTAGAACCCTTATCCAGATCAGTGCCATCCAATCAATTTTCATTAACATGTACTGTCCAATCAAATTCCGTTAACATGTTTTATTCTACCGTACTACTGTCGAATCGGATCAAAACACAGAAATTTCAAATATTCATAACATCTCTAAACAGTTTATCATTTAGGGTTTCATAATTTCATCCAACTGATTCATTCTAACCACTACGATACTAGCACTGTTTTTTAATAAATCAAGGCATCATAAATCAGGATCATATGTTGTCAAGCTCAGGGACCCCAAATCAATTAAATCCACAATCATATGCAAAACAATTTTTCTATCTTACACAAACCAACAATAACAAATCTATACCAACACAATACTGATATCATCATCATCATCATGACACACCCTGTGAATCCATCAGCGCTTAATATTTTACAATGCAGATTATAAACAAAATTCGTCAACCCAAATATTATGAGAAAAACATGGTTTTCGTTTCTCATTATATCATTATCAAACAAATTTCTAATTAAATAAATTAACAAACATATTTGTGAAACCTAACGGTTTCTTAAATCAAGAATCACAATGAGCTCTTAAACAAACATTCAGCCACAAAATAACTTTCAGTTTTCATTAAATCAGTTTACCTCAATGAATTCATACTTTAACAAAACAATTTATATTATCATCCGTATTCAATTTCCTAACTCCAACTACTTTCATATTCAACATATACAACCAGTAACAATTATAAACAATTATATAGTTTTTCATTATCACAAAAAATTCACGATTCAACACTATTCCTCAAAAACAACTATTAACAGTTAACATCTACACAAGAACACACTCTAAAGCATATTTATGCCAAATTAGTCAACATATCAACACCAAGTCAAGAACCACAAAAGTTGCAACACAAAACATGTACTAACCAGAGGAGTGTGGGTGTTTTACTCCCGCCGCCCCTTGTGCTGTTGTTACCCGTTGGAGCCGAACCACAACCATCATCGCGGCGCAGGTTGGATAAACCATCTCCGCCACTGACACACTGGACTCGAGCTGGAACGACGGTCACCACCGTCTACATCCGCCGTCACTGTTTCCCCTTGAACCGACGCCCGAAGTGATGAATTTTCGAGAACCCGACACTCTCAACAGAGCTTGAACCGCTCTGAACGGAGTCGCCGCCGCTGTGTACCATCGCCGGCTGCCTGCACTTCGTCTCCATCATCATCATCATCATCTCATTATCACCGGTAAAACAGAGAGAGGGAGAGAGAGAGAGAACAAGTAGTAGGAGTGGGGGGTGTTTGTTGGAGAACAACCAGCCGTCGGAAGCCAGTAGTTTGGCCGGCACCGGCCGGCATGTCACCGGAGGGTTTAAGAGTGAGGGAGAGTAGGGATGGGTGTGTGTGTCGGCTGCCATTTTTTGAGTTCTAGGGTTTTTAGTTGAAAACAAATGAGAGGGGAAGAGGTTTAGGATATTTAAATATGGTGGGTTTTAGGTTTAGAGAGTGGGCTTGGGCCTAACCCAAGTGTGCGCGGATCCGTTATTGCATAACATCTCGCATAAGCAGACGGGTCCGATTAATTCATATAGATGCGTAAACAGTTGAGCCGATAAATCTTTCACCGCGTTCTATTAACATTTCGCAAATAATAATAATATTAATAATAACAGTGACATAATTAATTTCGCGTGTTACCAAAATATCCTTTTTATGACAACAAGTGTACGGGTTGTCACATTCTCCCCATGTTACAGGAATTTCGTCCTCGAAATTTTAGCAAAAGTCATACACTACGCTCTATATGTATACATAGTCTCCTTTACCTTACGTAGATACAAGCAGTTTCACGAAAGTCCACAGAACGAACATGCAAGCCACGTAGCAAATACAGTCATGTAGCACGTAAATTCACATAGCATTAGATTCACAAAGTCGTACGTATCTCACACAGTACGAATTTTCACAAACTTAACTAAAACATCCAAGAAACGTACAGGGAAACCCGAAGTGTCACATTATCCCCAAGTTCAA
Source organism: Helianthus tuberosus (assembly GCA_030545235.1). Classification (NCBI taxonomy): domain Eukaryota; kingdom Viridiplantae; phylum Streptophyta; class Magnoliopsida; order Asterales; family Asteraceae; genus Helianthus; species Helianthus tuberosus. The sequence continues at coordinate 105,223,393 of CM060360.1, forward strand.
GAAATTTCGTCCCGAAATTTAGCGCGCAGCCACTGACAAGCTAGTTTGTTTAAACGTTTTCGTGGGGTGTCGCATCATCCCCTCGTGTCACACCCCGACCACGTAGAACATACGAAACGTGGCGGAAACATCGGGGAGTGTTGTAACAGAATTAATTGTGTCAAATCCATGGCAATTGAAGTTTCGTTTTATTGATTAAAAGTGTTACAATGTCTTAACAAACAAGGAAATACAACCTAATTAACTAGTCATGCATCTTTTATTGTCACTAAAGCCCAAGTCTGCCTATGTGTATCTTGATCATCTTATGCAACAGCTCCTGAAAAACACATGTGAAAATAGGTACGTCAGCATAAAAATGCCTGTGAGATACATAGGTTTTGTGAAAATAGGTTCCATGACTTATGTTTGAGAAAATGTTTAGTCATGAACCTTGTAATTTGCTTTGTTTTGTAAATCATTTGAAATTCGATAAGATCAGATGATATGTATAAATAAGTAAATAATGTATGGTTAAATAAATAACCATGTAAGATGAGTTTGTATAAGATAAGTTGTTTGTAATACAATGTCTTGTGAAAAGTATGTCATTTGTATAAAATGTTCTATGTCTCAAACTGAAATGATTCAAATAACGCTACAATATGTAATACCATACAAACACTTATATATAGGAAGTACCAGCGGCGTATCCACCATGCTTGTATCATATTACACACGCATCGTTACTTAATCACTTAATCAAACCAAACCAACCAATGTAAGAAGTCTATGTTTAAATCAATTGTCAAATGTATTGGGTAATATGTCAAAGTGTTCATGTCAAGATGTAAATCATATCAAAATGTCTATGTCAAATATCCATGTCAAATGTCTATGTCAGAATGTTATGTATGGCAAGTGAAATGTCTCAACTAAACCATATGCACAAAAACAAAGTATTGAAGTAAAACTTGGTTTAAATCAAAGTTATGTTTTGTGGGAAATGCATGATCAAATGTCAATCATGTTAAAATGTCTATGCCGAAATGTCTATGTCAAATACGGTTCACACGGTTCACAGATACAAACGGTTCACAGATATCAACGGATCACAGTCAAATGATTACAACGGTTCAATATGTAGTATAATGTGTTCATATGCTGGATAAGCATATGCAACAGAAAAGCAACGTAAAACAATGTACTAAGTACGCACACAATGGGCATACATAGCATGAAATGTAATGTAGAACGATGTACTAAGTACGCACACAATGGGCATACATAGCATAAAATGTAATGTAAAACAATGTACTAAGTACGCACACAATGGGCATACATAGCATGAAATGTAATGAAATCATGTACTATAATGTACTAATGAACATAGCAAGTATATGATGTCAAAACAGGAAAGCATGAAAGTAACAAGTAGGCACATGTGTTCCACCCCAAAACAGTTTGGAAAACAGTAAAAGAGGGGTCTATGTACTCACCTGAGATTGCTCAGTAGTCCTTGAGTAACAACTAAACAATGCTAGAGATCGCGGATATCAAACGGCACCTAGTATAGGTAGCTACATTAATAAACCGGACCTAAATCGGAGGATCGGGTAGCATTAGGGTTTGTAAACCAAACGAGTGTAGAGACTCGTGTCTTTTGGTTTAACAAAGCCTACATACTAAATGAAACTTAACCTAAGTGTCTACGACCCATTACCACCCGTTTAGGTAGCTTATGCTACTTTAACGCGTCGTTCGCGTGAAACGCGTTCGGACCGCCTAACTAGCCCTATGACAAGTGTTATATGCCTAAACATATTACATAATCAGTTATGTGACAAAGGTTTAGGTTACATATGCTTAATTACCAATTATACATGAAAAGGGTATTCTGGTAATTTACCTAAGGCATATAAACTACCTATCATACAACTACTTAAACGATGTGACCATAGGGTATAACCTCGGAAGGTTATTCCATACCCACTATGGTCACCTAATGTGTTTGGTCGGATCCTAATGATCGACCAAACTGGGTCGGGTTCGAGGTATAAGCGATTTATCAGATCGCTTACCCTACGACCCTAGACAACGTGGTAATCAGTAGGCATAGTCCCAAGGGACTATGACCATCGTGATTACAATCACGTTGCGAAGTTCTAACGAACTTCGCATTGACCATTACTGGTCAACGCTGAAAGTCAAACAAAGTTTGACTTTCTGACTCGAAAAGCAGTAGAATAAGGAAAAGAACGAAAGAATACTTACTGAGAGTCCCCGAATGCTAACCCAGATCAAAATAGCTCAGGTATGAAACGAAGGTTCCAACTTAGAGTCTTTTCAATCAGATTTGTGGGTTTTTAAGCCAAAGGGGGGTGGGTATTTATAGTTTTCGGGTAACCGTTAAGATCGTTTGTTGTAAAACGTGCCATGATCCAAGGCGTACACTTGTCGGAACCTTATGGTGGCTGAAATTAGGTTCTTATCCGCTGACTAGACGATTGAGAATGTGTGGTTGAGAATCAAACAGCTGGGACCCGCTGTTAAAAACATGGAATCTGGTCCAGAAGGGGGCTCGCGTGACGCTAAGGCCCGTCGCGCCACGCTAGGCCCCTGTTTTGGCAGATTTTACAGAAATGGTCCCTGCACCTTGTTTAAGCGATTTTCGATGAGTTTGAACTCCGTTAACCTCATTTCAAGGATCTAAAATGAAGTTAAAGTATAGGGAACTCAAAATATGCTCAAAAATATGTCGGATGTCGGTTCGTTTGGTCGTACTATCGCGATGTTCGCTTAATTACGACGGAATGCGCATAAGCGCGAAAAACGATCCAAATGACGCGACGAATGGATTTTTCTTATGGCGAACACTAAAATATAATGTAGTCATGCTTACATAAATTTTTGGATGTCCGGATGTATTCAGAACGTAAGTTATGCGTAAAAATACAAACTTGTGCACTTTTTGACGCTTTTAGTCCCTGAATGACACAAAAGTTTATTTTAGCATACCGAACACCTCAAAGCCTATTTCTAAGCTATGTAAAGGATATTTATGGTATGTTTAACTTATGGTCATGTTCAGGAATGTCTGTTACAGTTCAAATTGACATACTTTCGCAGTTTGTCAAGTTTAGTCCCTGTAAACGAATTAACTTTGATTTCACCACACCAAACCTTCCAAAACTTATATCTAAGTTATGTAAAGGTTATTTAAGGTATGTTAAGCCCATTTCACTATTCCGGAGTGTTCGTTGCATTAAACTGGTTATATTTACGCATCAGTGCGTGTATAACCTTCCAGAAAGCGATTTAGAGCTTGAAATCGAACAAGAGTTGATATGTGTAAATGATACACATATTTTTACAAATCCCAAGTATGAAATACAATATTTCACTGGTTGGGCATTTGTTTGATGGTTGAAATGACACAGGTGTTACAGTCTCCCCTACTTTAGGAAATTTCGTCCCGAAATTAATTCGTAGGAGTCTGTCTATGACTTTGTTTTAAATAGTCATCAAAGATATGTAGCATAATCTGATTATTTTCCTCAACGGATATTTTTCAGAAGCGAAAATGAATGGATGATTCATTCTTTCTCAACGGATTCTTTGTCAGAAATGGGAATGAAGGAATAATCCACGGATATTCATTTCTCTCAACGGATATTCTTCAGAACGAAAATGAACAAACGGGGTCATTTTCCTCAACGGTTTGTTCTTCAGAATTTGAAATGAAAGAAAAATCAACGGATATTCATCTCCTCAACGGATAAATCTTCAGAAACGAAAATGAACTAACGGAGTCATTTTCAACGGTTATTTCCTCAGAGTTGGAAATGAAGAATTACACAACGGATATTCATTTCCTCAACGGATAAATCTTCAGAAACGAAAATGAACTAACGGAGTCATTTTCAACGGTTGCTTCCTCAGAGTTGGAAATGAAGGATTACACAACGGATATTCATTTCCTCAACGGATAAATCTTCAGAAACGAAAATGAACTAACGGAGTCATTTTCAACGGTTGCTTCCTCAGAGTTGGAAATGAAGGATTTACACAACGGATATTCATTTCCTCAACGGATATTCTTTAGAACGAAAATGAATGGATAATTCATTTTCCTCAACGGTTATTCTTCAGAATGGAAATGAAAAGATAAACAACGGATATTCATTTCTTCAACGGATATTCTTTAGAATGAAAATGAATGGATAATTCATTTTCCTCAACGGTTATTCTTCAGAATGGAAATGAATAGGGTTAACTCTTGATACATGATAGAACTTGCTGTGATTTCTGTGCACTAAATTCCATAATTATGTATGCATCCATAATTACGTAATTCCTTGCACAGTCCGCACAGTTTGTTTTGAAATGTTGTGGGGAAAGATATCAAACCTGAGATGAAAGTGACTAGACTACCATAGGGTCCTTTTAATTAGATCAACAGAGGATCTTCTTAATTAGGCCACTAAGGAGTCCTTTCAGCTATATCATCACATGATATCCCTAACCAGATTTTTGGATCAATCTGTTTAACTAGACCACAAAAGGGGTCTAATTATGAAGTAGTACATTATAATCCAAGGGACTTTAACTACAACGTAGAAGTCCATTAAGGATTTAAGTAGTACCTTTGGGTATCCTACTATGAATCTCTTGCACAAAGATATGTAAGATTTTACGAGGATTTGAATAACATAAATTAGATCACATGACACATAAAGGATAACACATAAGCACATAACCACATAATTGTTTAATTGTTATTTTTTTCTTGTTATTGATTGCTATTAACTTGGCGCCTCGTACATCGTTTCTCTTGGAAGAAACGGGTACTTAGGATTTTCGTGGAAACGCAAGAGATTATACAAGGGAAGAAATTTGGAAGTAGTCTGTTCTTCAAGGAATGCGGTTCCTTGATTGTCGGTATTGTATGGGATATGTTTATACATGCAACCACATAAACATATTGAAATGTAAATGAAAGATTTATTTATAAACAACAATAACAACAACTGTTTCATAGATTGTGATAAAAGAAAATAATACACAAGGCTCGATTATTTTCTAAACAGCGTTATCTTCTGTCGGTCAGATACTCATCCCTGCGCTGGATTTGCATCAGCAAGTCTTGGGCAATTTCTTCTAAAATGGCCCATCTCGCCACAGTTGTAGCAAGATCCCAGTGGGAAACGAGCTTGAGCAGGATTGTTGTTAATCTGATTTGGTGCTGCTGCTGTTGGGCAAACCCTCGCTGTATGACCTATAAGTCCGCAAACTTGGCATGTGCGGCACTTCACACCAGCATGATGATGTAGGCCACATTGGTTGCACATGGGTGCAGTTCCTTTGTAGGGTTTCCTGGCAGGGGGTTGAGCTGGTTGGTTGGGGACGGCTTGATCATTGTGAGCGACCACGGCGAAGTTCTGAGAAGCCTTTCGCTTCTTTGACTTCTTAGAGGATCCAGTCTGTTCATCCATGGTCTTTGATTCCTCGATTGGTTTCGATTCCTCGACCAGTTTCTTGTCACCCTTTCGGAAAAGCTTACGTTTCCTGATCTGCGATTCAGTCAAGGTTGCAGATAACTCAATGGCCTGCCTAACAGTAGTAGGGTTGCTACCAGTCAAAATGTCTTGTATTGAGTCGGGAAGGCCATCAATGTACTTTTCGATCGCCTTATCCAAAGGCGTGACCATGTTTGGGCATAACAGACTTAACTCCTCATAACGGTCCGTGTAGGCTCGATGCTCACCGCTGTCTTGCTTAAGATCATCAAATTCCCTTTCCAAAGCCCTGATCTCGTGACGAGGACAAAACTCCTTCATCATGAGAGCCCTAAGTTCGGCCCATGTCTGTGCTAGAGCAACTTCTGCACCACGATCTCTCATAACCCCATTCCACCACGTAAGGGCTCTCTTCTGGAACACACTCGAAGCAAACTCGACCTTGCGATTGTCAGGACACTGCACATGGCGGAAAGTATTCTCAATGCTCTCGAACCATTGAAGAAGCCCAGTCGCTCCCTCAGAACCACTAAACTTGAGTGGTTTCGCCGAGTTAAAACTCTTGAAATTGCATGGACCATTGTTGTTGTTGTTGGCTTGATTCCATTGAGCAAAGAGGTTTGGGAATTGAGCAGCCATTTGCTGTGCAATGATTTCTGCCAGTTCGGCAGTCGCTATCTGGTTCTCGCGTCGAGGAGGCATTCTAAAAGAGGAAACATGAAAGGAAACGAGTGAGAGTATTAGACGAAAAGAATGAGATGAAACAAATCTGATGAAAGCAAGGATAGTGGTCATTTGTTTGTTACTACAAAGCAACAAACGACCCTGGTGAAAAGTAAATAGGTCAAAAATAATGTATCGCGAAGACATGCTCGCCTATAAGTGAACACTCATCCCAAGAATTCCCAGGTAAGCACAACTGGTCTCGCGTCTGATGAGATGTATACGAAGTGCTTGCCTAGACAGAAAACCCAGAATACAGGCATTCACCCTTCCAGTTTGCACGTGTTCACATTATTTAAAACCCAAAACCTTGACGAGATTTTTGAAAACTCAAAGGGGTTCAAAATCTTATAACAGAGGGTTCAAAACCTTGTAATAAATCATCCTAGAACAGATGATTAGTTTTCAAAGCGGTTTTGAGATTTATGTTCTTGTTGTGGTCGTCGCCTAAGGATAGGTGACAGTATTGTTTTATGACTAAACGCAAGTAAACTCGCGTTAGGGTCCTAAGGAAGTTATAGACTAGGTCAAAGCATTACTAATAACCTAATTCCCTATAACCATTGGCTCTGATACCATCTTTTCTGTCACACCCCGACCACGTAGAACATACGAAACGTGGCGGAAACATCGGGGAGTGTTGTAACAGAATTAATTGTGTCAAATCCATGGCAATTGAAGTTTCGTTTTATTGATTAAAAGTGTTACAATGTCTTAACAAACAAGGAAATACAACCTAATTAACTAGTCATGCATCTTTTATTGTCACTAAAGCCCAAGTCTGCCTATGTGTATCTTGATCATCTTATGCAACAGCTCCTGAAAAACACATGTGAAAATAGGTACGTCAGCATAAAAATGCCTGTGAGATACATAGGTTTTGTGAAAATAGGTTCCATGACTTATGTTTGAGAAAATGTTTAGTCATGAACCTTGTAATTTGCTTTGTTTTGTAAATCATTTGAAATTCGATAAGATCAGATGATATGTATAAATAAGTAAATAATGTATGGTTAAATAAATAACCATGTAAGATGAGTTTGTATAAGATAAGTTGTTTGTAATACAATGTCTTGTGAAAAGTATGTCATTTGTATAAAATGTTCTATGTCTCAAACTGAAATGATTCAAATAACGCTACAATATGTAATACCATACAAACACTTATATATAGGAAGTACCAGCGGCGTATCCACCATGCTTGTATCATATTACACACGCATCGTTACTTAATCACTTAATCAAACCAAACCAACCAATGTAAGAAGTCTATGTTTAAATCAATTGTCAAATGTATTGGGTAATATGTCAAAGTGTTCATGTCAAGATGTAAATCATATCAAAATGTCTATGTCAAATATCCATGTCAAATGTCTATGTCAGAATGTTATGTATGGCAAGTGAAATGTCTCAACTAAACCATATGCACAAAAACAAAGTATTGAAGTAAAACTTGGTTTAAATCAAAGTTATGTTTTGTGGGAAATGCATGATCAAATGTCAATCATGTTAAAATGTCTATGCCGAAATGTCTATGTCAAATATGGTTCACACGGTTCACAGATACAAACGGTTCACAGATATCAACGGATCACAGTCAAATGATTACAACGGTTCAATATGTAGTATAATGTGTTCATATGCTGGATAAGCATATGCAACAGAAAAGCAACGTAAAACAATGTACTAAGTACGCACACAATGGGCATACATAGCATGAAATGTAATGTAGAACGATGTACTAAGTACGCACACAATGGGCATACATAGCATAAAATGTAATGTAAAACAATGTACTAAGTACGCACACAATGGGCATACATAGCATGAAATGTAATGAAATCATGTACTATAATGTACTAATGAACATAGCAAGTATATGATGTCAAAACAGGAAAGCATGAAAGTAACAAGTAGGCACATGTGTTCCACCCCAAAACAGTTTGGAAAACAGTAAAAGAGGGGTCTATGTACTCACCTGAGATTGCTCAGTAGTCCTTGAGTAACAACTAAACAATGCTAGAGATCGCGGATATCAAACGGCACCTAGTATAGGTAGCTACATTAATAAACCGGACCTAAATCGGAGGATCGGGTAGCATTAGGGTTTGTAAACCAAACGAGTGTAGAGACTCGTGTCTTTTAGTTTAACAAAGCCTACATACTAAATGAAACTTAACCTAAGTGTCTACGACCCATTACGACCCGTTTAGGTAGCTTATGCTACTTTAACGCGTCGTTCGCGTGAAACGCGTTCGGACCGCCTAACTAGCCCTATGACAAGTGTTATATGCCTAAACATATTACATAATCAGTTATGTGACAAAGGTTTAGGTTACATATGCTTAATTACCAATTATACATGAAAAGGGTATTCTGGTAATTTACCTAAGGCATATAAACTACCTATCATACAACTACTTAAACGATGTGACCATAGGGTATAACCTCGGAAGGTTATTCCATACCCACTATGGTCACCTAATGTGTTTGGTCGGATCCTAATGATCGACCAAACTGGGTCGGGTTCGAGGTATAAGCGATTTATCAGATCGCTTACCCTACGACCCTAGACAACGTGGTAATCAGTAGGCATAGTCCCAAGGGACTATGACCATCGTGATTACAATCACGTTGCGAAGTTCTAACGAACTTCGCATTGACCATTACTGGTCAACGCTGAAAGTCAAACAAAGTTTGACTTTCTGACTCGAAAAGCAGTAGAATAAGGAAAAGAACGAAAGAATACTTACTGAGAGTCCCCGAATGCTAACCCAGATCAAAATAGCTCAGGTATGAAACGAAGGTTCCAACTTAGAGTCTTTTCAATCAGATTTGTGGGTTTTTAAGCCAAAGGGGGGTGGGTATTTATAGTTTTCGGGTAACCGTTAAGATCGTTTGTTGTAAAACGTGCCATGATCCAAGGCGTACACTTGTCGGAACCTTATGGTGGCTGAAATTAGGTTCTTATCCGCTGACTAGACGATTGAGAATGTGTGGTTGAGAATCAAACAGCTGGGACCCGCTGTTAAAAACATGGAATCTGGTCCAGAAGGGGGCTCGCGTGACGCTAAGGCCCGTCGCGTCACGCTAGGCCCCTGTTTTGGCAGATTTTACAGAAATGGTCCCTGCACCTTGTTTAAGCGATTTTCGATGCGTTTGAACTCCGTTAACCTCATTTCAAGGATCTAAAATGAAGTTAAAGTATAGGGAACTCAAAATATGCTCAAAAATATGTCGGATGTCGGTTCGTTTGGTCGTACTATCACGATGTTCGCTTAATTACGACGGAATGCGCATAAGCGCGAAAAACGATCCAAATGACGCGACGAATGGATTTTTCTTATGGCGAACACTAAAATATAATGTAGTCATGCTTACATAAATTTTTGGATGTCCGGATGTATTCAGAACGTAAGTTATGCGTAAAAATACAAACTTGTGCACTTTTTGACGCTTTTAGTCCCTGAATGACACAAAAGTTTATTTTAGCATACCGAACACCTCAAAGCCTATTTCTAAGCTATGTAAAGGATATTTATGGTATGTTTAACTTATGGTCATGTTCCGGAATGTCTGTTACAGTTCAAATTGACATACTTTCGCAGTTTGTCAAGTTTAGTCCCTGTAAACGAATTAACTTTGATTTCACCACACCAAACCTTCCAAAACTTATATCTAAGTTATGTAAAGGTTATTTAAGGTATGTTAAGCCCATTTCACTATTCCGGAGTGTTCGTTGCATTAAACTGGTTATATTTACGCATCAGTGCGTGTATAACCTTCCAGAAAGCGATTTAGAGCTTGAAATCGAACAAGAGTTGATATGTGTAAATGATACACATATTTTTACAAATCCCAAGTATGAAATACAATATTTCACTGGTTGGGCATTTGTTTGATGGTTGAAATGACACAGGTGTTACACCTCGTTGGCTTGAAATTTCTTTCCGAAATTTCAGTTGTAGCTTCAATGCTGGAAGTAATGTTTGTAGACAACTTGCCATACGTGTGCATCAGCTGGTTTTCCCGTTCCCAGGTAAACTCTGGGCCACGGCGTGAGTTCAACGAACTCGGTCTGTTGGTTACACTATGCTAGAGGGTTTTGATTTCTTGATCCTTGATCTCGACCGGTTCCTCAACGAAGCGTTGTTTGTTGCTGATCACAAGTTCCTAAAAAGGAACAACGAATGTTTCATCTGACAGACAGTTCTTCAGATTAGGCACGTGAAAGACGTGTACCGCACTCAGCTCTTCAGGCAGGTTTAGTCTGCAAAGCTACCTTACCGATCCCTTTGGTATTTTCGAACGGTCCAACATATCGTGGATTAAGTTCGTCCCGTTAGCCAAAACGTACTATACCCATCCAGGGTGAAACTTTAAGTAGAACCCAGTCTCCGACTCGGAATTCTAGAGGTTTCCTACGCTCATCCGCATAGCCTTTCTGACGGTCTAGAGCTGCCGCCATGCGTTGTCTATTATGGGCAATCCTACCCGTTGTGTCAAGTGCCAGTTCTGGGCCGGTAATTTGGCTTCCGCCCAACACAGAGGTGACCGGCATCTGCGTCCATGCAATGCCTCAAATGGTGCTGCCTGAATGCTAGTGCGGTAGCAGTTATCGGAAGAGATTTCTACAAAAAGGAAGTGTCACACGTATCCACGGTCGATATCACACGTTCTAGCATGGCTTTGAGTGTTTGGATGGTGCGTTTGGCCCGACCATCAGTTTGCCGGCGATGAGCGTTGCTCATGCCTAACCGTGAGTCAAATGTCTTTTGTGCACAACCTTGCGACGAATCGGATGCAAAACGTGGATTACGATCATAGACAATAGAAGTTGGCATTCCGTGCCTGAAATCTACTTCTTTCAGGTAGTCAGTTGCAAGTTCGAGAACTTGTCAGTTTATTTGGTCGCGTACAGATACCGGCAAATATTTCATCGATGCCCTGGGATAGGAGAGGATAGGAGCACCTCATGGCTTATCTTTCAACTGTTGGAACGGCAAATTGCTGACATTTCTCTATGGTTAGGGGATGCTCCCTCAAGTTTATACCGTGGGGTTGCGTATACGGTCGAGAAATGCGGGCTTTAGCGTAAAGCGGTTTGTGTCGTAGAACTTCCAAGGTAGGACGTAGGAGTCGTTCGGATCCCTACGGGTTCTTGGAGTAGGTTCAGATGTCATCGAAGGAAACAGGCGTCGAATTTTGACTGGATAGAATAATTTCGAGCGTCGTAACTGAGTGTTGATTGTACCGAGTTCGAAGAACAGTGCTTATGATACCCGTTACCCCTGGGGTGTCCTTGGCTCGTTGCTCCAACGAGTAACATTCGTAGGAAGTAATTTATCCAAGCGGAGATTTGTGCAGGGTAGAGTAGGATAAGAATCAGGGAATTCATAACACGAGTAGCGAGGTAATGTTTGAAGGGTAGTCAACGTTGGTGCGTTCAATTTGAGACAAAACATAAAAGGCTTGGTGGTCGGCAATAAGGATTTATCTGGTGTCGATGAGGTAGTTGGTCGTACATAAACCGTGGGCGATTAGGATACAGAACGTCGTTTCGCCGATAAGAGGTGTTACGTCGGTATGAATGGCACAACAAGAACCAATGATAGAGAAGGACGGTCGTCATATGAGTCGGGGGGGGGGTTAGGTTCACTAAAATGTCTAACAAGATGTTCTGAGCTGAGCCGTATGCGAAAAACGAGTTTGTGATCTCCCAAACCGGTAAGTAACCAAATTTGAATAGACTACCGAAGTCGTGAGGACAAGTCCGAAGTAGTGCTTGCGTCGTCGAGAGGCTTCCATGTAAGGTAATAAAAACATGTCTGAAAGGATACATTTGGATCACACGTCACAATTTTTAAGATTCAAAAAGTTTATTGACTAGCAGTCGAGCTTGCCGAATTTCCCCAAACTAGAGGGAAATCTGATCAAGGTCTCAGTATGAGGGGGGGTTTCGACGTGAAACTGTGAAAACAGGTTTTCAGGAAAGTACGATTGAAGTAACACGTTGTTGAATTTCAAGGGCTAAAAAGTTTGTTGACTAAAGGTCGAGTTTGTTGAATTCACCAAACTGAAGAGAGATCTGGTCAAGGTTTCTATACGAAGAAACATGGATGTCGTGATAAAGAAACGATAGAAGCGGGGATACCATCTTGAGCAAGAAGTGCGAATTCGTACAAAAGTTAGCGAAAGGATCCACGGAATCAGAAAAGTCGTCAAAGAATAACGGTTCTGACGAACGAAGGATAAGGTAAGCATCTAGGTTACTGTACTCGTCGGTGGGTTGACTGGCTCGTGTCTTCGTCTTGCCACGCTTCCAAATACGCCGGTTTGTAAGAAAGATATCACTTTGTTGGGTCTTGGGGCGTGCTAGGGTATAAGGTTGAACTTGAATAAGAATTTACCATGTAACGAGGAATTAGGGGAAATAACTTCGTGGTCGATGGAAATGTGGTACGATTGCTAGTACTGCAATGAGAAGCATTCACCGCGCATGTTTTTCGTGTTCAAGACGTGCAAACAGAGACCCGAAAAAAAATGTAAAATTACTAGTGTGCTTCAAAAATCCAGGTGATCAGTCGTATGAGGGAACAAGTCTCACTACTTAAGTTGGGAAAAGAAATACGCAAGTAAAAAGGATGCGAATGACATCGTCGTTCCTTCTAATATCCCATGATATAGGGGTGGCTCCCCTTCGTCGATTCGTTCTCAAAACTTCTCTATGTGCTTCGTAGCAGACCTTTCTTAGGCAGGTTTGTCGAGCGGACGTCCCCCGCATCGATTTGCAGTCCAGGGAGGATATCAGGAAATACGTGGACGAGGGCTTGGAATAAATGGGTTCCCTGCCCTTAGTGTATTGTTGTTTTGAACCAGGTTTAGGAGGACTCGCTCCTGTTTAACACGTAACACGCTAGCCTAGCCTTCATATGATCCACTGTGTTAAATACTAAATATACGCATACATACCAACACATATATGCTAATTATATACACACACACATGCGTATTCACACACATAAGTTATGCACAAGTAAATGTCGTTAGTCTACCATTACCAGGTGAGCATCTGAGGTTGAACCTTGCAATCCGGAGTGCGGTGTCGTTGTGGTTTTCACTAAAGAACGGTTATAGTCTGGTTTTCATATAAAAATATTTTATTTCCCAAACCAAAAATATTTTATATTTGAAACCTAGTTCGCTATAACCAATGGCTCTGATACCAATCTGTCACACCCTCAAAATCCACACGCGGAATATTACCGCGAGGCGAGTGACGACCAGGATCTTAGCCACTAATTATTTTGAACCGTTTAGTTATTATTACAAATAATGGTATAAATAGCGACAAATTTTAAATTTTTCAAAACATAGCTTGAGTTTGCAGCGGAAAGGAAAGAAGAACACATCGTAATTTAAAACCACAAGTTGTTCATATGAAACTTACGAATCACGCACTCCATCCGATTGCAACGTCCGTCCAGAGCTGTATCGAGCAACCTGCAAAGCATGCAGTAGAGTGTCAACATAAAGTTGGCGAGTTCACGAGTTTAGAGTTTTCCAGTTTTTATTTCCAAAAACTTGTTTTAACCAGTTAATTTATCCGTTTATACATGCGATGGGGAGCTACCCCATAAGTAAGCGACTAAACTGTTTTTACAATACCGAATACTATTCATCCGTACGTTTCCGTAGAGTGCCTCGTTTGTCAATGTTCTATCATCATTGACGGTTGCCAGAGTACATTAGTTCACGCCCGATCCCATACGCGGGCACGGTGTGAGGTTGGTGAGACCTAAATAGCGCTATCAACTAATAACCCGTTCGCCTGACCCCGGCGACTAATCGGTATTAAGAAGTGAGGACTTGAGTGATAGAGTTTTGTTTAGTGTTGCTTGTTGCATCCAGTATAAACAGTAATTAACTAAAAGTTCCCAGTAACAAGGGAAGTAAGTAAGTTTGTTCCCAGTAACAAGGGAAGAAAAGTAAGTTTGTATCCCTCACAAGGAGATAGCGTTGTTATCCGTATCCCACACAAGGAGATAGAAATACCGTATCCCGTACAAGGAGATAGTAAGCAATCCCAAACCAGGAAAAGTTGTTTCGTTCCGTTTCCCAACCACCGGGAACGCATGCTTTAAGTAAAAAGTAGTGAACTCACCTTTGCTTTGCTCGGTAGTAAATTTACTCGTGTTAGGTTGGTCAACCATACCCTATTACGGTTTATAAATATTTATTAGGTTCGTATGCAAGTAACGTCACGTATAGAGTACACGTATCTAACACATAGCACGTAAGTCATACTATCATATACGTTATTGGGCCTATCTTAACATATAAACAGCTAAACAGTAACAGTTAAACAACAACAGTAGCACACAGTCCATAACATCAGTTTGTGCGGCCCAATAACTAAGCAAAGTTGTCCAGTCGAAACCGGGTGGTCTCGACTCGAGAACAAGAGGTCTCGAGTCGCAACCATGAAGTTCCGAGTCGCAACCAGACGGTCTCGAGTTGTAAGTAAATGGTCTCGAGAAGTGCATACATGAGTCAAAACCTTGGGATCTCGAGTCAGGTCTCGAGTCGAGATCATGAGATCTCGAGTCGCAACCTAGCGGGTCTCAAGTCCCCTGATATGCATGCCCGGGTCTCGAGTCGCAATCTTGGATGAAACAGCTGCTGAGTCGAAACCACTGATGAATCCTCTGGTCTCGACTCGCAACCATTATGGGATCTTTCTAGAACCCTTATCCAGATCAGTGCCATCCAATCAATTTTCATTAACATGTACTGTCCAATCAAATTTCGTTAACATGTTTTATTCTACCGTACTACTGTCGAATCGGATCAAAACACAGAAATTTCAAATATTCATAACATCTCTAAACAGTTTATCATTTAGGGTTTCATAATTTCATCCAACTGATTCATTCTAACCACTACGATACTAGCACTGTTTTTTAATAAATCAAGGCATCATAAATCATGATCATATGTTGTCAAGCTCAGGGACCCCAAATCAATTAAATCCACAATCATATGCAAAACAATTTTTCTATCTTACACAAACCAACAATAACAAATCTATACCAACACAATACTGATATCATCATCATCATCATCATGACACACCCTGTGAATCCATCAGCGCTTAATATTTTACAATGCAGATTATAAACAAAATTTGTCAACCCAAATATTATGAGAAAAACATGGTTTTCGTTTCTCATTATATCATTATCAAACAAATTTCTAATTAAATAAATTAACAAACATATTTGTGAAACCTAACGGTTTCTTAAATCAAGAATCACAATGAGCTCTTAAACAAACATTCAGCCACAAAATAACTTTCAGTTTTCATTAAATCAGTTTACCTCAATGAATTCATACTTTAACAAAACAATTTATATTATCATCCGTATTCAATTTCCTAACTCCAACTACTTTCATATTCAACATATACAACCAGTAACAATTATAAACAATTATATAGTTTTTCATTATCACCAAAAATTCACGATTCAACACTATTCCTCAAAAACAACTATTAACAGTTAACATCTACACAAGAACACACTCTAAAGCATATTTATGCCAAATTAGTCAACATATCAACACCAGGTCAAGAACCACAAAAGTTGCAACACAAAACATGTACTAACCAGAGGAGTGTGGGTGTTTTACTCCCGCCGCCCCTTTTGCTGTTGTTACCCGTTGGAGCCGAACCACAACCATCATCGCGGCGCAGGTTGGATAAACCATCTCCGCCACTGACACACTGGACTCGAGCTGGAACGACGGTCACCACCGTCTACATCCGCCGTCACTGTTTCCCCTTGAACCGAAGCCCGAAGTGATGAATTTTCGAGAACCCGACACTCTCAACAGAGCTTGAACCGCTCTGAACGGAGTCGCCGCCACTGTGTACCATCGCCGGCTGCCTGCACTTCGTCTCCATCATCATCATCATCATCTCATTATCACCGGTAAAACAGAGAGAGGGAGAGAGAGAGAGAACAAGTAGTAGGAGTGGGGGGGTGTTTGTTGGAGAACAACCAGCCGTCGGAAGCCAGTAGTTTGGCCGGCACCGGCCGGCATGTCACCGGAGGGTTTAAGAGTGAGGGAGAGTAGGGATGGGTGTGTGTGTCGGCTGCCATTTTTTGAGTTCTAGGGTTTTTAGTTGAAAACAAATGAGAGGGGAAGAGGTTTAGGATATTTAAATATGGTGGGTTTTAGGTTTAGAGAGTGGGCTTGGGCCTAACCCAAGTGTGCGCGGATCCGTTATTGCATAACATCTCGCATAAGCAGACGGGTCCGATTAATTCATATAGATGCGTAAACAGTTGAGCCGATAAATCTTTCACCGCGTTCTATTAACATTTCGCAAATAATAATATTAATAATAACAGTGACATAATTAATTTCGCGTGTTACCAAAATATCCTTTTTATGACAACAAGTGTACGGGTTGTCACAGTACTTTTCTTGTATTTTGACGGTTTATGTATTTTGAACAATGTCCTGTGTATGTACAAACTTATTATGTAATTAAATTTGCAGTTTCAGTTTATTTGTATTTGTATTTGTGATTGTTCTTTTTAACTGTTTAGATTGGTATGATTGGTTACGTACAATTCATAATACGATATTAAGTTAAAAATGTGATACGATACGACACGATACGCTATAATCATGGTTGTAAAACAAGGTCTCCCAGGCCGAGTACTCCCCGAGTAGTCGCTACAAGGTAGGTTGCCTAGGCGACTTTCTTCAACTCCGACTAATTACTCGGAATCGATCAAATGCGGTCAACATCGGCCAAAATCGGATCTAGTAGGTTAACTTAAGCGGAGTTTGACTTAAAATAAAATAAAACATAATTTCTATGTCTATCATATTAAAGAATGGATATCAATTTCACGTATTTTCATATAAATATTAGTAAATTTATGTTATTTGACATATATTTAATTTCCGAAAACTAATTTCTTTATAATTTAGCATGTCCGAGTACTCCCCGTGTACTCTCCGCCTAGGCCGAGTACTCTCAACTCCCCGGTCGACCGACTAGGGAGCGCCTAGCGACTTTTGCAACCATGGCTATAATACGATACTTCACGATATAAAAATAATAAAGATGCGATACGATACGACACGATATGCTAAAATACAATACTTAACGATAAAAAAAATAAAGATTTTAAAACTCATTAAAACAAAAATAACCAATAATAAACACCAATAACAAACCCAACACACACAAAATAAACTTCAAAAATTCAGTGCCTTAATACGCATTGTATAGGCCTATACGACGCGTATTATGTCAGCCGCCAGACAATACCAGTATGCTATGTTTTTCCATTTTTTCAATACGAATCGTATAAGCCTATACAATGTGTATTGCAAAAGCAAAGTGCACGGATAGATAATGAGGTGTGCCAATAGAATCACTCTGTAAAAAAACTGATGGGGGATATATAGATTGATGTCATCAAGTGGCAACTTGGCTGACATAATGTCATTGATAGTCCACCCCTCTAGCTCAGTTGGTTGTTGGACCGGGTGTTTCCTTGTGAGACTCCGGTTCGATTTTCGGCAAAGGCATATGGGTGTGACATGTGCGCTATGATGGTGAAAAACCCACCGAGGAGGGTTTGATCCTGAGTGCCACTCCGGTTTTCATCCGGCTGTTACTTCAGCGAGTAAAATCGTGTGGAGGCAGTACGGTTTCCGAGGGAAAACCTTCGACCCAAGACTGGTTAACCCAGCGCTGACCTTGCTATCTGGGCCCACGTTCTTGGAGAGGGTCCGCGATATGCGGATGTGACAATTGTCACCATTAGAAATTCACCTTTCAAAAAAAATGTCATTGATATGACTGTATTCTCCAACAACATAGAAACGTATGTACTGTTTCTACAAACAGCACAATCAAAATTTCTAGAGCTATATAAATTTTCAATCACATAACAAACTGAAAATGAAAAAAATAAAAAGAAAAATGAAATTGTTAATCATTTCTGCTTAGACTTGAGAGGAACTCCTTTATACAGTTGCACTTTTTCTTTCAAGGCATCTCGCCTGGGGCGTGCCACGGTGTTGTTAGGATCAAACAGTAGGGCTTCCTCAAATGCTTTTAGAGCTGATTTGTATTCTTTTTTCTTTTCGTATGCATCACCCAAGTTGTTCCAAGCGGTGACATAACCTGGCTGAATCTTCACAGCTGTTTCAAGCTGAGATATTCCCTTGTCAGTTTTCCCATCACGAACATAACTCACACCCAAAGCATTGTAAACCTGATTTGTAGATCAAACCACTCGTTCATTTAAAGGAAATATTTTAGCTTAAAAGGTGCTCATTTAAAGGAAAGGTAGGTACCTGGGCAAGATCCTGGTCATCTCCATCCCATTTATCAATTGCTTGAAGCAAGTATTTTGTAGCAGCTGGATAGAACTTCCTTCTTAACATCACTGCCCCTAGCTCAAACAGCTCCATTGAACTTGCGTCACCACTCCTCACTTGTTCCTGGGATTTATTAAATCAAACCATACTAAAAAAGCATATAATACTCAAAATCAGAAAAGTAAAGTACCTGCAACTCTTTAGCAGAAAGATCAAGTTCTCTGCGGACAAGAACTTGTCGTATGACAAAAAATGTTCCAACACCAAGCAATCCTAACAACAAAAGAAGGTAGGACAGCTGGATTCCTAATTCAAATAACTCCCCGACATCATAAACAGGATTCATTTTCAGATGTTGGCTTGCTGCTGCTGCTGCCTTTCCCCATGCCATTGATCCACTTGAAAACACTGACATCCTAATCAAATTCTTTTGTACATCTGGTAATACCACAAATGGATTTGAATCACATTTTACAACCAGAACCATAAAAACAACAAATTATGTCTAACACCTATTAGATGTTTTAGTGTAATCAGGATTAACTTGGTGACCAAAGGGAATTATAATATACATCGAACAAGTTAGGAGGTGCGGGAGTGCACGCTTGTTCGAGTTGTTATAATTCCAAGTATTAGGGCGGAGCCCGAATGGGGGTTCCAAGGGGATTGGAAATGCCTTGGTTAAAATTAATTTTCTTAAAAATCGTCATAATTTTCAAATAAAAAATTAAAGGCATTTTGGAAGCAATTTTAATTTTTAAAAGAATAACTGCCAATAGGCAGTTACCAGCCTTTCATCCCCAAATTCGAAATTAGGGTTCTTGGTCACTCTCTGGTTCATTCACCTACCTACTACATCTATTTTGCAATTCTCTCTATGTTCCTATTCCTAGAACTGATTCCAAAATAACCAATGGTAATTGGTCTCTTCGCCTACTTGAAACTTAAATTGCCTCTCTGAAAGTTCCTTTATGGCCTTAAGACCTAGAGCTTGGTTTGGATAATCACAATGACATCAAGTTGTCTTTATTGATTTTGATTATGTTTCAGATTACATTCAAACTGGAGTCTTTGTGCTTGTCTGTACTGTCCCAAGATGACTGTTTCCGGTTCTAGTTCAGTACCTTTCAATGTCTTTACTTGGTTCCAATTAATATTTTCCAAAAGAACCATCCAGTCTCGACAAGAATCCTTATGGGTAACAAATTGCAATTTGAGTTTCTCTACCTTTACACTTTAGTTTATTTGGTTTTCAAGTTTATATGTTTCTTGAAACTGATATCACCTTTAATCCCAGTTCTTTTGAGAGGACAATTGGTGGTCTCACTGTAATTTAGTTTGTTAATTCTAGTGGTCAGTACACATGTGTTCACAAACTCTATGAAAGGTTCACTGGTCGAATACAGTATTAACAAGATGGAGAGTAGGAGCCCGTCTCATGGGGGAGTGTTAGAATTTCAACCAAACAAAGGTACCCATGATTAAAGGCGACCTTGTTTTGAATTTCAACAAAGAAAAAATAGTTTTTGGTTATTGTCATGTATCAAATTGGACAGTTGCTCGGTTATTTCCAAATGTGGATCAAACTAAGTTCCAAGAAAACGAACTAGGTTTTTGAATTAACACAAAAGAAAATGTTGCATTTTTTGTTCCATTGAAACAAGCTGGTTCTAGAAGCTCTTGAAAGCTTTAAAAACATGTCCGGCTTAGTTCCTAGTATTTCAAAAAGCACGGTATACTTTGCTAATGTCAATGATCAGGTTAAACAAAGAATTCTGGAGCTGGTGTCGTTCAAAGAAGGTTGTCTACCTGTTAAATATCTTGGTGTCCCACTTATATCGTCTCGGTTATTGTACAAGGCCTGCCAGATTCTCGTTGAAAAAATAGAAAATAGAATCACGTACTGGGGTAACAAATTTCTTTCGTTCGCGGGAAGACTTCAACTTATCAGGTCGGTGCTGTCTTCTATGCATGTTTACTGAGCATCCGTTTTCATCCTCCCTAACCGTATTTCAAAGGAGCTTGAAAGAAAAATGAGAGACTTTCTATGGAAAAGCGGTTCAGTAGGGAAAGGCAAAGCCAAAGTAGCGTGGAAGACAATATGTAAGCCTAGGGATGAAGGAGGTTTGGGGATCAAACGTGTTGACGATGTTAATAAGGCGTTGATGACATTTCATGTTTGGAGCCTTTTAACTAATAGAGAGTCGCTTTGGGTCAAATGGATTCACACATACAAGCTGAAATAGAGATGCTTTTGGGATGTTCCTATTAAGCAAGGTAATACATGGGGGTGGAGGAAAATCCTAAATCTTAGACCGCTTATTCGTGAACATATGTGGTCAAAGATAGGGGATGGTATGGCGACATCTGCTTGGTACGACAAATGGTCCCATGCGGATCCCATTGGGAAAACTATTACGCCGAGAATGATTCAACAAGCGGGATTTCACATTAACTCAAAGCTAGCGGAAGTGGTGAGTGATGGTCGATGGGTATGGCCGGAGGCTTGGAAAGACGCATACCCGGCTCTGTCTAATGTGCAGGCCCCACAATTAACGCCAAATACGAAAGATACTATTGCATGGATTGACGATAATGGAAAGGAAACAAGCTACTCGTCCAAGAATGTTTGGGAAACGCTTCGATCGAGTGGTCCGACTGTGAATTGGCATAAAGCTGTTTGGTTTTCTCAGTGTATCCCGCGTCATGCTTTCCTCATGTGGTTAGTGATTGGGAACAAGCTAAAGACTCAAGATAGGTTGAAACAATGGGAAGTTGGTGGAGCCGTTAACCTTAGGCTGATGTGCTGCCCTCTATGCCAGCATGGTATGGATTCTCATCCTCACTTATTCTTTGAATGTACTTTTTCGACACAAGTTTGGATGGTGGTTAAACCTCTCGGAGCTATGCAACATCTATCGAATAAATGGGAGAATATTTTTCAGCACCTTGTTAATACATCGGGTTCAAGATTGGCGAAGCATGTGATTTGCAGGATCCTGGTAGCTGCAACCGTTTACCAGGTATGGCTAGAGAGAAACTCCAGGTTGTTCGTGAATACTCAACGGTCGACTAGACAAGTTGCTGATGCTATTAATGCATCGGTTCGTTTGAAGCTGGTAACATTGAAGTTCAAGGACTCGAGACAAGTAGACAAAATTCTTAGAGATTGGAAGCTGCCCAAAGGGCTTGTCGTCTATGAAGCAATCGGCTAAAGTGTTTTCTTTAGGGTTCAATTCAGATTAGCTATGTCAAGTGTATAATCTGTTTTGGTTGTGTTTTGTTTGGTTCGTTGTTCTGGTAGTGTTTCTTGTTTTGGTTGAACATATTCCCGGCATGTCGGGCATATGAATTGGTGGGTGTCTTTGTCCTCCACTTGTATTTCGTTGGTTTTGTTGTGATATAAAATTTACCAGGGTGAAACCTTTACCCAAAAAAAAAAACGTGTTACCTAATTATGTGACAAATGAAGTAACTTATACCAGAACGAGATTTCTTGACCACGTCCTGTTAACATGTAACGAATATTTTAACATTTCTTTGTCATCTTGGTGCACTGTGTATATTAACCATCAACAACATATACATATGCATATGTAACACAACAAAATAGTATTATAGCTTTACAGGGGTTTACCAGCGATTTTAGCTGTCTGAAAAGTTCCCATTTCTCTTCTACACGCCTGTTTAAAGATAAAAGAAAAAAACCCTAAATTTTAACAAAGGAATTCCCTAAGTTTGTGTGAAAACCGGTTACCTTATCCAAACTAAATCCATAAAATCCCTTTTACTTGATCTATTAATTAATATACCCATCTCGGGAAAAAATCCCATTTATCTACAAATTTACAGGTGAAGAAGACAGACAGACAGAGAGAAACCTGAAGGAAGAAACGTTGACGAGTGATGGGAAGTTTGCGGAGAATGAAGACAGAAGCATGAGACCCAATTAGCGGTAGCTTCAGAGGAGGCGAAATTCGTGAGTGAAGAAGGATCATCGTTTCTTCTTCTTCTTCTTCGACTACTTAGAGATAGCGGATGGGGTGCAGGAAATTTGTTACTCTCAACAAGATAAGGTTATCTGTGTTTTATTTCCGCATGTATTGCCATTCGCAAATCTATCTATCTATTATATATAATAATAGATATAATAAACTAGAACGTGTATTACACGTCTTTAATAAATGTAATTTTTTATATTAAATAATAAAAAGTTATATATTTATAAACCCTATATATTGTACCGATTAAATAAATGTAAGTTTATATATTAAATAAGAAAAAAGTTATATCTTTGAAAACCATGTGTATTACACAGATTAAATAAATGTAATTTTGTATACAAAATACTAAAAACGTCGTATCTTTAAAAAACCCGTGTATAATCGGGTTGAATAAATCTACCAAATAATAAAAAAATTACATCCTTAAAAACTTCGTATATTACCCGTGTTGAATAGATCTAAAAAAAAGTTATATCTTAACAAACCATGTATATACATAGATTAAATAAATGTAAATTTGTATATTAAATACTAAAAACGTCATATCTTTAAAAAAACTCATGTATAGTCGGGTTGAAAAATCTACCAAATAATAAAAACCGCCAATTGGAACAGACAGTACAGCAAAAACAACTAGAAGAGCCAACCTCGATGCCATCCAATTATATTCTTAAAAGCCCTGTGTATTAAAGTTCTTCGTTTTATTATTAAACACATTTTTTTTTGCTGAAAAACAAATAGATATTGTTATCTCATTTGACGTAAGTCAAGTTACATTGTTTTGAATATTAATATATTACCTTAAAAAGCCCTGTGTATTAAAGTTCTTCATTTTATTATTAAACACATTTTATTTTTTGCTGAAAAACAAATTGATATTGTTATCTCATTTGACGTAAGTCAAGTTACATTATTTTGAATATTAATATATTAGATAGATTAAATAATGATTTTTTCTATTCTTAAACTTTAATTATCAAAAAAATCTAATATGATTTCAGAAGGGAAAGTAAAACTTACGAAATTTATATTAGACTTTAGATTTACAATCAAGATAAAATTCTAATATAATATTTAAATATTTTTAATTTGAAATTTAAAATTTATCTATAAATCTATCTATTATATATAATAAACTAGGTTAGAACGTGTATTACAAGTGTTTAATAAATGTAATTTTTTATATTAAATAATAAAAAGTTATATATTTATAAACCCTATATATTGTACGGGTTAAATAAATGTAAGTTTATATATTAAATAAGAAAAAAGTTATATCTTTGAAAACCATGTGTATTACACAGATTAAATAAATGTAATTTTGTATACAAAATACTAAAAACGTCGTATCTTTAAAAAACCCGTGTATAATCGGGTTGAATAAATCTACCAAATAATAAAAAAAATTACATCCTTAAAAACTTCGTATATTACCCGTGTTAAATAGATCTAAAAAAAGTTATATATTAAAAAACCATGTACATACATAGATTAAATAAATGTAAATTTGTATATTAAATACTAAAAACGTCATATCTTTAAAAAAACTCATGCATAGTCGGGTTGAAAAATCTACCAAATAATAAAAACCGCCAATTGGAACAGACAGTACAGCAAAAACAACTGGAAGAGCCAACCTCGATGCCATCCAATTATATCCTTAAAAGCCCTGTGTATTAAAGTTCTTCATTTTATTATTAAACACATTTTTTTTGCTGAAAAACAAATTGATATTGTTATCTCATTTGACGTAAGTCAAGTTACATTGTTTTGAATATTAATATATTACCTTAAAAAGCCCTGTGTATTAAAGTTCTTCATTTTATTGTTAAACACATTTTTTTTTTTGCTGAAAAACAAATTGATATTGTTATCTCATTTGACGTAAGTCAAGTTACATTATTTTGAATATTAATATATTAGATAGATTAAATAATGATTTTTTCTATTCTTAAACTTTAATTATCAAAAAAATCTAATATGATTTCAGAAGGGAAAGTAAAACTTACGAAATTTATATTAGACTTTAGATTTACAATCAAGATAAAATTCTAATATAATATTTAAATATTTTTAATTTGAAATTTAAAATTTATCTATAAATCTATCTATTATATATAATAAACTAGGTTAGAACGTGTATTACACGTGTTTAATAAATGTAAATTTTTATATTAAATAATAAAAAGTTATATATTTATAAACCCTATATATTGTACGGGTTAAATAAATGTAAGTTTATATATTAAATAAGAAAAAAGTTATATCTTTGAAAACCATGTGTATTACACAGATTAAATAAATGTAATTTTGTATACAAAATACTAAAAACGTCGTATCTTTAAAAAACCCGTGTATAATCGGGTTTAATAAATCTACCAAATAATAAAAAAAATTACATCCTTAAAAATTTCGTATATTACCCGTGTTGAATAGATCTAAAAAAAGTTATATCTTAAAAAACCATGTATATACATAGATTAAATAAATGTAAATTTGTATATTAAATACTAAAAACGTCATATCTTTAAAAAAACACATGTATAGTCGGGTTGAAAAATCTACCAAATAATAAAAACCGCCAATTGGAACAGACAGTACAGCAAAAACAACTGGAAGAGCCAACCTCGATGCCATCCAATTATATCCTTATAAGCCCTGTGTATTAAAGTTCTTCATTTTATTATTAAACACATTTTTTTGCTGAAAAACAAATTGATATTGTTATCTCATTTGACGTAAGTCAAGTTACATTGTTTTGAATATTAATATATTACCTTAAAAAGCCCTGCGTATTAAAGTTCTTCATTTTATTATTAAACACATTTTTTTTTTGCTGAAAAACAAATTGATATTGTTATCTCATTTGACGTAAGTCAAGTTACATTATTTTGAATATTAATATATTAGATAGATTAAATAATGATTTTTTCTATTCTTAAACTTTAATTATCAAAAAAATCTAATATGATTTCAGAAGGGAAAGTAAAACTTACGAAATTTATATTAGACTTTAGATTTACAATCAATATAAAATTCTAATATAATATTTAAATATTTTTAATTTGAAATTTAAAATTTATCTATAAATCTATCTATTATATATAATAAACTAGGTTAGAACGTGTATTACACGTGTTTAATAAATGTAATTTTTTATATTAAATAATAAAAAGTTATATATTTATAAACCCTATATATTGTACGGGTTAAATAAATGTAAGTTTATATATTAAATAAGAAAAAAGTTATATCTTTGAAAACCATGTGTATTACACAGATTAAATAAATGTAATTTTGTATACAAAATACTAAAAACGTCGTATCTTTAAAAAACCCGTGTATAATCGGGTTGAATAAATCTACCAAATAATAAAAAAAATTACATCCTTAAAAACTTCGTATATTACCCGTGTTGAATAGATCTAAAAAAAGTTATATCTTAAAAAACCATGTATATACATAGATTAAATAAATGTAAATTTGTATATTAAATACTAAAAACGTCATATCTTTAAAAAAACTCATGTATAGTCGGGTTGAAAAATCTACCAAATAATAAAAACCGCCAATTGGAACAGACAGTACAGCAAAAACAACTGGAAGAGCCAACCTCGATGCCATCCAATTATATCCTTAAAAGCCCTGTGTATTAAAGTTCTTCATTTTATTATTAAACACATTTTTTTGCTGAAAAACAATTTGATATTGTTATCTCATTTGACGTAAGTCAAGTTACATTGTTTTGAATATTAATATATTACCTTAAAAAGCCCTGCGTATTAAAGTTCTTCATTTTATTATTAAACACATTTTTTTTTTTGCTGAAAAACAAATTGATATTGTTATCTCATTTGACGTAAGTCAAGTTACATTATTTTGAATATTAATATATTATATAGATTAAATAATGATTTTTTCTATTCTTAAACTTTAATTATCAAAAAAATCTAATATGATTTCAGAAGGGAAAGTAAAACTTACGAAATTTATATTAGACTTTAGATTTACAATCAAGATAAAATTCTAATATAATATTTAAATATTTTTAATTTAAAATTTAAAATTTTTCTATAAATCTATCTATTATATATAATAAACTAGGTTAGAACGTGTATTACACGTGTTTAATAAATGTAATTTTTTATATTAAATAATAAAAAAGTTATATATTTATAAACCCTATATATTGTACGGGTTAAATAAATGTAAGTTTATATATTAAATAAGAAAAAAAGTTATATCTTTGAAAACCATGTGTATTTCACAGATTAAATAAATGTAATTTTGTATACAAAATACTAAAAACGTCGTATCTTTAAAAAACCGTGTATAATCGGGTTGAATAAATCTACCAAATAATAAAAAAATTACATCCTTAAAAACTTCGTATATTACCCGTGTTGAATAGATCTAAAAAAAAGTTATATCTTAAAAAACCATGTATTAAATAAATGTAAATTTGTATATTAAATACTAAAAACGTCATATCTTTAAAAAAACTCATGTATAGTCGGGTTGAAAAATCTACCAAATAATAAAAACCGCCAATTGGAACAGACAGTACAGCAAAAACAACTGGAAGAGCCAACCTCGATGCCATCCAATTATATCCTTAAAAGCCCTGTGTATTAAAGTTCTTCATTTTATTATTAAACACATTTTTTTTGCTGAAAAACAAATTGATATTGTTATCTCATTTGACGTAAGTCAAGTTACATTGTTTTGAATATTATTATATTACCTTAAAAAGCCCTGTGTATTAAAGTTCTTCATTTTATTATTAAACACATTTTTTTTGCTGAAAAACAAATTGATATTGTTATCTCATTTGACGTAAGTCAAGTTACATTATTTTGAATATTAATATATTAGATAGATTAAATAATGATTTTTTCTATTATTAAACTTTAATTATCAAAAAAATCTAATATGATTTCAGAAGGGAAAGTAAAACTTACGAAATTTATATTAGACTTTAGATTTACAATCAAGATAAAATTCTAATATAATATTTAAATATTTTTAATTTGAAATTTAAAATTTATCTATAAATTATTAATGCCCTCATTGAATGACATGTGTCCCAAATCAGGTTTCTTTTATTATATAGTATAGATGTGTTAAATTTTGTTGATGTGTCAAGCAATAAGGGCTCTAAATTTTGCTTTTTGGCTCCAAAATGTCGGGTATGCTTTTTTCTTTAGCAAAGACCCGAATACCCGTATTTTGATCCGGATTTAAAAACCTTCTAAACACTTATTTTCTTCAGTAAACCCTTTTCTTCAGTGAAACCCTAGCGGCCTCCCTGACGTTTTCCCAGATCTAGGATTCTAGATCCATTTGTTCAAGAGCTTCAGACCATTTCAATCATCTACAACCACCACATAGTTATTTTCTAAAACCCTAAATATCGCCTCATGTTCTTCTGGTTAAATCATCTACGATCCATATGATTCAAGCATCATGTAAGCAATCTTTTTCTTCAGATTTTTAATCAATTTGTTAATATGTTGTATCTTAATCTGTTTTTTAAGCGGCTCGAAGATAGAATGCCGTAGTCGCCACCTCCGGTGATGTCGTCTAGGTTTCCGACGAGTTGATCTAGACCGAGACCGTAGTCGTTATCTTTGTCACCGAACCATTGTGTTTTGTCACACCCTGAAGGGGTATGGTCCCAGATCTCGCGTCTGCATGACCGCGAATGACCATTACCCTTATCAAAAACCCCACCAGCAATAAACTTACCTGTGTCCGTGCGGGCACGCACGAACACAGCGGTCCAATCTGTCCAGTGATGAGAAGACTTACCTTAAGTACGGAAATAAATGTTACGCATAGCAATGCGGCCCGGCACCGCATCATATGAACATTTTCGTCACGACAAGGGATCTGGACAACAGTAACAGTCATTAAACAGCGATGCGGCACGGCACCGCATTCCGCATACATCTTGGCCAGAATAAGAAATCGGGAACAGCTTCTGTTACCGCAAGCAGCGATGCGGCCTTGCACCGCATCCTGCCTACAAGACAAGTGGGTCTGACACTCAGTGCAAGTGGCACTGAGAACAGTCGCCTACTAGCCCACGTATGTGCAACAGTCTGACACCACAGCAGGATGTGGCATCCTCACCTTAACTAACAGGTCTGACACACCTGTGCGATGTCAGACTAGCTACTCAACTACCCTCCTTCACTCCTCGGCTATAAATACCCACCCCAAACCAGGTTTGAGGTATCACTTCTCAACTCTCTCACTACTACTACTATCACACTTTGCTTCCCAAGCAAACTCTTGATTCTCACGTCGGAGAGTGGTAACAAGGAGCACCCCCCACCCCATCCTCCTTGTTACGAGTCACGGCTTGTTTCGTTGTGCAGGAAATCAACCAGCGGACGATCCAGCCAAGGATCCTTGGAAAGAAGGGATTAACCGTACTTGACGAGACCAGTGAGTTAACCCCACCAGGTTAACCATTGTTTCATCACACCCCGACCGCGTAAAACAACAAACCGCGGCGGAAACGTCGGGGAGTGGAGCAACAGAATTATTGTTTCAAAACCATGGTATTTAAAGTTTCGTTTTATTTATTAACAATGATTACATTGTCTTAAAACAAAGGAAACATAACATAAGTTAAACTAGTCTTGCATCTTTTATTGTCACTAAGGCCCGAGTCCGCCTAAGTGTGTCTTGATCAACCCTATACATCAGCTCCTGAAAACACATGTGAAAATAGGTACGTCAGCATAAAAATGCCTGTGAGATACATAGGTTTTGTTGAAGTAGGATTCATGACTTGTAAGTTAAAAGAAATGTTTAACAAAAAGTTAGTCATGAATCTTATTGAAAGTGTTTTCTTTTATAAATCATGCGAAATTCGATAAAGAAATCAATGTTATAAAAGAATATTGCATGGTTAAATAAATAACCAAGTGAAATTGAACTTGTATAAATTACGTCATTTGTAAAACAATGTCTTTTGTATAAAATGTATCATGTCCTTTGTCAAAATGATTTAAATAACGCCATGATATGTAATATTATAAAAACACTTATATATAGGAAGTACCAGCGGCGTATCCACCATGCATTTATCATATTACACATGCCTCGTTATTCAAATCATTTACCAGTTAACCAACAAAATGTCTTGTTTTAACCAATGTCAAAATGTTTATGTGTAAACAAAGTCTATTGTCAAATGTAAATCATGTATGGTATAATCAAATAATATGTATGGCAAGAGAAAAGTATCAACTCAAACCATATGTATAATGTCAATGTGTAATAAAATGTATGTATGGTGTATAAAAGTATTTACTCAACCCCATAAGTAAAATGTACAAAACAATGTATTTGATATAAATCATAGTTTAAGTCAAAAGTTATGTTTTGCAAAATCCATGCTTTACTGATACAAACATTTATGTAGTAATGTTAAACGTATACATTCAAGGCTTGAGACTGTAAAATAAACCTTTAAATAAATCAAAGGTTTATTAAAATGTTTTCGGATTCTGTCATTCCTTACGTCCAAACAAACCTAGGATTCCAGGAATGGGAGTTGTCAATTCCTATGGTACCACTACATACTACCGAGCGGCATGATCATTGTTAATGAACGTATTTTAATTTCGTTATACAAACCAAATGTCATACCAAATGTAAGCATGTTATGTGAAAACAATGTACTAAGTATGCTAAATAAACATACGAAGCAGAAATGTCATGTAAATCAATGTGCTAGCATGCTCAGTAAACATACATAGCAGAAATGTAATGTAAATCAATGTGTCCATATGCTGAGTAAACATATGCAACAAAAATGTTTATGAAATCAATGTGCTAGCATGCTAAGTAAACATACAGAGCAAAGCATAATGGAAATCATGTACTATATGCGTACTAATGAACATAGCAAGTATATGTCATGAAAGCACGAAAAGTACAAAAGTAACAAGTAGGCACATGTGTTTCACCCCAAAATATTTGAAAACAGTAAAAGTGGGGACTATGTACTCACTTGATAATGCTTAGAAGTCTTGAGATAACAATCAAATAACACTAGAAGGATCACGGAATCAATCGGCACCTAATATAGGTAACTACGTTAATAAATCGGACCTAAATCGGAAGATCGGATAAAAGGAGGTTTCGTAAACCAAATGAGTATTGGAACTCATGTGATATGGTTTAACAAAGCCTACATTCTAAATCGGAACCTAACCTAAGTGCTTACGACCCGTTATGACCCGTTTAGGTAGCTTACGCTACTTTAACGCGTCATTTGCGCAAAAGCGCAAACAAATAGCCTAACTAGTCCTATGACAAGTATTATATGCCCTAACATGTTTAATAATCATTTTATGTGGCAAAATTTAAGTTACATATGCTTAAAATGGAATTATGCACAAAAAGGGTATTTTGGTCATTTTCCTAAGGCATATAAATTACCTATCATACAACTAACTAAAGGAAGTGACCATAAGGTATAACCTCGGAAGGTTATTCCCTATACAACTATGGTCACAAAATGTGTTTGGTCGGATCCAAATGGTCGACCAAACGGGCCGGGTTCGAAAGTCTAAGCGGTTGTTTAGACCGCTTATCTTACGACCCTATATAAGCACAAGACTAAAAGTGACGAGTTAAACATGTTAAAACATGTTTAACTAAGTTAGAAAACAAGTTTGATATCAAAACAAAGGGTTTTGATACCCAAAAATAGTTTCGTTGCAAAATACGCATAAACACGTATTTTGACCGAAACTTTGACTCGTCACTTCGACTAATCAACGTGGTAATCAGTAGGTATAGTCACAAGGGACTATAACCATCGTGATTACGCTCACCTTTGCAAAGTTCAAACGAACTTTGTGTTGACCATAAACTGGTCAAAGCAGAAAGTCAAACACTATTTGACTTTCATGCTTGAAACGCATCAAAAGCATAAAAGAAACTTACAAATGGTACAAGCCTTGAAGATTTGAACTCAAAATACTCAGTTATGAAGCTTCACAAGGGAGAGCTTCAACTTAGAGCAAAATTGAGATCAAATGGGCAAGTTGGAATGAATGAAATTGGTGGGTATTTATAGATTTTCAAGAACCGTTAGGTTCGTTCCTCGAAATTTGAGCTTTGATCTTGGCCATCCATGTGTTGCACATGGTTTTGAATACAATGGGACCTTAAAAACTAGCTCAAGGTATTGAAAATGTTGCACAAAAGACCTTAGAAATCAAGCTGGTTGCTGAAAATGGAAATTCTACCCAGGTAGGGCCGTCGTGTGGTGCCACGCCACCACCATGATGCTGTGGCGTGACGCCACCCCCTCCCAGATACAGAAACTTTCAAAAAATCGCAGAAATAGTCCCTATAGCATGTTTAAGCCATTTTCGACGCGTTTTAACCCCGTTAACCCATTTTCAAGGCTCAATAATGAAGTTAAAGTATAGGGAACGTGAAATATGCTTGAAAATATCACGGATGTCAGGTTGTTTGGTCGTACGATCACGTTGTTCGGTTAATTACGATGAAACACGAACGGACGCGAAAAACGATTCAAATTACGCGACGAATGGTATTTTAGCATTCCAATCACTAAAATAAAATATTTTAATGATTACAAAATTTTTTGGATCTCCGGATATGTTCAGAACGTAAGATATGCGAATGCAAACTTATGCACTTTTTGACGCTTTTAGTCCCTGTTTGACCAAATAAGTTTATTTTTGCACACCGAACCCCTCAAAGCCTATTTCTAAGCTATGTAAAGGATATTTATGGTATGTTTAACTTATGATCATGTTCCGGAGTGTACGTTACGATACGAATCGGCATACTATCGCAGTTTGTCGCAAATAGTCCCTGTAAGCGAATAAACTTAATTTTGCCATACCAAACCCTTCAAAACTTATTTCTAAGTTGTGTAAAGGTTATTTAAGGTATGTTAAGCATATGTTGATGTTTTGGAGTGTTTGTCGTGTTAAACTGATTACGTTTACGCATCAGTTTACGTATAACTCTCCAGAAAGCGATTTAGAGTTTGGAATCGAACAAAATCAAAACATGTAAAATGTCAAACATAAATAAACAAACATTGGGGGTCAAATCATATTGTTTTATTGATAAAAGAACTATTCAGAGTTTGTACAATGATTACAAGCACAGATGTCATAGTCTCCCTTACTTTAGGAAATTTCGTCCCGAAATTTATTTAAAGGAAACTTGTGAGAATAGATGTGGATCTTTCCCTTTTATTTGATCTTCACGTTCCCAAGTAAATTCTGGACCACATTTAGATTCCCAGCGAACTTTGACAAGTGGAATGCGCTTGCGTTTGAGTTTCTTGACTTCCCGGTCCATAATTTCCACAGGCTTCTCAACAAAGTGCATCGTGTCATCAACACGAATTTCATCAAGCGGTATGTGGAGGTTCTCATCAGCAAAACACTTTTTAAGATTGGACACGTGGAAGGTTGGATGAACATTTCCAAGTTTAGGAGGTAATTCTAGCCTGTAGGCTACCTTTTCGATTCTTTCGACGATCTTGAATGGTCCAACATATCTAGGTGCAAGTTTTCCTTTCTTTCCAAATCTAATCACACCTTTCCAAGGTGAAACCTTGAGTAGAACGCAATCACCGACTTGAAATTCCAGAGGCTTGCGTCATCGGTCCGCGTAATTCTTTTGACGGCTTCTAGCTGTCTGAAGGTTATCGCGAACTTTCTTAACCTTATCTATAGTCTCTCGAATGAGCTCAGGTCCAGTAAGCTGAGCTTCACCGATCTCATTCCAGCAGACTGGTGAACGACATTTTCGACCGTATAAAGCTTCGAAAGGAGCCATGTTGATGCTGGAGTGATAACTATTGTTGTAGGAGAATTCAATCAATGGTAGATACGAATCCCAACTACCACCAAAATCGATCACACAAGCTCTAAGCATATCCTCCAATGTCTGGATTGTTCTTTCAGATTGACCATCTGATTGCGGATGATAAGCTGTGTAACACCCCGTGTTTCGGAAGTCAAAGTCAAGATTGAAGTCAAAGGAAGAAAAGATTGCTAATTGCGATCTGTCTCTCCTTGCTCAATTCCTGTTTTGACTTCTTTGACTTGATTTAGTCTATTTCGTGGTCGCATTGATTGTATTACTGTATGTGGAGTATCTATTAATAATCGCATATTTATCGCATGATTAATCGATTTATCGCTTATCGCAATCGCACTCGCAACTCGAATTACGCATTTTGGTTATTGTTATACGTGTGTGTGTGCCTTATGTGTTACTTGTGCATGTTTATTTATGTTATATTGTGGTGATCAATCGAAACGCAATCGAAACTCAATCGCAATCGAATCGCAAACGCTAAACGAATACGAAATAAGGATGATTGTATGTTGATATAGTAGTTGGGATTAAAAGTAATTTGACTAGGAAATTCTATCGCTCGTAATGGCAATCGAAACGACCAAACTTGTCGCCCCAAACACTCGAACCAAGTGACTAATCGATCAGGTGACCAGCCGATCGACCAGCCGTTCGATCGAGCTGCCGCTCGATCGGTCAGGCTGTTTGACCGGGCTGCCACCCGATCGGCCAACCCTTTCCTCTTTGGGAAACCCTATAAATACCCCCATGTCACCATCAAACTTACTACTTTTGGCACTCTCTGTCCTACTAGCGCTTCAATCTCATTTTCCCTTCGATTTCTCGTGATTCCAGTAAGATTTCAACCTAAATCTTGTACTTCTTTAATCTACACTTGATTCTACACCTTTCTATCTTTTAAATCTTAACTTTTAACCATGAAATCACTGGATTTGAGGTGTTCTAGGATGATTTCATCATGGTGTTCTTGAAAACTTCATGTTTTGGCCTCAATCCACCGAGAACAACTTAGATCTAACCGATTTCCACATAAACAAACAAAGATATTTCATAGATCTAAACATATTCACAATGAAAAGGATTGAAAGATGGTTTTCCAACTTTCTTTCAACTCTTTTACACTCAATGCATTCAAAACCTAGAGAATCGGAGCTTGTGCCGACCTACTACTCATTCTGGTGGTTGTGTTGGTTCAAGATCTGGATTCTATCCACGAGACTACCGATTTCGGGTTAAACATGGAACACCGTCTCAAACAATTAACTGGTTGGATTTGGGTGATTCCTGTCCGATCAGGAGTACCAAGTATTGACGAGGTTTCTATTGCTTAATACGGTATCAAAACGTCTCAATAAAACAACAAACAATCAAAACAACCAAGTGTAAGACGAACGGAACGACCAGGACGGAATGTCGTCCGATCGGACTACCGTCCGATCGGACTGTCACCCGATCGGGTTGTCACCCGAGCGGCTTGCACCTTGGCCCCACACTTGTTATATATTTCAAAAATTGGAAGTTGTGGACGTGGAACGAGCTCCTGTCCGAACGGATTGCCGCTCGATCGTCTAACGTACTGACTTCAACACTTAAACAATTTTTCAACATGTCTAGTGCACAAGGTCTGTCACCTGATCGAACAACCGTCCAATCGAATGACAACCTGCTATGGACATTGTTCTCACTGAAGTGCCCAATCTATCGGACTGTCACCCGATCGAATGGTCGTTCGAATCGATCGACCTGAAAGGTAGAGGTACTTCTATGTTTTCAAAATACTACAACGAAAACTTCAAAAGACAAGCCATCATACACAAACACATCCTTCCCAAAGGAAGTAACAATCTACTCGAACGGTCATCCGACCGGACGACCGTCCGAACAGACTGTCACTCGAACGATCGGCTGTCCGATCGGACTACCATCCAATCGAACTGCTGTCCTACCCACTTGCACTCTGTATCGTTTTACGCGTCGCTTATCATTGTACTATCAATCTGTTCAGGCTAACCCTACTCTCTAGCGCTCCCTTCAATCCACCAATCGCTGTGAGTATACTCGATCCCTTTTTGCTTTATGCACTTTTGGGTGTTACATACGTTACTTATACTAAATCACATCGAACACACTATGCAATACTTTAACGCTAACCGTTACCGCATGTTATACGTGACTTAATGAATGCTTGTTTGTTATGTTTACACATGGAATGTTGTCTACCTGCCTTAGCAACGATAGTACTATTAGTTTGGACTCAACACCTGTTCACTCAGGGGTTGTTAAGGACATTTACCTACATGGCTCACAGTGGTCAGTGTGTATCGCGAACTGCCTTGGGCAGTCAACCCTCAGTCATTGGTATCGATAGGTTCATGTCGATAACTAACATGCCTCATTTCACACTGTGTATGTGCTGGTTATGTGTAACAATTTCGAACTCTATATGCTATTATCAAACTTGTATGCTCACCTTTACACCATGTGTATTGACTTTTATTTTAACGTATGTGACAGGTGCTGAAGTTGCTAGGATGCCTTATTTTGCGGTGATGAAATTGAGGCTAGGGAAGGTCTAGAAACCAATAAATAATTGTCTGTAATAAGAATCTGAGTTGTCGGAACAGAACAATTTGATTAGATCTTTTCTGTAATAATTGTATTATCATTTATGACATGGTATGGGACGTGTTGCTTTAAATACTTGGTAATTATAATTGTTATGGTAACTTCTGGACAATCTGTTTCGCTCAGTGCCATGCCCCGATGTTTCCGCCATCGGTTGGGGTGTGACAGATTGGTATCAGAGCCATAACTATAGGGAATTAGGCAAGACTCGACCTAGTCCGGGTCGATGTCTTAGAGACCTAGTCTATAGTTAGGAACCAACAGACCGACTCGTGCATGTCCAGTAGGGATTATGTGTAAGCTTACTCGCTATTTTCCTTGAACTCGCCTACGCTACTCTATCACTGCACTCGAATTTTCAAATATGAATCAGCGATTAAGTCAAGATTAGGTGTGAAAACCGCCAACTCTCGACCAAATTGCTTGATTCGACCCGCATTTATCTATAAACACGAGAATTTGCGTTGAATAAGGGGTGAAATCCATACTTCAACGCATAATTCTTCTTTATTTTATCAAAACATGAACGAAGTTGTTAAGCCAGGGGTGAAACCCTAACCTTGATGACTTATTCTGACCTTTACATGGTTTTACAAAACTCTCACCAAAGTCTCGATGGACTCCAACGACTTGAAGTCACGGTATGACTAGAAGGATGTGTGTCATTCGCCCAGATTCGAGGCGAAAGCACAAGTCCCGAAGGTCAAAGTGGGCTCTCCTTGTGAATAGTTGAACCACTTTGGTTAGTCAATGTCTATCAGCCTAAGATGACCCATTTCTCGATTTTTATGTGTTTCAATTCTGAGCCGCAACTGCTGACTCTGATACTCGTCGATTTTATGTATTTTGTGCGTATTTATTTGTTTACATGTTTTGATTCTGGTGATTTATTCGATTTTCTCTTTTACTTTGATCGACACACACGACCCACATTACATATCTACCTCAAGACACTGACAAATCGCTAAACGGTGGACGACCTTATGCTATGTCATACAATACTACTCGATATGTTATTCGCGATCGCTATTCTCGAAAACTCGCAGACTTTGAATAATAGGTTTCTGTATTCTGACTGTTCCTAGGTGAAATATGAGGTTTTGTGCTTCTGTGCCTTTCGTACTTATGTGTTTCTGTGCCTATGTGAATCTGTGATTATGCGCCTATGTGTTTATGTGATACATGTTTCACTATGTTCCTGAAAATTTAGTAGTATTAGGTGTGTGAGGTGAGATTCGATTATATTGTGATGAGTCTGTGGTGATGTATGTTGCAGACAATGTCGTCCTCTGGATCTCGCGCTACCCGAGACGCCCGCTGAAAGCAAGCAGACAAACTCCTTGCTGCCATGATCACTAAGTAAATGGCAAAGGTTGTACCCCAAGTTGTTAGTGAACTGTATGAAAACATGAGCAAATCGTCTGAGGAATCCAGAACTGAAACTCCCAAAGCTGCTTTCAGCTTCAAACAGTTCAAGGCATGTGGACCGAAAGAGTTCACCGGCGAAGAAGGCCCTACGGTTTTGTTTCAATGGTTTGACTCAATCGAAGTTACCCTGCGACAGAGCAGATGTCCTGATAATCTCCGCACGCTGAACGCGACCGGCGTCTTCCAGTCCCGCGCTCTAGACTGGTGGACGGCCGAAAGGAACAAGCGCGGAAATGATGCAGCCTATGGTCTGTCATGGGACGAGTTGAAGAACGTTATGCTCGAAGAGTTCTGCCCTCACCATGAGCGCCAGAAGCTGGAGGACGAGTTCTGGCACATTCAGCAGAAAGAAGGTGACAACGCTGCCCTGACTGCTCGTTTTAAGCAGCTCAACATCATCTGCCCCGATCAAGTGAACACGCCCAACATGGCAATCAAAAAGTACATTCGAGCTCTACCCGACTGTGTTGCAGATTTTGTGCATGCCGCAAAGACAGCGAAGATCGAAGAAACTTACTTGCTTGCCGCCGAAATCAACGACAAGCGAGTAAAAGCTGGTTTTTGGGATAAAACATCAAAGAACTTGCACCAAGTCACTACCGCACCATCCACTGAAACCACAGCCGCTCAATCATCAAAAGTCTCAAGCCGCAAGAAGAAGAACAACAACAGCAGCTCCAGCAACAAGAACTGTGCTGTCACTACCACTGCTGCTCCACTTCAAGTCGTACCGGCTCAGCAGCAATCTCAACATCGTCCAGCACCAGTTACCTATGCACCGCCTGCGAAGCGTGCATACACAGGCCCTCACCCTGTCTGCCCAACATGTTCTTATCATCACCCGATGGGTCTCACCTGCCGTTTCTGCGCACACTGCAACATGTACGGCCACTTTACCGCCAATTGCCGTACTGGTCCCCGTCAAGCACCAGCTCAAGCCACTGCTCATCAAGCTCTGCTCCCAGCCCCACAAGGCCAACAAGCGGCTCAGGCACCCGCGGTCAACGCCCGATCTGATTCGCATGTGGTGATCCCAACCACTTTGCGAACATGTGCCCGAATTGGGTTGTGAAGCAAGAGCCTCAGCAACACCAGCAGCAGCAGCCTCATCAGCAACAACAACAAGCCGTACGCGCCAGAACTTTCAACATCAATGTGCGCCAGGCCCAGGCTGACAACAACGTGGTCAATGGTACGTTCCTTATGAATGGTATTTATGCATCGTGTTTGTTTGATACTGGAGCCGATAATTGCTTTGTGTCGTTTGAATTCGAGAAGCTCCTTAGTCGTAAGCGCTCCCATCTCTCCTCGATGTTCGATGTCGAAGTCGCTACCGGAAGAACTGTCGCCGTTAATTATGTTCTTCTGATGGGATTTTAATATGTTTATCAAAGTAATTTCATCCATGTGAAATAAAAACGCAGCGGAAATAATGTTTAAAACATGTTACTTTTAAGATATAAATTCCATTTATATGAAAAATCCCAAAACCCGGATCCATATATGAACATGCATACTATCAAACACAACCATAGGGTGTTTAGAAAACTACATTCTTGGAGTAATGAGAAAAGAAACGAATGATGCTTCTTGAATGTTTGCCTTCAAGAGTAGAAGGCCTCAAGCTTGTATACCCCAAGCTTCCAACAAACACCACGAGTTTAGCTAGGATTTCTTACACTTGAATCAAAACCGAAAAACTTGAGAACTCCTTATGATGGCCGATTTTTTAGAGAGCAAAAACAAGTCTTCCACTTGATTTTTATCATCTAAAAGTTTATATAACCATGAGAGAGAATTGCCACCAACATTGACCAATCTTGTGCCATCTTACACATGCAAATTCATGAAGGGTGATTGGACCAAAATGTGCTTGGGAAGACCACCCAATCAAGACCCATCTTACACATGCAAATGCATGAAAGCTCAATGGACCACTCTTGGTCTTGGGAAGACCACATGTTGGCCGATTTTTTAGAGCGTGTTTAAAAAAAAATCTTTTAATAATTTTAAGTCTTGTTTATTTTATAACTTTTATAAAATATTACATCATATGTTTGCAAGACTTTATGTAATCTTTTATAATGTCATTTAACACATTAAATAACAAAATAAAATATTCTCTCAAAATAAATTATCCATATAATTTATTGGTTTCTCAATGTAATTATTTAGAAAACCAATTTCTAAATATTATAAGTGTTAATATTTATTTGTTTGATCATATCATAAATAAATATTATAGTGTTTGTCTAGCTTGTATTTGGGTATGACTCGACTTGGATCATAACATACTAGCCACATCAATCTAATATGTGTCTTGGGCATACAGACTCCAACAATCTCTCACTTGCACAAGATACATAGAAGATTGATGCAAGTAGTAAAGACCACCTAACTATAGTTTACTACCCCTAATACGTATGACTGTATTTCCCATTCAATAACATCATCCCTTTCAAGTCCCTTACTTGAACATGATTTAGGTGAATCTATCATTTATCCTTTCGTTACAGATGTCATGTTAAATCCAGAGACATAGAGTGATCACTCTCTGTTGATTTAACTTTAGCAGGCCTTAGACATCTTACTCTCAACGAATAAGAGGAACAAATCCCTTCTCGACTACATACGTCTCTCACAATCACCTTGTACCACACCTGAGTTTAGCCTTATGTACTGCCTTGCTACAGACAGCTAAGAACTAGGTCAAGGTATAACACTTGGTGAATATCAAGACCCAATATGTATCTCAGGTCAGAGGATACTATGATATTCGCCTTTACTCAAAATTTACTTATGATCAATCACAAATGATTCCATGCAGTAATATTTGAGAGCGAATCAGTCCAATATTTGTATCCCACAAATATCTATGAACTTTGGCAGCAACACTTTGCTCTATATTCATTCTAAATGATTATCCACCAATCCAAGTTCATAATAGTCTTACATTCATATTCGTTCCCACAAGTATGATCGACTACGGACGTTTAGAATAATTAACTTATTCATGGATTTAAACATGCTAAAATGAAACGTAACTCTAAATACCATAAAAGAGTTAAATTAACAATTGTTTCAATATCCAAATACAAAATAGATCAAATCCAATCACTAGAATGTCGAAGTCCTAAGGAACATGTATGACCCTCATGTTTTGCCCTGCCAAGGAGCTTCGTGAGTGGATCCGCAATGTTTTGATCGGTGTGAACTTGACGGATACATATCTTTCCTTTTTCAACTTCATCCCTTATGTAGTTGAATCTCCGCTCGATATGTCTAGTCTTTTGGTGCGCACGAGGTTCCTTGATTTGAGCAATCGCATCCTCGTTATCACAAAAGATCTCTAGGGGGTCTTGAATGGTAGGGACCACCCCTAGGTCGGCTATAAATTTCTTTAACCATGCAGCTTCTTGGGCTGCCAATGAAGCGGCGATGTATTCTGATTCTGTAGTGGACAATGCTACCATGTCTTGTTTTGAGCTCTTCCAAGAGACTGCTCCTCCATTTAAAATGAAGATACCCTGATTGCGATCGAGAATCACTTCGATCGGTTTGGAAACTCGCATCTGTGTAACCCTTTACAACGAGTTCCTCCTCACCAGATCCATATATTAAAAACATATCCTTAGTCCTTCTAAGGTATTTAATATGCACTTAACAGCCTTCCAATGACTGTTACCTGGATTTTGCTGGTATCTACTCGTCATGCTCAAGGCGCATGAGACGTCCGGTCTGGTGCATATCATTGCATACATGATGGATCCTATAGCAGACGCATATGGGACTCCTTTCATTTTCTCTTGCTCATCCTTTGAGCTTGGACATTGAGATGTATTCAATATTGTCCCCTTTTTTTGGGTAAAGGGTTACCCCGGTAAAATTTCATATATCACAAACCAAAAAATATAAGTAGTAAGGAGAGTCCTTACTAATACACTATCCTGACATGCCAGGAAGTGTTAACAAGCAAAAAGCAAACCACAAATACAAACAGAAGAGACTCTAGAAAAAACTAGAGACACATAACTAGGACGCTACATGCTACGTGATTGGCACATTCCATCTCTCCAGCAAGCTTATCCCAGTCGTAGAACTCTTGACCTTCACCGAAGCTAGTTTCAAGCGAACAGTAGACACAATCGCCTCACAAATCACTGCCACTGATCTTTTCTTTGTTTTAAATAATCTCTGATTATGCTCTTGCCAAATGAAGTATGCTGTAGCCGCCAGAAGTAACCGACCAATAACACTTCGCATAGACTTCTTAGCAGGAACTGAAATCAGCCAGTCAACAATCTCCTCCCACTTATTGGACCCCAGTTGAATACCAGCCATGGATTTAATAGAAGACCAAACCTGCATAGAAAACGAACACTCAAAAAACAGGTGTTCATTTTTTTTGGGTAAAGGGTTACCCCGGTAAATTTTATAACAATCAACACATCAAAACAAGTGGGGGACAAAGCATCCCTCAGTTCTCAAGCATGGCATACCATACAAGAGTGAACAAGAAAACAAGGTTAAACAACCAAACAAGTCTATCAAAAGACTAACGCATGCAGAATAAAACATCTCAAACTAGCCGCAATCATCATCATTCATCAGAAGACCACGAGGCAAGCTCCATCGCTGAAGTATCCCATTAACATGTTCCGTCCTCTTAAATCGCCTAGTATGAAGCTTCATCCGAACGGTTGTCAGAATCACCTCCACCAAACGATCAGGAGTCCTTTTTCTATTCGAAAATAATCTCTGGTTTCGTTCCTGCCATACAAAATATGCCGCCGCTCCAACAACCAGCTTAGCAATAACATGCTGGGCCTTTTTTGAGTTTGCCACGGTAACCAGTTGGTCAAAAATTACATTCCAAGAGCTTGTAATGTTTCCCATATCAGCTTCGGTTTTAACACCATTCCATACCTCAGCAGCAAATTCACACTCAAAAAACAAGTGATCATGCGAATCTGGTCCCGAGGTACATAATGAGCAACAAAGAAGATTAAAATTGGCATTACCCGTGGCGTACCATGCTTGCATGACATCTTGCATTTTAATCTCTTATTCACAAGAAGCCACATAAAAAATGAGTGTTGTGGAATAGACTGCGGAAACCATACTATATTAGCCCATGGCACTTCATTCTGGGTACCTCAGATATCATCCCAAACAGTGGACGAGCTATATTCACCATCTTCCCCATCTCTAGATCTCCAAACAATCATATCCTCTCGCTCAGAAGTAAGCACAACATTTTGCAAGTTTAAAAGAGCTGGAAACCGTGCTCGCCATGCGTCAGGCCATACCCATCCCCCTTCATCCCATACCTCGGCAACAGTAGACTTTAAAGAAAACCTTTCTTGGAGTTCTCCATTTGGAACCTATTCAAGACTTTGTCAATGTATGCACTTTGGTTTAAACCTATCAAGCGCCTTGATCTATCCCTATAGACCTTTATTCCCAGAATGTAGGCGACTTCACCAAGATCCTTAATGGAAAAACAACTTCCAAGCCAAGCTTTTACACCTTCCATGGTTGGAATGTCATTCCCAAATAGTAGAACGTCATCGACATACAGTACTAAGAAAGTGATGATGCTCCCACTAGCTTTCTTGTACACACAAGCTTCATCGCCGTTCTTGATGAATCCAAAATTCTTAATTTCTTCATCAAAATGGTGATTCCAACTTCTAGATGCTTGTTTCAGTCCATAGATTGATTTCTTTAACTTGGATACTTTGTCAGGATGTTTTGGATCGACAAAACCTTCAGGCTGAACCATATAGACATCTTCATCAAGATATCCATTAAGAAAAGCCGTTTTGACATCCAATTGCCAGATCTCATAGTCATAATATGCAGCTATGGCAAATAATATCCTGATTGACTTTAGCATCGCCACAGGCGAGAAGGTCTCATCATAATCAATCCCTTGAGTTTGAGTGAAACCTTTTGCTAGAAGTCTTGCTTTGTAAGTATCCAAGTTACCATGCATATCTGTTTTCTTCTTGAAAACCCACTTACTTCCAACTACTTTGAAGTTAAGTGGTGGTACAACCAATTCCCAAACTTGGTTGTCATACATGGATTGCATCTATATGTTCATGGCTTCAAGCCATTTGTCACAATCGGATTTTGACATTGCATCATGGTATGTGGTTGG
Source organism: Helianthus tuberosus (assembly GCA_030545235.1). Classification (NCBI taxonomy): domain Eukaryota; kingdom Viridiplantae; phylum Streptophyta; class Magnoliopsida; order Asterales; family Asteraceae; genus Helianthus; species Helianthus tuberosus. The sequence continues at coordinate 105,267,147 of CM060360.1, forward strand.
TTCATCTGAATCTACCACGTAGTATCCATCCATAAAAAAATCCATATCTTTCAGGTGGGTTACTAATTCTACCAGATCTGTGAACATTTTGTGTGTTCTGATCAACATCTTGATCGTTTTCAACAACCTCTTGTTGAGTGCTTGTCACACCCCCAAAATCCACCATGCGGAGCGTCACCGCTTGGAGGCGTGACATGACCAGGATCGAGCCACCAATCATATTGAACAACGAAATTAAGTAATGGGGGTGTGACATGACCAGGATCGAGCCACCAATCATATTGAACAACGAAATTAAGTAAGTAAGACCACCCACAATACAATTGGTGACCATAAGACAGTAACCAGTTTTAAGTTAACAGCGGAAGCATAAAACGTAAGTTCAAAACATCAGTTTGTAGTTCATAGGTTTAAAGACCCCAAACATAAGTTTCATAAGTTCATAACGTTTATTTAATAAGTACGGGACATATTAGTTCGCATTCCACAACGACCACCTCCATGTGCAAGCTCCATAGCATCTAGCGACCTGTAAGGCATGTAACAACGAGTCAACAACAAAGTTGAGTGAGTTCACGTTTGATTGTTTAGTTATAGCATTCGTTTCGTAAATCATATGTTCGTTTTGTAAACCAGGTATCATGTTAATTCGTATCGCGGTCTCCCAGGCATGTTTGCGAAGATTAGTGGGGGCTTCCCATGTGGATAGTATTTATCCGTATCGCGATTTCCCAAATATGTTTGCGATGATTAGTGGGGGCTTCCCAGGTTGTAGACTAGTCGTGTGAGTACGTGCCCTTCTTGATCCAAGGACCGTAGTAAGTATGAGTGTACGTAGGTTTTACGTACGTGCCCTTCAATCCGAGGACAGTGAAAAGTAGTTTAATAGTAATGATAGTACGAGTATTTATTCAATCCCATTCCCAACCCACCGGGAATCCCATGCCTTAGGAGTGTGAACTCACCTCGGTTTGCTCGGTTAGATTCTCAAATATAGCTAACAGTCAAGGTCGGTCAATCACGTCCTAGTATGATTACCAGTTAGTCATTTAGTGGTTTCAAATAGAGCACAAAGTTCCTACACGTATCTATCACATAACATGCATCACTTTAACGGTTTATGCCCATATATACTTCCCATCCATTCCCCACTCATAAGCAAACATTCGATAATGCACATAGCACATATAACATGTTAGATCATTCACAGATAGCATGCTCGACATTTAGACACGCAAATTACAACTTATGTCGTTTCAGCTTAAATATTCAAAACCGGGCTGTTTTCGGACATTTTAATAAAATAGTTAACTTATTCCAAAAATTCCCAAATTTTTACAGAATGTCTTAAACGTTCCAAATTTTATTGTGTAAAAATATCGGGGGTCCAGTTCATTACTAATATTTTATAAAAATTCATTTTCCGGACTGAACTCAGATTTATCTTTTTCTGACCACAGTCCACGGAATAATTTATTTAAAAATCCTCGTAAGTCTGATTTATGAAATTCCAGTGAGAAAATTACAAATACATCGGTGGTCATCTAAAGTACTAGTTTCATAATCTAACTCTACACAGAACTCAAGTTATGACAGAAAACAAAACGCATATTTTCAGCAGAAAAATGTAGATCTAGCTGCTGTTACAAAATGACGCTTTAAAAATAGTAAACGAAGTCCAAAAATTATGATTCCGGTGCCATTAGAACCGTATTTCATAATACATAAATCTAGACTTTAGAAAATACATTTCTCGTTAAGTTATGGTCCTGTTACAGCCAACTGAAGTTGGCTGTAAAAACCAAATAGCCTACTGTTTTCAGTCTTTAACACTCTAAAGCGCGTTCGATTGATTCCGTTTGCATGTTTAGTTATCACAACAACGTCAAACATCAATATTACAAGTAGATCAACAAGTAAATCAGTAACATAATCAAGACAACTTCAGTTTATCATCACTTCATCATGTTTCATCAATATTTCATTACAAGTTAGTTTATATGCAAGACTTTGTTCATGGTTCTTTAGTGTTCATGGATTTTCATCATCAAACATCTATTAACCACTTAAATAACATAGAGAATGAACGGATCTAAGTTCTTACCACTAGTTCAAGACTAGGGAAGTTCGAGTGAAGAAATGTGGTGGTTAATAGCGAATGGAGAAGGTCCTTCCCCTTCCGAGAACACCGAGCTTCGTTGAACGCCTTGTAGCACCTAGAAGTACACTCGGATTGCTTGAAGTTGAAACTAAAATGGTGGATGAACAAGAGGGGTGTTCAGCCGAGCTTCTATGGAGGGAGGGAGTGAAGATGGAGTTGTGGTGTGAATGATAAAATGGATGGAGATCTAGCGGTTAAATAACCACTTTTCCAACATTCAATTACCCATTGTGCCTTATGCTTCCTTAGTACTAAACACCATCCAATATAATAATCAAAGAAAGCTTATGGGGAGTCCCCATAAAACCATATGGTTGGGGGGGGGGGGGGCGTCTAGTTGGATTTCAACTAACTAAGTTAGTGTTCTAGTTTGTTTAGTTAGGAACTTAAATAGGTTATTAGTGTGTTATGTAATATAACGGGTGTTAGGGTGTTCGGGGACCCTAACTAGCTCAGAAGAGTGTAAACAATGTTATTGACAATATTTTTATGTTCCGGGTAAAGTCCGGTTGTTTGGTTGACACTGTTCCGTTAAAGTGCCTAATTAATCTGTGAAGTGTCTTTTATATATATTTTTGTAACACTTTTAGTTTTTAACACTCAGGAAGGCATACCGGGCAATTTAGAAATTTTTCTGTATACCGGGCTATTTAGAAATTTTTCTGTATACTACTAGCATGTTAACAAGTACATGTAAGCATAACACAGTAATCAGAGTGCAGTTAAATGATTCAGCACAGTCATCAAGTACTTTATTTAACATTAATAAATTGTACGCAATACACGTAAATTTGAGGGTTGTCACATTCTCCCCCTGTTAAGAAAATTTCGTCCCGAAATTTAGCTCGCGGTTACTGAGGAAGCTAGTTACGTTGCGTTGGTTTCCTGATTTTCTTGGGGTGTCACATCATCCCCTTGTTGATTTGGAATTTCGTCCCGAAATTCTGCAGTAGCTTCAGCCTCAGTAGTGCTTGCGTTTTTCTTAAACAGCTGGGGATACTTGAGTTTCATTTAGTCTTCTCGTTCGCAGGTATACTCTGGGCCACGACGGGAATCCCAACGAACTCGGACAAGAGGTATTCTTGTGCGCTTGAGAATCTTAACATCTCGATCAGTAATCTCTACAGGTTCCTCGACGAATCGTAGCTGGTCGTCGATAGTGAGTTCCTTGAGAGGAACTATGAGGGTCTCATCTGACAGAAACTTCTTCAGATTCGACACATGGAATACGTCGTGAACTCCGTTGAGTTCTTTGGGTAGATTCAACCTGTAGGCGACTTTGCCAATTTTCTCGATGATTTCAAACGGTCTGACATAACGCGGATTGAGCTTGCCTCGTTTGCCAAAACGAACTACGCCTTTCCAAGGCGAGACTTTGAGTAGCACTCGATCCCCAACCTGGAACTCAAGTGGTTTTCTTCCTTTATCAGCATAGCTTTTCTGACGGTCACGAGCTGCCGCCATTCGCTGTCGTATCTGAGCAATTCTCTCGGTGGTATCTACCACAAGTTCTGGGCCAATGATTTGGCTGGTGTTCCTTTATTATCTTCTCGCCTCCTATACAAGGATTGCAGTATTTTGGTTGAGCGTTTGGATCAGCGTATTCATAACTGGAAGAACAAGCTTTTATCGTTTGCTGGTAGATTACAACTTATTATTTCAGTGTTGTCAGCCATGCATGTCTATTGGTCTTCAGTTTTTATCCTACCTGTTCGGATTATTCATGATCTAGAAGCAAAAATGCGGAACTTCCTTTGGTCTCAAGGTGATTATCAACGTGGGAAAGCCAAGGTTTCTTGGAGTTCTATCTGTGTTCCTAAGCTGGAAGGAGGGTTAGGTATTAGACGGATTCGTTATGTTAATAAAGCGCTTATGGTTTCACATGTGTGGAGTATCCTTACAAGCCGTGAGTCACTGTGGGTTTCTTGGATTCACTCGTATAGGTTAAAGAGCCGTAATTTCTGGGATTGTAAACCGATCCCAAATTGTTGTTGGAGCTGGAGGAAATTGCTACAGCTTCGTCCGCTGATTAGAGGTTATTTTTGGTCCAAAGTTGGTGATGGTAGAATCACTTCAGTTTGGCATGACAATTGGAGTGTTATTGGTCCTTTGAGCTCTTTTTTATCGCCTAGGACTATCATGAGGGAGGGTTTTTCGTTACAGGCAACAGTAGCTGATATGTCTTTTAATGGTTCGTGGTTATGGCCTGATGCTTGGAGAGATACTTATCCAGTTCTAATACAGCTTGATCAGATTCATCGGGATGATAATATTCAAGATCGTTTGTTTTGGAAGCATGGGAACGAGCTTAGTGACTACTCTTCCTCAGGCATATGGAATTCAATCAGAGCTAGCGAACCGGAGGTGGATTGGTCTAGTATTGTTTGGTTTTCGCAGTGTATTCCTCGCCATGCTTTCTTTATGTGGCTTATTATGCGGCGTAAATTGGTTACTCAGGATAAAATCTTGCAATGGAATACTACAAGAAGAAATAACATGAATATGATGTGCTGTCTCTTATGCTACGAAAATATTGACTCACATGATCATTTATTTTTTGAGTGCAAGTACTCGGCTAAGGTTTGGGAGATGATTCGTGCTAAAGCAGGTATGAGCATTGTGGATCCTAAGTGGAGTGTTATTATTGAGTGGCTACGGCATCGGGCTACATCTAAATCTGCTGCTAACCTAGTGTCTCGATTGATTGTTACTGCTTTTGCTTATCTTATATGGCGAGAAAGAAACCATCGTTTATTCAAGAATCATGCAAGGCCCCCAGAAAGTATATGTGCTTCGATTTTTGACACTGTCCGATACAAATTGATGGGTTTAAAGTTCAAGAATACTTCTAAAGTGAGGATGCTTCTTGAGAAGTGGGAGATTCATGGTGACCCAATCGTAGATGATGGAGGCTGAGTGATTGTTTTTATCTATTTTCTAGATGTTAGTCTAGTAGTGTTTCTTTTTAGTTATGATAGTCTCTTGTGTTCATTTGTTTCCACTTTCATGAGACATGTCTCATGATTGAACTAGTAAGGTTTTCTCCTTACTACTTGTTTTGTTTTGTTTTGTTTGTGAATATATAAAATCACCGGGGTAACCCTTTACCCAAAAAAAAAGATTTCTGCCCAACAGAGAGGTGATCGGCATTTGCGTCCGTACAATGCCTCGAACAGAGCGGCCTGGATGCTGGTGTGGTAGCTGTTGTTATATGAAAACTCTACTAACGGGAGGTGATTTCTGCCCAACAGAGAGGTGATCGGCATTTGCGTCCGTACAATGCCTCGAACGGAGCGGCCTGGATGCTGGTGTGGTAGCTGTTGTTATATGAAAACTCTACTAACGGGAGGTGTTTTTCCCAGCCATTGCCGAAGTCTATTACGCATGCCCTAAGCATGTCTTCAAGGGTTTGGATGGTGCGTTCAGATTGCCCATCCGTATGTGGGTGATAAGCGGGGCTCATATCTAAACGTGAGCCAAAAGACTTGTCCATTGCTTGCCACAGTTCAGAAGTAAAACACGCGTCATGATCAGAAATGATGGAGGTTGGCACTCCATGCCTTGACACCAATTCTTTTAGCTAGATGTCTGCTAAAGTAGAAAACTTATCCGTTTCCTTGATTGCCAGAAAATGTGCAGACTTGGTCAGTCGATCCATGATCACCCAAATGGTATCGTTTCCGCGTTGAGATCTAGGCAGGCTAGTAACGAAATTCATGGAAATTTGTTCCCATTTCCATTTCGGGATCTCTGGTTGTTGGAGTAGGCCTGATGGTTTCTGGTATTCGGTCTTGACTCTCGCACAAGTCAAACATTTACTAACGTAGGTTGCTATGTGGGCTTTCATGCCAGGCCACCAATACGTAGTCTTGAGGTCGTGGTACATTTTATCTGAACCCTGATGTACCGAATAACGAGACTTATGTGCTTCATCCATCACAAGCTCGCGTAGGTCTCTATACAGTGGAACCCAGATGCATTCGTTAACATAATAGGCGCCGTCTTCCTTTTGTTCTAGCCGCTGCCTCGATCCTCGTAGGGACTCAGCCCTGATGTTTTCTGCTTTCAACGCTTCAACCTGAGCATCGCGAATCTGAGCGGGAAGGCTAGAGTGAATGGTAAGCTGTAACGCACGTACACGCTTAGGTTTAGTATCCTTTCGGCTGAGGGCGTCGGCCACAACATTAGCCTTGCCCGGATGGTATTTGATTGCGCATTCATAATCGTTCAAGAGCTCGACCCATCGACGTTGACGCATGTTTAACTCCTTTTGCTTGAAGATATGCTCGAGACTCCTGTGATCGGTGTAAATGGTGCACTTGGTACCGTATAGGTAATGTCTCCATATCTTAAGCGTGAAAACCACTGCCCCCAGCTCCAGATCATGAGTAGTGTAATTTCTTTCGTGAATTTTGAGTTGGCGTGATGCGTAGGCAATGACCTTGTCATGTTGCATCAACACACAACCAAGTCCTTGGATGGAAGCGTCGCAATAAACCACAAAATCATCTGTGCCTTTAGGCAATGAGAGGATAGGCGCGCTACAAAGTCTATCTTTTAAGTGCTGAAATGCGGACTCCTGTACATCACCCCAACGATAGGTGACACCCTTCTGAGTCAGTGAAGTGAGAGGTTGCGCAATCCTGGAGAAATCCTTGATAAACCTTCAGTAGTATCCTGCCAAACCCAAGAATTGGCGGATTTCTGTTGGTGTGCGGGGTGCAGGCCAATTCTTGATCGAGTCAACCTTGGATGGATCTACATGAATTCCATCCTTGTTTACCACATGGCCTAGAAAGTGGACTTTGCGAAGCCAGAAGTAATATTTCGAAAACTTGGCATACAACTGCTCTTTTCGAAGAAGTTCCAGAATAAGCCTCAGATGTTGCTCGTGTTCCTCCTGACTCTTAGAATAGATCAGGATGTCGTCGATGAAGACAATAACGAATTTATCTAGGTAAGGCTTGCATACTCGGTTCATGAGATCCATGAAGACCGTTGGTGCATTCGTCAACCCGAAAGGCATGACCAGAAACTCGTAATGGCCGTAGCGAGTCCTGAATGCTGTTTTGGAGACGTCATCCTCTCGGACTCTAAACTGATGGTATCCCGATCTCAAATCAATCTTAGAGTAATAGCTCGACCCTTGCAACTGGTCGAACAAGTCGTCAATACGTGGAAGAGGATAACGATTCTTCATGGTCACCTTGTTGAGTTCGCGGTAGTCAATACACATTCGGAAGGTACCGTCTTTCTTCTTCACGAATAACACTGGAGCTCCCCAAGGTGAAGAGCTAGGATGAATAAAACCTTTTTCCAAAAGTTCTTGTAATTGCTTGGACTGTTCTTCCAGTTCGGTTGGGGCTAAGCAATAAGGTGCTCGAGCTATGGGCGCTGCCCTAGGAGCTAGTTCGATTTGAAACTCAACTTGACGATCAGGCGGAAGACCAGGTAATTCCTCAGGAAATACCTCAGGAAAATCGCAAACAATAGGAATGTCTTCAATTTTCTTCTCCTCCGTTGATGTATCAGAAACGAGGGCTAGGATAGCAGTGTGGCCCTTTCGCAAACACTTCTGGGCCTTAAGGAAAGAGATAATGCCTACGACAGCACCACTCTTGTCGCCATGAATCACGAGGGGTTCTTTGTCAGAACGAGGAATGCGGACGATTTTCTCCTTGCAGACAATCTCCGCTTGATGATGAGATAGCCAATCCATCCCAATAACGACGTCGAAACTACCAAGTACGATAGGAATAAGGTCGATAGAGAAGGTCTGACCAGCTAAGACGAGGTTACAACCTTTAACTATGTGTGTGGCTTCAAGACTTTTACCGTTTGCTAGCTCTACCGTGTGCTTGGTGTTCAAAAGTGTTGGGGTACGATTAAGCATTCGACTAACTTTTAGGGACACATAACTGGTATCGGCACCCAAATCAAAGAGAACATTAACATAAAAGTCATCCAGTAGAAACTTACCCATCACGACGTTGGGATCATTCCTAGCATCACCCTGACCAATCACGAACACACGACCCCGGGCGCCATTGTCTCCATTGTTTCCCCCGTTGTTATTCCCGTTGCCCTGATGATTGTTGTTGTTGTTATTCAGATTTTGATTTAACTGGGGGCAGTCCCGCTTGAAGTGGCCTTCAGCACCACACTGAAAGCATCCCCTGTTGCCCCGCTGTTGCTGCTGCTGGTTCTGTGGAGCTTGCTGCTGCTGCTGACAATTCTGATTTGTAGGCCGTGAGCTCCTGCAATCCTTGGCTTCATGACCCATCTTGAGACACCTCTGACAACGTCCCTTATTGCACTGACCACTGTGGTGTCTGTTGCATTTGTTGCACTTTGGGTGGTTTCCTCATATCCACCCTACCCTTGTCTACCAGAAGATTGCTGACCAGGACTCTGGTAGTCATCAATCTTTCGCTGCTGCGCCTGGGACTGAACTGTAGTCGAACCCTTGTTGTTGGCTCCATCCCATTTTCGTTTGTTGTCGCTGGGAATAACAGAAGTAGTAGTAGCAGTAGCACCTATACGCTTAGGCAGCTTGTTCTGTTCTACTGCCTGGTCTGTGAGGCGATGAGCAAGACGAGTAACATCCTGGATGGTAGCAAGGTTAGCAGCAGTCACATGGCTTTGTATCTCTAGTACTAAGCCTTTGAGGTACAGCTCAATGCGCTTGATGGGAGGATCCACCATAGTTAGACATAACACTGCCAGTTCGTTGGATCGCTTCGTATACGCCTCTATTTCTGACCCCGTCATCTTCAGGTTAAAGAACTCCACTTCCAACTTGTGGATGTCATTGCGATTACAGTATTCTCGCTTGATCAGCTCCTTGAAGTCGTTCCATGGGGTGGCATTAGCAGCTGCCAGCCCTAACATTTGGACTTGCGCGTTCCACCAAGTCAGTGCAATGCCTTCGAGGGTACCAGTGGCATACTTCACCCTACGAGCCTCAGGGCATTCACACATCTCGAAGACCGACTCGAGCTTCTCGAACCAGTGGAGGAGTCCGACGGCTCCTTCAGTGCCACTGAAAGTACTAGGACGACAGTCCATAAAAGTCTTGAACGTGCATACTGGTGGCTGAGCGTTCTGACCTCCTGCCTGGGCAGTTGCGAACGCTGCAGTAACTTGTTCCGTGATCAAAGCCGCCAACTGGGCTTGAGTTAGGTTAACGCGTCCACTCATGATCTTCATATCAGAGGAAAACATGGGTGAGAGAGGTTCGTGAAAGTGCGATGACAGAAGAGAGTAAGCACACATGTGTTTTCAATCAATAGTTGCTACGTTCATCTAAGCATACCATAAGCAAAGTTCTATGTAACTAGCAAGTAGGTAATATAAACATAAATCATATCACCTATAGTGTTGAGTCTTGCACGTGGAGTGAAGCGTCATTGTGGATCGTTGAGCACTATACAGGTTATAGTCTGGTTTTATCAAAAAGCTTTTCCCCTTTTTAAAACCAAGTTCACTATAACCAATGGCTCTGATACCAATCTGTCACACCCCCAAAATCCACCATGCGGAGCGTCACCGCTTGGAGGCGTGACATGACCAGGACCGAGCCACCAATCATATTGAACAACGGAATTAAGTAATGGGTGTGTGACATGACCAGGATTGAGCCACCAATCATATTGAAAATCGAAATTAAGTAAGTAAGACCACCCACAATACAATTGGTGACCATAAGACAGTAACCAGTTTTAAGTTAACAGCGGAAGCATAAAACGTAAGTTCAAAACATCAGTTTGTAGTTCATAAGTTTAAAGACCCCAAACATAAGTTTCATAAGTTCATAACGTTTATTTAATAAGTACGGGACATATTAGCTCGCATTCCACAACGACCACCTCCATGTGCAAGCTCCATAGCATCTAGCGACCTGTAAGGCACGTAACAACGAGTCAACAACAAAGTTGAGTGAGTTCACGTTTGATTGTTTAGTTATAGCATTCGTTTCATAAATCATATGTTCGTTTTGTAAACCTGGTATCGTGTTAATTCGTATCGCGGTCTCCCAGGCATGTTTGCGAAGATTAGTGGGGGCTTCCCATGTGGATAGTATTTATCCGTATCGCGATTTCCCAAATATGTTTGCGATGATTAGTGGGGGCTTCCCATGTTATAGACTAGTCGTGTGTGTACGTGCCCTTCTTGATCCAATGACCGTAGTAAGTATGAGTGTACGTAGATTTTACGTACGTGCCCTTCAATCCGAGGACAGTGAAAAGTAGTTTAATAGTAATGATAGTACGAGTATTTATTCAATCCCATTCCCAACCCACCGGGAATCCCATGCCTTAGGAGTGTGAACTCACCTCGGTTTGCTCGGTTAGATCCTCAAATATAGCTAACAGTCAAGGTCGGTCAATCACGTCCTAGTATGATTACCAGTTAGTCATTTAGTGGTTTCAAATAGAGCACAAAGTTCCTACACGTATCTATCACATAACATGCATCACTTTAACGGATTATGCCCATATATACTTCCCATCCATTCCCCACTCATAAGCAAACATTCGATAATGCACATAGCACATATAACATGTTAGATCATTCACAGATAGCATGCTCGACATTTAGACACACAAATTACAACTTATGTCGTTTCAGCTTAAATATTCAAAACCGGGCTGTTTTCGGACATTTTAATAAAATAGTTAACTTATTCCAAAAATTCCCAAATTTTTACAGAATGTCTTAAACGTTCCAAATTTTATTGTGTAAAAATATCGGGGTCCAGTTCATTACTAATATTTTATAAAAATTCATTTTCCGGACTGAACTCAGATTTATCTTTTTCTGACCACAGTCCACGGAATAATTTATTTAAAAATCCTCGTAGGTCTGATTTATGAAATTCCAGTGAGAAAATTACAAATACATTGGTGGTCATCTAAAGTACAAGTTTCATGATCTAACTCTACACAGAACTCAAGTTATGACAGAAAACAAAACGCATATTTTCAGCAGAAAAATGCAGCTCTAGCTCCTGTTACGAAATGACGCTTTAAAAATAGTAAACGAAGTCCAAAAATTATGATTCCGGTGCCATTAGAACCGTATTTCATAATACATAAACCTAGACTTCAGAAAATACATTTCTCGTTAAGTTATGGTCCTGTTACAGCCAACTGAAGTTGGCTGTAAAAACCAAACAGCTTACTGTTTTCAGTCTTTAACACTCTAAAGCGCGTTCGATTGATTCCGTTAGCATGTTTAGTGATCACAACAATGTCAAACATCAATATTACAAGTAGATCAGCAAGTAAATCAGTAACATAATCAAGACAACTTCAGTTTATCATCACTTCATCATGTTTCATCAATATTTCATTACAAGTTAGTTTATATGCAAGACTTTGTTCATGGTTCTTTAGTGTTCATGGATTTTCATCATCAAACATCTATTAACCACTTAAATAACATAAAGAATGAACGGATCTAAGTTCTTACCACTAGTTCAAGACTAGGGAAGTTCGAGTGAAGAAATGTGGTGGTTAATAGCGAATGGAGAAGGTCCTTCCCCTTCCGAGAACACCGAGCTTCGTTGAACGCCTTGTAGCACCTAGAAGTACACTCGGATTGCTTGAAGTTGAAATGAAAATGGTGGATGAACAAGAGGGGTGTTCGGCCGAGCTTCTATGGAGGGAGGGAGTGAAGATGGAGTTGTGGTGTGAATGATAAAATGGATGGAGATCTAGTGGTTAAATAACCACTCTTCCAACATTCAATTACCCATTGTGCCTTATGCTTCCTTAGTACTAAACACCATCCAATATAATAATCAAAGAAATCTTGTGGGGAGTCCCCATATAACCGTATGGTTGAGGGGGGGGGGGGGGGGCGTCTAGTTGGATTTCAACTAACTTAGTTAGTGTTCTAGTTTGTTTAGTTAGGAACTTAAATAGGTTATTAGTGTGTTATGTAATATAACGGGTGTTAGGGTGTTCGGGGACCCTAACTAGCCCAGAAGAGTGTAAACAATGTCATTGACAATATTTTTATGTTCCGGGTAAAGTCCGGTTGTTCGGTTGACACTGTTCCGTTAAAGTGCCTAATTAATCCGTTAAGTGTCTTTTATATATATTTTTGTAACACTTTTAGTTTTTAACACTCAGGAAGGCATACCGGGCTATTTAGAAATTTTTCTGTATACCGGGCTATTTAGAAATTTTTCTGTATACTACTAGCATGTTAACAAGTACATGTAAGCATAACATTGTAATCAGAGAGCAGTTAAATGATTCAGCACAGTCATCAAGTACTTTATTTAACATTAATAAATTGTACGGAATACACGTAAATTTGAGGGTTGTCACATTCTCCCCCTGTTAAGAAAAATTCGTCCCGGAATTTAGCTCGCGGTTACTGAGGAAGCTAGTTACGTTGCGTTGGTTTCCTGATTTTCTTGGGGTGTCAAATCATCCCCCCGTTGATTTGGAATTTCGTCCCAAAATTTTGCAGTAGCTTCAGCCTCAGTAGTGGTTGCGTTTTTCTTAAACAGCTGGGGATACTTGAGTTTCATTTAGTCTTCTCGTTCCCAGGTATACTCTAGGCCACGACGGGAATCCCAACGAACTCGGACAAGAGGTATTCTTGTGCGCTTGAGAATCTTAACATCTCGATCAGTAATCTCTACAGGGTCCTCGACGAATCGCAGCTGGTCGTCGATAGTGAGTTCCTTGAGAGGAACTATGAGGGTCTCATCTGACAGACACTTCTTCAGATTCGACACATGGAATACGTCGTGAACTCCGTTGAGTTCTTTGGGTAGATTCAACCTGTAGGCGACTTTGCCAATTTTCTCGATGATTTCAAACGGTCTGACATAACGCGGAATGAGCTTGCCTCATTTGCCAAAACGAACTACGCCTTTCCAAGGAGAGACTTTGAGTAGCACTCGATCTCCAACCTGGAACTCGAGTGGTTTTCTTCCTTTATCAGCATAGCTTTTCTGACGGTCACGAGCTGCCGCCATTCGCTGTCGTATCTGAGCAATTCTCTCGGTGGTATCTACCACAAGTTCTGGGCCAGTGATTTGGCTGGTGTTCCTTTATTATCTTCTCGCTTCCTATACAAGGATTGCTGTATTTTGGTTGAGCGTTTGGATCAGCGTATTCATAACTGGAAGAACAAGCTTTTATCGTTTGCTGGTAGATTACAGCTTATTATTTCAGTGTTGTCAGCCATGCATGTCTATTGGTCTTCAGTTTTTATCCTACCTGTTCGGATTATTCATGATCTAGAAGCAAAAATGCAGAACTTCCTTTGGTCTCAAGGTGATTATCAACGTGGGAAAGCCAAGGTTTCTTGGAGTTCTATCTGTGTTCCTAGGCTGGAAGGAGGGTTAGGTATTAGACGGATTCGTGATGTTAATAAAGCGCTTATGGTTTCACATGTCTGGAGTATCCTTACAAGCCGTGAGTCGCTGTGGGTTTCTTGGATTCACTCGTATAGGTTAAAGAGCCGTAATTTCTGGGATTGTAAACCGATCCCAAATTGTTGTTGGAGCTGGAGGAAATTGCTACAGCTTTGTCCGCTGATTAGAGGTTATTTTTGGTCCAAAGTTGGTGATGGTAGAAACACTTCAGTTTGGCATGACAATTGGAGTGTTATTAGTCCTTTGAGCTCTTTTTTATCGCCTAGGACTATCACGAGGGAGGGTTTTTCGTTACAGGCAACAGTAGCTGATATGTCTTTTAATGGTTCGTGGATATGGCCTGATGCTTGGAGAGATACTTATCCAGTTCTAATACAGCTTGATCAGATTCATCGGGATGATAATATTCAAGATCGTTTGTTTTGGAAGCATGTGAACGAGCTTAGTGACTACTCTTCCTCAGGCGTATGGAATTCAATCAGAGCTAGCGAACCGGAGGTGGATTGGTCTAGTATTGTTTGGTTTTCGCAGTGTATTCCTCGCCATGCTTTCTTTATGTGGCTTATTATGCGGCGTAAATTGGTTACTCAGGATAAAATCTTGCAATGGAATACTACAAAAAGAAATAACATGAATATGATGTGCTGTCTCTTATGCTACGAAAATATTGACTCACATGATCATTTATTTTTTGAGTGCAAGTACTCGGCTAAGGTTTGGGAGATGATTCGTGCTAAAGCAGGTATGTGCATTGTGGAACCTAAGTGGAGTGTTATTATCGAGTGGCTACGGCATCGGGCTACATCTAAATCTGCTGGTAACCTAGTGTCTCGATTGATTGTTGCTGCTTCTGCTTATCTTATATGGCGAGAAAGAAACCATCGTTTATTCAAGAATCATGCAAGGCCCCCAGAAAGTATATGTGCTTCAATTTTTGACACTGTCTGATACAAATTGAGGGGTTTAAAGTTCAAGAATACTTCTAAAGTGAGGATGCTTCTTGAGAAGTGGGAGATTCATGGTGACCCAGTCGTAGATGATGGAGGCTGAGTGATTGTTTTTATCTATTTTCTAGATGTTAGTCTAGTAGTGTTTCTTTTTAGTTATGATAGTCTCTTGTGTTCATTTGTTTCCACTTTCATGAGACATGTCTAATGATTGAACTAGTAAGGTTTTCTCCTTACTACTTGTTTTGTTTGTGAATATATAAAATCACCGGGGTAACCCTTTACCCAAAAAAAAAAAAGATTTCTACCCAACAGAGAGGTGATCGGCATTTGCGTCCGTACAATGCCTCGAACAGAGCGGCCTGGATGCTGGTGTGGTAGCTGTTGTTATATGAAAACTCTACTAACGGGAGGTGATTTCTGCCCAACAGAGAGGTAATCGGCATTTGCGTCCGTACAATGCCTCGAACGGAGCGGCCTGGATGCTGGTGTGGTAGCTGTTGTTATATGAAAACTCTACTAACGGGAGGTGTTTTTCCCAGCCATTGCCGAAGTCGATTACGCATGCCCTAAGCATGTCTTCGAGGGTTTGGATGGTGCGTTCAGATTGCCCATCCGTCTGTGGGTGATAAGCGGTGCTCATATCTAAACGTGAGCCAAAAGACTTGTGCATTGCTTGCCACAGTTCAGAAGTAAAACACGCGTCATGATCAGAAATGATGGAGGTTGGTACTCCATGCCTTGATACCACTTCTTTTAGGTAGATGTCTGCTAAAGTAGAAAACTTATCCGTTTCCTTGATTGCCAGAAAAAGTGCAGACTTGGTCAGTCGATCCACGATCACCCAAATGGTATCGTTTCCGCGTTGAGATCTAGGCAGGCTAGTAACGAAATCCATGGAAATTTGCTCCCATTTCCATTTCGGGATCTCTGGTTGTTGGAGTAGGCCTGATGGTTTCTGGTATTCGGTCTTGACTCTCGCACAAGTCAAACATTTGCTAATACGTAGTCTTGAGGTCGTGGTACATTTTATGTGGGCTTTCATGCCAGGCCACCAATACGTAGTCTTGAGGTCGTGGTACATTTTATCTGAACCCGGATGTACCGAATAACGAGACTTATGTACTTCATCCATCACAAGCTCACGTAGGTCTCTATACAGTGGAACCCAGATGCATCCGTTAACATAATAGGTGCCATCTTCCTTTTGTTCTAGCCGCTGCCTCGATCCTCGTAGGGACTCAGCCCTGATGTTTTCTGCTTTCAACACTTCAACCTGAGCATCGTGAATCTGAGCGGGAAGGCTAGAGTGAATGGTAAGCTGTAATGCACGTACACGCTTAGGTATAGTATCCTTTCGGCTGAGGGCGTCGGCCACAACATTAGCCTTGCCCGGATGGTATTTGATAGCGCATTCATAATCGTTCAAGAGCTCGACCCATCGACGTTGACGCATGTTTAACTCCTTTTGCTTGAAGATATGCTCGAGACTCCTGTGATCGGTGTAAATGGTGCACTTGGTACCGTATAGGTAATGTCTCCATATCTTAAGCGCGAAAACCACTGCTCCCAGCTCCAGATCGTGAGTAGTGTAATTTCTTTCGTGAATTTTGAGTTGGCGTGATGCGTAGGCAATTGCATCAACACACAACCAAGTCCTTGGATGGAAGCGTCGCAATAAACCACAAAATCATCTGTGCCTTCAGGCAATGAGACGATAGGCGCGCTACAAAGTCTATCTTTTAAGTGCTGAAATGCGGACTCCTGTGCATCACCCAAACGATAGGTGACACCCTTCTGAGTCAGTGAAGTGAGAGGTTGCGCAATCCTGGAGAAATCCTTGATAAACCTTCAGTAGTATCCTGCCAAACCCAAGAATTGGCGGATTTATGTTGGTGTGCGGGGTGCAGGCCAGTTCTTGATCGAGTCAACCTTGGATGGATCTACATGAATTCCATCCTTGTTTACCACATGGCCTAGAAAGTGGACTTCACAAAGCCAGAAGTCACATTTAGAAAACTTGGCATACAACTGCTCTTTTCGAAGAAGTTCCAGAATAAGCCTCAGATGTTGCTCGTGTTCCTCCTGACTCTTAGAATAGATCAGGATGTCGTCGATGAAGACAACAACGAATTTATCTAGGTAAGGCTTGCATAGTCGGTTCATGAGATCCATGAAGATCGCTGGTGCATTCGTCAACCCGAAAGGCATGACCAGAAACTCGTAATGGCCGTAGCGAGTCCTGAATGCTGTTTTGGAGACGTCATCCTCTCGGACTCTCAGCTGATGGTATCCCGATCTCAAATCAATCTTAGAGTAATAGCTCGACCCTTGCAACTGGTCGAACAAGTCGTCAATACGTGGAAGAGGATAACGATTCTTCATGGTCACCTTGTTGAGTTCGCGGTAGTCAATACACATTCGGAAGGTACCGTCTTTCTTCTTCACGAATAACACTGGAGCTCCCCAAGGTGAAGAGCTAGGATGAATAAAACCTTTTTCCAAAAGTTCTTGTAATTGCTTGGACAGTTCTTCCAGTTCGGTTGGGGCTAAGCGATAAGGTGCTCGAGCTATGGGCGCTGCTCAAGGAGCTAGTTCGATTTGAAACTCAACTTGACGATGAGGCGGAAGACCAGGTAATTCCTCAGGAAATACCTCAGGAAAATCGCGCACAATAGGAATGTCTTCAATTTTCTTCTCCTCCGTTGATGTATCAGAAACGAGGGCTAGGATAGCAGTGTGGCCCTTTCGCAAACACTTCTGGGACGTAAGGAAAGAGATAATGCCTACGACAGCACCACTCTTGTCGCCATGAATCACGAGGGGTTCTTTGTCAGAACGAGGAATGCGAACGATTTTCTCCTTGCAGACAATCTCCGCTTGATGATGAGATAGCCAATCCATCCCAATAACGACGTTGAAACTACCAAGTACGATAGGAATAAGGTCGATAGAGAAGGTCTGACCAGCTAAGACGAGGTTACAACCTTTAACTATGTGTGTGGCTTCAAGACTTTTACCGTTTGCTAGCTCTACCGTGTGCTTGGTGTTCAAAAGTGTTGGGGTACGATTAAGCATTCGACTAACTTTTAGGGACACATAACTGGTATCAACACCCGAATCAAATAGAACATTAACATAAAAGTCATCCAGTAGAAACTTACCCATCACGACGTTGGGATCATTCCTAGCATCACCCTGACCAATCACGAACACACGGCCCCGGGCGCCATTGTCTCCATTGTTTCCCCCGTTGTTATTCCCGTTGCCCTGATGATTGTTGTTGTTGTTATTCAGATTTTGATTTAACTGGGGGCAGTCCCGCTTGAAGTGGCCTTCAGCACCACACTGAAAGCATCCCCTGTTGCCCCGCTGTTGCTGCTGCGGGTTATGTGGAGCTTGCTGCCGCTGCTGACGATTCTGATTTGTAGGCCGTGAGCTCCTGCAATCCTTGGCTTCATGACCCATCTTGAGACACCTCTGACAACGTCCCTTGTTGCACTGACCACTGTGGTGTCTGTTGCATTTGTTGCACTTTGGGTGGTTTCCTCGATATCCACCCTACCCTTGTCTACCAGAAGATTACTGACCAGGACTTTGGTAGTCATCAATCTTTCGCTGCTGCGCCTGGGATTGAACTGTAGTCGAACCCTTGTTGTTGGCTCCATCCCATTTTCGTTTGTTGTTGCTGGGAATAGCAGAAGTAGTAGTAGCAGTAGCACCTATACGCTTAGGCAGCTTATTATGTTCTACTGCCTGGTCTGTGAGGCGATGAGCAAGACGAGTAACATCCTGGATGGTAGCAAGGTTAGCAGCAGTCACATGGCTTTGTATCTCTAGTACTAAGCCTTTGAGGTACAGCTCAATGCGCTTGATGGGAGGATCCACCATAGTTAAGACCAACAACCAACTGTGAACTCGCTCAACTTTGTTGTTGATTCGTTGCTACATGCCTTGCAGGTCATTAGGTACCCATGGAGCTTGCACAGGGAGGAACGGTCGTTGTGGGACATGGCAATGTGTGCCATGCTTTAAACATTACTTTATTTCATATCTAATACTTGCTATGGGTTTTACAAATTATGCTTCCGCTAAACACTTAACTATGCTTTGGTTTTTTTTTGAACACCTTTCATATTGGTTGGTTGAATTATGTTTACTTACATGCTTGTTCAATATGATTGGTGGCTTGATCCTGGTCAGTCACGCCTCCAAGCAGTGATACTCCGCGTGTGGATTTTGGGGGTGTGAGAGTGCCCTAGTCAATGTCTATCATCATTGACGTGCCATAGTCCATTAGTCCACGCCCGTCCTCTGCGGCACGGTGTGAGGCGATTAAGTCGATACAAAATGAGGGACTTAATGATAGAGTTTTTGGTCTAGTATCTGTGTTGTCACCCTTCAATAAAGAGGGTGTGTACTTAATCCCCAAACCAGGAGACTACGCAGGTTCCGATTAAGTTCTTAGTACGTGTTGTCACCCTTCAATAAAGAGAGTGTGTACGTGTTCCAAACCAGGAGATCACGCAGTTTCAGTTCAAATCCTTTACCCATTCCCAACCCCTGGGAATCCCATGCCTTGTAGAAAGTGTGAACTCACCTCGGTTTGCTCGGTATGCTTATATGCTTGCACAAACAATTCAGTCAAAGCCTATAGTATGCACGTATACACAATCAGTTTATGTTTGTAATGACTCACATGCAATCTATATCACAAAGTGTGCTTGGCAGTTAGCATCATGTATCATGTAAGCAGTTAATCAAATTCATGCCTCACATAAATGCTTTCTCAGTTTATTCTAACATGGTTATCCAATAACAGACTTGATAAGCTTAACTGACTTAACAGACTTAATAGAGTTAACATACTTAACAGAATTAACATAGTTACTGTGATAATATTCCAACTTTACAAAGCACGTGGCGAAATCACATATGGCGAAATCCCCCAGGCGAAATCCCTAATGGCGAAAACGCTCTTTGGCGAAATCACCTTTCTGGCGAAAACCCTCAGGTGACGAAATCTCTTTTGGGGTTTTCGTCGGGCTTGTGTTTTCTTCAATAACAGTTACGTGCTACGGCAACCCTAATCATCAGTAACATTTACGAATCACAGAAACCCTAATTGGAAACTTTTTAGGAAACCATAATCATTAATTCTATCCATGAATCAGATCAATGACATCCGGATACAATACATCGGTAACATATTGAAAACGATCATCCATCCAGATTAGTTAATGAATCATTCACATAGGTTTAACAACATTACCAGGTCCTCTTCCCTATCCAAGAACATATATTCTCAAATCACAGAACTTTATTAATTAGATATATACACATATGCAGACATGTAAAGATCTATCAAAAAGTCATGCTCAAATAAACAACAATACGAACTAACCGAAATAGAAAGAACAATGGATCGATCGCTAGAGAAAGCTTGGGGAAAATCAATAATGCCGTCGCATAGAGAGAGAGAGACTCTAGGGTTGATCACTGATCATCTACGCAACCTAATACGCTAAATACGTAACTGATATGATGTTGGGCCCTGACTGGGCTTCGGCGAAGACATGGGCCGGCGAAATCACCTGATTTCGTCGCGAAGGTTATGGCGAAATCCCTGGATTTCGTCGAGTAGGAAGATGGCGAACTCCAAGGTTTTCGTCAAGCACGTGATCCTTTCTACATAATTCAAACAATTTAAACAGCGGCCCAATAGGATTATAATATGAACTGATAATGTCAGCCATTACATATGTTCTATCCATTATAGATTTCACATGATAACATCGGTCCATGTGTGATTAATTGTCAGATCCATTAATGCTTGTTTGTTGTCAGTACAAGTGGCTTTATTCAAACATTTGTGATCGGCCCAAGACTTTATCAGTTTTGCATGTGATTTCACAAAGTCCATGTTTGTTAATTAACCAATTAACACTAACATAAATTTACAATCAAATAACAAGACCCACATAAAAGAACACAACGAATTAAGAAAACGCAGTTATGAGGAAAGACTTTGAGAACTCGGGTTGTCACACCAGAACAGGGAGTTGGTCACCGACGAGGGACACAAGTTGGTTGACCATTTAAAAACTGCAATAACACATCGAATTCCTATCATTTTCCAGCGAAAAATGCCATTTGTCGATAAATTGCAGAAAACATGTGACATCTGTGCTTGTAATCATTGTACAAACTCTGAATAGTTCTTTTATCAATAAAACAATATTATTTGACCCCAATGTTTGTTTATTTATGTTTGACATTTTACATGTTTTGATTTTGTTCGATTTCAAACTCTAAATCGCTTTCTGGAGAGTTATATGCAAACTGATGCGTAAACGTAATCAGTTTAACACGACAAACACTCCGAAACATCAACATATGCTTAACATACCTTAAATAACCTTTACATAACTTAGAAATAAGTTTCGAAGGGTTTGGTATGGCAAAATCAAGTTCATTCGCTTACAGGGACTATTTGCGACAAACTGTGAAAGTATGCCGATTCGTATCGTAACGTACACTCTGGAACATGATCATAAGTTAAACATACCATAAATATCATTTACATAGCTTATAAATAGGCTTTGAGGGGTTCGGTGTGCAAAAATAAACTTATTTGGTCAAACAGGGACTAAAAGTGGCAAAAAGTGTATAAGTTTGCATTTACGCGCATATCTTACGTTCTGAACATATCCGGACATCCAAAAATTTTTGTAATCATTAAAATATTTTACTTTAGTGATTGGAATGCTAAAATACCATTCGTCGCGTAATTTGAATCGTTTTTCGCGTCCGTTCGGGTTTCGTCGTAATTAACCGAACAACGTGATCGTACGACCAAACGACCTGACATCCGTGATATTTTCAAGCATATTTCATGTTCCCTATACTTTAACTTCATTATTGAGCCTTGAAAATGGGTTAACAGGGTTTAAACGCGTCGAAAATGGCTTAAACATGATACAGGGACCATTTCTGCCATTTTTTGAAAGTTTCTGTATCTGGGAGGGGGTGGCGTCGCGCCACAACATCATGATGGTGGCGTGGCGGCATGCGACGGCCCTACCTGGGCAGAATTTCCATTTTGAGCAACCAGCTTGATTTCTAGGGTCTTTTGTGCAACATTTTCAATACCTTGAGCTAGTTTTTAAGGTCCCGTTGTATTCAAAACCATGTGCAACACATGGATGGCCAAGATCAAAGCTCAAATTTCAAGGAATGATCCTAACGGTTCTTGAAAATCTATAAATACCCACCAATTTCATTCATTCCAACTTGCCCATTTGATCTCAATTTTGCTCTAAGTTGAAGCTCTCCCTTGTGAAGCTTCATACCTGAGTATTTTGACTTTATGCTTTGACCAGTTTATGGTCAACAAAACGTTTGAACTTTGCAAACGTGAGCGTAATCATGATGGTTATAGTCCCTTGTGACTATACCTACTGATTACCACGTTGATTAGTCGAAGTGACGAGTCAAAGTTTCGGTCAAAATACGTATTTATGCGTATTTTGCAACGAAACTATTTTTGGGTATCAAAACCCTTTGTTTTGATATCAAACTTGCTTTCTAACTTAGTTAAACATGTTTTAACATGTTTAACTCGTCACTTTTAGTCTTGTGCTTATATAGGGTCGTAAGATAAGCGGTCAAAACAACCGCTTAGACTTTCGAACCCGACCCGTTTGGTCGACCATTTGGATCCGACCAAACAGATTTTGTGACCATAGTTGTATAGGGAATAACCTTCCGAGGTTATACCTTATGGTCACTTCGTTTAGTTAATTGTATGATAGGTTGTTTATATGCCTTAGGAAAATGACCAAAATACCCTTTTTGTGCATAATTCCATTTTAAGCATATGTAACTTAAATTTTGCCACATAAACTGATTATTAAAAATGTTAGGGCATATAATACTTGTCATAGGACTAGTTAGGCTATTTGTTTGCGCTTTTGCACAAATGACGCGTTAAAGTAGCGTAAGCTACCTAAAAGGGTCATAACGAGTCGTAAGCACTTAGGTTAGGTTCTGATTTAGAATGTAGGCTTTGTTAAACCATATCACATGAGTTCCAATACTCATTTGATTTACGAAACCTCCTTTTTTCTGATCTTCCGATTTAGGTCCGATTTATTAACGTAGTTACCTATATTAGGTGCTGACTGATTCCGTGATCCTTCTAGCGTTATTTGATTGTTATCTCAAGACTTCTAAGCATTATCAAGTGAGTACATAGTCCCCACTTTTACTGTTTTCAAATATTTTGGGGTGAAACACATATGCCTACTTGTTACTTTCGTGCTTTCATGACATATACTTGCTATGTTTGTCACACCCCCAAAATCCACACGCGGAGTATCACCACGGGGAGCGTGACATGACTAGGATCAAGCCACCAATCATATTGAACAATGTATATATAAAGTGAATAAAATCCAACCACACAATATAATTGGTGTTCAAACATAAGTTATTAAATTCAAGTTAAACAGCGGAAGCATCAAAAGTAAAACCAAAACATAAGTTATAAGTTTAGCAAGTTTAACATGGCATACACTGTCCATGCCCCACAACGACTCCTCCCGCTCCCATGCAAGCTCCATAGATACCTAACGACCTGTAAGGCATGTAACAACGAGTCAACAACAAAGTTAAGTGTAGGCATCATTCCCAATCCGAGGACGGAGGTATGTAGTCTATTGGTGATGAATATACATGTTTCGTCTTAGCTATTTAATCCCATTCCCAACCCACCGGGAATCCCGTGCCTCAAGAGTGTGAACTCACCTTGGTTTGCTCGGGGAATCTAGTAAAACTGGTGATGGAATGGATAGTAATCAGGAGGAGTCAGATGATGAAGAGGTAATGGAAGTATACAATGAAACAAATGAGTTTCTTAGAGAAGATAAGCAGGGAACCACAAGTAAAAGAGGGGCAAGCACTCCTGATTCAGTGGTTTTAAATGGTTAGTTTTGCCACATGGAATATAAGGGGGTTGAACCGCCCCCTGAAACAAAAGGAGGTTCGTCAGGTTGTTAAGGAGAATAATGTCAGTTTATGTGCGATTCTTGAATCTCATGTGGATGTTAATAATCTTAGTAAAGTATGTAGCTTTGTTTTTCGTAACTGGGATTGGACGTCAAACGGAGGATGTTGTCAAAAAGGGACTCGTATAATTCTTGGGTGGGATCCGGCTATGATAGATGTTATGATTCTCTCACAAACGTCTCAAGTGATGCACATTCAGGTTATATTTAAAGTGGATAGGAAAATGATGTTTTGTTCTATTGTTTATGCAGCAAACTATTATGTTACACGTAGGGTGTTATGGCAACAACTTAAAATGCATAAAGTTTTGGTGAGGAATGATCCTTGGGTTATAATGGGGGATTTTAATTCAGCGCTTAATCTAGAAGATAAGTCTATGGGGATCTCTACTATTTCTCAAGGTATGCGAGATTTTAAGGAGTGTGTGGAGGACATTGGGGTGTTTGATGTTAACCGAGTGGGTATGCACTTTACATGGAATCAAAAGCCAAAAAATGGTGTGGGTTTGCTGAAGAAAATTGATCGTGTTTTGGGTAATACTGCTTTTGTGACTGAATACCCAGAATCGGTTGCTTTGTTTCAACCATATGGTGTTTCAGATCACTGCCCATGTATTTTAAAATTTCCAAAGGTAGCGAAATTGAAGCCGAGACCATTTAAATTCGCAAACTTTTTGGTCCATAAGCCAAAGTTTTTGGAAATAGTTAAAGCTGAATGGGATACTTCTATCAATGGCGTGTATCAGTTCCAAGTTATGAAGAAGTTGTGCATGTTGAAATCTCCTCTAAGGGCCCTTTTGTTTGCTCAAGGTAACTTGCACAAAAAAGTGGTGGATCTTCGTGAAAAGCTTGGGAGTCTTCAACAGGTTATTGATCAGGATCCGACAAATGAGGCGCTAAGGATTGAAGAAGCAAAAGTTTTGAGTGATTTTCAGGAAGCTTGTCTTGATGAAGAAATATTCTTGAAGCAAAAATCGAAAGTGGAATGGTTGCGAGCGGGCGACTCGAATTCAGCTTTTTTCCACATGTCGCTGAAGAGTAGGAATCATCGATCTCGCTTAGATGTTATTGCTGATGCAAATGGCACGTCTTATGAGGGGGATAAAGTCCCGGATGTCTTTGTCAAATATTATGAGAATTTTTTTGTCACACCCCCAAAATCCACCTGCGGAGTACCACCGCTTGGAGGCGTGACTGACCAGGATCCAGCCACCAATCATATTGAACGAGCATATAAGTAGTTATAAAAATCCAACCAATACAATTGGTGTTCAAACAAAACATAGTTAAGTTGCAAGCGGAAGCATAAGTCTTAAATCAAAACATAAGTTTAACTGTTTCATAGTTTAACGTGGACACACAGTCGTCCATGTCCCACAACGATCCTCCTCCATGCAAGCTCCAGCTTAAGAACCTAAGGACCTGCAAAGCATGTAGTAACGAGTCAACAACAAGTTGAGTGAGTTCACGGTTGGGTGTTCGTTTTAAGTTGTTTCGAAAACAGTTTCCTTTAGCTGGCATCCTGCCGTGGGGGTTACCCCATAGTTAAAAACGTGTCTTGTTTATTCCCGGTTACTCTGGCTATCCAGCCGTGGGGGCTACCCCATGTTAGTTATCTGGCATTTCGGCCGTGGGGGCTACCCCATGTATACACTAGACTCATTACCATATCGACTGCTGACTGTAGTCATGTTTATGTGCCCTGAAACTGTCAATGTCTATCATCATTGACGTGCCCCAGATCCATTAGTTCACGCCCGTCCTCTGCGGCACGGTGTGAGGTTTGTCAGACCTAAATAGCGCTATCTAACTAATGACCCGCTCGCCATTGGCCCGGCGATTAAGTCGATATAAAAATGAGGGACTTCGTGATAGAGTTTTGGTCTAGTACGAGTTATCTGTCCGTGAGGACGAGGAATTACATTCCTGAACCTTTGCTGTCCTACCCAAGGAGGACGAGGAACCCAGTTCCTTAACCCCAATTCCCGACCCCTGGGAATCCCATGCTTTGTAGAGGGTGTGAACTCACCTTGGTTTGCTCGGTAGAAAACACAGAAAAGTCAAACAAGCAATGTTGTGGCTACTCACGTCCTACCATAATTGTATCATGCCATCAGGTTCGTATTCAAGTAGTGCACGTATGTTTCTAGCATAATGTACTCAAGTAACGTTCATGGCATTCATGTTTAATCATGGCAGATTCACGTTCAACAGTTAACATATAAGGTCTGTGCATTCGGGCCCAAGAGTTCGGCCCAAACAATTAAGTCCGAAATGAGGTGTAAGCCCAAACAGCGTGTATCTGTGTATAATCCTGAGTCGCAACTAGGCGTTTGCGACTCGCAACCTGAGTCGCAACTACGGTCTCGGTTCATGCTGTTTTGGTTACGAGTCGCAACTGGACTCGCAACCGGGGTTTCGAGTCAAACGGTTTATGTGCTGATCACTTGTGGTTTCGAGTCGCAACCAGGTGTTTGCGACTCGCAACCGATGTCGCAACTGGGAGATTTCGACTCATCATGCATGGTTTCGAGTCGCAACTGGAGGTCTCGAGTGGACAACTGCTGATTCGGAACAATGTACTACCCAATGAGAATTTGATTTCAGGAAATGGTTTGTACTATCCACTTAAACCTGTTTATTTGTCTAACAATTACCATTTTGGATCAAACATATCAGAATTCAAATATTCAACCATGTTCATAACATATTCATCATGTTCTTCAAACATTCAAGTAGTTCATATTGCTTATTCAAACTTGTTCATCTTATTTCCGGGTTTTTATCCTTAATCACAACATATAATCATGAACAACAATCAAACATTTGAACATATTCATCTAATGGTTTCAAGACATCCAATAACGTCCCCAAATCTACCCTAATCCGATTAATCATGATGCTCTCTATACACATATGCAAGCCGGTTTCATGAACATTCACATTTAATGATTTGAATCACATTTAGACATAAGATATTGTGTGTTCATTATGCAACATATCCGAAATCAAAACATATTATCCGATTATCAACAACATACATATCCGGTTCACAAAATATCATCAAGCATACAACTACACTAGTTAATCATATCATTCATACTATTATTAAACAACAACAAACATCATAAAATCACTAACAAACATCATAAACACTAACCGGTTGTGAGGTGGTGAAAGATGAAGCTTCGTTTGGTGTGAACAAGCAAATCCGAGAGGTCCTTTTGTGGTCGGTTGGTTGGATCCGAGAAGAAGGAGGAGAGGTGATGTTTAGTGTTTAGGGTTTTAGTGAGAGAATGGAGAGTGTGTGTGTAGAGGAGAGTATGAATGTTGTCCAAAATGGTAACATGGCCATCTATCAAGTATATATATATCCGCTCCAAGTCATATACCCTAGTGGGCTCTCGGATAGGCTAAGTGTGTATGTGTGTGCGGCCCAACCGGCCCGTATGTTATACTAGTTCACTCGAGACCACATGGTCTCGAGTCGGGTTCATGGCTTTCGGCTCATATACATACTCGAATACATACACACAAGCATACATGTAACATAACACAAAATCATATAAAGGTTCACTTATCATTAATCACATAAGTTTAACTATTCACACGTTTAAGCATACAACGAAAGGTTCTAAATTTCGAGTTGTCACATCATCCCCAAGTTGAAAGAAATTTCGTCCCGAAATTTGGTAGGCACTCACTGAGGAAGCTAGTTAAGTTGTATGGTTTTCCCGGTTTTCCTGGGGTGTCACATCATCTGTCACACCCCCAAAATCCACCTGCGGAGTACCACCGCTTGGAGGCGTGACTGACCAGGATCCAGCCACCAATCATATTGAACGAGCATATAAGTAGTTATAAAAATCCAACCAATACAATTGGTGTTCAAACAAAACATAGTTAAGTTGCAAGCGGAAGCATAAGTCTTAAATCAAAACATAAGTTTAACTGTTTCATAGTTTAACGTGGACACACAGTCGTCCATGTCCCACAACGATCCTCCTCCATGCAAGCTCCAGCTTAAGAACCTAAGGACCTGCAAAGCATGTAGTAACGAGTCAACAACAAGTTGAGTGAGTTCACGGTTGGGTGTTCGTTTTAAGTTGTTTCGAAAACAGTTTCCTTTAGCTGGCATCCTGCCGTGGGGGTTACCCCATAGTTAAAAACGTGTCTTGTTTATTCCCGGTTACTCTGGCTATCCAGCCGTGGGGGCTACCCCGTGTTAGTTATCTGGCATTTCGGCCGTGGGGGCTACCCCATGTATACACTAGACTCGTTACCATATCGACTGCTGACTGTAGTCATGTTTATGTGCCCTGAAACTGTCAATGTCTATCATCATTGACGTGCCCCAGATCCATTAGTTCACGCCCGTCCTCTGCGGCACGGTGTGAGGTTTGTCAGACCTAAATAGCGCTATCTAACTAATGACCCGCTCGCCATTGGCCCGGCGATTAAGTCGATATAAAAATGAGGGACTTCGTGATAGAGTTTTGGTCTAGTACGAGTTATCTGTCCGTGAGGACGAGGAATTACATTCCTGAACCTTTGCTGTCCTACCCAAGGAGGACGAGGAACCCAGTTCCTTAACCCCAATTCCCGACCCCTGGGAATCCCATGCTTTGTAGAGGGTGTGAACTCACCTTGGTTTGCTCGGTAGAAAACACAGAAAAGTCAAACAAGCAATGTTGTGGCTACTCACGTCCTACCATAATTGTATCATGCCATCAGGTTCGTATTCAAGTAGTGCACGTATGTTTCTAGCATAATGTACTCAAGTAACGTTCATGGCATTCATGTTTAATCATGGCAGATTCACGTTCAACAGTTAACATATAAGGTCTGTGCATTCGGGCCCAAGAGTTCGGCCCAAACAATTAAGTCCGAAATGAGGTGTAAGCCCAAACAGCGTGTATCTGTGTATAATCCTGAGTCGCAACTAGGCGTTTGCGACTCGCAACCTGAGTCGCAACTACGGTCTCGGTTCATGCTGTTTTGGTTACGAGTCGCAACTGGACTCGCAACCGGGGTTTCGAGTCAAACGGTTTATGTGCTGATCACTTGTGGTTTCGAGTCGCAACCAGGTGTTTGCGACTCGCAACCGATGTCGCAACTGGGAGATTTCGACTCATCATGCATGGTTTCGAGTCGCAACTGGAGGTCTCGAGTGGACAACTGCTGATTCGGAACAGTGTACTACCCAATGAGAATTTGATTTCAGGAAATGGTTTGTACTATCCACTTAAACCTGTTTATTTGTCTAACAATTACCATTTTGGATCAAACATATCAGAATTCAAATATTCAACCATGTTCATAACATATTCATCATGTTCTTCAAACATTCAAGTAGTTCATATTGCTTATTCAAACTTGTTCATCTTATTTCCGGGTTTTTATCCTTAATCACAACATATAATCATGAACAACAATCAAACATTTGAACATATTCATCTAATGGTTTCAAGACATCCAATAACGTCCCCAAATCTACCCTAATCCGATTAATCATGATGCTCTCTATACACATATGCAAGCCGGTTTCATGAACATTCACATTTAATGATTTGAATCACATTTAGACATAAGATATTGTGTGTTCATTATGCAACATATCCGAAATCAAAACATATTATCCGATTATCAACAACATACATATCCGGTTCACAAAATATCATCAAGCATACAACTACACTAGTTAATCATATCATTCATACTATTATTAAACAACAACAAACATCATAAAATCACTAACAAACATCATAAACACTAACCGGTTGTGAGGTGGTGAAAGATGAAGCTTCGTTTGGTGTGAACAAGCAAATCCGAGAGGTCCTTTTGTGGTCGGTTGGTTGGATCCGAGAAGAAGGAGGAGAGGTGATGTTTAGTGTTTAGGGTTTTAGTGAGAGAATGGAGAGTGTGTGTGTAGAGGAGAGTATGAATGTTGTCCAAAATGGTAACATGGCCATCTATCAAGTATATATATATCCGCTCCAAGTCATATACCCTAGTGGGCTCTCGGATAGGCTAAGTGTGTATGTGTGTGCGGCCCAACCGGCCCGTATGTTATACTAGTTCACTCGAGACCACATGGTCTCGAGTCGGGTTCATGGCTTTCGGCTCATATACATACTCGAATACATACACACAAGCATACATGTAACATAACACAAAATCATATAAAGGTTCACTTATCATTAATCACATAAGTTTAACTATTCACACGTTTAAGCATACAACGAAAGGTTCTAAATTTCGAGTTGTCACATTTTTGGGATGTCATGGTCAGGTATATCTACATCCTTCTCCTGAGTTGTTTACGAAAAAGTTAGATGCTAATCTGGCTGGTTATATGGTGCGGCCTATTACTCTTGAGGATATAAAGTCGGCTATGTTTGCTATTGGTAATGATAAAGCGCCAGGGCCTGATGGCTTTACAGCTGCGTTTTTTAAGAAGGCGTGGGATATTGTGGGTAGTGACATATCCAATGCGGTCCTGGATTTTTTCACCACGGGAAAGCTCCTAAAACAATTAAATCATACGCTTTTAGCTCTGGTTCCGAAGATCACCACACCTGTGAGAGTTATTGATTATCGACCGATCTCTTGCTGTAATGTCGTCTACAAGTGTATTAGTAAGGTTTTAGTGGAACGTATTAAGGATACGCTATGTGGGATTGTTAGCATTAATCAATCTGCTTTTGTTCAGGGCCGGAAGATATCGGATAATATTCTTCTTACTCAGGAATTGATGCATAACTATCATAGGAGTTCTGGCCCGCCTAGATGTGCTTTCAAGGTTGACATTCAGAAAGCATACGATACAGTTGACTGGGGATTTCTCAAACAAGTTCAGGTGGGTTTTGGTTTTCATCGAGTTATGGTTGATTGGATCATGGTTTGTGTGTCAAATACTTCATACTCGATATGCATAAATGGAAATGTTTATGGTTATTTCAAGGGTAATAGGGGATTAAGACAGGGTGATCCTTTGTCTCCGTATCTGTTCACTCTCGTTATGGAAGTGCTAACCTGCATTCTTCAGCATATGATTAGGATTCATTCTTCATTCAGGTTCCATAATAAGTGTGAAAAACAACATATTGTCAACTTATGTTTTGCGGATGATCTTTTTCTCTTTGCAAGAGGAGATGTTGATTCGGCTAGGTGTATTATGAAGTCTCTAAAGGATTTCTCTAAAATGTCGGGATTGCTTCCTAGCTCTCAGAAAAGCACGGGTTTCTTTTGTAATGTTCCTGATCACGTTAAAAGGGCTATTCTGAGTGATGTTCCATTTGTTGAAGGGAAACTTCCTATGCGTTACTTGGGTGTCCCTCTCATCTCTACACGCCTCCTTTATAAGGATTGCAGTATTCTGGTGGAGCGGTTGGATCAGCGTATTCACAACTGGAAGAACAAGCTGCTATCTTTTGCAGGTAGATTACAGCTCATTATCTCGGTGTTGTCAGCTATGCACGTCTATTGGTCTTCAGTCTTTATTTTACCGGTGCGGATTATTCATGACCTTGAAGCAAAAATGAGAAATTTTCTATGGTCTCAGGGTACTTTTCAGCGCGGGAAGGCCAAGGATTCTTGGAAATCTGTTTGTCTTCCTAAACTTGAAGGAGGGTTGGGTATTAAACGGATTGGTGATGTCAATAAGGCTCTTATGGTTTCGCATGTTTTGGAGCATTCTTAAAACCCGTGAGTCTCTTTGGGTTGCTTGGATTCACTCGTACAGGTTAAAGGGGCATAGTTTTTGGGAGTGCAAGAATGTTCAGAATTGCTGTTGGAGCTGGAGAAAGCTTTTATAGATTCGGCCGCTGATTAGGGGCTATTTTTGGTCCAAAATAGGCAATGGTAGATGCACTTCAGCATGGCATGATAACTGGAGTCATTTGGGTCCTTTGAGTTCTTTTCTATCGGCTAGAACTACCACTCGAGAGGGGTTTTCTTTACAAGCAACTGTTGAGGATATGTCGTCTAATGGTTCATGGTTATGGCCGGATGCTTGGAAAGACACTTATCCGGTTCTTTTACAACTTGATCAGATTCAGCGGGATGATAATGCGCAAGACCGTTTGTTTTGGAAAGATGGGGACGAATTGAGTGATTACTCTTCTTCAGTAGTCTGGAATTCAATCAGAGCTAGTGAACCGGAAGTGGACTAGGCTAATGTCGTCTGGTTTGGGCAGTGTATTCCTCGCCATGCTTTCTTTATGTGGCTTATTATGAGGCGTAAATTGATGACTCAGGATAAAATACTTCAGTTTAGAAGTAATAACATGAATATGATGTGTTGCCTCTTATGTTATGAAGATATTGACTCGCATGATCATTTGTTCTTTGAGTGCAAGTTCTCGGCTCAAATTTGGGAAGGGGTTCGAATAAAAGCAGGTATGAGTAATGTGGAAGCAAAGTGGAGTGCTATTGTGGATTGGCTTCGGCATCGAGCTAGATCAAAGTCCGCTGCTAATCTTGTCTGTCGATTGATTGTTGCTGCATCCGCTTATGCTATTTGGCGAGAGAGAAACCATCGGTTTTTTAAAAACCATGCCAGGCCTCCAGAGAACATTTGTGGTTCGATTATTGAAATGGTCCGTTATAAACTGATGGGTTTGAAGTTCAAGAACACACTTAAAGTGAGGAGGCTGCTCGACAAGTGGGAAATCCATGGCGATTCGGTTGTGGATGATGGAGGCTGAATGATTTTGTTGTTTGATTCTAGATTCTAGTCTAGTGGTTTCTGTTTAGTTGGGGTCTTCTTGTTTTGTTTTTAGTTTCCACTTTCATGAGGCATGTCTCATGTTTGAACTAGTAAGGGTGTTTCCTTACTACTTGTTTTAATTTTTGTGAATATATAAAATCACCGGGGTAACCCTTTACCCAAAAAAATGTGCTCACAAATAATTCACTCAAAGCCTATAGTATGCATACGTACATATCAGTTATCATTCACAAGATTCATGTTTATTATGCTATCATATAGTGTATTGAAACATCTTTTTTTTTTGGGTAAAGGGTTACCCCGGTGATTCTATTATAGACAACCGCCAAATAAGTACAAGTAGTGAGGATGAGTTCCCCACTAGTTCATACACAGGACATGCCCCATATATGTAATCAAAATGCCAAACAACCAATATACCCTATCAACCTAGTCTACTACAATCATGAAAATGACTATCTAGTAGACAAGACAAAAGCTAATAAATAAATCTTTATCCACCATCATCAAAAATGAAGTTGCCCCCAAGAAGCAACCCCCTAGCCTGATCCAAAAGACCTCTATCCATTGGAGAACCTTGTATGAGAGGTGCTTGCCCCTACCTTAGCAGACGTGGAATGCGTGCCCGATGTCAGAAAATCATTGCTTTCATCATAAACCACCTCTACCTCATCCTCATCAGACTCCTCACTTGGACCACGTCCCCCTTTTCTGTTTCCCTGTAAGGAACCCCCATTTCCCCCACCAACTTCAAAAGCACTAAACGGATTATGAGTTTGAACCTTAGACAAACTAGTACCCTGCTCATTTACAAAGGGAGAACTCCCTGTCTTTTTCTTTTTATCCACCGGACGATATTCAAACTGGGGTTTCAGGTTATTAACTTGAAAACCACTCTTCTTTGCACTCTTTTTCGACCTAACTTCAGTGTAACCATCCTCATCTACTTTCGACTTGTTTGTAGGAGGTTTCGACATCGAACCCATGCATTTAGGACATCCCTCAGAGTCATGTCCAAACACATGACAGTGAGCACATCTTGGGGGTATCCATTCATATTCAACTCGAATAGTCTCAGTAACATACTTGCCTTCATCCAACTCGGGAATAGCCATGGTTAGAACCTCTTTAAAGTCATGTTCAGCCGATATTTCAATGAGAGCCCTAGCATAGCTGCTCCTTCCCCAAGCCTCATTACACATATCACTTGTATATGAATCCAACCGCATAGGAGCACCAATTTTAGAAGCCAACATGCTTAACCCATCATCTGTATACGCCACTAACGGAACCTCATGCAATTTAACCCAAACCGCAACCTTTTTAATATCTTCTTTTATAAGGGTGTTTGTAGGGGACCAAGTGTTGAGAAACAATGGTTTATTACGAATCAGCCATGGCCCCCCTTCAAGAACATTATTCATACCCCTCCTATCTTCAAACTTGAAGAAGAAAAACCCATTCGAATTCATCATTGTCTTCTGCAGACCATATTTCTTCCAATTTGTTCTCACGAAGTATTCAACAACCGGATATGCAATTCTATCCCCCAGGAAATACCCATAGAGAGTGTTAGCTAACTTGTTATTGACTTGTTGCACAGAGGCGATTGGTAAGACAACATCCACTCCCTCCAATGAGACATCAGAGTTTAGTGTCCGAAACTTAATCTTGGGAGTTTGATCAGCAAATTCAGTAGCATTCATAGCTGAATTATCAACTTTTGACGTACCGAAATCCATTTTAGCACCACCATGTTCAGCTTGTTCATTTGAAACCACATTAGCATACGATTGGTGTTGAGTATGAACATGGGGAAGAGGGCTAATTTCATTCACCGGAAGAACAAAACAAACTTTTCGTTTGTCAACAACCTTAGCGAACGACTGGTTAGGAGAATCAGAACGACCAGATTCGTGTTCTACATCATTTAATGGTAGCATAAAGGTTACCTTCTTGTGCACTCCCCTAGCCGCCATATGTAGCGATTGCCTTGGCACAAATGGTTTACCATCAATATTCTTGATCTTCTTTTCAAACACTCCTGAATTGTCTGGAACATCTGCGATATGATCATCCATTACCATCCAACCGGCAAGAATCAGAATAAACTGATTGCCAAGATGAATCAGATTCTGATAAACAGGGCGCCAAAACAAACAGCGAAAACCCCTAGTTTAAGGCTGCAATGAAACCCTAAACCAAGGCTGCCGCACTTCACTAATCCACACCTTGCGTCAACCCCTAATCTGATCAGAATGGTATCACGAATGCGTGAACACCCTAATCTGATCAAATAGATATGACGGCTGAAACCATGCAAAAGAAACTAGACAAAAAAACTTGACAAACCCTAGCAGCCGTCACACACAAATTTGTTCAAGAAAAGATGAATCAGACGAAGTAACTATGCAGCAACCCTTGTAAATGCAGCAAACACAATCTCTCTTTGTATACCCAAACCAGATTATCAACGAAACCAAAGTAACAACAGCAGCCAAGTGTAGAGAAGAAAAGAAAAGCGTAACCCTATTCTTTAAAAAACGAATCAAAGGATGATTATACTGAATTGTAGGGGTAAATCCGAATTCATGAGCCTCTAATCACACAAACAATCCCTACAATCATCAAGAATCATGAATTTTAGGTCAAGGTATAAGGGGTCGTTTTTCTCCATTAGAGAGAGAGAACTAGGGTCAGTGTATTGAAACATCTTAACAGTTATTCAAGTTCATACTACCCATGCATAGACCACAACAGACAATAACAGTTCGTAGCAGACCAAAGTAACTCATACAGTCATAATACATGAAATCAGTGAAGACATCACAACCTACTGTTCAAGTGAAGTCCATTGGCGAAACTTGTACTCGGAGAAACCCTATGCGAAGAAACTCACCATTTTTCGTCGTGTCAACATATGACGAAACCCATCATGTTTCGTCGGCATTTCTTGTGATGAAACTGTCACACCCCCAAAATCCACTCGCGGAGTATCACCGCTTGGAGGCGTGACTGACCAGGATCAAGCCACCAATCATATTGAACATGTAATTAATATATATAAAAGTAAAAGCCATTCAACCACCAATATGAAAGGTGTTCAAAATAAACGTAGGTTATCACTGTTTAGCGGAAGCGTATGAATAAAAACCCAACAAAATAGAGTATGAAATGTCATAAAGTGTTTAACGTAGCAATCACGATCCAAGTCCACAACGACCAGCTCCTCCCTGTGCAAGCTCCATATATACCTAAGGTCCTGCAAGGCATGTAACAGAGGATCAACAACTAGTTGAGCGAGTTCACAGAAAGTAAATGCGTAATATTAAGTTCGTATGTAACATGTGGCTCTACTGGGCCGATAGTACTTTTTATTGGTGGGGGCTTCCCATGTTATATATCCCCTAGACTATTCGTAATCATAAGTATCCTTCCAATCCGAGGATAGTAGTAAGTATAGGTTTACGCAGGTTTTATGTAAGTGCCCTTCCCAACCGAGGA
The DNA here is from genome assembly GCA_030545235.1 of Helianthus tuberosus. Classification (NCBI taxonomy): domain Eukaryota; kingdom Viridiplantae; phylum Streptophyta; class Magnoliopsida; order Asterales; family Asteraceae; genus Helianthus; species Helianthus tuberosus. The sequence continues at coordinate 105,302,959 of CM060360.1, forward strand.
CAGTACGTAACGAGTACGTAGGTTTAGCGCTGGCGTCCTTCCCAATCCGAGGACGGTAGTACGTAGGTTTAGCACTGGCGCCCTTCCCAATCCGAGGACGGTAGTACGTAGGTTTTACGTAGGTTTAGTGCTGGTGTCCTTCCCAATCCGAGGACAGTACGTAGGCTTTGCGTAGAATTCGGCACAGGCATCCTTCCCAATCCGAGGACCGTGGTAAGTAGTCTAGTGGTAATGTAAGTACAGGTAATCATACAATCCCATTCCCAACCCAACTGGGGAATCCCATGCCTTGGTAAAAGTGTGAACTCACCTTGGTTTGCTCGGTATGCTAAGTATGTGCTCAAAATAAATCAATCACGTCCTAGAGTATGCACGTATACATAATCAGTTTGTAGTCACAAGGTACACGTATAAGCATGTAGTACGTATTCGCAACACACAAGTCATGTATATCATTTAACAGCAGTCAGATATTCCAGTTAGCACTTAACAGGATTAACTCAAGTTACAGCACAGCTCGGCGAAACACATATATTGACGAAACACATATCGGCGAAACACAATAGTTGGCGAAACACATGCTTTGGCGAAACTCGTCTGTTTCGTCGAGGTCTCCTTCGGCGAAACATAACTTCTAATTCGTCGATGACTCTTGGCGAAACACATTTTGTTTCGCCGAGAGTTCTGTTTCGTCGAAGGTCAGTTTCGCAGACATCAGTTACATCAGAAACGAATAACACATAACCCTAATCACTCTAGCAGCCGTCATCAATAGCAGAAATCATATGAAGGTTAATGTGCATGTAAAAATCATCATAACTCAATCATCCAAGAATTATCGTCTAGCATAAACCCTAGTTTATGTGTTTTACATATCAACATACAACATCATATCATCAATCCCTATCAAGATACTAATGTAATCAGAATTAGACCAAAATAACAATATTCAGAACCGAGCATTCGTTTGTATTAGGTTTCGCATAGCATTGTATATATATATTCTACTACACCTTACATATTGAAATCTATATCAACATCAACATGCTCTTATCACAGCAATAACACATCCATCACATATCCAAGCATGAATCGAGATAATACAGAAACATGAAATCGATTAACAACACATACTAACCGATTAGAGATGAACAAACACGGATTCAAGAGCTAGGAATGATGGTAAACGATGGTTGTTGCCGTCGCACAAAGGGAGAGTGTTCTAGGGTTTCCTGATTGCCTAACTTGTGAAGCTACACCCGTATCACGTAAATATTCACGAAATAACGTTCTGGGCCGTACTGGGCTTTCGGCGAAACTGGGCCGGCGAAACAGTCTGTTTCGTCGAGTTCGGTTTGGCGAAACATGCTTGTTTCGTCGAGTATGTTCATGGCGAATCACAACTCTGTTTCGTCGAGTTGTTTCATATGTTCAGTAGTTTATGTTATTTCAATTACACTAAGTCTCATGCTATAATATCAACACATAACCAAGCAAACATAATACTTTTATTATCACACAAAGTGTATCGTTACAAATCAGACGAGTCAAACAACTAGACAGTCAAAGTCAACGTGCAATAAATGCGAATAAAGAATGTCGGAAACTCGAGTTGTCACATTATCCCCAACTTGAAAGAAATTTCGTCCCGAAATTTAGCATGCGGTTACTGAGGAAGCTAGGTGAGTTGTATCGTTTACTGGTTTTCCTGGGGTGTCACATCATCCCCCCGTTGATTTGGAATTTCGTCCCGAAATTCTGAAGTTGTAGCTTCAGCCTCAGTAGTGGTTGCACGTTTTCCGAATAATTGGGGATACTTGAGTTCCATTTGATCTTCTCGTTCCCAGGTATACTCTGGGCCACGACGGGAGTTCCAACGAACTCGTACAAGAGGGATTCTCGTGTTCTTGAGGACCTTAACATCCCGGTCCGTGATTTCAACAGGTTCCTCGACGAAGTGCAACCGTTCGTCGATAGTGAGTTCCTTCAAGGGAACTATGTGGGTCTCATCTGACGTACACTTCTTCAGATTCGACACGTGAAAGACGTTGTGAACTGCACTGAGTTCAGGTGGTAAGTTCAGTCTGTAGGCCACTTTGCCTATTTTCTCAATAACTTCGAAAGGTCCGACGTATCGTGGATTGAGTTTGCCGCGTTTGCCAAAACGAACCACACCCTTCCAGGGCAAAACTTTGAGTAGCGCTCGATCCCCAACCTGGAATTCGAGCAGTTTTCTATCTTTATCGGCGTATTCTTTCTGACGGTCACGTGCTGCCGCCATGCGTTGTCGTATTTGAGCAATCTTTTCAGTAGTATCAACTACCATTTCTGGACCTGTGATCTGACTATCTCCCACCTCTGCCCAACAGAGAGGTGACCGGCATTTACGCTCGTACAATGCCTCGAATGGTGCAGCTTTAATGCTTGTGTGGTAGCTGTTATTGTATGAAAATTCCACAAGTGGCAAATGTTTTTCCCAACCATTGCCAAAGTCAATTACGCACGCCCGAAGCATGTCTTCTAGAGTTTGAATAGTGCGCTCAGACTGCCCATCGGTCTGAGGATGATACGCGGTGCTCATGTCTAAACGAGAGCCAAAAGATTTATGCATTGCTTGCCACAGTTCTGAAGTAAAACGTGCGTCACGATCATAGATAATAGAGGTGGGCACACCGTGCCTCGAAACAACTTCCCTAAGATATACATCTGCTAGTGTGGAGAACTTATCCGTTTCTATGATTGCCAGGAAGTGAGCAGACTTAGTGAGTCGATCCACGATCACCCAAATAGTGTCATTTCCGCGCTGGGATCTAGGTAAACCGGTAACAAAATCCATGGAAATTTGCTCCCATTTCCATTGTGGTATCTCAGGTTGTTGGAGTGGTCCTGACGGTTTCTGATATTCTGCCTTGACTCTCGCACAAGTCAAGCATTTGCTAACGTATGTGGTTATGTGGGCCTTCATGCTGGGCCACCAGTATGTAGTCTTAATATCGTGGTACATTTTATCCGAACCAGGGTGTACCGAGTAGCGAGACTTGTGAGCTTCGTCCATTACCAGCTCGCGTAAGTTGCCGTACAGTGGGACCCAAATGCGTCCTGTTACGTAATAAGCACCATCTTCCTTCTGTTCTAAGCGTTGCCTTGAGCCGCGTAGAGCTTCAGCCCTGACGTTTTCTGGTTTCAATGCTTCCACCTGAGCATTTCGTATCTGAGAAGGAAGACTAGACTGTATAGTGAGTTGTAAAGCTCGCACGCGCTTAGGCGCAGTGTCTTTTCGACTGAGAGCGTCAGCCACAACATTGGCCTTGCCTGGGTGGTACCTGATTGAACATTCGTAGTCGTTTAGCAGTTCGACCCATCGTCGCTGTCGCATATTCAGTTCCTTCTGTTTGAATATATGTTCGAGGCTCCTGTGGTCAGTGTAGATAGCACATTTAGTACCGTACAAATAGTGTCGCCATATCTTAAGTGCAAAAACAACCGCTCCCAGCTCTAAATCATGCGTAGTGTAGTTTCGTTCGTGAATCTTAAGCTGGCGCGAAGCATAAGCAATAACTTTATCCATTTGCATCAATACACATCCAAGACCCTGGATGGATGCGTCGCAGTAGACTACAAAATCGTCCGTGCCTTCAGGCAATGAGAGAATAGGTGCGCTACAGAGTCTATCTTTCAAGTGTTGGAACGCCGTATCCTGTGCATTACCCCAACGGTAGACAACACCCTTCTGAGTCAGTAGTGTAAGTGGCTGAGCAATCTTTGAGAAGTCTTTGATGAACCTTCTGTAATAACCCGCCAAACCCAAGAATTGGCGTATTTCTGTTGGTGTGCGAGGTGCAGGCCAGTTCTTGATCGAATCCACCTTGGATGGATCTACATGAATCCCATCCTTGTTTACCACGTGGCCTAAGAAGTGGACTTCACGAAGCCAGAAGTCACATTTGGAAAACTTAGCGTATAACTGTTCCGTTCGCAGAAGTTCCAGTATAAGTCGTAAATGATGCTCGTGCTCCTCCTGACTCTTCGAATAAATCAGGATGTCGTCGATGAAAACAATGACGAACTTATCGAGATAGGGTTTGCACACCCTGTTCATAAGATCCATAAATACGGCAGGCGCGTTCGTTAGCCCGAATGGCATGACCATAAACTCGTAGTGGCCGTAGCGAGTTCTAAATGCTGTTTTAGAGACGTCCTCATCCCGGACTCTCAGCTGATGGTACCCTGACCTTAAGTCTATCTTGGAGTAGTAGCTCGACCCTTGCAGCTGGTCGAATAAATCATCTATGCGCGGAAGAGGGTAACGATTCTTGATCGTCACCTTGTTGAGTTCACGGTAGTCTATACACATCCTGAACGTACCGTATTTCTTCTTTACGAATAACACTGGAGCTCCCCAAGGCGAAGAGCTAGGACGTATAAAACCCTTTTCCAAGAGTTCTTGTAGCTGCTTTGACAGTTCTTCCAATTCAGTTGGAGCCAAACGATAAGGCACTCGAGCTATAGGTGCTGCTCCTGGAGCGAGCTCGATCTGAAATTCAACCTGACGATGAGGCGGTAACCCGGGTAACTCTTCTGGAAATACTTGAGGAAAATCGCGTACCACCGGAATATCCTCAATCTTTTTCTCTTTCTTCGATGTATCCGTAACGAGAGCTAAAACAGCTGTGTGGCCCTTTCGTAAACACTTCTGAGCCTTCAGGAAGGAAATGATGCCACTCACGACACCACTCTTGTCGCCCTGAACTTCGAGAGGTTCTTTACCAGAACGGGGAATACGAATGATCTTCTCCCTGCATAGTATCTCTGCTTGTTGTTGGGATAACCAATCCATACCGATGACGATGTCGAAACTACTCAGAGTTATAGGGATGAGATCGATGGAGAAAGTCTGACCAGCGAGGATAAGATTACAACCCTGAACTATGTGTGTGGCCTCTAAACTTTTACCGTTAGCTAACTCTACGACATGTTTAGTGTTCAAACGTGTTGGTGCGCGTTTAAGCATTTGACTAACCTTTAGAGACATATAACTGGTATCCGCACCCGAATCAAATAGTACAGTAACATAAAAGTCGTCAAGAAGAAACTTACCCATGACTACGTTGGGATCATTCCTGGCATCACCCTGCCCAATTACGAAGGCTCGTCCCCTAGCGACGTTGTTCCCATCATTGTTGTTACCCCCGTTATTGTTGTTCCCATTTCCCTGGTTGTTGTTGTTGTTCTGATTTCGGTTTAGCTGAGGGCAGTGTCTTTTGAAGTGGCCTTCAGCGCCACACTGGAAACATCCTTTGTTGCCCTGTTGCCGATTCTGCTGTGCTTGCTGCTGCGGCTGATTCTGATTTACAGGCTGTGGGCTCCTACAATCCTTGGCCTCATGGCCCGTCCTGAAACACCTTTGACAACGACCCCTGTTACACTGGCCATTGTGGTGCTTGTTGCAGATGTTGCACTTTGGGAGGTTCCCTCGATAACCACCCTGCTTGTGACTGCCCGAAGAGTGCTGACTAGGGCTCTGGTAGTTGTCAGTCTTTCGTTGCTGAACTTGGGGCTGAACTGAAGCTGATCCCTTGCTGGAATCCCCCTCCCATTTTCGCTTGCTGTCACTGGGAGTAGTAGGAGTAACCGAAGTAGTAGCTGTGGTGGTAGCGTTGATGCGTTTGGGCAACCGGTTCTGCTCCACCACTTGATCAGTGAGACAGTGAGCCAACTGAACGACCTGCTGGTAAGTGGCATGATTTGCTGAAGTCACATGACTCTGGATCTCTGGCACCAGACCCTTAAGATAAAGTTCAATACGCTTGTCCACCAGAGTAGGACACAATAATGCAAGCTCATTTGATCTCTTGGTATACGCTTCGATCTCAGACCCCGTCATCTTGAGGTTGAAAAACTCGACTTCTAGCTTATGAATATCATCTCGACTGCAGTATTCCTCCTTGATCATCTCTTTGAAATTGTTCCATGGGGTGGCGTTAGCAGCAACCAACCCCAGTATTTGGACCTGTGCTTTCCACCATGTGAGGGCTAAACCCTCAAGGGTACCGGTAGCATACTTCACCCTGCGTGCCTCAGGGCATTCACACATTTCAAATACTGACTCCAGCTTTTCAAACCAGTGCAGGAGACCTACGGCTCCTTCAGTGCCGCTGAAAGTGGTTGGACGACAGTCCATGAAAGTCTTGAAAGTGCAAACAGGTGCTTGACCTGTTGTGTAAAAGAGTTAGGACAAGTTTAACCACAAGAGTTGGTTTAGGAATGTAGGATCTAAGGATCCTAGTGTGAGTTGTAACTGCAGGGTATACCTCCTGCTTGTGCGGCTGCAACTGCCGCGGTAACTCGTTCGTTAATGAGGGCCGTCAACTGGTCCTGGGTCATGTTGATACGTGCAGACATGATCTTCATAGTAAAGATAACGTAAGTGAGATAGGTTCGCGAATAGTGCGATGACAGAAGAGTGTAAGCACACAAGTGTTATCATGCAATAACAAATAGTGAGCAATGTAATCTAAGCATACCACGAGCAAAGTTCTATGTAATTCTAGTATGTAGGCAATAAACATAAACCTTATTACCTAGGATGTCGAGTCTTGCACGTGGAGCGAAGTGTCGTTGTGGATCGTTGAGAGCACTGTTCTGGTTATAGTCTGGTTTTAATAAAATCGTTTTCCCCATATTAAAACCGAGTTCTCTATAACCAATGGCTCTGATACCAATCTGTCACACCCCCAAAATCCACTCGCGGAGTATCACCGCTTGGAGGCGTGACTGACCAGGATCAAGCCACCAATCATATTGAACATGTAATTAATATATATAAAAGTAAAAGCCATTCAACCACCAATATGAAAGGTGTTCAAAATAAACGTAGGTTATCACTGTTTAGCGGAAGCGTATGAATAAAAACCCAACAAAATAGAGTATGAAATGTCATAAAGTGTTTAACGTAGCAATCACGATCCAAGTCCACAACGACCAGCTCCTCCCTGTGCAAGCTCCATATATACCTAAGGTCCTGCAAGGCATGTAACAGAGGATCAACAACTAGTTGAGCGAGTTCACAGAAAGTAAATGCGTAATATTAAGTTCGTATGTAACATGTGGCTCTACTGGGCCGATAGTACTTTTTATTGGTGGGGGCTTCCCATGTTATATATCCCCTAGACTATTCGTAATCATAAGTATCCTTCCAATCCGAGGATAGTAGTAAGTATAGGTTTACGCAGGTTTTATGTAAGTGCCCTTCCCAACCGAGGACAGTACGTAACGAGTACGTAGGTTTAGCGCTGGCGTCCTTCCCAATCCGAGGACGGTAGTACGTAGGTTTAGCACTGGCGCCCTTCCCAATCCGAGGACGGTAGTACGTAGGTTTTACGTAGGTTTAGTGCTGGTGTCCTTCCCAATCCGAGGACAGTACGTAGGCTTTGCGTAGAATTCGGCACAGGCATCCTTCCCAATCCGAGGACCGTGGTAAGTAGTCTAGTGGTAATGTAAGTACAGGTAATCATACAATCCCATTCCCAACCCAACTGGGGAATCCCATGCCTTGGTAAAAGTGTGAACTCACCTTGGTTTGCTCGGTATGCTAAGTATGTGCTCAAAATAAATCAATCACGTCCTAGAGTATGCACGTATACATAATCAGTTTGTAGTCACAAGGTACACGTATAAGCATGTAGTACGTATTCGCAACACACAAGTCATGTATATCATTTAACAGCAGTCAGATATTCCAGTTAGCACTTAACAGGATTAACTCAAGTTACAGCACAGCTCGGCGAAACACATATATTGACGAAACACATATCGGCGAAACACAATAGTTGGCGAAACACATGCTTTGGCGAAACTCGTCTGTTTCGTCGAGGTCTCCTTCGGCGAAACAGAACTTCTAATTCGTCGATGACTCTTGGCGAAACACATTTTGTTTCGCCGAGAGTTCTGTTTCGTCGAAGGTCTGTTTCGCAGACATCAGTTACATCAGAAACGAATAACACATAACCCTAATCACTCTAGCAGCCGTCATCAATAGCAGAAATCATATGAAGGTTAATGTGCATGTAAAAATCATCATAACTCAATCATCCAAGAATTATCGTCTAGCATAAACCCTAGTTTATGTGTTTTACATATCAACATACAACATCATATCATCAATCCCTATCAAGATACTAATGTAATCAGAATTAGACCAAAATAACAATATTCAGAACCGAGCATTCGTTTGTATTAGGTTTCGCATAGCATTGTATATATATATTCTACTACACCTTACATATTGAAATCTATATCAACATCAACATGCTCTTATCACAGCAATAACACATCCATCACATATCCAAGCATGAATCGAGATAATACAGAAACATGAAATCGATTAACCACACATACTAACCGATTAGAGATGAACAAACACGGATTCAAGAGCTAGGAATGATGGTAAACGATGGTTGTTGCCGTCGCACAAAGGGAGAGTGTTCTAGGGTTTCCTGATTGCCTAACTTGTGAAACTACACCCGTTTCACGTAAATATTCACGAAATAACGTTCTGGGCCGTACTGGGCTTTCGGCGAAACTGGGCCGGCGAAACAGTCTGTTTCGTCGAGTTCGGTTTGGCGAAACATGCTTGTTTCGTCGAGTATGTTCATGGCGAATCACAACTCTGTTTCGTCGAGTTGTTTCATATGTTCAGTAGTTTATGTTATTTCAATTACACTAAGTCTCATGCTATAATATCAACACATAACCAAGCAAACATAATACTTTTATTATCACACAAAGTGTATCGTTACAAATCAGACGAGTCAAACAACTAGACAGTCAAAGTCAACGTGAAATAAATGCGAATAAAGAATGTCGGAAACTCGAGTTGTCACATTATCCCCAACTTGAAAGAAATTTCGTCCCGAAATTTAGCATGCGGTTACTGAGGAAGCTAGGTGAGTTGTATCGTTTACTGGTTTTCCTGGGGTGTCACAGAAACTCCACAGGTTTCGTCGTCAACAATGTTTCGTCGGGTGGGACTTTCACCGATAATGTAACAGACTAACAGTTAAGCATACAATCATACAAACCCTAATCATTATCAGCCGTATCACCACTGTCATCAATCATACAGTCATCATTCGAATATAATAACCTTTATGCTACTTAACATTAATCCATATGCATCACAACACAACCTCTAGCATGAACCCTAAATCATCAAGTAACCATACATGACTTAGATCGCAACTGGAATGTAGTCAATGATCAGATCTACTCAATCACAAGTACTCTATCAAACAGAAACATGGCCCAAATCAGTGAACATAAACGAATACAATTTCATGAGTTATCATCATGCAATTTCTAAACAAAATGATTTGCACAAGAACATCAAAACCCCAATTACATGATTTTCAATTCAAGCATCAATCATAGTCAAATCGATTAGCAACTATCTTCCTTATCATGCTAGATATCTACACACAATTTTACATAATCGAATCAATCAACGAGACTAACCGGTTGTGGGAAGAAACACAAGAACTTCTAGTGAGGTAATGGTTGCCGTCGCATAGGGGAGAGGGAGAGAGAGACTCTTAGGGTTTCAATTGGCTAATTCTGTGCTGAATGCAACTATTTCGCGTAATATACTCACATCAGCGACCTGGGCCCTTAATGGGCTTTGGCGTAACATTGGGCCGGTGAAACTCCCTGTTTCGTCGTGTGGGTTATGACGAAACTCCTAAGTTTCTTCGGGTGGAGGTGTGGTGAAACTCTAGGTGTTTCGTCGAGTTGGTTTGTGGCGAAACTCCCCTTAGTTTCGTCGCATATATATAAAAAAATAATAATAACACTAATAACATATCATCATATATCAAACAACACCTAGTTTATTATCAACATCATCATAGTATATCAACTATAGGAAGAAACCATAAACAAGTTATGAAAACATGACTGCAAACAACTAACGGTATGGAGGAAAGACCTTGAAAACTTGAGTTGTCACATTATCCCCAACTTGAAAGAAATTTCATCCCGAAATTTAGTACGTAGTCACTGAGGAAGCTAGTTAAGTTGCATGGTTTCCTGGTTTTCCTAGGGCGTCACATCATCCCCCCGTTGGTTTGGAATTTCGTCCCGAAATTCCGAAGTAGCATCAGCCACAGTAGTGGTTGCACTTTTCTCGAACAACTGGGGATACTTGTGTTTCATTTGGTCTTCTCGTTCCCAGGTAAACTCTGGGCCACGACAGGAGTTCCAACGAACTCGAACAAGAGGAATTCTGGTGCGCTTGAGAACTTTAACGTCTCGGTCTGTAATCTCTACAGGTTCTTTGACAAATCTCAGCTGATCGTCGATAGTGAGCTCCTTGAGAGGAACTATGAGGGTCTCATCTGACAGACACTTCTTCAGATTCGACACGTGGAAAACGTTGTGAACTCCACTGAGTTCTGTTGGTTGGTTTAGTTTGTAGGCCACTTTGCCTATTTTCTCAATGATTTCGAAAGGTCTGACGTATCGCGGGTTGAGTTTGCCTCGTTTGCCAAAATGAACAACACCTTTCCAAGGTGAGATTTTGAGTAGCATTCGATCCCAAACCTGGAACTCGAGTGGTTTTCTACGCTTATCAGCGTAGCTTTTCTGACGGTCACGAGCCGCCGCCATTCGTTGTCGTATCTGAGCAAGCTTCTCGGTTGTATCTACTACACGTTCCGGGCCAGTGATTTGGCTGTCACCAACTTCTGCCCAGCGAAGAGGTGATCGGCATTTATGTCCTTACAATGCCTCAAACGGAGCGACCTGGATACTGGTGTGGTAACTGTAATTATACGAAAATTACACTAAAGGTAGATGTCGTTCCCAGCCTTTACCAAAGTCAATCACACATGCCCTAAGCATGTCTTCAAGGGTTTGGATGGTGCGTTCAGACTGCCCATCCGTCTGCGGGTGATATGTTGTGCTCATGTCTAAACGAGAGCCAAAAGATTTGTGCATTGCTTGCCCCAATTCAGAGGTAAAACGCGCGTCACGATCAGAGATAATGGTGGCTGGCACCCCGTGGCTCAAAACTACTTCCTTTAGATAGACGTCTGCTAGAGTGGAGAACTTATCCGTTTCTTTGATAGCTAGGAAATGTGCAGACTTTGTCAATTGATCCACTATCACCCAAATGGTATCGTTTCCGCGTTGAGATCTAGGTAGGCCAGTAACAAAATCCATGGAAATTTGCTCCTACTTCCATGTCGGTATCTCTGGTTGTTGAAGTAGGCCTGATAGTTTCTGGTATTCGATCTTGACTCTCGCACAATTCAAACATTTACTAACGTAGGTAGCAATGTTGGCTTTCATAGGCCACCAATACATAGTCTTGAGGTCGTGGTACATCTTATCCGAACCAGGATGTACCGAGTAACAAGACTTGTGTGCTTCATCCATCACAAGCTCAAGAGATGAACTCACCTTAGGTTTGCTCGGTAAGATAATAATGTTTATCCTAAACTTGGTCAACCGAGTCCTATAACGGTTACCACTTGTTAGGACCGTATACAAGTAGTTCACGTATTATACACATGTATCAAGTAATCACGTATAACACTACTTCACAGTAGCGTATAAATAATGAGTAGTTCACACATAACACCTATTTCCAAATGATATAAGTTATAGGGACAGTCAGTGGGTATCCTGGGGAGGGATAAGTCTTTTGGGTAAAAACGGGAATGTTGGATAATATACTCTTCCTATCACCTTTAAAGTCCCTCCGTGTTGTTTGGTTACCGGGGAGGTAACATGGTATTAGTTAGTAGCGCTACTTAGGTTTGGCAACCTCACCCTGTACCTGGGAGGACGGGTGTTGAACTAATGACCTAGTCATGACCAATGCTTTGATATGAGCATTGGAGAAAGGGCAAAATAATCAGAAGCCGTCTTGTATTTTGGGTATTATCAACATTACTTTTGGATTTAAATTCAATGGATTAACTAAACACTTGGTAACCAACGTTTTCGTAAAACTATGAACTTACCAGCGTTGTCTGATACACTTGTTGCATGCTCGTAGGTCGTTAGATTACTTGGATTCGAACTTGCTGTCTGAAGTAACTGGAGTGGTCATGGGTCGCGCTGATTGGATACTAATGATGGGTTTATTACATACATTTGATTTGAAACATTTAAACTATGATTTCTTTTATTTGCTTCCGCTGAACATGTTGGTTTTCATTTAAACTTGTTGATGGTATTTTATTAGTAATTGAGAATTTTATTTTGAAACTTGTATGGGTTCAATGTAATTAGTGGCTCGTTGTCGGTGCGTCACACGCTTAACAGTGACATTCCCTAGGTGGTATTTTGGGGGTGTGACAGTTTGGTATCAGAGCCACTGGTTATAGTGAACTTGGTTTTAAAAACGTTTTTATAAAACCTGACTATAACCGAACAACTATGAAAATCGACCATGACACTCAGCTCCAGATTGCAAGGTTCGTCTCTCGTTTACTTACTGTACTGCATAACTAGTGAACACTTACATATGATATTGCATGTGATTGCACGTTTAGTACAACAGTATGAATTCATTACTTGCATGTGTTATGTGATGGGTAGTGTGGCGTTTCCTTAGACATTCATGACTCGCGTTTTGTGATGTTCTTTGCTTGCTACTTGAGTTTGAGGAACCATTTGACATGAGTTAGGAGGAGCTACGATGAGCATGCAAATCACAATATTATTGTGGGTGCACACATAATAATAATGCGGGGTGCATGCGAGTCCCGGTGAGGCTTAACAAGTGAAAAAGGGGTTCTGTTCTGTTATTTGATTGATGTGAAACATTCCGGGGAGGGATATCAGGTAACGTTCCGGGGAGGAACGTTTGTTTATTGGGATGTTTGTTATTATACTCAGTTTCTATCACATAAGACCCCTTATATCTACCGACAGTTGCCGGGGAGGCAACGAGGTTATTAGTTGATAGCGCTATTAGGTTTGGCACCCTCACACCGTACCGGGGAGGACGGGCGTGAACTAATCTCCTTAAAGCATGACCAATGTTTTGATAGAGACATTGGGGTTGGGCAAATACATCTTGTAGCCATTTCGGTAATCGAGTTAATAACAACATCAAATCAACTCGTTAAACTGTTTTATACATGTATCTGGTAACTAAACTCGGTAACAACACTTTGAACTCATCAGCGTCGTCTGACACACTTGTTTGCATGCTTGTAGGTCGTTAGATGTCTTGCAATGGAACTTGCTGTCTGGAGTAGCTGGAGTGGTCATGGGTCGACTGGAGGGATCCATGTTATTGATTTCTTGATACTATTTATTTGTTTTAAACTGTTTAACTTTGTTTCACTTTGCTTCCGCTGAACACTTTGGTTTTCACTTAAACTTGTTGATGGTATTTTTATTAATAATCGAGAACTTTATTTTTAAACTTGTGATTGGTTCAACATGATTAGTGGCTTGTTACTGGTTTGTCACACGCCTAGCAGGGTTCTCCATGGGTGGTATTTTGGGGGTGTGACATGGACGGTACTTAATTACGCATTCATAATCATTCAGGAGTTCGACCCATCGACGCTGTCGCTTGTTCAACTCCTTCTGTTCGAAGATATGTTGGAGACTCCTGTCATCGGTGTAGATGGTGCACTTGGTACCGTACAAGTAATGCCTCCATATCTTGAGTGCGAAAACGACAGCTCCCAGCTCCAGATCGTGAGTAGTGTAGTTCCTTTCGTGAACCTTAAGTTGGCGCGATGCATAAGCAATGACTTTATCCCGTTTCATTAACACACAACCAAGTCCTTGGATCGACACGTCGCAATAAACCACAAAATCGTTTGTGCCCTCCGGCAGTGAGAGAATAGGTGCGCTACAAAGTCTATTCTTTAAGTGTTGAAACACAGATTCTTGTGCATCACCCCAACGATAGGTGACGCCCTTCTGAGTTAGTGAAGTGAGGGCTTGCGCAATCTTGGAGAAATCCTTGATGAATCGTCTGTAGTAGCCCGCCAAGCCCAAGAATTGGCGGATTTCTGTTGGTGTACGGGGTGCAGGCCAGTCCTTGATCGAGTCAACCTTGGATGGATCAACATGAATCCCATCCTTGTTTACCACATGGCCTAGGAAATGGACTTCACGAAGCCAAAAGTCGCATTTCGAAAACTTAGCAAACAGCTGCTCTGCTCGAAGAAGTTCCAAAATAAGTTGTAGATGCTGCTCGTGCTCCTCCTGACTCTTAGAATAGATCAGGATGTTATCGATGAAAACAATAACAAACTTATCCAGATAAGGTTTGCGCACTCGGTTCATAAGATCCATGAAGACCGCAGGTGTGTTTGTCAGCCCGAAGGGCATGACCAGAAACTCGTAATGCCCGTAACGAGTCCTGAATGCTGTTTTGGAGACGTCCTCATCTCGGACTCTCAGCTGATGATATCCCGATCTCAGATCAATCTTTGAGTAGAAGCTCGACCCTTGCAACTGGTCGAACAAGTCGTCAATACGTGGGAGAGGATAGCGATTCTTCACGGTCACTTTGTTGAGTTCACGCTAGTCAATATACATTCAGAAGGTACCGTCTTTCTTTTTCACAAATAAGAATGGAGCACCCTAGGGCGAAGAGCTAGGACGAATGAAACCCTTATCTAAGAGCTCTTGTAGTTGCGTAGATAGTTCTTCCAATTCTGATGGGGCTAAGCGATACGGTGCATGAGCTATTGGTGCTGCTCCAGGAGCTAGCTCGATTTGAAATTCGACTTGACGATGAGGCGGAAGACCAGGTAATTCCTCAGGGAATACCTCAGGAAAATCGCGTACAATGGAAATGTCTTCTATTCTCTTCTCTTTTGTTGATGCGTCCGTAACGAGGGCTAAAATAGCTGTGTGGCCCTTTCGCAAACACTTCTGGGCCTTAAGGAAAGAGATGATGCCTACAACTGCACCACTCTTGTCATCGCGAATCACGAGAGGTTCTTCACCAGAACGAGGGATGCGGACATTTTTCTCATTGCAAAGAATTTCCGCTTGATGATGAGATAACCAATCCATCCCAATAACAACATCGAAACTACCCAGAACGATAGGAATGAGGTCGATAGAGAAGGTCTGATCAGCAAGAACAAGATCACAACCCTTAACTATGTGTGTGGCCTCTAAAATTTTACCATTTGCTAGTTCTACAATGTGCTTGGTGTTCAAAAGTGTTGGAGTACGTTTAAGCATCTGGCTAACTTTTAAGGACACATAACTGGTATCGGCACCCGAAACAAATAAAACAGTAACATAAAAGTCATCCAGTAGGAACTTACCCATCACAACGTTGGGATCATTCCTATCATCACCCTGTCTAATCACGAAGGCACGACCCCGGGTACCCTTGCTATCATTGTTACCCCCATTGTTGTTCTCGTTTCCTTGGTTGTTGTGGTTGTTCTGATTCTGATTCAACTGTGGACAGTGCCACTTGAAATGACCCTCAGCACCGCACTGATAGCATCCCTTATTACCCTGCTGGTGCTGTTGTTGGTTTTGTGGAGCTTGTGGCTGCTGTTGTCGATTCTGATTCGCAGGACGTGAGCTCCTGCAATCCTTGGCTTCATGACCCAACTTGTTACATCTCTGACAATGACCCTTGTTGCATGGCCCGCTGTGGCGAAAATTACATCGATTGCACTTAGGGTGATTTCCCCTGTATCCACCCTGACCTTGATTCCCAAAAGACTGCTGACTGGGGCTCCTGTACTCATCTGTCTTTCGCTGCTGGGACTGAGACTGAACTGAAGTTGAACCCTTGCTTGAGGTTGTGACAACCCTCACAAATCCAGGTATCCGTATGTCACACCCCCAAAATCCACACGCGGAGTATCACCGCCTGGAGGCGTGACTGACCAGGATCCAACCACCAATCATATTGAACAAGCATGTAAGTAATTAGAAAATCCAACCAATACAATTGGTGTCCAAACAAAACATAGTTTAAGTTGCAAGTGGAAGCATAATGATTAAATCAAAACCAAATATAAGTTCAAATGTTTAAATGTTTAACATGGCACACAGTTGTCCATGTCCCACAACGACCACGCCTCCTCGTGCAAGCTCCATAAGTACCTAACGACCTGCAAGGCATGTAACAACGAGTCAACAACAAAGTTGAGCGAGTTCACAGTTGGTGTTCATTGTTAAGTTGTTTCAAAAACCAGGAATTCATTTGTAAGTTAATCAGTTTACCCTGTTTCCCAAACATATCCATAGTTGGTGGGGGCTTCCCCATGTTAACCACTAGACCTGTTTACTATATCGACCACTGACTAAAGTAAGTTGGTGCCCTGACGTCAATGTCTATCATCATTGACTAGTGCCCAGATCCATTAGTTCACGCCCGTCCTCTGCGGCACGGTGTGAGGCTTGTCAAACCTAAATAGCGCTATCTAACTAATGACCCGCTCGCCATTGGCCCGGCGATTAAGTCGATATAAAAGGAGGGACTTCATGATAGAGATTTTGGTCTAGTATCCGTGTTGTCACCCTTCAATACAGAGGGTGTGTACGTAATTCCCAAACCAGGAGATTACGCAGGTTCCGATTAAGTTCTTAGTACGTGTTGTCACCCTTCAATAAAGAGGGTGTGTACGTGTTCCAAACCAGGAGATCACGCAGTTTCCGTTCAAATCCTTTACCCATTCCCAACCCCTGGAAATCCCATGCCTTGTAGAAAGTGTGAACTCACCTTGGTTTGCTCGGTAAGATTGGTTACTTGTTTTCCAGTTGATCAAACACGTCCTAATATGGTTATCGATATCAATTAGTTTTGTGTGCACATAAACTACCTATCTCATGTACAATCAATTCACATAATCCTTGTTCGCATAACACCCAATTATTGTGCATGCATTTCACACATATAGTTCACATCATAACAATCCATTCATTAGTTTAACATCAATATGTAGTCATCTACCACGTACTCGATTCAGAGCAGGTTCACATTACAAATCCACTTAACACTATAACTTGGCATGTCCTAAGGTTATTCATGTTTTATGATTACACTACTGTTTGGGTTGCCTTTAAATCATGCATCACCGACATCTCCTAATCATTTATTAAGGTACTTAAACAAGATCGGCCCAGCCAGGCTCGGCCCAACTCAGTCACACGGCCCAGTTCCACTTTGTGCGCTCCTCTACAAATCTACGGTCCTAAACATAGAGTTTATTATTGTGTAGCCCGTTATCTTGCCCAACCCAAACTAATGTAGCGTGGCCCGAAATAAAATGTGTGACTCTAGTCAGACTCGAGGCCCAGCTATGTGAAAGTTCTAATACCCCCAGGCCCTTAACCTATGCGACCAGACCCACACGTGTAGGTATGTGTGTTCCCATGTGCATGTGGGCTGTTCACATGTGAAATTGGCCAGGTCAAACCCTCCATAATATCCCATAACATCTATCACTGACAAAAACATTATGACGTCCACCCTATTTGATTAGATCATGACTCAACCCATGCACATGCAACTTACTGTAGTATTCAATGTAAACTAAACCACCCACATGACAATTGCATAAGTGTGTGGACTTTGAATCTAACAACCAAACAATCCCTCGTAACAAGTGCATTACAAGACAAATAACATTGACTTTTAATTTTTCTAAGACTAAACAATCCTTTTATACTTATAATGGTGTGCAATTTAATCATGTGTGGGGGCATCGAAGACGTGTGGTGTGAGTAACTATGCACAGTAACCAACATGCAAAGCCTAACCATATCTTGAATCTGATTTATACTAGCCATGTAATCATCATGTATAGACCTCCCTCTCCTACCCTAACATGCAAAAGTTATCAAAACATAACATACATGTAGGACAATATCATCGATTTACATACAATCTCACTGATCGATCATCATCATATTCGATGTACTAGCACATTGTGACAACTCGAGTTTCCGACTTTCATTTTCGCATTTAGTGCACGTTGACTTTGACTGTGTAGTTGTTTGACTTGTTTAACTTGTAACTGTACACGTTATTTTTATATATTTTTGTGAACGCATTGTGGTTGCATGATTTTTGTGTTTGGCTGTATAACATGAAACCTGTTGAAAACTTAAAACTGTTAACACATAACAGGACTCGACGAAACAGACTGGACCCGACGAAATAGACTGTTTCGCCATAAGCATCTCGACGAAACATGTGTTTCGCCGAAGCCCAGTTTCACCAAAGCCCATTAGGGCCCAGTTCACTTGTACGCGTATAAATTACACAGAACCGTCTCTTTCGTCACACGTTAACAAATTAGAAACCCTAGAGCGCCCCTCTTCTGTGTGACGACTGTTTGGAACTCTCGAAGCCCCCTTAACCTATTCATCGTTCTTTTTATCTCGGTTAGTGTGATTTTCAGAACCGATTACTTGTTATTGACCATAAAGTTTGTTTGATTAATGCTCTTAGTTGCGGCCCATGTGTGTTGTCAGGATATGTTATACATGATTCATTTGTTTATTGTTTGCTTATATGTTGTCTAGTAGTATGATAAGTTCTTCACATGGTTTGTCAGTTGGTATTGGATAAGATTTTTAGAAGGTAACATGGGATGTTTATTAAAATGGAGATTGGTGGAAAAATCGGTGGTCAATGGGTGGGATATGTGAACCGCCGATTTTATATTGATGATGTTTGTTGGTATTGATAATTCCTTCAAAGTCCAAACGGTGGTTGATGTTTAAGGTCCAATCGGTTTATGTTATTGGAGGTCCAATGAGGATTGGAGGTGATTGCTAGTTGTCGGCCATTAGGCCTTTAGTTTTTGTGACATGATTATTATTATTGCTGAAACTGTTATGTGTTCCGACGAATCAGAAGTACCGGCGAAACACATTAAATTGATGAAACCGACATGGCGAAACACTTGTGTTTCGCCGAGACTTGTTTAACGAAACATGAGTGATTCGTCGGAGGGGCTCATGACGAAACAGTGGGTGTTTCGCCGACTTGGGTAATTTGCACAGTAACTGTTTCTGATAAAAAAAACTTAACTGAGCTAGTCAACTGCTGTTATGTATAAAGTACTACTTGTATGATTGCAATTACGTGTATTGTGATTGATGCGATGTTCATGATGATGATTTTTACGTGCAAACAACTTGAATGCAAACTGATTATTTATACGTGCATACCTTAGGACGTGACTGATTAACCGTGAGCACATACTTAGCATACCGAGCAAACGAGGTGAGTTCACACTTCTACCAAGGCATGGGATTCCCAGGGCTTGGGAATGGGATTTAAGGAATAAGGTTGAATAGATTCATGCGGACATAATTACTAGACTACCATACTATCGTCCTCGGTTGTGCAGGACCCATACGTAAAACCTACGTATACTTATGCTATTCGCTATCCTCGGTTGTGAAGGATACTCACGTAAAACCTACGTGAACCTATATTTATTACTGCCTCGGTTGTGTCAGACACCTACGTAAAACCTACGTAAACCCCCGCGTACCCCTATCCTCGGTTGGGAAGGATACTTACGTAAAACCTACGTAACACTTGTACGTATTACTGTTCTCGGTTGTGAAGAACACATATGGTTACAAATAGTCTAGTGATTATACAACACGGGAAGCCCCCACCAATAGAACTTACTACCGGCCCAGTAGAGCCACATGTTACAAACAAACTTACTATTACGCATTACTTTCTGTGAACTCGCTCAACTAGTTGTTGACTCTCTGTTACATGCCTTGCAGGACCATAGGTACTTTTGGAGCTTGCACGGGAGGCACAGTCGTTGTGGACATGGATCGTGAATGTGATGTTAAACATTATAACATTTTGTACTTAAACTTATGTTGGGTTTTACTTTAATTGCTTCCGCTACACACTTGTTTATATTTGGTTTTTGTAAACACCTATCGTATTGATGAATGACTTTTGATATACATACTTATGTTCAATATGATTGGTGGCTTGATCCTGGTCATGTCACGCCTCCAAGCGGTGGTACTCCGCGTGTGGATTTTGGGGGTGTGACAGATTGGTATCAGAGCCATTGGTTATAGAGAACTCGGTTTTAATAAGGGGAAAACGTTTTTATTAAAACCAGACTATAACCAGAACAGTGCTCAACGATCCACAACGACGCCTCGCTCCACGTGCAAGACTCGACATCCTAGGTAATATGGTACATATTTTATTGCCTACTTGCTAGAATTGCATAGAACTTTGCTCCGGGTATGCTTAGGTTAACTTAACACTATTGCATGAGAACACTTGTGTGATTATTCTCTTTTGTTATCGCACTGCTCGCGAACCTCTCTCACTTATGTCGTATTTACTATGAAGATCATGTCTGGACGTATCAACATGACGCAAGCCCAACTGACGGCTCTCATTAACGAACGAATTGCTGAGGCAATTGCAGCAGCACAAGCAGGAGGTATACCCTGCAGTTGTAACTCACACTAGGATCCTTAGATCCTACACTCCTAAACCAACTCTTGTGTTTTAATCTTGTACTGGATTCTTATATACAACAGGTCAGCACGCTCAGCCACCTGTTTGTACCTTCAAAACTTTCATGGACTGTCGTCCTACTACTTTTAGTGGCACGGAAGGAGCGGTTGGACTCCTCCATTGGTTTGAAAAGCTCGAGTCCGTATTCGAAATGTGTGAATGCCCTGAGGCTCGCAGGGTGAAGTACGCCACTGGTACACTAGAAGGCATTGCGCTGACATGGTGGAATGCGCAAGTGCAGATGTTAGGGTTGGCTGTTGCTAACGCCACACCCTGGAATGATTTCAAGGAGTTGATCAAAGAGGAATACTATAGCCGTGACGATATTCATAAGTTGGAGGTAGAGTTTTACCACTTGAAAATGACGGGGTCAGAAATTGAAGCGTACACTAGAAGATCGAATGAGTTGGCTATTCTGTGTCCTACTATGGTGGACCCTCCTATTAAGCGTATCGAACTGTATCTCAATGGTCTGGTGCCGGAGATTCAAAGCCACGTAACCTCAGCGAATCTTGGCACTATTCAACAGATCGTCAAGCTAGCTCATCGCCTCACCGATTAGGCAGTGGAACAGAACAAGCTGCCTAAACGTATCAGCGCTACTACTACTGCTACTGTTTCAGCAACTACTCCTGCTACCCCCAGTGATAACAAGAGAAAATGGGAGGGGGATTCCAGCAAAGGTTCAGCTTTAGTACAGTCTCAAGTTCAGCAGCGAAAGACTGACAACTATCAGAGCCCTAGTCAGCAATCCTCGGGCAGTCACAGGCAGGGTGTGTATCAAGGGAACCTCCCAAGGTGTAACAACTGTAACAGGCATCACAGTGGCCAGTGCAACAAGGGTCGTTGTCAGAGGTGCCTCAGGATGGGCCATGAGGCCAAGGATTGTAGGAGCCCACGGCCTGTAACTCAGAATCAACAGCAGCAGCAAACGCAACAGAACCAACAACAGGGTAACAAGGGATGTTTTCATTGTGGTGCTGAAGGTCACTTCAAAAGACACTGCCCTCAGTTAAACCGAAACCAGAACAACAACAACAACCAGGGCAATGGGAACAACAACAACAATAATCAGGGCACTGGGAACAACAATGGGGGAAACAACAACAACAACAATGGTGCAAAGGGTCGTATGTTTGTGATTGGTCAGAGTGACGCAAGGAACGATCCTAATGTGGTTACGGGTAAGTTTCTTCTCGACGACTTTTATGTTACCGTATTATTTGATTCGGGTGCGGATACCAGTTATATGTCTCTGAACGTTAGTCAAATGCTTAAACGCGCACCAACACTTTTGAACACCAAACATGTCGTAGAGTTAGCTAACGGTAAAAGTCTAGAAGCCACACACATAGTTCAGGGTTGTAATCTTATCCTCGCCGGTCAGACTTTCACTATCGATCTCATTCCTATAACTCTGAGTAGTTTTGATGTTGTCATCGGTATGGATTGGTTATCCCAACAGCAAGCAGAGATCCTATGCAAGGAGAAGATCATTCGTATTCCTCGTTCTGGCAAAGAACCTCTCGAAGTTCAAGGCGACAAGAGTGGTGTCGTGAGTGGCATCATCTCCTTCTTGAAGGCGCAGAAGTGTCTGCGAAAGGGCCATATAGCTATTTTAGCACATGTTACTGATACATCGGCGACAGAGAAAAAGATTGGGGATATTCCTGTAGTACGCGACTTTCCTCAGGTGTTTCCTGAAGAGTTACCTGGGTTACCGCCCCATCGCCAGGTCGAATTCCAGATCGAGCTAGCTCCAGGAGCAGCACCTATAGCTCGAGCACCTTATCGCTTAGCTCCGAATGAACTGGAAGAACTGTCTAAGCAATTGCAAGAACTCTTGGAAAAGGGTTTCATACGTCCTAGCTCTTCGCCCTGGGGAGCTCCAGTATTATTTGTGAAGAAGAAAGACGGTACCTTTCGTATGTGCATAGATTACCGCGAACTAAACAAGGTGACGGTGAAGAATCGTTATCCACTTCCACGCATCGACGACTTATTCGACCAGTTACAAGGGTCGAGCTATTACTCAAAGATTGATCTAAGGTCAGGTTACCATCAACTGAGAGTCCGGGATGAGGACGTCTCCAAAACAGCATTCAGAACTCGCTACGGTCATTACGAGTTTCTAGTCATGCCATTCGGACTAACGAACGCGCCTGCGGTTTTCATGGATCTTATGAACAGGGTGTGCAAACCTTATCTTGACAAGTTTGTTATTGTTTTCATTGATGACATTCTGATTTACTCGAAGAGTCGGGAGGAACATGAGCAACATTTACGACTTATTTTGGAACTCCTTCGAACGGAACAACTGTACGCTAAGTTTTCAAAATGCGACTTCTGGCTTCGTGAAGTCCACTTTCTAGGCCACGTGGTAAACAAGGATGGGATTCATGTTGATCCATCCAAGATAGATTCGATCAAGAACTGGCCTGCACCTAGCACACCGACAGAAATATGCCAATTCTTAGGTTTGGCGGGTTATTACAGACGGTTCATCAAAGACTTCTCAAAGATTGCACAGCCGCTTACAT
The DNA here is from genome assembly GCA_030545235.1 of Helianthus tuberosus. Classification (NCBI taxonomy): domain Eukaryota; kingdom Viridiplantae; phylum Streptophyta; class Magnoliopsida; order Asterales; family Asteraceae; genus Helianthus; species Helianthus tuberosus. Next base: position 105,326,032 of record CM060360.1, read on the forward strand.
TACTGACACAGAAAGGTGTTGTTTACCGTTGGAGTGATACATAGGAAACAGCGTTTCAGCACTTAAAGGATAGACTTTGTAGCGCACCTATCCTCTCATTGCCTGAAGGCACGGACGACTTTGTAGTCTACTGCGATGCATCTATCCAAGGTCTTGGATGTGTGTTGATGCAACGGGATAAAGTTATTGCTTATGCTTCGCGCCAACTTAAGATTCACGAACGGAATTACACTACGCACGATTTAGAACTTGGAGCTGTTGTTTTTGCGCTCAAGATATGGCGACATTTCCTGTATGGCACCAAGTGCACCATCTACACCGATCACAGGAGCCTCGAATATATTTTCAAGCAGAAAGAATTGAACATGCGACAACGTCGATGGGTCGAGTTACTGAACGATTACGAATGTGCTATAAAGTACCATCCAGGCAAGGCCAATGTGGTGGCCGACGCCCTCAGTCGAAAGGATACTATACCTAGGCGTGTACGAGCGTTGCAACTCACTATTCAGTCTAGTCTTCCTTCACAGATACGAGATGCTCAGGTAGAAGCATTGAAACCAGAAAACGTCAGGGCTGAAGCTCTACGCGGCTCAAGGCAACGGTTAGAACAAAGGGCAGACGGCGCCTATTATGTAACCGGACGCATCTGGGTCCCACTCTATGGCAACTTACGCGAGCTTGTAATGAATGAAGCTCATAAGTCTCGCTACTCAGTGCATCCTGGTTCGGATAAAATGTACCACGACCTCAGAACTACATATTGGTGGCCTAGCATGAAGGCCCACATAGCAACTTACGTTAGCAAGTGTTTGACTTGTGCGAGAGTCAAAGCGGAATATCAGAAACCATCAGGCCCCCTCCAACAACCTGAGATACCACAATGGAAATGGGAGCAAATTTCCATGGATTTTGTTACTGGCCTGCCTAGATCTCAACGTGGGAATGATACTATTTGGGTGATCGTTGATCGACTCACCAAGTCTGCTCACTTCTTGGCTATCAAGGAAACGGATAAGTTCTCCACTTTAGCAGACGTATACCTTAAGGAAGTTGTCTCGAGGCACGGGGTGCCCACATCTATTATCTCTGATCGTGATGCACGTTTTACTTCGGAACTGTGGCAAGCAATGCACAAATCTTTTGGCTCTCGATTAGACATGAGCACAGCTTATCATCCTCAGACCGATGGGCAGTCTGAGCGCACTATTCAAACTCTAGAAGACATGCTTCGGGCGTGCGTAATTGACTTTGGCAAGGGCTGGGAAAAGCATCTGCCACTTGTGGAATTTTCGTACAACAACAGCTACCACACCAGCATAAAAGCTGCTCCATTTGAGGCATTGTACGGGCGTAAATGCCGATCACCTCTTTGTTGGGCAGAGGTGGGTGACAGTCAGATCACAGGTCCGGAAATGGTAGTTGATACTACTGAAAAGATTGCTCAAATACGACAACGCATGGCGGCAGCACGTGACCGTCAGAAAGTATACGCTGATAAAGACAGGAAAATACTCGAATTCCAAGTTGGGGATCGAGCACTACTCAAGGTGTCACCCTGGAAGGGTGTTGTTCGTTTTGGCAAACGAGGCAAGCTCAATCCACGATACGTTGGACCATTTGAAGTCATAGAAAAGATAGGCAAAGTGGCCTACAGACTGAACTTACCATCTGAACTCAGTGCAGTTCACAACGTCTTTCATGTGTCGAATCTGAAGAAGTGGCAGTCAGATGAGACCTTCATAGTTCCTTTGAAGGAGCTCACTATCGACGAACGGTTGCATTTCGTCGAGGAACCAGTTGAAATCACGGACCGGGATGTTAAGGTCCTCAAGAACACTAGAATACCTCTTGTACGAGTTCGTTGGAACTCCCGTCGTGGCCCAGAGTTCACCTGGGAGCGCGAAGATCAAATGGAACTCAAATATCCCCAGTTGTTCGAAAACAATGCAACTACTACTGAGGCTGAAGCTACTACGGAATTTCGGAACGAAATTCCAACTCAACGGGGGAATGATGTGACACCCCAGGAAAACCAGTAAACGATAACTTACCTAGCTTCCTCAGTAACCGCATGCTAAATTTCGGGACGAAATTTCTTTCAAGTTGGGGATAATGTGACAACTCGAGTTTCCGACTTTCATTTTCGCATTTAGTGCACGTTGACTTTGACTGTGTAGTTGTTTGACTTGTTTAACTTGTAACTGTACACGTTATTTTTATATATTTTTGTGAACGCATTGTGGTTGCATGATTTTTGTGTTTGGCTGTATAACATGAAACCTGTTGAAAACTTAAAACTGTTAACACATAACAGGACTCGACGAAACAGACTGGACCCGACGAAATAGACTGTTTCGCCATAAGCATCTCGACGAAACATGTGTTTCGCCGAAGCCCAGTTTCACCAAAGCCCATTAGGGCCCAGTTCACTTGTACGCGTATAAATTACACAGAACCGTCTCTTTCGTCACACGTTAACAAATTAGAAACCCTAGAGCGCCCCTCTTCTGTGTGACGACTGTTTGGAACTCTCGAAGCCCCCTTAACCTATTCATCGTTCTTTTTATCTCGGTTAGTGTGATTTTCAGAACCGATTACTTGTTATTGACCATAAAGTTTGTTTGATTAATGCTCTTAGTTGCGGCCCATGTGTGTTGTCAGGATATGTTATACATGATTCATTTGTTTATTGTTTGCTTATATGTTGTCTAGTAGTATGATAAGTTCTTCACATGGTTTGTCAGTTGGTATTGGATAAGATTTTTAGAAGGTAACATGGGATGTTTATTAAAATGGAGATTGGTGGAAAAATCGGTGGTCAATGGGTGGGATATGTGAACCGCCGATTTTATATTGATGATGTTTGTTGGTATTGATAATTCCTTCAAAGTCCAAACGGTGGTTGATGTTTAAGGTCCAATCGGTTTATGTTATTGGAGGTCCAATGAGGATTGGAGGTGATTGCTAGTTGTCGGCCATTAGGCCTTTAGTTTTTGTGACATGATTATTATTATTGCTGAAACTGTTATGTGTTCCGACGAATCAGAAGTACCGGCGAAACACATTAAATTGATGAAACCGACATGGCGAAACACTTGTGTTTCGCCGAGACTTGTTTAACGAAACATGAGTGATTCGTCGGAGGGGCTCATGACGAAACAGTGGGTGTTTCGCCGACTTGGGTAATTTGCACAGTAACTGTTTCTGATAAAAAAAACTTAACTGAGCTAGTCAACTGCTGTTATGTATAAAGTACTACTTGTATGATTGCAATTACGTGTATTGTGATTGATGCGATGTTCATGATGATGATTTTTACGTGCAAACAACTTGAATGCAAACTGATTATTTATACGTGCATACCTTAGGACGTGACTGATTAACCGTGAGCACATACTTAGCATACCGAACAAACGAGGTGAGTTCACACTTCTACCAAGGCATGGGATTCCCAGGGCTTGGGAATGGGATTTAAGGAATAAGGTTGAATAGATTCATGCGGACATTATTACTAGACTACCATACTATCGTCCTCGGTTGTGCAGGACCCATACGTAAAACCTACGTATACTTATGTTATTCGCTATCCTCGGTTGTGAAGGATACTCACGTAAAACCTACGTGAACCTATATTTATTACTGCCTCGGTTGTGTCAGACACTTACGTAAAACCTACGTAAACCCCCGCGTACCCCTATCCTCGGTTGGGAAGGATACTTACGTAAAACCTACGTAACACTTGTACGTATTACTGTTCTCGGTTGTGAAGAACACATATGGTTACAAATAGTCTAGTGATTATACAACACGGGAAGCCCCCACCAATAGAACTTACTACCGGCCCAGTAGAGCCACATGTTACAAACAAACTTACTATTACGCATTACTTTCTGTGAACTCGCTCAACTAGTTGTTGACTCTCTGTTACATGCCTTGCAGGACCATAGGTACTTTTGGAGCTTGCACGGGAGGCACAGTCGTTGTGGACATGGATCGTGAATGTGATGTTAAACATTATAACATTTTGTACTTAAACTTATGTTGGGTTTTACTTTAATTGCTTCCGCTACACACTTGTTTATATTTGGTTTTTGTAAACACCTATCGTATTGATGAATGACTTTTGATATACATACTTATGTTCAATATGATTGGTGGCTTGATCCTGGTCATGTCACGCCTCCAAGCGGTGGTACTCCGCGTGTGGATTTTGGGGGTGTGACACACATAATCATTCTCATTAAATATTCAATCGCATACATGCTATCAACCATACTTTTCAACCGTTCCAAGACACAAAGACTTAATCATCATGGTGAATCATTAATAAGTTTATACATATCCAAAGACAATCAATCCAATGATTAAAACAAGTGAAACCGTACTAACCGAATGCAAGAGTATCGATTGGAGAGATCACAGGGTTTCGATGAGGAGACTCCACTGCCGTCGTAGGGGTTTTAGGGTTTGTATGGTTTGTGTTTCAACTTACGTAACATGTTATTATATGGATAAGAGGTTTGGGCCGGTTACACTCTCTAGTCATAATAATAGGTTGGGCCGGTGATGGTTTGCTAATCAAACAGTGACTTGGGCCGATAGTGTTTTCTAAACAAAACAGTGTTTTAAATAATTATACAATTCAAATATATATAACATATACACACATATTATACATATCACAAATAACACTTATATTGCACCTGAAATAATTATTAAACACACTTAGCAAATAAGTACGAAGTTAAATCGGATAGAGACCTTGAAAACTCGGGTTGTCACACCGTACACATTAATTAATATTAAATTAGTGCTTAATTACTGTGCTTGATTATAACTACGAATAAACTGCTTTCTGTTTTCTGATACATACATACTCGTACATCATACTTTATTACTGTCACTCCATTTGGTGCACACAAACATTAGTGACAACCTTGATGCACAAAAGCACAGTTAGCACACTAAACGGATAGCCCAGTAAACATGCTGACATTGCCAGCACCTATACAGACATTATATTGAGGCCAGTATGAGCCGGGAATAAAGTACTACACTGGTAGAAAGTGTAGGGAGGTGAGGATCATAAAACTGCGTCACTAGGTGATAGTTATAGTGCCCGGAAATGCCTAAAACATACTTAAAGTGCATAATTCTACACTAGTATACCAAAATTCAGCTTTAACAAAGCTAGTAAAGTGCAAAAACTTGGTAAAACAATTCTAGACACTTTCAAAAGTGTTGGTAATTTATTTGTGTCACTAAAAACAATATAAAAGACACTTTAAATACTTATTTAACACTTTAACAGATCAATATCCAACCGGACAACCGGACTTTACCCGGAACATAAAAATATTGCCAAAGACATTGTTTTTACTTTTCTGAGCCAGTTAGGGTCCCCAAACACCCTTTATATTAATCAACACACTTAACATACTAACTAGAACCATTGGATTTCAACTAAATCTTAACCATACCATTACACCACCCAACCCCCCTACCCCCCCCCCCATGTTGACGGTTACAAGGGGTGGTACACCCCCTTGTTTTTCTTTGATTATTTAATTGTCATTTGTTGGATATCTAGATGACACAATATATGTTGGATAATAGGAACTTGGATTATAAATATATACCTTAGTCCACCATTCTCTTTCATTCAACATAACATCAACCAACTCATCTCCTTCCCTCTACACCCCATCTCGGCCGAACCCCATCACCATCATTCACCCACCATCAAGCTTGGTTCTAGCCATTTCTCATACATACATAGAAGCAAGAGGTCATACAAACAAGCCCGGTGCACTCGGAAGTTCAAGAACCACTCTTGTTTTCTTTTTTCTTTTTTTTGGGTAAAGGGTTACCCCGGTGAAATTTTATATCAACCAAACAAAAAACAGGGTGCATCGAGAAGCCGATACACACTACTAGACTTGGCATACCAAGACTAGAACCACAACAGAAAACAAAGCCGACACAAGTCACAACCAAAAAACAAACAGAAAATAACCAGACAAAAACACGACCCCAAACACACAGACTATACTAAAACAAAGAGGACCACTCTAGCCAGGTTCAACCTCCATGTTCTTCTTCGAGATCAGCCACCTATGCAATATCTTCTTTTGTTTCGGGTCTCTACCGAATCTGAAACCCATAATTCTGAGCCGCACCGTATCTAAGATGACCTTAGTAAGCACACTAGCACTCCGCTGAATTTGGGAAAATAATCGGCTGTTTCTTTCTTGCCAAACAAAGTATGTGGAAGCCGCCACCAGAATATTGCAAATAATACAATCCATAGTTCTAGAATTAGCATTAAGCTCCATCCATTGCATAACTGAATCCCAAGAATCCGTAACATTCTCCATGTCGACCATGTTCCTAACCAATCTCCAAACTTCCGAGGCATATGAACATTGAAAAAACAAGTGATCTCTGGAGTCACGATCATTCTTGCATAAAGGGCAACACATAAGCCGCAAATTAGTAGCACTACCCGCTTCCCAAATGGCCATCCTATCTTGCGTTTTCAACTTGTTCTTGATAACCAACCACAAGTGAAAAGAATGTCGAGGAATACATTGGCTAAACCGAATTGGTCCAAAGGGCCTTATTATGTCTATTCCGCAAGCAATTCCAAACCTCCCAAGAACTAAATACTTGAAGATTACCTTCCAAGTCTTTCCAGCACAACCGGTCATTCGTATTAGGAGTAACCTGAATAGAACCGATGTTAATAAGGACTGGGTAAAGATCATACCATGCCTGGGGCCATAAACATTGGCCATCATCCGTAACAATATCGGCCACCGTTGCGTTTAAAGAAAAACCAGCATTAGCAATAGCTCTAGGACTGATGAAGGACCGAAGAGGACTGCATGTACACCAGTTGTCACTCCACACATTAGTTTGGCGGCCTCTCCGAATAGACATCCAAAAAAAGGAACGCACACTCTAACGGATAGATAAGCCACCCTCATCTTTAGGCCTACAAACATCCTTCCAGGCTACTTTAGCACGAACCGAGCCTAGATTACCACCAATCCATAGGAATCTACGAAGGCGTTTCTCCAAATCCTTTAAAATACTAGTAGGGAGCATCATAACCGAAGCCCAATAGGAGTATAAAGCCATAAGAACAGAATTGATAAGTTGGAGTCTCCCTGCAAAAGAAAGGGACTTTGACATCCAATTATCAATTCGTCTATCCATACGCTCCAAAAGGATTTTGCAATCTTTGGCAGCCAATCTAGTAGAGATCAACAGAACCCCAAGATAACGAACCAGAAAAGAACCCTCTTGAAAGGGCATAATATTCATAATCTGATCTTTTATAGCCCGAGGCACATTGCTGAAATATACGGTACTTTTAGCTAGGCTAGGAACCAGACCCGAGACTAGAGTGAACTTATCAAGAGCCTCTCTTAGATGCTTAACCAAAGCACTATCACCATGAGAGAATAGAAACAAATCATCAGCAAACGAAACACTTATGATCTCCTGTTTAGAGCACCGAGCATGAAACTTAAACGACATATGTGATGAGGCTTGATGTAATAGAAGAGTTAAAACTTCCATGACTAGCGTAAACAAATAAGGGGACATAGGATCCCCTTGTCTAAGACCACGCTTTCCCGCAAAATAACCATGAAGTTCTCCATTAATGCTTAACGAATATGACACCGTTGTGACACATGTCATAATCCAATTAACCATTTTATGATGAAACCCAAAGCTATGCAAAATGGACTTAAGAAACTGCCAGCTGACTGTATCATATGCCTTTTGAATATCAATCTTGAAAGCACATCTAGGAGGCCCTCTATTAATATGATAATTGTGCATTAATTCCTGAGTAATGAGAATATTGTCTGATATTTTCCTACCCGGAATAAAAGCCGACTGATTTATGCTGACCAATTTATCCAAACTTCCCTTAATCCTATCCGTTATTATCTTACTAATGCACTTAAACAGAACATTACAGCAAGAAATAGGACGATAGTCTATAACAGAGTTGGGAGTCTCCTTTTTAGGAACCAGAGCAAGAATGGCGTGATTAACCTGTCTTAGAAGTTTACCATTATCAAAAAAATCAAGCACCGCATTTGTCACTTCATCACCCACAATATCCCAAGCATTCTTAAAGAATGCAGACGTGAACCCATCCGGCCCAGGAGCCTTATTTTCACCAATGTTAAACATGGCTTTTTTAACTTCATCACGAGTCACTTGTCTAATCATATGGTCCGCTGTATCCTGGTTAAGAGTGTTAATAAACAGATCTTCACCATTAAGATTGTGAACAGGCTGATCGGTACCCAAAAACTTCGAATAATGATCCAAAAGAGCAGCTGGAACATCATCACCCTCAAACCGATTACCATGCAAATCATTGATACAATGGATCTTGCTTCTAGCATTCATGCTTTTCACAGATTTGTGAAAATAAGACGTATTCGAGTCACTGGTACAAAGCCACTCCACCTTTGATTTTTGCTTAAGAAAACATTCTTCATCATAAGCTGCTACTTAAAACTCACGAAGACATTTGGCAGCCGAATCTTGAACTTCCGTATCTAGGGGATTTGCATCAGCCATCTGTTGAAGCACATCCAACTCACTACGAAGCCTAGACACCCTATCATGGAGATTACCTTGCTGGTGTAAAAGCTTTCGAAAGTAAGGATTCAAGTTTCTCATTTTCTTAACTACCAAAAACATAGCAAATCCTTGCACTCCTTTAGCCCATTCAGCAGTAACATATTGCTTAAATTCTGCTTTAGTGGTCAGGAAGTTTGCAAATTTAAAAGGCTTCGGTTTAATACGAAAGATAAACGGAAACTTTAGGACACACGGAGAATGGTCAGGCACAGGAGCAGGCTGAAATATAGCATACACATCCGGAAACAAGTCCATAAATTTAAGATTCCCCATAACACGATCAATCTTTTTAAAGACTCCAATACCTTCTTTAGGCTTCTGGTTCCAAGTGTAATGTCACCCATGATGATTAACATCTATAAGCTCCGCAACTTGAATACAGTCATAAAACTCTCGCATTCCTATCGTGTGACTGGACGGACCGTAAAGACAATCCTCCATATTAAGGGCTGTGTTAAAGTCCCCTAGCACCACCCAAGGTTGACCTTTAGCTAAGGCACTATGTTTACATAAATCTTCCCACAAAACTCGACGATCTTGATACTTATTTTCAGCATAGACAAAGGAGCAAAGGAAGACTTTGGAATCAGCTTTTTAATCGGATCTGTGTGTGAACGACCAGATCAGACTGGGAGAGCACCATGAGATCAACATCATCCGTGTTCCACCCCAGAATAATTCTTGTACCTCGTTGACATAAACCCCCATTAGATGTCCAACTCCACCTACGAAAGATACCCTTGCAAACTTTAACAAGATTGTTAACGTTAACGTGCGTCTCTAAGATAGCACAAACACTCAACTGATTTTCATCAATAAGAACTCGGACCTCATTTTGTTTCAGGGGACGATTCAAACCCCTTATGTTCCAAGCAGCGACACTACCCATTGAAACCCATAGAACCGGGAGTGCTTGCCCTCTCAGATTTACTGTCATTCACATTACTACCCATAAATCTCGACATTTCAGTAGGGTTGGTCTCTAAGACCTCATCATGCAACATAGTTACCTTTTCTATAACTCCATCCACATGGGCCGAACCATTACCAGCTTTTGGTCTCTCATCATCACTATCCTTAGCTAACACCTGAAACGAGTTAGCCACTTTAACTGTTGGCGGACCGTTGCTAGGTTGATCATCCGTCTTTGTACCAGATGTAATAGGATCAGCTTTATTAACCTTTGGTTTATACATAAACCTGGGTTTTTGCTTCTTTTGTGGGAAACCTTGTTTAGCCACTCGCCTCCTATCAGTTATGAATCCTTCCTCATCAACCATAACATGTTTTGCCTTTTCCTTGACAACTTTGCTACACGTAGAATGATCATGGCCAAACAAGCAACATGTGGGACAACGTAAAGGCTTCCATTCGTATTCAACTTTTACTCTTTCCGTAATGTATCCCTCCTCATCCATCTTAGGAATAGCTAGAGTAATGTGGTCTTTAAGATCATTATCCGCATTCACCTCAATCATTGCACGAGCATAACTACTCTTGCCCCAATTCTCCGCACACATATCTGCCGTATAAGGGTCAAGCCTCTTCGAAACCCCTAGCTTAGAAGCCAACAAACTTAACCCATCATCCGTGTAAACCAAAATCGGAACATTGTGCAATTTAACCCAGAGGGGGACTGCTTTTATACCATCTTTCTTTAAACTAACCTTCGGCGACCATATGTTCAAAAATAACGGAACTTTTCTTATCAACCATGGACCTCCTTCCAAAACCTTCATTAACCCATCTTTCGAATCAAACTTGAAGAAAAAGAAACCAGATGAAATCATCATAAGTTTTTGAAACCCAAACTTTGCCCAGACATTCTTCGCATAGTATTCTACTACAGGAAACGGTAAACGACTCCCTAAAAAATAACCATAAAGAACATTTTCAAACTTTTCTTGTACCTGTTGAACGACCTCTTTCGGAATAACTATATCAGCATCTTCTCTAGTTTCAAATGATTCCATAAGTCTGAAATTGACCTCCCTTTTCTTACGAGTAGAGAGCAATTTCTCAGCATAAGAGATCGTAGTTTCCTTCTTACCAACGTCCCAGAAACCCTCATCATCAATATTGCTTTGCTGAAACATGTCTGGGGCATCTTCGGCTGAATCTACTGGGACAGTGATTTTAGTAAGCTCATCTATGACATAAATAACCTTCGGAATCAGCTGTTGATCGGACAAAACTCCACGACAAGGGCAGAATGTTTTCCCATCAATGTTCAGTAATCTACTAGCCAAACCCTTATTAGGGTTTTTAGCATTGCCTACGTTATCAGGCGGTTTAAATTGATTAGAATTCATATCACGCATAACTAAGAAACCATGCAACGTAACGAACGTACAAACGAAGAAAGAACCAAAACAAAGAAGACGACAACCCTAGAGAGAAAGAACGAAAAGAAATAACCTAAATCCTGACTTCAAAAGATTAGAAACCAGGGTAGAGTCACGAAACCTTATTCAGAAGGATCAACAAAACCCCAATACCTAACCCAGATCAATCAAGAAGAAGATCAGAAAGCAAGAAAACTAGGGTTTATGAAAGTCGCCAAAATCGCCCAGAGAAATTTATACATGATCTAAAACTGCACAGTAACTTCTTGTTTTCTTTTTATCCAACACATTTACGCCTTGTTTCTTCCCTAGCCTTGAGCTAGTAGTAAGTGTTGCTAATCATCATCTTGATCTTGTTTATGGTGATTAATAGATGATTTATGATGAAATGATAAGAAACTCTAAAGAACATAACTTAAAGTCTTGAACATAAGATGAATAAGGTGGATAAAGAAAGAATATGTGTGTAAATCATGTAGATCTTGTATGGTTGTTATTATTTGATGTTGTTGTTAGTAGAGATAAGATGGATCGTCATCTAGACATACTAGATCATGTTCAAGAACATGAACTAGTAAGTTATAAATGTTAGAGTTATGAAAGATGATGAAAACTTCCATCCATGAAACATGAACTTGAGTAAATAAAATTTTTCTTGTAAAATAAGACTCTAAACATGTAGATCACATGTAGATCTAAAGATCTACATGTGACAACCCGTGATTTACGGCACCTAATTTCGTGATTAGCAGATGATTAACGCAATAATAATTAGTGTTTACAGAGCAAATTAACTTAATTAGGCCTTTGGAGTGCCTAGAAACGTTTGTTCGGCTATACAGTGCGCGTGTGGTGATTTATAGAAGATCTGCTGAATATTACGCGACAACGGACTGATACCGTGCAAAATACTGACGACACCGACAAATTTGGAAGTTATACAAATATTTTTTTTATGTAGTTTTGGTTACGATATCGGGTCTCGTAGGAATTACGGACCACGTATACATGAGATGGGCTTGTGGGCCCTGGGCCCAAGCCCAAAACCCACAAGCCTGAACCTGCGCATATTATATCTATTTCTTGAAGATCTAGACAAGATCTCACTAAATCTAGGAAATCTCTAAAATATCTCTATAAATCTTGCCAAAAGATTATGTCTCAAAAAGATGGACACAAGAAATCTTCATGAGATCTCTATACACAAGACATAAGTAAAACACATTAGTCACTACCCACAAAAATGATTATAAAACCCACACCCTTTATCTCATCTCTCAAATACATACACAGACAACATTTATCTACTTCTTCTTCTTCATTTCTTTTGAAGAAACCCTAACCTCACCCCTCTCCTCTCGATCACCACCTACTGCAGACACAAAGAAAAGCTAAACACTCCTCACACATACTCTCTTCCTCCGTTTTTACAGTCCGGCAAACGGTGAAACCGGTGCTGCTTCTCCGACCAGACACACTCCCCTCACCATCTGATGAACATCTGGTCGATGACCAGCGGTACCCCCCCCCCCCCTTCGGCAGATCGAGCAACAACCACCACCATCGGGTGGTGGTGAGCGACGGTTCAAGCAGAGAGAGAGAGACGAGATGGGGAGAGAAAGGCGAAGAGAGAGAAAGAAACCGACGGTCTATGTCTCTGACCGACGGTCTATGTCTCTGACCGGCGGTCCACGTTTTGATCCGGCGGTGGTCGGTGGCTAGAGAGAGAGAAGAGCCGGAGAGAAAGAGAGGCGGCGGCGGCGTGGCGGCCGCACCGCCGTACACGGCGGCAGAAGAGGCAGCTCCGGTGATGAGTTCAGGTTTGGGTTTCGGGTTCGGTGTCCGGGTCAATGTATGGTTCAACTCGGTTGAATCGGTCAAGCCGAGTCAACTCAGTCAACAGCGACCGGTCAATAACGGGTCAGGCGGTTTGATTTCGGGTGCAGGATGCGGTGTGGTTCGGGTCGAGCCTCGAGCTTCGGGTCAGCAGTGGTCAAGTCAGTTCGGGTCAGTTTTAAAGCGGGTCGGGTCAACTCAGTTGACTCAGCGAGTCGACTCAGCGAGTCAACTCGGTCAAACCCGAGTCAACTCGGGTCAACACCAGTCAACAGGCGGTCAACAGAAGTCAACGCCATTTCGGTAAAGCCTAATCGGCGCGGAATTTCTAATTATATTTAATTATTGATTTTTATTTATACGCGAAATCGAGCTCGAACCGATCTACTTAAATATACTTTGCATCGTTATACATTTGAAGAAATCATATATATTGAGTATAATGATATTGATTGTTGAATGGTTTTTGAAAAATAACGACAACATGTGTTGTCGGGGGCGTCCAAAAACAGAGGAAACTCTGCCCGTTTTTCAAGAAAATCCGTAAAATAAAGGGCGTTTATTTATAAAACAAAACATGTTTTATTGAGAAACGACGAATAGTGATATCAGGCGACTTTTATGAAAACTAGCAAAAGCATATAATTACTTTCGACAACACTTCGCGATTTTCGAAAACGACGATTCAGAAAGTAATTTACAAAAAATAAATATAGTATTTATATTTATTTTAAACTTGGATATTTCAACAACTCTTTTATAAAAATAAATATAGTCGGTATATTTATTTCAGATAACAAACCATATGACTTCTTTTATAAAATAAATATAACTATTATATTTATTTTAAACGACTTCAACGCTAAAACTCCATTAAATAAATATAAGTTTTTATATTTATTTCAAGCGCCGAAACGGCATATACGTATATTTTTGGCAAATATACACAAGACGTGATATATATAATACAAGTTATTATATATTACTTTCATACGAAACGCGATATATGATACGAGTTTGTTATATGATATTTTCATAGAAATATTCTTTTATACACGTATGACTACTCGAAACGGCTAACACACTTACAACGATATATTTATATATTTTTATATAAATATTTATTTATTTTAAGTCTCTCGGAAACTAAGTCGTTTTCAATACTTATTAAATTGCTGTTGACATTAAACGAGACTTAACACGTATAACTTAATCTTTTCTATTAAGTTAACAACTTACCGTTGAATCGTTCGATTAACGATTCGGTAGAGCTCGATGACACGTAGTTAGTTACTGTGTTTATTTAGAAACTTATTAGGTATTCCGTGTTAGGAATATTGTAGAATGCACGCTAGCAAGTCAAGTCTTGGAAACGACATCATCGAAGTCGTAATTAGCTAGCTTTGCACATGGAAAATCAGGCGAGTTCATAACCCCCACTTTTTACTATTTTACATTTTTATAAATGTTTTCGGGGTGGAAAGACATGCACGTTTTGCAAAAACATACAAAGTTTTGAACTAACACAAAACTCATATTTCTAAATCATATTACGAAGGGATTTTGGGGAACACAAATGAATTACGAAAAGTTTATACTAAACATACCGGTTTTTACAAAAACAAATGCTTATTTTCGAAATGTGAATGATATTCGGCCAGGGTGACCAGGAATTTGGTTAGGGTAACCATGGATATTTGGTTAGGGTAACCAGGGATTAGGTCAGGGTGACCAGGGATTCGGTCAGGGTGACCAGGGATTTATTTTATACATGGTATGATTAGCGTAAGGAGGGTTTACTACTTAGATCATGTGAGTGGGTAGGCGCAACTTGGGATCATTAATCCTCATTGTAGGACCGAGGGACAGGAGCGGTAGATCTACTTGGGTGTAGCGAGCCCAGCCCCAGGCCCAAACAGAACGGACCTCGGGGTGACTTTGTGCCCAACGCATAAATCCGCTAGGTTTGAGTCTTCCTACTTGCACTTCACACATATCAATGGCCTTGCAAACCATTGGTGATCTCTTTTTCCTTATTTGCTACATACCATGTTTTATACAAAATTTAAAGCACAGGATTATGCGGGTATGGAGTCAAAGTCAGGGTGGGCATTGACGGTTATGCGAACATTACAAATACAAGGCTTTACAAATACATGGTTTTATGAACATAACGTGTTACAAACACAACGTTTCCATATAACTTGGCAAGAAAATGATTTTTAAATTCATTTTCTCAATACTATTTCAAAAACCGGTTACTCAAAAGATTTATTTCAAATCTTTTACAAACAAACTATGAACTCGCCCAACATTATGTTGACTTTTTCGCATGCTTCTTTCTCAGGTTACAGTTCTAAGACAAGGCATGGTTGGAATAGGAGGACCATTGGAGACTCGAGTACTTAGTGGGCGTTCAATTTCTAAAAGTGTTAGCTTTTTTCTTCCGTTGTGCAATGAAGATACCAGTCCAGTCACGCCAATGCTCTGATAATTTCGGGTTGTGACACTACAAGTGGTTTTTCGGAAGAACCAAGTGAAAGATGAAAGTCTTGTTAAAACCCAGGTATTTTTTGAAAGAAGCACATTATTAGTAAATAAACAAGTGTGTAAACACTTGTGTAAAAAGAAATTTAACAAAGAAGTGTTTTTAAAAATCTTGACTAGAAGTTGTAAAACTTCAAGTTCTTTAAAAATAAAGTTTTTAAGAAACTAATTTTATTTTTAAAGGTAACAAAACCTACTAAATACACTAGTAACTTACTACACACTTTTACGAAGCTTTCAAGTTCATGAGTTTGTGATTTAGGCTTGTTTTATCAAGTTTGATGTTTAAATATTGTATGTTGATGATTGTTAAATTGTTTGAGTGAACTTTGAAAAGAAAATGATACGCTTGTAAGCGTGGACACCTCCATTTACAGAGGAAACTCTGGCGAAATGTTTCTAGAAATATAACACTTAGAAATATTTTTCTAAACAAATGTTTACAAAATATATTTTTAACTTGGTTTGCAAAATAAACTTCGCCATGATTTTTATTTCAAAAATAACCAAGTATCGGAGGTGGATTTTCGTAAACAAAACTTGATAAATATATATTTAGAATATATATTTTATAATAAAACGCTTGTGTGAATATGTGATTATTTTGTGAACTAGATATATTATTTTTAGGGTAAAAATAATATAACTGGAAAATTTTATGAAATTACGACTCCAAAATAATACCAACGCACACACAACTAAATATTTAAGTTACGTCGGTATTGTTATAACAACGCGAACTTTAAAACGTAACTTATGTATATTTCGGAAAATACCCTTACGCGTATATTTTGATAAAGTATTATTTTGGAAATGGTATGAAGTAAAATATAATATTTTTTGGGAAAAATATGTATATTTTGGAGTTAGAATATTTTAGACAAGTGATTTAAAATATATTTTTCAAGTGAGACTTAAAAAAATATATTTTCGGAATTATAAAGCTAACATGTATTAAAACCCCCATCCTTGGGAAGGAATACACTTATAAAATAAATAAGAAGTGTGAATACGGAATAGTTACCTAACTATTTCTCCAACAAAACGTTAAACCCTAAACCAAGGCACAGCCATCCGTCTAATAGGAATTAGTACGTGTAGGTCGTCACGCAGTAGATAGAGTTGGAGATGAGACGTTTCTGGATACGCACTTCAGTGAGTTCATGTCCCCCTTTTCTCTTAACTGTTTTCAGTTTTTATACTTCGGGGGTGGAATACATGTTACAGTAATTACAGATACTTTTATACATGGTATGGTTAGCTTAAGGAGGGTTTATGTCACACCCCCAAAATCCACATGCGGAGTATCACCGCTTGGAGGCGTGACTGACTAGGATCCAGCCACCAATCATATTGAACAAGCATGTAAGTAATTATAAAAATCCAACCAATACAATTGGTGTCCAAACAAAACATAGTTTAAGTTGCAAGCGGAAGCATAACGATTAAAACCAAAACAAAATATAGGTTCAAATGTTTCAATGTTTAACATGGCACATAATTGTCCATGTCCCACAACGACTCTTCTCCTTGCAAGCTCCAGCTAAGCACCTAGTGACCTGCAAGGCATGTAGTAACGAGTCAACAACTAAGTTGAGCGAGTTCACAGTTGGGTGTTCGTTTTAGTTATTCCAAAAACATAGTTTCCTTTAACTGGCATCCTTGCCGTGGGGGTTACCCCATAGTTGAAAACGTGTTTTGTTTTTCCCGTTTACTCTGGCGATCCAGCCGTGGGGGCTACCCCATGTTTAATTATCTGGCTCTCTGGCCGTGGGGGCTACCCCATGTATATACTACTAGACTCGTTACCATATCGACCACTGACTTTAGTCATGTTTATGTGCCCTTAGCGTCAATGTCTATCATCATTGACGTGCCCAGATCCATTAGTTCACGCCCGTCCTCTGCGGCACGGTGTGAGGCTTGTCAGACCTAAATAGCGCTATATAACTAATGACACGCTCGCCATTGGCCCGGCGATTAAGTAGATAAAAAAAGGAGGGACTTCGTGATAGAGTTTTGGTCTAGTGAAATTTAACTGTCCATGAGGACGAGGAATTACATTCCTTAACCTGTACTGTCCTACCCAAGAAGGACGAGGAATCCATATTCCTTAACCCATTCCCAACCCCTGGGAATCCCGTGCTTTGTAGAAAGTGTGAACTCACCTTAGGTTAGCTCGGCAGATAAACGAAAGGTCAATCGAGCTGCTAGAGGTCAACCACATCCTAACATGGTTACCATACAAGTCAGGTGTAGGTTAAAGTAATGCACGTATGTTTACACATAAGCTAACAGGTTACGAACACGCATTGATCATGGCAAACACGTAAATCACTCAAACAGTCAAGTCCACATAATACCCAACTTGTGCGACTCAGAAGGTTGGGCTCGCACAAGTTCATTAGCCCATTAGTCTTGTGCGATACCCTAAATGAAGCCCAAAGATACCCGGCCCAAATAACATAAGCAGTCCAACATGAATACGGTCCAACAAATAAACATAAGTCTTGTGCGATCCGGATATCTTGTGCGATCCAGACAACTTGTGCGACTGGGATTTGGGCTTTGAGGCCCAACAGTAATGAAATTCGTGTGAGGCCCAAGCCTTTTGCGATCGACACTATCTTGTGCGATCCACAAGGTCTTGTGCGATCATGCATATGCTGTGTTGTACACTGTGTTTAAGCAGTTGCACTTTATGACTTGTGCGACTGTGTTGCGCGACCAGACACTTGTGCGATTGAGCTCTTGTGCGATCAGATTAGGTCTTGTGTGACCTGATCTTCTGCGACCGAGAGAGCTTGTGCGATTCGTTTTACTATCCGGATATTATGCTATTCGGTTACAATCATTCAACAGTTTCCAAATTTACAATTAATCAATCAACAGTTTCTAACTATCAAGTTAACATACAATCGATCAAATTAAGCATATTCCAATCGATTCTCATGAACCCTAAGTATGAACAACACATGAACAATAATCAAAATCATTAACACGGCTCATGTTCCTGATTACTAGCATACATCCTATCATGACAACATAATGTATCATCCAAATCGTAAACATATCACAGCCGAACAACAAACATTCGGTTTTTATTCATCAACAATCCAATTTGTACTAACACAACCAAACCATTCGGATCCAAATCCACATAGGGGCAATTACATACATTCATGATCAATCACATATTATTCATACCAATATAACAATACATCATCATATAAACATCATCATTCATCATACATGTAACCCTAACCATTATATCAACCCATGGAATCATAACATCATTTACAAACACATATCATGAAACACTAACCGATTAAAGAATGGAATGAGAAGTGATCCGAATAGAGAGTCTTCGGTGGAGAAAGGATGTGGCTGCCGTCGAGTTTGAGAGGAGAGAAAGAGAGTAAGGTTTGTAAACTTGTGTGATTAGGTAAAGTGTGGGATTTATACCAACACCCTAGGTGTTGTGCGAGTTGATGGAGTGGGCCGAACCCTCCTAATGGGCTGCCCTTTATGGGTTTCGAGTACAACAAGTGTAGCCCGAATGGGCTTGTGCGATCGGCCAAGTGTTGTGTGATCGGTTTATTTTTGTGTGATAATATTACATACATACATGCATTCACATAATCAGATAACATAATAACATAATATTCCATTGATCATCAAAGTTCATGTAATCACATAGGATTCACATACGTTACATTAACACAAAGATAGGTTCTGAAATACGAGTTGTCACAGTTTACTACTTAGATCATGTGAGTGGGTAGGCGGAAACTTGAGGCCATTAATCCTCGTTATAGGACCGAGGGACATTAGTGATAGATCTATTTGGGTGTAGCGAGCCCCACTCCTGAGCCCGCTGAGTGGACCAGGTGGTGACTAAGTGCCCGACGCATAAATCCGCTAGGTTTGAGTCTTCCTGCATCACTTCACACATATCATTGGCTTTGCAACCTAATGGTGATCTCTTTTTCCTTAATTGCTACATACCAGGGACTTACTTACATACTTACAACCTTTTCAAAGGTTTATACATACTCACTTACACATGAACTCGCTCAACTTTATGTTGATTTTTCAAACTACATGTATTTCAGGGATTTTGTAAATTGGATCTGGCGGGCGTTGGAGTTTTAAGCTGCGTTGTGAATAAAGATGTCATCCAAGTCATTAGGGCTTAGGAGACGTATCTTAATCCTGGACGAGATACGTGGTCCTAAACTCTTTTTTTGGGTAAAGGGTTACCCCGGTGATTCTATTAAAATTCAACCGCAAAAAAGTACAAGTAGTGAGGATGTGTTCCACACTAGTTCATATATAGGACATGCCCCATATATGTAAGACAAAGCAAAACAAAATAACTATGACACCCCATAACCTGGTCCTAAACTCGGGTTTGTTTTAAAATCTTTTGTTGAGTCTTTTTGAACTCCTTAAAACATGTTATAGTTTGTAACTTGAATTTGGTAACGACATTTCAAACAATTATGTTGTAATATTTTTAAACTTAAATTAATGGATGTACATCTACTGGTTTTATCATATAGTGTTGTTATGATCGTATGCATTGGTATTAAGAAGTCACACCAATAATCACGCTTCCGCAAAAGTCAGGGTGTGACAGAGGCTCCCTCCCATTTCCGCCTGTTGTCGCTAGGAGATGTTTTTCCCAACCGTTTCCAAAGTCAATCACACATGCCCTAAGCATGTCTTCAAGGGTCTGGATGGTGCGTTCAGACTGCCCATCCGTCTGCGGGTGATACGCGGTGCTCATGTCTAAACGTGAGCCAAAGGACTTGTGCATTGCTTGCCACAGTTCAGAAGTAAAACGTGCATCACGATCAGAGATAATAGAGGTTGGCACCCCGTGCCTCGAAACCACTTCCTTAAGGTAAACGTCTGCTAGAGTGGAGAACTTATCCGTTTCCTTGATAGCCAAGAAGTGTGCAGACTTTGTGAGTCGATCCACGATCACCCAAATAGTATCATTTCCACGTTGAGATCTAGGCAGGCCAGTAATGAAATCCATGGAGATTTGCTCCCATTTCCATTGTGGTATCTCTGGTTGTTGAAGTAGGCCTGAGGGTTTCTGATATTCAGTCTTGACTCTTGCACAAGTCAAACACTTGCTAACGTAAGTTGCTATGTGGGCTTTCATGCTAGGCCACCAATACGTAGTTTTGAGATCGTGGTTGTAGGATCGATTTGACCGATCAAATGAGTCAATTTGAATGTGTTTACACTATTTAGATGGCGGAAACATCTAAACAGCTTAGAATCAGACAGAAAAGAGTAGAAAACAGAAAAGATTCACTTTTAACACTTGTTCTCAATTATATATTGACTTGAAAATCCGGCAGCACTTCGTTACAACTTCTCGGAATGCGTACCAACTGAGAACTACACAAGCCTATTTATAGGCAACAAGATTTCGCTTCAACATACCTCAAGCGAAATCTCATCACTTGATTTCGCTTGAGGCTTACATCATGACCCCTGAAGCGAAACCTTTACAAACCAAAATAAACTTACATTTAGACCCCTACACTTTACATACTTGACACTTTTAGACCCTAGACTTATGACGTAGGCTTTAGACATCGTGTATCAACAAACTCCCCCTTGGATAAAGCCAAAGTCTTCAGTCTAGGTCTTCACAAAGACTTGAACTTTTCTTCTCTAGGCTTAGGTTTTCTCAACAACATCTTCCTAAGCTTTTCATTATCATCAGCTCTTTTCTTTTCCTCAGCAGCTTGCCTTTGAGCAAATGTCTCCCGAAGATATCTATCTTTATCTTCTCGAGCTTTACGTTCCTTTTCAGCTTTCTTTTTGACTTTCTCTTCCAAAGCCCACCATGATGACTTCCATTTTGATCCAGAATTGATATTTTTCTGAAAACACACATTCACGACTCTCTGAAACTGCATCGCCAGATCTTTATCTTTTGGCGAATGATGAATCTTGTTGATGAACAGACATTCTATATCCTTTTATACCACTGAAGATTTCGCTTGAGGCTTACTTAAAAACTCTTGAAGCGAAATCGTTAACATGAAGGTGTCGCTTGAAACAGATTTAAGCGCAATTTTGTTTCTTGAAGCGAAATCCTTAAAAACTTGTTTCACATTTTGATTTTTTTCATCTTTTAATGTCACACCCAATTAACCAAGTCCAAGTTAATGACCTTGGTCAACTAACTAGTCTACCAAGTCCAACTTAATGACCTTGGCTAACCAAACTATGAAGATACCGGATTTCTTGAAAAAAATAAGTTCAAATTAATGAACTTTTGAATCATTTTGATCTTTCAATCTCATTTTAATCAACAAACACTTGTACCAAACATTGTACTGCATCACCAGCTTACCCAATCCTCATCAACCTCAGAGATGATCTGCACAAGACTTTGAACTTTCGATTCCCAATGTCAGTTGTCAAAAATAAAATGAAAAACTAAAAATCTTTTTGGATTTTAAACTGAATAGGCTGAAACTATATACACACAATCTTTTTGTGAGCGTGTCAAGGGATCATATCAGCTGCCAACAAGATACAAGTACCGTTAAGCTATTAATTCATTTTAAGCATTAAACAATTCACATAGATTGCCGATATACTGATCCTCTTAAATTTTCACAAAACTTTCAATTTGCTCGAGATACAGAATTAGTGTTTTAGGACTTAAACATCTACATGTGTCCCACCTCAGTATATACTCCCGTATCCAGACCCCAGTATTCAGTCTTACAGGTGAGTATACCTAGATGATATCTGTAAGGGGTTAATTGCGAGGGCCGTGAGAGCTCAGGTCGATCTTTCGATACGCAGAGAGATGACGACTTCGACTTTTGGTGGGTCCCCTTTGGGGATCTTCTTTACAACAGCACATGATTAACAATTTTGCAATGTGTTATCATTTTTTATGCTGTGGGGAGGCTTATATTTCAAAGCAGCGTAAAGTATTCTCCGGGGACTAGGCCATTGCTTCCGCAAAATCAGAAGTCCCGGGATAATACCCCAGATATCACTAAGCATAAAGACCTAGTATCTCAGAATATGGGACCCTTCAAACAGGATTTCAGGGGTTACCTATATATCCTGGAGGTGTTCCCCACGTAAATGCAAGTACATTTTAAGTTTATATCTCAAACTAATCTACTAATTTTGTGAAAACCTATCGGAACATCTTTAGTGAGACTGCTTAATTGCATTTTATACATTTCATTTCTTTAGCGTACTGCACCTGTCTAGCTGATGTACTATCATTTCCCTTTTATACACAAACTCATTTTTACTTTTTCAAATGTTTTTGGTTTTTATAGATTTTATCATGTTTTTGTATTTTTCTGCAAACTTTCTCCCCCTAAAAAGAAAAACATATTTTTGTGTTTTTGTTTTTATCGAAAAGCAGAAAATAAACTGTACAAACAAAATTTGACAACACGACAAAAGTTCACGTCAGATCGCCGTCCAATTCGGCATCACATTCAACAACCCTCCCAGATTGCAGATTTTTCATTCCATTTAATTTTAAAAGATAATAAAACCTCTTTTTATCAAATGGTTTGGTATAGAAATCCGCTTTCTGTTCATCGGTGTGCACGTATTCAATCTGAATTAATTTTTTCTCGTTACAATCACGAATAAAATGGTGACGGATCTCAATGTGTTTTGTTTTTGAATGATGAACCGGATTTTTAGTAATGTTAATGGCTGCTTCATTGTCCACGAAAATTGGAGTATCTAAGAATTGCAAACCAAAGTCACGCATTTGTTGTTGGATCCAAAGGATCTGCGAACAACAGCTGGAAGCTGAAACGTATTCAGCTTCACAAGTAGAAAGCGCTACAGTGGTTTGTTTCTTACACTGCCAGGTAACGAGTCGAGTTCCTAAGAACTGACACCCAGCAGTGGTGGACTTTGCGTTCTGCTTGCAGCTTCCAAAATCTGAATCAGTGAAACCAGATAAAGTAAAGTCACCCAATCTAGGATACCACAAACCGATGTTTGGGCAGCCTTTCAAATACCGTAGTATACGTTTCACGATTGTCAGGTGTGACTGCTTCGGATTCGACTGATATCTGGCACATAAGCATGTCGGATACATGATATCCGGACGGGAAGCTGTGAGATACATCAGGGAACCAATGATTGATCGGTACAATGTTTCATCCATCTTCACTCCATTCTCATCTGGACAAATCCCATGATTCTGTGCAAGGGGAGTGGATGCTGGACTGCAATCTGCCATATCAAACTTGTCGAGCACGTCCTTCACATACTTTGATTGGTGAATGAAGATTCCATCAGGCATTTGTTCTACCTGCAACCCGAGGAAAAACTTCATTTCGCCCATTGAGCTCATCTCAAACTTTTTCTTCATCACTAGCTCAAACTCTTTGCACATATCGTCGTTGGTAGATCCAAAAATGATATCGTCCACGTAAATCTGCACAATCAACAAATGGTTTTCTTTTTCTTTAATAAACAAAGTGCTATCTACTGTACCTCTTGTGAACCCGTTGTCCAACAAGTATGTCGAGAGCGTTTCATACCAAGCTCTCGGGGCCTGGTGAAGTCCGTATAACGCCTTGTCCAGTAGAAACACCTTGTTTTTGTGCTGTGGGTCTGTGAAACCTGGCGGTTGCCCCACATACACTTCTTCTTTGATAGTTCCATAGAGAAAAGCAGATTTCACGTCAAGTTGATATACTTTAAAGTTCTTCCATGATGCAAAGGCCAGAAAAATCCGAATTGCCTCTAGCCTTGCAACTGGTGCGTAGACTTCATCATAATCAATTCCTTCTTGTTGACTGAATCCTTGAACGACCAGTCTTGCTTTGTTTCTCACCACTACTCCTCTATCATCACGTTTACATTTGAAAACCCACTTTGTCTTGATTAACTTCTGATTTGGTGGAAGATCAACAAGACTCCAGACACCCAACTTTTCAAACTGTTGCAATTCCTCCTGCATTGCATTAACCCAGCTCTCCTCGGTCAATGCTTCCCTGTACGTCTTGGGTTCTATCTGTGAGATAAAACACTTGAAAGAAACCTCTTTCTGCATGTCAGCAATAGATGAATAAAAACAAGTAAGAGCTTGATCTATTTGGTGTCGAGTTTTAACACCACTTTGCAAGTCGCCAATGATCTGTTCTGAGGGGTGATAAGATAATGTTCGTGGCATTGCACTGTCAGGCACACTAACTTCCGATTCCAAGCTCGTAATATCAAGATCAATGGTTTGATCTTCAGTTTCATTTGGATCCTCGTCAAAAGTCAGAGCGGGTTCCGCTTCTGAGTCGTCAGATTCGTCTAATGATGAAACATGTTCCTCTGGTGATTCACCTACCAATGGAACTGGTTCCTCTGGTGATTCATGAGCTGTTCCACTCGGTCCTGCTTCATTATCGTGAGTACCCCCGGTGGGTTGAGGAACTTCTATCGGACTAGATATCGGCTCTGATGATACATTTTGCTGATAGAAGTACATAAGAGCTACTTCCTCCTCACTCGGCTCAACCGGCAGCTGAAACGACTCCCAGAGTTTGTCGTAATCGAACAGAAATCTTTGTCCGGGAAGTTGTGGTGACGGAGTATGCTTCTGACAATCCACATGAAGGACCTGAATCACCTTGCTCAGACATGGTACGAACACCCTTTTGAGTGGGCTGGCGTATCCTACAAAGAATCCTTCATTTGATTTTGCCCCAAACTTTCCGTCTTCATCAATGAACGTACACGGTGATCCGAAAGGTTCCAAGAACTCAAGATTCGGCTTGTACCGATGCAGTAACTCAAAACACGTTTTTCCATACTTCTTGACAGTAAGGACTCTGTTCAGTGTATAGCACGCTGCAGACACTGCTTCACTCCAAAAGAAAATAGGTAGCTTGGAATCTGCTAACATTGTACGTGCTGTCTCTATTAGAGTTCTATTCTTTCTTTCAGCTACGCCGTTTTGCTGTGGAGTATACGGCGCACTGAATTCATGAAGAATTCCCTTTTCATTACAGAACTCGTACATTCTGTTGTTTTTAAATTCAGTTCCATTGTCGCTTCTAATTCTCCGGATAGGCAGTTTGTATACAGTTTCCATCTTCTTGAAAAGTATCATCAAAGATTCAAATGTTTGATCTTTCCGTTCTAAGCACACAACCCAAGAAAATCTTGAAAAATCATCTGTAACCACCAAGCAGTACAAATCCCGGCTGATGCTCCTAACATTGACAGGCCCGAAGAGATCCATGTGCAATCTCTCAAGAGGTAACCTGATTGAATTCATGACCTTCAAAGGATGTGACTTTCGAACCTGCTTACCTTTCTTGTATGCAATACAATCATCATTTAAATGAAAATTTTTAAAGTTTACACCTTCAACTAAATCATTATGAACCAAAAAGTTCATTTTGCGAACATGAATGTGGCCCATCTTACGATGCCACATGATAGAATCTTTTTCTGTTGCTTTGTTTTTAGACACAAAACACTGTTTCTGATGAGACGTTGGCGTTGCTGTGCTCATATCAAGATAATAAAGATCATACTCCCGTGGAGCACGCAACAACACCATCTCATCAGGGATTTTAAACCCTGGTTTCAAAACCACACATTCAGTTTTTGTAAACTGTACGCTGAAATCTTTATCACAAATCTGTGAAATACTGAGTAGATTGTTTGTCAACTCCACTATGTAGTTTACTTTGTCAAAAGATATCACACCATTTGTCAAAATTCCTTGACCAACAATTCTTCCACCTTGACTCCCAGCAAACCCTACATGACCTCCATTGATGGATTTTACATCATAGAGCAAAGCAAGCGTCCCAGTCATGTGCCTTGACGCACCACTATCCATGATCCATTTTGATAGAATTGACTTGGGCAGCCCCTGCACATATCATATCAAATTCATTCAAACAATGAACTCCATGACTTCTTAACTGATGACACACTCCCAAATACTAAATCACACTTCTCATCAGTTTTAGGAAAGTTAAACATGACATTTGGAACAACAGATTCCACTTTTGATTTTAACATATTTTCTTTGATAGAAGGAAACTCTGCAAGAAACTTATCAAGTTCAGATTCAAATTTATGATTACCATTAACACTCACCTTTGATTCATAAAATTCCTTTACCCCTTTGACTTTTCTGTCAACCATTTTTCCAAAAATATTTTGAATAGTAGGATTAAAAGCTTTTGAATCAAACTTTAACTCGTTCTCCATTTTCTTCACCTCAACTGATTGTGATTTGGTTTCAACAACTTTTGTTTCATTTTTCAAAATGTTTTCCATCTTTTTTTCCTCAATCGATGGTTTTGATTTTACAACCCAAAATTGATTTTCAAAAGTTTTCGTTTTTGGATAAATCTTTGAAGTCATTTGGGACTTTGAAGATTCGCCAATCTCAAATGTTGATTTCATCTTATCTTCCGGCTTCAATGATTCACCACTTTTCAAGATTCGAATTTGTGAAACCATCGGCTTTTTGCCCTTTGTGTTAACTGGTGACTTAGATTGAGATTTTTTAACAAATGGTTTAATGACAGGTTTTTCAAAAACTTTCTTGCATTGTCTTGCCATGTGTCCGATTTCATTGCAGCGATAACAAACTCTTTTGTCATACTCGACAAAAGTTGACTTGAATAACTCTTCTTTCAGTTTCTTCGCTGCATTGAAATCGTCAACTGCTTTTTGACTAAAAATGTATTCCTTCTCATCATCCACACTTGGTCCAACAACAAAAACATCATTCATTTTATCTTTTGGCTTGACAACCTTCTTAGCCATCTTTTTCTCAAAACCAATTCCTTTGTTTTTAAAGTTGTTACCATTTTTCTTGTTACCATTACCTTCCCATTCCTTTTTCCCAAAGTTGTTAACATGTGTGGTAACAAATGATTTTTTAGATTTTGAAAAGAATTCTTTGTTATTAACTTCATCAATGTTCATTTCAACCATCCTAAAAACTTTCTCAACATTCTTAATTTTCACATTCTGAAGAGGATACTCGAAATCGGAGTAAAGTTTGTCTGTTCCAATCATAGTATATACTACCATAATTGGATCATCATTCGTACTCTTGTTCGATTTTGGTATGAACCGTTCCAAGAAATTACTCTCATCTTCAGAATCTGTAACACCTTTCTCAGATTGTGACTTCTCAGAGTTATCAATCTCTTCATCTAACACCTGATCAACAACAGTTTTGATAACCTGTGATTCGTTGTCGGTGTCGGATGCAGAGAATGTAACATCAATGCTTTCAGGCAGATCATCCTCAATTGATCTCAATTTGAGATTCAAAGCAGCTTCCACCCCATCTGGATATTTCTGTGTGTAATGATTCCACATTGGGGGTGGAACACTCTTAAAGACTGGTGTTTCATCAGGTTGTTTTGGGACAATCTGTTCAATCACATATGAAGATGCTATATAACTCATCAACTTCTTGTCAATTCTTTCATTTTCAATTTTTGTTAACTCCAATTCCATTTTTAATGAAGCAATGGTGTCCAAATGAAAATTGATTTCTTTTTGTTTATCCAAAACAGTTGATTTTAGCAATTTCGTGGCTTTGTCATTTTCAAGACTTTCATCTTGAATCATTTTGATAGAGTTAGCCAATTTGTCATATGCTTCTTTTACTTCGCTCAGATCAAATTTTAGCATGTCTACATGATGTTTCATTTCCTGATACTTAGTGTCTTTCTCAAGACACTCCATGCACGGTTGTAAACACTTCTGGCATGGTGTTTCAGGAATTGAAACAACTTTTTCAACAACCTGTTCATGACAAACATTTTTCACATCTTGTTTACCGACATTCTCAGACTCTGACTCAGACAGTTTGACTGATTCGTTTTCCTGAACTCCAGATTCCTCTCGTTTGACAGACTCACTACTGACAAACTTAGACTCCTCAGATTCTGAGTCTACCTCTCTCAGTTTCGCCATGAGAGCCTTGTCAGCAATTTCTTTCAAAGTGTCTTCGTTCATTTCCTTTGTTACATCGATCATTTCTTCAACAAATTCTTTCTTTTCATCATATCTTGGACACAATCCAGTCCTTGGTTCTTCAAAGAAACCTGCAAAAGATTCAAAAATTTTAGGAGGCATGATAGATTTCAAAGAACTAGCTAATACCTCCTGCTCAAATTGAGAGTAATGAACTTCAGCAGCTATTTCTTCAAAGTTTTCCACATTTTCAACAGAAACCTCTTCAACGACTACAAAACCATTTTCAGTAACTGTTTCTGGTTCAGACACCATCTCAGAAATTTCAACAACTTCAGCCATCATTGCCTGTTCATCACTACTGGGAATATATTTATCCCAGCTGAAACCTGCAGCTACCTTCTCATCATCTTGATTCACAATCATCGCCTTTTCTGGTTTATTCTCAATTTGTGGTCTTTGAACAGTAGGCTGTTGATTTGGTCGATGATAGATTGCTTGCTTGTAGTAGTCGTTGGTGAACGGGTTTTGATGATTATTTACTTCACGATTCGGACATTCTCTCTTAAAATGACCACGTTCTTTACACTTGAAGCACGTAACTTTTGATTTGTCGAACCCTAACTTCTGATCGGAGCCTGATAAACTGTTCCGGCCTGTAATTTCCATGAAACGTTGTGCCCTTCTAACCAAACTTGCCATCCCCCATTTTATATCGATCAACTCAAGCTCTTCCGGGTCAATCTGATCGTAATCCTCTTTTGTCATATCAGGATTACCAATCCTACCCGCCACTAAGCCTTCATAAGCCTCTAGAACGGAAGCAAGTACCGCAATGTGTTGTCTCGCGGCAGTTTCAGTAATTTCATTTCCATTCTTAATATTCACCGCGATGTTGCACTGCACCCCAGAAACATAAGCCTGATTATTTGAACTTGTAGAGCTTTGAGGTGAAGACTGCTCTTAAACTTTGAAATTTGGATCATAGTTCACAAATGGTGAAGGCTTGTTTGATTGTGGAGTGTTTGTAGAACCACCCAAATTTACATCAGCACTAAAACCCATCTGTATCTTTGGACTTTGATTTGTTGTTACAGGAATACTTCCTTTGTAATACAGAGATATGTCTTGCTGCACATTTGCTGAATTCATTTGTTTGATCTTTGATAGTTCCAATTCATGTGTCTCAATTTTCTCAATGAAACCACTCAAATTCATGCTAGCAAAATTTGTATTGTTCTTCAACACCATCAAGTACGTTCCCCATTCATCATAAGGTAACGCGTCTGCTAATTTGTCGATCCACTCTTCATTTGTCTTGGTTATCTTCAATCTACCCATCTCCAAAACCAAATGACAGTATCGTTCAATCAATTGCTTTGTGGTCTCTCCTTTCATTCCCGTGAAAATGTCAAACTGCTTGTTTATCAATGCCTTCTTGCTTTTCATCATTTCTCCACTTCCTTCAAACTTTAACAACAATTTATCCCAAAGAGATTTTGAATTGTCTTCGTGATGTAACAGTACCAAGATGTCTTCCTTAATTGCTTGTTGAAGGATGCTCATCATTTTCTTTTCAGCCTTAAAGTCAGCTTGTTCCGTTTGGGTCAAACTTCCAATCACTTTCGGATGACCCATAGCATTAACAGGAGATACATATTTATCCTCAATCTTCAACCAGCTCTCAAAATGATTAGCTTGAACCCACGTTTTAAATCTTCCTGCCCAACTCGAATATTCGTCGATGTTCATGAGTTTAGGAGGTTTTTGCATTGTTCCCAATTCGTTCTCCATGTTGACGTTTTGTATAACACTACCCGAGGTTTGTCCTGCTACCATACCACTGCCCGAGAAGAAGTTATAAAACTCTTGGTTTTCCATTTTTAGAAATTTACCGAGTAGTTTTAAAATTTTTCACACACACACTTTTCACAAAATCAGACTATCGAACAAGTTCACGAACACTATGGACTATCAGTAATCTCAAGCGAAATCACTCAAACTTCAAGCGAAATCACAGAAGATTTCAAGCGAAACTCACAAATCAAACACAGTATGATTTCGCTTCAATCAGCAAGATCTCAAGCGAAATCTATGGTTTCGCTTCAAACCAAATTTTTATCCAAACACAAACTTTTCAAGCGAAATATACGATATCGCTTCAAGCAATCAAAATATTTCAAGCGAAATCAACAGTTTCGCTTCAAAATACCAACAATCAATCTGCTCGCTCAAGCGAAATCTGGTTTTCAAGTCATTTTTGTCAATTTTAGTCCGAGTTTTAATCTGAATTTCTCAAGGATTTGTTAAAACACACTTTTACACACACTGTGAAAGTCTTAGTCCATTTTGTCCGTGTTTTCGTCCAGAAATCAGTTTTTGTGAGTAAAAACCAACTGATTCAAGTGAACACACTCATAACTGGCTCTGATACCAATTGTAGGATCGATTTGACCGATCAAATGAGTCAATTTGAATGTGTTTACACTATTTAGATGGCGGAAACATCTAAACAGCTTAGAATCAGACAGAAAAGAGTAGAAAACAGAAAAGATTCACTTTTAACACTTGTTCTCAATTATATATTGACTTGAAAATCCGGCAGCACTTCGTTACAACTTCTCGGAATGCGTACCAACTGAGAACTACACAAGCCTATTTATAGGCAACAAGATTTCGCTTCAACATACCTCAAGCGAAATCTCATCACTTGATTTCGCTTGAGGCTTACATCATGACCCCTGAAGCGAAACCTTTACAAACCAAAATAAACTTACATTTAGACCCCTACACTTTACATACTTGACACTTTTAGACCCTAGACTTATGACGTAGGCTTTAGACATCGTGTATCAACAGTGGTACATCTTATCTGAACCAGGATGTACTGAGTAGCGAGATTTATGTGCTTCATCCATTACAAGTTCTCGTAAATTGCCATAGTGGAACCCAGATGCGTCCTGTTACGTAGTATGCACCGTCTTCCTTTTGTTCTAACCGTTGCCTTGAGCCGCGTAGGGCTTCAGCCCTGACGTTTTCTGGTTTCAATGCTTCTACCTGAGCATCTCGTATCTGTGCAGGAAGACTAGACTGGATGGTAAGTTGTAATGCTCGAACGCGTTTAGGCGTAGTATCCTTTCGACTGAGGGCGTCAGCCACAACATTGGCTTTGCCTGGATGGTACTTGATCGCGCATTCGTAATCATTCAAAAGCTCAACCCATCGTCGTTGACGCATGTTTAACTCCTTTTGCTTGAAGATATGTTCGAGACTCCTGTGATCGGTGTAAATGGTGCACCTGGTACCGTACAGGTAATGTCTCCATATCTTGAGTGTGAAAACGACAGGTCCCAGCTCCAAATCGTGTGTAGTGTAGTTCCGTTCGTGAATCTTAAGCTGACGTGACGCATAAGCAATGACCTTGTCACGTTGCATCAGCACACATCCAAGTCCCTGAATGGATGCGTCACAATAAACCACAAAATCGTCTGTGCCTTCAGGCAATGAAAGGATAGGGGCGCCACAAAGTCTATCCTTTAAGTGTTGAAACGCAGTTTCCTGTGCATCACCCCAACGATAGGTGACACCTTTCTGTGTTAGTGAGGTGAGGGGTTGCGCAATCTTGGAGAAGTCCTTGATAAACCTTTTGTAGTAACCTGCCAAGCCCAAGAATTGGCGAATTTCCGTTGGTGTGCGAGGTGCAGGCCAGTTTCTAATCGAGTCTACCTTGGATGGATCAACATGAATCCCATCCTTGTTTACCACGTGGCCTAGGATATGGACTTCGCGAAGCCAGAAGTCGCATTTCGAGAATTTTGCATAAAGCTGTTCTGTTCGAAGGAGTTCCAAAATAAGTCGTAGATGCTGCTCGTGTTCCTCCTGACTCTTAGAATAGATCAGGATGTCGTGGATGAAAACTATAACGAACTTGTCTAGGTAAGGCTTGTACACTCGATTCATAAGGTCCATGAAAACCGCAGGTGCGTTTGTCAGCCCAAAAGGCATGACCAAAAACTCGTAGTGTCCATAACGAGTTCTAAAGGTTGTTTTGGAGACGTCCTCTTCTCAGACTCTCAGCTGGTGATATCCCGATCTTAGATCAATCTTTGAGTAATAGCTCGACCCTTGCAACTGGTCGAATAAGTCATCAATGCGTGGAAGAGGATAACGATTCTTCACCGTCACCTTGTTGAGTTCTCGATAGTCGATACACATCCTGAAGGTACCGTCTTTCTTCTTCACAAATAGCACTGGAGCTCCCCATGGCGAAGAGCTAGGACAAAGAAAACCCTTATTCAAAAGCTCTTGTAGTTGCGTGGACAGTTCTTCTAATTCTAATGGAGCTAGGCGATACGGTGCACGAGCTATGGGCGCTGCTCCAGGAGCTAGCTCGATTTGAAACTCGACCTGGCGATGAGGCGGAAGGCCAGGTAATTCCTCAGGGAATACCTCAGGAAAGTCACGTACGATCGGAAAATCTTCTATCTTCTTTTCTTTCTTCGAGGTGTCAGTAACGAGAGCCAAAATAGCAGTGTGGCCCTTTCGCAAACACTTCTGGGCCTTAAGGAAAGAGATGATGCTCACCACAGCACTACTCTTGTCGCCACGAATCATGAGAGGTTCATCACCTGAACGGGGAATATGGACAATCTTTTCGTTGCAAAGGATCTCTGCTTGGTGTTGGGATAACTAGTCCATCCCAATGACAACGTCGAAACTACCCAGAACGATAGGAAGGAGGTCGATAGTGAAAGTGTGACCAACAAGAACAAGATTACAACCCTTGACTATGTGTGTGACCTCTAAACTTTTACCATTAGCTAACTCTACAGTGTGCTTGGTGTTCAACAGTGTTGGGGTACGCTTAAGCATTTGACTAACTTTTAGGGACACGTAACTAGTATCAGCACCCGAATCAAATAAGACAGTAACATCAAATTCGTCCAGTAGGAACTTACCCGTCACAACATTGGGATCATTCCTCGCTTCACCATGGCCAATAACGAACATACGACCCCTTGCACCATTGCCGTTGTTACCCCCATTGTTTCCATTCCCCCAATTGTTATTATTGTTGTTGTTGTTCTGGTTCCAGTTCAGTTGGGGACAATCTCTCTTGAAGTGGCCTTCAGCTCCACTCTGAAAGCACCCTTTGTTGATGCCTTCATGTTGCTGCTGTTGGCGTTGATTCTGTGGGGCTTGTTGTTGCTGACGATTCTGATTTGCGGGGTATAAACTTCTGCAATCCTTTGCGGCGTGGTCTGGCTTGTTGCACCGATGACAGTTACTCCTGGTGCATGGCCCGCTGTGGTGTAGGTTACAGCGATTGCATTTGGGGTGAATTCCCCTGTACCCACCTTGACTTTGACTAACAGATGATTGCTGACTAGGGCTCTTGTAGTCGTCAGTCCTTCTCTGTTGAGACTGAGATTGAACAGAAGTTGAACCTTTGCTTGAAGCTCCATCCCATTTTCGCTTGTTGTCGCTGGGAGTATCAGAAGTAGTAGCGCTAATTCGCTTTGGTAACCTGTTCTGCTCCACTGCCTGATCCGTGAGACGATGAGCCAACTTGATGATCTGTTGAATGGTGCCTAGATTTGCTGAGGTCACATGACTTTGAATCTCTGGCACTAAGCCCTTGAGATACAGTTCGATACGTTTGATGGGAGGGTCTACCATAGTAGGACACAGAATAGCCAACTCGTTCGATCTTTTAGTGTACGCTTCAATTTCTGACCCAGTCATCTTTAAGTTGAAAAACTCTACCTCCAGCTTATGAATATCGTCACGACTGCAGTATTCTTCCTTGATCAATTCTTTGAAATCGTTCCATGGGGTGGCGTTAGTAGCAACCAACCCCAGCATTTGGACCTGAGCGTTCCACCACGTGAGCGCTATCCCCTCAAGGGTACCAGTAGCATATTTCACCCTGCGAGCCTCAGGGCATTCACACATCTCAAAGATAGATTCGAGTTTCTCGAACCAGTGGAGGAGGCCTACAGCTCCTTCAGTGCCGCTGAAAGTAGTAGGTCGGCAGTCCATAAAAGTTTTGAAGGTGCACACAGGTGGCTGAGCATGTTGACCTGTCGTGGGTGTAAGAAGGGACAAGGTTAAGCACAAGTGTTGGTTTACGAGAGTAGGACCTAAAGATCCTAGAGTGAGTTTAGACTGCAGGGTATATGTGACAACTGGCACAAACCGGTAATTTCCGTACACTATAATTATTGCTTAATGACTGCAATTATGTGTTTAATTGTCAGCAATGTCTGAACACATGATTAAACAAGTGAATTCATGCATGTTGTATACTACAAAATATTGCTTTATGCATAAACGAGAGCGTTGCGTCAGAATAATAGTAAACTCACCGGTAAGACACACTGTGTCGACTGAACTGCAGAAAGCAGTCAGACAGTAAAATTGGAGCCTAGGTGTAGGTCCGACAACAAGAATGCATTAAAACCCAAGAGTACATACAAGGGTTAATATATATGCATTACGAAAGCAAAAATAAGCACTAAAAAGCACCCGAAACGCACTTTAAGTGCAGAATTTATACAATTCAGCAATAAATCAGCATTTAGACACATAAATATTATGCAGAAATGTCGTTTTATTATCCAGAATATTTCCCTAAGTGTTGGGAATTGAAAGAGTACAAGAAAGGTACTTAAACGACACTAAAAAGTGTAATTTAGCGCTTTAACGAATCAGTGTCTAGCCGAACAACCGGACATTACCCGGAACACCAAAATAATGCTAGAAGCATTGTTTTTTTTTTCTAAGCTAGTTAGGGCCCCCGAATACCCTAACACCCGTTATAACTTATAACACACAAATAAACTATTTAAGCTCCTAACTTAACATAACTATATCTTAAGCATCTAGTTGAAATCGAACCGGTTACCCCACCCCCATAACCGAACTTGGTTAGTAAAGGGGACAAACACTTACAACATTGATTATTTTAATCACTCTTGCTTGATATCTAGATGACATATTGTATGGTGGTTAATAGTGGTATTAGTTTATAAATAAACACAAGAGGTTATAACCTTCATTTCATAAAACACCAACACCACAAAACTCCCCTCTTCCTCTCTCAAAGGCTACGGCCAAACACCCCTTGAACACACCACCATTTCCAAGCTTTGATCTCGCCATTCCAAGTCCATACAAGTGTCGAGGATCTCGTATTAGGAAGCTTGGAGCAAACGGAGTTCGAAGGACCTCTTTATCTAGCTTTTATCCACCCACTTTTCGCCAAGATTCTTCCCTAGCCCCGAGCTAGAGGTATAATGTTTAAAACTCATATTTGAACTATTTTAGAGTGGTTAAAAGGATTTGTATCGGTTAAACCTCGTTAAAATACAAAATGATGAACAAAAGTCTACTAAAAACACTTAAAGTGGTGGTTAATAGCACATATGTTGTGTAATTGTTGTAGTATTTGAAATTTATGGTCATCTAGACCCGATCTATGATGTGGTAGCCCGGATCATCGTTTAACCCGACTTTGTAAGATCATGGATCTTAACATAAGCTCGTTTTTAGTTAACACAAGGGTTAAAGGGTGAAACTCTACCACACATGAGACATGAACTTGTGTAAAATATTTTACTTGTGTAAAAGTAATTTAACTTGTACAATGAAGTTTAAAACTAGCAGATCTACGTATCTGCAAGTGGTATTTTTGAAGAACCACACTTTAAAGAAATCACATGTTCTAAACCGGGTCTTACAAAAACAAAAGTGGTTTTTATGAACAAACAAGTGTATGGATACTTGTGAAACAAAGGTTTTAACAAAGAAATAATTTTCGTAAAAACCGACTAAGAAGTTGTAAAACTTCATATTCTTTAAAAATAAAGTTTTTAAGAAATTAAACTTATTTTTAAAGATAACAAGACTTACTAAATGTGCTAGTAAGTTACTACACATTTTTGTAAACATCCAAGTTCATGAAGTGGGGAAATTAGTGATTATTGTTGATGATGATTGTTGGTAATTGTTGTTGATGATTGATAATGATTTAAAAGAAAATAAACACACGTTTTGAAAACGTGGGAAACCTCCATTTTTAGGGGAAACTCTGTCAAAATTTTTATAAATTTTGACACTTAGAAAAATGTAAGTTTTTGAGAAACTTATTCCCTAAAAATGTGTTTAAGAGTATTACTAAGGTTTCCCTGATTTTGACGATAAGAGATGAGGATTTCTTCAAGAATAAAATTGGATAATAAGTATATATTTTTTTTAGAGAAAAAATATATATTATTTGATCACCAACTTGTGTGTTAAGTGTATATAGTATGTGTTATACGTGCTAGTGTATTAAGACTTAAAAATACACTAAATACTCATGAGGAGTAGAAATATAAAAATACACATACAACATACAAGAAACATAATTCGGGTGCAAAGTGCAAAACACAAAAGACTTATATTTATTTTGGAGAAAATAATATAAGTAAGATACGTAGTTAAAAATATAGAATATTTTTAACACAAGAAAATATACAAGAGAGTGACTGAACTTGTGCGACGCAAGTCTAGTGACTAACGTTAAGAAAACGCGTATAGGTTACGACGTTAATTAAGCAAATCCGGTGGAGTTTACGACGCTAGGAACGCAAAGTTGTGAGTTCATGCTCCCCCTTTTCTTTTAACTGTTTTCAGTTTTTATAACTTCGGGGGTGAAATACATGTACAAAAGTACAATATTTATAAATGGTATGATATAAATACAAGAAGTACACTTGGTGAGAACGAGAACCAAGTGTGACGAAATATAAAATACAAGAAGTACACTTGGTGAGAACGAGAACCAAGTGTGACGAAATGCAAGAGTATGAGAAGCGCATTTGGTGAGACAAGAACCAAGTATAAGGCGCAATGAGAAATGATAACAAGAAACGCGCTTGGTGAGAACGAGAACCAAGTAGGAGGCGTTATGAGAAATAGTGACACGAATAGGGTACAGAAGCACCATTAATCAACAATATACCTAGACCGCAGAACAAAAGGTTAGATCTAACAGGCGCCTGGCAGCCTCACACTCAGTCGGGGCGAGAATCGAGTAGTGTTTTTGTGTCTCAGAATATACCAATTAAATGCCTTAGGTTTGGTGACTTCCTATGTCGTGCCACATGTTAATGGCTTTGCAACCCATTAACAATCTGATAAGTACAGAAATACTGTATTTACATAAAATTCATACCATACAAAATTGATATATAACTTGAAGTACGTGGGGTACTCAAGAAGATTGAATTATACTTGAAGTACGTGGGGTACTCAAGAGAATGAGAATTAAACTTGAGTACGTGGGGTACTCAAGAAGAAATTGAATTATACAGATGTACGTGGTGTACACATGAAACTGGATTTACATATGAAAACTTGATTTACTCACAAACTATGTTTTCATACAAAGTATACAAACATGAAATACAAAACTGCATGAATTCACACCAACTTTATGTTGACGTTTTTCCAAAAACTCACATGTATTTCAGGTAACTAGGATGGATGTGCGCGTGGTCTTGCTTATGCTCGTGGATGTCGCTTGTGTTTAACTTTAAATAAAGTTGTAAACTTTTAAGACAATGTTTTATGCGACTTAGCGATGTAAACGCTAACGTATGTTTTCAAATTATGGTATTTGAATGTTATTTTACGAGCATGTAGCATGTTTACTCTTCGTATGCAATGAGAACCTTTCATGATCACACCTCGTGCTTCCGCCGCAGAAAGGGGTGTGACAGATTGGTATCAGAGCTGCGATTGTAGTGAACCAGGATTCATTCTCGAGTCTAGTCTACAATCTCTAGGATCCATTCACGAAAACAATTTTCAAAGAGTTTTCATTGCATAAAACGTCCCGCGATATCCACTACCTGAAACTGTCTACATGAGTCTAGAAAAGACACTACGAGACTTAGAGTGCACTTGAGTGGCACTTGTCGTTGACTAGAAACTACTTGCAATTATGTGTGATAATTAGCATGTACTAGAAGTAGAACGTCACAAGTATACGTGACTCTACCTAAAAGCGATGGCCCATCTGAAGGAAGAAATACGAGGATGAAACGAACTGTGCGGACTGTGCAAGGAGTTACGTAATTATGGATGCATACATAATTATGGAATTCAGTGCACAAAAATCACAGCAAGTCTTGTCACGTATAGATTCCCTCAGTGCAAGCCTACTAAGTACTCTGCTAGAGTAATGATTGTTTGATGTCACTTATGTGGTATATATACCTGCGAATATATATGATACTACTGTCTAGTATGACGATATCAAACAAATGCCTAAACCTATTGGGTTGTGTTCTTTAGAACATGGCACCCAGAAGAGCTGTGAACCCTCGTGACCAACCTCCTCCTCCCCCACTGCCAAGAATTGCCGAAGAGCTGGAAGCTCTACTGGAAGAAAGGATCTCCGCTGCTATCGCCCAGTACGAGGCGAACCCTACTCAAGACAGTGGAGGACCAAGCAACGCTAGACGTAACGGGCATGGAGATTCGTCTGGAGGCAACACAGTTCAAGGCTTCACTCTTAAGCAGTCCCTCGACTGCAAGCCGATGAACTACGATGGCACAGGAAGTGCAGTAGCCTTCGTACGCTGGACGGAGAAGACTGAAGCTACTATCCGCATGAGCAAGTGTACCGCGGATCAACAAGTCACCTTTGCTACTGGGTTATTCATCGATGAAGCTCTGACTTGGTGGAACTTGCAAGTCCAAACCTTGGGCGATAATGCCGCTTATGGCCTAACCTGGGAGGAACTGAAGGAAAGAATGAGAGAGAAGTATTGCTCTCGTACTGAACTCCAAAGTCTGGAAACGGAGTTCTGGCACTTGACCATTGAAGGTGCGGATATTAGCAGTTATACTCGAAGGTTCCACGACCTGTCTAGAGTGCTTCCCTTCATGGTGACTCCCGAATTTAAGCATGTCGAACGCTACATTTGGGGACTGGCCCCAGAGTTTCGCGGCATGGCGACATCGGTCAAACCTCAAACGATCACCGAGGCTATAACTCTGGCTGTCAGCCTTACTGAAGATTGTGTTCGTATGAAGAAGCTATCGTTGAACCCCACTGAGAAGACCGAGACGCATGCTGAGTCATCCGGTGACAAAAAGAGAAAGCATACGAGTTTGAACCAAGCAACAACAAGGGTTTCAGCAAGAAGCGTGACGCAAACCCGCCCCAGGAGACGAAAACCTTTGCAACCAAAGGATGCTTCAGATGTGGAAGCAATGATCATTTTATGAAGGACTGCCCAAAGGGAAACAATGCTCAGGCTCGAGCATTTGTGATTGGAGCAAAGGACGCACGCGAGGACCCTAACGTGGTCACCAGTACGTTTCTCATTAACAGTCACTTTGCATCCATGTTATTCGACACTGGCGCCGATTATAGCTTCATGTCTGTGGAATTTAAACGCATACTGGGAATAGAATCTAGTAGATTAGAAATTCCTTATTCCATAGAACTAGCCAATGGTAAACTTGTTGAATCGGGCGAAGTTGTTAGAGGCTGCACATTAGAACTTGGTGAACAAAGATTTAGCATCGACTTCTTACCTATTCAATTAGGTAGCTTCGATGTAGTGGTCGGAATGGACTGGTTGTCCAAAAACAAAGCTGAAGTTATTTGCCATGAGAAAATCATTCGCATCCCTTTAGCGAATGGTGAAACTCTCATCGTGCATGGAGAAAAACGAGACGCGCCTCTTCGAATCATCAGTTGTATGAAGGCA
This sequence comes from Helianthus tuberosus, assembly GCA_030545235.1. Taxonomy (NCBI): domain Eukaryota; kingdom Viridiplantae; phylum Streptophyta; class Magnoliopsida; order Asterales; family Asteraceae; genus Helianthus; species Helianthus tuberosus. The sequence continues at coordinate 105,366,194 of CM060360.1, forward strand.
CAGAAGTGCTTAAGGAAAGGATGTGTTGCTTTCCTAGCACACGTTATAGACAAGAAGGCTGAGGAGCCAAAACTCGAAGACATTCCTGTGGTGAAGGAATTTCCTGATGTGTTCCCGGAAGATCTGCCAGGACTACCTCCGCAACGACAAGTCGAATTCCGTATAGACTTGGTTCCAGGAGCTGCTCCTGTAGCCAAGGCACCCTATCGACTTGCACCATCCGAAATGCAAGAATTATCTACACAACTTCAGGAGTTGTTGGATAAAGGATTCATAAGGCCAAGCTTCTCACCCTGGGGAGCTCCAGTATTGTTCGTGAAGAAAAAGGATGGAACACTGCGGATGTGTATCGATTACAGGGAACTGAACAAGCTCACTGTCAAGAATCGGTATCCACTACCGAGGATTGATGACTTATTTGATCAACTGCAAGGATCAAGCTACTATTCCAAGATCGACCTTCGATCTGGATATCATCAGCTGAAAATCCAAGAGGAAAGCGTACCAAAGACTGCATTCAGAACGCGATATGGGCACTACGAATTTCTTGTGATGCCATTTGGATTGACGAACGCGCCAGCGGTCTTTATGGACCTAATGAACCGCGTGTGCAAACCATATCTCGATAAATTCGTGATTGTATTTATCGATGATATCCTGATTTACTCGCGAACGAAAGAAGAGCACGAGCAACATCTCAGAACCATCTTGGAGCTACTGAAGAAAGAGAAACTTTATGCAAAGTTCTCGAAATGCGAATTCTGGATTCGCGAAGTACAATTTCTTGGTCACGTGGTGAATGAGAAAGGCATTCATGTAGACCCGTCCAAGATAGAAGCAATAAAGAATTGGGAAGCTCCCAAGACCCCAACTGAAGTTCGACAATTTTTGGGCTTAGCGGGCTATTATCGGCGATTCATCGAGAATTTCTCAAAAATAGCTCAACCGTTAACGACCCTGACTCAGGAAGACAAGAAGTACGACTGGGGTCACAAACAAGAAGAAGCCTTTCAGCTACTTAAGAACAAGCTCTGCGATGCACCAATACTATCGTTACCCGAAGGCACTGAAGACTTCGTGGTATACTGCGACGCCTCACGACAAGGCTTGGGTTGCGTGCTCATGCAACGCCAAAAAGTCATCGCTTACGCTTCAAGACAACTGAAGGTTCACGAGAGAAATTATACCACTCACGACCTGGAGCTGGGTGCAGTGGTATTCGCCTTGAAGATTTGGCGACATTATTTATATGGTACTCGATGTACAATCTTCACAGATCACAAAAGCTTACAACACATATTTGATCAGAAAGAATTGAATATGCGCCAGCGACGTTGGGTCGAGCTGCTGAATGATTATGACTGTGAGATTAAGTACCATCCTGGAAAGGCGAACGTTGTAGCAGACGCGTTGAGCCGAAAAGAAAGGGTTAAGACCCTAAGGGTTCGAGCATTGGAAATGACGATTCGAACGAACCTCACTGCACGCATTCGGGATGCACAACAAGAAGCTCTTAAAGAAGAGAACCGTAAGGCTGAATACCTCCGGGGTGCATTGAAATACATGGTGCCAAACGAAGAGGGAGCCTTATACTTCAAGAAGCGTATTTGGGTTCCACTCTATGATGGCATACGAGAAGTTATCCTTAATGAAGCCCACAAATCGAGATATTCGATCCATCCAGGATCGGACAAGATGTACCAAGACTTGAAAGAGTACTATTGGTGGCCGAGACTCAAAAGCGACGTTGCTGTCTATGTTGGAAAATGCCTAACCTGTGCTAAGGTTAAGGCCGAATATCAGAAACCGTCCGGCCTACTACAACAACCAGAGATCCCCGTGTGGAAGTGGGAACGAATCTCGATGGACTTCATAACGAAATTACCCAGGACCCCGAGAGGGCACGATATGATATGGGTAATAGTTGATCGATTGACGAAGTCTGCGCACTTCCTACCGATCCGAGAAAAAGACAGCACTGGAAAGCTTGCTGAGATATACTTAAGAGAAATTGTGGCACGTCATGGAGTGCCAATCTCAATCATTTCAGACAGAGATGGACGCTTTGTCTCAAGAATCTGGCGATCATTTCAGGAAGCCTTTGGATCTCAGTTAGATCTAAGCACGGCATTCCATCCACAAACAGACGGCCAGAGCGAACGGACTATACAAACGTTAGAAGATATGCTTCGCGCATGTGTCATGGACCTAGGCGGCAGCTGGGATACTCATCTACCTTTAGTTGAGTTTTCCTACAATAACAGTTATCATACGAGCATAAAAGCCGCGCCGTTCGAAGCTCTGTATGGCCGCAAATGCCGGTCGCCCTTATGTTGGGCAGACGCTGGAGATAAACGTATGGTTGGTCCTGAACTTGTACAAGAGACAACCGATAAGATTGCGCAGATCCGAGAGCGCATTAGGGCGGCTCGAGAGCGACAAAAGAGCTACGCGGATCCAAATAGGAAATCGGTAGATTTCCAAGTGGGAGACAAAGTGTTGTTAAAAGTCTCACCATGGAAGGGCGTAGTCAGATTTGGGAAGCGTGGAAAGTTGAATCCACGATACATCGGACCATTCAGAATATTGAGAAGAATTGGTACCGTGGCATACAAGTTGGAGTTACCGGCAGAACTTAATGGAGTACATGATACGTTTCATGTATCCAACCTGAAGAAGAGTCCAACGCAAGAAAACGTGACCATCCCGATGGATGAAGTGCATATTGATGAAGCCCTCCGATTTACAGAAAAACCCGTTGAGGTTACTGACTGGAAAGTCAACAAGACCAGGAGGAGCAGTGTGAAACTTGTCAAAGTACGTTGGAGCTCTAAGCACGGACCCGAGTACACATGGGAACGTGAAGACCAGTTCAAGAAAAAGTATCCCCACCTATTCAAGAAGACTCCGGCGAGAGTTAGTTCAATCTGAATTTCGGGACGAAATTCTTTTAACGGGGGGAGACTGTGACAACTGGCACAAACCGGTAATTTCCGTACACTATAATTATTGCTTAATGACTGCAATTATGTGTTTAATTGTCAGCAATGTCTGAACACATGATTAAACAAGTGAATTCATGCATGTTGTATACTACAAAATATTGCTTTATGCATAAACGAGAGCGTTGCGTCAGAATAATAGTAAACTCACCGGTAAGACACACTGTGTCGACTGAACTGCAGAAAGCAGTCAGACAGTAAAATTGGAGCCTAGGTGTAGGTCCGACAACAAGAATGCATTAAAACCCAAGAGTACATACAAGGGTTAATATATATGCATTACGAAAGCAAAAATAAGCACTAAAAAGCACCCGAAACGCACTTTAAGTGCAGAATTTATACAATTCAGCAATAAATCAGCATTTAGACACATAAATATTATGCAGAAATGTCGTTTTATTATCCAGAATATTTCCCTAAGTGTTGGGAATTGAAAGAGTACAAGAAAGGTACTTAAACGACACTAAAAAGTGTAATTTAGCGCTTTAACGAATCAGTGTCTAGCCGAACAACCGGACATTACCCGGAACACCAAAATAATGCTAGAAGCATTGTTTTTTTTTTCTAAGCTAGTTAGGGCCCCCGAATACCCTAACACCCGTTATAACTTATAACACACAAATAAACTATTTAAGCTCCTAACTTAACATAACTATATCTTAAGCATCTAGTTGAAATCGAACCGGTTACCCCACCCCCATAACCGAACTTGGTTAGTAATGGGGACAAACACTTACAACATTGATTATTTTAATCACTCTTGCTTGATATCTAGATGACATATTGTATGGTGGTTAATAGTGGAATTAGTTTATAAATAAACACAAGAGGTTATAACCTTCATTTCATAAAACACCAACACCACAAAACTCCCCTCTTCCTCTCTCAAAGGCTACGGCCAAACACCCCTTGAACACACCACCATTTCCAAGCTTTGATCTCGCCATTCCAAGTCCATACAAGTGTCGAGGATCTCGTATTAGGAAGCTTGGAGCAAACGGAGTTCGAAGGACCTCTTTATCTAGCTTTTATCCACCCACTTTTCGCCAAGATTCTTCCCTAGCCCCGAGCTAGAGGTATAATGTTTAAAACTCATATTTGAACTATTTTAGAGTGGTTAAAAGGATTTGTATCGGTTAAACCTCGTTAAAATACAAAATGATGAACAAAAGTCTACTAAAAACACTTAAAGTGGTGGTTAATAACACATATGTTGTGTAAATGTTGTAGTATTTGAAATTTATGGTCATCTAGACCCGATCTATGATGTGGTAGCCCGGATCATCGTTTAACCCGACTTTGTAAGATCATGGATCTTAACATAAGCTCGTTTTTAGTTAACACAAGGGTTAAAGGGTGAAACTCTACCACACATGAGACATGAACTTGTGTAAAATATTTTACTTGTGTAAAAGTAATTTAACTTGTACAATGAAGTTTAAAACTAGCAGATCTACGTATCTGCAAGTGGTATTTTTGAAGAACCACACTTTAAAGAAATCACATGTTCTAAACCGGGTCTTACAAAAACAAAAGTGGTTTTTGTGAACAAACAAGTGTATGGATACTTGTGAAACAAAGGTTTTAACAAAGAAATAATTTTCGTAAAAACCGACTAAGAAGTTGTAAAACTTCATATTCTTTAAAAATAAAGTTTTTAAGAAATTAAACTTATTTTTAAAGATAACAAGACTTACTAAATGTGCTAGTAAGTTACTACACATTTTTGTAAACATCCAAGTTCATGAAGTGGGGAAATTAGTGATTATTGTTGATGATGATTGTTGGTAATTGTTGTTGATGATTGATAATGATTTAAAAGAAAATAAACACACGTTTTGAAAACGTGGGAAACCTCCATTTTTAGGGGAAACTCTGTCAAAATTTTTATAAATTTTGACACTTAGAAAAATGTAAGTTTTTGAGAAACTTATTCCCTAAAAATGTGTTTAAGAGTATTACTAAGGTTTCCCTGATTTTGACGATAAGAGATGAGGATTTCTTCAAGAATAAAATTGGATAATAAGTATATATTTTTTTTAGAGAAAAAATATATATTATTTGATCACCAACTTGTGTGTTAAGTGTATATAGTATGTGTTATACGTGCTAGTGTATTAAGACTTAAAAATACACTAAATACTCATGAGGAGTAGAAATATAAAAATACACATACAACATACAAGAAACATAATTCGGGTGCAAAGTGCAAAACACAAAAGACTTATATTTATTTTGGAGAAAATAATATAAGTAAGATACGTAGTTAAAAATATAGAATATTTTTAACACAAGAAAATATACAAGAGAGTGACTGAACTTGTGCGACGCAAGTCTAGTGACTAACGTTAAGAAAACGCGTATAGGTTACGACGTTAATTAAGCAAATCCGGTGGAGTTTACGACGCTAGGAACGCAAAGTTGTGAGTTCATGCTCCCCCTTTTCTTTTAACTGTTTTCAGTTTTTATAACTTCGGGGGTGAAATACATGTACAAAAGTACAATATTTATAAATGGTATGATATAAATACAAGAAGTACACTTGGTGAGAACGAGAACCAAGTGTGACGAAATATAAAATACAAGAAGTACACTTGGTGAGAACGAGAACCAAGTGTGACGAAATGCAAGAGTATGAGAAGCGCATTTGGTGAGACAAGAACCAAGTATAAGGCGCAATGAGAAATGATAACAAGAAACGCGCTTGGTGAGAACGAGAACCAAGTAGGAGGCGTTATGAGAAATAGTGACACGAATAGGGTACAGAAGCACCATTAATCAACAATATACCTAGACCGCAGAACAAAAGGTTAGATCTAACAGGCGCCTGGCAGCCTCACACTCGGTCGGGGCGAGAATCGAGTAGTGTTTTTGTGTCTCAGAATATACCAATTAAATGCCTTAGGTTTGGTGACTTCCTATGTCGTGCCACATGTTAATGGCTTTGCAACCCATTAACAATCTGATAAGTACAGAAATACTGTATTTACATAAAATTCATACCATACAAAATTGATATATAACTTGAAGTACGTGGGGTACTCAAGAAGATTGAATTATACTTGAAGTACGTGGGGTACTCAAGAGAATGAGAATTAAACTTGAGTACGTGGGGTACTCAAGAAGAAATTGAATTATACAGATGTACGTGGTGTACACATGAAACTGGATTTACATATGAAAACTTGATTTACTCACAAACTATGTTTTCATACAAAGTATACAAACATGAAATACAAAACTGCATGAATTCACACCAACTTTATGTTGACGTTTTTCCAAAAACTCACATGTATTTCAGGTAACTAGGATGGATGTGCGCGTGGTCTTGCTTATGCTCGTGGATGTCGCTTGTGTTTAACTTTAAATAAAGTTGTAAACTTTTAAGACAATGTTTTATGCGACTTAGCGATGTAAACGCTAACGTATGTTTTCAAATTATGGTATTTGAATGTTATTTTACGAGCATGTAGCATGTTTACTCTTCGTATGCAATGAGAACCTTTCATGATCACACCTCGTGCTTCCGCCGCAGAAAGGGGTGTGACAGTATACCTCCTGCTTGTGCGGCTGCAAGTGCCGCATCAACTTGTTGGTTAATCAGAGCCGTCAACTGGGCTTGAGTCATGTTAACGCGTCCAGCCATGATCTTCATATCAAGGGAAACATGAGTGAGAGGGGTTCGCGAAAGTGCGATGACAGAAGAGAGTAAGCACACATGTGTTTTCAAACTATAGTTGCTACGTTTATCTAAGCATACCATAAGCAAAGTTCTATGTAATCTAGCAAGTAGGCAATGTAAACATAAATCATATCACCTAGAATGTCGAGTCTTGCACGTGGAGCGAAGTGTTGTTGTAGATCGTTGAGCACTGTACAGGTTATAGTCTGGTTTTAACAAAAACTTTTTCCCTCATTAAAACCAAGTTCACTATAACCAATGGCTCTGATACCAATCTGTCACACCCCCAAAATCCACATGCGGAGTATCACCGCTTGGAGGCGTGACTGACCAGGATCCAGCCACCAATCATATTGAACAAGCATGTAAGTAATTATAAAAATCCAACCAATACAATTGGTGTCCAAACAAAACATAGTTTAAGTTGCAAGCAGAAGCATAACGATTAAAACCAAAACAAAATATAAGTTCAAATGTTTCAATGTTTAACATGGCACATAATTGTCCATGTCCCACAACGACTCTTCTCCATGCAAGCTCCAGCTAAGCACCTAGTGACCTGCAAGGCATGTAGTAACGAGTCAACAACTAAGTTGAGCGAGTTCACAGTTGGGTGTTCGTTTTAGTTATTCCAAAAACATAGTATCCTTTAACTGGCATCCTTGCCGTGGGGGTTACCCCATAGTTGAAATCGTGTTTTGTTTATTCCCGTTTACTCTGGCGATCCAGCCGTGGGGGCTACCCCATGTTTAATTATCTGGCTCTCTGGCTGTGGGGGCTACCCCATGTATATACTACTAGACTCGTTACCATATCGACCACGGACTTTAGTCATGTTTATGTGCCCTTAGCGTCAATGTCTATCATCATTGACGTGCCCAGATCCATTAGTTCACGCCCGTCCTCTGCGGCACGGTGTGAGGCTTGTCAGACCTAAATAGCGCTATCTAACTAATGACCCGCTCGCCATTGGCCCGGCGATTAAGTCGATATAAAAAGGAGGGACTTCGTGATAGAGTTTTGGTCTAGTGAAATTTAACTGTCCATGAGGACGAGGAATTACATTCCTTAACCCATACTGTCCTACCCAAGAAGGATGAGGAATCCATATTCCTTAACCCATTCCCAACCCCTGGGAATCCCATGCTTTGTAGAAAGTGTGAACTCACCTTAGGTTAGCTCGGCAGATAAACGAAAGGTCAATCGAGCTGCTAGAGGTCAACCACGTCCTAACATGGTTACCATACAAGTCAGGTCTAGGTTCAAGTAATGCACGTATGTTTACACATAAGCTAACAGGTTACGAACACGCATTGATCATGACAAACACGTAAATCATTCAAACAGTCAAGTCCACATAATACCCAACTTGTGCGACTCAGAAGGTTGGGCTCGCACAAGTTCATTAGCCCATTAGTCTTGTGCGATACCCTAAATGAAGCCCAAAGATACCCTGCCCAAATAACATAAGTAGTCCAACATGAATACGGTCCAACAAATAAACATAAGTCTTGGGCGATCCAGATATCTTGTGCGATCCGGACAACTTGTGCGACTGGGATTTGGGCTTTGAGGCCCAACAGTAATGAAATTCGTGTGAGGCCCAAGCCTTTTGCGATCGACACTATCTTGTGCGATCCACAAGGTCTTGTGCGATCATGCATATGCTGTGTTGTACACTGTGTTTAAGCAGTTGCACTTTATGACTTGTGCGACTGTGTTGCGCGACCAGACACTTGTGCGATTGAGCTCTTGTGCGATCAGATCAGGTCTTGTGTGACCTGATCTTGTGCGACCGAGAGAGCTTGTGCGATTCGTTTTACTATCCGGATATTATGCTATTCGGTTACAATCATTCAACAATTTCCAAATTTACAATTAATCAATCAACAGTTTCTAACTATCCAGTTAACATACAATCGATCAAATTAAGCATATTCCAATCAATTCTCATGAACCCTAAGTATGAACAACACATGAACAATAATCAAAATCATTAACACGGCTCATGTTCCTGATTACTAGCATACATCCTATCATGACAACATAATGAATCATCCAAATCGTAAACATATCACAACCGATCAACAAACATTCGGTTTTTATTCATCAACAATCCAATTTGTACTAACACAACCAAACCATTCGGATCCAAATCCACATAGGGGCAATTACATACATTCATGATCAATCACATATTATTCATACCAATATAACAATACATCATCATATAAACATCATCATTCATCATACATGTAACCCTAACCATTATATCAACCCATGAAATCATAACATCATTTACAAACACATATCATGAAAGACTAACCGATTAAAGAATGGAATGAGAAGTGATCCGAATAGAGAGTCTTCGGTGGAGAAAGGATGTGGCTGCCGTCGAGTTTGAGAGGAGAGAAAGAGAGTAAGGTTTGTAAACTTGTGTGATTAGGTAAAGTGTGGGATTTATACCAACACCCTAGGTGTTGTGCGAGTTGATGGAGTGGGCCGAACCCTCCTAATGGGCTGCCCTTTATGCGTTTCGAGTACAACAAGTGTAGCCCGAATGGGCTTGTGCGATCGGCCAAGTGTTGTGTGATCGGTTTATTTTTGTGTGATAATATTACATACATACATGCATTCACATAATCAGATAACATAATAACATAATATTCCATTGATCATCAAAGTTCATGTAATCACATAGGATTCACATACGTTACATTAACACAAAGATAGGTTCTGAAATACGAGTTGTCACAGTTTACTACTTAGATCATGTGAGTGGGTAGGCGGAAACTTGAGGCCATTAATCCTCGTTATAGGACCGAGGGACATTAGTGATAGATCTATTTGGGTGTAGCGAGCCCCACTCCTGAGCCCGCTGAGTGGACCAGGTGGTGACTAAGTGCCCGACGCACAAATCCGCTAGGTTTGAGTCTTCCTGCATCACTTCACACATATCATTGGCTTTGCAACCTAATGGTGATCTCTTTTTCCTTAATTACTACATACCAGGGACTTACTTACATACTTACAACCTTTTCAAAGGTTTATACATACTCACTTACACATGAACTCGCTCAACTTTATGTTGATTTTTCAAACTACATGTATTTCAGGGATTTTGTAAATTGGATCTGGCGGGCGTTGGAGTTTTAAGCTGCGTTGTGAATAAAGATGTCATCCAAGTCATTAGGGCTTAGGAGACGTATCTTAATCCTGGACGAGATACGTGGTCCTAAACTCGGGTTTGTTTTAAAATCTTTTGTTGAGTCTTTTTGAACTCCTTAAAACATGTTATAGTTTGTAACTTGAATTTGGTAACGACATTTCAAACAATTATGTTGTACTATTTTTAAACTTAAATTAATGGATGTACATCTACTGGTTTTATCATATAGTGTTGTTATGATCGTATGCATTGGTATTAAGAAGTCACACCAATAATCACGCTTCCGCAAAAGTCAGGGTGTGACAGAGGCTCCCTCCCATTTCCGCATGTTGTCGCTAGGAGCATCTGAAGTAGGAGTAGTAGTAGCAGTAGCCGTAGCCGTAGCAGTAGCAGCAGCAGCACCAATACGTTTTGGCAGCTTGTTCTGCTCTACTGCTTGATCAGTGAGACGATGAGCCAGTCAAGTGACTTGCTGGATGGTGCCAAGGTTAGCCGCAGTCACATGGCTCTGGATTTCTGGCACTAGACCCTTGAGGTACAACTCGATACGCTTGATGGGAGGATCCACCATAGTAGGACACAAGATAGCTAATTCATTTGATCTCTTCGTATATGCCTCGATTTCAGACCCCGTCATCTTCAGATTGAAAAACTCCACCTCTAGCTTGTGAATGTCGTGTAACACCTGTGCCTCCACGGCCATCAAACAAATACCGAATCAATGAAATATTATATTTCATACTTGGGATTTGTAAAAATATGTGTATCATTTGCACATATCAATTTTTGTTCAATTCCAAACTTTAAATCGCTTTCTGGAAGGTTATACGCGCACCGATGCGTAAATATAACCAGTTTAATGCAAAAAACACTCCGGAATAGTGACATAGGCTTAACATACCTTAAATAACCTTTACATAACTTAGAAATAAATTTTGAAGGCTTTGGTATGGCAAAACAAGCTAATTCGCTTACAGTATTGAACTGTAACGAACATTCCGGAACCTGACCATAAGTTAAACACACCTTAAATATCTTTTATATAGCTTAGAAATAGGCTTTGAGGGGTTCGGTGTGCAAAAATAAACTTTTGGGTCATTCAGGGACTAAAAGTGTCAAAAAGTGCACAAGTTTGCATTTTCGCGCATACCTTACGTTCTGAATACATCCGGACATCCAAAAATTTATGTAAGCACTAAAATATTTTATTTTAGTGTTCGGCATAAGAAAAATCCATTCGTCGCGTCATTTGGATCGTTTTTCGCGCTTATGCGCATTCCGTCGTAATTAAGCGAACATCGCGTTCGTACGACCAAACGAACCAACATCCGACATATTTTTGAGCATGTTTCATGTCCACAATGTTTAGGCATCATTTTAGGGCCTTAAAGTTGGCTTTACGGGCCTTAGAAGTGTCGGAAATGGGCTTAAACACGTGCAGGGGCTGAAACTGTCATTTTTGAAAGTTATATGCTGATCAGAAGGGCCATGCGGCCCGCATTAGCTTTGTCTGATCCTGAAGCGGGCCGCCTCAGCCTCCCAGATCAGATCAGATCGAACAGTCAGCATTTTCCAGCTGTTTTAACCACAACCACAAGTTCTAACTTGACCTTTCAGCTGATTTAGGACCATTTTTAGGCACCACAACATTTGGACAAATGTACGCATGAGATTCGAGCACGGTTTCCATGAAACGATCTTAACGATTCTCCGAATACTATAAATACCCAACCCATTCCATAGCCAAAACCACTAGAATCTGATCTAAGTGACTCTAAGTTGGAACCATTGTTTCATACCTGAGTTATTGTGATCTAGATTAGCATTCGGGGACCCTTCGTAAGTATTCTTTCGTTCTTTTATTGCTTTTCGAGTCTTTTCGAGTCTGAAAGTCAAACTTTGTTTGACTTTCTGCGTTGACCAGTTATGGTCAATGCGAACTTCGTTTGAACTTCGCAACGTGATTGTAATCACGATGGTTATAGTCCCTTGGGACTATGCCTACTGATTACCACGTTGTCTAGGGTCGTAGGGTAAGCGATCTGATAAATCGCTTATACCTTCGAACCCGACCCATTTGGTCGATCATTAGGATCCGACCAAATACATTAGGTGACCATAGTAGGTAGGGAATAACCTTCCGAGGTTATACCCTATGGTCACATCGTTTGAGTAGTTGTATGATAGGTAGTTTATATGCCTTAGGTAAATTACCAGAATACCCTTTTCATGTATAATTGGTAATTAAGCATATGTAACCTAAACTTTCGTCACATAACTGATTATGTAACATGTTTAGGCATATAACACTTGTCATAGGACTAGTTAGACGTCTCGAACGTGCTTTGCGCGCACGACGCGTTAAAGTAGCATAAGCTACCTAAACGGGTCGTAATGGGTCGTAAGCAGTTATGTTAGGTTTCATTTAGTATGTAGTCTTTGTTAAACCATATGACACGAGTCTCTATACTCGTTTGGTTTACGAACCCTCATTCTATCCGATCCTCCGATCTAGGTCCGGTTTATTAACATAGTTACCTATATTAGGTGCCGTTTGATATCTGTGATCTCTAGCATTGCTTGGTGGTTATCCTAGGACTTCTGAGCAATCTCAAGTGAGTACATAGACCCCTCTTTTACTGTTTTCCAAACATTTTGGGGTGGAACACATGTGCCTACTTGTTACTTTCATGCTTTCCTGTTTTCACATCATATACTTACTATGTTCATTAGTACATTTATAGTACATGATTTCATTGTGTTTTATGATATGTATGTCCATTGTGTGCATACTTAGTACATTGTTTTACATTACATTTCTGCTATGTATGTTAACTGATAGCATGCTAGCACATTGATTTACATGACTTTTCTGCTTTGTATGTTAACTTAGCATACTTAGTACATCATTTTACATGACTTTCACATGCTTACATTTTGGTATGACATTTGGTTTGTTTAAACTATACTATACATTCATTAACACCGATCATGCCGCTCGGTAGTAGGTAGTGGTACCATAGGACTTGACAAATCCCATTCCTGAAATCTCGGGTTTGTTTGGACGTAAGGAATGACCGAATCCGAATACATATTCTTTTGATAACTCATTTTTACATAGTTATCCGACTGTCGCAAGGCTTGGATGTATGAATTTTCACAATACCGCATAAATGTTTATATCTGTATAGCATGCATTTACTACACAGAACATAACTTTGATTTAAACCAAGTTTTACTTCAATACTTTGTTTTGTACATTTTTACTTATGGTTTAAGTAGTCTTATTTTACTTACCATACATATCATTTTGGTTACACATTACTTGACTACTTTTGGACTATAAACATTTGACATGGTTTATACAAGGACTTTTGACTATTGGTTTAAACATAGACTTATTATATTGTTGGTTTGGTTTGATTAAGTGATTAAGTAACGATGCGTGTGTAATATGATACAAGCATGGTGGATACGCCGCTGGTACTTCCTATATATAAGTGTTTGTATGGTATTACATATCGTAGCATTATTTGAATCATTTCAGTTTATGACATATAATATTTTATACAAATAACATACTTTTCACAATACATTGTTTTACAAACAACTTAACTTATACAAACTCATTTTACATGGTTAATCATTTAACCATGCATTATTCTCTTATTTATACGTATCATCTGAACTTATTGTTTTTCAAATGATTTACAAAGACAAAGCAAATTACAAGGTTCATGACTAAACTTTTTCTTAAACAGAAAGTCATGAATCTTATTTTCACAAAACCTATGTACTCGCCGGCATTTTTATGCTGATGTACCTATTTTCACATGTGTTTCAGGAAATGAAGCATATGATTGATCAAGATACACTTAGGCGGACATGGGCCTTAGTGACAATAAAAGATGCAAGACTAGTTAATTATGTTGTATTTCCTTGTTTGTTAAGACATTGTAACACTTTTAATCAATAAAACGAATCTTCAATTGCCATGTGTTATGAAACAATGATTCTTTTACAACACTCCCCGATGTTTCCACCACGTTTGGTTGTCCTACGTGGTCGGGGTGTGACATGTCATCATGACTACAATACTCTTCCTTGATAAAATCCTTGAAGTCGTTTCATGGAGTGGCATTAGCAGCTGCCAGCCCTAACATTTGAACCTGTGCTTTCCACCAGGTTAACGCAGCACCTTCGAGTGTTCCAGTAGCAAACTTTACCCTATGAGCCTCAGGGCATTCACACATCTCGAAGACAGATTCGAGCTTCTCGAACCAGTGGGGGAAGCCTACCGCTCCTTCTGTGCCGTTGAAAGTACTGGGTCGGAAATCCATGAATGTTTTGAAAGTACATACAGGAGGCTGAGCATGTTGACCTGTCGTGCGAGAAAGAAAAGACAAGATTAAGCACAAGAGTTGGTTCGCGAGAGTAGGATCTAAACATCCTAGGACAGGTCGATATGGCAGGTTATACCTCCTGCTTGAGCTGCAGCGAGTGCTTCAGTAACTCGTTCGTTGATAAGAGACGTCAACTGGGCTTGAGTCAAGTTCAAACGTCCACTCATGATCTTCATATCAAAAGAAACACAAGTGAGTGAAGTGGGGCGAAAGTGCGTAAGTGTGGAATGACAGAAGAGAGTAAGCACACAAGGTTTCAAACTACACTTGCTACATCGCTAGCATACCATAAACAATGCATAATGCAACCTACTAGACAAGCAATATAAGTATAAATCATACCACCTATAGTGTTGAGCCTTGCACATGGAGCGAAGCGTCGTTGTGGATCTTTGAGCACTGCACAGGTTATGGTCTGGTTTTATCAAAACTTTTTCCCTTTTTAAAACCGAGTTCACTATAACCAATGGCTCTGATACCAATCTGTCACACCCCCAAAATCCACACGCGGAGTATCACCGCAGGGAGCAGACATGACCAGGATCAAGCCACCAATCATATTGAACAATGTATATATAAAGTGAATAAAATCCAACCACACAATATAATTGGTGTTCAAACATAAGTTATCAAATTCAAGTTAAACAGCGGAAGCATCAAAAGTAAAACCAAAACATAAGTTATAAGTTTAGCAAGTTTAACATGGTACACACTGTCCATGCCCCACAACGACTCCTCCCACTCCCATGCAAGCTCCATAGATACCTAACGACCTGCAAGGCATGTAACAACGAGTCAACAACAAAGTTGAGCGAGTTCACAGTTGGTGTTCGTTTTAAAGTAGTTTTCAAAAACCACGAGTTTGTTTGCAACTATAAGTTCATCAGCTTTCCTTGTTTTCCAAACCATAAATCAGTGGGGGCTACCCCATGTTGTGAACCACTTGACTAGACATATATATTGGCGTCCTTCCCAATCCGAGGATGGAGGTACGTATTCTACCCAACCGAGAATACGCAGGTTAAATGTAGTCGTCCTTCCCAATCCGAGGACGAAGGTACGTATTCTTCCCAACCCGAGAATACGCAGGTTTAGTGTAGGCGTCCTACCCAATCCGAGGACAGAGGTACATATTCTACCCATCCGAGAATACGCATGTTAAGTGTAGGCGTCCTTCCCAATCCAAGGACGGAGGTATGTAGTCTATTAGTGATGAATATATAGGTTTCGTCTTAGCTATTTAATGTCATTCCCAACCCACCGGGAATCCTATGCCTCAAGAGTGTGAACTTACCTTGGTTTGCTCGGTATGCTTAACTATGTGCTCACAAATAATTCACTCAAAGCCTATAGTATGCATACATACATATCAGTTATCATTCTCACGATTCATGTTTATTATGCTATCATATAGTGTATTGAAACATCTTAACAGTTATTCAAGTTCATACTACCCATGCATAGACTACAACAGACAATAACAGTTCGTAGCAGACCAAAGTAACTCATACAGTCATAATACATGAAATCAGTGAAGACATCACAACCTACTGTTCAAGTGAAGTCCATTGGCGAAACTCGTACTCGGCGAAACCCTATGCGACGAAACTCACCATGTTTCGTCGTGTCAACATATGACGAAACCCAACATGTTTCGTCGGCATTTCTTGTGACGAAACTCCACAAGTTTCGTCGTCAACAATGTTTCGTCGGGTGGGACTTTTGTCGATAATGTAACAGTTTAGCATACAATCATACAAACCCTAATCATTATCAGCCGTATCACCACTGTCATCAATCATATAGTCATCATTCGAATATAATAACCTTTATGCTACTTATCATTAATCCATATGCATCACAACACAACCTCTAGCATGAACCCTAAATCATCAAGTAACCATACATGACTTAGATCGCAACTGGAATGTAGTCAATGATCAGATCTACTCAATCACAAGTACTCTATCAAACAGAAACATGGCCCAAATCAATGAACATAAACGAAAACAATTTCATGAGTTATCATCATGCAATTTCTAAACAAAACGATTTGCACAAGAACATCAAAACCCCAATTACATGATTTTCAATTCAAGCATCAATCATAGTCAAATCGATTAGCAACAATCTTCCTTATCATGCTAGATATCTACACACAATTTTACATAATCGAATCAATCAACGAGACTAACCGGTTGTGGGAAGAAACACAAGAACTTCTAGTGTGGTAATGGTTGCCGTCGCACAGGGGAGAGGGAGAGAGAGACTCTTAGGGTTTCAATTAGCTAATTCTGTGCTGAATGCAACTGTTTTGCGTAATATACTCACATCAGCGATCTGGGCCCTTAATGGGCTTTGGCGTAACATTGGGCCGGCGAAACTCCCTGTTTCGTCGTGTGGGTTATGACGAAACTCCTAAGTTTCGTCGGGTGGAGGTGCGGTGAAACTCTAGGTGTTTTGTCGAGTTGGTTTGTGGCGAAACTCCCCTTTGTTTCGTCGCATATATATAAAAAAATATTAATAACACTAATAACATATCATCATATATCAAACAACACCTAGTTTATTATCAGCATCATCATAGTATATCAACTATAGGAAGACAACCATAAACAAGTTATGAAAACATGACTGCAAACAAGTAACGGTATGGAGGAAAGACCTTGAAAACTCGAGTTGTCACAATGTTCATCAGTACGCATATAGTACATGATTTCCATGTATGTTTACTTAGCATGATAGCACATTGATTTCATGAACATTTTTGTTGCATATGTTTACTCAGCATATGGACACATTGATTTACATTACATTTCTGCTATGTATGTTTACTGAGCATGCTAGCACATTGATTTACATGACATTTCTGCTTTGTATGTTTATTTAGCATACTTAGTACATTGTTTTCACATAACATGCTTACATTTGGTATGACATTTGGTTTGTATAACGAAACAAAAATACGTTCATTAACACTGATCATGCCGCTCGGTAGTATGTAGTGGTACCATAGGAATTGACAACTCCCATTCCTGGAATCCTAGGTTTGTTTGGACGTAAGGAATGACAGAATCCAAAAACATTTTAATAAATCTTTGATTTATTTAAAGGTTTATTTTACAGTCTCAAGGCTTGAATGTAACGTTTAACATTACCACATAAATGTTTGTATAAGTAAAGCATGGATTTTGCAAAACATAACTTTTGACTTAAACTATGATTTATATCAAATACATTGTTTTGTACATTTTACTTATGGGGTTGAGTAAATACTTTTATTCACCATACATACATTTTATTACACATTGACATTATACATATGGTTTAAGTTGATACTTTTCTCTTGCCATACATACTATTTGATTATACCATACATGATTTACATTTGACAATAGACTTTGTTTACACATAAACATTTTGACATTGGTTAAAACAAGACATTTTGTTGGTTAACTGGTAAATGATTTGAATAACGAGGCATGTGTAATATGATAAATGCATGGTGGATATGCCGCTGGTACTTCCTATATATAAGTGCTTTTATAATATTACATATCGTGGCGTTATTTAAATCATTTTGACAAAGGACATGATACATTTTATACAAAAGACATTGTTTTACAAATGACGTAATTTATACAAGTTCAATTTGTGACAACCCGTACATTCAAGGTCATTTTCTGTTTGTTACTTTTTGGTTATTACGTTAAACTTATTAAGATAATTTATTATTTGTAAGGAGTTATGATGTGGCGATTGAGAGCATACAATATAAACGATATAACTTATTTATCAAATGAGTAGTTGCATAAGTCTTCGAGTCGTACACCCCGAGTGGAACAAATACATTAGTCGCGTGACCCAATGATCTCGGCCCAAAATCCTTGAGCCCAACCGGAACCAACTCAAATCCAGCCCACCTCCTCTCTTCTTTTGTATACGTGATTGCATGAGGGCCTTCACATAACTTTCATCCCATCCCAACTCTTGTAAACCCTAGTTCCCACTAGCGATTAGTGGCAGCCCTCTCCCGTCTCTCGAAGTCTCTTCCTCCAGTTGCAGCCATCCAGCCATCATCCTATATCTCGGTTAGTTTTCTAGTGTGCAATTATGGTGTGTTTCCTTGATGGACCAATGCATATGTTATGGCTTAGGTTTTGGTGTGATGTTAGGATGTGTTTATGTGATTAGTTAATCGATGATCTTGTCCTACATGTATGCTATGTCTTGATAACTTTTGCATGATAAAAAGTGTTTAATGAATATGAGGTGCATGTAGGTGTTAGCCGATTGGTTAGAGTAATTAGGGTTTCAGTAGTGAGTCATCAATTGTGTCTTTGAGTGCATCGATGAAAGTGGATCCATGTGAAACGTGTAATATGGTTAGGCTTTGCATGTTAGGGTAGGAGATGAAGGTCTATATATGATGATTACATGGCTAGTATAAATCAGATTCAAGATACTATGTGCTCTATGATGATTAATTGAATCTTAATACAACTCAAGTTAAAAGAATGTTAATTAAGGTGCATGCTACATACTAGCCGAACCAGTAGTTAAAGGGATCATGATTATTTGTTAATGTGCATATTTACCCACACCACACATGTCTTCGATGCCCATCACACACGATCAAATTACACACCATTCACATAAAGCACAACAGTAGGTTGCACATTCATGTAAAGAGTCTTTTAAGTGATTATATGTTTAATTAGTGAGTTATACATACTATTTGGGCTGCATAAGTTGAACCAATCATGCATAGTTGCGGCTGGGCCGCATACTGTCTAGGGGACAGCCGCACATCCGAAGTGGGCTGGGCTCTGATGGGCCAGTCACTCTTCTTTGATTTCATGCCATTTTGGGCCATAAGTGGTAGTTGGCGCGGAGTAGTGCCATGGGTCGCGTAAACTGAGTTGGGCCGCGCAATCAATGGGAATTAAACTTGGTTGGGTTGGGTAATGAAGTATGGGCCACGCGTTGAACATAAACAACATAGTATCATCATGGGTCACACCTATTTTAGATGGATTATTAACTTAGATGATTCGCAAATCCTTGTGTTGAAGGGTTAAGTGTATGTGTTTTGTAAATATGACGTCATGGGGTGAATCTGTCGTGAACCAAATGCATGCTAAGGAACTACTTGATGGTATTAGGCTGATGAGTTAACTATTATTGTCACACCCCGACTTTTGCGGAAGCGTGATTCTGGTGTGACTTTCTTAATACCATTGCATTCAATCATAACATCAACTAAATGATAAAACCATAGATCCGTCATCCATTAAATGAGTTTAAAACATAACAACATTGTTTTAAAACGTAGACTTCAAATTCAAGTTTTACAAACCATACAAATTGTTTATGAGTTCATTAAGGACTCATCAAAAGATTTTAAAAATAACCAAGATTTGGAAGACGTGTCTCGTCCAGGAATAAGACACACTGACTAACCCAAAGACCATGGATGACATCTTTATTCCTATCTGTTAGTGCATACGTCTGCTGACTTCGTCTTGTATCGAGTCTTGCATCATTCAGAGCACGAAGATAGAGAAATCAAGTTTAACAAGTGATTTCGCTCCAAGCATGCTATTTCGCTTGAGTTGCTGATTTCGCTCGAATGGGATTGTTCTGATTTCGCTTCTGTGTAATTCATGTGTTTTCGCTTGTAATGGTTTCGCTTGAGTCTGTTTCAAGCGAAATCAGACTTCTATAAATAGATGTTAGGATATGTCATTTGTAGCGAAATCAGAAAGGTTGTTTCCGACGGCGAAGCTCTGTCGAAGTGTCTTCAAGATTGTAATCGTTTCAGAATCAATATACAAGAAAGTTAAAGTGAAGATCTAGCTGAATTCAACTCATTATGTTTGTTTCCGCCTTTCATTTTGAGTAGAACGCCTCTGAACGACTTATTTCGGGTCCGAACACGATCCTACAAGTGGTATCCGAGCTCAGGAGGAGGAGTTCTGTAGATTTCAGCCTGATTTCATCTTATTTTCTTGCATCTACATCTTCTTTTCTGAATTGAACATCTTTTAACGGTCAAAATGACCTGAATTTTTCACAGCTTAAGCGAAATTGTGTTTTAACAAACCCTTGAGAATATCAGATCAAAATTCGGACTAAATCAGATAAAAATGAACTAAAAACCATATTTCGCTCGAACGTAAAATCTGATTTCGCTTGAAAATTGTGTTAATTCCAAGCGAAATAAGTGATTTCGCTTGAATTGAAACTGATTTCGCTTGTAAAAATATTTCGCTTGAAAATCATCTTGAGTTCGCTTGAAATTAATTTGATTTCGCTTGAAATTTGTTGTGCGGATTATTTCGCTTGAAGAGTGCTTTTGCTTGAGATCATATTTCGCTTGAAAATACCAGATTATTGAAAAAGTTTACGGAATCATGAGTGAAGAATTCTACAACGCATTTGCAACATCCCCGACTACTCCAGCTACCATTGCTCAAAACATGAACTTGGAAAATGAAACTGGAACTACGCAAAAACCCCCGAAGCTAATGAGCATTGAGGAGTATTACGGATGGAAATATCGGTTTACGAACTGGGTTCAAGCAAACCATTTGTGATCTTGGGAGTGTATTTTGAAGAAGTATATTCTACCGCGTACTGATCTGCAAGTTGAGAAAGAAATTTCTGAATTCAATGACAAAGAACGAGACATGTACAGAGCTGAAAAGATGATGATTAGTCTACTTCAGCAAGCTATTAAAGAAGACATCTTTGTATTGCTTCAACATGACAAAACTTCAAAATCAATTTGGGATGCTCTTAAAATCAAGTTTGAGGGTAGTGAGAATATGATAAAAAGTAAAAAGGAATTGCTTAAGAAAGAATTTGATCTATTCACAAGTCTGTCAGGGGAAGATACAAAGAAGTTGATTGA
This sequence comes from Helianthus tuberosus, assembly GCA_030545235.1. Lineage (NCBI taxonomy): Eukaryota > Viridiplantae > Streptophyta > Magnoliopsida > Asterales > Asteraceae > Helianthus > Helianthus tuberosus. Next base: position 105,387,366 of record CM060360.1, read on the forward strand.
AAGATATTGCCACTTAGTGCGTTCTATGTCACTGTTAAGCATAACCAAAGATCGAGAGGAATGGGTTGACAAATTCGCTGATGCTTTACCTCAAAAAGAATGGGGTACATTTTTGATGATTTTAAGAACACCGGAGTTTATGATGGTTTAATAATATCTCAGTTTATCGAGAAGATTGAAGGTCAAGATCTTGAACAGCAAAAGATTGCAAGGATGAATAATCCAAGTGGTCAACAAGATGTGAAGATGTATTACAAAGGTAGTGTTCAAGAGATTGAAAGGAGTCCTAAAATCCAAACAGCTTTTAGTGCTGGAAATTCATCTAAAACTGTTGAACAAAGTCCAAGCAGCAGCAGTGAATTCTCTTCATTTCCAAGTGTTAATCCAAAGAGTTCAACTTCAAATTTTCATTCTCAAAGTTCAAAAAGTGGAAATGGTTGTGTGATACAGTGCAACATTGCATTGAATCTTCCAGATGGTCAAAGTTTTTCTGAAGAAATTGCAAAAGATCACATGGCGTTACTTGCAACGGTGCTACAATCCTATGAAGGTTTGGTTGCAGGGAGGATCGGAAATCCTATGCTGACAAAAGAGGTTTACGATCAGATAGACGCTGAAGAGATGGAGCTCATGGATATTAAATGGTGTCTAGCTAGTGTTTTGAGGAGAGCAGAAAATTTTAAAATGATAACAGGGAGAAATGACTTTCTGGATGCACATGTGTCTACTTTGGGTTTTGATAAATCTAAAGTTACTTGTTTTCGGTGCAGGAAAAAGGGTCATTTCAAGAGAGAATGCAAAAATCAGGAAGCTAGTGGAGCAAAGAATCATTTTGGAAAAGATGATTACTATCGAAAAGCCATATATCAACAAGTTGCTCATCAACCATATCAACAAAAAGAAACACAAACTACTCATGGGAAAATGATCGAAGATGCAAATAAGAAAGCTTATTTTGGTATCATTGATCAAGATGATGAGAAAATGGCTCCAGGATTCAATTGGAACAAATATATTTCAGCTGATAGTAAAGCATGTCTAATAAATCAAGATGATGAAAAATTACCTGAGGGTTTCAGCTGGGATCAGTTTGCGGATGAGAATGGGAATTTTAAAGCTTTCATTGCAAAGATAGTTCAAGAACCTGATTTGTTTACTGAATGGATGAAAGCGATTGGTGTTCATGAGAAGAATCAAAAAGAAGAATCTGTTTCATCCGATGAAAGCTCAGAAGAAGCAACTGTTCTTGATCAAACATCATCTGATTCTGTTTCTTCAGATGATAGCTCTGAAAAGACATTAATTTTTGATCAAACACCATCTGATTCTAGTGTTTCAGATGGTAATTCTGAGAAAATAATAGATTTTGATGAATCACCAACTGATGACAGTGGTGATGATGAGGAAGAAAGACATATTAATGTGGCAAAAGCTCATTTATCTCCTGAAAGATTTCAAATTTATTTTGCAGATCGCTTGGAGAAACTGAAGGAGAGAAGAGCAGCAAAAGAAAATGAAGTGTGAAAGTGTTGATAAAAAAGAAGAAATTGTTCAAAATGAAGAAGTTAAAGCTGAGAAGGTGATTGAATCTGAAACGGTGATTGAGGTTGAAAAAATCATAGAAGTTGAAAAAATTATGGAAGTCATCAAGCCTTGCTCAAAGTGTTTGGAATCTTGCAAGCTATGTGCAGAAAAAGATGAGAAATTGGTTGAACTTGAAAAGATGAAAGAACAATTATTGTTCAATCTCAATTACATGAAAGAGTCATACGATGTGTTAAACAGAACAGTAACTGGTTTGCAAAAGACTAACTCTGAAAGAGAAGACGCACTGACCATGATGAATGCTGTGATGATGACAAAACAGAAAGCGATAAATCATTACATTGAAGAATGTGCAAAGTTGCAGCGAGAGTTGGAAAATGAAAAGATTGAGAATGAGAGAATTAGACGTTTGTTACAGAGTTATTCTAGTTCTGATTATCTCATTGATAGAATTTATCCAACTGTTGCAGGTTTTGAAGCATTTAAAGATGATGAGAAACCAAAGAAGAAAGATACTGGTAAGAAACAGAGTGCTAGTTATAACAAGTGTCCGCCACCGATTTGGGAAGGGTATTCGCCTAGAAAACCGAATGAGGAGCAAGTTGAAAAAGCAGTCAATATAAAGTTAAAGTCCGATATAACTGATGAATTACCAGAAAACATTGATGTCGTTTTTACATCATCTGACACTGATCATGAGTCCGAGTTAATAAAGAAGGTGGTCGATCGTGTTGGATACAAATGAGGAGTCGGAGTTAAAGTCTAAGTCAAAGTCCGAGTATGGATGTTCAAGTTCGTCAGTCAAAAATTCGAGTTCGTCGATCAACAGTTCAAAGTCGTCGGTTAAACGGGTGTACAATAAAGAATTCCTGTTATCAAAATTTAATTTGAATGACGAAACAATCAAAGTGGCATATACATTGATTGATTCAGACAAATTATATTCTGATGAGGAATTTCCAATAAGAAGTGTTAAATTTGAAAAGATCAAAAAGGTTTTCAAACTTACAGAAATCAATATTTCTGAAATAAAAGATGTAAATCTTACTAAAAAACCTAAAAAGTACACTTCAAGAGTTCAACAACGGTTAAACAAGAAAAGGGTTACGGTTCTGGTTCTGGTTTTCAAAAGAAACCAAACCATAACGGTAATTTCAAAAAGAAAGGTTTAGGAAATTCCACCAGAAAATTATAAAAATGAAAAATATGTCCGAGATTTTAAATCAAAAATGACATTTGTTTCAGGGACAAGCTCGGAAGAAGAAGCAAAAAGCCCATTCTGGAAGCAGTCAAACAGAGAATTCCTTGCCAAGAAGAAAGAGAGAATGGGGACTGGAGATAATCAAAGAAAGGAGACAAGAACCTGTTTCAGATGCAATGAAGCTGGTCACATTGCATGGAATTGTTCCCAGGCATCAAAGACAAAACAGGGAGTTTCTGAAAAACTTAAAGGAAAAGTTATTGAGAAACATGAACCACCAACTGAAAAATTCAAAGTTTTTGAAAATTCAACATATGAAGTTGGTGAATGTTCAAAGAGATTTTACAGGAGAAGTGTGAATCCTGATAAACAAAAATGGATTGTTAAGAACTCTAAGGTAAAATCTAGAGATGAATCTAACTCCACAAAGTTAGAAGAGCCACAAGTTGAGGTTAAAGATGAAAACTCAGTACCTTCAATGGATGATGTTCATTTTCCACCATTGAGGGCTGAGAATTTTAAATCAAAGGTTGGTAAAGTTGATATCTCGAATCAGTTCTATTCTGAGAAGAAAGAATTTGATGTTGAGAAAGCGTTTAATGGAAATGTGAAAAAGATTTTTGGAAAAATGGTTGAGGGTAAAGTTCAAGGGGTAAAAGAGTTTTATGAAACAAAGAAAGCAACTTACTACCCAAGTGCAGGTGAAGAAGAAACATCCAAGTTTGGTGAAGCTTGGATGTCTGTTTTTTATAAGTAAAAATCCGGACTTGCCGGAGCTCCCAGATTGGTAAGCGAGGAGCAGGAATCGGCATCATTCTTGAAAGGTTTGGTTGGTAAATCTACAGGTGATATCATTATATTGTTATATTTTGATTTACAAGTGGTTATGGTTGACAAGTGAACCTGCTAGTGATTGAGAAGGTTTTTCACTGACAAGTGGTAAATCAAGGACATTAAGTTGTACTTGCATTTTCCTACAAGTGGTTGAGAAACAAAGTGATGAATGAATCCCCATACCTACAAGTGGTTTTTAAAATCAACAAAACTTATTTTCCGGAAAAACCATTTGATTAAAACAAACTTAAGTGTTTTGGAATCACAATGGGAAAATAGTTTGCTGTGAGGGGGGAGTTCTGATTGTTTATGCCAAGTGGATGGTGATTTGAAGCGATTCGATATCGGTTGTCAATTTATTTGTATAGTTTGTTTTCAAGTTTCCTGAAATGTGTTTGCATTTTAGGGGGAGTAAGAATTTTCAGAAAATCCAAAAACATTTGAAAATTTGAAAAAGTCAAAAACATGATAAAAATGAAAAATGAGTTTTTGTGTCAAAGAAGAGGAAATGATAGTACATCAGTGGACGATCACAGCATGCTAAAGAATTGGAAAGTTAAAATGTGATAAACGGTCTCACTGATGATGTGCCAGTAGGTTTTTGCACATTTAGTAGATTGTGACGAGATATAAACCTAAATTTCAAACTTGCTTATATCGTGGGGAAACATCTCTCGGATATATGGGTAACCCCCTAAATCTTGTTTGAAAGGTCCCTCTTTCTGAGATACTAGGTCTTTATACTCAGTGATATCTGGGGTATTATCCCGGGACTTCTGATAATACGGAAGCAATGGCCTAGTCCCCGGAGAATACTTTTTGCTTGCTTGAAATATAGCGCCACCCTCAGCATAAAATGATGAGACAATAAAATTGCTAATCAATCATGTTGTAAAAAAGATCCTCTAAAGGGGACACACCAAAAGTCGAGCCGTCATCTCTCTGCTGAACGGAAGTTCTGACCTGAGCTCTCACGGTTTTCGCAATTTAACCCCTTACAGATATTATCTGTGGTATACTCACCTGTAAGACTGAATATTGGGATCTGGATATGGGAGTATATTCTGAGGTGGGACACGCGATTAAGTTTAAGTACTTAAGACATTAATCTCATATCTCAAAACAGTTGAACTTTGTGTGAAAATTTAAGTGGATCAGTATACTGACAATCTAAGTGAATCGTTTAAAACTTAAAATGTTTAAAGCTTAACGGTGTTAGTGATTTGTCTCAAAAACTGATATGATCCTCTTACACGAACTCACAAAAATATTGTCTGTAAATATTTATTTATTGCATTTCTTTACATTCGAAAATTTTCAAAAAGATTTTAAGTGTGTTTTAGCATAAATTTTGAAAAATTCAAAAAGATTTTCGACAACTGATGTTGGAGAGCTGATTTTCAAAATTCCAAGTGCTAAACATGATGAGCATGTGGTGAGGGGGAGTGTGTGTTTAAATGAGAAAATATTTTGAATAATCTTACATGTGATTCATCAGAAATTATCATTGATAAATCATTCTGGATTATTTTGAGAGGAAGTTTGTATAAAATTTTTGTAAAATGTTAAATTTGTGAAATTTATTTCTGGGTTAAGAATGTGCAGGTGTAGCCAGGTTTCGATCCTAAACCTGAAGAAAAAGCACAAAGCCAGGTTCCGATACCTGAAAACTCTGTAATTTCAACAAGCCAGACTGCGATCCCAGCATAACGAAAGGGGGAGTCTGAAGACATCAGAGTAAAGATTATTCGCGAAGAATCTGTTGATGCTGAAGAGAAGAAAAAGATAAAGTTTGAGGATGCTTACATGTTCAGACTGATAAAGACTGAAGGTTGAAGACTCGACACTTAAGACTCGTCAACATCCGAGGGGGAGTCTGTTAGTGCATACGTCTGCTAACTTCGTCTTGTATCAAGTCTTGCATCATTCAGAGCACGAAGATAGAGAAATCAAGTTTAACAAGTGATTTCGCTCCAAGCATGCTATTTCGCTTGAGTTGCTGATTTCGCTCGAATGGTATTGTTCTGATTTCGCTTCTGTGTAATTCATGTGTTTTCGCTTGTAATGGTTTCGCTTGAGTCTGTTTCAAGCGAAATCAGACTTCTATAAATAGATGTTAGGATATGTCATTTGTAGCGAAATCAGAAAGGTTGTTTCCGACGGCGAAGCTCTGTCGAAGTGTCTTCAAGATTGTAATCATTTCAGAATCAATATACAAGAAAGTTAAAGTGAAGATCTAGCTGAATTCAACTCATTATGTTTGTTTCCGCCTTTCATTTTGAGTAGAACGCCTCTGAACAACTTATTTCGGGTCCGAACACGATCCTACACTATCGCAACATAAAACTTCCAACGCCCGCCAGATCCATTTACTAATTCCCTAAAATACATGTAGTTTGAAAACATCAACAAAAGTTGAGCGAGTTCATGTGTTCGTTTGTGTATATGTATAAACCTTTGAAATCGTTGTAAGTATGTATGTAAGTTTATAAGTCCCGATATGAAAGCAACGAGGAAACATATCAATTAATGTGTAGCTAATACATTAATATACATGACATGGTGCAGGAAGACTCAAACCTAGCAGACTTTGTACCGGGCTTCCGGCTGTAAGACATAGTCATCACATGGCCCATTCGGCGGACTCACGGATGGGCCTCGCTACACCCAAAAAGATCTATCACTCCTGTCCCTCGGTCCCACTACGAGGATTAATGGGCTTAAGTATGTGCCTACCCATTCACATGATCTACTGTACTTTCCTTGGCTAACCATACCAAATGTATTTGTCTGTAAGCATTTTGTAATAATTTGAAACATGTATTTCACCCTCGAAGTTTTTTTTTTGGGTAAAGGGTTACCCCGGTGATTCTATTATAGACAACCGCCAAATAAGTACAAGTAGTGAGGATGAGTTCCCCACTAGTCCATATACAGGACAGACCCCATATATGTAATCAAAATGCCAAACAACCAATATACCCTATCAACCTAGTCTACTACAATCATGAAAATGACTATCTAGTAGACAAGACAAAAGCTAATAAATAAATCTTTATCCACCATCATCAAAAATGAAGTTGCCCCCAAGAAGCAACCCCCTAGCCTGATCCAAAAGACCTCTATCCATTGGAGAACCTTGTATGAGAGGTGCTTGCCCCTACCTTAGCAGACGTGGAATGCGAGCCCTATGTCAAAAAATCATTGCTTTCATCATAAACCACCTCTACCTCATCCTCATCAGACTCCTCACTTGGACCACGTCCCCCTTTTCTGTTTCCCTGTAAGGAACCCCCATTTCCTCCACCAACTTCAAGAGCACTAAACGGATTATGAGTTTGAACCTTAGACAAACTAGTACCCTGCTCATTTACAAAGGGAGAACTCCCTGTCTTTTTCTTTTTATCCACCGGACGATATTCAAACTTGGGTTTCAGGTTATTAACTTGAAAACCACTCTTCTTTGCACTCTTTTTCGACCTAACTTCAGTGTAACCATCCTCATCTACTTTCGACTTGTTTGTAGGAGGTGTCGACGTCGAACCCATGCATTTAGGACATCCCTCAGAGTCATGTCCCAACACATGACAGTGAGCACATCTTGGGGGTATCCATTCATATTCAACTCGAATAGTCTCAGTAACATACTTGCCTTCATCCAACTCAGGAATAGCCATGGTTAGAACCTCTTTAAAGTCATGTTCAGCCGATATTTCAATGAGAGCCCTAGCATAGCTGCTCCTTCCCCAAGCCTCATTACACATATCACTTGTATATGAATCCAACCGCATAGGAGCACCAATTTTAGAAACCAACATGCTTAACCCATCATCTGTATATGCCACTAACGGAACCTCATGCAATTTAACCCAAACCGCAACCTTTTTAATATCTTCTTTTTAAGGGTGTTTGTAGGGGACCAAGTGTTGAGAAACAATGGTTTATTACGAATCAGCGATGGCCCCCCTTCAAGAACATTATTCATACCCCTCCTATCTTTAAACTTGAAGAAGAAAAACCCATTCGAATTCATCATAGTCTTCTGCAGACCATATTTCTTCCAATTTGTTCTCACGAAGTATTCAACAACCGGATATGCAATTCTATCACCCAGGAAATACCCATAGAGAGTGTTAGCTAACTTGTTATTGACTTGTTGCACATAGGCGATTGGTAAGACAACATCCACTCCCTCCAATGAGACATCAGAATTTAGTGTCCGAAAATTATTCTTGGGAGTTTGATCAGCCGATTCAGTAGCATTCATAGCTGAATTATCAACTTTTGACGTACCGAAATCCATTTTAGCACCACCCTGTTCAGCTTGTTCATTTGAAGCCACATTAGCATACGATTGGTGTTGAGTATGAACATGGGGAAGAGGGCTAATTTCATTCACCGGAAGAACAAAACCAACTTTTCGTTTGTCAACAACCTTAGCGAACTGCTGGTTAGGAGAATCAGAACGACCAGATTCGTGTTCTACATCATTTAATGGTAGCATAAAGGTTACCTTCTTGTGCACTCCCCTAGCCGCCATATGTAGCGATTGCCTTGGCACAAATGGTTTACCATCAATATTCTTGTTCTTATTTTCAAACACTCCTGAATTGTCTGGAACATCTGCGATATGATCATCCATTACCATCTAACCGGCAAGAATCAGAATAAACTGATTGCCAAGATGAATCAGATTCTGATAAACAGGGCGCCAAAACAAACAGCGAAAAACCCTAGTTTAAGGCTGCAATGAAACCCTAAACCAAGGCTGCCGCACTTCACTAATCCACACCTTGCGTCAACCCCTAATCTGATCAGAATGGTATCACGAATGCGTGAACACCCTAATTTGATCACGAATGGTATACCCAAACCAGATTATCAACGAAACCAAAGTAACAACAGCAGCCAAGTGTAGAGAAGAAAAAAACGTAACCCTATTCTCTAAAAAACGAATCAAAGGATGATTATACTGAATTGTAGGGGTAAATCAGAATTCATGAGACTCTCTAATCACACAAACAATCCCTACAATCATCAAGAATCATGAATTTTAGGTCAAGGTATAAGGGGGGTCGTTTTTCTCCATTAGAGAGAGAGAACTAGGGTAAAAAGAAACAGTTTAAAGAAAAGGGGTGAACTCACAGTTTTGCGTTCCCTGTATCCGATGTAACTCAAAGCTTCCTCTAGAACGCACAACTACCTACATGCGCACTACGGTCCATTAGACGAGCGGGTCGTGCCTTCACTTGGTAAAGATTAGTGTCTTTGAGTTACGTTTCAAAGTGTCTTCATTATTATTCCAAGTTATAATTACTTGTTAAAATAATAATTATTTTAGCTTTAAATTGCATTTTTAAATTTTTGAATAATTGTTAAACAATATTTTCGTAATAATACTTCTCAAGTATTTATATTCGTATTTCCTTCCCAAGGATGGGGGTATCTCATACATGTGTATTCGTATTCTTGTATTTGTATAACTTGCCATGTATTGGCATTGTATTCCGGCGTGTATTATTCCAAATGAAAACATACCAATATATATTTCCAATATATTTTAAGGAATATTATTCAGAAAAATTATTCATAATTTTTCTTTCGGCAAAAATGTTTGTAATTCCAGAAATAATATAGTTCAAGTTTATCCAAGAATATATATATTTTTCCCAAAAATCATATATCTTCTAAAAATTCCAAGAAAATATATTTTAACTTCCCAAAAATAATATATTTTCTCCTCGTCAAAAATATGGTATAACTTTGTAATATTTGTGAAAATCCCATTTTCATTCTTGTGTCCAAAATATTATTTACCAAAAATATACTTGTATTTTCCGGAATATTTTGTAAGTTACATTCTTTCGTTCGATTTCACAATATTATGTGTAACTTGTATATTTATCCCTTGAGATTTTTGGTAATATTTTGGATTGTAATTTCTTGGTGTTATGTTAAGTTATGTTATTTTAAACCTTAAAATAATACAACTAATACAAAAAGTATACAAGTAACCACACACTTCATGTGACAACCCTCATAATTCCATGTATCCGTAAAATTTATTAATGATAATTAAAGTGCTTGATGACTGTGCTGAATCACTTAACTGCTTTCTAATTTCTGTGATATACTTACGTGTGCTTGTTAACATACTAGTAGTATACAAAAAAGTTACTAAATAGTCCTGTGTGCTTTCCTAAGCGTTGAGAATTAAAAGTGTTACGAAAATATATATGTAGAACACATTACGGATTAATTAAGCACTTTAACGGAACAACACTGAACCGAATAACCGGACTTTACCCGGAACACAAAAATATTTTTAAACACATTGTTTTTATTTTTCTAAGCTAGTTAGGGTCCCCGAACACCCTAACACACTATATATTACATAATACTTTTAACCCACTAACTAAATTACTTATTATCTAACTAACTAAGTTAACCACCATTGCATCTCAACCAAACCAACCCCCCCCCCCATAACCGGTTGAGAAGTGGGATCCCCCACTCTTTGATTTTCTTGAATTGTTTAATGGGTTGGTTAAGTATCTAGGGAACATTAAATCCAAGGGTTTATGCAATGTTGGAGGACTTGTAGTATATAACCATGAGATCACCACCATTTCCATCATTCACAACTCAACACCATTTTCTTCTCTCCCTCTCTTCCTTGTTCGGCCGACCACCACACCACACACCACCATCATCACTTGATCATCTTCAACCAATCCAAGAACATCCATAGGTGTAAGAAGGTGAACAACGAAGCTCGGTGTGTTCGAAAGTTGAAGGACCTTCTCTATTCGCTATTAACCACCACATTTCTTCACTCGAACTTCCCTAGTCTTGAACTAGTGGTAAGAACTTAGATCCTTGCTTTTTACATGTTGCTTTAGTGGTTGATTGATGTATTATGAAGAAAACATATGAACACCATAAGATCTTGCACTTAAAACTTGAGCATAAGCTTAAACAAGATGATACATGAAGAAATGATGTTAGAATGATGTTGTTTGGTGTATGATGATTATGTGCTGATATGAGGGACTTAAAATCTGCTGTAAGTATCGTTGTTTATCGCTAAACATGTTAACGGAATCAATCGAACGCGCTTTAGAATGTTAAAAACTGAAAACAGAAGGTTGTTCGGTGATTACAGCCAACTTTAGTTGGCTGTAACAGGACCTTAATAAAACGAAAAATGTATTTTCTGAAGTCTAGATTTATGTATTATGAAATACGGTTCTAATGGCACTGGAATCATAATTTTTGGACTTCGTCTACTATTTTTAAAGTGTCGATTTGTAATAGCAGCTAGAGCTGCATTTTTACTGCTAAAAATATGCGTTCTGTTTTCTGTCATAACTTGAATTCCGTGTAGAGTTAGATCATGAAATTTGTACTGTAGATGACCACCGATGTATTTGTAATTCTCTCACTGGAATTCGTAAATCGGACTCTCGATGAATTTTAAATAAATTATTCCGTGGACTGCAGTCAGAAAAAGATAAATCTGAGTTCAGTCCGGAAAATGAATTTTTATAAAATATTAGTGATGAGATGGATCCCGATTTTTTTACACAATAATATTTGGATCGTTTAAGACCTTCTGTAAAAAGTTGGTAATTTTTGGAACAAGTTAACTATTTTATTAAAATCCCCGAAAATAGCCCAGTTTTGAATATAAAAGCTGAAATGACATAAGTCATAAATTGCGTGTCTAAATGTCGAGTATGTTATCTGAGGATGATCTAACATGTTATATGCTTGTTCTTGAGTAGCTATAGGTGGAATGTTTATATGAGCGTGAACTATTAAAGTGGGTACATGTTATGTGGTAGAAGTAATGTGTAAATAAACCGTACGTAGGATACGTGTTATGCATGAGAAACTGATTGTTATCCGTACCTTATTAGGACGTGATTGACCGACCTTGACTGTTAACTATATTTGAGAATCTAACCGAGCAAACCTAGGTGAGTTCACACTTTTCTACAAAGCATGTAATTCCCGGTGGGAATGGGAATGGGTTCAGGAATAGGGATTCCTCGTCCTTTGGGATGTGTTCAGGAATGTAAATTCCTCGTCCTGTTGGGACGGATTAGACTTACTGGACTAGAACTCCATCAGTGAAGACCCTCCCTTTTTGTATCGACTTAATCGCCGAGGCTATGGCGAGCGGGTCATTAGTTAATAGCCCTATTAGGTTTAACAAACCTCACACCGTGCCAGTCGGACGGGCGTGTACTAATGGACTATGGCACGTCGGTGATGATAGACACCGACGCTAGGGCACAATTAATTTTCGTTAGTAGTCAATATGATAAACGAGTCTGGTAGTCTAAATAATGGGGTAGCCCCCACGGCCGGAGTGCGAGGCTGGAGAGCCATGGAAGGTGGACATGGGATGGTTAACTAATAAACGTTTTCGAACTATGGGGTAACCCCCACGGCTGGATAGCTGAATGAGATTAAACTACGTTTTTGGAAACAACCCTAAAATGGACAACCAACCGTGAACTCACTCAACTTTGTTGTTGACTCGTTGCTACATGCTTTGCAGGTCGCTAGATGCTATGGAGCTTGCACATGGAGGTGGTCGTTGTGGAATGCGAACTGCTATGTCACGTACTTAATAAATAAACCTTATGAACTTATGAAACTTATGTTTTGAGTCTTTGAAACTTATGAACTACGAACTTATGTTTTGCTTTAACGTCTTATGCTTCCGCTGTTTAAAATTGAACTTGGTTAACTTCCTTTTGGTCACCAATTGTATTGTGGTTGGTTTGATTTACTTAATTATGTTGTTCAATATGATTGGTGGCTCGATCCTGGTCATGTCACGCCTCCAAGCGGTGATACTCCGCATGGTAGATTTTGGGGGTGTGACAGATTGGTATCAGAGCCCTTGGTTATAGTGAACTTGGTTTTAAAAAAAGGGGAAAACTTTTTGATAAAACCAGACTATAACCTGTACAGTGCTCAACGATCCACAACGACGCTTCGCTCCACGTGCAAGACTCGACACAATAGGTGGTATGATTTATGTTATATTGTCGGTTAGATAGTTCACACTGTGCATTAGTTAACGTGATAATTGCTATTTGAACCTTGTGTGCTTACTCTCTCCTGACGTCCCACACTTATGCACTTTCGCGACACTTTTCTCACTTACGTTACTTCGTTGTGAAGATCATGAGTGGACGCGGAGAACGTATCAACCTAACTCAAGCCCAGTTGATGGCTTTGATCAATGAACGAGTTGCTGAGGCACTTGCAGCTATCCCTGCAGGAGGTCAACATGCTCAGCCTCCTGTGTGCACATTCAAAACCTTCATGGATTGCCGGCCTAGTACCTTCAGCGGCACAGAAGGAGCGGTAGGCCTTCTTCCCTGGTTTGAGAAGCTTGAGTCTGTCTTCGAGATGTGGGAGTGCCCTGAAGACCGTAGGGTGAAATATGCTACCGGAACACTTGAAGGTGCTGCGTTAACCTGGTGCAAAGCGCAGGTTCAACTGCTTGGGTTGGCGGTTGCTAATGCCACCTCATGGAATGATTTCAAAGAACTTACCAAAGAAGAATACTGCAGTCGTGATGACATCCATAAGCTAGAGGTGGAATTTTTCAATCTGAAGATGACGGTGTCTGAGATTGAGGCGTATACAAAAAGGTCAAACGAGCTGGCCATCTTGTGCCCTACTATGGTGGACCCTCCCATCAAACGTATTGAGCTTTACCTCAAGGGTCTTGTACTAGAGATTCAGAGTCACGTAACTTCATCTAACCTGGGTACCATTCAACAAATCATCAAGTTGGCTCACCATCTCACCGACCAAGCAGTGGAACAAAACAAACTGCCTAAGCGTATTAGTGCTACTACTGACGCTCCCAATGATAACAAGCGAAAATGGGATGGGAATTCCGGTAAAGGTTCTACTTCAGCTCAGTCCCAGCAGCGAAAGACAGATGAATACAGGAGCCCCGGTCAGCAGTCTTCTGGGAATCAAGGTCAGGGTGGATACAAGGGAAATCACCCCAAATGTAATCGCTGTAACTTGAACCACAGCGGGCCATGTAATAAAGGCAACTGTCATCGATGCAACAAGCCTGGTCACATTGCCAGGGATTGCAGGAGTCAGCGCCCGGTGAATCAGAACCGACAGCAACAGCAAACCCCACCAAATCAACGCCAGCAGCAGCAACAACAAGGAAACAACAAAGGGTGTTATCAATGTGGTGCTGAGGGCCATTTCAAGAAAGACTGCCCCCCAGCTAAATCAGAACCAGAACAACAACAACCACGGGAATGGAAACGACAATGGGGGAAACAACAATGGTAATGGGGCAAGGGGTCGTGTGTTCATGATTGGTCAGGGTGATGCAAGGAACGATCCCAACGTTGTGATGGGTAAGTTTCTTCTGGATGATTTCTTTGTTACTGTTTTATTTGATTCGGGTGCCGATACTAGTTACATATCCTTAAAAGTTAGTCAATTGCTTAAGCGCACTCCAACACTTTTGAACACCAAACACACGGTAGAACTAGCCAACGGTAAAAGTCTTGAAGCCACACACGTAGTTAAAGGTTGTAACCTTGTCTTAGCTGGTCAGACCTTCTCTATCGATCTTATTCCTATCGTTTTGGGTAGTTTCGATGTTGTTATTGGGATGGATTGGTTATCTCATCAGCAAGCGGAAATTCTTTGCAACGAGAAGATTGTCCGCATCCCTCGTTCTAGTGAAGAACCTCTCATGATTCATGGCGACAAGAGTGGTGCTGTCGTAGGCATTATCTCTTTCCTTAAGGCCTAGAAGTGTTTGCGAAAGGGCCACACTGCAATTCTAGCACTCGTTACTGACTCATCAATAGAAGAGAAGAGAATTGAAGACATTCCTATTGTGCGCGATTTTCCTGAGGTATTTCCTGAGGAATTACCTGGTCTTCCGCCTCATCGTCAAGTTGAGTTTCAAATTGAGCTAGTTCCTGGAGCAGCACCAGTAGCTCGAGCACCTTATCGTCTAGCTCCATCGGAACTTGAAGAACTGTCCACGCAACTGCAAGAACTCTTGGAAAAGGGTTTCATACGTCCTAGCTCTTCGCCCTGGGGAGCTCCAGTCTTGTTTGTGAAGAAGAAAGACGGTACTTTCAGAATGTGTATTGACTATCGCGAACTTAACAAGGTAACCGTGAAGAATCGTTATCCTCTTCCACGTATTGACGACTTGTTCGACCAGTTGCAAGGGTCGAGTTTTTACTCTAAGATTGATTTGAGATCGGGATACCATCAGCTGAGAGTTCGAGAGGAGGACGTCTCCAAAACAGCGTTCGGAACTCGCTACGACCATTACGAGTTTCTGGTCATGCCTTTCGGGTTGACGAATGCACCAGCGGTCTTCATGGATCTCATGAACCGAGTGTGCAAACCTTACCTGGATAAGTTTGTCATAGTGTTCATCGATGACATCCTGATCTATTCTAAGAGTCAGGAGGAACACGAGCAACATCTGAGGCTTATTCTGGAACTTCTTCGAAAAGAGCAGTTGTATGCCAAGTTTTCGAAATGTGACTTCTGGCTTCGCGAACTCCACTTTCTAGGCCACGTTGTGAACAAGGATGGGATTCACGTTGATCCATCCAAGGTTGATTTGATCAAGAACTGGCCTGCACCCTCTCACCTTCCTAACACAGAAAGGTGTCACCTATCGTTGGGGTGATACACAGGAGTCCGCATTTCAGCACTTAAAAGATAGACTTTGTAGCGCGCCTATTCTTTCATTGCCTGAAGGCACAGATGATTTTGTGGTTTATTGCGACGCTTCCATCCAAGGACTTGGTTGCGTGTTAATGCAACGTGATAAGGTCATTGCCTACGCATCGCGTCAACATAAGGTTCACAAAAGGAACTACACTACGCACGACTTGGAGCTGGGAGCAGTTGTTTTCGCGCTTAAGATATGGAGACATTACCTGTACGGTACCAAGTGCACCATTTACACCGATCACAGGAGTCTCCAGCATATCTTTAAGCAAAAGGAGTTAAACATGCGACAACTCCGATGGGTTGAGCTCTTGAACGATTATGAATGCGCTATCAAATACCATCCGGGCAAGGCCAATGTTTTGGTCGACGCCCTCAGCTGAAAGAATACTATACCTAAGTGTGTACGTGCTTTACAGCTTACCATTCAATCCAACCTTCCCGCTCAGATTCGTGATGCTCAGGTTGAAGCATTGAAAGCATAGAACATCAGGGCTGAGTCCTTACTAGGATCAAGACAGCGGTTAGAACAAAAGGAAGACGGCGCTTACTACGTAACAGGGCGTATTTGGGTTCCACTCTATGGTAATCTACGCGAGCTTGTGATGGATGAAGCGCACAAGTCTCGATACTCGGTACATCCTGGTTCGGATAAAATGTACCATGATCTCAAGACTACATACTGGTGGCCTAGTATGAAGGCCCACATAGCAACCTACGTCAGTAAATGCTTGACTTGTGCTAGGGTCAAGGTTGAATACCAGAAACCATCAGGCCTACTCCAACAACCAGAGATACCTAAATGGAAATGGGAGCAAATTTCCATGGATTTCGTTACTGGCCTGCCCAGATCTCAACACAGAAACGATACCATTTGGGTGATCGTGGATCGACTGACCAAGTCTTCACATTTTCTAGCTATCAAGGAAACCGACAAGTTTTCTACTCTAGCAGACATCTACCTAAAGGAAGTAGTATCAAGGCACGGAGTGCCAACCTCCATCATCTCTGATCGAGACTCACGTTTTACATCTGAGTTGTGGCAAGCTATGCACAAATCTTTTGGCTCACGTTTAGATATGAGCACCGCTTATCACCCACAGACGGATGGCAATCTGAACGCACCATCCAGACCCTTAAAGACATGCTTAGGGCATGTGTGATTGATTTTGGTAATGACTGGGAAAAGCACCTCCCTCTAGTGGAGTTTTCATATAACAACAGCTACCACACCAGCATCCAGGCCGCTCCGTTTGAGGCATTGTACGGACGTAAATGCCGATCACCCCTTTGTTGGGCAGAAGTTGGCGACAGCCAAATCACAGGCCCAGAACTTGTAGTAGACACGACTGAGAGGATTGCTCAGATACGACAACGAATGGCGGCAACCCGTGACCGTCAGAAAAGCTATGCGGATAAGCAAAGGAAACCACTCAGGTTGGGGATCGAGTGCTACTCAAAGTCTCACCTTGGAAAGGTGTAGTTCGTTTTGGCAAAACGAGGCAAGCTCAATCCGCGTTATGTCGGACCGTTCGAAATCATTGAGAAAATTGGTAAAGTCGCCTACAGGTTGAATCTACCTGAAGAACTCAGCGGAGTTCAAAATTTTTTCCATGTGTCAAATCTGAAGAAGTGTCTGTCAGATGAGACCCTCATAGTTCCCTTAAAGGAGCTCACTATCGACGACCAGCTACGATTCGTCGAGGAACCAGTATAGATTACTGATCGAGATGTTAAGATTCTCAAGCGTACCAGAATACCTCTCGTCCGAGTTCGTTGGGATTCCCGTCGTGGCCCAGAGTATACCTGGGAACGAGAAGACCAAATGAAACTCAAGTATCCCCAGCTGTTTAGAAAAAGTGCAACCACTACTAAGGCTGAAGCTACTGCGGAATTTCGGGATAAAATTCCAAATCAACGGGGGGATGATGTGACACCCCAGGAAAACCGGGAAACCAACGCAACATAACTAGCTTCCTCAGTAACCACGAGCTAAATTTCGGGACGAAATTTTCTTAACAGGGGGAGAATGTGACAACCCTCATAATTCCATGTATCCGTAAAATTTATTAATAATAATTAAAGTTCTTGATGACTCTGCTGAATCACATAACTGCTTTCTGATTTCTGTGATATACTTACGTGTGCTTGTTAACATACTAGTAGTATACAGAAAAGTTACTAAATAGTCCTGTGTGCTTTCCTAAGCGTTGAGAATTAAAAGTGTTACGAAAATATATATGTAGGACACATTACGGATTAATTAAGCACTTTAACGGAACAACACTGAACCGAATAACCGGACTTTACCCGGAACACAAAAATATTGTTAAACACATTGTTTTTATTTTTCTAAGCTAGTTAGGGTCCCCGAACACCCTAACACACTATATATTACATAATACTTTTAACCCACTAACTAAATTACTTATTATCTAACTAACTAAGTTAACCACCATTGCATCTCAACCAAACCAACCCCCCCCCCCATAACCGGTTGAGAAGTGGGATCCCCCACTCTTTGATTTTCTTGAATTGTTTAATTGGTTGGTTAAGTATCTAGGGAACATTAAATCCAAGGGTTTATGCAATGTTGGAGGACTTGTAGTATATAACCATGAGATCACCACCATTTCCATCATTCACAACTCAACACCATTTTCTTCTCTCCCTCTCTTCCTTGATCGGCCGACCACCACACCACACACCACCATCATCACTTGATCATCTTCAACCAATCCAAGAGCATCCATAGGTGTAAGAAGGTGAACAACGAAGCTCGGTGTGTTTGAAAGTTGAAGGACCTTCTCTATTCGCTATTAACCACCACATTTCTTCTCTCGAACTTCCCTAGTCTTGAACTAGTGGTAAGAACTTAGATCCTTGCTTTTTACATGTTGTTTTAGTGGTTGATAGGTGTATTATGAAGAAAACATATGAACACCATAAGATCTTGCACTTAAAACTTGAGCATAAGCTTAAACAAGATGATACATGAAGAAATGATGTTAGAATGATGTTGTTTGGTGTATGATGATTATGTGCTGATATGAGGGACTTATAATCTGCTGTAAGTATCGTTGTTTATCGCTAAACATGTTAACGGAATCAATCGAACGCGCTTTAGAGTGTTAAAAACTGAAAACAGAAGGCTGTTTGATGATTACAGCCAACTTTAGTTGGCTGTAACAGAACCTTAATAAAACGAAAAATGTATTTTCTGAAGTCTAGATTTATGTATTATGAAATACGGTTCTAATGGCACTGGAATCATAATTTTTGGACTTCGTCTACTATTTTTAAAGTGTCATTTTGTAACAGCAGCTAGAGCTGCATTTTTACTGCTAAAAATATGCGTTCTGTTTTCTGTCATAACTTGAATTCTGTGTAGAGTTAGATCATGAAATTTGTACTGTAGATGACCACCGATGTATTTGTAATTCTCTCAGTGGAATTCGTAAATGGGACTCTCGATGAATTTTAAATAAATTATTCCGTGGACTGCAGTCAGAAAAAGATAAATCTGAGTTCAGTCCGGAAAATGAATTTTTATAAAATATTGGTGATGAATTGGATCCCGATATTTTTACACAATAATATTTGGATCGTTTAAGACCTTCTGTAAAAATTTGGTAATTTTTGGAATAAGTTAACTATTTTATTAAAATCCCCGAAAACAGCCCAGTTTTGAATATAAAAGCTGAAATGACATAAGTCGTAAATTGCGTGTCTAAATGTCGAGTATGTTATCTGAGGATGATCTAACATGTTATATGTCAATGAAAGTAACATGTGCAATATCATATGCTTGTTCTTGAGTAGCTATAGGTGGAATGTTTATATGAGCGTGAACTATTAAAGTGGGTACATGTTATGTGGTAGAAGTAATGTGTAAATAAACCGTACGTAGGATACGTGTTATGCATGAGAAACTGATTGTTATCCGTACCTTATTAGGACACGATTGACCGACCTTGACAGTTAACTATATTTGAGAATCTAACCGAGCAAACCGAGGTGAGTTGACACTTTTCTACAAAGCATGGTAATTCCCGGTGTGAATGGGAATGGGTTCAGGAATAGGGATTCCTCGTCCTTTGGGACATGTTTAGGAATGTAAATTCCTCGTCCTGTTGGGACGGATTAGACTTACTGGACTAGAACTCTATCAGCGAAGTCCCTCCCTTTTTGTATCGACTTAATCGCCGAGGCTATGGCGAGCGGGTCATTAGTTAATAGCGCTATTAGGTTTAACAAACCTCACACCGTGCCAGTCGGACGGGCGTGTACTAATGGACTATGGCACGTCGGTGATGATAGACACCGACGCTAGGGCACAATTAATTTTCGTTAGTAGTTGATATGATAAACGAGTCTGGTAGTCTAAATAATGGGCTAGCCCCCACGGCCGGAGTGCGGGGCTGGAGAGCCAGGGAAGGTGGACATGGGATGGTTAACTAATAAACGTTTTCGAACTATGGGGTAACCCCCACGTCTGGATAGCTGAATGAGATTAAACTACGTTTTTGGAAACAACCCTAAAATGGACAACCAATCGTGAACTCACTCAACTTTGTTGTTGACTCGTTGCAACATGCTTTGCAGGTCGCTAGATGCTATGGAGCTTGCACATGGAGGTGGTCGTTGTGGGATGCGAACTGCTATGTCACGTACTTAATAAATAAACCTTATGAACTTATGAAACTTATGTTTTGAGTCTTTGAAACTTATGAACTACGAACTTATGTTTTGGTCTAACGTCTTATGCTTCCGCTGTTTAAAATTGAACTTGGTTAACTTCCTTTTGGTCACCAATTGTATTGTGGTTGGTTTGATTTACTTAATTATGTTGTTCAATATGATTGGTGGCTCGATCCTGGTCATGTCACGCCTCTAAGCGGTGATACTCCGCATGGTGGATTTTGGGGTGTAACACATCATGTCTTTAATATACATATATATTCTAAATATATATTTATCCATTTTTATTTATAAAAACCAACCTCCAATACTTGTATTTTTGTAACAAAAATTATGGAAAAGTTTATATTGAAAACTCATGATCAAAATACACTTGTAAATACTTGTTGAAAATATTTCTCCAAGTGTTTATATTCTTAGAAAATTTTGCCATAGTTTCCCTTAAAAACGGAGGTGTCCATGCTTTCAAAGCATATCGTTTTCTTTTAAAATCACTCCAAACAATCAACAATTCAATCAACACTTACCAAGTGCCAAAATTATGCAATTTACATAACAACATGAACTTGAACTTTCATGAAAACTTGTAGTAACTTGGTAGTGTCTTTAGTAGGTTTAGTTACCCTTTAAAATGTATTTACTTCTTTAAAAATGAAGTTTTTAAAGAAGTTGGGTGTTTACAACTTCTCAACACATTTTCTAAAAATGCTTCTTTATGTAATCTTTTTGTTACACAAGTGTTTCTACACTTGTTTAGCCATTAAAAACAAGTTTGGTTTATGTAAGAACCAAGTTTATATAAATCTTGTTACTTAACTCAGTTTCTTGAGAAATCTATCTTGAAAATCATCCACTTACAAGACTTATATTGTGTTTAAATCATCATCTCTTATGAAAACAATTTTATTATTTCAAGTTCATGATTACATAAGGTATGATCATTTTGGTCTTTCACAAGATCATCACCTCAATCTTACTATATCATGTGTTTAATCAAAATCTAGTAAGTTTCATTTGAAGTCTAACATCATAAACACAAGAATCAATCATCAAGTATCACATATATACTAAAACAACATAGTTTCATCAAGATTACTCCATATATCAAGCTTATGTTCATGTTTCTTGATTATGTTCCTTAGTGTTCTTCATGATTAACTTTATGTAACATCTTTTAACCACTAAAAATAGATGTAAAATGAAAGGATTTGTGTTCTTACCACTAGCTCAAGGCTAGGGATGATCAAGAGGATAAATGGAGTGGATAAAAGCAATCGGTGAAGGTCCTTCAACTTCCGAAGGCTCCAAGCTTCCTAACTTAGCTTCTTACACCTCTAGATCACCTTGGAATGCATGGAAGAAAGTTGAAAATAGAGGTAGGGTGGTGGTGAAGTGTGGCCGTGAGGTGTGGGTAGGAGAAGGAAGAAGATGGTGTTGGTGATCTTGTGTGGAAATGAGAGTTATGGACTAATGGCTTTACTTATAATCTTCCACCATTTTATTATCCATTGTATAATATGTTCCAAAAGTACATAACATGATCTCTAAGCAATCTTCATGAGATCTAATGAAATCAAAAGAATCACAAGTGGGGGACCCACTTGTGACCGTCAATTGAAGGGGGGGGGGTCTTGGTTGGGGTTTAAAGATAAGTTAAGCAATCTAGTTAGAACTTAAGTCTATTGTTTAGTGTTTATGCATATATGGTGTTATATAGTGTGTTAGGGTGTTCGGGGATCATAACTAGCTCAGAAACATTAAAACAATGCTTCTAGTAAAATTTTGATGTTTCGGGTAGTGTCCAGTTGTTCGGTTAGATACCGGTTCGTTAAAGTGTCAAACTATACCGTTTAGTGATCTTTATGTATCCTTTTGTGACACTTTTTTATTCCCGACACTTGGTTGTATTCAGGGCCATTTAGTCATATTTTTGCATGTTACTAGCTTCTTAAAAAGCTGATTTTTGCTGAAATATGCTGAATTCAGCACTTTATGTGGGTTTTAGGCACTTCCCGGCACTTAAACTATTACTTAGGAATGCAGTTTTGTGCTCCTTACTTCCCTACACACTATACTAGTGTAGTACTTAGTCTCTGGCCCATACCGGGTCTTAAAACACTGTCTGTCTACGTACTGAACTTCGTCAGCATTTTTCTGAGTTATCCGCTAACTGTGCTAGCTGTGCTTTGTGCATCGTTTATGTCAATATGGTTTGTATGTAAATATGATGTGACATTATGCAATATGTGATGCACATGTAAGTATGATGCAGTATTCAGAAAGCAGTTAATTGTAATTCAGCACAGTCATTAAGCACTAATCATGATTAATTAATTGTACGGATACATGCAAATTTGGTAGTTGTCACATTCTCCCCCTGTTAAGAAATTTTCGTCCTCGAAATTTGTACTACCTTAACTTCTTATGGTTACATTATGAGTGTATATATATGAATAGCACTGGGGTAGATAACCACTAAACCGAATCAAATCTTATTCACATTAGGTGAATCCAAGGATGTATTACAACAACAAGAACCCAATGACTAAAAGGTATGTGTTCTAGCATTTGATGTCAAAGGACACGAGATGTATAGATGTATAATCTAGTGTAACTCAGTTAACAAGGGTGTAACAAAGGAGTTTTGACCAATGGATTCTCAAACAATCGGTCACAATATGCCAATGATTTTTCACAAACCATAGCATCCTCTATATGAACTCAAAATCAACTACTCGAATGTGATAGTAACATGATTTGTCAACTTTCGAACAAATGCATGGATAAAATAGTGTGTTGACATTCTTGAATTGCGAAAATACACTGAATGGAACACAAACGAATCTGGTGTATTATTGTCTTAGTTTGTAGTTGCATTCGGAATGTTTAAATGACAAGTCAAACAAAAGTATGTGTAGTGTTGTGTGAGACGGTTGACCATGATTAGCACAAGCTACAAATTTGTAATGACACCACAAGGTGTCGTGATGACATATTTCAATAATAGCGGCGACTGAACAAGTTCACCGTGTTTGAAATCAAACGAAAGTGTACTGAGACAATCTGAAGATTTGATTTACACAATGTCATAGAGTTTCCTTTTGAATACGGAGCATCAAAGAACCATTGTTTCCGATCAAAGATGAAAAAGTAATAAGTACTGTAAGGCATTCGATCGACCATGAAAGAATCGTTAGGAGGTACACCGTGCTATGAAATAAATCTATGTACCATTGTCTTAACACACAACTGTGTGGAGACCTCTTTAATCGTGATAATCAAAACAGATTTGGAGCAAGTCAAGATCAGCGCGAGCTTTAATTTTGTGGAAGCATCACCACAAGGTGTCGAAACCAACAAACGATTTAGTGGAGTCATAGACCAAACAAGTCTACTACGACTCGAAACAAAAGACCCTTTGCAAAATTCGAATATTATGCTCTCAATACATCATATGGCGTTTTAAATTGAATATGCGAAATGGACAAGTTCAAGCAATTGAACTTGGTTTCAGCGCAATCTGACAATAAACGAGGAAATCTCAGCATGGATACGAAGATAAACCATGAATGTAACTTGAAAGAAATGAAGTCTCAAGAAAGTATGTTGACTTGATAACAAGGAAGCCAATAATTACCATAATGTAGGTCATTCGAATAAAAAAAATCAGTAATTAGATTTAGCAACATAATATTTGAACTTCAATGAAGCGTTTATTCGAAATGAAACCGCATGCGTAACAAATGGTGCATGCGTAACATATAAGTATTCAAGTAAGGAAACAATGAGTATTTGCTAAAATGAAGGAATGACCAAGTATCGAAGCAGATGTGTGTTCGCTCTCAGCGAAGAAAATTAATGCAATGCAACTACCATTAAGGGGAGTAGAGGTGCAAACATCTACTCGCTAGAAGCAAATGTGAAGATTTCAACAAAAGAAATTTGAGTACTTTCTGTTTGGTTAGCTGAAATAGCATATATGTCTGGATAATGGGGTTTGCTTGAGTTAACAGGTGTGGTTCCTAAGCAACCTTTACGAGTTTGGACCCGGGTTCCCGAAGGTCCTGAGTACATGTTTTCTAGATTCTCAAAGTTTTGTATTCTATGTAAACCTGTTTTGTGCATCGTGTAGGAAACACCATTTTTCTGTATGTTTAAAACAAGTTATTGTCAATGCAAGAGTAATGGGAAAAATGGGAGAGCTCTGGGCGATTTGGGCGACCTTGTGAAACCTTCATCTTTCATTCAAACCCTGGTCCTGATCGATCTTGTTTAGCATCTAGGGAGATCCGGTTTTCGCTCCTTAGTTTCTAATCATTTGATATCAGATTAGGGTTTTTTGAGCTTAGGGTTTCTGTTTTATTCTGTTCGTAGATTAGGGTTTGTGTGTGGCTGATATTCTTCGTTGCTGAATCTATTCTAATCGTTGTGCTACCTTCGTAGATTCGGCAGTTTCCTGCCCTAATCGTTGCTGATTGTTCTAATCGGGTTAGGGTTCTAATCGTTCGAATCAGGTTAGGGTTTTGTTCTAACGTTGTTGATTGTTCTGAATGGATGATTGTAAAAGAGATGCGGCTGCTCATCAGGAGGATCACGGTAAACCCTTATTCTCCTTTGAGGGTTTAGCGAGCCGTGTAATTGATGTGGACGGTAACACGTGGATGCCTCGTAGGGGAACAGTCCAGACACCGCAGATTGATCACACGAAAACGAACATTATTGAGGAACTGTTGAAGGTGTCTGTTCCAGTTCCGGTGGAGAATGTGCGTGCTGATTTGAGGGTTTCGGATAAGTTGGAAGGTTGTGCAGGTTCTCACAGGAACCGAAGCGATCGAAATAATAATTCTAAGCCAATGTCTTATGCAGATTCAGTTTGTGCAGCCAAGTCTGTTAAGGTAAACTTCAGGTTTCTTGCAAGCACTGATTCGCATGAGGGTTGTGATGTGGTGTTGCCTCGAGACTCTGTTAGAGTAGTTCAAGATAAGCTAGCAAACACTCTTTTTGGTTACTTCCTAGGGGACCGAGTTGCGTACCCGGTGGTGGATTATTTTGTGCGAACAAATTGGAAGAATATGGATTGCAAAAATCCATGATGAATGCTAATGGGTTCTTCTTTTTCAAGTTTGCTGATAAAGATGGGATGACGAATGTGCTGAAAGAAGGACCATGGATTATTCGAGGCCAGCCCATATTTCTTAATATTTGGTCACCCACTTCGAAACTGGAAAAGAAGGGGGTTAAGAAATTGCAACTGTGGGTCAAAATCCATGATGTTCCGATTGCTGCGTATACGGAGGATGGATTGAGTATGATAGCTACGGCTATTGGTGATCCGAAGATGTTGGACTCGTAAACTTCGTCCATGTGTATGGATACTTGGGGAAGGAGTAGTTATGCTAGAGCGTTATTAGAAATCTCAGCCGATAATGATTTTAAGGAGGAGATAGTTATAGCGGTTCCTAACCTTGAGGGTGAAGGTTTTGTCAAACAGAAACTATATGTGGAGTATGAATGGAGTCCTCATAGGTGTGCTCATTTAAAGTGTTTGGGCATTCTGATGCTACATGCCCGAGGCAGACTAGGAGGGATCCTAAGGAGCCGGTCAACATCCAGAAACAATATGAAAGGAACAACACTAAGCAGCAAGTGAAACAGCCGGTAGTAGACAAGGATGGGTTTATGGATGTGGTTCATAAGAAAGCGGCTAGGAAAGCAGGTTTTCCTGTAAACAAGCAGAAACAGAAGTTTGAGTATAGGCCGATTGGACCCAAACCTCATGGGGGACCAATACATCGGCTCAGCAATCGAATATTTTATCCAAGAACTCCTTCGGTGTTTTACGGGATAAGGGTCTTCATATGGGTCAGACTAGTAGTGAGGCTCATAATGATAAACAAGACTCGGATGATGAGGAGGTCACATAAGTCTACAATGAAACGAATGGATTTGTGACCTCATCATATCCTAGAGTAGGAGCAAGCACATCTTCCTCAAAGTTATTCAATGGAAGATTGTCTCGGGGTCGTGTGAAGCGGGTGCCGGTTCACGGCAATTTTATTTTTGATGATGGAGGATGATGTTTGGTTTTGTTTTATTTTGTTTGTCTACTAGATAATTATTCTTGATGTTCAGTAGGCTAGGTTAGGTGATGTCATAGGTTCCTTGTTGGTTGGTTTTACATATATTTTTGGGTAAAGGGTTACCCCGGTGATTCTATTATAGACAACCGCCAAATAAGTACAAGTAGTGAGGATGAGTTCCCCACTAGTTCATATACAGGACAGGCCCCATATATGTAATCAAAATGCCAAACAACCAATATACCCTATCAACCTAGTCTACTACAATCATGAAAATGACTATCTAGTAGACAAGACAAAAGCTAATAAATAAATCTTTATCCACCATCAACAAAAATGAAGTTGCCCCCAAGAAGCAACCCCCTAGCCTGATCCAAAAGACCTCTATCCATTGGAGAACCTTGTATGAGAGGTGCTTGCCCCTACCTTAGCAGACGTGGAATGCGTGCCCGATGTCAGAAAATCATTGCTTTCATCATAAACCACCTCTACCTCATCCTCATCAGACTCCTCACTTGGACCACGCCCCCCTTTTCTGTTTCCCTATAAGGAACCCCCATTTCCCCCACCAACTTCAAGAGCACTAAACGGATTATGAGTTTGAACCTTAGACAAACTAGTACCCTGCTCATTTACAAAGGGAGAACTCCCTGTCTTTTTCTTTTTATCCACCGGACGATATACAAACTTGGGTTTCAGGTTGTTAACTTGAAAACCACTCTTCTTTGCACTCTTTTTCGACCTAAGTTCAGTGTAACCATCCTCATCTACTTTCGACTTGTTTGTAGGAGGTTTTGACGTCGAACCCATGCATTTAGGACATCCCTCAGAGTCATGTCCAAACACATGACAGTGAGCACATCTTGGGGGGTATCCATTCATATTCAACTCGAATAGTCTCAGTAACATACTTGCCTTCATCCAACTCGGGAATAGCCATGGTTAGAACCTCTTTAAAGTCATGTTCAGCCGATATTTCAATGAGAGCCCTAGCATAGCTGCTCCTTCCCCAAGCCTCATTACACATATCACTTGTATATGAATCCAACCGCATAGGAGCACCAATTTTAGAAGCCAACATGCTTAACCCATCATCTGTATATGCCACTAACGGAACCTCATGCAATTTAACCCAAACCGCAACCTTTTTAATATCTTCTTTTTTAAGGGTGTTTGTAGGGGACCAAGTGTTGAGAAACAATGGTTTATTACGAATCAGCCATGGCCCCCCTTCAAGAACATTATTCATACCCCTCCTATCTTCAAACTTGAAGAAGAAAAACCCATTCGAATTCATCATAGTCTTCTGCAGACCATATTTCTTCCAATTTGTTCTCACGAAGTATTCAACAACCGGATATGCAATTCTATCCCCTAGGAAATACCCATAGAGAGTGTTAGCTAACTTGTTATTGACTTGTTGCACAGAGGCGATTGGTAAGACAACATCCACTCCGTCCAATGAGACATCAGAGTTTAGTGTCCGAAAATTAATCTTGGGAGTTTGATCAGCCGATTCAGTAGCATTCATAGCTGAATTATCAACTTTTGACGTACCGAAATCCATTTTAGCACCACCCTGTTCAGCTTGTTCATTTGAAACCACATTAGCATACGATTGGCGTTGAGTATGAACATGGGGAAGAGGGCTAATTTCATTCACCGGAAGAACAAAACCAAATTTTCGTTTGTCAACAACCTTAGCGAACTGCTGGTTAGGAGAATCAGAACGACCAGATTCGTGTTCTACATCATTTAATGGTAGCATAAAGGTTACCTTCTTGTGCACTCCCCTAGCCGCCATATGTAGCGATTGCCTTGGCACAAATGGTTTACCATCAATATTCTTGATCTTCTTTTCAAACACTCCTGAATTGTCTGGAACATCTGCTATATGATCATCCATTACCATCCAACCGGCAAGAATCAGAATAAACTGATTGCCAAGATGAATCAGATTCTGATAAACAGGGCGCCAAAACAAACAGCGAAAAACCCTAGTTTAAGGCTGCAATGAAACCCTAAACCAAGGCTGCCGCACTTCACTAATCCACACCTTGCGTCAACCCCTAATCTGATCAGAATGGTATCACGAATGCGTGAACACCCTAATCTGATCAAACAGATATGACTGCTGAAACCATGCAAAAGAAACTAGACAAAAAAACCTGACAAAGCCTAGCAGCCGTCACACACAAATTTGTTCAAGAAAAGATGAATCAGACGAAGTAACTATGCAACAACCCTTGTAAATGCAGCAAACACAATATCTCTTTGTATACCCAAACCAGATTATCAACGAAACCAAAGTAACAACAGCAGCCAAGTGTAGAGAAGAAAAAAAACGTAACCCTATTCTCTAAAAAACGAATCAAAGGATGATTATACTGAATTGTAGGGGTAAATCAGAATTCATGAGACTCTAATCACACAAACAATCCCTACAATCATCAAGAATCACGAATTTTAGGTCAAGGTATAAGGGGGGTCGTTTTTCTCCATTAGAGAGAGAGAACCAGGGTCAAAAGAAATGGTTGGTTTTACATATATGGGGCATTTCCTATATATGAACTAGTGTGGAACTCTTCCTCACTACTTGTACTTATTTTAGGTTGTTTTATAATAGAATCACCGGGGTAACCCTTTACCCAAAAAAAAACAAGTTATTGTCCCACAATTTCCTCGGTATACTTTCTTCCTGAGTTCACAACTAATGACACTCGATCATCGATCAGTCGTGAAATAGTAGTTGGATCCTCACGGTTAGTTAAATAAGTAATTCGTTAATCCTTAGCAAGAGTCACCGACTCTTATTGGTTAGCTCGTTCGGCTCCTGGTAGTTTGATGTTCGTACGAAAGTTATCGTCCTCCTTGACGAGCAAAACTGGGGTTACCCAAAGCGGGAAACTTGGTCTGTTATCTTCCTTCTCTATCAACTACTGAAGCTACACTGACAATCCTTGCATCTCCGAAGGTGTAAGTCGCTAAGATGCATTGACTGCAGGCGCGGCGCCTGGAATTAAATCGATGCGAAATTCGACTTGTCATTGAGGAGATAATTTCTGGCAAGTCTTCGGGGAAGACTTCAGGATATTCCCTTGTCACAGGGATATCTTCGAGTTTTGGTTCTTCGGCTCCCTTGTCCACGACATGAGCCAAGAAACAACACATCCTTTACGCAACAACTTTCGTGCCTTCAAGCAATTAGTAATTTGTAGAGGCGTATCATGCTTCATGAGTCACGATCGTTTCTTCGTTCGCCATCGGGATGCGGATATCAATCTCCGCTCGATCGCTCGACAACCAATCCATTCCAATTACAATGTCGAAGCTTCCCATTAGCTAGTTTTATCGAGTGCGGAAAATCTAAATTATTTGCTACTAAACCAAGTATACTCTCAAACTCTAGAAAAGCGAAGCTTAAAATTTGCAACAGTATCTAGCAGCATAGATGCATAACGTTGACTAATATGGGATGTACCGATATCCACGCTTGGATTCCTGGTGTGTCTCCCTAGCTCTAGTGTTGTGCTTTTATCCACGTGCCTGAGTGTTTTTAGGGCAGTATTTTCTAAAATGCCTTTTGTCTCCACAGTTAGAACAACCATGAGCACGCTTTCGTTTGTCACCCTTCCTGCCTTGATAGTCGTTGTTGTCATTGTTCCCTTTGAGATTATTGATACCATCTTGGCCTCCATTACCACGTTCAGTACCTTGCCTACAAGTCTCCTTGACATGCCCCACTTTGCCACAGTTTTCACATTTTCCATATCTGCATCGCCCGATATGATAACGTCAATAATTGTCGCACTTAGGTAGGATACCCATGTACTCTTTCCCATTTTTGGCCCGGTTCTTGCTATTCACCCGAGTACCCTTCTTGGAGTTTGCGAACTTTCTCTTGTTGTCTCCAGATGGCTCTACAGGAGTCTCCTCTTTCTCTTCCGAAATGGAAAATTTTCCTAGTCTAATCGCTTCTTCAGTGAGTGCCACACTTAAGTCGATAGCATCGGTGATTGTTGGAGGTTTAGATGTTGTCACCAGACTTAGAATCTGAGGTGCCAATCCCCCGATGAAGCGTTCGATCCTCTTAAACTCTGGTTCCACCAGATGTGAAGCAACTTGTGATAAATCGTGAAATCTCTGCACATACTCGGCTATCTTTGAACCTTCCATTTTCAAGTTCCACAGTTCAGTCTCCAACTTCTGGACTTCTGCCCTCGAGCAATATCTCTTACGCATCAGCTCTTTCAGTTCGTCCCACGTCAAAGCATACGCAGCAGTCTCACCCATCGTCTGAACCTGAAGGTTCCACCATGATAGAGCCCCATCTAGAAATAGTCCAGCTATGTACGTGACCTGATGTTCAGGGGCGCAATTACTTAATCGCAAAACATAATCCGTCTTCTCGACCCAACGCACAAAAGCTATGGCACCCCCAGTGCCGTCAAAATCCCGAGGCTTGCAGCTCAAAAATTGCTTGTAGGTGTAGCCGTTGGGTGGGTTATTTCTTGAGGTACCTCCGCTACGTTTGAAGCGAAGAGCCTCGTGTTGTGCGATGGCATGTGAGATGCGCTCTTGTAGTTCTGCCGCTGTCGTCGGCAGAGGGTTGTTGGTATCGATGTTCCTTTGAATCGACATCTTCCTAGAAGAAGATCGGTTAGGTCAGGTCTTATTAAGGACACGAGCACACAAGCCTCTACGTAACGAATAAGACCTAGAAGGTGTATTTACATATGTATATAAGCAATTATATAACGTCACCATTATAGTACAACTTGTAGATGGGAACATATATAACGAGAACATAACATGCAAGCACGTAGCATCACAATTATAGCACACACATTCAGATTAACAACGTGCTTAGTGAGAGCATGGCTACTGAGTTTTCATTAGTCATTGACTACAAAGCATTGTTACATGTTTAATGGGGAATATTATGATTGGGCTTTCATTATTTTCCAACCACAATCACATTGTCTACAAAGTATATCAAAAGGGACACAGGGTCACCCTACCCTTGCCCAATAAGTCTATCCGTGTATCATAATCACATGGTCGAAAGTAGTCTTCCAAAGAGTCTCCCCAATCTCGGCTCATTAGTAGTGTTTTTACCCAAAAGTAATGCAATCCGCATAAAACCATAAACCAACTATACTGGTGACTGAGGTGGAGGAGGAAAGAAAAACAAATTGCTAACATGAGCGAGCTCCTCCTCAAGCTTGTATATACATCAAAGTAATTAACTGATCTGCTGCTTGATAGTAAAGAAACGAGCATCAAAACCTGGAAAAAGGATTAAGCAGCAGGCGAGCATGCAAAAAGGAATCTTTGATGAATGTGGAGGATCAAAGTATATTGGCAGAGTTAGGGTGGAGGATATGGTGTCAGCTCAAGCTTCAAAGCTCTGCGACTCAAAACCTCAAACTGTAGTTGATGTGACAGGAGAAACCCATCTCGTGTGTAGCCTCCATCATATGAGGGATGGTAGGGGTCTGAAATCAGCATAGTGCATGGTAGGAACCATCAGAATGGCTCGTCCAGTGGGGAAGTAATGAAAGGAGCAAACGGTGTAGCCTGTGAGGTCATAGAAAATGCTGCTGTAGCAAAAAGGATCGTCACGCGGGTGCTGACCTGGAGTACCTTCCCGGGGTGCGGCTATGTCCTGAAAGAAAGCGATAGGCATGTCGGCGCAATGAACGTCGGTCCCCATGGTGAGAAAAGGAGCAACATCAGTGGTGCAGGCGGGGGAATACATGGTTCAACAAAAGGAGAACCAACAGGTGCAGGGACTGAATCAGGTATAAGGGGTACAATGTCTGGTTATCCAAAAGAAACATGGTCAGGATCAAGCAAGGGCTGGATCAGCAGGTGCAACATCAAGCTGACCCAAAAGGAACTGGAGCTGTATCAGGGGCAGGCTCTGGGTCGTGTGAAGGTGTGGGATCCCGAGCAGGTGATAGTGCAGCAGTCATAGCGGTGTCGTCGTCCGAGTCAGTAGAAAAAAGTGATAACCTGACCGTCTGTAAAGCTGAAAATGTCGTAGACTCAAAGGGGTCTGAAATCGAGTTTATACTAGAATCAGAGGATAGCTTGATAACAGGGGTCTCAAGAAGTGAAATTAGTAATAATGTTCTCATCTAACTTTCCATCATCATAGGCGTCATCAGGAGGACCATCAATAAATATGTGAACGTCATCATCAACTACTCGTCGAGTAGCCAACCTTCGGAAGGAATGTCCACAGGAGGCGCATCGTCG
This sequence comes from Helianthus tuberosus, assembly GCA_030545235.1. Taxonomy (NCBI): domain Eukaryota; kingdom Viridiplantae; phylum Streptophyta; class Magnoliopsida; order Asterales; family Asteraceae; genus Helianthus; species Helianthus tuberosus. The sequence goes on from CM060360.1 coordinate 105,419,757, forward strand.
AGGATCGGAGCCATGGTGTGCTCACTATCGGGATGTCCAGTGATGAGGTGGTCATGGACTGAAACAAGGATGACAAAAGATCCTTATCGGGGAAGCCATCAGCAAGGGTAAATCGTTACCAAAGTTTAGTAGCGCGGACGATTGGAAGTCGTCCTCGTCCTCGGTCAACATATCAGGATCACACTCAGTGTCTGACGTAAATATCTCTGGTGCAGGTGCAAACTCATTATCTGTGGCGGTGGCCGTAGGGTTGTCAATGTCTGATAACTCGCTTTCTAAAGAAGGTGACACGTGTGCCGGTACATAATAATCATATCATGTATATTCATTGTAATTACTAACACTTAGTGTATTGCAAGCAAAGACAATTCATCATGTAATCATGTATTCACATTATTCTTCATGAAACCTTCTATCCTTCCTAGTCTTCCGGACTAACAACCCAGTCTCCCAGACTAAACCAACCAGTCTCCCAGACTAAACCACCCATTCTCTCAGACTGAAACACCCAGCCTCTCAGACTGAACCACCTAGTCTCTCAGACTAAAACACCCAGCCTCTTAGACTGAACCACCCAGTGTCTCAGACTGAAACACCCAGTCTCTCAGACTGAACTCCACAGTCTCTCAAACTGTCCCAACTAGTCTCTCAGACTAACTACCCAGTCTCTCAGACTGAACTACCCAGTCTCTCAGACTGAATTATAAACATTAATTTTGAAATGTGTTTCGTGTCTTTTATTTGTAAAAATGTTTGTCATCCTGGATCTGGGCGTTGTGTGAAATGAAAACATGTTCATGAAAACATTTTCGTGAGAGCCCTAATGATTGTAGTCTAGACTCGAGAAAGAATCCAAGTTCGCTACAATCGAAGCTTTGATACCAAGCTGTCACACCCTGACTTTTGCGGAAGCATGATTATGGTGTGACTTTCTTAATACCATTGCATTCAATCATAACATCAACTAAATGATAAAACCATAGATCCGTCATCCATTAAATGAGTTTAAAACATAACAACATTGTTTTAAAACGTAGACTTCAAATTCAAGTTTTACATACCATACAAATTGTTTATGAGTTCATTAAGGACTCGTCAAAAGATTTTAAAAATAACCAAGATTTGAAAGACGTGTCTCGTCCAGGAATAAGACACACTGACCAACCCAAAGACCATGGATGACATCTTTATTCCTATCGCAGCATAAAACTTCCAACGCTCGCCAGATCCATTTACTAATTCCCTGAAATACATGTAGTTTGAAAATATCAACAAAAGTTGAGCGAGTTCATGTGTCCGTTTGTGTATATGTATAAACCTTTGACATCGTTGTAAGTATGTATGTAAGTTTATAAGTCCCGATATGAAAGCAACAAGGAAACATATCAATTAATGTGTAGCTAATACATTAATATACGTGACATGGTGCAGGAAGACTCAAACCTAGAGTCTTGCGTTGGCTAGACTAGTAGTGTGTGTCAGTGTCTTGGCACACCCTGTTCTTTTTTGTTGGTGATTTATAATATTTACCGGGGTAACCCTTTACCCAAAAAAAAAAAGACTCAAACCTAGCAGACTTTGTACCGGGCTTCCGGCTGTAAGACATAGTCATCACATGGCCCATTCGGCGGACTCACGGATGGGCTCGCTACACCCAAATAGATCTATTACTCCTGTCCCTCGGTCCCACTACGAGGATTAATGGCCTTAAGTATGCGCCTACCCATTCACATGATCTACTGTACTTTCCTTGGCTAACCATACCAAATGTATTTGTCTGTAAGCATTTTGTAATCATTTGAAACATGTATTTCACCCCCGAAGTTAATAAACAAAACAGTTTAAACAAAAGGGGGACATGAACTCACAGTTTTGCGTTCCCTGTATCCGATGTAACTCAAAGCTTCCTCTAAAACGCACGACTACCTACATGCGCACTACGGTCCATTAGATGAGCGGTTCGGGCCTTGACTTGGTAAAGATTAGTGTCTTTGAGTTACGTTTCAAAGTGTCTTCATTATTATTCCAAGTTATAATTACTTGTTAAAATAATAATTATTTTAGCTTTAAATTACATTTTTAAATTTTTGAATAATTGTTAAACAATATTTTCGTAATAATACTTCTCAAGTATTTATATTCGTATTTCCTTCCCAAGAATGGGGGTATCTCATACATGTGTATTCGTATTCTTGTATTTGTATAACTTGCCATGTATTGGCGTCGTATTCCGGTGTGTATTATTCCAAATGAAAACATACCAATATATATATCCAATATATTTTAAGGAATATTATTCAGAAAAATTATTCATAATTTTTCTTTCGGCAAAAATGTTTATCCAAAAAAATGTTTGTAATTCCAGAAATAATATAGTTCAACTTTATCCAAGAATATATATATTTTTCCCAAAAATCATATATCTTCTAAAAATTCCAAGAAAATATATTTTTACTTCCCAAAAATAATATATTTTCTCCTTGTAAAAAATATGGTATAACTTTGTAATATTTGTGAAAATCTCATTTTCATTCTTCTGTCCAAAATATTATTTACCAAAAATATACTTGTATTTTCCGGAATATTTTGTAAGTTACATTCTTTCGTTCGGTTTCACAATATTATGTGTAACTTGTATATTTATCCCTTGATATTTTTGGTAATATTTTGGATAGTAATTTCTTGGTGTTATGTTAAGTTATATTATTTTAAACCTTAAAATAATACAACTAATACACAAAGTATACAAGTAACCACACACATCATGTCTTTAATATACATATATATTCTAAATATATATTTATCAATTTTTATTTATAAAAACCAACCTCCAATACTTGTATTTTTGTAACAAAAATTATGGCAAAGTTTATATTGAAAACTCATGATCAAAATACACTTGTAAATACTTGTTGAAAATATTTCTCTAAGTGTTTATATTTTTAGAAAATTTTGCCATAGTTTCCCCTAAAAACGGAGGTGTCCATGCTTTCAAAACATATCATTTTCTTTTAAAATCACTCCAAACAATCAAAAATTCAATCAACACTTACCAAGTGCCAAAATTATGCAATTTACATAACAACATGAACTTGAACTTTCATGAAAACTTGTAGTAACTTGGTAGTGCGATTAGTAGGTTTAGTTACCCTTTAAAATGTATTTACTTCTTTAAAAACTTCGTTTTTAAAGAAGTTGGGTGTTTACAACTTCTAAACACATTTTCTAAAAATGCTTCTTTATGTAATCTTTTTGTTACACAAGTGTTTCTACACTTGTTTAGCCATTAAAAACAAGTTTGGTTTATGTAAGAACTAAGTTTATATAAATCTTGTTACTTAACTTAGTTTCTCTCCTAGCATGGCGATTCCTGTTCTTCCTAAAATCTTAGTTTCTTCTTCGTGATCTGGTGTATAACAGTCTGATTACTAGAGATTTGATTATTCAGGTCTTTAGTTCGAACTTGTTAGCACTTGTAATCGGATTAAAACTAGGGTTTTGTTTTCGGATTTCTTTTCAATCGCCGCCCAAATCTGTGTTTCGATCAAGTTGGATAGATCTATTGTTTTATCGGTCCTTCTGGTTAGGCAGAAACCTAGAGTAAACAAGAACTCTATTCGACATTGTTAGAAGCATGGCCTAGGGTTTTCTGCTAGATTAGGGTTTTTCTGTTTTTCATGTTTTTTGGTTTTCTGGTATTCTGGTTCTCGTTTTTTGCTGTGCATGGTTGTTTGCTGTTTGGTTATTGGAGAGAGTTCGCTGATTCCAATGTATGATTGTAACAAAGCTGGAGATAACAATCAGGGTGATCGTGGAAAGCCTCCATTGCATTTCAAGGGTATTTCTAGCCGTACTTTGAATATTGATGGAAATACTGCTTGTCCTCACCGGGGTACAGTTATCTCGAACCAAGCAGATCCAAAGATGTTTAATGTTATTGATGAGCTTTCGAAGATTACGGTTCCAGTATCTGTGGAGAAAGTGAAATCGGATTTTCTGAATATGGGAAACAATTTAAATGTAGGGGGAGGTCTTCATGGAAGTCAGCCAGAGCATGGGAGTACATCATCATCTATGTCTTATGCAGATTCGGTTCTAACAGACAAAACCAAGAAGGTAAATTTTCACACCCTGGCTAGTTCAATTGTGCATGAGGGTTGTGATGTAGTGTTGCCGAGGGATTCAGTTAGGGTGGTGCAAAACAAATTAGCTAACACACTTTATGGATATTTTTTGGGTGACCGCGTTGCTTTTCCGGTGGTCGAGTATTTTGTGAGGATTAATTGGAAAAAATACGGCTTACAAAAATCAATGATGAATGCAAACGGCTTTTTCTTTTTCAAGTTTAATGATGAAGTAGGGATGCGGAATGCTCTAAAAGCGGGACCTTGGATTATTAGATCTCAACCTTTGATTCTATGTGAATGGACACCTACAACTAAGCTGGAAAAAAAGGAGGTTAAGAACGTTCAAGTTTGGGTGAAAATACATGAAGTTCCTCTTGCGGCTTATACCGAAGATGGACTTAGCTTAGTGGCTACAACCATTGGTGTTCCTAAGATGCTAGACACGTATACCACGGCAATGTGTAATGAGGTATGGGGTAGAAGTAGTTATGCCCGGGCATTGATTGAAATTTCTGCGGATAATGAGTTTAAAGAAGAGATCACTATGGCTATTCCAGAACCAGAAGGGGAGGGTTTTATTAAGGAGACCATGTATGTTGAGTATGAATGGAGTCCCCAGCGATGTGCTTCTTGTTGTGTTTTTGGCCATTCAAATGAATCTTGTCCGAAACAACCTAAGAAATTAGGCAAGGCCATAAATGATAATCAATATCGTAATAACATGGTTCAAGGCCGTTCGGTTAAGAAGACTCCTGTTATTGATGAGGATGGATACATTGGGGTATATGGTAAAAAGGCTGCTAAGAAGAATGGGATCCAAGTTAACAAGCAAAAGTCGAAGTTTGAGTATAGGCCTGTGATGTGGAAGCCGAAGGGTGAGATCAAACTAGGGAAAACCGTGAATAGGTTCGAATCTTCTAATCCGTTTGATGTGCTGAACGATGTTAATACAGAAGATAAGGATGGGAGTAAAAAGGTAGGGGATGATGGTGGGCTTGAAGACTCAGATGATGATGAAGTAACTGAGGTTTATAATGAAACGAATGATTTTCTTCTAAAAGGTTCTCAGAAGCCGATAAATAACTCAGGGGCAAGCACTCCTAGCCAAGTAGTTACTGATGATTAGCCTTGCAGCCTGGAATATAAGGGGGTTGAACCGCCCTCTGAAACAAATGGAGGTTCGGCAGATTGTCAAAGAGAGTAATATGAGTTTCTGTGCTGTTTTGGAGTCACATGTTGATGTGGGAAACCTTAATAAAGTTTGTATGTCGGTTTTTCGTAATTGGGATTGGACTTCTAATGGAGGCCTGTGTGACAAGGGTACTAGGATTATTATTGGTTGGAACCCGGATCTGTTTGATGTTATGGTTCTGAATCAATCTTCTCAGGTTATGCATGTTCAGATGAGATTTAAAAGTGATAAAAAGATGTTGTTCTGTTCGATAGTCTATGCGGCTAACTATTATGTTTCTAGAAGAGATTTATGGCAACATCTTTCTATGCATAAGGTGTTGGTTGGTAATCAACCGTGGATAATCATGGGTGACTTTAATTCAGCTCTTAATATTGAAGACAAATCCTTGGGAGCTTCTTCAATCTCGGCGGGTATGAGGAAGTTTCAGAATTGTGTTGATGATATCGAGGTTTTTGATATCAATCGTTCGGGTCTTCACTTCACATGGAATCAAAAACCAAAGGTGGGCGTAGGGTTGCTTAAGAAAATTGATCGAGTGTTGGGGAATACTCAGTTTGTGGTTGAGTATCCTAGCTCGGTTGCTTATTTTCACCCATACAGGTTGTCGGATCACTGCCCTTGCATCCTTAAAATCCCTAAAGCGGAGGATGGTAAACGTAAATACTTTAAGTTCGCTAATTTTCTAATTCACAAGCCGGATTTTTTGGATATTGTGAAACGGTCTTGGGAGTTGAATGTTGATGGTGTGCACCAGTTCCGGGTCGTAAAGAAACTCAGGGTGCTTAAGGGTCCTCTTAGAGCTCTTCTTTTTAAACAGGGAAACTTGCATCGGAAGGTTAATGAGCTGCGTTCTAAACTAGATGGTATTCAAAGTCTCATAGATGCTGACCCGTCTAATGCAGATTTACGGGCTGAAGAGTCCTCTTTAACGCGTGAATACCAGGAAGCTTCTCTGGATGAGGAACGGTTTATTAAGCAAAAGTCAAAGGTTGATTGGTTACAAGCTGGTGATATGAATACGGCTTTTTTCATGCGTCTCTTAAAAATAGGAATCACCGGAGTAGGATTGATGTCTTTAAGGACTCGAGTGGCGTTATGTATGAAGGTGAGAACGTGCAACTGGCGCTAGTGCAACACTATGAAAAATTTTTAGGGTGTCAGGTCGATATATCCTGCTTTCCTTCGGCTGAGCTATTTGGTAATTCTTTGGATCCCGTAGTTGCTACCCACATGGTTCGTCAGGTTACGGCTGATGAGGTTCGTAAGGCTATGTTTTCGATTGGTACTGACAAAGCTCCAGGGCCAGACGGGTATTCTTCCGCTTTCTTTAAGGGTGCTTGGTCGGTTATCGGGGAAGAAGTATTGAATGCTATTATTGATTTCTTTTCCACTGGTAAGCTTTTACGTGAATTAAACCATACGCTTATTGTCCTAGTGCCGAAAATTGCTACCCCCTCTAGTGTTACAGATTACCGTCCTATAGCGTGTTGCAATGTTTTGTACAAGTGTATTAGTAAGATTCTGGCGGATCGTCTTAAAGTGGCGCTGAATATGATTGTCAATGTTAATCAGTCGGCTTTTGTCCCGGGGCGGAAAATTTCGGACAATATCTTACTTACTCAGGAGATCATGCACAACTATCATAGGAATGTGCCCCCCCCCCCAAGGTGTGCGTTTAAAGTAGACATTCAGAAAGCTTATGATACCGTTGATTGGAGATTCTTAAGGAGTGTGTTGCTCGGTTTTGGGTTTGATATTAAGATGGTGAATTGGATTATGATCTGTGTATCTACGCCATCTTACTCTATATGTGTTAATGGCAATGTTCATGGATATTTCAGAGGTAAACGCGGGTTACGTCAAGGAGATCCAATATCTCCGTATCTGTTTACGCTGGTTATGGAGGTTCTAACGGGTGTTCTTCATCATGAAACTAGGATGGATTCATCATTCAGATTTCATAATAGATGTGAGAATCAGCAAATTATTAATCTTTGCTTTGCAGATGATCTTTTTATGTTTGCTAGAGGAGATGTTGCATCGGCGAAGTGTATCATGGCAACTCTATCTAAGTTCACTAATATGTCAGGTTTGGTCCCGAGCGTTCAGAAGAGCGCTATCTTCTTTTGTAATGTTCCCCAACAGGTGAAGAATAATATTCTTAATGTGATGCCTTTTGTGGAGGGTTCCCTCTCGGTTAGATATTTGGGAGTTCCTCTTATTTCTTAAAGGCTTTTATATAAGGATTGTAGTGTCCTTGTTGAAAGACTAGAGAAGCGGATTTCGAACTGGAAGAACAAGCTGCTCTCTTTTGCGGGGCGGGTACAGCTTATTTTGGTTGTCCTCTCTTCTATGCACATTTACTGGTCGTCGGTATTTATTTTACCATCTCGGGTGACTCATGATCTTGAAGCTAGAATGCGTAATTTTTTATGGAGTCAAGATAGCTCGTTTCAAAAAGGGAGGGCAAAGGTTTCTTGGAAGTCCGTCTGCATTCCAAAGTATGAAGGAGGTTTGGGTATTAGACGTATAGGCGATGTTAATAAAGCGCTTATGGCAAATCATGTATGGAGTGTGATTACTAAACGGAAGTCGCTTTGGGTTGATTGGGTGCATGACTATAAATTAAAGGGTAAGAGTTTCTGGATTGTAAGGATTCCTACCAATTGTTATTGGAGCTGGAGAAAGCTTCTCCAGCTTTGGCCGATGATTAGAAACCATTTGTGGACTAAGCTTGGGGATGGGAGTTCGACGTCTGCTTGGTATGATACTTGGTGTGTCTTAGGACCGCTTGGTAATTTCATGACGCCAAGAACTATTACGAGTGCAGGTTTCAGATTGGATGATTCTGTTGCGGATATTCATTCAGAGGGTGTTTGGCAATGGCCCATGGCTTGGAGGGATCTGTTTCCTGTCCTTATTCAATTGGATCAGGTCCAACCGGTTGCAGGTAAACGAGATATACTTCAATGGCGGGTGGGTGATAATTTTTATGACGTTTCGGCTTCATGCATTTGGGATTCTATTCGGTATAGAGAGCAGGAGGTCGAGTGGAGTAAAGTAGTCTGGTTCGCTCATTGCATTCCGAGGCATTCTTTCTTATTGTGGCTGATCATGATGAACAAGTTACTCACTCAAGATGTTATTCTTAGCTGGGATCTCTCGAGGAGAAAAAATATGAATATGATGTGCTGCTTACTTTGTTATGAGAACCATGACTCACATACACATCTATTCTTTGAGTGCAAATTCTCTACGCAGGTTTGGACTATGGTTCGGATTAAAGCAAGTATGGAGAATGTTAACCCAAAGTGGGAGGATATTGTTTCCTGGTTGATGGTCAGAAATCATTCCAAGTTAGCGGCTGATTATGTTAGTAGACTTTTGGTGGCGGCTAGTGCTTATTTCATATGGCAGGAGCGTAATTCTAGACTTTTTAAAAACCAGTTGAGACCTCCGGAACAAGTATATGAGGCAATTGTCAAGACTGTACGATATAAGCTTATGGGAGTGAAGATGAAGCGGTCGGATAGAGTACGAAAGCTTCTAGGAGAATGGGAGATTGTTGACGCTGACAATGATGGTGATGGCGGTTGATTAGTGTTTTGTTTTCGTTTCTAGAGTTTAGTCTAGTTGTGTCGTTTGTTAACCTGGTGTGTTTGTGGTTTTTCCTAGCTTACTTTCATGAGGCATGTCTCATGATTGAACTAGTGTAGGCCCTCTACGCTACCTGTTTTTTGTGGTTGTGAATATATAGAATCACCGGGGTAACCCCTTTACCCAAAAAAAAAAACTTAGTTTCTTGAGAAATCTATCTTGAAAATCATCCACTTACAAGACTTATATTGTGTTTAAATCATCATCTCTTATGAAAACAATTTTATTATTTCAAGTTCATGATTACATAAGGTATGATCATTTTGGTCTTTCACAAGATCATCACCTCAATCTTACTATATCATGTGTTTAATCACAATCTAGTAAGTTTCATATGAAGTCTAACATCATAAACACAAGAATCAATCATCAAGTATCACATATATACTAAAACAACATAGTTTCATCAAGATTGTAGGTCCCTCTCGAGGATGAGATAAAAACCTTATCCTTGTTATATCAAACACACTAGCGAGTGCGGAATCCAAGCTAGCATGCAACCGAGACTATATACGAGAACAAGCACAAACACAACATTCAACGATTAACACCACTTGTATTAATGCGTATGAAAGGTTCGGTTACAAGTCCAATGTTCACAGATGTATTCTGCAAACTCTCAAAGTTCTCTCGTGTGTGTGTGCTCTCAACAGAATGCTCTCTCTCTCTCTTGACTTGCCTCTACTTTACACAACACACTACATGGGTATATATACCCGACACAGCAGGTCTGGTCGAAGGATCAGACAGATTGATCGAAAGATCATCTGTCGACCAGAAAGTCATCGAAAGATTCACAAATACCTCGAAGGATGATATCCTTCGAGATATCCTTCGAGTTCATCTATCGAAGGTTTATGTTTCGAACTCATCTATCGAATGTTCATCTTTCGAGCTCATCGAAGGATATAAAACAAACCTTCGATGACACATCCTTCGACACAACCAGCTTACAACATTTTTCTAACTGTTTGGTCAAGTCAAACCAGGAGGATGGTTGACTTGGTCAAACTTACATCAACCTTACATTAAAGACATCGTTTTGTATCATGACGAAATACAGACAAAGTACAGACACAAGTGCACCAACAAACTCCCCCTTGGCTGTAGCTTTGTCTCGATCTTCGTGTCTTCAAGTCTTCAAGGCCGAGTCGAACCGAGCCGAGTCGCGTCCACACAAAGTGTATCAACAAACTCCCCCTTGGACGCTACTCGTGATGGTTCGTCTTCTGTGACTTTCATGTCGGAGGATCTTCAAAGTCTTCACGCGTCGCAAGTAGAAAGTGTATCAACAAACTCCCCATTTAACTTAGGTAGTGTGTCAATAAACTCCCCCTTAGATTGAACTCTCCATTGAGTCATGCTCGTGAATCTTTTGACTTGTCAATTCTTCAGATCCTTGTGGTGTTGATGAAGGGACAGCGGCAACTCGGTCATTTTATCCTTTTAGTGCCTCCACTTCGAGTCTTCATTCCAAAGCTTTTCATCGAACATGTTCTCCTTGCCTTTAGCATCTGCACATGCAAGAAAGCTAAACGCATAATGAGAACAACCGCTTGGAATATAGTTAACATTTAAACTAACGACACATATGAGATCAAGTCTCAATCAAACACCAACCGACAGCAGTTTGAAAGTTTAGAAAAATATTCATTTTAATCCTTTAACTTTCAAAACTCGTTAACTTCGACTGTTTATGAAGATGCAATTGTTTTCCAGCTTACGATCAGGATTTTGGGTAGGATAGACTCGAGTTCCAACATCAGTCAATCAAAAATAAACCAGAAGCAAAATCTTTTTGGATTTTATAAAGTTTAAATTAAGACACACCTAAAATCTTTTTGAAATTTTCAATTTTCAAATGTAAAGACGGAAAGCAATAAATAAATAAATACAAAGATGCATAAACAGAAAACATTAAATAAAAATTTACAGACATTCTTTTTGCGAGTTTCGAGGGTAAGAGAATCATATCAGTGTACGGTCATGCCAAAATGCTCTTGTTTTTCAATTAGTTAACATTAAGATAAGCATCCTATAACAATTATCGGTATTGTTGTCCACTTAAGCTCAACTTATCAGATGTAATCATGGCGAGGGGATACGTTAAGGTATAATTTATACTTACCGACCGGTGTTCATCCACATCACGACACATTCCCGTATCAAGGTATGCACGAGTGTCACACCCCGACCACGTGGAACATACAAAACGTGGCGGAAACATCGGGGAGTGTTGTAACAGAATTAATTGTCTCAAATCCATGGCAATTGAAGTTTTGTTTTATTGATTTAAAAGTGTTACAATGTCTAAATAAACAAAGAAGTACAACACAATTAACTAGTCTTGCATCTTTTAATGTCACTAAGGCACAGGTCCGCCTAAGTATGTCTTGATAAGTCCTATGCTTCATCTCCTGAAAACACATGTGAAAATAGGTACGTCAGCATAAAAATGCCTGTGAGATACATAGGTTTTGTGAAAATAAGATTCATGACTTATGTTTGAGAAAATGTTTAGTCATGAACCTTGTAATTTGCTTTGTCTTGTAAATCATTTGAAAAACGATAAGTTCAGATGATATGTATAAATAAATGTAAGGTTAAATGAATAACCCTATAATGAGTTTGTAAAAGATAAGTTGTTTGTAAATCAATGTCTTGTGAAAAGTATGTTAGTTGTATAAAATGTTCTATGTCTCAAACTGAAATGATTCAAATAACGCTACAATATGTAATACCATACAAACACTTATATATAGGAAGTACCAGCGGCGTATCCACCATGTTTGTATCATATTACACATGCATCGTTACTTAATCACTTAATCAAACCAAACCACCAAAGTAATTGTTTAACAATTTTAGGAATGTTTATGTATTGTAAGTAATGTAAAGTTAAACGAATAACCTTATAGTAGCATATCAAAAGTATACTTTGGATTTGTAAGTAACATATTAAACTATGTTTTGGTTTCATAAGTAACATATCGAAATATGTTTTGGATGTGATAAATAACATATTAAACTATGTTTTGGTTTTGTAAATAACATATCAAAATATGCTTTGGATGTTCAACAAAATATATGTTGGTTTGTACAATACCACACATGAGAGTATATAAAAATATACTTTAATAGTGTGATTTAAGAATTCATTCAGACCTGGTGCATCAAAATACACCTTTGAGAAATACCACAAAGGCAATCCCTATTTGGATGGAGCAACAAATTGGTTTCAGACATTCCATGACAACAGGAATGGGGTGTCAAATCCTATAGCGCTATATCATACTAACAATCGGTCTGGTGACCATAAAATAAGTACAATTCAACAGTTTATTTTATGTTCTTTGAGAAATTAATGTTTAAACCATAGATAGTCATTTAGTTTGTCAAATGATAAGTAATAACATGTATAATCAATTATACTTTGAAATCAAGAAAATATAAGCATGTGATGAAATCAACTGTACTAAGTATGCTCACAATGGACATACATAGCATAAACTGTAATGAAATCATGTACTATAAATGTACTAATGAACATAGGAAGTATATGATTGAAAACGGGAAAGCATGAAAGTAACAAGTAGGCACATGTGTTCCACCCCAAAACAGTTTGGAAAACAGTAAAAGAGGGGTCTATGTACTCACTTGAGATTGCTCAGAAGTCCTAGGATAACCACCAAGCAAAGCTAGAGATCACGGAAATCAAACGGCACCTAGTAAAGGTAACTATGTTAATAAACCGGACCTATCTCGGAAGACTGGGTAGCATTAGGGTTTGTAAACCAAATGAGTGTCAGAACTCACGTGATTTGGTTTAACAAAGCCTACATGCTAAATGAAACTTAACATAATTGTTTACGACCCATTACGACCCATTACGACCCGTTTAGGAAGCTTATGCTACTTTAACGCGTCGTGCGCGTGAAACGCGTTCGGACCGCCTAACTAGTCCTATGACAAGTATTATATGCCTAAACATGTTACATAATCAGTTACGTGACAAAAGTTTAGGTTATATATGCTAAATTACCAATTATGTATGAAAAGGGTATTCTGGTAATTTACCTAAGGCATATAAACTACCTATCATACAACTACTTAAACGTCGTGACCATAAGGTATAACCTCGGAAGGTTATTCCCTACACTATGGTCACCTAATGTGTTTGGTCGGATCCTAATGATCGACCAAACTGGGTCGGGTTCGAAGGTATAGGCGATTTATTAGATCGCCTACCCTACGACCCTAGACAACGTGGAAATCAGTAGGCATAGTCCCAAGGGACTATAACCATCGTGATTACAATCACGTTGCGAAGTTCTAACGAACTTCGCATTGACCATTACTGGTCAACGCTGAAAGTCAAACAAAGTTTGACTTTCTGACTCGAAAAGCAGTAAAAATAAGGAAAAGAACGAAAGAATACTTACGAAGGGTCCCCGAATGCTAACCCAGATCAAAATAGCTCAGGTATGAAACGAAGGTTCCAACTTAGAGCTTTCTTAATCAGATTTGTGGGTTTTGAACAAATGGGGGGTGGGTATTTATAGAAAAGGTAGAGCCGTTAGGATCGTTTCTTGAATAACGTGCCACGATCCGAGCCGAACACTTGTCACAAAGTTGTGGTGGCTAGAAACTTGTTCTTATCTGCTGACTAGACCCCTTTAAAATGTGTGGACACGAATCGATCAGATGCAACTTGTGATTAAAAACACTGAATCTGGTCCAGAAGGGGGCTCGCGTGACGCTAAGGACCCTCGCGTCACGCTAGGCCCCTGTTTTGGCAGATTTTGCAGAAATGGTCCCTGCACTTTGTTTAAGCGATTTTCGATGCGTTTGAACCCCGTTAACCTCATTTCAAGGCTCTAAAATGAAGTTAAAGTATAGGGAACTCAAAACATGCTTAAAAATATCTATGATGTCGGTTCGTTTGGCCGTACGATCGCGATGTTCGCTTAATTACGACGGAATGCGCATAAGCGCGAAAAACGAACCAAATGACGCGACGAATGGATTTTTCTTATGGCGAACACTAAAATATAATGTAGTCATGCTCACATAAATTTTTGGATATCCAGATGCATCCAGAACGTAAGATATGCGCGAAAATGCAAACTTGTGCACTTTTTGACACTTTTAGTCCCTGAATGACCCAAAAGTTTATTTTAGCACACCGAACACCTCAAAGCCTATTTCTAAGCTATGTGAAGGATATTTATGGTATGTTTAACTTATGGTCATGCTCCGGAATGTCTGTTACAGTTCAAATTGGCATACTTTCGTAGTTTGTCATATTTAGTCCCTGTAAGCGATATAACTTGTTTTTGCCATACCAAAGCCTTTAAAACTTATTTCTAAGTTATGTAAAGGTTATTTAAGGTATGTTAAGCCTATTTCACTATTCCGGAGTGTTTGTTGGATTAAACTGGTTATATTTACGCATCAGAGCGCGTATAACCCTCCAGAAAGCGATTTAAAGCTTAAAATCGAACAAGAGTTGATATGTGCAAATGATACACATATTTTTTTACAAATCCCAAGTATGAAATACAATATTTCATTGGTTTGGTCTTTTTTTGATGGTTGAAATGACACAGGTGTTACAGTCTCCCCTACTTTAGGAAATTTCGTCCCGAAATTTAATTCTAGAGGAAACTTGTGAAAACAGCTGTGACGGTTTCGCCTTCCAATAGATCCATTGAACCCTTAAGTAAAACTCTGGGCCCTGTTAGGATCCTTAGCGAATTTGTTAACCCTCAAAGTGAATTCCTTGTAATAGTAAAACATGGAATTTTTGAACTACCAACAGAATAACGTTTCTTATGAAGACTTATCATAGGAAACTTGGTGTGTGATTGATATCAGAATTGAGGAGTGTGAGAATAAATGACATTGGTCGAGGTCCAAGACTTCTCCCGTATCATTACTCTTATCACTATAGGTTTTAACACATGACAAAACTTCTTGTGGTTTCTGTGCACTGAATTGCATAATTATGTAGGCCTCCATAATTACGTAATCCCTTGCATAGTCCGCACAGTTCATTTCATAATGCGTAGAGAAAAGTCAATTGAATAAACATGAAGAGACCTGACTAGACCACCAAAGGATCTTTTCAATTAGATCAACGAACAGTCTTTTCAACTAGATCAACACATGACCTTATTAACTAGACCGTCGTACGATCTCCTTAAATAGACCACTTAAGGGATCTTTTCAATTATATCATCACATGATATTTCTAACCAGATTTTCAAATCAATCTGTTTAACTAGACCTCCCAAGGGGTCCAATTATAATATAGTACTTTAAAAATCCATGGGATTTGACTACAACGTAGAAGTCCATTAAGGATTTAAGATAGTAACTTTGGATATCCTATTAAGAATCTCTTATACAAGATATGTAAGATTCTATGAGGATTTGGATGGATCACATACAACCATTAACATGTAAGAAAACACATAAGCACAAAATTAGTTAACTTGATTCTTTAATTTGTTATCTTTAGGTATAGATAATTAAAGCACACTAGGAATCCAATCCATGGATTTCATTTGGCACTTTAATCATTTCCAATGATCCATCTATAAAGATAGAAGGATTTTCAATAAGAGTTTGGCTTTGTTTCTTAAAAGAAACTAATGTTTAAGGTTCTTGGGGAGATCACAAGTGATCATAAAATGACAGAACCATACGAGTAGTTTGTATTTGGGTTGACATCATAAGGTTGTATCAAACATTCACACAATTGTATCAGTTTTGCAAAAATAAAAACGACGAATTTTTATTTATATAACAACTGACTTGTCTTTAAACGTCATAGTTAACAACCAAGGGAAATAACAAAACACTTGTTGTTCACTGCCGCATCATTGTTTCTGTTTGCCTTGTTGATGTTAAATGCTCATCCTCGCGCTGGAGGTGCGTTAACAATCCTTGGGAAATTGTTTCTGTAGTGAGTAAGGTCACCACAGTTATAACATGACCCCGGAGGGAACCGTGCTTGAACAGCAGCAGGGTTTGCAGCAGCTTGATTTGCATATCGACAAACATTCATCAGATGTCCTAACCGTCCACAGTGGGTACATTTGTGACATTGCTCTTGCGCTAGATGATGACGGTTGCACTTGTTGCACAAAGGTGCGGTACCAACATAGTTTTGCCTTTTGCGAGGTTGTGCTGGTTGGTTTGGTGCAACCTGTTTGTCTTGAGCAGTTATCGCGCAGTTTTGAGAGGCCTTGCGTTTCTTCTTCTTGGATACCTCATCCTGTTTTTCCTTTCGCTCAGCTGGAGCAGTCTTGTCAGATGGTCTTGGGTCGCCTTTTCGAAAAAGCTTTTTCTTCCTGATGTGGGATTCAGTTAGGGTGGCAGATAGTTCAATGGCTTGTCTGACAGTAGTAGGGTTGCTGCCAGTAACAATATCCTGAACTAGGTCAGGAAGACCATCAGTATATTTCTCGATCGCCTTATCCACAGGAGTAACCATAGCAGGACACAACAGGCTCAATTCTTCAAAACGGTCAGTATAGGCTCGATGTTCACCACTGTCTTGCTTCAAATCATCAAACTCCCTCTCCAAAGCTCGTAGTTCATGACGAGGGCAAAACTCCTTCATCATAAGAGCCCTAAGCTCAGCCCAAGTCTGTGCTAATGCAACCTCAGCACCGCGGTCTCTCATCACTCCGTTCCACCATGTGAGAGCCCTCTTCTGAAACACACTTGAAGAAAACTCAACCTTACGATTTTCAGGACACAGAACATGACGGAAGGTATTCTCAATGCTCTCGAACCACTGAAGAAGCCCAGTTGCTCCCTCAGAACCACTAAACTTGAGCGGTTTTGCCGAGTTGAAACTCTTAAAATTGCATGGAGCATTGTTGTTGTTGATGGCTTGCATCATTTGAGCATAAAGATTTGGGAAGGCAATAGCCATTTGCTGTGCGATGATTCCCGCCAGTTCGTCATTTGCCATCTGATTGTCGCGTCGAGGAGGCATTCTAAAAGAGGAAACATGAAAGGAAACGAGTGAGAGATTTAGACGAAAAGAATGAGATGAAACAAATCTGATGGAAGCAAGGATAGTGGTCATTTGTTTGTTACTACAAAGCAACAAACGACACACAATGACTAATCAAAGTAAATGGATTAAAATAATGTATCGCGAAGACATGCTTGCCTATAAGTGAACACTCATCCCAAGAATTCCCAGGTAAGCACAACTGGTCTCGCGTCTGATGAGATGTATACGAAGTGCTTGCCTAGACAGAAAACCCAGAATACAGGCATTCACCCTTTCAGTTTGCACGTGTTCACATTATTTAAAACCCAAAACCTTGACGAGATTTTGAAAATTCAAAGGGGTTCAAAATCTTATAACAGAGGGTTCAAAACCTTGTAATAAATCATCCTAGAACAGATGATTAGTTTTCAAAGCGGTTTTGAGATTTATGTTCTAGTTGTGGTCGTCGCCTAAGGATAGGTGACAGTATTGTTTTATGACTAAACGCAAGTAAACTCGCGTTAGGGTCCTAAGAAAGTTATAGACTAGGTCAAAGCATTACTAATAACCTAATTCCCTATAACCATTGGCTCTGATACCAACTTTTTTGTCACACCCCGACCACGTGGAACATACAAAACGTGGCGGAAACATCGGGGAGTGTTGTAACAGAATTAATTGTCTCAAATCCATGGCAATTGAAGTTTTGTTTTATTGATTTAAAAGTGTTACAATGTCTAAATAAACAAAGAAGTACAACACAATTAACTAGTCTTGCATCTTTTAATGTCACTAAGGCATAGGTCCGCCTAAGTATGTCTTGATAAGTCCTATGCTTCATCTCCTGAAAACACATGTGAAAATAGGTACGTCAGCATAAAAATGCCTGTGAGATACATAGGTTTTGTGAAAATAAGATTCATGACTTATGTTTGAGAAAATGTTTAGTCATGAACCTTGTAATTTGCTTTGTCTTGTAAATCATTTGAAAAACGATAAGTTCAGATGATATGTATAAATAAATGTAAGGTTAAATGAATAACCCTATAATGAGTTTGTAAAAGATAAGTTGTTTGTAAATCAATGTCTTGTGAAAAGTATGTTAGTTGTATAAAATGTTCTATGTCTCAAACTGAAATGATTCAAATAACGCTACAATATGTAATACCATACAAACACTTATATATAGGAAGTACCAGCGGCGTATCCACCATGTTTGTATCATATTACACATGCATCGTTACTTAATCACTTAATCAAACCAAACCACCAAAGTAATTGTTTAACAATTTTAGGAATGTTTATGTATTGTAAGTAATGTAAAGTTAAATGAATAACCTTATAGTAGCATATCAAAAGTATACTTTGGATTTGTAAGTAACATATTAAACTATGTTTTGGTTTCATAAGTAACATATCGAAATATGTTTTGGATGTGATAAATAACATATTAAACTATGTTTTGGTTTTGTAAATAACATATCAAAATATGCTTTGGATGTTCAACAAAATATATGTTGGTTTGTACAATACCACACATGACAGTATATAAAAATATACTTTAATAGTGTGATTTAAGAATTCATTCAGACCTGGTGCATCAAAATACACCTTTGAGAAATACCACAAAGGCAATCCCTATTTGGATGGAGCAACAAATTGGTTTCAGACATTCCATGACAACAGGAATGGGGTGTCAAATCCTATAGCGCTATATCATACTAACAATCGGTCTGGTGAACATAAAATAAGTACAATTCAACAGTTTATTTTATGTTCTTTGAGAAATTAATGTTTAAACCATAGATAGTCATTTAGTTTGTCAAATGATAAGTAATAACATGTATAATCAATTATACTTTGAAATCAAGAAAATATAAGCATGTGATGAAATCAACTGTACTAAGTATGCTCACAATGGACATACATAGCATAAACTGTAATGAAATCATGTACTATAAATGTACTAATGAACATAGGAAGTATATGATTGAAAACGGGAAAGCATGAAAGTAACAAGTAGGCACATGTGTTCCACCCCAAAACAGTTTGGAAAACAGTAAAAGAGGGGTCTATGTACTCACTTGAGATTGCTCAGAAGTCCTAGGATAACCACCAAGCAAAGCTAGAGATCACGGAAATCAAACGGCACCTAGTAAAGGTAACTATGTTAATAAACCGGACCTATCTCGGAAGACTGGGTAGCATTAGGGTTTGTAAACCAAATGAGTGTCGGAACTCACGTGATTTGGTTTAACAAAGCCTACATGCTAAATGAAACTTAACATAATTGTTTACGACCCATTACGACCCGTTTAGGAAGCTTATGCTACTTTAACGCGTCGTGCGCGTGAAACGCGTTCGGACCGCCTAACTAGTCCTATGACAAGTATTATATGCCTAAACATGTTACATAATCAGTTACGTGACAAAAGTTTAGGTTATATATGCTAAATTACCAATTATGTATGAAAAGGGTATTCTGGTAATTTACCTAAGGCATATAAACTACCTATCATACAACTACTTAAACGTCGTGACCATAAGGTATAACCTCGGAAGGTTATTCCCTACACTATGGTCACCTAATGTGTTTGGTCGGATCCTAATGATCGACCAAACTGGGTCGGGTTCGAAGGTATAGGCGATTTATTAGATCGCCTACCCTACGACCCTAGACAACGTGGAAATCAGTAGGCATAGTCCCAAGGGACTATAACCATCGTGATTACAATCACGTTGCGAAGTTCTAACGAACTTCGCATTGACCATTACTGGTCAACGCTGAAAGTCAAACAAAGTTTGACTTTCTGACTCGAAAAGCAGTAAAAATAAGGAAAAGAACGAAAGAATACTTACGAAGGGTCCCCGAATGCTAACCCAGATCAAAATAGCTTAGGTATGAAACGAAGGTTCCAACTTAGAGCTTTCTTAATCAGATTTGTGGGTTTTGAACAAATGGGGGGTGGGTATTTATAGAAAAGGTAGAGCCGTTAGGATCGTTTCTTGAATAACGTGCCACGATCCGAGCCGAACACTTGTCACAAAGTTGTGGTGGCTAGAAACTTGTTCTTATCTGCTGACTAGACCCGTTTAAAATGTGTGGACACGAATCGATCAGATGCAACTTGTGATTAAAAACACTGAATCTGGTCCAGAAGGGGGCTCGCGTGACGCTAAGGACCCTCGCGTCACGCTAGGCCCCTGTTTTGGCAGATTTTGCAGAAATGGTCCCTGCACTTTGTTTAAGCGATTTTCGATGCGTTTGAACCCCGTTAACCTCATTTCAAGGCTCTAAAATGAAGTTAAAGTATAGGGAACTCAAAACATGCTCAAAAATATCTATGATGTCGGTTCGTTTGGCCGTACGATCGCGATGTTCGCTTAATTACGACGGAATGCGCATAAGCGCGAAAAACGAACCAAATGACGCGACGAATGGATTTTTCTTATGGCGAACACTAAAATATAATGTAGTCATGCTCACATAAATTTTTGGATATCCAGATGCATCCAGAACGTAAGATATGCGCGAAAATGCAAACTTGTGCACTTTTTGACACTTTTAGTCCCTGAATGACCCAAAAGTTTATTTTAGCACACCGAACACCTCAAAGCCTATTTCTAAGCTATGTGAAGGATATTTATGGTATGTTTAACTTATGGTCATGCTCCGGAATGTCTGTTACAGTTCAAATTGGCATACTTTCGTAGTTTGTCATATTTAGTCCCTGTAAGCGATATAACTTGTTTTTGCCATACCAAAGCCTTTAAAACTTATTTCTAAGTTATGTAAAGGTTATTTAAGGTATGTTAAGCCTATTTCACTATTCCGGAGTGTTTGTTGGATTAAACTGGTTATATTTACGCATCAGAGCGCGTATAACCCTCCAGAAAGAGATTTAAAGCTTAAAATCGAACAAGAGTTGATATGTGCAAATGATACACATATTTTTTTACAAATCCCAAGTATGAAATACAATATTTCATTGGTTTGGTCTTTGTTTGATGGTTGAAATGACACAGGTGTTACAACGAGGGTTCATCTTACCGGTGAGTATACCGATTATCATCTGATTGACCGTATATGATGTGAGATTCTCACTTATTTTGATTGAAAACAAGCCCTATGTGATATAATCACTTATTTATGAGGAACTTGATTTTCATATGCATGAGGGCACAGGAGCAAGTCCGTGAACAGGTCAGTACTTCCGTACAGCAGAGAGACGAACTTGACTCCCGGATAAATGTGATATTTTATCACTTATTTGATTGGACATGTGATTGTTGATCACTTATTGAGGTCGTATGCAGTATGTACACGTATGTATGGTATCATGGAAGATCTAGACTTGCGTCCCCATTATTTTTCGGTAAAAGATACAACCATGATACCCAGATGATAAGCAGCATAAAGACCGAATATCTCAGAACCTCGGCAATCTCTCAAACGAAATTTCGGTACTAAGACCATATGCCAATGAATGGTTCCCACCCAGTCTTCAATCGGATTAAGTTTATATCACCCTGCACACTTTAAAATGATTGTGAGCCTACCGATACATCTTATATAGAGCTGCTTATCGTTTTTCATTTAAGGTTTAAAGAGGTTTAGACAGACCACTGATGTACTATCATTTTCTCTTTTGCTCGCCAGGAAACTCATTTTTGCTTTTCTATTGTTTTTGTGTTTTTATAATTTTTCGATGTTTTTGGATTTTTCAAAGTTGGATTTACTCCCCCTAAAATCAACAAACTAAGATAATATTTAAAAGACACAAGGATATTTACAAAAAATGATTTTCCGATGTTGGTTAACTCATGTTTTACCTCAATGCCGTTTACCAAAATTAAGTTTTAATCAGAAATGATTTAGCGAATTTTGGAAAAATCAGTTGGCATGTCGGTAAGCGGTGCGGACCATGACAGCATTGTCTGGCCAAAGAGTGCTGAACTAGATAATAATTCACAAAGCAGCTTCAATCTCGACAAGTATAGGAGAGATTAGAAATTTAAAAGCGTATCCTGCAACTGCATCGTGCATTGCAAGGAATCTGAGTGCTCTCCCAAACTGGATATCCACCCGGTGTGGATTTCAAAGTCGATTTTGTAGCTACTGAAAACCCTTTACAGCAACAAGATCAAAAACCTTTGGGTCCGGCTGGTCTTCCACATTGCACCAGCGAAGGTTTTTGTCTTTCTCTTGTGAAGTAGTGTGCGGTTGTTCAACCCATGCCAAGGCATCCGCACACCCGGTTGGTTTGTTCAACAAACACATTTTCTTCAATCACACCACGAAGAAATGTACACTGCACGTTTATCTTGTTGAGTTTGAACTTCACACGTGCAGCAGGTGCGTACATTTTGTTTGAATCTATCCCGGGGACCCGATCAAAGCCTTGAACATTCACATTTAGAAATGATTTTCATTTTGTCGAAGCTTTTCAATCTCTTTCAACAGACATTTTTGTTTCCCTTTACTTTTTCTCTCCATCAAAGGCAGCAATTTCTTCTGTTGCCTATTTTGTGCAAAGATGCTCCACTATCAACAATCTTACGACTATCGAAAGTTCCTCCTGGAATATCCTACACACTCACTCAAAAATTAGTTGGAGAGAGGGACCCAAGCCTTTGTGGACTTGGGTCGTCCTTGATCATCAAGAAAAGTGATTTCAATCACTTGATGATTAGGAAAAAGAACCTGTGGTGCTCCCCCTGACTGAATTACCTGTTTTTGTTTCCAAGCTGTTTGTCCTTTACCAGTATTTGTATTAATTGTTTTAGCATTTACTGGTTTTACAGTTTTAGGTTTTGCTTGAACAGGTTTTTCTTCTTTGACCTCTGATTTTAAGGCCTTTTCAATTACCTTTTGATTCTTTTGTTTTAACTTCTTTTCCCTTTCTTTCAAGACACGTGGGTCTTGTTTCGGGGAAGATGATCGTTTTTGTTAATTGGTTTCTTGGGGAGCACTTGTTTTTGCCTTCAACTTTTGCAGGTAAGGGCAGTAGCTTACAATATGCCCAATTGTGCCACACTCAAAACACATTCTCCGCTCTACAAACCTCGGAGAAACATGTTGATGATCAGACGGAGAACCAGACAATGAACTTTGTGATCTAGACGTGCTTGGACCTAAATCACCTCCGTTGGTGTGTTGGGTGTAGTTATTCTGATCATTTCGTTTTAAAATTCTAACTTGTTTTACAAAATCAATGTTAGATTTATCCTGAAATGTTTCAAGTTTATCTGAACCCGTGGATCCAACAAAGTTCACTTTCGGTTCTCTTTTCTTAACAGGAGCTCTTTTGTTTTGCACCCATTGTTGTTGAACCTTAGGTGCTTGAACATTCTTGTTCTGAGCCTTCTTTCCCTGTACCTTACCTTTTCCGGAATTGACTTGTTGTTTTCGCTCAACTTGTAGTTTTTGGTGTCCGTATTGTTTTCTAATTTGTTCACACGGAATTGGATCACATTGAGTGACGGTAACTTTGCCACTTTTGTTCCCCAAAAACTTATCAGTGCATCCTTAAAAAATTTGCTCAATTAAATCTTGATTTACATTTTTAATTGGAAAATCTTTGTTAGAGTAGATTTTGCTATCTCCTTTGAGCGTGTACAACAAGTTACTCCCTTCAAAACTTGATACAATCGACTCCATTTCTTTTGACTTTTCAGTCTTACTCGGTTTCACTGGTGGATCACACAGGATGTGATTCTCGATTGGAATATCTGTTGTAACCGAGTTAGACTGTTGGTTCACAATTTCATCAGATTCATCATCCGAAGAGTCAGTATCCTCAACAACGGGAGGACTCTGTTCCTTAACACACGATGAATCTGTCACACTTTTCTCAGATTCTGATTGTCCCGAGTATGATGTACCAGTTGTGAACCCGAGGCCTGCTGCAAAGTCATCTAGACCGAGTGGCACAATAGGTTCAAAACGGGGCATATCCTCGTCATCAGGCAATTTTGAGTAATTGTGATTCATTGGGGGAGGACATGATTTGAATCCCATACACTTCTTATCCCCCTTTTTCTTTTGAACATCAATAATGTGATCCAATACATAGCGGGAATTGGAATAACTTTCCAATTTCTGCTTAATTGTTTCACATTCACATCGAGCGGTTGCCAACTCTACCATCTGCTTTTCAATTGTGTCTATAAGATCATTGTTAGCATGTTGTTTTCGCAAAACAGCTTTTTGTAATTCTGAAACATCATGTCTTAATGACGCAATTGTTGTTTTAAATTCCTTTTCATTTCTGGTTAAAAACACGTTAGCTTCAGTTGCTTTAGCAAGATCTACAATCAATTGTTGATTGTGTTTGTGTGTGATTTCAAACTGACTTTCCTTTTCTGCATATTTAACATTTAAACTATCACACTTTTCACAGCTAACTACAGTGGGTTCATCGACACATACCTGACCTGATGAACTGTCGACATTAGCCATAAAGGCTGAATGGAGAGAAGACTAAGAGTAAGCAGCTTGATCCATCAAATTAGATCTTCTTTCAGTTCCTGCTGCAGCTTCTTTCAAAAGCTCATCAATATTTGCATCGACTGACGCACTTGATGTCTCATCCACATGATCATTTCCTGAAGTGGAGGATTCTTCATCTGAGCTTCCACTATAACCAGAACTGTCTTCATCTTCAGAAGATGCAACACCATTGGTGGAAGATTCTCCACCACTGGCGTGCTTTAAATCCTTTACGACTTCAGCAAAACATGTTGTTCCACCATTTCCTCCTTCTCCAAGCTGAAGCGACCAATCACAACCCTCATCTATTTGAACCACCAGCCCCCGGTTGGCATTCGATGACCCTGCTTGGCCTTGGTTGTTGACAGGTATCAACGCACGAACATTGTTCCCGTTCTGGTTCTGCTGGTTGCCTTGATTTCTGAACGGATTTTGATTTCCATGCTGAGCTGGTCTTGTGCATTCCCTTTTGAAATGACCCCGTTCGCCACAGTTAAAGCACTTGACAGCTTTCTTGTCGAACCCATACTTGGTGTCTTTCTTGTTTTCCAAGTTGGTTCTCCCCGTCCTTTCCATAAACTCCTTTGCTCTTCGAATTGCACTAGCAAGAGCCCATTTGATATCCATCATTTCAAACTCTTCTTTATCCACTTGCTGATAATCTTCATTGGTTAGATTGATATTCCCAATCTGACCTGCGATCAATCCACTATAAGCACTAACCAAGGTATTCAACATCTCCATATGCTCCTTGGCTACTTCGACACTGACTTTGGAAAAGTTGGAAGTGTCTAATCTGACTGTGTTAGGATTGGAAGTGGCTTGAAAGTTTGAAGAGCTTCCATAAAACCCTTGCTGTTGCGGTTGTTGTTGCTGAGCGTTCGGTTGCACATCTGGTCTTGAATACATCATCGTGTATGCTGAAGAATCAAACTGATCTGTTGTGGAAGGTCCGGTGCTTGAGATGAAAGCTGTTTGAAGCTTCGCGTGTTGAGAAGCTGGTTTTTCTCCACTGATACCTCCTGCAATCCCAAAGTACATTTCTGGATTTTGAGGAGTTTGTGTTCTTTTTGCTTTAAGCTTTTCTTCTACATCCTTATTCTCCAATCTTTGAATTAATTCATAAACGGTGATTGTGTCTAGAACACCATTTTCTTTGAGAATTTCAAGATAACTGCTCCACTTTGCTGGTAAGCTATCAGCGAATCTCTTCACCAATTCTTGTGGAGTAGCAGTGACTTTAAAAGCAAACATCTCGCTCAACAAGTGATGGAACCTTGTAGATAACTCTGCCAAAGTCTCATTCTCCAAACACGTGAATCCTTCAAACTCTTTCTTCAGTAATTCTTGCTTGATCTTTCTAGATTGAGCATTTCCTTCACACCGTAACGTGAGCATATCCCACAAGCTTTTAGTAGTCGTGCAGTAAACAAACTGGTGGTAAATGTCTTTGTGAAGAGCTTGTGTGAGAATCATGAATGCTTTCTTTTCTAACTCAAACTTCTTCTTATCTTCTTCAGACAAAGTGCTGTAAGTTTGTGGATTAGATCCTGCAACTTCCAACTCATTTTCAAAAGTTGTGAAGAAGCACATCCATAGGTCTTGACCTTGTCCCTGAACATAAGTTCTCAGCCTTTCTTTCCACCATCCCCAATCATTGATGTGATTTAACTTTGGCGGTTTTGTGCTTGTACCAGTTTCACTGTCGTTCTGCATCATAGATTGAATGCTGTTGCTTTGATTTGTGACCAAAGCCCATTGATTTGCGGTTATCATTGCAGCTTGAGGTGGGGCAATAGCTCGCATCCATGCAGTTTTGTCGAAATCTGACGTAGATTGCGTAGATTGCATAGCTGATGATTGTGGAGTCGAAGTTATTTGAGTCCACGCGGTTGGATCCCACTGACCGTTTGTTCCCATTTTATGAAAATTAATATATTAAGTGAAAATTGATTTAAAATTTGAAAAATAAGTTTTCTCCTTTTAAAAATTTAATTTTCACAAACTATGTTAAAATCTCGAAGGATAACAACCAGCCGAAGGATCAAGAATCGAAAGACCTGAAAAGCACAACCTGTTAAACTTAAACAGACAAGGATCGAAAGATCAACACCTGTTCGAAAGATAGACACTTGTTCGAAGGATCAACAGTGTTCGAAAGATCACTGTTGAATTTCGAACAATGACTTCGAAAGATTCACCAAGACGAAGGATCCTTATCTTTCGAAATGTAACAGTAGCTTCGAACAATATATCCTTCGAAAAGATTCCTTGGCTCGAAAGATAACTCACTGACTACGAAAGATGTTCGAAGGATGGGTATCTGTCGAACCTCCTTGATCGAAAGATGATCTTTCGACTTCGAAGGATATCTTTCGAAGAGTACTGACACAGCAGACAAACAGGTGACAGGTTGGTGAAAAAGGTGATGGGTTGGTAAATCTTTCGGTAGAAAGTATGGTTCAGACCATCATTTTCTGCAAAAACAGATTTTGTTTGATTATTTTAATCAGTTCACCCTTTCCAATACACCAACAACTTTCGAAAATAACTAAACAAGATCAAAAGATGTAAACTTTGAAGAACACTTGAAGATATTATGAACACAAAGGGTTTTCCGGTAAAACTACAAACTTCCGAACAAGATTTAAACCCGATTAACAAAGTTTTTCAGAAAAATATAACTTTTCAAAACCCGAAAAATAGCAAGAACACCTCGGTTTTAACAAGGAGAAGAGCCAAAGCTCTGATACCACTTGTAGGTCCCTCTCGAGGATGAGATAAAAACCTTATCCTTGTTATATCAAACACACTAGCGAGTGCGGAATCCAAGCTAGCATGCAACCGAGACTATATACGAGAACAAGCACAAACACAACACACAACATTCAACGATTAACACCACTTGTATTAATGCGTATGAAAGGTTCGGTTACAAGTCCAATGTTCACAGATGTATTCTGCAAACTCTCAAAGTTCTCTCGTGTGTATGTGCTCTCAACAGAATGCTCTCTCTCTCTTGACTTGCCTCTACTTTACACAACACACTACATGGGTATATATACCCGACACAGCAGGTCTGGTCGAAGGATCAGACAGATTGATCGAAAGATCATCTGTCGACCAGAAAGTCATCGAAAGATTCACAAATACCTCGAAGGATGATATCCTTCGAGATATCCTTCGAGTTCATCTATCGAAGGTTTATGTTTCGAACTCATCTATCGAATGTTCATCTTTCGAGCTCATCGAAGGATATAAAACAAACCTTCGATGACACATCCTTCGACACAACCAGCTTACAACATTTTTCTAACTGTTTGGTCAAGTCAAACCAGGAGGATGGTTGACTTGGTCAAACTTACATCAACCTTACATTAAAGACATCGTTTTGTATCATGACGAAATATAGACAAAGTACAGACACAAGTGCACCAACAAAGATTACTCCATATATCAAGCTTATGTTCATGTATCTTGATTATGTTCCTTAGTGTTCTTCATGATTAACTTTATGTAACATCTTTTAACCACTAAAAATAGATGTAAAATGAAAGGATTTGGGTTCTTACCACTAGCTCAAGGCTAGGGATGATCAAGAGGATAAATGGAGTGGATAAAAGCAATCGGTGAAGGTCCTTCAACTTCCGAAGGCTCCAAGCTTCCTAACTTAGCTTCTTACACCTCTAGATCACCTTGGAATGCATGGAAGAAAGTTGAAAATAGAGGTAGGGTGGTGGTGAGGTGTGGTCGTGAGGTGTGGGTAGGAGAAGGAAAAAGATGGTGTTGGTGATCTTGTGTGGAAATGAGAGTTATGGACTAATGGCTTTACTTATAATCTTCCAACATTTTATTATCCATTGTATAATATGTTCCAAAAGTACATAACATGATCTCTAAGCAATCTTCATGAGATCTAATGAAATAAAAAGAAATCACAAGTGGGGGACCCACTTGTGACCGTCAATTGAAAAGGGGGGTCTTGGTTGGGGTTTAAAGATAAGTTAAGCAATCTAGTTAGAACTTAAGTGTAATGTTTAGTGTTTATGCATATATGGTGTTATATAGTGTGTTAGGGTGTTCGGGGATCATAACTAGCTCAGAAACATTAAAACAATGCTTCTAGTAAAATTTTGATGTTTCGGGTAGTGTCCAGTTGTTCGGTTAGATACCGGTTCGTTAAAGTGTCAAACTATATCATTTAGTGATCTTTATGTATCCTTTTGTGACACTTTTAATTCCCGACACTTGGGAAAGTATTTAGGGCCATTTAGTCATATTTTTGCATGTTACTAGCTTGTTAAAAAGCTGATTTTTGCTGAAATATGCTGAATTCAGCACTTTATGTGGGTTTTAGGCACTTCTCGGCACTTAAACTATCACTTAGGAATGCAGTTTTGTGGTTCTTACTTCGCTACACACTATACTAGTGTAGTACTTAGTCTCTGGCCCATACTGGGACTCAAAACACTGTCTGTCTACATACTGAACTTCGTCAGCATTTTACTGAGTTATCCGCTAACTGTGCTAGCTGTGCTTTGTGCATCGTTTATATCAATATGGTTTGTATGTAAATATGATGTGACATTATGCAATATGTGATGCACATGTAAGTATGATGCAGTATTCAGAAAGCAGTTAATTGTAATTCAGCACAGTCATTAAGCACTAATCATGATTAATTAATTGTACGGTTACATGCAAATTTGGCAGTTGTCACAGTTATGACATGAACTATATGTGTGCTACTTGTGTGTTAATTGTGTGGTTTGTGAACAAGGAATACATGAATTAGTTGTATGTAGAATATGTGGTTTATGTGCACCTGAAACTAATTGTTGTCGGTAACCATGTTAGGACGTGTTTGATCAAGTGTTAAACGAGTAACTAATCTTACCGAGAAAATCAAAGGTGAGTTCATTCCTCTTGAGCATGCGTCCCGGTGGGTGGGACAATCAAATAGGTATTCCTGAGAGGAATACATCTTTTTGGGTTAAACTGGGATGTTAGATAATACACTCATTCCTATAAATTTAAGTCCCATCTTATACCGAATTAGTTACCTGAGAGGTAACGGGGTATTAGTTGATAGCGCTATTAGTCTTGGCAACCTCACACCGTACCTGAGAGGACGGGCGTGAACTAATGACCTTAAATCATGACCAATGTTTAGATAGGGGGCATTGGGGACGGGCAAAACAATCTGGAAGCCATCTTGTACAGTACTCGAGTTATTATCAACATGATTATCAATGAACTGAACTAAACACTTGGTAACTAATGTTTTCGTAAAACTATGAACTCACCAACATTGTCTGACATACGTGTTGCATACTCGCAGGTCGTTAGATTCTTGGATTTGGAACTTGCTGTCTGGAATGGCTGGAGTGGTCATGGGTCGAACTGATTGGATGCACATGACAAGCTTATTGATTTTCACATACTTTATTTGAAACATTTAAGCGATGGTTTACTTATTGCTTCCGCTGAACTTAGTGGATTTGTTAAACTTAATGTTTGATACATTTTTATTTATAATTGACAACTCCATTTGAAATCTTGTTATGCACTTGGTTATTTATATAACCATGCAATATTCTTTTATAACATTGATTTCTTTATCGAATTTATAAAAGAAAACACTTTCAATAAGATTCATGACTAACCTTTTGTTAAACATCTCTTTTAATTTACAAGTCATGAATCCTAGTTCAACAAAACCTATGTATCTCACAGGCATTTTTATGCTGACGTACCTATTTTCACATGTGTTTTCAGGAGCTGATGCATAGGGTTGATCAAGACACACTTAGGCAGACTCGGGCCTTAGTGACAATAAAAGATGCAAGACTAGTTTAACTTATGTTATGTTTCCTTTGTTTTAAGACAATGTAATCAATGTTAATAAATAAAACGAAACTTTAAATACCATGGTTATGAAACAATAATTCTGTTGCTCCACTCCCCGACGTTTCCGTCGCGGTTTGTTGTTTTACGCGGTCGGGTTGTAACAGAAGAGTTGGTATCAGAGCCAATGGTTATAGGGAATTAGGTTATTAGTAATGCTTTGACCTAGACTATAACTTTTCTAGGACCCTAACACAAGTTATCTTGTGTTTAGAACTTAAAACAAACACGGCACCTATCTTTAGGTGATTGCCAAAACAAGAACACAATTTTTCCGAAAACGATTTTTGAAAATCAATCATCTACTCTTAGATGGTTTGTTATAAGGTTTTGAACCCCCAAAGTTTTCAAAATCTCGTCAAAGTTTGGGTTTAAATAATGTGAACACGTGCAATCTGGAAAGGTGGATGCCTGTACCTCGAGTTTTCTGTCTAGGCTAGAGTGTTCGTACAAATCCACATAATCGGACCAGTCACTCCTACCTGGGAACTCTTGGGGTGAGTGTCCACTTATAGGCTAAAGCATGTCTTCGCGATACATTATTTTGACCCATTTACTTTGATTAGTCACTGTGTGTCGTTTGTTTGCTTTGTGGTACGAACGAATGACCACCATCAATGCTTTTTGTCGATATTTGTAACATCTCATTTTTCATCATATCATCTCACTCGTTTTCTCTCATGTTTCCTCTTTTAGAATGCCTCCTCGACGTGACAATCAGCTACCTAATGCCGAACTGGCAGCTATCATTGCGCAGCAAATGGCTGCTGCACTCCCAAATATCATTGCTCAAGTTAACCAAGCCAACAATAACAATAATGCACCTGCTCCGTGCAACTTTAAAAGTTTCAATTCGGCTAAACCGCTCAAGTTTAGTGGTTCTGAAGGAGCAACTGGGCTCCTACAGTGGTTCGAGAGTATTGAGAGTACTTTTCGTCATGTTCAGTGTCCTGATAATCGTAAAGTTGAGTTTGCTTCTAGTGTATTCCAAAAGAGGGCTCTTACTTGGTGGAATGGAGTAATGAGAGACCGTGGTGCTAATGTTTCTCTAGCATAAACCTGGTAAGAGCTTAGGGCTCTTATGATGAGGGAATTATGTCCTCATTACAAACAGAGTGCGTTAGAAAGGGAATTTGATGATCTGAAATAGGATAGTGGTGAACATCGAGCTTATACTGACAGATATGAGGAGCTGAGTTTGTTATGTCCTACAATGGTTACCCCACTTGATAAAGCTATCGAGAGATATGTCGATGGTTTACTAGACCCCGTGCAAGATATCGTCACTAGTAGCAATCCTACCACAGTTCGACAGGCCATCGAGTTGGCTGCTACTTTAACCGAGTCGCAAATCAGGAAAGGTAAACTCCATAGGAAAGGTGATAAGAAACAGAACCAGTCGTCTGAAAAGAGTGAGAGTAAGAAGGGTAAGAAAGTTGGGTCTACAAGGAGATCTAGGAAGCACAAGGCTTCCCAAAATTTCGCTGTTACAGCATAACCAAACCAGGCAGCTCCCAATCAGCCAGCGCAACCACCTGCCAAGAAACAGTACATTGGCAGCGCACCTTTGTGCAACAGGTGTAACAGCCACCATCAGCCACAAGTTCCATGTCGTTATTGTACCAATTGTGGGAGATCTGGTCATCTTGCCACCACGTGTCGTCTTCCTCCTAACCAGAATCAGGCAGCCCAGAACCCAGCTCAGCAACCCGCACAACAACCTGCTCAACAACCAGCACAAGCTGCATGACCTCACTATCCTCCAGGTTCATGCTACAATTGTGGGGATTTGACCCACTACAGAAATCAGTGTCCAAGGTTGGCAAATGCGAATCAGGCGCAGGCTCGTGGTCGAGTATTTAATATGAATGCTAATGAAGCGCGCGCAGATAATGAGGTGTTCAATGATATGTTCTTTATTTACAATCGGCCTGCATCTGTTCTTTTTTATTCGGGTACCGATAACAGTTTTGTGTCATTGTCTTTTGAACCTTTGATATGCATGACTAGAACAAAACTAGGAAAGCCCTTGACAATAGAGGTAGCTAGTGGTGAACCCGTTGTTCTCGATTCTGTTCTTCAAAACTACCAGTTGAACCTTAATAACCATCTCTTTCCTATCGACCTCACACCAATGCAACTTGGAAGTTTCTACATTATAGTGGGAATGGATTGGTTAGCCAAGTACCACGCTAAGGTAATTTGTTTTGAGAAGATTGTTCGTGTACCGCTTTCGACTGGTGAGATCTTAGAGGTTCGTGGTGAGAAACCTGCTAGTAGTCTCAAACTCATGTTTTGTACTCAAGCTCAGAAGTACGTTCGTAAGAACTATGTTGCCTTTTTGGCACATGTCGTAGAGGAGAAAGGCAAAGGTAAGTCTATTCGAGATATCCTGTTGTTCGGGATTATCCTGAAGTGTTTCCTGAAGAATAACCTGGTTTACCCCCAGCACACCAAGTTGAGTTTCGTATTGACCTTGTACCTGATGCTAATCCTATTGGTAAATCTCCATATCGTCTTGCACCGTCTGAGATGCAAGAATTGTCTAAACAGCTTCAGGAGCTTTCTGAAAAAAGTTTTATTCGTCCTAGCTTTTCACCTTGGGGTGCTCCCGTTCTTTTTGTCAAGAAGAAAGATGGATCTTTCAGGATGTGCATCGATTATCATGAGCTTAACAAGCTTACCATCAAGAATCGATATCCCCTACCTCGCATTGATAATCTCTTTGATCAGTTACAGGGTGCTACTTGTTTCTCAAAGATTGATCTACGTTCTGGGTATCATCAGCTTCGAGTGCATGAAGAAGATATTCCCAAGACTGCATTCCGCACAAGATATGGGCATTATGAGTTCACTGTTATGCCATTAGGTTTGACTCCTGCTGTTTTCATGGACTTGATGAATAGGGTTTGTAAGCCTTATTTGGACAAGTTCATCATCGTTTTCATTGATGACATCTTGTTTTATTCCAAGACACGAGCCGATCATGAACAACATCTCCGTCTTACTATGGAACTCCTAAAGAAAGAACAACTTTTTGCCAAATTCTCCAAGTGCGAATTTTGGCTTAAGGAAGTTCAATTTTTGGGACATATTGTCAACGAACAAGGTATTCATGTAGATCCCTCCAAGATCAGTGCGATTAAGGATTGGGATACACCTACTACTCCTACTGAGGTTTGTTCATTTCTTGGTCTCGCGGGTTATTCCGCCGCTTTATCAAAAAATTCTCCAAAATTGCAGTTCCTCTCACTGCTCTAACTCAGAAGAATAAACCTTTCGAATGGGGATCCAAATAGGAAGAAGCATTTCAGACCTTGAAACAGAAACTTTGTGATGCGCCTATTCTATCTTTACCTGAGGGCAACGACGATTTCGTAGTATATTGCGATGCATCCAACTTGGGTCTTGGCTGTGTTCTCATGCAAAGGAACAAAGTCATAGCTTACGCATCGAGACAGTTGAAAGTTCACGAGATAAACTACACGACTCATGATCTTGAGTTAGGTGCTGTAGTTTTTGCTCTCAAAATCTGGAGACACTATCTATATGGTACTAAATGTGTGGTTTTCACTGACCACAAAAGTCTTCAGCATATTTTCAATCAGAAAGAACTTAATATGAGGCAACGACGTTGGGTTGAACTTCTAAATGACTATGATTTCAAAATTCGCTACCATCCTGGTAAGGCGAATGTTTTGGCTGATGCATTGAGTCGTAAAGAGAGTGTCAAGCTTCACTGTGTTCAAGTTCGATCCGATATTCAAACCCGCATTTCTCAGGCTCAACATACTTGTGTTACACAAGACTTGATGGGTAAGGAGTTACCATATCATATTAAGCCTGATCTTGAACTAAAAGACAATGGATTGTATTACTTCATGGACCGTTTGTGGGTCCCAAGTCAAGATAATCTCCGCACCTTGCTTATGGATGAAGCTCATAAGTCTCGTTATTCTATTCATCCTGGTGCAGATAAAATGTATAAGGATCTTCGAACCCAGTATTGGTGGCCGGGTATGAAGAAAGACATTGCCTTGTACGTATCCAAATGCCTTACTTCTCTCAAGGTTAAGGCTGAACATCAACATCCCTCTGGATTATTGGAGCAACCAGAGAAACCGGTTTGGAAATGGGAAAACATTGCGATGGATCTCGTTACCAAATTTCCATGCACTAAGAAAGGTCATGATGCCATTTGGGTAGTTGTTGATCGTCTTACAAAGTCAGCACATTTCTTGCCAATCCGTGAGGATTTATCTGCTGACAAACTTGCTAAAATCTATGTGGATGAGATTGTATCTCGACATGGCGTTCCTTTGAACATTATTTCTGACAGAGATGCTCGATTCTCGTCTCATTTTTGGAGAACTATGCAATCTGCTATGGGAACCCAACTTAATTTGAGCACAGCTTGTCACGCCCCAACCGATGGCGGAAACATCGGGGCATGGCACTAAGTGAAACAGATTGTCCAGAAGTTTCCATAACAATTATAATTACCAAGTATTTAAAGCAACACGTCCCATACCATGTCATAAATGATAATACAATTATTACAGAAAAGATCTAGTCAAATTGTTCTGTTCCGACAACTCAGATTCTTATTACAGACAATTATTTATTGGTTTCTAGACCTTCCCTAGCCTCAATTTCATCACCGCAAAATAAGGCATCCTAGCAACTTAAGCACATGTCACATACGTTAAAATAAAAGTCAATACACATAGTGTAAAGGTGAGCATACAAGTTTTTTTTTTTGGGTAAAGGGTTACCTCGGTGATTCTATATATTCACAACACAAACCAAAACAAGTAGTGTAGAGAACCTACACTACTTCAAACATGAGACATGCCTCATGAATGTAGCACCACAAAAACAAAACATAGCACGAAAAGCAACTACAAAGTAAAAACAACTAGTCTAATAACTAGTAACACACCAAAACAACTAGTCAGCCACCATCGTCCAAGCCGTCACCATCTTGAATTTCCAATTCACGCAACAGCCGCACCACATTATCAGTCCGCTTCAGCCGAACACCCATAAGCTTATACCGAACAGTATTGATGATAACTTGACATAATTGATCCGGAGGCCTCACTTGATTCTTGAACAACCTTGCATTCCGTTCTTGCCAAATGAAGTAAGCCGTAGCCGCAACCAAAATTCTACTTACATAATTAGAAGCCGATTTGGAGTTTGCACGCACTAAAAGCCATTCCACAATCTCCTCCCATTTAGGGGCAACTTCATTCATACCCGCTTTTTGACGAACATTATTCCAAATCTTTGATGAACACTTACATTCGACAAATAGATGGTCATGAGAATCATGATTTTCATAGCAGAGCAAACAACACATCATATTCATATTCTTTCTTCTCGATAGATCCCATTGAAGGATAATAACTTGGGTTAATAATTTCTTCCTCATAATCAGCCACAAGAGAAAAGCGTGCCTCGGAATACAATGCGCACACCAGACAATCTTGCTCCAACCCACCTCCGAGTCACTATATCGAACCGTATGCCAAATATTTGAAGCCAAAACCTCAGACACAACATCCCCATTTTTCCATTGGATGATATCCCGTTTATTATCAATAACATAGACTTGATCTAATTGTATAAGCACAGGAAATAAATCACGCCAAGCCATAGGCCATAACCACGAACCATTCATGTTAATATCAGCAACCGAATCCTCCAATCTAAATCCTGCATTCGTTAGAGTCCTTGGAGATAAAAATTACCCAATGGACCCAATTCGGACCAAGAATCATACCAGGCCAATGTCATTTTGCCATCCCCAATCCGAGAGCTAAAATGGTCCCTCTTGATCGGCCGCAATTGAAGAAGTTTACGCCAACTCCAGCAACAATTAGTCGGCATCTTACTAACCCAAAAACTTTTACCTTTTTGTCTGTAATCATGCACCCAGTCAACCCAGAGAGATTTACGTTTAGTGATAATGCTCCAAATATTAGTTGCCATAAGAGCTTTGTTTACATCACCAATTCGCCTAATGCCCAATCCCCCTTCAAATTTTGGAAGACAAACAAATTTCCATGAAACTTTCGCCTTACCTCTACGGAAAGAGACATCTTGAGACCATAAAAAATTCCTCATTCTTGCCTCCAAGTCACGAACCACCCGAGCCTGAAGAATAAACACAGAGGACCAGTAAATATGCATCGATGAAAGAACCGACAAGATTAATTGCAACCTCCCTGCAAATGAAAGAAGCTTATTTCTCCAGCTCATAATACGGCTATCCAATTTCTCAACAAGGACACTACAATCCTTATAGAGAAGTCTTGAGGATATTAATGGAACCCCCAAGTATCTAACCGGTAACAATCCCTCCACAAATGGTAAAATATTAAGAATAGCTTGTTTAACATTAATAGGAACATTGCAAAAGAAAACCGTGCTCTTCGGAATACTAGGGATTAAACCTGACATGTTGGAGAATATGGTAAGAGAAGACATAATGCACTTGGCCGAATTTACATCACCTCTAGCAAACATGAAAAGATCATCCGCAAAGCAAAAAATTATAATCTTCTGACGCTCACATCTGTTGTGAAACCTGAAGGAAGAATCGATCAAAGTCTCACGTGTCACACCCCGACCACGTAGAACATACAAAACGTGGCGGAAACATCGGGGAGTGTTGTAACAGAATTAATGTTTCATAACCATGGATACCAAAAAGTGTTTTGTTTTATTAAACAATGAATAATTACTTCGTCTGGAAATCTAATTACACAATTTAAACATAGTCTATCATTGTTATTGAGTCACTAAGGCCTTGTCCAGTCCTATGTGAGCATGCATCCTATCAAACGATATCATCCAACAATACCTGAAACATATGTGAAAACGAGGTCAGCAAAGAAATGCTGGCGAATACATTGGTTTTGTTGAAAATAAGATTCATGACTTCTGTTTGAGAAAATGTTTAGTCATGAACCTTGTAATTTACTTTGTCTTTGTAAATCATTTGAAAAATAATAAGTTTAGATGATATGTATAAATAAGAGAATAATGCATGATTAAATGAATAACCATGTAAAATGAGTTTGTATAAAATAAGTTGTTTGAAATTCAATGTCTTGTGAAAAGTATGTTACTTGTATAAAATATTCTATGTCTCAAACTGAAATGATTCAAATAACGCTACGATATGTAATACCATGTCAAAATGTCATGTATAACGAAAATGATATGTATGGTTAGTGGAATGCATCAACTATACCATAGGTGAAACGCACAAAACAAAATATTGAAGTAAATCTTGGTTTAAATCAATACTATGTTTCGTGGAAATGCATGATCAAATGTAAATCATGTCCAGATGTTTACCCAATCGTTACCCATTCGTTCAAATCGTTCTTGTTTTAATCGTTCAAATCGTCCTTGTTTTAATTGTGAACTACTTTATGGTCGATTCTTTAATAACATTCAAACCTTCTTGACGCGTTCCTCGGTCCAACTCGCTCTCGCTCTCGTTCTTAACAAACCCTTACCAAAGGATAAGTTAATAATTACAGATTCAGTCGCTACCCACAACCCCCACACATAACAATGGGTGCAGTAAATAACGGGATTTGTCAGATCCTATGGTACCATAACCTAATACTGGTCGGCTTGATCATTGCTAATGAATGTCATCGGTCATGTAAACTACAACCAACAAGTTTGTTCACTTTTTGAAATTGTTATTAGTTTTTGAAATCATTGTAAGCGTTCTTGAAATAATTGTTAGCGTTCTTGAAATCATTGTAAGCGTTCTTGAAATAACATTGTAATTGTCATTGAAATTATTGTAATTGTTCTTGAAACCATTGATAAAACATTTAGCACATATGAGTCACCCCAAAACAGTTGAAAACAGTAAAAGAGGGGAATAATGTACTCGCCTGATAATGCTTGGAGGTCTTGAACAACAACCAAACAAAGCTAGAGGGAGCACGGAAATCAGTCGGCAATCTAAAACTATATAAATAAACCGGACATAAATCGGGAGATCGGATAGGATGAGGCTTGGTAAACCAAATGAGTGTTGGAACTCATATGATATGGTTTAGCAAGGCCTACATACTACAATGAAACCAAACCTAGGTGTTTTCGACCCAACGCGACCCATTAAGGTAACATACGCTACTTTAACGCGTCGTTCGCGTGAAACGCATTCGAGACGTCTAACTAGTCCTATGACAAGTATTATATGCCTAAACATGTTACATAATCAGTTATGTGACAAAAGTTTAGGTTACATATGCTAAATTACCAATTATACATGAAAAGGGTATTCTGGTAATTTACCTAAGGCATATAAACTACCTATCATACAACTACTTAAACGATGTGACCATAAGGTATAACCTCGGAAGGTTATTCCCTATATACTATGGTCACCTAATGTATTTGGTCGGATCCTAATGATCGACCAAACTGGGTCGGGTTCGAGGGTATAGGCGATTTATCAGATCGCCTACCCTTCGACCCTAGACAACGTGGTAATCAGTGGGCATAGTCCCAAGGGACTATGACCAACGTGATTACACTCACGTTGCGAAGTTCAAACGAACTTCGCATTGACCATTACTGGTCAACGCTGAAAGTCAAACTTTGACTTTCTGACTCGAAAAGCAATAAAATAAGGAAAAGAACGAAAGAATACTTACGAAAGGTCCCCGAATGCTAATCCCGATCCAAGAATCTCAGGTATGAAACAATGGTTTCAACTTAGAGCTTCTCAAATCAGAATTCTAGTGATTTTTGAGGTAATGGGGGTGGGGTATTTATAGTTTTCGGGTAACCGTTAAGATCGTTTGTCGAATATCGTGCCTTAATCGAAACCGTACAAGTGTCGGAAAGTTGTGGTGCCTAAAAATGATGTTTATCAGCTGAATATGCAAGTTGCAAGTGTGTGGTTGTGGTTAAAACAGCTGGTACACGCTGACTGTTCGTTCTGATCTGTTCTGGGAGTCTGACGCGGGCCGCCTAAGATTTAGGCTTGGCTGAGGCGGGCCGCCTAGCTGTCTGATCAGCAAACTTCTTGCAGAATTGACAGTTTTGGTCCCTGCACGTGTTTAAGCCCATTTCCGGCACTTCTAAGGCCCGTAAAGCCAACTTTAAGGCCCTAAAATGATGCCTAAACATTGTGGACATGAAACATGCTCAAAAATATGTCGGATGTTGGTTCGTTTAGTCGTACGAACGCGATGTTCGCTTAATTACGACGGAATGCGCACAAGCGCGAAAACCGATCCAAATGACGCGACGAATGGATTTTTCTTATGGCGAACACTAAAATATAATGTAGTCATGCTTACATAAATTTTTGGGTGTCCGGATGTATTCAGAACGTAAGTTATGCGCGAAAATGCAAACTTGTGCACTTTTTGACACTTTTAGTCCCTGAATGACCCAAAACTTTATTTTAGCACACCGAACCCCTCAAAGCCTATTTCTAAGCTATGTAGAGGATATTTAAGGTGTGTTTAACTTATGGTCATGTTCTGGAATGTCTGTTACAGTTCAAATTGGCATACTTTCGCGGTTTGTCAAATTTAGTCCCTGTAAACGATTTAACTTGTTTTTGCCATACCAAAGCCTTCAAAACTTATTTCTAAGTTATGTAAAGGTTATTTAAGGTATGTTAATCCTATGTCACTATTCCAGAGGGTTTGTTGCATTAAACTGGTTATATTTACGCATCGGTGCGCGTATAACCTTCCAGAAAGCGATTTAGAGTTTGGAATGGAACAAAAATTGATATGTGCAAATGATACACATATTTTTACAAATCCCAAGTATGAAATATAATATTTCATTGGTTTGGTATTTGTTTGATGGCCGTGGAGGCACAGGTGTTACAGTCTCCCCTACTTTAGGAAATTTCGTCCCGAAATTTATTTAGAGGAAACTTGTGAGAGCCTGAAACATGAAGTTGAAAAGATCGAACAATACTGGTTAGGGTTCTGAACTTCTAGTAACTTTAATAACATCATGCTTGCAATGTAAGAGGGATACTTATATACAAGTATATGAAGCGTCATTGGTGCGTCCACCGTACCTCCATTACATCGCTCTCATTTTGTTATTGTTGTCACTATCGGTTCTTACACATAATAAACCTTGCTGGGTTTCTGTGCACTAAATTTCTTAATTATGTACGCGTCCATAATTAGACAATTCCTTGCACAGTTCACACAGTCTATTTTTTAATGCGTAGGGTAAAACCAAATGAACAATCCTGTGATGAGTGTGACTAGACCGCCATAGAGTCCTTTTGACTAAATCAATAAATGATCTAAATAGACTATCAAGGAGTCTGTCCAGCTACATCACTAGATGTCGTTCTTCAACCAAATTGTGAATCAATCTTTTTGACTAGACCACTAAAAGGGTCTCTTATCGAACCCTGGAGTGGTACCATATAACCCAAGGGTCTTAACTACAACGTAGAAGCCCATAAAGATTAAGGTAGTACCTTTTGAATATCCTACTATGAATCCCTCATATGAAGATATGAAAGATTCTATGAGGATTTGAAAATCGTATCACACAAAAACATAGAGGAGAACACACAAACACATAAAATATAATCGCATAATCGTTCAATTTGATTAATTGTTTAATTTGTTATAGTTGGACACGGGTATTTAAAGCATACTAGGGATCAAATCCTCAATTGCGGTAATTTGGATTGATCCATATGAATACCCTGTTTGTTGACTACATGACCCATGAACTGAACTTCTTTAAGCCAAAATTTCCCCTTGGAGGATTTAGCGAAAAGTTTGTTCCTTCTTTAAGGGTTCCAGTGTCAATGAAAGTGTTGATCGTTACCAGTTCGGGATATGAATAGATCAAGATGTCATTAATAACAATGACGAACTGATCCAAATAAGGCTTGCAGACTCTATTTATTAAGTCCTTGAAGATGGCTGGAGTATTTGTCAACCTAAAAGGCATGACTGTAAACTCGTCATGGCCATACTTCGTGCAGAACACCGTTTTGGGAATATCTTCTTCGAGAATACAAAGTTGATGATACCCAAAACGCAAATCGATCTTGGAAAGCATGAAACGCTATGCAGTTGATCGCAGAAATCGTTGATTTAAGGTAGGGGATATCGATTCTTGATGGTAAGCTTACTAGGCTTACGTTAATCGATATACATTCGAAAAGATCCATTTTTCTTTTCACAAGGAGAACAGTAGTTTTCCCCAAGGTGAAAAGTTTGGACGAATGAATCCTTTATCAGACAACTCTTGAAGCTGTTTTGATAATTCTTGCATCTCGAACGGTGCAAGACGATAAGATACTTTAGATTTAAAAGAAACAAGTGTTTGAGGTTCTTAGGGAGATAAAAATGACAGAACCACACGAGTAGTTTGTCTTTGTGTTGACATCATAAGGTTGGATCAAACATTCATACAATTGCATTAGTTACAAAATAAAAACCACAAATTTTTATTTATATAACAACCGCATTGTCTTTAAATGTACAAGATAACAACCAGAGGAAATACAAAATACTAAAAGTTCACTCCTTCATCATCGATTGCCTCATTGATGTTAAACACTCGACCGCGTGCTGGATTCACATTGACGTTGACGTTCGGGTTTGCGTCAGCATTTGCATTCACCAGTCTTGGGCAGTTGTGGCGGAAGTGACCCATCTCTCCGCAGTTGAAACATGAACCCAGTGGAAATCTCGCAGCATTCCCTTGAACCGGAGCTTGAACCTGAGCAGCCTGATTTTGTCCCAAACGACAAACTTTGGCCAAATGCCCAAGTTTACCACACGTCGTGCATTGCCAGCAAACTTGTTGTACCGCATGATGACCATTGCAGCGTGCACAATAAGGTGCAGTACCGGCATATGCTTTCTTTGCAGGTGGCTGAGCTGGTGGGTTCCGCGGGTTCTGAGCAGTCTGTGCTGTAACAGCAAAGTTCTGAGCACCCTTGCGCTTTCTTGATTTCTTCGACGTCTCACCTTCCTTACCCTTCTTGTTTTGACCTTTCTTGCTATCCTCCTTGTCAGCTGACTGTTTCTTGCCCTTGTCACCCTTCCTGTGTAACTTGTTCTTCCGAATCTGCGACTCAGTCAATGTCGCTGATAACTCGATCGCCTGACGGAGTGTGGCAGGGTTACTACCAGTAAGGATGTCTTGTACCGAGTCAGGTAGGCCGTCGATGTACCTTTCGATAGCTATGTCAAGTGGGGTAACCATTGTCGGGCAAAGCAGACTCAACTCCTCAAATCTATCAGTATACGCCCTGTGCTCACCACTATCTTGCTTCAACTCATCAAATTCCTTCTCCAAAGCTCGCTGCTCGTGACGAGGACAGAATTCCCTCATCATAAGGGCCCTAAGTT
This sequence comes from Helianthus tuberosus, assembly GCA_030545235.1. Taxonomy (NCBI): domain Eukaryota; kingdom Viridiplantae; phylum Streptophyta; class Magnoliopsida; order Asterales; family Asteraceae; genus Helianthus; species Helianthus tuberosus. The sequence continues at coordinate 105,462,553 of CM060360.1, forward strand.
CAGCCCATGTCTGTGCTAGAGCAACTTCTGCACCACGATCCCTCATAATCCCGTTCCACCATGTGAGAGCCCTCTTCTGAAACACGCTTGAAGAAAACTCGACCTTGCGATTGCCAGGACACTGCACGTGGCGGAAAGTATTCTCAATGCTCTCGAACCATTGAAGAAGCCCAGTCGCTCCTTCAGAACCACTAAACTTGAGTGGTTTAGCCTGGTTAAAATCCTTGTATTTGCATAGCACATTGTTGTTGTTGTTGGCTTGGTTCCATTGAGCAAAGAGGTTTGGGAATTGAGCAGCCATTTGCTGCGCAATAATTTCTGCCAGCTCGGCAGTCTCTATCAGGTTATCGCGTCGAGGAGGCATTGTCTAAAAGAGGAAACATGAAAGGAAACGAGTGAGAGAATTAGACGAAAAGAATGAGATGAACAAATCTGATGAAAGCAAGGGTAGTGGTCATTTGTTTGTTACCACAAGGTAAACAAACGACACACAGTGACTAATCAAAGTAAATGGGTCAAAAATAATGTATCGCGAAGACATGCTCGCCTATAAGTGAACACTCATCCCAAGAATTCCCAGGTAAGCACAACTGGTCTCGCGTCTGATGAGATGTATACGAAGTGCTTGCCTAGACAGAAAACCCAGAATACAGGCATTCACCCTTCCAGTTTGCACGTGTTCACATTATTTAAAACCCAAAACCTTGACGAGATTTTGAAAATTCAAAGGGGTTCAAAACCATATAACAGAGGGTTCAAAACCTTACAATAGAGGGTTCAAAACCTAGAAATTAATCATCCTAGAACAGATGATTAGTTTTCAAAGCAGTTTTGAAATTTATGTTCTTGTTGTGGTCGTCACCTAAGGATAGGTGACGGTATTGTTTTATGACTAAACGCAAGTAAACTCGCGTTAGGGTCCTAAGAAGGTTATAGACTAGGTCAAAGCATTACTAATAACCTAATTCCCTATAACCATTGGCTCTGATACCACTTTTCTGTCACACCCCGACCACGTAGAACATACAAAACGTGGCGGAAACATCGGGGAGTGTTGTAACAGAATTAATGTTTCATAACCATGGATACCAAAAAGTGTTTTGTTTTATTAAACAATGAATAATTACTTCGTCTGGAAATCTAATTACACAATTTAAACATAGTCTATCATTGTTATTGAGTCACTAAGGCCTTGTCCAGTCCTATGTGAGCATGCATCCTATCAAACGATATCATCCAACAATACCTGAAACATATGTGAAAACGAGGTCAGCAAAGAAATGCTGGCGAATACATTGGTTTTGTTGAAAATAAGATTCATGACTTCTGTTTGAGAAAATGTTTAGTCATGAACCTTGTAATTTACTTTGTCTTTGTAAATCATTTGAAAAATAATAAGTTTAGATGATATGTATAAATAAGAGAATAATGCATGATTAAATGAATAACCATGTAAAATGAGTTTGTATAAAATAAGTTGTTTGAAATTCAATGTCTTGTGAAAAGTATGTTACTTGTATAAAATATTCTATGTCTCAAACTGAAATGATTCAAATAACGCTACGATATGTAATACCATGTCAAAATGTCATGTATAACGAAAATGATATGTATGGTTAGTGGAATGCATCAACTATACCATAGGTGAAACGCACAAAACAAAATATTGAAGTAAATCTTGGTTTAAATCAATACTATGTTTCGTGGAAATGCATGATCAAATGTAAATCATGTCCAGATGTTTACCCAATCGTTACCCATTCGTTCAAATCGTTCTTGTTTTAATCGTTCAAATCGTCCTTGTTTTAATTGTGAACTACTTTATGGTCGATTCTTTAATAACATTCAAACCTTCTTGACGCGTTCCTCGGTCCAACTCGCTCTCGCTCTCGTTCTTAACAAACCCTTACCAAAGGATAAGTTAATAATTACAGATTCAGTCGCTACCCACAACCCCCACACATAACAATGGGTGCAGTAAATAACGGGATTTGTCAGATCCTATGGTACCATAACCTAATACTGGTCGGCTTGATCATTGCTAATGAATGTCATCGGTCATGTAAACTACAACCAACAAGTTTGTTCACTTTTTGAAATTGTTATTAGTTTTTGAAATCATTGTAAGCGTTCTTGAAATAATTGTTAGCGTTCTTGAAATCATTGTAAGCGTTCTTGAAATAACATTGTAATTGTCATTGAAATTATTGTAATTGTTCTTGAAACCATTGATAAAACATTTAGCACATATGAGTCACCCCAAAACAGTTGAAAACAGTAAAAGAGGGGAATAATGTACTCGCCTGATAATGCTTGGAGGTCTTGAACAACAACCAAACAAAGCTAGAGGGAGCACGGAAATCAGTCGGCAATCTAAAACTATATAAATAAACCGGACATAAATCGGGAGATCGGATAGGATGAGGCTTGGTAAACCAAATGAGTGTTGGAACTCATATGATATGGTTTAGCAAGGCCTACATACTACAATGAAACCAAACCTAGGTGTTTTCGACCCAACGCGACCCATTAAGGTAACATACGCTACTTTAACGCGTCGTTCGCGTGAAACGCATTCGAGACGTCTAACTAGTCCTATGACAAGTATTATATGCCTAAACATGTTACATAATCAGTTATGTGACAAAAGTTTAGGTTACATATGCTAAATTACCAATTATACATGAAAAGGGTATTCTGGTAATTTACCTAAGGCATATAAACTACCTATCATACAACTACTTAAACGATGTGACCATAAGGTATAACCTCGGAAGGTTATTCCCTATATACTATGGTCACCTAATGTATTTGGTCGGATCCTAATGATCGACCAAACTGGGTCGGGTTCGAGGGTATAGGCGATTTATCAGATCGCCTACCCTTCGACCCTAGACAACGTGGTAATCAGTGGGCATAGTCCCAAGGGACTATGACCAACGTGATTACACTCACGTTGCGAAGTTCAAACGAACTTCGCATTGACCATTACTGGTCAACGCTGAAAGTCAAACTTTGACTTTCTGACTCGAAAAGCAATAAAATAAGGAAAAGAACGAAAGAATACTTACGAAAGGTCCCCGAATGCTAATCCCGATCCAAGAATCTCAGGTATGAAACAATGGTTTCAACTTAGAGCTTCTCAAATCAGAATTCTAGTGATTTTTGAGGTAATGGGGGTGGGGTATTTATAGTTTTCGGGTAACCGTTAAGATCGTTTGTCGAATATCGTGCCTTAATCGAAACCGTACAAGTGTCGGAAAGTTGTGGTGCCTAAAAATGATGTTTATCAGCTGAATATGCAAGTTGCAAGTGTGTGGTTGTGGTTAAAACAGCTGGTACACGCTGACTGTTCGTTCTGATCTGTTCTGGGAGTCTGACGCGGGCCGCCTAAGATTTAGGCTTGGCTGAGGCGGGCCGCCTAGCTGTCTGATCAGCAAACTTCTTGCAGAATTGACAGTTTTGGTCCCTGCACGTGTTTAAGCCCATTTCCGGCACTTCTAAGGCCCGTAAAGCCAACTTTAAGGCCCTAAAATGATGCCTAAACATTGTGGACATGAAACATGCTCAAAAATATGTCGGATGTTGGTTCGTTTAGTCGTACGAACGCGATGTTCGCTTAATTACGACGGAATGCGCACAAGCGCGAAAACCGATCCAAATGACGCGACGAATGGATTTTTCTTATGGCGAACACTAAAATATAATGTAGTCATGCTTACATAAATTTTTGGGTGTCCGGATGTATTCAGAACGTAAGTTATGCGCGAAAATGCAAACTTGTGCACTTTTTGACACTTTTAGTCCCTGAATGACCCAAAACTTTATTTTAGCACACCGAACCCCTCAAAGCCTATTTCTAAGCTATGTAGAGGATATTTAAGGTGTGTTTAACTTATGGTCATGTTCTGGAATGTCTGTTACAGTTCAAATTGGCATACTTTCGCGGTTTGTCAAATTTAGTCCCTGTAAACGATTTAACTTGTTTTTGCCATACCAAAGCCTTCAAAACTTATTTCTAAGTTATGTAAAGGTTATTTAAGGTATGTTAATCCTATGTCACTATTCCAGAGGGTTTGTTGCATTAAACTGGTTATATTTACGCATCGGTGCGCGTATAACCTTCCAGAAAGCGATTTAGAGTTTGGAATGGAACAAAAATTGATATGTGCAAATGATACACATATTTTTACAAATCCCAAGTATGAAATATAATATTTCATTGGTTTGGTATTTGTTTGATGGCCGTGGAGGCACAGGTGTTACATCACGTTTTAGAATAGCCGTCCAAATATCCATAACAAGAGTGAAAAGGTACGGAGAAATGGGATCCCCTTGTCTTAACCCACGCTGGCCTCTAAAGTAGCCATGCACATTGCGATTAACACAAACTGAGAAAGATGGAGTACCCACACAAACCATAATCCAATGCACCATCCGATTATTGAACCCAAACCTAAGTAAAGTCGATTTAAGGAAACTCCAGTCCACGGTATCATATGCTTTCTAGATGTCAACTTTGAACGCACACCTAGGAGGGCCCGAATTTCTATGATAGTTGTGCATTAATTCCTGAGTAAGAAGGATGTTATCAGAGATTTTTCTACCTGGAACAAAAGCAGACTGGTTAACACTCACAATCCCATTTAATGCCACTTTGATTCGATCCGCAATAATTTTACTAATACATTTATAAAGCACATTGCAACACGCAATAGGCCGATAATCCGTGACATAAGCTGGCGTAGCTGTTTTAGGAACCATAACAATAAGGGTGTGATTCAGCTCTCGAAGCATTCTACCCGTAGAGAAAAAATAAATAACAGCCATAGACACATCATGCCCAATAATAGACCAAGCATTTAAAAAAAAAAAGCTGAAGTGTACCCATCAGGACCTGGAGCCTTATCAATACCAATGGAAAACATAGCATGCTTCACCTCATCCTCCGTAACTTGACGGACCATATGACTAGCAACTTCCGGCTGTAATTTATTAGAGAACAAATCAGGAGTGGGTGTTAGCGACACCTCATCATTGCAGCCCAGAAACTTCTCATAGTGCTTGACTAGAGCCGATTGAACCTGGTCCCCCTCATACACAATCCCATCAGCATCTTTAATTACATCAATCTGACTCCTATGGTTCCTATTTTTTAGCGTCGAATGAAAAAATGCCGTGTTCATATCCCTCGTACACAACCAGCCCACTTTTGACTTTTGTTTAAGGAACCGCTCCTCATCCAAGCATGCTTCCTGATAAGCAGTAGTGGCCTTTGACTCATCATTCCGAAGCTCCACGTTTAGCGGGTCGGCATCTATACATTGCTGAATAGAATCCAGTTTAGCTCGAAGATCAGTAACCTTACGATGGAGATTTCCTTGTTGATATAAAAGCGCTCGTAATGGTGACTTTAATAATCGAAGCCTCTTGACAACTCGGAACTGATGAACGCCATCTATGTTCGTCTCCCAATACTTTTGAACAATCTTAAGAAATTCTGGTTTAAACACCAAAAAGTTCACAAATTTAAATGATTTCCGCTTAACCTCTCCATCTTTCGGGATCTTTAGGATGCACGGGCAGTGATCCGAAAGCCTGTACGAATTGAAAACAGCCACCGAGCTAGGATATTCAACCACAAAAGCCGTATTACCCAACACCCTATCAATCTTCTTTAGCAAACCTATTCCTTCCTTAGGCTTTTGATTCCAAGTAAAATGAAATCCTGAACGGTTGATGTCAAAGACCTCGATATCATTAAGACAAGCCTGAAACTCACGCATACTAATCGAGATAGACGAAGTCCCCATCGAATTGTCTTCAAGATTTAGAGCTGAGTTAAAATCACCCATTATGACCCAAGGATTACTTCCTACAAGCGCCTTATGCATAGAAAAATGCTGCCACAGCTCCCTTCTGGATACATAATAGTTAGCCGCATAAACTATCGAACAAAAGAACATTTTTTTATCAGACTTGAAAAAAACTTGAACATGCATAACTTGAGACGTCTGATTTAAAACCATAACATCAAATATATCCGGGTTCCACCCAAGAATAATTCGAGTTCCCTTCTTACACTGGCCCCCATTAGATGTCCAATCCCAGTTACGAAAAACTGACTTACAAACTTTACCCAGGTTGTTGACATTAATGTGAGATTCTAAGATAGCACAAAAATTCAAATTGTTTTCCTTCACCACTTGTCGAACCTCCTTTTGTTTCAGAGGGCGGTTCAACCCCCTAATATTCCACGCAGCTAAACTAATCATCATAAACCTCTTGATCAGGAGCGCTTGCTCCTTTGTTGCTATTCAGATTTTTAGACCCACGTATCATGAATTCATCCATTTTATTATACACCTCCTCTACCTCGTCATCCTCCTTTTCCTCATCATCCAAACCTGAAGCATTTTTGGTCTCTCCCGTATCCGCATCCACATCATTCAGAATATCAAAAGGATTAGAAGACTTTACCGTGTTAGACGATGAGGCCCTTTTATTTTCACCCTTCGGCTTCGGTCCCACAGGTCGGTATTCAAACTTAGACTTTTGCTTGTTCACGGGGACTCCAACCCTCTTCGCTACTTTCTTACCATACACACCTATATAGCCGTCTTGATCCATAGTAGGATTTTTCTTAGCTGGCTTCTGTTTTTGAATGTTCCGGTTATGATCCTCCTGAAAAGTTTTTCTTGTTTTCATTGGATGTTTCGGACATGTCTCAGAGGAATGACCAAACACACAACATGTAGCACATCTATGCGGGCTCCATTCGTACTCCACATACATAGTTTCTTTAATGAAACCCTCTCCCTCAGGTTCAGGAATTGCCATTGTAATCTCTTCACGAAAATCTTTATCAGCAGAGATTTCTATCAATGCCCTCGCATAACTACTTCGACCCCATGCATCCATGCACATTGACGTGGTGAACGAATCCAGCATCTTTGGTTCCCCAATCATCGTGGCAATTAAGCTAAGACCATCTTCCGTGTATGCGGCTAAAGGAACTTCGTGAATTTTAACCCAAACTTGAACCGTCTTTACCTCTTTCTTTTCCAATTTCGTCGTTGGAGTCCAGCTATTAAGAAACATAGGTTGAGACCGTATTATCCAAGGGCCATCCTTAATCACATTCAACATACCAGTTTCATCCTTGAACATGAAAAAGAAAAAACCATTCGCATTCATCATAGTCTTTTCCAAACCATATTTCTTCCAATTGTTTCTTACAAAGTAGTCTACAACTGGAAACGTAACCCGGTCCCCTAGAAAATACCCGTAGAGAGTGTTTGCCAGTTTATCTCGAACCACCCGCACCGACTCCCTAGGGAGGACAACATCACATCCATCATGCACGTCCGAAGTTGTAAAAGAACAAAAGCTTACCTTTGGGTTATTGACTACAACCGATTCCGCATACGATCTCGGCTTAGATGTGCTACCCGGATCCGTATAAGATCCCTGAACCCCTTCACTTCTAGCCAGCTTATTTTCCACTCCGTAATATTCCGGTGGCAACTGAACCGGAACTGTGATCTTGGTTAACTCATCTATGACATTAATTCTCTTTGGATCCGATTGAGATTGCATTGTACCTCTCCTGGGGAGCATCGGATTACCATCAATATTCACCACCCGACTAGCCAAGCCCTTAAACGGTAATGGAGGTTTACCCCGATCACCCTTTGCAGAGTCATCAGGTTTGATACGATCATCCATTCCAAAACGGTCAACTCTCACTTGAAACAAATCAGCAAACAACCATGCATAATCCCTAAGCCACACCAGATGAAAACAACAAAGAAGAAACAAAACCCTAATCCTTTAAACCCTAGATTAAAAACCTCAACCCTTAATCGATTAAACCAGAGTATCAATCTAGCTAAATTAATCTCAGTTAACCGCAATCAATAACAACCAGTTTAATAAATCAGGGTTTCAGAATTAAATCTAAAGTGGCGAATGAAAAAACAAAAAGAAAACCCTAGTTTTGGATCGATCCCTAATGCTAACTAGTTCGTTATAGAGTTTTGAAAGCTCAAAACTCTAATCACAGACTGCTATGGAAAAGATCACAAAGAAAAACATAGGATTCATGATGAATTGAAAATCGCCCAAAGGAGAGAGAGCATACAAGTTTTTTTTGGGTAAAGGGTTACCCCGGTGATTCTATTATAGACAACCGCCAAATAAGTACAAGTAGTGAGGATGAGTTCCCCACTAGTTCATATACAGGACATGCCCCATATATGTAAACAAAAAAGCAAAACAAAACAAGTTACCACCTCAATCTAGCCTACTACAATCATGATAATGACTAACTAGTAGACAAACGAAAAAACAAACAAACGACGTCAACCACCATCATCAAAAATGAAATTGCTACCAACCGGCAGCCCCTTAGCATGAAACAGAAGCCACCTATCCATTGGACACCTTTATATGAGAGGTGCTTGCCCCTGTACTGGAAGACGTAGGATGTGTACCCGATGTCATAAACTCCTTCGTTTCATCATATACATCCTCTACCTCGTCATCGTCAGACTCCGCATTTAGCTCACGTCCCCCTTTAGAACTCCCCTGGAAGGAACCCCCGTTCCCCCCCAACAAAACGAAGAGCACTAAACGAATTGTGTGTTTGAACCTTGGACGAGCTAGTGCACCGCGCATTCACGTAGGAAGAACTCACTATCTTTTTCTTTTTATCCACAGGTCTATATTCAAACTTGGGCTTTTTATTGTTAACTTGAAAACCATTCTTCTTTACATTCTTCTTTGTCTTGACTTCTGTATAACCATCCTCATCTACTTTCGGACTGTTTGTAGGAGGTTTCACTGTCGATCGAATGCCCTTAGGACACTCCATAGAATCATGCCCAAAAACACAACAATGGGCACATCTCGGGGGTTCCCATTCATACTCCACCCTAATAGTCTCAGTAACATATTTGTTCCCCTCCAATTCAGGAATAGCCATGGTAAGAATCTCTTTCAAGTCCTGATCAGCCGATATTTCAATGAGAGCCCTAGCATAGCTGCTCCTTCCCCAAGCCTCATTACACATATAAATAGTATACGAATCAAGCCACACAGGAGTCCCAATTTTTGAAGCCATCATGCTTAAACCATCATCAGAATATGCCACTAGAGGGACGTCATGCAATTTAACCCAAACTGCAACCTTTTTAAATTATTCTTTTTTAAGGGTGTTTGTAGGGGACTAAATGTTGAGAAACATAGGTTTGTTACGGATCATCCAGGGACCCCCTTCAAGAACAACATCCATACCCTTTCAGTTTTCAAACTTGAAGAAAAAGAACCCATTTGAATTCATCATAGTTTTCTGAAGACCATGATTCTTCCAATTTGTTCTCACAAAGTGTTCAACTACTGGATACGCTATCCTATCCCCCAGGAAATAACCATAAAGAGTGTTAGCTAACCTGTTGTTAACCTGGCGAACAGAATCAATCGGAAGCACTACATCCACTCCATCCAATGAGACATCTGAGTTTAGGGACCGAAACTTGACTTTAGGAACTTGATCAGCCGCATCATTGGCCTTCCTAGCAATTTTATCATCATTCTGCTTCTAATTTAAATCTCTACCATGCTTAGTATCACCCTGCTCGAACTGTTCATTTAGGACCACATCCGCATAAGATTGGACATGAGCATTAACATCCTGTTTCTGATTTTGAACTCGAGGAGGACTAACATCCTTCAACGGTAGCACAAATGCTACCTTTCGCTTGTCAAACACCTTCGCATAATTCTGATTGGGAGAATCAGAACTGCCAATAACATGCTCAGAATCATTAAGCGGCATCATAAAACATACCTTCTTACTCGGCATTTCAGCAACCCTAGCCGCCATAAGTGATGTTTGTCTAGGCTCAAATGGTTTACCATCAATGTTCTTAATCTTTGTCACAAACACATTAGAATTTTCTGCATTTTGGCCATCCATAACCGCAATCACAAACAAGAAATGATTGATAGTTTACGTTGTGACGGAACAATAATCAATCAGCGAATGAACGGAAGTGAAACTGCCGGAACCCTAACGAGAATCGGACAGCCGAATAACCTTAATCAGCGATGCAGTCTGCCGAAACCCTAGTCGTTTACAAGCAGCCACTCAGCAGATCATCCTGTCATCAATCAGAAAGCAAAACGAAAAAAGAAAAACAGAACCCTAAATATCGAATCCCTAACCTGATTTCAACTGTTTAACGTCTAAAGGATGTATGGAAACCCTTAGATGCTAATCAGGATCGATCAAGACCAGGAAAAGCTTTAATCTTCTAGGGTTTCACGATGTCTCCAAAATCGCCCAGAGCCCCATCTCTTCGGCAAGTTTGATAATAGCATATAGAGTTCGAAATTGTTATGCATAACCAGCACGTACACAGTGTGAAATGAGGCATGTTAGTTATCGACATGAACCTATCGATACCAATGACTGCGGGTTGACTGCCCAAGGCAGTTCGTGATACACACTCACCACTGTGAACCATGTAGGTAATTGTCCTTAACAACCCCTGAGTGAACAGGTGATGAGTCCAAACTAATAGTACTATCGTTGCTAAGGCAGGTAGACAACATTCCATGTGTAAACATAACAAACAAGCATTCATTAAGTCACGTATAACATGCGGTAACGGTTAGCGATAAAGTGTTGCATAGTGTGTTCGATGTGATTTAGTATAAGTAACGTATGTAACACCCAAAAGTGCATAAAGCAAAAAGGGATCGAGTATACTCACAGCGATTGGTGGATTGAAGGGAGCGCTAGAGAGTAGGGTTAGCCTGAACAGATTGATAGTACAATGATAAGCGACGCGTAAAACGATACAAAGTGCAAGTGGGTAGGACAGTAGTTCGATCGGACAGCCGAACGTTCGAGTGACAGTCCGTTAGGACGGTCGTCCGGTCGGATGACCGTTCGAGTGGATTGTTACTTCCTTTGGGAAGGATGTGTTTGTGTATGATGGCTTGTCTTTTGAAGTTTTCATTGTAGTATTTTGAAAACATAGGAGTACCTCTACCTTTCATGTCGATCGATTCGAACGACCGTTCGATCGGGCGAGAGTCCGATAGATTGGGCACTTCAGTGAGAACAATGTCCATAGCAGGTTGTCACTCGATCGGACGATTGTTCGATCGGGTGACAGTCCTTGTGCACTGGACATGTTGAAAAATTGTTTAAGTGTTGAAGTCAGTACGTTACACGATCAAGCAGCAATTTGTTTGGACGGTCGTCCATTCGGACAGGAGCTCGTTCCACGTCCACAACTTCCAATTTTTGAAATACATAACAAGTGTGGGGCCAAGGTGCAAGCCGCTCGGGTGACAGTCCGATCGGACGGTAGTCCGATCGGAAGACATTCCATCCTTGTCGTTCCGTTCGTCTTACACTTGGTTATTTTGATTGTTTCTCGTTTTATCGAGACGTTTTGATACCGTATTAAGCAATAGAAACCTCGTCAATACTTGGTACTCCTGATCGGACAGGAATCACCCAAATCCAACCAGTTAACTGTTCGAGACGGTGTTCCATGTTTAACCCGAAATCGGTAGTCTCGTGGATAGAATCCAGATCTTGAACCAACACAACCACCAGAATGATTAGTAAGTCGGCACAAGCTCCGATTCTCTCGATTTTGAATGCATTGAGTGTAAAAGAGTTGAAAGAAAGTTGGCAAACCATCTTTCAATCCTTTTCATTGTGAATATGTTTAGATCTATGAAAGATCTTTGTTTGTTTATATGGAAATCGGTTAGATCTAAGTTGTTCTCGGTGGATTGAGGCCAAAACATGAAGTTTTCAAGAACACCATGATGACATCATCCTAGAACACCTCAAATCCAGTGATTTCACGGTTAAAAGTTAAGATTTAAAAGATAGAAAGGTGTAGAATCAAGTGTAGATTAAAGAAGTACAAGATTTAGGTTGAAATCTTACCGGGATCACGAGAAATTGAAGGGAAAATGAGATTGAAGCGCTGGTCGGATAGAGAGTGCCAAAAGTAGTAAGTTTGATGGTGACAGGGGGTATTGATAGGGTTTCCCAAAGAGGAAAGGGCTGGCCGATCGGGTGGCAGCCCGGTCGAACAGCCTGACCGATCGAGCGGCAGCTCGATCGAACGGCTGGTCGATTGGCTGGTCACCTGATCGATCAGTCGCTTGGTTCGAGTGTTTGGAGCGACGAGTTTGGCCGTTTCGATTGCGATTGCGAGCGATAGAATTTCCTAGTCAAATTACTTTTAATCCCAACTACTATATCAACATACAATCATCCTTATTTCGTATTTGTTTAGCGTTTGCGATTCGATTGCGATTGAGTTTCAATTGCGTTTCGATTGATCACCACAATATAACATAAATAAACATGCACAAGTAACACATAAGGCACACAAACACGTATAACAATAACCAAAATGCGTAATTCGAGTTGCGATTGCGATAAGCGATAAATCGATTAATCATGCGATAAATAGCGATAAATATGTGATTATTAATAGATACTCCACATAATACAATCAACACGACCATGAAATAGACTAAATCAAGTTAAAGAAGTCAAAACAGGAATTGAGCAAGGAGAGACAGATCGCAATTAGCAATCTTTTCTTCCTTTGACTTCAATCTTGACTTTGACTTTGACTTCCGAAACACGGGGTGTTACAACCTCCCCTAGTTGAGGGAATTTCGTCCCAAAATTAGGCGGAAGCCGTAACAAACAATTGCGGGTACTTCGCCTTCATGTCGCTTTCGAGTTCCCAAGTGAACTCTGCGCGTCGTTTGCCTTCCCATCGGACTTTCACAATAGGAATGCGCGAGCGTCTGAGCTGCTTGGTTTGGCGATCCATGATTTCGACAGGCTTCTCCACGAAGTGTAGTGTTTCGTTTACTTGGAGGTCATCGAGAGGTACAATTAAATCATGCTCAGCTAGGCACTTTCGGAGGTTTGACACATGGAAAGTCGGGTGGACGTTACTAAGTTCCTCCGGTAGTTCGAGTCTGTAGGCGACTTTTCCGATCCTTTCCAGAATCTTAAAAGGTCCAACATATCGAGGCGCTAGTTTCCCTTTCTTGCCGAATCTGACCACACCCTTCCAAGGTGATACCTTTAGGAGTACGTAGTCACCAACGTCAAATTCAAGGGGCTTGCATCGTCTATCGGCGTAACTTTTCTGTTGACTTCGAGCTTTCAACAAGTTGTCCCGAATTTGGAGGACTTTGTCAGTCGTTTCTTGCAATAGCTCAGGACCGGTTAATTGCGAGTGACCGATCTCGTGCCATACAATTGGCGATCGACATTTTCTTCTGTATAAAGCCTCGAATGGTGCCATTTGAATGCTTGAATGATAACTGTTGTTATACGAGAATTCGACCAACGGCAGGTAAGCATCCCAATTACCCCTGAAATCTATAACACACGAACGGAGCATGTCTTCAAGAGTACGTATCGTTCTTTCAGTCTGACCGTCGGTTTGAGGGTGGAATGCGGTACTTAGGTTAAGCGTAGTACCAAGAGCTGCTTGAAACGTTTCCCACAGTCGCGAGGTAAACCGAGCATCACGGTCAGAGATGATGTCGCGAGGCTTCCCATGTCGACAAATGATCTCGTTGGTGTAGATTCGGGCTAATCATTCTACCTTGTAGTCTTCCCGTATGGGCAAAAAGTGAGCTGATTTGGTCAAACGGACAACAACAACCCAAATGCTGTCGTGACCTGATGGCGTGCGCGGAAGTTTCGTTATAAAATCCATAGCTATACTTTCCCACTTCCACATAGGGATCGGGGGTTGTTCGAGTAAGCCAGATGGCCTTTGGTGTTCATCCTTGACCTTCGAGCAAGTCAGGCACTTTCCAACGTAGAGAGCGATATCTCTTTTCATGCCCGGCTACCAGTACTTGTAGCGAAGGTCCTGGTACATTTTATCGGCACCGGGATGAATAGAATACCGGGATTTGTGGGCTTCATCCATCAATTTATGTCACAAATTGGTCCGTTTAGGGATCCAAATTCGGTCCAGAAAGTGGAATATCCCATTCGATTTATTCACAAGCTGGGCTCCATCGTGATAGATTCTTTCCTTCTTCAAAGTGCGTTCATTAAAACAAGCATGCTGAGCTTCGCGAATGAGGGTTTCGAGGTCGTATTGGGCTTGGACATTACGAATGCTGAGCAGATAACTCTGTCTACTGAGAGCATCGGCAACGACATTAGCTTTGCCTGGGTGATAACGAATCTCACAGTTATAGTCGTTGAGAAGTTCTACCCATCGGCTTTGACGCAAATTAAGTTCTTTCTGATTAAAGATATGTTGTAGGCTCCTATGATTGGTGAAGACCGTACACTTGGTACCATACAGGTAGTGTCGCCAAATCTATAACGCAAAAACAACTGCGCCTAGCTCAAGATCATGGGTTGTATAGTTCTTCTCGTGGATTTTGAGCTGACGAGATGCGTAAGCAATGACCTTGTCCCGTTGCATGAGAACATAGCCAAGACCAACTTTCGAGGCATCACAATAGACAATAAAGTCATCGTTTCCGTCTGGCAATGTGAGAACATGAGTATTGCAAAGCATGCGCTTGAGGGTTTGGAAAGCAGACTCTTGTTCGGTTCCCCAAACAAAAGGCTTGTCTTTATGCATAAGAGCAGTAAGCGGCACAACGGTTTTTGAGAATCCTTCGATAAATCGTCAATAATAGCCCGCTTGTCCGAGAAAAGAACGGACTTCAGACGGGTTCTTAGGTGTAATCCAACTCTTAACTGCTTCAATCTTCGCGGGATCGACGTGAATACCTTGACTATTTACGATGTGACCCAGAAACTGAACCTCCTCCAGCCAAAATTCACACTTGGAGAACTTGGCATAGAGTTGATTCCCCTGGAGTAGCTCGAGAACCAAACGTAGATGTTGCGTGTGTTCGGCCTTCGACTTGGAATAGATCAAGACATCGTCGATGAACACGATGACGAAACGGTCGAGATATGGTTTACACACGCGATTCATCAGATCCATGAAAACTTCGGGTGCGTTGGTTAAACCAATGGGCATAACAACGAATTCATAATGGCCATAACGGGTGTGAAACGCGGTTTTGGGTATATCTTCCTCTTGAATGCGTAGCTGGTGATAGCCTGAACGTAGGTCGATCTTCGAGAAACACGTAGCACCTTGTAGCTGATCAAACAAATCATCAATGCGAGGCAGGGGATAGCGATTCTTGATAGTCAACTTATTCAATTCCCGATAGTCGATGCACATCCTGAACGACCCATCCTTCTTTTTAACGAAAAGGACCGGTGCGCCCCATGGAGAGGTTGTTAGGACCGGTTTGACTCCGAAACGATTGCGTAACGAAAGTTCGACGTGCGGAATCCGTGAACGATCGAGACCGAACACACAAGATGTAATATAAACTGTGATTCTATATAAGATCTGAAATTGTACAATCACTTGAATCACTTAGAGACTTTCTCTCTCTAGTTTCTCTCTCTAGAACTAGAGCTCTTCAAATCTCTAAAATGGCAAAAGTCTTAAAATGATTTAGCTTGAACTCTATTTATAGTGATGAGGTTTAGCTTGAAAATGTCATGACCATTTCAAGGGAAACCTTAGATTTAGCTTGAAATGAACATGTGTTCAGTTCAAGGGAAACCTTCACTATTAGATTTAGCTTGAAACTGTCAAGTAACATTTTCAAGGAAAATCACCACTTTCAAGCTAAATTACATTAAACATACTATTTCATGATACAAGACGAAGTCAATAGACATAGTGCACTAACAGACTCCCCCTTGGATATTGACGAAGTCTTCAGTGACTATTCTTGCAATATAACACATCTTCAGTCTTGATCATTCTGCCTTCTCTTTCAAGTTGTAACATTGTACGCATCCATCACTCTCTTCTTCTATCAGCTTCAGGCTCCCCCTTTCATCAAGCTTCCGTGCTTTGGGATCGACACCTAGCTTTCCATCTACAAGCTTTTCTTTGTTTCAAACTTGTCTTCAGACTCCCCCTTAGACTCTGCTTTCAGGATCGTAGTCTGGAATATCTTCTGCAATTTCTCAAACATTTATCAGTAACAGCATTTTGAATTCTCAATCAAACTCTAATCCACTTCCCCTATCAACAAACTTCATAGATTTAGCAATGTTAAAGAATCCAACTCCCTCACAGTTTATCATCCAAGTTCAAGTTAATGACCTTGGAGATATCACAAACTGTTTTTCAAATTTTTGATTTTAATTCAAGTTTCAAATTAATGAACTTGTTTTATTTTCAGAAACACAATCAGCTTACTTAGATTTTGAAACTCAGCACTCAGACATCGATTGTCGAAAATAAAGCAGAAATCAAAATCTTTTTGTATTTTCTGAAAATATAAAGCAATAAAGAAATATGTACAAACATATTTACATATAATATTTTTGTTTGAGTATGCATCAGAGGATCATATCAGTTTTTGACAAATCACAAGTACCGTTGAGCTTAAAAACACTTTAAGAATTAAAGAATTCACTTAGATTGTCGATATACTGATCCACTTAAATTTTTATACAAACTTCAACTGATTCAGGATACGAATTAGATGTCTTATGAACTTAAACTCATTCATGTGTCCCACCTCTTGAATATACTCCCGTATCCAGAATCCCAATAATCAGTCTTACAGGTGAGTATACTACAATGATATATGTACATAAATTAGGTATGCGAAGGCCGAGGGATCTCAGGTCGATACTTCCGTATACGCAGAGAGATATCAGCTTCGACTTTACGGTATGTCCCCTTTAGAGGATCTTTTTGCTTACAACAGCAGCGACTATCAATTTTATTATTTCATCAGCATGCTGAGGATTTAATGCTATGTTTCAAGCATTGCAGAAAGTATTATCCAAGGACTAGGTCAGAACTACCGTTTAGCAGAAGTCCCGGAATAATACCCCAGATATCACTGAGTATAAAGACCTAGTATATCAGATTATGAGACCTTTCAAACGAGATTTCAGGGGTTACCTATATATCCAAGTAGTGTTCCCCACGAAATAAGCAAGCATTTGAATTTAGGTTTATATCCCGAAAAAGTTTACTAAGTGTATAAAAATCTACCGACACATCCACGGTGAGATCGTTTAACACATTTAAACTTTCCATTTCTTTAGCGTACTGTAACTGTCTACTGATGTACTATCATTTCCTCTTTTTACGCAAAAACTCAAATTTTTGAATTTTATCATGTTTTTGACTTTTTCAAATTTTCAAATGTTTTTGTATTTTCTAACAATATTACTCCCCCTAAAATGCAAAATCTTATAAAGAAAATTTGACAACCAACACTGATAGCTTTGTCTCGCCATCCATTTTCTGCATCTCATGCTCTGTTTTGCAGAAAATATAACATACCCCCATGATATACAACACATTGATCTTAACAGTTTGAAAACCATTTTTCAATCTGATGAAAGTAATCATGTTTGTTCAGCCGTGAGGGTTTCGGCATATTCAATCAACACTCCCCCTTACAACAAACTATTTTCCCATAATGATTTCAAAACACTTAAGTTTGTTTTAATCAGAATGGTTTTTCCGGAAAAATTAGTTTGTTTACCCATCACTTGTAGGTTCGGGGTCATCACATCATCTTGTTCTCTTTTAACCATTTTAAAAATTTAACACTATAAGAACAAATACTACTATCTCTTGTAGAAAATCAAGTACAATTTAATGTCCTTGATTAACCACTTGTAACACGAAATATCACAGTTACCATCCTGTGAATTTTTCAAGAATAATGCCGATACCTGCTTCACACTTACCAACCTGGAAGCTCCGGCAAGTCAGGAATTCAACCAACAGATTTTGACACCCAAGCCTGACCAGCCTTAGGCGCATTTTGAGCTTTTTTCTTTTCTTCATAAAACTCTTTCACTCCTATTTCCTTACCATCAACCATCTTACTAAAAATATGTTTAACATTGCTATTAAACATTTTTCCAGCATCAACACCTTTTGATTTTAGGTTTGCGGCTTGTAATGGTGGAAAGTTCTCATCATTCATTAACGGAACTGTCTCTTCCTTTTTTACCTCAACTTGTGACTCCTCTGATTTTGTGGAATCAGATTCATTGCCCGAACTTGGCTTGTCTGACTTGGATGAGCCAGATTCATCGCCAATAACTTTCTTTTTCTTCTTGTTTGTCCTCAGATTTGCATCTGAAAAATTCGATTTGCTTGACTTTGCCGTCGAGTGAATCGATTCATCAGAACTTTTATTCGAACCAACTGGTGAACCCGAAGACAAAATCTTCTCCAAATACTCTCTTGCCTTCTTCCTCTTTTTCCTCAGTCTGTCTTTTTGCCCCTGTGAAAGCTTTACTTTCTTATCTTCCACTTTCTGTTCTTTGGGCTTGACAGTGACTGGTTTCTTTACCGTTCTCTGAGATTCAACCCTCGATCTTCCCATCAATCTCCTTGGGCAATCTCTGGCAATATGTCCTCTGATATTACATTCAAAGCATCTTCTTGTCTCACAATACCAATTCTGGCAGTTAACAGCAATGTGTCCTCTAACACCACAGGTGTAGCACACTCTGTTATCGTACCATCCACTTTGATCAGTCCAAACCTTCAGATCATAACATTGTTTGGCTTGGTGATAATAATTTCTCCTCTTCAATGCTGGATTTGTCTTTTGAGCACTGTGGTCAAACCTGCACCACTTATTACCATCATTTTGTGAGTTTTCATTTTTAAATTTTTGTGATTTTTGATAATGATTGGATGATTTATCTGATGAGCTTTTATTTTCAATTTTAGAATTTTTCAAATTTTTAACTTTTTGTTTCTGTTCTACACTCTTCTTAACAGGTTTTTGTTTAGAACATTCACCTGTTTCAGTAGATTGCAAAACAGTATTTTTAAATTTTTCCTGTAAATCTAAAAATATTTTTCTTTTCTTTTCATTTTCATCATCAGATATTTCATCACAATCTTCAATTTTGACTTTGTCAAAATTTGTGACATTGTCACTTATTGAAACAGAATTGATCGGTTTTGGACAAACATATGATGCAGAAGTCACAAAACTTTTCAACTTGTTTTCTAAATCAGCAATTTTCTTTCTATTACCTTTGGCTTCATGCTCAAGTCGAATGATTTTATCAAGATGAGAATTTATCGCACATTGTTTTTCGAGATTATTTTTACCAAAAATATCTCTCTCATCTTCTAAAATCTTTATCTGACTTTTGAAATCATTTTCTAATTGTTTAAAATTTTTATTTTCTGATGACAAACTCTCTATATTCTCCAAAAGTTTGTCATTTTCAGATCTCAATTTTTCACAGTTCAAGCGCAACTCCAGAATCTGTTCATCATCAGTTTCTTCCCATCTTTCAAAGCTTTGTTTTCCAATGTCAAATTCTCCACATCACTCAAGAATTTGGCATTGTCTGCTCCAAGTTTATCACATTTTGAGCACTTTTCATTCATCTTTTCAGTATCAGCTTCTTTCTTTGTTTCCATCCTGTATGTTCCTGCACAAAAATTTTTAACAAAATCAAGAGGATTCATATTTTCATCAATATAACAACCTCTCTTAATATCGTATTTCATAACCCTTTTTGCTGCAAGACACACAGAGAATCTTTTTCTCATTTCGATGATCACTTCCAAATTTATCTTTTCTAAATCCTTTTTCATTTCACTCATCAACTCTTCTTTTCTTTTTTTCTTTATTAAACATATGTGATCTAAGCATATTGATGAATTCTCTTAAATGAAGCTTTGAGAAATTTTCTCTCTTTTTTAGTTCACTCAAAAATTCATCCCATTCTATTGGTAATGCTTCAGCAAATTTTAAAATTTTTCCAGCAGTTGAAACCCTTATCTCATATCTATCTAACCTATCAATCAAATCATCAAACCGTTTATCCAACTTTTCCAAAGATTCATTTTTCATGCAGAAAAAATTTTCGAATCTTTTATTCCAAATGTCCTTATCTCTCTTATCAAACCAAGATCCAGAAGTCCAATCATTTAAATCTTTAAGATTCCCGTTTTCCTGTTCATCAAACACTTTAGCCATGATTTGAAATTCTTGAATAACCTGACAGTCACAAGAAAACAAACACAATTAGTATACACAATATCAAATATCCTGAAACAGACTGATACTCAGTTGACGTGAAATAATCTCGACACGAAATTTCACTTTTCAAGCGAAATAGAAAATTCAATCGAAATCACTTGTTGAACAGTTGAAGCGAAATCAACTATTAACAGACTTTCAAGCGAAATCCCAAGTTGAACAGTTCTGAAGCGAAATCTAGACTTAACAGACTTTCAAGCGAAATCCCAAGTTAATCAGTTGAAGCGAAATCAACACTTATACTGTTTCAAGCGAAATCTGATATTAGATACTATCTCAAGCGAAATCAAGTCCAAATATCATGTTCAAGCGAAATCTTCAGACTTATTCAAGCGAAATCCAGCAACTTTACTCAAGCGAAATCTAACTGATTAAGGATTTCGCTTGAATTTCAAGCGAAATCTTGCTGAATGCAGCGAACTCGGACACAAAAACTTGAAAATCTCCTAAACGACAACGAATTTGAATCTGAAACTTGACAGGATTGTTTATCAACTATTTTCGCACAACATACTAAAATATCATCCAATTCGGACCATAGAATCCCAATCAATTTGACGAAAATCCATAGAAAACGTGAAAGAATGAGTAGATGAAGAAGAAATGATGCAATTTAGATCTGAAAACGCTGTAATCTGATACGAATCTTGTTGTTTGATCAACGCAATCGAGCTCCTGCTCTGGTACCACTTGTTAGGACCGGTTTGACTCCGAAACGATTGCGTAACGAAAGTTCGACGTGCGGAATCCGTGAACGATCGAGACCGAAACACACAAGATGTAATATAAACTGTGATTCTATATAAGATCTGAAATTGTACAATCACTTGAATCACTTAGAGACTTTCTCTCTCTAGTTTCTCTCTCTAGAACTAGAGCTCTTCAAATCTCTAAAACGGCAAAAGTCTTAAAATGATTTAGCTTGAACTCTATTTATAGTGATGAGGTTTAGCTTGAAAATGTCATGACCATTTCAAGGGAAACCTTAGATTTAGCTTGAAATGAACATGTGTTCAGTTCAAGGGAAACCTTCACTATTAGATTTAGCTTGAAACTGTCAAGTAACATTTTCAAGGAAAATCACCACTTTCAAGCTAAATTACATTAAACATACTATTTCATGATACAAGACGAAGTCAATAGACATAGTGCACTAACAGAGGTGCTCGGGCGATTGAAGCCTTTCTCAAGTAATTCCTGGAGCTGACTTGAGAGTTCACGCATTTCAGATGGGACGAGTCGGTAAGGAGCTTTGGCAACAGGGTTGGCTCCAGGAATGAGGTCGACACGAAAGTCGATATCACAACTTGGCGGTAGTCCGGGAAGATCCTCAGGAAAAACGTTAGGAAATTCTCGGACCATTGGAACATCGTTCACTTCCGGCTTACCTTTCTTTTCCTTCTCCGCTACTACAATGTTAGCCAAGAAAGCTCTGTATTCCTTGCGGAGGTACTTGCAAGCTTGGACACACGACATGAGTTTGAGACCTTTTGAAGCAGTTTCACCATAGACACACAATAAATCACCATTCGCGAGCGAGAATCGAATCATCTTATCGAAGCACACAACTTCAGCATGGTTTTCGCGTAGAAAGTCCATGCCTACTATGACGTCAAAACTTCCGAGTTGCATCGGAATAAGGTCGATTGGGAAGATGTGATTGTTGAGCTCAAGAGTACAATCACGAAGATGTTGGAGTCTGTATGCCCAAGACACATATTAGATTGATGTGGCTAGTACGTTATGATCCAAGTCGAGTCATACCCAAATATAAGCTAGACAAACACTATAATATTTATTTATGATATGATCAAACAGGGTGGGAGTTGGCTACAAAGTTCATTTTTCCTACAAAGTGTACAAAGTCATAAAATACCACAATTTCAGCTATAAAACACACTCAAAACCCACAAATAATAAAGTGAAAATTACTAAAACGCCATATTTGTGGGTTTTGTGTTGTGTTTTGGATGATAAGGCTTTGATTTTCGAATGACTAACATTAGTGTGTTTTATGTTTATTATCATGTTGTGTTTTATATTCATAGTTCTACGATGGTGTGTTTGAAGTTTTTATTGACTGTTAGGGTTTGGATATTGTGTTTTAGTGATCTTTACTATGTTATTTTTGGGTTTTGAGTGTGTTTTATGGCTGAAATTGTGATATTTTATGACTTTGTACACTTTGTATGAAAAATGGACTTTGTAGCCGAACCCCACCCTGATCAAACAAATAAATATTAACACTTACAATATCTAGAAATTGGTTTTCTAAATAATTACACTTGAGAAACCAATAAATTATATGGATAATTTATTTTGAGAGAATAGTTTATTTTGTTATTTAATGGGTTAAATGACATTATAAAAGATTACATAAAGTCTTGCAAACATATGATGTAATATTTTATAAAAGTTATAAAAAAAACAAGACTTAAAATTGTTAAAAGAATTTTTTTTAAACACCCTCTAAAAAATCGGCCAACATGTGGTCTTCCCAAGACCAAGAGTGGTCCATTGAGCTTTCATGCATTTGCATGTGTAAGATGGGTCTTGATTGGGTGGTCTTCCCAAGCACATTTTGGTCCAATCACCCTTCATGCATTTGCATGTGTAAGATGGCACAAGATTGGTCAATGTTGGTGGCAATTCTCTCTCATGGTTATATAAACTTTTTGATGATAAAAAATCAAGTGGAAGACTTGTTTTTGCTCTCTAAAAAATCGGCCATCATAAGGAGTTCTCAAGTTTTTCGGTTTTGATTCAAGTGTTAGAAATCCTAGCTAAACTCGTGGTGTTTTTTGGAAGCTTGGGGTATACAAGCTTGAGGCCTTCAACTCTTGAAGGCAAACATTCAAGAAGCATCATTCGTTTCTTTTCTCGTTACTCCAAGAAGGTAGTTTTCTAAACACCCTATGGTTGTCTTTGATAGTATGCATGTTCATATATGGATCCGGGTTTTGGGATTTTTCATATAAATGGAATTTATATCTTAAAAGTAACATGTTTTAAACATTATTTCCGCTGCATTTTTATTTCATATGGATGAAATTACTTTGATAAACATGTTAAAATCCCATCAATGGCATCTAGAGCCGCTTATATGAGTGCATGCTTCAATAGATTAACTTTTTCGGGTTTTGGGTTTGAATAAAACCCTATGGCCAAAAATTTTAATATGGTTATCCCTTTGTTTTTCAAGATTATTTTCTTATATGCATAAGGGAATCTTGAAAAATTATTTCACATGGATGATTTATTTGTTTGGACAAATCTTACCTTTTCGGTTTTTTGTACATAGCCGGAAATGTTCATAAAAGGGAACCATTTTTTATGCTTCTTGTAATTTATATAAATATATATATTTGGATATATATTTTGGTGCATATGACCTTGCCATGACCTTGTGTTGAATGAATGTGTTGTGATTCATTTTATTATTATTTCAATGGGTTGTAATAATTATTATTTTGTTCTTCCATTTGTAAGATATGTAATTTATTTATTTTATTTGGTATGTAAAATAAATAGATTAGGTGCATTTTTGTTTTACTAGAAAAATGTATTAGGATATATTTTTTTTGTAAAAGAAGATGCACAAAAAATGCGGTTTTGGTTTGGCCATATTCGGTCCAAAGAACTTCATGGTTCTCAACGGGATTTTAACCCGATAACCAAAACACATTTTTGAAGTCCAAAAGAGTTTGGAGCTGAATATAAAAGACTTTTGGAAGCTCAAAGAAGGTGGATAAATCACAACACAAGAAGGAGACTTGAAGCATTTGGATGCGGGATCAAGTGGGAGTTCATCGACACATTACTTGTGTCATTTTTCACCCTTTAGGAAGGACCTTTTGGCACACTTGTTTCGGCTAACAAGTGTTGTCAAAATAGTTGGCTATGGTTATGCACCTATTGTTATGTATGATGTGCTTGTTTGGTTGCTTATTTTGTTGTTTAGATGATATGTCGATAGCATGACTTAACACACTAATAATCAACATCAAGCGTAAAATTGGTTCTTTAACAAAATCATTAAAATGGTTAATAAAGGTTTTATTAAAAATTAATGATTTTATAATAAAATGGGTTTTATTAAAAAGGAACCTTGAAAATTAGTTTTCACTAAAGTACCATTGATTTGAATGCATGCAAATGTATGGTACATAATATTTTCTAAACTAGAATTTTGAAATATTAAAACCCTTTTATGAAACAAGTCAAACACCATCGTTTTATACAACACTCGAAACACTTGGGAACTCTTATTGTGGGATAAAGGTCACCTAACCACATTTGAGGGAACTTGTATGTTCGAGGTGGGTTTACCATGTTTGTGGGATAAAGGTCACCTAACCACTTATGTGAATAAACTCACACGTGTGTGTAAGTTGGACAACTTGATTTGGAAACCATGAACTTAGGGTCACCGAAGCATGGGGAACAAAGGTGTTGATGGGATTAAACATGCCAACTAAACATAAAGATGTTTAACCGATCCCATATGGCTAGAAATTGCAAAGAGTTGCAATTGTCAAACGTTGACTACCTTGTTAATTTAAATTATTAGTTGTCTAGATTTTAATTATTAATTGTCTTTAAGACACAAAAGGGTATTAATGATTAAAATATAATAATATCGAAAATACTAAAATTGAACTTGTTAAATATTGTAGATGGCCGCTAACAATGCAAACCCGATTAACCAAACCGTCCGAAACCTATCACTAAGAACCATCCTTGAAAAGGATCGTCTCAACCATAACAACTTCATGGATTGGTTTCGAAACTTGAGAATCGTTCTCAAGCAAGAGAAGATATCCTATGTGTTGGACGATCCTATTTCCGATGAACCTAACGTGGAAGATGTGGAGGCCTACAATGATTGGGTTAAGTATACCGAGGACTCCATGCAAGCCTCATGCCTCATGTTGGGAACTATAATTCCCGAAATTCAAAAGGATTTTGAACATCATGGGGCATATGACATGATTACCTAGTTAAAGGAAATGTTCCGACAACAAGCAAGGGTAGAACGCTTCGAAACTGTTCGGACGCTTCATGCATGTCGAATGGAGGAAACCCAATCGGTATCATCTTATGTCCTTAAGATGAAAAGCCACATTGATCGCCTCGAAAGGCTAAATTGTCCCGTCTCTAAAGAGTTGGCTACGGATTTAATCCTCAACTCTTTAACAAAGAAATTTGAAAGCTTTGTAATGAATTACAACATGAATGGATGGGACAAGAGCATTGGTGAACTTCATGCAATGCTCAAAACGGCCGAAGCAGGAATGGGCAAAAAGGCTTTACCCTTCCTAGCAATCAATGAAGGAAACAACAAGAAGAGGCCCCACCCCGACTCTAAAGCAAACTATGCTAAAAGAAATGGACACGTCAAGGGAAAGGGAAAGGGAAAAGCTAAAGCAGAACCCGCCAAACCAAAAGAGAAGAAGAAAAAGGTTGCTACGAATGACCCATGTTTTGAAAGTGGAGAGATAGGACATTGGAAGAGAAATTGTCCGACCTATCTCAAAGAGTTGAAAAACAAGAGGGATGCATGGCAAACCTCAGGTACTATCTTTATGATACATGTTGAGCTTAATGTTGTTTCTTCTAGCACATGGGTACTTGATACCGGATGTGGAACTCATATTTGCAATTCGTTGCAGGGATTCAAAAGAAATAGACATTACAAGAAGGGAGACGCTAGTCTCTTCATGGGCAACAGAGCAAAGGTTGATGTCGAAGCTCAAGGAGACTACGTTTTAGAGCTTCCAAGTGGTTTGGAAGTTATTTTGAAGAATGTTTTATATGCCCCTAGTTTGACTAGGTACATAATTTATGTTTCCCGTTTGAGATAATGTGGTTTTAAATTTGAATTTGTTAACCAAGACATTTATGTTTCTATGAATTATGTGTTTTATTTTAAAGCTATGTCTTTAAATGGTATTTATGAATTAGATCATGATAACGCATCATACGATAGCTTAATGTACCAAGTAACCAACAAGAAACTCAAAATGGATTTGAGTGATTCCTATATTTGGCATTGTCGCTTTGGACATATAAGCAAGAATCGCATGCATACACTTCAAAAGAATGGTCTTTTGAATACAAATGAAGATAATTCATTTGATGTATGCGAATCTTGTTTACAAGGCAAAATGACCACGACACCCTTTAGTGGAACTTTTGAAAGGGCTAAAGACTTACTAGGTATCATACATTCAGATGTATGTAGTCCTTTTAAGCCGATGACTAGGAATGGTGAAAGATACTTCATTACCTTTACCGACGACTATAGTCGTTATGGTTATGTGTATTTACTAAAACAAAAGGATGAAGCATTTGAAATGTTCAAAGACTTCAAAAGTGAAGTAGAAAATCAACTCAAGAAAACAATCAAAGTCATTTGCACCGATAGAGGAGGTGAATACCTTAGTGGTGCTTTTCAAGATCATCTTAGGAGTTGTGGGATTATCTCACAACTTACTCCACCTGGAACACCACAACACAATGGTGTGTCGGAAAGGAGAAATCGAACTCTATTAGATATGGTTCGATCTATGATGGCTAGAAGCACATTACCTCTATCGTTTTGGGGTTACGCTTTGCTCTCCGCAGTCCGTATACTAAATATGGCCCCAACCAAGAAAGTGGAAAAGACACCTTTTGAAATATGGCACGGAAACCCTCCATCATTATCATTCTTAAGGGTTTGGGGTTGTGAAGCTTATGTTAAGCAATACACTCCAAATATATTGGAAGTCCGATCTACTAAGTGTATCTTTGTAGGATATCCTAAAGATGATATAGGATATTATTTCTACGACCCAACCGAGCAAAAGGTATTTGTTGCTCGAAAGGGTAAGTTCTTAGAAGCTAAATTCCTTATGGAAGGAACTAGTGATAGAACAGTGGAACTTGAGGAGGATCAAGAACCACAAGACGATACACGTTTGGTTGATACTAGCACTGTGACAACCCTCAAATTTACGTGTATTATTAATGTTAAATAAAGTACTTGATGACTGTGCTGAATCATTTAACTGCTCTCTGATTACTGGGTTTTGCTTACATGTACTTGTTAACATGCTAATAGTATACAGAAAAATTTCTAAATAGCCCGGTATGCCTTCCTGAGTGTTAAAAACTAAAAGTGTTACAAAAATATATATAAAAGACACTTCACGGATTAATTAGGCACCTTAACGGAACAGTGTCAACCGAACAACCGGACTTTACCCGGAACATAAAAATATTGTCAATGACATTGTTTACACTCTTCTGAGCTAGTTAGGGTCCCCGAACACCCTAACACCCGTTATATTACATAACACACTAAT
The DNA here is from genome assembly GCA_030545235.1 of Helianthus tuberosus. Classification (NCBI taxonomy): domain Eukaryota; kingdom Viridiplantae; phylum Streptophyta; class Magnoliopsida; order Asterales; family Asteraceae; genus Helianthus; species Helianthus tuberosus. The sequence goes on from CM060360.1 coordinate 105,490,089, forward strand.
AACCTATTTAAGTTCCTAACTAAACAAACTAGAACACTAAGTTAGTTGATATCCAACTAGACCCCCCCCCCCTCAACCATACGGTTATATGGGGACTCCCCACAAGATTTCTTTGATTATTATATTGGATGGTGTTTAGTACTAAGGAAGCATAAGGCATAATGGGTAATTGAATGTTGGAAGAGTGGTTATTTAACCACTAGATCTCCATCCATTTTATCATTCACACCACAACTCCATCTTCACTCCCTCCCTCCATAGAAGCTTGGCCGAACACCCCTCTTGTTCATCCACCATTTTCGTTTCAACTTCAAGCAATCCGAGTGTACTTCTAGGTGCTACAAGGCGTTCAACGAAGCTCGGTGTTCTCGGAAGGGGAAGGACCTTCTCCATTCGCTATTAACCACCACATTTCTTCACTCGAACTTCCCTAGTCTTGAACTAGTGGTAAGAACTTAGATCCGTTCATTCTTTATGTTATTTAAGTGGTTAATAAATGTTTGATGATGAAAATCCATGAACACTAAAGAACCATGAACAAAGTCTTGCATATAAACTAACTTGTAATGAAATATTGATGAAACATGATGAAGTGATGATAAACTGAAGTTTTCTTGATTATGTTACTGATTTACTTGCTGATCTACTTGTAATATTGATGTTTGACGTTGTTGTGATCACTAAACATGCTAACGGAATCAATCGAACGCGCTTTAGAGTGTTAAAGACTTAAAACAGTAGGCTGTTTGGTTTTTACAGCCAACTTCAGTTGGCTGTAACAGGACCATAACTTAACGAGAAATATATTTTCTGAAGTCTAGGTTTATATATTATGAAATACGGTTCTATTGGCACCGGAATCATAATTTTTGGACTTCGTTTACTATTTTTAAAGCGTCATTTCGTAACAGCTGCTAGAGCTGCATTTTTCTGCTGAAAATATGTGTTTTGTTTTCTGTCATAACTTGAGTTCTGTGTAGAGTTAGATCATGAAACTTGTACTGTAGATGACCACCGATGTATTTGTAATTATCTAACTGGAATTTCGTAAATCAGACTTACGATGATTTTTAAATAAATTATTCCGTGGACTATGGTCAGAAAAAGATAAATCTGAGTTCAGTCCGGAAAATGAATTTTTATAAAATATTAGTAATGAACTGGACCCCGATATTTTTACACAATAAAATTTGGAAAGTTTAAGACATTTTGTAAAAATTTGGGAATTTTTGGAATAAGTTAACTATTTTATTAAAATGTCCGAAAACAGCCCGGTTTTGAATATTTAAGCTGAAACGACATAAGTTGTAATTTGCGTGTCTAAATGTCGAGCATGCTATCTGTGAATGATCTAACATGTTATATGTGCTATGTGCATTATCGAATGTTTGCTTATGAGTGGGGAATGGATGGGAAGTATATATGGGCATAAACCGTTAAAGTTATGCATGTTATGTGATAGATACGTGTAGGAACTTTGTGCTCTATTTGAAACCACTAAATGACTAACTGGTAATCATACTAGGACGTGATTGACCGACCTTGACTGTTAGCTATATTTGAGAATCTAACCGAGCAAACCGAGGTGAGTTCACACTCCTAAGGCATGGGATTCCCGGTGGGTTGGGAATGGGATTGAATAAATACTCGTACTATCATTACTATTAAACTACTTTTCACTGTCCTCAGATTGAAGGGAAAGTACGTAAAACCTACGTACACTCATACTTACTATGGTCCTTGGATCAAGAAGGGCACGTACACACACGACTAGTCTACAACATGGGAAGCCCCCACTAATCATCGCAAACATATTTGGGAAATCGCGATACGGATAAATACTATCCACATGGGAAGCCCCCACTAATCTTCGCAAACATGCCTGGGAGACCGCGATATGAATTAACACGATACCTGGTTTACAAAACGAACATATGATTTACGAAACGAATGCTATAACTAAACAATCAAACGTGAACTCACTCAACTTTGTTGTTGACTCGTTGTTACATGCCTTACAGGTCGCTAGATGCTATGGAGCTTGCACATGGAGGTGGTCGTTGTGGAATGCGAACTAATATGGCCCGTACTTATTAAATAAACGTTATGAACTTATGAAACTTATGTTTGGGGTCTTTAAACTTATGAACTACAAACTGATGTTTTGAACTTACGTTTTATGCTTCCGCTGTTAACTTAAAATTGGTTACTGTCTTATGGTCACCAATTGTATTGTGGGTGGTCTTACTTACTTAATTTCGTTGTTCAATATGATTGGTGGCTCGATCCTGGTCATGTCACACCCCCATTACTTAATTTCGTTGTTCATTATGATTGGTGGCTCGATCCTGGTCATGTCACGCCTCCAAGCGGTGACGCTCCGCATGGTGGATTTTGGGGGTGTGACAGATTGGTATCAGAGCCATTGGTTATAGTGAACTTGGTTTTAAGAAGGGGAAAAGCTTTTTGATAAAACCAGACTATAACCTGTACAGTGCTCAACGATCCACAACGACGCTTCACTCCACGTGCAAGACTCAACACTATAGGTGATATGATTTATGTTTATATTACCTACTTGCTAGTTACATAGAACTTTGCTTATGGTATGCTTAGATGAACGTAGCAACTATTGATTGAAAACACATGTGTGCTTACTCTCTTCTGTCATCGCACTTTCGCGAACCTCTCTCACCCATGTTTTCCTCTGATATGAAGATCATGAGTGGACGCGTTAACCTAACTCAAGCCCAGTTGGCGGCTTTGATCACGGAACAAGTTACTGCAGCCTTCGCAGCTGCCCAGGCAGGAGGTCAGAACGCTCAGCCACCAGTATGCACATTCAAGACTTTTATGGACTGTCGTCCTAATACTTTCAGTGGCACTGAAGGGGCCGTCGGACTCCTCCACTGGTTCGAGAAGCTTGAGTTGGTCTTCGAGATGTGTGAATGCCCTGAGGCTCGTAGGGTGAAGTATGCCACTGGTACCCTCGAAGGCATTGCGCTGACTTGCTGGAACGCGCAAGTCCAAATGTTAGGGCTGGCAGCTGCTAATGCCACCCATGGAACGACTTCAAGGAGGTGATCAAGCGAGAATACTGTAATCGCGATGACATCCACAAGTTGGAAGTGGAGTTCTTTAACCTGAAGATGACGGGGTCATAGATAGAGGCGTATACGAAGCGATCCAACGAACTGGCAGTGTTATGTCCAACTATGGTGGATCCTCCCATCAAGCGCATTGAGCTGTACCTCAAAGGCTTAGTACTAGAGATACAAAGCCATGTGACTGCTGCTAACCTTGCTACCATCCAGGATGTTACTCGTCTTGCTCATCGCCTCACAGACCAGGCAGTAGAACAGAACAAGCTGCCTAAGCGTATAGGTGCTACTGCTACTACTACTTCTGCTATTCCCAGCGACAACAAACGAAAATGGGATGGAGCCAACAACAAGGGTTCGACTACAGTTCAGTCCCAGGCGCAGCAGTGAAAGATTGATGACTACCAGAGTCCTTGTCAGCAATCTTCTGGTAGACAAGGGTAGGGTGGATATCGAGGAAACCACCCAAAGTGCAACAAATGCAACAGACACCACAGTGGTCAGTGCAACAAGGGACGTTATCAGAGGTGTCTCAAGATGGGTCATGAAGCCAAGGATTGCAGGAGCTCACGACCTACAAATCAGAATCGTCAGCAGCAGCAGCAAGCTCCACAGAACCAACAGCAGCAACAGCGAGGCAACAGGGGATGCTTTCAGTGTGGTGCTGAAGGCCACTTCAAGCGGGACTGCCCCCAGTTAAATCAAAATCAGAATAACAACAACAACAATCATCAGGCCAACGGGAATAACAACGGGGGAAACAATGGAGACAATGGCGCCCGGGGCCGTGTGTTCGTGATTGGTCAGGGTGATGCTAGGAATGATCCCAACGTCGTGATGGGTAAGTTTCTACTTGATGACTTTTATGTTAATGTTCTATTTGATTCGGGTGCCGATACCAGTTATGTGTCCCTAAAAGTTAGTCGAATGCTTAATCGTACCCCAACACTTTTGAACACCAAGCACACGGTAGAGCTAGCAAACGGCAAAAGTCTTGAAGCCACACACATAGTTAAAGGTTGTAACCTCGTCTTAGCTGGTCAGACCTTCTCTATCGACCTTATTCCTATCATACTTGGTAGTTTCGACGTCGTTATTGGGATGGATTGGCTATCTCATCATCAAGCGGAGATTGTCTGCAAGGAGAAAATCATCCGCATTCCTCGTTCTGACAAAGAACCCATCGTGATTCATGGCGACAAGAGTGGTGCTGTCGTAGGCATTATCTCTTTCCTTAAGTCCCAAAAGTGTTTGCGAAAGGGCCACACTGCTATCCTAGCCCTCGTTTCTGATACATCAACGGAGGAGAAGAAAATTGAAGATATTCCTATTGTGCCCGATTTTCCTGAGGTATTTCCTGAGGAATTACCTGGTCTTCCGCCTCATCGTCAAGTTGAGTTTCAAATCGAACTAGCTCCTTGAGCAGCGCCCATAGCTCGAGCACCTTATCGCTTAGCCCCAACCGAACTGGAAGAACTGTCCAAGCAATTACAAGAACTTTTGGAAAAAGGTTTTATTCATCCTAGCTCTTCACCTTGGGGAGCTCCAGTGTTATTCGTGAAGAAGAAAGACGGTACCTTCCGAATGTGTATTGACTACCGCGAACTCAACAAGGTGACCATGAAGAATCGTTATCCTCTTCCACGTATTGACGACTTGTTCGACCAGTTGCAAGGGTCGAGCTATTACTCTAAGATGGATTTGAGATCGGGATACCATCAGCTGAGAGTCCGAGAGGATGACGTCTCCAAAACAGCATTCAGGACTCGCTACGGCCATTACGGGTTTCTGGTCATGCCTTTCGGGTTGACGAATGCACCAGCGGTCTTCATGGATCTCATGAACCGAGTATGCAAGCCTTACCTAGATAAATTCGTTGTTGTCTTCATCGACGACATCCTGATCTATTCTAAGAGTCAGGAGGAACACGAGCAACATCTGAGGCTTATTCTGGAACTTCTTCGAAAAGAGCAGTTGTATGCCAAGTTTTCGAAATGTGACTTCTGGCTTCGCGAAGTCCACTTTCTAGGCCATGTGGTAAACAAGGATGGAATTCATGTAGATCCATCCAAGGTTGACTCGATCAAGAACTGGCCTGCACCCCGCACACCAACAGAAATCCGCCAATTCTTGGGTTTGGCAGGATACTACTGAAGGTTTATCAAGGATTTCTCCAGGATTGCGCAACCTCTCACTTCACTAACTCCGAAGGGTGTCACCTATCGTTGGGGTGATGCACAGGAGTCCGCATTTCAGCACTTAAAAGATAGACTTTGTAGCGCGCCTATCCTCTCATTGCCTGAAGGCACAGATGATTTTGTGGTTTATTGCGACGCTTCCATCCAAAGACTTGGTTGTGTGTTGATGCAACGTGACAAGGTCATTGCCTACGCATCACGCCAACTCAAAATTCACGAAAGAAATTACACTACTCACGATCTGGAGCTGGGAGCAGTGGTTTCCGCACTTAAGATATGGAGACATTACCTATACGGTACCAAGTGCACCATTTACACCGATCACAGGAGTCTCGAGCATATCTTCAAGCAAAAGGAGTTAAACATGCATCAACGTCGATGGGTCGAGCTCTTGAACGATTATGAATGCGCTATCAAATACCATCCGGGCAAGGCTAATGTTGTGGCCGACGCCCTCAGCCGAAAGGATACTATACCTAAGCGTGTACGTGCATTACAGCTTACCATTCACTCTAGCCTTCCCACTCAGATTCGCGATGCTCAGGTTGAAGCGTTGAAAGCAGAAAACATCAGGGCTGAGTCCCTACGAGGATCGAGGCAGCGGCTAGAACCAAAGGAAGACGGCGCCTATTATGTTAACGGATGCATCTGGGTTCCACTGTATAGAGACCTACGCGAGCTTGTGATGGATGGAGCACATAAGTCTCGTTATTCGGTATATCTGGGTTCAGATAAAATGTACCACGACCTCAAGACTATGTATTGGTGGCCTGGCATGAAAGCCCACATAGCAACCTACGTTAGCAAATGTTTGACTTGTGCGAGAGTCAAGACCGAATACCAGAAACCATCAGGCCTACTCCAACAACCAGAGATCCCGAAATGGAAATAGGAGCAAATTTCCATGGATTTCGTTACTAGCCTGCCTAGATCTCAACGCGGAAACGATACCATTTGGGTGATCGTGGATCGACTGACCAAGTCTGCACATTTTCTAGCAATCAAGGAAACGGATAAGTTTTCTACTTTAGCAGACATCTACCTAAAAGAAGTGGTGTCAAGGCATGGAGTGCCAACCTCCATCATTTCTGATCATGACGCGTGTTTTACTTCTGAACTGTGGCAAGCAATGCCAAAGTCTTTTGGCTCACGTTTAGATATGAGCACCGCTTATCACCCACAGACGGATGGGCAATCTGAACGCACCATCCAAACCCTCGAAGACATGCTTAGGGCATGCGTAATCGACTTCGGCAATGGCTGGGAAAAACACCTCCCGTTAGTAGAGTTTTCATATAACAACAGCTACCACACCAGCATCCAGGCCGCTCCGTTCGAGGCATTGTACGGACGCAAATGCCGATCACCTCTCTGTTGGGCAGAAATCACCTCCCGTTAGTAGAGTTTTCATATAACAACAGCTACCACACCAGCATCCAGGCCGCTCTGTTCGAGGCATTGTACGGACGCAAATGCCGATCACCTCTCTGTTGGGCAGAAATCTTTTTTTTTTGGGTAAAGGGTTACCCCGGTGATTTTATATATTCACAAACAAAACAAAACAAGTAGTAAGGAGAAAACCTTACTAGTTCAATCATGAGACATGTCTCATGAAAGTGGAAACAAACGAACACAAGAGACTATCATAACTAAAAAGAAACACTACTAGACTAACATCTAGAAAATAGATAAAAACAATCACTCAGCCTCCATCATCTACGACTGGGTCACCATGAATCTCCCACTTCTCAAGAAGCATCCTCACTTTAGAAGTATTCTTGAACTTTAAACCCATCAATTTGTATCGGACAGTGTCAAAAATCGAAGCACATATACTTTCTGGGGGCCTTGCATGATTCTTGAATAAACGATGGTTTCTTTCTCGCCATATAAGATAAGCAGAAGCAGCAACAATCAATCGAGACACTAGGTTAGCAGCAGATTTAGATGTAGCCCGATGCCGTAGCCACTCGATAATAACACTCCACTTAGGTTCCACAATGCACATACCTGCTTTAGCACGAATCATCTCCCAAACCTTAGCCGAGTACTTGCACTCAAAAAATAAATGATCATGTGAGACAATATTTTCGTAGCATAAGAGACAGCACATCATATTCATGTTATTTCTTCTTGTAGTATTCCATTGCAAGATTTTATCCTGAGTAACCAATTTACGCCACATAATAAGCCACATAAAGAAAGCATGGCGAGGAATACACTACGAAAACCAAACAATACTAGACCAATCCACCTCTGATTCGCTAGCTCTGATTGAATTCCATACGCCTGAGGAAGAGTAGTCACTAAGCTCATTCCCATTCTTCCAAAACAAACGATCTTGAATATTATCATCCCGATGAATCTGATCAAGCTGTATTAGAACTGGATAAGTATCTCTCTAAGCATCAGGCCATAACCACGAACCATTAAAAGACATATCAGCTACTGTTGCCTGTAACGAAAAACCCTCCCTCGTGATAGTCCTAGGCGATAAAAAAGAGCTCAAAGGACCAATAACACTCCAATTGTCATGCCAAACTGAAGTGTTTCTACCATCACCAACTTTGGACCAAAAATAACCTCTAATCAGCGGACGAAGCTGTAGCAATTTCCTCCAGCTCCAACAACAATTTGGGATCGGTTTACAATCCCAGAAATTATGGCTCTTTAACCTATACGAGTGAATCCAAGAAACCCACAGCGACTCACGGCTTGTAAGGATACTCCACACATGTGAAACCATAAGCGCTTTATTAACATCACGAATCCGTCTAATACCTAACCCTCCTTCCAGCTTAGGACACAGATAGAACTCCAAGAAACCTTGGCTTTCCCACGTTGATAATCACCTTGAGACCAAAGGAAGTTCCGCATTTTTGCTTCTAGATCATGAATAATCCGAACAGGTAGGATAAAAACTGAAGACCAATAGACATGCATGGCTGACAACACTGAAATAATAAGTTGTAATCTACCAGCAAACAATAAAAGCTTGTTCTTCCAGTTATGAATACGCTGATCCAAACGCTCAACGAAAATACTGCAATCCTTGTATAGGAGGCGATAAGATAATAAAGGAACACCAGCCAAATCACTGGCCCAGAACTTGTGGTAGATACCACCGAGAGAATTACTCAGATACGACAGCGAATGGCGGCAGCTCGTGACCGTCAGAAAAGCTATGCTGATAAAGGAAGAAAACCACTCGAGTTCCAGGTTGGGGATCGAGTGCTACTCAAAGTCTCGCCTTGGAAAGGCATAGTTCGTTTTGGCAAACGAGGCAAGCTCAATCCGCATTATGTCAGACCGTTTGAAATCATCGAGAAAATTGGCAAAGTCGCCTACAGGTTGAATCTACCCAAAGAACTCAACGGAATTCACGACGTATTCCATGTGTCGAATTTGAAGAAGTGTCTGTCAGCTGAGACCCTCATAGTTCCTCTCAAGGAACTCACTATCGACGACCAGCTGCGATTCGTCGAGGAACCTGTAGAGATTACTGATCGAGATGTTAAGATTCTCAAGCGCACAAGAATACCTCTTGTCCGAGTTCGTTGGGATTCCCTTCGTGGCCCAGAGTATACCTGGGAACGAGAAGACTAAATGAAACTCAAGTATCCCCAGCTGTTTAAGAAAAATGCAACCACTACTGAGGCTGAAGCTACTGCAAAATTTCGGGACGAAATTCCAAATCAACGGGGGGATGATGTGACACCCCAAGAAAATCAGGAAACCAACGCAACGTAACTAGCTTCCTCAGTAACCGCGAGCTAAATTTCGGGATGAAATTTTCTTAACAGGGGGAGAATGTGACAACCCTCAAATTTACGTGTATTCCATACAATTTATTAATGTTAAATAAAGTACTTGAATTCAAATGGGTTTATCTTCTTCAAGTTTGAAGACAGAAAGGGTATGACTGATGTACTTGAAGGGGGACCTTGGCTGATTTGGAACAAACCTATTTTTCTCAACACTTGGTCCCCTACGAACACTCTTAAAAAAGAAGATATTAAAAAGGTTGCAGTTTGGGTAAAATTGCATGAGGTTCCTCTAGCGGCGTATACTGATGATGGGTTAAGCATGTTGGCGTCTAAAATTGGTTCTCCTTTGCGGTTGGATTCGTATACTACTGATATGTGCAACGAGGCTTGGGGACGAAGTAGCTATGCTAGGGCACTCATTGATATCTCTGCCGAACATGAATTTAAAGAGGTCCTAACCATGGCTATTCCTGAGTTGGATGAGAACAAGTGTGTCAATGAGACTATTCGTGTGGAATATGAATGGAAACCCCCGAGATGTGCCCACTGTTGTGTATTTGGGCATGATTCAGAGGAGTGTCCAAAATGCATTCGATCGACAGTGAAACCTCCTACAAACAATCCGAAAGTAGATGAGGATGGTTATACGGAAGTCAAGACAAAGAAGAATTTAAAGAAGAGCGGTTTTCAAGTTAACAATCAAAAGCCAAAGTTTGAATATAGACTTGTGGATCAAAAGAAAAAGGCAGTGAGTTCTTCCTACGTGAATGCGCGGTGCACTAGTTCATCCAAGGTTCAAACACACAATTCGTTTAGTGCTCTTGGGTTTGTTGGGAGGAATGGGGGTTCATTCCAAGGGAGACATAAAGGGGGTCGTGAGCTAAATGAGGAGTCTGACGATGACGAGGTAGAGGTTGTATATGATGAAACGAATGAGTTTATGACATCGGGTACACGTCCTACGTCTTCCAGTACAGTGTCACACCCCGACCACGTAGAACATACAAAACGTGGCGGAAACATCGGGGAGTGTTGTAACAGAATTTATGTTTCACAACCATGGAAATTAAAGTTTCGTTTTATTGATTAAAAGTGTTACTATGCCTTAACAAACAAAGAAATACAACATAATTAACTAGTCTTGCATCTTTTATTGTCACTAAAGCCCAAGTCTGTCTACGTGTATCTTGAACATCTTATGCAACAGCTCCTGAAAAACACATGTGAAAATAGGTACGTCAGCATAAAAATGCCTGTGAGATACATAGGTTTTGTGAAAATAAGATTCATGACTTATGTTTGAGAAAATGTTTAGTCATGAACCTTGTTATTTGCTTTGTCTTTTAAATCATTTGAAAAACGATAAGATCAGATGATAAGTATAAATAAATGTAAGGTTAAATGAATAACCAAGTAAAATGTGTTTGCATAAGATAAGTTGTTTATAAATCAATGTCTTGTGAAAAGTATGTTATTTGTATGAAATGTTCTATGTCTCAAACTGAAATGATTCAAATAACGTTACGACATGTAATACCATACAAACACTTATATATAGGAAATACCAGCGGCGTATCCACCATGCTTGTATCATATTACACACGCCTCGTTACTTAATCACTTAATCAAACCAAACCAAACCAAACAATGTAAAATGTTCATGTCAAGATGTAAATCATGTCAAAATGTCTATGTCAAATATCCATGTCAAATGTCTATGTCAAATATCCATGTCAAATGTCTATGTCAAATATCCATGTCAAATGTCTATGTCAAATATCCATGTCAAATGTCTATATCAAATATCCATGTCAAATGTCTATGTCAAAATGTCATGTATGGCAAGTGAAATGTCTCAACTAAACCATATGCACAAAAACAAAGTATTGAAGTAAAACTTGGTTTAAATCAAAGCTATGTTTTGTGTAAATGCATGATTAAATGTCAATCATGTTAAAATGTCTATGACGAAATGTCTATGTCAAATGTCTATGTCAAAATGTCATGTATGGCAAGTGAAAGGTCTCAACTAAACCATATGCACAAAAACAAAGTATTGAAGTAAAACTTGGTTTAAATCAAAGCTATGTTTTGTGTAAATGCATGCCAATATTTAATATGAACATTTATGCGGTATTGTGAAAATGCATACATCCAAGCCTTGCGACTGTGGTGATAAACCCTTTAAACAAATTAAAGGTCTATCTGTCTTATATCAACGAATTCGGTCATTCCTTTCATCCCCTTTCCTTGGGACGTCCGGAACGGGAGTTGTCAATTCCTATGGTACCACTACCTACTAACGAACGGCATGATCGGTGTTAATGAATGTATTGTCCCATGTAAACAAACCAAATGTCATACCAAAATGTAAGCATGTGATGAAAAACAATGTACTAAGTATGCACGCAATGGACATAAATAGCATAAAATGTAAATGTAAAACGATGTACTAAGTATGAACGCAATGGACATACATAGCATAAAATGTAATGAAATCATGTACTATAATGTACTAACGAACATAGCAGGTATATGATGTGAAAAAATGGAAAGCATGAAAGTAACAAGTAGGCACATGTGTTCCACCCCAAAACAGTTTGGAAAACAGTAAAAGAGGGGTCTATGTACTCACTTGAGATTGCTCAGATGTCTAAAGATAATCACCAAGTAATGCTAGAGATCTCAGAATCAAACGGCACCTAATATAGGTAACTATGTTAATAACCGGACCTTAATCGGATGATTGGATAGAATGAGGTTTCGTAAACCAAACGAGTGTAGAGACTCGTGTCATTTGGTTTAACAAAGCCTACATACTAAATGAAACCTAACCTAAGTGCTTGTGACCCATTACGACCCGTTTAGGTAACTTATGCTACTTTAACGCGTCGTTCGCGTGAAACGCGTTCGGACCGCCTAACTAGTCCTATGACAAGTAATATATGCCTTAACATGTCTAATATGGTTGTCAAATCAGTTTAGATGTCAAATGTTATGTTACATATGTTTAAAATGAATTTTGGCATCAAAGGGGTATTTTGGTAATTTACCTAAGGCATATAAACTACCTATCATACAACTACTTAAACGAAGCGACCATAAGGTATAACCTCGTAAGGTTATTCCCTATATACTATGGTCACCTAATGTGCTTGGTCGGATCCTAATGATCGACCAAACGGGTCGGGTTCGAAGGTATAAGCGATTGTTTAGATCGCTTACCTTACGACCCTATCTAAGCACTAAACTAAAAGTGACGAGCTAAGCATGTCAAAACATGCTTAACTAAGTTTAGAAAACAGGTTTGGTATCACAACAAACGGTTGTGATACCTAAGAGTAGTTTGGTTACAAAATACGTAAGAATACGTATTCTGCCCGAAACTACGGCTCGTCACTGAGCCTAGATAACGTGGTAATCAGTAGGTATAGTCGCTAGGGACTATAACCATCGTGATCACGCTCACGTTATGAAGTTCAAACGAACTTTGCATCGACCATAAACTGGTCAATGCAGAAAGTCAAACAAAGTTTGACTTTCAGACTCGAAAAGCAATAAAAGAACGAAAGAGGACTTACGAAGGGTCCCCGAATGCTAATCCCGATCCAAGTAACTCAGGTATGAAACGAAGGTTCCAACTTAGAGCCCAAATGATCAGATTTGTGGGTTTTGAAGCAATGGGGGGGTGGGTATTTATAGGAGAAGTAGAGCCGTTAGGATCGTTTCTTGAATATCGTGCCACGATCCGAGCCGTACACTTGTCACAAAGTTGTGGTGGCTAGAAATGATGTTTATCAGCTGAAAATGCAAGTTGCAAACATGTGGTTGTGGTTTAATCAGCTGATAATCTGCTGACTGTTTGTTATTATCTGTTCTGGCATAGGCTAGCGCACCGCTACACTAAAAGTGTAGCGCACCGCTAGGCCTAAGTTTGGCAGATTTACACTTTTGGTCCCTGTTATGCATTCAGCCCATTTTCGACACGTTTAAGGCCCGTTAACCCCATTTCAAAGCTCTAAAATGAAGTTAAAGTACAGGGAACTTAAAATGTGTTCAAAAATATCTCGGATGTCGGTTCGTTTGGCCGTACGGTCGCGATGTTCGGTTAATTACGACGGAATGCGCATAAGCGCGAAAAACGATCCAAATGACGCGACGAATGGATTTTTCTTATGGCGAACACTAAAATATAATGTAGTCATGCTTACATAAATTTTTGGATGTCCGGATGTATTCAGAACGTAAGTTATGCGCGAAAATGAAAACTTGTGCACTTTTTGACGCTTTTAGTCCCTGAATGACCCAAAAGTTTATTTTAACACACCGAACCCCTCAAAGCCTATTTCTAAGCTATGTAAAGGATATTTAAGGTGTTTTTAACTTATGGTCATGTTCCGGAATGTTCGTTAGAGTTCAAATTGACATACTTTCGCGGTTTGTCATATTTAGTCCCTGTAGTCGAATTAACTTGTTTTTGCCATACCAAAGCCTTCAAAAACTTATTTCTAAGTTATGTAAAGGTTATTTAAGGTATGTTGAGTATATGTTGATGTTCCGGAGTATTTCTCGCATTAAACTGAGTACGTTTACGCACTAGTTTGCGTATAACTCTCCAGAAAGTGATTTAGAGTTTGAAATTGAACGAGAATTGATATGTGCAAATGATACACATATTTTTACAAATCCCAAGTATGAATTATAATATTTCATTGGTTTGGTATTTGTTTGATGGCCGTGAAGGCACAGGTGTTACAGTCTCCCCTACTTTAGGAAATTTCGTCCCGAAATTTATTTAGAGAAAACTTGTGAGAGCTTGAAAAACATGAAGTTGAAAAGATCGAACAACATTGGTTAGGGTTCTTGAACTTCTAGTAACCTTAATAACATTATGTTTGCAATGTAAGAGGGACACTTATATACAAGTATATGAAGCGTCATTGGTGCGTCCACCATGCCTCCATTACATCGTTCTCATTTTGTTATTGTTGTCACTATCGGTTCTTACACATAATAAACCTTACTAGGTTTCTGTGCACTAAATTTCATAATTATGTACGCGTCCATAATCAGACAATTCCTTGCACAGTTCACACAGTCTATTTTATAATGTGTAGGGTAAAACCAAATGAACAATCATGTGATGAGTGTGACTAGACCGCCATAGAGTCCTTTTGACTAAATCAATAAATGATCTAAATAGACTATCATGGAGTCTGTCCAGCTACATCACTAGATGTCGTTCTTTAACCAAATCGTGAATCGATCTTTTTGACTAGACCACTAAAGGGTCTCTTATAAAACATGGAGTGGTACTATATAATCCAAGGGTCTTAACTATTACATAGAAGCCCGTTAAGGATTTAAGGTAGTACCATTTGAATATCCTGCTACGAATCCCTCATATGAAGATATGAAAGATCCTACGAGGATTTGGATAACGAATATCCAGAGTATTAAAAAAACACAAAAATGCATAAAAGAAAACATAAGATGAATAAACACATATCACATAACCACAAAATTGTTTAACTAGAAGTTTGTTCTGCTAACAGAGCACATGTATTTAAAGCACACTAGGAATCCATCTCGTGGATTTCATTTGGCACTTTAAACATTATCAAGAATCTAACTATAAAGATAGAAAGATTCAAAAAGAAAATTCGATTTCGATTATTAGGAACCGAAGTGTTCGAATTAAGGTACATAAGGAATCCAATTAAGGACTCTGATTTGAATGATGATTATCCACAAGGGTCTAATTGTGGAGATAAAAAGATCCCATATGGATTTTAGAAGTTGAAGATGTTTTGAAATCTTGCACGGGATGTGCTTAAGTCAAAACATGAAGTAAAATGCTTATGAAGTTGAGATGCCTGATATGTCAAGGCGACATATGAAGCGGAATTTGAAGGTTAAGTCAATGTATGAGGAAAATATTTTTGAATACTATGCATGGGGTTCCTTTAAGAAAAATGTGTTTAACGTTTTTGAAACCTTATAGATAATACTTTTTTGGAAATCATAAAGTAGGTGTATTATATAGGTATATTTATAAAAATGTTTTAAAATCATGCGAGATGAATTTTGAAATTATGTATAAGGTTTTTGAAAGACATGAATGATGCTTTTTGTGTCACACCCGCTCGTAGCGGAAACGCAAGGTGTGATCTGTCTGATTTTCATTGCACAAATATCGATGTACATGAACAAACTATATGAATAAAACGTACTCCATTGCCATTACATAGTGTTTCAAAAGATTACAACATAAGTTTAGCGTGTCGGTTACAAACCATTAACATAAAAGTAAAGTGTTATTGTTTCATACATTAACTTGAATTAAACTACTAAAGGTTAAGCCATCATATTTCCTCAAAGAGGTAGAATATAATAGTTAAACCCTCCAAAAGATGGCATGGAGTTCCGGTACTTGTTATCTTGAATGTGAAATCCGACATGGTCCTTTAATTCCCTGAAATACATGTTAAGTTTGGAAAACATCAACAAAAGTTGGTGAATTCATGCAGTTTAGTTGTAAACGATGTATGAAAAACGTGAGTTGTAGTATGTAAAGCGTCAATGAAATCGTTGATCATTAATGTTTTGCAAGGACATTAATATGTGTGTCGAAATAGGAAGCAAACCAACCCTAGACGATTTTATGCCGATTCCTATCGACTGGGACACAAACGCACTCTTCCGTAGGGGTCCATGACCAAGAGTGGGGCTCGCCAAAACCCATTAGATCTAAGCCTTTGTTCCTTGGTCCAATCTGGATTAATGGTGCTTATAGTAAGGCCCTAATTCGCACATGATCTATGGTGTTTCATTACCTAACTTTAACATACCCTGAACATGTATCCTCCCCGATAGTTGTAAAGTTTGTAAAACATTTAAATGAATAGGGGAACATGAACTCACTGTATTGCGTCCTGAAAATAGATGAAAATAAGATCTCACGTGCGGTCGTCCTGAATAGCGTGGCGACCTACAAATGTTCTTATTTTTGTTAGACACTTCGGTCCTTGAAAAGAACTTGAGTACAAGTCTTGTGTCTTGAGTATGTGTAAGACTTGCATGTCTTTACTGTTCGTTAACTGTGTATTCGATGTATGAGTTGTTCAAACGTTCGTTAACTGTGTATTCGATGTATGAGTTGTTCAAACGTTCGTTAACTGTGTATTCGATGTATGAGTTGTTCAAACGTTCGTTAACTGTGTATTCGATGAATGAGTTGTATAGTCGGATCTCGTCCGCTGAATCTCGTGTCTTGTATGTATCACTTGTATAGTTGTGTTCACGAAAATGGTATCATTGGGCCAAGCCCATGTTTTCAAGTTATTGGGATTAAATAGTGTTGGGCCTCAAATAGTGTTGGGCCTCAATAGTGTTGGGCCTCAATAGTGTTGGGCCTCAATAGTGTTGGGCCTCAAATAGTGTTGGGCCTCAAATAGTGTTGGGCCTCAATAGTGTTGGGCCTCAATAGTGTTGGGCTTGAATAGTGTTGGGCTTGAATAGTGTTGGGCTTGAATAGTGTTGGGCTTGAATAGTGTTGGGCTTGAATAGTGTTGGGCTTGAATAGTGTTGGGCTTGAATAGTGTTGGGCTTGAATAGTGTTGGGCTTTAATAGTGTTGGGTTTTGGCCCTTATGTTTAGTATTTGGGCTTAGCCCATTAATTTATGTTAAGCCCATTATGAAAAATAAGCCCATTTATAAAACAATAGCCCATTACTTAAACTAGCCCATTTGTTTATAAAAATAGCCCATTAAGTATAATAAGCCCATTTGTAGAAAAATAGCCCACTAATACATGTAAGCCTTTCATTTTTATAAAAACCCTTTTTATAAAAATTAACTAAGTATAAATGTTAGTAATAAAAACATACTAGTTTTTATAAGTTTCTAAACATCCGAAAATTTGTTATCGATAGTATATTTATATTTCGTGTCGAAAGATCGTCTAACGTCGTAGTAACTCCCCGGATTGGCAATTAGCTTAAGTAGTCGTCCGTCGTTCGTTTTGACCATATTTGGTGTCCGATTATTAGAATCGTCCGTAACTCGTTTTAAGGCGTTATTATGTGAAGTCTTGTAAGACTTTGTTTGTAATTTATCATGTGTTTATTTGTGTGATTATTCAAGTTCCTCATTTGATAAATATAACTAATATCATCAAATAATCACATAACACATAAATTGTTAAATCACCTAAATATATATTTTCTAAAAATATATATTTATACTAACTTTGTTTTTTTTTTATAAAAAGAATTCTTTACATACTTTTAAATCTTGTAAAGGTTTAGCCAAATATGTTATTATTTTATAAAAATAAAGTTTTTATAAAATTTGGCCATATAACCTTTGTATTTTTATCTTAACCATGTTTAATTAAACATATTATTTTCTTTATCAAATCACCAACCATTTAATCAACATCTTAACTAAACATTATAAGACTTTTATAACACTAAATCATCAAGATGATAAGCAAATCATGTAGGGTTTTAAACATGATCCATTCATATGTTAACTAGTTCAAAAACAAGGTTTAATTCTAGTTTAAACAACTTTTATAAAAATCTTTTGTTGTATGTTAATTTTTATAATCTTGTGAAAGTTTTGTTTTTAAACATAAACCCTAAATACTTTCACAAGATCACTAGATATGATCATTCCTTTAATCCTTTATGTTAAAACCCTTTAACATAAACATGTATAATTTTTAGATCATATCTATCAACATCTTCTAACACTTTATTTGTATTCTAATCATCATAACAACATCAAATATGCATATCACAAGTCTTAATTCACAATATAAACAAACATAATTATATGATGATTTTTATCTTTGCTTCTTTGTATTTTTCTTATCCATTATGTATGATTATATATGGTTATTATTAATTATAATAACAATCATAAACATAATATGTAAAAAAAAAAAATAGAAACTTACTTCTAGCACTAGGCTAGGGATGATCTTTAGAGATTATTAAGAACAAGGAATATGATGATCTTGATGTTAAACCACTTTGGTATGGATGAAAAACCCTTTCTTTTGCTTCCAAAAGCCTTAGATCACTCTATGTTCCAAAGAAATCCATGTTGTTTATGAAGAAGATGATAAAGATAATTGGGTTTTTAGTGGGTGTTCTTGATGAAAGGATGAAGATGATGAGAGAATTATCTTATGTGTGTGTAGGATGTGGTGTAAAAGTGGTAGTAACTTAAGGGTTAAGTGTCATGATAATTATCTAATTCCATCCACTAGTAAACATAATAATATCTAGATATTATTTTTACTAACATAAACAAGGGGGTGGGACCCCTTGTTCACGGTTATGAGAGGGGGGGGGGGGGTCTCATGTGGTAAAATATAACTTAGAAATTTTAAGTCTTTCAAATGAAGTATAAGTTGTAAACATTTAGATGTTTAGGTTTTGAAATTTTTCCGAGATGTTTCGTGACTTGTAATAACCATAAACTAGCTTCGCAAGACCAAAAAAAAAATATTAACTAGTTCGCTAGTTGTGCCAAAATGTAGTTCGGATAAATGTTTAGTGCTCGTTTCACTAATAAATAGTCTAAACGTTCTATTATGGAAGTTGTAGGGCAAATTTCCGTTATGCGTGAAATTGATATTCCATAAGTATGTTTATATGAAATTGGTGCCTAAACATCAATTTTTGTATCTTGTATTAAAAATGCAATTGCTGAATTTTGCGGACAATTCATGAAATGGTCATTTTTAGCGCGTTTCGGACAGTTTTTAGTGCTACCGGGCATTGGTAAATTATTGATCGAACTCTTGTATTCCCATATAGGGTTTAATATATAATTGATATTGGACTCTCATCCGAGTTCTAAAAATGTCATTTTAGATGTTTTCTGCGGATCCGGAGTTTTCATCAGCGCTCTAGTTCACTAGGCACTACTCTAGTTGTTTCGATGAATTGTTTGCACTATTTCAAATGTACCCAATAAAAAAAATGAATCATGTGTAATAACCAATGAATATTCCATGAGTTTTCTAAGATGTATACCATGTAATCATGCAGTCAGAATATTCAAAACACATGCTTGTATAATGTAAATCACTGTTTTAAATGTAAGTATATTACCCGAAAGTGGCAGTTGTCACATTTTGAAATCATGCACTTGATCAGAAAATGGATTGTGTTAATATTGTCTTCAGACTATATAAAATATTTTGAAATTAGAAAGGTTGGTTTTGATAACATGGCCAATGTTTTTGAAATAACATAGACAAGGCATTTAGAAAAATTGTTTTCAAACTATATGAAATGTTTTGAAATCATGAAGATTGTTTTGAAATACTTGTACTGTGAATGTTGAAAAAAAATCAAAACGTAATAGGTATGAGATTTGAAAATACCCTTAGTTATCTAACCAAGGATTTAAAGGTAAAGATGTGCTGATGCATGATTACTCATAATGTCACTTTATTTTCTGTACTTCGTATCTTGGAATGAAACGAGTACTTAAAATTTTCGAGGGAATCATGAGCGATCATTTGAAAGAGAAAAAATCACAAGAGTAGTTTGTAAGGAACATAGTTCCTTGATACAGGTATTATAGGGAAATGCCATAAACACATGTAATTATACCTGTATATCAGAATTTGTGAACAACGATTTATTTATAAACAAAACAGATTGTTTCACATTACAAGGAAACAAAAGAACAAAAGCATAAGACAGCAACATCTTCTACTCAGCCGAATGCTCATCCAAGGGTTGGATTTGCATTAGCAAGCTTTGGGCAGTTGTTCCTGAAATGGCTCGTATCGCCACAGTTGTAACAAGTACCACGCGGGAAACGAGCTTGAGTAGGGTTGACTTGGAGTTGGGTAGTAGCAAGATTTGCAACAGCTTTGTTCTGGATAGCAAAGCGGCATGTGTTGACCAAATGTCCCCGCCGTCCACAGTAGGTACATTTCCAGCAGGGTATGAGGTTTGAATGATGACCGTTGCATCGCTTGCACCTAGGAGCAGTTCCTAAGTACGGCTTCCTAGCTGGTGGCCTTGCCACTTGGCTAGGTCCAGCTTGATTAGGTATAACCGCTGCGGGTTTCCTTGAAGCCTTACGCTTCCTTGATGTTGGTGCAAGCTTGACTTCTGCTTCCTTTGGTGGCTCTTGAGTGGCTTCATTGTCGAGACGAGAGGCTTCATTGTTAAGACGAGCCATGGCAATGCCGAGATCCACAGTCTTCTGAATCACTTCGCCTATTTGTTGGACAAATTTGGCTGTTCGCTCAGTCGTTTGACCAGTGCCAAGAGGAAGAGACATTCTAGAAGAAAATGAAAGACATAGGAAGAAGCAAGTGAAAGGTTATTGGATAATCAATACAGAATGGTAACGAATGAAAATTGTGATCATTTGTTTGTTACCTAAGGCAAACAAATGAGATGGTGACAATTCAAAGTAAATGGGTCAAAAATAATGTATCGCGAAGACATGCTCGCCTATAAGTGAACACTCATCCCAAGAATTCCCAGGTAAGCACAACTGGTCTCGCGTCTGATGAGATGTATACGAAGTGCTTGCCTAGCCAGAAAGCCCAGAATATAGGCATTCACCCTTCCAGTTTGCACGTGTTCACATTATTTAAAACCCAAAACCTTGACGAAGTTTTGAAAAATCAAAAGGGTTCAAAACCATATAATAGAGAGTTCAAAACCTAGTAATCAATCATCCTAGAACAGATGTTTAGTTTTCAAAGCGGTTTTGAAATTCATGTTCTTGTTGCGGTTGTCGCCTAAGGATAGGCGACAGTATTGTTTTATGACTAAACGCAAGTAAACTCGCGTTAGGGTCCTAAGAAGGTTATAGACTAGGTCAAAGCATTACTAATAACCTAATTCCCTATAACCATTGGCTCTGATACCATCTTTTCTGTCACACCCCGACCACGTAGAACATACAAAACGTGGCGGAAACATCGGGGAGTGTTGTAACAGAATTTATGTTTCACAACCATGGAAATTAAAGTTTCGTTTTATTGATTAAAAGTGTTACTATGCCTTAACAAACAAAGAAATACAACATAATTAACTAGTCTTGCATCTTTTATTGTCACTAAAGCCCAAGTCTGTCTACGTGTATCTTGAACATCTTATGCAACAGCTCCTGAAAAACACATGTGAAAATAGGTACGTCAGCATAAAAATGCCTGTGAGATACATAGGTTTTGTGAAAATAAGATTCATGACTTATGTTTGAGAAAATGTTTAGTCATGAACCTTGTTATTTGCTTTGTCTTTTAAATCATTTGAAAAACGATAAGATCAGATGATAAGTATAAATAAATGTAAGGTTAAATGAATAACCAAGTAAAATGTGTTTGCATAAGATAAGTTGTTTATAAATCAATGTCTTGTGAAAAGTATGTTATTTGTATGAAATGTTCTATGTCTCAAACTGAAATGATTCAAATAACGTTACGACATGTAATACCATACAAACACTTATATATAGGAAGTACCAGCGGCGTATCCACCATGCTTGTATCATATTACACACGCCTCGTTACTTAATCACTTAATCAAACCAAACCAAACAATGTAAAATGTTCATGTCAAGATGTAAATCATGTCAAAATGTCTATGTCAAATATCCATGTCAAATGTCTATGTCAAATATCCATGTCAAATGTCTATGTCAAATATCCATGTCAAATGTCTATGTCAAATATCCATGTCAAATGTCTATATCAAATATCCATGTCAAATGTCTATGTCAAAATGTCATGTATGGCAAGTGAAATGTCTCAACTAAACCATATGCACAAAAACAAAGTATTGAAGTAAAACTTGGTTTAAATCAAAGCTATGTTTTGTGTAAATGCATGATTAAATGTCAATCATGTTAAAATGTCTATGACGAAATGTCTATGTCAAATGTCTATGTCAAAATGTCATGTATGGCAAGTGAAAGGTCTCAACTAAACCATATGCACAAAAACAAAGTATTGAAGTAAAACTTGGTTTAAATCAAAGCTATGTTTTGTGTAAATGCATGCCAATATTTAATATGAACATTTATGCGGTATTGTGAAAATGCATACATCCAAGCCTTGCGACTGTGGTGATAAACCCTTTAAACAAATTAAAGGTCTATCTGTCTTATATCAACGAATTCGGTCATTCCTATCATCCCCTTTCCCTGGGACGTCCGGAACGGGAGTTGTCAATTCCTATGGTACCACTACCTACTAACGAACGGCATGATCGGTGTTAATGAATGTATTGTCCCATGTAAACAAACCATATGTCATACCAAAATGTAAGCATGTGATGAAAAACAATGTACTAAGTATGCACGCAATGGACATAAATAGCATAAAATGTAAATGTAAAACGATGTACTAAGTATGAACGCAATGGACATACATAGCATAAAATGTAATGAAATCATGTACTATAATGTACTAACGAACATAGCAGGTATATGATGTGAAAACATGGAAAGCATGAAAGTAACAAGTAGGCACATGTGTTCCACCCCAAAACAGTTTGGAAAACAGTAAAAGAGGGGTCTATGTACTCACTTGAGATTGCTCAGATGTCTAAAGATAATCACCAAGTAATGCTAGAGATCTCAGAATCAAACGGCACCTAATATAGGTAACTATGTTAATAACCGGACCTTAATCGGATGATTGGATAGAATGAGGTTTCGTAAACCAAACGAGTGTAGAGACTCGTGTCATTTGGTTTAACAAAGCCTACATACTAAATGAAACCTAACCTAAGTGCTTGTGACCCATTACGACCCGTTTAGGTAGCTTATACTACTTTAACGCGTCGTTCGCGTGAAACCCGTTCGGACCGCCTAACTAGTCCTATGACAAGTAATATATGCCTTAACATGTCTAATATGGTTGTCAAATCAGTTTAGATGTCAAATATTATGTTACACATGTTTAAAATGAATTTTGGCATCAAAGGGGTATTTTGGTAATTTACCTAAGGCATATAAACTACCTATCATACAACTAGTTAAACGAAGCGACCATAAGGTATAACCTCGTAAGGTTATTCCCTATATACTATGGTCACCTAATGTGCTTGGTCGGATCCTAATGATCGACCAAACGGGTCGGGTTCGAAGGTATAAGCGATTGTTTAGATCGCTTACCTTACGACCCTATCTAAGCACTAAACTAAAAGTGACGAGCTAAGCATGTCAAAACATGCTTAACTAAGTTTAGAAAACAGGTTTGGTATCACAACAAACGGTTGTGATACCTAAGAGTAGTTTGGTTACAAAATACGTAAGAATACGTATTCTGCCCGAAACTACGGCTCGTCACTGAGCCTAGATAACGTGGTAATCAGTAGGTATAGTCGCTAGGGACTATAACCATCGTGATCACGCTCACGTTATGAAGTTCAAACAAACTTTGCATCGACCATAAACTGGTCAATGCAGAAAGTCAAACAAAGTTTGACTTTCGGACTCGAAAAGCAATAAAAGAACGAAAGAGGACTTACGAAGGGTCCCCGAATGCTAATCCCGATCCAAGTAACTCAGGTATGAAACGAAGGTTCCAACTTAGAGCCCAAATGAAAAGATTTGTGGGTTTTGAAGCAATGGGGGGTGGGTATTTATAGGAAAAGTAGAGCCATTAGGATCGTTTCTTGAATATCGTGCCACGATCCGAGCCGTACACTTGTCACAAAGTTGTGGTGGCTAGAAATGATGTTTATCAGCTGAAAATGCAAGTTGCAAACATGTGGTTGTGGTTTAATCAGCTGATAATCTGCTGACTGTTTGTTATTATCTGTTCTGGCATAGGCTAGCGCACCACTACACTAAAAGTGTAGCGCACCGCTAGGCCTAAGTTTGGCAGATTTACACTTTTGGTCCCTGTTATGCATTCAGCCCATTTTCGACACGTTTAAGGCCCGTTAACCCCATTTCAAAGCTCTAAAATGAAGTTAAAGTATAGGGAACTTAAAATGTGTTCAAAAATTTCTCGGATGTCGGTTCGTTTGGCCGTACGGTCGCGATGTTCGGTTAATTACGACGGAATGCGCATAAGCACGAAAAACGATCCAAATGACGCGACGAATGGATTTTTCTTATGGCGAACACTAAAATATAATGTAGTCATGCTTACATAAATTTTTGGATGTCCGGATGTATTCAGAACGTAAGTTATGCGCGAAAATGCAAACTTGTGCACTTTTTGACGCTTTTAGTCCCTGAATGACCCAAAAGTTTATTTTAACACACCGAACCCCTCAAAGCCTATTTCTAAGCTATGTAAAGGATATTTAAGGTGTTTTTAACTTATGGTCATGTTCCGGAATGTTCGTTACAGTTCAAATTGACATACTTTCGCGGTTTGTCATATTTAGTCCCTGTAGTCGAATTAACTTGTTTTTGCCATACCAAAGCCTTCAAAAACTTATTTCTAAGTTATGTAAAGGTTATTTAAGGTATGTTGAGTATATGTTGATGTTCCGGAGTATTTCTCGCATTAAACTGAGTACGTTTACGCACTAGTTTGCGTATAACTCTCCAGAAAGTGATTTAGAGTTTGAAATTGAACGAGAATTGATATGTGCAAATGATACACATATTTTTACAAATACCAAGTATGAATTATAATATTTCATTGGTTTGGTATTTGTTTGATGGCCGTGAAGGCACAGGTGTTACATACAGGGGCAAGCACCTCTAACATAAAGTTGTCCAATGGATAGGTGGCTTCTGTTTCATGCTAAGGGGCTGCCGGTTGGTAGCAATTTCATTTTTGATGATGGCGGTTGACGTCGTTGTTTGATTTTTTTCGTTTGTCTACTAGTTAGTCATTATCATGATTGTAGTAGGCTAGATTGAGGTGGTATGTTGGTTTGTTTGCTTTTTGCTTACATATATGGGGCATGTCCTGTATATGAACTAGTGGGGAACTCATCCTCACTACTTGTACTTATTTGGCGGTTGTCTATAATAGAATCACCGGGGTAACCCTTTACCCAAAAAAAAAATAAAGTACTTGATGACTGTGCTGAATCATTTAACTACTCTCTGATTACAGTGTTATGCTTACATGTACTTGTTAACATGCTAGTAGTATACAGAAAAATTTCTAAATAGCCCGTTATACAGAAAATTTCTAAATAGCCCGGTATGCCTTCCTGAGTGTTGAAAACTAAAAGTGTTACAAAAATATATATAAAAGACACTTCACGGATTAATTAGGCACTTTAACGGAACAGTGTCAACCGAACAACCGGACTTTACCCGGAACATAAAAATATTGTCAATGACATTGTTTACACTCTTCTGGGCTAGTTAGGGTCCCCGAACACCCTAACACCCGTTATATTACATAACACACTAATAACCTATTTAAGTTCCTAACTAAACATACTAGAACACTAACTAAGTTAGTTGAAATCCAACTAGACGCCCCCCCCCCCTCAACCATACGGTTATATGGGGACTCCCCACAAGATTTCTTTGATTATTATATTGGATGGTGTTTAGTACTAAGGAAGCATAAGGCACAATGGGTAATTGAATGTTGGAAGAGTGGTTATTTAACCACTAGATCTCCATCCATTTTATCATTCACACCACAACTCCATCTTCACTCCCTCCCTCCATAGAAGCTTGGCCGAACACCCCTCTTGTTCATCCACCATTTTCGTTTCAACTTCAAGCAATCCGAGTGTACTTCTAGGTGCTACAAGGCGTTCAACGAAGCTCGGTGTTCTCGGAAGGGGAAGGACCTTCTCCATTCACTATTAACCACCACATTTCTTCACTCGAACTTCCCTAGTCTTGAACTAGTGGTAAGAACTTAGATCCGTTCATTCTTTATGTTATTTAAGTGGTTAATAGATGTTTCATGATGAAAATCCATGAACACTAAAGAACCATGAACAAAGTCTTGCATATAAACTAACTTGTAATGAAATATTGATGAAACATGATGAAGTGATGATAAACTGAAGTTGTCTTGATTATGTTACTGATTTACTTGCTGATCTACTTGTAATATTGATGTTTGACGTTGTTGTGATCACTAAACATGCTAACGGAATCAATCGAACGCGCTTTAGAGTGTTAAAGACTGAAAACAGTAGGATGTTTGGTTTTTACAGCCAACTTCAGTTGGCTGTAGCAGGACCATAACTTAACGAGAAATGTATTTTCTGAAGTTTAGGTTTATGTATTATGAAATACGGTTCTAATGGCACCGGAATCATAATTTTTGGACTTCGTTTACTATTTTTAAAGCGTCATTTCGTAACAGCAGCTAGAGCTGCATTTTTCTGCTGAAAATATGCGTTTTGTTTTCTATCATAACTTGAGTTCTGTGTAGAGTTAGATCATGAAACTTGTAATTTAGATGACCACCGATGTATTTGTAATTATCACACTGGAATTTCGTAAATCAGACTTACGAGGATTTTTAAATAAATTATTCCGTGGACTGTGGTCAGAAAAAGATAAATCTGAGTTCAGTCCGGAAAATGAATTTTTATAAAATATTAGTAATGAACTGGACCCCGATATTTTACACAATGAAATTTGGAACGTTTAAGACATTCTGTAAAAATTTGGGAATTTTTGGAATAAGTTAACTATTTTATTAAAATGTCCGAAAACAGCCCGGTTTTGAATATTTAAGCTGAAACGACATAAGTTGTAATTTGCGTGTCTAAATGTCGAGCATGCTATCTGTGAATGATCTAACATGTTATATGTGCTATGTGCATTATCGAATGTTTGCTTATGAGTGGGGAATGGATGGGAAGTATATATGGGCATAAACCGTTAAAGTGATGCATGTTATGTGATAGATACGTGTAGGAACTTTGTGCTCTATTTGAAACCACTAAATGACTAACTGGTAATCATACTAAGACGTGATTGACCGACCTTGACTGTTAGCTATATTTGAGAATCTAACCAAGCAAACCGAGGTGAGTTCACACTCCTAAGGCATGGGATTCCCGGTGGGTTGGGAATGGGATTGAATAAATACTCGTACTATCATTACTATTAAACTACTTTTCACTGTCCTCGGATTGAAGGGCACGTACGTAAAACCTACGTACACTCATACTTACTACGGTCCTTGGATCAAGAAGGGCACGTACACACACGACTAGTCTACAACATGGGAAGCCCCCACTAATCATCGCAAACATATTTGGGAAATCGCGATACGGATAAATACTATCCACATGGGAAGCCCCCACTAATCTTCGCAAACATGCCTGGGAGACCGCGGTACGAATTAACACGATACCTGGTTTACAAAACGAACATATGATTTGCGAAACGAATGCTATAACTAAACAATCAAACGTGAACTCACTCAACTTTGTTGTTGACTCGTTGTTACATGCCTTACAGGTCGCTAGATGCTATGGAGCTTGCACATGGAGGTGGTCGTTGTGGAATGCGAACTAATATGGCCCGTACTTATTAAATAAACGTTATGAACTTATGAAACTTATGTTTGGGGTCTTTAAACTTATGAACTACAAACTGATGTTTTGAACTTACGTTTTATGCATCCGCTGTTAACTTAAAACTGGTTACTGTCTTATGGTCACCAATTGTATTGTGGGTGGTTTTACTTACTTAATTTCGTTGTTCAATATGATTGGTGGCTCGATCCTGGTCATGTCACACCCCCATTACTTAATTTCGTTGTTCAATATGATTGGTGGCTCGATCCTGGTCATGTCACGCCTCCAAGCGGTGACGCTCCGCATGGTGGATTTTGGGGGTGTGACAGATTGGTATCAGAGCCATTGGTTATAGTGAACTTGGTTTTAAAAAGGGGAAAAGCTTTTTGATAAAACCAGACTATAACCTATATAGTGCTCAACGATCCACAACGACGCTTCACTCCACGTGCAAGACTCAACACTTGTTGTTGATAGTCCGTGGTTTATTATGGGTGATTTTAATTCGGCGCTAAATATAGAGGATAAATCTATGGGAACGTCTTCCATATCTATTGGAATGAAGGAGTTCCAATCTTGTGTAGATGACATTGAAGTGGTTGATATTAATCGGTCAGGTATTCACTTTACTTGGAACCAAAAGCCAAAGCAAGGGGTTGGGTTACTAAAGAAGATTGATCGGGTAATGGGGAATACTCATTTTCTGGCTGAATACCCAAACTCGGTTGCTATTTTCAAGCCGTATCGGCTTTCGGATCACTGCCCATGTATTCTATCTATCCCGGAAGCTATGAAAATGAAGCCGAGGTCATTTAAATTTGCTAATTTTCTGGTTTTTAAACCAGAATTTTTAGAGATTGTCAATAAGTGTTGGGATACGCATGTTGATGGTGTGCATCAATTTAGAGTTGTCAAAAAACTCCGTTTGTTGAAAAACCCGCTGAGGTCGTTGCTTTTTTAAGCAGGGGAATCTCCATAAGAAAGTCGATAGCCTTAGATTGAAGTTGGATGTGATTCAACAAAATAATGATCAGAATCCGTTTAATGTTGATCTCCGGGCCGATGAGGCTTCTACTAGTCGTGATTTACAAGTGGCTTTATTGGATGAGGAGCGGTTCCTGAAACAAAAATCTAAAGTGGATTGGTTAGCTGCGGGTGATTTGAACACGGCTTTTTTTCATTCTTCTTTGAAAGCCAGAAACCATTTTTCCAGAATTGATGTTATTACTGATTCGGGAGGTATTCCCTATGAGGGTGACATGGTATATAAAGCGTTTGTTCAGCACTATGAAAAGTTTTTTGGTTCTCAAGGTGACATTTCGCTTCAGCCGGCTCCGGATTTATTCCCGAAAATGCTATCTGATAATGTGGCTTCTCATATGGTTCGGCAAGTAACGACGGAGGAGGTCAGAAAAGCGATGTTTTCTATTGGTAACGACAAAGCCCCTGGGCCGGATGGGTATACGGCAGCCTTTTTTAAAAGTGCTTGGTCATTAGTTGGTAATGATGTCTCTAATGCGATCAAAGACTTCTTTGAAACGGGTAACCTACTTCGGGAATTGAATCATACTCTCATTGTGCTTATTCCAAAGGTTTCGACCCCTATGCTTGTTACTGATTTTCGCCCGATTGCTTGTTGTAATGTTTTTTACAAATGCATTAGTAAGATTATTGCTGACAGAATTAAAGGAGCTCTTAATGATATTGTTAGTATCAACCAATCTGCCTTTGTTCCTGGTCGGAAGATATCGGATAATATTCTGTTAACCCAAGAGTTAATGCATAATTATCATAGAGATGCGGGTCCCCCAAGGTGTGCGTTTAAAGTAGATATTCAGAAAGCTTATGATACTGTGGATTGGGGGTTTCTTAAAAGTGTGCTGATTAGATTTGGTTTTCATAGTAAAATGGTGGAGTGGATTATGGTTTGTGTGTCTACTACCTCTTTCTCGGTTTGTGTGAATGGCTCAGTGCATGGTTTCTTCAGAGGCAACCGTGGGTTAAGGCAAGGGGATCCAATGTCCCCATATTTATTTACTCTAGTTATGGAGGTCCTAACGAGCATTTTGCAACATTCGATTCGAATTAATTCTTCGTTTAAATTCCATAATCGATGTGAAAAGCAGCAGATTATTAATCTTTGCTTTGCAGACGACTTATTTCTTTTCGCTAGAGGGGAAGTAAATTCGGCTAATTTTATTATGTCTTCTCTCTCAAAGTTCACCAAGATGTCGGGGTTAGTGCCTAGCAACCAGAAAAGCACGGTTTTCTATTGCAATGTTAACAATCAAACCAAACAAGCGATTCTAGATATCATGCCTTTTACGGAAGGAAAGTTGCCTGTGAAGTACTTGGGGGTGCCCCTAATTTCGGCTAGGCTTGGGTACAATGACTGCCGCGTGCTAGTGGAAAGATTAGAGAAACGTATTATGCACTGGAGGAACAAGCTTTTATCATTTGCGGGAAGACTTCAACTTATTATTTCAGTGCTCTCTTCTATGCATATTTATTGGTCCTCGGTTTTTGTCTTGCCGGCTCGGATTATTAAAGAGCTTGAAGCTAAAATGAGAAACTTTCTTTGGTCTCAAGACTCTGCGTTCAATAAAGGTAAATCTAAAGTTTCTTG
This sequence comes from Helianthus tuberosus, assembly GCA_030545235.1. Lineage (NCBI taxonomy): Eukaryota > Viridiplantae > Streptophyta > Magnoliopsida > Asterales > Asteraceae > Helianthus > Helianthus tuberosus. The sequence goes on from CM060360.1 coordinate 105,520,252, forward strand.
GAAGTCGGTTTGTACGCCTAAGTATGAAGGTGGTCTGGGTATTAGACGTGTTGGGGATATGAATAAAGCGCTGATGTCGTCTCATATTTGGAGCATTGTCTCCAAGCGAGAATCCTTGTGGGTTGATTGGGTGCATTCGTATCGTTTAAAAGGCAATAGTTTCTGGGTATGCAAAACGCCCTTGAATAGCTGTTGGTCTTGGCGAAAACTCACTCAGATGCGCCCGTTGGTTAGAAAACATATATGGTCGGATTTAGGAAATGGTGCTAACACTTCAGCCTGGTACGATAACTGGACCGAATTGGGGCCTCTTGGTGATTTTCTATCGTCTAGAGTTATCACTGATGCTGATTTTAGGTTGGATGATTCGGTGGCCGATATGTATTCGAATGGAGCATGGAGATGGCCTACGGCTTAGAGGGACTTATTCCCGGTCCTTATTCAGATTGATCAAGTTCTATTGGATCCCCTGAAAACCGATAGGCTGCTATGGAAGGATGGTGATGATCTTAATGGGTTTTCGTCTTCAGGGGTTTGGCACTCGTTGCGACATAGAGAGCCGGAAGTTGATTGGTGTAGCATTGTGTGGTTCGCCCAGTGTATTCCTAGACATGCTTTCATGATGTGGTTGATTATGAAACGTAAGCTCCTTACGCAAGATAAGATTCTGCAATGGGATCTGTCTCGTAGGAAAAACATGAATATGATGTGCTGTTTATTGTGCTTTGAGAATGTTGATTCTCACCCTCACTTGTTTTTTGAATGCAACTACTCATCGCAAGTGTGGGTTCAAATTAGGGATAGGGGGGATGAACTCGGTTTGTCCGAAATGGTCGGAGATTATTGACTGGCTTTGTGCTCGTGCTCATCAAAAAAGGGCTGATACTTATGTTGCTAAGCTTCTTGTTGCGGCTGCAGCTTACAATATTTGGCAAGAGAGGAATGCCAGGTTGTTTAAAAATCAATTGAGACCTCCTGAGACGGTTAGTGATGTTATTACAAAAACAGTGCGATACAAGTTGATGGGAGCAAAGTTGAAGGATACCGTTAGGGTGCGGAAGCTTCTTGAAGAATGGGAGATCCACGCGTATGAAAAGAGCGATGATGGGGGTTGATTAGTTTTTCGTTGTTTGGTTGTTCGGTCTAGAAGTTTTGTCTAGTTTGTTTTCCTTTAGTTGGTTTGGATGTTTTGTTTGTTTTTTGGCTTTTCAGGGTTTACTTTCATGAGGCATGTCTCATGATTGAACTATTGTAGACTCTCTACACTACTTGTTTCTTTTTGGTTGTGAATATATAGAATCACCGGGGTAACCCTTTACCCCAAAAAAATGATTTATGTTTATATTACCTACTTGCTAGTTACATAGAACTTTGCTTATGGTATGCTTAGATGAACGTAGCAACTATTGATTGAAAACACATGTGTGCTTACTCTCTTCTGTCATCGCACTTTCACGAACCTCTCTCACCCATGTTTTCCTCTGATATGAAGATCATGAGTGGACGCGTTAACCTAAATCAAGCCCAGTTGGCGGCTTTGATCACGGAACAAGTTACTGCAGCGTTCGCAGCTGCCCAGGCAGGAGGTCAGAACGCTCAGCCACCAGTATGCACGTTCAAGACTTTTATGGACTGTCGTCCTAGTACTTTCAGTGGCACTGAAGGGGTCGTCGGACTCCTCCACCGGTTCGAGAAGCTCGAGTCGGTCTTCGAGATGTGTGAATGCCCTGAGGCTCGTAGGGTGAAGTATGCCACTGGTACCCTCGAAGGCATTGCGCTGACTTGGTGGAACGCGCAAGTCCAAATGTTAGGGCTGGCAGCTGCTAATGCCACCCCATGGAACGACTTCAAGGAGCTGATCAAGCGAGAATACTGTAATCTCGATGACATCCACAAGTTGGAAGTGGAGTTCTTTAACCTGAAGATGACGGGGTCAGAGATAGAGGCGTATACGAAGCGATCCAACGAACTGGCAGTGTTATGTCTTAGTTGTTCCAAAAATAGTTCCTTTAACTGGCATCCCTGCCGTGGGGGTTACCCCATATTTGAAAACGTAAGTTGTTTAACCCATTAATTCTGGCAATCCAGCCGTGGGGGCTACCCCATGATAGTTATCTGGCATTTCGGCCGTGGGGGCTACCCCATGTATTACAAGACCACGCGTATCGACTGCTACGAATGTCACACCCTGAAATTATCAGAGCATTGGCGTGACTGGACTGGTATCGTCATTGCACAGCGGAAGCAAAATAAGCTAAGTCTGTGACAACCGTCACTTTTCCGTACATTCTGTACACTAGATGAACAGTAATTTGTTCTTTAATGACTGTACATGATCTAGTTTACCAGAAAAAATAAATTTCTAAATTCCATACAAATGAATTCATGCATGATATATGCTACAAGAATTGCGTTATAAGAGCGTTGCGTCAAAAATATTAGTAAACTCACCGGTAAGACACACTGTGTCAACAGAACTGCAGAAAGCAGTCAGACAATAAAATTGAGGCCCAAGTGTAGGACCGACGACAAAAGTACATTAAAACCCAAGAGTACATATAAGGGTTTAATTTATACACATTGCGAAAGCAAAAATAAGCACTAAAAAGCACCCGAAACGCACTTTAAGTAGTTACAATGTCTTGACAATCAAAGAAACATAACATAAATAACTAGTCTTGCATCTTTTATTGTGGCTAAGGCCCAAGTCCGCCTAAGTGTATCTTGACAAATCCTATGCATCATATCCTGAAACACATGTGAAAATAGGTACGTCAGCATAAAAATGCCTGTGAGATACATAGGTTTATGAAAATAGGATTCATGACTTAGTGTTTAAGAAAATGTTTAGTCATGAACCTTGTAATTTGATTTGTCTTGTAAATCTTTTGAAAAACGATAAGATCAGATGATATGTATAAATAAGAGAATAAGGTATGGTTAAATGAATAACCATATAAAAATGAGTTTGTATAATTTAAGTTGTTTGTAAAACAATGTATTGTGAAAAGTATGTATAGGAAGTACCAGCGGCGTATCCACCATGCTTGTATCATATTACACACGCCTCGTTACTCAAATCACTTACCCAAACAAACCACCAATATAAGATGTCTATGTTTAAACCAATTGCCAAACATATTGAATAATATGTCAAAATGTTTATGTCAATATGTAAATCATGTAATGTATAACCAATGTCAATAATGTTTATGTGTCAAATGTAAATCATGTAATGTGTAATCAAAATGATATGTATGGCTAGTGAAATAAATCAACTAAACCATATGCATAAAAACAAAGTATTGAAGTAAAACATGGTTTAAATCAAAGCTATGTTTTGTGGAAATGCATGCTATACTGATACAAAAATCTATGCGGTATTGTGAGAATGCATACATCCAAGCCTTGAGACTGTGGCGATAAACCCTTAAACAAATTAAAGGTTTATCTTGTTGTAAATGTATATCGAATTCGGTCATTCCTTTCATCCCCACCTACCCAGGATGTCCGGAACGGGAGTTGTCAATTCCTATGGTACCACTACCTACTAACGAACGGCGTGATCGGTGTTAATGAATGTATATTGATCCATCAAAACAATCCAAATACCATATCAAAATGTAAGCATGTGATGAAAACAAATGTACTAAGTATGCAACAAATGAACATACATAGCATGTGATGTGATGTTAAACGATGTACTAAGTATGAACTAAATGGACATACATAGCATAAAATGTAATGTAAGACAATGAAATCATGTACTATAAATGTACTACTGAACATAGCAAGTATATGATGTGAAAACATGGAAAGCACGAAAGTAACAAGTAGGCACATGTGTTCCACCCCAAAATGTTTGGAAAACAGTAAAAGAGGGGTCTATGTACTCACTTGAGATTGCTCATAAGTCCTAAGATAACCACCAAGCAATGCTAGAGATCACGGAATCAAACGGCACCTAATATAGGTAACTATGTTAATAAACCGGACCTAATATCGGAGGATCGGATAGAGTGAGGGTTCGTAAACCAAACGAGTATGGAGACTCGTGTAATATGGTTTAACAAAGCCCACATACTAAAACGAAACTTAACCTAAGTGTTTGTGACCTATTACGACCCGTTTAGGTAGATTATGCTACTTTAACGCGTCATTCGCGTAAAACGCGTTCGGAACGCCTAACTAGTCCTATGACAACTAAAACATGCCTTAACATTTCTAATATGGTTGTCAAATCAGTTTAGATGTCAAAAGTTATGTTACATATGTTTAAAACAAATTTTGGCATCATGGGGTATTTTGGTAATTTACCTAAGGCATATATAAACTACCTATCATACAACTTCTTAAACGAAGCGACCATAAGGTATAACCTCGGAAGGTTATTCCCTATATACTATGGTCACCTAATGTGTTTGGTCGGATCCTAATGATCGACCAAATGGGTCGGGTTCGAAGGTATAAGCGATTTATTAGATCGCTTACCCTTACGACCCTAGACAACGTGGTAATCAGTAGGCATAGTCACAAGGGACTATAACCATCGTGATTACAATCACGTTGCGAAGTTCAAACGAACTTCGCAATGACCATAAACTGGTCAATGCAGAAAGTCAAACAAAGTTTGACTTTCGGACTCGAAAAGCAATAAAAGAACGAAGGAACACTTACGAAGGGTCCCCGAATGCTAATCTAGATCAAAATAGCTCAGGTATGAAACAAAGGTTTCAACTTAGAGCACATAAGATCAGATTCTTGTGAGTTTAAGTGAAGGGTGGAGGTGGGTATTTATAGTTTTCGGTTCACCGTTAGGATCATTTCTTGGAAAAGGGGGCACGATCTAAGCCGTACACTTGTTGGAAAGTTGTGGTAACTCATTTGCCATCCACCATAAGAGTTTGACACTTGGCACTTGGCCTTTGGAGAGTGTTAAGGGCTGTTAAAAGCTGAAAAAAACGTTTTGCTGCATCTGGCCCTTACTTAAGGACCTAGTTTGGCAGATTTACAGTTTCAGTCCCTGTAACCTCAAAACTTGGTTTTCGATGCGTTTTTTTTTTTTTTTGACACGTTTAAGCCCCGTTAACCCTATTTCAAAGCTCTAAAATGAAGTAAAAGTATAGGGAACTAAAAATGTGTTCAAAAATATCTCGGGTGTCGGTTCGTTTAGCCGTACGGTTACGTTGTTCGGTTAATTACGACGGAATGCGCATAAGCGCGAAAAATGATCCAAATGGCGTGACGAATGGATTTTTCTTATGCCAAACACTAAAATAAAATATTATAGTGCTTACATAAATTTTTGGATGTCCGGATGTATTCAGAACGTAAGTTATGCGCGAAAATGCAAACTTGTGCACTTTCTGACACTTTTAGTCCCTGAATGACCCAAAAGTTTATTCTAGCACACCGAACCCCTTAAAGCCAATTTCTAAGCTATGTAAAGGATATTTAAGGTGTGTTAAAATTATGGTCATATTCCGGAATGTTCGTTACAGTTCAAATTGGCATACTTTCGTAGTTTGTCAAGTTTAGTCCCTGTAAGCGAATTAACTTGTTTTTGCCATACCAAAGCCTTCAAAACTTATTTCTAAGTTATGTAAAGGTTATTTAAGGTATGTTAAGCCTATTTCACTATTCCGGAGCGTTCGTTGCATTAAACGGGTTATGTTTACGCATCAGTGCGCGACCTTCTAGAAAGCGATTTAAAGCTTGAAATCGAACAAGAATTGATAATGTGCAAAGGATACACATATTTGTACATGTCCCAAGTATGAAATACAATATTTCATTGATACAGTATTTTTTTGATGGCCGTGGAGGCACAGGTGTTACAGTCTCCCCTACTTTAGGAAATTTCGTCCCGAAATTTTATTTAGAGGAAACTTGTGAGAGTTTAAAACATGAAGTTGAAAAGATCGAACAACATTGGTTAGGGTTCTGAACTTCTAGTAACTTTAATAACATCATGCTTGCAATGTAAGAGGGATACTTATATACAAGTATATGAAGTGTCATTGGTGCGTCCACCGTACCTGCATTACATCGTTCTCATTTTGTTATTGTTGTCACTATCGGTTCTTACACATAATAAATCTTACTGTGGTTACCGTGCACTGAATCTCATAATTATGTACGCGTCCATAATTAGACAATTCCTTGCATAGTTCACACAGTCTATTTTATAATGTGTAGGGGAAAACCAATGAACAAACCTGTGATGAGTGTGACTAGAACACCATAGGGTCCCTTTTATTAAATCAATAAATGATTTTAATAGACAACCAAGGAGTCTTTTCAGCTTATATCATCACATGTCATTCTTAACCAGATTCTTGAATCAATCTTTTTGACTAGACCACTAAAATGGCCTCTTATGAATCATGGAGTGGTACTATATAATCCAAGGGTCTTAACTATTACATAGAAGCCCATTAAGGAATTAAGGTAGTACCTTTTTGAATATCCTACTACGAATCCCTCATATGAAGATATGAAAAATTCTACGAGGATTTGGATAACGAATATCCAGAGTATACAAAAACCCAAAATGCATAAAAGAAAACACAAGATGCATAAACACATAGTCATATAACCACAAAGATAGTTTGATCTAGATCTTTACTTTGTTAATTTGTTTTGCTAACATAGCGCATGTATTTAAAGCACACTAGGAATCCATCTCGTGGATTTCATTTGGTACTTTAAACATTATCAAGAATCTAACTATAAAGATAGAAAGATTTTTAAAAGAAAAATTCGATTTCGATTATCAGGAACCGAAATGTTCGAATTTAGGTACATAAGGAATCCAATCAAGGACTCTGATTTGAATGATAATCATCCACAAGGGTCTAATTGTGAAGATAAAAAGATCCCATATGGATTTTAGAAGTTGAAGATGTTTTGAAACCTTGCACTAGATGTGCTTATGTCAAAACATGAAGTAAGAATGCTTATGAAGTTGAGATGCTTGATATGTCCAGGCGACATATGAAGCAGAATTTGAAGGTTAAGTCAATGTATGAAGAAAATATTTTTGAAAACTATGCATGGGGTTCAAAAAATCAATGTTTTTGAAACCTTATATATATTACCTTTGAAATCATAGAGTAGGTGTATTAGGTAGGTATATATTTAAAAAAAAATTGTTTTAATATCATGCGAGATAAATTTTGAAATCATGTACAAGGTTTTTGAAAGACATGAATGATGCTTCTCGAAATCATGCACTTGATAAGAAAATGTACTGTGTTAATATTGTTTTCAGACTATATGAAATATTCTGAAATTATGAAAGTTGTTTTTGAAAACATAACCAATGTTTTTGAAATAACATAGACAATGCATTTGAAAAAAAAAAATTGTTTTCAAACTATATGAAATGTTTTGAGATCATGAAGATTGTTTTTGAAATACTTGTACTGTGTATGTTGAAAAATCAAAACGTAATGGGTATGAGATTTGAAAATACCCTTAGTTATCTAACCAAGGATTCAAAGGCACCGATGTGCAGAAGCATGATTACTCATAATGTCACTTTATTTTCTGTACTTTGTTTCTTAGAGTGAAACGAGTACTTAAAATTTTCGAGGGAATCATGAGCTATCATTTGAAAGAGAGAGTCACAAGAGTAGTTTGTAAGGAACATAGTTCCTTAATACATGTATTATAGGGAAATGCCATAAACACATGTAATTATACTTGTATATCAGAATTGCGAACAACAACTTTTATTTATGAACGAGACATATTGTTTCACAATACACGAAAACAAAAGAAACAAAGGCATAAGACAGCATCATCCTTTGTTCAGCCGAATGCTCATCCAAGGGTTGGATTTGCATTAGCAAGCTTTGGGCATTTGTTCCTGAAATGGCTTGTCTCGCCACAGTTGTAGCACGATCCAGGCGGAAAGCGAGCTTGAGCAGGATTGGCTTGTGGTTGGTTTGGACCACTTTGGTTTGGGGTAAATCGACAAGCATTTGCCAGGTGACCGAGTCGCCCACATGATGCACACAAATGACACTGTAGGTGAGTTAAGTGGTGTGCATTACATTTGTCGCATATTGGTGCTGTTCCCTTATATTGCTTCTTAACAGGTGGTGTTGCCACCCGGACGGGTCTTGTTTGATTTGGTACTGCTGTAGTTGGGCAAACCCTTGCCGTATGACCTATAAGTCCACAAATTTGGCATTTGCGGCACTTCACGCTAGCCTGATGATGAAGGCTACATTGGTTGCACAAGGGTGCAGTTCCGTTGTATGGCTTCCTAGCAGGGGGTTGAGCTGGTTGGTTGTGGACGACTTTACCATTGTGAGCGACCATGGCGAAGTTCTGAGAAGCCTTTCGCTTTTTTGACTTCTTAGGGGATCGTTCATCCATGGTCTTTGATTCCTTGATTGGTTTCTTGGCTGGTGGTGCCGTCACTTGGCTCGGTCTTGCCTGTTTTGGTGCAACCGCTGCGGGATTCTTTGAAGCTTTACGTTTCTTTGGTTTTGATGAAGGCTTTGCTTCCGTCTCCTTTGGTGATTCTTGAGTGGCTTCATTCTGGAGACGATACATGGCAGTAGCTAATTCGACAGTCTTCAGGACTACTTCGCCTATTCGCTGAGCGAATTTGGCAGTCTGCTCGGATATCTGGGTGTCATCGTGATGAAGAGACATTCTAGAAAAATGAAAGACATAGGAAGAAACAAGTGAAACGTCATCGGCTAAACAAAACATAATGGCAATGCATAAGAATTTGCGATCATTTGTTTGTTACCCAAGGCAAACAAATGAGACGGTGATAAATCAAAGTAAGCGGATCCTATTAATGTATCACTGAAGACATGCTCGCCTATAAGTGAACACTCATCCCAAGAGTTCCCAGGTAAGAGTGACTGGTCCGATACTGCGGATTTGTACGAACACTCTAGCCTTCGACAGAAAACTCAGGGTACATGCATTCACTCTTCCAGTTTGCACGTGTTCACATTATAAGACCCAAACTTTGACGAGATTTGAAAACTTAGAGGGTTCAAAACCTTATAACAGAGGGTTCAAAACCTTACAATAGAGGGTCAAAACCTAGTAATCAATCATCCTAGAACAGATGATTAGTTTTCTAAGCGGTTTTGAAATTTGTGTTCTTGTTGTGGTTGTCGCCTAAGGATAGGTGACAGTATTGTTTTATGACTAAACGCAAGTAAACTCGCGTTAGGGTCCTAGGAAGGTTATAGACTTGGTCAAAGCATTACTAATAACCTAATTCCCTATAACCATGAGCTCTGATACCAACTTTTCTGTCACACCCCGACCACGTAGAACAACAAAACGTGGCGGAAAACGTCGGGGAGTGTTGTAACAGAATCATTGTTTCATAACACATGGAAATTGAAATATTGTTTTATTGATTTAAGTAGTTACAATGTCTTGACAATCAAAGAAACATAAGATAAATAACTAGTCTTGCATCTTTTATTGTCGCTAAGGTCCAAGTCCGCCTAAGTGTATCTTGACAAATCCTATGCATCATATCCTAAAACACATGTGAAAATAGGTACGTCAGCATAGAAATGCATGTGAGATACATAGGTTTATGAAAATAGGATTCATGACTTATTGTTTAAGAAAATGTTTAGTCATGAACCTTGTAATTTGATTTGTCTTGTAAATCTTTTGAAAAACGATAAGATCAGATGATATGTATAAATAAGAGAATAAGGTATGGTTAAATGAATAACCATATAAAAAATGAGTTTGTATAATTTAAGTTGTTTGTAAAACAATGTATTGTGAAAAGTATGTTATTTGTATAAAATGTTATATGTCCAAATTGAAATGATTCAAATAACGCTACGATATGTAATACCATACAATCACTTATATATAGGAAGTACCAGCGGCATATCCACCATGCTTGTATCATATTACACACGCCTCGTTACTCAAATCACTTACCCAAACAAACCACCAATGTAAGATGTCTATGTTTAAACCAATTGCCAAACGTATTGAATAATATGTCAAAATGTTTATGTCAATATGTAAATCATGTAATGTATAACCAATGTCAATAATGTTTATGTGTCAAATGTAAATCATGTAATGTGTAATCAAAATGATATGTATGGCTAGTGAAATATATCAACTAAACCATATGCACAAAAACAAAGTATTGAAGAAAAACACGGTTTAAATCAAAGCTATGTTTTGTGGAAATGCATGCTATACTGATACAAATATCTATGCGGTATTGTGAGAATGCATACATCCAAGCCTTGAGACTGTGGCGATAAACCCTTAAACAAATTAAAGGTTTATCTTGTTGTAAATTTATATCGAATTCGGTCATTCCTTTCATCCCCACCTACCCAGGATGTCCGGAACGGGAGTTGTCAATTCCTATGGTACCACTACCTACTAACGAATGGCGTGATCGGTGTTAATGAATGTATATTGATCCATCAAAACAATCCAAATACCATATCAAAATGTAAGCATGTGATGAAAACAACTGTACTAAGTATGCAACAAATGAACATACATAGCATGTGATGTGATGTGAAATGATGTACTAAGTATGAACTAAATGGACATACATAGCATAAAATGTAATGTAAGACAATGAAATCATGTACTATAAATGTACTAATGAACATAGCAAGTATATGATGTGAAAACATGGAAAGCACGAATGTAACAAGTCGGCACATGTGTTCCACCCCAAAATGTTTGGAAAACAGTAAAAGAGGGGTCTATGTACTCACTTGAGATTGCTCAGAAGTCCTTAGATAACCACCAAGCAATGCTAGAGATCACGGAATCAAACGGCACCTAATATAGGTAACTATGTTAATAAACCGGACCTAATATCGGAGGATCGGATAGAATGAGGGTTCGTAAACCAAACGAGTATGGAGACTCGTGTAAGATGGTTTAACAAAGCCCACATACTAAAACGAAACTTAACCTAAGTGTTTGTGACCCATTACGACCCGTTTAGGTAGATTATGCTACTTTAACGCGTCGTTCGCGTAAAACGCGTTCGGAACGCCTAACTAGTCCTATGACAAGTAAAATATGCCTTAACATGTCTAATATGGTTGTCAAATCAGTTTAGATGTCAAAAGTTATGTTACATATATTTAAAACGAATTTTGGCATCATGGGGTATTTTGGTAATTTACCTAAGGCATATAAACTACCTATCATACAACTACTTAAACGAAGCGACCATAAGGTATAACCTCGGAAGGTTATTCCCTATATACTATGGTCACCTAATGTGTTTGGTCGGATCCTAATGATCGACCAAATGGGTCGGGTTCGAAGGTATAAGCGATTTATTAGATCGCTTACCCTTACGACCCTAGACAACGTGGTAATCAGTAGGCATAGTCACAAGGGACTATAACCATCGTGATTACAATCACGTTGCGAAGTTCAAACGAACTTCGTAATGACCATAAACTGGTCAATGAAGAAAGTCAAACAAAGTTTGACTTTCGGACTCGAAAAGCAATAAAAGAACGAAGGAACACTTACGAAGGGTCCCCGAATTCTAATCTAGATCAAAATAGCTCAGGTATGAAACAAAGGTTTCAACTTCCAGCACATAAGATCAGATTCTTGTGAGTTTAAGTGAAGGGTGGAGGTGGGTATTTATAGTTTTCGGTTCACCGTTAGGATCATTTCTTGGAAAAGGGGGCACGATCTAAGCCGTACACTTGTTGGAAAGTTGTGGTAACTCATTTGCCATCCACCATAAGAGTTTGACACTTGGCACTTGGCCTTTGGAGAGTGTTAAGGGCTGTTAAAAGCTGAAAAAAAACGTTTTGCTGCATCTGGCCCCTACTTAAGGACCTAGTTTGGCAGATTTACAGTTTCAGTCCCTGTAACCTCAAAACTTGGTTTTCGATGCGTTTTTTTTACACGTTTAAGCCCCGTTAACCCTATTTCAAAGCTCTAAAATGAAGTAAAAGTATAGGGAACTAAAAATGTGTTCAAAAATATCTCGGGTGTCGGTTCGTTTAGCCGTACGGTTACGTTGTTCGGTTAATTACGACGGAATGCGCATAAGCGCGAAAAATGATCCAAATGGCGTGACGAATGGATTTTTCTTATGCCAAACACTAAAATAAAATATTATAGTGCTTACATAAATTTTTGGATGTCCGGATGTATTCAGAACGTAAGTTATGCGCGAAAATGCAAACTTGTGCACTTTCTGACACTTTTAGTCCCTGAATGACCCAAAAGTTTATTTTAGTACACCGAACCCCTTAAAGCCTATTTCTAAGCTATGTAAAGGATATTTAAGGTGTGTTTAACTTATGGTCATATTCCGGAATGTTCGTTACAGTTTAAATTTGCATTCTTTCGTAGTTTGTCAAGTTTAGTCCCTGTAAGCGAATTAACTTGTTTTTGCCATACCAAAGCCTTCAAAACTTATTTCTAAGTTATGTAAAGGTTATTTAAGGTATGTTAAGCCTATTTCACTATTCCGGAGCGTTCATTGCATTAAACGGGTTATGTTTACGCATCAGTGCGCGTATAACCTTCTAGAAAGCGATTTAAAGCTTGAAATCGAACAAGAATTGATAATGTGCAAAGGATACACATATTTGTACATGTCCCAAGTATGAAATACAATATTTCATTGATACAGTATTTTTTTGATGGCCGTGGAGGCACAGGTGTTACAGTCTCCCCTACTTTAGGAAATTTCGTCCCGAAATTTTATTTAGAGGAAACTTGTGAGAGTTTAAAACATGAAGTTGAAAAGATCGAACAACATTGGTTAGGGTTATGAACTTCTAGTAACTTTAATAACATCATGCTTGCAATGTAAGAGGGATACTTATATACAAGTATATGAAGCGTCATTGGTGCGTCCACCGTACCTGCATTACATCGTTCTCATTTTGTTATTGTTTTCACTATCGGTTCTTACACATAATAAATCTTACTGTGGTTACCGTGCACTGAATCTCATAATTATGCACGCGTCCATAATTAGACAATTCCTTGCATAGTTCACACAGTCTATTTTATAATGTGTAGGGGAAAACCAATGAACAAACCTGTGATGAGTGTGACTAGACCACCATAGGGTCCCTTTTATTAAATCAATAAATGATTTTAATAGACAACCAAGGAGTCTTTTCAGCTTATATCATCACATGTCATTCTTAACCAGATTTTTGAATCAATCTTTTTTACTAGACCACTAAAAGGGCCTCTTATGAATCATGGAGTGGTACTATATAATCCAAGGGTCTTAACTATTACATAGAAGCCCATTAAGGAATTAAGGTAGTACCTTTTTGAATATCCTACTACGAATCCCTCATATGAAGATATGAAAAATTCTACGAGGATATGGATAACGAATATCCAGAGTATATAAAAACCCAAAATGCATAAAAGAAAACACAAGATGCATAAACACATAGTCATATAACCACAAAGATTGTTTGATCTAGATCTTTAATTTGTTAATTTGTTTTGCTAACAGAGCGCATGTACTTAAAGCACACTAGGAATCCATCTCGTGGATTTCATTTGGTACTTTAAACATTATCAAGAATCTAACTATAAAGATAGAAAGATTTTTAAAAGAAAAATTCGATTTCGATTATCAGGAACCGAAATGTTCGAATTTAGGTACATAAGGAATCCAATCAAGGACTCTGATTTGAATGATAATCATCCACAAGGGTCTAATTGTGTAGATAAAAAGATCCCATATGGATTTTAGAAGTTGAAGATGTTTTGAAACCTTGCACTAGATGTGCGTATGTCAAAACATGAAGTAAGAATGCTTATGAAGTTGAGATGCTTGATATGTCCAGGCGACATATGAAGCAGAATTTGAAGGTTAAGTCAATGTATGAAGAAAATATTTTTGAAAACTATGCATGGGGTTCTAAAAATCAATGTTTTTGAAACCTTATATATATTACCTTTGAAATCATAGAGTAGGTGTATTAGGTAGGTATATATTTTAAAAAAATTGTTTTAAAATCATGCGAGATAAATTTTGAAATCATGTACAAGGTTTTTGAAAGACATGAATGATGCTTCTCGAAATCATGCACTTGATAAGAAAATGTACTGTGTTAATATTGTTTTCAGACTATATGAAATATTCTGAAATTATGAAAGTTGTTTTTGAAAACATAACCAATGTTTTTGAAATAACATAGACAATGCATTTGAAAAAAAAATTGTTTTCAAACTATATGAAATGTTTTGAGATCATGAAGATTGTTTTTGAAATACTTGTACTGTGTATGTTGAAAAATCAAAACGTAATGGGTATGAGATTTGAAAATACCCTTAGTTATCTAACCATGGATTCAAAGGCACCGATGTGCAGAAGCATGATTACTCATAATGTCACTTTATTTTCTGTACTTTGTTTCTTAGAGTGAAACGAGTACTTAAAATTTTCGAGGGAATCATGAGCGATCATTTGAAAGAGAGAGTCACAAGAGTAGTTTGTAAGGAACATAGTTCCTTAATACAGGTATTATAGGGAAATGCCATAAACACATGTAATTATACTTGTATATCAGAATTGCGAACAACAACTTTTATTTATGAACGAGACATATTGTTTCACAATACACGAAAACAAAAGAAACAAATGCATAAGACAGCATCATCCTTTGTTCAGCTGAATGCTCATCCAAGGGTTGGATTTGCATTAGCAAGCTTTGGGCATTTGTTCCTGAAATGGCTTGTCTCGCCACAGTTGTAGCACGATCCAGGCGGAAAGCGAGCTTGAGCAGGATTGGCTTGTGGTTGGTTTGGACCACTTTGGTTTGGGGTAAATTGACAAGCATTTTCCAGGTGACCGAGTCGCCCACATGATGCACACAAATGACACTGTAGGTGAGCTAAGTGGTGTGCATTACATTTGTCGCATATTGGTGCTGTTCCCTTATATTGCTTCTTAACAGGTGGTGTTGCCACCCGGACGGGTCTTGTTTGATTTGGTACTGCTGTAGTTGGGTAAACCCTTGCCGTATGACCTATAAGTCCACAAATTTGGCATTTGCGGCACTTCACGCTAGCCTGATGATGAAGGCTACATTGGTTGCACAAGGGTGCAGTTCCGTTGTATGGCTTCCTAGCAGGGGATTGAGCTGGTTGGTTGGGGACGGCTTTACCATTGTGAGCAACCATGGCGAAGTTCTGAGAAGCCTTTCGCTTTTTTGACTTCTTAGGGGATCGTTCATCCATGGTCTTTGATTCCTTGATTGGTTTCTTTGCTGGTGGTGCCGTCACTTGGCTAGGTCTTGCCTGTTTTGGTGCAACCGCTGCGGGATTCTTTGAAGCTTTACGTTTCTTTGGTTTTGATGAAGGCTTGGCTTCCGTCTCCTTTGGTGATTCCTGAGTGGCTTCATTCTGGAGACGATACATGGTAGTAGCTAATTCGACAGTCTTCAGGACTACTTCGCCTATTCGCTGAGCGAATTTGGCAGTCTGCTCGGATATCTGGGTGTCATCGTGATGAAGAGGCATTCTAGAAAAATGAAAGACATAGGAAGAAACAAGTGAAACGTCATCGGCTAAACAAAACATAATGGCAATGCATAAGAATTTGTGATCATTTGTTTGTTACCCAAGGCAAACAAATGAGACGGTGACAAATCAAAGTAAGCGGATCCTATTAATGTATCACTGAAGACATGCTCGCCTATAAGTGAACACTCATCCCAAGAGTTCCCAGGTAAGAGTGACTGGTCCGATACTGCGGATTTGTACGAACACTCTAGCCTTCGACAGAAAACTCAGGGTACAGGCATTCACTCTTCCATTTTGCACGTGTTCACATTATAAGACCCAAACTTTGACGAGATTTGAAAACTTAGAGGGTTCAAAACCTTATAACAGAGGGTTCAAAACCTTACAATAGAGGGTTCAAAACCTAGTAATCAATCATCCTAGAACAGATGATTAGTTTTCAAAGCGGTTTTGAAATTTGTGTTCTTGTTGTGGTTGTCGCCTAAGGATAGGTGACAGTATTGTTTTATGACTAAACGCAAGTAAACTCGCGTTAGGGTCCTAGGAAGGTTATAGACTAGGTTAAAGCATTACTAATAACCTAATTCCCTATAACCATGAGCTCTGATACCAACTTTTATGTCACACCCCGACCACGTAGAACAACAAAACGTGGCGGAAAACGTCGGGGAGTGTTGTAACAGAATCATTGTTTCATAGCACATGGAAATTGAAATATTGTTTTATTGATTTAAGTAGTTACAATGTCTTGACAATCAAAGAAACATAACATAAATAACTAGTCTTGCATCTTTTATTGTCGCTAAGGCCCAAGTCCGCCTAAGTGTATCTTGACAAATCCTATGCATCATATCCTGAAACACATGTGAAAATAGGTACGTCAGCATAAAAATGCATGTGAGATACATAGGTTTATGAAAATAGGATTCATGACTTATTGTTTAAGAAAATGTTTAGTCATGAACCTTGTAATTTGATTTGTCTTGTAAATCTTTTGAAAAACGATAAGATCAGATGATATGTATAAATAAGAGAATAAGGTATGGTTAAATGAATAACCATATAAAAAATGAGTTTGTATAATTTAAGTTGTTTGTAAAACAATGTATTGTGAAAAGTATGTTATTTGTATAAAATGTTATATGTCCAAATTGAAATGATTCAAATAACGCTACGATATGTAATACCATACAATCACTTATATATAGGAAGTACCAGCGGCATATCCACCATGCTTGTATCATATTACACACGCCTCGTTACTCAAATCACTTACCCAAACAAACCACCAATGTAAGATGTCTATGTTTAAACCAATTGCCAAACGTATTGAATAATATGTCAAAATGTTTATGTCAATATGTAAATCATGTAATGTATAACCAATGTCAATAATGTTTATGTGTCAAATGTAAATCATGTAATGTGTAATCAAAATGATATGTATCGCTAGTGAAATATATCAACTAAACCATATGCACAAAAACAAAGTATTGAAGTAAAACACGGTTTAAATCAAAGCTATGTTTTGTGGAAATGCATGCTATACTGATACAAAATATCTATGCGGTATTGTGAGAATGCATACATCCAAGCCTTGAGATTGTGGCGATAAACCCTTAAACAAATTAAAGGTTTATCTTGTTGTAAATTTATATCGAATTCGGTCATTCCTTTCATCCCCACCTACCCAGGATGTTCGGAACGGGAGTTGTCAATTCCTATGGTACCACTACCTACTAACGAATGGCGTGATCGGTGTTAATGAATGTATATTGATCCATCAAAACAATCCAAATACCATATCAAAATGTAAGCATGTGATGTGATGTGAAACGATGTACTAAGTATGAACTAAAGGGACATACATAGCATAAAATGTAATGTAAGACAATGAAATCATGTACTATAAATGTACTAATGAACATAGTAAGTATATGATGTGAAAACATGGAAAGCACGAAAGTAACATGTAGGCACATGTGTTCCACCCCAAAATGTTTGGAAAACAGTAAAAGAGGGGTCTATGTACTCACTTGAGATTGCTCAGAAGTCCTAAGATAACCACCAAGCAATGCTAGAGATCACGGAATCAAACGGCACCTAATATAGTTAACTATGTTAATAAACCGGACCTAATATCGGAGGATCGGATAGAATGAGGGTTCGTAAACCAAACGAGTATGGAGACTCGTGTAATATGGTTTAACAAAGCCCACATACTAAAACGAAACTTAACCTAAGTGTTTGTGACCCATTACGACCCGTTTAGGTAGATTTTGCTACTTTAACGCGTCGTTCGTGTAAAACGCGTTCGGAACGCCTAACTAGTCCTATGACAAGTAAAATATGCCTTAACATGTCTAATATGGTTGTCAAATCAGTTTAGATGTCAAAAGTTATGTTACATATGTTTAAAACAAATTTTGGCAAGGGGTATTTTGGTAATTTACCTAAGGCATATAAACTACCTATCATACAACTACTTAAACGAAGCGACCATAAGGTATAACCTCGGAAGGTTATTCCCTATATACTATGGTCACCTAATGTGTTTGGTCGGATCCTAATGATCGACCAAATGGGTCGGGTTCGAAGGTATAAGCGATTTATTAGATCGCTTACCCTTACGACCCTAGACAACGTGGTAATCAGTAGGCAAAGTCACAAGGGACTATAACCATCGTGATTACAATCACGTTGCGAAGTTCAAACGAACTTTGCATTGACCATAAACTGTTCAATGCAGAAAGTCAAACAAAGTTTGACTTTCGGACTCGAAAAGCAATAAAAGAACGAAGGAACACTTAAGAAGGGTCCCCGAATGCTAATCTAGATCAAAATAGCTCAGGTATGAAACAAAGGTTTCAACTTAGAGCACATAAGATCAGATTCTTGTGAGTTTAAGTGAAGGGTGGAGGTGGGTATTTATAGTTTTCGGTTCACCGTTAGGATCATTTCTTGGAAAAGGGGGCACGATCTAAGCCGTACACTTGTTGGAAAGTTGTGGTAACTCATTTGCCATCCACCATAAGAGTTTGACACTTAACACTTGGCCTTTGGAAAGTGTTAAGGGCTGTTAAAAGCTGAAAAAAAAAACTTTTTGCTACATCTGGCCCCTACTTAAGGACCTAGTTTGGCAGATTTACAGTTTCAGTCCCTGTAACCTCAAAACTTGGTTTTCGATGCGTTTTTTTTGACACGTTTAAGCCCCGTTAACCCTATTTCAAAGCTCTAAAATGAAGTTAAAGTTTAGGGAACTAAAAATGTGTTCAAAAATATCTCGGGTGTCGGTTCGTTTAGCCGTACGGTTACGTTGTTCGGTTAATTACGACGGAATGTGCAAAAGCGCGAAAAATGATCCAAATGGCGTGACGAATGGAATTTTCTTATGCCAAACACTAAAATAAAATATTATAGTGCTTACATAAATTTTTGGATGTCCGGATGTATTCAGAACGTAAGTTATGCGCGAAAATGCAAACTTGTGCACTTTCTGACACTTTTAGTCCCTGAATGACCCAAAAGTTTATTTTAGCACACCGAACCCCTTAAAGCCTATTTCTAAGCTATGTAAAGGATATTTAAGGTGTGTTTAACTTATGGTCATGTTCCGGAATGTTCGTTACAGTTCAAATTGGCATACTTTCGTAGTTTGTCAAGTTTAGTCCCTGTAAGCGAATTAACTTGTTTTTGCCATACCAAAGCCTTCAAAACTTATTTCTAAGTTATGTAAAGGTTATTTAAGGTATGTTAAGCCTATTTCACTATTCCGGAGCATTCGTTGCATTAAACGAGTTATATTTACGCATCAGTGCGCGTATAACCTTCTAGAAAGCGATTTAAAGCTTGAAATCGAACAAGAATTGATAATGTGCAAATGATACACATATTTGTACATGTCCCAAGTATGAAATTCAATATTTCATTGATACAGTATTTGTTTGATGGCCGTGGAGGCACAGGTGTTACACGGATTGGTGAACAAACAAGTGCGGCCCAAGCATGCGAACAACGATTCTCGTTTACTTATAGCTTTAACAAGTAACAACTAGCAAACATTCACCGCAATGTGTAATAAAACATAATGTAAGAGAAGTAATACTAGATTTAAAAGTTACGAGGTTAGACGGCACTAACCTTGAAAGTTCTGGTTGTCACATTATCCCCAACTTGAAAGAAATTTCGTCCCGAAATTTAGCATGCGGTTACTGAGGAAGCTAGTTAAGTTGTGTGGTTTCCTGGCTTTCTTGGGGTGTCACATCATCCCCCCGTTGATTTGGAATTTCGTCCCGAAATTCTGTAGTAGCTTCAGCCTCAGTAGTGGTTGCACTATCTCCGAACAACTGGGGATACATGAGTTTCATTTGGTCTTCTCGTTCCCAGGTAAATTCTGGGCCACGACGGGAGTTCCAACGAACTCGAACAAGAGGGATTCTGGTGTGCTTGAGGACCTTAACGTCCCGGTCCATGATTTCAACTGGTTCCTCGACGAATCGCAACTGATCGTCGATAGTGAGTTCCTTCAAAGGAACTATGAGGGTCTCATCTGACAGACACTTCTTCAAACTCGACACGTGCGGGCAGATTTAGTTTGTAGGCCACCCTGCCTATTTTCTCAATGATTTTGAACGGTCCGACATATCGTGGATTGAGCTTGCCCCGTTTGCCAAAACGAACCACACCCTTCTAGGGTGAAACTTTGAGTAGCACTCGATCCCCAACCTGGAACTCGAGTGGTTTCTTGTCTTTATCGGCGTATGCTTTCTGACGGTCACGAGCTGCCGCCATTCGTTGTTGTATTTGAGCAATCTTTTCTGTTATGTCTACTACCAGTTCTGGACCTGTGATCTGACTATCACCCACCTCTGCCCAACAAAGAGGTGACCGGCATTTACGTCCGTACAATGCCTCGAATGGAGCGGCTTGAATGCTGGTGTGGTAACTATTGTTGTACGAGAACTCCACTAACGGGAGGTGTTTTTCCCAGCCGTTGCCAAAATCGATTACACATGCACGAAGCATGTCTTCTAAAGTTTGAATAGTGCGCTCAGACGGCCCATCCGTCTGAGGATGATAAGCTGTGCTCATGTCTAAACGAGAGCCAAAATGTCACACCCCGACCGCGTATAACATGCAACCGCGGCGGAAACGTCGGTGAGTGTTGTAACAGAATTACTTGTCTCATAACCATGGCATTCAAAGTTGTATTTTATTTATCAACATAAGAGTTTCATTGTCTTTAAACAGGAAATAAAGAGTTCATAACATAATTAAACTAAGTCTATCTCCGTTTAATGTCTCTAAGGAACAGGTCCGCCCTAGTGTCACGATCATCATCTTACGGAAAAGCTCCTGAAAACACATTTGAAAATAGGTACGTCAGCATAAAAATGCCTGTGAGATACATAGGTTTTGTGAAAATAGGATTCATGACTTATAAGTTTAGGAAAAATTGTTTAATAACAGTCGGTCATGAACCTTGTAAGTTGTTTTGTTTTGTAAACCATTAAAAGCAATGATTATGTATAAATAAGAGAATAATGTAAGGTTCAATGAATAACCAAGTAAAAATGAGTTTGTATAAGATAAGTTGTTTTGTAAATCAATGTCTTCTGAAAATAAGTTGTTTATGAAAAATGTAATATGTCAAATATTGAAATGATTTAAGTAACGCTACGACATGTAATGTTATACAAACACTTATATATAGGAAGTACCAGCGGCGTATCCACCATGATTGTATTACATTACACTCGCCTCGTTACTCGAATCATTTACCCAGACCAACCATCAATGTAAGTTGTTCATGTATAAATGAATTGTCATGTGTTAATGTGTAAACCATATTGAAATGTCTATATCCAATGTAAACCACTAAATGTGTATATCAATGTCAAAATGTTTATATTAATGTAGATCATGTAATGTTTACCCAAAAATATCATGTATGGCACGTGAAATATATCAACTAAACCATATGTAAAATGCACAAAAACAAGGTATTGAAATAAAATATGGTTTAAATCAAAGTTATGTTTTGTGGAACAAATGCATGCTATACTGTTACAAACATTTATGCGGTATTGTGAAAATGCATACATCCAAGCCTTGAGACTGTGGCGATAAACCCTTAAACAAATTAAAGGTTTATCTACGTTATGTATATCAAATTCGGTCATTCCTTCCAATCCAAACAAACCCAGGATTTCAGGAACGGGAGTTGTCAATTCCTATGGTACCACTACCTACTAACGAACGACGTAGCTAATGTTAATGAATGTATTGTTCCATTGTAAACAACCCAAATGTCATAACAAAATGTAAGCATGTGATGAAAACAACTGTACTATGTACACACACAATGGATTTCAGAACGTGAGTTATGCGCAAAAGTGCAAACTTGTGCACTTTTTGACGCTTTTAGTCCCTGAATGACCCAAAAGTTTATTTTAGCACACCGAACCCCTCAAAGCCTATTTCTAAGCTATTTAAAGGATATTTATGGTATGTTTAAGTTATGGTCATGTTCTGGAATGTCTGTTACAGTTCAAATTGGCATACTTTCGCAGTTTGTCAAATTTAGTCCCTGTAAGCGAATTAACTTGTTTTTGCCATACCAAAGCCTTCAAAACTTATTTCTAAGTTATGTAAAGGTTATTTAAGGTATGTTGAGTATATGTTGATGTTCCGGAGTATTTGTCGCATTAAAATGATTACGTTTACACACCAGTTTGCGTATAACTCTCCAGAAAGTGATATAGAGTTTGAAATTGAATAAAAGTCAAAACATGAAAAATGTAAAACACAACCAAACAAACATTGGGATCAAATAACATTTTTTTATTGATAATAGAACTGTTCACAATGATTACAAGCACAGATGTTACAGTCTCCCCTACTTGTGGAAATTTCGTCCCGAAATTTATTTAGAGGAAACTCGTGGAAAAAGATGCGGATATTTCGCCTTCATTTGATCTTCGCGTTCCCAAGTAAACTCGGGTCCACGTTTAGCTTCCCAGCGAACTTTGACCAAAGGAATGCGCTTGCGTTTGAGCCACTTGACTTCACGTTCCATGATTTCCACTGGCTTCTCAACAAATTTCAGTGTATTGCCAACACGAATTTCGTCAAACGGTATGTGGAGGTTCTCATCAGCTAAACACCTCTTGAGATTGGACACGTGAAAAGTTGGATGAACATTTCCAAGTTCAGGAGGTAACTCAAGTCTGTAGGCTACCTTTCCGATTCTTTCGACGATCTTGAATGGTCCAACGTATCTAGGTGCAAGTTTTCCTTTCTTTCCAAATCTGATCACACCTTTCCAAGGTGAGACCTTAAGTAATACTCGATCACCGACTTGAAATTCCAAGGGTTTGCGTTTTGGATCCGCATAACTCTTTTGACGGCTTCTAGCTGTCTGAAGGTTATCACGAACTTTCTTGATCTTGTCAGTTGTCTCTAAAATGAGGGCAGGTCCAGTAAGTTGAGCCTCGCCGATCTCATTCCAGCAGACTGGTGAATGACATTTTCGACCATAGAGAGCCTCGAAAGGAGCCATTTTGATGCTGGTGTGATAACTGTTGTTGTAGGAGAATTAAATTAACTGAAGATGTGAATCCCAACTACCACCAAAGTCGATCACACAAGCTCTAAGCATATCCTCCAGAGTCTGGATTGTTCTCTCAAATTGACCATCCGTTTGCGAATGATAAGCTGTGCTCAGATTAAGTTGGGTTCCCATAGCAGATTGCATGGTTCTCCAAAAATGAGAAGTGAAACGAGCATCTCTGTCAGAAATGATGTTCAAAGGAACACCATGTCGAGCTACAATTTCATCCACATAGATTTTAGCAAGTCTGTCAACAGGAAAGTCCTCATGAATTGGTAAGAAATGTGCTGACTTAGTAAGACGATCAACGACTACCCAGATGGCATCATGACCTTTCTTTGTGCGTGGAAGTTTGGTAACAAGATCCATAGTAATGTTTTCCCATTTCCAAACTGGGATCTCTGGTTGTACCAATAAACACGAAGGACGCTGATGTTCAGCCTTAACCTTAAGACAAGTAAGGCATTTTGATACGTATAAGGCAATGTCTTTCTTCATACCAGGCCACCAATAATGGATACGAAGATCCTTATACATCTTATCTGAGCCCGGATGAATAGAATAACGAGACTTATGGGCTTCATCCATAAGCAAGGTACGAAGATCATCCTGGCTTGGGACCCATAAACGGTCCATGAAGTAATACGATCCATTGTCCTTCAGTTCCAGATCAGGTGTTATGTGATAAGGAAATTCCTTATCCATCAAACCTTGGGAAACACAAGATTGTTGAGCCTGAGAAATGCGGGCTTGGATATCGGATTGAGCTTGAATAACAGATTGAACACGTACAAAATGGAGCTTAGTACGTTCCTTACGACTCAATGCATCGGCTACGACATTCGCCTTACCAGGATGGTAGCGAATTTCGCAGTCATAGTCGTTTAGAAGCTCAACCCAACGTCGTTGCCTCATGTTGAGTTCTTTCTGGTTGAAGATATGCTGAAGACTTTTGTGGTCCGTGAAAACCACACATTTTGTACCATACAAATAATGTCTCCAGATCTTTAGAGCGAAAACAACTGCACCTAACTCAAGATCATGAGTGGTGTAGTTCTTCTCATGTATTTTCAACTGCCTTGATGCATATTCTATGACTTTGTTCCTTTGCATCAGAACACAACCAAGACCCAATTTAGATGCGTCGCAATAAACGACGAAATCATCATTGCCCTCAGGCAAAGTCAGAACAGGCGCGTCACAAAGCTTCTGCTTCAAGTGTTGAAAAGCTTCCTCTTGCTTGAATCCCCAATCAAAGGGCTTGTTCTTCTGAGTTAGAGCAGTTAGAGGAACTGCAATCTTTGAGAAGTTCTCAATGAAGCGGCGGTAATAACCCGCTAGACCAAGAAAAGAACAAACCTCAGTGGGAGTAGTAGGCGTATCCCAATCCTTAATCGCACTGATCTTGGAGGAATCTACATGAATACCTTGTTTGTTGATCATATGTCCTAAGAATTGAACTTCTTTAAGCCAGAATTCACACTTGGAGAATTTGGCGAAAAGTTGCTCTTTCTTTAGTAGTTCCAGAGTAAGACGAAGATGTTGCTCGTGATCAGCTCGCGTCTTAGAGTAAATCAAAATGTCGTCAATAAAAACAAGGACGAACTGATCTAAATAAGGTTTGCAAACCCTATTCATTAAGTCCATGAAAACAACAGGAGCATTAGTCAAACCGAATGGCATGACTGTGAACTCGTAATGCCCATACCGAGTGCGGAACGCCGTCTTGGGAATATCTTCTTCATGCACACGAAGTTGATGGTATCCGGAACGTAGATGAATCTTTGAAAAATAAGAAGTGCCCTGTAATTGATCAAAGAGATTGTAACACCCGTGTCACTCCAACCATCAGACAAATGCCAAACCAATGAAATATAGTATTTCATACTTGGGATTTGTAAAAATATGTGTATCGTTTACACATATCAATTCCTGTTCGATCTCAAGCTTTAAATCGCTTTCTGGAGGGTTATACGCGCTCTGATGTGTAGATATAACCAGTTTAATCCAACGAACACTCCGGAATAGTGAAATAGGCTTAACATACCTTAAATAACCTTTACATAACTTAGATATAAGTTTTGGAAGGTTTGGTGTGGTGAAATCAAAGTTTAATCGCTTACAGGGACTAAAGTTGACAAACTGCGAAAGTATGCCAATTTGAACTGTAACAGACCTTCTGGAGCATGACCATAAGTTAAACATACCACAAACATCCTTTACATAGCTTAGAAATAGGCTTTGAGGTGTTCGGTATGCTAAAATAAACTTTTGTGTCATTCAGGGACTAAAAGTGTCAAAAAGTGCACAAGTTTGCATTTTTACGCATAACTTACGTTCTGAATACATCCGGACATCCAAAAATTTATATAAGCATGACTATATTATATTTGAGTGTTCGCTTTAAGAAAAATCCTTTCGTTTCGTCATTTGGTTCGTTTTTCGCGCTTATGCGCATTCCGTCGTAATTAAGCGAACATCGCGTTCGTACGGCCAAACGAACCGACATCCGAGATATTTTTGAACACATTTTAAGTTCCCTATACTTTAACTTCATTTTAGAGCTTTGAAATGGGGTATCTTTGGTAACAAACAAATGGTCACCATCTGTTGACCCGTTTACTTTGATTAGTCACCATCTCATTTGTTTGCCTTTGGTAACAAACAAATGGTCACAATCTACATGCCTTGTCATTTCCTTTTGACTATCTTTCGCTTGTTTCCTCCTATGCCTTTCGTTATCTTCAAGATGCTTCTTCATCGCAACAACAATGTCCGAACCAGGTGCTGCAATTACCCAGCGAATAGGCGTCGTACTCCAGAGGACCGTTGACTTAGCTATCACCATGACTCGCCTCAGGGATGAAGCTGTATAAGGGAACTGCTCCTTGGTGCAATCAATGCCATCGTCATTATTCAAATCAAATACCTTGTTTCAAATGTACCCACGGTGGACGATGGAGACATTTGGTTAACATATGCCGCTTTGCAATCCAAAGCAAAGCTGTTACAAATCCTGCTACTGCTCAACCTTCAAACTCTGCTTCATATGTCGCTTGGCATATCTGGCGCCTCAACCTCATGAACTTTCTACCTTGTGTATCGACGTAAGCACGCCTAGTGCAAGGTGTCGGAACACTCTCGTTACACAAACTCCAAAATCCATGAGGATCTTTCTATCTTCATAATTAGATCCTTGTGGATGGGTATCATTCATCGGAGTCCTTAATTGAATTCTTTGTATGATTCAATACGTACATCACAATTCAATAGGGACAAAGCCGAATTCCTTTTAAGATTATCCTATCTTCATAGATAGATTCTTGATATGATTAAAGTGCCAAAATGAAATCCACGAATTGGATTCCTGGTGTGCTTTAAGTATCCGCGTCCAAAGATAACAAATTAATAAACAAAGTCAAACAACTATGTGATTATGTGCTTATGTGTTTCCTTTTATGTTTTTGTGTGATCCAAGTTTTGTCATCCAAATCCTCATAGAATCTTCCATATCTTCGTATAAAGGATTCATAGTAGGATATCCAAAGGTACTATATTAAATCCTCAATGGGCTTCTACGTTGTAGTTAAGTCCCTTGGATTTTATTGTACTATTCCATAATTAGACCCCTTGAGTGGTCTAGTTAAACAGATTGATCCAAAAATCTGGTTAAGTATATCAAATGATGATATAGCTGAAAGGACTCCTTGGAGGTCTAATTAAAAAGATCATGTGTTGATCTGATTAAAAAGGACCCTATGGTAGTCTAGTCACACTCATCACAGGTTTGATATTTTCTTCCCCTACACATCATGAAATGCACTGTGCGGACTGTGCAAGGAATTACGTAATTATGGACGCGTACATAATTATGGAAATTCAGTGCACAGAGACCACAGCGAATTTTGTCATGTATTCCGTTCATTTTTGTTTCTGAAGATGTAAAATGACTATTCTGTTCATTTTTGTTTCTGAAGATGTAAAATGACTATTCCGTTCATTTTTGTTTCTGAAGATGTAAAATGACTATTCCGTTCATTTTTGTTTCTGAAGATGTAAAATGACCATTCTGTTCATTTTTGTTTCTGAAGATGTAAAATGACCTTTCCGTTCATTTTTGTTTCTGAAGATGTAAAATGACCATTCCGTTCATTTTTGTTTCTGAAGATGTAAAATGACCATTCCGTTCATTTTTGTTTCTGAAGATGTAAAATGACCATTCTGTTCATTTTTGTTTCTGAAGATGTAAAATGACCTTTCCGTTCATTTTTGTTTCTGAAGATGTAAAATGACTATTCCGTTCATTTTTGTTTCTGAAGATGTAAAATGACTATTCCGTTCATTTTTGTTTCCGAAGATGTAAAATGACCATTCTGTTCATTTTTGTTTCTGAAGATGTAAAATGACCATTCCGTTCATTTTTGTTTCTGAAGATGTAAAATGACTATTCTGTTCATTTTTGTTTCTGAAGATGTAAAATGACTATTCTGTTCATTTTTGTTTCCGAAGATGTAAAATGACCATTCTGTTCATTTTTGTTTCTGAAGATGTAAAATGACCATTCCGTTCATTTTTGTTTCTGAAGATGTAAAATGACCATTCTGTTCATTTTTGTTTCTGAAGATGTAAAATGACCTTTCCGTTCATTTTTGTTTCTGAAGATGTAAAATGACCATTCCGTTCATTTTTGTTTCTGAAGATGTAAAATGACCATTCCGTTCATTTTTGTTTCTGAAGATGTAAAATGACCATTCTGTTCATTTTTGTTTCTGAAGATGTAAAATGACCTTTCCGTTCATTTTTGTTTCTGAAGATGTAAAATGACTATTCCGTTCATTTTTGTTTCTGAAGATGTAAAATGACTATTCCGTTCATTTTTGTTTCCGAAGATGTAAAATGACCATTCTGTTCATTTTTGTTTCTGAAGATGTAAAATGACCATTCCGTTCATTTTTGTTTCTGAAGATGTAAAATGACTATTCTGTTCATTTTTGTTTCTGAAGATGTAAAATGACTATTCCGTTCATTTTTGTTTCCGAAGATGTAAAATGACCATTCTGTTCATTTTTGTTTCTGAAGATGTAAAATGACCATTCCGTTCACTTTTGTTTCTGAAGATGTAAAATGACTATTCTGTTCATTTGTTTCTGAATAATGCCTGTTGAAAATAACTCCGTTCATTTTTCAATTCTGAAAAATGTCCGTTAAAGAGAAATAACAGGATTATGCCTTTCATATCTCTGGTGGTTATTTGACACAAAGCCACAGTTAGACTCCTACGAATTAATTTCGGGACGAAATTTCCTAAAGTAGGGGAGACTGTAACACCCGTGTCACTCCAACCATCAGACAAATGCCAAACCAATGAAATATAGTATTTCATACTTGGGATTTGTAAAAATATGTGTATCGTTTACACATATCAATTCCTGTTCGATCTCAAGCTTTAAATCGCTTTCTGGAGGGTTATACGCGCTCTGATGTGTAGATATAACCAGTTTAATCCAACGAACACTCCGGAATAGTGAAATAGGCTTAACATACCTTAAATAACCTTTACATAACTTAGATATAAGTTTTGGAAGGTTTGGTGTGGTGAAATCAAAGTTTAATCGCTTACAGGGACTAAAGTTGACAAACTGCGAAAGTATGCCAATTTGAACTGTAACAGACCTTCTGGAGCATGACCATAAGTTAAACATACCACAAACATCCTTTACATAGCTTAGAAATAGGCTTTGAGGTGTTCGGTATGCTAAAATAAACTTTTGTGTCATTCAGGGACTAAAAGTGTCAAAAAGTGCACAAGTTTGCATTTTTACGCATAACTTACGTTCTGAATACATCCGGACATCCAAAAATTTATATAAGCATGACTATATTATATTTGAGTGTTCGCTTTAAGAAAAATCCTTTCGTTTCGTCATTTGGTTCGTTTTTCGCGCTTATGCGCATTCCGTCGTAATTAAGCGAACATCGCGTTCGTACGGCCAAACGAACCGACATCCGAGATATTTTTGAACACATTTTAAGTTCCCTATACTTTAACTTCATTTTAGAGCTTTGAAATGGGGTTAACGGGCCTTAAACGTGTCGAAAATGGCCTAAATACAGTTCAGGGACCAAAAGTGTAATTCTGCCGAAATAGTGCCTAGCGGTGCGCTACACTTTAAGCGTAGCGGTGCGCTAGGGGTCTGCTGACCAGATTCAGAGTTTCTAAACAGCAGGCTGCAGCTGTTACAACCTCAACCACATGTTCTAAAATGCTTAGTCAGCTGATAAGATCATATTTTAGTCACCATAAGGTTCCAACACATGTACGGCCTTGATCGTTTCCCCTTTTCCAAGAAACGATCTCAACGGTGGACCGAATACTATAAATACCCCAACACCCCAATGCAAAACTTACAAGAATTCTGATTTTTGAGAGCTCTAAGTTGAAACCATTGTTTCATACCTGAGTTCTTGAAGTCGGGATTAGCATTCGGGGACCCTGGGTTAGTATTCTTTCGTTCTTTTCCTTATTTTACTGCTTTTCGAGTCAGAAAGTCAAACTTTGTTTGACTTTCAGCGTTGACCAGTAATGGTCAATGCGAAGTTCGTTTGAACTTCGCAACGTGAGTGTAATCACGTTGGTCATAGTCCCTTGGGACTATGCCCACTGATTACCACGTTGTCTAGAGTCGTAGGGTAGGCGATCTAATAAATCGCCTATACCTTCGAACTCGACCCATTTGGTCGATCATTAGGATCCGACCAAACACATTAGGTGACCATAGTAGGTAGGGAATAACCTTCCGAGGTTATACCCTATGGTCACATCGTTTAAGTAGTTGTATGATAGGTAGTTTATATGCCTTAGGTAAATTACCAGAATACCCTTTTCATGTATAATTGGTAATTAATCATATGTAACCTAAACTTTTGTCACATAACTGATTATGTAACATGTTTAGGCATATAACACTTGTCATAGGACTAGTTAGGCGGTCCGAACGCGTTTCACGCGAACGACACGTTAAAGTAGCATAAGCTTCCTAAACGGGTCGTAATGGGTCGTAGACACTTGGGTTAAGTTTCATTTAGTATGAAGGCTTTGTTAAACCATATCATATGAGTTCCTACACTCATTTGGTTTACAAACCCTAATGCTACCCAATCTTCCGATTTAGGTCCGGTTAATTAACATAGTTACCTATATTAGGTGCCGTTTGATTTCCGTGATCTCTAGCTTTGTTTGGTTGTTACTCAAGGACTACTGAGCAATCTCAAGTGAGTACATAGACCCCTCTTTTACTGTTTTCCAAACTGTTTTGGGGTGGAACACATGTGCCTACTTGTTACTTTCATGCTTTCCTGTTTTCAAATCATATACTTCCTATGTTCATTAGTACATTATAGTACATGATTTCATTACATTTCATACTAGGTGTGCCATTGTGTGCATTACTTAGTACATTGTTTTACATTACATCACATGCTACGTATGTCTATTGTTGCATACTTAGTACAGGTCGCATGCTACGTATGTATGTTGTTGCATACTTAGTACAGATATTTCAGTTCACATGCTATGTATGTTTGTTGTAGCATACTTAGTACATTTCTTATTCATCATATACTTACATTTTGGACGCATATTACATGATTTACATTGATCATGCATTTACTACATAAAACATAACTTTGATTTAAACCAAGTTTTACTTCAATACTTTGTTTTGTGCATATGGTTTAGTTGAGACCTTTCACTTGCCATACATGACATATTTGACATAGACATTTAACATGGATATTTGACATAGACAATTTGACATGATTTACATCTTGACATGAACATTTTACATTGTTTGGTTTGGTTTGATTAAGTGATTAAGTAACGATGCGTGTGTAATATGATACAAGCATGGTGGATACGCCGCTGGTACTTCCTATATATAAGTGTTTGTATGGTATTACATGTCGTAACGTTATTTGAATCATTTCAGTTTGAGACATAGAACATTTTATACAAATAACATATTTTTCACAAGACATTGATTTACAAACAACTTATCTAATACAAACTCATTTTACATGGTTATTCATTTAACCATACATTATACATTATTTATACATATCATCTGGTCTTATCGATTTTCAAATGATTTACAAAACAAAGCAAATAACAAGGTTCATGACTAAACATTTTCTCAAACATAAGTCATGAAACCTATTTTCACAAAACCTATGTATCTCACCGGCATTTTTATGCTGACGTACCATATTTTCACATGTGTTTTTCAGGAACTGTTGCGTAAGATGATCAAGATACACATAGGCAGACTTGGGCTTTAGTGACAATAAAAGATGCAAGACTAGTTAATTTTGTTGTATTTATTTATTTGTTAAGACATTGTAACACTTTTAATCAATAAAACGAAACTTCAATTGCCATGGATTTGAAACATTAATTCTGTTACAACACTCCCCGATGTTTCCGCCACGTTTTGTATGTTCCACGTGGTCGGGGTGTGACAGAAAAGATGGTATCAGAGCCAATGGTTATAGGGAATTAGGTTATTAGTAATGCTTTGACCTAGTCTATAACTTTCTTAGGACCCTAACGCGAGTTTACTTGCGTTTAGTCATAAAACAATACCGTCACCTATCCTTAGGCGACGACCACAACAAGAACATAAATTTCAAAACCGCTTTGAAAACTAGTCATCTGTTCAGGATGATTGATTACAAGGTTTTGAACCCTCTATTGTAAGGTTTTGAACCCTCTGTTATATGGTTTTGAACCCCTTTGAATTTTCAAAATCTCGTCAAGGTTTTGGGTTTTAAATAATGTGAACACGTGCAAACTGGAAGGGTGAATGCCTGTATTCTGGGTTTTCTGTCTAGGCAAGCAATTCGTATACATCTCATCAGACGCGAGACCAGTTGTGCTTACCTGGGAATTCTTGGGATGAGTGTTCACTTATAGGCGAGCATGTCTTCGCGATACATTATATTGACCCGTTTACTTTGATTAGTCACCATCTCATTTGTTTGCCTTTGGTAACAAACAAATGGTCACAATCTACATGCCTTGTCATTTCCTTTTGACTATCTTTCGCTTGTTTCCTCCTATGCCTTTCGTTATCTTCAAGATGCTTCTTCATCGCAACAACAATGTCCGAACCAGGTGCTGCAATTACCCAGCGAATAGGCGTCGTACTCCAGAGGACCGTTGACTTAGCTATCACCATGACTCGCCTCAGGGATGAAGCTGTATAAGGGAACTGCTCCTTGGTGCAATCAATGCCATCGTCATTATTCAAATCAAATACCTTGTTTCAAATGTACCCACGGTGGACGATGGAGACATTTGGTTAACATATGCCGCTTTGCAATCCAAAGCAAAGCTGTTACAAATCCTGCTACTGCTCAACCTTCAAACTCTGCTTCATATGTCGCTTGGCATATCTGGCGCCTCAACCTCATGAACTTTCTACCTTGTGTATCGACGTAAGCACGCCTAGTGCAAGGTGTCGGAACACTCTCGTTACACAAACTCCAAAATCCATGAGGATCTTTCTATCTTCATAATTAGATCCTTGTGGATGGGTATCATTCATCGGAGTCCTTAATTGAATTCTTTGTATGATTCAATACGTACATCACAATTCAATAGGGACAAAGCCGAATTCCTTTTAAGATTATCCTATCTTCATAGATAGATTCTTGATATGATTAAAGTGCCAAAATGAAATCCACGAATTGGATTCCTGGTGTGCTTTAAGTATCCGCGTCCAAAGATAACAAATTAATAAACAAAGTCAAACAACTATGTGATTATGTGCTTATGTGTTTCCTTTTATGTTTTTGTGTGATCCAAGTTTTGTCATCCAAATCCTCATAGAATCTTCCATATCTTCGTATAAAGGATTCATAGTAGGATATCCAAAGGTACTATATTAAATCCTCAATGGGCTTCTACGTTGTAGTTAAGTCCCTTGGATTTTATTGTACTATTCCATAATTAGACCCCTTGAGTGGTCTAGTTAAACAGATTGATCCAAAAATCTGGTTAAGTATATCAAATGATGATATAGCTGAAAGGACTCCTTGGAGGTCTAATTAAAAAGATCATGTGTTGATCTGATTAAAAAGGACCCTATGGTAGTCTAGTCACACTCATCACAGGTTTGATATTTTCTTCCCCTACACATCATGAAATGCACTGTGCGGACTGTGCAAGGAATTACGTAATTATGGACGCGTACATAATTATGGAAATTCAGTGCACAGAGACCACAGCGAATTTTGTCATGTATTCCGTTCATTTTTGTTTCTGAAGATGTAAAATGACTATTCTGTTCATTTTTGTTTCTGAAGATGTAAAATGACTATTCCGTTCATTTTTGTTTCTGAAGATGTAAAATGACTATTCCGTTCATTTTTGTTTCTGAAGATGTAAAATGACCATTCTGTTCATTTTTGTTTCTGAAGATGTAAAATGACCTTTCCGTTCATTTTTGTTTCTGAAGATGTAAAATGACCATTCCGTTCATTTTTGTTTCTGAAGATGTAAAATGACCATTCCGTTCATTTTTGTTTCTGAAGATGTAAAATGACCATTCTGTTCATTTTTGTTTCTGAAGATGTAAAATGACCTTTCCGTTCATTTTTGTTTCTGAAGATGTAAAATGACTATTCCGTTCATTTTTGTTTCTGAAGATGTAAAATGACTATTCCGTTCATTTTTGTTTCCGAAGATGTAAAATGACCATTCTGTTCATTTTTGTTTCTGAAGATGTAAAATGACCATTCCGTTCATTTTTGTTTCTGAAGATGTAAAATGACTATTCTGTTCATTTTTGTTTCTGAAGATGTAAAATGACTATTCCGTTCATTTTTGTTTCCGAAGATGTAAAATGACCATTCTGTTCATTTTTGTTTCTGAAGATGTAAAATGACCATTCCGTTCATTTTTGTTTCTGAAGATGTAAAATGACCATTCTGTTCATTTTTGTTTCTGAAGATGTAAAATGACCTTTCCGTTCATTTTTGTTTCTGAAGATGTAAAATGACCATTCCGTTCATTTTTGTTTCTGAAGATGTAAAATGACCATTCCGTTCATTTTTGTTTCTGAAGATGTAAAATGACCATTCTGTTCATTTTTGTTTCTGAAGATGTAAAATGACCTTTCCGTTCATTTTTGTTTCTGAAGATGTAAAATGACTATTCCGTTCATTTTTGTTTCTGAAGATGTAAAATGACTATTCCGTTCATTTTTGTTTCCGAAGATGTAAAATGACCATTCTGTTCATTTTTGTTTCTGAAGATGTAAAATGACCATTCCGTTCATTTTTGTTTCTGAAGATGTAAAATGACTATTCTGTTCATTTTTGTTTCTGAAGATGTAAAATGACTATTCCGTTCATTTTTGTTTCCGAAGATGTAAAATGACCATTCTGTTCATTTTTGTTTCTGAAGATGTAAAATGACCATTCCGTTCACTTTTGTTTCTGAAGATGTAAAATGACTATTCTGTTCATTTGTTTCTGAATAATGCCTGTTGAAAATAACTCCGTTCATTTTTCAATTCTGAAAAATGTCCGTTAAAGAGAAATAACAGGATTATGCCTTTCATATCTCTGGTGGTTATTTGACACAAAGCCACAGTTAGACTCCTACGAATTAATTTCGGGACGAAATTTCCTAAAGTAGGGGAGACTGTAACACCCGTGTCACTCCAACCATCAGACAAATGCCAAACCAATGAAATATAGTATTTCATACTTGGGATTTGTAAAAATATGTGTATCGTTTACACATATCAATTCCTGTTCGATCTCAAGCTTTAAATCGCTTTCTGGAGGGTTATACGCGCTCTGATGTGTAGATATAACCAGTTTAATCCAACGAACACTCCGGAATAGTGAAATAGGCTTAACATACCTTAAATAACCTTTACATAACTTAGATATAAGTTTTGGAAGGTTTGGTGTGGTGAAATCAAAGTTTAATCGCTTACAGGGACTAAAGTTGACAAACTGCGAAAGTATGCCAATTTGAACTGTAACAGACCTTCTGGAGCATGACCATAAGTTAAACATACCACAAACATCCTTTACATAGCTTAGAAATAGGCTTTGAGGTGTTCGGTATGCTAAAATAAACTTTTGTGTCATTCAGGGACTAAAAGTGTCAAAAAGTGCACAAGTTTGCATTTTTACGCATAACTTACGTTCTGAATACATCCGGACATCCAAAAATTTATATAAGCATGACTATATTATATTTGAGTGTTCGCTTTAAGAAAAATCCTTTCGTTTCGTCATTTGGTTCGTTTTTCGCGCTTATGCGCATTCCGTCGTAATTAAGCGAACATCGCGTTCGTACGGCCAAACGAACCGACATCCGAGATATTTTTGAACACATTTTAAGTTCCCTATACTTTAACTTCATTTTAGAGCTTTGAAATGGGGTTAACGGGCCTTAAACGTGTCGAAAATGGCCTAAATACAGTTCAGGGACCAAAAGTGTAATTCTGCCGAAATAGTGCCTAGCGGTGCGCTACACTTTAAGCGTAGCGGTGCGCTAGGGGTCTGCTGACCAGATTCAGAGTTTCTAAACAGCAGGCTGCAGCTGTTACAACCTCAACCACATGTTCTAAAATGCTTAGTCAGCTGATAAGATCATATTTTAGTCACCATAAGGTTCCAACACATGTACGGCCTTGATCGTTTCCCCTTTTCCAAGAAACGATCTCAACGGTGGACCGAATACTATAAATACCCCAACACCCCAATGCAAAACTTACAAGAATTCTGATTTTTGAGAGCTCTAAGTTGAAACCATTGTTTCATACCTGAGTTCTTGAAGTCGGGATTAGCATTCGGGGACCCTGGGTTAGTATTCTTTCGTTCTTTTCCTTATTTTACTGCTTTTCGAGTCAGAAAGTCAAACTTTGTTTGACTTTCAGCGTTGACCAGTAATGGTCAATGCGAAGTTCGTTTGAACTTCGCAACGTGAGTGTAATCACGTTGGTCATAGTCCCTTGGGACTATGCCCACTGATTACCACGTTGTCTAGAGTCGTAGGGTAGGCGATCTAATAAATCGCCTATACCTTCGAACTCGACCCATTTGGTCGATCATTAGGATCCGACCAAACACATTAGGTGACCATAGTAGGTAGGGAATAACCTTCCGAGGTTATACCCTATGGTCACATCGTTTAAGTAGTTGTATGATAGGTAGTTTATATGCCTTAGGTAAATTACCAGAATACCCTTTTCATGTATAATTGGTAATTAATCATATGTAACCTAAACTTTTGTCACATAACTGATTATGTAACATGTTTAGGCATATAACACTTGTCATAGGACTAGTTAGGCGGTCCGAACGCGTTTCACGCGAACGACACGTTAAAGTAGCATAAGCTTCCTAAACGGGTCGTAATGGGTCGTAGACACTTGGGTTAAGTTTCATTTAGTATGAAGGCTTTGTTAAACCATATCATATGAGTTCCTACACTCATTTGGTTTACAAACCCTAATGCTACCCAATCTTCCGATTTAGGTCCGGTTAATTAACATAGTTACCTATATTAGGTGCCGTTTGATTTCCGTGATCTCTAGCTTTGTTTGGTTGTTACTCAAGGACTACTGAGCAATCTCAAGTGAGTACATAGACCCCTCTTTTACTGTTTTCCAAACTGTTTTGGGGTGGAACACATGTGCCTACTTGTTACTTTCATGCTTTCCTGTTTTCAAATCATATACTTCCTATGTTCATTAGTACATTATAGTACATGATTTCATTACATTTCATACTAGGTGTGCCATTGTGTGCATTACTTAGTACATTGTTTTACATTACATCACATGCTACGTATGTCTATTGTTGCATACTTAGTACAGGTCGCATGCTACGTATGTATGTTGTTGCATACTTAGTACAGATATTTCAGTTCACATGCTATGTATGTTTGTTGTAGCATACTTAGTACATTTCTTATTCATCATATACTTACATTTTGGACGCATATTACATGATTTACATTGATCATGCATTTACTACATAAAACATAACTTTGATTTAAACCAAGTTTTACTTCAATACTTTGTTTTGTGCATATGGTTTAGTTGAGACCTTTCACTTGCCATACATGACATATTTGACATAGACATTTAACATGGATATTTGACATAGACAATTTGACATGATTTACATCTTGACATGAACATTTTACATTGTTTGGTTTGGTTTGATTAAGTGATTAAGTAACGATGCGTGTGTAATATGATACAAGCATGGTGGATACGCCGCTGGTACTTCCTATATATAAGTGTTTGTATGGTATTACATGTCGTAACGTTATTTGAATCATTTCAGTTTGAGACATAGAACATTTTATACAAATAACATATTTTTCACAAGACATTGATTTACAAACAACTTATCTAATACAAACTCATTTTACATGGTTATTCATTTAACCATACATTATACATTATTTATACATATCATCTGGTCTTATCGATTTTCAAATGATTTACAAAACAAAGCAAATAACAAGGTTCATGACTAAACATTTTCTCAAACATAAGTCATGAAACCTATTTTCACAAAACCTATGTATCTCACCGGCATTTTTATGCTGACGTACCATATTTTCACATGTGTTTTTCAGGAACTGTTGCGTAAGATGATCAAGATACACATAGGCAGACTTGGGCTTTAGTGACAATAAAAGATGCAAGACTAGTTAATTTTGTTGTATTTATTTATTTGTTAAGACATTGTAACACTTTTAATCAATAAAACGAAACTTCAATTGCCATGGATTTGAAACATTAATTCTGTTACAACACTCCCCGATGTTTCCGCCACGTTTTGTATGTTCCACGTGGTCGGGGTGTGACAGAGATCATCTATGCGAGGTAGGGGATATCGATTCTTGATGGTAAGCTTGTTAAGCTCACGATAATCGATACACATCCTAAAGGATCCATCCTTCTTCTTGACAAAAAGAACGGGAGCACCCCAGGGTGAAAAGCTGGGACGGATAAAGCCTTTGTCAGAGAGCTCCTGAAGCTACTTAGACAACTCTTGCATCTCAGACGGTGCAAGACGATATGGAGCTCTGGCAATGGGATTTGCACCAGGTACGAGATCAATGCGGAACTCGACTTGGCGTGCTGGGGGTAGACCAGGTAACTCTTCAGGGAATACTTCAGAATAATCCCGAACGACAGGAATATCTGAAATAGACTTACCCTTGCCTTTATCTGCTGTAACATGTCCTAAGAAAGCCACATAGTTCTTCCGCAGATACTTCCGAGCTTTAAAACAAGACATGAGCTTAAGACCACCAGACGGTTTCTCACCTTGAACCTGTAGGATCTCGCCTATCAAAAGCGGCACACGAACGATCTTCTTGAAACAAACTACCTCCGCGTGATGCTTGGATAACCAATCCATTCCCACAATAACTTCGAAGCTTCCAAGTTGCAGAGGCGTGAGGTCGACAGGAAAAAGATGGTCGTTAAGATTCAACTGGCAGTTGCGTAGAACAGAATCAAGAACAATGGGTTCACCACTAGCAACTTCTACTGTCAAGGGTTTTCCTAGTTTCGTTCTAGACACGCGAAGCATTGTCTCAAAA
This sequence comes from Helianthus tuberosus, assembly GCA_030545235.1. NCBI lineage: Eukaryota > Viridiplantae > Streptophyta > Magnoliopsida > Asterales > Asteraceae > Helianthus > Helianthus tuberosus. The sequence continues at coordinate 105,559,038 of CM060360.1, forward strand.
GATAATGACACAAAACTCTTGTCGGCACCCGAATCAAAAAGAACAGATGCAGGCTGATTATTAATAAAGAACGTACCGTTCACCACATTATCGTCCGCCTGCGCCTCTTGGGCATTCATGTTGAAGACTCGCCCTCGAGCCTGAGCCTGATTCTGGTTAGCCAGCCTTGGGCACCGATTTCTGTAATGGGTCAGATCCCCACAGTTATAACAAGCACCTGGTGGGTAGGGTGGTCGTGCAGCTTGACCCTGTTGCGGAGCAGGATGCTGAGCAACTTGTTGAGCCGGGTTCTGAACTGCGCGATTCTGAGCAAACCGACAAACATCGGCAAGATGACCTGACTTCCCACAGTTAGTACAGAAACGGCACTGATGTTGCGGCTGATGGTGACTGTTGCATCTATTGCACAAAGGTGCATTCCCTGAATAAGGCTTCTTCACTGGAGACTGTGCGGGTTGGTTGGGAGCTGCCTGGTTAGCTTGGGCAGTGACATCATAGTTTTGGGAAGCCTTACGCCTCCTTGCCCTTTTCGATGAACCAGAATCCTTTCCATTCTTGTTTTGACCTTTCTTGCTATCTTCTTTGTCAGATGTCTGTTTCTTGCCCTTGTCACCCTTCCGGTGTAACTTATTCTTCCGAATCTGCGACTCAGTCAATGTCGCTGATAACTCGATAGCCTGACGGAGTGTGGCAGGGTTACTACCAGTAATGATGTCTTGCACTGAGTCAGGTAGGCCGTCGATGTATCTTTCGATAGCCTTGTCGAGTGGGGTAACCATTATTGGGCATAGCAGACTCAACTCCTCAAACCTATCAGTATATGCCCTGTGCTCGCCACTATCTTGCTTCAAGTCATCAAACTCTTTCTCCAACGCTCGCTGTTCATGGCGAGGACAGAATTCCCTCATCATAAGGGCCCTAAGTTCAGCCCAGGTTTGTGCTAGAGCAACTTCTGCACCTCGGTCTCTCATAACCCCGTTCCACCATGTGAAAGCCCTCTTCTGAAACACGCTCGAAGAAAACTCGACCTTGCGATTATCCGGACAGTGCACGTGGCAGAAAGTATTCTCAATGCTCTCGAACCATTGAAGAAGCCCAGTCGCTCCTTCAGAACCACTAAACTTGAGTGGTTTAGCCGAGTTAAAATCCTTGTATTTGCATGGAGCATTGTTATTGTTGTTGGCTTGGTGCCATTGAGCAAAGAGATTTGGGAATTGAGCAGCCATCTGTTGCGCAATAATTTCTGCCAGTTCGGCAGTCGCTATCTGGTTCTCGCGTCGAGGAGGCATTCTAAAAGAGGAAATCATGAAAGGAAACGAGTGAGATGATTGGATGAAGAGAATGAGATGAAACAAAATCAACAAAAGCAAAGATGGTGGTCATTCGTCCGCATTACCAAGCAAAAAAATGACACACAGTGACTAATCAAAGTAAATGGATCAAAAATAATGTATTGCGAAGACATGCTCGCCTATAAGTGAACACTCATCCCAAGAATTCCCAGGTAAGCACAACTGGTCTCGCGTCTGATGAGATATATACGAAGTGCTTGCCTAGACAGAAAACCCAGAATACAGGCATTCACTCTTCCAGTTTGCACGTGTTCACATTATTTAAAACCCAAAACGTTGACGAGATTTTGAAAATTTGCAGGCACAAGGCCAAAAATTTAGTCAAACTGGAAGGGTTCAAAACCTTACAAAAGAGGGTTCAAAACCTTGTAATAAATCATCCAAAAACAGATGATTGTTTTTCAAAAATCGTTTTGGAAAATTTGGTTTTTGTTTTGATAATCACCTAAGGATAGGTGATGTACATGTTTTAAGATCTAAACACAAGATAACTTGTGTTAGGGTCCTAGAAAGGTTATAGTCTAGGTCAAAGCATTACTAATAACCTAATTCCCTATAACCATTGGCTCTGATACCAACTCTTCTCTCACACCCCGACCGCGTATGACATGCAACCGCGGCGGAAACGTCGGGGAGTGTTGTAACAGAATTAATTGTCTCATAACCATGGCATTCAAAGTTGTATTTTATTTATCAACATAAGAGTTTCATTGTCTTTAAACAGGAAATAAAGAGTTCATAACATAATTAAACTAAGTCTATCTCCGTTTTATGTCTCTAAGGCACAGGTCCGCCCTAGTGTCACGATCATCATCTTACGGAAAAGCTCCTGAAAACACATGTGAAAATAGGTACGTCGGCATAAAAATGCCTGTGAGATACATAGGTTTTGTGAAAATAGGATTCATGACTTATAAGTTTAGGAAAAATTGTTTAATAACAGTCGGTCATGAACCTTGTAAGTTGTTTTGTTTTGTAAATCATTAAAAGCGATGATTATGTATAAATAAGAGAATAATGTAAGGTTCAATGAATAACCAAGTAAAAATGAGTTTGTATAAGATAAGTTGTTTTGTAAATCAATGTCTTGTGAAAATAAGTTGTTTATGTAAAATGTAATATGTCAAATATTGAAATGATTTAAGTAACGCTACGACATGTAATGTTATACAAACACTTATATATAGGAAGTACCAGCGGCGTATCCACCTTGCTTGTATTACATTACACTCGCCTCGTTACTCGAATCATTTACCCAAACCAACCATCAATGTAAGTTGTTCATGTATAAATGAATTGTCATGTGTTAATGTGTAAACCATATTGAAATGTCTATGTCCAATGTAAACCACTAAATGTGTATATCAATGTCAAAATGTTTATATTAATGTAGATCATGTAAAGTTTACCCAAAAATATCATGTATGGCAAGTGAAATATATCAACTAAACCATATGTAAAATGCACAAAAACAAGGTATTGAAAGAAAACATGGTTTAAATCAAAGTTATGTTTTGTGGAACAAATGCATGCTATACTGTTACAAACATTTATGCGGTATTGTGAAAATGCATACATCCAAGCCTTGAGACTGTGGCGATAAACCCTTAAACAAATTAAAGGTTTATCTAAGTTATATATATCGAATTCGGTCATTCCTTCCAATCCAAACAAACCCAGGATTTCAGGAACGGGAGTTGTCAATTCCTATGGTACCACTACCTACTAACAAATGGCGTAGCTAATGTTAATGAATGTATTGTTCCATTGTAAACAACCCAAATGTCATAAGAAAATGTAAGCATGTGATGAAAACAACTGTACTAAGTACGCACACAATGGGCATACATAGCCTGAAATGTAATGTAAAACAATGTACTAAGTATGCACACAATGTACATACATAGCATGAAATGTAATGTAAAACAATGTACTAAGTATGCACACAATGGACATACATAGCATGAAATGTAATGTAAAACAATGTACTAAGTGCGCACACAATGGGCATACATAGCATGAACACAATGAAATCATGTACTATAAATGTACTAATGAACATAGCAGGTATATGATGTGAAATCATGGAAAGCATGAAAGTAACAAGTAGGCACATGTGTTCCACCCCAAAACAGTTTGGAAAACAGTAAAAGAGGGGTCTATGTACTCACTTGAGATTGCTCAGAAGTCCTAAGATGTCACACCCTGGCTTTGCGGAAGCGTGGTTAATTTGGTGTGACTTCTTAATACCATAGCTTAATCATAACAAAGCTATATGAAATAAAAATTATGCAAGATCATCCATTGAATTAAGTTTTAAAACATAAGTAACACAACATTGTCTTAAGGCATTAACTCATGCGATAGACACTACAACCTGATAACATAAAAACAAACGTTGTTTGAAAAGACACAACACCAACGTGAAATAAACGCAGTTTAAGGACTGTGACTCGTCCAGGAAAAAGCCACATCTCCTAAACTTGGATGACCTCATAACCCTTATGCAGCGGGAAAACGTAGCATACCATGCCAGATCCTTAATTACCTGAAATACATGTAAGTTGGAAAAATCAACAAAAATTGTTGAGCAAGTTCATGTGTAGTGAGTAAGTAAAACCTTTGTAAGTATAAAATCCTGGTTGTAGCAAATAAGGAAAAAGAGATCACCAATGGTTTGCAAGGCCATTGATATGTGTGAAGTGCAAGTAGGAAGACTCAAACCTAGCAGATTTATGCGTTGGGTACAAAGTCACCCCGAGGTCCGTACTGTTTGGGCCTGGGGCTGGGCTCGCTACACCCAGATAGATCTACCGCTCCTGCCCCTCGGTCCTACTATGAGGATTAATAGTCCCAAGTTTCCGCCTACCCACTCACATGATCTAAATAATAACCCTCCTTACGCTAACCATACCATGTAAGAAATATTCGTAATCATAGTAACATGTATTTCACCCCCGCAGTTTAGAAAACTGAAAACAATTAAGAGAAAAGGGGGACATGAACTCACAGTGGTGCGTCTCTACCAAGTATATCTCCTGATCAAGCAGTTGTGCGACGACCTACACGTGCTAAGTCTATTAGACGGACGGCCGTGCCTTAGCTTAAGGTTTAAGTTTTTGGGAAATAGTTAGACAACTATTTCGTGTTTATATTTTTGTAAGTACTTGGTAATTATTCTCCTTCCCAAGGATGGGGGATCTATTACATGCGTGTTCGTAACATTCGAAATACATTATTAAGCCTCACTTAATATATTTTATTTCTTACTTCAAAATATAATCATTTTTCCCAAAAATATTATATTTTATTTCATACAATTTTCCAAAATAATATTCTTCGACAAATACGCGTTCATATTATTTTGGAATCGTTAACATTCGGTAATATTATTTTTACCCTAAAAATAATATTTGTATAGTTCACAAAATAATCATAAAAATCTCACAAGTGTTGTTATGAAATATATATATATATATATATATATCAAATATATATTTATCAAGTTTTATTTTGTGAAAATCCCACCTCCGATGTTTCGTAAATAAAGTTGTGGCGAAACTTATGTTTTGAAAACAAGTCAAAATAGATTTACAACACTTGTAGTGAAAATATTCCCAAGTGTTAGGTTTTTAGAAAAATTTCGCCAGAGTTTCCCCTGTAACTGGAGGTGGCCACGCTTTCAAGCGTATCATTTTTCTTTTAAAATTCAAATCAACAATTTTCTCAATCAACTATAAACAATATTCAAACCATCAAACTAGTCAAAATAGATGTAATTCGCAAAAATGCATGAACTTGTGGTCTATCTAAAATATGAAGTAAATCTCATTACTTTTAGTGGATCTTTGTATAAATCCATCCGGTTTCGTAAAAGTCTTGTTTTTAATGAAATTCCATCTTTACAACTTCTAGTAAAATTTGACAAAACTAGTTCCTTGTCGAAAATTAGTGTTACGCAAGTGTTTACACACTTGTGTGTTTAAAAAAAAATAATTCTTGTTCTTGTAAGATCCGGTTTTAGAAAATAAGATTTCCTTGACACTTGGTCCTTTGAAAATACCGCTTGTAGATCCGTAGATCTACTAGTTTTAAACACTATTTCATAAGTAATATTGATTTTACACAAGTTCATGTTTAGTGTGTGGTAGAGTTTCATCATTTAACCCTTTGTACACTTAAACAAACTCTATGCCATGATTCTTGATCATGACTAATCCGGGTTAGATGATGATCCGAGCTACCACATCATAGATCGGCACTAAATAATCACACAAAACAAATCCTACAAGATTTACACAACATTCTAGCTTTTAACCATCATTTTTAGCATTTTTAGTAGACTTTTATGTATCATCTTGTAAGTTTACCAGTTTTAACCGTCACATATCATTTTAACCACTTTAAAATAGATCGAGAGTGTGTTTATAGTAACTTACTACTAGCTCGTGGCTAGGGAAGAATCTAGTCGAAGAATGAGTGGATAAAAGCAATGAGAAGAGGTCCTTCACGTTCCGAATGCACCAAGCCTCCTCGTATGTGATCTTTAGCACTTGTATGCCCTTGAAATAGCTTGGACAAAATCGAAAAATGGATGGATTGATATATGGGTGTTCGGCCGTGAGTTATTTAGAGAGGAGAAGGAGAGTTTTTGTTGAGTTTGAGAGTGTGAATGTTATGGTGTATTATGCTTAGTTACTTATAGGCAAAAATCATGGTTATTATCCAAGAGTTCCTATGTCTCCAAGATATTAGGCAAGTGTGAATAAAATAATCATGCAAGTACATGGGGTGGTCACAATGTGACCGATTCGGTTGGGGGGGGGGGGGTAACCTAGTCCAATTCCAACCATAAGTTAAGTATTAGTTAAGTTAAGTTATAGGTTAAACCATTTACTAGCATGTAGTGCGTTGTGACGGGTGTTAGGGTATTCAGGGACCCTAACTGGCTCAGAAAAAGAAAAACTATGTTAATGGCAATATTTTTATGTTACGGGTAAAGTCCGGTTGTTCGGTTGGATAGTGATCCGTTAAAGTGCTTAACAAAACTTTAAAGTGTCGTTATTATTATTTTCAGTGTCACAACTTATTCCCGACACATTGGAAAGTGTCTAGTAATATTTTTCCCATGTTTTGGCACTTTATTAGGTAGCTTAATGCTGAATTTTAATTAAAGTGCTGAATTTTGTACTTAAAGTATGTTTTAGGCACATCCGGTCACTGTAATCTCATTCCTAGTGACGCAGTTCTACAACCCTCATATCCCTACACTTTCTATTAGTGTAGTAAACTATCTCTGGCTCTTACAGGCCTTAGAGGCAGTGCCTGTCTGGTGCTAGTTATGACAGCACGTTTAATAGGTTATCCGTTCATTTGTGCTACTGTGCGTTTGGTGCATCGAGGTTGTCACAAAGGTGCTGTAGGCAAAACATGGGGTGTCAACAAGTAAAGTATGATGCAAGTAAGTACATGTATCAGCATTCAAGTAGCAGTTTATCCACAATTTCAAGTAAGCACAGTAATTAAGTAGTAATTAATTATTAATTAAGTCGTACGGATACCTGGTTTAGTGAGGGTTGTCACATTCTCCCCCCGTTAAAGAAATTTCGTCCCCGAAATTTGTACTACCTTATCTCCTTATGGTCACGTCACATATGGATACCTAATTAATATCGAGGTAGATAGTCATCAAACCGAATCAACCCTTACTCACACTTGGGGGTCCAGGAATACTTAACAATCCGTACCCTAGGGTTAAGAAGGTGGGTGCTCATAGCAGTTGATGTTAGAAGTACAAAACGTGTTTTACGTATAGCCTAATGTATTCCAGCTAGCAGGGGGTCCACAAGAGAGGAGTTTCAACTAATAAGATCCTCAAATGTCCGATCGCAGTATCCCAGCGAGTTTTCACGAAACATAGCACTCTCTATATAAATTCAGAAAATTTTCAACTCAAATGAGATGGTAAAGTGATCTGTCAACTCCCAAGTAGACGAGTGGCAAGGTTCAGTGCGTTGAACATTTTGAACGGCGAGAATACACCAAATGAATACAAACGAATCTGGTGTATTCTTGCTTTGAATTGTAGTTGCATCAGGAATATTTACATGACAAGTCAACAAAAGTTTATGTATTTTGCGTGGAACGGTTGACCATGATTAGCACAAGCTGCAAGTTGGTAATGACACCACAAGGTATCGCAACGACAAGATTCAAAATAGCGGTGGCTGAACAAAATTACCGAGTTTGAAACCAGATGAAGGTGTACCGAAACAAGCCAGAAGGTGAAACTAAGTACTGCAAGGCAATTGATTGGTAATGAAAGAATCTTTAGGGGGTACACCATGATATGAAATGAATTTATGTACCTTTGACTCAGCACGCAAGTGTGTTGAGAGTGATTTAATTGTGATAAAGAAACGGATTTAGGGCAAGTTGTCAAATAATCAATTAAATCCGTATACGAAGTGAGTAGTCAAATAAGCGCAAGCTTCTGTTCTGTGAAAGTATCACTGTAAGGTATCGAAATCTATCAACGATTTTGTGGAGTCTTAGACCAAATAAGTCTATTACGACCCGAAACAAAAGAATATGTGCCAAAGTATTAGAATATGATGCTCTCAATGCATCATATGGCGTCTCAAATTAAGCATGTGAATTGGATAAGTTCAAGCAGTTGAACCTAGTTTCAACGTAACCAAACAATAAACGTACATATCACCAGGGAAATCTTGACATGATAGCAAACATGTAACTTGAAAGAAGGTAGTTCCAGTAAGTGTGTTGACTTGATAACAAAAGAGTCAACAATGACAAAAATGTAGGTCATTCGAATTACAACCAGTAATTAGATTTGACAACGTAATATCTGAACATTCATGAAGCGTTTATTCGAAATGAAACCACATGCGTAGCAAATGGTGCATGGGTTATATATAGGTTTTCAAGTGATGAAGTGATGCGTTCTTACCAAAACGAAGAAGTGACCAAATATACGAAGCAACCGTGCATTCGCTCTCAGCGAAAGAAAACAACGCGATGCAACTACTTGAGGGGAGCAGAAATGCAAATTTCTACTCGTTAGATGTGAGAGTGAAGACTTCAACGGGAAGAAAAAAATTTTTTTGTACTTGCGGGTTCGTTAACTGCAATGGCAAGTCGGTCATGTTAATGATATTGGATTGAGTTGACAGATATGGTTCCTAGATGTAAGGCTTCTAGTTTTTCTGGATTCCGCACCTCGTGTGGGTCTGGTTTATTCATTGTGTAGGAAGCAGCATTCTGTTTATATCTAAGCACAATCATTGTCCCACAATTTTACCTTGGTATACTCCCTGAGTTGCTCTGCTAACGATGTTCGATCGTCGATCAGTCGTGTGGTAGTAGTTGAATCATCATAGTCGCTCGTGTAAGAAGTCCGCTAATTTTTAGCAAGAGTTACTGACTCTGGTGGGTTAGTTCGCTCGGCTCCCGGTAGCAGACGTTTACTTGAAAATCATCATCCTTCTTTTTGACGAGCAGATATGGGGTTTTCCCAACAGGGGATTTTTGGTCTGTTATCTTCCTTCTCCATCAACTTCTAGAGCTTCACTGTCAATCCTTGCGTTCCTGAAGATGTAAGTTGTTGAGGGGTATTGACTGCCGGTGCGACGCCGGGAATTTATATGATGTGAACAGGATCAGTCGTGGGAGAGAACATTATGGCAAATCCTCGGGGAAGACCTTAGGGCATTTCGTTGTAATAAGAAGATCTTCGTGCTTAGTTCTTCGGCTCCTCCTGTCCATTGCCTCATGGGTCATGATTGCTTCGTCGTTCGACTCCGGGATGCGGATAACAATTCTCCGCTTGGTTGCTCGACCATGGTTTCTGTCACAACCCCAAATTACCACCTAGGGCATGTCCCTAATGGAGGTGCAACGATCCAACAAAGAGCCACCAATCATATCAAACACAAGTAATAATGTATTGAAATACTCAATTGAAAGAAATGTATCGTTTTAAACCAAAACCAAAGTATTGAGCGGAAGCATAAATGTATAAATGTATCAAAACCAAATCAATGTAATTGTTTATCATGACCACAACCACTCCAGCAGCATCAGACGGCAAGTTCCCAAGTTCCTTCAATGATTACCTACAAGCATGTAAACAAGTGTGTCAGACGACGCTGGTGAGTTCAAAGTTTTGTTAATGTGTGTAGTTACCAGATATCTGTTAAGTCAAATCATTGTTTCGTTTTGAAATTGTTATTAACGTAGGAGAGTCTTATATACTGGAAGTGTGTCCAGTATATACCATGGGAGTGTGCCCAATATAACCTGGGAGTGTGCCCAATATAACCTGGGAGTGTGCCCAACCCCAATGCCCCTAACCAAGCATTGGTAATGATGTCCAGGTAACTAGATCACGCCCGTCCTTACGGCCGGTGTGAGGGTGTCAAACCTAATAGCGCTATCAACTAGTTACCCCATTGCCTTATAGGCAACACGGTAGATGATCGATTCTGTGCTCAATAACCAACATCCCAAATAACAGTTTACCCAGTATTCCCTTTAGAAACGTTTACCAGATGTCCCAAACCACCGGGATGCATGCTTAGAAAAGTGCAGTGAACTCACCTTGGTTTGCTCAGTATGATTAGTTAAGAGCTCACAAGAAAGCAATCACGTCCTATAGTGCATGTATACTAAATCAGTTAACATTCGTAATGTTTCACATGTAACTAGCATTGCTGTAATATCTCAGAGTGTTTGGCAGTTAATCATACATCACATAACAGTTAATCACATGTTATTCAAGCATAGCATCCAATAACATACTTAACATGGGTTGATATTTATAACAGAAATGCTAAACTAATAATGAGAGTTAACTAACAAGGTTAACAAACAATAAAAGTTTACAACTTACTAACTTAACAGAGTTTACTCGTTTAACCGCGATTCCCATGCTTAACAGAGTTAATAAAAATCATGTGAGTTACTTACTTAACTAGGTTAACCACTTAACAGGGTTTGTGGACTAATAGGGTTAACAAACAGAAAGAGCATTGGACAAAAACAATAAGTGGCCGGAATCACATAAGGGCCGAAATCAACATGTTGGCGAAAACCCTTTTTGGGCCTAACATACTTGGGCCGAAATCACCTAGTGATTTCGTCCAGATGTTTTCAAGTGTGGTGGTTTTCATTGACACATCATAACCAACAACAGGCAGCCCTAATCATGCTAACTGTTACGCAAATCAATACATGGTATCGGTTTAATCATCCCCCAATCATAATTCAATTAGTTCATCATTATTACCCACTAACTATTAATACATGAAATCATGTTACCAATTCATTGTGAAATCACGATTGTATAGATCATTAAATCATTCACATAATATCTTATCTAATCAGCAACATATATGAATTCTATATTGATAGCCGACACATTAAATGCATTCATATAAAGGTCTGACATCTGCACATGGAATCGATATCATGAATGATGAGTTGTTGACTTTGAACTTCACAACACATGCACCTATAAGTTTGTAGCAGACAAATATATCCAACATATGCTCTTATTGGACCTATCCTCTTTAGTGGATCTGACAAATATTAGACTTTCATATTCATCACATGTTAGCAATTTCATCATTATCAAGAAACACTTTGGATAAATAACAACTTGTATACATGTAAAGATTAAACACGAACAACTGTGAGAATACTAACCGAGAATTCGACTTAATTCAGATGTTGACTAGATGGGGGTGTTGCGTCAACGGGGTATCTTCTGCCGTCACGAACTAAAGGGGTGTAGGGTTGTTTTTGGTTTAGGGTTTATCTTAAATAATTATAAGTAATAAAGTGTGGGGCGGTTACTGTTCGACCGAGGTGGGCTCAAGCCCACAGCTTTGGGTTACCACATCACTTAACCAACATTAGTAAGGTATGGACTTTAATATTACATGTGATGGCTTGGGCTTGTGAATATGTGTGTGTGATCTCAAAGTGGCCGGCCGGGTTTGGGCCCAGATTCTACGGGCTTGACTACTCAAATGGGCCGAAATATATTAAGGGTAACAAGAGTGTGTGTACGTGCAACCCTAGGTTGCGTTTACGTTTAATAAGTTTAACACAGAACATTTAACGTGTCCAACACGAGCAATGCATAATGAAAGAAATAATGAGGGTTTAGAATCGCTAAGTCAAACGACACTAACCATGAAAGTTCGGGTTGTCACATCATCCCCAACTTGAAAGAAATTTCGTCCCGAAATTTAGAATGCGGTTACTGAGGAAGCTAGTTGTGTTGTGTAATTTACTGGTTTTCCTGGGGTATCACATTATCCCCCGTTGATTTGGAATTTCGTCCCGAAATTCTGTAGTAGCTTCAGCCTCAGTAGTGGTTGCACTGTTTTCAAATAACTGGGGATACTTGAGTTTCATTTGATCTTCTCGTTCCCAGGTGAACTCTGGGCCACGACGGGAGTTCCAACGAACTCGAACAAGAGGTATTCTGGTGTGTTTGAGGACCTTAACATCCCGGTCCGTGATTTCAACTGGTTCCTCGATGAATCGCAACTGTTCGTCGATAGTGAGCTCCTTCAAAGGAACTATGAGGGTCTCATCTGACAGGCACTTCTTCAGATTCGACACGTGAAAGACGTTGTGAACTGCACTGAGTTCAGCTGGTAAGTTCAGTCGGTAGGCCACTTTGCCTATTTTCTCAATGATTTCGAATGGTCCGACGTATCGTGGGTTAAGTTTGCCTCGTTTGCCAAAACGAACCACACCCTTCCAGGGTGAACCTTTGAGTAGCACTCGATCCCCAACCTGGAACTCGAGTAGTTTCCTGTCTTTATCTGCGTATGCTTTCTGACGGTCACGAGCTACCGCCATGCGTTGTCGTATTTGAGCAATCTTTTCAGTAGTATCAACTACCATTTCTGGACCTGTGATCTGACTGTCACCCACCTCTGCCCAACAAAGAGGTGACCAGCATTTACGCCCGTACAATGCCTCAAATGGAGCAACTTTAATGCTGGTGTGGTAGCTGTTATTGTACGAAAATTCCACAAGTGGCAGATGTTTTTCCCAGCCATTGCCAAAGTCAATTACGCACGCCCGAAGCATGTCTTCTAGAGTTTGAATAGTGCGCTCAGACTGCCCATCTGTCTGAGGATGATAAGCTGTGCTCATGTCTAAACGAGAGCCAAAAGATTTGTGCATTGCTTGCCACAGTTCTGAAGTAAAACGTGCATCACGATCAGAGATAATAGAGGTGGGCACCCCGTGCCTTGAGACCACTTCCTTCAAGTATACGTCTGCTAGTGTGGAGAACTTGTCCATTTCCTTGATAGCCAAGAAGTGAGCAGACTTTGTGAGTCAATCCACGATCACCCAAATAGTATCATTTCAGCGCTGAGATCTAGGTAGGCCAGTAACAAAATCCATGGAAATTTGTTCCCATTTCCATTGTGGTATCTCAGGTTGTTGGAGTGGGCCTGATGGTTTCTGATATTCCGCTTTAACTCTCGCACAAGTCAAACACTTGCTAACGTAAGTTGCTATGTGAGCTTTCATGCTAGGCCACCAGTATGTAGTTCTGAGGTCGTGGTACATCTTATCCGAACCAGAATGTACTGAGTAGCGAGATTTATGAGCTTCGTCCATTACAAGCTGGCGTAAGTTGCCATAGAGTGGGACCCAAATGCGCTCTGTTACATAGTAGGCGCCGTCTGCCATTTGTTCTAATAGTTGCCTTGAGCCGCGTAGAGCTTCAGCCCCGACGTTTTCTGGTTTCAATGCTTCTACCTGAGCATCTCGTATCTGTGAAGGAAGATTAGACTGAATAGTGAGTTGCAACACTCGTACACGCCTAGGTGTAGTATCCTTTCGACTGAGGGCATCAGCCACCACATTGGCTTTGCCCGGATGGTACTTTATAGCACATTCGTAATCGTTCAGTAGCTCGACCCATCTACGTTGTCGCATGTTCAATTCTTTCTGCTAGAAAATATGCTCGAGACTCCTGTGATCGGTGTAGATGGTGCATTTAGTGCCATACAGGTAATGTCGCCATATCATGAGCGCAAAAACAACAGCTCCCAGCTCTAAATCATGTGTAGTGTAATTCCGTACGTGAATCTTAAGTTGGCGCGAAGCATAAGCAATGACTTTATCCCGTTGCATCAACACACATCCAAGACCTTGGATAGACGCGTCACAGTAGACTACAAAATCGTCCGTGCCTTCAGGCAATGAGAGGATAGGTGCGCTACAAAGTCTATCCTTTAAGTGTTGGAACGCTGATTCCTGTGTATTACCCCAACGGTAAACAACACCTTTCTGTGTCAGTAGTGTAAGCGGCTGAGCAATCTTCGAGAAGTCTTTGATGAACCGTCTGTAATAACCTGCCAAACCCAAGAATTGGTGTATTTCAGTTGGTGTACGAGGTGCAGGCCAGTTCTTGATCGAATCCACCTTGGATGGATCGACATGAATCCCATCTTTGTTTACCACGTGGCCTAGAAAGTGGACTTCACGAAGCCAGAAGTCACATTTTGAAAACTTAGCGTATAGCTGTTCCGTTCGAAGAAGTTCCAAAATAAGTCGTAAGTGTTGTTCGTGTTCCTCCTGATTCTTCGAGTAGATCAGGATGTCGTCAATGAAAACAATGGCGAACTTGTCGAGATAAGGTTTGCACACCCTGTTCATAAGATCCATGAAAACCGCAGGCGCGTTCGTTAGCCCGAAAGGCATGACCAGAAACTCGTAGTGGCCGTAGCGTGTTCTGAACGCTGTTTTGGAGACGTCCTCATCTCGGACTCTCAGTTGATGATATCCTGACCTTAGATCAATCTTCGAGTAATAGCTCGACCCTTGCAACTGGTCGAATAGGTCGTCGATGCGTGGAAGAGGATAGCGATTCTTCACAAACAATACTGGAGCTCCACAGGGCGAAGAGCTAGGACGTATGAAACCCTTTTCCAAGAGTTCTTGCAGTTGATTAGATAGTTCTTCCAGTTCAGTTGGAGCTAAGCGATAAGGTGCTCGAGCTATGGGTGCTGCTCCTGGAGCTTGTTACTATGAGTTATCAAAGGTTCTTAACCAGCACGAGGAATGCGGATGATCTTTTTTTTTTTTTTTTTTTTTGCAAAGAGTCTCTGCTCGATGTTGAGGTAGCCAATCCATACCAATATCGATGTCGAAACCATCACAATGTTGGGATCATTCCTAGTATCACCCTGACCAATTACAAACACTCGACCCCTGGCACCATTGCCGTCGTTATTACCCCCATTGTTGCCTCCATTATTGTTCCTGTTTCCTTGGTTGTGGTTCTGATTCTGGTTCTGGTTCAACTGTGGGCATTGTCGTTTGAAGTGACCTTCAGCACAACACTGATAACATCCCTTGTTACCCTGCTGTTGCTGCTGATTCTATAGATCTTGTGGATGTTGTTGTTGGTTCTGGTTTGCAGGACGTGAGTTTCTACCATCTTTGGCTCCATGACCAAGCTTGTTGCATCATTGACAATGATTTCGGTTGCACTGCCCGCTGTGGTGCAAGTTACATCATTTGCACTTAGGGTGGTTTCCCCTGTATCCACCCTGCCCTTGACTACTAAAAGGGTTGCTGTCTTGATTGACCAACGGCCAATCCATGTGGTAAACGTTTTTCACTCCCATAGTGAGGGCTACTATTACGAGTACCCTGATGTTGTCGTAACTGTTACTTCTGCTTATTGTTTCATGAAGCGGAGTCCTATGATCCTCCACTGACAGGATCCATCTTCTACTGTTCTGTGCCACGTTCTAAGATGCTACTCATTGTGCTGACAGCGGTGCATTCCACACTGTATCCGATTGTCATTACTTACGTTTCGAGTGATTCGTAAAAGCTGACTCCCATGAGTCACTGGCAGAGGTTAAAGAGTCGATTGTATTCTATTCGTTGGTGTTCGCTGCCGGTCATCAGAGTCGTCCAATGTTTGAGGTTGGTGAAGTACTACATTTACCCTCTCATCCAACGATGTTGCAAGTTGTCTATGTATTACACAGTCTGTTGCGAGGGCGTTACAGAAATGGTCGTGATTCGAGATTCGAGACGTCAATATGTCAAGTTCCAACAAACGAAGAAAAAAAATGGGAAAGATATAGATCGTTCATCGTTGTGCATCACCCCACTCGGGGATGTTCGTATAAGCACCTAGCACTCTACACAGTCCACTAGGCGTTCAGTTGGGTGTTCAGGTAATACTCGATAGCATCGGAATTCGAAAGGTTTCAAAGGAAAAATGGAAAGATCACATTCGTGTAGGAGACAATCTCTACTATTTCTCCTATAGGTTATCAGGTTTCGCATCGATCAAATGATAGTTCAGAATGAGATAGAATCAAGTATCACCTTAAAGTCTACACTTTCAAGTTCACATACAGTAGGGGAGATTCCCTCTTGCACTCGTTAAGCCTCATTGGGAATTGCATGCACCACGCATTATTATTATGTGTGCACCCATGATAATAAGGCGGTTTGCATGCTCCTCTCGACGCTTCTTAACTTATGTTCGAAGTTTCTCCCACCCCAATCAACACAGGTATGTACTAACAGCAAGACTAGGATTTACAAGATGCAAGTGTTATGTTATGCTATCGATGTGTCATGATATCTATCTTGTTATATCGTGCATGCTATGTATATAGATATGTCTACTAAACATGTGATGTATACTGTAACGAGGAACGAACCTTGCAATCTGAAGCTGAGTGTCATGGTCATCGTTTGGATCAATTCGGTTATAGTCTGGTTTTATGAAAACGTTTTAAAACCAAGTTCTCTATACCCAGTGGCTCTGATACCAAACTGTCACACCCCCAAATTACCACCTAGGGCATGTCCCTAATGGAGGTGCAACGATCCAACAAAGAGCCACCAATCATATCAAACACAAGTAATAATGTATTGAAATACTCAATTGAAAGAAATGTATCGTTTTAAACCAAAACCAAAGTATTGAGCGGAAGCATAAATGTATAAATGTGTAAATGTATCAAAACCAAATCAATGTAATTGTTTATCATGACCACAACCACTCCAGCAGCATCAGACGGCAAGTTCCCAAGTTCCTTCAATGATTACCTACAAGCATGTAAACAAGTGTGTCAGACGACGCTGGTGAGTTCAAAGTTTTGTTAATGTGTGTAGTTACCAGATATCTGTTAAGTCAAATCATCGTTTCGTTTTGAAATTGTTATTAACGTAGGAGAGTCTTATATACTGGAAGTGTGTCCAGTATATACCATGGGAGTGTGCCCAATATAACCTGGGAGTGTGCCCAATATAACCTGGGAGTGTGCCCAACCCCAATGCCCCTAACCAAGCATTGGTAATGATGTCCAGGTAACTAGATCACGCTCGTCCTTACGGCCCGGTGTGAGGGTGTCAAACCTAATAGCGCTATCAACTAGTTACCCCATTGCCTTACAGGCAACACGGTAGATGATCGATTATGTGTTCAATAACCAACATCCCAAATAACAGTTTACCCAGTATTCCCTTTAGAAACGTTTACCAGATGTCCCAAACCACCGGGACGCATGCTTAGAAAAGTGCAGTGAACTCACCTTGGTTTGCTCGGTATGATTAGTTAAGTGCTCACAAGAAAGCAATCACGTCCTATAGTGCATGTATACTAAATCAGTTAACATTCGTAATGTTTCACATGTAACTAGCATTGCTGTAATATCTCAGAGTGTTTGGCAGTTAATCATACATCACATAACAGTTAATCACATGTTATTCAAGCATAGCATCCAATAACATACTTAACATGGGTTGATATTTATAACAGAAATGCTAAACTAATAATGAGAGTTAACTAACAAGGTTAACAAACAATAAAAGTTTACAACTTACTAACTTAACAGAGTTTACTCGTTTAACCGCGAGTCCCATGCTTAACAGAGTTAATAAAAATCATTGTGAGTTACTTACTTAACTAGGTTAACCACTTAACAGGGTTTGTGGACTAATAGGGTTAACAAACAGAAAGAGCATTGGACAAAAACAATAAGTGGCCGGAATCACATAAGGGCCGAAATCAACATGTTGGCGAAAACCCTTTTTGGGCCTAACATACTTGGGCCGAAATCACCTAGTGATTTCGTCCAGATGTTTTCAAGTGTGGTGGTTTTCATTGACACATCATAACCAACAACAGGTAGCCCTAATCATGCTAACTGTTACGCAAATCAATACATGGTATCGGTTTAATCATCCCCCAATCATAATTCAATTAGTTCATCATTATTACCCACTAACTATTAATACATGAAATCATGTTACCAATTCATTGTGAAATCACGATTGTATAGATCATTAAATCATTCACATAATATCTTATCTAATCAGCAACATATATGAATTCTATATTGATAGCCGACACACTAAATGCATTCATATAAAGGTCTGACATCTGCACATGGAATCGATATCATGAATGATGAGTTGTTGACTTTGAACTTCACAACACATGCACCTATAAGTTTGTAGCAGACAAATATATCCAACATATGCTCTTATTGGACCTATCCTCTTTAGTGGATCTGACAAATATTAGACTTTCATATTCATCACATGTTAGCAATTTCATCATTATCAAGAAACACTTTGGATAAATAACAACTTGTATACATGTAAAGATTAAACACGAACAACTGTGAGAATACTAACCGAGAATTCAACTTAATTCAGATGTTGACTAGATGGGGGTGTTGCGTCAATGGGGTATCTTCTGCCGTCACGAACTAAAGGGGTGTAGGGTTGTTTTTGGTTTAGGGTTTATCTAAAATAATTATAAGTAATAAAGTGTGGGGCGGTTACTGTTCGACCGAGGTGGGCTCAAGCCCACAGCTTTGGGTTACCACATCACTTGACCAACATTAGTAAGGTTTGGACTTTAATATTACATGTGATTGCTTGGGCTTGTGAATATGTGTGTGTGATCTCAAAGTGGCCGGCCGGGTTTGGGCCCAGATTCTACGGGCTTGACTACTCAAATGGGCCGAAATATATTAAGGGTAACAAGAGTGTGTGTACGTGCAACCCTAGGTTGCGTTTACATTTAATAAGTTTAACACAGAACATTTAACGTGTCCAACACGAGCAATGCATAATGAAAGAAATAATGAGGGTTTAGAATCGCTAAGTCAAACGACACTAACCATGAAAGTTCGGGTTGTCACGGTTTCGTCCTAGATACTATGACGAGGTCGTTTAGTAACCAGTCTCATTAAGAGTGGGTTGTCTAACTTACTCTCTACTAAACTAAGTAGATTCCTAATTCCATGAGATGCGGGGCTATGGTCGGCACTGGTAACAAATAACATGAATGCAAAATTTTGGGTTGGTAAAGAACATACCAGCGACCATATCTGGGTCCTGGCATGCTTCACTAGCTTTGGTGTTGGATGTTCCTTCATGGTTTTGGTTAATCTCCCTTGGACAATCCTTCCCAAGCTGCCCCTTACCATCGCTGTTACAACCTTCCTTTCCTCTTTTCATCCCCTGCCAACACGTTTCCCTGGCGTGTCCCCTTTTACCACAGTTGTCACACTTCCTATTACCGCATTTCCCGTTATGATGGCGCTGGCATACTTCACACTTAGGTAGATTGCCCAGGTACATCTTTCCCTTTTTGGCCTTTTTCTTTTCATTTGCCTGATCACCTCCCTGAAATTCACCGAGCTTCCTTTTGTTCTTCCCAGATGTCTCCACTGGTGTTTCCTTTTTCTCGTCCGGGATCGAAAGTTTCACCAGCCTAAGTGCTTCCTTAGTGAGCTCCAGTCCTATCACATGGGCAATCACGGGTGATGGTGGCGTTGATACCGTCATCAAGCTCAAGGCTTGAGGTGTCAGTTCCCAAATGGATTGCTCCATTTTCTTCAACTCGGGTTCCACTAGGTACGGAATGACTCGCGACAAATCGTAAAGCCTTCGCACGTGCTTCACCACATCTGGACCTTCCTTTTGTAGCTCCCAGAATTCTAATTCCAGCCTTTGGATATCAATCTGTGAACAATACTCCTTCCGCATTATTTCTTTCAGCTCGCTCCATGACATCGCATATGCTACAGCCTCACCCAATTCTCGAACCTTACGGTCCCACCATAATAGAGCTCCATCTTGTAACAGTCCGGAAACGTACGGGACTTGCTGCTCTGGCGTGCAACCACTCATTCGCACAACGACATCCACATCTTCAGCCCATTTTACAAAAGCTATGGCACCTCCCGTGCCACCGAAATTCAGAGGGTTGCATTCTAGGAAATGCTGGTAGGTACAACCTGTGTCCAAGAATTCATTATCACAAAAGGTATTAGCAAGGCACTTTGGGGACTTTCCAAACGTATCGTAATGTGTCTTAGGTGACTTAAACATTACCGTTAGGTAGGTTTCTCCCCGAGGCACCTTCGCCATGTTGGTAGCGAAGAACCTCGTGCCGAGCTCTGACTCGAGAGGCGTGCGCTAACCATTCTGCCTCAGTCAGTCGGGTGATCTCTTGATGCGACATCTTCTAGGAAGAAGTTCATGTTAGTTAGGTCGCTTCCATTCGGGGAACATAAATAGTCGTTCAAAAACATGTATCACACATGTTTACGTCATCATATTACACATCACGCAATTTATCAAGCAAGTAATTGGAATCATGTTTACCGAAAGTATATCAAACAAACACGTGTTTCTTAGTCATAGCACATTCTCATTATATTGGTATCACATCTTATGATTAGGTTTTCATTAAACGGTTAAGCACATTGCATCAAAATCATAACATTCGTACGTAATTTGAGGGTTTCGTTTAATGAAAGTATAGCAAGTAAACATGTAGTATTAAAATTTTTGGTACGCACATAGGCGTTACTAATCGCATTTAGCAATGACATGGCGACTGAGCTTTCGTTGATTATTGGCCATAATGTTTTGGCCAAGCTTAATGACAATTGGTTCCCATCGTTTTCCGGCTACAACTTCATCGTCTTACAAAATGTATCACATTATCCGGGTCACCGGGTCTCCCTACCCTTGCCCAGCAAGTATATCAGCATATCTAAATTACGTAGTCAGGTGTGGTCCTCACAAATCTCCACAATCTTGGGGTCTCTACCCAATCGTAACGCAATCTGTGTTATTCCAGACACCAACATTTCTGGTGACTAAGGCGGGGGAGGAAAGAAAAATTAAATTGTCGACATTTTTGCATTCCTCAGCGAGCTCGTATATTCCTCGAAGTAGTCAACTGATTTGCCGTTTAATGGTAAAAGGAATGATCGTCAAAAATCCTAGGGATGGTGGAATATCAGAGGTCAAGGGCATAAAAGGGATCCTGATGTACGTGGCGGATCAAGGCATGCTGGTGGAGGACGTGGTGTTTTAAAATTTTCAGAAAATATGCTGTCTTGTGATGTAGACACTTAACTCATGTTTTTGGTTATGTAATGTTTTGCATTTGACGTTGCCCTTCGTGGTGTCAGCTCAAGCTTCCACGTTCCGTGACTCATATCCTCAACTGCAGTTGATGTTACAGGAGCAACTTGTGTGGTTTTCATAACGCGAGAAATGGTGAGGGTTTATAGTTAGCATAGTGCGTTTATAGGGACCATCAAATCGGCTTATCGAGCGTTGTAGAGGTGAATATAGCAAGCGGTGCGGCCTGGAGCATCTCTACTAGGCGCGGGTATGTCCAGACAGAAAGTGTTAGGTACGATGGTGCACGGGCGTCGATCTCCACAAGGGAAAACGAACCTCTCCACAGGTGAGGAGGTTGTCTGATGCAGGTAGATGTAAGGGGAGCAACGTCAGGCAGACAAAAAGAAACAAGATTGTGACCACGTAAAGGTGTAGGTTCAGCAGGCGCAATCATCAAGCTGACCCAAATGCTGGAGTAGCTGGTTCAAGTGCAGGCTCCGGGTCATGTAACGGTGTGGAGGACATCAGCGGTGAGTGTGGGTAGCAAAGGTACATCCATAGGAGCTGGAACAGGGGCTGAAACAGGAGCCACAAGAGAGCGTCACAGGAAACTCGAAAGGTGGGTAACCATTGTCGTCGTCTATCCACCCATTTCGGGTGTGCGCGTATCGAGGATCAACTTGGGTTGCAAAAGGCGCATGATCGAACTGTACAGGCACAGGGTCAGGGTGGGGTGCAACAAGAGAGTCAGCAGGTGTAACGGCGATAAGTGGGGGATCAACATGATCAGCAGCAATAACATGGTCACCCTCCAGTAGTGGTGCATCAGCAGGGTGATCATCAATGGGTAGGTCAAGAATCACAAGATCAATGGGCATGCTAGCCTGAACAGGGTCATGCTCAAACACTGGGTCAAGAGCAGCTACTGGCTCAAGGGCCATGGCAGGCTCGGGATCAACGAACTCCATATCAAAATCTGCATGATCAGCGAATGTAGGGTCAACTGGGTCTACTGGGTCAACCATAGGCTGATCCAAGTGGATGAACTCTATCTCCTGGTCCGGTCAAATCCAGGGGAAAAAAAAACAGGGTCTAAATCCTCATCAAGGTTGTGATCGAAAGCAAATCTAGGAGCAGAGGCAACAGATGATGCCCTGTCAGGATGTGAACCGTGTGAATAGTGTTGTGCGCTCCGAGTGTGTGACGGTGCGGAGGCCACAGACTCGAAGGAGTCTGGAGCGGGTGAGTGTGCAGGTGACTCCTCAGCCGGAGCATCTGCGAGTAACAAAAGACCACCGTCAGCTAGAAGGGCCTCGCCCTCAACATCGTCCTCCAGGGGCTCATCATCAACGGATCGACGTCGTCATCAGCGTCGGCGTCGAGGAGCATATCATAAGCAGGATAAACGGCCAAAGGTATGGGAGCAGGGATCTCTATGAGTGGCAGGTACCCAGCAAAAGGACCATTAGCGGGCTCATCGACAGCGTCGGGTAGCGCAAAGGGCTGAAAGTCATTCTTGTCTGTGCTGGTAACATCTGATGTGTGGACCTCGTGCTCTGAAGACTCTAAGTTGTCTGATACTAGGGTCCGTGGTGTCCGAATCACCTGTGCCGGACGAGTCCGTGGTGTCTGTAACACAAACACAAATATGTACAAATAATCAATCATATATTCAGACAAGCACATTAGTCACCAAGTAAGCAATCAAACAATTCTCCTTGTCCCACTAGCCTCCCAGCCTCTCAGACTGCTCTTCCTAGTCCCACTAGCCAAATTCTCCCAGCCTCTCAGACTGCTCTTCCTAGTCCCACTAGCCAAATTCTCCCAGCCTCTCAGACTGCCCTTCCTAGTCCCACTAGCCTATTATCCCAGCCTCTCAGACTGCTCTTCCTAGTCCCACTAGCCAAATTCTCCCAGCCTCTCAGACTGCCATTCCTAGTCCCACTAGCTTATTCTCCCAGCCTCTCAGACTGCTCTTCCTAGTCCCACTAGCCAACTACCTCGGTCTCCCAGACCGAGCCTCAGCCTTTCAAGACTGAGCCTATAAATAATAAATAAAATGTGCTCAACATTTGTTTATAAAAACGTTTTGGATCTGGACTTAAGTGGTATGCAGTGTAAAAATGTTTTCGTGAGAGCCCTAGTGATCATAGTCTAGACTCGAGAAGGAATCCTAGTTCGCTATGATCAAGGCTCTGATACCAAGCTGTCACACCCTGGCTTTGCGGAAGCGTGGTTAATTTGGTGTGACTTCTTAATACCATAGCTTAATCAAAACAAAGCTATATGAAATAAAAATTATGCAAGATCATCCATTGAATTAAGTTTTAAAACATAAGTAACACAACATTGTCTTAAGGCATTAACTCATGCGATAGACACTACAACCTGATAACATAAAAAGAAACGTTGTTTGAAAAGACACAACACCAACGTGAAATAAACGCAGTTTAAGGACTGTGACTCGTCCAGGAAAAAGCCACATCTCCTAAACTTGGATGACCTCATAACCCTTATGCAGCGGGAAAACGTAGCATACCATGCCAGATCCTTAATTACCTGAAATACATGTAAGTTGGAAAAATCAACAAAAATTGTTGAGCAAGTTCATGTGTAGTGAGTAAGTAAAACCTTTGTAAGTATAAAATCCTGGTATGTAGCAAATAAGGAAAAAGAGATCACCAATGGTTTGCAAGGCCATTGATATGTGTGAAGTGCAAGTAGGAAGACTCAAACCTAGCAGATTTATGCGTTGGGTACAAAGTCACCCCGAGGTCCGTACTGTTTGGGCCTGGGGCTGGGCTCGCTACACCCAGATAGATCTACCGCTCCTGCCCCTCGGTCCTACTATGAGGATTAATAGTCCCAAATTTCCGCCTACCCACTCACATGATCTAAATAATAACCCTCCTTACGCTAACCATACCATGTAAGAAATATTCGTAATCATAGTAACATGTATTTCACCCCCGCAGTTTAGAAAACTGAAAACAGTTAAGAGAAAAGGGGGACATGAACTCACAGTGGTGCGTCTCTACCAAGTATATCTCCTGATCAAGCAGCTGTGCGACGACCTACACGTGCTAAGTCTATTAGACGGACGGCCGTGCCTTAGCTTAAGGTTTAAGTTTTTGGGAAATAGTTAGACAACTATTTCGTGTTTATATTTTTGTAAGTACTTGGTAATTATTCTCCTTCCCAAGGATGGGGGATCTATTACATGCGTGTTCGTAACATTCGAAATACATTATTAAGCCTCACTTAATATATTTTATTTCTTACTTCAAAATATAATCATTTTTCCCAAAAATATTATATTTTATTTCATACAATTTTCCAAAATAATATTCTTCGACAAATACGCGTTCATATTATTTTGGAATCGTTAACATTCGGTAATATTATTTTTACCTTAAAAATAATATTTGTATAGTTCACAAAATAATCATAAAAATCTCACAAGTGTTGTTATGAAAAAAAATATATATATATATATATCAAATATATATTTATCAAGTTTTATTTTGTGAAAATCCCACCTCCGATGTTTCGTAAATAAAGTTGTGGCGAAACTTACGTTTTGAAAACAAGTCAAAATAGATTTACAACACTTGTAGTGAAAATATTCCCAAGTGTTAGGTTTTTAGAAAAATTTCGCCAGAGTTTCCCCTGTAACTGGAGGTGGCCACGCTTTCAAGCGTATCATTTTTCTTTTAAAATTCAAATCAACAATTTTCTCAATCAACTATATACAATATTCAAACCATCAAACTAGTCAAAATAGACGTAATTCGCAAAAATGCATGAACTTGTGGTCTATCTAAAATATGAAGTAAATCTCATTACTTTTAGTGGATCTTTGTATAAATCCATCCGGTTTCGTAAAAGTCTTGTTTTTAATGAAATTCCATCTTTACAACTTCTAGTAAAATTTGACAAAACTAGTTCCTTGTCGAAAATTAGTGTTACACAAGTGTTTACACACTTGTGTGTTTAAAAAAAAATCATTCTTGTTCGTGTAAGATCTGGTTTTAGAAAATAAGATTTCCTTGACACTTGGTCCTTTGAAAATACCGCTTGTAGATCCGTAGATCTACTAGTTTTAAACACTATTTCATAAGTAATATTGATTTTACACAAGTTCATGTTTAGTGTGTGGTAGAGTTTCATCATTTAACCCTTTGTACACTTAAACAAACTCTATGCCATGATTCTTGATCATGACTAATCCGGGTTAGATGATGATCCGAGCTACCACATCATAGATCGACACTAAATAATCACACAAAACAAATCCTACAAGATTTACACAACATTCTAGCTTTTAACCATCATTTTTAGCATTTTTAGTAGACTTTTATGTATCATCTTGTAAGTTTACGAGTTTTAACCGTCACATATCGTTTTAACCACTTTAAAATAGATCGAGAATGTGTTTATAGTAACTTACTACTAGCTCGTGGCTAGGGAAGAATCTAGTCGAAGAATGAGTGGATAAAAGCAATGAGAAGAGGTCCTTCACGTTCCGAATGCACCAAGCCTCCTCGTATGTGATCCTTAGCACTTGTATGCTCTTGAAATAGCTTGGACAAAATCGAAAAATGGATGGATTGATATAGGGGTTTTCGGCCGTGAGTTATTTAGAGAGGAGAGGGAGAGTTTTTGTTGAGTTTGAGAGTGTGAATGTTATGGTGTATTATGCTTAGTTACTTATAGGCAAAAATCATGGTTATTATCCAAGAGTTCCTATGTCTCCAAGATATTAGGCAAGTGTGAATAAAATAATCATGCAAGTACATGGGGTGGTCACAATGTGACCGATTCGGTTGGGGGGGGGGGGTAACCTAGTCCAATTCCAACCATAAGTTAAGTATTAGTTAAGTTGTTAGAGGTTAAACCATTTACTAGCATGTAGTGCATTGTGACGGGTGTTAGGGTATTCAGGGACCCTAACTGGCTCAGAAAAAGAAAAACTATGTTAATGGCAATATTTTTATGTTCCGGGTAAAGTCCGGTTATTCGGTTGGATAGTGATCCGTTAAAGTGCTTAACAAAACTTTAAAGTGTCGTTATTATTATTTTCAGTGTCACAACTTATTCCCGACACATTGGAAAGTGTCTAGTAATATTTTTCCCATGTTTTGGCACTTTATTAGGTAGCTTAATGCTGAATTTTAATTAAAGTGCTGAATTTTGTACTTAAAGTATGTTTTAGGCACATCCGGTCCTTGTAATCTCATTCCTAGTGACGCAGTTCTACAACCCTCATATCCCTACACTTTCTATTAGTGTAGTAAACTATCTCTGGCTCTTACAGGCCTTAGAGGCAGTGCCTGTCTGGTGCTAGTTATGACAGCACGTTTAATAGGTTATCCGTTCATTGTGCTACTGTGCGTTTGGTGCATCGAGGTTGTCACAAAGGTGTTGTAAGCAAAACATGGGGTGTCAGCAAGTAAAGTATGATGCAAGTAAGTACATGTATCAGCATTCAAGTAGCAGTTTATCCACAATTTCAAGTAGGCACAGTAATTAAGCAGTAATTAATTATTAATTAAGTCGTACGGATACCTGGTTTAGTGAGGGTTGTCACATAAGATAACCACCAAGCAATGCTAGAGATCACGGAATCAAACGACACCTAATATAGGTAACTATGTTAATAAACCGGACCTAAATCGGAGGATCGGATAGAATGAGGGTTCGTAAACCAAACGAGTATGGAGACTCGTGTCATATGGTTTAACAAAGCCCACATACTAAAACGAAACTTAACCTAAGTGTTTGTGACCCATTACGACCCGTTAAGGTAGCTTATGCTACTTTAACGCGTCGTTCGCGTGAAACGCGTTCGGACCGCTTAACTAGTCCTATGACAAGTAATATATGCCTTAACATGTCTAATATGGTTGTCAAATCAGTTTAGATGTCAAAAGTTATGTTACATATGTTTAAAATGAATTTTGGCATCAAAGGGGTATTTTGGTAATTTACCTAAGGCATATAAACTACCTATCATACAACTACTTAAACGAAGCGACCATAAGGTATAACCTCGGAGGGTTATTCCCTATATACTATGGTCACCTAATGTGTTTGGTCGGATCCTAATGATCGACCAAATGGGTCGGGTTCGAAGGTATAAGCGATTTATTAGATCGCTTACCCTTACGACCCTAGACAACGTGGTAATCAGTAGGCATAGTCACAAGGGACTATAACCATCGTGATTACAATCACGTTGCGAAGTTCAAACGAACTTCGCATTGACCATAAACTGCTCAACGCAGAAAGTCAAACAAAGTTTGACTTTCGGACTTGAAAAGCAATAAAAGAACGAAGGAACACTTACAAAGGGTCCCCGAATGCTAATATAGATCAAAATAGCTAAGGTATGAAACAAAGGTTTCAACTTAGAGCACAATTGATCAGATTCTTGTGAGGAATGAGTGAAAATGTGATGGGTATTTATAGATTTCGGTCCACCGTTAGGATCGTTTCTTGGAGAAGAGGGAAAGATCTAGCCCGTACACTTATCGTAATGTTGTGGTAACTGATTTTGGCCACCATAAGAGATTAACATGTGGCACTTGACCTTTGGAGAGGGTTTAAAGGCTGTTAACAGCTGTTAACTTGACCTTTGCAGATCTGAAGGGCTGACGCGGGCCGCGTCAAGGATGGCCTTGGGTTTACGCGGGCCGCATGGGGTCTGCAGATCAGCAACAAGTTTCAAAAGTTGCAGTTTCAGTCCCTGTTACGTATTTAAGCCATTTCCGACACTTCTAAGGCCCGTAAAACCAACTTTAAGGCCCTAAAATGATGCCTAAACATTGTGGAGATGAAACATGCTCCAAAATATGTCGGATGTTGGTTCGTTTGGCCGTACGATCACGATGTTCGCTTAATTACGACGGAATGTGCACAAGCGCGAAAAACGATCCAAATGACGCGACGAATTGATTTTTCTTATGCCAAACACTAAAATAAAATATTTTAGTGCTTACATAAATTTTTGGATGTCCGGATGTATTCAGAACGCGAGTTATGCGCAAAAGTGCAAACTTGTGCACTTTTTTACGCTTTTAGTCCCTGGATGACCCAAAAGTTTATTTTAGCACACCGAACCCCTCAAAGCCTATTTCTAAGCTATTTAAAGGATATTATGGTATGTTTAACTTATGGTCATGTTCCGGAATGTCTGTTACAGTTCAAATTGGCATACTTTCGCAGTTTGTCAAATTTAGTCCCTGTAAGCGAATTAACTTGTTTTTGCCATACCAAAGCCTTCAAAACTTATTTCTAAGTTATGTAAAGGTTATTTAAGGTATGTTGAGTGTATGTTGATGTTCCGGAGTATTTTCCGCATTAAACTGATTACGTTTACACACCAGTTTGCGTATAACTCTCTAGAAAGTGATATAGAGTTTGAAATTGAATAAAAGTCAAAACTTGAAAAATGTAAAACACAACCAAAAAAACATTGGGATCAAATAACATTGTTTTATTGATAATAGAACTATTCACAATGATTACAAGCACAGATGTTACACAAAAGATTTGTGCATTGCTTGCCACGGTTCTGAAGTAAAACGTGCATCACGATCAGAGATAATGGAGGTTGGCACCCCGTGCCTTGAAACCACTTCTTTTAAGTAGATGTCTGCTAAGGTAGAGAACTTGTCTGTTTCTTTGATAGCCAAGAAGTGTGCAGACTTTGTGAGTCGATCCACGATCACCCAAATAGTGTCATTCCCACGTTGAGATCTAGGCAGGCCAGTAACAAAATCCATGGAAATTTGCTCCCATTTCCATTGTGGTATCTCAGGTTGTTGGAGTAGGCCTGATGGTTTCTGATATTCAGTCTTGACTCTCGCACAAGTCAAGCACTTGCTGATGTAAGCTGCTATATGAGCTTTCATACTAGGCCACCAATATGTAGTTTTCAAGTCGTGGTACATCTTATCCGAACCAGGATGTACTGAGTAGCGAGACTTATGAGCTTCATCCATTACAAGCTAGTGTAAGTTGCCATAGAGTGGGACCCAGATGCGTCCCGTTACATAGTAGGCACCGTCTTCCTTCTGTTCTAGCCGTTGCCTTTAGCCGCGTAGGGCTTCAGCCCTGACGTTTTCTGGTTTCCATGCTTCTACCTGAGCATCTCGTATCTGAGAAGGAAGACTAGACTAAATAGTGAGTTGCAACGCCCGTACACGCCTAGGTGTAGTATCCTTTCGACTGAGGGCGTCAGCCACCACATTGGCTTTGCCCGGATGGTACTTTATAGCACATTCGTAATCGTTTAAAAGCTCGACCCATCGACGCTGACGCATGTTCAACTCTTTCTGCTTGAAGATATGCTCGAGACTCCTGTGATCGGTGTAGATGGTGCACTTGGTGCCATACAGGTAATGTTGCCATATCTGGAGCGCAAAAAAAAAACAACAGCTCCCAACTCTAAATCATGTGTAGTGTAATTCCGTTCGTGAATCTTAAGTTGGCGCGAAGCATAAGCAATGACTTTATCCCGTTGCATCAACACACATCCCAGACCTTGGATGGATGCGTCGCAGTAGACTACAAAATCGTCCGTGCCTTCAGGCAATGAGAGGATAGGTGCACTACAAAGTCTATCCTTTAAGTGCTGAAATGCTGTTTCCTGTGTATTACCCCAACGGTAAGCAACACCTTTCTGTGTCAGTAGTGTAAGCGGCTATGCAATCTTTGAGAAGTCTTTGATGAACCGTCTGTAATAACCCGCCAAACCCAAGATTTGGCGTATTTCGGTTGGTGTGCGAAGTGCAGGCCAGTTCTTGATCCAATCTACCTTGGATGGATCAACATGAATCCCATCCTTGTTTACCACGTGGCCTAGGAAGTGGACTTCACGAAGCCAGACGTCGTATTTTGAAAACTTGGCGTACAGCTGTTCTGCTCGAAGGAGTTCCAAAATGAGTCGTAAATGCTGCTCGTGTTCCTCCAGACTCTTCGAATAGATCAGGATGTCGTCGATGAAAACAATAACGAACTTGTCAAGATAAGGTTTGCACACTCTGTTCATAAGGTCCATGAAAACCGCATGTGCGTTCGTTAACCCGAATGGCATGACCAAAAACTCGTAATGGCCGTAGCGAGTTCTGAATGCTGTTTTGGAGACGTCCTCGTCCCGGACTCTCAATTGATGATAGCCTGACCTCAGGTCAATCTTCGAGTAATAGCTCGACCCTTGCAACTGGTCGAATAAGTCGTCGATGCGTGGAAGAGGATAGCGATTCTTCACGGTCACCTTGTTCAGTTCACGGTAATCTATGCACATGCGGAAGGTACAGTCTTTCTTCTTCACAAATAATACTGGAGCTCCCCAGGGCGAAGATCTAGAACGTATGAAACCCTTTTCCAAGAGTTCTTGCCATTGCTTAGATAGTTCTTCCAGTTCGGTTGGAGTTAAGCGATATGGTGCTCGAGCTATAGGTGCTGCTCCTGGAGCTAGCTCGATCTGGAATTCGACCTGGCGATGAGGCTGTAGCCCAGGTAAATCTTCAGGGAACACTTGAGGAAAATCACGCACTACTGGGATATCCTCTATCTTCTTCTCTTCCGATGATGCGTCAGTAACGAGTGCTAAGATAGCAGTGTGGCCCTTTCGCAAACACTTCTGGGCCTTAAGAAAGGAGATGATGCTCACAACAGCACCACCCTTGTCACCATGAATTACTAAAGGTTCTTCACCAGCACGAGGAATGTGGACGATCTTTTCTTTGCAAAGAATCTCTGCTCGATGTTGAGGTAGCCAATCCATACTAATAACGATGTCGAAACCATCACAACGTTGGGGCCATTCCTAGCATCACCTTGACCAATCATGAACACTCGACCTCTGGCACCATTGCCGTCTTTATTACCCCTGTTGTTGCCTCCATTATTGTTCCCGTTTCCTTGGTTGTGGTTCTGATTCTGGTTCTGGTTCAACTGTGGGCAGTGTCTCTTGAAGTGACCTTCAGCACCACACTGATGGCATCCCCTGTTACCCTACTGTTGTTGCTGATTCTGTGGAGCTTGTGGCTGCTGTTGTCGGTTCTGATTTGCAGGACGTGAGCTTCTACAATCTTTGGCTCCATGACCAAGCTTGTTGCATCACTGACAACGATCTTTGTTGCACGGCCCGCTGTGGTGCAATTTACATCTATTCCACCCTGCCCTTGACTACCAGAAGATTGCTGACCAGGACTCTGGTAGTCATCAATCTTTCGCTGTTGTGCCTGTGACTGAACCGTAGTCGAACCTTTGCTGGAGGTTCCATCCCACTTTCGTTTGTTGTCACAGGAAGTAGCAGAAGAAGTAGTAGTAGTAGTAGTAGTAGTAGTAGTAGTAGTAGTAGTAGTAGTAGTAGTAGTAGTAGTAGTAGTAGTAGTAGTAGTAGTAGTAGTAGTAGTAGTAGTAGTAGTAGTTTAGGCAGTTTGTTCTGTTCCACTGCTTGGTCTGTGAGACGATGAGCAAGACGAGTAACATCCTGGATAGTAGCAAGGTTAGCAGAAGTCACATGACTTTGAATCTCTGGTACTAAGCCTTTGAGGTACAGCTCAATACGCTTGATGGGAGGATCCACCATAGTTGGACATAACACTGCCAGTTCGTTGGATTATTTCGTGTACGCTTCTATCTTTGACCCCGTCACCCTCAGGTTAAAGGACTCCACTTCCAGCTTGTGGATGTCATCACGACTACAGTATTCACATTTGATCAGTTCCTAAAAAAATCATTCCATGGGGTGGCATTAGCAGCCGCCAACCCCTGCATCTGAACTTGCGCGTTCCACCAAGTTAGCGCAGTGCCTTCGAGAGTACCAGTGGCATATTGCTCCTTACGAGCCTCAGGGCATTCACACATTTCAAAGATCGATTCGTGCTTCTCGAACCAGTGGAGGAGTCCAACAGCTCCTTCAGTGCCGCTGAAAGTAGTAGATCGGCAGTCCATAACAGTTTTGAATGTGCACACAGGTGGCTGAGCGTTCTGATCTTGTTGCGCGAGAAAGAAAGGTCTGGGTTAAGCGCGAGAGTTGGGTCATGAGAGTAGGATCTAACATCCTAAGATAGGTTCGGAACAACAGGTTATACCTCCTGCCTGAGCGGCTGCGAGTGCTGCCGTAACTAGTTCGTTGATAAGAGCCGTCAGCTGGCTTGAGTTAGGTTCACACGTACACTCATGATTCTCCACATCGAAAGAAACACAAGTAGGAAAGGTGTCGTGAATGTGCGTAAGTGTGTAGTGACAGTCGGGAGCAAGCACAAATGTGTTTTCAAACTATAGTTGCTACGTTTATCTAAGCATACCATGAGCAAAGTTCTATGCAATCTAGCAAGTAGGCAATATAAAACGTAAACCATATCACCTAGAATGTCGAGCCTTGCACGTGGAGTGAAGCGTCGTTGTGGATCGTAGAGCACTGTACAGGTTATAGTCTGGTTTTAACAAAAACGTTTTCCCTTATTAAAACCAAGTTCTTTATAACCAATGGCTCTGATACCAATCTGTCACACCCCCAAAATCCACACGCGGAGTATCATCGCTTGGAGGCGTGACTGACCAGGATCAAGCCACCAATCATATTGAACAAGCATGTAAGTAAACATAATTCAACCAACCAATATGAAAGGTGTTCAAAAAAAAAAAACCAAAGCGTAGTTAAGTGTTTAGCGGAAGCATAATTTGTAAAACCCATAGCAAGTATTAGATATGAAATAAAGTAATGTTTAAAGCATGGAACACATTGCCATGTCCCACAACGACCGTTCCTCCCTGTGCAAGCTCCATGGGTACCTAATGACCTGCAAGGCATGTAGCAACGAATCAACAACAAAGTTGAGCGAGTTCACAGTTGGTTGTTGGTTTTAGTTGTTCCAAAAATAGTTCCTTTAACTGGCATCCCTGCCGTGGGGGTTACCCCATATTTGAAAACGTAAGTTGTTTAACCCATTAATTCTGGCAATCCAGCCTTGGGGGCTACCCCATGATAGTTATCTGGCATTTCGGCCGTGGGGGCTACCCCATGTATTACAAGACCACGCGTATCGACTGCTACGAAAATGTAAGAGGTGCCCTAAGTCAATGTCTATCAGCATTGACCCTTTGCCCATAGTCCATTAGTACACGCCCGTCCGACTGGCACGGTGTGAGGTTTGTTAAACCTAATAGCGCTATTAACTAATGACCCGCTCGCCCTAGGCCTCGGCGATTAAGTCGATAATTGAGGGACTTCCTTTGATAGAGGTGATGGTCTTAAGATCGTGTACGTAGGCTTTACGTACGTGCCCTTCAATCCGAGGACAGTAGTAAGTGTAACTGTGCGTAGGTTTTACGTACGTGCCCTTCAACCGAGGACAGTAATAATTTGTTTAATAGTAATAGTTGTACGAGTAGTTATTCAATCCCATTCCCAACCCCTGGGAATCCCATGCCTTGGCTAGTGTGAACTCACCTTGGTTTGCTCGGTATGCTAAAGTATGTGTTCACAAGTAATCAGTCACAACCTATAGTACGCACGTATATATATAAAATCAGTTTCGTTCGTAATGACTCGCATGCAAATCTAACATCACATTGTGCTAGGCAGTTAACATCATGTATCACGCAACAGTTAATCATGTTCAAGCAATCCATGTTACACATAAAAGTCTTTTGTAGTTTATTCTAATATGATTATCCAGTAATTCACTTAACAGAATTAGCATCCAACAGAACTAATAAACTAACCGGGTTTACTGAACTAACAGAGTTACACAGTTAATAAGGGTTACACTCTTAACAGAGTTACATATCATAACTGAGTAAATAGAGTTAATAAAATTAATTGATTAACCGAATTAATCAACTTAACTTACGGAGTTAATAAACTAATAATGTTATGAGCTTAACAAAATTAACAAAGTTAACAAGATAAATAACTTAACCAAGTTAATAAACTAACTAAGTAACTAAACCAACAATGTTACTGAACAACTTCACGAAATCACATGTGACAAACAAGGCTTTGGTGAAATCTCTTTGGGCCGAAATCACTTGGGCCGAAAACACCAAGGTGTTTTCGTTGGGGATAGGGTTTTCGGTGGAATACATTATCATCAATAACATCATTCACACAACCCAACACCCTAATCTCATCTACGGTTACATTATCTTCATCACCCATCCTTCAATCACCAGACTCGTGAAATTATATGATTTATTTTATGACAATCATCAACATTCAATCACTATTCAATACAAACAAGTTGATATGATCATTCAGTGCACGCATAGAAACAGAACCATAATTTGCTAAATTATTTACTATTTAAACGAATATACAAACAGGTTATCAATATTTATCGAACATAAACATCATGCATCACATCACCGATTTTGCATTAGGCTGAAATCATGTGTCATATGCAAACCGTATGTATCATCAGTGAGCTCAGGAAATAAAGTGAAATTATGAGTAATCGTGCTTTTCCTCGAAAGTTCTAAGTACTCGTTTCATTCTAAGAAACGAAGTACAGGAAATAAAGTGAAATTATGAGTAATCGTGCTTTTTACACATCTGTATTTTTGAATCCTTGGTTGGATAACTAAGGATATTTACAAATCTCATACCCATTACGTTTTGATATTTTCAACATACATAGTACAAGTATTTCAAAACAATCTTCTTGATCTCAAAATATTTCATATAGTTTGAAAACAATTTTTCTAGATGCATTGTCTATGTTATTTCAAAACCATTGGCCATGTTATCGAAACCAACCTTCCTAATTTCAAAATATTTCATATAGTCTGAAGACAATATTAACACAATACATTTTCTTATCAAGTGCATGATTTCGAAAAGCATCATTCATGTCTTTTAAAAACCTTATACATAATTTCAAAAATTCATCTCGCATGATTTTAAAACATTTTTATAAATATACTTACCTAGTACACCTACTTTATGATTTCAAAGGTATTATATATAAGGTTTCAAAAACGTTAAACACAGTTTTCTTAAAAGAACCCCATGCATAGTTTTCAAAAAAATATTTTCCTCATACATTGACTTAATCTTTTAAATTCTGCTTCATATGTCGCCTTGACATATCAAGCATCTCAACTTCGTAAAGCATTTTTACTTGATGTTTTGACATAAGCACGTCCAGTGCAAGGTTTCAAAACATCTTCAACTTCTAAAATCCATATGGGATCTTTTTATCTTCATATTGAGACCCTTGTGGATGATCATCATTCAAATCAGAGTCCTTAATTGGATTCCTTTTATACCTAAATTCGAACATTTCGGTTCCTTAAAATCGAAATCGAATTTTTCTTTTAGAAATCTTGCTATCTTTATAGTTAGATTCTTGATAATATTTAAAGTACCAAATGAAATCCACGAGGTGGGTTCCTAGTGTGCTTTAAATACATGTACTCTGTTAGCAGAACAAACTTCTAGTTAAACAATT
The DNA here is from genome assembly GCA_030545235.1 of Helianthus tuberosus. Lineage (NCBI taxonomy): Eukaryota > Viridiplantae > Streptophyta > Magnoliopsida > Asterales > Asteraceae > Helianthus > Helianthus tuberosus. The sequence continues at coordinate 105,594,328 of CM060360.1, forward strand.
TTGTGGTTATGTGACTATGTGTTTATTCATCTCATGTTTTCTTTTATGCATTTTTGTGTTTTTAATACTCTGGATATTCGTTATCCAAATCCTCGCAGGATCTTTCATATCTTCATATGAGAGATTCGTAGCAGGATATTCAAAAGGTACTACCTTCAATCCTTAATGGGCTTCTATGTAATAGTTAAGACCCTTGGATTATATAGTACTGCTCCATGATTCATAAGAAACCCTTTAGTGGTCTAATCAAAAAGATTGATTCACAATTTGGTTAAAGAACGACATCTAGTGCTGTAGCTGGACAGACTCCTTGATAGTCTATTTAGATCATTTATTGATTTAATTAAAAGGACTCTATGGTGGTCTAGTCACACTCATCACAGGATTGTTCATTTGGTTTTCCCCGGCACATCATAAAATGGACTGAGTGAACTATGCAAGGAATTGTCTAATTATGGACGCGTACATAATTATGAAATTTAGTGCACAGAAACCCAGTAAGATTTATTATGTGTAAGAACCGATAGCGACAACAATAACAAAATGAGAACGATGTAATGGAGGTACGGTGGACGCACCAATGACGCTTCATATACTTGTATATAAGTGTTCCTCTTACATTGCAAGCATAATGTTATTAAGGTTACTAGAAGTTCAGAACCCTAACCAATATTGTTCGATCTTTTCAACTTCATGCTTTCAAGCTCTTACAAGTTTCCTCTAAATAAATTTCGGGACGAAATTTCCTAAAGTAGGGGAGACTGTAACACCTGTGCCTCCACGTCCATCAAACAAATACCAAACCAATGAAATATTGTATTTCATACTTGGGATTTGTAAAAATATGTGTATCATTTGCACATATCAATTTTTGTTCAATTCCAAACTCTAAATCGCTTTCTGGAAGGTTATACGCGCACCGATGCGTAAATATAACCAGTTTAATGCAACAAACACTCCGGAATAGTGACATAAGCTTAACATACCTTAAATAGCCCTTACATAACTTAGAAATAAGTTTTGAAGGCTTTGGTATGGCAAAAACAAGCTAATTCGCTTACAAGGACTAAATTTGACAAACTGCGAAAGTATGCCAATTTGAACTGTAACAGACATTCTGGAACATGACCATAAGTTAAACATACCATATATATCCTTTACATAGCTTAGAAATAGGCTTTGAGGGGTTCGGTGTGCTAAAATAAACTTTTGGGTCATTCAGGGACTAAAAGTGTCAAAAAGTGCACAAGTTTGCATTTTCGCGCATAACTTACGTTCTGAATACTTCCGGACATCCAAAAATTTATGTAAGCATGACTATATTATATTTTAGTGTTCGCCATAAGAAAAATCCATTCGTCGCGTCATTTGGATCGTTTTTCGCGCTTATGCGCATTCCGTCGTAATTAAGCGAACATCGCGTTCGTACGACCAAACGAACCATCATCCGACATATTTTTGAGCATGTTTCATGTCCACAATGTTTAGGCAACATTTTAGGGCCTTAAAGTTGGCTTTACGGGCCTTAGAAGTGTCGAAAAAGGCCTTAAACACGTGCAGGGACCATTTCTGCCAATTCTGAAACATTTCTGAATCAGGGGGTGCTAGCGTAGCGCGAGCCCTAAGGGCCTACCTGTCGCGCTACGCGACTGCATGATCAGACCAGATTCAATGTTTTTAATATCAGATTTCAGCTGATTAATCCTCCACCACACATTCTCACATGTCTAGTCAGCGGATAAGAACCATTTTTAGCTACCATGAGTTTCCGACAAGTGTACGGGTTGGATCATGGCACGTTTTCCATGAAACGATCCTAACGGTTACCCGAAAACTATAAATACCCCATCACCCCAACCTCATTTCTTACAAGAATTCTGATTTGAGAGCTCTAAGTTGAAACCATTGTTTCATACCTGAGTTCTTGGATCGGGATTAGCATTCGGGGACCCTTCGTAAGTATTCTTTCGTTCTTTTCCTTATTTTATTGCTTTTCGAGTCAGAAAGTCAAACTTTGTTTGACTTTCAGCGTTGACCAGTAATGGTCAATGCGAAGTTCGTTTGAACTTCGCAACGTGAGTGTAATCACGTTGGTTATAGTCCCTTTGGACTATGCCCACTGATTACCACGTTGTCTAGGGTCGTAGGGTAGGCGATCTAATAAATCGCCTATACCTTCGAACCCGACCCAGTTTGGTCGATCATTAGGATCCGACCAAATACATTAGGTGACCCTAGTATACGGTATAACCTTCCGAGGTTATACCCTATGGTCACATCGTTTAAGTAGTTGTATGATAGGTAGTTTATATGCCTTAGGTAAATTACCAGAATACCCTTTTCATGTATAATTGGTAATTAAGCATATGTAACCTAAACTTTTGTCACATAACTGATTATGTAACATGTTTAGGCATATAACACTTGTCATAGGACTAGTTAGGCGGTCCGAACGCGTTTCACGCGAACGACGCGTTAAAGTAGCATAAGCTACCTAAACGGGTCGTAATGGGTCGTAAACACTTAGGTTAAGTTTCATTTAGTATGTAGGCTTTGTTAAACCAAATGACACGAGTCTCTACACTCGTTTGGTTTACAAACCCTAATGCTACCCGATCTTCCGATTTAGGTCCGGTTTATTAATGTAGTTACCTATAGTAGGTGCCGTTTGATTCCGTGATCTCTAGCATTGTTTGGTTGTTATTCAAGGACTGCTGAGCAATCTCAAGTGAGTACATAGACCCCTCTTTTACTGTTTTGGGGTGGAACACATGTGCCTACTTGTTACTTTCATGCTTCCCTGTTTTCGCATCATATACCTGCTATGTTCGTTAGTACATTATAGTACATGATCTCATTGTGTTTTATGCTATGTATGTCCATTTAGTTCATACTTAGTACATCGTTTTACATTTACATTTTATGCTATGTATGTCCATTGCGTGCATACTTAGTACATTGTTTTCATCACATGCTTACATTTTGGTATGACATTTGGTTTGTTTACATGGGACAATACATTCATTAACACCGATCATGCCGTTCGTTAGTAGGTAGTGGTACCATAGGAATTGACAACTCCCGTTCCGGACATCCCAGGGAAAGGGGATGAAAGGAATGACCGAATTCGATGATATAAGACAGATAGACCTTTAATTTGTTTAAAGGGTTTATCACCACAGTCGCAAGGCTTGGATGTATGCATTTTCACAATACCGCATAAATGTTCATAATTATTTGCATGCATTTACACAAAACATAGCTTTGATTTAAACCAAGTTTTACTTCAATACTTTGTTTTTGTGCATATGGTTTAGTTGAGACATTTCACTTGCCATACATGACATTTTGACATAGACATTTGACATGGATATTTGACATAGACATTTGACATGGATATTTGACATAGACATTTGACATGGATATCTGACCTAGACATTTGACATGGATATTTGACATAGACATTTGACATAGATATTTGACATAGACATTTTGACATGATTTACATTTGACACATACACTTTTGACATTGGTTATACATACTACATGATTTACATCTTGACATGAACACTTTGACATATTATTTAATACATTTGACAATTGATTTAAACATAGACTTCTTACATTGGTTGGTTTGGTTTGATTAAGTGATTAAGTAACGATGCATGTGTAATATGATACAAGCATGGTGGATACGCCGCTGGTACTTCCTATATATAAGTGTTTGTATGGTATTACATGTCGTAACGTTATTTGAATCATTTCAGTTTGAGACATAGAACATTTCATACAAATAACATACTTTTCACAAGACATTGATTTATAAACAACTTATCTTATGCAAACATATTTTACTTGGTTATTCATTTAACCTTACATTTATTTATACTTATCATCTGATCTTATCGTTTTTCAAATGATTTAAAAGACAAAGCAAATAACAAGGTTCATGACTAAACATTTTCTCAAACATAAGTCATGAATCTTATTTTCACAAAACCTATGTATCTCACAGGCATTTTTATGCTGACGTACCTATTTTCACATGTGTTTTTCAGGAGCTGTTGCATAAGATGATCAAGATACACATAGACAGACTTGGGCTTTAGTGATAATAAAAGATGCAAGACTAGTTAATTATGTTGTATTTCCTTGTTTGTTAAGACATTGTAACACTTTTAAATCAATAAAACGAAACTTAAATTTCCATGGTTGTGAAACATTAATTCTGTTACAACACTCCCCGATGTTTCCGCCACGTTTTGTATGTTCTACGTGGTCGGGGTGTGACAGAAAAGATGGTATCAGAGCTAATGGTTATAGGGAATTAGGTTATTAGTAATGCTTTGACCTAGTCTATAACCTTCTTAGGACCCTAACGCGAATTTACTTGCGTTTAGTCATAAAACAATACTGTCACCTATCCTTAGGTGACAACCACAACAAGAACATAAATTTCAAAACCGCTTTGAAAACTAATCATCTGTTCTAGGATGATTGATTACTAGGTTTTGAACTCTCTATTATATGGTTTTGAACCCCTTTGAGTTTTCAAAATCTCGTCAAGGTTTTGGGTTTTAAATAATGTGAACACGTGCAAACTGGAAGGGTGAATGCCTGTATTCTGGGTTTTCTGTCTAGGCAAGCACTTCGTATACATCTCATTAGAAGCGAGACCAGTTGTGCTTACCTGGGGATTCTTGGGATGAGTGTTCACTTATAGGCGAGCATGTCTTCGCGATACATTATTTTTGACCCATTTAACTTGAATTGTCACCATCTCATTTCTTTGCCTTAGGTAACAAACAAATGATCACAATTTTCATTCGTTACCATTCTATATTAATTATCCAATAACCTTTCACTCGTTTCTTCCTCTGTCTTTCATTTTCTTCTAGAATGTCTATTCCTCTTGGCACTGGTCAAATGCCCGAGCGAACAGCCAAATTTGTCCAGCAAATTGGCGAAGTGATTCAGAGGACTGTGGATTTAGGTATTGCCATGGCTCGTCTCAATAATGAAGTCTCTCGTCTCGACAATGAAGCCACTCAAGAGCCACCAAAGGAAGCAGAAGTCAGGCTTGCACCAAAATCAAGGAAGCGTAAGGCTTCAAGGAAACCCGCAGCGGTTACACCTAATCAAGCTGGACCTAGCCAGGTGGCAAGGCCACCAGCTAGGAAGCCGTACTTAGGAACTGCTCCTAGGTGCAAGCGATGCAACGGTCATCATTCAAACCTCATACCCTGCTGGAAATGTACCTACTGTGGACGGCGGGGACATTTGGTCAACACATGCCGCTTTGCTATCCAGAACAAAGCTGTTGCAAATCTTGCTGCTACCCAACTCCAAGTCAACCCTACTCAAGCTCGTTTCCCGCGTGGTACTTGCTACAACTGTGGTGATACGAGCCATTTCAGGAACAACTGCCCGAAGATAGTCAGTGCAAATCCAACCCTTGGATGAGCATTCGGCTGAACATAGGATGTTGCTGTCTCATGCCTTTGTTTCTTTTGTTTTCGTGTATTGTGAAACAATATGTCTTGTTCATAAATAAAAATCGTTGTTCACAAATTCTGATATACAAGTATAGTTACATGTGTGTATGATTTTTCTATGATACCTGCATTAAGGAACTATGTTCCTTACAAACTACTCTTGTGATTCTCTCTTTCAAGTGATCGCTCATAATTTCCTCGAAAGTTTTAAGTACTCGTTTCATTCTAAGAAACGAAGTACAGGAAATAAAGTGAAATTATGAGTAATCGTGCTTTTTACACATCTGTATTTTTGAATCCTTGGTTGGATAACTAAGGATATTTACAAATCTCATACCCATTACGTTTTGATATTTTCAACATACATAGTACAAGTATTTCAAAACAATCTTCTTGATCTCAAAATATTTCATATAGTTTGAAAAGAATTTTTTCTAGATGCATTGTCTATGTTATTTCAAAAACATTGGCCATGTTATCGAAACCAACCTTCCTAATTTCAAAATATTTCATATAGTCTGAAGACAATATTAACACAATACATTTTCTTATCAAGTGCATGATTTCGAAAAGCATCATTCATGTCTTTTAAAAACCTTATACATAATTTCAAAAATTCATCTCGCATGATTTTAAAACATTTTTATAAATATACTTACCTAGTACACCTACTTTATGATTTCAAAGGTATTATATATAAGGTTTCAAAAACGTTAAACACAGTTTTCTTAAAAGAACCCCATGCATAGTTTTCAAAAAAATATTTTCCTCATACATTGACTTAATCTTTTAAATTCTGCTTCATATGTCGCCTTGACATATCAAGCATCTCAACTTCGTAAAGCATTTTTACTTGATGTTTTGACATAAGCACGTCCAGTGCAAGGTTTCAAAACATCTTCAACTTCTAAAATCCATATGGGATCTTTTTATCTTCATATTGAGACCCTTGTGGATGATCATCATTCAAATCAGAGTCCTTAATTGGATTCCTTTTATACCTAAATTCGAACATTTCGGTTCCTTAAAATCGAAATCGAATTTTTCTTTTAGAAATCTTGCTATCTTTATAGTTAGATTCTTGATAATATTTAAAGTACCAAATGAAATCCACGAGGTGGGTTCCTAGTGTGCTTTAAATACATGTACTCTGTTAGCAGAACAAACTTCTAGTTAAACAATTTTGTGGTTATGTGACTATGTGTTTATTCATCTCATGTTTTCTTTTATGCATTTTTGTGTTTTTAATACTCTGGATATTCGTTATCCAAATCCTCGCAGGATCTTTCATATCTTCATATGAGAGATTCGTAGCAGGATATTCAAAAGGTACTACCTTCAATCCTTAATGGGCTTCTATGTAATAGTTAAGACCCTTGGATTATATAGTACTGCTCCATGATTCATAAGAAACCCTTTAGTGGTCTAATCAAAAAGATTGATTCACAATTTGGTTAAAGAACGACATCTAGTGATGTAGCTGGACAGACTCCTTGATAGTCTATTTAGATCATTTATTGATTTAATTAAAAGGACTCTATGGTGGTCTAGTCACACTCATCACAGGATTGTTCATTTGGTTTTCCCCGGCACATCATAAAATGGACTGAGTGAACTATGCAAGGAATTGTCTAATTATGGACGCGTACATAATTATGAAATTTAGTGAACAGAAACCCAGTAAGATTTATTATGTGTAAGAACCGATAGCGACAACAATAACAAAATGAGAACGATGTAATGGAGGTACGGTGGACGCACCAATGACGCTTCATATACTTGTATATAAGTGTTCCTCTTACATTGCAAGCATAATGTTATTAAGGTTACTAGAAGTTCAGAACCCTAACCAATATTGTTCGATCTTTTCAACTTCATGCTTTCAAGCTCCTACAAGTTTCCTCTAAATAAATTTCGGGACGAAATTTCCTAAAGTAGGGGAGACTGTAACACCTGTGCCTCCACGGCCATCAAACAAATACCAAACCAATGAAATATTGTATTTCATACTTGGGATTTGTAAAAATATGTGTATCATTTGCACATATCAATTTTTGTTCAATTCCAAACTCTAAATCGCTTTCTGGAAGGTTATACGCGCACCGATGCGTAAATATAACCAGTTTAATGCAACAAACACTCCGGAATAGTGACATAGGCTTAACATACCTTAAATAGCCCTTACATAACTTAGAAATAAGTTTTGAAGGCTTTGGTATGGCAAAAACAAGCTAATTCGCTTACAGGGACTAAATTTGACAAACTGCGAAAGTATGCCAATTTGAACTGTAACAGACATTCCGGAACATGACCATAAGTTAAACATACCATATATATCCTTTACATAGCTTAGAAATAGGCTTTGAGGGGTTCGGTGTGCCAAAATAAACTTTTGGGTCATTCAGGGACTAAAAGTGTCAAAAAGTGCACAAGTTTGCATTTTCGCGCATAACTTACGTTCTGAATACTTCCGGACATCCAAAAATTTATGTAAGCATGACTATATTATATTTTAGTGTTCGCCATAAGAAAAATCCATTCGTCGCGTCATTTGGATCGTTTTTCGCGCTTATGCGCATTCCGTCGTAATTAAGCGAACATCGCGTTCGTACGACCAAACGAACCATCATCCGACATATTTTTGAGCATGTTTCATGTCCACAATGTTTAGGCAACATTTTAGGGCCTTAAAGTTGGCTTTACGGGCCTTAGAAGTGTCGAAAAAGGCCTTAAACACGTGCAGGGACCATTTCTGCCAATTCTGAAACATTTCTGAATCAGGGGGGTGCTAGCGTAGCGCGAGCCCTAAGGGCCTACCCGTCAGGCTACGCGACTGCATGATCAGACCAGATTCAATGTTTTTAATATCAGATTTCAGCTGATTAATCCTCCACCACACATTCTCACATGTCTAGTCAGCGGATAAGAACCATTTTTAGCTACCATGAGTTTCCGACAAGTGTACGGGTTGGATCATGGCACGTTTTCCATGAAACAATCCTAACGGTTACCCGAAAACTATAAATACCCCATCACCCCAACCTCATTTCTTACAAGAATTCTGATTTGAGAGCTCTAAGTTGAAACCATTGTTTCATACCTGAGTTCTTGGATCGGGATTAGCATTCGGGGACCCTTCGTAAGTATTCTTTCGTTCTTTTCCTTATTTTATTGCTTTTCGAGTCAGAAAGTCAAACTTTGTTTGACTTTCAGCGTTGACCAGTAATGGTCAATGCGAAGTTCGTTTGAACTTCGCAACGTGAGTGTCACACCCCCAAAATCCACACACGGAGTACTACCGCTTGGAGGCGTGACATGACCAGGATCAAGCCACCAATCATATTGAACATAAGTATATACATATCAAAAGTCATTCATCAATACGATAGGTGTTTACAAAACCAAATATAAACAAGTGTGTAGCGGGAGCATTTAAAGTAAAACCCAACATAAGTTTAAGTACAAAATGTTATAATGTTTAACATCACATTCACGATCCATGTCCACAACGACTGTGCCTCCCGTGCAAGCTCCAAAAGTACCTATGGTCCTGCAAGGCATGTAACAGAGAGTCAACAACTAGTTGAGCGAGTTCACAGTAAGTAAGTTCGTAAATGCAAGTTCGTTTCGTAACGTGCGGCTACACGGGGTCGATAGTTCGTTCTATTAGTGGGGGGTTTCCCATGTTTGCATATACACTAGACTACTTGAAACCATAAGTGTTCTTCTTACCGAGAACAGTAGCACGTACAAAGTTTACGTAGGTTTTACGTAAGTGTCCTTCACAACCGAGGACAGGGGTACGCGGGGGTTTACGTAGGTTTTACGTAAGTGCCTGACACAACCCGAGGCAGTAATGAGTATTAATTTACGTAGGTTTTACGTAAGTGCCCTTCACAACCGAGGACAGTGATGTGTACAAGTATACGTAGGTTTTACGTATGTGTCCTTCACAACCGAGGACAATGGTAGATAGTCTAGTAACATTGTAAGTACAAATTCATTCCTCCAATCCCATTCCCAACCCCGGGAATCCCATGCCTTGGTAAGAGTGTGAACTCACCTTGTTTCGCTCGGTATGCTAAGTATGTGCTCACGGTTAATCAATCACGTCCTAAGGTATGCACGAATACATAATTAGTTTGCATACAAGTTGTTTGCACGTAAATATTATCATCATGAACATCGCTTTAATAACACAGAGTATCACATTGCACGTATTTGTAATCATACAAGTATTGCCTTTAATCATAACAGCAGTTATCCAACCCAGTTAAGTTTAACAGAATTAACCCAAGAGATCGAACAGATTATACAATCGGCGAAACACAGATTGGCGAAACACATACTGTTTCGTCCCATCTGATTCGTCAAAAAAAAAATGGTCTCGGCGAAACACAAGTTAGCAGAAAACATGTTGACGAAACACATACTGTTTCGTCAATCGGGGTCTCGGCGAAACACCTTTGTTTCGCCAAGTGTGTTTCGTCAAATAAGATGCAGAAACAACACATAATCATAAATACCCTAGTGGCCAACATCTATCCATCACCACTCAACCTCATTGGACCTCCAACATCAACAACCGATTGGACCTCCCACATTAACAACCGATTGGACTTTTGGCATGCATTATCAACCCTACCAAACATCATCATATAAAAGTGGCGGTTCACAATTTCCCACCCATCTCGATTTAATAAACAACCCATGTCACTAACCATGAATCTTATCAATCCAGCCGACAATTCCATGAAATGTTCTTTACTTTACAAAACAACAACATACATATACAAACAATTAGCAAAAGAATCTTTGACTATCATATCCTGACAACGAACACATGGGCCGCGATTTAAAAGCATTCAACAAACAGACTTTTAAATCAATAACAAGTAATCGATTATGAAAATCACACTAACCGAGATAAAAAGAACGATGAATAGGTTAAGGGGACTTCGAGAGTTCCAAACAGTCGTCACACAGAAGAGGGGCGCTCTAGGGTTTCTAATTTGTTAACGTGTGACGAAAGAGACGGTTCTGTGTAATTTATACGCGTACAAGTGAACTGGGCCCTAATGGGCTTTGGAGAAACTGGACCGGCGAAACAGCCTGTTTCGTCGAGTCGGGTCATGGCGAATCACTTAATTTGTCGGGTCATTTCAGCTGTTAAACAGTTCAAGTGTTTTTCAAAAATACCAGTCTCATGTTTTAATATTAATCTCATACGTGCAAAATTCACAATACCAAACGTTTCATGTTATATTCTAAATCACATAAACATGTAACAATCATAGTGCCTTTCATTATAACATAACGGGTATAGCTATAAGTCAAACAACAAAACAATCGAAGTCAACGTGCATTTAATGCGAAAGTGAAAGTCGGAAACTCGAGTTGTCACATTATCCCCAACTTGAAAGAAATTTCGTCCCGAAATTTAGCATACGGTTACTGAGGAAGCTAGGTAAGTTATCGTTTACTGGTTTTCCTGGGGTGTCACATCATTCCCCCGTTGAGTTGGAATTTCGTTCCGAAATTCCGTAGTAGCTTCAACCTCAGTAGTAGTTGCATTGTTTTCGAACAACTGGGGATATTTGAGTTCCATTTGATCTTCGCGCTCCCAGGTGAACTCTGGGCCGCGACGGGAGTTCCAACGAACTCGTACAAGAGGTATTCTGGTGTTCTTGAGGACCTTAACATCCCGGTCCGTGATTTCAACTGGTTCCTCGATGAAATGCAACCGTTCGTCGATAGTGAGCTCCTTCAAAGGAACTATGAAGGTCTCATCTGACTGCCACTTCTTCAGATTCGACACATGAAAGACGTTGTGAACTGCACTGAGTTCAGCTGGTAAGTTCAGTCTGTAGGCCACCTTGCCTATCTTCTCAATGACTTCAAATGGTCCAACGTATCGTGGATTGAGTTTGCCTCGTTTGCCAAAACGAACAACACCCTTCCAGGGTGAAACTTTGAGTAGTGCTCGATCCCCAACTTGGAATTCGAGTAGTTTCCTGTCTTTATCGGCGTATACTTTCTGACGGTCACGAGCTGCCGCCATGCGTTGTCGTATTTGAGCAATCTTTTCAGTAGTATCAACTACCATTTCTGGACCTGTGATTTGACTGTCACCCACCTCTGCCCAACAAAGAGGTGATCGGCATTTACGCCCGTACAATGCCTCGAATGGTGCAGCTTTTATGCTGGTGTGGTAGCTGTTGTTGTATGAAAATTCCACAAGTGGCAGATGCTTTTCCCAGCCCTTGCCAAAGTCAATTACGCACGCCCGAAGCATGTCTTCTAGAGTTTGAATAGTGCGCTCAGACTGCCCATCGGTCTGAGGATGATAAGCTGTGCTCATGTCTAATCGAGAGCCAAAAGATTTGTGCATTGCTTGCCACAGTTCTGAAGTAAAACGTGCATCACGATCAGAGATAATAGATGTGGGCACCCCGTGCCTCGAGACAACTTCCTTAAGGTATACGTCTGCTAAAGTGGAGAACTTATCCGTTTCCTTGATAGCCAAGAAGTGAGCAGACTTGGTGAGTCGATCAACGATCACCCAAATAGTATCATTCCCACGTTGAGATCTAGGCAGGCCAGTAACAAAATCCATGGAAATTTGCTCCCATTTCCATTGTGGTATCTCAGGTTGTTGGAGTGGGCCTGATGGTTTCTGATATTCCGCTTTGACTCTCGCACAAGTCAAACACTTGCTAACGTAAGTTGCTATGTGGGCCTTCATGCTAGGCCACCAATATGTAGTTCTGAGGTCGTGGTACATCTTATCTGAACCAGGATGTACTGAGTAGCGAGACTTATGAGCTTCATCCATTACAAGTTCGCGTAAACTACCATAGAGTGGGACCCAGATGCGTCTGGTTACATAGTAGGCGCCGTCTGCCCTTGGTTCTAACCGTTGCCTTGAACCGCGTAGAGTTTCAGCCCTGACGTTTTCTGGTTTCAATGCTTCTACCTGAGCATCTCGTATCTGTGAAGGAAGACTAGACTGAATAGTGAGTTGCAACGCTCGTACACGCCTAGGTATAGTATCCTTTCGACTGAGGGCGTCGGCCACCACATTGGCCTTGCCTGGATGGTACTTTATAGCACATTCATAATCGTTCAGTAACTCGACCCATCGACGTTGTCGCATGTTCAAATCTTTCTGCTTGAAAATATATTCGAGGCTCCTGTGATCGGTGTAGATGGTGCACTTGGTGCCATACAGATAATGTCGCCATATCTTGAGCGCAAAAACAACAGCTCCCAGCTCTAAGTCGTGCGTAGTGTAATTCCGTTCGTGAATCTTAAGTTGGCGTGAAGCATAAGCAATAACTTTATCCCGTTGCATCAATACACATCCAAGACCTTGGATAGATGCGTCGCAGTAGACTACAAAATCGTCCGTGCCTTCAGGCAATGAGAGGATAGGTGCGCTACAAAGTCTATCCTTTAAGTGCTGAAACGCTGTTTCCTGTATATTACTCCAACGATAAGCAACACCTTTCTGTGTCAGCAATGTAAGCGGCTGTGCAATCTTTGAGAAGTCTTTGATGAATCGTCTATAATAACCCGCCAAACCCAAGAATTGACGTATTTCGGTTGGTGTGCTAGGTGCAGGCCAGTTCTTGATCGAATCTACCTTGGATGGATCGACATGGATCCCCTCCTTGTTTACTACGTGGCCTAGAAAGTGGACTTCACGAAGCCAGAAGTCGCATTTTGAAAACTTAGCGTATAGCTGTTCCGTTCGAAGAAGTTCCAGAATAAGTCGTAAATGCTGCTCATGTTCCTCCCGATTCTTCGAATAAATCAGGATGTCGTCGATGAAAACAATTACAAACTTGTCAAGATAAGGTTTGCACACCCTGTTCATAAGATCCATAAATACCGCAGGCGCGTTCGTTAGTCCGAATGGCATGACTAAAAACTCGTAATGACCGTAGCGAGTTCTGAATGCTGTTTTGGAGACGTCCTCATCCCGGACTCTCAGTTGATGGTAACCTGACCTTAGATCAATCTTTGAATAATAGCTCGACCCTTGTAACTGGTCGAATAAGTCGTCGATGCGTGGAAGTGGATAACGATTCTTCACGGTCACCTTGTTTAGTTCGCGGTAATCTATGCACATACGAAAAGTACTGTCTTTCTTCTTCACAAATAATACTGGAGCTCCCCAGGGCGAAGAGCTAGGACGTATGAAACCCTTTTCCAAAAGTTCTTGCAATTGCTTAGACAGTTCTTCCAGTTCAGTTGGAGCTAAGCGATAAGGTGCTCGAGCTATAGGTGCTGCTCCTGGAGCTAGCTCGATCTGAAATTCGACCTGGCGATGGGGTGGTAACCCAGGTAACTCTTCCGGAAACACTTGAGGAAAGTCGCGTACTATAGGAATATCCCCAATCTTTTTCTCTGTCGTCGATGTATCAGTAACGAGTGCTAAAATAGCTATGTGGCCCTTTCGCAGACACTTCTGAGCCTTCAAGAAAGAGATGATGCCACTCACGACACCACTCTTGTCGCCTTGAACTTCGAGAGGTTCTTTGCCAGAACGAGGAATTCGAATGATCTTCTCCTTGCATAGGATCTCTGCTTGTTGTTGGGATAACCAATCCATACCAATGACGACATCAAAACTACTCAGAGTTATAGGAATGAGATCGATAGAGAAAGTCTGATCGGCGAGGATAAGATTACAACCCTGAACTATGTGTGTGGCTTCTAGACTTTTACCGTTAGCTAACTCTACGACATGTTTGGTGTTCAACAATGTTGGTGCACGTTTAAGCATTTGACTAACTTTCAGAGACATATAACTGGTATCCGCACCCGAATCAAATAATACGGTAACATAAAAGTCGTCGAGAAGAAACTTACCCGTAACCACATTAGGATCGTTCCTTGCGTCACTCTGGCCAATCACAAACATACGACCTTTTGCACCATTGTTGTTGTTGTTTCCCCCATTGTTGTTCCCACTGCCCTGATTATTGTTATTGTTGCTTTGATTCTGGTTTAATTGGGGACAGTTCCGCTTGAAATGACCTTCAGCCCCACACTGAAAGCATGTCTTATTTCCTTGCTGTTGTTGCTGTGACTGGTTTCGTGGAACGGGTGACTGTTGTTGCTGGTTCTGACTCGCAGGCCTTGAGCTCCTGCAATCTTTAGCGTCATGACCTACTCTTAGACATCTCTGACAGCGGCCTTTACGACACTGACCACTGTGGTGTTTGTTGCACCTGTTACATAGTGGATGAATTCCCCGATATCCACTCTGCCCCTGGCCACCAGACGATTGCTGACTCGAACTCTGGTAATCACTAGTCTTGCGCTGTTGCTGTGCTTGTGACTGTACAATAGCTGAACCCCTGCTGGAATCCCCTTCCCATTTCCGCTTGTTGTCACTGGGAATAGCAGGAGTAACTGGAGTGGTAGCGGTAGTAGTAGCGTTGATACGTTTAGGCAGCCTGTTCTGTTCCACCGCCTGATCAGTAAGGCGATGAGCTAGCTTAACGATCTGTTGAATAGTGCCCAGATTCGCTGAAGTTACGTGGCTTTGAATCTCCGGCACCAGACCATTGAGATACAGTTCGATACGCTTAATGGGAGGGTCCACCATAGTAGGACACAGAATAGCCAACTCATTCGATCTTCTGGTGTACGCTTCAATTTCTGACCCCGTCATTTTCAAATGGTAAAATTCTACCTCCAGCTTATGAATATCATCACGACTACAGTATTCCTCTTTAATCAATTCCTTGAAACCGTTCCAGGGTGTGGCGTTAGCAACAGCCAACCCTAACATCTGAACTTGCGCATTCCACCGAGTCAGCGCAATGCCTTCTAAAGTACCAGTGGCGTACTTCACCCTGCGAGCCTCAGGGCATTCGCACATTTCAAATACTGACTCGAGCTTTTCAAACCAATGGAGGAGTCCAACCGCTCCTTCCGTGCCACTAAAAGTACTGGGACGACAGTCCATGAACGTTTTGAAGGTGCAAACAGGTGGCTGAGCGTGCTGACCTGTTGTGTATAAGAATTAAGAAAAGTTTAAACACGAGAGTTGGTTTAGGAGTGTAGGATCTCAAGATCCTAGTGTGAGTTTACAACTGCAGGGTATACCTCCTGCTTGTGCGGCTGCAAGTGCCGCAGCAATTTGCTCGTTAATGAGAGCCGTCAGTTGGGCTTGCGTCATGTTAATACGTCCAGACATGATCTTCATAGCAAATATGACATAAGTGAGAGAGGTTCGAGAGTAGTGCGATAACAAAAGGGAATAATCACACAAGTGTTCTCATGCAATAGTGTTAAGTTAACCTAAGCATACCCGGGGCAAAGTTCTATGCAATTCTAGCAAGTAGGCAGTAAAACATGTACCATATTACCTAGGATGTCGAGTCTTGCACGTGGAGCGAGGCGTCGTTGTGGATCGTTGAGCACTGATTCGGTTATAGTCTGGTTTTAATAAAAATGTTTTCCCCTTATTAAAACCGAGTTCTCTATAACCAATGGCTCTGATACCAATCTGTCACACCCCCAAAATCCACACACGGAGTACTACCGCTTGGAGGCGTGACATGACCAGGATCAAGCCACCAATCATATTGAACATAAGTATATACATATCAAAAGTCATTCATCAATACGATAGGTGTTTACAAAACCAAATATAAACAAGTGTGTAGCGGGAGCATTTAAAGTAAAACCCAACATAAGTTTAAGTACAAAATGTTATAATGTTTAACATCACATTCACGATCCATGTCCACAACGACTGTGCCTCCCGTGCAAGCTCCAAAAGTACCTATGGTCCTGCAAGGCATGTAACAGAGAGTCAACAACTAGTTGAGCGAGTTCACAGTAAGTAAGTTCGTAAATGCAAGTTCGTTTCGTAACGTGCGGCTACACGGGGTCGATAGTTCGTTCTATTAGTGGGGGGTTTCCCATGTTTGCATATACACTAGACTACTTGAAACCATAAGTGTTCTTCTTACCGAGAACAGTAGCACGTACAAAGTTTACGTAGGTTTTACGTAAGTGTCCTTCACAACCGAGGACAAGGGTACGCGGGGGTTTACGTAGGTTTTACGTAAGTGCCTGACACAACCCGAGGCAGTAATGAGTATTAGTTTACGTAGGTTTTACGTAAGTGCCCTTCACAACCGAGGACAGTGATGTGTACAAGTATACGTAGGTTTTACGTATGTGTCCTTCACAACCGAGGACAATGGTAGATAGTCTAGTAACATTGTAAGTACAAATTCATTCCTCCAATCCCATTCCCAACCCCGGGAATCCCATGCCTTGGTAAGAGTGTGAACTCACCTTGTTTCGCTCGGTATGCTAAGTATGTGCTCACGGTTAATCAATCACGTCCTAAGGTATGCACGAATACATAATTAGTTTGCATACAAGTTGTTTGCACGTAAATATTATCATCATGAACATCGCTTTAATAACACAGAGTATCACATTGCACGTATTTGTAATCATACAAGTATTGCCTTTAATCATAACAGCAGTTATCCAACCCAGTTAAGTTTAACAGAATTAACCCAAGAGATCGAACAGATTATACAATCGGCGAAACACAGATTGGCGAAACACATACTGTTTCGTCCCATCTGATTCGTCAAAAAAAAATGGTCTCGGCGAAACACAAGTTAGCAGAAAACATGTTGACGAAACACATACTGTTTCGTCAATCGGGGTCTCGGCGAAACACCTTTGTTTCGCCAAGTGTGTTTCGTCAAATAAGATGCAGAAACAACACATAATCATAAATACCCTAGTGGCCAACATCTATCCATCACCACTCAACCTCATTGGACCTCCAACATCAACAACCGATTGGACCTCCCACATTAACAACCGATTGGACTTTTGGCATGCATTATCAACCCTACCAAACATCATCATATAAAAGTGGCGGTTCACAATTTCCCACCCATCTCGATTTAATAAACAACCCATGTCACTAACCATGAATCTTATCAATCCAGCCGACAATTCCATGAAATGTTCTTTACTTTACAAAACAACAACATACATATACAAACAATTAGCAAAAGAATCTTTGACTATCATATCCTGACAACGAACACATGGGCCGCGATTTAAAAGCATTCAACAAACAGACTTTTAAATCAATAACAAGTAATCGATTCTGAAAATCACACTAACCGAGATAAAAAGAACGATGAATAGGTTAAGGGGACTTCGAGAGTTCCAAACAGTCGTCACACAGAAGAGGGGCGCTCTAGGGTTTCTAATTTGTTAACGTGTGACGAAAGAGACGGTTCTGTGTAATTTATACGCGTACAAGTGAACTGGGCCCTAATGGGCTTTGGAGAAACTGGACCGGCGAAACAGCCTGTTTCGTCGAGTCGGGTCATGGCGAATCACTTAATTTGTCGGGTCATTTCAGCTGTTAAACAGTTCAAGTGTTTTTCTAAAATACCAGTCTCATGTTTTAATATTAATCTCATACGTGCAAAATTCACAATACCAAACGTTTCATGTTATATTCTAAATCACATAAACATGTAACAATCATAGTGCCTTTCATTATAACATAACGGGTATAGCTATAAGTCAAACAACAAAACAATCGAAGTCAACGTGCATTTAATGCGAAAGTGAAAGTCGGAAACTCGAGTTGTCACAGTGAGTGTAATCACGTTGGTTATAGTCCCTTGGGACTATGCCCACTGATTACCACGTTGTCTAGGGTCGTAGGGTAGGCTATCTAATAAATCGCCTATACCTTCGAACCCGACCCAGTTTGGTCGATCATTAGGATCCGACCAAATACATTAGGTGACCCTAGTATAGGGCATAACCTTCCGAGGTTATACCCTATGGTCACATCGTTTAAGTAGTTGTATGATAGGTAGTTTATATGCCTTAGGTAAATTACCAGAATACCCTTTTCATGTATAATTGGTAATTAAGCATATGTAACCTAAACTTTTGTCACATAACTGATTATGTAACATGTTTAGGCATATAACACTTGTCATAGGACTAGTTAGGCGGTCCGAACGCGTTTCACGCGAACGACGCGTTAAAGTAGCATAAGCTACCTAAACGGGTCGTAATGGGTCGTAAACACTTAGGTTAAGTTTCATTTAGTATGTAGGCTTTGTTAAACCAAATGACACGAGTCTCTACACTCGTTTGGTTTACAAACCCTAATGCTACCCGATCTTCCGATTTAGGTCCGGTTTATTAATGTAGTTACCTATAGTAGGTGTCGTTTGATTCCGTGATCTCTAGCATTGTTTGGTTGTTATTCAAGGACTGCTGAGCAATCTCAAGTGAGTACATAGACCCCTCTTTTACTGTTTTCCAAACTGTTTTGGGGTGGAACACATGTGCCTACTTGTTACTTTCATGCTTCCCTGTTTTCGCATCATATACCTGCTATGTTCGCTAGTACATTATAGTACATGATCTCATTATGTTTTATGCTATGTATGTCCATTTAGTTCATACTTAGTACATCGTTTTACATTTACATTTTATGCTATGTATGTCCATTGCGTGCATACTTAGTACATTGTTTTCATCACATGCTTACATTTTGGTATGACATTTGGTTTGTTTACATGGGACAATACATTCATTAACACCGATCATGCCGTTCGTTAGTAGGTAGTGGTACCATAGGAATTGACAACTCCTGTTCCGGACATCCCAGGGAAAGGGGATGAAAGGAATGACCGAATTCGATGATATAAGACAGATAGACCTTTAATTTGTTTAAAGGGTTTATCACCACAGTCGCAAGGCTTGGATGTATGCATTTTCACAATACCGCATAAATGTTCATATTAAATATTTGCATGCATTTACACAAAACATAGCTTTGATTTAAACCAAGTTTTACTTCAATACTTTGTTTTTGTGCATATGGTTTAGTTGAGACATTTCACTTGCCATACATGACATTTTGACATAGACATTTGACATGGATATTTGACATAGACATTTGACATGGATATTTGACATAGACATTTGACATGGATATCTGACCTAGACATTTGACATGGATATTTGACATAGACATTTGACATAGATATTTGACATAGACATTTTGACATGATTTACATTTGACACATACACTTTTGACATTGGTTATACATACTACATGATTTACATCTTGACATGAACACTTTGACATATTATTTAATACATTTGACAATTGATTTAAACATAGACTTCTTACATTGGTTGGTTTGGTTTGATTAAGTGATTAAGTAACGATGCGTGTGTAATATGATACAAGCATGGTGGATACGCCGCTGGTACTTCCTATATATAAGTGTTTGTATGGTATTACATGTCGTAACGTTATTTGAATCATTTCAGTTTGAGACATAGAACATTTCATACAAATAACATACTTTTCACAAGACATTGATTTATAAACAACTTATCTTATGCAAACATATTTTACTTGGTTATTCATTTAACCTTACATTTATTTATACTTATCATCTGATCTTATCGTTTTTCAAATGATTTAAAAGACAAAGAAAATAACAAGGTTCATGACTAAACATTTTCTCAAACATAAGTCATGAATCTTATTTTCACAAAACCTATGTATCTCACAGGCATTTTTATGCTGACGTACCTATTTTCACATGTGTTTTTCAGGAGCTGTTGCATAAGATGATCAAGATACACATAGACAGACTTGGGCTTTAGTGACAATAAAAGATGCAAGACTAGTTAATTATGTTGTATTTCCATGGTTGTGAAACATTAATTCTGTTACAATACTCCCCGATGTTTCCGCCACGTTTTGTATGTTCTACGTGGTCGGGGTGTGACAAGCTCCTTCAGTGCCGCTGAAAGTAGTAGATCGACAGTCCATAACAGTTTTGAATGTGCACACAGGTGGCTGAGCGTTCTGACCTTGTTGCGCGAGAAAGAAAGGACTGGGTTAAGTGCGAGAGTTGGGTCATGAGAGTAGGATCTAACA
The DNA here is from genome assembly GCA_030545235.1 of Helianthus tuberosus. NCBI lineage: Eukaryota > Viridiplantae > Streptophyta > Magnoliopsida > Asterales > Asteraceae > Helianthus > Helianthus tuberosus. The sequence goes on from CM060360.1 coordinate 105,614,815, forward strand.
TCATAAGATAGGTTCGGAACAATAGGTTATACCTCCTGCCTGAGCGGCTGCGAGTGCTGCCGTAACTAGTTCGTTGATAAGAGCCGTCAGCTGGCTTGAGTTAGGTTCACACGTACACTCATGATTCTCCACATCGAAAGAAACACAAGTAGGAAAGGTGTCGCGAATGTGCGTAAGTGTGTAGTGACAGTAGGGAGCAAGCACAAATGTGTTTTCAAACTATAGTTGCTACGTTTATCTAAGCATACCATGAGCAAAGTTCTATGCAATCTAGCAAGTAGGCAATATAAAACGTAAACCATATCACCTAGAATGTCGAGCCTTGCACGTGGAGTGAAGCGTCGTTGTGGATCGTAGAGCACTGTACAGGTTATAGTCTGGTTTTAATAAAAACGTTTTCCCTTATTAAAACCAAGTTCTCTATAACCAATGGCTCTGATACCAATCTGTCACACCCCCAAAATCCACACGCGGAGTATCATCGCTTGGAGGCGTGACTGACCAGGATCAAGCCACCAATCATATTGAACAAGCATGTAAGTAAACATAATTCAACCAACCAATATGAAAGGTGTTCAAAAAAAAAAAAAAAAAAAAAAAAACCAAAGCATAGTTAAGTGTTTAGCGGAAGCATAATTTGTAAAACCCATAGCAAGTATTAGATATGAAATAAAGTAATGTTTAAAGCATGGAACACATTGCCATGTCCCACAACGACAGTTCCTCCCTGTGCAAGCTCCATGGGTACCTAATGACCTGCAAGGCATGTAGCAACGAATCAACAACAAAGTTGAGCGAGTTCACAGTTGGTTGTTGGTTTTAGTTGTTCCAAAAATAGTTCCTTTAACTGGCATCCCTGCCGTGGGGGTTACCCCATATTAGAAAACGTAAGTTGTTTAACCCATTAATTCTGGCAATCCAGCCTTGGGGGCTACCCCATGATAGTTATCTGGCATTTCGGCCATGGGGGCTACCCCATGTATTACAAGACCACGCGTATCGACTGCTACGAAAATGTAAGAGGTGCCCTAAGTCAATGTCTATCAGCATTGACCCTTTGCCCATAGTCCATTAGTACACGCCCGTCCGACTGGCACGGTGTGAGGTTTGTTAAACCTAATAGCGCTATTAACTAATGACCCGCTCGCCCTAGGCCTCGGCGATTAAGTCGATAATTGAGGGACTTCCTTTGATAGAGGTGATGGTCTTAAGATCGTGTACGTAGGCTTTACGTACGTGCCCTTCAATCCGAGGACAGTAGTAAGTGTAACTGTGCGTAGGTTTTACGTACGTGCCCTTCAACCGAGGACAGAAATAATTTGTTTAATAGTAATAGTTGTACGAGTAGTTATTCAATCCCATTCCCAACCCCTGGGAATCCCATGCCTTGGCTAGTGTGAACTCACCTTGGTTTGCTCGGTATGCTAAAGTATGTGTTCACAAGTAATCAGTCACAACCTATAGTACGCACGTATATATATAAAATCAGTTTCGTTCGTAATGACTCGCATGCAAATCTAACATCACATTGTGCTAGGCAGTTAACATCATGTATCACGCAACAGTTAATCATGTTCAAGCAATCCATGTTACACATAAAAGTCTTTTGTAGTTTATTCTAATATGATTATCCAGTAATTCACTTAACAGAATTAGCATCCAACAGAACTAATAAACTAACCGGGTTTACTGAACTAACAGAGTTACACAGTTAATAAGGGTTACACTCTTAACAGAGTTACATATCATAACTGAGTAAATAGAGTTAATAAAATTAACTGATTAACCGAATTAATCAACTTAACTTACGGAGTTAATAAACTAATAATGTTATGAGCTTAACAAAATTAACAAAGTTAACAAGATAAATAACTTAACCAAGTTAATAAACTAACTAAGTAACTAAACCAACAATGTTACTGAACAACTTCACGAAATCACATGTGACAAACAAGGCTTTGGTGAAATCTCTTTGGGCCGAAATCACTTGGGCCGAAAACACCAAGGTGTTTTCGTTGGGGATAGGGTTTTCGGTGGAATACATTATCATCAATAACATCATTCACACAACCCAACACCCTAATCTCATCTACGGTTACATTATCTTCATCACCCATCCTTCAATCACCAGACTCGTGAAATCATATGATTTATTTTATGACAATCATCAACATTCAATCACTATTCAATACAAACAAGTTGATATGATCATTCAGTGCACGCATAGAAACAGAACCATAATCTGCTAAATTATTTACTATTTAAACGAATATACAAACAGGTTATCAATATTTATCGAACATAAACATCATGCATCACATCACCGATTTTGCATTAGGCTGAAATCATGTGTCATATGCAAACCGTATGTATCATCAGTGAGCTCATGTGCATTTATAAGATCATGTGCATCTTCAGAGACAATAAATATCCACAATCATTATGTCTAGGGTTTTCACATGCAATCACATAATATATCATCTCACATGCAATTCATTCAACACACATCACCGTTTGCATATAACAATTAACAAATAACAATCATCCAAAATTACTAACTCACATACCGAATAAATGCAAGGACACAAGAGAGGGTGCCTTGAAAGTAGAAAAGCTTCGATGGGGGGAAGGGGTTTACTGCCGTCACTATTTTGAGGGAGTATGGAACAAGTAGGGTTTTGGATATGATGGTTCTAATCAATAAACGTAAACTATGGGTAATTATAAGCCAAGTCAATGACCGGCCCCTAAATCAATGCCCACTTGGGCTCTACTAAGCCCAATTGTACATTCAAATCATAAGGTGAGTCCGGTTTGGGCTTTGGTTTAGAAATTGGACTCGTGCAACATCAGCATAGAATACTTGATGTGTGTGTGGCCCGGATTGGTGAACAAACAAGTGCGGCCCAAGCATGCGAACAACGATTCTCGTTTACTTATAGCGTTAACAAGTAACAACTAGCAAACATTCACCGCAACGTGTAATAAAACATAATGTAAGAGAAGTAATACAAGATTTAAAGGTTACGAGGTTAGACGGCACTAACCTTGAAAGTTCGGGTTGTCACAGGCACCAACTTACTTTCGTCAGTAGTCGATATGGTAAACGGGTCTAGTGGTTCACATGGGGAAGCCCCCACTGATTATGGATATAGTTTGGGAAGTAAAGATACTGGTTATGGTTTGGGAAAGAAGGAACTGGTTAATCATATTTTCAACTATTGGGTAACCCCCACGGCAAGTACGCCAACTAAAGACAAACTATACTTTCAGAAACAACTTAAAACGAACACCCAACTGTGAACTCGCCAACTTTGTTGTTGATTCGTTGTTACATGCCTTGCAGGCCTTTAGGTGCATATCATTGGAACTTGCTGTCTTGGAGGCTGGAGTGGTCATGGGTCGAGATACATGGAAACACAACACAAGACAAATGGCTTTTACATGTGGCTTATAAATACTTAACGAATGAATTATGCTTCCTCTGTATACTGTGAATTGTTTATAACGTTGTAATACTTAAGGTCAATAAATGAGTGTTTTATTTAATTATATTACGCGAAGTTCAATGTGATTGGTGGCTTGGATCCTGGTATGTCACACGCCCCGCGGTAATTCCGCATGTGGTATTTTGGGGGTGTGACATCCGGTAAGTCGGATAAGTTATAAATTCATAATTACAATTCATGGAAATTTATCTAAATTTTTTTTACTAAAAGAATTTTCAGAATAAATAATTTTCCCCAGCCTTTTTTTGGGTTTATAATTTCGCCAGCCTTTTTTTGGGTTAATAATTTCAGATTGATGATATGGAAAGCCCTGATATTATCAAAATTTATGGGTGATTTTGGGTTGGAGCTTCCATATTTTTACCGGGTACCAGTTCATTCCAGAATGACATCGATCAACAATTTCCAGGTATTTATAACCTTTGTATCTTCTCTCTTTATAAACATATGAACTATAGATGAGCACTTGTATTTAAATTTTTGTTTTCATTAATGTATAATAATACAAGGTTGATGCTTTGGTTTGCACTATTTTTTTTACTAAAATCTTTAAATGATTCATCTCTGAATCATTCTACTAACTTGATCATTTGTTATTCTCTTAGATCTGAATGTTTTCTATTTACAATTTATAGAAATGCCTGTGATTTCTTCAACTCCGACTACCGTCAAACAATAATACAGTGAGTGCTTTATCCTCAAAATAAATGCTTTTACTTTCGACATTTTACATGATCCATCGTGATTTAAACTTTGACTTTAGCAAATTTAAACCCGTTTACTATTACATGGATCGATGGCTCGATGCAGGTTATGGTAAATATCTAATGGGTCAAACGGGTATAATAATAAACATGTCAATGAGCCGAGTATGTGAAACGGGTCTAAATTTGGTTAATTCGCTATAATAAGTTCTTAGGCTTTCTGTTTTTGAGGTTTAGGATTAGCAAAAGTGTTGTTGACAAAATCATAGCTTAAAGAATATTTCTATATATTTTGTATTTGCTTTTATTAGAAAACTAGATATGGCCTGCATTGTTTTGTCTTTGATATAATACTTTTGACATTTAATTTTGTTCTAAGACCTTGATATTATTATTCTTTTTAAATTTAACAATTCTTTGACTAGGGATGAGCTCGGTACCGGTACTAAAAATTGTCAAATATGAGTACCAGGACGGTACCAGTATTTGAAGGTAAAATTCGGTAAAATACCGATACCGTACTGAACCAGTATTGAAAATGCCAAAAAGTGGGTATCAAATCGGTACCGAAAATAATTCGGTACGGGAAATTCGGTACCGGTATTGGTACCCGGTACCAAATGCTCATCCCTAACTTTGACCACAAAATTGTAGTTGTGATAAGAAGCTGTTAATGGTTTCATTTATGAGGTTTTAGATAATTGTTCAGATTTTTATCTTTTGCTCATTGTAGGGATGTAGTTTTTGAAGTTGGATTGGCTTCATGAATCTTGCTCCACCTTTTATCTTCCGGCTTGGTGTACTACAACTGATTACATAAAATAACTAGAATCCATTTCTCTTCAGGTAAGCTATTTTTTTTTAACTTGATTCATTTAATATTAAGATAGCCCTGGAACCAAATAAGTTATAAGTAAATTCCATTCGGGTGCCTTTTACTTCTACCGCAGTGCTCCATTTTTGTTATAACCCGAGGACATAAATGCCGCTCCACATAATCTTCTCGGCTTACCCAAGAAAACTTCTCGTCGCTCAATGTCTCTGCCACCACCATCTTCCATCTCCAATCGCCAATCTTGGAACCCTCTCTTAGTTCTTCATTATTTGTTCTACCATGGCTGCTGCTACAAGATCTCCTCCGTAATCGAAAGGTTTGGCATCTCCTAATTCTGCCACCACAAGATACCTTTTCTCATCTAAACCCAAAACATTTTCCATGATCATATCCTTCATTCTCACCGGAGATTTCTTACTCCGCATCTTCATTCACAATCGCATCCTTCATTCATGCTTCACAAACCCTATACTATTTCCTAATCGTTCGCGGCTGCAAATACGTTGTCAAAAGTTAATATTCAGTTCCAAATACAAGTCTTTTGGTATGTTTCTTCTTTTTGGGTAAAGGGTTTTACCCCAGTGATTTCATTCCAAACAAAGCAAATACGTACAAGTGAAGTAGAAAAAACCTACTCCAGTTCTCTTACATGACATGCCATATAAGAGTAAAACAAGCAAACAAGCCACAACTAAGCAAAAAACAAACTAGACACTAATACAATTAGGTCTCTTCGAAGGTCTCTATTGAGCTCAACTTCCAATCTTCCAAGATTTTCCTCACATGCGGCGTATCCTTATACTTGAAAGATAATACCTTCAGCCTCACATTGTCGATAACGATGTTTGAAAGCACTTCAGGCGGTCTTAATTGATTGTTGAAGAACCTGTAGTTCCTTTCTTGCCATACAAAATAAGCAGTCGCCTTGATGACGAGTTTAGCAATAACCGAGTTTAGAGACCTAGAAGTCGCTTTCGGCAGCAGCCATCCCATAATGTCATCCCACTTGTTAGGCACCATCTTCATACTAGATTTCTCCTTGATAACATCCAAAACCGTGGAAGAATAAGAACATTGAAAAAACAAATGCTCATGAGACTCCAGCTCTCGTTGACACAATAAACAACACATCATGTTCATAGAGCCACTAGTGTTGTAATTCCATTTTTGAATTCGGTCTTGTGTCCATAATTTCCTTCTAAAGATTAACCAGCAGTGAAAGGAATGTCTCAGAATATTACAACCCGACCAAACAATCTTTGACCATACCACTTCTTGACCACGAGTACGAATAGATTCCCAAACCAGCTTAGAAGAAAACTGCATCATTTTACCACCCCTGGTTCGCCATAACGTAACATCTAACTTATTAGGAACGAGGTTTATATGATTCAGTTGGAATAAAACCGGGAAAAGATCCCGCCAAGCATCTGGCCAAATCCAAACGCCATTATGAACCACCTCCGCTACTTTTGAGTAAATCGATAACCCATGTTGAGACATATTTCTGGGAGAAACAAAACGGCTGAGAGGACAATGGTTGCACCAAGTATCATGCCATAAGAACGTAGATTCACCATTACCCATTTCTTTCCAAAAAAATTTACGGACTGAGCCCCTGAAAGACAGAATTTTCCGCCACCCCCAAGTTGAGCTTTGTGGCACCTTAACATCCCAAAAGCTCCTACCTCGAAGCCGATGCGCCTGAATCCACTCTACCCACAGCGACTTCCGACCCGAAACAATACTATAGATATGAAAAGTCATTAAAGACTTGTTGACATCGGAAACCTTCCTAATACCCAGGCCCCCTTCAAACTTTGGAAGGCATACATCCTTCCACGCAACCTTCGCTATTTTCGAACCCGACGAACCTTGATTCCATAGGAAATCCTTCATAATCCTCTCTATGCTGTTGATGATACTGACTGGGAGACTGAAAACGGCAGCCCAATAAGAATACATGGAAGCTAAGACAGAATTAACCAGCTGGAGTCTCCCTGCAAATGAAAGAAACTTCGTCTTCCAATCTAAAAGCCTTTTAGAAATCTTCTCTACCAACACTTTGCAATCACTTTTAAGCAGTCTAGAAGCAATCAGCGGGACTCCAAGGTATTTAATTGGCAGCGATCCTTCCGGAAATGGAACTAAAGACAAAATATGATTCTTCACTCGAGCCGGAACATTACAAAAGAAAGAAGTGCTTTTGCTCAAGCTAGGAACGAGACCAGACATGTCTCTAAAAGTATTTAACGATTCCATGATGATTTTTACCGATTCGTTGTCAGCTCTGGCGAACAAAAACAAGTCGTCAGCAAAACACAAGTTAATGATTTTTTGCCTCTTACAATTGTTATGATACCGAAAATTAGTATGGTTAGCTGCCGCATGTTGAAGAGTGGAAGTGAGGACCTTCATGACTAGCGTGAACAAATATGGAGATATGGGGTCTCCTTGCCTTAACCCCCTTTGACCCTTAAAATAACCGTGAATCTCTCCATTAATGCTGATCGAGTATGAAGTTGAGGAAACACAACTCATAACCCAACTCACCATCGTATCATGAAAACCAAACCCAAAAAGTGTTGCACGAAGGAAATCCCAATCCACAGTATCATATGGCTTTTGAATATCAACTTTGAATGCACACCTAGGAGGACCCGAATTTCTGTGATAGTTATGGAGCAATTCCTGTGTTAACAGGATGTTATCCGAAATTCTACGCCCAGGAATAAAAGCTGACTGGTTGATGCTAACAACATCATTAATCCCCTCAAGAAGTCTATTAGTGAGAATCTTACTAATAGCTTTTGTAAAACCCGTTAGAATCTTTCAATGATATCAACCTTTAACTTGTGAAGGTGCGGAAAACAATCACAAGCCGATTCAAGAACAAATTATAATAATCAACACAAGACTAACGTATGAAATAACAAACCGAAATCTTGCATTCAATGACTAGCAAAGACGGATACAAGACTTCAATAAGAACCGACTTCTTGTCCCTTGTGTCGCAACCTATCACCTCATCAACAACCTCTACAAATCAATTGAGGTTTGTTTAAATACAAAAGAACTAGTCTATACCCTAGCCCATTGCGACACAAGCCTACTAACCCAACCCATACATAATCGGCCCAAACATGTAAATTAAACATAAACATAATCAACCCTCAAACTATGCTATCCTACATGAATAAACCTTCAGGTTCCAACAGCTTTGTAAATAACATTACAACAAGAGATAGGGCGGTAATCAGTCACGTACGTTGGGGAGTTCACCTTAGGAATCAGCGCCAAAAAAGTATGATTGATTTCTTGTAATAATCGGCCACTTCTAAAGAAGTCTTTGATAGCAAAAGTCACCTCCTCGCCAATAACCTGCCATGATTTTTTAAAGAAAGCTGACGAATAACCATCTGGGCCCGGGGCTTTGTCATCCCCGACATCAAAGAAAGCAGACTTTATTTCATCATCAGTAACATCACGAATCATGAAATCAGCCTTTGCAACACTAATACGTCTAGGAAAACAATGAGTATTAGGATATTTGGTCACATTACCCTTTATTCCTAAAAAAGCTTTGTAGTGATCGACTAGAACGTTAGCCACCTCTATTCCTTCAAATTCGTTTCCATTAGCATCTTTAATAAATTGAATTTGAGAAATGTGATTCCTGCTCTTAACCATATTATGGAAAAATTTTGTGTTAGCATCCCCAACTTGAATCCATTTTTGTTTCGCCTTTTGTTTTAAGAACCGTTCTTCATCCAAACTAACCTCCATGAACTTTTCCTGACATACTGCCGCCAAGTTCCAAAGCGAATAACTATCCGGATCCTTATCCACTTTTCTTTGAAGGTCATCCAGCTCTTTCCTGATACTTGCCACTCGCTCATGCAGATTCCCCTGTTGTCGGAGAAGGGATCTGATCGGGTGCTTTAAGCTTCTTAACTTTTTCACCACTCTAAACATAGGAACCCCATCAAAGTGAGCATCCCATCCATTCTTTACGAGATTTAAAAATTCAGCCTTGTGAGTAAGAAAATTAGGGAACTTGAACGGTTTATGCTTGCATCTCAAGACTTCCAGTAACTTTAGAACACAAGCCGAATGATCCGACACTCGATGTGGTTGAAAGACCGCGAACGCATTAGGAAACACATCCGTGAAGTGGTAATTAGCCATGATTCTGTCAATCTTTCTCATAATCCCTATACCGTGTTTAGGTTTTTGATTCCAAGTAAAGTGCATACCTGAACTTTTAACATCAAAAACCTCAATGTTCAAAACACACTCTTTAAATTCCATCATACTAACCGAAATACCTGAAGCTCCCAAATGAGTATCACCAAGCTCAAGAATCGCGTTAAAGTCCCCCATAATTGCCCAAGGTTTGTCATTAACAAAACACTTGTGCCTATTTAACGACTTCCATAGCTCTCTTCTCTCCTTATAATCATTACTAGCATATACCATTGAGCAAAACATAGCCTTCTTCAAACCTTTAAAGACCAGTTGAAGATGCATGACTTGATCCGTAGCAGATAAGAGCATAACATCCACATCCCTAGGGTTCCAACCAACGATGATTCTTGTGCCTTTATGACACAAGTTACCATTCGACAACCAATCCCATCCCTTGCAAAGTTTGCTATACACATCCATCAACTTATCAACTTGAACATGAGACTCTAATACGCCACACACCTTTAAATTATTTTCCTTAATGACATTCTGAACCTCTTTTTGTTTCAGAGGGTGGTTCAGCCCCCTTATATTCCAGCTAGCTATACTATCCATTAGAAACCTCAGCAGCAGGAGTGCTTGCCCCTGAAAAAGAACCTCCACTATTCATTTTATTTTGCATAAACACAGTTGTTTCATCCGCCACTTCCTCATCTTGATTCGAAAAAACATCATCATATTCATTACTAGAATTCTCTAAAGCACTGAACGCATTTTTGAGGTGTAAACCGTCGACCTTTGGTTTAGAAGTAGACGCTTTATGCTGCTCATTCCTTATCGGCCGATACACAAACTTCGGTTTATCTTTGATTACTTGTTTTGTTGATTTCCTTTTTCCCATAACCTGGTAACCTTGCTCATCCGTCTTGTTCTTTCCTTTAGTTTCCTGATTAACAATAGGTTTAACAACCTTTGGGCACATGTCTAACGTATGCCCAAATATATTGCATGTAGAACACCTAGGTGGAGTCCATTCATACTCCACATTGATTGCACTTTTAAGAAATCCTCCATCCTCTATATTAGGGATGGCTATCGATACTGTTTCCTTTAGATCTTTACTAGCATCCACCTCAATAATAGCTCTCGCATAACTGCTACGACCCCATGAATCAGAACACATTTTTGCCGTTTCATTATCTAAAATCTTAGGGATTCCAACTTTAGAAGCAATCAAACTCCAACCTTCTTCCGTATAGGCAGCAAGAGGAACATCATGAAGTTTAACTCAAACTGGTATCTTCTTTAGCTCTTCCTTTTTCAGCTCCGTATTAGTTGACCATTGCTTCAAGAATATTGGAATATTACGAATAAGCCACATACCATCTTGTAAAACCTGTTCCATTCCTTCTTTAGCATCGAATTTAAAGAAGAAAAACCCTTTTCCGTTCATCATACATTTACGAAGCCCATACTTCTCCCATCTCTTAGTCACAAAATATTCCACAACTGGAAACGCCAACCTTTTGCCAAGAAAGTATCCGAATAAAACATTTGTGAATCTATCCTGGACCTTTTTCACAGAGTCTATCGGAATAGCTACATCCGTGTCATCAACTTTATCAAGAGATTCTAAAAATCTGAAATTAACTTTAGGCTTTGCACGCCCTGCATTAAGTCTCGACGCATATGAAGCTTTAGTCTGCACATTTTCCACATTTACTACTTCATTCACCTCGTGCTGATTACCATGCTCGTTATACTCATTATCATGTTTATCCATGTCAACCGGTACAGTGATTTTTTCAAGTTCATCAATCACATTAATATGTTTAGAATCTGACTTAACCAAACCACGACGTGGTAATACAGGATTACCATCAATTTTCAAAGACTTAGCATCAAGACTACTAATAAACGAATCAAGATTGGGACGCCCCACCTGAGGATTCAACGGCATAGCATTGGCCTTAGAGATAAAAATATCTCCATGCAGCTTTTCGGTGAACGAGTGAAACCCTAAATCCTCCAGCCCAATATCCTTATTTCTCTCCATGCATGACAAAAACGTAAATCTCAATCAAACGAAAAAACATGCGGCACCAAGAAACCCTAATCCGAAAAACCCCAATGTTAATCTTCAACCCTTAACCGATTAATCCAATGTTTTCGATCTAGCTAAATTAATCTCAGTTAACCGCAATAAAAAACAACCAGATTAATAAATCAGAATATCAAATTAAACACTAAGGAGGTTCTTGAAAGAAAACCCTAAATTCGAAATTGGTCACAATTGCTAACTAGTTCGTTATAGAGTTTTGAAAGATCAAATCTCCAATCACAGACTGTTATACAAATGATCACAAAGAAGAATCAAGGAGATCGTGAAGAAGCAAGATCGCCTAGGGTTTGGTATGTTTCTTCTTGATTAACAAAAAAAATTCAAAGTTTTTGATGAACCTAAAGGTTCTTTTTTATAAAGTTTGGGAACGCGATATTGTTTTAGTAAGTTAAATCTCTGGCCCTTAAGAATCTATCCTACCAAATTATGTAATATTGAGTAAAAAGTAAAAAGATAATACAAGCAGAATATACAGTTGGTTGTATTCTTCATATAGTAGTTCCTTAAATTTGTATTACCTTAGAATTTGTAAAACATGTTTTTATTGGTTTTAATTGATAATTTGGGTTCTATCTTCATGGTAGAAGGAAATTATATCAAGACAGGTCTCTTTAGCATATGTAGAAATGGGCTGGTTGACCTGAGACAAAAAAGCTTCATCTTAAAAATAATTATAAAGTGGCCAGTGTAGATATTAAATATATAAAATCTTGGGAAAAGGGTCATTTTACTACCATTTATTTACAGGAATGTCTATTGATAGTATTCGAGTTATGTTTTTCTCTAACTTTTAAATGGGTCAAAAGTCACGAAGTGCATTTGTAATCATACACCCTAAGGGGGCGTTTGGTTCGCAGGAATTCAATGGAATTTAAAGGAATTGGAATCTGAATTCCATATCTTAAGATGTTTAGTTCACATAATTTGATGGAATTAGAATCTAAATTTTAATCTTCATATGTTTGGTTGACAATGGAAATGCACATGAAGATTGGAATTTAGATTCCAATTCCATCAAATTTTGTAAACCAAGCATCTTAAGATATGAAATTCAGATTCCAATTCCTTTAAATTCCATAGAATTCCTACAAACCAAACGCCTCCTAATACTTCGTTTGCAAATTTGATTGTTGAGAAGGAACTATTGTATTAAAGAAAAACGTGACTTAAGATTGTATTCAAGATTAAGTCCATAACCTGCAACTCACCAATTTTTGCATAGTTAAAGGGCAAAATGGTCTTTTATTACAAATCACCAAAAACAAATTCTTTGTATTGCAGTGAAAGAGGCATGATATTATATCCAAATTGAAATATGGGTTAAGCTTCCAATTAATTCTAAGGCAATTTTGACCGGTTTATTATGAAATGGTTGATTTGAGCTACATTTGATCTCTAACAGGTAAAACGGGTTGAAACTTGAAAGTTGCTAAAGTATATGTTTAATTAATACAACATACTAAATCACTTTATTCAATAGGGACAATTTTGTATATCTGCTTTTTTATAATTTCATACTTACTCGATTAAAATTTATAATATCAAATATATCTTATTCTTTACCATTATTGCATAAATAATGATCTTTGATCTTTTTTTCCTCAGGATGGTAGGGCATCAGTTTCTACAAAGGAAACTTGAATGAGTAAAGGTGTAGATGATGGTCCACAACAGTCAACGCCTCATATTCCGGAGATTAAAGAAACACTCGTGAAACATTTCTTTTGTTTTAATGAATAAATTGAAACACTCGTGGTTTAATGAATTATCTATCATATTGATCAAAACTTAAATCTCTAAAAAATACTAGTTTTTGCAGCCATTCTTGTGTTGTACCTGATGAAAAAAAAAACTGAAGTGGTTTCTGTTATTGAGGCAAGTAAGGGCCTCATGGTTGGTGGGAGTGTATGTGGGCCCCACAATGACAAACATTAGCTTCTAAGAGACCATCACCTTCCGAAAGGTTATATTTGTCTAATAAAGATCCTATTTTGATGCCTTCATAAGATTCATGGCTCCCTTGAGGTTGTGAGTCAACAAAATTTGGTTGACTAAATTTAGGCGACATCCTTTGTGTAAAAGTATGGCTTATAAACATGTCTTTTTTATTTTATTTAACATTGATTAAATATAAATTAACTTTTATTTTTGTTATAAGGGAATATTTAGAGATTTTTGATTATTTTAAATGTATACGCATTATAATTGTAATTTCGCTTTGCTCCTATTTTGATCAATGATCGTGTTTTGTTCGTAATATTTACTAGAGGACATTGTTTGTAAAAAAATTGCTCCTATTTGATACACTTATGATTAATGTAATTTAAATTTTCCAACCCGGGTTACCACCCGAGTGATAACCTAGTTCTATAATATAAGGGTGAACCGAGTCCTAGGTAAACTCCATCGGTAAAAACCTTTACCGAAGCGGTAAACCACCGGCAACAACCTCTTTACCGATTTTGGTTGAAGGGTTCGGTGAAGCTACACTGATTTGGTGAGAGGGAGGGGGAGGGGGGGGGGGGGGGGGAAGATGGGTGTGTGGTGGGGTCCATTACTTCTAAACCAATCACATATTTTTTTTCCTTTTTTTAAATAGTTTATCTAAACCCCATTAGGTAAACCACCAACAACGTTTTTGAGAATTAGGTAACTTACTTAGGTGAATTGACATGTTAATGTGTGATTGGGTGAATTAAGAGTTTAGCTATTTGGAATAGGTAACCACTCTCCTCACCCTAACATTTGATGAAAGTTATTAGAGTTAAATGCCTGGTTGGTCCCTGTGGTTTACTATTTTTGCCGACTTGGTCCCAATGGTTTACTAATTACAGAGTTGGTCTCAGTTGTTGCAAATTTTGCACCCGGGTGATCCTTATCACTAACTTGTGTTAAAATTGTTAGTTAAGTATGTGTAAAATTACTTATTTACCCTTAAAGATTAAAAGAAAAAAAATATATATTTAATTCATGTGGCTCCTCACCTCTTCTTCTTCAACAACTATCAACCACCACCACCATTATCATCCTTAACTCACCCCACCACCACTACCACCCATAATAACATTCACTGCTAACCTCCATCACCACCCTCACATCAAACCCACGCCACCCAAACTGGCTACCCATCAACCACCGTTAACCCATCACCTCCGTCTTCACCATTACACCGGAGCACCACTCCACCACCGTTAACCCACCACCTCCGTCTTCACCACTAACCTCTGTTTTTCTTCATGTTCTTGAGTTTTTAGGTTTAGTTTTGATTCCTTTGTTTGTTAATTTATGAATAATGTTCTTGATTTTTTAGTTTTAAATTTTCTGTTTTCTTAATTTTTTAGGTTTTGAATCCTCTCTTTTACTTTTGTTTGTTAATTTCTGAATATTGTTCTTGATTTTTTTAGGTTTTGAATCATATGTTAGTTAATTTATGAATAATATTCTTGATTTTTTTTGGTTTTCAATCCTCTGTTAATTTCCGAATAATGTTTTTACTTTTAAGTTTTGAAACCTCTTTTTCTTCTGGTCGTTAATTTCTTAACAACGGGGTCTATTCGAAACTAATATCAGTGATGGGGAAGAAGGGTCAAACCCGAAAAGGGTCAAACCTGAATGGATGGTGGTTGTTCTCCGAGATGAGAAATAGTGGGTGTGGACCCGATACTTTTGTATACAAGGCGGTCGATTGGGTAGTGTGGTCATTTTTCCGACGGGTAGTGTGGTTGGATGTTAGGTGGTAGCATATGGATGGTGGTGGAGGGGATGAGATGGCGGAGGTGGTTTGGAGAAAGAGAAGGGGGTGGGGTGGGATCCACAAAGTTTTATTGTTTTAATTAAATATTTTTTATTTTTTTCTTAATAAATGAGGGTTCTTTTGTCATTTAACAAAACTTAACTGAGAAATTTAACATAGTTTAGTAATAAGGATCACCTGAGTGCAAAAATTGTAACCACTAGGACCAAGTCTGTAATTAGTGAACCCTTAGGACCAAGTCTGTAATTTTCACAAACTACAGGGACCAACCAGGTATTTAACTCAAGTTATTATGAATAGTCAATTGATTGGAAAATAAATTGATATTAATTACATTTATGTCATTTTAACCTTATTCTCTTTTGTGGTCATTTGATTTAATAGATAAATTTGTATTCTTTATATTTATTATATATGTGTAATTATAAATCTCATAAGTTACTTATTTTCTCTATTTATATCTAAATAAATTTTGTTAGGAAAGTTTTATATTTAGTTATAGGAATGTATTTTTTATTTATTTGTTTATTTTTTTGTTCTTTTAATTCAAAAATATTCTAGACTTGGGCTTTTTCTTTCGATTATTGTAGCAAGTGAGGGTACCTTAAAGAAGCAAAACGATACCAACCGAGTTCTCGTTAAAACACACATGGTGTTAATTACTACTTGCACACCTTGGAACATTAAGGGCATGTTTGGCTAAGCTTTTTAAAACAACTTATTGACTAGGGGTGTGCATGGGTCGGTTTTGACTAAAAACCATAACCATAACCGCGATGTCGGTTTTTGGATAACCATAATCATAACCGATCGGTTATGGTGATTATGGTTATTTGGGTTTGATGGTTATTGCGGGTCGGTTATGGGTGGTTAACCGTGTATTTACTAGTTAAAAATAGCTTTTTTTTAACATGGAATAAATTGTTATTGCATATTTGTACATATTAGTATATTACATAGTATTAAAGAATACATATAATCTATAATATTAATACCAATTATTATAGAATATTCAAATAAAGTGATATGATACATTCCATAAATATAAATAAACATTCAACCAAAACCACAAAATGATATGAAAAACCCAGAAGTACTAAAAATCTTAAGTCAAAAACATCAAATATTAAAAATATGGTGAAAAGTCCAAAATCCTACAAAGATTTATTACATGTCGGTTCGGTTTGGTTATGGAGGGTATGGAAAAAAATGATAACCAGAACCGACCCGCTACTAAATCATTAACCGACCCACCGGTTTTTTTATTTGGTTCGATTTTTTAAGTTCGGTTTTGTCGGTTAATGTGACAACCCTCACCAAACCAGGTATCCGTACGAATTAATTAATATTTAATTAATGCTTAATTACTGTGCTTGCTTACAGTTGTGACTAAACTGCTACTTGAATTCTGATACATACACAAACATGCATCATACTTTATTGCTGTCACTCCATTATTTACACAGAACTATAGTGACAAACTTGATGCACAAAAGCATAGTAGCACCATGAACGAATAACCTAGTAAACATGCTGACATAGCCAGCATCAGACAGGCACTGTCTCTGAGGCCAGTATGAGCCGGGAATAGTTTACTACACTAGTAGGGAGTGTAGGGAGGTGAGGATTGTTAAACTGCGTCACTAGGTGATAATTATAGTGACCGGATGTGCCTAAAACATGCTTTAATTACAAAATTCTGCATTTTATTACAAAATTCAGCATTTAAGCTAACTAGTAAAGTGCAAAAACATGGGAAAATAATACTAGACACTTTCCAAAGTGTCAGGAATTCATTGTGTCACTAAAACAAATATTAACGACACTTTAAATGCTTATTTAGCACTTTAACGGATTAATATCCAACCGAACAACCGGACTTTACCCGGAACATAAAAATATTGTCAATGACATTGTTTTTCCTTTTCTGAGCCAGTTAGGGTCCCCGAACACCCTAACACCCGTTATAATACACTACACACTAGTAACTAATTTAAACACCTAATTAACATAACTAATCACAAACTAAATGGTTGAAATCCAACTAAATACCCACCCCCCTTGACCGAATCGGTCCCCCAAGGGGACACACCCTTACATTCTTGAATATTTTAATCTCTTGTGTTTAATATCTAGTGAGCACATTATACATTGGTCAAAGCACTAAAGTGGATTATAAGTTTACATCCAAGATCATTATCATCACTTCACAAACAACACAACCAAAATTTCATCTCTCTCCCTCTCCTCTTGAAGTCGGCCGAGAACTCCCACACACCCACCATCACCTTCCAATTTCAATCTTGCTAAACCACATACAATCTAAGGTGCAAGAGATCATACGAGGAGACTCGGTGCTTTCGGAATCACAAGGACCTCTCTACATCGTTTTTTTTTTTGGGTAAAGGGTTACCCCAGTTAAATTTCATTCATAACCAAAATTAATACAAGTGAGGAATAGAGAACACCTCAATTCTCTAGAATGACATGCCATTGCTAGAGTAACTCAACAAAACAAAGTGAATAACTAACACGCAAAAACCGCAAATCAAGACACAATTGTCAAAACATGAACCCACACGGTCCCCTCCAACAACCGCTAACAAGAATCAACCACATTCATCTTGATCCATTAGTAATTCACGAGGTAGACTCCAGTCGCTCAACACTTGAGACATGTTACTTGTTCTCTTAAACTTCATTGTGTGTAGTTTCATTCTAATCGTCATGAGAATCACCTCTATCAGTTGAGTTGCATTCCTTTTCTTCGTCGAGAACAATCTATTATTTCGTTCTTGCCAAATGAAGTAAGCCGACGCCGCCACCACTAGCTTACCAATGATGTGAGATGCCCGTTTTGACTCCGCATGATGCAGTAGATATTCCATAATCTCGCTCCACTTTTTCCCTATAGTTTCCATACCCGCCTTCTCCCGAACTCCATACCATATTTGAGATGCGAAAACGCATTCAAAAAATAAATGATCATGAGAGTCCGGTCCCGATGTACATAACGAACAACACAAAAGGTTATAATTAGCATTACCCGACGATCACCATTTGCACATAATATCTTGAGTCTTTAGTTTCTTGCAGACTATAAGCCACATTAGAAAAGAGTGTCTAGGGATAGCCTGAGGAAACCACACAATACGCTCCCAAGCTACCTTATCTTGAACAAGCCGAATATCATTCCACACTCCATAAGTGCTATACTCCATGTCTTGACCATCTCTAGATCGCCAAATAGTCCTATCTTGCACATGAGGCTCTAACGTTACATTAGATAGCTGTTGCAAAATTGGAAATCTACTCACCCAAGAGTTCGGCCAAACCCACACGCCATTTTGATACACATCCGCAACCTTGACCCGCATATCGAATCCCGCATTAGCTATCATTCTTGGTGTAATAAAGCAATTCAAAGGACATACGGTATCCCATGTATCGAACCAAACTCGAGTATTCTCTCCATTACCCAGCTTAATACCAATGTGTTGGCGTATGATTGTTCTCAATTGAAGCATCTTCCGCCAACCCCACGTAATGTTGTTCCGAACCGGCACATCCCAGAAGCTTCTATCCCGGATGCGATACGAATGCACCCATTTAACCCATAAGGATTCCCTGTGTGTCAAGAGACTCCAAATATGAGCAACCATAAGAGCGGTATTCGTGTCAGAGATTTTCCGGATACCCAAACCACCTTCTTCCTTTGGAAGACACACACGACTCCACTTTACTTTAGCCTTTCCCTTTATGCTATTACCTTGTGTCCAAAGAAATCTTCGCATTTTATCTTCAAGATCATGAATAATTCTCTTTGGTAATATAAAGACGGAAGACCAATACACATGCATAGATGATAAAGCAGATCTAATGAGCTGAAGACGACCTGCAAAAGACAAACTTTTTGCTTTCCAATCCGTGATTCGAGACTCCAAATTATCAACGAGCTTTTTACAATCAGAATAAGTCAATCTTGACGATATGAGCGGAACACCAAGATACCTAACCGGAAGGACACCTTCTTCAAATTGCATGATACTTCGGATTTGATCTTTGACATAATTCGGAACACCTCCAAAAAATACAGTGCTCTTCGTCATGCTAGGAACCAATCCAGACATATTCTTGAAGAGATTCAATGAATCTAGAATAACAGCAGCTGAAAGAGGATCACCACGGGCAAATAAGAATAAGTCATCTGCAAAACATAAGTTAATAATCCTTTGCTCTTCACATTTATGATGAAATTTAAAATCAGCAGTATCATCAACTCGCTTTTGAAGAATCAATGTAAGAACCTCCATTACCAACGTGAAAAGATAAGGAGACATAGGATCCCCCTGGCGTAAGCCCCGCTTTCCCTTAAAATAACCATGAAGATTCCCGTTAATGGACAAAGAAAACGTAGTAGAAGTAACACACGCCATAACCCATTTGATCATCTTTTGGTGAAAACCAAAACCATGTAAAATAGTATCCAAGAAACCCCAATCAACAGTATCATATGCCTTCTGAATATCAACTTTAAAAGCACATCTCGGAGGGCCATGATTATGATGATAGTTGTGCATTAATTCCTGGGTTAGGAGGATATTATCAGAAATCTTCCTACCCGGGATAAATGCTGACTGATTGATGTTAACAATATCTCTTAGGCCCTCTTTTATACGAGTAGTGATAATCTTGCTTATACACTTGTAAAGAGTGTTACAGCAAGATATAGGCCTATAATCCGTTACTGAGTCTGGAGTCTTCACCTTTGGAATAAGAGAAATTACCGTATGATTTAGCTGATTCAGAAGCTTACCATTTTGAAAAAACTCTTGAATCGCTAAACAGACATCCTTTCCAATAACATCCCATGCTTTTTTAAAGAAAACAGAGGTATACCCATCCGGTCCTGGAGCCTTATTCCCTGCAATTGAGAACATAGCATCTTTTATCTCATCATCAGTCACTAAGCGGATCATGTTATTCGCTTTCATCAAGGATA
Source organism: Helianthus tuberosus (assembly GCA_030545235.1). Lineage (NCBI taxonomy): Eukaryota > Viridiplantae > Streptophyta > Magnoliopsida > Asterales > Asteraceae > Helianthus > Helianthus tuberosus. The sequence goes on from CM060360.1 coordinate 105,634,929, forward strand.
ATTTATTCCGAAAGATATCCATATTTGGCCTACAAACAATCTGGCCGACAGTCCCAAAAAAATTCGAATAATGGTTAACCAAAGCTAAAGCCGCTGCCCCCCTTCATGTAAAATTCCATCAGTATCACGAATTAAAAGAATTCGGCTTCTGTGGTTTTTAGCTTTCACAACGTTATTGAAATATTTGGTGTTCGAATCCCCAAGAGTTAACCAATCAACTTTTGATTTTTGTTGTAAAAACACTGCTTCATCATGAATTGCATCTTTATAATTTTTAAGAAGAGAACTATGTTTTGCTAAAACATCCTCATTTGCCGTATCCTGATCCATAACGAGCTGACATTCATCAAGATCCTTTCTCGCCTTCTTCACATTCTCATGCAGATTTCCTTGTTTAAAGAAGAGTTTTAGTAAGGGGGTTTTAAGTAACTTAAGCTTCATAACAACTTGGTACATACGAAAACCTGTAATCTCTTTATTCCAGATCTGATTTATAGCTTCCAGAAAACCATGCTTTTCAGCTATTAAATTAATGAATTTAAATGGCCTTGGTTTATCTCGGGCAACACTCGGCAACTTCAAGATACAAGGAGCATGGTCCGAGACCCGAAAAGGATGAAAATAAGCTCCCGCGTTCGGAAAATCAGCAACCAAATTTATATTGCACATAATTCGGTCCAATTTTTTAAAAATAATACCTCCTCTTTGCTGATTATTCGTCCATGTGTAGTGTAAACCTGTGCTATTAACATCAAACACATCAATGGAATTAACACACTCTCTAAATTCACGAGTACCAATGGTATAACTGGATGAACCTGTACTCGAATCATCGTGAAATAAGGAGGCATTGAAGTCCCCCATAATTACCCACGGCTTATCTTTCATAATAGAGCTATGAGCACACAAATTGTTCCATAAATCCCTTCTCTTTTTATAATTGTTTTCCGCATAAACAAACGTGCAAAATAAGGATTTCCTATCGAGTTTAAACATCACTTGTGTATGAATGACCTGGTCGGTTTGCGAGAGGACCATAACATCTACCATATTCGGATCCCACCCAAGCATGATCCGAGTACCTTTTAAACAACAACTAGCATTCGAACTCCAAAGCCACGAGCTGAAAACTTTTTGACAGACCTTTGATACCTTTGACATGTCAACATGAGTTTCCATGATTGCACACACCTGAACATGATTATCCACAACGACCTGACGAACCTCCTTCTGTTTAAGGGGGCGGTTCAACCCCCTGATATTCCACGAAGCCACATGTAACACCTGTGTCATTTCAACCATCAAACAAATTCCAAACCAATGAAATATTGTATTTCATACTTTGGACTTGTATAAATATGTGTATCTTTTGCACATATCGACTCATGTTTGATTTCAAGCTCTAGATCGCTTTCTGGAAGGTTATACGCGCACTGATGTGTAGATATAACCAGTTTAATCCAACGAACACTCCGGAATATTGAAATAGGCTTAACATACCTTAAATAACCTTTACATAACTTAGATATAAGTTTTGGAAGGTTTGGTGTGGTGAAATCAAAGTTTAATCGCTTACAGGGACTAAAGTTGACAAACTGCGAAAGTATGCCAATTTGAACTGTAACAGACTTTCCGGAACATGACCATAAGTTAAACATACCATAAATATCCTTTACATAGCTTAGAAATAGGCTTTGAGGTGTTCGGTATGCTAAAATAAACTTTTGTGTCATTCAGGGACTAAAAGTGTCAAAAAGTGCACAAGTTTGCATTTTTACGCATAACTTACGTTCTGAATACATCCGGACATCCAAAAATTTATGTAAGCACTAAAATATTTTATTTTAGTGTTCTCCATAAGAAAAATCCATTCGTCGCGTCATTTGGATCGTCTTTCACGCTTATGCGCATTCCGTCGTAATTAAGCGAACATCGCGATCGTACGGCCAAACGAACTGACATCCGAGATATTTTTGAGCATGTTTTAAGTTCCCTATACTTTAACTTCATTTTAGAGCTTTGAAATGGGGTTAACGGGCCTTAAACGTGCCAAAAATGGACTGATTGCATTGCAGGGACTGAAATGGTAATTCTGCCAAACTAGGTCCTAGCGCACCGCTACACTTATAACGTAACGGTGCGCTAGCCTGTGCCAGAACAGATAATAACAAACAGTCAGCAGATTATCAGCTGATTAAACCACAACCACATGCTTGCAACTTGCATTTTCAGCTGATAAACATCATTTCTAACCACCACAACTTTGCAACAAATGCACGGATGGGATTAAGGCACGTTTTCCATGAAACGATCTTAACGGTTCAACGAAAACTATATATACCCCATGCCTTTCATTGTTTTAAAGCACTAGAATCTGATTAATTGTGTTCTAAGTTGAAACCTTTGTTTCATACCTGAACTATATTGATCTAGATTAGCATTCGGGGACCCTTCGTAAGTATTCTTTCGTTCTTTTCCTTATTTTACTGCTTTTCGAGTCCGAAAGTCAAACTTTGTTTGATTTTCAGCGTTGACCAGTAATGGTCAATGCGAAGTTCGTTTGAACTTCGCAACGTGATTGTAATCACGATGGTCATAGTCCCTTGGGACTAACGTTGCCTAGGGTCGTAGGGTAAGCGATCTAATAAATCGCTTATACCTCGAACCCGACCCGTTTGGTCGATCATTAGGATCCGACCAAACACATTAGGTGACCATAGTATATAGGGAATAACCTTATGAGGTTATACCTTATGGTCGCTTCGTTTAAGTAGTTGTATGATAGGTAGTTTATATGCCTTAGGTAAATTACCAAAATACCCCTATGATGCCAAAATTCATTTTAAACATATGTAACATAACTTTTGACATCTAAACTGATTTGACAATCATATTAGACATGTTAAGGCATATATTACTTGTCATAGGACTAGTTAGGCGGTCCGAACGCGTTTCACGCGAACGACGCGTTAAAGTAGCATAAGCTACCTAAACGGGTCGTAATGGGTCACAAGCACTTAGGTTAGGTTTCATTTAGTATGTAGGCTTTATTAAACCATACTACATGAGTTCCCATACTCATATGGTTTACGAGCCCTCATCCTATCCGATCTTCCGATTTAGGTCCGGTTTATTAATGTAGTTACCTATATTAGGTGCCGTTTGATATTCCGTGATCTCTAGCATTGCTTGGTGGTTATCTTAGGACTTCTGAGCAATCTCAAGTGAGTACATAGACCCCTCTTTTACTGTTTTCCAAACTGTTTTGGGGTGAAACACATGTGCCTACTTGTTACTTTCATGCTTTCCTGTTTTCACATCATATACCTGCTATGTTCGTTAGTACATTATAGTACATGATTTCATTACAATTCATGCTATGTATGCCCATTGTGTGCGTACTTAGTACATCGTTTTACATTACATTTCATGCTATGTATGCCCATTGTGTGCATATTTAGTACATTGTTTTACATTGCATTTTGTTGCATATGCTCATCTAGTATATGAACACATTATATTACATTTTGAACCGTTGTATCTGTGAACCGTTTGTATCTGTGAATCGTTGTACCTGTGAACCGTTTGTATCTGTGAACCGTTGTATCTGTGAACCGTTGTATCTGTGAACCATTTGTATCTGTGAACCGTTGTATCTGTGAACCGTTTGTATCTGTGAACCGTTGTACCTGTGAACCGTTTGTATCTGTGAACCGTTGTATCTGTGAACCGTTGTATCTGTGAACCGTTTGTATCTGTGAACCGTTTGTATTTGTGAACCGTTGTATCTGTGAACTGTTTGTATCTGTGAACCGTGTGAACCGTATTTGACCATACATAAACATTTCTACAATTGTTAAACATATTATTTTGATGGTTTGGTTTGAGTAAGTGATTAAGTAACGAGGCGTGTGTAATATGATACAAGCATGGTGGATACGCCGCTGGTACTTCCTATATATAAGTGTTTGTATGGTATTACATATCGTAGCGTTATTTAAATCATTTCAGTTTGAGACATATAACATTTTATACAATTATCATACTTTTCACAAGACATTGATTTACAAACAAATTATCTTAAACAAACACATTTTTACATGGTTATTCATTTAACCTGACATTTATTTATACATATCATCTGAATTTATCATTTTTCAAATGATTTACAAAACAAAGCAAATTACAAGGTTCATGACTAAACATTTTCTCAAAAATAAGTCATGAAACCTATTTTCACAAAACCTATGTATCTCACAGGCATTTTTATGCTGACGTACCTATTTTCACATGTGTTTTTCAGGAGCTGTTGCATAAGATGATCAAGATACACATAGGCAGACTTGGGCTTTAGTGACAATAAAAGATGCAAGAGTAGTTAATTAAGTTGTATTTCCTTGCTTGATAAGACATTGTAACACTTTTAATCAATAAAACAAGACTTCAATTGCCATGGATTTGAGACAATTAATTCTGTTACAACACTCCCCGATGTTTCCGCCACGTTTAGTATGTTCTACGTGGTCGGGGTGTGACAGAAAAGATGGTATCAGAGCCAATGGTTATAGGGAATTAGGTTATTAGTAATGCTTTGACCTAGTCTATAACCTTCTTAGGACCCTAACGTGAGTTTACTTGCGTTTAGTCATAAAACAATACCGTCACCTATCCTTAGGCGACTACCACAACAAGAACATAAATTTCAAAACCGCTTTGAAAACTAATCATCTGTTCTAGGATGATTTATTACAAGGTTTTGAACCCTCTATTGTAAGGTTTTGAACCCTCTGTTATATGGTTTTGAACCCCTTTGAATTTTCAAAAATCTCGTCAAGGTTTTGGGTTTTAAATAATGTGAACACGTGCAAACTGGAAGGGTGAATGCCTGTATTCTGGGTTTTCTGTCTAGGCAAGCACTTCGTATACATCTCATCAGACGCGAGACCAGTTGTGCTTACCTGGGAATTCTTGGGATGAGTGTTCACTTATAGGCAAGCATGTCTTCGCGATACATTATTTTTGACTCATTTACTTTGATTAGTCACTATGTGTCGTTTGTTGCTTTGTAGTAACAAACAAATGACCACTATCCTTGCTTTCTTCAGATTTGTTTCATCTCATTCTTTTCGTCTAATTCTCTCACTCGTTTCCTTTCATGTTTCCTCTTTTAGAATGCCTCCTCGACGCGAGAACCAGATAGCGACTGCCGAGCTGGCAGAAATCATTGCGCAGCAAATGGCTGCTCAATTCCCAAACCTCTTTGCTCAATGGAATCAAGCCAACAACAACAACAATGGTCCATGCAATTTCAAGAGTTTTAACTCGGCGAAACCACTCAAGTTTAGTGGATCTGAGGGAGCGACTGGGCTTCTTCAATGGTTCGAGAGCATTGAGAATACTTTCCGCCACGTGCAGTGTCCTGACAATCGCAAGGTCGAGTTTGCTTCGAGTGTGTTCCAGAAGAGAGCCCTTACGTGGTGGAACGGGGTTATGAGAGATCGAGGTGCAGAAGTTGCTCTAGCACAGACATGGGCTGAACTTAGGGCCCTTATGATGAAGGAATTCTGTCCTCGTCACGAGATCAGGGCCTTGGAAAGGGAATTCGACAATCTTGAGCAAGACAGCGGTGAGCATAGAGCCTACACAGACCGTTACGAGGAGTTGAGTCTGTTATGCCCAAACATGGTCACGCCTTTGGATAAGGCAATCGAAAAGTACATTGATGGCCTCCCTGATTCAATACAAGACATTTTGACTGGTAGCAACCCTACTACAGTTAGACAGGCCATTGAGCTATCTGCAACCTTGACTGAATCAAAAATCAGGAAAGGTAAACTTTTCCGAAAAGGTGACAAGAAGTCGGTCGAAGAATCGAAAACAATCGAAGAATCAAAGATCATGGATGAACAGACTGGATCCCCTAAGAGGTCAAAGAAGCGAAAGGCTTCTCAGAACTACGCTGTGGTCGCTCACAATGATCAAGCCGTCCTCAACCAACCAGCTCAACCCCCTGCCAGGAAACCCTACAATGGAACTGCACCTTTGTGCAACCAATGTGGTCTACATCATCATGCTGGGGTGAAGTGCCGCACATGCCAAGTTTGCGGACTTATAGGTCATACAGCTAGGGTTTGCCCAATCGCAGCTGCACCAAATCAAGCTGGCAACAATCCTGCTCAAGCTCGTTTTCCACAGGGATCTTGCTACAACTGTGGCGAGATGGGCCATTTTCGTAGGAATTGCCCAAGGCTTGCTAATGCAAATCCAGCGCAGGGATGAGCATATGATCAACCAGAAGACAACATCGTTTAGAAATAATCACGTCTTATGTATTATTTTCTTTTGTTGTCAAGATCCAAGAAACAGTTTTTATCGTTGTTTATAAATAAATCTTTTATTTACATTGCAATGTATTTATGTGATTGTATGTATAAACAACATATCCCCTACAATACCGACAATCAAGGAACCGCATTCCTTGAAGAACAGACTACTCCCAAATTTCTTCCATTATATGATCTCTTGCGTTTTTCACGAAAATCCTAAGTACCCGTTTCTTCCGAGAGAAACGAAGTACGAGGTGCCAAGTTAATTGCAATCAATAACAAGATAATAACAATTAAACAACTATGTGATTATGTGCTTATGAACATTACAAGACAAACTGTGCGGACTATGCAAGGAATTACGTAATTATGGATGCATACATAATTATGGAATTTAGTGCACAGAAACCACAGCGAGCTTTGTCATGTACCTAGAAGTTAACCCTATTCATTTCCAATTCTGATGAAGTATCCGTTGAGGAAAAATGAACTAGCTATTCATTTTTCACTTCTGAAGAATATCCGTTGAGGAAATGAATATCCGTTTATTTGATCCTTCATTTCCGAACCTGAGGAAACAACCGTTGAAAATGACTCCGTTAATTCATTTTCGTTTCTGAAGATTATCCGTTGAGGAAATGAATATCCGTTTGTCTACCATTTTCATTTCCGTTCCTGAGGAAACAACCGTTGAAAATGACTCCGTTAATTCATTTTCGTTTCTGAAGATTATCCGTTGAGGAAATGAATATCCGTTTGTCTACCATTTTCATTTCCGTTCCTGAGGAAACAACCGTTGAAAATGACTCCGTTAGATCATTTTCGTTTCTGAAGATTATCCGTTAAGGAAATGAACATCCGTTTGTCTATCATTTTCATTTCCGTTCCTGAGGAAACAACCGTTGAAAATGACTCCGTTAGATCATTTTCGTTTCTGAAGATTATCCGTTAAGGAAATGAACATCCGTTTGTCTATCATTTTCATTTCCGTTTCTGAGGAAGCAACCGTTGAAAATGACTCCGTTAGATCATTTTCGTTTCTGAAGATTATCCGTTAAGGAAATGAACATCCGTTTGTCTATCATTTTCATTTCCGTTCCTGAGGAAACAACCGTTGAAAATGACTCCGTTAGATCATTTTCGTTTCTGAAGATTATCCGTTAAGGAAATGAACATCCGTTTGTCTATCATTTTCATTTCCGTTTCTGAGGAAGCAACCGTTGAAAATGACTCTGTTAGTTCATTTTCGTTTCTGAAGATTTGTCCGTTGAGGAAATGAATATCCGTTTGTCTATCATTTTCATTTCCGTTTCTGAGGAAGCAACCGTTGAAAATGACTCTGTTAGTTCATTTTCGTTTCTGAAGATTTGTCCGTTGAGGAAATGAATATCCGTTTGTCTATCATTTTCATTTCCGTTTCTGAGGAAGCATCTGTTGAAAATGACTCCGTTTGTTCATTTTCGTTTCTGAAGATTTTCCGTTAAGGAAATGAATCCCTGTTTGTTTATTCCTTCATTTCCGCTTCTAAAGAATACTCGTTGAGGAAAATGACTCCGTTTGTTCATTTTCGTTCTGAAGAATGTCCGTTAAGGAAATGACAGGATTATGCTTTACATATCTCTGGTGGTTATCTGACACAAAGTCACAAATAGACTCCTACGAATTAATTTCGGGACAAAATTTCCTAAAGTAGGGGAGACTGTAACACCTGTGTCATTTCAACCATCAAACAAATGCCAAACCAATGAAATATTGTATTTCATACTTTGGACTTGTATAAATATGTGTATCTTTTGCACATATCGACTCATGTTTGATTTCAAGCTCTAGATCGCTTTCTGGAAGGTTATACGCGCACTGATGTGTAGATATAACCAGTTTAATCCAACGAACACTCCGGAATAGTGAAATAGGCTTAACATACCTTAATTAACCTTTACATAACTTAGATATAAGTTTTGGAAGGTTTGGTGTGGTGAAATCAAAGTTTAATCGCTTACAGGGACTAAAGTTGACAAACTGCGAAAGTATGCCAATTTGAACTGTAACAGACTTTCCGGAACATGACCATAAGTTAAACATACCATAAATATCCTTTACATAGCTTAGAAATAGGCTTTGAGGTGTTCGGTATGCTAAAATAAACTTTTGTGTCATTCAGGGACTAAAAGTGTCAAAAAGTGCACAAGTTTGCATTTTTACGCATAACTTACGTTCTGAATACATCCGGACATCCAAAAATTTATGTAAGCACTAAAATATTTTATTTTAGTGTTCGCCATAAGAAAAATCCATTCGTCGCGTCATTTGGATCGTCTTTCACGCTTATGCGCATTCCGTCGTAATTAAGCGAACATCGCGATCGTACGGCCAAACGAACTGACATCCGAGATATTTTTGAGCATGTTTTAAGTTCCCTATACTTTAACTTCATTTTAGAGCTTTGAAATGGGGTTAACGGGCCTTAAACGTGCCAAAAATGGACTGATTGCATTGCAGGGACTGAAATGGTAATTCTGCCAAACTAGGTCCTAGCGCACCGCTACACTTATAACGTAACGGTGCGCTAGCCTGTGCCAGAACAGATAATAACAAACAGTCAGCAGATTATCAGCTGATTAAACCACAACCACATGCTTGCAACTTGCATTTTCAGCTGATAAACATCATTTCTAACCACCACAACTTTGCAACAAATGTACGGATGGGATTAAGGCACGTTTTCCATGAAACGATCTTAACGGTTCAACGAAAACTATATATACCCCATGCCTTTCATTGTTTTAAAGCACTAGAATCTGATTAATTGTGTTCTAAGTTGAAACCTTTGTTTCATACCTGAACTATATTGATCTAGATTAGCATTCGGGGACCCTTCGTAAGTATTCTTTCGTTCTTTTCCTTATTTTACTGCTTTTCGAGTCCGAAAGTCAAACTTTGTTTGATTTTCAGCGTTGACCAGTAATGGTCAATGCGAAGTTCGTTTGAACTTCGCAACGTGATTGTAATCACGATGGTCATAGTCCCTTGGGACTATGCCTACTGATTACCACGTTGCCTAGGGTCGTAGGGTAAGCGATCTAATAAATCGCTTATACCTCGAACCTGACCCGTTTGGTCGATCATTAGGATCCGACCAAACACATTAGGTGACCATAGTATATAGGGAATAACCTTATGAGGTTATACCTTATGGTCGCTTCGTTTAAGTAGTTGTATGATAGGTAGTTTATATGCCTTAGGTAAATTACCAAAATACCCCTATGATGCCAAAATTCATTTTAAACATATGTAACATAACTTTTGACATCTAAACTGATTTGACAATCATATTAGACATGTTAAGGCATATATTACTTGTCATAGGACTAGTTAGGTGGTCCGAACGCGTTTCACGCGAACGACGCGTTAAAGTAGCATAAGCTACCTAAACGGGTCGTAATGGGTCACAAGCACTTAGGTTAGGTTTCATTTAGTATGTAGGCTTTATTAAACCATACTACATGAGTTCCCATACTCATATGGTTTACGAGCCCTCATCCTATCCGATCTTCCGATTTAGGTCCGGTTTATTAATGTAGTTACCTATATTAGGTGTCGTTTGATATTCCGTGATCTCTAGCATTGCTTGGTGGTTATCTTAGGACTTCTGAGCAATCTCAAGTGAGTACATATACCCCTCTTTTACTGTTTTCCAAACTGTTTTGGGGTGAAACACATGTGCCTACTTGTTACTTTCATGCTTTCCTGTTTTCACATCATATCCCTGCTATGTTCGTTAGTACATTATAGTACATGATTTCATTACAATTCATGCTATGTATGCCCATTGTGTGCGTACTTAGTACATCGTTTTACATTACATTTCATGCTATGTATGCCCATTGTGTGCATATTTAGTACATTGTTTTACATTGCATTTTGTTGCATATGCTCATCTAGTATATGAACACATTATATTACATTTTGAACCGTTGTATCTGTGAACCGTTTGCATCTGTGAATCGTTGTACCTGTGAATCGTTTGTATCTGTGAACCGTTGTATCTGTGAACCGTTGTATCTGTGAACCATTTGTATCTGTGAACCGTTGTATCTGTGAACCGTTTGTATCTGTGAACCGTTGTACATGTGAACCGTTTGTATCTGTGAACCGTTGTATCTGTGAACCGTTGTATCTGTGAACCGTTTGTATCTGTGAACCGTTTGTATTTGTGAACCGTTGTATCTGTGAACTGTTTGTATCTGTGAACCGTGTGAACCGTATTTGACCATACATAAACATTTCTACAATTGTTAAACATATTATTTTGATGGTTTGGTTTGAGTAAGTGATTAAGTAACGAGGCGTGTGTAATATGATACAAGCATGGTGGATACGCCGCTGGTACTTCCTATATATAAGTGTTTGTATGGTATTACATATCGTAGCGTTATTTAAATGATTTCAGTTTGAGACATATAACATTTTATACAATTATCATACTTTTCACAAGACATTGATTTACAAACAAATTATCTTAAACAAACACATTTTTACATGGTTATTCATTTAACCTGACATTTATTTATACATATCATCTGAATTTATCATTTTTCAAATGATTTACAAAACAAAGCAAATTACAAGGTTCATGACTAAACATTTTCTCAAACATAAGTCATGAAACCTATTTTCACAAAACCTATGTATCTCACAGGCATTTTTATGCTGACGTACCTATTTTCACACGTGTTTTTCAGGAGCTGTTGCATAAGATGATCAAGATACACATAGGCAGACTTGGGCTTTAGTGACAATAAAAGATGCAAGACTAGTTAATTAAGTTGTATTTCCTTGCTTGATAAGACATTGTAACACTTTTAATCAATAAAACAAGACTTCAATTGCCATGGATTTGAGACAATTAATTCTGTTACAACACTCCCCGATGTTTCCGCCACGTTTAGTATGTTCTACGTGGTCGGGGTGTGACACCACACTACCCATTAACACCAATTGAACCGGGTGTGCTTGCACCCTCAGATTGGATCTTGTTCTCCATATATTTTGGAATATCAGCTAGAAGATTATCAACATCAGTGTCATCGTTCTTCACCTCATCCGTGTTATGGTTCTTTCCTTTTGATTGCACTTTTTCTCGTAAAACAGCTCCTCCCCCCTTTTCATCATCCATAGTTCTCGTATCCTCGCCTAACACATCAAATGGATTAGAAGTTTCAATTTTTTCCGGGTTCGGGCCTTCATTACCTAGATTTGACTTGGGTTTTACCACCGGCCTATACGTAAACTTATGCTTCTGGTTCTTTACATTCACACCTTGAAAATTCTGTTTTTTTTTTTCAAGACATTCTCCTGAAAGTTATCATTGTATTTGCTATTAACATCATTCCTAACCTGAACAGGTTTCTTTGGACATGAATTATCATTATGGCCGAACACACAACACAAAGAGCATCTCATAGGTTCCCAATCATAATCAACTTTTACCTCCACTTTTGCATGACCATTCCCATCCAAGTTTGGAATAGCAACCGTAATACTTTTCTTCAATTCCTTATCCACATGTATTTCGACCATGGCCCTTGCAAAACTGCTCCTCCCCCATGATTCAGTACACATAGTCGCAGTGTAAGAATCCAGCATTTTTGGTATGCCAATCTTCGATGCCAACAAGCTTAGCCCATCCTCGGTAAAAGCAGTTAAAGGTATATCATGCATTTTAATCCAGACTGGAACCGTTTTAATATCCTGTTTTTCCACGATTACATTCGGAGACCATTCATTCAGAATGATCGGAACATTTCTGATAGTCCAAGGCCCGTGTTCCAAAAGCTTAGCCATCCCCTCTTTCATTTTAAATTTAAAGAAAAAGAACCCCTTCGCGTTCATCATAAGTCTTGAGAGACCATACCTCACCCAATTATTTTTAACAAAGTAATCAACAACTAGAAAGGCAAGATGTTTCCCCAAAAAATACCCATACAACGTATTTTCATATCTATTTTGCACCTGTTTGACTGATGAGATAGGAATCACGACATCAGCTCCATCCACAGTTTCATTCGATTCCATTGCCCTGAAGTTGACTTTGACTGGTTCCTTCATAGTCTTCACAGCATTTGCAAATGACATTGGTTTCCCAGCATTGTTTGTTTTTACTTCAGTTTTTGAAGAGGTTCCAGTCTCATTGTGTACGTGCATCTTCTCCAAATTCTGAGAGTCAAAGAAAGACACTCTTTCATATCCATGTTCAAGCCGAGACTCAGCCACATTAGTCACCATAACAGGTTCAGCCAAAGGATTAACCCCCTCCTGTTGGAACACACTCTCCATATACGCTGAACTACCATACTTTAGCTCAGGCTGAATTATATTTCCCCGGTTCAAGATTCCCAGAAGAAATAACACCCCTCCGAGGCATTAAAGTTTTCCTTTCGATGTCTACCACTCGTGATGCCAAACCTTGAAACGAAGAAGATGTGAACGGCGGCTTGTTACGACCAGCATGCACATCCCCCTTCGATTTCTTACGTTCATCCATGCTAAAGAAGCTCAACTCTCTCCAAGAACAAAACAGCAAGCAACCATGCACGAAAAACCTGAACCCTAGCCGTACCAAGAACAAAAAAGAACAAACGAAACCCTAATCTAGCAAAACCCTAATCCAACAATCATCACGAAATCAAATAGCAAGTCCGATCAATCAAGGTTACTGCCTCACCAGTAGGACCGAAAGACCCAAAACTCTATTCAATCAGATCTGATTATTAGACTAAGGCCGGCGATTGAGGAAAAAAACCAGGATTGAAACGATCAGGAGATGCTAACGAGTTCGTTACAATTGTTTGATAAATCAAACACTGATCACAGACTGTTATACATCAAAATCACGAAGGAATCAAGGATTCAGAGATGAAAAAATCGCCAGCTAGAGAGAGAGCATTAGGGTTTTTTACTCTACATCGCTTTTATCCACCTAGTTTTCGCTTTGATTCTTCCCTAGCCTTGAGCTAGTTGTAAGTGCTTCTAAACACTTCCTTGTTCATGTTTAAAGTGGTTAATAAGAAGTTTTCCGGTTAAAACTCAAGAACATGCGAAAACAAAACTTAAAGTCTTGCTAGAATGATGAACTTGATGGATAAAAAGAAACAAATGGTGTAAAACTTGTGAATCGTGTTTTGTTGTGATTATTTTATGTTGTTGGTTGCTAGAAGTGGAACTGATCGTCATCTAACCATGCAAGATCATGTTCATGGAACATGAACTAGCAATATGTTAAGTAGGAAAGTTGCAAGATGATGAATCTTTCCACAACATAAACATGAACTTGTGTAAAATGATTTTTCTTGTAAAATAGAGTTTTAAACTAGTAGATCTAAAGATCTACAAGTGGTATTTTCGAAGAACCAAGTAAAATATACAAGTCTTATTGTAAAGACCGGATCTTCCGTAAACTAAAGGTGTTTTTGTGAACAAACAAGTGTGTAAACACTTGTGTGACAAAAGATTTAACAAAGGAATAATTTCGTAATATTTGACTAGAAGTTGTAAGATTACATCTTCTCTAAAAATAAAGTTTTTCAGGAAACCGATTCATTTTTAAAGATAGAAAGATCTACTAAAAATGTTGGAAAGTTACTACATACTTTTACACAACTTACAAGTTCATGTGTTTGCGATTTATGTTTATTTTGACTAGTTTGATGTTTGAATGATGTATGTTGATGATTGGAAAATTGTTGATTGAATTTTTAAAAGACAATGATACGCTAGTAAGCGTGGCCACCTCCAGTTACAAAGGAAACTCTGGCGAAATTTTTCCAGAAGCAGCACCTATAGCTCGCGCACCATATCGTTTCAAATCGAGCTAGCTCCAGGAGCAGCACCTACGTCAGTCACGCTCCCAAGCGGTGATACTCCGCAGGTGGATTTTGGGGGTGTGACAGATTGGTATCAGAGCCATTGGTTATAGAGAACTTGGTTTTAATATGGGAAAACGTTTTTATTAAAACCGGACTATAACCAGAACAGTGCTCTCAACGATCCACAACGACGCTTCGCTCCACGTGCAAGACTCGACATCTTAGGTAATAAGGTTTATGTTTATTGCCTACTTGCTAGAATTGCATAGAACCTTGCTCGTAGTATGCTTAGATTACATTGCTCACTACTTGTTATTGCTTGGGGAACATTTGTGTGCTTACACTCTTCTGTCATCGCACTACTCGCGAACCATTCTCACTTATTTTACCTTTACTTTGAAGATCATGTCCAGACGTGTGAACATGACTCAAGCCCAGTTGACGGCTCTTATCAATGAACAAGTTGCTGCGGCACTTGCAGCTGCAAACGCAGGAGGTATACCCTGCAGTCGTAACTCATCCTAGGATCTTTAGATCCTACGTTCTTAAACAACTCTTGTGTTTAACTTTATTCTGTTCTTACACATCAGGTCAACCCGTTTAGCAACTTGTGTGTACTTTCAAAACTTTCATGGACTGTCGTCCTAGCACATTCAGTGGCACGGAAGGAGCAGTTGGACTCCTCCACTGGTTTGAAAAGCTTGAGTCAGTATTCGAAATGTGTGAATGCCCTGAGGCACGCAGGGTGAAGTATGCTACCGGTACTCTCGAGGGTTTAGCCCTCACATGGTGGAAAGCTCAGGTCCAAATGCTGGGGTTGGTTGCTGCTAATGCCACCCCATGGAACAACTTCAAAGAGATGATCAAGGAGGAATACTGCAGTCGTGACGACATTCATAAGCTAGAAGTCGAGTTCTTCCATCTCAAGATGACGGGGTCAGAAATTGAGGCGTTTACAAAGAGATCTAATGAGCTTGCATTACTGTGTCCTACTATGGTGGACCCCCCCAATTAAGCGTATCGAACTTTATCTTCAGGGTCTAGTGCCAGAGATCCAAAGTCATGTAACTTCAGCAAACCTTGCCACCTAACAACAGGTTGTTCAGTTGGCTCACCGTCTCACTGATCAGGCGGTGGAGCAGAACAGGTTGCCTAAACGTCTCAGCGCTACTACTACCGCTACCATTTCAGCTACTCCTGCTACTCCTAGTGATAACAAGAGAAAATGGGAGGGGGATTCCAGCAAAGGTTCAGCTACAGTTCAGTCACAGGTTCAGCAGCGAAAGACTGACAGTTATCAGAGTCCCAGTCAGCACTCTTCAGGTAGCCACAAGCAGGGCGGATATCGAGGAAACCTCCCAAAGTGTAACACCTGTAACAGACATCACAGTGGCCAGTGTAACAAGGGTCGCTGCCAAAGATGCCTCAAGTTGGGTCATGAGGCCAAGGATTGTCAGAGCCCTCGGCCTGCGAATCAGAATCAGCAGCAGCCACCAGCACAGCAGAATCAGCAACAGGGCAACAGGGGATGTTTTCATTGTGGTGCTGAAGGTCACTTCAAAAGGCACTGTCCTCAGCTAAACAGGAACCAGAACAACAACAACAACAATAATAACAACAATCAGGGCAATGGCAACAACAACAACGGGGGAAACAACAACAATGAAGCAAGGGGTCGTGCATTTGTGTTGGGGCAGGGTGATGCTAGAAATGATCCCAACGTCGTTATGGGTAAGTTTCTTCTCGACGATATTTATGTTACTGTTTTGTTTGATTCGGGTGCGGATACAAGTTATATGTCTTTGAAAATGAGTAAATTGTTAAAACGTACATCAACACCCCTAAACACCAAACACGTCGTAGAACTAGCAAATGGTAAAAGTGTAGAAGCCACGCATATAGTCAAGGGTTGTAACATCGTTCTAGCGGGTCAGACCTTCTCGATCGACCTCATTCCCATAGTTCTGGGTAGTTTCGACATTGTCATCGGCATGGATTGGTTATCCAAGCAGCAGGCAGAGATCCTTTGTAAGGAAAAGATCATTCGTATTCCTCGTTCGGGTAAAGAATCTCTCGAAGTTCAAGGCGACAAGAGTGGTGCTGTGGTTGGCATCATCTCTTTCTTGAAGGCTCAGAAATGTTTACGAAAGGGTCACACTGCCATTTTGGCACTAGTTACTGATGCAGCTACGAAAGAGAATAGAATAGAGGATATTCCAGTTGTGCGCGAATTTCCTCAAGTGTTTCCAGAAGATTTACCTGGTCTACCGCCTCATCGCCAGGTCGAGTTTCAAATCGAGCTAGCTCCAGGAGCAGCACCTATAGCTCGCGCACCATATCGTTTAGCTCCAACTGAACTGGAAGAACTGTCTAAGCAACTACAAGAGCTCTTGAATAAGGGCTTCATTCGTCCAAGCTCTTTGCCTTGGGGAGCTCCAGTACTATTCGTGAAAAAGAAGGATGGCACTTTCAGGATGTGCATAGACTACCGCGAACTGAACAAGGTTACAGTGAAGAACCGTTATCCTCTTCCTCGTATTGACGACTTATTCGACCAGTTGCAGGGGTCGAGTTACTACTCCAAGATTGATCTAAGGTCAGGGTACCATCAACTGAGAGTCCAGGATGAGGACGTCTCCAAAACAGCATTCAGAACTCGCTACGGCCACTACGAGTTTCTAGTCATGCCATTCGGGCTTACGAACGCGCCTGCAGTTTTCATGGACCTTATGAACAGGGTGTGCAAACCTTATCTTGACAAGTTTGTTATTGTTTTTATTGATGACATCCTGATCTACTCGAAGAATCGGGAGGAACACGAGCAGCACTTACGACTTATTTTGGAACTCCTACGAACGGAACAGCTATACGCTAAGTTTTCAAAATGCGACTTCTGGCTTCGTGAAGTCCACTTCCTAGGCCATGTGATAAACAAGGATGGGATTCATGTCGATCCATCCAAGGTAGATTCGATCAAGAACTGGCCTGCACCTCACACACCAACAGAAATACACCAATTCTTGGGTTTGGCGGGTTATTACAGACGGTTCATCAAAGACTTCTCAAAGATTGCACAGCCGCTCACATTACTGACACCGAAAGGTGTTGTTTATCGTTGGGGTAGTACACATGAAACAGCATTTCAGCACTTAAAGGATAGACTTTGTAGCGCACCTATCCTCTCATTGCCTGAAGGCACGGACGATTTTGTAGTCTACTGCGACGCGTCTATCCAGGGACTTGGATGTGTGTTGATGCAGCGGGATAAAGTCATTGCTTATGCTTCGCGCCAACTTAAGATTCACGAACGGAATTACACCACACACGATTTAGAGCTGGGAGCTGTTGTTTTTGCGCTCAAGATATGGCGACATTACCTGTATGGCACTAAATGCACCATCTACACTGATCACAGGAGTCTCGAACATATTTTCAAGCAGAAAGAGTTGAACATGCGACAACGTAGATGGGTCGAACTACTGAACGATTACGAGTGTGCCATAAAGTACCATCCGGGCAAAGCCAATGTGGTGGCCGACGCCCTCAGTCGAATGGATACTACACCTAGGCGTGTACGAGCGTTGCAACTCACTATTCAGTCTAGTCTTCCTTCACAGATACGAGATGCTCGAGTAGAAGCATTGAAACCAGAAAACGTCAGGGCTGAAGCCCTACGCGGCTCAAGGCAACGATTAGAACAAAAGGCAGACGGCGCCTACTATGTAATAGGACGCATTTGGGTTCCACTCTATGGCAACTTACGCGAGCTTGTAATGGATGAAGCTCATAAGTCTCGCTACTCGGTACATCCTGGTGCGGATAAAATGTACCACGATATCAAAACTACATATTGGTGGCCTAGCATGAAGGCTCACATAGCCACTTACGTTAGCAAGTGCTTGACTTGTGCGAGAGTTAAAGCGGAATATCAGAAACCGTCAGGCCCACTCCAACAACCTAAGATACCACAATGGAAATGGGAACAAATTTCCATGGATTTTGTTACTGGCCTACCTAGATCTCAGCGTGGGAATGACACTATTTGGGTGATCGTGGATCGACTCACAAAGTCTGCTCACTTCTTGGCTATCAAGGAAACGGATAAGTTCTCCACTTTAGCAGACGTATAACTTAGGGAAGTTGTCTCAAGGCACGGGGTGCCCACCTCTATTATCTCTGATCGTGATGCACGTTTTACTTCAGAACTGTGGCAAGCAATGCACAAATCTTTTGGCTCTCATTTAGACATGAGCACAGCTTATCATCCTCAGACAGATGGGCAGTCTGAGCGCACTATTCAAACTCTAGAAGACATGCTTCGGGCGTGCGTAATTGACTTTGGCAATGGTTGGGAAAAACATCTGCCACTTGTGGAATTTTCGTACAATAACAGCTACCACACCAGCATTAAAGTTGCTCCATTTGAGGCATTGTACGGGCGTAAATGCCGATCACCCCTTTGTTGGGAAGAGGTGGGTGACAGTCAGATCACAGGTCCAGAGATGGTAGTTGATACTACTGAAAAGATTGCTCAAATACGACAACGCATGGCGGCAGCTCGTGACCGTCAGAAAGCATACGCAGATAAAGACAGGAAACTACTCGAATTCCAGGTTGGGGATCGAGCGCTACTCAAAGTTTCACCCTGGAAGGGTGTTGTTCGTTTTGGCAAACGAGGCAAGCTCAATCCACGATACGTTGGACCATTTGAAGTCATAGAGAAAATAGGCAAAGTGGCCTACAGACTAAGCTTACCAGCCGAACTCAGTGCAGTTCACAACATCTTCCACGTGTCGAATCTGAAGAAGTGTCTGTCAGATGAGACCCACATAGTTCCTTTGAAGGAACTCACTATCGACGAGCGGTTGCAGTTCGTCGAGGAACCAGTTGAAATCACGGACCAGGATGTTAAGGTCCTCAAGAACACCAGAATACCTCTTGTACGAGTTCGTTGGAACTCTCGCCGTGGCCCAGAGTTCACCTGGGAACGCGAAGATCAGATGAAACTCAAATATCCCCAGTTATTCGGAAACCAAGCAACCACTACTGAGGCCGAAGCTACTACAGAATTTCGGGACGAAATTCCAAATCAACGGGGGGATGATGTGACACCCCAGGAAAACCAGTAATCTTCGCAAACCTGCTCGGGGAGCCGCGATACGATACAGGTAAACAACGTCACACCACTAGCTTCCTCAGTAACTGCATGCTAAATTTCGGGACGAAATTTCTTTCAAGTTGGGGATAATGTGACAACTCGAGTTTCCGACATTTCACTTTCGCATTTATTAAGCGTTGACTCTTTAATTGTTTGCTTAATTACCTTGTAACTGTACATTTGATTTCAATTCGAGATGATTATTTGTTATGCTATGTGTTTGATATAAGGTGTTATGGTTTGTGAACTTGTAACGTTTAAGACTTGAACAACCCGACGAAACACAAGTGTGTTTCGCCATAACCAATCCGACGACACAGAATCTGTATCGCCATCTACGACTCGACGAAATAGGGTGTTTCGCCGGCCCAGAAATTCGCGAAGCCCAGTTAAGGGCCCAACTCGGGTATGTGGGTTATATCTCTCAGAACTGTTTCATTCGTGACACTCATCACCACAACCGAAACCCTAGAGCTCCCTTCTCTTTGTGACGGCAATTACGTGTCCTCGAATCTTCCTGTAATCGATCTAGCTATTATTTCTTTCATCTCGGTGAGTGCGTATTCGTTAACTCGGTTTCGTTGATGTCTTGTTTTACTCGTTATATGTCTGTGTATATGCTTATTTGATTTCTGGATTGGATGTGAATATGTGACGATCATGATTCTTGTAAATCGGTTGGTATAGAATAGGGTTTATCGGAAATGATTAATGATGTGATGTATTAGATTGATTGGTATCATGTGATTAAGGTGGCAACCCACTACATAGTTTGGTCAAATAACAGCATGTACATGTTAACAATTGTCAGTCTAGGATGCTAAGAGTCAATGGGTAATGAGTGATTCCATGTGAGACCTTGGCTTTTGTGAGTTAAATAGTTAATAAATCCTTTGATGTTGGGCGGCATAGCATATATCAAGGAAATCAAACCGTGCATGTTGTAATGATTGTTCAGATCTAGAGCCTTGCTGTTATGCTAGATGACTATTAGGGTTTTGTGATATTATGACGTAACTAATGTGATACGTAACTGACATTTTACGAATCTGAACTTAATGACGAATCTGAAATACGACGAATCAGGATTTATTCGTCAAGAAATCAAACGACGAAACTGGGGTTTGTTTCGCCGAAGGGACTCTCGACGAAACTGAAGGTGTTTCGTCGAGTGGTGAACCTGTTTAACTTGGTTTGTTTCTGTTAGAACTTAACTGACCTAATTAACTGCTGTTAACTGAATTGCATGTTTCGTATGTGTTTGAATACGTGTTGTGTGCTACATGATGATCTTTAACTCGGTGTTACCATGTTGTACTCGTACGTAAACTGATTTCACATACGTGAATAATCTAGGACGTGATTGATTTCTTGTGAGCAATTAACTTAGCATACCGAGCAAAACCAAGGTGAGTTCACACCCTTACTAAGGCATGGGATTCCCAGGGTTTGGGGAATGGGATTGAAGGAATAAGGTTGAATAGATTCGTACATACACTGATACTAGACTACCATACCATTGTCCTCGGTTGTGCAGGACACATACGTAAAACCTACGTATACTTATGCTACTCGCTATCCTCGGTTGTGAAGGATACTCACGTAAAACCTACGTGAACCTATACTTACTACTGCCTCGGTTGTGTCAGGCACTTACGTAAAACCTACGTAAACCCCCACGTACCCCTATCCTCAGTTGTGAAGGATACTTACGTAAATCCTACGTAAACTTGTACGTATTACTGTTCTCGGGATATATAGAACACTTATGGTTGCGAATAGTCTAGTGGTTATACAACATGGGAAGCCCCCACAAATAGAACGTACTATCGGCCCAGTAGAGCCACATGTTACAAACGAACTTACCATTACGCATTTACTTTCTGTGAACTCGCTCAACTAGTTGTTGATCCTCTGTTACATGCCTTGCAGGTCGTTAGGTACATGGAGCTTGCACAGGGAGGAGCTGGTCGTTGTGGGCTTGGATCGTGATTGTGTGTTAAACACTTTATGACATTACATACTTATTTATGCTGAGTTTTATCTATACGCTTCCGCTAAACTTTGATATGATACTTATGTTTTGGAACACCTTTCATATGGATTGGTTTGGTTTAATACAATTACTTTTACTTTATACATTGTTCTATATGATTGGTGGCTTGATCCTGGTCAGTCACGCTCCCAAGCGGTGATACTCCGCAGGTGGATTTTGGGGGTGTGACAAAAGACATAGGAAGAAACAAGTGAAACGTCATCGGGTAAATAATGCAGAATGGTAATGCATAAGAATTTGCGATCATTTGTTTGTTATCTAAGGCAAACAAATGAGACAGTGACAAATCAAAGTAAATGGGTCAAAAATAATGTATCGCGAAGACATGCTCGCCTATAAGTGAACACTCATCCCAAGAATTCCCAGGTAAGCACAACTGGTCTCGCGTCTGATGAGATGTATACGAAGTGCTTGCCTAGACAGAAAATCCAGAATACAGGCATTCACCCTTCCAGTTTGCACGTGTTCACATTATTTAAAACCCAAAACCTTGACGAGGTTTTGAAAACTCAAAGGGGTTCAAAACCTTACAATAGAGGGTTCAAAACCTAGTAATCAATCATCCTAGAACAGATGATTAGTTTTCAAAGCGGTTTTGAAATTTATGTTCTTGTTGTGGTTGTCGCCTAAGGATAGGTGACAGTATTGTTTTATGATTAACGCAAGTAAACTCGCTTTAGGGTCCTAGGAAGGTTATAGACTAGGTCAAAGTATTACTAATAACCTAATTCCCTATAACCATGAGCTCTGATACCAACTTTTCTGTCACACCCCGACCACGTAGGACAACAAAACGTGGCGGAAACGTCGGGGAGTGTTGTAACAGAATCATTGTTTCATAACACATGGAAATTGAAATACTGTTTTATTGAATAAAAGAGTTACAATGTCTTGATAATCAAAGAAACATAACATAAATAACTAGTCTGCATCTTTTTATTGTCACTAAGGCCCATGTCCGCCTAAGTGTATCTTGATCAGTCCTATGCTTCATTTCCTGAAACACATGTGAAAATAGGTACGTCAGCATAAAAATGTCGGCGAGTACATAGGTTTTGTGAAAATAAGATTCATGACTTCTGTTTAAAAAAATGTTTAGTCATGAACCTTGTAATTTGCTTTGTCTTTGTAAATCATTTGAAAAACAATAAGTTCAGATGATACGTATAAATAAGAGAATAATGCATGGTTAAATGAATAACCATGTAAAATGAGTTTGTATAAGTTAAGTTGTTTGTAAAACAATGTATTGTGAAAAGTATGTTATTTGTATAAAATGTTATATGTCATAAACTGAAATGATTCAAATAACACTACGATATGTAATGCCATACAAACACTTATATATAGGAAATACCAGCGGTGTATCCACCATGCTTGTATCATATTACACACGCCTCGTTACTTAAGTCACTTAAACAAACCACCAAAGTAACAAGTCTATGTTTAAACCAATTGCCAAAAGTCCTTGTATAAATCATATCAAATGTTAATAGTCCAAAAGTAGTCAGGTAATGTGTAACAAATATTATGTATGGTAAGTAAAATAAGACTACTTAAACCATAAGTAAAAATGTACAAAACAAAGTATTGAAGTAAAACTTGGTTTAAATCAAAGTTATGTTTTGTGTAGTAAATGCATGCTATACTGATATAAACATTTATGCGGTATTGTGAAAATTCATACATCCAAGCCTTGCGACAGTCGGATAACTATGTAAAAATGAGTTATCAAAAGAATATGTATTCGGATTTGGTCATTCCTTACGTCCAAACAAACCCGAGATTTCAGGAATGGGATTTGTCAAGTCCTATGGTACCACTACCTACTACCGAGCGGCATGATCGGTGTTAATGAATGTATAGTATAGTTTAAACAAACCAAATGTCATACCAAAATGTAAGCATGTTTTATGAAAATAATGTACCTAGTATGCTAAGTAAACATACAAAGCAAAAAGTCATGTAAATCAATGTGCTAGCATGTTATCAGTCAACATACATGGCAGAAATGTAATGTAAAACAATGTACTAAGTATGCACACAATGGACATACATAGCATGAAATGTAATGAAATCATGTACTATAATGTACTAACAAACATAGTCGGTATATGATGTGAAAACAGGAAAGCATGAAAGTAACAAGTAGGCACATGTGTTCCACCCCAAAACGTTAGTAAAACAGTAAAAGAGGGGTCTATGTACTCACTTGAGATTGCTCAGAAGTCCTAAGATAACCACCAAGCAATGCTAGAGATCACGGAATATCAAACGACACCTAATATAGGTAACTACATTAATAACCCGGACCTAAATCGGAAGACCGGATAGAATGAGGCTCGTAAACCAAATGAGTATGGGAACTCATGTAGTATGGTTTAACGAAGCCTACATACTAAATGAAACCTAACCTAAGTGCTTACGACCCATTACGACCCGTTTAGGTAGCTTATGCTAATTTAACGCGTCGCTCGCGTGAAACGCGTTTGGACCGCCTAACTAGTCCTATGACAAGTAACATATGCCTTAACATGTCTAATATTGTTGTCAAATCAGTTTAGATGTCAAAAGTTATGTTACATATGCTTAAAATGAATTTTGGCGTCAAAAGGGCATTTTGGTAATTTACCTAAGGCATATAAACTACCTATCATACAACTACTTAAACGAAGCGACCATAAGGTATAACCTCGGAAGGTTATTTCCCTATATACAATGGTCACCTAATGTGCTTGGTCGGATCCTAATGATCGACCAAACGGGTTGGGTTCGAATGTATAAGCGATTGTTTAGATCGCTTACCTTACGACCCTATATAAGCACTAAACTAAAAGTGACGAGCTAAGCATGCAAAAACATGCTTAACTAAGTTTAGAAAACAGGTTTGGTATCAAAACAAACGGTTTTGATACCCATAAGTAGTTTGGTTACAAAATACGCAAGAATACGTATTCTGACCGAAACTACGGCTCGTCATTGAGCCTAGATAACGTGGTAATCAGTAGGTATAGTCACTAGGGACTATAACCATCGTGATCACGCTCACGTTATGAAGTTCAAACGAACTTCGCATCGACCATAAACTGGTCAATGCAGAAAGTCAAACAAAGTTCGACTTTCGGACTCGAAAAGCATAAAAGAACGAAGGAACACTTACGAAGGGTCCCCGAATGCTAATCTAGATCAAAATAGCTCAGGTATGAAACAAAGGTTTCAACTTAGAGCACAAATGATCAGATTCTTGTGAGAAATGAAGTGAAATGGGTTGGGTATTTATAGTATTTCCCGAACCGTTAAGATCGTTTCTCGAATAACGTGATTAAATCTTGTGCGTACACTTGTCAGAACCTTATGGTAACTAAAAATGACCCTAAATCAGCTGAAAGGGCAAGTTAGAATGTGTGGTTGTGGATTAAACAGCTGGAATCAGCTGACTAAGCGATCTTATCTGTTCTGGGAGGCTTACGCGGCCCGCTTCAGGATAAACCAAAACTAATGCGGGCCGCATGGGGGTTCTGATCATAAAATAAGTTTCAGAAATGACAGTTTTGGTCCCTGTTGCGTATTTAAGCCATTTCCGACACTTCTAAGGCCCGTAAAGCCAACTTTAAGGCCCTAAAATGATGCCTAACGTTGTGGACATCAAACATGCTCAAAAATATGTCGGATGTCAGTTCGTTTGGTCGTACGAACGCGATGTTTGCTTAATTACGACGGAATGCGCACAAGAGCAAAAAACGATCCAAAATGCGTGACGAATGGATTTTTCTTATGCCAAACACTAAAATAAACTATTTTAGTGCTTACATAAATTTTTGGATGTCCAGATGTATTCAGAACGTAAGTTATGCGCGAAAATGCAAACTTATGCAATTTTTGACACTTTTAGTCCCTGAATGACCCAAAAGTTTATTTTAGCACGCCGAACCCCTTAAAGCCTATTTCTAAGCTATGTCAAGGATATTTATGGTATGTTTAACTTATGGTCATGTTACGGAATGTCTGTTACAGTTCAAATTGGCATACTTTCGCAGTTTGTCAAGTTTAGTCCCTGTAAGCGAATTAACTTGTTTTTGCCATACCAAAGCCTTCAAAACTTATTTCTAAGTTATGTAAAGGTTATTTAAGGTATGTTAAGCCTATGTCACTAATCCGGAGTGTTTGTTGCATTAAACTGGTTATATTTACGCATCGGTGCATGTATAACCTTCCAGAAAGCAATTTAGAGTTTGGAATTGAACAAAAATTGATATGTGCAAATGATACACATATTTTTACAAATCCCAAGTATGAAATATAATATTTCATTGGTTCGGTATTTGTTTGATGGTTGCAGTGACCCAGGTGTTACACCACGCCCCCCATTATGCCACCGACGGATCCATATCACCCATACCACGTGGGGTATTCCACGGAGGATGTTCTCACATCTTTCATGATACAGCAGGAGG
The DNA here is from genome assembly GCA_030545235.1 of Helianthus tuberosus. NCBI lineage: Eukaryota > Viridiplantae > Streptophyta > Magnoliopsida > Asterales > Asteraceae > Helianthus > Helianthus tuberosus. The sequence continues at coordinate 105,660,788 of CM060360.1, forward strand.
CGCTGAACCGTCGCGTACAGGAGCTGGAAAGAGCTCAGCGACTCCCGTGCCAGTGCCAGACCCCACCTGCAGTATCACACCCTCCTCGACCACTTTCACCTGATTTTGCCGCTCGTTTTTGGACTCCCGAGCAGCAGATAGCATACTTACTGCGCTCTCATCGCGCTATGGAGGAGGACTGGCTTCATAGCGACGTTTACTCTTTTCTCTTTTCCCCCTCCTCCACCGCCATCAGCTTAGGCCTTTTGATTCGACGCAGGTAGACTTTTGGTGAGACGACCGCGATTGTGCAGACTACACAGCTTTTGGAGACCGCCTTTTTGATGATTGTGACTTTTGATGATTTGTATATTCGTTGTGGTTGTCACTGACTAGATAGTTGGACTAGGGCGATGTGGCCCTTAGTCACTGATGATGTATGATACAGTTATGAACTTGTAAACCTTACATTGTGGTCTTGATTTATGACAGCGCAATCGCAGTATTCTCATTATATGTTGGGTTGATTATTGATTGTCTATGTTCTATAACATGAGATGTTATGTGGTTGATTTATTTATAACATGAGATGTTATGTGTTGATCTATAACATGAGATGTTATGTGGTTGATTTATTTATAACATGAGATGTTATGTGTTGATATTGTTGAATACATACGTACACTTTACTTACTATGACCTGACCTACGTGAAACATCTTTTAGAAGATGCCACCGAGAGGTCAGACACGCATGCTTACCAACGAGGCAGAACTCCAAGGAATCATTGATGCCGCCATAACGCAGTATGCAGCCTCAAACGGAGGAACCAGCGGAAGCAGTTCACAGAACAACGGCAATAACAATCCACCACATGGGTGCACGTACAAGCAGTTCCTAGACTGCAAGCCTGTGAACTTCAACGGCACCGGAGGTGCTGTTGCTTTTGTAAGATGGTCCGAAAAGATGGAGTCTGTTCTTCGAATGAGCAAGTACGCTCCAGACCAACAAGTGACTTACATTTCTGGGCTATTTTTGGACGGAGCCCTGTCCTGGTGGAACTTATAAGTACAAACTTTGGGCAAAGCCGCAGCTTACGCAATGACATGGAATGAGCTAAAGGAGCTCATGCGAAGAAAGTACTGCTCGCGTGCTGAGATACAAAGGTTGGAGACTGAGTTCTGGCATTTAAGGATGGATGGTCCCAAGATTGCTGAGTACGTTCAGAGATTCCACGACCTGTCTCATGTGGTACCTTATATGTTTACACCGGAATTCAATCATATTGAGCTCTTTATCTGGGGATTAGCTCCACAGATCATGAGTATGGTCACTACTTCCAAGCCTGCAACAATCACAGAGGCCATCGATCTGAGCGTAGCTCTTACTGAGGAAGCCATTCGCCTGAACAAGTTTTCGAATGTCGAGCCAAAGAAGAAAGAGACTCACGTAGAGTTTTCTGGTGAGAATAAAAGTAAATTCTCGAACTTCAAGCAGGGTACTAGCGGTGTTGGTAAGAAAGGAGAATCAAGCGCACCGGTCCAAGCTGCAACCGGTGTTGGAAAGAAGGGGAAAGGATATATGGGTACGCATCCCAAGTGTAACACCTGCCAGCGTCATCATTGTGGCCGATGTGGGCCAAGAGTATGTGAAGCCTGTGGAAAAGTTGGCCACCTGAAGGATAACTGTTGGGCTAGTGCAGGCCGGGGAGGCCAAGGAGGTTTTGGTAATCGGAACAATAATCATGGTGGTAATGGAAATCGTCCACAAGGGAATAACGGAGGCAATGGAAATCGAGGGAACAATGCAAATCAAGCTGGGGCGCGAATCGAAATCAAAACCATAATCAAGCGGGGAACGGAGGAGGTAATGGTCAAAAATTGGGTTGTTTTAACTGCGTTTACATTGGGCATTTTAAGAGGAACTGCCCAGGATTGAATCAAGCCCGCGGAAGAGTGTTTAACATTGAGGCGAGGGAAGCGCGCCAGGATCCCAACGTAGTCACTGGTACGTTCCCTATAAACCAACGCTTTGCATCCGTTTTGTTTGATACGGGTGCCGATTATAGCTTCGTGTCATTAGAATTTAAGAATATACTTGGGTTGACGTCTAGTAAGTTAGACGTTCCGTACTCCATCGAATTAGCAAATGGAAAACTAATTGAGACCAGTGAAGTTGTCCGAGGATGTGTGATTGAACTAGGAGGGCACGAGTTTACGCTAGACTTACTACCTGTCGAGTTGGGAAGCTTTGATGTGGTAGTGGGAATGGATTGGCTATCGAGTAACAAAGCCGAGATAGTTTGCCATGAGAAGACCATATGCATTCCACTGACGGATGAAGAAACAATCGTAGTGCATGGGGAGAAGCAGGATACCCACTAAGAATTATTAGCTGTCTAAAAGCTAGAAAGTGCTTGAAGAAAGGATGTGTTGCATTCTTGGCACACATCGTGGATAAGAAAGCTGCTGAGCCGAAGATCGAAGACATTCCAGTCGTCAGAGAATATCCGGAAGTCTTTCCAGAAGACTTGCCTGGATTACCGCCTCAAAGGCAAGTTGAGTTCCACATCGATTTGGTTCCAGGCGTCGCGCCTGTAGCCAAGGCACCCTATAGACTTGCGCCATCAGAGATGCAGGAGTTGTCGACACAACTCCAGGAGCTATTGGACAAAGGATTCATCAGACCAAGCTTCTCACCTTGGGGAGCTCCGGTTCTGTTTGTTAAAAAGAAGGACGGTAGTTTCCATATGTGTATAGACTACCGTGAGCTTAATAAGTTGACCATCAAGAATATATATCCTTTGCCGAGAATCGATGATCTATTTGACCAGTTGCAAGGTTCAAGCTTTTATTCGAAAATCTATTTGCGATCAGGATACCATCATCTTAGGATACAGGAGGAAAGTATCCCGAAGACAGCCTTTAGGACTCGCTACGGACACTACGAGTTCCTAGTTATGCCGTTTGGGTTGACAAACGCACCTGTAGTCTTCATTGACCTAATGAACCGAGTCTGCAAGCCATATTTGGATAAGTTTGTGATTGTGTTTATCGATGACATTCTGATTTACTCGATGACAAAGGACGAGCACGAACAACACTTAAGAGCCATTCTAGAGCTACTTAAGAAGGAGAAATTATACGCCAAATTCTCGAAGTGTGAGTTTTGGCTACGCGAAGTCCAATTCCTTGGACATGTGGTAAATGGAAATGGAATCCATTTTGATCCCACAAAGATCGAGGCGATCAAGAGTTGGGAAACCCCAAAGACACCAACCGAGATTCGACAGTTCTTAGGTTTGGCTGGTTATTATCGAAGATTCATTGAGGATTTTTCTAAAATCGCTCAACCTCTGACCGCGCTCACACAAAAGGATAAGAAGTTTGATTGGGGAATCAAGCAAGAAGAAGCATTTCAGTTGTTGAAGAACAAGCTTTGTGATTCACCGATTTTATCGCTGCCAGAAGGAACAGATGATTTCGTGGTATACTGTGACGCCTCACGTCAAGGATTGGGTTGCGTATTGATGCAACGCCAGAAGGTTATAGCTTACGCTTCACGCCAATTGAAAGTTCATGAAAAGAACTATACCACACATGATTTGGAGCTAGGCGCAGTGGTATTTGCGTTGAAAATCTGGCGACATTATTTGTATGGTATGAAATGTACAATCTTTATGGATCATAAAAGTCTGCAGCACATATTCGACCAGAAAGAGCTGAATATGAGACAAAGACGTTGGGTCGAATTGTTGAACGTACGACTGCGAGATCAAGTATCACCCAGGGAAAGCGAATGTGGTCGCAGATGCCCTGAGTCGAAAAGAAAGGATTAAGCCCATAAGAGTTAGGGCTTTGGAGATGATTGTCCAGACAGATCTCTCTTTGCGCATTCGTGCCGCGCAGAGAGAAGCTTTGAAAGAAAGAAATATTGAAGATGAGTATCTCCGTGGGATGGAGAAGCAATTAGTGCCAAACGAGGAAGGAACGTTATGTTTCATGAAATGGATTTGGGTCCCTCTGTTTGGTGGTTTGAGAAAAGTTATTTTTGATGAAGCTCACAAATCACGGTACTCTATCCACCCAGGAGCGGATAAGATGTACCAAGATCTTAAGGATTATTATTGGTGGCCTAGGATGAAAGGCGATGTTGCTGTTTATGTTAGCAAGTGTTTAACGTGCGCCAAGGTAAAAGCTGAATACCAGAAGCCTTCAGGACTTCTGCAGCAACCTGAAATTCCCAAGTGGAAATGGGAACAGATTTCAATGGACTTCATAACGAAACTGCCCAAGATGCCCAGAGGCCATGATACTATTTGGGTAATAGTTGACCGTCTGACCAAGTCCGCACACTTCTTACCAATCAAAGAGAAAGATAATACGAGTAAACTGGCGGAAATATACATGTGAGAGATTGTTGCACGTCATGGAGTGCCTCTCCCGATCATCTCTGATAGAGATGGACGTTTCACATCAGGGATTTGGCAATCCTTCCAAGAAGCTTTTGGCTCACAATTGAATCTAAGTACTGCATTTCATCCGCAAACTGATGGCCAAAGTGAACGAACTATTCAGACATTGGAGGATATGCTGAGAGCGTGTGTAATGGATCTAGGTGGTAGCTGGGATAATCATTTACCATTGGTCGAGTTTTCATATAACAACAGCTACCACACAAGCATTGGAGCCGCAGCATTTGAAGCTCTTTACGGACGCAAGTGTCGATCACCACTATGCTGGGCTGATGCAGGTGATAGACAACAAATAGTCCAAGAGACAACGGACAAGATCGCACAAATTCGAAAACACATCGAGGCGGCTCGCGACAAGCAGAAAGCCTATGTAGATCCAAAGAGAAAACCTTTGGAATTTCAAGTTGGGGATATGGTTTTGTTGAAAGTTTCACCCTGGAAGGGTGTGGCACGCTTTGGAAAGCGTGGGAAGTTGAATCCGCGTTACATTGGCCCGTTCAAGATACTGCAAAGGATTGGGCTTGTAGCCTAAAAATTGGACCTACCTGCTGAACTCAATGGTGTTCACGATACATTCCATGTATCAAATTTGAGAAAGAGTCCAACACAAGAAACAATGATCATTCCTGCTGACGAAGTTCATATCGACGACACGCTCCACTTTACCGAAGAACCCGTCAAGGTTATGGATTGGAAAGTTAATAAAACACGCAGGAGTAGTGTCAAGCTCGTCAAAGTTCATTGGAATGCAAGACATGGGCCTGAATTCACGTGGGAACGTGAGGATCGGATGAAAGAGAAATACCCCCATTTATTTCCTAAGACCCTTGCAACTAGAAGCAGAGCCTAAAATTTCGGGACGAAATTTATTTAACGGGGGGAGAATGTGACAACCCTCACCAAACCAGGTAACCGTACGAATTAATTAATATTTAATTAATGCTTAATTAATGTGCTTGCTTACAGTTGTGATTAAACTGCTACTTGAATTCTGATACATACACATACATGCATCATACTTTATTGCTGTTACTCCATTATTTACACAGAACTATAGTGACAAACTTGATGCACAAAAGCACAGTAGCACCATGAACGGATAACCCAGTAAACATGCTGACATAGCCAGCATCAGACAGGCACTGTCTCTGAGGCCAGTATGAGCCGGGAATAGTTTACTACACTAGTAGGGAGTGTAGGGAGGTGAGGATTGTTAAACTGCGTCACTAAGTGATAGTTATAGTGACCGGATGTGCCTAAAACATGCTTTAATAGACTTCAACCACCTCCTCATCATCAGAATCAGCTATAATTAAAGCATGTCTATAATGAAACAAATGAATTTATGATGTCGGGTACAAATCCTTTGTCTTCAAAAGCAGGGGCAAGCACCTCTTCCACGAAGTTCGCTAATGGATAGTCTGTGTTTGGTTCGTGTAAAGGAGGTGCTGGTTCGTGGTAATTTTATTTTTGAGGATGGAGGATGATGTTTCTTGTTAGTTATGTTTTGTTTGTCTACTGAACATTTTTTATGATGTAAAGTAGGCTAGGTTATGGGATGTCTTAGGTTTTTTTGTTTGGTTTGGAATTACATATATGGGGCATGTCCTGTATATGAACTAGTGTGGAACTCATCCTCACTACTTGTACTTATTTGCGGTTGTTTTAATAGAATCACCAGGGTAACCCTTTACCCAAAAAAAAGCATGCTTTAATTACAAAATTCTGCATTTGATTACAAAATTCAGCATTTAAGCTAACTAGTAAAGTGCAAAAACATGGGAAAATAATACGAGACACTTTCCAAAGTGTCAGGAATTCATTGTGTCACTAAAACAAATATTAACGACACTTTAAATGCTTATTTAGCACTTTAACGGATTAATATCCAACCGAACAACCGGACTTTACTCGGAACATAAAAATATTGTCAATGACATTGTTTTTCCTTTTCTGAGCCAGTTAGGGTCCCCGAACACCCTAACACCCGTTATAATACACTACACACTAGTAACTAATTTAAACACCTAATTAACATAACTAATCACAAACTAAATGGTTGAAATCCAACTAAATACCCACCCCCCTTGACCGAATCGGTCCCCCAAGGGGACACACCCTTACATTCTTGAATATTTTAATCTCTTGTGTTTAATATCTAGTGAGCACATTATACATTGGTCAAAGCACTAAAGTGGATTATAAGTTTACATCCAATATCATTATCACCACTTCACAAACAACACAACCAAAATTTCATCTCTCTCCCTCTCCTTTTGAAGTCGGCCGAGAACTCCCACACACCCACCATCACCTTCCAATTTCAATCTTGCTAAACCACATACAATCTAAGGTGCAAGAGATCATACGAGGAGACTCGGTGCTTTCGGAATCACAAGGACCTCTCTACATCGCTTTTATCCACCTAGTTTTCGCTTTGATTCTTCCCTAGCCTTGAGCTAGTTGTAAGTGCTTCTAAACACTTCCTTATTCATGTTTAAAGTGGTTAATAAGAAGTTTAACGGTTAAAACTAAAGAACATGTGAAAACAAAACTTAAAGTCTTGCTAGAATGATGAACTTGATGGATAAAAAGAAACAAATGGTGTAAAACTTGTGAATCTTGTTTTGTTGTGATTATTTTATGTTGTTGGTTGCTAGAAGTGGAACTGATCGTCATCTAACCACGCTAGATCATGTTCATGGAACATGAACTAGCAATATGTTAAGTAGGAAAGTTGCAAGATGATGAATCTTTCCACAACATAAACATGAACTTGTGAAAAATGATTTTTCTTGTAAAATAGAGTTTTAAACTAGTAGATCTAAAGATCTACAAGTGGTATTTTCGAAGAACCAAGTAAAATATAAAAGTCTTATTGTAAAGACCGGATCTTTCGTAAACTAAAGGTGTTTTTGTGAACAAACAAGTGTGTAAACACTTGTGTGACAAAAGATTTAACAAAGGAATAATTTCGTAATATTTGACTAGAAGTTGTAAGATTACATCTTCTCTAAAAATAAAGTTTTTCAGGAAACCGATTCATTTTTAAAGATAGAAAGATCTACTAAAAATGTTGGAAAGTTACTACATACTTTTACACAACTTACAAGTTCATGTGTTTGCGATTTATGTTTATTTTGACTAGTTTGATGTTTGAATGATGTATGTTGATGATTGGAAAATTGTTGATTGAATTTTTAAAAGAAAATGATACGCTAGTAAGCGTGGCCACCTCCAGTTACAAAGGAAACTCTGGCGAATTTTTTCCAGAAAATAACACTTAGAATATTTTTGTGACAAGTGTTATGAATATATTTTTGACTTGTTTTCCAAACAAACTTCGCCAGGATTTTTATTATGAAGTAACCAAGTATTCGGAGGTGGATTTTCATAAATAAAACTTGTTAAATATATATTTAGAATATATATTTCATAGTAAAACGCTTGTGTGATTTTATGATTATTTTGTGAACTACACATATATTATTTTTAGGGTAAAAATAATATAACTCGTATACACTAAAAAGTAACGACTCCAAAATAATACCAACGCCTTCACAAAATAAATATTTAAGTTACACCGGTATTATTATTACCACACGAACTTTAAAACGTAACTTATGTATTTTCGGAAAAATACTCTTAAATGCGTATTTTGATAAAAGTATTATTTTGGAAATCGTATGGAATAAAATATAATATTTTTGGGAAAAATATGTATATTTTGGAGATAAAATATTTTAGACAAATGAATTAAAATATATTTTAAGTGAGACTTAATAATATATTTTTGGAATTACGAAAACGCACATGTGTTAATGCCCCCATCCTTGGGAAGGAAAATAATTATTAAATAATTAAGAAGTGTAAATACGAAATAGTTGTCTAACTATTTCCCAAAAATGTTAAACCTTAAGCCAAGGCATGGCCGTCCGTCTAATAGAAGTTAGTACGTGTAGGTCGTCACGCAGCAGGTTGATTGGGAGATACTATTTCGAGACGCACTTCAGTGAGTTCATGTCACCCTTTTCTCTTAACTGTTTTCAGTTTTAAACTGCGGGGGTGAAATACATGTTACTATGATTACGCATACTTTTTACATGGTATGGTTAGCGTAAGGAGGGTTACTACTTAGATCATGTGAGTGGGTAGGCGGGAACTGGAGGCCATTAATCCTCATTGTAGGACCGAGGGTCTTTAGCGGTAGATATATCTGGGTGTAGCGAGCCTAGCCCCAGGCCCAACAGTACGGACCTCGGGGTGACTTGGTACCCGACGCAAAAATCTGCTAGGTTTGAGTCTTCCTCCTGCACTTCACACATATCAATGGCCTTACAAACCATTGGTGATCTCTTTATTTCCTTATTTGCTACATACCAGGGATTTTATGCTTACAAAGGTTTTACATACTCACTTTCACATGAACTCGCTTAACTTTATGTTGATTTTTCAACTTACATGTATTTCAGGGAATTAAGGAATCTGGCATGGTATGCACTGTCGTTACGCTGCGTAGAAGAATGGTGTCATCCAAGTTTAAGGATTGTGACTTTTACCTGGACGAGTCACAAGGCTTAAACTGTGTTTATTTCATGTTTCGTGGTTGTGTCTTATGAACAATGTTTTTTTTTTATTTTGTTGGGTTGTAACTCGTTGCATGCGTCAACTTTAAAACAATGTCGTCGTATTTTACTTTTGAAACTTGAATCAATGGATGAACATCATGGTTTTATTTTCATATAGCTTGGTTGTGATTAAGCTATGGTATTAAGAAGTCACACCAAATAAACCCACGCTTCCGCAAAGCCAGGGTGTGACAGTTAATTCGGTTATGGTTCGGTTAATTCGGTTTTTTGCACACCCTTATTATTGACTTATTGGCTTTTTGAAAAGTCATAAGCTTCAAAATGATGTTTGGCAATTAGGGTATATGTGAGGGGAAAAAGCCAATAAGTCAATAAGTCAAACATGCCCTAAATTGACACATTCAATACGCATCGTATAAGCCTATACGATGCGTATTAGGTGAAATTCAAACTTCAAGGTCAGTCAAAAGCTGGCAATGTCCCCATCATGCGGAGTAATACACATCATATAGGCCTAGACGATGCGTATTAGTACTAGGTTGTCCTTTAAAGCTGACAGCTAGGGTTCACATGCAACTCCAATACGGATCGTATAGGCCTATACGATCCGTATTATAGTACTGTCACTCAAAAGTGACAGAAAGTGATTGACGTTAGCCCTTTACGGGTCGTATATGTGACAACTGCCACTTTCCGGTAACTTTCTTACACTTAAAATACTCATTTTAGCTACATTTTTATGCGTTTTAAACATCCGAACTGCATATTTTTTTTTGGTAAAGGGTTACCCCGGTGAATTTTATATATCAACCAACAAGAACAAAACAGGGTGCATCAAGACATCGACACACACTACTAGACTTGGCATACCAAGACTAGGACACCAACAAATAAAACACGACAAACAGTCACAGCCAAAACAAACTACTAGAGAAAAACAACACAGCCCCAAACACACAAAGAAAAGCTAGTAGACTACAACCACGCTAGCCAGGATCAATATCCATATTCTTCTTCGAGATCAGCCATCTATCCAATAATTTCTTTTGCTTCGGGTCTCTACCGATTCTGAATCCCATAATCCTGAGTCACACTGTATCTATAATAACCTTCGAGAGCACACTAGCACTTCTATGAACTTGAAGTACGTTCAGAGAAGTGCCACCAGAATATTACAAACTATATGTTCAAGAGTTCTAGAATTGGCATTGAGCTCCATCCACTGCATAATCGAGGACCATGTATCATTAACACTACCCATATCAGCCATATTCATAACCAAACTCCAAACCTCTGAAGCATAGGAACATTGGAAAAAAAGGTGATCTCTAGAATCACGATCATATCTGCACAAGGGACAACACATAAGCCGAAGATTAGTAGCACTTCCCGCTTCCCAAACAGCTATCCTGTCTTGCGTCTTTAGCTTATTCTTTATAACCAACCACAAATGAAAGGAATGTCTAGGAATGCATTGACTGAACCAAACCGAGTTGACCCAAACTACCTTAGTCTCTCTATACCGCAAATTATTCCAAACCGCCCAGGATCCAAAAAATTGTAAATTGCCTTCCAGGTCTTTCCAACGAAACCGATCTTCCATATCAGGCATAAGGTGAAGGGTATGAATATTTATGAGAACCGGGTAAAGATCATACCACGCCTGAGGCCATTGCCCGTTTTCAGCAACAAGGTCCGCCACCATTGTGCTTAGAGAAAAACTAGCTCTAGCAATATTCCGCGGAGTAATAAACGAACGAAGAGGGCTGCAAGTACACCAATTGTCACTCCACGCATTAGTTTGACGACAATTATGAATAGACTTCCAAATGAAGGGACAAACTTTAGATCAGATAGACAAGAGCTTCCGCCAACCCCAACTAACATTACCCCGGCACTGAACCTCCCAAAAATTATTACCTTTTAACTTGTAAGAATGAATCCACTGAACCCAAAGAGACGGACGATTAGTAATTATGCTCCAGATATGGGAAGTCAAAAAAGCTTTATTAACATCCATAATACTACGAATACCCAAACCACCCTCATCTTTCGGGGTACACACCTCCTTCCAGGCGACTTTAGCACGAACCGATCCTTGATTACCACCATTCCATAAAAATCTGCGTAACCTTTTCTCCAGGTCCTTTATAACACTAGAAGGAAGCATAAAAACTGAAGCCCAATAAGAGTACATGGCTGCAAGAACCGAATTGATTAACTGGAGTCTCCCTGCAAACGACAGGGATTTAGTCATCCAGTTATCTATCCTTCTTTCCATACATTCAAGAAGAATTTTACATTCTCTAGCAGCTAGTCTCGTTGAAAGCAACGGGACTCCCAGGTAACGCATAGGCAACGAACCCTCTTGAAAGGGCAATAAGCTCAAAATCTGATCTTTCATACAGCGTGTCACGTTACTGAAGAAAACAGTACTTTTTGGCAAGCTGGGAACCAGGCCCGATATCTGAGTAAACTTATCAAGAGCCTCTTTTAAGTGCTTCACCGAGACACTATTACCATGCGAGAATAAGAACAAGTCATCTGCAAACGAAATATTTATAATATTCTGCTTAGAGCAATGAGCATGAAACTTAAAAGAAGAGTTCGAAGCAGCTTGTTGAAGGATAAGGGACAAAACCTCCATGACTAACGTAAACAAATAAGGGGACATTGGATCCCCTTGTCTAAGACCACGCTTCCCTGCAAAGTAACCATGCAGCACACCATTGATGCTTAACGAATAGGACGCCGTAGTAACACATGTCATAATCCAATTAACCATTTTATGGTGAAATCCAAAGTGGCGCAGAATTGACTCAAGAAATGGGCAGCTAACCGTATCATACGCCTTCTGAATGTCAATCTTAAAAGCACATCTCGGTTGACCTTTGTTAAGATGGTAATTGTGCATCAATTCCTGTGTAAGAAGAATATTATCTGATATTTTCCTGCCTGGAACAAACGCCGACTGATTTATGCTTACCAATTTATCCATGCTCCCCTTAATTCTGTCCGTGATTATCTTGCTAATGCACTTATAAAGAACATTACAGCAAGAGATAGGACGGTAATCAAGAACCGAATTAGGAGTATACATCTTAGGAACCAGAGCAAGAATAGTATGATTGACTTGCTTTAAAAGTTTTCCATTCTCAAAGAAATCACGCACAACATTCGTCACCTCATCTCCCACTATATCCCAAGCATGTTTAAAGAACGCCGACGTGAAACCATCAGGACCAGGGGCCTTATTATCACCAATGCTAAACATTGCTTGTTTAACCTCTTCACGAGTCACCTGTCTAATCATATGGTCAACCGTATGTTGACTAAGCGTATTAAGAAACAAGTCCCCCTCATCAAATCTGGAAACCAACTGAGCCGTGCCCAAGAAATTCGAGTAATGATCTACTAGAGCTCCTGGGATATCCTCACCTTCAAACCGATTTCCATACACATCATTATTACAACTCATTTTGTTTCTAGCATTCCTACTTTTCACACATTTGTGAAAATAGGAAGTATTAGAGTCACCAGCACATAGCCACTCAACCTTGGATTTTTGCTTTAAAAAACACTCTTCATCATAAGCTGCCACCTAATAATCACTAAGACATTTTGCAGCCGTGTCACGGATACCCACATCTAACGGATTAGCGTCAACAAGTTGCTGGATATCATCAAGTTCCTTACGCAGCCGACATACCTTTTCATGAAGGTTGCCTTGCTGATGAAGGAGTTTACGAAGACATGGTTTCAGGTTTCTCAACTTCTTAAAAAACAGAAAACATGGCAAAACCCTGAATTTCTTTAGCCCATTCAGTAGTAACATGCTGTCTAAATTCATCCTTAGTGGTCAGAAAATTCGGAAACTTAAAAGGCTTCAGTTTAGTGCGAGTAATAGAAGGTAACTTCAGAACACAAGGAGTGTGATCAGAAATACGAGCTGGCTTAAACATCGCGTAAGCATCCGGAAACATATCCATAAACTTAACATTACTCATAATTCGATCAATCTTCTTAAGTACTCCAATACCCTCTTTAGGTTTCTGGTTCCAGGTATAATGTAAACCATGACTATGAACATCCATAGGCTCCACATCTTGAATACAATCAAAAAATTCTCTCATACCTATGGTGTGATTAGAAGGGCCATATAAAGAATCTTCCATATTAAGAGTTGTGTTAAAATCCCCCAAGACCATCCACGGCTTACCACGAGCAAAGCTGTTATGCTTGCATAAATCCTCCCAAAGAACTCTACGATCTTGATACTTATTCTCCGCATAGACAAAGGAACAAAGAAAAATTTTGGAATCCGCTTTTAAACGAACCTGAGTGTGAATAACCTGGTCCGATTGTGACAGCACCATGAGATCCACATCATCCGCATTCCACCCCAAGATAATTCTGGTACCTCGTTGACACAAATCCCCATTCGACGTCCAGCTCCAACTATGAAAGACACCCTTGCACACTTTCACTAAATTATTCACATTCACATGTGTCTCCAATATAGCACAAATACTTAACTGATTTTCGGCAATAAGAAGACCGACCTCGTTTTGTTTCATGGGACGATTCAAACCCCTTATATTTCATGATGCCACACTACCCATTTAAACCCATAGAGCCGGGAGTGCTTGCCCCCACAGATTGACATACACTTAGAATACTCGTGGAATACTTACTTAGGATGCATATGATTCATTTTTGTTGAATATATTTGAAACAGTTTAAACAATGCATCGAAACTACTAGAAAATCACCTAGTAAACTAGTATTCTGACGAAAACGCAGGATCCGCAGAAACCATCTAAACGGAATCTTTAGGACTCAGACGAAAGTCCAACATCTAATATACATTAAACCCTAACTAGGAATGCAAGGGTTGGTTTATTACCTTCCCGAAGTCCGATAACACTAAAAACTGCCCGAAAAGAACTAAAAGCGACAATTTCAACACTTTTCCGCAGAAATTCTGCAGAAATTAGCTTTTTAATATTTTTGCAACAAGTAAAAGTGCTGTTTAACATAGAATTCATATGAGGATACATTCGGGTATCATCCGACCCATAATCACATCAATTCACACAACTTACACAAGCTTAGCGTTCGAATAACGGCTAACGGAAACAAAGCGAAATGATTAGCCGAATAATATCAAATCTTTTTTTAGCGTCCATCTAATGTTACTTGGATCATTATGGACTAGTAATGGTCATTTAACACCTTTTAAACACTTAAACATTTGCACAATATATGTTTCCTAACATTACATCTAAGAATCCTAACACTTTATAACAAGGAAAAACAAGTTCACAAAGCAAGGGTACCCCCCCCCCATTCTTGGCTCATATGTTGGACCCCCCTCCCAAGTTGTTTCCACAAATATCTTAGATATTTACCATTTACTTGCAAGCGGATCAAGTGGTAAAGTGTGGTGAAGACTTATAACATCTTATTACCATAATCACTAAAGCACTTTCATCTCATTTTCACCTTCTTTTTCACACACTTAAGAAATCCTCTCAAACTTCATATTTTAGCCAAGAACACCTTCAAAAACTTTCACCATTTTAAACTTCTTTGATGATCAAGATGGAGCTTGATGATACTTAGGATGATCTAAAGACACTACAAGAAGAAGCAAGCCTTTCTTTCCATTCCATAACTTCCAAACATCAAGATCAACAATTTTTCTTTTCTTTGATCATCATCAAGATCACCCGTAGCCACTAGTGCTAGAACTAAGCTTCTAAAAATCCCTTTTCCATACTTATTTATGTATTATTTGTTTAAATAACATGTAATAAAATAAACAATCATACAAAATAATATGAAAATACAAAGAAGCACAATAAAACTCAAGATATAAAAGTTTGTTAATGTTGTGATTTAAGGATTATTACTTGCATATTTGATATAGTTTTGATGTTTAGCATATGAACAACTTGTTAGATGATGTTTAAAAACATAATCTAACAAGTGTACATGAAAATGTTTAAGGGTTTTGTTAAACATAAATGTTTAGATGGATGATCATAATCTTTGGTTTTGTTAAAGTATATAAGGTTTTTCACTAAAAACAATACTTTTACAAAGTTATAAAAAGAAACGTACAAGATGAGTTTTTATAAAAAAAGTTTGATAAAACTAGAAGTAAAGCATGGATTTTGAACTACTTAACATATGTTATGATCATACCAAAACCCTACATGTTATTGATTTCATCTTGTTAAGATTTTTATATAAATCTCATATGTTTTTATTAAGAATAATATGAGAAGATTGTTGGTGATTTTTATGAGAAAAAGATATGTTTTATTAAAACATGGCTAAGTATATATTTCAAAGGAAATTTGGCCATTTTTCTTAAAAATCATGTGTTATAAAAACTATCATTTTTGACAAAATCTTTTTTAGAATAAAAAGATTTTAAAGAATAGTTTTTATTAAATGCAAAACAAGATATAAATATATATTTTTGAGAAAATATATATTTAGTTATCTTAACAACTTGTGTGCTATGTGTTATTTGGTTGTATTAGTTATATGTATGAAAACTGGTGACTTTAATACAATGGTACAAATAAACACAAGACACATTATAACTAAAGTCTTACAAGACTACACATATAAAGACACATTAAAAACAACTTACGGACGATTCGAGCCTTCGGACACAACTTATGGACAAATCGGACTTACGGACAAAGATACGGACTATATAAGTATTACGGACTATAATAAACGATATATCGACGACTTGGTAAACTATGTTTTCTAAACCGAATAAGTAACTATATATTTTCTACAATATACAAAATATATTACTTATGGTTTATAATAAAAAGGTATTGTTTTTGAAATATATAAACATACATATATATTTCTTACCCTCTAAAAATATATTGTTTTAGTAAAAGACTAAAATTATATTTTTAGAAACTAGTCTTAAAAATATAATATTTTTAAGATATCTTTCTATACCTTTTATTTCCATGTATTGATTTTATATATATATATATATATTCACATGAAATATATCTTAGAATATATAAGTATATATATTCTAAGAATACAAGATCACATAATAAACATGCGGACATACGTATTCTTATACGTGCAACGATATGCACATTCACATCACCTAACACTTGGTGAACACACATTTATACAACTACGATACAACTCACGAGATACAAGAACATATATATTTGGCGAGATATATACACTAAACAGTTATCAGTTAATACATCTAAGACAAAGTTGAATGAATAACAAAGACATACAAGTCTTAACACATATTCAAGATAAAAGACTTGTACTCAAGTCATTACAAAGACGAAAGTGTTTAACAAATATAGAACGTTTGTAGGTCGTGACACTATTCAAGACGACCGCATGCGAGATCACAGTTACTTACAATTCACGGACGCAATTCTGTGAGTTCATGTCCCCTATTCATTTAAATGTTTTACAACTTTACAACTATCGGGGAAAATACATGTTCAATCGTATGTTAAAGTTAGGGAATGAAACACCTTAGATCATGTGTGGATAGGGGTTATACATCTAAGAACCATTAATCTAGTTTGGACCTAGGTACAGAGGGTTAGATCTAATGGGTTTTGGCGAACCCCGCTCTTGGTCTTGGACCCATACAGAAGAGTGCGTTTGTGTCCCAGTCGATAGTAGTCGACACAAAATCGTCTAGGTTTGGATTGCTTCCTATTTCGTCACATATATTAATGTCCTCGCGAAACATTAATGATCAACGATTTCATTGACGCTTTACATACTACATCTTTACATACTGGTTTTCATCTTATACAACTCACATTTTACGGATACATTTTATACAACTCACATTTTACGGATACATTTTATACAACTCACATTTTACAGATACATCTTATACAACTCAACTGCATGAACTCGCCAACTTTTGTTGATGTTTTCAACTTAACATGTATTTCAGGTAATTTAGTGGATCATGTTGTCACACCCCGACCACGTAAAACAACAAATCATGGCGGAAACATCGGGGAGTGTTGTAACAGAATCATTGTTTCATAACACATGGAAATTGAAATTTTGTTTTATTGATTAAAAGAAGTTACAATGTTTTAGAAACAGAAATACACAACATAATTAACTAGTCTTGCATCTTTTATTGTCACTAAGGCCCAAGTCCGCCTAAGTGTATCTTGATCAATCCTATGCATCATTTCCTGAAAACACATGTGAAAATAGGTACGTCAGCATAAAAATGCCTATGAGATACATAGTTTTATTGATTTAGGATTCATGACTTGTAAGTTTAAAGAAAAGGTTTAACAAAAGTTTAGTCATGATCCTTGTAAAATGTTTTTCTTTTATAAATCATATAAAAATCGATAAGGAAACAGATGATATAAAAGAAATATGTATGGTTAAATAAATAACCAAGTAAAAATGAATTTGTAAAAAATGTGTTGTTTGTAAAACAATGTTTTCTAAAGATATGTTAATTGTGTAAAATGTAATATGTCAAAATTGAAATGGTTTAAATAACGCTACGATATGTAATATCATAAAAACACTTATATATAGGAAGTACCAGCGGCGTATCCACCATGCTTTTATCGTATTACACACGCCTCGTTACTTAAATCACTTACCCAAACAAACCACCAAAATTGTCTTGTTTAAACCAATTGTTAAATGTTTATGTTTAAACCATGTCTATTGTCAAATGTAAATCATGTAATGTGTAAAAAAATGTCATGTATGATAAGTAAAAAATGACTACCTAATCATATGTAGAAATGCACAAAACAAAGTATTTGAATAAATCAAAAGTTATGCTTTGTAAAATAATACATGCTTTCCTGATACAAACATCTATGCGGTATTGTGAAAATGCATACATTCAAGCCTTGAGACTGTGGCGACAAACCCTTAAACAAATTAAAGGTTTATCTAAGTTATGTGTATCGAATTCGGTCATTCCTTCCATCAAAACAAACCTAGGATTTCAGGAACGAGAGTTGTCAATTCCTATGGTACCACTACCTACTACCGAACGACGTGATCAATGTTAATGAATGTATTTTTGTCCCATTTAAACAAACCAAATATCATACCAAAATGTAAGCATGTTTTATGAAAATAATGTACTAAGTATGCAACAAATGAACATACATAGCATGAAATGTAATGTAAAATAATGTACTAAGTATGCAACAAATGAACATACATAGCATGAAATGCAATGTAAAACAATGTACTAAGTATGCACTAAATGGACATACATAGCATAAAATGTAATGTAAAACAATGTACTAAGTATGCACTAAATGGACATACATAGCATAAAATGTAATGTAAAACAATGTACTAAGTATGCACTAAATGGACATACATAGCATAAAATGTAATATAAACAATGTACTAAGTATGCACTAAATAGACATACATAGCAAAAACATAATGAAATCATGTACTATACGTGTACTAATGAACATAGCTAGTATGATGTAAAAAACATGAAAAGCATGAAAGTAACAAGTAGGCACATGTGTTTCACCCCAAAATGTTTGAAAAACAATAAAAGAGGGGACTATGTACTCACTTGAGGATGCTTAGAAGTCTTGAATAACAACCAAGCAAAGCTAGAGGGATCACGGAATCAAACGGCACCTAATATAGATAACTACATTAATAACCGGACCTAAATCGGGAGATCGGATAGGATGAGGTTTCGTAAACCAAATGAGTATTGGAACTCATATGACATGGTTTAACAAACCCTACATACTAAATCAAAACCTAACCTAAGTGCTTACGACCCATTACGACTCGTTTAGGTAGCTTATGCTACTTTTTTTTTGGGTAAAGGGTTACCCCGGTGATTCTATATATCAACAAAAACCAATACAAAACAAGTAGTATGGAGAGACCATACTAGTTCAACAATGGGGCATACCCCATGAAAGTAAACCAACAAAACACACGACACCCAATTAAAACAACTAGACTACTAATCTAGACAAAGATCAACAAAAAACACTATTGAAAATCAGCCGCCATCTAATAATCGAGTATCACAGATCTCCCATGCACGAAGCAGCTCCCTCACCTTTATAGTGTCCTTAAACTTGACTCCCATAAGTTTATAACGAACCGTATGAAGAATTGTATCACATAAAACATCTGGAGGTCTTGTCTGATTCTTGAAAAGACGAGCATTTCTTTCTTGCCAGATAAAATAAGTAGTAGCTGCAAGGATCAACCTACTAACATAGTTGGAAGCCGATTTAGACCGAGACCTAGCCATCATCCAGTCCACAACCGAGCTCCAACCAGAACCAACATTAGACATACCACCTTTGTTGCGAACCGACTTCCAAACTTGCTTCGAGTAATTACAATCAAAGAAAAGATGAGCATGAGATTCCGTATTAGCATAACACAAGAGACAACACATCATGTTCATATTTTTTCTTCTTGAAATATCCCATTGTAGGATTTTGTCTTGTGTTAAGAGTTTACGACGAATAACCAACCACATAAAAAACGCATGCTTAGGGATACACTGGGGAAACCAGATAAAATTCATCCAATCCACCTCTTGATCTCGTTGCCGAACTGAATGCCAAACCTGAGAAGTCGAGTGCTCAAATAAATCATTACCATCTTTCCACATAAGCTTATCTCGCTGATTAGGAACCAAATGAATGTGATCAATCTGATTAAGAACTGGGAAAAGATCTCTCCACGCAACCGGCCATTTCCAAACACCATTAAGTTGAACATCTTGAACCGTAGCACTGAGCCTGAAACCTGCTGAAGTGATAACTCTTGGCGAGAGAAAATCACCTAACGGCCCCAATTGACACCAAGAGTCATACCAAGCCGAAGTACTACTACCATCCCCTAGCTTGGACCAAACAAAATCTCTAATGAAAGGCCTAAGCAGAAGGATTTTTCGCCAACTCCAGCAACAATTAGACACAGATTTGCAAACCCAAAAGCTCTTACCTCTTAATCTATACGAATGAATCCAATCAACCCATAAGGACTGACGTTTAACCAAAATACTCCAGATATGAGAGGTCATAAGAGCTTTATTTACTTCACCAATACGACGAACCCCCAAGCCTCCTTCAAACTTAGGGACACACATCGTCTTCCAAGAAACCTTTGCCTTCCCCTTTTGAAACGAACCAGCTGAAGCCATAAAAAATTCCTCATTTTCGCTTCGAGAACTAAAATTACCCGAGTAGGAAGAATAAATGCAGAAGACCAATACACATGCATAGCAGATAGAACCGAATTAATCAGTTGCAATCTGCCAGCAAATGAAAGGAATTTATTTCTCCAACTCATAATACGTTGATCCATTCGTTCAACTAAGATGCTACAATCTTTATATAAAAGCCTAGAAGTAATAAGCGGAACTCCTAGATATCGAACTGGCAACGATCCCTCCTCAAAAGGCATAAAATCCAGAATCTGGGATTTAACATTAGTAGGCACATTACAGAAGAAACCCGTACTTTTCTGAATACTAGGCACCAAACCAGACATATTTGTGAAGTTTGTAAGGGAAGACATAATGCATTTGACTGAATTAATATCTCCTCTCGCAAACAAAAATAAATCATCTGCAAAACAAAGGTTAATAATCCGTTATCTTTCACATTTATTGTGGAACCTGAATGAAGCATCAATCCGCGTAGTATGCTGAAGGATACACGTCAACATCTCCATAACAAGAGTGAATAAATAAGGGGATAAAGGATCTCCTTGTTGAAGGCCCCGTTTCCCCTTGAAATACCCGTAAATGTTACCATTGACACATAAAGAATAAGAAACCGTCAAGACACATATCATAATCCATTCCACCATTTTAGAATCAAAGCCGAAACCAAGCAGCACATTCCTTAAGAATTTCCAATCAACCGTGTCATAAGCTTTCTGAATGTCCACCTTAAAAGTACATCTAGGAGGACCTGCACTTCTATGATAATTATGTAAAAGCTCCTGAGTCAACAAAATGTTGTCCGAGATCTTCCTCCCAGGGACAAATGCAGATTGGTTTATGCTAACAACTTGATGTAAAACACCTTTTAAGCGGTCAGCAATGATCTTAGTAATGCACTTGAACAAAATGTTACAACAAGCAATAGGCCGGTAATCCGTGACCAGCATCGGAGTGGATTTCTTTGGCACAAGAGCAATAAGAGTATGATTTAATTCCTGAAGTAATTTACCTGTAACGAAAAAATCCATAACCGCCTTGGAAACATCATCCCCAATAATCGGCCAAGCTGCTTTAAAGAAAGCAGCCGTGTATCCATCCGGACCTGGAGCCTTGTCATTACTTCCTTGGGCGATTTTCTTGATCTCACATGAAACCCTAGCTTTTCTTTGTGATCTTTTGCATAACAGTCTGTGATTAGAGATTTGATTTATCAAAATTCTATAACGAACTTGTTAGCAATAGTGATCGATTTGAAATAGGGTTTTTCTTCTTTTCTTTTGCTAATCGCCGCCTTAGAAATCTGTTCGAAATCCTGATTAATTATATTGGCTGTTATTGATCGCGGTTAACTGAGTTTAATTTAGCTAGATTGATACGCCTTTCTAATCAGTTATGGATTGAAGATTGATTCTAGGGTTAAAGGAATTAGGGTTTTTGCGTTTTTGTTCTGATCTTGGATTTTCTAGTTTTGAAGCTGTTTCGTTGCATGGTGGTAAAGTTTACGTGATTATGGAGAGAGTCGAACAAGATGATGGGGATGGATATCTGACTATGAATTATGAGATTGATGGTAACAACAAATCTGGAGTGGGGAATGAAACTTGTGAAACAACACCTGGTACGGCTCCTGTGCGTGGCATCGGATTACGAGTTACAAACATCGAAGGGAACCCACTATTGCCTAGAAGAGGTATGTTTTCCACGAACAATCCATCAGTTCTTGATGGGCTAGCAGCTATCTCTACTCCTGTAAGTTTGGATTTTATGGGTGGTATTTCAAAACCTGTTGGGAACTCCCAGGTGCAATTCCCCACGTTTGCTGATTTTCGTAAGCCGCATGCAAACCCTAGCATGGGTACTGAAGTGAAAGATAAGGACGAAATAAATATGCAGAATGTGATGGACCAGAGAATTAATCATAGTACTGTGAAATCTTATGCTGAAAAACTAGCGACAGCCAAACCTGTTCAAAAGGTGAATTTTCGTTTTATGGAGAACTTTAAGTCTATAGAGGATGCTGATGTCACAATACCTGTAGCTTCGGTTAAACAGGTTCAAGATCGATATGCCAATGTGTTATTTGGATATTTTTTGGGCAAAAGATTAGCGTTTCCAGTCGTTGAGTTCTATGTTAGGAATAGATGGGAGAAGTATGGGTTGGAGAAGTCTATGATGAACGGAAAGGGTTTTTTCTTTTTTAAGTTCAAATCAAAAGATGGAATGGACCAAGTGTTACAGGATGGGCCGTGGCTTATAAGGAATATTCCATTGTTCTTGAAGCAATGGACACCAAACACTGAACTAAAAAAGGAGGAGCTACTGGCGACTTTGGCGATTCATCTAGGAAACCCTAGTTCTTGATTTCAACCTTAATTTCGATCGATCTGGGTTAGGGAAAGGGGTGTTGTCGTGCCTTCTGAGTAAGGTTTCTAGACTTTACCTTGATTTCTAATCTTTTGAAGTTGAGATTAGGGTTTTCGGTTCTTTATTTTAGGGTTTTCTGTTTGCTATTGTTGCCGTCGGTCTTGTCTTTCTTCTGTTAGTTTGTTTTATTTGCATGGTGTGCTGAGTTTAGAATTATGGAGTCCAGTAACATTCCTGTTCACGATGAACGTAAGAAAACTGATAATATTCCAAAGGATGATCGAGGTAAGCCGCCATTAGTGGTTAAGGGTATTGCTAGCCGAGTAGTGGCTATTAATGGAAATACATTGGCTCCACGCCGGGGTAACTTTCAAAAGGCACAACCTGATCCGAGACCTATTAACATCATTGATGAACTTACGAAAATCACTGAGCCTGTGGATCTGGTTAGTTCTCAGAAGAATCAGAATCCTGATGAGGGAGAGAATATAAAGGCTTCCCAAGATTCATATGCGGATAGAGTAAAGATCAATACAAAAGTGAAGAGGCAGGTAAATTTCAGACTTCTTGAGTCGTCGGAGACTGTAGAAGAAGCAGATGTTGTCATTCCTAAGGAAGCAGTTCGTCAGGTACAAAAGAAATTTGAGAATGTTCTTTATGGTTATTTTTTAGGTGACCGATTGCCTTTCCCCGTTGTTGAGTGTTATGTAAAGAATGTCTGGGCAAAATTTGGTTTCGTTAAACTTATGATGAACTCAGATGGTTTTTTCTTTTTCAAATTTGAATCGGAGGAGGGTATGCATAAGGTTCTTGAAAACGGTCCATGGTTGATCAAGAAGATGCCTCTTTTTCTAAATATTTGGGGCCCGACAGTCAGTTTAAAGAAGGAGGGTATCAAATCGGTTCCAGTTTGGATCAGGTTACATAATGTTCCTTTGGCAGTCTACACAGATGATGGTCTAAGTCTATTAGCATCGAAGGTGGGTATTCCGAAAAGGTTGGACAAGTTATACGGCTGACATGTGTATAGAGAATTGGGGTAGAACTAGTTATGCTCGTGCTATGGTTGAGATAAATGCTGATAAAGAACTCAAATCCCATGTAGTGGTTGCTATTCCTAAAATGGATGAAGAAGGATTTGTGATGGAAAGGGTTAAAGTAGAATATGAGTGGAAACCTCATCGCTGTGAAACTTGTTGTTTATTTGGCCATAATATTTCAACATGCCCAAGGGCTCCCAAGGAAAAATCAAAACAGATTATTATAGATGAAGAGGGATTCATAATGGATAAAAGGAAGATTGCTAAACATGGGTTTCCTCAAAAGAAACAAAAGACGAAATTTATTTATAAGCCTAAGTCTACCTCAACTGGAGCCAGTACGTCGGGTACTAAAACTCAAGAGGGTGCAAAGGGAGAAAAATCGGTTGTGAACTTACATAACAAATTCGAGTTGCTAGGGGAGGATTCTTTGAAATTAGGAAGTTTAAATGAGCTGAACTCTTCGGATCAGGTTAGTGAAAAGTTGGACAAAAATATTCTAGAAATTAAAACTTCTAAAAATCAGTATCCTAACTTGGAAGGTCAGGAAGGCTTCATAGATTCGTTCCATTCGGAAATGTCGACTTTTATGTCAGCGAATAAGAAGAACAAGAACTCTGAGGGGGCAAGCACTCCCGATGACATGGGTTTTTATGGATAGTATTGCTGCCTGGAATATAAGGGGATTGAATTGGCCCCTGAAACAAAGAGAGATTCAACAAATAGTGAAAGATAATCATTTAAGTGTTTGTGCCATCCTGGAATCTCATGTGGAGGTTTCAAAACTTTCAACGATTTGTAATAGGGTTTTTAAAAAATGGGAGTGGACGTCTAACGATGGGGTTTGTGACAGAGGTACAAGAATCATAATAGGATGGAATGATGATAAGTTAGACCTTATGGTTTTAGCTCAAACTGATCAGGTTGTGCATGTCTGTATTAAACCAAAAAAGGATGATATTCGGTTGTTTGTTTCTTTCGTCTATGCAAGAAATACTTATCAGGAACGAAGGGAGTCATGGCAAGATCTGAGTAAACATAAGTTGGTGATTAATAGCCAGCCGTGGATAGTCATGGGAGATTTCAACTCGGCCCTATATATGGATGATATTCTGCATGGCTCATCTACCCCGACGATAGGAATGAAGGATTTTTTTGATTGTGTTCAACACAATGAGCTGTTAGATATTCCAGGGCATGGGCTACACTTCACTTGGAATCAAAAGCCAAGAGATGGGATTGGTATTATGAAGAAGATTGACAGGGTTATGGGTAATGTTAGTTTCATGGATGTTTTTCCTAATGCTCATGTGCTCTACCACCCTTACAGGGTGTCGGATCACACGCCGTGTATTCTTAAAATGGCTAGTGTTTTTCGGCCTAAGCCTAAGCCGTTCAAATTTCCTAATTTTTTAGCCAATAAAGATGGGTTCAAGGAGTGTTGTGACTGAGTGGAGTAGAATTATTGAGGGAATCCCGATGCTTTCAGTGGTAAAAAAACTTCGAAATCTGAAATCTCCGTTGAGGAAGCTTCTCCAAAAACAAGGTAATTTACATGTTAAAGTCAATGATCTTAGATTACTTCTGGATGAGATTCATAGACAGATAGATCTGAACCCGTGTGATGCTACTCTTCGGGTTAAGGAAACTGATCTCATAAAGAAGTTCCATAGTGCCATTTACGATGAGGAATCCTTTTTAAAGCAGAAGGCCAAGCTAGATTGGTTAAGTGCTGGAGATGGTAACACGTCCTATTTTCATAATTTTGTTAAGAACAGGAATGCTTGGAATAAAATTCACTCGATTAAAGATGCTAAGGGTATTCAGTATGAGGGAGTGGGTGTCGAACAAGCTTTAGTGGATCATTATGTCAATTTTTTGGGCATCGAGTCAGAGGTGGAGGAGTTAAATATGGATGATATTTTCTTCAATACCGTTAGTCCGGCAGCGGCTGATCAGATGACAAGGCCGGTCACGCGTGATGAAGTCAAGGAAGCTATGTTTAGTATTGCCGATAACAAAGCCCCTGGTCCTGATGGTTATACTTCGGCATTTTTCAAGAAAGCTTGGGATATAGTTGGTGATGAAGTTTCGGGTGCAATTATTCAATTTTTTGAGAATGGTAAATTACTTCAGCAAGTTAACCATACAATAATTGCTCTTGTTCCCAAAGTTTCCACTCCTTCCTCGGTGTTGGAGTATAGGTCGATTTCGTGTTGCAATGTCATTCTTAAATGCATTAGCAAAATTTTGTCGGATAGAATAAAAGGCAGTCTTGGTAGCTTGGTAGATATCAGTCAATCTGCGTTTATTCCTGGTCGAAGAATCTCAGACAACATTCTGCTTACGCAGGAACTTATGCATAATTACCATCTAAATAAAGGAAGACCGAGATGTGCTTTCAAAATCGATATTCAGAAAGCGTATGACACAGTTAGCTGGTCTTTTCTTAAATCTATCCTCACCAGGTTCGGATTTCCTCACAAAATGGTCGGTTGTATTATGACGTGTGTTTCTACCGTGTCTTTTTCTATTAGCATTAATGGGAACCTTTGTGGTTTTTTCAAGGGTAAGAGGGGGCTTAGACAGGGAGATCATATTTCTCCTTATTTGTTCACTTTAGTCATGGAGGTGCTATCTTTATTATTGCATAAAGCAGCTGATGAACATCCTGCTTTTAGATATCATGATAAGTGCAAACTTCAGAAGATAATCAACGTGTCTTTTGCTGATGACTTGTTCCTGTTTGTTAATCCGGATATGGTTTCTATTAGAGTTGTGAGGGATACTTTGGACTTGTTCACTAGGATATCGGGTTTAGTTCCGAATCTAGCTAAGAGCACGGTGTTTTTTAGTAATGTTGCGCCTCCGATAAAGCAAGATATTTGTTCTCTTCTTCCGTTTCAAGAGGGTCAGCTTCTGGTTAGGTACTTGGGAGTTCCGTTGATCTCGACTAAGCTCATGTACAAAGACTGCAAAATTTTGGTGGACCGAGTTGATAAAAAGATTGATCACTGGTTGAATAAGTCTCTTTCTTTTACGGGTAGGCTTCAATTAATTACATCGGTCATCTCGGCCATGCACATTTATTGGGTATCGGTCTTTATGCTTCCAGCCCGCATTATAGGTGATATTGAGAAACGTATGAGAAACTTTCTATGGAGTGGTGGTTTGGTTAAAGTTGCTACTCCTAAAGTGGCTTGGAAAAACGTTTGTCTTCCAAAATCGGAAGGTGGTTTGGGAATTAGAAGAATTCATGATACAAATAAAGCGCTTCTCACTAACCATATTTGGAGTATTCTTAGTAAAAGAGAGTCTCTTTGGGTTAAATGGATCCATTCATATAGGATAAAGGGAAAGAATTTTTGGGATATTCCTTTTCGAGGTAATATGACTTGGGGGTGGAGGAAAATCTTGTCTATTCGGTCTCTTATTCGTCCGTTTGTTTGGTATTCTATTTGTGATGGAAGGAAAGCAAGTGCGTGGAATGATAATTGGTGTCCTCACAGTCCGTTGCGTGACTTTATAACTCCGAGACGTATACATGGGGCCGGGTTTAGCATGCAAACCTCAGTGTCGGATCTTATTGATCAGCATAATGATTGGAAGTGGCCGGTTGCTTGGTATGACCTTTATCCGGTCCTGATTAACTTGACGCCACCGAATCTTGTTCATAATGTTCCAGATAAGCTCACTTGGAAGGATAGACATGGTAACATTTCGGATTACAGCGCTAGGGAGGTATGGGAGAACATCCGATTGCGTGGAGATGAGGTTGATTGGGTTGATGTGGTGTGGTTTAGCCAGTGTATCCCTAGGCACTCGTTCCATTTATGGTTAGTTATTAAGAATAAGCTGAAAACTCAGGACCGGATGGGATTTTGGGATGCGGGAAGTGCTACTAACCTAAATCTCATGTGTTGTCCACTGTGTAAGCATGGTAAAGACTCTCGAGATCATTTATTTTTTCGGTGCTCTTATAGCTTGCAAGTTTGGGACTTGGTTAAAGAAATGGCTTATATGGATTCTGTTGATGTAAATTGGGACGCCATTATAACGTGTCTTACTCAACATGGTAATGGTAATTCAGCGGAGAGTATTGTAAGTAAGTTGGTGGTTGCGGCTTCTACATATTTCATATGGCAAGAAAGAAACAATAGGCTATTTTCTACTAATCAGCGAAGTGCTACTATGATTACTAATATTGTTCTTCATACGGTTCGGCTGAAGTTAATGACGTTCAAGGCTGGGAAAGGTTCAAAGCACCCGCTGCTGTTAGAGAAATGGAAGTTCCAAGTAAAGACTTTAAGCATTGATCCGGGCTAGAGGTTTTTTGCTTTAAGGATTATTGTTAGTTGCCATTGTTTCGGCTTCTGGTTGTTTTGTTTTGGGTCGGTTTAGTGTTGTCCGTTTGGTTTGGATGTTGGTTTTGTTTTGTTTGGTTGTGCTAGTCTTGGTATGCCAAGTCTAGCTCTTGTGTGCTGCTTTGATACACTTGTGTGATTCTTTATTCTTTATCAATAAAATTCACCGGGGTAACCCCTTTACCCAAAAAAAAAGAAAAAGGAGGAGCTAAAGAAAATCCCAGTGTGGGTCAAGATGCATGATGTCCCACTAGCGGCGTATACGGAAGACGGTCTCAGCTTGATTGCTTCTAAGATTGGATCTCCAAAGGTTCTGGATAACGAAACAACAAAAATGTGTATGGACTCTTGGGGTAGAAGTGGTTATGCTAGGGCCATTGTTGAATTAGATGCCGAAAAGGAGCTGAAAGAGATGATTACTGTGGCCATCCCGAATGTGGAAGAAGGTGGATTTTTGAAGAGCGAGGTCAAGGTGGAGTATGAATGGAAACCGCCAAAATGTAATACGTGCAATGTGTTTGGACATGGTGATCATGATTGCCCGCTGAAGTGTACCAATAAACTGGATAGTGAGGGAAACGAGAAGGGTAAAGTGGATGATCAAGGCTTTAAGAGTGGGAACAACAGGAGAATTAAAACGGGTGCAAGCACACCTGCGGAAGGGGTTATTAATGGATAGCATAGCCGCTTGGAATGTAAGGGGCTTGAACCATCCCCGGAAACAAAAGGAGGTTCAAAAACTTGTAAAATCTAACGGATTGCAGGTCTTAGTTATTCTAGAATCGCATGTGAAGGTTGAGAACCTTAGTAAAGTCTGTGGGAACGTCTTTCGGAATTGGGAATGGTCTTCGAATGGTAATATGTGCAGCAAAGGTACTAGAATAATTGTGGGTTGGAATATGGATTATGTAGACGTTATGGTGTTGCATGTTACTGAACAAGTTGTTCATACTCAAGTCATTTTCAAAAAAGATAAGATTATGCTATATGTTTCTTTTGTGTATGCTAGTAATAGTGATCAAGAGCGAAAACAATTGTGGGATTCGTTACGAATGCATAAAGGGATGGAAAAGGATAAACCTTGGACCATCATGGGAGACTTTAATGTCGCTCTTAATATTGAAGATAAGTGTATGGGATCTTCGGTAGTTAACGAAGCTATGAAGGAGTTTAATGACTGTGTAAACTATATTGAAGTTATGGATATTAAGGCTCATGGTATTCATTTTACTTGGAACCAGCGACCAAGGAATGGTGTGGGGATTCGGAAAAAGTTGGATCGAATTATGGCCAATGTAAACTTTATTGATTCGTTTACGGATGCGTATGCTTGTTTTCTTCTGAATGGTATTTCGGACCACTGCCCGTGTGTGTTAAAGCTGATTCAAACAAGCCGCAATAAACCAAAACCTTTTAAGTTTTCTAACTTACTAGCTCACAAAAAGGAGTTCTTGGATGTGGTTAAGACGGGATGGGAGGTGAATGTTGAAGGGGTGCCGATGTTTAGAGTAGTAAAGAAGCTGAGAGGATTGAAACATCCGTTTAGATCTTTATTGCATAAACAAGGGAATCTTCATAGAAAAGTGAGAGACCTAAAAGGGGAGCTTGACAGGTTGCAAACATGTTTAGATTTGGATCCGTTTAATTTGGGTAATAAGGAAGCTGAATCAGAGTGTGCAAAGAAATACCAAGAAGCCTTGCTTGATGAGGAAAGATTTTTGAAACAAAAGTCTAAACAAAAAAGGATGGAGGTTGGTGATGCTAATACCGCTTTCTTTCACAATGTCGTGAAGTGCAAGAACCACATTAATAAAATCCATATAATTAAAGATACTCTTGGTAATCTTCATGAAGGGGAGGGAGTAGCATCTGCGTTGGTGAACCATTTTCGAGTTTTTCTGGGTTCGAATGGAGATATGGCGAAGAGAGTGGAGAATGATATGTTTTCCACAAAACTAAACTCTCATGTGGCAGATTTCATGTGTCGGCCGGTCACTCAGGACGAGGTAAAAAATGCTATTTTTTCTATTAATGAGAACAAGGCGCCCGGTCCGGATGGGTTTACGTATGAATTCTTTAAAAAGGCTTGGTCAGTTGTGGGTAGCGATATTTCTGCAGCTATTATTGATTTTTTTGAAACGGGTAGAATGCTCCAGGAAATTAATCATACGTTTCTTGCCCTAATTCCTAAGGTATCTACGCCGGGTGTAGTAACTGATTACAGGCCGATTTCGTGCTGCAATGTTGTCTATAAGGGGATTAGCAAGATTATAACTAACAGGATTCTTGAAGGATTGAAGGAGATCGTTAGTGATAATCAATCAGCTTTCGTCCCAGGTAGGAGGATATCGGACAACATAATGTTAACGCAGGAACTAATGCACAATTATCATCGTCAGATTGGTCCTCCTCGAAGTGCTATGAAAGTGGATATTCAAAAAGCTTATGATACAGTTGATTGGAGGTTCCTGTGTGACATCTTGCACGGATTTGGACTCCATCAACGGTTTATAAAGTGGATTATGGAATGTGTCACAACTACATCATTCTCTTTAAGTATAAACGATAATATTCATGGTTACTTCAAAGGGAAACGAGGTTTGCGACAAGGCGACCCGATGTCTCCATACTTATTTACTATGGTTATGGAGGTATTATCTCTCATTCTTAGAAAAGCAGCTGAATTGGATAACTCTTTTAAGTTTCATAACAAATGTGAAAAACAAATGATCATCAATCTTTGTTTCGCGGATGATTTATTCTTGTTTGCTAGAGGGGAAGTTAATTCGATTAAGATTATTATGAAGTCCCTAAAGGAGTTTGAAGAGGTTTCGGGTTTAGTTCCGAGTAACGCAAAAAGCACTATTTTCTTGTGTAATGTTCCGAAACATGCTAAGGAGAGAATTATGGAGCTGATTCCGTTTGAGGAAGGTAAGCTTCCTATCAAGTATCTGGGGGTCCCATTACTAGCTTCTAGGCTATTAGTGAAAGATTGTCAAGTTCTGGTGGAACGAATGAATAAGAGGATCATGGATTGGAAGAATCGTTTTCTTTCATTTGCTGGTAGATTACAATTAGTCGTATTAGTGCTCTCGTCCATTCATGTTTACGGGGCTTCAGTTTTTATCTTACCGGCTAGTGTTATAAAGGAGCTTGAAAGCAAAATGAAATGGTTTCTTTGGGGTCGGGGTACATCATCTAAAGGTAGAGCAAAGGTTGCTTGGAAGGAGGTATGTCTTCCTAAGGTCGAGGGAGGTTTGGGAATTAGGCGCATTGCTGATGTAAACAAATCGCTCATGGCTTACCATTTTTATAGTCTTCTCTCGGGCAGGAAGTCTCTATGGAATAATTGGGTTGGGTTATATAGGCTCAAAGGTCGCAGTTTATGGGATATTCCGGTACAACTGAACTCACCTTGGGGATGGAAGAAATTATTAAAATGTAGGGTGATTTTTCGGGATCTTTTTTGGACCAAAGTGGGTAATGGTCAAAGTACTTTCATTTGGTTTGATAAGTGGTGTATTGACTGCCCACTTGCGAATTTTGTTACTCCTAGACAAATGGCGAGATATGGTTACAATGTAAAGACTAAAGTTTCGGACGTGATCGAGCACGGGTTGTGGACCTGGCCAGACGCATGGAGGGATGTTTATCCGATTTTGTTTCAGTTGCAATCTGTTAATATTTCTAATGCTAAAGACCAGATCTTGTGGAGGAATCCGGAAGGTAAATTAGTGCATTTCACTTCTAAAGAGGTGTGGAATTCCATTCGTGTTCGGGAGCAACAGAAACCTTGGTCAACGATCGTATGGTCTTCTTTTAACATTCCAAAGCATGTTTTCACGTGTTGGCTGATTTTCAAGAGGAAACTTTGGACCCAGGACCGTATTCTTCAGTGGAATCATAATGTTACCGGCTCTATGAATCAGATGTGTTGTTTGTTGTGCTATGCAGGTCTAGAGACGCATGAACATTTATTTTTTGAATGCTCATACTCGAAGGAGGTGTGGAACTCAGTTCGTACTAGAGCGGGCATGAGTGCGGTTCATGAGCGATGGGAGGATATAGTCTCTTGGCTGATTCCGAGAGCTAATTCAAGATCAGTATCATCGATCGTTAGTAAACTGGTTACTGCTGCTTCGGCTTATGCTATTTGGAGTGAAAGAAATACTAGATTCTTCAGTAATAGATTGCGGCCTCCTGAACAAACATCGGAACATATTCTTAGCACGGTTAGAACCAAATTGATCTCTTTCAAGTATAAAAATGCTGATAATGTGAGACGTTTTTTGGAGGAGTGGAAAATTGATGGGGTAGAGTACTTTGAAGAGCAATGAAGGCGTTAGCATATTGTTTCTTTTTTTACTAGTTAAACCATTTTGGTTGGGTTTTTTTTTTGTATACTCTTTTGTGGTATGTCACGAAGAGAACTAGGGGGTTTATCAGCCTTCCTACTTGTATTTTTTTTGGTTATGTTATAAAATCACCGAGGTAACCCTTTACCCAAAAAAAACATAGCTTTTTTAACCTCATCCATCGTGACTGGCCGAACCATATTAGAAGCATCCATCGGATTCACATGTTTAGTAAATAAATCAGGAGAAGGTTGTAAAGAAAGATCATCACTACAACCCAAGAAATTCTCATAATGTTGCACTAAAATAGAGTTAACATCCTCCCCTTCATGCATGACCCCGCTAGCATCCGTAATAACCTGAATCCGGTTCCAATGATTCCTACTTTTTACAGCTGCATGGAAAAAAGCAGTGTTCGAGTCACCTGCCCTAAGCCACTCCATTTTCGACTTTTGTTTTAGAAATCTTTCCTCATCTAAACAAGCCTCCTGATAATCAGAAGTTAGGTTAGTTTCTCGAGTTCTTAACACCACATTCGAAGGGTCATTATCAATCTCATGCTGAATATCATCCAGTTTACCACGAAGCTCTATGACTTTCTTGTGAAGATTACCCTGGCTAAATAATAAAGCTCGCATCGGAGACTTTAATTGACGAAGCTTCTTTACAACCTGAAACTGAATCAAACCATTAATATTCATCTCCCAAGAATTCTTTACAATACTCATAAAATCCCTCTTATGTACCAAAAAGTTAGCAAACTTAAATGGTTTATGTTTCCTTTTCAGCTGATGTTGGACTTTAAGAATACAAGGAGCATGATCAGACAACCGATAAGGATGAAAAATAGCAACCGAATTCGGAAATTCAGCAATAAATTGAGAATTACCCATCACTCGATCAATTTTCTTTAGCAAACCAACACCCTTCTTCGGCTTTTGGTTCCATGTGTAATGGAGACCCGATCTGTTTATATCCATCACTTCAATATCTAACACACAATTCTGAAAATCACGCATACCTGCAGAGAAAGAGGACGCTCCTATTGACTTATCCTCCAAGTGTAAAGCCGTGTTGAAATCACCCATAATTATCCATGGCTTGTCGGCTACCACATGCTTATGCAAAGATAACTGAGCCCATAATGCACGTCGAGTAATATAGTAGTTAGCCGCATAAACAATAGAACAAAACAAAACTCTGCTGTCTTCTTTAAACACAAGTTGAATATGCATGAGCTGGTCCAATTGAAATAAAACCATAACATCAAAAACCTCCGGGTTCCACCCGATGATAATGTGAGTACCTTTATCACAACAACCTCCATTAGACGTCCAATCCCAACGACGAAATACTGACGAACAAACCTTACTTAGATTCACCACATCCACATGAGACTCCAGAATAGCACACAAACTAAGATTACTATCTTTTAGAACTTGACGAACCTCTTTCTGTTTAAGAGGACGGTTCAATCCTCTTATATTCCACGTAGCTAGACTAACCATCAGAAACTATCGGTGGAGGAGTGCTTGCCCCTTTTTTATTCTTGTTAGTAGTGCCATCCATGATGAATTCATCAGTTTCATTATAACCGTCAAGAAACTCGTCTTCATCCGAATCCTCCTGACCACCACCTGCATCCTTGCTACTTTGCCCTTGATCCCCACCTTCATTCCTCAAAACATCAAACGGATTGCTAGAGAAAACATTTTCAGTCGGCGCCAGTTTTTCCACCACATTCTTCGGCTTAGAGGCAACAGGACGATACTTAAATTTTTGTTTTGGTTTGTTCACTTGAAAACCTGTTCTCCTAGCCGCTTTCTTGGCATGTACACCCATATACCCCTCCTCATCAACCACCGGTTTCTTATCAGGCCTACGACCTTGGTCCGGCCTTTTTACTTTATCCACAAATTTTCGGTTCCTATCATCATTCACACGATTACCATAGATCGTTTGATGCTTCGGACATTGATCATCCGAGTGCCCAAACACACAGCAATGAGAACACCGAAGAGGACTCCACTCGTACTCAACATACATAGTTTCTTTAACATACCCCTCACCCTCCAACACCGGGATAGCCATCATGATTTCCTCTTTCAGATCCTTTTCAGCCGATACTTCAATCAATGCTCTAGCATAACTACTGCGTCCCCATGAATCCGTACACATCGTGGTGGTGTACGAGTCAAGGTGTTTCGGCTCACCTACAGCCGTAGCTATCAAGCTAAGGCCATCCTCCGTATATGCGGCAATAGGAACCTCATGAATCTTGACCCATAATTGCACTTTCTTGACTTCCTTCTTTTCCAACTTAGTGGTAGGAGACCATTCACATAAAAACAGTGGCTGTGATCGTATGATCCAAGGACCCTCCTTAAGAACAGCACTCATACCCTCCTTATCCGCAAACTTGAAGAAAAAGAATCCGTTAGCATTCATCATCGTTCTTTGTAATCCAAACTTCTTCCATTGATTTTTCACAAAGTACTCCACTACTGGATATGCTATACGATCTCCCAAAAAATACCCATATAGTGTGTTTGCTAATTTATCCTGAACCACTCTAATCGATTCCCTAGGGAGAACAACATCACAATCCTCATGTTTCTCAGAACTTGCAAGTGATCGAAAGTTTATATTCTTACCATTAGGCCTAGCCACTAAATCAGCATAAGATATCGTCATAGGACCCTTTCGTTCATCATTCTGATCAACCCCCGACCCATTTAAAGAGTCTACCAAATTCGGTTCAGCACAATTATCATTCTGATTATTATCCAAAACATGCATAGGAGCATAGGCATTCGGATCCGACTGATTATTAGCCAAAGGTACAGCAACAGTAACTTTAGTCAGCTTATCAATAACATTAAAATTACCTTCAGACCGAGCAGCAGCTACAACACCCCTACACGGCAATAAAGTGGTACCTTCAATGTTAACAACTCTAGACGCAATACCCGTCGGCTTCCCTCGATCAAAAAATAAATTTTCCCCAGGTTTTTTACGAACATTCTGATTGTTATTGACAACTCCCTCCATCAGCAAGAAAGACAAATCACCATGCAAAGAAAACCAACCGAAAACCAGAAATCCAAAAGCCGATAAACAGAAACCCTAATCCTTTAAACCCTAGAATCAAACCTCAACCCTTAATCGATTAACCCAAAGTATCAATCTAGCTAAATTAGTCTCAGCTAACCGCAATCAATAACAATCAGGTTAATAAATCAGAGTGTCGATAATGATTACTAAGGCAGCGATTGAAGAAAACAAGAAAAAACCCTAGTTTTGGATCGATCCCTAACGCTAACAAGTTCGTTATAGGGTTTTGAAGTAACAAAACTCTAATCACAGACTGTTATGCATAAGATTACGAAGAAAAACTGAAGGATTCATGATGAAGAACAGAAATCGCCTAAAGGAGAGAGAGTTTAGGGTTCGGTTCCGTTAGCTTATGCTACTTTAACGCGTCGTTCACGTAAAACGCGTTCGGACCGCCTAACTAGTCCTATGACAAGTATTATATGCCTTAACAAGTTTAATAATGTTTCCTAATCAGTTTAGATGTCA
Organism: Helianthus tuberosus; assembly: GCA_030545235.1. Lineage (NCBI taxonomy): Eukaryota > Viridiplantae > Streptophyta > Magnoliopsida > Asterales > Asteraceae > Helianthus > Helianthus tuberosus. The sequence continues at coordinate 105,696,791 of CM060360.1, forward strand.
AAATTTAGGTTACATACGCTTAAAATGAATTTATGCGCAAAAAGGGCATTTTGGTCATTTTCCTAAGGCATATAAACTACCTATCATACAACTAACTAAACGAAGTGGCCATAAGGTATAACCTCAGAAGGTTATTCCCTATACAACTATGGTCACCTAATGTGTTTGGTCAGATCCTAATGATAGACCAAACGGGTCGGGTTCGAAAATCTAAGCGGTTGTTTAGACATCTTACCTTTACGACCCTATATAAGCACTAAACCTAAAGTGATGAGCTAAACATGTTAAAACATGTTTAACGAAGTTTTTTTTTTTTGGGTAAGGGGTTACCCCGATGAATTTTATAAATGAAACAAATCCGAACAAGGGTGTGTCAACGCAACACACCAACTAGACTTGACATACCAAGCCTAGGAAAACAAGAAAAACAGCCAAACTAAAAAAAACCACCAAACAAACAGCTCTAACTCAACAACCAATACAACCAAGACTAAAAAACAGAACTATAGCCTCTAGCCGGGATCCGCTACAATATCTTCGATCTTCCAGTTCTTGAGAATCCTCTCCTTAGTCTATTCCACCCGAAATCTGAACCCCATGAGCCGCAAACGAACCGAACTTTTAATCACCTCAGCCACTTGATCCGCCGTTCTCTTGTTATTCTTGAAGAGCCTGTTGTCCCTCTCTTGCCATATATAATAAGAAGAAGCAGCAATCAATAACTTGCAAACAATATGATCCACATTCTTGGATTTAGCATGTTGCTCCACCCAAGATAAAACCGAAGACCACGTATCATCAACATTGCCCAAGCTGCCCAAGCATACCAAACCATGTCAGCCCATAACACCTGATGTTCCCGATTCCGAATTGTATTCCAAACTACAGCCGATTGAAAGTCACATGTCTTCCCCTCCAAGTCTTTCCACACCAGTCTATCCGCAACATTAGGAACAATAAGAGGAACCGATATTGTGATTAGCACTGGAAAAAGATCTAGCCATGCTTGAGGCCATCTCCAATTACCATTCTGATCAACCATATCCGCAACCGTAGATCGTAAAGAAAACCCAGCATTAGCAATGGTTCTTGGCGTGATAAACGAGCTAAGAGGACTTAGCGAGCACCACATATCACTCCAGACATTAGTTTGAGCACCACTTTTAATAGAAGATCATATGTGAGGCCGAATGATGTGACAGATGGACAAAATCTTTCGCCACCCCCAACTCATACTCCCTCTGCTCGGAATTTACCAGAAGTTTCGACCTTTAAGCTTGTAATCATGAATCCATCGCACCCAAATAGAATCCCGCTTGGTAATAATACTCCAAATATGGTTTGCCATAAGCGATTTGTTAACGTCAGAAGTACTTCTAATACCCAAACCCCCTTCCTTTTTAGGCAAGCACACATATTTCCACGCTACTTTAGCACGAATTCTACCTTCTGACCCTGCATTCCATGAAAACCTCCGAATCCTCTTTTCAAGCTCACTAATAACATGAGCTGGAATAATGAAAACCGAAGCCCAATAGATGTGCATAGAAGAAAGAACCGAATTAATAAGCTGCAATCGACCAGCAAACGACAAAGACTTAGTAGCCCAATTAACAATCTTTTTCTCCATTCTCTCAATAACAATCCTGCAATCTTTGTACAGAAGTCTCGAAGAGATAAGAGGTACCCCCAGATACCGTACCGGAAGAACACCCTCCTGAAAAGGCATAATATCAAGAATTTCCTGTTTTATCGAATGAGGAACATTGCAAAAAAATACCGTACTCTTAGCTGGACTAGGAACGAGACCAGAAATCTTGGTAAACATCTCCAGCGCCTCCTTAATCTTCTTAACAGAAACCACATCACCATGAACAAAAATAAATAGATCATACGCAAATGATACGTTAATTATTTTCTCCTTAGCACAGTGAGCATGATAATTAAAGGGTATGGTGGCTGCTCGTCGAAGAAGCAACGATAAGACCTCCATAACCAATGTGAATAAGTAGGGAGACATTGGATCCCCTTGCCTTAACCCACGTTGACCCTTGAAATAACCATGCAAATTGCCATTAATACACAGAGAATATGAAACCGTGGACACACAAGTCATGATCCACTTCACCATTCGATTGTGAAACCCAAACCGAACCAGAATATCCTCCAAGAACTTCCAACTGACTGTATCATACGCCTTTTGAATATCAATCTTGAACGCACACCTAGCCGGGCCCCTGTTAAGATGAAAATTGTGCATCAGCTCCTGTGTAAGAAGAATATTATCCGAAATCCTCCGCCCCGGCACAAAAGCTGATTGGTTTATGCTGACTAGATACCCCAAACTGCTTTTCAAACGATCAGTTATAACCTTGCTAATACATTTATACAAAACATTGCAGCATGAAATCGGCCTATAATCCAAGACCGAGTCCGGAATGTCTTTTTTCGGGAGTAACGCAAGGATAGTGTGATTAATCTGGTTCAGAAGTTTACCGTTTTTGAAAAACTGTAAAACCGCATCCGTAACTTCATTTCCCACTATATCCCAAGCTTGCTTGAAAAAAACCGAAGTATACCCATCAGGCCCTGGAGCTTTGTCCTCACCAATACTAAACATGGCGCTCTTGACCTCCTCACGAGTAATCGGACGTATCATATGCTCGGCAACATCATTACACAGAACATTAGAAAACAAGTTATCCAGATTAGCCGTTTCCAGCTGAGCCTCCAACCCCAAAAAATTGGAATAATGTAACACCATGGCATCGGCTACACCATCACCTTCGTGTCTCGTCCCCATTGAATCCACAACACTATAAATTTTTACTCTTGCATTCTTGGATTTGACAGTGTTATGAAAGAATTTTGTGTTCGAATCTCCAGCACACAGCCATTCAACCTTAGACTTCTGCTTTAAAAAGCATTCTTCGTCATAAGCAGCTGCTTGAAAATCTTTCAAACATTGAGCTTCCACTTGGCGCAACTGACCATCCAAAGGATTACGATCAACCTGGACCTGCAGCTCATCTAACTTTTTACGCAAGTCGTTAACCTTCACATGCAAATTACCTTGGTTGAATAAGATTTTCCTCAACTTAGGCTTTAAGTTTCTTAATTTCTTAACAACCGAAAGCATGGTTACTCCCTCAATTCTTTTCATCCATTCAAGCTTAACAGTTTCCTTAAATTCCGGTTTAGAGGCTATAAAATTCAGAAATTTGAAAGGTCTTGGCCGATACCCATTGGTACCCAGACCTTTAAGGATACAAGGCGTGTGATCCGATACTCTAAAAGGGTGAAACATCGCGTATGCAGAAGGGAACTGATCCAAAAAAACCACGTTACCCATTATTCGATCTATCTTTTTCAAAAGACCCACTCTACTCTTGGGTTTTTGGTTCCATGTATACTGCAATCCATGAGCATTAATATCCATCAATTCAGCTTGTTGGACGCATTCATTAAACTCCCGCATGCCAATAGATTGATTCGAGGTACCATATAACGCGTCTTCAATATTTAAAGCAGAGTTAAAATCCCCCATAACTATCCATGGCTTATCATGACACAACGCCTTATGCTTACATAAATCCTCCCAAAGCAATCTACGATCTTTATATTTATTTTCAGCATAAACAAACGAACAGAACAGAACTTTTTTGCTAGCTTTAAAAATCACCTGAGTATGAATAATCTGGTCAGTTTGGGCAATAACCATAACATCCAGATTATCCGCATTCCATCCCAGAATAATTCTCGTTCCACGACTACACATACCACCATTAGAGGTCCAATTCCAATTACGAAAAACAAACTTACACACTTTAGCCAGCTTACTAACATCCACATGCGATTCAAGAATAGCACACAACTCTAAATTATTTTCAGCCACAAGATTACGAACCTCACTTTGTTTCAGGGGACGGTTCAATCCCCTTATATTTCAAGACATTAAACCACACATTTAAACCGTGATTACCGGGAGTGCTTGCCCCCTCAGAACTGTTAAGATGCCGCTCATTTGACATGAAGTCTGCCATTTCCGTTGGAGTAACCTCCCTCATCTCATCATCATCCTTTGAAATCCGTTTAGACTTATCATACGGCTCATCCTTCTTCACAGCTATGTTATCCTCATCTTTGTTATCCTCGGGCGCTAAAACATCAAACGAGTTGGCTGTTTTAATAAGACTAGGACCCGAGTTGTTATCCCTCTTCGTTCCCGATGTGCTCGCCCCCGACTTAGTTGTCTTTGGTTTGTAAACAAACTTCGATTTCTGTTTCTTGTGTCCACCTCCAAACTTAGCCACCTTCCTTTTGTCCGAAATAAACCCCTCCTCATCCACCGTAACTTGTTTCGGATTGACATTAACATTTTTAGGACAATTTTGGTCATTGTGACCAAATATACAACATGTAGCACATCGGTGCGGCTTCCATTCATACTCAACCGTTACTTTCTCCATGATAAACCCATCATCATCAAGTTTCGGAATGGCCACTACTATTTGATCCTTAAGAACATCGTCCGCACTAACTTCAATCAAGGCTCTAGCAAAGCTGCTCCTACCCCAACTATCCGCAAACATATCCGCTGTATAGCTATCCAATCTCTTTGGAATACCAATCTTCGACGCCAACAGACTCAACCCATCATCCGTATAAATGGAAATAGGAACATTATGAAGCTTAACCCAAATAGAAACCAACTTAATTCCCTCTTTTTTCAAACTGACCGTAGGCGACCAAATATTGAGAAAAATTGGGACCTTACATATTAGCCAAGGACCACCCTCCAAAACTTTATTCATTCCTTCAGCATTCATCATAATCTTAGCAAAACCAAACTTCGACCATACATTCTTGACATAATACTCAACAATCGGAAACGGCAATCTATTTCCTAGAAAATAGCCAAATAAAACATTATCAAACCTGTCTTGAACCTTTTTAACTACTTCCCTCGGATTCACGATATCCGCTTCCTGATGAGTCTCTATCGGATGCATCTTCCAGAAGTTAACTTCACGCATAGGCTTAATATTCGTCTTCACCTTTTGAGCATAAGAAACCTTATCATCATGTTGTTTATCCGCATAGATATTCTCCACCGGAACAGTAATCTTCTCTAACTCATCAATAACATTTACCATCCGAGGTTCTTTTTGATCATTCACCACAACTCCACGTCTCGGTGCCAAAGGTTTGCCTTCAATATTCACTGTTCTATTACCAAACCCCTTAATAACAATTGGAGGTTTGCCATACAACTCTTGTATGATAGGTGGTTCAACATTAGAAGTTGGGTATTTGCCAAATAGCTCATTAATTGTTGGTGCACTTATGTCTGCACTTTGTCTGTATTCGGTCACAATGTAAAACGATGTCTTTGTTAGTCTGTAAGTTTGACCAAGTCAACCATCCTCCTGGTTTGACTTGGCCAAACAGTCAATATTATGTTTGTATTGTGTTTGGTTCGAAGGATGGTCATCGAAGGATCACTTATATCCTTCGATGATAATGAGCTCGAAAGATGGACCTTCGAGAGATGGACCACGAAAGATCACATCCTTCGTGGTACATGTTGATCGTTCGAGCTGTTCCTGGTCGAAAGATAATCTTTCGACCGGTATGCATGATCCTTCGACCAGACCTGCTGGTTTGGGTATAAATACCCGTGTGTTGTGTTCATTTCGAGAGTTAGACACAGAGACAGAAGTTGGACACTTAGAGAGCAGAAACACACACACACTAGAGAGAGTTTGCAGAACTGATTTGTAAACCTTGTGCTTGTAACGGACCTTTCATACGTTTAATACAAGTGGTGTTAATCGTTGAACTTTGCGTGTCGTGTTATTGCGTGTTCTATCTCGGTTTGCTATTTCGGTTGGATTCCGCACAACCGGAGTGGTTAGTATACAAGGATTAGGCGACTAGATCCTCCCCTAGCCGGACCTACAAGTGGTATCAGAGCCTTGGCTCTTCTCCTTGTTAAAACCGAGTGTTTTCGGGTGTTTCTCGGGTTTTAAAGTTTATATTTTCTGGAAAACCGGACTGTTTTTGCTTGGTGTTTTGTTGAAAACCTTGTTGTTTTTGGTTTCATTAAACATTTTAGCAAAATCTTGTGTTTGGAATTTTATATTTCACCGAAAATTTATAAGTGTTCTTGAAATCTTCATAGTGTTCTTCATAAAAACTACACTTTTGATCTTAAAATTGAATTTTGAGAAGTGTTTGTGTGTTGGAAGTTGTAAACTGATTAAAATATTTGATCATTACTTGTTTGGTGAAAAACCTGCATGTTCAGACCTGAAAGATATGGTCTGAACATACTTTCTGCCGAAAGTTCTCACCAACCCGTCAACTTTTCACCAAACTGTCCGATTTGTCAACTGTGTCAGAGCTAGTTCGAAAGATATCCTTCGAAGTCGAAAGATCATCTTTCGACCAAAGGAGGTTCGACAGATAGTCATCCTTCGAGCATCCTTCAAGGTGTGAGACTTATCTTTCGGTCCAAGGAATATTTTCGAAACATATATCTTTCGGTCCACTGCTCATTTTCGAAAGACTAGGATCCTTCGACTGGGGAGTCTTTCGAAGTCATCTTTCGTGTGTATCTTTCGATCTACAGTACTTTTTCGAAGGATAAGGATCTTTCGGTTGGAGAATCCTTCGAAAACATTGCTCGAAACTCAACAGAGATCTTTCGAACCCTGTTGATCCTTCGAACAGGTGTGGATCTTTCGATCATCAGTCTGTTTGTTCTTAACAGTTTGTGTTTTTCAAGTGTCTTTCGACAGGTATCCTTCGGCTAATAAAAAATGAATCCAAGGTGGAATACTTTGGTAAATACAGATATGTATTTTGGTACTCCGTCATCTTCCGCACCGGTATCTTCTCAAGCTAATGCAGTTTCTACCGGTCAATGGGCATTTGTATCAAATCAAGTCCCAAGTGTTCAAAGCATTCTCTTAAGCGAGAGTGAAACGGGAAGTTTGAATAGACCTCCAAAGTTGATGCATTTATATGAATATCCAGGATGGATTGATAGATTTCATACATACGTTCTTGGTCAAAATACAGAATTGTGGTTGCGGTTCATCACAGATTTCGATCAAACAATAGAGGTTGCCGCATCATCTGCTGCTACGTTTGGAGATCTCTCGGAAGATCAGAAGAAAGTCTATGATCTAGAAAAGAAGGCATACGCAATTCTCACTCAGGCCTTAAGTAAAGATATCTATCATCAGTTTGTCAGTTATAAGACTACAAAAAGGTTGTGGGACGCGTTGAAGACAAGGGGCGTGGGAAATGAAGCAACACGTCAATTGAGAAAAGAGTTGCTAAAGAAAGAGTTTGATGGCTTTACTTGTATGGAGAATGAGTCGTTGGGTGATTTGACAAGTCGATTTAATCACTTGTTGACTGAATTGACAAACTTTGGGGTAGCTACAACTCCTGTAGAGATTGTGAAAAGGTTTGCAGATTCGTTGCCGCCTCAGTGGAATACGTTCTTGGAAATCATGAAGTACAATGGTACTTTAGCCACAACGAGTTTCAACGACTTCGTTCAAATTCTAGAAAACAAGAATCAGGAAGAGACTCTGAAGGCAAAAAGAATTCCCGTGCCTCAAAATCCTGAAATGTATTTTGGAGCCGCTAGCACTTCTACAAAACCTTCTTCGCATGCTCCAATTCAAACAGCCTTTGTGACTAGCACAGATATGTATGGTAATACTATCCAAGTGCCGGTTCCTCCAAAGACAGACATGTATGGAAATCTGCTGGAACCAGTCCCTCAATCAGCACCACAATCAGCACCACAACAGCAACGACCTCTCAGACCAACTGATATGTTCGGAAATCCTTTACCAACAACAGATATGTATGGGAATCCACTTCCTCCTCCTCCTGTTCAATCTACCGTACCAACAGACATGTACGGGAATCCACTTCCTCAACAGCAAGCATGTTATGGAAGCACATCATCTGCTGGTCAGCAATCAAAGCCGAATACAGTACGGCTCGACACCTCAAGCCTTTCTAAAGTCAGTGTGGAAGTAGCCAAGGAACACATGGAGCTGCTAAACACTGTGGTGAGCGCATACTGTGGTTTAGTAGAAGGTCAGATTGGCAACATTAATCTGACTCAAGAAGACTATCAGCAGATAGACAAGGAAGAGATGGAGATGATGGATATTAAGTGGGCCTTTGCCAGTGCTGTTAGGCGAGCAAAGGATTTCATGGAGAGAACTGGCCGAACCAGCTTGGAAAGCAAGAAAGACACCAAGTATGGGTTTGATAAACAAGCGGTTAAATGCTTCAACTGTGGTGAACGTGGCCATTTCAAGCGTGAATGTACAAGGCCATCTCAACATGGGAACCAGAATCCCTTCAGAGGTCAAGGCAACCAGCAGAACCAGAACAGGAACAATGTTCGCACAATGGTGCCTGTCAACAATCAGACTCAGGCAGGACCATCAAATGCCAATCAGGCACTTGTGGTTCAGATAGATGAAGGTTGTGACTGGTCACTACAGTTGGGAAATGATGCTCCGGATGGAACGGCGTGTTTTGCTGAGATTGTCAAGGATCTTAATCACACCAGTGGTGGAGTATCTTCCGCCAATGGTGGTGACTCCTCTGAGGATGAAGACTCTTCTGGTTACAGCAGAAGTTCGGATGAAGAATCCTCGAGCTCAGGTGATGATCATGTGGATGAGACATCAAATGCGTCAATCGATGCAAATATTGATGAGCTGTTGGAAGAAACTGCAGCAGGAATTCAAAGAAGATCTATCTTGGTGGATCAAGCTGCTTATTCTTCGTCTTCTCTCCATTCAGCCTTTATGGCGAATGTCGACAGTTCATCAAGTCAGGTATGTGTCGATGAACCCACTTCTGTTAGCTGTGATAATTGTGATAGATTGCTTGCTAGATGTGCTGATTTGGATGCAAACATGTCTGAGTTGCAAGGCAAACACGATGCTTTACAAGCTAGTTTGTTTGAATTGCAAGACAAACATGTTTCTGTGAATGATAGGTGGTGTGAATTGCAAAGCAAGCATGAGTCTTTGCAAGAGAAATATGATGTGACATTTATTCATAATCAGAAATTGACAGTTGATATTTCAAAGTGCACTGAAGCCAATATGTTTTATGAAAACCATGAAAAGAATTATAAATCAATGATTGAAACATTGAAGAAAGATAAAACAGAGCTGACTAAAATGGTTTCCAGAAAACAAACTGACATTAATTTGTATATCACTCGTCTTGAGGTGATGCAAAAAGAAATGGCTTGTGTTAAAACAGAAAGTGAGGCGATCCGACTCAAGTTAGACAGTTATTTGAGTTCTAGCTATGTGTTGGATCACATCATTGATGTTCAGAAAGAGAAAAAGGATGTCACATGCATAGGTTACAAGAAATGTCCACCACCCGTGAGAAACAATTTTGATGCCTTGCCTGATGAGGAGTACAGAACTCACTTTGAACCATCTGTTCCTCTAGATGTTAATGAATTTGCAGCAGGGCTCGGATACAAGAAAGAAGTATCGTCAAATTCAGATGTGTCAGCAGATACATTTGTAACTGCTGAACAGAATCAGGATCCTCCAGTGGTGGTTGAGGATGTTGATTCTTCTGATGATGAGTCTGATGATACTGATTCGGAAAAGTCTGATGCAGTGATCAAAGAAGAGGACATACCTCTTGAGAATCATATCCTATGTGATCCTCCCACAAAACCTGCTAAGACTGTTCCAACCGAGTCCACATCAGCAAAAGAATCGGAGAGTGTGGATTTGCTGTACACTCTTGTTGGTGATGATAAAATCTATTCAGGCAAAGATTTTCATATTAAAAATGTTAATCAATCTTTAATCAGTAAAGTCTTTGAAAATTCTACACGTAAGTTTTTGGGAAAGACAGGACCACATGTTACAGTTACACAGTGTCCTCCTATCCCAAAGGCTGAAGTTAGAAAACAGTTTGGGAACAAGAAATTACCAATAGTGCCAAAACAGCAAAACCATACCAAAACAAATGGTAAGACACCGGCTCAAGATCGAAAGAAGCCGAATCAGAAGAAGAAGAAGAATGTGAACTTTGTGAAATCGAAGGGAACGGACAAAATTGAAAAGTTTGCAAATCAATCTAACCTAGATTTTGTCCAAAAGGCAACAGTGATGAAAAGGAATGAACCAAGTAGTTCAAAACCTAGTACCTCGGGTTCACAAAGTTCATCATCGGCAAGACGACCACATGATACTTCGGGGTTTGTTGAACGAAGATCATGTTTTGAATGTGGTACAATTGGGCACATTGTCAGAAATTGCCCGTATCTTCATAAGTTAAAAGGAAAAGATGATGATCCCCGTGGCCCAACTGACCGTAGGCGATCTGTTTCTGTAAAACAAGATCCCCGACTCATAAGAGAAAGGGAAAAGAAACAGAAACGCCAACAGGTCAAGAAAATTGAACAGGCAATTAAAACCGATGTGGTTCACAAACCATCTGTTTCAGTTAAACCAAATAATTCAAAGTTTTCAAAAACTTCAAACAATCAAACTGGTAAAACTCAACAGACCTGGAAACCGAAAACGGTTACTGAATCAGGGGGACCATCAAAATTTCCGAATCATCAAAAGGTGGAAGTTATTGTTGTTGATAAGAATGGAAGACCCAAGACCACAATGGCTTGGGTCCCCATCTCCAACTAATCGATTGAGTTCATGTGCAGGGTGTTCCAGGAGGAACTATCAGTAGTCATTGGATTGTTGATAGTGGGGCATCCAGGCACATGACAGGCGACATGAAGCTTCTCTACGATGTCAAATCTATTAGAGGAGGTTATGTTGCTTTTGCTGGAGATAAGGGAGGATACATTACGGGTGAAGGAATGATTTCCAACGGGGTTGTTAGCTTTGACAAGATCAACTTTGTGCAACAACTTGATCACAATCTTCTTAGTGTTTCTCAAATTTGTGATAAGAAATTCTCGGTACACTTTGATGCTAATGGATGTTATGTGCTGAAACCCGGTTTCAAAATTCCAAAAGAATGGATTCTCTTGTCGGCTCCAAGGATAAATGATCTGTATGTCCTTGATATGAGCCAAGCTATCACAACGTCTGCACAAGCAACATGTTTCGTTTCAAAAGCCACAGAAAAAGACACAATCTCTTGGCACAGACGAATGGGTCACATTCACTTACGCAAAATGAATCATTTGGTGTCAAATGAATTGGTGAATGGTGTTCCTCTTAAAAATTTCCATCTTCAAGACGTCTGTGTCTCGTGCCAAAAAGGAAAACAAACGAAGAAGCGGCACCCTACAAAGAAAGTCAACACGGTGGCTGTTCCTCTTGAACGTTTGCACATGGATTTGTTCGGTCCTGTCAAACACAAAAGCATTAGGAATGATCAGTATTGCCTCGTGATTACTGATGATTATTCAAGATTTTCTTGGGTGGCGTTCATGGCACACAAGAGTGAAACCTTCGGTATTATTAAAAACTTGATCATTCAGATTGAGAATCTTTACAACTTGAAGGTTAGGCGGATACGTAGCGACAATGGTACTGAATTCAAAAATCATGCCATGGCGGAGTTTTGCACTTCAAAAGGTATTCTTCACGAATTTAGTGCAGCTTATACTCCTCAACAAAATGGCGTCGCTGAACGTAAGAACCGCACATTGATCGAGACTGCTAGGACTATGTTGGTAGAGTCGCAGCTGCCCATTCCATTCTGGACTGAAGCTGTATCCTCTGCATGCTATACTTTGAACCGAGTCCTTACAGTCAAAAGGCACAACAAGACCTGCTTTGAGCTTATCAACAAACGGAAACCAGACTTGTCTTATCTTGAACCGTTTGGAGCTCCTTGCACAATTATCGATCCTCATGGAAAGTTTGGGACAAGATCTATCGAGGGATACTTTCTTGGGTATTCCACCCCAAACTTAAGAGTCTGGAATCTAGAGACTAAAAGGGTCGAGGAATGGTCTGAAGTCAGAGTACAAAGGCACACTTTACCAGTCAGAAATCCTGGTCAGCCTTGGATGTTTGAGTACGATGACTTTTTCAATTCGATCAATGTTGAAGCCGTTGAAGAAAGTGCTGCGGCAAGGATGTTTTTCGAGAGCGACAATGCAACAGATTCACCGTTGGTTCGTCCCATTATAGTCAATCAAAAACCATCTTCAGTGAACAATAATGCTCTCGACAATGAGGATTTTCAAGATGCTACCGAATTGAACGAATCTTCAGAGGATGATGAATTTCTAGATGCAGACCAAGGACCATCAGCAGCAGTACATGGTACTTCAGAGGGTACACCTCCAGTGGATGTCCCTAGAACAGCTGAAACTTCTGCATCATCCTCTTCGTCAATTCCGGGACTTGAATTGATTGCTGATCTCAATCTCAACAATCTGGGTACAAATATTCCAGTTCAAGATAATCCAGAAACAAGGATTCATAATACCCATCCTCAACAAAACATCATCGGAAATGTACATAGTGGCGTTCAAACAAGAAACATGTTGCGGAACAACAACAATGCAGGCTTGTATGCAACTATCCGAGAATCTGGTCAACAGAATGATTGGTCTTTCGCGTGTTATGTCTCACAGGAAGAGCCAAGAACTTGGAAAGATGCTTTGAAAGATAGCTCATGGGTTGAAGCGATGCAGGAAGAACTGCAACAATTCCAGAAGCTTGGTGTCTGGAAACTCGTAGAGAAACCTGCTGGATACAAGAAGATTGGTACCCGTTGGGTGTTTAAATGCAAGAAGGATGACCGTGGGATTGTTATTCGGAACAAAGCTCGATTAGTCGTTCAAGGTTTTCGTCAGATTGAAGGAATCGACTACAACGAAGTATATGCACCTGTTGCACGTCTAGAAGCCATTCGGATCTTTCTGGCCTATACCTCATTCAAAGGTTTCAAGGTATACCAGATGGACGTGAAGAGTGCTTTCTTACATGGTGTGGTGGAAGAAGAGGTGTACGTCGAACAGCCTCCAGGTTTTGAAGATCCTATCCATCCCGATCGGGTTTGGTTGCTCAACAAAGCTCTTTATGGTCTACATCAAGCACCGCGAGCTTGGTACGCAACCTTATCTAATTATCTGCTGGAGAACGGTTTTCGCAGAGGTCTTATCGATTGCACTCTTTTCATCAAAGAACAAGATGGAGATCTTCTTCTGGTACAGGTATACGTTGACGATATTATATTTGGTTCTACTAATGATGTTTTGTGTAGGGATTTCGAGCGTGTTATGCAGGATAAATTCGAGATGAGTGCTATGGGGGAAATGACTTTCTTTTTGGGCCTACAAGTACAACAAACCGAGTCTGGGATATTCATCCATCAGACTAAATATGTTGGTGACATCTTGAGCCGGTTCCAGATGTCTGATGCAACGCCCATCGGTACCCCGTTGCCACAAAATCACGGAATTACTCCAGACTTGAAGGGTCAAGATGTTAGCCCCTCACACTACCGCGCGATGATAGGATCTCTTATGTACCTCACAGCATCAAGACCAGATATAATGTACCCAACGTGCCTGCTTGCCAGATATCAAGTGAACCCGAAGGCCTCACATCTTGCAGCTGTAAAAAGGATTTTTCGTTATTTGAAGGGTTGCCCTGACACCGGTCTGTGGTACCCTAGGGATAATAACTTTGACTTGATCGCATTCAGTGATTCTGATTTTGGCGGATGCAAAATCGACGGCAAATCCACAACGGCTGGATGTCAGTTTTTGGGAAATCGCCTAGTCACATGGCAGTGCAAGAAGCAGACGTGCGTCGCTACATCAACATGCGAAGCTGAATACATTGCTGCCTCAAGTTGTTGCTCCCAAGTCCTGTGGATACAACAACAAATGCGTGATTACGGTTTTGAATTCCTAACTACTCCTATTTACGTTGATAATTCTGCTGCATTACAGATCACTAGAAATCCTGTGCAGCATTCAAAGACTAAGCACATCGAAATTAAGTATCACTTTATACGTGATTGCTTTGAGAAAAGGCTAATCGATGTTGCTTACGTCCACACCGATGACCAACGTGCCGACCTTTTTACCAAAGCTTTTGACAAATCAAGATTTGACTATCTTTTATTGGTAAATGGCATTAAGGTTAAGCAAGAGTAAAACCAACATCGGAAAATCATTTTTGTAAATACCTTTGTGTTTTAAATTTGTCTTAGTTTATTGATTTTAGGGGGAGTAAATCCAAAATTTAAAAATCCAAAAACATTAAAAAAATTTCAAAAACACAAAAACAATAGAAAAACAAAAATGAGTTTCCTGGCGAGCAAAAGAGAAAATGATAGTACATCAGTGGTCTGTCTAAACCTCTTCAAACCTAAAATGAAAAACGATAAGCAGCTCTATATAAGATGTATCGGTAGGCTCACAATCATTTTAAAAGTGTGCAGGGTGATATAAACTTAAATCGACTGAAGACTGGGTGGGAACCATTCATTGGCATATGGTCTTAGTACCGAAATTTCGTTTGAGAGATTGCCGAGGTTCTGAGATATTCGGTCTTTATGCTGCTTATCATCTGGGTATCATGGTTGTATCTTTTACCGAAAAATAACGGGGATGCAAGTCTAGATCTTCCATGATACTATACATACGTGTACATATTGCATACGACCTCAATAAGTGATAAACAATCACATGTCCAAACAAATAAGTGATAAAATATCACAAATTCTTTCCGGGTGTCAAGTTCGTCTCTCTGCTGTACGAAAGTACTGACCTGTTCACGGACTTGCTCCTGTGCCCTCATGCATCGAAAACCAAGTTCCTCATCAATAAGTGATTATATCACATAGGGCTTGTTTTCAAATCAAAATAAGTGAGAATCTCACATCATATACGGTCAAACAGATGATAATCGGTATACTCACCGGTAAGATGAACCCTCGTGCATACCTTGATACGGGAATGTGTCGTGATGTGGATGAACACCGGTCGGTAAGTATAAATCATACCTTAACGTATCCCCTCGCCATGATTACAAATGATAAGTTGAGCTTAAGTGGACAACAATACCGATAATTGTTATAGGATGCTTATCTTAATGTTAACTAATTGAACAAAGAGAGCGTTTTGGCATGACCGTACACTGATATGATTCTCTTACCCTCGAAACTCACAAAAAGAATGTCTGTATATATTTATTTACTGCTTTCAGTCTTTACATTTGAAATATTCAAAAATACCAAAAAGATTTTAGGCGTGTTTTAATATAAACTTTATAAAAGCCAAAAAGATTTTATTTCTTTTTTTTATTTTCGATCGTACGATGTTGGAGCTCGAGTCTTCGTTACCTGAAACCTGAACGAAAACCGAAAACGACTAAATCTTCATAAACGGTCGAAATTTGCAAGCGTTGAAAGTTAAAATTGAAATGGATAAAATTTGTTAAACTTTCAAACTGTCGGACGGTGTTTGTTTAAAACAATGGTCACATGTGTGTCGTTTGCTTATGATATTCCAGGCGGTTGTTCTCATTACGCGTTTAGATTTCTTGCATGTGCAGATTCTAAAGGCTAGGAGAACATGGTCGATGACAAGCTTCGGAATGAAGACACGACGTGAAGGCACTCAAATGATGAAGATGATCGAGTTGCCGCTGACCATCATCAACACCACAAGGATCTCACTTCATAAAGATAAAGACTTTCACGAGCATAACTCAAGGGGGAGCTTATGTTAAGGGGGAGTTTGTCAACACACTTCCTACGTGATACGGGGAGTTTGTTGGTACACTTTCTGCTTTCAAGACGTGAAGACTTTGAAGATCCTCCGACATTGAAGACTTGAAGACACGAGAACTTACAAGAATGAAGATCGAGACAAAGCAACAGCTGGTTGTTGATAAGCCAGACAAAGCTACAGCCAAGGGGGAGTTTGTTGGTGCACTTATGTCTGCACTTTGTCTGTATTCGGTCACAATGTAAAACGATGTCTTTGTTAGTCTGTAAGTTTGACCAAGTCAACCATCCTCCTGGTTTGACTTGGCCAAACAGTCAATATTATGTTTGTATTGTGTTTGGTTCGAAGGATGGTCATCGAAGGATCACTTATATCCTTCGATGATAATGAGCTCGAAAGATGGACCTTCGAGAGATGGACCACGAAAGATCACATCCTTCGTGGTACATGTTGATCGTTCGAGCTGTTCCTGGTCGAAAGATAATCTTTCGACCGGTATGCATGATCCTTCGACCAGACCTGCTGGTTTGGGTATAAATACCCGTGTGTTGTGTTCATTTCGAGAGTTAGACACAGAGACAGAAGTTGGACACTTAGAGAGCAGAAACACACACACACTAGAGAGAGTTTGCAGAACTGATTTGTAAACCTTGTGCTTGTAACGGACCTTTCATACGTTTAATACAAGTGGTGTTAATCGTTGAACTTTGTGTGTCGTGTTATTGCGTGTTCTATCTCGGTTTGCTATTTCGGTTGGATTCCGCACAACCGGAGTGGTTAGTATACAAGGATTAGGCGACTAGATCCTCCCCTAGCCGGACCTACAAGTGGTATCAGAGCAAAAGAGAAACATTAAAACAAAAATGAAAAACAAAAATGAGTTTCCTGGCGAGCAAAAGAGAAAATGATAGTACATCAGTGGTCTGTCTAAACCTCTTCAAACCTAAAATGAAAATCCAAAAATCCAAAATGAAAAACGATAAGCAGCTCTATATAAGATGTATCGGTAGGCTCACAATCATTTTAAAAGTGTGCAGGGTGATATAAACTTAAATCGACTGAAGACTGGGTGGGAACCATTCATTGGCATATGGTCTTAGTACCGAAATTTCGTTTGAGAGATTGCCGAGGTTCTGAGATATTCGGTCTTTATGCTGCTTATCATCTGGGTATCATGGTTGTATCTTTTACCGAAAAATAACAGGGATGCAAGTCTAGATCTTCCATGATACTATACATACGTGTACATATTGCATACGACCTCAATAAGTGATAAACAATCACATGTCCAAACAAATAAGTGATAAAATATCACAAATTCTTTCCGGGTGTCAAGTTCGTCTCTCTGCTGTACGAAAGTACTGACCTGTTCACGGATCTCACATCATATACGGTCAAACAGATGATAATCGGTATACTCCCCGGTAAGATGAACCCTCGTGCATACCTTGATACGGGAATGTGTCGTGATGTGGATGAACACCGGTCGGTAAGTATAAATCATACCTTAACGTATCCCCTCGCCATGATTACAAATGATAAGTTGAGCTTAAGTGGACAACAATACCGATAATTGTTATAGGATGCTTATCTTAATGTTAACTAATTGAACAAAGAGAGCGTTTTGGCATGACCGTACACTGATATGATTCTCTTACCCTCGAAACTCACAAAAAGAATGTCTGTATATATTTATTTACTGCTTTCAGTCTTTACATTTGAAATATTCAAAAATACCAAAAAGATTTTAGGCGTGTTTTAATATAAACTTTATAAAAGCCAAAAAGATTTTATTTCTTTTTTTTATTTTCGATCGTACGATGTTGGAGCTCGAGTCTTCGTTACCTGAAACCTGAACGAAAACCGAAAACGACTAAATCTTCATAAACGGTCGAAATTTGCAAGCGTTGAAAGTTAAAATTGAAATGGATAAAATTTGTTAAACTTTCAAACTGTCGGACGGTGTTTGTTTAAAACAATGGTCACATGTGTGTCGTTTGCTTATGATATTCCAGGCGGTTGTTCTCATTACGCGTTTAGATTTCTTGCATGTGCAGATTCTAAAGGCTAGGAGAACATGGTCGATGACAAGCTTCGGAATGAAGACACGACGTGAAGGCACTCAAATGATGAAGATGATCGAGTTGCCGCTGACCATCATCAACACCACAAGGATCTCACTTCATAAAGATAAAGACTTTCACGAGCATAACTCAAGGGGGAGCTTATGTTAAGGGGGAGTTTGTCAACACACTTCCTACGTGATACGGGGAGTTTGTTGGTACACTTTCTGCTTTCAAGACGTGAAGACTTTGAAGATCCTCCGACATTGAAGACTTGAAGACACGAGAACTTACAAGAATGAAGATCGAGACAAAGCAACAGCTGGTTGTTGATAAGCCAGACAAAGCTACATCCAAGGGGGAGTTTGTTGGTGCACTTATGTCTGCACTTTGTCTGTATTCGGTCACAATGTAAAACGATGTCTTTGTTAGTCTGTAAGTTTGACCAAGTCAACCATCCTCCTGGTTTGACTTGGCCAAACAGTCAATATTATGTTTGTATTGTGTTTGGTTCGAAGGATGGTCATCGAAGGATCACTTATATCCTTCGATGATAATGAGCTCGAAAGATGGACCTTCGAGAGATGGACCACGAAAGATCACATCCTTCGTGGTACATGTTGATCGTTCGAGCTGTTCCTGGTCGAAAGATAATCTTTCGACCGGTATGCATGATCCTTCGACCAGACCTGCTGGTTTGGGTATAAATACCCGTGTGTTGTGTTCATTTCGAGAGTTAGACACAGAGACAGAAGTTGGACACTTAGAGAGCAGAAACACACACACACTAGAGAGAGTTTGCAGAACTGATTTGTAAACCTTGTGCTTGTAACGGACCTTTCATACGTTTAATACAAGTGGTGTTAATCGTTGAACTTTGCGTGTCGTGTTATTGCGTGTTCTATCTCGGTTTGCTATTTCGGTTGGATTCCGCACAACCGGAGTGGTTAGTATACAAGGATTAGGCGACTAGATCCTCCCCTAGCCGGACCTACATTAATATTGGGAGGTTTAGAAGTCATGGCTGACTCAAAACCTTACCATGCAGACGTAAACCAAAACAATTCGAAATAAACAAGCAGCCGAGAAGAAAGGATGAGATGCAAACCCTAATCCGCTCAGAGGGACGATTCTCTCCAAAGACACAGAAAACAGAAAACCATGCACGCCAAACAAGAGCCCAAAGACCAGAATCCAAAGAACAGAAAAGCGAAACCCTAATCTAGCGAAACCCTAGTCCATGCTTCTAAGCATAATCGAATAGAGTTCTTGTCAAATCTAGGTTTCTGCCTAACCAGAATGACCGATGAGACAATAGATCTATCCGACTTGATCAAAAAACACAGATTTGGGCGGCGATTGAAAAGAAACAAAAGCAATAACCTAGTTTTTACCCGATTTCAAGTGCTAACTAGTTCGAATTAAAGATCTAATGAATCAAATCTCTAATAAATCAGACTGTTATACACCGGATCACGAAGAAAAAACTAAGTTTGCATGATACCCAAGAATAGTTTGGTTGCAAAATACGCATAAACGCGTATTTTGACCGAAACTATATGTCACACCCCCAAAATCCACATGCGGAGTACCACCGCTTGGAGGCGTGACTGACCAGGATCTTAGCCACCAATCACATTGAACTCACGAGTACATTTAAATAAAACTTTCATTTATTAACAATAAGTGTTACAACGTTACAATATATCATAGTTTACAGCGGAAGCATATTTAATTCGTTAAGTGTTTATAAACCACATGTAATAGCTCTTTGTCTTGTGTTGCGTTTCCAAGTAACTCGACCCATGACCACTCCAGCTTCCCAGACAGCAAGTTCCAATGTTATGCACCTAAAGGCCTGCAAGGCATGTAAGAACGAGTCAACAACAAAGTTGAGTGAGTTCACAGTTGGTTGTTTAGTTCTAGTGTTCGTAAATCATATGTTTATTTCGTAAACCATGTACTGTATTAATTTGTATCGCGGTTCCCCGAACATGTTTGCGATGATTAGTGGGGGCTTCCCATGTGTATCGTATTAATCCGTATCGCGGTTCCCCGAACATGTTTGCGATGAATAGTGGGGCTTCCCATGTTGTATGTTACTAGACTAGTCGTGTATGTACGTGCCCTTCTTGATCCAAGGACCGTAGCGAGTATGAGTGTACGTAGGTTTTACGTACGTGCCCTTCCCAACCCGAGGACAGTGAAAAGTAGTTTAATAGTAATGATAGTACGAGTAGTTATTCAATCCCATTCCCAACCCTCCGGGAATCCCATGCCTTAAGAGTGTGAACTCACCTTGGTTTGCTCGGTAAGACCAGTTACTTGTTTAACAGTCGGTCACAAACGTCCTAACATGGTTACCGACAACAATCAGTTTTGAATGCACATACACTAGATATTTCATGCTCGTTTAACACACATACTCCCTAATCACATATCACGCAATCCCATGCATATGCAACACACATATTACCATACGCAGTGTAACAGTTGACCACTCAATGAAATCAGCAACATACATCATAATATCACGTAGTACTCAGTCATATACCCCACATCTCTAATATTTAAATAACACCCATATAGTTCAAATCATGGCAATTAACATACTAATTCAACATCATCAAGTAAACATTTAGCATGTAACCAGTTCCTAGGCCCAATTCTCTTTAGTATAATCCAAATAATTAACATGAAGGTCCGATTAGTATGTAAACCCATACACCCTTTATTAATTTGGGCGGCCCACTATCTAACATTCTTTTGACAGCCCACTCATAAATAAATAACAAATCAGACCATTGAAATCACTATTAAACCCATAACAAATCATGGGACAATATGTGTTGAAACGTATTCTAACCATACAATTGAAATATACTTTTGAAAACATGTGCAGGCCACTAGTTACATTGAGATGACGATTATATGCGGACCACTTGCATTTTTAAGTTATGATCATAATAAAGTCACATTCTCGGACTACATATAATAAATCACAGATTCATGCTTCACGAAAACACTCAATCAGTTTAACACTTCAGTCGCATAGGTGTGAGGCCCAACAAACTTAACATGCCCTAATGAATGTGCGATCCTATAACCGGTGTGCGACTGGGTCTAGGTTTGTGGGCCAGTCCACAGCCGTTTCATCTTGCAAATAAAATTACGACAACCAACTCTATGATTTCCTAAATTTTAATGGCCGCCCAACTAATAATAATTTATTCTTCCTGATGATTTAATTGGACCTCATAAGCACACTTATGTCAGACAATTACAAGAGACACATGCAACCCATTCAATAATTTTCACATGCAGCACATGGCCACTAGATATCATGAGCCGACAACATTAACTATTTGTTCATTCTAATTGGGCCGATTGAATAAGTAGACAATTTGTAATTGATGATCTGATTTGTAATTGGACCTCTCCAATGGGAGCATATTACTAGTATTTATCAATATTGCATTCATATATACAAAACATAACATCACACCCAAAAGTCTAAGTCACAATCGATGCATTTATCCATCAAGAATCCACATAACAATCACACAATAGTAGACTAATCGAGACATAATATGGAGGCTGGATTGCTTGCACCGAGGGGGAGAGACTTCGAGAACCAGGAGAGGGGCAGCCATCGATTGTGAGAGGAGGAAGAGTGGGTTTAGGGTTTGTATGTGTTGATATAATGTGAGGTGTAACAAGAGATTACGTGACATCTCAATATAGTGCCAAATAACTTAAGTGGGCCAGTGCCAAATAACTGAAATGGGCCGGCGATCATAAACTTGGTCGAGATCAGGATGAGACTACACAAAGTGTGCAATGGGCTCGGTTGGTTCATGTTGTGAATGTTGTGGTTCGATGAAGTGTGAATAGGTGGCCCAAATGTACGCGGCCCAACTCATTAGATTTTCTAAATCACTTAAACGACACACAAAACGTTTAACAATCTCATGTATGGATAATCAGTTAAACATACCTAATCATGTATAGTTAATTAGTTAAATATATGAAATCATTTTGTGATGCATGAGACAGGCAGATAAACGTAGAGGCACACGCTAAAAGTTGTGGGATTTCAAGCAATGCTAACCTTAATTATCCGGGTTGTCACATCATCCCCATCTTGAAAGAAATTTCGTCCCGAAATTTAGCACGTAGCTACTGGGGAAGCAAGTTAGGTTGCGTGGTTTCCTGGTTTTCCTAGGATGTCACATCATCCCCCCGTTGGTTTGGAATTTCGTCCCGAAATTCCGCAGTAGCTCCAGCCTCAGTAGTGGTTTCGCTTTTCTCGAACAACTGGGGATACTTGTGTTTTATTTAGTCTTCTCGTTCCCAGGTGAACTCTGGGCCACGACGGGAGTTCCAACGAACTCGAACAATGGGTATTCAAGTGCGCTTGAGAACCTTAACGTCTCGGTCTGTAATCTCTACTGGTTCCCCGACGAATCGCAGCTGATTGTCGATGGTAAGTTCCTTGAGGGGAACTATGAGGGTCTCATCTGACTGACACTTCTTCAGATTCGACACATGGAATACGTTGTGAACTCCGATGAGTTCTTTAGGTAGGTTCAGTTTGTAGGCCACCCTGCCTTTTTTCTCAATGATTTCGAAAGGCCCAACATGTTGCGGGTTAAGTTTGCCTCGTTTACCAAAACGAACTACACCTTTCCAAGGTGAGACCTTAAGTAGTACTCGATCCCCAACCTGGAACTCGAGTGGTTCCCTGTGCTTATCAGCGTAGCTTTTCTGACGGTCACGAACTATCGCCATTCATTTTCGTATCCGAGCAATCTTCTCTGTTGTTTCTACGACGGTTTCTGGGCCAGTGATTTGGCTGTTTCCAACTTCTGCCCAATCAAGAGGTGATCGGCACTTCCGCTCGCACAATGCCTCGAACTGAGCAGCCTGGATGCTGGTGTGGTAACTGTTGTCATACGAGAACTCCACTAAAGGGAGGTGTCTTTCCCAGCCGTTGCCAAAGTGGATTTCACATGCTCGAAGCATGTCTTCAAGAGTTTGGATGGTATGTTCAGTCTGCCCATCCGTTTGTGGGTGATATGCTGTGCTCATGTCTAGACGTGAGTCAAAGGATTTGTGCATTGTTTGCCACAAATCAGATGCAGATCGTGGGTCGCGATCAGAGTTAATGGAGATTGGCACCCCATGCCTAGCAACCGCTTCTATCAGGTAGATGACTGCAAGTGTAGAAAACTTATCCGTTTCTTTGCTGGCTAGAAAGTGTGCTGGTTACCCCAAGACAATCAATGAGCATCCAGGTGGTATCGTTTCCGTTTCGAGTTGTAAGTAGACTATCGACCAAATCCATGGCAGTCTGTTTTTATTTCCATGCGAGTGTTGCTGGTTGCTGATGCTACACCTTCACTTTCCACAAGTCGATCCATCATTCACATACTTGACTAGATGAGCCTTCATGTCTGATTACCAGTACAAGGTTTATAAATCCTAATGCCTCTCATTAAAACCCAGACGGCTAGAATATCAAAACTGGTGTGCTTGCTCAATGCGAGTTTTCCTACAGTTGCCGTGTAATGAGACCCGCATTTATTTCATGAAGTAACGAGTATCGTCCGACTGGTCAAAGGTTGCTTCTCCATGCCCCGCATGGGTTCAACTTGAAGATTCCTCTCTCTTCAGTTTTCCCAGTTTGAACAGAGCGAGTCTGATACTGGTAAGTTAGAGTCGATAGCGAGCTGCAGAGCTCGTGTATGTTCTAGTTTCGCAGTCGTATTCATCCAAAAGTTCCATCCAGCGATGTCATTGTATGCTTAAGCTCTTTCGAACATTGGTACATGGGAGGCCCTTGTGATCGGTCTAAATAACGCATCTGGTACCGTCCAAGTGATGCCTCCATCCAAAATCCCAAAACCACTGTTTTCACCGCCAGTCGTGTGTGTCGCGTAGTTCTTCTTTAACACTCCATCATGTATGTCATCACTCTCTTGTGTTGCGTTGATGTGCAGCTGGGACGCTGATTCAGACCATAAGGATATACTACTGAATCACCCGCATCCTCGGATAAAACGATGCCTAGTGCATTGCAGAGTCGGAATTCAAAAGCTGAAGGGACGTCCTTCTATTTTGTCTTCCACGAGCACAACACCCTGCTGTGCTAAAGAGATTAAAGCTGCACGATCTGTGAAAATCCTGTGATGAATCTACAACCGCATCCACCGAAACAAGAATTTGTTGTACTCCCGAAGGAATCTTTGGCGTCAATTAGTTTCTAACAAGATGGATCCTAGCACGATCCACGCGTATCCCCACTTCGTTGGTTACATGATCAAATGCTTTTCTCGTATCTAAGTGTTACATTTAACAAGTCTTTTCACTTAGTGACTCCTCCCCCAGGAGTTCTAAGATACACCATAGGCGTCGTCCATGCTGTCCCTTCCTTCAGGAAAAATGGCCCAAAATGTCACTAATAAATACAGTCGATTCATGTGATCCCTGAAGCTGCTAGTGTGTTGAGCCACTCAATGATCATGATGTACAAAGTTGAAATGGCTGCATTTGCATTCGATGAGTCGACCTAAGGGCATTCTCCTCTTGGACTTCCACCTAATGATAGTTCGTTCGCAATTCAATCCTCAAACGGAAGCTTGTTCCTCACAAATGGTCGACAAGTTCTCAATACATGGTCGAGGCAAGCGGTTCTTAACTGTTATCTTGTTAGGTTCTCAATAATCCGTATACATATCCAACGATACAACCTATCTTCCTGGATATAGCTTGGGGGCTCCCCAAAGCAAAACTAGATCTGACAAAGCTCCTGTCCAACAGTCCCTATTGTTGATTCGACAACTCTCGCAACCCTCCTGGTGCAAGACGGTAAAAGATACAAAGAATCAGGGATGCCTCTGGCGTGAGATTAAACTGAGAGTCTGTCTAGTAGTTGTGGAAGTAAGCCTGATAGTTCCTGAGTGGAATCACGAACAATTGGTGGATCCTCGATCCTCTTTTCCTTAGCCTTGACATCAGTAACGAGTGTTATCATAGCGGTGTAGTCCCTCCATAGACGCTTTCTGGCTTTCATTACTGATATGATGCTAATCTTCACGCCACGTATAACTGCGTGATATCTGGATATCCAATCCATACTAACTACTGCATTGAACTATCGAGGATGGCAGAAAGAAGGTCGACGTCGAACACTTGTTCCACAAGGTCGAGTTTACATCTCAACGGACATATAAGGTTTCATCTTTTCACATTCCGTGCCACGTTCTAAGGCGCTACATCTTGTGCTGGCAGTTTCACGTTCCATACCATGGTTATTTTTCATCGTTCTATGTCCCGATTACTCCGTAAAAGTTGTCTCCCATGAGTCGCTCATTGGGGTTAAGGATTCGATTGGAGTCAAATCGCTGGTGTTCGTTGCTGGTGACTAGGGCCGTTCAAATGCTGATGTCCATCGTTCTTGCATGTTGGCTGACTAATACACGGTATGCTACAAGAGTGTTGCAGAAGTGATCGCACTTCAGGATCTAAGTCGTCAATACATAAGTTCCAGCAAACAAAGAGGAGTGGGAAAAGTATCGATCAATCATTCGTCGCTGCGACATCCAACTCAGGGACGTTCGTATAAGCACTTAATGTTCTACACGGTTCGCTAGGTGTTCAAATGGGTGTTTGGATAATACTCGATATCATCGAGATTCGTAAGGATTCAGAAATGAATGAAAAGTTCACGTTCGAGTAGGGGACAATCACTGCTATGACCCCTATAGGTTTGTTATGTTTCACATTGATCAAATAGCGGGACGGAACCCCTTTTTCACTTGTTAAGCATCACTGGGACTCGCATGCACCCCCACAGTATTATTATGTGTGCACCCACAATAATATGGTGATTTGCATGCTCATCTCAGCTCCTCTTAACTCATGTCAAATGGTTCCTCAAACTCGAGTAGCAACAAAGAGTATTACGAAGTGTGTTGGTACACGGAATGTCTGTTGACTATGTTTAGTTAAGTCTTAGGTCAAGATATGTCAAGATAGGAGCTTAAAAGTCAAAATTAGGTTTATTATATATGTTTCGCTTATAAGGACTTAGGAGGTTTCGCTCGTGTGGTCACTTAGGTGGTTTCGCTTATTAGTCAGTCACATGAGGTTTCGCTTATATGGACTGTCCATATAAGCGAAACCAGCTAGCCTATATATACCTGATGTGATCATTAGTTGTGTAACCATTGGAGCGGAACCTGATCATTGCTTGTGTAACGAAACTCTGTCAAATTTGAATCAGAAAGCAATAAAAGAGAAGGAATTGAAAAGAAAAGCTGTGTAACTTCATTTACGTTGATTCCGCCTTCGTATGTGAAGATGAACGTTCTCAACTGACTTTTTAGGGTCGCAAAACGCTCCAACAAAGTGTAAGTCATGAAGGTTTAGGGAAATACCACCCTATCAGTCACATAACACGTGCAAGTGTACATGAATTCATATTGTTGTGCTAAACGTGCAATTACATGCAGTATCATATGTAGGTGTTCACTAGTTATGTAGTACAATGAGTATATGAGAAACGAACCTTGCAATCTGGAGCTGAGTGTCATGGTCGTATTCACGTCTTCAGAACTGTTCGGTTATAGTCTGGTTTTACAAAAGCATTTTCCCCTTTTTAAAACCAAGTTCACTATAACCAATGGATCTGATACCAATTTGTCACACCCCCAAAATCCACATGTGGAGTACCACCGCTTGGAGGCGTGACTGACCAGGATCTTAGCCACCAATCACATTGAACTCATGAGTATATTTAAATAAAACTTTTATTTATTAACAATAAGTGTTACAATGTTGCAATATATCATAGTTTACAGCGGAAGCATATTTTAATTCGTTAAGTGTTTATAAACCACATGTAATAGCTCTTAGTCTTGTGTTGCGTTTCCACGTAACTCGACCCATGACCACTCCAGCTTCCCAGACAGCAAGTTCCAATGTTATGCACCTAAAGGCCTGCAAGGCATGTAACAACGAGTCAACAACAAAGTTGAGAGAGTTCACAGTTGGTTGTTTAGTTCAAGTGTTCGTATATCATATGTTTATTTCGTAAACCATGTACTGTATTAATCTGTATCGCGGTTCCCCGAACATGTTTGCGATGATTAGTGGGGGCTTCCCATGTGTATCGTATTAATCCGTATCGCGGTTCCCCGAACATGTTTGCGATGAATAGTGGGGGCTTCCCATGTTGTATGTTACTAGACTAGTCGTGTATGTACGTGCCCTTCTTGATCCAAGGACCGTAGCGAGTATGAGTGTACGTAGGTTTTACGTACGTGCCCTTCAATCCGAGGACAGTAGTAAGTAAGTGTGTACGTAGGTTTTACGTACGTGCCCTTCCCAACCCGAGGACAGTGAAAAGTAGTTTAATAGTAATGATAGTACGAGTAGTTATTCAATCCCATTCCCAACCCTCCGGGAATCCCATGCCTTAAGAGTGTGAACTCACCTTGGTTTGCTCGGTAAGACCAGTTACTTGTTTAACAGTCGGTCACAAACGTCCTAACATGGTTACCGACAACAATCAGTTTTGAATGCACATACACTAGATATTTCACGCTCGTTTAACACACATACTCCCTAATCACATATCACGCAATCCCATGCATATGCAACACACATATTACCATACGCAGTGTAACAGTTGACCACTCAATGAAATCAGCAACATACATCATAATATCACGTAGTACTCAGTCATATACCCCACATCTCTAATATTTAAATAACACCCATATAGTTCAAATCATGGCAATTAACATACTAATTCAACATCATCAAGTAAACATTTAGCATGTAACCAGTTCCTAGGCCCAATTCTCTTTAGTATAATCCAAATAATTAACATGCAGGTCCGATTAGTATGTAAACCCATACACCCTTTATTAATTTGGGCGGCCCACTATCTAACATTCTTTTGACAGCCCACTCATAAATATATAACAAATCGGACCATTGAAATCACTATTAAACCCATAACAAATCATGGGACAATATGTGTTGAAACGTATTCTAACCATACAATTGAAATATACTTTTGAAAACATGTGCAGGCCACTAGTTACATTGAGATGACGATTATATGCGGACCAGTTGCATTTTTAAGTTATGATCATAATAAAGTCACATTCTCGGACTACATATAATAAATCACAGATTCATGCTTCACGAAAACACTCAATCAGTTTAACACTTCAGTCGCATAGGTGTGAGGCCCAACAAACTTAACATGCCCTAATGAATGTGCGATCCTGTAACCGGTGTGCGACTGGGTCTAGGTTTGTGGGCCAGTCCACAACCGTTTCATCTTGCAAATAAAATTACGACAACCAACTCTATGATTTCCTAAATTTTAATGGCCGCCCAACCAATAATAATTTATTCTTCCTGATGATTTAATTGGACCTCATAAGCACACTTATGTCAGACAATTACAAGAGACACATGCAACCCATTCAATAATTTTCACATGCAGCACATGGCCACTAGATATCATGAGCCGACAACATTAACTATTTGTTCATTCTAATTGGGCCGATTGAATAAGTAGACAATTTGTAATTGATGATCTGATTTGTAATTGGACCTCTCCAATGGGAGCATATTACTAGTATTTATCAATATTGCATTCATATATACAAAACATAACATCACACCCAAAAGTCTAAGTCACAATCGATGCATTTATCCATCAAGAATCCACATAACAATCACACAATAGTAGACTAACCGAGACAAAATATGGAGGCTGGATTGCTTGCACCGAGGGGGAGAGACTTCGAGAACCAGGAGAGGGGCAACCATCGATTGTGAGAGGAGGAAGAGTGGGTAAACACGAACGGACGCGAAAAACGATCCAAATTACGCGACGAATGGAATTTTATCATGCCAATCATTAAAATAAAATATTTTAATGATTACATAAATTTTTGGATGTCCGGATGTATTCAGAACGTATGATATGCGTGAAAATGTAAACTTATGCACTTTTTGACGCTTTTAGTCCCTGTTGATCAAATAAGTTTATTTTTGCGCACCAAACACCTCAAAGCCTATTTCTAAGCTATGTAAAGGATATTTAGGGCATGTTTAACTTATGATCATGTTCCAGAATGTTTGTTACAGTACGAATCGGCCTACTTTCGCAGTTTGTCGAAATTAGTCCATGTAAGCGAATAAACTTGATTTCGACACACCAAACCTTCCAGAACTTAGTTCTAAGTTATGTAGATGTTATTTAAGGTATGTTAAGCCCATGTCACTGTCCCAGAGTGTTTGTCGCGTTAAACTGATTATGTTTGCGCATCAGTTCCCGTATAACTTTCAAGAAAGCGATTTAAAGCTCGAAATCGAACAAGAATTGATATGTGCAAATGATACACATATTTATACAGATCCTGTGACACCTGTGTCACTTCAACCATCAAAAAAATACCAAAACAATGAAATATTGTATTTCATACTTGGGATTTGTAAAAATATGTGTATCGTTTGCACAAATCAATTCTTGTTTGATTTCAAGCTTTAAATCGCTTTCTGGAGGGTTATACGCGCACTGATGCGTAAATATAACTAGTTTAATGCAACGAACACTCCGGAATAGTGTAATAGTCTTAACATGCCTTAAATAACCTCCACATAACTTAGAAATAAGTTTTGGATGGTTTGGTGTGTTGAAATCAAGTTTGTTCGATCGTAGGGACTATTTGTGTCAAACTGCGAAACTATGCCGATTTGTATAGTAACGAACATTCCGGAACTTGATCATAAGTTATAAATACCCCAAATAACCTTTACATAGCTTAGAAATAGGCTTTGAGGGGTTCGGTATGCTAAAATAAACTTTATTGATCAATAGGGACTAAAAGCGTCAAAAAGTGCACAAGTTTGCATTTTCGCGCATATCTTACGTTCTGAATATATCCGGACATCCAAAAATTTATGTAAGCATTAAAATATCTCATTTTAGTGTTTGGCATAATAAAACTCCATTCGTCGATTAATTTGAATCTTTTTTGCGTTCGTTACGACGGAAGTCATAATTTACCGAACAACGCAACCGTATGACCAAACGAGCCGACATCCGAGATATTTTTGAGCACATTTTAATTTCCCTATACTTTAACTTCATTTTAGAGCTTTGAAATGGGGTTAACGGGGCTTAAACGTGTCAAAAATGCATCGAAAACCAAGTTTGGGGCTTCAGGGACTAAAACTGCCAATTTTGAAAGTTGCTGACCTGCAAGGTCCTTACAGTCCGTATGGACCTTTGCTTACTGTCCGTAAGCCATCCCCAGACCAGCAGAATGTGTTTCCACCTATTTCCAGCTCATTCCAGCTCTTGCAAATGGTTTTTGATCAATCTATGGGCCAATTTTGATGGTTTTTTAGTGCCCCTTGTATTCAAATACCATGTGCCCACTTGTACGGATGAGATCAAAGCTCAATCTTTGAGAAACGGTCCTAACGGCCCTTGAATTCCTATAAATACCCACCCCATTTCATTCCCCCAACTCACACTTGATCTGATTTTGGCCTTCTAAGTTGAAGTTTATACTTCATACCTGAAGGTAAATCGGATCAAGAGCTTGCGAGGACCTTTTATAAGTATTCTTTCGTTCTTTTATCGCTTTTCGAGTCTGAAAGTCAAACCGAGTTTGACTTTCTGCATTGACCAGTTTATGGTCAATGCGAAGTTCGTTTGAACTTCATAACGTGAGCGTGATCACGATGGTTATAGTCCCTAGTGAGACTATACCTACTGATTACCACGTTATCTAGGATTAGTGGCGAGTCGTAGTTTCGGCCAAAATGCGCATTCTTGCGTATTTTGTAACCAAACTACTTTAGGTATCAAAACCGTTTGTTTTGATACCAAACCTACTAAACATGTTTTAGCATGTATAGCTCGTCACATTTTAGTTTAGTGCTTGTGTAGAGTCGTAAGTCAAGCGGACTAAACACCCGCTTAGACTTTCAAACACGACCCGTTTGGTCGATCATTAGGATCCGACCAAACATGCTTAGTGACCATAGTTGTATAGGAAATAACCTTCCGAGGTTATACCTTATGGTCACCTAGTTTAAGTAGTTGTATGATAGATAGTTTATATGCCTTAGGTAAATTACCAAAATGCCCTTTTCATGCGTAATTTGTAATTAAGCATATGTAACCTAAAATTTTGTCACGTAATTGATTATATAACATATTTAAACATGTTTTGGCATATAATACTTGTCATAGGACTAGTTAGACGTCTCGAACGCGCATTTGCGCACACGACACGTTAAAGTAGCGTAAACTACCTTAATGGGTCGCGATGGGTCGAAAGCACTTAGGCTAGGTTTCATTTTAGTATGTAGGCCTTGTTAAACCATATCATATGAGATCCCACACTCATTTGGTTTACGAGACCTCATCCTATCCGATCTTCCGATTTAGGTCCGATTTATTTATGTAGTTACCTATATTAGGTACCGTTTGATTTCCGAGACTCCTCTAGCTTGCTTGGTAGTTGTTCAAGACTTCTAAGCACTCTCAAGTGAGTACATAGTCCCCTCTTTTACTATTTTCAAACTGTTTTGGGGTGAAGCATGTGTACCACCTATCTATTATTTTCATGTTTTCAAAAGTATAATTGATTATACATATTTGTACTTATCTTTTTACAAACTGAATGATTATTTATGACTTAAACTCTAATTTTTCAAAGATTTTAAAATAAATGTTTGGAATAGTACTTATTTTGTTCACCAGGCCGGTTGGTAGTATGATATAGCGCTATAGGATTTGACACCCCATTCTTGTTGTCATGGAATGTCTGAAACCAATTTGTTTCTTCATCCAAATAGGGATTGCCTTTGTGGTATCCCTATAGTCTCAAAGATGTATTTTGATGCACTAGGTCTGAATGAATTCTTAAGTCACATTATTTTTGTATATTAAGTTATACTCCCAAAAGTATAGTTTGATATGCTCTCATATGTGATATCGTACAAAACCAACATATATTTTGTTAAAAAAAAACCGAAACATAGTTTAATATGTTATTTCTAATCCAAAACATAGTTTAATATGTTATTTGTAATCCAAAACATAGTTTAATATGTTATTTATAAATCCAAAGTATACTTTTGATATACTACTGAAAATTATTATTTTAAACAACTAAGGTATATTTAATATACTATTTGTCTAACGATTGGGTTTTGGTTAGTGTTTAGATAATGGGACGGGTGTGATGTGATGAAAACATGGTAGATACGCCGCTGGTACTTCTTATATATAAGTGTTTTCATCACATTACATACCGTGTTGTTATTTAGTACACTTGGGTTAACAATATTGGAACTAAAATATATTTTAATATATTACTTATTCGACTTTCTTAAAAACCAAAGTATATTTTTATATACACTATAAGCCTTTTTATCAAAATATTGTTTTTCAAACAATATATTTTATACAAACTCATTTTACTTACTTATTAAATTTTCTATGTATTATTATTTTATATCATCTGATTTCTTATAAATGATTTATAAAAGAAAACCTTTCACCAAGGATCATGACTACTTTTCTTAAAACATTTTTCTTTAAACTCATGAGTCATGAATCCTAAATATAATAAAACCTATGTATCTCACAGGCATTTTTTTGCTGACGTACCTATTTTTACACATGTTTCAGGTGCTGCATTGTAATGGTTGTTGATACAAGCCACACTTAGGATGGACTCGTGTCACACCCCGACCACGTAAAACAACAAAGCGTGGTGGAAACGTCGGGGAGTGTTGTAACAGAATTATCGTTTCATAACCATGGATACAAAAAGTGTTTCATTTTATTGATAATATTAAACATTAACATTGTTTTAACATAGAACAACAAGTTTTATATCGTCTATCATAGATATTATGTCACTAAGGCCACGTCCAGATCCTATGTGACGCATGCATCCTAGAACATCAATCAAGTAACAACACCTGAAATATATGTAAAAACAAAGTCAGCAAAGAAATGCTAGCGAGTACATAGGTTTTATAAGAGTATCGGAATCATGGCTTGTATTCTTATATTGCAATACCTCGAAAACCTTGTTTTTAAAATGTGTATAGTATTGCAACATGATTAACCAACTCAAATCGAGATGATTAAAATTTATAAAATTTCGTAGCCATGATTCTTAATCCAAACGCTTTTTGTTTTTAGAAAACCATCTTGTAAAACATCTCGTATAAACTCGTTAATAAAACTCGTACATTATTTCGAAAACATCGTTGAGTGACATCGTTTCAGTATCGTTTACCCAAGTGAACTAAATAACGCCACGGTATGTAATATGTTGAAAACACTTATATATAAGAAGTACCAGCGGCGTATCTACCATGTTTTCACCACATTACACCCGTCCCGTTATCTAAACACTAGCCAAAAACAAATCGTTTACCCAAATCGTTTAACATCGTCTCCAAATCGTTTCCAAATCGTTTACTCGATTAAATCGTTTAAATCGTCCTCGTTTTAATTGTGAAAACTTATATATGGTCGTCTCGTTAATAACATTCAAACCTTTGTGACTCGTTCATCGTTCAACTCGTTCTTGCATTAACAAACCTCCAAAGGGTAAGTTAACAATCATCATATTCAGTCGTTACCCACAACACCCACACATAACCATGGGTATAGTGCAATAACGGGATATGTCAGATCCTATGGTACCATAACCTAATACTGGTTGGTTCGGCCAAAATTAATGAATGTCATTCGTTATGTAACTACAACCAACAAGTTCGTTCACATTATTGAAATCGATATTAGTTTAGTATAAATCGTTCTATTCGTTTTTGAAATCATCGTTTAAACCTTGAAAACATTTTGTACATATGAATCACCCCGAAACAATTGAAAGTTGTAAAATAGGGGAACTATGTACTCACATGTAGTGCAAGGTATCCTCAATTAATAGTACTTCAACAAACTCGAGTAAACCAGAGAAATCAAGCAGCACCTAGTAATTTGATCACTAGTCAAACAATAGACGCCTAAATTGGAAGATCGGACAGAATGAGGTCTTGTAACCCAAATGAGTGTTGGAACTCATGTGATATGGTTTAACAAGGCCTACATCCTAAATGAAACCTAACCTAAGTGCTTTCGACCCATTGCGACCCATTAAGGTAGCTTATGCTACTTTAACGCGTCGTTCGCGTGAAACGCGTTCGGAACGCCTAACTAGTCCTATGGTAAGTAAAATATGCCTCAACATGTTTAATATTGTTGTCTAATCAATTTAGATACTGGTCATGTTACATATGCTTAAAATGAATTTTGGCGTAAAAGGGCATTTTTGGTAATTTACCTAAGGCATATAAACTACCTATCATAAAACTACTTAAACGAAGCGACCATAAGGTATAACCTTGTAAGGTTATTCCCTATACACTATGGTCACCTAATGTGTTTGGTCGGATCCTAATGATCACCCGAACGGGTCGGGTTCGAAAGTATAAGCGATTGTTTAGATTGCTTACCTTTACGACCCTAGACAAGCACAAAACTAAAAGTGACGAGCTAAACATGTTAGAACATATTCTCTCTCTAGCTATGGCGATTTTGGTTCCTTCTCTTACCTTCGATTTTGATTTATGATTTTCGTATAACAGTCTGATCATCGGAGTAGTGATTTATCAATATCTCTGATTCGAACTAGTTAGCGAAAGGATTGAGTTTCAATCGAGGGTTTCGTTTAGGTAAATCTCCGTTATCTTATGCTGAATCCGTGGGGGTCTCTAATAATAAGAAGGTTAATTTTCAAGCTCTTATAAGTCCGGTAGGACTTGAAGGTTGTGATGTGGTCTTGCTGAAAGAATCTGTTAGAACTGCAAAAGATAAACTAGCCAATACATTATATGGATACTTTCTAGGCGATCGTGTTGCATACCCGGTAGTAGAATACTTTGTGAGGAATGATTGGAAGAGATTTGGCCTCCAAAAATCGATGATGAACGCGAATGGTTTTTTCTTTTTTAAGTTTGCTGATGAGAATGGTATGATGAATGTTATGAAGGAGGGTCCTTGGATAATTTGCTCTCAACCATTGTTTCTTAATGTATGGTCCCCGTCTTCGAAATTGGAAAAAAAAGGAAGTTAAGAATGTGCAACTTTGGGTTAAAATACATGAAGTTCCAATTGCAGCCTACACAGAGGATGGTTTAAGCATGATTGCTACGGCTGTTGGAACTCCTTTAGATTTGGACACGTACACTTCCTCAATGTGCCTAGATTCTTGGGGAAGGAGTAGCTTTGCTAGAGCATTAGTGGAGGTTTCGGCTGAGCATGAGTTCAAAGAGGAAATTGTAATAGCAGTTCCGGAATTGGAGGGGGAAGGGTTTGTCAAGGAGAAAGTGTTTGTCGAATACGAATGGAGTCCTCATAGATGTGCGTTCTGCAAAATATTTGGTCAGGATGATCAGACTTGTCCGAGACAAATCAGGCAGGTTACAAAAGGTTCGGCTAAAGTCCAACAAGCTCAACATGGGTCTAAGAACAAAGGGTCTTTGAAGCAGCCAGTGATAGACAAGGATGGGTTTATGGATGTTGATACTCGGAAAGCGGCCAGGAGAACAGGATTTCCAGTTAATAAACCAAATCAAAAATTTGAATATCGTCTTGTTGTCTCTAAAACAAGCGGAGGTGCTAGTAAATCAGCTCCATCTACTAGTTTTGTTTCGTCTAACCCTTTTGATGTGTTTAATGATACCAAGTTAGATAACCTAGCTGGTGGGGAGGGAGCTGGAGAGGATTCTTATGATTCGGATGATGATGAAGTCCAAGAAGTTTATAACGAAACAGATGAATTTCTTGTTAGTGAGTCCAAAAAACCTGATAATCAACAAGGGGCAAGCACTCCTTCTTTGAATGTTAACAATGGTTAGTATTGCTTCTTGGAATATTAGGGGGTTGAACCGCCCTCTGAAACAAACGGAGGTTCGTCAGGCAGTTAAGGATTATAATTTGAGCTTATGTGCAATCTTGGAATCGCATGTTGATGTTAGTAGGCTTGGTCATGTTTGCAAATCTGTTTTTCGTTCGTGGGATTGGACGTCTAATGGGGCTCGGTGTAATAAAGGCACGAGGATTATTATTGGTTGGAATCCAGCTGTTTTTGACGTTATGGTGTTGTCTCAGTCTGATCAGGTTATTCATTTACAACTCTTTTTCAAGCTGGATAAGAAAATGGTTTTTTGCTCGATTGTGTATGCTGCCAATTATTATGTCACTCGAAGGGATTTATGGCATCATCTGTCTTTGCATAAAGTCTTTGTTGGGAATAATCCTTGGGTTGTTATGGGGGATTTCAACTCTACTCTAAATCTAGAAGATAAATCGATGGGAACCTCGTCGGTGTCTATTAGTATGAAAGAGTTTCAAGAGTGTGTGGATAATATAGAGATGTTTGATATTAATCGTTCAGGTCTTCATTTTACATGGAATCAAAAGCCCAAGAAAGGGATTGGATTACTGAAGAAGATTGATAGAGTGCTTGGGAACACCCAATTCGTGAGCCAATGTCCGAGTGCAGTCGCTCTCTTTCAGCCGTATCGGCTTTCGGACCATTGCCCTTGTGTCTTAAAAATTCCTGATGCTGGTATTCTGAAGCCTTGGTCCTTTAAATTTGCTAATTTTTTGGTATACAAACCAGAATTTCTAGATATTATGAAGCGGGGTTGGGAGACTAGAGTTAATGGAGTTCATCAGTTTTGCGTTGCTAAACGGCTTCGTCTTCTAAAAAATCCTCTTCGTGCGCTGTTGTTTAAGCAGGGTAATTTGCATAAGAAAGTGGAAAGGCTTCGTGACAAGCTAGACAACTTGCAGAAAGTCCTTGATCAGGAGCTGAATAATGAAGACCTACGGGTTCAAGAAGTTTCCGTTACTGGTGAATATCAAGAAGCTATGTTGGATGAGGAGCGGTTTCTGAAACAAAAATCTAAAGTGGATTGGTTGAGGGCTGGGGATATGAATACGGCTTTCTTTCACTCTTCGGTTAAAAGCAAAAATCATCATAGCCATATTGATGTTATTAGTGATTCGGGAGGTTTCGTTTTTGAGGGTGATAAAGTTCAGCAAGCCTTCGTTGATCATTATGAGAAGTTTTTGGGATGCCGGGGTGATACGTCGATTAGTCCGACTCCGGATTTATTCACTCAAGTTCTGGATCCACATGTCGCTACCCATATGATTAGACAAGTTACTGAAGATGAAGTTAAGAAGGCTATGTTTTCCATTGGCATAGATAAGGCGCCAGGTCCGGATGGTTTTACGGCTGCATTTTTCAAGAGTGCTTGGCCTATTATCGGGAATGATGTTTCAAAGGCTGTCATTGATTTTTTTGAAACAGGATTGCTGCTTCGAGAGTTAAATCACACCCTTATTGTGCTTGTGCCTAAGGTTCCATCCCCTTCGGTGGTTACGGATTACAGGCCGATAGCTTGTTGTAATGTCATGTACATGTGCATTAGCAAGATCATTGCGGAAAGACTTAAGGTGGTGTTAAATAATATTGTTAGTATAAACCAATCTGCTTTTGTCCCAGGCAGGAAGATTTCTGACAACATTCTGTTAACTCAAGAGTTGATGCACAATTACCATAGGAATGTTGGTCCCCCAAGATGTGCTTTTAAAGTTGATATCCAAAAGGCCTATGATACGGTTGATTAGAACTTTCTGAAAAATATACTGCTTGGATTCGGATTCAATGCATCGATGGTGAACTGGATTATGGTGTGTGTCTCTACTACTTCGTATTCTGTTTGTGTCAATGGAAATGTGCATGGGTATTTCAAAGGTAATCGTGGGCTTCGACAGGGACATCCTGTGTCCCCGTATTTGTTTACTCTTGTTATGGAAGTTCTTACGGCCATTCTGCATCATTCGTTAAGGATTGATTCCTCTTTCAAGTTTCATAATAAATGTGAGAAGCAGCAAATTATCAACCTTTGTTTTGCATACGATCTTTTTCTATTTGCTAGAGGGGAAATTGATTCGGCTAGGTATATTATGAGCTCTCTTTCTAAATTTTCTTTGATGTCGGGTCTGATGCCTAGTAATCAGAAAAGCACAGTTTTCTTTTGTAATGTTCCAAGTTATATTAAAAGTGCTATTCTGAATATTATGCCGTTTAAGGAGGGTTCTTTGCCTGTGCGCTATCTTGGTGTCCCTCTAATTTCGCCGGGACTGCTATATAAAGATTGTAGTGTTCTGCTGGAAAAACTAGACAAACGAATCATGCATTGGAGGAATAAGTTACTCTCGTTCGCTGGTAGATTGCAACTTATTTTCTCTGTTTTATCTTCTATGCATATTTTCTGGTCTTCTGTTTTTATGCTTCCGACTAGAGTTGTTCATGAGTTGGAGGCTAAGATGTGAAATTTTTTTTGGTCTCAAGATACGGTATTCCAAAAAGGCAAAGCTAAGGTTTCTTGGAAAGCAGTTTGTCTCCCTAAGTATGAAGGAGGTTTGGGTATTCGGCGGATTGGTGATGTAAACAAAGCTCTCATGACTAATCACATTTGGAGTATTCTTACGAGGAGGAAGTCATTGTGGGTGGATTGGATTCATGTTTACAGGTTAAAAGGTAAAAATTTCTGGATTTCTAAAGTTCCCTCAACATGTAGCTACTCGTGGAGAAAGCTTCTTCAGCTTCGTTCGCATTTGAGGGAGTTTTTTTGGTTTGACATTGGTAATGGGACATCGGCCTCGGCTTGGTATGACATATGGAGTGATATTGGGCCGCTTGGGGAGTTTATTTCGCCCAGAACTATTTCAAATGAAGGATTCCGGTTAGAGGCTTCGGTTTCTGACATTCAGGCCAATGGTGAGTGGAAGTGGCCGGTTGCTTGGAGAGATTTATTTCCAGTTCTGATTCAGCTAGATCAACTCCAACTTATTCCGAATAAACCTGATAGAATTATGTGGCGTGATGGTCATAATATGAGTGTTTTCTCGTCTTTGGAGGTATGGAATTCGGTTCGATATAAAGAAACCGAAATAGATTGGAGCACTATTGTCTGGTTTACCCAATGCATCCCGAGGCATGCGTTTTTAATGTGGCTGATCATGAGTGGTAAATTGCTCACGCAAGACAAAATTCTTAAGTGGGACTTTTCTCGAAGAAAGAATATGAATATGATGTGTTGTTTGTTATGCTATGCTAATCATGACTCTCATAGTCACTTGTTCTTTGAATGTGAATTCTCTTCGCAAGTTTGGCATATTGTGAGACAGAAGGTGGGTATGGATACGGTTCAAGCTAAGTGGGAGGATATTGTTAATTGGTTACTTGTTCGATCCAAATCTAAGTTAGCTACTGTTATGTTGCTAGACTATTGGTGGCGGCTAGTGCTTATGTTGTGTGGCAGGAGCGTAACACCAGGCTTTTCAAGAATCAGATGAGACCTCCAGAGATTGTTAGTGACCAAATCATTACTTTTGTTCGGTACAAGCTGATGGGAGCGAGACTGAAGAATACTGAAAATGTTCGAAGGCTTCGTAAGAAGTGGGAGATCCATGGCAAAGACAATATTGATGATGGTGGCTGAGTAGTTGTTTATTCTATTGTGTTTTGTTGGTCTAGAGAGTAGTCTAGTGGGAAGTTTGTTATCTTGGTTTTGTTTTTGGTTCTATGGTTTACTTTCATGGGGCATGTCCCATGATTGAACTAGTGTAGGCTATTTACACTACTTGTTTTTTATTGGTTGTGAATATATAGAATCACCGGGGTAACCCTTTACCCAAAAAAAACATGTTAGAACATGTTTAACAAGGTTTGAAAACAGGTTTGGTATCAAAACAAACGGTTTTGATACCCACAAGTAGTTTGGTTACAAAATACGGAAGAATACGTATTTTGGCCGAAACTACAACTCGTCACCGAGCCTAGATAACGTGGTAATCAGTAGGTATAGTCACAAGGGACTACAACCATGGTGATTACACTCACGTTATGAAGTTCAAACGAACTTCACATTGACCATAAACTGGTCAATGCAGAAAGTCAAACGCAGTTTGACTTTAACGCTAAAACGAATGAAGAGAACGAAAGAACACTTACAACGGGTCCAAGAATGGAAGTTTTGAATCCGAATATTCTCAGGTATGAAGTGTTGAACACATCAACTTAGAGAACAAATTCAGATTTCAAAGGTGTGGGTTTTTGGGGTTGAGATCATGGGGTATTTATAGATTTCCTTGAACCGTTAGGATCGTTCCTCGAAAACTGAGCTTTGATCTGGACCTTACATGTGTGCCCATGGTTTTCTAAAACCATGGGAGCCCCTAATATGGACTATGTTCATTGAATACCAGCCCATGGTTTTGCAAAACCATGGGTTAAAACCACCAATACTTCAAATGGACTAGGTTCATTGAATCTGCCAGAAATTTCAAAAAATGGTCCCTACACTTGTAAAACTTGATTTTTGGCACTTTTAAGCCTCGTTAACCCCATTTCAAGGCTCTAAAATAAAGTTAAAGTATAGGGAACTTAAAATATGCACAAAAACATCTCAGATGTCGGTTCGTTTGGTCGTACGGTTGCATTATTCGCTTAATTACGATGGAAGTCGTAACGAACGCAAAAACGATCCAAATTAAGCGACGAATGGAATTTTATCATGCCAAACACTAAAATAAAATATTTTAATGCTTACATAAGTTTTTGGATGTCCGGATGTATTCAGAACGTAAGTTATGCGCGAAAATGCAAACTTATGCACTTTTTGACGCCTTTAGTCCCTGAATGACCCAAAAGTTTATTCTAGCACACCGAACCCCTCAAAGCCTATTTATAAGCTATGTGAAGGATATTTATGGTATGTTTAACTTATGGTCATGTTTCAGAATGTCTGTTACAGTTCAAATCGGCATAGTTTCGCAGGTTGACACAAATAGTCCCTGCGATCGAACAAAGTTGATTTCGACACACCAAACCATTCAAAACTTATTTCTAAGTTATGTGGAGGTTATTTAAGGTATGTTAAGCCTATGTCACTATTCCGGAGTGTTTTTCGCATTATACTGACTGCGTTTACGCACCAGTTTGCGTATAACCTTCCAGAACGCGATTTAAAGCTTGCAATCGGAATCGAATCGAATTGAAAAGTCACCAAACACAAATACACACATAGAAACACCAAAACACATATAATAACACCAAAGCACATTGTTTTATTAATAATCATCATTGTTTTACATCGATTACCGAACACAGTTGTCACAGTCTCCCCTACTTCAGGAAATTTCGTCCCGAAATTTTAACTAGAGGAAGCTTGAGAAAACAAATGCGGATATTTCGTCTTCATCTGGTCCTCACGTTCCCAAGTAAACTCTGGGCCACGTTTGGATTCCCAGCGAACTTTAACCAAATGAAACCGTTTGTTCTTCATCTGTTTGTATGTACGTTCCACTATCTCCACAGGTTTCTCGACAAAGTGCATCATTTCATCGATTCGAATCTAAACATTTTTGCAGATTGGACACGTGAAAAGTCGGGTGAATATTTCCAAGCTCTGGAGGTAGCTCTAGACGATAGGAAACCTTTCCAATTCTTTCCACAATATTAAATGGTCCCACATATCGAGGTGCAAGTTTTCCTTTCTTTCCAAATCTCACGACTCCCTTCCAAGGTGAAACCTTGAGTTGGACATGATCTCCGACTTAAAATTCTAAGGGCTTGCGTCCCAAATCCGCATATCTCTTTTGACGGTTTCGAGCTGTCACAAGATTATCGCGGATTTTCTTGATTTTGTCTGTTGTTTCCAGAACGAGCTCAGGTCCAGTAAGCTGAGCTTCACCGGTCTCGTTCCAACAGACAAGTGAACGACATTTTCGACCGTAGAGAGCTTCGAACGGCGCCATGTTAATGCTAGTATGATAACTATTGTTGTAAGAGAACTCGATCAGTGGCAGATGAGAATCCCAATTACCACCAAAGTCGATCACGCATGCTCTAAGCATATCCTCCAAAGTTTGAATCGTCCTCTCAGATTGACCATCTATTTGGGGATGATAGGCAGTGCTTAGATTCAGTTGGGTTCCCAAAGCAGATTGCATGGCCTTCCAAAAATGAGATGAAAATCGAGCATCACGATCGGAAATGATATCTAAAGGAACACCATGTCGTGATACAATCTCGTCTACATAGATCTTGGCAAGTTTATCAGCAGATAGATCCTCGCGAATCGGAATGAAATGAGCTGATTTCGTTAATCGATCGATAACAACCCAAATAGCATCATGACCTTTAGACGTATGCGGTAACTTAGTGATGAGATCCATCGCAATGTTCTCCCACTTCCAAACCGGTATCTCTGGTTGTACAAGTAAGCCAGAAGGTCGTTGATGTTCGGCCTTGACTTTGAGACAAGTTAGGCATTTCGATACATACAAGGAAACATCCTTCTTCATACCAGGCCACCAGCACTGAGTACGAAGATCCTTGTACATTTTATCAGCACCAGGATGGATAGAATATCGAGACTTATGAGATTCGTCCATTACCAAGGTGCGAAGATCGTCTTGTTTCGGAATCAACAATCGATCCATAAAATAGAGCAAACCATCGTCTTTCGCTTCGAGCATAAGCTCAAGTTGACGTGGTAATTCCGTACCCATCAAATTTTGTGAAACACAAAATTGTTGAGCTTGAAGGACACGAGATTGAAGATCAGCTAGAGTTCGAACAGAATGAAGCTTGACTCGTTCTTTTCGACTAAGCGCATCAGCTACGACATTCGCCTTACCAGGATGGTAGCGAATCTCGCAATCATAGTCGTTTAAGAGTTCAACCCAATGTCGTTGCCTCATATTCAGCTCCTTCTGATTAAGAATATGCTGGAGACTTTTGTGGTATGTGAAAACCACACATCTTGTTCCATAGAGTTAGTGTCTCCAGATTTTAAGCGCGAAAACCACAGCTCCTAACTCAAGATCATGAGTGGTATAGTTCTTCTCGTGAACTTTCAGCTGTCTAGATGCATATGCAATAACCTTACCTCGTTGCATAAGGAAGCAACCAAGGCCTAAGTTGGACGCATCGCAATAGACAACGAAATCATCGCTTCCTTCGGGCAGAGATAGAACAGGAGCATTACATAACTTCTGCTTCAGCGTTTGGAACGCTTCTTCTTGCTTGGGTCCCCACTCAAAAGGCTTATTCTTCTGAGTCAAAGCAGTGAGTGGAACCGCAATCTTCGAGAAATTTGAAATGAATCGACGATAATAACCAGTAAGACCAAGAAAAGATCGGATCTCTGTAGGCGTCGTCGGTGTATTCCAGTCCTTGATAGCAGCAATATTGGATGGATCCACATGAATACCCTGCTCATTGACTATATGACCCAAGAATTGAACTTCTTTAAGCCAGAATTCACACTTGGAGAATTTAGCAAAAAGTTGTTCCTTCTTCAGGAGTTCCAATTTTAAGCGAAGGTGTTGCTCGTGCTCGGCTCGAGATTTTGAATAAATGAGAATATCGTCGATGAACACAATAATGAACTTGTCCAAATAAGGTTTGCAAACCCTATTCATTAAGTCCATAAAGATAGCTGGAGCATTCGTCAAACCAAAAGGCATGACAGTGAACTCGTAATGCCCATATCTTGTGCGGAAAGCAGTTTTGGGAATATCTTCTTCGAGAACACGAAGTTTATGATACCCAGAACGCAGATCGATCTTGGAAAAGCATGAAGCACCCTGCAGCTGGTCGAAGAGATCATCAATTCGAGGTAGGGGATATCGATTCTTGATGGTGAGCTTATTAAGCTCACGATAATCGATACACATTCGAAAAGATCCATCTTTCTTTTTCACGAAGAGGACAGGAGCTCCCCAAGGTGAAAAGCTCGGTCGGATGAATCCTTTATCAGATAACTCTTGAAGCTGTTTCGATAACTCTTGCATCTCCAACAGTGCAAGACGATAAGGTGCTTTTGCAATCGGGTTGGCATTGGGTACAAGGTCAATATGAAACATGACTTGACGAACTGGAGGCAAACCAGGCAGTTCATCAGGAAACACCTCCGGATAATCCCGAACAATCGGAATATCCTGAATACTTTTGCTCTTGCTTTTCTCCACAGTGACATGTGCCAGAAAAGCAACATATCCTTTTCGTAAATACCTTTGGGCTTCCATACACGACATAAGCTTCAAACCATCTGGTGGTTTTTCGCCACGAACTTCCAGAACATCGCCAGACGGAAGAGGAATACGAACAATCTTATCGAAACAAACCACCTCAGCGTGGTGTTTGGTTAACCAATCCATACCAATGATAATATCGAAACTCCCAAGTTGCATCGGTGTGAGGTCAATAGGAAAAAGATGGTTATCGAGGTTCAACTGACAATTACGAATAATAGAATCGAGAATAAGAGGTTTACCAGTGGCAACTTCAACAGATAAGGGTTTCCTCAGTTTTGTTCTAGGTATCGCAAGCAAAGGCTCAAATGACAATGAAACAAAACTTCTATCGGCACCAGAATCAAAAAGAATAGATGCAGGTTGATTGTTCACAAGAAACGTACCATTGACAACCTCGTTGTCAGCCCTCGCTTTGTTTGCATTCAAATTGTACGCTCGCCCACGAGCGGGATTCACATTGACGTTGACGTTTGCATTCGGGTTCGCGTTAGCATTCCCCAATTTCGGACAGTTGTTTGTTATCGACAAAACACAAGGAAGGC
Organism: Helianthus tuberosus; assembly: GCA_030545235.1. Classification (NCBI taxonomy): domain Eukaryota; kingdom Viridiplantae; phylum Streptophyta; class Magnoliopsida; order Asterales; family Asteraceae; genus Helianthus; species Helianthus tuberosus. The sequence goes on from CM060360.1 coordinate 105,741,404, forward strand.
GATCATTTGTTTGTTACCTCGAACAAACAAACGACACGCAGTGACTAATCAAAGTAAATAGGTCAAAAATAATGTATCACGAAGACATGCTCGCCTATAAGTGAACACTCACCCCAAGAGTTCCCAGGTAAGAGTGACTGGTCCGATTATGTGGATTTGTACGAACACTCTAGCCTTAGACAGAAAACTCAGAGTACAGGCACTCACTCTTCCAGTTTGCACGTGTTCACATTATTTAGACCCAAACTTTGATGAGATTTTGAAAACTTAAAGGGTTCAAAACCATATAATAGAGGGTTCAAAACCTAGTAATCAATCATCCTATAACAGATGATTAGTTTTCGAAGTGGGTTCGAAAATTGTGTTCTCGTTGTGGTTATCACCTAAGGATAGGTGACGATTTTGTTTTAAAAATCTAAACACAAAGTTTACTTGCGTTGGGGTCCTAAAAGTTATAGTCTAGGTCAAAGAATTACTAATAACCTAGTTCCCTATAACCATTGGCTCTGATACCAACTCTTCTGTCACACCCCGACCACGTAAAACAACAAAGCGTGGCGGAAACGTCGGGGAGTGTAGTAACAGAATTATCGTTTCATAACCATGGATACAAAAAGTGTTTCGTTTTATTGATAATATTAAACATTAACATTGTTTTAACATAGAACAACAAGTTTTATATCGCCTATCATAGATATTATGTCACTAAGGCCTCGTCCAGATCCTATGTGACGCATGCATCCTAGAACATCAATCAAGCAACAACACCTGAAACATATGTAAAAACAAAGTCAGCAAAGAAATGCTGGCGAGTACATAGGTTTTATAAGAGTATCGGAATCATGGCTTGTATTCTTATATTTCAATACCTCGAAAACCTTGTTTTTAAAATGTGTATAATATTGCAACATGATTAACCAACTCAAATCGAGATGATTAAAATTTATAAAATTTCGTAGCCATGATTCTTAATCCAAAAGCTTTTTGTTTTTAGGAAACCATCTTGTAAAACATCTCGTATAAACTCGTTAATAAAACTCGTACATTATTTCAAAAACATCGTTGAGTGACATCGTTTCAGTATTGTTTACCCAAGTGAACTAAATAACGCCACGGTATGTAATATGTTGAAAACACTTATATATAAGAAGTACCAGCAGCGTATCTACCATGTTTTAACCACATTACACCCGTCCCGTTATCTAAACACTAGCTAAAAACCAATCGTTTACCCAAATCATTTAACATCGTCTCCAAATCGTTTCCAAATCGTTTACTCGATTAAATCGTTTAAATCATCCTCGTTTTAATTGTGAAAACTTATATATGGTCGTCTCGTTAATAACATTCAAACCTTTGTGACTCGTTCATCGTTCAACTCGTTCTTGCATTAACAAACCTCCAAAGGGTAAGTTAACAATCATCAGATTCAGTCGTTACCCACAACACCCACACATAACCATGGGTATAGTGCAATAACGGGATATGTCAGATCCTATGGTACCACAACCTAATACTGGTCGGTTCGGCCAAAATTAATGAATGTCATTCGTTATGTAACAACAACCAACAAGTTCATTCACATTATTGAAATCGTTATTAGTTTAGTATAAATCGTTCTATTCGTTTTTGAAATCATCGTTTAAACTTTGAAAACATTTTGTACATATGAATCACCCCAAAACAATTGAAAGTTGTAAAATAGGGGAACTATGTACTCACATGTAGTGCAAGGTATCCTCAATCAATAGTACTTCAACAAACTCGAGTAAACCAGAGAAATCAAGCAGCACCTAGTAATTTGATCACTAGTCAAACAATAGACGCCTAAATCGGAAGATCGGACATAATGAGGTCTTGTAACCCAAATGAGTGTTGGAACTCATGTGATATGGTTTAACAAGGCCTACATCCTAAATGAAACCTAACCTAAGTGCTTTCGACCCATCGCGACCCATTAAGGTAGCTTATGCTACTTTAACGCGTCGTTCGCGTGAAACGCGTTCGGAACGCCTAACTAGTCCTATGATAAGTAAATATGCATCAACATGTTTAATATTGTTGTCTAATCAATTTAGATACCAAAGGTCATGTTACATATGCTTAAAATGAATTTTGGCGTAAAAGGGCATTTTTGGTAATTTACCTAAGGCATATAAACTACCTATCATAAAACTACTTAAACGAAGCGACCATAAGGTATAACCTTGGAAGGTTATTCCCTATACACTATGGTCACCTAATGTGTTTGGTCGGATCCTAATGATCACCCAAACGGGTCGGGTTCGAAAGTATAAGCGATTGTTTAGATCGCTTACCTTTACGACCCTAGATAAGCACAAAACTAAAAGTGACGAGCTAAACATGTTAGAACATGTTTAACAAGGTTTGAAAACAGGTTTGGTATCAAAACAAACGGTTTTGATACCCACAAGTAGTTTGGTTACAAAATACGCAAGAATACGTATTTTGGCTGAAACTACGACTCGTCACTGAGACTAGATAACGTGGTAATCAGTAGGTATAGTCACAAGGGACTATAACCATCGTGATTACGCTCACGTTATGAAGTTCAAACGAACTTCACATTGACCATAAACTGGTCAATGCAGAGAACACTTACAACGGGTCCAAGAATGGAAGTTTTGAATCAGAATATTCTCAGGTATGAAGTGTTGAACACATCAACTTAGAGAACAAATTCAGATTTCAAAGGTGTGGGTTTTTGGGGTTGAGATCATGGGGTATCTATAGATTTCCTTGAACCGTTAGGATCGTTCCTCGAAAACTGAGCTTTGATCTGGACCTTACATGTGTGCCCATGGTTTTCTAAAACCATGGGAGCCCCTAATATGGACTATGTTCATTGGATACCAGCCCATGGTTTTGCAAAACCATGGGTTAAAACCACCAATACTTCAAAATGGACTAGGTTCATTGAATCTGCCAGAAATTTCAAAAAATGGTCCCTGCACTTGTAAAACTTGATTTTTGGCACTTTTAAGCCCCGTTAACCCCATTTCAAGGCGCTAAAATAAAGTTAAAGTATAGGGAATTTAAAATATGCTCAAAAACATCTCGGATGTCGGTTCGTTTGGTCGTACGGTTGCGTTATTCGCTTAATTACGACGGAAGTCGTAACGAACGCAAAAACGATCCAAATTAAGCGACGAATGGAATTTTATCATGCCAAACACTAAAATAAAATATTTTAATGCTTACATAAATTTTTGGATGTCCGGATGTATTCAGAACGTAAGTTATGCGCGAAAATGCAAACTTATGCACTTTTTGACGCCTTTAGTCCCTGAATGACCCAAAAGTTTATTCTAGCACACCTAACCCCTCAAAGCCTATTTCTAAGCTATGTGAAGGATATTTATGGTATGTTTAACTTATGGTCATGTTCCGGAATGTCTGTTACAGTTCAAATCGGCATAGTTTCGCAGTTTGACACAAATAGTCCCTGCGATCGAACAAAGTTGATTTCGACACACCAAACCATTCAAAACTTATTTCTAAGTTATGTGGAGGTTATTTAAGGTATGTTAAGCCTATGTCACTATTCCGGAGTGTTTTTCGCGTTATATGTGACAACTGGCACAAACCGGTAATTTCCGTACACTTTAATTAGTGCTTAATGACTGCAATTATGTCCTTAATTGTCAGAAATGGCTGAACACATAATAAACAAGTGAATTCATGCATGTTGTATACTACAAAATATTGCTTTATGCATAAACCAGAGCGTTGCGTCAATAGTAAACTCACCGGTAAGACACACTGTGTCGACTGAACTGCAGAAAGCAGTCAGACATAAGAATTGAGGCCTAGGTGTAGGTCCGACAACAAGAATGCATTAAAACCCAAGAGTACATACAAGGGTTAATATATATGCAATACGAAAGCAAATATAAGCACTAAAAAGCACCCGAAACGCACTTTAAGTGCATAATTTATAAAATTCAGCAATAAATCAGCATTTAGACATACAAATATTATGCAGAAATGTCGTCTTATTATCCAGAATATTTCCCTAAGTGGTGGGAATCGATAGTGTTATACAAAGATACTTACTAAACACTAAAAGGTGTAAATTAGCGCTTTAACGAATCGGTATGTAACCGAACAACCGGATTTTACCCGGAACACAAAAATATTGTCATTTACATTGTTTTTCTTTTTCTGCGCCAGTTAGGGTCCCCGAATACCCTAACACCCGTTATAACATGCAACGCACATCATACACTAAATAAACTCCTAACTTAACATAACTAGACCTTAAGTATCTAGTTGAAATCCAACCGAATGCCCCACCCCCCTTAACCGATCGGTCACCATATAGGAGACACACCTTGTCCTTTGATGATTATTTAAATCATCCATGTCTAATATCTATTAGACATATTAACCCTTGGACAATTAGCATGAGAATTATCTATAAGTTCAAAGCTTGGCACAACATAACTTCCACCACACTTAACAAAAACTTTCTTCCTCTCTCAAGAACTCACGGCCAAGCACCCCTTTGAGCATCCATCATTTTCAAATTTGTTTCAAGTCATTCCAAGCATCTACAAGTGTTAAGAGTCTCGTATTAGGAAGCTTGGAGCAAACGGAACGCGAAGGACCTCTTTATCTAGCTTTTATCCACCTCTTTTGCGCATAGATTCTTCCCTAGCCTCGAGCTAGAGGTATAACACTTAAAACTCATATTTGAGCTTATCTAAAGTGGTTAAAAGGATTTGTGTTGGTTAAATCTCGTTAAAATGCGAAAAGATGCACAAAAGTCTACTAAAAGCATGAAAAATGTTGGTTAATAGCACATAAGTTGTGTAAAAGTTGTAGTATTTGAAATATATGGTTATCTAGACCCGATCTATGATGTGGTAGCTCGGATTATCGTTTAACCCGGTTTGGTAAGATCATGGATCTTAACATAAAGCTATTTTAGAAGTAACAAGGGTTAAAAGGTGAAACCCTACCACACATAAACCATGAACTTGTGTAAAAATGTTTTAACTTGTACAAAAGTGTTTAAAACTAGTAGATCTATGTATCTACAAGTGGTATTTTCAAAAGACCAAGCATCAAAAGAAATCACATGTTCTAAACCGGATCTTACACAAACAAAAGTGGTTTTTGTGAACAAACAAGAGTGTGGATACTTGTGTAACAAAAGTTTTAACGAAGAAATGGTTTTCGTAAAAACCGACTAGAAGTTGTAAAACTTCATATTCTTTAAAAATAAAGTTTTTAAGAAATTAAACTTATTTTTAAAGATAACAAGACTTACTAAATGTGCTAGTAAGTTACTACACATTTTTGTAAATATTCAAGTTCATGAAATGGAGAAACCGGTGATTATTGCTGATGAGTATTGTTGATAACTGTTGTTGATGATTGACAATGATTTAAAAGAAAATAAACACACGTTTTGAAAACGTGGGAAACGTCCATTTTTAGGGGAAACTCTGTCAAAATTTTTATAAATTTTGACACTTAGAAAAATATAAGTTTTTGAGAAACTTATTCCCTAAAAATGTGTTTAAAAGTATTACTAAGGTTTCCCTAATTTTTGGTGATAAGAAATGAGGATTTCTTCAAGAATAAAATGGATATTAAGTATATATTTTTTAAAGAAAAATATATATTATTTGATCACCAACTTTTGTGCTAAGTGTATATAGTATGTGTTATACGTGCTAGTGTATTAAGACTTAAAAATACACTAATTACTCAAGAGGAGTAGAAATATAAAAATACACATACAACATACAAGATACATAATTCGGGTGCAAAGTGCAAAACACAAAAGACTTATATTTATTTTTGGAGAAAATAATATAAGAAAATATACACAAAAGAGAGTGATTGTACTTGTGTGACGCAAGTCTAGTGACTAACGTTAAGAAAACGCGTATTGGTTACGACGTTAATTAAGCAAATCCGGTGGAGTTTACGACGCTAGGAACGCAAAGTTGTGAGTTCATGCTCCCCCTTTTCTCTTTAACTGTTTTCAGTTTTTATAACTTCGGGGGTGAAATACAGGTACAAATGTACAATATTTATAATTGGTATGATATAAATACAAGAGGCGCACTTGGTGAGAATGAGAACCAAGTACGAGGCGCTATGAGAAATGATAACAAGAAACGCGCTTGGTGAGGACGAGAACCAAGTAGGATGCGTTATGAGAAATAGTGTCACGAATAGGGTACAGAAGCACCATTAATCAACAATATACCTAGACCGCAGAACAAAAGGTTAGATCTAACGGGTGCCTGGCAGCCACACTACCGATCGGGGCGAGAATCGAGTAGTGCTTTTGTGTCTCAGAATATACCAATTAAATGCCTTAGGTTTGGTGACTTCCTATGACGTGTCACATGTTAATGGCTTTGCAACCCATTAACAATCCTGATATTTACAGGAATATCTTAATTACATGAAATTCATACCATACTAAAAATTGATGAATACTTGAGTACGTGGGGTACTCAAGAAAAGATCGAGTTATACTTGAAGTACGTGGGGTACTCAAGAAGAAATTGAATTATACAGATGTACGTGGTGTACACATGAAACTGGATTTATATATGAAAGCTTGATTTACTCACAAACTATGTTTTCATACAAAGTATACAAACATGAAATACAAAACTGCATGAATTCACACCAACATTATGTTGACGTTTTTCCAAAAACTCACATGTATTTCAGGTAACTAGGATGGATGTGCGCGTGGTCTTGCTTATGCTCGTGGATGTCGCTTGTGTTTAACTTTAAATAAAGTTGTAAACTTTTAAGACAATGTTTTATGCTGTCTGGCGATATAAACGCTAAACGTATGTTTTCAAATCATGGAATTTGATGTTATTTTACGAGCATGTAGCATGTTTACTCTTCGTATGCAATGAGAACCTTTCATGATCACACCTCGTGCTTCCGCCGTAGAAAGGGGTGTGATAGATTGGTATCAGAGCTGCGATTGTAGTGAACTAGGATTCCTTCTCGAGTCTAGTCTACAATCTCTAGGATCCATTCACGAAAACAATTTTCAAAGAATTTTCATTGCATAAAACGTCCCGCGACATCCACTACCTGAAACTGTCTACATGAGTCTAGAAAGGACACTACGAGGCTTAGAGTGCACTTAAGTAGCACTTGTCGTTGACTAGAAATTACTTGCAATTATGTGTGATAATTAGCATGTACTAGAAGTGGAATATCACAAGTATATGTGACTTTACCTGAAAGCAATGGCCCATCTGAAGGAAGAAATACGATGATGAAACGAACTGTGCGGACTGTGCAAGGAGTTACGTAATTATGGATGCATACATAATTATGGAATTCAGTGCACAGAAATCACAGCAAGTCTTGTCACGTATAGATTCCCTCAGTGCAAGCCTACTAAGTACTCTGCCAGAGTAATGATTTAGGGCATAAAGACAAGAACCGTCAATAAGGTGTTTACCTAACTTTACATGCTTGCTGCAGTATGAATTGATTTATACAATTGGCGGATTGTTTGATGTTACTAGGTGGTATATGCTTGTGTATATATAAATACTACCACTATCTCGTATGACGATATCAAACAAATGTCTGACCCTATTGGGTTGTGTTCTCCAGAACATGGCACCCAAAAGAGCTGTGAACGCTCGTGACCAACCTCCTCCTCCCCCACTGCCAAGAATTGCCGAAGAGCTGGAGGCTCTGCTGGAAGAAAGGATCTCCGCTGCTATCGCCCAGTACGAGGCAAACCGTACTCAAGACAGTGGAGGACCAAGCAACGCTAGACATAATGGGAATGGAGATTCATCTGGAGACAGCGCAGTTCGAAGCTGCACATTTAAGCAGTTCCTCGACTGCAAGCCGATGAACTATGATGGCACAGGAGGTGCAGTAGCATTTGTGCGCTGGACGGAGAAGACTGAAGCTACTTTCCGCATGAGCAAGTGTACCGTGGATCAACAAGTCACCTTTGCTACCGGGTTGTTTGCCGATGAAGCTCTGACTTGGTGGAATCTGCAAGCCCAAACCTTGCTCAAAAATGCCGCGTATGGTCTAACCTGGGAGGAACTTAAGGAAAGGATGAGAGAGAAGTATTGCTCTCGTGCTGAACTCCAAAGACTGGAAACGGAGTTCTGGCACTTGACTATGGAAGGGGCTGATATTGATAGTTATACTCGAAGATTCCACGATTTGTCCAGAGTGCTTCCCTACATGGTGACTCCCGAATTCAAGCGTGTCGAACGCTACATTTGGGGACTGGCCTCAGAGTTTCGTGGCATGGTGACGTCAGCCAAACCACAAACAATCACTGAGGCTGTAACTCTGGCTGTCAGCCTGACCAAAGATTGTGTTCGTAAGAAGAAGTTATCGTTGAACCCAACAGAGAAAACCGAGACACATGATGAGTCGTCCGGTGACAAGAAGAGAAAGCGTTCGAATCTGAATCAAGCGACTCGCAACAACAAAGGTTTCAACAAAAAGCATGAGGCTAACCCGTCTCAGGAGGCGAAGACCCTTTCAACCAAGGCATACCAAGGCTCCATGCCTGAATGCCAAAAATGTAAGTTTCATCATAAAGGAGCTTGTCGCATTCCAAGGTGCGACAAATGTGGTAGATTGGGTCACCAAGCGGAAAACTGTTGGGGAAACGGAAGGAATGGGAATGGCAATGGTAACCGGAATAGCCGTGGAGCTGGGCAAAACCAAGGATGCTTTGGTTGTGGAGGCATGGATCATTTCAAGAAAAATTGCCCAAGGGGAAACAATGCTCAGACCCGAGCATTTGTAATTAGAGCATGGGACGCACACAAGGACCCTGATGTGGTCAACGGTACGTTCCTCATTAACAATCACTTTGCCTCCATATTATTCGACACTGGCACCGATTATAGTTTCATGCCTGTGGAAATTAAACGCATACTTGGAATAGAATCTAGTAGATTAGAAATTCCTTATTCCATAGAACTAGCCAATGGTAAACTTGTTGAATCGGGCAAAATTGTTAGAGGCTGCACGCTAGAACTTGGCGGACGAAATTTTAGCATCGACCTCTTACCTATTCAATTAGGTAGCTTCGATGTAGTGGTCGGAATGGACTGGTTGTCGAAGAACAAAGCTGAAGTTATTTGTCATGAGAAAATCATTCGCATCCCTTTAGCGAATGGTGAAACTCTCATCGTGCATGGAGAAAGACGAAACGCGCCTCTACGAATCATCAGTTGTATGAAGGCACAGAAGTGCTTAAGGAAAGGATGTGTTGCCTTCCTAGCACACGTTATAGACAAGAAGGCTGAGGAGCCGAACCTCGGAGACATTCCTGTGGTGAAGGAATTTCCTGATGTGTTCCCTGAAGATCTGCCAGGACTACCTCCGCAACGACAAGTCGAATTCCGTATAGACTTGGTTCCAGGAGCTGCTCCTGTAGCCAAGGCACCCTATCGACTTGCGCCATCCGAGATGCAAGAGTTATCTACACAACTCCAGGAGTTGTTGGATAAAGGATTCATAAGGCCAAGCTTCTCACCCTGGGGAGCTCCAGTATTATTCGTGAAAAAGAAGGATGGAACACTGCGAATGTGTATCGATTACAGGGAACTGAACAAGCTCACTATCAAGAATCGGTATCCACTACCGAGGATTGATGACTTATTTGATCAACTGCAAGGATCAAGCTACTATTCCAAGATCGACCTTCGATCTGGATACCATCAGCTGAGAATCCAAGATGAAAGCGTACCAAAGACTGCATTCAGAACGCGCTATGGGCACTACGAATTTCTGGTAATGTCGTTCGGATTGACGAACGCGCCAGCGGTCTTTATGGATCTGATGAACCGCGTATGTAAACCATATCTCGATAAATTCGTGATCGTATTTATCGATGATATCCTGATTTACTCACGAACGAAAGAAGAGCACGAGCAACATCTCAGAACCATCTTGGAGCTACTGAAGAAAGAGAAACTTTATGCAAAGTTCTCGAAATGCGAATTCTGGATTCGCGAAGTACAATTTCTTGGTCACGTGGTGAATGAGAAGGGCATTCATGTAGACCCATCCAAGATTGAAGCGATAAGGAATTGGGAAGCTCCCAAAACCCCAACTGAAGTTCGACAATTTTTGGGCTTAGCGGGCTATTATCGGCGATGCATCGAGAATTTCTCCAAAATAGCTCAACCGCTAACGACCCTTACTCAGAAAGACAAGAAGTACGACTGGGGTCACAAATAAGAAGAAGCCTTCCAGTTACTGAAGAGCAAGCTATGCGATGCACCCATACTATCACTACCCGAAGGCACTGAAGACTTCGTGGTATACTGCGACGCCTCACGACAAGGCTTGGGTTGTGTGATAATGCAACGCCAAGAAGTCATCGCTTATGCTTCAAGACAGCTGAAGGTTCACGAGAGAAATTATACCACTCACGACCTGGAGCTGGGCGCGGTGGTATTCGCCTTGAAAATTTGGCGACATTATTTATATGGTACTCGATGTACAATCTTCACAGATCACAAAAGCTTGCAACACATATTTGATCAGAAGGAATTGAATATGCGCCAGCGACGTTGGGTCGAGCTGCTGAATGATTATGACTGTGAGATTAAGTACCATCCTGGAAAGGCGAACGTTGTAGCAGACGCGTTGAGCCGAAAAGAAAGGGTTAAGACCCTAAGGGTTCGAGCACTGGAAATGACGATTCGAACGAACCTCACAGCACGCATTCGAGATGCACAACAAGAAGCTCTTAAAGAAGAGAACCGTAAAACTGAATACCTACGGGGTATGCTGAAATACATGGTGCCAAATGAAGAGGGAGCCTTATACTTTAAGAAGCGTATTTGGGTTCCACTCTATGGTGGCATACGAGAAGTCATCCTTAATGAAGCCCACAAATCGAGATATTCGATCCACCCAGGATCGGACAAAATGTATCAAGATTTGAAAGAATACTATTGGTGGCCGAGACTCAAAAGCGACGTTGCTGTGTATGTTGGAAAATGCCTAACCTGTGCCAAGGTTAAGGCAGAATATCAGAAACCGTCCGGCCTACTACAACAACCAGAGATTCCCGTGTGGAAGTGGGAACAAATCTCGATGGACTTCATAACGAAATTACCCAGGACCCCGAGAGGGCACGATATGATATGGGTAATAGTTGATCGATTAACGAAGTCTGCGCACTTCCTACCGATCCAAGAAAAAGACAGCACTGGAAAGCTTGCTGAAATATACTTAAGAGAAATTGTGGCACGTCATGGAGTGCCAATCTCAATCATTTCAGACAGAGATGGACGCTTTGTCTCAAGAATCTGGCAATCATTTCAGGAAGCCTTTGGATCTCAGTTAGATCTGAGCACGGCATTCCATCCGCAAACAGACGGCCAGAGCGAACGGACAATACAAACGTTAGAAGATATGCTTCGCGCATGTGTCATGGATCTAGGCGGCAGCTGGGATACTCATCTACCTTTAGTTGAGTTTTCCTACAATAACAGCTATCATACGAGCATAAAAGCCGCGCCGTTCGAAGCTCTGTATGGCCGCAAATGCCGATCGCCCTTATGTTGGGCAGATGCCGGAGATAAACGTATGGTTGGTCCTGAACTTGTACAAGAGACAACCGACAAGATTGCGCAGATCCGAGAGCGCATTAAGGCGGCTCGAGAGCGACAAAAGAGCTACGCTGATCCGAATAGAAAATCGGTAGATTTCAAGGTGGGAGACAAAGTGTTGTCAAAAGTCTCACCATGGAAGGGCGTAGTCAGGTTTGGAAAGCGTGGAAAGCTGAATCCACGATACTTCGGACCATTCAGAATTTTGAGGAGAATTGGTACCGTGGCATACAAGTTGGAGTTACCGGAAGAACTTAATGGAGTACATGATACGTTTCATGTATCCAACCTGAAGAAGAGTCCAACGCAAGAAAACGTGATCATCCCGATGGATGAGATGCATATTGATGAAGCCCTCCGATTTACAGAAAAACCCGTTGAGGTTACTGACTGGAAGGTCAACAAGACGAGGAGGAGCAGCGTAAAACTTGTCAAGGTACGTTGGAGCTCTAAGCACGGACCCGAGTACACATGGGAACGTGAAGACCAGTTCAAGAAAAAGTATCCCCACCTATTCAAGAAGACTCCAGCGAGAGGGAGTTCAGTCTGAATTTCGGGACGAAATTCTTTTAACGGGGGGAGACTGTGACAACCGGCACAAACCGATAATTTCCGTACACTTTAATTAGTGCTTAATGACTGCAATTATGTCCTTAATTGTCAGCAATGGCTGAACACATAATAAACAAGTGAATTCATGCATGTTGTATACTACAAAATTTTGCTTTATGCATAAACGAGAGCGTTGCGTCAATAGTAAACTCACCGGTAAGACACACTGTGTCGACTGAACTGCAGAAAGCAGTCAGACATAAGAATTGAGGCCTAGGTGTAGGTCCGACAACAAGAATGCATTAAAACCCAAGAGTACATACAAGGGTTAATATATATGCAATACGAAAGCAAATATAAGCACTAAAAAGCACCCGAAACGCACTTTAAGTGCATAATTTATAAAATTCAGCAATAAATCAGCATTTAGACATACAAATATTATGCAGAAATGTCGTCTTATTATCCAGAATATTTCCCTAAGTGGTGGGAATCGATAGTGTTATACAAAGATACTTACTAAACACTAAAAGGTGTAAATTAGCGCTTTAACGAATCGGTATGTAACCGAACAACCGGATTTTACCCGGAACACAAAAATATTGTCATTTACATTGTTTTTCTTTTTCTGCGCCAGTTAGGGTCCCCGAATACCCTAACACCCGTTATAACATGCAACGCACATCATACACTAAATAAACTCCTAACTTAACATAACTAGACCTTAAGTATCTAGTTGAAATCCAACCGAATGCCCCACCCCCCTTAACCGATCGGTCACCATATAGGAGACACACCTTGTCCTTTGATGATTATTTAAATCATCCATGTCTAATATCTATTAGACATATTAACCCTTGGACAATTAGCATGAGAATTATCTATAAGTTCAAAGCTTGGCACAACATAACTTCCACCACACTTAACAAAAACTTTCTTCCTCTCTTCCTCTCTCAAGAACTCACGGCCAAGCACCCCTTTGAGCATCCATCATTTTCGAATTTGTTTCAAGCCATTCCAAGCATCTACAAGTGTTAAGAGTCTCGTATTAGGAAGCTTGGAGCAAACGGAACGCGAAGGACCTCTTTATCTAGCTTTTATCCACCTCTTTTGCGCATAGATTCTTCCCTAGCCTCGAGCTAGAGGTATAACACTTAAAACTCATATTTGAGCTTATCTAAAGTGGTTAAAAGGATTTGTGTTGGTTAAATCTCGTTAAAATGCGAAAAGATGCACAAAAGTCTACTAAAAGCATGAAAAATGGTGGTTAATAGCACATAAGTTGTGTAAAAGTTGTAGTATTTGAAATATATGGTTATCTAGACCCGATCTATGATGTGGTAGCTCGGATTATCGTTTAACCCGGTTTGGTAAGATCATGGATCTTAACATAAAGCTATTTTAGAAGTAACAAGGGTTAAAAGGTGAAACCCTACCACACATAAACCATGAACTTGTGTAAAAATGTTTTAACTTGTACAAAAGTGTTTAAAACTAGTAGATCTATGTATCTACAAGTGGTATTTTCAAAAGACCAAGCATCAAAAGAAATCACATGTTCTAAACCGGATCTTACACAAACAAAAGTGGTTTTTGTGAACAAACAAGAGTGTGGATACTTGTGTAACAAAAGTTTTAACGAAGAAATGGTTTTCGTAAAAACCGACTAGAAGTTGTAAAACTTCATATTCTTTAAAAATAAAGTTTTTAAGAAATTAAACTTATTTTTAAAGATAACAAGACTTACTAAATGTGCTAGTAAGTTACTACACATTTTTGTAAATATTCAAGTTCATGAAATGGAGAAACCGGTGATTATTGCTGATGAGTATTGTTGATAACTGTTGTTGATGATTGACAATGATTTAAAAGAAAATAAACACACGTTTTGAAAACGTGGGAAACGTCCATTTTTAGGGGAAACTCTGTCAAAATTTTTATAAATTTTGACACTTAGAAAAATATAAGTTTTTGAGAAACTTATTCCCTAAAAATGTGTTTAAAAGTATTACTAAGGTTTCCCTAATTTTTGGTGATAAGAAATGAGGATTTCTTCAAGAATAAAATGGATATTAAGTATATATTTTTTAAAGAAAAATATATATTATTTGATCACCAACTTTTGTGCTAAGTGTATATAGTATGTGTTATACGTGCTAGTGTATTAAGACTTAAAAATACACTAATTACTCAAGAGGAGTAGAAATATAAAAATACACATACAACATACAAGATACATAATTCGGGTGCAAAGTGCAAAACACAAAAGACTTATATTTATTTTTGGAGAAAATAATATAAGAAAATATACACAAAAGAGAGTGATTGTACTTGTGTGACACAAGTCTAGTGACTAACGTTAAGAAAACGCGTATTGGTTACGACGTTAATTAAGCAAATCCGGTGGAGTTTACGACGCTAGGAACGCAAAGTTGTGAGTTCATGCTCCCCCTTTTCTCTTTAACTGTTTTCAGTTTTTATAACTTCGGGGGTGAAATACAGGTACAAATGTACAATATTTATAATTGGTATGATATAAATACAAGAGGCGCACTTGGTGAGAATGAGAACCAAGTACGAGGCGCTATGAGAAATGATAACAAGAAACGCGCTTGGTGAGGACGAGAACCAAGTAGGATGCGTTATGAGAAATAGTGTCACGAATAGGGTACAGAAGCACCATTAATCAACAATATACCTAGACCGCAGAACAAAAGGTTAGATCTAACGGGTGCCTGGCAGCCACACTACCGATCGGGGCGAGAATCGAGTAGTGCTTTTGTGTCTCAGAATATACCAATTAAATGCCTTAGGTTTGGTGACTTCCTATGACGTGTCACATGTTAATGGCTTTGCAACCCATTAACAATCCTGATATTTACAGGAATATCTTAATTACATGAAATTCATACCATACTAAAAATTGATGAATACTTGAGTACGTGGGGTACTCAAGAAAAGATCGAGTTATACTTGAAGTACGTGGGGTACTCAAGAAGAAATTGAATTATACAGATGTACGTGGTGTACACATGAAACTGGATTTATATATGAAAGCTTGATTTACTCACAAACTATGTTTTCATACAAAGTATACAAACATGAAATACAAAACTGCATGAATTCACACCAACATTATGTTGACGTTTTTCCAAAAACTCACATGTATTTCAGGTAACTAGGATGGATGTGCGCGTGGTCTTGCTTATGCTCGTGGATGTCGCTTGTGTTTAACTTTAAATAAAGTTGTAAACTTTTAAGACAATGTTTTATGCTGTCTGGCGATATAAACGCTAAACGTATGTTTTCAAATCATGGAATTTGATGTTATTTTACGAGCATGTAGCATGTTTACTCTTCGTATGCAATGAGAACCTTTCATGATCACACCTCGTGCTTCCGCCGTAGAAAGGGGTGTGACATTATACTGACTGCGTTTACGCACCAGTTTGCGTATAACCTTCCAGAACGCGATTTAAAGCTTGCAATCGGAATCGAATCGAATTGAAAAGTCACCAAACACAAATACACACATAGAAACACCAAAACACATATAATAACACCAAAGCACATTGTTTTATTTAGAGTTAATTACATAGTTAGTCCCTGTGGTTTGCACAAAATAACATACTTAGGTACTAATAGTTTAAAATCACTTTCTAGGGTATTAACTTTTCATTTTGTAACGTTTGGAGGTATTAACTTCTAGGGTATTAACATAGCTAGGCTCTGTGGTTTGCACAAAATAACATACTTAGGTACTAATAGAATGCGATTTTAAACCTACATATAATGTTAATACCTCCAAACGTTACAAAATGAAAAGTTAATACCCTAAAATGTGATTTTAAACTATTAGTACCTAAGTATGTTACTTGGTACAAACCACAGGGACTAACTATGTAATTAACTCTTTTGTTAATAATCATCATTGTTTTACATCGTACATCGATTACCGAACACAGTTGTCACAACTCGTGCCTTAGCGACTTTAAAACTTGGAAAGATAATATTTGTATTTAGCGGATTTGTAATAAAACAAAGACTTCATTTATTTTATAAAATAAAATTATTTGATCCATGGTTGTGAAACAATGATTCTGTTACAACACTCCCCGACGTTTCCGCCATGTTTTGTTGTTTTAGGTGGTCGGGGTGTGACATAAAAGTTGGCATCAGAGCCAATGGTTATAGGGAATTAGGTTATTAGTAATGCTTTGACCTAGACTATAACCTTCCTAGGACCCTAACACAAGTTTTCTTGTGTTTAGTTTTAAAACAATACCGTCACTTATTCTTAGGTGACAACCACAATAAGAACACAAATTTCCATCCTGCTTTAAAAACTAATCATCTGTAAGTTTTCGAAATCCCGTCAAAGTTTGGTCTAAATAATGTGCACATGCAAACTGGAAGGGTGGGTACATTATTTTTGACCCATTTACTTTAATTAATCGCTGTGTGTCGTTTGTTGCTTCGTAGTAACAAACAAATGACCACCATCTTTTCTTTCATCAAATTTTGTCTCATTTCATTCTTTTCGTCTAATCCTTTCACTTGTTTTCCTTCCTGTTTTCCCTTTTAGAATGCCTCCTCGACGCGAAAATCCGCTCCCAAATGCCGAAATGGCACATATTATGGCACAGCATAATAGCATATGGTTGCTGTACTCCCAGATATTTTTGCTCAAACGAATCAAGCCATCAATAACCAGAATGTTCCATGCAATTTCAAAAGCTTCAATTCAGCTAACCCACTTAAGTTTTTTTTTTTTTTGGGTAAAGGGTTACCCCGGTGAATTTTATATATCAACAATAAAAAACAGGGTGTGACAAGAAACTGACACACACTACTAGACTTGGCATACCAAGCCTAGGCAATCCAACACAAAAAACAACCAAAGGCAAACAACCCAGACTACAACTGACAAAGAAAAAACACAGCCACAACTAAACTAGACACCCAAAAACCAGATTAACAACTATTAGCTTGGGTCATTAACTTGATTCTCTGTAGAGATCTTCCATTTTTCTAACAATCTTCTGTTCACCGGATTGCTATCATCTTTAAACCCCATTAATTTTAGCCGAACCGTATGAATAATCACTTGAGCCACCTGTTCTGGAGTTCGGTAATTTTGGGAAAATAAACGATTTTTTCTCTCTTGCCAAACAAAGTACGAAGACGCTGCAATAAGAAGCTTGCAAATAACATGAACCAGCTTCTTTGAATTAGAGTATTGCTCCATCCATATCAGAATCGAACTCCAGGCATCATTAACACTATCCAGATCCGCCATTGTCTTCACAGTGTTCCACATTTTAGACGCAAACGAACATTGAAAGAAAAGGTGATTGCGCGAGTCTCGATTGTACCTACAAAGAGGACAACATATTAACCTTAAATTAGTTTCGCTTCCTTCTTCCCAAACCGCCAATCTATCTTGAGTCTTTAGCTTATTTTTGAACACAAGCCACATGTGAAACGAATGCCTCGGAATACATTGAGCAAACCACACCATGTTCGCCCACAAAGCCATACTATCCCGGTTTCGTATAGTATCCCACACTACTCCGGATCCGAAACTACATGTGTTACCTTCCAGGTCTTTGCAAATCAGCCTATCCTCCAAATTATGATCTAGAATAGGCACAGATAGGTTAATTAAAACCGGATATAAGTCATTCCATGCTTGAGGCCATTTCCATTGAGAATTTTCATCAATCAGATCCGAAACACAAGAATTGAGATTAAATCCCACATTGGCAATATGTCTCGGAGTAATAAAAGATCTGAGTGGGCTCACGTCACACCATTTATCACTCCACGCGTTTGTTTGAGACCCACTCCGAATAGAAAACCAAATATGAGGACGCACCAGATCACGAATAGAGAGAATTTTCCTCCATCCCCAGCACATGCTGCCACGACTCGGGATATCCAAAAAAGAATTTCCTTTCAGCTTATATGAGTGAATCCAATCGACCCATAACGATTTCCGTTTGGTAATAATACTCCATATATGGTTGGTGATCAGAGCTTTGTTAACATCAGCAATACTCCGAATGCCTAACCCACCTTCATTTTTTGGCAAACAAACGTCTTTCCAAGCTACTTTCGCTCGCACTCTACCTTCAGTTCCCGCATTCCACAGGAATCTGCGAATTCTTTTCTCTAGATCATTAATAATACGCTCTGGAATTATAAAGACAGACGCCCAGTATACGTGCATAGAGGAAAGAACCGAATTTATAAGTTGAAGCCGACCCGCAAAAGACAGAGATTTATTCATCCAGCTTGTTATTTTATTCTCCATACGGTCAACAAGGATCTTGCAATCCTTAAAATTCAGCTTTGTGGTAATAAGAGGAACCCCAAGATACCGAACGGGGAGAACACCTTGTTGGAAAGGCACCACACTAAGAATCTCTTGACGAACCGATTGAGAGATGTTACAAAAGAAAACCGTGCTTTTCGAAGGGCTCGGAACCAAACCAGATATACGAGTGAACACTTCAAGGGCATCCTTAACCTTCTTAACCGACCTGATGTCACCATTCACAAAAATAAATAAATCATCAGCGAATGAAACGTTAATGATTTTCTGCTTAGCATAATGAGCATGATATTTAAAAGACGTGATGGCCGCCCGTTGAAGTAGTAAAGAGAGGACCTCCATGATTAGCGTGAACAAGTAAGGCGACATAGGATCCCCTTGACGCATGCCACGTTTTCCTCGAAAATAGCCATGGATATCACCATTAATACTAACCGAATAAGAAGCAGTGCTTACACATGTCATGATCCACCTTACCATCTTTCGATGAAAACCAAAACGATGAAGAACATCCTCCAAAAAGCCCCAATTCACCGTATCATAGGCTTTCTGGATATCAATCTTAAATGCACATCTCGGGGGACCTCTATTGAGATGATAGTTGTGCATGAGCTCTTGAGTGAGAAGAATATTATCAGATATTTTCCTACCCGGCACAAAAGCAGACTGATTTATACCCACAAGCGTACCCAGGCTACCCTTTATTCTATCCGTGATAATCTTACTTACCTGAGTCCGCAGTTTCTTTCTTTGGAATCAAAGCCAGAATCGTGTGGTTTATTTGTTTCAAGATTTGACCGTTAT
The DNA here is from genome assembly GCA_030545235.1 of Helianthus tuberosus. NCBI lineage: Eukaryota > Viridiplantae > Streptophyta > Magnoliopsida > Asterales > Asteraceae > Helianthus > Helianthus tuberosus. The sequence goes on from CM060360.1 coordinate 105,760,730, forward strand.
CAAAGAAATCCAACACCGCATTAGTAACCTCCTCACCCACTCAAGTTTAGTGGTTCTGAAGGAGCAACTGGGCTCCTACAGTGGTTCGAGGGCATTGAGAGTACGTTTCGTCACGTTCAATGTCCTGAAAATCGGAAAGTCGAGTTTGCCTCCAGTGTATTTCAGAAGAGGGCTCTTACGTGGTGGAACGGAGTTATGAGGGATCGTGGTGCTGAGGTTGCATTAGCACAGACTTGGGCTGAGCTTAGGGAATTCGATGACCTGAAGCAAGACAGTGGTGAACATCGAGCCTATACTGACCATTATGAAGAATTGAGCATGTTGTGTCCTGCTATGGTTACTCCTGTGGATAGGGCGATCGAGAAATATATTGATGGTCTTCCTGACCTAGTTCAGGATATTGTTACTGGTAGTAACCCTACTACTGTCAGACAAGCCATTGAACTGTCTGCACCCTAACTGAATCCCACATCAGGAAGGGTAAGCTTTTTCAAAAAGGCGACCCAAGACCATCTGACAAGACTGCTCAAGCTGAGCCAAAGGAAAAACAGGCTGAGGTATCCAAGAAGAAGAAGCACAAAGCCTCTCAAAACTGCGCCATAACTGCTCAAGACAAACAGGTTGCACCAAACCAGCCAGCACAACCTCGCAAAAGGCAAAACTATGTTGGTACCGCACCTTTGTGCAATAAATGCAACCATCATCATCTGGAGCAAGAGCAATGTCACAAATGTACCCACTGTGGGCGGTTGGGACATTTGATCAACGTTTGCCGTTATGCAAATCAAGCTGCTGCAAACCCTGCTGCTGTTCAAGCACGGTTCCCTCCAGGGTCATGTTATAACTGTGGTGACCTTACTCACTACAGAAACAATTGCCCAAGACTTGTTAACATACCTCCAGCGTGTGGACGAGTGTTTAACATCAATGAGGCAAACGTGAACAATGATGCAGCAGTGAACAATTAGTGTTTTGTTATTTCCTTTTGTTGTTATCTTTTGACATTTAAAGACAAGTCAGTTGTTATATAAATAAAAATTCGTCGTTTTTATTTTTACAAACCTGATACGATTGTGTGAATGTTTGATACAACCTTATGATGCCAACACAAAGACAAACTACTCGTGTGGTTCTGTCATTTTTATGATCACTTGTGATCTCCCCAAGAATCTTAAATAGTCGTTTCTTTTAAACAAAGCCAAATTCCTCTTAAGATCTTTCTATCTCCATAGTTAGATTCTTGTGTTTAAAGTGCCAAATGAAATCCACGGATTGGATTCCTGGTGTGCTTTAAATACCCGTATCCAAAGATAACAAATTAAAAATCAAGTTAATTACTTATGTGATTATGTGTTTTGTGTTTTTGTGTGATCCAATTGTTCATTATCCAAGTCCTCATAGAATCTTCCATATCTCATATGAGAGATTTATAATAGGATATCCAAAGGTACTATCTTAAATCCTTAATGGATTTCAACATTGTAGTTAAGTCCCTTGGGTTATAAAGTACTATTCTATAATTGGACCTCTTGAATGGTCTGGTTAAACAGATTGATTTTGAAAATCTGGTTAGGAATATCATGAGAGGATATAATTGAAAAGATCCCTTTAAAGTGGTCTATTTAAAAAGATTATACAACGGTCTAGTTAAGAAGATCATGTGTTGATCTAGTTAAAAAGCTCGTTCGTTGGTGATCAAGAGTTTCTCTCTCTAGCCAGATGACTTTCTTCTTCATGCAACCCTAGGTTTGATTCATGATCTCTTTGTATAATAGTCTGAGATTAGTGATTTGATTACTCAAATGATCTATATCGAACTCGTTAGCAAAATAGTGATCGTTTTAAACTAGGGTTTTCTGTTTTCTTTTCTGTCGCCTCCATAATTTGCTGAATCGAAACTTCTGTATAGTGTGGTAGGTTTAACCGATTACATTATATAGATTGCTAGATTCACAAGTTACGGTTTTGCTAGTCTAGGGTTTTTTGGCTGTTGTTTTCTGGATTCGCTGTGGTTGTTTGCTGCTTCAGGTTTTCTGTTTTCAAAGGGAGAATTGATTTTCTGAGCCGATTAGGGTCTGTTGTTCCTTGTCTTCTCGGTTGTTTTTGTTCGAAGTTGTTTCTTTTACGTCTGCATGTTGGGGTGTTGAACCAGCTATGAACTCTAAACCTCCCAACATCGACGATCTGTATGGGAAACCCATGAATGATGATCCGGCTATCATGCAAGAATTGTATGGAAAACCCCCAATAGTTATCAAGGGTTTTGGAAATAGAAAACTGAATATTGATGGCAAACCTTTGGCACCTAGACGTGGAGTTGTGTTGAATAATCTAAAGGAGCCGCGGGCGTTGAATGTCATTGATGAATTGGAAAAAATAACTGTTCCAGTGGAGAACGTTTATGCGGATAAACAACAGGATGACCAGGTGTCTTATGCTCAAAAGGTTATGAAGAACTCTACTCCTAAACGTGAAGTTAACTTCAGGAAGTTGGACCCATTGGAGACTCACCAAGAAGCCGATATTGTGATTCCGAGGGAGGTAGTTAAAACGATTCAAGAAAGGTTTGACAATGTTTTATTTGGCTATTTTCTGGGAAATAGATTGCCTTTTCCGGTTGTTGAGTATTATGTTAAAAATGTTTGGGCGAAATTTGGATTTGCGAAGATCATGATGAATGCTGAAGGTTTTTTCTTCTTCAAATTTGATACAAAGGAGGGAATGAATAAAGTTCTGGAGGGTGGGCCTTGGCTAATACGTAAAGTCCCTTTATTCCTCAATATATGGTCGCCTTCGGTCAGCCTGAAAAAGGAGGGAATAAAGTCGGTTCCTATATGGGTTAAGTTTCATAATGTCCCTATATCCATATATACGGATGGTGGTTTGAGTTTGTTGGCGTCGAAGATTGGTGTTCTAAAAAGACTGGATAGCTATACCGCGGATATGTGTGCTGATAGCTGGGGTAGGATCAGCTTTGCTAGGGCCTTGATTGAAGTTAGTGCGGATAATGTTCTCAACGATCAAATAGTTGTGGCCATCCCGAAACTGGATGATGATGGGTTTATTATGGAGAAAGTAATGGTCGAGTATGAATGGAAGCCGCATTGTTGTGCAACGTGTTGCATTTTTGGTCATAATGATCAGAATTGTCTCAAGAATGTTATTGTCAATCCAAAACAAGCCACGGTGGATGAGGAAGGGTTTATCACGGATAAGAGGAAGGTTGCTAAGTTTGGCGTTGGACTCAAGAAACAGAAACCGAAGTTTGTTTACAAGCCTAAAGTTAATAAATCGGGTGTGAGTACATCAGGAACGAAGAGAGATACCAGCTCGGGGTCTATTCATATTAAAACAGCAAACTCATTTGATGTCTTAGCGTCTGAGGATGGGAATGGAGAGGAAAACATAGCTGTGAAAAAGGATGAGCCGTATGATAAGACTAAACGTTCTTCTCAGGTGAATGATGAGATGATAGAGGTTACTCCGATAGAAATAGCAGATTTTATGACTAATAACCAGCACGTTAATGATTCTGAGGGGGCAAGCACTCCTGGTTCGATGGGTTTAAATGGGTAGCATTATGACCTGGAATATTAGGGGCTTAAACCGGCCCCTGAAACAAAGTGAGGTTAATTCTATCGTACCTTGTAATAATTTAGATATGTGTGCGATCCTTGAATCTCATGTGGATGTTTCCAAGCTTGCTAATATTTGCAAGTATGTTTTCCGTAATTGGTGTTGGACTTCTAATGGTGGCTTTTGCACGCGTGGCACGAGAATTATTTTGGGGTGGAACCCAGATATGTTCGACGTGATGGTCCTCTATCAATCTGATCAACTTATTCATACTCAGGTAATTTTTAAAGATAGCAAAAAGGTTCTTTTCTGCTCTTTTGTGTATGCTGAAAATAAGTATCAAGATCGTAGACCTCTCTGGGATGATTTATGCAAGCATAAGGTTTTATGTCATGATAAGCCGTGGGTCGTTATGGGAGATTTCAACTCGGCTCTCAAAGTTGAAGATTCTTTGTTTGGGGCGTCCAACCATTCTATTGGCATGCGTGAATTTGATGATTGTGTTCAACAAACAGAATTGTTTGATGTTCAGGCTCATGGTATGCAATACACTTGGAGCCAAAAGCCTAAGAGTGGTGTGGGTCTTCTCAAAAAGATTGATAGAATTATGGGTAATGTTTCGTTTATTGATCATTTTCCTGATGCCTTTGCTTTCTTTCACCTGTTTCGGGTGTCTGACCATACGCCTTGCATTCTAAGAATGATGTGCACTTCTGGAAATCGTCCAAGACCTTTTCAATTTCCGAACTTCATTGTTACTAAACCTGATTTTAAGGAATCTTTGAAGCATGAGTGGATCAAAACAGTGGAGGGTGTCACTATGTTCTCCGTTGTGAAGAAAATGAGGAACTTGAAACCTAGGTTGAGAAAGATTTCTTTTAACCAAGGTAACTTACATGATAGGGTGGTTGAGTTGAGAAAAACTTTGGATGATATTCAGGTTCAGGTGGATCAGAACCCGTTGGATGTTCGGCTTAGACAAATGGAGACTCAATGTCTTCAAGATTTTCAATCTGCGGCTTATGATGAAGAATGTTTTTTAAAACAGAAATCCAAGGTTGAGTGGCTTTGGGCAGGAGATTCAAATACCAGGTTTTTCCATAATACTGTCAAAGCTAGAAATGCGAGATCCAAAATTTCTAGCATCACGGATACTCTGGGAGCTCGGCACGAAGGAGATGAGGTCACGGATATTCTGGTCTCGCATTATACTCAGTTTTTGGGGGTCGATGTCTCGGTTGATAAGGTTAACTTGGACAATCTCTTCCTTAAAATGCTCAGTAGAGAGGTTGCGGATCAAATGGTGTCTCAGGTTACTCGGAAGGAAGTCAAAACTGCTATGTTCAGTATTAGAGAAGACAAGGCCCCGGGGCCGGATGGGTACACGTCGTCGTTTTTAAGCATGCTTGGGATATTGTTGGTAAGGAGGTCACGGATGCGGTGTTGCAATTTTTTGAGAATGGTAAACTTCTAACTCAGATTAACCATACTATTCTGGCTTTGATTCCGAAAAAAGATATCCCGGATTCAGTTCTAGATTACAGGCCGATTTCTTGTTGCAATGTGCTCTATAAATGCATAAGTAAGATAATTACGGACCGATTAAAAGGAAGTTTGGGTACTCTTGTTAGTATCAACCAGTCAGCTTTTGTGCCGGGTCGGAAGATTTCTGACAATATTCTTCTTACACAAGAATTAATGCATAACTATCACCTGAATAAGGGTCCGGCTAGATGTGCGTTCAAAATTGATATTCAGAAAGCCTATGATACGGTTAATTGGTCTTTCTTGCAAGATATTTTGGGTCGATTTGGGTTTCATCAGCGAATAATTGGATGGATTATGACATGCGTTTCAACAGTGTCTTACTCGTTGAGTATCAATGGCAATCTTCATGGCTACTTTAGAGGCAAACGTGGGTTACGACAAGGTGATCCAATGTCACCTTATTTATTCACGTTAATTATGGAGGTTCTCTCGCTTCTGCTTCAACAGGCTGCCAGTTTTCCCTACGAATATCATGCTTATTGTGCCAAGCAAAACATTATTAATGTATCCTTTGCTGATGACTTATTCATTTTTGTGCATGGTGATGTTGTTTTGGTAAAGAAGGTAAAGGAGGCTCTTGGGATGTTTACCAACATTTCTGGTCTGGCTCCTAGTCCGGCGAAAAGCACAGTTTTTTTCTGCAATGTCCCTCAGTCGATTAGACAGGAAATTCTGGAGATTATGCCGTTTCAGGAGGGTGATTTTCCGGTTCGTTATCAGGGGGTTCCGCTCATTTCTTCCAGGCTTCTTTTTAAGGATTGTAAAGTTCTTATTGATCGAATGGATAAGAAGATTGCTAGCTGGATGACCAAGTCATTATCGTTTGCTGGCCGATTGCAACTTATAAACTCGGTTCTCTCATCTATGCATATATATTGGGCCTCAGTATTCATTATTCCGGCTCTGGTTATCAATGAGCTTGAGAAAAGAATTCGTAGATTCTTGTGGAATGCGGGATCAGAGGATAGAATCCGTGCTAAAGTTGCTTGGAAAGATGTGTGTTTGCCTAAAGATGAAGGTGGTTTGGGCATTCGAAGTATAACTGATGTCAATAAATCGCTTATGGCTAAGCATGTTTGGAGTATTATAACTAAACGGGAGTCCATTTGGGTGACATGGATTCACGAACACAAGCTAAAAGGGAGAAGTTTTTGGGAGGTGCCATGTCGAGGGAGCATGAGTTGGGGTTGGCGGAAAATTCTATCTATTCGTTGTATTATGCGGCCTCACATATGGTCTTTGCTCAAAAGTGGTTTGCAAACTAATGTTTGGAGTGATAATTGGTGTCCTATGAGTCCTCTTAGCTCCTTTATTACTCCTCGTTCTATAGCTATTGCAAGTTTCAGTTTAAAGTCGTCGGTTGCTGATGCGTATGGGCAGTGGAGATGGCCCCAAGCTTGGTTAGATTTATTCCCGGTTTTAATAAGCATTCAAACGCCTCAGCTGGTTATTGATGCTCTTGATCGTTTGGCTTGGAAAGATTTGGATGGGAAGTGTACAGTTTTTGAATCGGCTCAAGTATGGAATACAATTCGGACGAGATAATCAGGTAACCTGGGCAAACATGGTTTGGTTCTCTCAGTGTATTCCTCGCCACTCGTTTCACATGTGGTTAGTGTTTCGAAACAAACTAAAAACTCAGGATAGGTTGGCGGTGTCACACCCCCAAAATCCACACGCAGAATACCACCGCTTGGAGGCGTGACTGACCAGGATCAAGCCACTAATCATATTGAACGTATAAGTAATAAGTAAAAGTAAATGTAATCCATCACAATACAATTGGTGTTCAATCAAAAACATAGCATAGGTAGAGGAAGCATAGTTAAGAAAATCCAACACAAGTGTTAAGTTTAACGAGTCATAAAGTTTTCTTCAAACATCCACAATCCGTGCCCACAACGACCGCGCCTCCCATGCAAGCTCCAAGAGTACCTATGGTCCTGCAAGGCATGTAACAGAGAGTCAACAACTAGTTGAGCGAGTTCACAGTTGGTTATTCAGTTATAGTGTTCGTATCGTAATTCGTAAGTTCGTTTAGTAATCATGTATCGTATGTAATGGTATCGCGGCCCTCTAGGCATGTTTGCGAAGTTTAGTGGGGGTTTCCCATATGTTCTCTAGACTAGGTATATTTGTATCGCGGCCCTCCAGGCATGTTTGCGAAGATTAAAGTATAGTTCGCGGCCATTCCAGGCATGTTTGCGAAGATTGTTCTAGTATCGCGGCCAATCCCGGCGTGTGTGCGAAGAGGAGTATATGTATCACTAGTCTAGCAGTATCTACCATTAACCTTCCTCTCCCGAGGCCTATGGTATGTAATTCCGATCATTCTTAAGCGTAATTAATCAATCAACCCATTCCCAACCCCGGGAATCCATGCCTTGGTAAGAGTGTGAACTCACCTTGGTTTGCTAGGTATGCTAAGTTAAGTGCTCACAATAAATCAGTCAAGTCCTATAGTGTACGTATACTCAATCAGTTCACGTTCGTAATATTTCACATGTTACTATCATCACAGTAATATCACAGAGTGTGTTTGGCAGTTAATCATACATCACATAACAGTTAATCACATGTGCACAATTCGTGTTTCACATAACAGTCTTTCACAGTTTATTATAGCATATTATCCAATAACATACTTAACAAAAGTAACACACTTAACGGAGTTAAGTTGCTTGTCATAATTATACTTAACAGCAATTAACATTCTTAACAGAGTTAACACATTTAACTGGATTAACAACTTAATGTAGTTAAGAACAAACAGAGTTACATACAAACAAGTTTAATAACTAACAGTGTTAATTAAATAAATAGAGTTAACAACTTAACAACATAACAGGGGTTTACATGCTTAACAGAGTTAGTATATTTTAACAGAATTGACTTCTAACTGAACCATAAATAACTGAGTTTACACTTAACAGAACTATATGCAGGTTACAGACCTTGTGCCGAAAACACATTGGGGCCGAAATCACATGTTTGACGAAAACACATGTGAAACATCAAAGTTTTGCCGAAATACAACTTGGGCTTTTGCTGGTGTGACGAAAACACATGAGTGTTTTCGTCCATTGTTGTGATTTCGTTGGCTGTACATCATCTTCTCAACAGTTACATAAATCAATTCCTGATATAAATTCGTGGATCATTGTTCTATCATCTTTAGCAGACACACACGATCGAACCTCTCATCCAATAAACATAACAATTCGTGAACAACCACATAAATATCCATAAATACCAATTCATCTAAAACAGATTATATCCCCAAATTATCTAAAACAGATTACTAAGTCATTGTGATATCAAGACTATCAATCAATCATCCGATCTTTCATATCATTCATGAACAGGCACAATAAAATCAACCATAACATCAGATTATAAGTATCTTTATCATACAGATTAACTCAAGCACATCGAAATCAAGAAATTAAACATGTAAATCACTAACCCAAGCCGACAATACAATGAATCGATCGATGAATGAGGCTCGAGTGGCTCACGGCTGCTGTTCGGTTTCAAGAAGAGCGAGAGAGAGAGAAAGAACGTGATAGGTGGCTAGGGTTTCTGCCGATTACCGTTTTGGGTAAAGATAAGGATCAACATTATAACTTAATCACTACTGGGCCTAAAGCCCAAATGTTGTTTTCGTTGGACCCATGTTGGACGAAAACACTTTGTGTTTTCAGCCATGAAGTGTTTTCATGAGTAGTGGTTTTCAGTAAAGGTTCCATCTTTAAAACATACGAACTCATACACAACATTATTATCATATCACATATAATAAAACACACTGTGAAGCACACCAAGTATAATTATAGACAACACTTAGTGAACAGTAATCAAATCAAGTAGAAACCTTGAAACTCGGGTTGTCACATTATCCCCAACTTGAAAGAAATTTCGTCCCGAAATTTAGCATGCAGTTACTGAGGAAGCTAGTTGTGTTATGTTGTTTCTGGTTTTCCTGGGGTGTCACATCATCCCCCCGTTGATTTGGAATTTCGTCCCTAAATTCTATAGTAGCTTCAGCCTCAGTAGTGGTTGCACTGTTCCGAATAACTGGGGATACTTGAGTTTCATTTGATCTACTCGTTCCCAGGTGAACTCTGGGCCACGACAGGAGTTCCAACGAACTCGAACAAGAGGTATTCTGGTGTTCTTGAGGACCTTAACATCCCGGTCCGTGATTTCAACAGGTTCCTCGATGAATCGCAACTGTTCGTCGATAGTAAGCTCCTTCAAAGGAACTATGAGGGTCTCATCCGACAGACACTTCTTCAGATTCGACACGTGAAATACGTTGTAAACTGCACTGAGTTCAGCTGGTAAGTTCGGTCTGTAGGCCACTTTGCCTATTTTCTCAATGATTTCAAATGGTCCGACAAATCGCGGATTAAGTTTGCCTCGTTTTCCAAAACGAACCACACCCTTCCAGGGTGAAACTTTGAGTAGCACTCGATCCCCAACCTGGAACTCGAGTAGTTTCCTGTCTTTATCGACGTATGCTTTCTGACGGTCACGAGCTGCCGCCATGCGTTGTCGTATTTGAGCAATCTTTTCTGTAGTTTCAACTACAAGTTCTGGACCTGTGATTTTAACTATCCCCCACCTCTGCCCAACAGAGAGGTGACCGGCATTTACGTCCGTACAATGCCTCGAATGGAGCAGCGTTAATGCTGGTGTGGTAGCTGTTATTGTACGAAAATTCCACAAGTGGCAGATGCTTTTCCCAGCCGTTGCTAAAGTCAATTACACATGCACGAAGCATGTCTTCTAGAGTTTGAATAGTGCGCTCCGACTGCCCATCCGTCTGAGGGTGATAAGTTGTGCTCATGTCTAAACGAGAGCCAAAAGATTTGTGCATTGCTTGCCACAGTTCTGAAGTAAAACGTGCATCGCGATCAGAGATAATAGAGGTGGGCACCCCGTGCCTCGAGGCAACTTCCTAAAGGTATACGTCTGCTAGAGTGGAGAACTTATCCGTTTCCATGATAGCCAAGAAGTGAGCAGACTTTGTGAGTCGATCCACGATCACCCAAATAGTATCATTTCCGCGCTGAGGTATAGGTAGACCAGTAACGAAATCCATGGAAATTTGTTCCCATTTCCATTGTGGTATCTCAGGTTGTTGGAGTTAGCCTGATGGTTTCTGATATTCCGCTTTAACTCTCGCACAAGTCAAGCACTTGCTAACGTTAGTGGCTATGTGAGCTTTCACGCTAGGCCACCAATATGTAGTTCTGAGGTCGTGGTACATCTTATCCGAACCAGGATGTACTGAGTAGCGAGACTTATGAGCTTCTTCCATTACAAGCTCGCGTAAGTTGCCATAGTGTGGGACCCAAATGCGTCCTGTTACATAGTAGGCTCCGTCTGCCTTTTGTTCTAACCGTTGCCTTGAACCGCGTAGGGCTTCAGCCCTGACGTTTTCTGGTTTCAATGCTTCTATCTAAGCATCTCGTATCTGAGAAGGAAGACTAGACTGAATAGTGAGTTGCAATGCTCGTACACGCCTAGGTGTAGTATCCTTTCGGCTGAGGGCGTCGGCCACCACATTGGCCTTGCCCGGATGGTACTTTATAGCACATTCGTAATCGTTCAGTAGTTCAATCCATCTACGTTGTCTCATGTTCAATTCTTTCTGCTTGAATATATACTCAAGACTCCTGTGATCGGTGTAGATGGTGCACTTAGTGCCATACAGGTAATGTCGCCATATCTTGAGCGCAAAAACAATAGCTCCCAGCTCTAAATCGTGTGTAGTGTAATTCCGTTCGTGAATCTTAAGTTGGCGCGAAGCATAAGCAATAACTTTATCCCGTTGCATCCAGACATATCCAAGACCTTGGATGGATGCGTCACAGTAGACTACAAAATCGTCCGTGCCTTCAGGCAAGGAGATGATAGGTGCACTACAAAGTCTATCCTTTAAGTGCTGAAATGCTGTTTCCTGTGTATTACTCCAATGTTAAGCAACACCTTTCTGTGTCAGCAATGTAAGCGGCTGTGCAATCTTTGAGAAGTCTTTGATGAACCGTCTGTAATAACCCGCCAAACCCAAGAATTGGCGTATTTCGGTTGGTGTACGAGGTGCAGGCCAGTTCTTGATCGAATCTACCTTGGATGGATCGACATGAATCCCATCCTTGTTCACCACGTGGCCTAGAAAGTGGACTTCATGAAGCCAGAAGTCGCATTTTGAAAACTTGGTGTACAGTTGTTCCGTTCGAAGGAGTTCCAAAATAAGTCGTAAATGATGCTCGTGTTCCTCCTGACTCTTCGAATAGATCAGGATGTCGTCGATGAAAACAATGACGAACTTGTCAAGATAAGGTTTGCACACCCTGATCATAAAATCCATGAAAACCGCAGGCGCGTTCGTTAGCCCGAATGGCATGACCAAAAACTCGTAATGGCCGTAGCGAATTCTGAAGGCTGTTTTGGAGACGTCCTAGTCCCGGACTCTCAGTTGATGATAGCCTGACCTCAAATCTATCTTCGAGTAATAGCTCGACCCTTGCAATTGGTCGAATAAGTCATCAATGCGTGGAAGAGGATAGCGATTCTTCACGGTCACCTTGTTCAGTTCGCGGTAATCTATGCACATACGAAAGGTACCGTCTTTCTTCTTCACAAATAATACTGGAGCTCCCTAGGGCGAAGAGCTAGGATGTATGAAACCCTTTTCCACGAGTTCTTGCAATTACTTAGACAGTTCTTCCAGTTCAGTTGGAGCTAAGCGATAAGGCGCTCGAGCTATAGGTGCTGCTCCTGGAGCTAGCTCAATCTGAAATTCGACCTGGCGATGGGGCGGTAGCCCAGGTAACTCTTCAGGAAACACTTGAGGAAAATCACGTACAACTGGGATATCCTCTATCTTCTTCTCTGTCGTCGATGTATCAGTAACAAGTGCTAAAATAGCTGTGTGGCCCTTTCGCAAACACTTCTGTGCCTTCAAGAAGGAGATGATGCCACTCACGACACCACTCTTGTCGCCTTGAACTTCGAGAGGTTCTTTGCCAGTACGGGGAATACGAATGATCTTCTCCTTGCATAGGATCTCTGCTTGTTGTTGAGATAGCCAATCCATACCAATAACGATGTCGAAACCATCACAACGTTGGGGTCATTTCTGGCATCATCCTGACCAATCACGAACACTCGACCCCGTGAGCTTCTACAATCCTTAGCTTCATGACCCATTCTGGAACACCTCTGACAATGACCCCTGTTGCACTGACCACTGTGGTGCCTGTTGCATCTGTTGCACTTTGGGAGGTTTCCTCAATATCCACCCTGCCCCCGACTACCAGAAGATTGCTGACCAGGGCTCTGGTAGTCATCAATCCTTCGCTGCTGTGCCTGGGTCTGAACTGTAGCAGTAGCAGTAGCAGTAGCAGTAGCAGTAGCAGTAGCAGTAGCAGTAGCAGTAGCAGTAGCAGTAGCAGTAGCAGTAGCAGTAGCAGTAGTAGTAGTAGTACCGATACGTCTAGGCAGCTTGTTATGTTCCACTGCCTGGTCTGTGAGACGATGAGCAAGAAGAGTAACATCTTGGATAGTAGCAAGGTTAGCAGAAGTCACATGACTTTGAATCTCTGGTACTAAGCCTTTGAGGTACAGCTCAATGCACTTGATGGGAGGATCCACCATAGTTGGACATAACACTGCCAGTTCGTTGGATCGTTTCGTGTACGCTTCTATCTCTGACCCCGTCATCTTCAGGTTAAAGAACTCCACTTCCAGCTTGTGGATGTCATCAGGACTACAGTATTCACGTTTGATCAGTTCCTTAAAATCATTCCATGGGGTGTCATTAGCAGCCGCTACCCCAGCATCTGAACTTGCGCGTTCCACCAAGTTAGCGCAGTTCCTTCGAGAGTACCAGTGGCGTACTTCACCCTACGAGCCTCAGGGCATTCACACATCTCGAAGACGGATTCGAGCTTTTCAAACCAATTGAGGAGTCCAACGGCTCCCTCAGTGCCACTAAAAGTACTAGAACAACAGTCCATGAAAGTTTTGAACGTGCACACAGGTGGCTGAGCGTGTTGACCTGTCGTGGGGGCAAGAGTAAACATACTTGAGCACGAGTGTTGGTTTACGAGAGTAGGATCTAAAGATCCTAGAGTAAGTGGTGATGGCAGGTTACACCTCCTGCCTAGGCAGCTGCGAGTGCTACAGTAACTGGTTCAGTGATCGAAGCCGCCAACTGGGCTTGAGTTAGGTTAACGCGTCCACTCATGATCTTGATAGAAAATATGACATAAGTGAGAGAGGTTCGCGAGTAGTGCGATGGCAGAAGAGAGTAAGCACACAAGTGTTCTCATGCAATAGTGTTACGTTTATCTAAGCATACCCTGAGCAAAGTTCTATGCAATTCTAGCAAGTAGGCAATAAGACATGTACCATATTACCTAGAGTAATGAGTCTTGCACGTGGAGCGAGGCGTCGTTGTGGATCGTTGAGCACTGTACTGGTTATAGTCTGGTTTTAATAAAAAAATGTTTTCCCCTTATTAAAACCGAGTTCTCTATAACCAATGGCTCTGATACCAATCTGTCACACCCCCAAAATCCACACGCGGAATACCACCGCTTGGAGGCGTGACTGACCAGGATCAAGCCACTAATCATATTGAACGTATAAGTAATAAGTAAAAGTAAATGTAATCCATCACAATACAATTGGTGTTCAATCAAAAACATAGCATAGGTAGCGGAAGCATAGTTAAGAAAATCCAACACAAGTGTTAAGTTTAACGAGTCATAAAGTTTTCTTCAAACATCCACAATCCGTGCCCACAACGATCGCGCCTCCCGTGCAAGCTCCAAGAGTACCTATGGTCCTGCAAGGCATGTAACAGAGAGTCAATGTCACACCCCGACCACGTATAACATACAAGACGTGGCGGAAAACGTCGGGGAGTGTTGTAACAGAATTAATTGTTTCATAACCATGGCATTCAAAGTTGTATTTTATTTATAAACACAAGAGTTTCATTGTTTTAAACAGGAATCAAAGACTTTTTAACATAATTAAACATAGTCTATCTTCGTTTTAAATCTCTAAGGCACAGGTCCGCCCTAGTGTCATGATCGTCATCCTACGGAAAAGCTCCTGAAAACACATGTGAAAATAGGTACGTCAGCATAAAAATGCATGTGAGATACATAGGTTTTGTGAAAATAGGATTCATGACTTAAGTTTAAGAAATGTTTAGTCATGAACCTTGTAATTTGATTTTGTTTTGTAAATCGCTTGAAAAACAATAAGTTTAGATGATATGTATAAGTAAAAGAATAAGGTATGGTTAAATGAATAACCATGTAAAATGAGTTGTATAAAATAACCCGTATTGTAAAACAAAGTCTTGTGAAAACATGTTACCTGTATAAAATGTATAAGTCCAAAATCAATGATTTAAATAACGCTATGATATGTAATATAATACAAACACTTATGTATAGGAAGTACCAGCGGCGTATCCACCATGCTTGTATCATATTACTCACATTTCGTTACTTAAGTCACTTAACCAACCAACAATGTATAATGTCTATGTTTAAACCAATTGTCAAAAGTCCTTGTATAAACCATGTCAAATGTTGATAGTCCAAAAGTAGTCAAGTAATGTGTAACAAATGTTATGTCTTGTAAGTAAAGTATTGTCAAATAGTCCAAATGTAGAAATGTACAAAACAAAGTATTTTGAATGTATCAAAAAGTTATGTTTCGCAAAGTAATACATGTTACATTGATACAAACATTTATGTGGTAAGTTAACGCATACATTCAAGCCTTGAGACAGTCGGATAACCCTTTCAGTCAAGGTTATCAAAAGAATTGTATTCGGATTCAGTCATTCCTTACATCCAAACAAACCCAGGATGTCAGGAATGGGATTTGTCAAGTCCTATGGTACCAGTACTTACTACCGAGCGGCGTAGCTAATGTTAATGAACGTATAATAGTCTCGTTTGTGCAAACCAAATGTCATAGCAAAAGTGAACATGTTATATAAAAACAATGTACTAAGTGTGCTAAGTTAACATACAAAGCAGAAAAGTCATGTAAATCAATGTGCTAGCATGCTATCAGTTAACATACATAGCAAAAATGTAATGTAAAACAATGTACTAAATATGCACACAATGGACATACATAGCATGAAACGTAATGAAATCATGTACTATAATGTACTAACAAACATAGCAGGTATATGATGTGAAAACAGGAAAGCATGAAAGTAACAAGTAGGCACATGTGTTTCACCCCAAAATGTTTGGAAAACAGTAAAAGAGGGGTCTATGTGCTCACTTGAGATTGCTCAGGAGTCCTAAGATAACCACCAAGCAATGCTAGAGATCGCGGAATATCAAACGGCACCTAATATAGGTAACTACATTAATAAACCGGACCTAAATCGGAGGATCGGATAGAATGAGGGACCGTAAACCAAATGAGTATGGGAACTCACGTAGTATGGTTTAACAAAGCCTACATACTAAATGAAACCTAACCTAAGTGCTTGTGACCCATTACGACCCGTTTAGGTAGCTTATGCTACTTTAACGCGTCGTTCGCGTGAAACGCGTTCGGACCGCCTAACTAGTCCTATGACAAGTAATATATGCCTTAACATGTCTAATATGGTTGTCAAATCAGTTTAGATGTCAAAAGTTATGTTACATATGTTTAAAACGAATTTTGGCATCAAAGGGGTATTTTGGTAATTTACCTAAGGCATATAAACTACCTATCATACAACTACTTAAACGAAGCGACCATAAGGTATAACCTCAGAGGGTTATTCCCTATATACTATGGTCACCTAATGTATTTGGTCGGATCCTAATGATCGAACAAACGGGTCGGGTTCGAAAGTATAAGGGATTGTTTAGATCGCTTACCTTACGACCCTATATAAGCACTAAACTAAAAGTGACGAGTTAAGCATGTTAAAACATGCTTAACTAAGTTTAGAAAATAGGTTTGGTATCAAAACAAACGGTTTTGATACCCATAAGTAGTTTGGTTACAAAATACGCAAGAATACGTATTCTGACCGAAACTACGACTCGTCACTGAGCCTAGATAACGTGGTAATCAGTAGGTATAGTCACTAGGGACTATAACCATCGTGATCACGCTCACGTTATGAAGTTCAAACGAACTTCGCATCGACCATAAACTGGTCAACGCAGAAAGTCAAACAAAGTTTGACTTTCGGACTCGAAAGCGATAAAAGAACGAAAGAATACTTACGAAAGGTCCCCGAATGCTAATCTAGATCCAAATAACTCAGGCATGAAACAATGGTTTCAACTTAGAGTCTTTTAGATCAGATTCTAGTGAGGAATGAGTGAAAATGGGTTGGGTATTTATAGTAAACCCACAACCGTTAGGATCGTTTCTTGGAAAAGGGGGCACGATCTAGGCTGTACACTTGTCAAAATGTTGTGGTAACTAATTTTGGCCACCATAGGAGATTAACATGTGGCACTTGACCTTTGGGAAGTGTTAGGGGCTGCTAACTTATGTTTAAAATGGCTTTTTGCTGCATTTATTTATTTATTTATTTTATATTTTTTTTTGCAGTTTTGCAGTTTTGGTTCCTGAGCGCGTATCGTCGTGTTTTGGCACTTCTAACACCCGTCTAGCCCATTTTTAAGCTTCACAAGGATGTTAAAGTATAGGGAACATGAAACATGCTCAAAAATATGCCGGATGTCGGTTCGTTTAGCCGTACAATCGCGTTGTTCGGTTAATTACGACGGAATGCGCATAAGCGTTAAAAACGATCCAAATTGCGTGACGAATGGATTTTTCTCATGCCAAACACTAAACTAAAATATTTTAGTGCTTACATAAATTTTTGGATGTCCGGATGTATTCAGACCGTAAGTTATGCGCGAAAATGCAAACTTGTGCATTTTTTTGACACTTTTAGTCCCTGAATGACCCAAAAGTTTATTTTAGCACACCGAACACCTCAAAGCCTATTTCTAAGCTATGTAAAGGATATTTAAGGTGTGTTTAACTTATGGTCATGTTCCGGAATGTCTGTTACAGTTCAAATTGGCATACTTTCGTAGTTTGTCAAGTTTAGTCCCTGTAAGCGAATTAACTTGTTTTTGCCAAACCAAAGCGTTCAAAACTTATTTCTAAGTTATGTAAAGGTTATTTAAGGTATGTTAAGTATATGATGATGTTCTGGAGTATTTTTCGCGTTAAACTGGTTATGTTTACGCACCAGTTTGCGTATAACTCTCCAGAAAGCGATATAGAGTTTGAAATTGAATAAAAGTCAAAACATGAAAAATGTAAAACACAACCAAACAAACATTGGGATCAAATAAAATTGTTTTATTGATAATAGAATTGTTCACAATGATTACAAGCACGGATGTTACAGTCTCCCCTACTTGTGGAAATTTCGTCCCGAAATTTATTTAGAGGAAACTCGTGGGAAAAGATGTGGATATTTTGCCTTCATTTGATCTTCGCGTTCCCAAGTAAACTCGGGTCCACGTTTTGCTTCCCAGCGAACTTTGACCAAAGGAATGCGCTTGCGTTTAAGCCACTTGACGTCACGTTCCATGATTTCCATTGGCTTCTCAACAAATTTCAGTGTCTTACCAACACGAATTTCGTCAAGTGGTATGTGGAGGTTCTCATCAGCTAAACACCTCTTGAGATTGGATACGTGAAAAGTTGGATGAACATTTCCAAGTTCAGGAGGTAACTCAAGTCTGTAGGCTACCTTACCGATTCTTTCGACGATCTTGAATGGTCCAACGTATCTAGGTGCAAGTTTTCCTTTCTTTCCAAATCTGATCACACCTTTCCAAGGTGAGACCTTAAGTAATACTCGATCACCGACTTGAAATTCCAAGGCCTTGCGTTTTGGGTCCGCGTAACTCTTCTGACGGCTTCTAGCTGTCTGAAGGTTATCACGCACTTTCTTGATCTTGTCAGTTGTCTCTAAAATGAGGGCAGGTCCAGTAAGTTGAGCCTCGCCGATCTCATTCCAGCAGACTGGTGAACGACATTTTCGACCATAGAGAGCCTCGAAATGAGCCATTTTGATGCTGGTGTGATAACTGTTGTTGTAGGAGAATTCAATCAACTTAAGATGTGAATCCCAACTACCACCAAAATCGATCACACAAGCTCTTAGCATATCCTCCAGAGTCCGGATTGTTCTTTCAGATTGACCATCCGTTTGCGGATGATAAGCTGTGCTCAGATTAAGTTGGGTCCCCATAGCAGATTGCATGGTTCTCCAAAAATGAGAAGTGAAACGAGCATCTCTGTCAGAAATGATATTCAAAGGAACACCATGTCGAGCTACAATTTCATCCACATAGATTTGAGCAAGTCTGTCAGCAGGAAAATCCTCACGGATTGGCAAGAAATGCGCTGACTTAGTAAGACGATCAACAACTACCCAGATGGCATCATGACCTTTCTTTGTGCGCGGAAGTTTAATAACAAGATCCATAGTAATGTTTTCCCATTTCCAAACTGGGATCTCTGGTTGCTCCAATAAACCAGAAGGACGCTGATGTTCAGCCTTAACCTTAAGACAAGTAAGGCATTTTGATACGTATAAGGCAATGTCTTTCTTCATACCAGGCCACCAATAATGAATACGAAGATCCTTATACATCTTATCTGAGCCCGGATGAATAGAATAACGCGACTTATGGGCTTCATCCATAAGCAAGGTACGAAGATCATCCTGGCTTGGGACCCACAAACGGTCCATGAAGTAATACGATCCATTTTCCTTTAGTTCCAAAGCAGGCGTTATGTGATAGGGAAATTCCTTATCCATTAAACCTTGTGAAACACAAGATTGTTGAGCCTGAGAAATGCGTGCTTGGATATCGGATTGAGCTTGAATAACAGATTGAACACGTACACAATGAAGCTTAGTACGTTCCTTATGACTCAATGCATCAGCTACGACATTCGCCTTACCAGGATGG
Source organism: Helianthus tuberosus (assembly GCA_030545235.1). Classification (NCBI taxonomy): domain Eukaryota; kingdom Viridiplantae; phylum Streptophyta; class Magnoliopsida; order Asterales; family Asteraceae; genus Helianthus; species Helianthus tuberosus. Next base: position 105,779,866 of record CM060360.1, read on the forward strand.
TAGCGAATTTCGCAGTCATAGTCGTTTAAAAGCTCAACCCAACGTCGTTGCCTCATGTTGAGTTCTTTCTGGTTGAAGATATGCTGAAGACTTTTGTGGTCCGTGAAAACCACACATTTTGTACCGTACAAATAGTGTCTCCAGATCTTTAGAGCAAAAACAACTGCACCCAACTCAAGATCATGAGTGGTGTAGTTCTTCTCATGTATCTTCAACTGCCTTGATGCATATGCTATGACTTTGTTCCTTTGCATAAGAACACAACCAAGACCCAGTTTAGATGCATCGCGATAAACGACGAAATCATCATTGCCCTCAGGCAAAGTTAGAACAGGCGCGTCGCAAAGCTTCTGCTTCAAGTTTTGAAAAGCTTCCTCTTGTTTGAATCCCCACTCAAAGGGCTTGTCCTTCTGAGTTAGAGCAGTTAGAGGAACTGCAATCTTTGAGAAGTTCTCAATGAAGCGGCGATAATAACCCGCTAGACCAAGAAAAGAACGAACCTCAGTAGGAGTAGTAGGCGTATCCCAATCCTTGATCGCACTGATCTTGGAGGGATCTACATGAATACCTTGTTCGTTGATAATATGTCCTAAGAATTGAACTTCTTTAAGCCAAAATTCGCACTTGGAGAATTTGGCGAAAAGTTGCTCTTTCTTTAGGAGTTCTAGAGTAAGACGAAGATGTTGCTCATGATCAGCTCGCGTCTTTGAATAAATCAAGATATCGTCAATAAAAACAATGACGAACTGATCCAAATAAGGTTTGCAGACCCTATTCATTAAGTCCATGAAAACAGCAGGAGCATTAGTCAAACCGAATGGCATGACTGTGAACTCGTAATGCCCATAACGAGTACGGAACGCTGTCTTGGGAATATCTTCTTCATGCACCCGAAGTTGATGATATCCGGAACGTAGATCAATCTTCGAAAAATAAGAAGCGCCCTGTAACTGATCAAAGAGGTCGTCTATGCGCGGTAGGGGATATCGATTTTTGATGGTAAGCTTGTTAAGCTCACGATAATCGATACACATCCTAAAAGATCCATCCTTCTTCTTGACAAAAAGAACGGGAGCACCCCAGGGTGAAAAGCTGGGACGGATAAAGCCTTTGTCAGAAAGCTCCTGAAGCTGCTTAGACAATTCTTGCATCTCAGACGGTGCAAGACGATATGGAGCTCTGGCAATGGGATTTGCACCAGGTACGAGATCAATGCGGAACTCGACTTGGCGTGCTGGGGGTAGACCAGGTAACTCTTCAGGGAAAACTTCAGAATAATCCCGAACAACAGGAATATCTGAAATAGACTTACCCTTGCCTTTATCTGCTGTAACATGTGCTAAGAAAGCCACATAGTTCTTCCGCAGATACTTCCGAGCTTTAAAACAAGACATGAGTTTGAGACCACCGGCAGGTTTCTCACCTTGAACCTGTAGGATCTCGCCTGTCGAAAGCGGCACACGAACAATCTTCTCCGAACAAACTATCTCAGCGTGATACTTGGATAACCAATCCATACCCACAATGACGTCGAAGCTTCCAAGTTGCATAGGCGTGAGGTTAATAGGAAAAAGATGATCGTTAAGGTTCAACTGGCAGTTGTGAAGAACAGAATCAAGAACAATGGGTTCACCACTAGCAACTTCTACTGTCAAAGGTTTACCTAGTTTTGTTCTAGACACGCGAAGTAATGGCTCAAAAGACAATGACACAAAACTCTTGTCGGCACCAGAATCGAAAAGAACAGATGCAGGCTGATTATTAATAAAGAACGTACCGTTCACCACGTTATCATCCGCCTGCGCCTCTTGGGCATTCAAGTTAAAAGCTCGTCCTCGAGCCTGAGCCTGATTTTGGTTCTGATTCTAATTTTGGTTGGCTAGCCTTGGGCACCGGTTCCTATAGTGGGTCAGATCCCCACAATTGTAGCACGAACCAGGAGGAAAATGAGGTCGTGCAGCTTGACCTTGTTGCTGAGCAAGAGGCTGAGCAACTTGTTGTGCTTGGTTCTGAACTGCCTGGTTCTGGTTAACAGGAATGCGGCAGGTGGCAGCAAGATGACCAGGCCTTCCGCAGTTGGTGCACTGACGACACTGGAGGTGTGGTTGATGATGGCCGTTACACCTGTTGCACAAAGGTGCAGTGCCAAGATAAGGCTTCTTGGCTAGTGGTTGCGCATGCTGATTTGGTGCAGCTTGGGCCTGTGCAGTAACGGCATAGTTTTGGGAAGCCTTCCGCTTCCTAGACCCTCCAGAATTCTTTCCCTTCTTGTTTTGACTTTTCTTGCTATCTTCCTTATTAGACACCTGCTTCTTACCCTTGTCACCCTTTTTATGCAGCTTTCCCTTTCGAACCTGCGACTCAGTCAATGTCGCTGCTAACTCGATCGCCTGACGGAGTGTGGTAGGGTTACTCCCAGTAAGGATGTCTTGTACGGAGTTAGGTAGGCCGTCGATGTACCTTTCGATAGCCTTGTCGAGTGGGGTAACCATAGTTGGGCAAAGCAGACTCAACTCCTCAAACCTGTCAGTATATGCCCTGTGCTCACCACTATCTTGTTTCAAATTATCAAACTCTTTCTCCAACGCTCGCTGTTCATGGCGAGGACAGAATTCCCTCATCATATGGGCCCTGAGTTGAGCCCATGTCTGTGCTAGAGCAACTTCTGCACCCCTGTCTCTCATAACCCCGTTCCACCATGTGAGAGCCCTCTTCTGAAATACGCTCGAAGAAAACTCGACCTTGCGATTATCCGGACACTGCATGTGGCGGAAAGTATTCTCAATGCTCTCAAACCATTGAAGAAGCCCAGTCGCTCCTTCAGAACCACTAAACTTGAGGGGTTTAGCCGAGCTAAAGTCCTTGTATTTGCATGGAGCATTGTTGTTGTTGTTGGCTGCGTGCCATTGAGCAAAGAGATTTGGGAACTGAGCAACCATCTGCTCCGAAATGATTTCTGCCAGTTCGGCAGTTGCTATCTGGTGTTCGCGTCGAGGAGGCATTCTAAAAGAGGAAAAACATGAAAGGAAACGAGTGAGAGGATTGGATGAAAAGAATGAGATGAACCAAAATTAACAAACGCAAAGATGGTGGTCATTTGTCCGCATTACCAAGCAAACAAACGACACACAGTGACTAATCAAAGTAAATGGATCGAAAATAATGTATCATGAAGACATGCTCGCCTATAAGTGAACACTCATCCCAAGAATTCCCAGGTAAGCACAACTGGTCTCGCGTCTGATGAGATGTATACGAAGTGCTTGCCTAGACAGAAAACCCAGAATACAGGCATTCACTCTTCCAGTTTGCACGTGTTCACATTATTTAAAACCCAAAACGTTGACGAGATTTTGAAAATTTGAAGGCACAAGGCCAAAAATTTAGTCAAACTGGAAGGGTTCAAAACCTTACAAAAGAGGGTTCAAAACCTTGTAATAAATCATCCAAAAACAGATGATCATTTTTCAAAAATCGTTTCGAAAAATTTGGTTTTTGTTTTGATAATCACCTAAGGATAGGTGATGTACATGTTTTAAGATCTAAACACAAGATAACTTGTGTTAGGGTCCTAGAAAGGTTATAGTCTAGGTCAAAGCATTACTAATAACCTAATTCCCTATAACCATTGGCTCTGATACCAACTCTTCTGTCACACCCCGACCACGTATAACATACAAGACGTGGCGGAAAACGTCGGGGAGTGTTGTAACAGAATTAATTGTTTCATAACCATGGCATTCAAAGTTGTATTTTATTTATAAACACAAGAGTTTCATTGTTTTAAACAGGAATCAAAGAGTTTTTAACATAATTAAACATAGTCTATCTTCGTTTTAAATCTCTAAGGCACAGGTCCGCCCTAGTGTCATGATCGTCATCCTACGGAAAAGCTCCTGAAAACACATGTGAAAATAGGTACGTCAGCATAAAAATGCCTGTGAGTTACATAGGTTTTGTGAAAATAGGATTCATGACTTAAGTTTAAGAAATGTTTAGTCATGAACCTTGTAATTTGATTTTGTTTTGTAAATCGCTTGAAAAACAATAAGTTTAGATGATATGTATAAGTAAAAGAATAAGGTATGGTTAAATGAATAACCATGTAAAATGAGTTGTATAAAATAACCCGTATTGTAAAACAAAGTCTTGTGAAAACATGTTACCTGTATAAAATGTATAAGTCCAAAATCAATGATTTAAATAACGCTATGATATGTAATATAATACAAACACTTATATATAGGAAGTACCAGCGGCGTATCCACCATGCTTGTATCATATTACTCACATTTCGTTACTTAAGTCACTTAACCAACCAACAATGTATAATGTCTATGTTTAAACCAATTGTCAAAAGTCCTTGTATAAACCATGTCAAATGTTGATTGTCCAAAAGTAGTCAAGTAATGTGTAACAAATGTTATGTCTTGTATGTAAAGTATTGTCAAATAGTCCAAATGTAGAAATGTACAAAACAAAGTATTTTGAATGTATCAAAAATTTATGTTTCGCAAAGTAATACATGTTACATTGATACAAACATTTATGTGGTAAGTTAACGCATACATTCAAGCCTTGAGACAGTCGGATAACCCTTTCAGTCAAGGTTATCAAAAGAATTGTATTCGGATTCAGTCATTCCTTACATCCAAACAAACTCGGGATGTCAGGAATGGGATTTGTCAAGTCCTATGGTACCAGTACTTACTACCGAGCGGCGTAGCTAATGTTAATGAACGTATAATAGTCTCGTTTGTGCAAACCAAATGTCATAGCAAAAGTGAACATGTTATATAAAAACAATGTACTAAGTATGCTAAGTTAACATACAAAGCAGAAAAGTCATGTAAATCAATGTGCTAGCATGCTATCAGTTAACATACATAGCAGAAATGTAATGTAAAACAATGTACTAAATATGCACACAATGGACATACATAGCATGAAACGTAATGAAATCATGTACTATAATGTACTAACAAACATAGCAGGTATATGACGTGAAAACAGGAAAGCATGAAAGTAACAAGTAGACACATGTGTTTCACCCCAAAATGTTTGGAAAACAGTAAAAGAGGGGTCTATGTGCTCACTTGAGATTGCTCAGGAGTCCTAAGATAACCACCAAGCAATGCTAGAGATCGCGGAATATCAAACGGCTCCTAATATAGGTAACTACATTAATAAACCGGACCTAAATCGGAGGATCGGATAGAATGAGGGATCGTAAACCAAATGAGTATGGGAACTCATGTAGTATGGTTTAACAAATCCTACATACTAAATGAAACCTAACCTAAGTGCTTGTGAACCATTACGACCCGTTTAGGTAGCTTATGCTACTTTAACGCGTCGTTCGCGTGAAACGCGTTCGGACCGCCTAACTAGTCCTATGACAAGTAATATATGCCTTAACATGTCTAATATGGTTATCAAATCAGTTTAGATGTCAAAAGTTATGTTACATATGTTTAAAACGAATTTTGGCATCAAAGGGGTATTTTGGTAATTTACCTAAGGCATATAAACTACCTATCATACAACTACTTAAACGAAGCGACCATAAGGTATAACCTCAGAGGGTTATTCCCTATATACTATGGTCACCTAATGTATTTGGTCGGATCCTAATGATCAACCAAACGGGTCGGGTTCGAAAGTATAAGCGATTGTTTAGATCGCTTACCTTACGACCCTATATAAGCACTAAACTAAAAGTGACGAGTTAAGCATGTTAAAACATGCTTAACTAAGTTTAGAAAACAGGTTTGGTATCAAAACAAACGGTTTTGATACCCATAAGTAGTTTGGTTACAAAATACGCAAGAATACGTATTCTGACCGAAACTACGACTCGTCACTGAGCCTAGATAACGTTGTAATCAGTAGGTATAGTCACTAGGGACTATAACCATCGTGATCACGCTCACGTTATGAAGTTCAAACGAACTTCGCATCGACCATAAACTGGTCAATGCAGAAAGTCAAACAAAGTTTGACTTTCGGACTCGAAAGCGATAAAAGAACGAAAGAATACTTTCGAAAGGTCCCCGAATGCTAATCTAGATCCAAATAACTCAGGTATGAAACAATGGTTTCAACTTAGAGTCTTTTAGATCAGATTATAGTGAGGAATGAGTGAAAATGGGTTGGGTATTTATAGTAAACCCACAACCGTTAGGATCGTTTCTTGGAAAAGGGGGCACGATCTAGGCTGTACACTTGTCAAAATGTTGTGGTAACTAATTTTGGCCACCATAGGAGATTAACATGTGGCACTTGACCTTTGGGAAGTGTTAGGGGCTGCTAACTTATGTTTAAAATGGCTTTTTGCTGCATTTTTTTTATTTATTTATTTTTTTTATTTTTTTTTTGCAGTTTTGCAGTTTTGGTTCCTGAGCGCGTATCGTCGTGTTTTGGCACTTCTAACACTCGTCAAGCCCACTTTTAAGCTTCACAAGGATGTTAAAGTAGAGGGAACATGAAACATGCTCAAAAATATGCCGGATGTCGGTTCGTTTAGCCGTACAATCGCGTTGTTCGGTTAATTACGACGGAATGCGCATAAGCGTTAAAAACGATCCAAATTGCGTGACGAATGGATTTTTCTCATGCCAAACACTAAACTAAAATATTTTAGTGCTTACATAAATTTTTGGATGTCCGGATGTATTCAGACCGTAAGTTATGCGCGAAAATGCAAACTTGTGCATTTTTTTGACACTTTTAGTCCCTGAATGACCCAAAAGTTTATTTTAGCACACCGAACACCTCAAAGCCTATTTCTAAGCTATGTAAAGGATATTTAAGGTGTGTTTAACTTATGGTCATGTTCCGGAATGTCTGTTACAGTTCAAATTGGCATACTTTCGTAGTTTGTCAAGTTTAGTCCCTGTAAGCGAATTAACTTGTTTTTGCCATACCAAAGCCTTCAAAACTTATTTCTAAGTTATGTAAAGGTTATTTAAGGTATGTTAAGTATATGATGATGTTCCGGAGTATTTTTCGCGTTAAACTGGTTACGTTTACGCACCAGTTTGCGTATAACTCTCCAGAAAAGCGATATAGAGTTTGAAATTGAATAAAAGTCAAAACATGAAAAATGTAAAACACAACCAAACAAACATTGGGATCAAATAAAATTGTTTTATTGATAATAGAACTGTTCACAATGATTACAAGCACGGATGTTACAGTCAACAACTAGTTGAGCGAGTTCACAGTTGGTTATTCAGTTATAGTGTTCGTATCGTAATTCGTAAGTTCATTTAGTAATCATGTATCGTATGTAATGGTATCGCGGCCCTCTAGGCATGTTTGCGAAGTTTAGTGGGGCTTTCCCATATGTTCTCTAGACTAGGTATATTTGTATCGCGGCCCTCCAGGAATGTTTGCGAAGATTAAAGTATAGTTCGCGGCCATTCCAGGCATGTTTGCGAAGATTGTTCTAGTATCGCGGCCAATCCCGGCGTGTGTGCGAAGAGGAGTATATGTATCACTAGTCTAGCAGTATCTACCATTAACCTTCCTCTCCCGAGGCCTATGGTATGTAATTCCGATCATTCTTAAGCGTAATTAATCAATCAACCCATTCCCAACCCCGGGAATCCATGCCTTGGTAAGAGTGTGAACTCACCTTGGTTTGCTCGGTATGCTAAGTTAAGTGCTCACAATAAATCAGTCAAGTCCTATAGTGTACGTATACTCAATCAGTTCACGTTCGTAATATTTCACATGTTACTATCATCACAGTAATATCACAGAGTGTGTTTGGCAGTTAATCATACATCACATAACAGTTAATCACATGTGCACAATTCGTGTTTCACATAACAGTCTTTCACAGTTTATTATAGCATATTATCCAATAACATACTTAACAAAAGTAACACACTTAACGGAGTTAAGTTGCTTGTCATAATTATACTTAACAGCAATTAACATTCTTAACAGAGTTAACACATTTAACTGGATTAACAACCTAATGTAGTTAAGAACAAACAGAGTTACATACAAACAAGTTTAATAACTAACAGTGTTAATTAAATAAATAGAGTTAACAACTTAACAACATAACAGGGGTTTACATGCTTAACAGAGTTAGTATATTTTAACAGAATTGACTTCTAACTGAACCATAAATAACTGAGTTTACACTTAACAGAACTATATGCAGGTTACAGACCTTGTGCCGAAAACACATTGGGGCCGAAATCACATGTTTGACGAAAACACATGTGAAACATCAAAGTTTTGCCGAAATCCAACTTGGGCTTTTGCTGGTGTGACGAAAACACATGAGTGTTTTCGTCCATTGTTGTGATTTCGTTGGCTGTACATCATCTTCTCAACAGTTACATAAATCAATTCCTGATATAAATTCATGGATCATTGTTCTATCATCTTTAGCAGACACACACGATCGAACCTCTCATCCAATAAACATAACAGTTCGTGAACAACCACATAAATATCCATAAATACCAATTCATCTAAAACAGATTATATCCCCAAATTATCTAAAACAGATTACTAAGTCATTGTGATATCAAGACTATCAATCAATCATCTGATCTTTCATATCATTCATGAACAGGCACAATAAAATCAACCATAACATCAGATTATAAGTATCTTTATCATACAGATTAACTCAAGCACATCGAAATCAAGAAATTAAACATGTAAATCACTAACCCAAGCCGACGATACAATGAATCGATCGATGAATGAGGCTCGAGTGGCTCACGGTTTCAAGAAGAGCGAGTGAGAGAAAGAACGTGATAGGTGGCTAGGGTTTCTGCCAATTACCGTTTTGGGTAAAGATAAGGATCAACATTATAACTTAATCACTACTGGGCCTAAAGCCCAAATGTTGTTTTTGTTGGACCCATGTTGGACGAAAACACTTTGTGTTTTCAGCCATGAAGTGTTTTCATGAAGTGTTTTCATGAGTAGTGGTTTTCAGTAAAGGTTCCATCTTTAAAACATACTAACTCATACACAACATTATTATCATATCACATATAATAAAACACATTGTGAAGCACACCAAGTATAATTATAGACAACACTTAGTGAACAGTAATCAAATCAAGTAGAAACCTTGAAACTCGGGTTGTCACAGGCGGTTTGGGAAGCTGGAAGTGCTACAAATCTAAATCTTATGTGTTGTCCGTTGTGCAAACATGATCGAGATAGCCGAGACCATTTGTTCTTTCAATGTGAGTTTGCAAATCAAGTTTGGGAAAATGTGAAGAGTATGGCGAATTTGGAGAGTGTAGATAACACATGGCAGTCTTTAATGGTATGGGTTGATCAACATTCTAATTCTAAGAAAATTGATGACATTGTGTGTAAGTTGGTGGTAGCTGCGGCTACATATTACATTTGGCAAGAGCGGAACGGTCGGCTCTTTAGCCCCAACCAATTGACCGTATTGCAAGTTGCAGAGAAGATTAAAAGTGTGTTTCGACTTCGGCTTATGGGTTTCAAGTTTCGAGTGGAGTCGGCTAGGAGGAGGATCTACGGAATCTGGAAGATTGATGACAGCAAGGATGATGAAGCTGATCCGGGCTAGTAGTTTATTTGCATAGTTTTTAAATTTGGCCTAGGTTGGTTGTTTTTCCATGGTAGCTTGCTTTCTTTGTTAAATTTATTAGTTGGGTTGTTTGCTTGGTCTTGTGGATTGGTGTCCTAGTCTTGGTATGCCAAGTCTAGTTGGTGTGTCGCTTTGACACATCCTTGTACTTTTATTGGTTCATTTATAAAATTCATCGGGGTACCCCTTTACCCAAAAAAAAAGCTCGTTCGTTGATCTAGTTAAAAAGACCCTTTGGTGGTCTAGTCAAGTCGCTTCATGTTTATTCAATTGATTTTTCCCTACGCATTATGAAATGAGCTGTGCGGACTGTGCAAGGAATTACGTAATTATGGAGGCCTACATAATTATGGAATTCAGTGCACAGAAACCACGGGAAGTTTTGTCGTGTGTTAAGACCTATAGTGACAAGAGTAATGATACGGGAGAAGTCTTGGACCTTGACCGATGTCATTTTATCTTACACTCCCCAATTCTGATTTCAAGCACCCACAAGTTTCCTATGATAAGTCTTCACGGGAAACGTTCTCCTGTCCATAGTTTGAAACTCCATGTTTTGCTACTACAAGGACTTCACTTTGAGGGTTGACAATTTCGCTAAGAACCCTATCATCGCCCAGAGTTCTACTTAGGGTTCAAGGGATTCATTCGAAAGCGAAAACATCACAGTTTTCCTCACAAGTTTCTCCTAAAATTAAATTTCGGGATGAAATTTCCTAAAGTAGGGGAGACTGTGACACCTGTGTCACTTCAACCATCAAAAAAATACCAAACCAATGAAATATTGTATTTCATACTTGGGATTTGTAAAAATATGTGTATCGTTTGCACATATCAATTCTTGTTTGATTTCAAGCTTTAAATCGCTTTCTGGAGGGTTATACGCGCACTGATGCGTAAATATAACCAGTTTAATGCAACGAACACTCCGGAATAGTGTAATAGGCTTAACATGCCTTAAATAACCTCCACATAACTTAGAAATAAGTTTTGGATGGTTTGGTGTGTTGAAATCAAGTTTGTTCGATCGCAGGGACTATTTGTGTCAAACTGCGAAACTATGCCGATTTGTATAGTAACGAACATTCCGGAACTTGATCATAAGTTAAACATACCCCAAATAACCTTTACATAGCTTAGAAATATCCTTGAGGGGTTCGGTATGCTAAAATAAACTTTATTGATCAATAGGGACTAAAAGCGTCAAAAAGTGCACAAATTTGCATTTTCGCGCATATCTTACGTTCTGAATATATCCGGACATCCAAAAATTTATGTAAGCATTAAAATATCTCATTTTAGTGTTTGGCATAATAAAAATCCATTCGTCGATTAATTTGAATCGTTTTTGCGTTCGTTATGACGGAAGTCGTAATTTACCGAACAACGCAACTGTATGACCAAACGAGTCGACATCCGAGATATTTTTGAGCACATTTTAAGTTCCCTATACTTTAACTTCATTTTAGAGCTTTGAAATGGGGTTAACGGGGCTTAAACGTGTCAAAAATGCATCGAAAACCAAGTTTGGGGCTTCAGGGACTAAAACTGCCAATTTTGAAAGTTGCTGACCTGCAAGGTCCGTATGGACCTTTGCTTACGGTCCGTAAGCCATCCCCAAACCAGCAGAATGTGTTTCCACCTATTTCCAGCTCATTCCAGCTCTTGCAAATGGTTTTTAATCAATCTATGGGCCAATTTTGATGGTTTTTTAGTGCCCCTTGTATTCAAATACCATGTGCCCACTTGTACGGATGAGATCAAAGCTCAATCTTCGAGAAACGATCCTAACGGCCCTTGAATTCCTATAAATACCCACCCCATTTCATTCCCCCAACTCACACTTGATCTGATTTTGGCCTTCTAAGTTGAAGTTTATACTTCATACTTGAAGGTAAATCGGATCAAGAGCTTGCGGGGACCTTTTGTAAGTATTCTTTCGTTCTTTTATCGCTTTTCGAGTCTGAAAGTCAAACCGAGTTTGACTTTCTGCATTGACCAGTTTATGGTCAATGCGAAGTTCGTTTGAACTTCATAACGTGAGCGTGATCACGATGGTTATAGTCCTTAGTGAGACTATACCTACTGATTACCACGTTATCTAGGATTAGTGGCGAGTCGTAGTTTCGGCCAAAATGCGCATTTTGTAACCAAACTACTTTAGATATCAAAACCGTTTGTTTTGATACCAAACCTGTTTTCTAACCTAACTAAACATGTTTTAGCATGTTTAGCTCGTCACTTTTTAGTTTAGTGCTTGTGTAGAGTCGTAAGTCAAGCGGACTAAACACCCGCTTAGACTTTCGAACACGACCCGTTTGGTCGATCATTAGGATCCGACCAAACATGCTTAGTGACCATAGTTGTATAAGAAATAACCTTCCGAGGTTATACCTTATGGTCACCTAGTTTAAGTAGTTGTATGATAGGTAGTTTATATGCCTTAGGTAAATTACCAAAATGCCCTTTTCATGCGTAATTTGTAATTAAGCATATGTAACCTAAACTTTTGTCACGTAACTGATTATATAACATATTTAAACATGTTTTGGCATATAATACTTGTCATAGGACTAGTTAGATGTCTCGAACGCGCATTTGCGCACACGACACGTTAGTCTACAATGAAACTAATGAATTTATGACATCGGGAACACATCCTTCGTCTTCTAGAGTACGGGCAAGTAACTCATCCACAAAGGGTTCCAATGGCTAGACATGTTTTGATTCGAGTCAAAGGTTTTCCGGTTTGTGGCAATTTCATCTTTGATGATGGAGGTTGAGTCGTTATTTTTGGTTTCGTGATTTGGTCTTGCCTACCTTGTTTCATGATGTAATGTAGGCTAGGTTATGGGTTGTCTTAGGTTTTTTTTGTTTTTGTTTTTGTTTACATATACGGGGCATGTCCTGTATATGAATTAGTGTGGAACTCATCCTCACTACTTGTACTTTATTGGGTTTGTTTTAATAGAATCACCGGGGTAACCCTTTACCCAAAAAAAAGTAGCGTAAACTACCTTAATGGGTCGCGATGGGTCGAAAGCACTTAGGCTAGGTTTCATTTTAGTATGTAGGCCTTGTTAAACCATATCATATGAGATCCCACACTCATTTGGTTTACGAGACCTCATCCTATCCGATCTTCCGATTTAGGTCCGGTTTATTTATGTAGTTACCTATATTAGGTACCGTTTGATTTCCGGGACTCCTCTAGCTTGCTTGGTAGTTGTTCAAGACTTCTAAGCACTCTCAAGTGAGTACATAGTCCCCTCTTTTACTGTTTTCAAACTGTTTTGGAGTGAAGCATGTGTACCTATCTGTTATTTTCATGTTTTCAAAAGTATAAGTGATTATTTGTACTTATCTTTTTACAAACTGAATGATTATTTATGACTTAAACTCTAATTTTTCAAAGATTTTAAAATAAATGTTTGGAATAGTACTTATTTTGTTCACCAGGCCGGTTGGTAGTATGATATAGTGCTATAGGATTTGACACCCCATTCCTATTGTCATGGAATGTCTGAAACCAATTTGTTTCTCTATCCAAATAGGGATTGCCTTTGTGGTATCCCTATAGTCTCAAAGGTGTATTTTGATGCACTAGGTCTGAATGAATTCTTAAGTCACATTATTTTTGTATATTAAGTTATACTCCCAAAAGTATAGTTTGATATGCTCTCATATGTGATATCGTACAAAACCAACATATATTTTGTTAAAAAAACCAAAACATAGTTTAATATGTTATTTCTAATCCAAAACATAGTTTAATATGTTATTTATAAATCCAAAGTATACTTTTGATATACTACTGAAAATTATTATTTTAAACAACTAAGGTATATTTAATATACTATTTGTCTAACGATTGGGTTTTGGTTAGTGTTTAGATAACGGGACGGGTGTGATGTGATGAAACATGGTAGATACGCCACTGGTACTTCTTATATATAAGTGTTTTCATCACATTACATACCGTGTTATTATTTAGTACACTTGGGTTAACAATATTGGAACTGAAATATATTTTAATATATTACTTATTCGACTTTCTTAAAAACCAAAGTATATTTTTATATATACTATAAACCTTTTTATCAAAATATTGTTTTTTCAAACAATATATTTTATACAAACTCATTTTACTTACTTATTAAATTTTCTATTTATTATTATTTTATACCATCTGATTTCTTATAAATGATTTATAAAAGAAAACCTTTCTTCAAGGATCATGACTACTTTTCTTAAAACATTTTTCTTTAAACTCATGAGTCATGAATCCTAAATACAATAAAACCTATGTATCTCACAGGCATTTTTATGCTGACGTACTTATTTTTACACATGTTTCAGGTGCTGCATTGTAATGGTTGTTGATACAAGCCACACTTAGGATGGACTCGTGCCTTAGCGACTTTAAAACTTCGAAAGATAATATTTGTATTTAGCTGATTTGTAATAGAACAAAGACTTCATTTATTTTATAAAACAAAATTATTTGATCCATGGTTGTGAAACAATGATTCTGTTACAACACTCCCCGACGTTTCCACCACGTTTTGTTGTTTTACGTGGTCGGGGTGTGACAAATCCCAAGTATGAAACACAATATTTCATTGATTTGGTCTTTGTTTGATGGCCGTGGAGGCACAGGTGTCACAGTCTCCCCTACTTCAGGAAATTTCGTCCCAAAATTTATCTAGAGGAAACTTGTGAGAGTTCAAAACATGAAGTCAAAAAGATAAAACAACACTGGTTAGGGTTCTGAACTTCTAGTAACTTTTAAATAACATCATGCTTGCAATGTAAGAGGGACACTTATATACAAGTATATAAAGCGCCATTGGTGCGTCCACCGTACCTCGATTACAATGTTCACGTATTGTTATTGTTGCCACTATAGGTTCTTACACATGATAAGTCTTACTGTGGTTTCCGCGCACTAAATTTCATAATTATGTACGCGTCCATAATTATGTAATTCCTTGCATAGCCCGCACAGTGCATTTTATAATGTGTAGGGGAAAACCAAATGAACAAACCTGCGATGAGCGTGACTAGACCACCATATGATCCTTTTAATTAAATCAATAAATGATCTCTTTAAATAGACCACCAATGAGTCTTTTCAGCTAAAGCATCGCGTGTAATTCTTAACCAGATCCTGAATCGATCTTTTAACTAGACCACCCAAGGGGTCTCTTTTGAATTATGGAATGGTACTATATAATCCAAGGGTCTTAACTATTACGTAGAAGCCCATTAAGGATTTAAGGTAGTACCTTTGGATATCCTACTATGAATCCCACATATGAAGATATGGAAGATTCTACCAGGAATTGGATAACGAAAATAAAACCACAAAAGAAAACACATAATCACATAATCACATAACCACAAAATTGTTTAGCTTGATCTTTAATTTGTTATCATTTTGTTAATTTGTTTTGTTAATTGTGCAAATGTATTTAAAGCGCACCAGGTATCCAATCCGTGGATTTTTATTGGCACTTTAAATATTTCCAAGAATCTAACTATAAAGATAGGAAGATCCTAAAAAGAAAATTCGATTTCGATTACAAAGAAGCGTAACATTCGAATTAAGGTACACAAGGAATCCAATTAAGGACTCCGATTTGAACAATAAACATCCATCAGGATCTAATTGTGAAGATAAGAAGATCTCATATGGATTTTGGGATTCGAATAGCGGGAGACACTTCGAACTCTTGCACTCTGTCACACCCCGACCACGTGGAACATACGAAACGTGGCGGAAACGTCGGGGAGTGTTGTAACAGAATTAATTGTTTCAAATCCATGGCAATTGAAGTTTCGTTTTATTAATTAAAAGTGTTACGATGTCTTAATAAACAAAGAAATACGACATAATTAACTAGTCTTGCATCTTTTATTGTCACTAAAGCCCAAGTCTGCCTATATGTATCTTGATCATCTTATGCAACAGCTCCTGAAAAACACATGTGAAAATAGGTACGTCAGCATAAAAATGCCTGTGAGATACATAGGTTTTGTGAAAATAGGTTCCATGACTTATGTTTGAGAAAATGTTTAGTCATGAACCTTGTAATTTGCTTTGTTTTGTAAATCATTTGAAAAACAATGAGTTCAGATGATATGTATACAATAAATGAATAATGTATGGTTAAATGAATAACCATAGTAAAATGGATTTGTATAAGATAGGTTGTTTGTAAAACAATGTCTTGTGAAAAGTATGTTATTTGTATAAAATGTCATATGTATCAAACTGAAATGATTCAAATAACGCTACGATATGTAATACCATACAAACACTTATATATAGGAAGTACCAGCGGCGTATCCACCATGATTGTATCATATTACACACGCATCGTTACTTAATCACTTAATCAAACCAATGTCAAAATGTCTATGTCAAATATCCATGTCAAATGTCTATGTCAAATATCCATGTCAAATGTCTATGTCAGAATGTAATGTATGGCAAGTGAAATGTCTCAACTAAACCATATGCACAAAAACAAAGTATTGAAGTAAAACTTGGTTTAAATCAAAGTTATGTTTTGTGGGAAATGCATGATCAAATGTCAATCATGTTAAAATGTCTATGCCGAAATGTCTATGTCAAATACGGTTCACACGGTTCACAGATACAAACGGTTCACAGATATCAACGGATCACAGTCAAATGATTACAACGGTTCAATATGTAGTATAATGTGTTCATATGCTGGATAAGCATATGCAACAGAAAAGCAACGTAAAACAATGTACTAAGTACGCACACAATGGGCATACATAGCATGAAATGTAATGTAGAACGATGTACTAAGTACGCACACAATGGGCATACATAGCATAAAATGTAATGTAAAACAATGTACTAAGTACGCACACAATGGGCATACATAGCATGAAATGTAATGAAATCATGTACTATAATGTACTAATGAACATAGCAAGTATATGATGTCAAAACAGGAAAGCATGAAAGTAACAAGTAGGCACATGTGTTCCACCCCAAAACAGTTTGGAAAACAGTAAAAGAGGGGTCTATGTACTCACTTGTGATTGCTCAGATGTCTAAAGATAATCACCAAGTAAAGCTAGAGATCTCGGAATCAAACGGCACCTAGTATAGGTAACTATGTTAATAAACCGGACCTATCTCGGAAGATTGGGTAGCATTAGGGTTTGTAAACCAAATGAGTGTAGGAACTCACGTGATATGGTTTAACAAAGCCTACATGCTAAATGAAACTTAACATAATTGTTTACGACCCATTACGACCCGTTTAGGAAGCTTATGCTACTTTAACGCGTCGTGCGCGTGAAACGCGTTCGGACCGCCTAACTAGTCCTATGACAAGTATTATATGCCTAAACATGTTACATAATCAGTTACGTGACAAAAGTTTAGGTTACATATGCTTAATTACCAATTATGTATGAAAAGGGTATTCTGGTAATTTACCTAAGGCATATAAACTACCTATCATACAACTACTTAAACGTCGTGACCATAAGGTATAACCTCGGAAGGTTATTCCCTACACTATGGTCACCTAATGTGTTTGGTCGGATCCTAATGATCGACCAAACTGGGTCGGGTTCGAAGGTATAGGCGATTTATTAGATCGCCTACCCTACGACCCTAGACAACGTGGTAATCAGTAGGCATAGTCCCAAGGGACTATGACCATCGTGATTACAATCACGTTGCGAAGTTCAAACGAACTTCGCATTGACCATTACTGGTCAACGCTGAAAGTCAAACAAAGTTTGACTTTCTGACTCGAAAAGCAGTAAAAATAAGGAAAAGAACGAAAGAATACTTACGAAGGGTCCCCGAAAGCTAACCCAGATCAAAATAGCTCAGGTATGAAACGAAGGTTCCAACTTAGAGCTTTCTTAATCAGATTTGTGGGTTTTGAACAAATGGGGGGTGGGTATTTATAGATAAAGTAGAGCCGCTAGGATCGTTTCTTGAATATCGTGCCATGATCCGAGCCGTACACTTGTCACAAAGGTTATGGAGCCACATATGCTCCTTATCTTAGTGATTAAGCAAGTTGCAAACATGTGGTTGTGGATTAATTGGTTGCAACTTGCATTTAAAACACTGAATCTGGTCCAGATGGGGGCTCGCGTGACGCTAAGGCCCGTCGCGTCACGCTAGGCCCCTGTTTTGGCAGATTTTACAGAAATGGTCCCTGCACCTTGTTTAAGCGATTTTCGATGCGTTTGAACCCCGTTAACCTCATTTCAAGGCTCTAAAATGAAGTTAAAGTATAGGGAACTCAAAACATGCTCAAAAATATCTCAGATGTCGGTTCGTTTGGTCGTACGAACGCGATGTTCGCTTAATTACGACGGAATGCGCATAAGCGCGAAAAACGATCCAAATGACGCGACGAATGGATTTTTCTTAAGGCGAACACTAAAATAAAATATAGTCATGCTTCCATAAATTTTTGGATGTCCGGATGTATTCAGAACGTAAGTTATGCGCGAAAATGCAAACTTGTGCACTTTTTGACACTTTTAGTCCCTGAATGTCCCAAAAGTTTATTTTTGCACACCGAACCCCTCAAAGCCTATTTCTAAGCTATGTAAAGGATATTTATGGTATGTTTAACTTATGGTCATGTTCCGGAATGTCTGTTACAGTTCAAATTGGCATACTTTCGCAGTTTGTCATATTTAGTCCCTGTAAGCGATTAAACTTTGATTTCACCACACCAAACCTTCCAAAACTTATATCTAAGTTATGTAAAGGTTATTTAAGGTATGTTAAGCCTATCTCACTATTCCGGAGTGTTCGTTGCATTTAAACTGGTTATATTTACGCATTAGTGCGCGTATAACCTTCCAGAAAGCGATTTAGAACTTGAAATCGAACAAGAATTGATATGTGTAAACGATACACATATTTATACAAGTCCAAAGTATGAAATACAATATTTCATTGGTTTGGCATTTGTTTGATGGTTGAAATGACACAGGTGTTACAGTCTCCCCTACTTTAGGAAATTTCGTCCCGAAATTAATTCGTAGGAGTCTGTCTATGACTTTGTTTCAAATAGTCATCAAAGATATGTAAAGCATAATCTGATTATTTTCCTCAACGGATATTTTTCAGAAGCGAAAATGAACGAACAGAGTCATTTTCTTCAACGGGTTCTTCGGAAATGGAAAATAAAGGAATTAACTAAACGGATATACATTTCCCTCAACGGTTATTCTTCAGAAGTGAAAATGAATGGATGATTCATTCTTTCTCAACGGATTCTTTGTCAGAAATGGGAATGAAGAAATAATCCACGGATATTCATTTCTCTCAACGGATATTCTTCAGAACGAAAATGAACAAACGGGGTCATTTTCCTCAACGGTTTGTTCTTCAGAAGTTGAAATGAAAGAAAAAAAATCAACGGATATTCATTTCTCTCAACGGATATTCTTCAGAACGAAAATGAACAAACGGGGTCATTTTCCTCAACGGTTTGTTCTTCAGAATTTGAAATGAAAGAAAAATCAACGGATATTCATTTCTCTCAACGGATATTCTTCAGAACGAAAATGAACAAACGGGGTCATTTTCCTCAACGGTTTGTTCTTCAGAATTTGAAATGAAAGAAAATCAACGGATATTCATTTCTCTCAACGGATATTCTTCAGAACGAAAATGAACAAACGGGGTCATTTTCCTCAACGGTTTGTTCTTCAGAATTTGAAATGAAAGAAAAATCAACGGATATTCATTTCCTCAACGGATAAATCTTCAGAAACGAAAATGAACTAACGGAGTCATTTTCAACGGTTATTTCCTCAGAGTTGGAAATGAAGGATTACACAACGGATATTCATTTCCTCAACGGATAAATCTTCAGAAACGAAAATGAACTAACGGAGTCATTTTCAACGGTTGCTTCCTCAGAGTTGGAAATGAAGGATTACACAACGGATATTCATTTCCTCAACGGATAAATCTTCAGAAACGAAAATGAACTAACGGAGTCATTTTCAACGGTTGCTTCCTCAGAGTTGGAAATGAAGGATTACACAACGGATATTCATTTCCTCAACGGATAAATCTTCAGAAACGAAAATGAACTAACGGAGTCATTTTCAACGGTTGCTTCCTCAGAGTTGGAAATGAAGGATTTCACAACGGATATTCATTTCCTCAACGGATATTCTTTAGAACGAAAATGAATGGATAATTCATTTTCCTCAACGGTTATTCTTCAGAATGGAAATGAAAAGATAAACAACGGATATTCATTTCCTCAACGGATATTCTTCAGAAGTGAAAAATGAATAGCTAGTTCATTTTTCCTCAACGGATGCTTCATCAGAATTGGAAATGAATAGGGTTAACTCTTGATACATGATAGAACTTGCTGTGATTTCTGTGCACTAAATTCCATAATTATGTATGCATCCATAATTACGTAATTCCTTGCACAGTCCGCACAGTTTGTTTTGAAATGTTGTGGGGAAAGATATCAAACCTGAGATGAAAGTGACTAGACTACCATAGGGTCCTTTTAATTAGATCAACAGAGGATCTTCTTAATTAGGCCACTAAGGAGTCCTTTCAGCTATATCATCACATGATATCCCTAACCAGATTTTTGGATCAATCTGTTTAACTAGACCACAAAAGGGGTCTAATTATGAAGTAGTACATTATAATCCAAGGGACTTTAACTACATCGTAGAAGTCCATTAAGGATTTAAGTAGTACCTTTGGGTATCCTACTATGAATCTCTTGCACAAAGATATGTAAGATTTTACGAGGATTTGAATAACATAAGTTGGATCACATGACACATAAAGGATAACACATAAGCACATAACCACATAATTGTTTAATTGTTATTTTCTTGTTATTGATTGCTATTAACTTGGCGCCTCGTACATCGTTTCTCTTGGAAGAAACGGGTACTTAGGATTTTCGTGGAAACGCAAGAGATTATACAAGGGAAGAAATTTGGAAGTAGTCTGTTCTTCAAGGAATGCGGTTCCTTGATTGTCGGTATTGTATGGGATATGTTTATACATGCAACCACATAAACATATTGAAATGTAAATGAAACATTTATTTATAAACAACAATAACAACAACTGTTTCATAGATTGATAAAAGAAAATAATACACAAGGCTCGATTATTTTCTAAACAGCGTTATCTTCTGTCGGTCAGATACTCATCCCTGCACTGGATTTGCATCAGCAAGTCTTGGGCAATTTCTACTAAAATGGCCCATCTCGCCACAGTTGTAGCAAGATCCCAGTGGGAAACGAGCTTGAGCAGGATTGTTGTTAATCTGATTTGGTGCTGCTGCTGTTGGGCAAACCCTCGCTGTATGACCTATAAGTCCGCAAACTTGGCATGTGCGGCACTTCACACCAGCATGATGATGTAGGCCACATTGGTTGCACAAGGGTGCAGTTCCGTTGTAGGGTTTCCTGGCAGGGGGTTGAGCTGGTTGGTTGGGGACGGCTTGATCATTGTGAGCGACCACGACGTAGTTCTGAGAAGCCTTTCGCTTCTTTGACCTCTTAGGGGATACAGTCTGTTCATCCATGATCTTTGATTCCTTGATTGGTTTCGATTCTTCGACCGGCTTCTTGTCACCCTTTCGGAAAAGCTTACGTTTCCTGATCTGCGATTCAGTCAAGGTTGCAGATAACTCAATGGCCTGCCTAACAGTAGTAGGGTTGCTACCAGTCAAAATGTCTTGTATTGAGTCGGGAAGGCCATTAATGTACTTTTCGATCGCCTTATCCAAAGGCGTGACCATGTTTGGGCATAACAGACTTAACTCCTCATAACGGTCCGTGTAGGCTCGATGCTCACCGCTGTCTTGCTCAAGATTGTCGAATTCCCTTTCCAAGGCCCTGATCTCGTGACGAGGACAGAATTCCTTCATCATGAGAGCCCTGAGTTCAGCCCATGTCTGTGCTAGAGCAACTTCTGCACCACGATCTCTCATCACCCCGTTCCACCACGTAAGGGCCCTCTTCTGGAACACACTCGAAGAGAACTCGACCTTGCGATTGTCAGGACACTGCACGTGGCGGAAAGTATTCTCAATGCTCTCGAACCATTGAAGAAGCCCAGTCGCTCCCTCAGAACCACTAAACTTGAGTGGTTTAGCCGAGTTGAAACTCTTGAGATTGCATGGACCGTTGTTGTTGTTGTTGTTGTTGGCTTGGTTCCATTGAGCAAAGAGGTTTGGGAATTGAGCAGCCATTTGCTGTGCAATGATTTCTGCCAGTTCGGCAGTCGCTATCTGGTTCTCGCGTCGAGGAGGCATTCTAAAAGAGGAAACATGAAAGGAAACGAGTGAGAGTATTAGACGAAAAGAATGAGATGAAACAAATCTGATGAAAGCAAGGATAGTGTCATTTGTTTGTTACTACAAAGCAACAAACGACCCTGGTGAAAAGTAAATAGGTCAAAAATAATGTATCGCGAAGACATGCTCGCCTATAAGTGAACACTCATCCCAAGAATTCCCAGGTAAGCACAACTGGTCTCGCGTCTGATGAGATGTATACGAAGTGCTTGCCTAGACAGAAAACCCAGAATACAGGCATTCACCCTTCCAGTTTGCACGTGTTCACATTATTTAAAACCCAACAACCTTGACGAGATTTTGAAAATTCAAAGGGGTTCAAAATCATATAACAGAGGGTTCAAAACCTTGTAATCAATCATCCTAGAACAGATGATTAGTTTTCAAAGCGGTTTTGAAATTTATGTTCTTGTTGTGGTAGTCGCCTAAGGATAGGTGACGGTATTGTTTTATGACTAAACGCAAGTAAACTCGCGTTAGGGTCCTAAGAAGGTTATAGACTAGGTCAAAGTATTACTAATAACCTAATTCCCTATAACCATTAGCTCTGATACCATCTTTTCTGTCACACCCCGACCACGTGGAACATACGAAACGTGGCGGAAACGTCGGGGAGTGTTGTAACAGAATTAATTGTTTCAAATCCATGGCAATTGAAGTTTCGTTTTATTAATTAAAAGTGTTACGATGTCTTAATAAACAAAGAAATACGACATAATTAACTAGTCTTGCATCTTTTATTGTCACTAAAGCCCAAGTCTGCCTATATGTATCTTGATCATCTTATGCAACAGCTCCTGAAAAACACATGTGAAAATAGGTACGTCAGCATAAAAATGCCTGTGAGATACATAGGTTTTGTGAAAATAGGTTCCATGACTTATGTTTGAGAAAATGTTTAGTCATGAACCTTGTAATTTGCTTTGTTTTGTAAATCATTTGAAAAACAATGAGTTCAGATGATATGTATACAATAAATGAATAATGTATGGTTAAATGAATAACCATAGTAAAATGGATTTGTATAAGATAGGTTGTTTGTAAAACAATGTCTTGTGAAAAATATGTTATTTGTATAAAATGTCATATGTATCAAACTGAAATGATTCAAATAACGCTACGATATGTAATACCATACAAACACTTATATATAGGAAGTACCAGCGGCGTATCCACCATGATTGTATCATATTACACACGCATCGTTACTTAATCACTTAATCAAACCAAACCAAACCAATGTCAAAATGTCTATGTCAAATATCCATGTCAAATGTCTATGTCAAATATCCATGTCAAATGTCTATGTCAGAATGTTATGTATGCAAGTGAAATGTCTCAACTAAACCATATGCACAAAAACAAAGTATTGAAGTAAAACTTGGTTTAAATCAAAGTTATGTTTTGTGGGAAATGCATGATCAAATGTCAATCATGTTAAAATGTCTATGCCGAAATGTCTATGTCAAATACGGTTCACACGGTTCACAGATACAAACGGTTCACAGATATCAACGGATCACAGTCAAATGATTACAACGGTTCAATATGTAGTATAATGTGTTCATATGCTGGATAAGCATATGCAACAGAAAAGCAACGTAAAACAATGTACTAAGTACGCACACAATGGGCATACATAGCATGAAATGTAATGTAGAACGATGTACTAAGTACGCACACAATGGGCATACATAGCATAAAATGTAATGTAAAACAATGTACTAAGTACGCACACAATGGGCATACATAGCATGAAATGTAATGAAATCATGTACTATAATGTACTAATGAACATAGCAAGTATATGATGTCAAAACAGGAAAGCATGAAAGTAACAAGTAGGCACATGTGTTCCACCCCAAAACAGTTTGGAAAACAGTAAAAGAGGGGTCTATGTACTCACTTGTGATTGCTCAGATGTCTAAAGATAATCACCAAGTAAAGCTAGAGATCTCGGAATCAAACGGCACCTAGTATAGGTAACTATGTTAATAAACCGGACCTATCTCGGAAGATTGGGTAGCATTAGGGTTTGTAAACCAAATGAGTGTAGGAACTCACGTGATATGGTTTAACAAAGCCTACATGCTAAATGAAACTTAACATAATTGTTTACGACCCATTACGACCCGTTTAGGAAGCTTATGCTACTTTAACGCGTCGTGCGCGTGAAACGCGTTCGGACCGCCTAACTAGTCCTATGACAAGTATTATATGCCTAAACATGTTACATAATCAGTTACGTGACAAAAGTTTAGGTTACATATGCTTAATTACCAATTATGTATGAAAAGGGTATTCTGGTAATTTACCTAAGGCATATAAACTACCTATCATACAACTACTTAAACGTCGTGACCATAAGGTATAACCTCGGAAGGTTATTCCCTACACTATGGTCACCTAATGTGTTTGGTCGGATCCTAATGATCGACCAAACTGGGTCGGGTTCGAAGGTATAGGCGATTTATTAGATCGCCTACCCTACGACCCTAGACAACGTGGTAATCAGTAGGCATAGTCCCAAGGGACTATGACCATCGTGATTACAATCACGTTGCGAAGTTCAAACGAACTTCGCATTGACCATTACTGGTCAACGCTGAAAGTCAAACAAAGTTTGACTTTCTGACTCGAAAAGCAGTAAAAATAAGGAAAAGAACGAAAGAATACTTACGAAGGGTCCCCGAAAGCTAACCCAGATCAAAATAGCTCAGGTATGAAACGAAGGTTCCAACTTAGAGCTTTCTTAATCAGATTTGTGGGTTTTGAACAAATGGGGGGTGGGTATTTATAGATAAAGTAGAGCCGCTAGGATCGTTTCTTGAATATCGTGCCATGATCCGAGCCGTACACTTGTCACAAAGGTTATGGAGCCACATATGCTCCTTATCTTAGTGATTAAGCAAGTTGCAAACATGTGGTTGTGGATTAATTGGTTGCAACTTGCATTTAAAACACTGAATCTGGTCCAGATGGGGGCTCGCGTGAAGCTAAGGCCCGTCGCGTCACGCTAGGCCCCTGTTTTGGCAGATTTTACAGAAATGGTCCCTGCACCTTGTTTAAGCGATTTTCGATGCGTTTGAACCCCGTTAACCTCATTTCAAGGCTCTAAAATGAAGTTAAAGTATAGGGAACTCAAAACATGCTCAAAAATATCTCAGATGTCGGTTCGTTTGGTCGTACGAACGCGATGTTCGCTTAATTACGACGGAATGCGCATAAGCGCGAAAAACGATCCAAATGACGCGACGAATGGATTTTTCTTAAGGCGAACACTAAAATAAAATATAGTCATGCTTCCATAAATTTTTGGATGTCCGGATGTATTCAGAACGTAAGTTATGCGCGAAAATGCAAACTTGTGCACTTTTTGACACTTTTAGTCCCTGAATGTCCCAAAAGTTTATTTTTGCACACCGAACCCCTCAAAGCCTATTTCTAAGCTATGTAAAGGATATTTATGGTATGTTTAACTTATGGTCATGTTCCGGAATGTCTGTTACAGTTCAAATTGGCATACTTTCGCAGTTTGTCATATTTAGTCCCTGTAAGCGATTAAACTTTGATTTCACCACACCAAACCTTCCAAAACTTATATCTAAGTTATGTAAAGGTTATTTAAGGTATGTTAAGCCTATCTCACTATTCCGGAGTGTTCGTTGCATTTAAACTGGTTATATTTACGCATTAGTGCGCGTATAACCTTCCAGAAAGCGATTTAGAACTTGAAATCGAACAAGAATTGATATGTGTAAACGATACACATATTTATACAAGTCCAAAGTATGAAATACAATATTTCATTGGTTTGGCATTTGTTTGATGGTTGAAATGACACAGGTGTTACACACTAGACGTTCTTAAGTCAAAACATGAGGTAAAATGCTCATGAAGTTGAGGTGCTAGATATGCCAAGTGTCACACCCCGACCACGTAAAACAACAAATCGTGGCGGAAACGTCGGGGAGTGTTGTAACAAAATCATTGTTTCATAACACATGGAAATTGAAATTTTGTTTTATTGATTTAAAAGTAATTACAATGTCTTAACAAACCAAGAAACATAACATAATTAACGAGTCTTGCATCTTTTAATGTCACTAAGGCCCAAGTCCGCCTAATTGTATCTTGATCAATCCTATGCATCATTTCCTGAAACACATGTGAAAATAGGTACGTCAGCATAAAAATGCCTGTGAGATACATAGGTTTTATTGATTTAGGATTCATGACTTATAAGTTTAAGAAAATTTTTAACAAAAGTAGTCATGAACCTTGTAAAATGTTTTTGTTTTATAAATCACATAAAAATCGATAAGAAAACAGATGATATAAAAGAATAATGTATGGTCAAATAAATAACCAAGTAAAAAATGAATTTGTATAAACTGTGTTATTTGTAAAACAATGTTTTGTAAAGATATGTTAATTGTGTAAAATGTAATATGTCAAAATTGAAATGGTTTAGATAACGCTACGATATGTATTATCATAAAAGCACTTATATATAAGAAGTACCAGCGGCGTATCCACCATGCTTTTATCATATTACACACCCCTCGTTACTTAAATCACTTACCAAACAAACCACCAATGTAAAAATGTTTATGTATAATCAAATGTCAAAATGTTTGTGTGAAAACCATGTCTAATGTCAAATGTGAATCATGAAATGTGTAAACAAATATCATGTATGATAAGCAAAAAGTGACTACTTAATCATATGTGAAAATGTACAAAACAAAGTATTTGAATAAATCAAAAGTTATGCTTTGTAAAATAATGCATGCTTTACTGATACAAACATCTATGCGGTATTGTTAAATGTCTACATCCAAGCCTTGAGACTGTAGGATAAACCCTAGAACAAAGTCAAAGGTCTACCTAGAAATGTATTCGGATTCGGTCATTCCTTCCACCCAAACAAACCTAGGATTTCAGGAACGGGAGTTGTCAAGTCCTATGGTACCACTACATACTACCGAGCGGCATGATCAGTGTTAATGAATGTATTAGTTTTGTTAAACAAACCAAATGTTATACCAAATGTAAGCATGTTTTATGAAAACAATGTACCTAGTACGCTAAGTGAACATACAAGGTAGAAATGTAAAACAATGTGTCCATATGCTACGAGAACATATGCAACAGAAATGATCGTACTAAGTATGCAACAAATGAACATACATAGCATAAAATGTAATGTAAAACGATGTACTAAGTATGCGCTAAATGAACATACATAGCATAAAATGTAATGTAAAATGATGTACTAAAGTTGCATCTCACGCCAATGCAACTTGGGAGTTTCGACGTTATAATAGGGATGGATTGGTTGACCAAATACCGTGCAGAAGTGATTTGTTTTGACAAGATTGTTCGTCTGCCTCTTTCGTCTGGTGAAGTCTTAGAAGTTCGTGGAGATAAACCCGCCAGTAGCCTTAAACTGATGTCTAGCACCCAAGCTCATAGATATCTACGAAAGAATTATCTGGCTTTCTTGGCACTTGTCATAGAGGAGAAAGACAAGGGTAAAACTGTTCAAGACATCCCTGTTGTTCGGGATTATCCTGAGGTTTTTCCTGAAGACTTACCTGGTTTACCCCCAGCACGTCAAATCGAGTTCCGTATTGACCTTGTACCTGGTGCTAACCCGATTGCTAAATCTCCATACCGTCTTGCACCGTCCGAGATGCAAGAGTTGTCAAAGCAGCTGCAGGAGTTATCAGACAAAGGATTTATTCATCTAAGCTTTTCCCCTTGGGGCGCACCTGTTCTATTTGTAAAGAAGAAGGATGGATCATTCCAAATGTGTATCGATTACCGTGAGCTTAACAAACTCACCATCAAAAATCGATATCCCCTGCCTCGCATTGATGATCTCTTTGATCAGCTTCAGGGTGCTACCTGCTTTTCGAAGATTGATCAACGTTCTGGATATCATCAGCTTCGTGTATCCGAAGAAGATATTCCCAAGACTGCTTTCCGCACAGGATACGACCACTATGAGTTTACAGTTATGCCATTCGGTTTAACGAATGCTCCTGCCGTCTTCATGGACTTAATGAATAGGGTTTGTAAGCCTTATTTAGATAAGTTCATCATCGTCTTCATTGATGACATCTTGATTTATTCCAAGACACGAGCTGACCACGAACAACATCTCCGTCTAACAATGGAACTCCTAAAGAAGGAACAACTTTTCGCTAAATTCTCCAAGTGTGAATTTTGGCTTAGGGAAGTTTAATTTTTGGGACATATTGTTAACGAACAAGGTATACATGTAGATCCCGCCAAAATTAGTGCGATTAAGGATTGGGATACACCAACTACTCCTACCGAGGTTCGTTCATTTCTAGGTCTCGCGGGTTATTACCGCCGCTTTATTGCAAACTTCTCCAAGATTGCGGTTCCTCTCACAGCCTTAACTCAAAAGAATAAACCTTTTGAGTGGGGACCCAAACAAGAAGAAGCTTTTCAGACCTTGAAACATAAACTCTGTGACGCTCCTGTATTGTCCTTACCTGAGGGAAACGACGACTTTGTCGTATATTGTGATGCATCGAATCTAGGCCTTGGTTGCGTTCTCATGCAAAGGAACAAAGTCATAGCCTACGCATCAAGACAATTGAAAATCCATGAGAAAAACTACACAACTCATGATCTTGAGTTGGGCGCTGTGGTTTTTGCTCTCAAAATTTGGAGACACTACCTTTATGGAACAAAATGTGTGGTTTTCACTGACCACAAAAGTCTCAAACACATCTTCAACCAGAAAGAACTAAACATGAGGCAATGACGCTGGGTAGAACTTCTAAACGACTACGACTGCGAGATTCGCTACCATCCTGGTAAGGCGAATGTCGTAGCCAATGCGTTAAGTCGAAAAGAAAGAGTCAAGCTTCATTGTGTTCGAGTTCGATCTGATATTCAAACCCGCTTCTTTCAACATACTTGTGTTACACAAGGCTTGATGGGTAAAGAATTACCATGTCACATTAAACCTGAGCTTGAATTGAGAGAGTTTGGGATATTCTATTTCATGGGCCGTTTGTGGGTCCCAAGTATAGACAATATTCGCACCTTGCTTATGGATGAAGCTCATAAGTCTCGTTATTCTATTCATCCTGGTCCAGAGAAAATGTATAAGGACCTTCGAACCCAGTATTGGTGGCCGGGAATGAAGAAAGACATTGCCTTATACGTATCAAAATGCCTTACTTGTCTGAAGGTTAAGGCAGAACATCAGCATCCCTCTGGATTATTGGAACAACCAGAGATACCGGTTTGGAAATGGGAAAACATTTCTATGGATCTCATTACCAAGTTACCGCGCACTAATAGAGGTCATGATGCCATTTGGGTAGTAATTGATCGTTTGACAAAATCAGCGCACTTCTTGCCAATCCGTGAGGATTTATCTACTGACAAGCTTACCAAGATCTATGTAGATGAAATTGTATCCTGACATGGTGTTCCTTTGAACATCATATCAGACCGAGATGCTCGATTCTCATCTCACTTTTGGAGAACCATGCAATCTGCTATGGGAACCCAACTCAATTTGAGCATAGCTTATCATCCTCAAACGGATGGACAATCTGAAAGAACAATCCAGACATTGGAGGATATGCTTAGAGCTTGTGTGATCGATTTTGGTGGTAGTTGGGATTCGCATCTTCCATTGATAGAATTCTCCTACAATAATAGTTATCACTCTAGCATCAACATGGCTCCTTTCGAAGCTTTATATGGTTGAAACTGTTATTCGCCGGTCTGTTGGAATGAGATTGGTGAAGCTCAGCTCACTGGACCTGAACTCATTCTAGAGACTACAGACAAAGTCAAGAAAATTCGCGACAACCTCTTAACAGCTAGAAGCTGTCAAAAGAGTTACGCGGATAGACGACGCAAGCCTTTGGAATTCCAAGTCTATGATCTCGTCCTACTTAAGGTATCCCCTTGGAAAGGTGTAATCAAATTTGGGAAGAAAGGAAAACTTGCACCACGATATGTTGGACCATTCAAGATCATTGAAAGAATCAGAAAAGTAGCCTACAGACTTGAGCTGCCTCCTGAACTTGGAAATGTTCATCCAACTTTCCACGTGTCCAATCTGAAAAAGTGTTTGGCTGATGAAAACCTCCACATCCCCCTTGATGAAATCCATGTTGATAACACGATGCACTTCGTCGAAAAACCTGTGGAAATATTGGACCATCAAGTCAAGAAACTCAAGCGCAAGCGCATACGGATAGTCAAAGTTCGCTGGGAATCCAAACGTGGCCCAGAGTTTACTTGGGAACGAGACGATCAAATGAAGGCGAAATATCCACACCTTTTCTCACAAGTTTCCTCTAATTAAATTTCGGGACGAAATTTCCAAAAGTAGGGGAAACTGTGACATCTGTGTATTTTAATCTTTGTATTGTTCCGAACAACTTTGTATTTAATAAAATATGGTGTTTTAATTTCAATATTTGTTTAATTATTTGTGACATTAGTACGTTTACAATCATTGTTCAATTCCGAACTCTCAAACCTGTTCTGGAAGTGAAATCATAAACCGTTACGTAAACATAATCAGTTTAACGCGACGTACACTCCGGAACTGTGACATAAGCCAAACATACCCTAAATACCCTTTACATAACTTAGAAATAAGTTTCGAAGGATTCGGTATGGCAAAAACATGTTTATTCGAACTTTAGAACTAATTGCGACAAAACTGCGAAACGAACGTTGGTGACCGCCCAGATAATATTTAAATCCTAAAAATATTCCGTTATGATTAAATTTTTATTTTTAATCATGTTCGTGTTGAAAAATAAATTAAAACGCTTAAAAACGTTATTTTTCAAAGTTTAAGCACGTACCGCGTGTTACTGCGTAACACAGTGCTTCTACTGCAAAACGCGGACAACGCAGCCAATCTCAGCAACTGAAATTTATTTCAGTAATATTTTGGCGAGTTTATTTTTATAGAATAATAAAAATAATTTAGAACGCCATAAACCGGGATTTAAACGCTAGATAAAATACCCGGTACCCAGTTAAATACCTGTTTTTATCTAATTTACCAATCAAAATTACATTTAACCCCCCCCCCCTTTTCAAATTTACGGTCACCTTATGTGGCCCCACCAAAATATTTCCTAGATCTTGCTTGATTTTTTTTGGCCAAGTGTTGTTGCATGCTTTTTTTTTGGGTCAGGGTTACCCCGGTTAAATTTTATTTCACACAACCACTAAAAAACAAGTGAGGGCCTAACATGAACCCCCAGTTCTCAAACATGACATGCCACATTTGAGTTCAACAAGCAAAAAGCAAACACATTCACCAATCACAAAGGATTAACTATACTAAAACACATGACAAAAGAGTTAACCGCAATCATCATCATCCATCAATAACCCGCGAGGTAATCTCCATAAGTGTAACACTCTCGTCGCCTGACTTGATCTCTTGTACTTCATGGAATGTAGCTTCATCCGGACCGTGTTCTGAATCACCTCAATAAGCTGACTTTCATTTCTCTTTTTATTCGAAAATAATCTCTGATTTCATTCTTGCCATACAAAATAGACTGCCGCACCAACCACTAGACGTTCAACAATATGAATAACCTTCTTCGAATCCGCATGCTGAATTAAGTGGTCATATAACTCGTCCCAAGAGGAGTTAATAGTTCCCATATCCACTTTATCTCGAACACCATACCATATCCGAGAAGCATACAAACAATCAAAGAAAAGATGCTCATGAGAATCTGGTCCAGACGTACACAAAGAACAACACATGAGATTAAAGTTCATATTTCCCGAAGAGTACCATTTCCTCATCACATCCTGTGTCTTTAGTTTCTTGTTTATTAGCAGCCACAAGATAAACGAATGCCGAGGGATAGCTTGAGAAAACCACACGATATTGGCCCAAGGAACTGCACTCTCATTAAGCCGAATATCCTCCCATACCATCGAAGTTCCATAGTCGACAACTGAGCCCGAACTGGTTCTCCACACCACCCTATCCTGCATATTAGGATTCAAGTTAATAGCCCTCATGTTTTGTAAAGTCGGATATCGCTGAACCCAAGCATTCGGCCATCTCCATCCTCCAAACTCCCACAACTCAGCCACCTTAGTTTGCATACCAAACCCAGCATTAGCTATCATCCTTGGAGTCAGAAAAGATATCAACGGACAAGCATCATCCCATATATCAAACCACGCTAGGGTTTTATTACCATCCCCAATTTCCACCCGTATATGCTTTCGAATAATTGGGCGAAGTTGCAACATTTTCCTCCAGCTCCATGCCACATTATTTCTGACCGGGACATCCCAGAAACTCCTCTCACGTAAATGATACGAATGAATCCATTTAACCCACAAGGATTCTATACATGTTAAGATACTCCACACATGCAAGACCATAAGAGCATTATTCATATCCAAAACTCTACGAATACCCAATCCTCCTTCCTGTTTCGGAAAACAAACTTTACTCCATTTAACTTTAGCTTTCCCTCTAATACTATTGCCCTGAGCCCAAAGAAACCGTCTCATTTTTTCCTCTAACTCCACAATAACACGCTTTGGTAATATAAAGACCGAAGCCCAGTAAATATGCATAGATGATAAAACTGACCGGATTAGCTGGAGCCGCCCTGCAAGGGACAAACTCTTCGCTTTCCAATCTGTAATTTTTGCCTCCATGTTCTCAATAATCCGCTTGCAGTCACTATACACGAGCCTTGTAGTAATAAGAGGAACCCCTAGATATCGAACTGGTAGAGTACCCTCTTCAAACGGCATGAAGCTACGGATGAGACCCTTCACACTATTCGAGACATTAGCGAAGTAAATAGTACTTTTGGTCATGCTAGGAACTAACCCCGACATGTTCTTGAAAAGAGTTAAAGAATCCATAATGACCAAAGCCGAATTCTTATCCCCTCTCGCAAACATAAAGAGATCATCAGCGAAACACAAATTTATAATCCTTTGCTTTTCACATTTATTATGAAATCTGAACTCCAAAGACAAGTAAACTTGTTTTTGCAAAATTAAGGTTAGAATTTCCATAACCAATGTAAAAAGGTACGGAGAAATCGGATCACCCTGCCTCAACCCCCTTTTTCCTTTAAAGTATCCATAAAGGTTACCATTCAATCCCACAGAAAACGAAGTAGTTGAGATACAAACCATAATCCAATTAACCATCTTCGAATGAAAGCCGAACCCCAAAAGAATCTGCTTCAAGAAATTCCAATCTACCGTATCATAAGCCTTCTGAATATCCACCTTAAACGCACACCTTGGTGGCCCATGATTTCGATGATAATTATGCATTAGTTCCTGAGTTAGGAGGATATTATCAGAAATCCTCCTCCCCAGAACAAAAGCCGATTGGTTAATATTCACAATATCCGCCAAACCATCTTTAATCCGATTGGTAATAATTTTACTAATACATTTGTATAATGTATTACAGCATGAAATAAGTCTATAATCCGAAATCAAATCAGGTGTGCTCACTTTCGGAATCAGCGAAAGAATGGTATGATTCAGCTCACGAAGAAGTTTTCCATTAGAGAAAAAATCCTGCACAGCCATACAAACATCCTTCCCAGTGATTTCCCACGTTCTCTTAAAGAAAACCGAAGTGTATCCGTCTGGGCCAGGCGCTTTATTCCCAGCAATTGAGAACATAGCTCTTTTTATCTCATCTTCCGTGACCGTACGGACCATACTAAAAGCTTTATCCGAAGATAAAATAGTCCGAAATAAATCTGGAGTCGGCTGAATCGATACATTTCCCATAGTGCCAAAAAAAATTGTATAATGTTCAACCATAACCTGAGAAACCGATCCCCCCTCATGAAGCGTTCCATTTCCGTCTCGAATAGAAAAAATACGGCTTCGATGATTCTTACTTTTGACGACATTATGAAAGTATCTAGAGTTCGAATCCCCAACCTCAAGCCAATCAACCTTGGATTTTTGTTTCAGAAACAACCCTTCATCTCTAACCGCATCCTTATATTGTTGAAGTAATCGGCCTTGTTGACTTATCAAATCTCCATTTAGAGGGTCCCCATCAATATGCAGCTGACAATCATCTAACTCTTTTCGCAAATTTAGCACATTCTGGTGCAGATTTCCTTGAGCATATAAAATTTTCCAAAGTGGAGCTTTAAGTAACTTCAGCTTCTGAACAACCTTAAACATTTGATACCCATCAACATTTGTATTCCAAATACGCTGCACTTCCTCCAAAAAACCACGCTTATCAGCCACTAAATTCACAAACTTGAAGGGCTTTGGCTTTTCCCTAGAAATATCAGGCAACTTTAATATACACGGGGCATGGTCCGAAACCCTATAAGGGTGAAAATACGCAACAACATTAGGGAAAACATCTACACAAAGGATGTTACACATGATACGATCAAGCTTCTTGAATATAATCCCACTATCCTGATGCTTATTTGACCATGTATAGTGAAGGCCCGAGCTATTGATATCGAACATCTCTAGCTCATTAACACACTCTTTGAATTCTCTATTCCCGATATGAAACGTGGAAGACCCTACACTTGTATCCTCATAAGAGAGATGCGCGTTAAAATCTCCCATCATAACCCAAGGTTTATCCCTCATAAACGACCGGTGAACAAGTAGGTTTTGCCACAAATCCCTTCTTTTCTTGTAATAGTTATCCGCGTATACAAAAGAAACGAAAATAGATTTTTGATCCAGCTTAAACATCACCTGAGTATGCACCACTTGATCCGTTTGAGCCAAAATCATCACATCCACAACATTAGCATCCCAGCCTACCAAGATTCTAGTACCCTTACTACAAAGAGCCGTGTTCGAAGCCCAACTCCATGACCGACAAACTTTATTACAAACCTCATAAACCTTTGAAGAGTCCACATGAGTTTCCATAATCGCACAAACATGCAAATGATTATCCACCATCACCTGTCAAACCTCCTTCTGTTTAAAGGGGCGGTTCAACCCCCTTATATTCCACGAGGCTATGCTACCCATGGGAACCACTATCTCCGGGTGTGCTTGCACCCTCAGCCCCCTGGTTCACCTGTTTCTTCTCCAAATAATTTGGAATATCAGCCAAAAGATCATCTATACCCACTTCATCCGCAATTACTTCTTCCGTATTAGTATTTTTCAAATTATCACGAGTGTGTTTAGTCGTTTGGACCTTTTCCGCTGCACTATTTTGTTGACGATTTCCAGCCTCTAAATTGCCATCATCCGGTTCTTCACCCAGCACATGGAATGGATTGGAAGTTGAGACCTGGTTTACAGGTTGCACTCTAACATCAGGCTTGGTTTTCTGCTTTACAACCGGTCGATAAATAAACTTCTGTTTCTGGTTATTTATATGCACACCTGGATTACTTCCTTTCCTAACTTTTTTTGCATCCTGAAACACCTCTTGATCCTTACAACCGTTCGAAGCTCTGTATGGCCGCAAATGCCGATCGCCCTTATGTTGGGCAGATGCCGGAGATAAACGTATGGTTGGTCCTGAACTTGTACAAGAGACAACCGACAAGATTGCGCAGATCCGAGAGCGCATTAGGGCGGCTCGAGAGCGACAAAAGAGCTACGCGGATCCAAATAGAAAATCGGTAGATTTCAAGGTGGGAGACAAAGTGTTGTTAAAAGTCTCACCATGGAAGGGCGTAGTCAGATTTGGAAAGCGTGGAAAGTTGAATCCACGATACATCGGACCATTCAGAATATTGAGAAGAATTGGTACCGTAGCATACAAGTTGGAGTTACCGGCAGAACTTAATGGAGTACATGATACGTTTCATGTATCCAACCTGAAGAAGAGTCCAACGCAAGAAAACGTGACCATCCCGTTGGATGAAGTGCATATTGATGAAGCCCTCCGATTTACAGAACAACCCGTTGAGGTTACTGACTGGAAAGTCAACAAGACCCGGAGGAGCAGTGTGAAACTTGTCAAAGTACGTTGGAGCTCTAAGCACGGACCCGAGTACACATGGGAACGTGAAGACCAGTTCAAGAAAAAGTATCCCCACCTATTCAAGAAGACTCCAGCGAGAGTTAGTTCAGTCTGAATTTCGGGACGAAATTCTTTTAACGGGGGGAGACTGTGACAACTGGCACAAACCGGTAATTTCCGCACACTATAATTATTGCTTAATGACTGCAATTATGAGTTTAAGTGTCAGCAATGTCTGAACACATGATTAAACAAGTGAATTCATGCATGTTGTATACTACAAAATATTGCTTTATGCATAAACGAGAGCGTTGCGTCAGAATAATAGTAAACTCACCGGTAAGACACTATGTGTCAACGGAACTGCAGAAAGCAGCCAGACAATAAAATTTGAGCCTAGGTGTAGGCCCGACAACAAGAATGCATTAAAACCCAAGAGTACATACAAGGGTTAATGTATATGCAATACGAAAGCAAAAATAAGCACTAAAAAGCACCCGAAACGCACTTTAAGTACAGAATTTACACAATTCAGCAATATATCAGCATTTAGACATATAAATATTATGCAGAAATGTCGTTTTATCATCCAGAATATTTCCCTAAGTGTTGGGAATTGAAAGAGTACAAGAAAGGTACTTAAACGACACTAAAAAGTGTAATTTAGCACTTTAACGAATCGGTATATAACCGAACAACCGGACTTTACCCGGAACATGAAAATATTAGTATTTTCACTAATTATATTTTTCTGAGCCAGTTAGGGTCTCTGATTACCCTAACACCCGTCATAACACGCTTTATATTACTAACGGAGTTAAATACTTAGTTAACCTAATTAACTAAACTAAACCTCCTAACTATCTACTTAAAATCGAACCAAGGGACCCCCCCATGGCCGATTCGGTCCCTTTGTAACTAGGAGGGGACAAGACTTGTACAACCAAGATTAGCTTAATCTAGATTGTCTAATATCTCCTAGACATATTACCCATTGAGTAATACACATCTAATTTTTCTATAAATACACACTTAAACACCAAGGGCATTATCACTTAACACAACACAAGACCACACACTCTCTTGCTCCCTTCACCTTCGGCCGAACTCCCCACCACCCACCACCATACCTACGGCTCTTGGTCACTACATTCCATCATCATACACACTTCACAAGTCGCGTATTAGGAGCTTTGGTGCAAGCGGAACACGAAGGACCTCTACCGTTAGCTTTTATCCACGCGTTTTTCATCAAGAATCTTCCCTAGCCTTGAGCTAGAGGTATAATGTTTAAAACTTGTTCTTGAACGTATTTAAAGTGGTTAAAAGGAATATTGTCGGTTGAATCTCGTTAAAATGAAAGATGATGATCAAAAGTCTACTAAAAACACATAAAATGGTGGTTAATAGCATATATGTTGTGTAAATGTTGTAGTATTTGAAATGTATGATTGTTTGGACCCGATCTATGTTATGGTAGCTCGGATCACCATTTAACCCGGTTTGGTAAGATCGTTGATCTTAACATAAGCTCGTTTTTAGTTAACACAAGGGTTAAAGGGTGAAACTCTACCACACATGAGACATGAACTTGTGTAAAATATTTTACTTGTGTAAAAGTAATTTAACCTGTACATTGGTGTTTAAAACTAGCGGATCTACGTATCTGCAAGTGGTATTTTTGAAGAACCACACTTTAAAGAAATCACATGTTCTAAACCGGGTCTTACACAAACAAAAGTGGTTTTTGTGAACAAACAAGTGTATGGATACTTGTGTAACAAGGGTTTTTACAAAGAAATAATTTTCGTAAAAACCGACTAAGAAGTTGTAAAACTTCATATTCTTTAAAAATAAAGTTTTTAAGAAATTAAACTTATTTTTAAAGATAACAAGACTTACTAAATGTGCTAGTAAGTTACTACACATTTTTGTAAACATCCAAGTTCATGAAGTGGGGAAATTAGTGATTATTGTTGATGATGATTGTTGGTAATTGTTGTTGCTGATTATTGATGATTGATGATGATTTAAAAGAAAATAAACACACGTTTTGAAAACGTGGGAAACCTCCATTTTTAGGGGAAACTCTGCCAAAATTTTTATAAATTTTGACACTTAGAAAAAAATATAAGTTTTTGATAAACTTATTCCCTAAAAATGTGTTTAAAAGTATTACCAAGGTTTCCCTAATTTTTGGTGATAAGAAATGGTGATTTCTTGAAGGATAAAAATGGATATTATGTATATATATTTTTGGAGAGAAAAATATATATTATTTTATCACCAAATTCTGTGCTAAGTGTATATAGTATGTGTTATACGTACTAGTGTATTAAGATTTAAAAATACATTAAATGCTCATGAGGAGTATAGACATAAAAATACACATACAACATACAAGATACATAATTCGGGTGCAAAGTGCAAAACACAAAAGACTTATATTTATTTTTGGAGAAAATAATATAAGTAAGATTCGTAGTTAAAAATATAGAATATTTTTAACACAAGAAAATATACAAAAGAGAGTGACTGTACTTGTGCGACGCAAGTCTAGTGACTAACGATAAGAAAACGCGTATAGGTTACGACGTTAAGTAAGCAAATCCGGTGGAGTTTACGACGCTAGGAACGCAAAGTTGTGAGTTCATGCTCCCCCTTTTCTCTTTAACTGTTTTCAGTTTTATAACTTCGGGGGTGAAATACATGTACAAATGTACAAAATTTATAATTGGTATGATATAAATACAAGAAGTACACTTGGTGAGAACGAGAACCAAGTGTGACGAAATATAAGAATGCAAGAAGTACACTTGGTGAGAACGAGAACCAAGTGTGGCGAAATATGAGAATATGAGAAGCGCATTTGGTGAGACAAGAACCAAGTATAAGGCGCAATGAGAAATGATAACAAGAAACGCGCTTGGTGAGAACGAGAACCAAGTAGGAGGCGTTATGAGAAATAGTGTCACGAATAGGGTACAGAAGCACCATTAATCAACAATATACCTAGACCGCAGAACAAAAGGTTAGATCTAACAGGTGCCTGGCAGCCTCACACTCGGTCGGGGCGAGAATCGAGTGGTGCTTTTGTGTCTCAGAATATACCAATTAAATGCCTTAGGTTTGGTGACTTCCTATGACGTGCCACAGGTTAATGGCTTTGCAACCCATTAACAATCTGATAAGTACAGAAATACTGTATTTACATAAAATTCATACCATACAAAATTGATATATAACTTGAAGTACGTGGGGTACTCAAGAGAATGAGAATTAAACTTGAGTACGTGGGGTACTCAAGAAGAAATTGAATTATACAGATGTACGTGGTGTACACATGAAACTGGATTTACATATGAAAACTTGATTTACTCACAAACTATGTTTTTCATACAAAGTATACAAACATGAAATACAAAACTGCATGAATTCACACCAACTTTATGTTGGCGTTTTTCCAAAAACTCACATGTATTTCAGGTAACTAGGATGTATGTGCGCGTGGTTTAGCTTATGCTCGTGGATGTCGCTTGTGTTTAACTTTGAATAAAGTTGTAAACTTTTAAGACAATGTTTTATGCGACTTAGCGATGTAAACGCTAACGTATGTTTTCAAATTATGGTATTTGAATGTTATTTTACGAGCATGTAGCATGTTTACTCTTCGTATGCAATGAGAACCTTTCATGATCACACCTCGTGCTTCCGCCGCAGAAAGGGGTGTGACAGATTGGTATCAGAGCTTCATCGATTGTAGTGAACCAGGATTCCTTCTCGAGTCTAGTCTACAATCTCTAGGATCCATTCACGAAAACAATTTTCAAAGAGTTTTCATTGCATAAAACGTCCCGCGACATCCACTGCCTGAAACTGTCTACTTGAGTCTAGAAAAGACACTACGAGACTTAGAGTGCACTTGAGTAGCACTTGTCGTTGACTAGAAATTACTTGCAATTATGTGTGATAATTAGCATGTACTAGAAGTAGAATGTCACGAGTATACGTGATTTTACCTGAAAGCAATGGCCTACCTGAAGGAAGAGATACGAGGATGAAACGAGCTGTGCGGACTGTGCAAGGAGTTACGTAATTATGGATGCATACATAATTATGGAATTCAGTGCACAGAAATCACAGCAAGTCTTGTCACGTATAGATTCCCTCAGTGCAAGCCTACTAAATACTCTGCTAGAGTAATATGTGTTTGACGTCACTTATGTGGTATATGCCTGTGTATATATATACTACTACGGCCTAGTATGACGATATCAAACAAATGCCTAACCCTGTTGTGTTATGTTCTGTCAGAACATGGCACCCAGGAAAGCTGTGAATGCTCGCAATGATGATCAACCTCCACCTCCCCCACTGCCAAGAACTGCTGAAGAGCTGAACGCTTTGCTAGAGGAAAGGATCTCCGCTGCTATCGCCCAGTACGAGGCGAACCGAACTCAAGACAGTGGAGGACCAAGCAACGCTAGGCGTAATGGGAATGGAGATTCGTCTGGAGGCAATGCAGCTCAAGGTAACCTTGAGACACTGTACTAAGCATGAGGAAATTTATGAACGGTCTTTGTTTCATTATTCCTTCGATTGCTCACATGTGAATTGGTTGAATCAATTCCAGGCTGCACTTTCAAGCAGTTCCTCGACTGCAAGCCGATAAACTATGACGGCACAGGAGGTGCAGTAGCATTTGTGCGCTGGACGGAGAAGACTGAAGCTACTTTCCGCATGAGCAAGTGTACTGCGGATCAACAAGTCACTTTTGCTACTGGGTTATTCGTCGATGAAGCTCTGACTTGGTGGAACCTGCAAGCCCAAACTTTGGGTGATGACGCCGCTTATGGCCTCACTTGGGAGGAACTGAAGGAAAGGATGAGAGAGAAGTACTGCTCTCGTGCAGAACTCCAAAGGCTGGAAACAGAGTTCTGGCACTTGACTATGGAAGGTGCTGACATAAATGGTTACACTCGAAGGTTCCACGATCTGTCTAGAGTACTTCCCTACATGGTGACTCCTGAATTTAAGCGTGTGGAACGCTACATTTGGGGACTGGCCTCAGAGTTTCGTGGCATGGTGACGTCGGCCAAACCACAAACAATCACCGAGGCTGTAACTCTGGCTGTCAGCCTTACTGAAGATTGTGTTCGAATGAAGAAGCTATCATTGAACCCAACAGAAAATGCTGAGACGCATGCTGAGTCGTCTGGCAACAAGAAAAGGAAACATGCAAACCTGAACCAAGCAACTCGCAACAACAAGGGTTTCAGCAAGAAGCGTGACACTAATCCGCCTCAGGAGGCGAATACCCATGCAACCAAAGCATACCAAGGCTCCATGCCTAGATGCCAAAAGTGTAAGTATCATCATGATGGAGCTTGTCGCATTCCAAGGTGCGATAAATGTGGTAAATTGGGTCATCGAACAGAAGATTGTTGGGGAAAAGGAAAGAACCGAAACGGGAATGGTGCTGGTAACCGGAATGGTAACGGGAAAGGGCAAGGATGCTTCAAGTGTGGAAGCAATGATCACTTCATGAAGAACTGCCCAGAAAGAAACAACGCTCCGGCTCGAGCATTTGTGATTGGAGCAAGAGACGCACGCGAGGACCCTAACGTGGTCACCGGTACGTTTCTCATTAACAATCACTTTGCATCCATATTATTCGACACTGGCGCCGATTATAGCTTCATGTCTGTGGAATTTAAGCGCATACTCGGAATAGAATCTAGTAGATTAGAAATTCCTTATTCCATAGAGCTAGCCAATGGTAAACTTGTTGAATCGGGCGAAGTTGTTAGAGGCTGCACATTAGAACTTGGCGAACGGAATTTTAGCATCGACCTCTTACCTATTCAATTGGGTAGCTTCGATGTAGTAGTCGGAATGGACTGGTTGTCCAAGAACAGAGCTGAAGTTATCTGTCATGAGAAAATCATTCGCATCCCTCTAGCGAATGAAGAAACTCTCATTGTACATGGGGAAAAACGAGACGCACCTCTTCGAATCATCAGTTGCATGAAGGCACAGAAGTGCTTGAGGAAAGGATGTGTCGCTTTCCTAGCACACGTTATAGACAAGAAGGCTGAGGAGCCGAAACTCGAAGACATTCCTGTGGTGAAGGAATTTCCTGATGTGTTCCCTGAAGATCTGCCAGGACTACCTCCGCAACGACAAGTCGAATTCCGTATAGACTTGGTTCCAGGAGCTGCTCCTGTAGCCAAGGCACCCTATCGACTTGCGCCATCCGAGATGCAAGAATTATCTACACAACTCCAGGAGTTGTTGGATAAAGGATTCATAAGGCCAAGCTTCTCACCCTGGGGAGCTCCAGTATTATTCGTAAAGAAGAAGGATGGAACACTGCGGATGTGCATCGATTACAGGGAACTGAACAAGCTCACAATCAAGAATCGGTATCCGCTACCAAGGATTGATGACTTATTTGATCAATTGCAAGGATCAAGCTACTATTCCAAGATCGACCTTCGATCTGGATACCATCAGCTGAGAATCCAAGATGAAAGCGTGCCAAAGACTGCATTCAGAACACGCTATGGGCACTACGAATTTCTTGTGATGCCGTTTGGATTGACGAACGCGCCAGCGGTCTTTATGGACCTAATGAACCGCGTGTGCAAACCATATCTCGATAAATTCGTGATTGTATTTATCGATGATATCCTAATTTACTCGCGAACGAAAGAAGAGCATGAGCAACATCTCAGAACCATCTTGGAACTACTGAAGAAAGAGAAGCTTTATGCAAAGTTCTCGAAATGCGAATTTTGGATTCGCGAAGTACAATTTCTTGGTCACGTGATGAATGAGAAAGGCATTCATGTAGACCCGTCCAAGATAGAAGCAATAAAGAATTGGGAAGCTCCCAAGACCCCAACTGAAGTTCGTCAATTTTTGGGCTTAGCGGGCTACTATCGGCGATTCATTGAGAATTTCTCGAAGATAGCTCAACCGCTAACGACCCTGACTCAGAAAGACAAGAAGTACGACTGAGGTCACAAACAAGAAGAAGCCTTCCAGTTACTGAAGAGCAAGCTATGCGATGCACCGATACTATCGTTACCCGAAGGCACTGAAGACTTCGTGGTATACTGCGACGCCTCACGACAAGGCTTGGGTTGCGTGCTCATGCAACGCCAAAAAGTCATCGCTTACGCTTCAAGACAACTGAAGGTTCACGAGAGAAATTATACCACTCACGACCTGGAGCTGGGTGCAGTGGTATTCGCCTTGAAGATTTGGCGACATTATTTATATGGTACTCGATGTACAATCTTCACAGATCACAAAAGCTTACAACACATATTTGATCAGAAAGAATTGAATATGCGCCAGCGACGTTGGGTCGAGCTGCTGAATGATTATGACTGTGAGATTAAGTACCATCCTGGAAAGGCGAACGTTGTAGCAGACGCGTTGAGCCGAAAGGAAAGGGGTAAGACCCTAAGGGTTCGAGCATTGGAAATGACGATTCGAACGAACCTCACTGCACGCATTCGGGATGCACAACAAGAAGCTCTTAAAGAAGAGAACCGTAAAGCTGAATACCTCCGGGGTGCATTGAAATACATGGTGCCAAATGAAGAGGGAGCCTTATACTTCAAGAAGCGTATCTGGGTTCCACTCTGTGATGGCATACGTGAGGTCATCCTTAATGAAGCCCACAAATCGAGATATTCGATCCATCCAGGATCGGACAAGATGTACCAAGACTTGAAAGAGTACTATTGGTGGCCGAGACTCAAAAGCGACGTTGCTGTCTATGTTGGAAAATGCCTAACCTGTGCGAAGGTTAAGGCCGAATATCAGAAACCGTCCGGCCTACTACAACAACCAGAGATTCCCGTATGGAAGTGGGAACAAATCTCGATGGACTTCATAACGAAATTACCCAGGACCCCGAGAGGGCACGATATGATATGGGTAATAGTTGATCGATTGACAAAGTCTGCGCATTTCCTACCAATCCGAGAGAAGGATAGCACTGGAAAGCTTGCAGAGATATATTTAAGAGAAATTGTGGCACGACATGGAGTGCCAATCTCAATCATTTCAGACAGAGATGGACGCTTTGTCTCAAGAATCTGGCAATCATTTCAGGAAGCCTTTGGATCTCAGTTAGATCTGAGCACGGCATTCCATCCGCAAACAGACGGCCAGAGCGAACGGACTATACAAACATTAGAAGATATGCTTCGCGCATGTGTCATGGATCTAGGCGGCAGCTGGGATACTCATCTACCTTTA
This sequence comes from Helianthus tuberosus, assembly GCA_030545235.1. NCBI lineage: Eukaryota > Viridiplantae > Streptophyta > Magnoliopsida > Asterales > Asteraceae > Helianthus > Helianthus tuberosus. The sequence continues at coordinate 105,824,147 of CM060360.1, forward strand.
GTTGAGTTTTCCTACAATAACAGTTATCATACGAGCATAAAAGCCGCGCCGTTCGAAGCTCTGTATGGCCGCAAATGCCGATCGCCCTTATGTTGGGCAGATGCCGGAGATAAACGTATGGTTGGTCCTGAACTTGTACAAGAGACAACCGACAAGATTGCGCAGATCCGAGAGCGCATTAGGGCGGCTCGAGAGCGACAAAAGAGCTACGCGGATCCAAATAGAAAATCGGTAGATTTCAAGGTGGGAGACAAAGTGTTGTTAAAAGTCTCACCATGGAAGGGCGTAGTCAGATTTGGAAAGCGTGGAAAGTTGAATCCACGATACATCGGACCATTCAGAATATTGAGAAGAATTGGTACCGTAGCATACAAGTTGGAGTTACCGGCAGAACTTAATGGAGTACATGATACGTTTCATGTATCCAACCTGAAGAAGAGTCCAACGCAAGAAAACGTGACCATCCCGTTGGATGAAGTGCATATTGATGAAGCCCTCCGATTTACATAACAACCCGTTGAGGTTACTGACTGGAAAGTCAACAAGACCCGGAGGAGCAGTGTGAAACTTGTCAAAGTACGTTGGAGCTCTAAGCACGGACCCGAGTACACATGGGAACGTGAAGACCAGTTCAAGAAAAAGTATCCCCACCTATTCAAGAAGACTCCAGCGAGAGTTAGTTCAGTCTGAATTTCGGGACGAAATTCTTTTAACGGGGGGAGACTGTGACAACTGGCACAAACCGGTAATTTCCGCACACTATAATTATTGCTTAATGACTGCAATTATGAGTTTAAGTGTCAGCAATGTCTGAACACATGATTAAACAAGTGAATTCATGCATGTTGTATACTACAAAATATTGCTTTATGCATAAACGAGAGCGTTGCGTCAGAATAATAGTAAACTCACCGGTAAGACACTATGTGTCAACGGAACTGCAGAAAGCAGCCAGACAATAAAATTTGAGCCTAGGTGTAGGCCCGACAACAAGAATGCATTAAAACCCAAGAGTACATACAAGGGTTAATGTATATGCAATACGAAAGCAAAAATAAGCACTAAAAAGCACCCGAAACGCACTTTAAGTACAGAATTTACACAATTCAGCAATATATCAGCATTTAGACATATAAATATTATGCAGAAATGTCGTTTTATCATCCAGAATATTTCCCTAAGTGTTGGGAATTGAAAGAGTACAAGAAAGGTACTTAAACGACACTAAAAAGTGTAATTTAGCACTTTAACGAATCGGTATATAACCGAACAACCGGACTTTACCCGGAACATGAAAATATTAGTATTTTCACTAATTATATTTTTCTGAGCCAGTTAGGGTCTCTGATTACCCTAACACCCGTCATAACACGCTTTATATTACTAACGGAGTTAAATACTTAGTTAACCTAATTAACTAAACTAAACCTCCTAACTATCTACTTAAAATCGAACCAAGGGACCCCCCCATGGCCGATTCGGTCCCTTTGTAACTAGGAGGGGACAAGACTTGTACAACCAAGATTAGCTTAATCTAGATTGTCTAATATCTCCTAGACATATTACCCATTGAGTAATACACATCTAATTTTTCTATAAATACACACTTAAACACCAAGGGCATTATCACTTAACACAACACAAGACCACACACTCTCTTGCTCCCTTCACCTTCGGCCGAACTCCCCACCACCCACCACCATACCTACGGCTCTTGGTCACTACATTCCATCATCATACACACTTCACAAGTCGCGTATTAGGAGCTTTGGTGCAAGCGGAACACGAAGGACCTCTACCGTTAGCTTTTATCCACGCGTTTTTCATCAAGAATCTTCCCTAGCCTTGAGCTAGAGGTATAATGTTTAAAACTTGTTCTTGAACGTATTTAAAGTGGTTAAAAGGAATATTGTCGGTTGAATCTCGTTAAAATGAAAGATGATGATCAAAAGTCTACTAAAAACACATAAAATGGTGGTTAATAGCATATATGTTGTGTAAATGTTGTAGTATTTGAAATGTATGATTGTTTGGACCCGATCTATGTTATGGTAGCTCGGATCACCATTTAACCCGGTTTGGTAAGATCGTTGATCTTAACATAAGCTCGTTTTTAGTTAACACAAGGGTTAAAGGGTGAAACTCTACCACACATGAGACATGAACTTGTGTAAAATATTTTACTTGTGTAAAAGTAATTTAACCTGTACATTGGTGTTTAAAACTAGCGGATCTACGTATCTGCAAGTGGTATTTTTGAAGAACCACACTTTAAAGAAATCACATGTTCTAAACCGGGTCTTACACAAACAAAAGTGGTTTTTGTGAACAAACAAGTGTATGGATACTTGTGTAACAAGGGTTTTTACAAAGAAATAATTTTCGTAAAAACCGACTAAGAAGTTGTAAAACTTCATATTCTTTAAAAATAAAGTTTTTAAGAAATTAAACTTATTTTTAAAGATAACAAGACTTACTAAATGTGCTAGTAAGTTACTACACATTTTTGTAAACATCCAAGTTCATGAAGTGGGGAAATTAGTGATTATTGTTGATGATGATTGTTGGTAATTGTTGTTGCTGATTATTGATGATTGATGATTGATGATGATTTAAAAGAAAATAAACACACGTTTTGAAAACGTGGGAAACCTCCATTTTTAGGGGAAACTCTGCCAAAATTTTTATAAATTTTGACACTTAGAAAAAAATATAAGTTTTTGATAAACTTATTCCCTAAAAATGTGTTTAAAAGTATTACCAAGGTTTCCCTAATTTTTGGTGATAAGAAATGGTGATTTCTTGAAGGATAAAAATGGATATTATGTATATATATTTTTGGAGAGAAAAATATATATTATTTTATCACCAAATTCTGTGCTAAGTGTATATAGTATGTGTTATACGTACTAGTGTATTAAGATTTAAAAATACATTAAATGCTCATGAGGAGTATAGACATAAAAATACACATACATTCCGGAACATGACCATAAGTTAAACATACCATAAATATCCTTTACAAAGCTTAGAAATAGGCTTTGAGGGGTTCGGTGTGCTAAAATAAACTTTTGTGTCATTCAGGGACTAAAAGTGTCAAAAAGTGCACAAGTTTGCATTTTCGCGCATAACTTACGTTCTGAATACATCTGGACATCCAAAAATTTATGAGAGCATGACTACATTATATTTTAGTGTTCGCCATAAGAAAAATCCATTCGTTGCGTCATTTGGATCGTTTTTCGCGCTTATGCGCATTCCGTCGTAATTAAGCGAACATCGCGTTCGTACGGCTAAACGAACCGACATCCGAGATATTTTTGAGCACAATTTAAGTTCCCTATACTTTAACTTCATTTTAGAGCTTTGAAATGGGGTTAACGGGCCTTAAACGTGTCAAAAATGGACTGATTGCATTGCAGGGACCAAAACTGTAATTCTGCCAAAGTAAGCTTACGGACCTCAACACCATTGACCTTACGGTCCGTAAGGCAACTCCCAGACCAGATTCAATGTTTTTAACAGTAGGTCCCACCTGTTCGATTCTCAACCACACATTCTCAATCATCTAGTCAGCGGATAAGAACCAATTTCCAGCCACCATAAGGTTCCGACAAGTGTACGCCTTGGATTCGATCACGTACTACGAGAAACGATCCTAACGGTGGACCGTTTACTATAAATACCCAACCCCCCTTCCATTCAAAACCCACCAAATCTGATCCAAATGCTCTAAGTTGAGGTTTTCGCTTCATACCTGAGCTATTCGATCACGATTAGCATTCGGGGACCCTGGGTAAGTATTCTTTCGTTCTTTTCCTTATTTTTACTGCTTTTCGAGTCAGAAAGTCAAACTTTGTTTGACTTTCAGCGTTGACCAGTAATGGTCAATGCGAAGTTCGTTTGAACTTCGCAACGTGATTGTAATCACGATGGTCATAGTCCCTTGGGACTATGCCTACTGATTACCACGTTGTCTAGGGTCGTAGGATAAGCGATCTAATAAATCGCTTATACCTCGAACCCGACCCAGTTTGGTCGATCATTAGGATCCGACCAAACACATTAGGTGACCATAGTGTAGGGAATAACCCTCCGAGGTTATACCTTATGGTCACGACGTTTAAGTAGTTGTATGATAGGTAGTTTATATGCCTTAGGTAAATTACCAGAATACCCTTTTCATGTATAATTGGTAATTAAGCATATGTAACCTAAACTTTTGTCACGTAACTGATTATGTAACATGTTTAGGCATATAACACTTGTCATAGGGCTAGTTAGGCGGTCCGAACGCGTTTCACGCGCACGACGCGTTAAAGTAGCATAAGCTTCCTAAACGGGTCGTAATGGGTCGTAAACAATTATGTTAAGTTTCATTTAGTATGTAGGCTTTGTTAAACCATATCACACGAGTCTCCACACTCGTTTGGTTTACAAACCCTAATGCTACCCAGTCTTCCGATTTAGGTCCGGTTATTTAACATAGTTACCTATATTAGGAGCCGTTTGATTCCGAGATCTCTAGCACTGCTTGGTGGTTATCTTTAGGCAACTAAGCAATCTCAAGTGAGTACATAGACCCCTCTTTTACTGTTTTCCAAACTGTTTTGGGGTGAAACACATGTGCCTACTTGTTACTTTCATGCTTTCCTGTTTTCGCATCATATACTGCTATGTTCGTTAGTACATTATAGTACATGATTTCATTACATTTTATGCTATGTATGTCCATTGCGTTCATACTTAGTACATCGTTTTACATTTACATTTTATGCTATTTATGTCCATTACGTGCATACTTAGTACATTGTTTTTCATCACATGCTTACATTTTGGTATGACATTTGGTTTGTTTACATGGGACAATACATTCATTAACACCGATCATGCCGTTCGTTAGTAGGTAGTGGTACCATAGGAATTGACAACTCCCGTTCCGGACGTCCCAGGGAAAGGGGATGAAAGGAATGACCGAATTCGTTGTTATAAAGACAGATAGACCTTTAATTTGTTTAAAGGGTTTATCACCACAGTCGCCAGGCTTGGATGTATGCATTTTCACAATACCGCATAAATGTTCATATTAAATATTTGCATGCATTTACACAAAACATAGCTTTGATTTAAACCAAGTTTTACTTCAATACTTTGTTTTTGTGCATATGGTTTAGTTGAGACCTTTCACTTGCCATACATGACATTTTGACATAGACATTTGACTTGGATATTTGACATAGACATTTGACTTGGATATTTGACATAGACATTTGACATGGATATTTGACATAGACATTTGACATGGATATTTGACATAGACATTTGACATGGATATTTGACATAGACATTTTGACATGATTTACATCTTGACATGAACATTTTACATTGTTTGGTTTGGTTTGATTAAGTAACGATGCGTGTGTAATATGATACAAGCATGGTGGATACGCCGCTGGTACTTCCTATATATAAGTGTTTGTATGGTATTACATGTCGTAACGCTATTTGAATCATTTCAGTTTGATATATAGAACATTTCATACAAATAACATACTTTTCACAAGACATTGATTTATAAACAACTTATCTTATGCAAACATATCTTACTTGGTTATTCATTTAACCTTACATTTATTTATACTTATCATCTGATCTTATCGTTTTTCAAATGATTTAAAAGACAAAGCAAACAACAAGGTTCATGACTAAACATTTTCTTAAACATAAGTCATGAATCTTATTTTCACAAAACCTATGTATCTCACAGGCATTTTTATGCTGACGTACCTATTTTCACATGTGTTTTTCAGGAGCTGTTGCATAAGATGATCAAGATACACATAGGCAGACTTGGGCTTTAGTGACAATAAAAGATGCAAGACTAGTTAATTAAGTTGTATTTCTTTGTTTGTTTAGACATTGTAACACTTTTAATTAATAAAACGAAACTTCAATTGCCATGGATTTGAAACAATTAATTCTGTTACAACACTCCCCGATGTTTCCGCCACGTTTAGTATGTTCCACGTGGTCGGGGTGTGACAGAAAAGATGGTATCAGAGCCAATGGTTATAGGGAATTAGGTTATTAGTAATTAGTAATGCTTTGACCTAGTCTATAACCTTCTTAGGACCCTAACGCGAGTTTACTTGCGTTTAGTCATAAAACAATACCGTCACCTATCCTTAGGCGACGACCACAACAAGAACATAAATTTCAAAACCGCTTTGAAAACTAATCATCTGTTCTAGGATGATTGATTACTAGGTTTTGAACTCTCTATTATATGGTTTTGAACCCCTTTGAGTTTTCAAAACTTCGTCAAGGTTTTGGGTTTTAAATAATGTGAACACGTGCAAACTGGAAGGGTGAATGCCTGTATTCTGGGTTTTCTGGCTAGGCAAGCACTTCGTATACATCTCATCAGACGCGAGACCAGTCGTGCTTACCTGGGAATTCTTGGGATGAGTGTTCACTTATAGGCGAGCATGTCTTCGCGATACATTATTTTTGACCTATTTACTTTGATTTGTCACCATCTCATTTGTTTGCCTTAGGTAACAAACAAATGATCACAATTTTCATTCGTTACCATTCTGTATTAATTATCCAATAACCTTTCACTCATTTCTTCCTCTGTCTTTCATTTTCTCCTAGAATGTCTATTCCTCTTGGCACTGGTCAAATGCCCGAGCGAACAGCCAAATTTGTCCAGCAAATTGGCGAAGTGATTCAGAGGACTGTGGATTTAGGTATTGCCATGGCTCGTCTTAACAATGAAGCCTCTCGTCTCGACAATGAAGCCACTCAAGAGACACCAAAGGAAGCAGTAGTCAGGCTTGCAACAACATCAAGGAAGTGTAAGGCTTCAAGGAAACCCGCAGCGGTTACACCTAATCAAGCTGGACCTAGCCAAGTGGCAAGGCCACCAACTAGGAAGCCGTACTTAGGAACTGCTCCTAGGTGCAAGCGATGCAACGGTCATCATTCAAACCTCATACCCTGCCGGAAATGTACCTATTGTGGACGGCGGGGACATTTGGTCAACACATGTCGCTTTGCTATCCAGAACAAAGCTGTTGCAAATCTTGCTGCTACCCAACTCCAAGTCAACCATACTCAAGCTCGTTTCCCGCGTGGTACTTGCTACAACTGTGGCGATACGAGCCATTTCAGGAATAACTGCCCGAAGATAGTCAGTGCAAATCCAACCCTCGGATGAGCATTTGGCTGAACAAAGGATGTTGCTGTCTTATGCCTTTGTTTCTTTTGTTTCGTGTATTGTGAAACAATATGTCTTGTTCATAAATAAAAAAATCGTTGTTCACAAATTCTGATATACAAGTATAGTTACATGTGTGTATGATTTTCCTATGATACCTACATCAAGGAACTATGTACCTTACAACCTACTCTTGTGATTTCTCTCTCTCAAATGATTGCTCATGATTCCCTCGAAAATTTTAAGTACTCGTTTCACTCTAAGAAACAAAGTACAGAAAATTTAGTGACATTATGAGTAATCGTGCTTTTCGCACATCTGTGCCTTTAAATCCTTGGTTAGATAACTAAGGGTACTTTCAAATCTCATACCCATTACGTTTTGATTTTTTCAACATACACAGTACCAGTATTTCAAAACAATCTTCATGATCTCAAAACATTTCATATAGTTTGAAAACAATTTTTCTAGATGCATTGTCTGTGTTATTTCAAAAACATTGGCCATGTTATCAAAACCAACCTTTCTAATTTCAAAATATTTCATATAGTCTGAAGACAATATTAACACAATACATTTTCTGATCAAGTGCATGATTTCGAAAAGCATCATTCATGTCTTTCAAAAACCTTATACATAATTTCAAAATTTATCTCGCATGATTTTAAAAATATTTTTGTAAATATATCTACCTAATACACCTACTTTATTTCAAAAATATTATATATAAGGTTTCAAAAACGTTAAACACCTTTTTCTTAAAAGAACCCCATGCATAATTTTCAAAAATATTTTCCTCATACATTGACTTAACCTTCAAAATTCTGCTTCATATGTCGCCTTGGCATATCTGGCATCTCAACTTCGTAAAGCATTTTTTACTTGATGTTTTGACATAAGCACGTCCAGTGCAAGATTTCAAAACATCTTCAACTTCTAAAATCCATATGGGATCTTTTTATCTTCACATTTAGATCCTTATGGATAATCATCATTCAAATCAGAGTCCTTAATTGGATTCCTTATGTACCTTAATTCGAACACTTCGGTTCCTAATAATCGAAATCGAATTTTCTTTTTGAATCTTTCTATCTTTATAGTTGGATTCTTGATAACGTTTAAAGAACCAAATGAAATCCACGAAATGGATTTCTAGTGTGCTTTAAATGCATGTACGCAATTTACAAGGCAAGTTAACAAACAATTTTGTGGTTATGTGACTATGTGTTTACTCATCTTATGTTTTCTTTTATGCATTTTTGGTGTTTTTACTACTCTGGATATTCTTTATCCAAATCCTTGCAGGATCTTTCATATCTTCATATGAGGGATTCGTAGCAGGATATTCAAAAGGTACTACCTTAAATCCTTAAATGGGCTTCTATGTAATAGTTAAGACCCTTGGATTATATAGTACCACTCCATGATTCATAAGGGACCCTTTAGTGGTCTAGTCAAAAAGATTGATTCACAATTTGGTTAAAGAATGACATTTAGTGATGTAACTAAACAGACTCCTGGATAGTCTATTTAAATCATTTATTGATTTAGTCTAAAGGACTCTATGGCAGTCTAGTTACACTCATCACAGGATTGTTCATTTGGTTTTACACTACACATTATAAAATAGACTGTGCGGACTGTACAAGGAACTACGTAATTATGGAGGCCTACATAATTGTGGAATTCAATGCACAGAAACCCAGTAAGATTTATTATGTGTAAGAACCGATAGCGACAAAATAACAAAATGATAACGATGTAATGGAGGTACGGTGGACGCACCAATGACGCTTTATATACTTATATATAAGTGTCCCTCTTACATTGCAAGCATGATGTTATTAAAGTTACTAGAAGTTCAGAACCCTAACCAATGTTGTTCGATCTTTTCAACTTCATGTTTTAGACTCTCACAAGTTTCCTCTAAATAAATTTCGGGACGAAATTTCCTAAAGTAGGGGAGACTGTAACACCTGTGCCTCCACGGCCATCAAACAAATACCAAACCAATGAAATATTGTATTTCATACTAGGGATTTGTAAAAATATGTGTATCATTTGCACATATCAATTTTTGTTCAATTCCAAACTCTAAATCGCTTTCTGGAAGGTTATACGCGCACCGATGCGTAAATATAACCAGTTTAATGCAACAAACACTCCGGAATAGTGAAATAGGCTTAACATACCTTAAATAACCTTTACATAACTTAGAAATAAGTTTTGAAGGCTTTGGTATGGCAAAAACATGTTAAATCGCTTACAGGGACTAAAGTTGACAAACTGCGAAAGTATGCCAATTTGAACTGTAACAGACATTCCGGAACATGACCATAATTTAAACATACCATAAATATCCTTTACAAAGCTTAGAAATAGGCTTTGAGGGGTTCGGTGTGCTAAAATAAACTTTTGTGTCATTCAGGGACTAAAAGTGTCAAAAAGTGCACAAGTTTGCATTTTCGCGCATAACTTACGTTCTGAATACATCTGGACATCCAAAAATTTATGAGAGCATGACTACATTATATTTTAGTGTTCGCCATAAGAAAAATCCATTCGTTGCGTCATTTGGATCGTTTTTCGCGCTTATGCGCATTCCGTCGTAATTAAGCGAACATCGCGTTCGTACGGCTAAACGAACCGACATCCGAGATATTTTTGAGCACAATTTAAGTTCCCTATACTTTAACTTCATTTTAGAGCTTTGAAATGGGGTTAACGGGCCTTAAATGTGTCAAAAATGGACTGATTGCATTGCAGGGACCAAAACTGTAATTCTGCCAAAGTAAGCTTACGGACCTCAACACCATTGACCTTACGGTCCGTAAGGCAACTCCCAGACCAGATTCAATGTTTTTAACAGTAGGTCCCACCTGTTCGATTCTCAACCACACATTCTCAATCATCTAGTCAGCGGATAAGAACCAATTTCCAGCCACCATAAGGTTCCGACAAGTGTACGCCTTGGATTCGATCACGTACTACGAGAAACGATCCTAACGGTGGACCGTTTACTATAAATACCCAACCCCCCTTCCATTCAAAACCCACCAAATCTGATCCAAATGCTCTAAGTTGAGGTTTTCGCTTCATACCTGAGCTATTCGATCACGATTAGCATTCGGGGACCCTGGGTAAGTATTCTTTCGTTCTTTTCCTTATTTTTACTGCTTTTCGAGTCAGAAAGTCAAACTTTGTTTGACTTTCAGCGTTGACCAGTAATGGTCAATGCGAAGTTCGTTTGAACTTCGCAACGTGATTGTAATCACGATGGTCATAGTCCCTTGGGACTATGCCTACTGATTACCACGTTGTCTAGGGTCGTAGGATAAGCGATCTAATAAATCGCTTATACCTCGAACCCGACCCAGTTTGGTCGATCATTAGGATCCGACCAAACACATTAGGTGACCATAGTGTAGGGAATAACCCTCCGAGGTTATACCTTATGGTCACGACGTTTAAGTAGTTGTATGATAGGTAGTTTATATGCCTTAGGTAAATTACCAGAATACCCTTTTCATGTATAATTGGTAATTAAGCATATGTAACCTAAACTTTTGTCACGTAACTGATTATGTAACATGTTTAGGCATATAACACTTGTCATAGGGCTAGTTAGGCGGTCCGAACGCGTTTCACGCGCACGACGCGTTAAAGTAGCATAAGCTTCCTAAACGGGTCGTAATGGGTCGTAAACAATTATGTTAAGTTTCATTTAGTATGTAGGCTTTGTTAAACCATATCACACGAGTCTCCACACTCGTTTGGTTTACAAACCCTAATGCTACCCAGTCTTCCGATTTAGGTCCGGTTATTTAACATAGTTACCTATATTAGGAGCCGTTTGATTCCGAGATCTCTAGCACTGCTTGGTGGTTATCTTTAGGCAACTGAGCAATCTCAAGTGAGTACATAGACCCCTCTTTTACTGTTTTCCAAACTGTTTTGGGGTGAAACACATGTGCCTACTTGTTACTTTCATGCTTTCCTGTTTTCGCATCATATACTGCTATGTTCGTTAGTACATTATAGTACATGATTTCATTACATTTTATGCTATGTATGTCCATTGCGTTCATACTTAGTACATCGTTTTACATTTACATTTTATGCTATTTATGTCCATTACGTGCATACTTAGTACATTGTTTTTCATCACATGCTTACATTTTGGTATGACATTTGGTTTGTTTACATGGGACAATACATTCATTAACACCGATCATGCCGTTCGTTAGTAGGTAGTGGTACCATAGGAATTGACAACTCCCGTTCCGGACGTCCCAGGGAAAGGGGATGAAAGGAATGACCGAATTCGTTGTTATAAAGACAGATAGACCTTTAATTTGTTTAAAGGGTTTATCACCACAGTCGCCAGGCTTGGATGTATGCATTTTCACAATACCGCATAAATGTTCATATTAAATATTTGCATGCATTTACACAAAACATAGCTTTGATTTAAACCAAGTTTTACTTCAATACTTTGTTTTTGTGCATATGGTTTAGTTGAGACCTTTCACTTGCCATACATGACATTTTGACATAGACATTTGACTTGGATATTTGACATAGACATTTGACTTGGATATTTGACATAGACATTTGACATGGATATTTGACATAGACATTTGACATGGATATTTGACATAGACATTTGACATGGATATTTGACATAGACATTTGACATGGATATTTGACATAGACATTTTGACATGATTTACATCTTGACATGAACATTTTACATTGTTTGGTTTGGTTTGATTAAGTAACGATGCGTGTGTAATATGATACAAGCATGGTGGATACGCCGCTGGTACTTCCTATATATAAGTGTTTGTATGGTATTACATGTCGTAACACTATTTGAATCATTTCAGTTTGATATATAGAACATTTCATACAAATAACATACTTTTCACAAGACATTGATTTATAAACAACTTATCTTATGCAAACATATCTTACTTGGTTATTCATTTAACCTTACATTTATTTATACTTATCATCTGATCTTATCGTTTTTCAAATGATTTAAAAGACAAAGCAAACAACAAGGTTCATGACTAAACATTTTCTTAAACATAAGTCATGAATCTTATTTTCACAAAACCTATGTATCTCACAGGCATTTTTATGCTGACGTACCTATTTTCACATGTGTTTTTCAGGAGCTGTTGCATAAGATGATCAAGATACACATAGGCAGACTTGGGCTTTAGTGACAATAAAAGATGCAAGACTAGTTAATTAAGTTGTATTTCTTTGTTTGTTTAGACATTGTAACACTTTTAATTAATAAAACGAAACTTCAATTGCCATGGATTTGAAACAATTAATTCTGTTACAACACTCCCCGATGTTTCCGCCACGTTTAGTATGTTCCACGTGGTCGGGGTGTGACAACCGTTAGCTTTTATCCACGCGTTTTTCATCAAGAATCTTCCCTAGCCTTGAGCTAGAGGTATAATGTTTAAAACTTGTTCTTGAACGTATTTAAAGTGGTTAAAAGGAATATTGTCGGTTGAATCTCGTTAAAATGAAAGATGATGATCAAAAGTCTACTAAAAACACATAAAATGGTGGTTAATAGCATATATGTTGTGTAAATGTTGTAGTATTTGAAATGTATGATTGTTTGGACCCGATCTATGTTATGGTAGCTCGGATCACCATTTAACCCGGTTTGGTAAGATCGTTGATCTTAACATAAGCTCGTTTTTAGTTAACACAAGGGTTAAAGGGTGAAACTCTACCACACATGAGACATGAACTTGTGTAAAATATTTTACTTGTGTAAAAGTAATTTAACCTGTACATTGGTGTTTAAAACTAGCGGATCTACGTATCTGCAAGTGGTATTTTTGAAGAACCACACTTTAAAGAAATCACATGTTCTAAACCGGGTCTTACACAAACAAAAGTGGTTTTTGTGAACAAACAAGTGTATGGATACTTGTGTAACAAGGGTTTTTACAAAGAAATAATTTTCGTAAAAACCGACTAAGAAGTTGTAAAACTTCATATTCTTTAAAAATAAAGTTTTTAAGAAATTAAACTTATTTTTAAAGATAACAAGACTTACTAAATGTGCTAGTAAGTTACTACACATTTTTGTAAACATCCAAGTTCATGAAGTGGGGAAATTAGTGATTATTGTTGATGATGATTGTTGGTAATTGTTGTTGCTGATTATTGATGATTGATGATGATTTAAAAGAAAATAAACACACGTTTTGAAAACGTGGGAAACCTCCATTTTTAGGGGAAACTCTGCCAAAATTTTTATAAATTTTGACACTTAGAAAAAAAATATAAGTTTTTGAAAAACTTATTCCCTAAAAATGTGTTTAAAAGTATTACCAAGGTTTCCCTAATTTTTGGTGATAAGAAATGGTGATTTCTTGAAGGATAAAAATGGATATTATGTATATATATTTTTGGAGAGAAAAATATATATTATTTTATCACCAAATTCTGTGCTAAGTGTATATAGTATGTGTTATACGTACTAGTGTATTAAGATTTAAAAATACACTAAATGCTCATGAGGAGTATAGACATAAAAATACACATACAACATACAAGATACATAATTCGGGTGCAAAGTGCAAAACACAAAAGACTTATGTTTATTTTTGGAGAAAATAATATAAGTAAGATTCGTAGTTAAAAATATAGAATATTTTTAACACAAGAAAATATACAAAAGAGAGTGACTGTACTTGTGCGACGCAAGTCTAGTGACTAACGATAAGAAAACGCGTATAGGTTACGACGTTAAGTAAGCAAACCCGGTGGAGTTTACGACGCTAGGAACGCAAAGTTGTGAGTTCATGCTCCCCCTTTTCTCTTTAACTGTTTTCAGTTTTATAACTTCGGGGGTGAAATACATGTACAAATGTACAAAATTTATAATTGGTATGATATAAATACAAGAAGTACACTTGGTGAGAACGAGAACCAAGTGTGACGAAATATAAGAATGCAAGAAGTACACTTGGTGAGAACGAGAACCAAGTGTGGCGAAATATGAGAATATGAGAAACGCATTTGGTGAGACAAGAACCAAGTATAAGGCGCAATGAGAAATGATAACAAGAAACGCGCTTGGTGAGAACGAGAACCAAGTAGGAGGCGTTATGAGAAATAGTGTCACGAATAGGGTACAGAAGCACCATTAATCAACAATATACCTAGACCGCAGAACAAAAGGTTAGATCTAACAGGTGCCTGGCAGCCTCACACTCGGTCGGGGCGAGAATCGAGTGGTGCTTTTGTGTCTCAGAATATACCAATTAAATGCCTTAGGTTTGGTGACTTCCTATGACGTGCCACAGGTTAATGGCTTTGCAACCCATTAACAATCTGATAAGTACAGAAATACTGTATTTACATAAAATTCATACCATACAAAATTGATATATAACTTGAAGTACGTGGGGTACTCAAGAAGATTGAATTATACTTGAAGTACGTGGGGTACTCAAGAGAATGAGAATTAAACTTGAGTACGTGGGGTACTCAAGAAGAAATTGAATTATACAGATGTACGTGGTGTACACATGAAACTGGATTTACATATGAAAACTTGATTTACTCACAAACTATGTTTTTCATACAAAGTATACAAACATGAAATACAAAACTGCATGAATTCACACCAACTTTATGTTGACGTTTTTCCAAAAACTCACATGTATTTCAGGTAACTAGGATGGATGTGCGCGTGGTTTAGCTTATGCTCGTGGATGTCGCTTGTGTTTAACTTTGAATAAAGTTGTAAACTTTTAAGACAATGTTTTATGCGACTTAGCGATGTAAACGCTAACGTATGTTTTCAAATTATGGTATTTGAATGTTATTTTACGAGCATGTAGCATGTTTACTCTTCGTATGCAATGAGAACCTTTCATGATCACACCTCGTGCTTCCGCCGCAGAAAGGGGTGTGACACAAGGGCCATCTTCTAACAATTGAAAGTGTTGTTGCATGCTACATCTCCATATCCTTCATATCTTATATAATCTACCATATATCTTCCAAGATCACAACAAATCCAACATGATCACTCCATCTCCTTCTCCCCTCTCTCCAAAACCGTAACCCCCTCCCATCACCTTCATCTTCATAAAACTTTGTTCTTCATAATCAAGCTCCATTCCAAGCAAATTTCAAGATGGTGTGAAGATCTAAAGGAGTTTCCAAGGTGCTTTCAAGTGATTTCAAGCTCCATATCATCAAAATCTCATCAACAACTTACTTGAATCTTGAAGGTATAAAATTTATGTTTAAATCATACTCTTGATTCTTGGTTGTTCTTCATGATTTGAAGTTTCTCTTGAATCTTGGAATTTTTCACAAACTTGAAATCTAAAAAGAAATGGGTCTTGACACAAAATAAAAATGGTGATGCATATGTGTGTATAAAACTCTATATATATATATATGTGTGTGTGTGTGTGTGTGTGTGTGTGTATGAGATTTGAGCTTGATCTTTGGTAAATACTTGTTTAGATGTTTGCTTGCATGAACAAGATTATGTGCAAATATGTAGAGATACAAAGGAATGATTGAATCATGAGTTGTAAATTTGAAGTGATGTTAGTATTTTGACTTGTAAATGGCCAAAAATTTATTAGACATATTTGAGGATTTTTGAGTTGTTGCTTGTTCTTGAATGATAGTTAAAATGCAAGTGTTTGATGATTTGTGCATGATATGATGAATGTCAAATTAAATCAGCAAATAAACATGAATAAATCGCATGTTTGATGCATCTAAACTCATATGAAAAGGATGATGATATGATAGTGTGCTTTAGATACTTGTACATAAAAATACATGTTGATTTAAAGCTCAAGAAATGATAAAAAATGATTGTATGACAAAAATGTTTTAGAACAGAATATAAGCACTAAAAATAACATTATTTGGTATATTATAATGGCATGAAACTTTGTCATAGGTTTGATAGCTTTGCATGTTGTACATATAGCTTAGAAAGTGGTAAAATATGTGAAATTTGCATGATTTACGTGCTTTATGTGAGACCTGTGTAACATCTGTGCTTGTAATCATTGTGAACAGTTCAGTTATCAATAAAACAAAGTTATTTGATCCCAATGTTTGTTTGGTTATGTTTTACATTTTTCATGTTTTGACTTTTGTTCAATTTCAAACTCTACATCGCTTTCTGGAGAGTTATACGCAAACTGGTGTGTAAGCGTAATCAGTTTAACGCGACAAATACTCCGGAACATCAACATATACTTAACATACCTTAAATAACCTTTACATAACTTAGAAATAAGTTTTGAAGGCTTTGGTATGGCAAAAACAAGTTAATTCGCCTACAGGGACTAAATTTGACAAACTACGAAAGTATGCCAATTTGAACTGTAACAGACATTCCGGAATATGACCATAAGTTAAACACACCTTAAATATCCTTTATATAGCTTAGAAATAGGCTTTGAGGGTTCGGTGTGCTAAAATAAACTTTTGGGTCATTCAGGGACTAAAAGCGTCAAAAAGTGCATAAGTTTGCATTTTCGGGCATAACTCACGTTCTGAATACATCCGGACATCCAAAAATTTATGTAAGCAATAAAATATTTTATTTTAGTGTTTGGCATGAGAAAAAACCATTCGTCACGCAATTTGGATCGTTTTTCGCGCTTATGCGCATTCCGTTGTAATTAACCGAACATCGCGATCGTACGACCAAACGAACCAACATCCGACATATTTTTGAGCATGTTTCATGTCCAAAATGTTTAGGCATAATTTTAGGGCCTTAACGTTGGCTTAACGGGCCTTAAACGTGTCGGAAATGAGCTTAATCATCAACATGGACCAAAACTGACAATTCTGCATAGTTGCTGGCTTACGGACCGTAAGCCGTCACCCTTACGGTCCGTAAGGGGTCCCCAGATTAGCAGATTCTGATTAAACAGCTGTTACCCCCTCCTAATCCCTTTGCACTTGCCTTGTGACACCCGTGTCACTGCGACCATCAAACAAATGCCAAACCAATGAAATATTGTATTTCATACTTGGGATTTGTAAAAATATGTGTATCTGTCACACCCCCAAAATCCACACGCGGAGTATCACCGCTTGGAGGCGTGACTGACCAGGATCAAGCCACCAATCATATAGAACAATGTATAAAGTAAAAGTAATTGCAATTTAATTCCAACAATCCATATGAAAGGTGTTCCAAAACATAAGTATGTTATCACAGTATAGCGGAAGCGTATGATTAAACCCATCGTAATAAAGTATGAAATGTCATAAAGTCTAAACAAATATCCAAAATCCATGCCCACAACGACTACGCCTCCCGTGCAAGCTCCATAAGTACCTAAGGTCCTGCAAGGCATGTAACAGAGGATCAACAACTAGTTGAGCGAGTTCACAGAGAGTAAGTGCGTAATAGTAAGTTCATATGTAACATGTGGCTCTACTGGGCCGTTAGTACGTTCTAATGGTGGGGGCTTCCCATAATGTATATTTACTAGACTAGTTGTATTCATAAGTATCCTTCCCAATCCGAGGATAATAATAAGTATCCTGCCCAACCGAGGATAGTACGTATCAAGTACGTAGGTTTAGCGCTGGTGTTCTTCCCATCCGAGAACATTTGGTACCTAGGATTTTTGCATGTGTAACACTAGTATCCTTCCCATCCGAGGATAGTACGTAGATTTTTGGCACAGGCATCCTTCCCAATCCGAGGACCGTGGTATGTAGTCTAGTAGTAATGTGTACAAGCAATCAATCAATCCCATTCCCAACCCACCTGGGGAATCCCATGCCTTGGTAAGAGTGTGAACTCACCTTGGTTTGCTCGGTATGCTAAGTAGGTGCTCAAAGTAAAAATCAATCACGTCCTAATGTATGCATGTATACGTAGTCAGTTTGTGTTCAAGTCATTCACATATAAGCATGTAACACGTAGTCAAAATCATACAATTCATGTTTATCATTTAACAGCAGTTAAATATTCCAGTGAACAATTAACAGAATTAACTCAGGTTACTGTACAGATTAACTGTTCGGCGAAACACACTTAATGGCGAAACACAATAGTCGACGAAACACACTAGTCGACGAAACACCATATTGACGAAACACATTCAGTTTCGTCGGAACCTTGTTTGGCGAAACAAGATTCTGATTCGTCGCTGACTCTTGGCGAAACACTTCTGTTTCGTCAAGAGACCTGTTTCGTCAAGCAGTCAGTTACGTCGCATAATCAGTCACGTATGAAAACCCTAATCATGCTAACAGCCGTCATCAACATCAGCAGTCATGCAGGAACATTCATTCATAGAATCATTGTAACATCATCATAGCATAATCATCGGACCACTTTAACGTCTAGCATGAACCCTAGCTTATGCGTTTTTACATAACAACATACAACATCACATCATCAAACCCTATCAAGATGCTAACTTGCAGCCAGAATCAGATCAAAATAACAACATCCAGAACCGAGTATTCAATCATATTAAGTTTCGCATAAAACCGTTTATATCCGACTACAATATTCATATTGAAATCCATATCATCATTATCATAACAAGAACCCTAGTATTTAACATATATTAGTTACAATTATACATCAACATATCAGAATCACATGGCACAGAAACACATTCACAGATGGACGATCAATCAAGACACATAAATCTACTAACCGAGATGATGGTTTGATCGCACAAGGGTTTCCGGTGGGTTCTAGTTCGCCGTCACAGTGAGAGAGCTCTAGGGTTTCGGTTGTGTTGATAGAAAATGTAAAGTGATGTTGTTTTTACGTAAAATACTCAAAATACGTTCTGGGCCTAACTGGGCTACTGGGCCGGCGAAACAGACTTCTGTTTCGTCGGAGTGTTCATGGCGAAACAGCCTGTTTCGTCGAAATGGGTTATGGCGAAACAGCCTTGTGTTTCGTCGGGTTCTAAACAGTTTAAGTTTTACAACAGTACACATGTTATACAATCACACATAACCATGCAAACACACTAGGTTTTTATCATAACACAACCATATAGTCAAAGTCAACGTGCATTAAATGCGAATAAAGGATGTCGGAAATTCGAGTTGTCACATTATCCCCAACTTGAAAGAAATTTCGTCCCGAAATTTAGTATGCAGTTACTGAGGAAGCTAGTAGTGTGACGTTGTTTACCTGTGTCGTATCGCGGCTCCTCGAGCAGGTTTGCGAAGATTACTAGTTTTCTTGGGGTGTCACATTATCCCCCCGTTGATTTGGAATTTCGTCCCGAAATTCAGCATTGGTAGCTTCAGCCTCAGTAGTAGTTGCTTGGTTTTCGAATAGCTGGGGATATTTGAGTTCCATTTGATCTTCACGCTCCCAGGTGAACTCTGGGCCGCGGCGGGAGTTCCAACGAACTCGTACAAGAGGGATTCTCGTGTTCTTGAGGACCTTAACATCCCGGTCCGTGATTTCAACAGGTTCCTCGACGAAGTTCAACCGTTCGTCAATAGTGAGTTCCTTCAAGGGAACTACGTGGGTCTCGTCTGACGTACATTTCTTTAGATTCGACACGTGAAAGACGTTGTGAACTGCACTGAGTTCAGGTGGTAAGTTCAATCTGTAGGCCACTTTGCCTATTTTCTCAATAACTTCGAAAGGTCCAACATATCGTGGATTTAGTTTGCCGCGCTTGCCAAAACGAACCACACCCTTCCAGGGTGAAACTTTAAGTAGCGCTCGATCCCCAACTTGGAATTCGAGTAGTTTCCTGTCTAAATCAGCGTATGCTTTCTGACGGTCCCGAGCTGCCGCCATGCGTTGTCGTATTTGTGCAATCTTTTCTGTAGTATCGACTACCATTTCTGGACCAGTGATCTGACTTTCCCCCACCTCTGCCCAACAGAGAGGTGATCGGCATTTACGCCCGTACAATGCCTCGAATGGTGCAGCTTTAATGCTCGTGTGGTAGCTGTTATTGTATGAAAATTCCACAAGTGGAAAATGTTTCTCCCAACCGTTGCCAAAATCAATTACGCACGCCCGAAGCATGTCTTCTAGAGTCTGGATAGTGCGCTCAGACTGCCCATCCGTCTGAGGATGATACGCCGTGCTCATGTCTAAACGAGAGCCAAAAGATTTATGCATTGCTTGCCACAGTTCTGAAGTAAAACGTGCGTCTCGATCAGAGATGATAGAGGTTGGCACTCCGTGCCTCGAGACCACTTCCTTCAAGTAGATGTCTGCTAGTGTAGAGAACTTGTCTGTTTCTTTGATAGCCAAGAAGTGAGCAGACTTTGTGAGTCGATCCACGATCACCCAAATAGTATCATTTCCGCGCTGAGATTTAGGTAAGCCAGTAACAAAATCCATGGAAATCTGTTCCCATTTCCATTGTGGTATCTCAGGTTGTTGGAGTGGACCTGACGGTTTCTGATATTCTGCCTTGACTCTCGCACAAGTCAAGCATTTGCTAACGTATGTGGCTATGTGGGCCTTCATGCTAGGCCACCAGTATGTAGTCTTAATATCGTGGTACATTTTATCCGAACCAGGGTGTACCGAGTAGCGAGACTTGTGAGCTTCATCCATTACCAGCTCGCGTAAGTTGCCGTACAGTGGGACCCAAATGCGTCCTGTGACGTAGTAAGCGCCGTCTGCCCTTTGTTCTAATCGTTGCCTTGAGCCGCGTAGGGCTTCAGCCCTAACGTTTTCTGGTTTCAATGCTTCTATCTGAGCATCTCGTATCTGGGAAGGAAGGCTAGACTGTATGGTGAGTTGTAAGGCTCGAACGCGCTTAGGCGCAGTGTCTTTTCGACTGAGGGCGTCAGCCACAACATTGGCTTTGCCCAGGTGGTACCTGATTGAGCATTCGTAGTCGTTTAGCAGTTCGACCCATCGTCGCTGTCGCATATTCAGTTCCTTCTGTTTGAATATATGTTCGAGGCTTCTGTGGTCAGTGTAGATAGCACATTTGGTGCCGTACAAGTAGTGTCGCCATATCTTAAGTGCAAAAACAACCGCTCCCAGCTCTAGATCGTGTGTCGTGTAATTCCGTTCGTGAACCTTAAGTTGGCGCGAAGCATAAGCAATAACTTTATCCTTCTGCATCAATACACATCCAAGACCTTGGATAGATGCGTCGCAGTAGACTACGAAATCGTCCGTGCCTTCAGGCAGTGAAAGGATAGGTGCGCTACAGAGTCTATCCTTTAAGTGTTGGAATGCTGTTTCCTGTGCGTTACCCCAACGATAAACAACACCTTTCTGTGTCAGTAGTGTAAGCGGCTGAGCAATCTTTGAGAAGTCTTTGATGAACCTTCTGTAATAACCCGCCAAACCCAAGAATTGGCGTATTTCTGTTGGTGTGCGAGGTGCAGGCCAGTTCTTGATCGAATCCACCTTGGATGGATCGACATGAATCCCATCCCTGTTTACCACGTGGCCTAAGAAGTGGACTTCACGAAGCCAGAAGTCGCATTTAGAAAACTTGGCGTATAGCTGTTCCGTTCGTAGAAGTTCCAGTATAAGCCGTAAGTGCTGCTCGTGTTCCTCTTGACTCTTCGAATAAATCAGGATGTCGTCGATGAAAACAATAACGAACTTGTCGAGATAGGGTTTGCACACCCTGTTCATAAGATCCATAAATACGGCAGGCGCGTTCGTTAACCCGAATGGCATGACCATAAACTCGTAGTGGCCGTAGCGTGTTCTGAACGCTGTTTTGGAGACGTCCTCATCCCGGACTCTCAGCTGGTGGTATCCTGACCTTAAGTCTATCTTGGAGTAGTAGCTCGACCCTTGCAGCTGGTCGAATAAATCATCTATACGCGGAAGAGGATAACGATTCTTGATCGTCACCTTGTTGAGTTCGCGGTAGTCTATACACATCCTGAACGTACCGTCTTTCTTCTTTACGAATAACACTGGGGCTCCCCAAGGCGAAGAGCTAGGACGTATAAAACCCTTTTCCAAGAGTTCTTGTAGCTGCTTTGACAGTTCTTCTAATTCAGTTGGAGCTAGACGATAAGGCGCTCGAGCTATGGGTGCTGCTCCTGGAGCGAGCTCGATCTGAAATTCAACTTGACGATGAGGCGGTAACCCAGGTAATTCCTCAGGAAACACTTGAGGAAAATCGCGTACTACAGGAATATCCTCGATCTTCTTCTCTTTCTTCGACGTATCAGTGACGAGAGCTAGAACAGCTGTGTGACCCTTGCGCAGACACTTCTGAGCCTTCAAGAAGGAAATGATGCCACTCACGACACCACTCTTGTCGCCTTGAACTTCGAGAGGTTCCTTGCCCGACCGGGGAATACGAATAACTTTTTCTTTGCATAAAATCTCCGCTTGTTGTTGAGATAACCAATCCATACCAATGACGACGTCAAAGCTACCCAAGGTTATAGGAATGAGATCAATGGAGAAAGTCTGACCAGCGAGGATAAGATTACACCCTTTAACTATGTGTGTGGCCTCTAGACTTTTACCGTTAGCTAATTCTACAACATGTTTGATGTTTAAGAGAGTTGGTGCACGTTTTAACATTTCACTAGCTTTTAGAGACATGTAACTTGTATCCGCACCAGAATCAAATAGTACTGTAACATAAAAGTCGTCAAGAAGAAACTTACCCATAACCACATTGGGATCATTCCTGGCATCAGCCTGACCGATCACAAACATACGGCCCCTAGCACCATTGTTCCCATCATTGTTGTTACCCCCGTTGTTGTTGTTCCCATGGCCCTGGTTGTTGTTGTTCTGGTTTCGGTTTAGCTGAGGGCAGTGTCTTTTGAAGTGACCTTCGGCGCCACACTGAAAACATCCCTTATTGCGCTGTTGTTGATTCTGCTGTGCTTGCTGCTGCGGCTGATTCTGGTTCACAGGCTGTGGGCTCCTACAATCCTTGGCCTCATGGCCCGTCCTAAAACACCTTTGACAACGACCCCTGTTACACTGGCCATTGTGGTGCTTGTTGCAGATGTTGCACTTTGGGAGGTTCCCTCGATAACCACCCTGCTTGTGACTGCCCGAAGAGTGCTGACTAGGGCTCTGGTAGGTGTCAGTCTTTCGTTGCTGAACTTGGGGCTGAACTGAAGCTGATCCCTTGCTGGAATCCCCCTCCTATTTTCGCTTGCTGTCACTGGGAGTAGCAGGAGTAACCGAAGTAATAGCTGTAGGGGTAGCGTTGATGCGTTTAGGCAACCTGTTTTGCTCCACCGCTTGATCAGTGAGACGGTGAGCCAGCTGAACAACCTGCTGGTAAGTGGCATGATTCGCTGAAGTCACATGACTCTGGATCTCTGGCACCAGACCCTTAAGATAAAGTTCAATACGCTTGTCCACCAGAGTAGGACACAGTAATGCAAGCTCATTCGATCTCTTTGTATACGCCTCAATTTCCGACCCTGTCATCTTGAGATTGAAAAACTCAACCTCCAGCTTATGAATCTCATCTCGACTGCAGTACTCCTCTTTGATCATTTCTTTGAAATTGTTCCATGGGGTGGCGTTAGCAGCAACCAACCCCAGTATTTGGACCTGTGCTTTCCACCATGTGAGGGCTAAACCCTCGAGGGTACCGGTAGCATATTTCACCCTGCGTGCCTCAGGGCATTCACATATCTCAAACACAGACTCCATCTTTTCAAACCAGTGCAGGAGACCTACGGCTCCTTCAGTGCCGCTGAAAGTGGATGGACGACAGTCCATGAAAGTCTTGAAAGTGCAAACAGGTGCTTGACCTCCTGCTTGTGCAGCTGCAACCGCCGCGGTAACTCGTTCGTTAATGAGGGCCGTCAACTGGTCCTGGGTCATGTTGATACGTCCAGACATGATCTTCATAGGAAAGATAACGTATGTGAGATAGGTTCACGAATATTGCGATGACAGAAGAGTGTAAGCACACAAGTGTTCTCATGCAATAACAAATAGTGAGCAATGTAATCTAAGCATACCACGAGCAAAGTTCTATGTAATTCTAATGTGTAGGCAATAAACATAAACCTTATTACCTAGAATGTCGAGTCTTGCACGTGGAGCGAAGCGTCGTTGTGGATCGTTGAGAGCACTGTTCTGGTTATAGTCTGGTTTTAATAAAATCGTTTTCCCCATATTAAAACCGAGTTCTCTATAACCAATGGCTCTGATACCAATCTGTCACACCCCCAAAATCCACACGCGGAGTATCACCGCTTGGAGGCGTGACTGACCAGGATCAAGCCACCAATCATATAGAACAATGTATAAAGTAAAAGTAATTGCAATTTAATTCCAACAATCCATATGAAAGGTGTTCCAAAACATAAGTATGTTATCACAGTATAGCGGAAGCGTATGATTAAACCCGTCGTAATAAAGTATGAAATGTCATAAAGTCTAAACAAATATCCAAAATCCATGCCCACAACGACTACGCCTCCCGTGCAAGCTCCATAAGTACCTAAGGTCCTGCAAGGCATGTAACAGAGGATCAACAACTAGTTGAGCGAGTTCACAGAGAGTAAGTGCGTAATAGTAAGTTCATATGTAACATGTGGCTCTACTGGGCCGTTAGTACGTTCTAATGGTGGGGGCTTCCCATAATGTATATTTACTAGACTAGTTGTATTCATAAGTATCCTTCCCAATCCGAGGATAATAATAAGTATCCTGCCCAACCGAGGATAGTACGTATCAAGTACGTAGGTTTAGCGCTGGTGTTCTTCCCATCCGAGAACATTTGGTACCTAGGATTTTTGCATGTGTAACACTAGTATCCTTCCCATCCGAGGATAGTACGTAGATTTTTGGCACAGGCATCCTTCCCAATCCGAGGACCGTGGTATGTAGTCTAGTAGTAATGTGTACAAGCAATCAATCAATCCCATTCCCAACCCACCTGGGGAATCCCATGCCTTGGTAAGAGTGTGAACTCACCTTGGTTTGCTCGGTATGCTAAGTAGGTGCTCAAAGTAAAAATCAATCACGTCCTAATGTATGCATGTATACGTAGTCAGTTTGTGTTCAAGTCATTCACATATAAGCATGTAACACGTAGTCAAAATCATACAATTCATGTTTATCATTTAACAGCAGTTAAATATTCCAGTGAACAATTAACAGAATTAACTCAGGTTACTGTACAGATTAACTGTTCGGCGAAACACACTTAATGGCGAAACACAATAGTCGACGAAACACACTAGTCGACGAAACACCATATTGACGAAACACATTCAGTTTCGTCGGAACCTTGTTTGGCGAAACAAGATTCTGATTCGTCGCTGACTCTTGGCGAAACACTTCTGTTTCGTCAAGAGACCTGTTTCGTCAAGCAGTCAGTTACGTCGCATAATCAGTCACGTATGAAAACCCTAATCATGCTAACAGCCGTCATCAACATCAGCAGTCATGCAGGAACATTCATTCATAGAATCATTGTAACATCATCATAGCATAATCATCGGACCACTTTAACGTCTAGCATGAACCCTAGCTTATGCGTTTTTACATAACAACATACAACATCACATCATCAAACCCTATCAAGATGCTAACTTGCAGCCAGAATCAGATCAAAATAACAACATCCAGAACCGAGTATTCAATCATATTAAGTTTCGCATAAAACCGTTTATATCCGACTACAATATTCATATTGAAATCCATATCATCATTATCATAACAAGAACCCTAGTATTTAACATATATTAGTTACAATTATACATCAACATATCAGAATCACATGGCACAGAAACACATTCACAGATGGACGATCAATCAAGACACATAAATCTACTAACCGAGATGATGGTTTGATCGCACAAGGGTTTCCGGTGGGTTCTAGTTCGCCGTCACAGTGAGAGAGCTCTAGGGTTTCGGTTGTGTTGATAGAAAATGTAAAGTGATGTTGTTTTTACGTAAAATACTCAAAATACGTTCTGGGCCTAACTGGGCTACTGGGCCGGCGAAACAGACTTCTGTTTCGTCGGAGTGTTCATGGCGAAACAGCCTGTTTCGTCGAAATGGGTTATGGCGAAACAGCCTTGTGTTTCGTCGGGTTCTAAACAGTTTAAGTTTTACAACAGTACACATGTTATACAATCACACATAACCATGCAAACACACTAGGTTTTTATCATAACACAACCATATAGTCAAAGTCAACGTGCATTAAATGCGAATAAAGGATGTCGGAAATTCGAGTTGTCACAGTATCGATTGCACATATCAACTCTTGTCCGATTTCAAGCTCTAAATCGCTTTCTAGAAGGTTATACGCGCACTGATGCGTAAATATAACCAGTTTAATGCAACGAACACTCCGGAATAGTGAAATAGGCTTAACATACCTTAAATAACCTTTACATAACTTATATATAAGTTTTGGAAGGTTTGGTGTGGTGAAATCAAAGTTTAATCGCTTACAGGGACTAAAGTTGACAAACTGCGAAAGTATGCCAATTTGAACTGTAACAGACATTCTGGAGCATGAACATAAGTTAAACATACCATAAATATCCTTCACATAGCTTAGAAATAGGCTTTGAGGTGTTCGGTGTGCTAAAATAAACTTTTGGGTCATTCAGGGACTAAAAGTGTCAAAAAGTGCACAAGTTTGCATTTTCGTGCATAACTTACGTTCTGAATACATCCGGACATCCAAAAATTTATGTAATCATGACTATATTATATTTTAGTGTTCGCCATAAGAAAAATCCATTCGTTTCGTCATTTGGATCGTTTTTCGCGCTTGTGCGCATTTCGTCGTAATTAAGCGAACATCGCGTTCGTACGACCAAACGAACCATCATCCGAGATATTTTTGAGCATGTTTTGAGTTCCCTATACTTTAACTTCATTTTTGAGCCTTGAAATGAGGTTAACGGGGTTCAAACGCATCGAAAAAGGCCTTAAAACACCACAGGGACCAAAACTGTAAATTTTGAAACTTTTCTGAAGCTGGTACATGCTAGCGTAGCGCGAGCCCTATAGGCTTTACCAGTCGCGCTACGCGACTGCCTATGCTGGACAGAAAACATGCAGAAAACTCAGTTTTGCGTTTTCGGGACCAGATTCGATGTATTAGCCGTTGTTTAATTCACAACCACACATTCTAACTTGCTTAGTCAGCGGATAAGGATGGAATTTTGGCACCATAACTTTGCAACACATGTATGGATGGAATTTAAACACCTAAACACCATAAATTTGCAACACATGTATGGATGGAATTTAAACACCTAAACACCATAACTTTGCAACACATGTACGGATGGGATTAAGGCACGTTTTCCATGAAACGATCTTAACGGTTCGGGTATTCCTATAAATACCCCATTACCCCATGCTTTAAAATCACTAGAATTTTGATTGAGAAACTCTAAGTTGAAACCATTGTTTCATACCTGAGATTCTTAAATCGAAATTAGCATTCGGGGACCCTTCGTAAGTATTCTTTCGTTCTTTTCCTTATTTTACTGCTTTTCGAGTCAGAAAGTCAAACTTTGTTTGACTTTCAGCGTTGACTAGTAATGGTCAATGCGAAGTTCTTTTGAACTTCGCAACGTGAGTGTAATCACGTTGGTCATAGTCCCTTGGGACTATGCCCACTGATTACCACGTTGTCTAGGGTCGTAGGGTAAGCGATCTGATAAATCGCTTATACCTCGAACCCGACCCAGTTTGGTCGATCATTAGGATCCGACCAAACACATTAGGTGACCATAGTAGGTAGGGAATAACCTTCCGAGGTTATACCCTATGGTCGCATCGTTTAAGTAGTTGTATGATAGGTAGTTTATATGCCTTAGGTAAATTACCAGAATACCCTTTTCATGTATAATTGGTAATTAAGCATATGTAACCTAAACCTTTGTCACATAACTGATTATGTAATATGTTTAGGCATATAACACTTGTCATAGGGCTAGTTAGGCGGTCCGAACGCGTTTCACACGAACGACGCGTTAAAGTAGCATAAGCTACCTAAACGGGTCGTAATGGGTCGTAGACACTTAGGTTAAGTTTCATTTAGTATGTAGGCTTTGATTAACCATATCACATGAGTTCCTACACTCATTTGGTTTACAAACCCTCATGCTACCCAGTCTTCCGATTTAGGTCCGGTTTATTAATGTAGTTACCTATATTAGGTGC
This sequence comes from Helianthus tuberosus, assembly GCA_030545235.1. Lineage (NCBI taxonomy): Eukaryota > Viridiplantae > Streptophyta > Magnoliopsida > Asterales > Asteraceae > Helianthus > Helianthus tuberosus. The sequence goes on from CM060360.1 coordinate 105,852,529, forward strand.
CGTTTGATATTCCGCGATCTCTAGCTTTGCTTGGTGGTTATCCTAGGACTTCTGAGCAATCTCAAGTGAGTACATAGACCCCTCTTTTACTGTTTTCCAAACTGTTTTGGGGTGGAACACATGTGCCTACTTGTTACTTTCCTGCTTTCCTGTTTTCACATCATATACTGCTATGTTCGTTAGTACATTATAGTACATGATTTCATTACATTTCATGCTATGTATTGCCATTGTGTGCATTACTTAGTACATCGTTTTACATGACATTTTGACATAGACATTTCGACATAGACATTTTAACATGATTGACATTGATCATGTATTTCCCACAAAACATAACTTTGATTTAAACCAAGTTTTACTTCAATACTTTGTTTTTGTGCATATGGTTTAGTTGAGACATTTCACTTGCCATACATGGATATTTGACATAGACATTTGACATGGATATTTGACATAGACATTTGACATGGATATTTGACATAGACATTAGACATGGATATTTGACATAGACATTTTGACATGATTTACATCTTGACATGAATACTTTGACATATTATTCAATACATTTGACAATTGATTTAAACATAGACATTTTACATTGTTTGGTTTGGTTTGATTAAGTGATTAAGTAACGATGTGTGTGTAATATGATACAAGCATGGTGGATACGCCGCTGGTACTTCCTATATATAAGTGTTTGTATGGTATTACATATCGTAGCGTTATTTGAATCATTTCAGTTTGATACATATAACATTTTATACAAATAACATACTTTTCACAATACATTGTTTTACAAACAACTTATCTTATACAAACTCAGTTTACAATGGTTATTCATTTAACCATACATTATTCACTTATTTATACATATCATCTGAACTCATTGTTTTTCAAATGATTTACAAAACAAAGCAAATAACAAGGTTCATGACTAAACATTTTCTCAACCATAAGTCATGAAACCTATTTTCACAAAACCTATGTATCTCACAGGCATTTTTATGCTGACGTACCTATTTTCACATGTGTTTTTCAGGAGCTGTTGCATAAGATGATCAAGATACACATAGGCAGACTTGGGCTTTAGTGACAATAAAAGATGCAAGACTAGTTAATTATGTTGTATTTCTTGTTTGTTAAGACATTGTAACACCTTTAATCAATAAAACGAAACTTCAATTGCCATGGATTTGAAACAATTAATTCTGTTACAACACTCCCCGACATTTCCGCCACGTTTTGTATGTTCCACGTGGTCGGGGTGTGACAGAAAAGATGGTATCAGAGCCAATGGTTATAGGGAATTAGGTTATTAGTAATGCTTTGACCTAGTCTATAACTTTCTTAGGACCCTAACGCGAGTTTACTTGCATTTAGTCATAAAACAATACCGTCACCTATCCTTAGGCGACGACCACAACAAGAACATAAATTTCAAAACCGCTTTGAAAACTATTCATCTGTTCTAGGATGATTGATTACTAGGTTTTGAACCCTCTATTGTAAGGTTTTGAACCCCTTTGAGTTTTCAAAATTCTCATCAAGGTTTTGGGTTTTAAATAATGTGAACACGTGCAAACTGGAAGGGTGAATGCCTGTATTCTGAGTTTTCTGTCTAGGCAAGCACTTCGTATACATCTCAACCAGACGCGAGACCAGTTGTGCTTACCTGGGAATTCTTGGGATGAGTGTTCACTTATAGGCGAGCATGTCTTCGCGATACATTATTTTTGACCTATTTACTTTGATAAATCACCGAGGTCGTTTGTTGCTTCGTAGTAACAAACAAATGACCACTATCCTTGCTTTCATCAGATTTGTTTCATCTCATTCATTTCGTCTAATTCTCTCACTCGTTTCCTTTCATGTTCTCCTCTTTTAGAATGCCTCCACGACGCGAAAATCCAGTATCTGTTGACGAGCTGGCAGCTGTCATTACACAGCAAATGACTGCTGCAATCCCGATCATCGTTGCCCAATGTCACCAAGCTATCAACAACAATAATGCCCCATGCAAATTCAAGACGTTCAACTCGGCTAAGCCATCAAAGTTTTCTGGGTCTCAAGGAGCGACTGCACTTCTGCAATGGTTCGAGAGTCTAGAGAGCACTTTCAGGCATGTTCAATGTCCAAATGAGCGAAAGGTAGATTTTGCATCTAGTGTCTTCGAGAAACGAGCTTTGACATGGTGGAACGGTGTGGTGAGAGATAGGGGTGCCGAAGTGGCACTGGCCCAAACTTGGGAAGAACTTCGAGCATTGATGATGAAGGAATTCTGTCCTCGTCACGAGATCAGGACATTGGAAAGGGAATTCGATGACCTTAAGCAAGACAGCGGCGAACATCGAGCATACACTGATCGATATGAGGAGCTGAGCCTGTTGTGTCCTACCATGGTTACGCCTTTGGATAAGGCGATCGAAAAGTACATTGATGGTCTCCCTGACTCAGTTCAAGACATTGTTACTGGTAGTAACCCCACTACGGTTAGGCAAGCCATTGAGCTATCTGCAACTCTGACTGAATCTCAGATCAGGAAACGTAAGCTTTTCCGGAAGGGTGACAAGAAACCAATCGAGGAATCAAAGACCATGGATGAGCAGACTGGATCCCTTGAGCGGTCAAAGAAGCAAAAGGCTTCTCAGAACTTCGCCTTGGTCGCTCACAATGGTCAAGCCGTCCCCAACCAACCAGCTCAACCCCGTACTAGGAAGCCATACAATGGAACTTCACCCTTGTGCAACCAATGTGGCCTACATCATCATGCTAATGTGAAGTGCCGCGAATGCCAAATTTGTGGACTTAAAGGTCATATGGCAAAAGTTTGCGTTGCAACAGTTGCACCGAATCAAGCCGACAACAAACCTGCTCGAGCTCGCTTTCCACCAGGTTCTTGCAACAAGTGTGGTAAGATGGGACATTTCCGAAGAAATTGCCCAAAGCTTGCTAATGTTAATCCAGCACAGAGATGAGCATCTGATCGACTAGAAGACAACACTCTTTAGAAATAATCATATCTTATGTATTATTTTCTTTTGTTGTCAAGGTCCATGAAACAGTTGTTATCATTGTTAATAAATAAATCTTTTTATTTACATTACAATGTATATTATGTGGTTGTATGCATAAACAACATATCCCCTATAATACCGACAATCAAGGAATCGTATTACTTGAAAAGCAAACTACCCCCAAAATTCTTCCATTTTACAATCTCTTGCGTTTTCCACAAAGATCCTAAGTACCCGTCTCTTGCAAAGAAACGAAGTACAAGATAAAAGTTATAATTCTATACGAATACCCCAAGTACGACTATAAATTCTTAATAGGGTACCCAAAGGTATTTTCGTATGTCTTAAATTATTGTGTACCTTAATTCGAATATTGCGTTTTCCTGAAAACGAAAATCGAATTTTTGGTAGATCATTCTATCTTCAAGGATGGATTCTTGAAATGATTAAAGTGCCAAAGAAATCCACGAATTGGATTCCTGGTGTGCTTTAGGTATCCGCGTCCAAAGACAACAAATTTATAACCAAATTAAACAACTATGTGATTATGTGTTTATGTGTTCCCTTTATGTTTTTGGTGTGATCCAAATTCTTGTCATTCAAATCCTCGTAGAATCTTCCATATCTTTGGGTGCTATACTAAATCCTCAACGGGCTTGTACGTAATAGTAAAGACCCTTGGATTATATTGTACCATTCCATAATTAGATCCTGAGAGGTCTAGGTAAACAGATTGATCCAAAAATCTGGTTAGGAATATCATGTGATGATATAGCTGAAAGGACTCCTTGGTGGTCTAATTAAAAGGATCCTTGTTGATCTAATTAAAAGGACCCTATGGTAGTCTAGTCACACTCATCACAGGTTTGATTATCCTCCCCACAAACATTTCAAGACAAGTTGTGCGGACTATGCAAGGAATTGCATAATTATGGATGCATACATAATTATGGAATTCAGTGCACAGAAACCACAGCAAATTTTGTCATGTGTCTAGAGTCTATTCCGTTCATTTTTGTTTCTGAAGATGTAAAATGACTATTCCGTTCATTTTTGTTTCTGAAGATGTAAAATGACTATTCCGTTCATTTTTGTTTCTGAAGATGTAAAATGACTATTCCGTTCATTTTTGTTTCTGAAGATGTAAAATGACTATTCCGTTCATTTTTGTTTCTGAAGATGTAAAATGACTATTCCGTTCATTTTTGTTTCTGAAGATGTAAAATGACTATTCCGTTCATTTTTGTTTCTGAAGATGTAAAATGACTATTCCGTTCATTTTTGTTTCTGAAGATGTAAAATGACTATTCCGTTCATTTTTGTTTCTGAAGATGTAAAATGACTATTCTGTTCCTTTTTGTTTCTGAAGATGTAAAATGACTATTATGTTCATTTTTGTTTCTGAAGATGTTGTGGAAAATGACTATTCTGTTCATTTTTGTTTCTAAAGAATGCCTGTTGAAAATAACTCTGTTCATTTTTCATTTCTGAAAAATGTTCGTTAAAGAGAAATTATAGGATTACGTCTTGTTCATCTTTGATGGTTATTTAACACAAAGTCACAAATAGACTCCTACGAATTAATTTCGGGACGAAATTTCCTAAAGTAGGGGAGACTGTGACACCCGTGTCACTGCGACCATCAAACAAATGCCAAACCAATGAAATATTGTATTTCATACTTGGGATTTGTAAAAATATGTGTATCGATTGCACATATCAACTCTTGTCCGATTTCAAGCTCTAAATCGCTTTCTGGAAGGTTATACGCGCACTGATGCGTAAATATAACCAGTTTAATGCAACGAACACTCCGGAATAGTGAAATAGGCTTAACATACCTTAAATAACCTTTACATAACTTATATATAAGTTTTGGAAGGTTTGGTGTGGTGAAATCAAAGTTTAATCGCTTACAGGGACTAAAGTTGACAAACTGCGAAAGTATGCCAATTTGAACTGTAACAGACATTCCGGAGCATGAACATAAGTTAAACATACCATAAATATCCTTCACATAGCTTAGAAATAGGCTTTGAGGTGTTCGGTGTGCTAAAATAAACTTTTGGGTCATTCAGGGACTAAAAGTGTCAAAAAGTGCACAAGTTTGCATTTTCGCGCATAACTTACGTTCTGAATACATACGGACATCCAAAAATTTATGTAATCATGACTATATTATATTTTAGTGTTCGCCATAAGAAAAATCCATTCGTTTCGTCATTTGGATCGTTTTTCGCGCTTGTGCGCATTTCGTCGTAATTAAGCGAACATCGCGTTCGTACGACCAAACGAACCATCATCCGAGATATTTTTGAGCATGTTTTGAGTTCCCTATACTTTAACTTCATTTTTGAGCCTTAAAATGAGGTTAACGGGGTTCAAACGCATCGAAAAAGGCCTTAAAACACCACAGGGACCAAAACTGTAAATTTTGAAACTTTTCTGAAGCTGGTACATGCTAGCGTAGCGCGAGCCCTATAGGCTTTACCAGTCGCGCTACGCGACTGCCTATGCTGGACAGAAAACATGCAGAAAACTCAGTTTTGCGTTTTCGGGACCAGATTCGATGTATTAGCCGTTGTTTAATTCACAACCACACATTCTAACTTGCTTAGTCAGCGGATAAGGATGGAATTTTGGCACCATAACTTTGCAACACATGTATGGATGGAATTTAAACACCTAAACACCATAACTTTGCAACACATGTATGGATGGAATTTAAACACCTAAACACCATAACTTTGCAACACATGTACGGATGGGATTAAGGCACGTTTTCCATGAAACGATCTTAACGGTTCGGGTATTCCTATAAATACCCCATTACCCCATGCTTTAAAATCACTAGAATTTTGATTGAGAAACTCTAAGTTGAAACCATTGTTTCATACCTGAGATTCTTAAATCGAAATTAGCATTCGGGGACCCTTCGTAAGTATTCTTTCGTTCTTTTCCTTATTTTACTGCTTTTCGAGTCAGAAAGTCAAACTTTGTTTGACTTTCAGCGTTGACCAGTAATGGTCAATGCGAAGTTCTTTTGAACTTCGCAACGTGAGTGTAATCACGTTGGTCATAGTCCCTTGGGACTATGCCCACTGATTACCACGTTGTCTAGGGTCGTAGGGTAAGCGATCTGATAAATCGCTTATACCTCGAACCCGACCCAGTTTGGTCGATCATTAGGATCCGACCAAACACATTAGGTGACCATAGTAGGTAGGGAATAACCTTCCGAGGTTATACCCTATGGTCGCATCGTTTAAGTAGTTGTATGATAGGTAGTTTATATGCCTTAGGTAAATTACCAGAATACCCTTTTCATGTATAATTGGTAATTAAGCATATGTAACCTAAACCTTTGTCACATAACTGATTATGTAATATGTTTAGGCATATAACACTTGTCATAGGGCTAGTTAGGCGGTCCGAACGCGTTTCACACGAACGACGCGTTAAAGTAGCATAAGCTACCTAAACGGGTCGTAATGGGTCGTAGACACTTAGGTTAAGTTTCATTTAGTATGTAGGCTTTGATTAACCATATCACATGAGTTCCTACACTCATTTGGTTTACAAACCCTCATGCTACCCAGTCTTCCGATTTAGGTCCGGTTTATTAATGTAGTTACCTATATTAGGTGCCGTTTGATATTCCGCGATCTCTAGCTTTGCTTGGTGGTTATCCTAGGACTTCTGAGCAATCTCAAGTGAGTACATAGACCCCTCTTTTACTGTTTTCCAAACTGTTTTGGGGTGGAACACATGTGCCTACTTGTTACTTTCCTGCTTTCCTGTTTTCACATCATATACTGCTATGTTCGTTAGTACATTATAGTACATGATTTCATTACATTTCATGCTATGTATTGCCATTGTGTGCATTACTTAGTACATCGTTTTACATGACATTTTGACATAGACATTTGACATAGACATTTCGACATAGACATTTTAACATGATTGACATTGATCATGTATTTCCCACAAAACATAACTTTGATTTAAACCAAGTTTTACTTCAATACTTTGTTTTTGTGCATATGGTTTAGTTGAGACATTTCACTTGCCATACATGGATATTTGACATAGACATTTGACATGGATATTTGACATAGACATTTGACATGGATATTTGACATAGACATTTGACATGGATATTTGACATAGACATTTTGACATGATTTACATCTTGACATGAATACTTTGACATATTATTCAATACATTTGACAATTGATTTAAACATAGACATTTTACATTGTTTGGTTTGGTTTGATTAAGTGATTAAGTAACGATGTGTGTGTAATATGATACAAGCATGGTGGATACGCCGCTGGTACTTCCTATATATAAGTGTTTGTATGGTATTACATATCGTAGCGTTATTTGAATCATTTCAGTTTGATACATATAACATTTTATACAAATAACATACTTTTCACAATACATTGTTTTACAAACAACTTATCTTATACAAACTCAGTTTACAATGGTTATTCATTTAACCATACATTATTCACTTATTTATACATATCATCTGAACTCATTGTTTTTCAAATGATTTACAAAACAAAGCAAATAACAAGGTTCATGACTAAACATTTTCTCAAACATAAGTCATGAAACCTATTTTCACAAAACCTATGTATCTCACAGGCATTTTTATGCTGACGTACCTATTTTCACATGTGTTTTTCAGGAGCTGTTGCATAAGATGATCAAGATACACATAGGCAGACTTGGGCTTTAGTGATAATAAAAGATGCAAGACTAGTTAATTATGTTGTATTTCTTGTTTGTTAAGACATTGTAACACCTTTAATCAATAAAACGAAACTTCAATTGCCATGGATTTGAAACAATTAATTCTGTTACAACACTCCCCGACATTTCCGCCACGTTTTGTATGTTCCACGTGGTCGGGGTGTGACATGCCTCTTCATGATAATGAGGGGCCAATTTGGTGTTCCATGGAAATTTCAACAAGTGTATGGACAAGATCAAAGCATGTTATTCGATAAACGATCCTAACGGTTCTACCACATCTATAAATACCCACCAACATCACTTGCAAAACCCACTTGAATTCTTGAGAGTTCTCTAAGTTGAAGTGAGACTACTTCATACCTGAGAATACTTGAGAAATCAAAGCTTTCGGGGACCCTTTGTAAGTGTTCCTTCGTTCTTTTTATTCTTTTAGCATTAAAAGTCCAACTTTGTTTGACTTTCTGCGTTGACCAGTTTATGGTCAATGCGAAGTTCTTTTGAACTTCATAACGTGAGGGTAATCACGATGTTATAGACCTTAGTGACTATACCTACTGATTAACACGTTATCTAGGCTCAGTAACGAGTCGTAGTTTCGGCCAAAATGCGCATTCTTGCGTATTTTGTAACCAGGCTACTCTTAGGTATCAAAAACCGTTTGTTTTGATACCAAACCTGTTTTCTAAACTTAGTTAAGCATGTTTTAACATGCTTAGCTCGTCACTTTTAGCTTTGTTCTTGCCTAGGGTCGTAAAGGTAAGCGATCTAAACAATCGCTTATACTTTCGAACCCGACCCGTTTGGTCGATCATTAGGATCTAACCAAACACATTAGGTGACCATAGTTGTATAGGGAATAACCTTCCGAGGTTATACCTTATGGTCACATCGTTTGAGTAGTTGTATGATAGGTAGTATATATGCCTTAGGTAAATTACCAAAATGCCCTTTGAACCCCAAAATTCATTTTAAGCATATGTAACATAACTTTTGGTATCTAAACTGATTTGGTAACAATATTAGACATGTTAAGGCATATTTTACTTGTCATAGGACTAGTTAGGCATTCCGAACGCGTTTTACGCGAATGACGCGTTAAAGTAGCATAAGCTACCTAAACGGGTCGTAATGGGTCGTAAGCACTTAGGTTAGGTTTCATTTTAGAATGAAGGTCTTGTTTAACCATACTACATGAGTTTCCATACTCGTTTGGTTTACGAACCCTCATTCTATCCGATCCTCCAATTTAGGTCCGGTGTATTAATGTAGTTACCTATATTAGGTACCGTTTGATATCCGTGATCTCTAGCATTCCTTGGTTGTTACTCAAGGACTACTAAGCAATCTGAAGTGAGTACATAGACCCCTCTTTTACTGTTTTCCAAACATTTTGGGGTGAAACACATGTGCCTACTTGTTACTTTCGTGCCTTTCATTTTTCATATCATATGCTTGTTATGTTCATTAGTACTTTATAGTACATGATTTCATTACATTTTATGCTATGTATGTCCATTGTGTGCATACTTAGTACATCGTTTTACATTACATTTCATGCTATGTATGTCCATTGTGTGCATACTTTGTACACTGTTTTACATTACATTTCACGCTATGTATGTTCATTTGATTACATACTTAGTGCATTGTTTTCACATGCTTACATTTTTTGTATGACATTTGGTTTGTTTAAATGGGACAAAAATACATTCATTAACATTAGCTACGCCATTCGTTAGTAGGTAGTGGTACCATAGGAATTGACAACTCCCGTTCCAGACATCCTAGGTATGTTTGGATGGAAGGAATGACCGAATTCGATAAACATAACACAGATAAACCTTTAATTTGTTTAAAGGTCTATCACCATAGTCACAAGGCTTGGATGTATGCATTTTCACAATACCGCATAGATGTTTGTATCAGTATAGCATGCATTTGTTCCACAAAACATAACTTTGACTTAAACTATGTTTAATTCAATACCCTGTTTTTGTGCATTTTACCTATGGTTTAGTTGATATATTTCACATGCCATACATGATATTTTTGGATACACATTATATGATTTACATTAAACAAAAACATTTTGACATTGATATACACATTTGGTGATTTACATTAGACATGGACATTTTGATATGGTTTACACAATAACACTTGACAATTGATTTATACATGAACAATTTACATTGGTGGTTGGTTTGGGTAAATGATTTGAGTAATGAGGCGTGTGTAATATGATACAAACATGGTGGATACGCCGCTGGTACTTCCTATATATAAGTGTTTGTATAATATTACATATCGTAGCGTTATTTAAATCATTTCAGTATAGACATATTACATTTTACACAAATAACATATTTTTCATGACATTGTTTTATACAACTCATTTTACTGGGTTATTTCATTAACCATACACCTTTCTTTTATATAATCGGATTTCTTATCGAGTTTTCATATGATTTATAAAAGAAAACACTTAACAAGATTCATGACTAATTTTTATTAAACCATTCTTCTAAAAACCCAAGTCATGAATCCTATTTTCACAAAACCTATGTATCTCACAGGCATTTTTATGCTGACGTACCTATTTTCACATGTGTTTTCAGGAGCTGTTGCTTAGGATGATGATCGTGACACTAGGGCGGACCAGTGCCTTAGAGACTTAAAATAAAGGTAGAACTAGTTTAATTATGTTCTGAACTCTTTATTTCCTGGTTAAAGACAATGTAACACTCTTGTTCGATAAATAAAATATAACTTTGTATGCCATGGTTGTGAAATAATAATTCTGATACAACACTCCCCGACGTTTCCGCCATGATTTGATGTTTTAACGTGGTCGGGGTGTGACAGAAGAGTTGGTATAAGAGCCAATGGTTATAGGGATTTAGGTTATTAGTAATACTTTGACCTAGACTATAACCTTTCTAGGACCCTAACACAAGTTATCTTGTGTTTAGATCTTAAAACATGCACATCACCTATCCTTAGGTGATTATCAAAACAAGAACCGAATTTTCCGAAATGATTTTTGAAAAACAATCTTCTGTTTTTTAATGAATTATTACAAGGTTTTGAACCCCTTTGAATTTTCAAAAATCTCGTCAAAGTTTTGGGTTTTTAATAGTGTGAACACGTGCAAACTGGAAGAGTGAATGCCTGTACCCTGGGTTTTCTGTCTAAGGCTAGAGTGTTAGTATAAATCCACATAATCGGACCAGTCACTCTTACCTGGGAACTCTTGGGGTGAGTGTTCACTTATAGGCGAGCATGTCTTCGCGATACATTATTTTTGACCCATTTACTTTGATTAGTCACTGTGTGTCGCTTGTTTGCTTTGCGATGCGGATGAATGAATGACCACCATCTTTGCTTTTGTTGATTTTGTTTCATCTCATTCTCTTCATCCAATCATCTCACTCGTTTCCTTTCATGTTTTCCTCTTTTAGAATGCCTCCTTGACGCGAAAACCAGATAGCGACTGCCGAACTGGCAGAAATCATTGCGCAGCAAATGGCTGCTGCATTCCCAAACCTCTTTGCTCAATGGAATCAAGCCAACAACAACAACAATGCTCCATGCAATTTCAAGAATTTTAACTCGGCTAAACCACTCAACTTTAGTGGTTCTGAGGGAGCGACTGGGCTTCTTCAATGGTTCGAGAGCATTGAGAATACTTTCCGTCACGCGCAGTGTCCTGACAATCGCAAGGTCGAGTTTTCTTCGAGTGTGTTTCAGAAGAGGGCTCTTACGTGGTGGAACGGGGTTATGAGAGATCGTGGTGCTGAAGTTGCTCTAGCACAGACATGGGCTGAACTTTGGGCTCTTATGATGAGGGAGTTCTGTCCTCGTCATGAACTGCGAGCTTTGAAGAGAGAGTTTGATGATTTTAAGCAAGATAGGGGTGAGCATCAGGCGTATACTGATAGGTTTGAGGAGTTGAGTCTGCTTTGCCCAACAATGGTTACCCCACTCGACAAGGCTATCGAAAGGTACATCGATGGTCTACCTGACTCAGTACAAGACATCATTACTGGTAGTAACCCTACCACACTTCGTCAGGCGATCGAGTTAGCAGCGACATTGACTGAGTCGCAGGTTCGAAAGGGAAAGCTGCACAAAAAGGGTGACAAGGGTAAGAAGCAGGCGTCTGACAAAGAAGATAGCAAGAAAGGTCAAAACAAGAAGGGAAAGGATTATGGTTCCTCAAGGGGGTCGAGGAAGCGTAAGGCTTCCCAAAAGTTTGCTCCAAGTTAACCAGGCAGCTCCCAACCAACCCGCACAGCCTCCAGCGAAGAAACCTTATGCAGGAAATGCACCTTTGTGCAATAGATGCAACAGTCACCATCAGCCGCAATTTCCGTTCCGTTTATGTACTAACTGTGGGAAGTCAGGTCATCTTGCTGGTGTTTGTCGTTTTGCTTAGAATCAGGCAGTTCAAAACCCGGCTCAACGAGTTGCTCAGCCTCCTGCTCAGCAACAGGGTCAAGCTGCATGACCACACTACCCCCCAGGTTCTTGTTACAATTGTGGGGATCTGACCCACTACCGTAATCAGTGTCCAAGATTAGTGAATGATAATCCAAATCAGAATCAGGCTCAGGCTCGAGGTCGAGTCTTCAACATGAATGCGCAAGAGGCACAAGCAGACAATGAAGTGGTGAACGGTACGTTCTTTATTAATAATCAGCCTGCATCTGTTCTTTTTTATTCGAGTGCCGATAAGAGTTTTTTGTCATTATCTTTTGAGCCATTACTTCGCGTGTCTAGAACGAAACTAGGTAAACCTTTGACAGTAGAAGTTGCTAGTTGTGAACCCATTGTTCTTGATTCTGTTCTTCGCAACTGCCAGTTGAACCTTAACGACCATCTTTTTCCTATTGACCTCACGCTTATGCAACTTGGAAGCTTCGACGTTATACTGGGTATGGATTGGTTAGCCAAGCATCACGCAGAGGTAGTTTGTTTCGAGAAGATCGTTCGTGTGCCACTTTCGACAGGTGAGATCCTACAGGTTCGTGGTGAGAAACCTACAGGTGGTCTCAAACTCATGTCTTGTTTTAAAGCTCGGAAGTATCTGCGAAAGAACTATGTGGCCTTTTTGGCACATGTTGTAGCAGATAAGGGCAAAGGTAAGTCTATTCAAGATATCCCTGTTGTTCGGGATTATCCTAAAGTATTTCCTGAAGAGTTACCTGGTCTACCCCCAGCACGCCAAGTCGAGTTCCGTATTGATCTCGTACCTGGTGCAAATCCCATTGCCAGAGCTCCATATCGTCTTGCACCTTCTGAGATGCAAGAGTTGTCTAAGCAGCTTCAGGAACTCTCTGACAAAGGTTTTATCCGTCCTAGCTTTTCACCTTGGGGTGCTCCCGTTCTTTTTGTCAAGAAGAAGGATGGATCTTTTAGGATGTGTATCGATTATCGTGAGCTTAACAAGCTTACCATCAAGAATCGATACCTCCTACCTCGCATAGATGATCTCTTTGATCAGTTACAGGGCGCTTCTTATTTTTCAAAGATTGATCTTCGTTCTGGATATCACCAACTTCGTGTGCATGAAGAAGACATTCCCAAGACAGCGTTCCGCACTCGTTATGGGCATTATGAGTTCACAGTCATGCCATTCGGTTTGACTAATGCTCCTGCTGTTTTCATGGACTTAATGAATAGGGTCTGCAAGCCTTATTTGGATCAGTTCGTCATTGTTTTTATTGACGACATCTTGATTTATTCTAAGACGCGAGCTGATCACGAGCAACATCTCCGTCTTACTTTGGAACTCCTAAAGAAAGAGCAACTTTTCGCCAAATTCTCCAAGTGTGAATTCTGGCTTAAAGAAGTTCAATTTTAGGACATATTGTCAATGAACAAGGTATTCATGTAGATCCCTCCAAGATCTGTGCGATTAAGGATTGGGATACACCTTCTACTCCTACTGAAGTCCGTTCCTTTCTTGGTCTAGCGGGTTATTATCGCCGCTTCATAGAAAACTTCTCGAAGATTGCAGTTCCTCTAACTGCTCTAACTCAGAAGAACAAACCCTTTGATGGGGGATTCAAACAAGAGGAAGTTTTTCAAAACTTGAAGCAAAAGCTTTGTGACGCGCCTGTTCTGACTTTGCCTGAGGGCAATGATGATTTCGTCGTTTATTGCGATGCATCTAAATTGGGTCTTGGCTATGTTCTGATGCAAAGGAACAAAGTCATAGCATATGCATCGAGGCAGTTGAAGATACATGAGAAAAACTACACCACTCATGATCTTGAGTTAGGTGCAGTTGTCTTCGCTCTTAAGATCTGGAGACACTATTTGTACGGTACAAAATGTGTGGTTTTCAAGGACCACAAAAGTCTTCAGCATATCTTCAATCAGAAAGAACTCAACATGAGGCAACGACGTTGGGTTGAGCTTCTAAACGACTATGACTGCGAAATTCACTACCATCCTGGTAAGGCGAATGTTGTAGCCGATGCATTGAGTCGTAAGGAACGTACTAAGCTTCTTTGTGTTCGTGTTCAATCTGACATTCAAGCTCGATCCGATATCCAAGCCCGCATTTCTCAGGCTCAACACACTTGTGTTTCACAAGGTTTGATGGATAAGGAATTTCCCTATCACATAACTCCTGATCTGGAACTAAAAGACAATGGATCGTATTACTTCATGGACCGTTTGTGGGTCCCAAGCCAAGATAATCTTCGTACCTTGCTTATGGATGAAGCCCATAAGTCTTGCTATTCTATTCATCCTGGCTCAGATAAGATGTATAAGGATCTTCATACTCATTATTGGTGGCCTGGTATGAAGAAAGACATCGCCTTATATGTATCAAAATGCCTTACTTGTCTTAAGGTTAAGGCTGAACATCAGCATCCTTCTGGTTTATTGGAGCAACCAGAGATCCCAGTTTGGAAATGGGAAAACATTACTATGGATCTTGTTACCAAACTTCCGCGCACAAAGAAAGGTCATGATGCCATCTGGGTAGTCGTTGATCGTCTTACTAAGTCAGCGCATTTCTTGCCAATCCGTGAGGATTTTTCTGCTGACAAACTTGCTAAAATCTATGTGGATGAAATTGTAGCTCGACATGGTGTTCCTTTGAACATCATTTCTGACAGAGATGCTCGCTTCACTTCTCATTTTTGGAGAACCATGCAATCTGCTATGGGGACCCAACTTAATCTGAGAACAGCTTATCATCCGCAAATGGATGGTCAATCGGAAAGAACAATCCAGACTCTGGAGGATATGCTTAGAGCTTGTGTGATCGACTTTGGTGGTAGTTGGGATTCACATCTTCCGTTAATTGAATTCTCCAACAACAACAGTTATCACTCCAGCATCAACATGGCTCCTTTCGAGGCTCTCTATGGTCGAAAATGTCGTTCACCAGTCTGCCTGAATGAGATCGGTGAGGCTCAGCTTACTGGACCTGCCCTCATTTTAGAGACAACTGATAAGATTAAGAAAGTTCGTGATAACCTTCAGGCAGCTAGATGCCGTCAAAAGAGTTACGCGGACCTAAAACGAAAGCCCTTGGATTTTCAAGTCGGTGATCGTGTATTACTTAAGGTCTCACCTTGGAAAGGTGTGATCAGATTTGGAAAAAAAGGAAAACTTGCACCTAGATACTTTGGACCATTCAAGATCATCGAAAGAATCGGTAAGGTAGCCTACAGACTTGAGTTACCTCCTGAACTTGGAAATGTTCATCCAACCTTTCACGTGTCCAATCTCAAGAAGTGTTTAGCTGTTGAGAACCTCCACATACCGCTTGACGAAATTCGTGTTGCTAAAACACTGAAATTCGTTGAGAAGCCAGTGGAAATCATGGAACGTGAAGTCAAATGGCTTAAACGCAAATGCATTCCTTTGGTCAAAGTTCGCTGGGAATCTAGATGTGGACCCGAGTTTACTAGGGAACCTGAAGATCAAATGAAGGCGAAATATCCGCATCTATTCCCACGAGTTTCCTCTAAATAAATTTCGGGACGAAATTTCCACAAGTAGGGGAGACTGTAACATTTGTGCTTGTAATCATTGTGAACAGTTTAGTTATCAATAAAACAAAGTTATTTGATCCCAATGTTTGTTTGGTTATGTTTTACATTTTTCATGTTTTGACTTTTGTTCAATTTCAAACTCTACATCGCTTTCTGGAGAGTTATACGCAAACTGGTGCGTAAGCGTAATCAGTTTAATGCGAAAAATACTCCGGAACATCAACATATATTTAACATACCTTAAATAACCTTTACATAACTTAGAAATAAGTTTTGAAGGCTTTGGTATGGCAAAAACAAGTTAATTCGCCTACAGGGACTAAATTTGACAAACTGCGAAAGTATGCCAATTTGAACTGTAACAGACATTCCGGAACATGACCATAATTTAAACACACCTTAAATATCCTTTATATAGATTAGAAATAGGCTTTGAGGGGTTCGGTGTGCTAAAATAAACTTTTGGGTCATTCAGGGACTAAAAGCGTCAAAAAGTGCATAAGTTTGCATTTTCGCGCATAACTCATGTTCTGAATACATCCGGACATCCAAAATATTTTAGTGTTTGGCATGATAAAAATCCATTCGTCACGCAATTTGGATCGTTTTTCGCGCTTATGCGCATTCCGTCGTAATTAACCGAACATCGCGATCGTACGACCAAACGAACCAACATCCGACATATTTTTGAGCATGTTTCATGTCCACAATGTTTAGGCATCATTTTAGGGCCTTAACGTTGGCTTAACGGGCCTTAAACGTGTCGGAAATGAGCTTAAACATCAACAGGGACCAAAACTGACAATTCTACATAGTTGCTGGCTTACGTACCGTAAGCCATCACCCTTACAGTCCGTAAGGGGTCCCCAGATTAGCAGATTCTGATTAAACAGCTGTTAATAGCTGTTACCCCCTCCTAATCCCTTTGCACTTGCCTCTTCATGATAATGAGGGGCCAATTTGGTGTTCCATGGAAATTTCAACAAGTGTATGGACAAGATCAAAGCACGTTATTCGATAAACGATCCTAACAGTTCTACCACATCTATATATACCCACCAACATCACTTGCAAAACCCACTTGAATTCTTGAGAGTTCTCTAAGTTGAAGTGAGACTACTTCATACCTGAGAATACTTGAGAAATCAAAGCTTTCGGGGACCCTTTGTAAGTGTTCCTTCGTTCTTTTTATTCTTTTAGCGTTAAAAGTCAAACTTTGTTTGACTTTCTGCGTTGACCAGTTTATGGTCAATGCGAAGTTTGTTTGAACTTCATAACGTGAGCGTAATCACGATGGTTATAGTCCTAAGTGACTATACCTACTGATTACCACGTTATCTAAGCTCAGTGACGAGTCGTAGTTTCAGCCAAAATGCGCATTCTTGCGTATTTTGTAACCAAACTACTCTTAGGTATCAAAAACCGTTTGTTTTGATACCAAACCTGTTTTCTAAACTTAGTTAAGCATGTTTTAACATGCTTAGCTCGTCACTTTTAGCTTTGTGCTTGCCTAGGGTCGTAAAGGTAAGCGATCTAAACAATCGCTTATAATTTCGAACCCGACCCGTTTGGTCGATCATTAGGATCCGACCAAACACATTAGGTGACCATAGTTGTATAGGGAATAACCTTCCGAGGTTATACCTTATGGTCACATCGTTTGAGTAGTTGTATGATAGGTAGTATATATGCCTTAGGTAAATTACCAAAATGTCCTTTGAACGCCAAAATTCATTTTAAGCATATGTAACATAACTTTTGGTATCTAAACTGATTTGGTAACAATATTAGACATGTTAAGGCATATTTTACTTATCATAGGACTAGTTAGGCATTCCGAACGCGTTTTACGCGAACGACGCGTTAAAGTAGCATAAGCTACCTAAACAGGTCGTAATGGGTCGTAAGCACTTAGGTTAGGTTTCAGTTTAGAATGAAGGCCTTGTTAAACCATACTACATGAGTTTCCATACTCGTTTGGTTTACGTACCCTCATTCTATCCGATCCTCCAATTTAGGTCCGGTGTATTAATGTAGTTACCTATATTAGGTACCGTTTGATATCCGTGATCTCTAGCATTGCTTGGTTGTTACTCAAGAACTACTAAGCAATCTGAAGTGAGTATATAGACCCCTCTTTTACTGTTTTCCAAACATTTTGGGGTGAAACACATGTGCCTACTTGTTACTTTCGTGCCTTTCATGTTTTCATATCATATGCTTGTTATGTTCATTAGTACATGATTTCATTACATTTTATGCTATGTATATCCATTGTGTGCATACTTAGTACATCGTTTTACATTACATTTCATACTATGTATGTCCATTGTGTGCATACTTAGTACGTTGTTTTACATTACATTTCACGCTATGTATGTTCATTTGATTACATACTTAGTGCATTGTTTTCACATGCTTACATTTTTGGTATGACATTTGGTTTGTTTAAATGGGACAAAAATACATTCATTAACATTAGCTACGCCATTCGTTAGTAGGTAGTGGTACCATAGGAATTGACAACTCCCGTTCCTGACATCCTAGGTATGTTTGGATGGAAGGAATGACCGAATTCGATAAACATAACACAGATAAACCTTTAATTTGTTTAAAGGTCTATCACCACAGTCACAAGGCTTGGATGTATGCATTTTCACAATACCGCATAGATGTTTGTATCAGTATAGCATGCATTTGTTCCACAAAACATAACTTTGACTTAAACTATGTTTAATTCAATACCCTGTTTTTGTGCATTTTACCTATGGTTTAGTTGATATATTTCACATGCCATACATGATATTTTTGGATACACATTATATGATTTACATTAAACATAAACATTTTGACATTGATATACACATTTAGTGATTTACATTAGACATGGACATTTTGATATGGTTTAC
The DNA here is from genome assembly GCA_030545235.1 of Helianthus tuberosus. Taxonomy (NCBI): domain Eukaryota; kingdom Viridiplantae; phylum Streptophyta; class Magnoliopsida; order Asterales; family Asteraceae; genus Helianthus; species Helianthus tuberosus. The sequence continues at coordinate 105,871,247 of CM060360.1, forward strand.
ACAATAACACTTGACAATTGATTTATACATGAACAATTTGAGGCATTGTGTTAACATATAAAAACGCACCCAAAGGTGAGTACATAGTTCCCCTATTTTACGTTTTCAAATGTTTTGGGGTGAAGCATATGTGCATAACTTTACTTTTCGTTTTCACGACATTATACATGTTTTATTACATACTACATATAATACATTATTTCAAAGACAATTTTTATGGTATATTGACTTAGTATACCTAACATTTGGTTTCAAAGACATTTTATTGGCATATTGACTTAGTATGCCTATTACATGGTTTTACAAAGACATTTTCATAACATGCTTACATTGAAAAAGACATTTGGTATGTTCAACAAAGTAGTACATTCATTAACATTGATCACGCCGCTCGGTAGTATGTAATAGCGCTATAGGACTTGACAAATCCCGTTCCCGCTTTCTAGGTATTTCGTTAGGGGAATGACAGAATCCGAATACATTTTTTTGATAAATTCCTGATCCTGATAAGGGTTTATCCGACAGTCTCAAGGCTTGAGTGTATACGATAGACAAACCACATAAATGTTCATATCAATAAAAGCAATGGTTTTCAAAACATAACTTTTGTTTTAAACTTTGGTTTATTCAAAGACTTTGTTTTGTACATGACATTTGATTATATAAGACATTTGGTTATACACACATTATGCATTTGGCTTAAGTAAATACTATTTATTCGCCATACAAGACATGATTGCTAACTACCGTCTAGTGCAAAGGAGAATCTAGGGTTTCACAACTTATGATTTACGTATAATATAAGGTGAGTGGAACTGGGCTTACTTGGGCCGAAGCCCATTTTGGCGAAACTCCCTAGTTTCGTCGGGGAGTGAATGACGAAACCCCAAGGTTTCGTCGAGTGATCATGGTGACGAAACTTCATAGGTTTCATCGTGGTGTGTGTGTCGCTCACCAAGTTTCGTCGATTGTGGTTTAAAATTTCAAACAGTTAATAAATTTCTATCACACATTAATCAAACAATAACACAATATCTCAAGCATAATCAAACATGTACAAATACAAAGCAAACAAGTTATGCAAACACAATTGTGAACAAATAACGTGTGTAGAGGAAAGACCTTGAAAACTCGGGTTGTCACATGGATCGTGCTTGAAGATGTCTTGAATCTCAAAGAATGAAGTTTCAATCGCACCGTCGAAAGAATGACTTCGACCATTAAGCTAGCCTTTCTTTCCTTGGATGAAAACAACCTTCTATTCCTTTCTTCCCATACAAAGTAAGCTGATGCACTCACAACTATCATTGTTATAACATGTTTAGCTATATCCGATGCAGAAATCCCCAACAAATATTGAAAAATTGAGTTCCAATCCTCACTTATATCAGCCATATCTGCTTTTCCTTTCACACCATTCCAAACTGCCTTAGAATAAGAACACTCGAAGAACAGATGGTTGTGCGAGTCCGGACAAGATGAACACAACGAGCAACACATAAGATTAAAGTTTGCATTACCCGAAGAGTTCCATCTACTGATAATATCTTGAGTCTTCAACTTTTTTTGCACCAGAAGCCACATTAGAAACGAGTGGCGAGGTATTGCCTGCGGAAACCATACTAGCTTGGCCCAAGGAACCTCATTCTGCCTGAACCGAATAGCATCCCAAGCCGTCGCTGTGTTAAACTCCAAACTTTGACCCGAACTTGTTTTCCATTCCAGCCTGTCTTGTCTCGTCTGATCCATTGTAACAATCTGAAGCTGAGCAAAAGCAGGATATCGAGCCGTCCACACGTCTGGCCAAAGCCATTCTCGATGTTCACAAACCTCCGCCAATTTAGTAGTCATACTGAACCCAGCATTAGCTATAATCCTCGGAGTAATCATTCTCGCTATCGGACATATGTCATCCCATTTGTCAAACCAAGCAAAAGTTCTCATACCATTTCCCACGTTTATCCATATATGATCTCTAAGTAAATGTCTAAGCCCAAGCATTTTCCTCCAGCTCCAAGCAATATTGCTTCCAACCGGAATATCCCAAAAACTTCTACTATGAATACGATACGAGTGGATCCATTTGACCCATAAGGATTCTCGAAGAGATAACAAACTCCATATGTGATTGACCATGAATGCATTATTCATATCTCCGACTCTTCTCACACCTAGCCCATCTTCACACTTTGGCAAGCACACAGACTTCCACTTAACTTTAGCTTTACCTCTAACGTTATAACCTTGAGCCCAAAGAAAACGTTGCATCCTATCACCAATCTCATGAATAATACGCTTCGGAAGGATAAACACCGAAGCCTAATATACATGCATCGAAGAGAGGACCGATCTAATCAGCTACAACCTCCCCGCAAACGACAAACATTTGTTTTTCCAACCAGTAATACGAGACTCTAAGCTTTCAATAAGTCTTTTACAATCTTTATAATGCAACCGAGTGGATATCAAAGGAACCCCAAGATACCGAACAGGTAGTTCACCCTCCTCAAATTGCGTGATACTCTTAATCTGCGCCTTCACCCCATCCGACACATTCCCAAAATACACTGTGCTCTTCGACATGCTTGGCACAAGCCCCGACATATTTTTGAATAAGTTTAATGCATCCATGACAACTCTAGCTGATCTATGATTCCCTCTAGCAAATAGAAAAAGATCATCCGCAAAGCATAGATTTATGATTCTTAGTTTATCACATTTATTGTGAAACCTGTATTCCGACAATAAATCCACCTGCTTCCGAAGGATGAGAGAAAGCACCTCCATAACTAATGTAAACAAGTACGGAGACATAGGATCACCCTGTCTTAATCCCCGCTTTCCTTTAAAATACCCATGCAGATTCCCGTTTATAGCCAGAGAAAAGGAAGTAGAAGACACACAAGCCATGATCCACTGAACCATATTCGGATGAAAACGAAAACCCAATAATGTTTTTTCTAAGAAGCTCCATTCCACCGTATCATATGCCTTTTGAATGTCAACTTTAAAGGCACACCTTGGGGGACCAGTCGTACGGTGATAATTATGCATAAGTTTTTTTTTTCGGGTAAAGGGTTACCCCGGTGAATTTTATAAAACCAATGAGCACAAAAGTGCAACTGAAATGTTACACACCAAAAAGCCTTGGCATACCAAGACTATAACAAAAACAGCCAAAACAAAAACACAACCAAACTAAACAACCACTAAACGACCAAGCTCAACTGAGCGACAAAAAATAGGGGACTACACTCTACTCTCTAGCCAGGATCAAACTCCATGTTGCCACTTGGTATCCGCCATTTCTCAAGTAACCTTCGAAGGCCAGGTTTCCACTTGAATTTGAATGCTAAAAGGCGCAATCTAACCGTTCGAATGATCTCGCGAGCAATCACCACCGCCGTTCGCTGGTTTATAGTGAAAAGCCTCTTATTTCTTTCTTGCCAAACAAAATAAGAAGCAGCTGAAACGACCAACCTGCTAATAATATTTTCCGGCAGCTACATATTAGAATTCTGGCTCATCCAAGACATAATCTCTGGCCATGTACCATTAACACTCTCCATGTTAGTCATCACCTTAATGTTATTCCAAACCTCCAAAGCAATCGAACATTCAAAGAATAAATGGTCTCTTGAATCTCTGTCAGAACTACACAGTGGACAACACATGAGATTTAAATTTGTAGCACTTCCGGCCTCCCAAACCGACAATCTATCTTGCGTCTTCAATTTATTTCTAATGACAAGCCACAAGTGAAACGAGTGTCTTGGAATGCAATGTTTAAACCAAACCATATTAACCCACGGCACTAAGTCCTCACGATGCCGGATATTATTCCAAACCTCCCAGGAAGAGAAGTGGCAAGAGTTGCCTTCAAGATCTTTCCATATCAACCGATCCTGCCTGTCATAAAAAGAAGGGACCTGAACATTGATTAAAACTGGAAATAAGTCATACCAAGCAACCGGCCACCTCCAATTGCCATTGTGAGACACCATTTCAGCAACCGTAGACTGAAGATTAAAACCCGCATTAGTGATGCGTCACGGGCTGATAAAATTGCGGAGAGGGGATTAATCACACCACATATCACTCCATATATTCGTTTGAGACCCATTACCAATATAAGACCATAAATAAGGACGGATCAAGCTCCTAATTGCGAGAAGCTTTCTCCAACCCCAAGTCATTCGGCCTCGGCTATGAACCTCCCAGAAACATAATTATGCATAAGTTCTTATGTTAACAAAATATTATCCGATATTCTTCTCCCCGAGAAAAAAGCCGACTGATTTATACTTACAATCTCAGCCAGGTCTTCCTTAATTCAATTTGTAATAATCTTACTGATACACTTATAAAAAGTGTTACAACAAGATATTGGTCTATAATCCGTAATCAGCGAAGGAGTAGATACCTTGGGAATAAGCGAGATTATTGTGTGATTAAGTTGATGTAACATCTTACCATTACGGAAGAAATCCTTCACAGCACGACATACATCATCACCTAGAGCCGAAAGATGAGGGTGGCTTAGGCATTAAGAGTATTATGGATGTCAATAAGGCCCTTTTGACGTCTCATATTTGGAGCATAGTTACTAACCGTACGTCCCTTTGGGTTCAGTGGATTCATTCATATAAGTTGAAAGGTAAAAGCTTCTGGGAGGTTCAGAATCGTAGTAACATTAGCTGGGGATGGAGGAAGCTCTTGTCTATACGTACTAGAGTTCGGTCCTTTTTCTGGATGACTATTCGGAGTGGGCGTCAAACTAATGCTTGTAGTGACAATTGGTGTTCATGCAGCCCTCTTCGGTCTTTCATTTCCCCAAGAGCTATTGCTAATGCTGGTTTCTCACTAAGTACAAAATTCGCTGATCTTGTTGCTGAAAATGGTCAATGGTTATTGCCCCAGGCGTGGTATGATCTATATCCGGTTCTTATAAATGTTGATATTCCTCAAATCATGTCTGATGCGGATGACCGGTTCTGTTGGAAAGACTTGGACGGTAAACTTCAGGATTTCGGATCTTGGGAGGTTTGGAATAGCTTACGGCATAGAGATGATAAGGTGTATTTGGTGAATTCGGTGCGGTTCAGTCAGTGCATTCCTCGACATTCTTTCCATTTGTGGTTATTTATCAAGAATAAGCTGAAGACACAAGACATAATGGTTGTTTGGGAAGCGGGCAGTGCTACTAATTTGCAGCTCATGTGCTGTCCATTATGCAAATATGATCGCGACTCTAGAGATCATCTTTTCTTCCAATGTCCATATGCATCTGAGGTATGGGGATTGGTAAGGAAAATGGTTGACATAGGGAGTGTTACGAATACTTGGTCTTCGATTATGCAGTGGACGGAGCTTAATGCTAATTCAAGAACTCTGAATCTTATTGTTTGCAAAATCCTAGTAGCAGCTTCCACGTATTTTATATGGCAAGAAAGGAACAATCGTTTGTTCTCTCCTCTTCAACGGAATGCTTGTGCTCTCTCAAAGACTATCATTGATACGGTTCGGCTTAGAATAATGGGATTCAAGATTGGTGGAGAACCGAAGCATAAGAAGATATTGGAAAGATGGCTGATCTCGAAGAATATGGAGTTCGATCCTGGCTAAAGAGGGTTTAGTTGTTTTAGCCTTGGTTTTTTGTTTGGGTCGTGTTCTCTCGTGTAATTTGTCTTGGTTGTGACGTTATGTCGGGTTTTGTTTTGCTTGTTGCCCTAGGCTTGGTATGCCAAGTCTGGTAGTGTGTGTCGATGTCATGACACACCCTGTTTTATTTTGATGGTAGATATAAAATTTCACCGGGGTAACCCTTTACCCAAAAAAGAAAATACATCATCACCTAGAACATTCCATGCTGCTTTAAAGAAAGTAGATGTAAACCCATCCGGTCCAGGAGCTTTATTGCCATCAATAGAAAACATGGCTTTCTTGACTTCCTCATTCGTCACCTCCCTAACCATATTATCAGCTCTTCCCGAATTTAGAACCTTATTGAACAGATTAGGAGTCGGATGCACATTAATAGAGCCCATTGATCCGAAAAAATTCAAGAAATGGTTCACCATAGCCTGGGTCGCCATACCCCCCTCAAACAGATTTCCGTTTACATCCCGAATAGCAAAAATTCTTCTCCGATGGTTCTTCGCTTTAACAACATTATGAAAAAACTTTGTATTGGAATCACCTAGAGAAAGCCAATCCACCTTCGACTTTTGTTGAAGGAACAAAGCTTCATCATACAATACATCCTTATACGTTTGTAGTAAGTGCTCGTTTTACGCCACTAACTCATCATTGCCCGGGTCCGAATCAATCAGATGCTGACATTCATCCAGCTGACCTCTCACCATCTTAACCTTTTCATGAACATTCCCTTGTTGATAAAGAAGCTTACGCATTGGAGTCTTCAATAACTTAAGCTTCTTAACAACCTGGAACATACAATACCCATCCACCTCATTCTCCCAGATCCTTTTTACCTCATCCATGAACCCCGTTTTTCGAGCCAAAAAATTAACAAACTTAAACGGCTTAGGCTTGTCTCTTTGAATGTTCGGCAAAACTAGAATGCACGGGGTATGATCTGAAATTCTATACGGATGAAAACACGCAGCGGCTTCCGGAAACACATCGATAAACTTCATATTACCCAATATACGATCAATCTTCTTGAAAACTGCCCGCCCTTTTTGCTGTTTATTCTTTTTTTTGGGAAAAGGGGTTACCCCAGTGAATTTTATATATCAACCAACAAGAACAAAAAAGGGTGCATCGAGACATCGAGACACACTACTAGACTTGGCATACCAAGACTAGGACACAAACAAACAAAACTCGACAAACAGTCACAACCAAAACAAACTACCAGAGAAAAAACAACACAGCCCCTAACACACAAAGACAAGCTAGAAGACTACAACCACGCTAGCCAGGATCAATATCCATATTCTTCTTCGAGATCAACCATCTATCCAATAATTTATTTTGCTTCGGGTCTCTACCGATTCTGAATCCCATAATCCTGAGCTGAACTGTATCTATAATAACCTTCGAGAGCACACTAGCACTCCTCTGAACTTGAGAGAATAAACGGTTGTTCCTTTCTTGCCATATAAAGTACGTGGAAGCTGCCACCAGAATATTGCAAACTATATGTTCAAGAGTTCTAGAATTAGCATTGAGTTCCATCCACTGCATAATCGAGGTCCATGTATCATTAACACTCCCCATATCAACCATATTCCCAACCAAACCCCACACCTCTAAAGCATAGGAACATTGGAAAAAAAGGTGATCCCTAGAATCACGATCATATCTGCACAAGGGACAACACATAAGCCGGAGATTAGTAGCACTTCCCGCTTCCCAAACAACCATCCTATCTTGCGTCTATAGCTTATTCTTTATAACCAACCACAAATGAAAGGAATGTCTAGGAATGCATTGACTGAACCAAACCGAGTTGACCCAAACTACCTTATTCTCTCTATACCGCAAATTATTCCAAACCTCCCAGGATCCAAAAAACTGTAAATTGCCTTCCAGGTCTTTCCAACGAAACCGATCTTCCGTATCAGGCATAAGGTGAAGGGTATGAATATTTATGAGAACCGGGTAAAGATCATACCACGCCTGAGGCCATCTCCATTGCCCGTTTTCAGCAACAAGGTCCGCCACCGTTGTGCGTAGAGAAAAACCAGTTCTAGCAATATTCCGCGGAGTAATAAACGAACGAAGAGGGCTGCAAGTACACCAATTGTCACTCCACGCATTAGTTTGACGACCACTGTGAATAGACTTCCAAATGAAGGGACAAACTTTAGATCGAATAGACAAGAGCTTCCGCCAACCCCAACTAACATTACCCCGGCACTGAACCTCCCAAAAATTATTACCTTTTAACTTGTAAGAATGAATCCACTGAACCCAGAGAGACGGACGATTAGTAATTATACTCCAGATATAGGATGTCAAAAAAGCTTTATTAACATACATAATACTACGAATACCCAAACCACCCTTGTCTTTCGGGGTACACACCTCCTTCTAGGCGACTTTAGCATGAACCGATCCCTGATTACCACCATTCCATAAAAATTTGCGTAACCTTTTCTCCGGGTCCTTTATAACACTCGAAGGAAGCATAAAAACCGAAGCCCAATAAGAGTACATGGCTGCAAGAACCGAATTGATTAACTGGAGTCTCCCTGCAAACGACAGGGATTTAGTCATCCAGTTATCTATTCGTCTTTCCATACGTTCAAGAAGAATTTTACAGTCTCTAGCAGCTAGTCTCGTTGAAATTAACGGGACTCCCAGGTAACGCACATGCAATGAACCCTCTTGAAAGGGCAATAAGTTCAAAATCTGATCTTTCATACAGCGCGTCACGTTACTGAAGAAAACAGTACTTTTTGGTAAGCTGAGAACCAGGCCCGATATCTGAGTAAACTTATCAAGAGCCTCTTTTAAGTGCTTCACTGAGACACTATCACCATGAGAGAATAAGAACAAGTCGTCTGCAAACGAAATATTTATAATCTTCTGCTTAGAGCAATGAGCATGAAACTTAAAAGAAGAGTTCGAAGCAACTTGTTGAAGGATAAGGGACAAAACCTCCATGACTAACGTAAACAAATAAGGTGACATTGGATCCCCTTGTCTAAGACCATGCTTCCCTGCAAAATAACCATGCAGCTCACCATTGATGCTTAACGAATAGGACACCGTAGTAACACATGTCATAATCCAATTAACCATTTTATGGTGAAATCCAAAGTGGTGCATAATTGACTCAAGAAACGGCCAGCTAACTGTATCATACGCCTTCTGAATGCCAATCTTAAAAGCACATCTCGGTTGACCTCTGTTAAGATGATAATTGTGCATCAATTCCTGCGTAAGAAGAATATTTTCTGAAATTTTCCTACCCGGAACAAACGCCGACTGATTTATGCTTACCAATTTATCCAAGCTCCCCTTAATTCTGTCTGTGATTATCTTGCTAATGCACTTATAAAGAACATTACAGCAAGAGATAGGACGGTAATCAAGAACCGAATTAGGAGTATCCATCTTAGGAACCAGAGTAAGAATAGTGTGATTGACTTGCTTTAAAAGTTTTCCATTCTCAAGGAAATCAAGCACAGCATTCGTCACCTCATCTCCCACTATATCCCAAGCATGTTTAAAGAACGCCGACGTGAAACCATCGGGACCAGGGGCCTTATTTTCACCAATGCTAAACATTGCTTGTTTAACCTCTTCACGAGTCACCTGTCTAATCATATGGTCAGCCGTATGTTGACTAAGCGTATTAAGAAACAAGTCCCCATCATGAAATCTGGAAACCAACTGAGCCGTGCCCAAGAAATTCGAGTAATGATCTACTAGAGCCCCTGGGATATCCTCACCTTCAAACCGATTTCCATGCACATCATTAATACAGCTAATTTTGTTTCTAGCATTCCTACTTTTCACACATTTGTGAAAATAGGAAGTATTAGAGTCACCAGCACAGAGCCACTCAACCTAGGATTTTTTCTTTAAAAAACACTCTTCATCATATGCTACCACCTGATAATCACTAAGACATTTTGCAGCCATGTCACGGATGTCCACATCTAACGGATTAGCGTCAACAAGTTGTTGGATATCATCAAGCTCCTTACGCAGCCGACATACCTTATCATGAAGGTTACCTTGCTGATGAAGGAGTTTACGAAGACATGGTTTCAGGTTTCTCAACTTCTTAACATCAGAAAACATGGCAAAACCCTGAATTTCTTTAGCCCATTCAGTAGTAACATACTATCTAAATTCCTCCTTTGTGGTCAGAAAATTTGGAAACTTAAAAGGCTTCAGTTTAGTGCGAGTAATAGAAGGTAATTTCAGAACACAAGGAGTGTGATCAGAAACACGAGCTGGCTTAAACAACGCGTAAGCATCCGGAAACATATCCATAAACTTAACATTACTCATAATGCGATCAATCTTCTTAAGTACTCCAATACCCTCTTTAGGTTTCTGGTTCCAGGTATAATGTAAACCATGACTTTGAACATCCATAAGCTCCACATCTTGAATACAATCAAAAATTCTCTCATACCTATGGTGTGATTTTAAGGGCCATATAAAGAATCTTCCATATTAAGAGCTGTGTTTAAATCCCCCAAGACCATCCACGGCCTACCACGAGCAAAGTTGTTATGCTTGCATAAATCCTCCCAAAGAACTCTACGATCTTGATACTTATTTTCCGCATATACAAAGGAACAAAGAAAAATTTGGAATCAGCTTTTAAACGAACATGAGTGTGAATAACCTGGTCTGATTGTGACAGCACCATGAGATCCACATCATCCGCATTCCACCCCAAGATAATTCTGGTACCTCGTTGACATAAATCCCCATTCGACGTCCAACTCCAACTACGAAAGACACCCTTGCACACTTTCACTAAATTATTCACATTCACATGTGTCTCCAATATAGCACAAACACTTAACTGATTTTCGGCAATAAGAAGACAGGCCTCGTTTTGTTTCAGGGGACGATTCAAACCCCTATTATTCCATGACGCCACACTACCCATTTAAACCCATAGAGCCGGGAGTGCTTGCCCCCTCAGATTGACTATCAGCTAAGTTGCTAGCCATAAATTTTGACATTTCCATTGGGATATTCTCTAGGACCTCATCACTCGGATTGGTGACCTTCTCAATAACTGTTTCCATTTGAACAGGAACATTAACATCCGTCGATCCTTCTCCATCCCCATCCGTAGCTAAAGCCTGAAACGAGTTTGCCACTTTCACCGTTGGCGGCCCACTAGTAGTTTGATCATCCTTTTTCGTTCCAGAAGTACTCGCTCCAGATTTGTTCGTCTTTGGTTTATACATAAACCTAGGTTTTTGCTTCTTTTGAGGAAAAGATTGTTTTGTCACTCGCCTCTTATCAGTTAGAAAGCCTTCCTCATCAACAATCACCTGTTTAGCTTTACCCTTGTCAACTTTACTACACGTAGCCTCATCATGACCAAATAAACAGCATGTTGCACACCGTAACGGTTTCCATTCATATTCCACTTTCACTCGTTCCATAATGTATCCCTCTTCATCCATTTTAGGGATAGTAAGAGTAATATGGTCTTTCAGATCATTCTCCGCATTTACCTCAATCATAGCACGAGCATAACTACTCCTACCCCAATTCTCGGCACACATATCCGCCGTATAAGAGTCCAACCTTTTCGGGACCCCCAACTTAGAAGCCAACAAACTTAAACCATCATCCGTGTATACCGAAATCGGCACATTATGTAATTTAACCCAAACTGGAACATATTTGATACCATCTTTTTTTAGGCTAACCTTCGGCGACCATATGTTTAGAAATAACGGAACTTTTGTTATCAACCATGGCCCCCCTTCCAGAACTTTCATCAGACCATCCTTAGAATCAAACTTGAAGAAGAAGAAGCCATTAGAGTTCATCATGGTTTTTTGCTGTTTATTCGACCATGTGTAATGCATACCGGAACTATTAATGTTGTTGGACCGGTTTTGACTCCGAAACGATTGCGAAATGAACGTGAAACGTGCGGAATCCGTACACGAACGCGACCTAAACACACATGACGTAATATAAACGTGATTCTATTAGAAATCTGAAATTGTACAATCACTTGAATCACTTAGAGACTTTCTCTCTCTAGTTTCTCTCTCTAGAACTAGAGCTCTTCAAATCTCTAAAATGGCAAAAGTTTCTAATCTAAACATAAAGCTCCTATTTATAGGCCTTGGCTTTTAATGAGATTTCTCATTATTACAATTATGCCACCTTGCCTTTTTGACTAGATATAACACTATAAAGACTCATTTTCTTCTGTTTCTCGCTACGGCTCGGATTGACGAAGGCTATAGACATAAATGCACTAACAGACTCCCCCTTGGATATTGCCGCAGTCAATCTCGATCATTGAGTCAAACTCGTAGCATCTTCTTTTTCTCTTTTAGACTTCTTGAACAGAATCCCGGTGGATCTGTCTTCAGCTTCTTCTCCTTTCGGTAGACTCTTTTCTTCATCAGGCTCCCCCTTTCGTCAAGCTTCCGTGCTTTGGGATCGACACCTTGCTTTCCGTATACAAGCTCCCCCTTGCTTTGAGCTCATCTTCAGACTCCCCCTTAGACTCAGCTTCCGGGATCGTAGTCTGGAATCTCATCTGCAAACACTCAAACATTTATAAGTAACATCATTTCAAATTTCAACTATCCAGGAATTGTAACCTGGCTCACTAAAACATTCTAAACAAACAATTTTCATGAATTTGGCAGTTTCATCGAATCGAATCGGAAACTAGCTCTATAACAGTATAAGCATCCAAATCCCTCACAGTTAATCATCCAAGTCCAAACTAATGACCTTGGAGATATCACAAACTGTTTTTTAAATTTTTTATTTTAATTCAAGTTTCAATTTAATGAACTTGTTTTATTTTCAGAAACACAATCAGCTTACTTAGATTTTGAAACTCAGCACTCAGACATCGGTTGTCGAAAATAAAGCAGAATCAAAAATCTTTTTGTATTTTCTGAAAATATAAAGCAGTAAAGAAATATGTACAAACATATTTACATACAATATTTTTGTTTGAGTATGCGTCAGAGGATCATATCAGTTTCTGACAAGTCACAAGTACCGTTGAGCTTAAAATCACATTATGCATTAAACAATTCACTTAGATTGTCGATATACTGATCCACTTAAATTTTCATACGAATTTCAACTGATTCAGGATATGAATTAGGTGTTTTAAGAACTTAAACCTATTCATGTGTCCCACCTCTTGAATATACTCCCGTATCCAGAATCCCGATAATCAGTCTTACAGGTGAGTATACTACAATGATATCTGTACATAAATTAGGTATGCGAGGGCCGAGGGATCTCAGGTCGATACTTCCGTATACGCAGAGAAATATCAGCTTCGACTTAAAGGTATGTCCCCTTTAGAGGATCTTTTTGCTTACAACAGCAGCGACTATCAATTTTATTGTTTCATCGGCATGCTGAGGGTTTAATGCTATGTTTCAAGCATTGCAGAAAGCATTATCCAAGGACTAGGTCAGAACTACCGTTCAGCAGAAGTCCCGGAATAATACCCCAGACATCATTGAGTATAAAGACCTAGTATATCAGATTATGAGACCTTTCAAACGAGATTTCAGGGGTTACCTATATATCCAAGTAGTGTTCCCCACGAAATAAGTAAGTTTGAATTTAGGTTTATATCCCGAAAAAGTTTACTAAATGTATAAAATCTACCGACACATCCACGGTGAGATCGTTTAACACATTTAAACTTTCCATTTCTTTAGCGTACTGTAACTGTCTATGTGACAACCCGCACTAAACCAGGTATCCGTACGACTTAATTAATGATTAATTTCTGCTTAATTACTGTGCTTGCTTGAACTAGCTGATGAACTGCTACTTAAATACTGATACCTGTACTTACTTGCATCATACTTGCTTGCTGTCACTACATTATCTACATACGGCACCTTAGTGACAAACATGATGCACAAAAAGCACAGTAGCACGATACACGGATAACCTATTAAACATGCTGATAAAGCCAGCATCAGGCAAACACTGCCTCTAAGGCCTTAAGAGCCTGAAATGTTTTGCTACACTAGCAGTGAGTGTAGGGATATAAGGGTTGTGGAACTGCGTCTCTAGGAATAAGATACACTGACTGGATGTGCCTAAAACGTACTCTAAGTACAAAACACAGCACTTTAATAAATAATCCAGCTTCTAGCTGACTAGTAAAGTGCCAAAATATGGGGAAAATACTACTAGACACTTTCTAAAGTGTCGGAAACAAGATGTGTCACTAAAAATAACAATAACGACACTTTAAAGCTTTGTTAACGCTCTAACGGATTACTATCCAACCGAACAACCGGACTATACCCGGAACATGAAAATATTATTATTTTCACTATCTATATTTTTCTGAGCCAGTTAGGGTCCCTGATTACCCTAACACCCGTTGTAACATACTACACACAACTAACTAAGTTAAACACTTAACACTTAACTAACTTAACTTAGTTACCCTAACTACCTACTTGAGATCGAACTAGATACCACCCCCCTTGGCCGAACTCGGTCACATTGTGACCCCTTTGTCCTTCACTTGATTAAAATATTCATACATTGTCTAATATCTAGACAACATAGAGACCATTGGTTAAACATGAATGCTTTGCCTATAAGTATTAACCTTAACCCACTAATCACTTCATCACAACTCTTTACACAAAAGCTCTCCCTCTCCCCTCTCCTTGAGTCACGGCCGAGAACACAAGCAGCCACACAACCATTGTCGAGCTTTCATCAAGCCATTCCAAGCTCACACACGCATTAAAGGTCACGTATTAGGAGTCTTGGAGCTAACGGAACACGAAGGACCTCGTTGCTTAGCTTTTATCCACGCCATTTTCGCCAAGAATCTTCCCTAGCCTTGAGCTAGAGGTATAACACTTGAAACTCGTTATTGCACTAATCTAAAGTGGTTAAAAGTATTTGTGTCGGTTAAATATTGGAATCTTACAAGTTGAAGCATTAAAGTCTACTAAAAGTATGAAAAATGGTGGTTAATAGCTCATGTGTTGTGTAAAAGTTGTAGTATTTGAACTATGTGATTATTTAGACCCGATCTATGTTGTGGTAGCTCGGATCACCATTTAACCCGGTTGGGTAAGATCGTTGATCTTAACATAAGCTTGTTTTGGTTAATACAAAGGTTAAAGGGTGAAACTCTACCACACATGAGACATGAACTTGTGTAAAAATGTTTTAACATGTACAATAGTGTTTAAAACTAGCAGATCTACGTATCTGCAAATGGTATTTTCAAAGGACCACGCGTCAAAGAAATCATGTTTTCCAAGAGATGGATCTTACAATAATAAGCATGATTTTATAAACCACAAGTGTGTAAACACTTGCAAAATGAAAAGATCCGACAAAGAACTAGTTTTGTCAAATGTTACTAGAAGTTGTAAAGATGGATTTTCTCTAAAAACGAGGTTTTTACGAAATCGGATTATTTACACAAAAGATCCAGTAAAAGTAAAGAGATTTACTACATATTTTAGACAAACTACAAGTTCGTATATTTTTGCGATTATATCTATCTTCGACTAGTTAAAATGTTGCAAAGTTGTTTGATAATGTTGAGAACATTGATTGATTGATTTGTTAAAAGAAAATGATACGCTTGAAAGTGTGGCCACCTCCAGTTACAGAGGAAACTCTGGCGAAATTTTTCTAAAAACCTAACACTTAGAATTATTTACACAACAAGTGTTAGAACTATTTTTGACATATTTTCGAAATATAAAATTCGCCATGACTTTATTTACTAAATATTCGGAGGTGGGATTTTCACAAGAATTAACGTGATAAATATATATATATTGTCACAACACTGTTTATGATTATTTTGTGAAAATACATAAATATTATTTTTAGAGTAAAAATAATATTTACGAACGATTAACGATTCCAAAATAATACAAACGCTTTCACATGAATATATAAGTTACACCGGTAATTATATTACCACTCGATTATTAAAACGTAACTTACGCACATGTATTGAATCCCCCATCCTTGGGAAGGAAATTAACTACCAAGTATATACAAAATGTAAACATGAAATACTTGTCTAACTATTTCCCAAAAACTTAAACTATAAAGCTAAGGCACGGCCGTCCGTCTAATAGAATTAGCACTTGTAGGTCGTCGCACAGCTTTCTGATTCGGAGATACTTGGTAGAGACGCTTCACTGTGAGTTCATGTCCCCCTTTTCTCTAACTGTTTTCAGTTTTCTTAACTGCGGGGGTGAAATACATGTTACTTTGTTTACAAGTACTTTATATACGGTATGGTTAGCGTAAGGAGGTGTTTTATTCCGATCATGTGAGTGGGTAGGAGCAATATGAGGCCATTAGTCCTCATGTCGGGACCGAGGGACAGGAGCGGTAGATCTATCTGGGTGTAGCGAGCCCAGCCCCAGGCCAAACTAGAAACGGACCTTGGGGTGACTTTGTCCACATACAAATGCCGTGGCGAAATCTGCTAGGTTTGAGTCTCCCTATTTGCACTTCACATATATATCAGTGGCCTTGCAAACCATTGGTGATCACAAGTCCCCTTATTGGCTACATACCACGATTATTTCTATACTCACAAGTGTTTTATATACTCACTTACACATGAACTTGCTCAACATTATTGTTGATTTTTCAACTTACATGTATTTCAGGAAATTAACGAGATCTGGCACGGTATGGCATGTTTTCCGCTGCACTAGTTTCCGAGGTCATCCGGGGTTTAGGGGATGTGTCTCTTTCCTGGACAAGACACAATCCTTAAACCATGTCTATGTTATGTTTCAAGTTTGTAATGTCTGTTGAACAAAGTTATGGTCGTTAGGGTATGTTCCCGTTAAAACAATGGTACTGTATTTGGTTTTCAAAACTTAATGGATGATCTTGCATGTTTTTAACTCATATAGCTTTGTTATGATTAAGCTATGGTATTAAGAAGTCACACCAAATTAACCACGCTTCCGCAAAAGCCAGGGTGTGACAGCTTGGTATCAGAGCTCTGATCATAGCGAACTAGGATTCTTTCTCGAGTCTAGACTATGATCACTAGGGCTCTCACGAAAACATTTTTACTGCATACCACTTAAGTCCAGATCCAAACTTTTTACAAACAAATGTTGAGCACATTTTATTCTTTATTATAGGCTCGGTCTGAGAGGCCGAGGCTCGGTCTGAGAGAGCGAGGTAGTTGGCTAGTGGGACTAGGAGAATTGGCTAGTGGGACTAGGAGAATTGGCTAGTGGGACTAGGAGAACTGGCTAGTGAGACTAGGAGAATTGGCTAGTGGGACTAGGAAGAGCAGTCTGAGAGGCTGGGAGGCTAGTGGGACTAGGAAAATGATTTGAATGCTTACTTGGTGACTTATGTGATTATCTGATTGTATGACTTATTATTTGAGCATATTTGTGTTTATGTTACAGACTCATGGATTCCGCCGGTACCGACGATTCGGACATTACGGGACCCATACCTATCGTATCTGATGACCTTATATCCTCCGAGCACGAGGTGCACACGTCTGACTATACCAGTACTGATGAGGACGATTTCCAGCCCTTCGCACTACCCGATGGCGCTGATGAGCCTGCAGATGACCCTCCCGCTGAGTACCTACCCCTAGTGGAGATTCCGGCTCCTATACCCTTAGTCGTTTATCCAGCATATGATTACCTTCTTGACGCCGAGGCTGACGGCAATGTTGACCTGTTTGAGGATGAGCCTTTTGAGGATGAGATCCAGGGCGAGGCCCTTCTTCCTGCGGACGATCTTTTGATGATCGCTGACGTTCCCGCTGAGGATTCGCCAGCACATTCTCCTGTCCCAGACTCCTTCGAGTCTGTGGCATCCGCACCTTCTCACACATTGAGCGCACAGCACCTTGCGCATGATTCTGATCCTGACCAGGCATCTTCTGTTGCACCTTTACCCAGTTTTGAGTTTGGCCATGATGACATAGAGGATTCTGATCCTTTCTTTCCCCCGGGATACGACCCGGATCGTGATATCGAGTTTATACCTATGGATCAGCCCATGGAGGATCCAGCTGACCCAGTAGACCCTATCGACCCAGAGTTTGACTTCGAGATGGCTTTCGATGACCCTGAGCCTGTCGTCGCTCCTGAGCAGGCAGCCGCTCTAGACCCCATACTTGAGCATGACCTCGTACATGCTGACATCCCTCTTGAGCCTGTTATAGCAGACCTACCTGTTGATGATCTCCCCGTGGATGTTCCTTTGTTAGAGGGCGATCATGTTGTTGTTGATCCTGTCGTTCCTCTACCTGTTGATATACCTGTTGACCATCCTGTTGGGCACATTGCACCTGTTCACCCTTTCGTTGCACTTGATCCCGTTCCACTAGAGCCCGAGCATGCACTGTTCGTGGCACGCATGGATCCACCAGATGAGCATGCACAGCACGGTTGGATACCTGCTGATGAGGATGCACCGCCTTTTCCCCCACAGATCCCTGTTACGCGACATGTTGATTTTTCCTTTCAGGTTCCACAGTTTGTACCTCCAGCGAGGCCTGGAGAGGGGTCTTCAGCCCATCCTTTTGGGCATGTACCGATGTCTATCCCTTTCATGCCACAGATGTCATCTGTTCCACCCGCTGTTGCTCCATTTCACGTGGCACCTTTCGACCCCACCAGCGAGCCGTTTCTTTGGGCACCAGGCTCTGGTATGCCACCTACTGATCCCTACCATGCTTTTCACATGGGACACACTATCGAGGACGTCTTGATGTCCTTTGTAGCACAGCATGAGTCACACACGCAGCGCATCCAGGAGCTCGAGAGAGCTCAGCTGCCACCGTGTCCATGCCATGGTCAGACACACTCTCCTCTGCAGCCATTTCGACCCTTACCTTCAGATTATGCTGCCCGTCTCTTTACACTAGAGCATCAGATTGCTTCGATCATCCGTACTCAGCGAGCCCAGGAGGAGGACTGGCTCCAGTTACGTCGTTTGTTTTACACCCACTTTCCCCCTCCTCCACCACCATCTGTATAGAGCTCATCAGTACTGTTTGGGTAGACGAGGATGAGAAGACGGCGATTGTTGGATTGCACAACATTTTTGGAGACTACTTTTTGATCCTGACTTTTGTTGACATGTATTTGACACTGATCTGATATGGCTTTTGTACAGGGGTGATGTAGCCCCTAGTTGATTGATGATTGTATGACACTATGATGTACTGATACACTTACTATGTAGTCTCGATATATGGCAATCGCAGTATTCTCATCATATCTGATTCGCTTGATTACTTATTTGCATTTTTATGACATGGGATGTGTGTGATTGATATTTGTGTTGATAACATGAGATGTTATGTGCTATTACTATTACTATATACGTACGTCTTACTATGACCTGACCAACGTAAACCATCTTTTAGAAGATGCCGCCAAGACGTGAGACACACATGCCTACTAATAAGGCAGAGCTCCAGCAGATTATTGCTGCTGCCATAGCACAGTATGCAGCATCCCAGCCCGGAACGAGCGGAAGTATTAACCAAGGCAATAACAATCCACCACACGGTAATACTAAGTCATTAAGACATATCGTGACCAAATTGGATATCTTTAGCGATGATGCTAATGCCATTCATATGTTATAACGTATGTGCAGGGTGCACCTACAAGCAGTTCTTAGACTGCAAGCCCGTAAACTTTGATGGCACAGGAGGTGCCGTCGCCTTCGTTCGTTGGGCGGAGAAAACCGAATCTGTTCTACGCATGAGCAAGTGCGCGCTGGATCAACAAGTCACCTACGTCTCAGGGCTGTTTCTAGATGGAGCCCTCTCTTGGTGGAACCTACAAGTACAGACGCTAGGTGAAGCTGCCGCCTACGCACTGACCTGGACCGAACTAAAGGAACTCATGCGCAAGAAGTACTGTTCCCGCGCAGAAATCCAGCGATTGGAGACCGAGTTCTGGCACTTGAAAATGGACGGACCAAAGGTAGCGGAGTACGTTCAAAGATTCCATTACTTATCTCAAGTGGTTCCTTACATGGTTACGCCAGAATACAAGCGAATCGAGCGCTTCATTTGGGGTTTGGCTCCCCAAATCATAAGCATGGTAACCTCCTCCAAACCAGCGACTATCACTGAAGCCATCGATTTGAACGTGGCTCTCACAGAGGAGGCGATTCGTTTGAACAAGTTTGATGAGATCAAGACGAAAAAGGCTGAGACTCATGTCGAGTCATCAGGGGGTAACAAACGAAAGTTCTCAAACTTCAAGCAGAGCGCCAGTGTGGCAGTTAAGAAGGGAGGATCAGCTGGAAATGGAAAGAAAGGAAAAGGATACCAGGGCACCCAGCCCAAGTGTAATGTCTGTCAACGCCACCATACTGGGCATTGTAATGTGAAAATTTGTGAAGCATGTGGAAAGCTGGGCCACTCGAAAGATTCTTGTTGGGCTAGTGCTGGCCGGGGAGGCCAGGGAGGATATGGAAACGGGAACTACAATCGTGGTGGTACTGGAAACCGCCCACAAGGAAATAATGGAGGGAACGGAAACCGAGTCAACAATGCGAACCAAAACAACCAGCAAGTTGGGGATGGCGCCGGAAGCGGTCGAAAACTTGGATGTTTTAACTGCGGTGATGTTGGGCATTTTAAGAAGAACTGCCCAGATTTAACCCAAGCCCGTGGAAGAGTGTTCCAACTCGAAGCTAGGGAAGTGCGCCAGGACCCCAATGTTGTTACTGGTACGTTCCCTATCAATCAACGCTATGCATCCGTTTTATTTGATACTGGTGCCGATTATAGCTTCGTATCATTAGAGTTTAAGAGTATGCTTGGTCTAGCCGCTAGTAAGTTAGATATTCCTTACTCGATAGAATTAGCCAATGGGAAGTTAGTAGAAGCCAACGAAGTTATCAGAGGTTGTGTGATTGAATTGGGAGAACGTGAGTTCACTCTAGATCTACTACCAGTCCATTTGGGAAGCTTCGACGTGGTGGTAGGAATGGATTGGTTATCAGGAAACAAGGCTGAGATAGTATGTCACGAGAAAGTTGTTCGTATCCCAACCGATGATGGTGAGACCATTGTTGTTCATGGAGAAAAGCGTGAGACGCCGTTGAGGATTATCAGCTGCTTGAAAGCAAGGAAGTGTTTGCAGAAAGGATGTGTTGCCTTCCTGGCACACATTGTGGATAAGAAGGCTGCTGAGCCAAGAATCGAAGACATCCCTGTCGTGAGGGAGTATCCAGAAGTCTTCCCAGAAGACTTGCCTGGACTGCCACTTCAGAGGCAAGTAGAGTTTCGCATCGACTTAGTTCCGGGCGCCGCGCCTGTGGCTAAGGCACCTTATAGACTTGCTCCGTCTGAGATGCAGGAACTGTCGACGCAACTTCAAGAGTTGTTAGACAAGGGTTTTATCCGACCAAGCTTCTCGCCTTGGGGAGCTCCGGTCCTGTTTGTCAAGAAGAAGGACGGTAGTTTTCGAATGTGCATTGACTACTGGGAGTTAAACAAGCTGACGATCAAGAATAGATATCCTCTGCCAAGAATTGATGATCTGTTTGACCAACTTCAAGGTTCAAGCTTTTACTCTAAGATCGATCTTCGATCTGGATACCATCAGTTAAGGATACAAGAGGAGAGTATCCCAAAAACAGCCTTCAGAACTCGTTATGGACACTACGAGTTCCTCGTTATGCCATTTGGTTTGACAAACGCACCTGCGGTATTCATGGATCTAATGAATAGAGTTTGCAAACCGTACTTGGATAAGTTCGTGATTGTATTCATCGATGACATTTTAATTTATTCAAAGATGAAGGCTGAACACGAGCAGCATCTTAGAGCCATTCTAGAGCTACTGAAGAAGGAACAGTTGTACGCCAAATTCTCCAAGTGCGAATTTTGGCTACGTGAAGTCCAGTTTCTTGGACATGTGGTTAATGGAAATGGAATCCATGTTGATCCCACAAAGATCGAGGCGATCAAGGATTGGGAAACGCCAAAGACGCCAACCGAGATTCGGCAATTCCTAGGTTTGGCTGGCTACTATCGAAGGTTCATTGAGGATTTTTCAAAAATCGCTCAACCTTTGACACTCCTCACCCAGAAAGATAAGACGTTTGATTGGGGAATCAAACAGGATGAAGCATTTCAGGTACTGAAGGATAAGCTTTGCAATGCGCCTATCTTAGCTCTACCAGAAGGTACAGATGATTTTGTGGTATACTGCGACGCATCGCGCCAAGGATTGGGTTGCGTGTTGATGCAACGCCCGAAGGTTATTGCTTACGCATCGCGTCAATTGAAAGTGCACGAAAAGAACTATACCACACACGATTTGGAGCTCGGCGCAGTGGTTTTTTCCTTAAAGATCTGGAGACACTACCTGTATGGTACGAAATGTACAATCTTCACAGATCACAAGAGCCTACAGCATATATTCAACCAGAAGGAGTTGAATATGAGGCAAAGACGATGGGTTGAATTGCTAAACGACTACGACTGCGAGATAAAGTATCACCCAGGGAAGGCGAATGTAGTCGCCGATGCCCTAAGTCGTAAAGAGAGAATCAAGCCCATAAGGGTTAGGGCTTTGGAAATGATCATACGAACCGATCTTTCCTTGCGCATTCGTGCAGCACAAAAGGAAGCTCTCAAGGAAAGGAATCTTGAAGAGGAATATCTCCGTGGGATGGAGAAGCTTTTGGTACCAAACGAGGAAGGAACATTATGTTTTGAGAAAAGGATTTGGGTTCCTCTGTTTGGTGATTTAAGGAAGGTTATTTTCGAAGAAGCTCACAAATCACGGTACTCTATCCATCCTAGAGCGGATAAGATGTACCAAGATCTCAAAGATTACTATTGGTGGCCTAGGATGAAAGGCGACGTTGCTGTCTATGTGAGCAAATGTTTAACTTGCGCGAAGGTAAAGGCGGAATACCAGAAGCCCTCGGGGCTGCTGCAACAACCTGAGATTCCCAAGTGGAAATGGGAACAAATCTCAATGGATTTTGTTACAAAATTGCCAAGAACGCCAAGAGGTCATGATATGATTTGGGTGATAGTTGACCGCCTAACAAAATCCGCACACTTTCTGCCAATCAAAGAAAAAGACAGCACTAGTAAACTCGCGGAAATTTACATGAGAGAGATCGTCGCACGTCATGGAGTGCCTCTCTCAATCATCTCTGATAGAGACGGAAGGTTTGTGTCAAGGATATGGCAATCCTTCCAAGAAGCCTTCGGCTCACAGTTGAATCTGAGCACTGCGTTTCATCCGCAAACTGACGGCCAGAGCGAGCGAACGATATAGACTTTGGAAGACATGCTGAGAGCATGTGTTATGGATTTGGGCGGTAGCTGGGATAAACATTTACCTATGGTCGAATTCTCATACAACAACAGCTACCACACCAGTATTGGTGTCGCGCCATTTGAAGCCCTTTATGGACGCAAGTGCCGATCACCCCTCTGTTGGTCTGACGCAGGTGATAGGCAGCTTGCTGGTCCCGAGATCGTCCAAGAGACGACAGACAAGATTGCGCAAATTCTTGAGCGCATCGAAGCAGCTCGCCACAGACAAAAGGCCTATGCGGATCCAAACCGGAAACATGTGGATTTTTAAGTTGGAGAGATGGTATTATTGAAAGTTTCACCCTGGAAGGGGGTGGCACGCTTTGGAAAGCGTGGGAAGCTAAATCCGCGCTACATTGGCCCTTTCAGAATTTTGGACAAAATTGGACAAGTAGCATACAAGTTGGACCTACCTGCTGAACTGAATGGCGTTCACGATACATTTCATGTATCCAATCTAAAGAAAAGTCCAACTCAAGTTGACGTTGCCATTCCCATCGACGAGATTCATATTGACGACACGCTCCACTTCGTTGAAGAACCTGTCGAGGTCACGGATTGGAAAGTTAACAAGACCCGCCGGAGCAGTGTCAAGCTCGTCAAGGTTCGTTGGAATGCCAGACATGGTCCTGAGTTCACCTGGGAGCGTGAGGACCGGATGAAAGAGAAATACCCCCACCTTTTTCCTAAGAACCCTGCTTCTACAAGCAGAACTTAAATTTCGGGACGAAATTTATTTAACGGGGGGAGAATGTGACAACCCGCACTAAACCAGGTATCCGTACGACTTAATTAATGATTAATTTCTGCTTAATTACTGTGCTTGCTTGAACTAGCTGATGAACTGCTACTTAAATACTGATACCTGTACTTACTTGCATCATACTTGCTTGCTGTCACTACATTATCTACATACGGCACCTTAGTGACAAACATGATGCACAAAAAGCACAGTAGCACGATACACGGATAACCTATTAAACATGCTGATAAAGCCAGCATCAGGCAAACACTGCCTCTAAGGCCTTAAGAGCCTGAAATGTTTTGCTACACTAGCAGTGAGTGTAGGGATATAAGGGTTGTGGAACTGCGTCTCTAGGAATAAGATACACTGACTGGATGTGCCTAAAACGTACTCTAAGTACAAAACACAGCACTTTAATAAATAATCCAGCTTCTAGCTGACTAGTAAAGTGCCAAAATATGGGGAAAATACTACTAGACACTTTCTAAAGTGTCGGAAACAAGATGTGTCACTAAAAATAACAATAACGACACTTTAAAGCTTTGTTAACGCTCTAACGGATTACTATCCAACCGAACAACCGGACTATACCCGGAACATGAAAATATTATTATTTTCACTATCTATATTTTTCTGAGCCAGTTAGGGTCCCTGATTACCCTAACACCCGTTGTAACATACTACACACAACTAACTAAGTTAAACACTTAACACTTAACTAACTTAACTTAGTTACCCTAACTACCTACTTGAGATCGAACTAGATACCACCCCCCTTGGCCGAACTCGGTCACATTGTGACCCCTTTGTCCTTCACTTGATTAAAATATTCATACATTGTCTAATATCTAGACAACATAGAGACCATTGGTTAAACATGAATGCTTTGCCTATAAGTATTAACCTTAACCCACTAATCACTTCATCACAACTCTTTACACAAAAGCTCTCCCTCTCCCCTCTCCTTGAGTCACGGCCGAGAACACAAGCAGCCACACAACCATTGTCGAGCTTTCATCAAGCCATTCCAAGCTCACACACGCATTAAAGGTCACGTATTAGGAGTCTTGGAGCTAACGGAACACGAAGGACCTTGTTTCTTAGCTTTTATCCACGCCATTTTCGCCAAGAATCTTCCCTAGCCTTGAGCTAGAGGTATAACACTTGAAACTCGTTATTGCACTAATCTAAAGTGGTTAAAAGTATTTGTGTCGGTTAAATATTGGAATCTTACAAGTTGAAGCATTAAAGTCTACTAAAAGTATGAAAGATGGTGGTTAATAGCTCATGTGTTGTGTAAAAGTTGTAGTATTTGAACTATGTGATTATTTAGACCCGATCTATGTTGTGGTAGCTCGGATCACCATTTAACCCGGTTGGGTAAGATCGTTGATCTTAACATAAGCTTGTTTTGGTTAATACAAAGGTTAAAGGGTGAAACTCTACCACACATGAGACATGAACTTGTGTAAAAATGTTTTAACATGTACAATAGTGTTTAAAACTAGCAGATCTACGTATCTGCAAATGGTATTTTCAAAGGACCACGCGTCAAAGAAATCATGTTTTCCAAGAGATGGATCTTACAATAATAAGCATGATTTTATAAACCACAAGTGTGTAAACACTTGCGAAATGAAAAGATCCGACAAAGAACTAGTTTTGTCAAATGTTACTAGAAGTTGTAAAGATGGATTTTCCCTAAAAACGAGGTTTTTACGAAATCGGATTATTTACACAAAAGATCCAGTAAAAGTAAAGAGATTTACTACATATTTTAGACAAACTACAAGTTCGTATATTTTTGCGATTATATCTATCTTCGACTAGTTAAAATGTTGCAAAGTTGTTTGATAATGTTGAGAACATTGATTGATTGATTTGTTAAAAGAAAATGATACGCTTGAAAGCGTGGCCACCTCCAGTTACAGAGGAAACTCTGGCGAAATTTTTCTAAAAACCTAACACTTAGAATTATTTACACAACAAGTGTTAGAACTATTTTTGACATATTTTAGAAATATAAATTTCGCCATGACTTTATTTACTAAATATTCGGAGGTGGGATTTTCACAAGAATTAACGTGATAAATATATATATATATATTGTCACAACACTGTTTATGATTATTTTGTGAAAATACATAAATATTATTTTTAGAGTAAAAATAATATTTACGAACGATTAACGATTCCAAAATAATACAAACGCTTTCACATGAATATATAAGTTACACCGGTAATTATATTACCACTCGATTATTAAAACGTAACTTACGCACATGTATTGAATCCCCCATCCTTGGGAAGGAAATTAACTACCAAGTATATACAAAATGTAAACACGAAATAGTTGTCTAACTATTTCCCAAAAACTTAAACTATAAAGCTAAGGCACGGCCGTCCGTCTAATAGAATTAGCACTTGTAGGTCGTCGCACAGCTTTCTGATTCGGAGATACTTGGTAGAGACGCTTCACTGTGAGTTCATGTCCCCCTTTTCTCTAACTGTTTTCAGTTTTCTTAACTGCGGGGGTGAAATACATGTTACTTTGTTTACAAGTACTTTATATACGGTATGGTTAGCGTAAGGAGGTGTTTTATTCCGATCATGTGAGTGGGTAGGAGCAATATGAGGCCATTAGTCCTCATGTCGGGACCGAGGGACAGGAGCGGTAGATCTATCTGGGTGTAGCGAGCCCAGCCCCAGGCCAAACTAGAAACGGACCTTGGGGTGACTTTGTCCACATACAAATGCCGTGGCGAAATCTGCTAGGTTTGAGTCTCCCTATTTGCACTTCACATATATATCAGTGGCCTTGCAAACTATTGGTGATCACAAGTCCCCTTATTGGCTACATACCACGATTATTTCTATACTCACAAGTGTTTTATATACTCACTTACACATGAACTCGCTCAACATTATTGTTGAATTTTCAACTTACATGTATTTCAGGAAATTAACGAGATCTGGCACGGTATGGCATGTTTTCCGCTGCACTAATTTCCGAGGTCATCCGGGGTTTAGGGGATGTGTCTCTTTCCTGGACAAGACACAATCCTTAAACCATGTCTATGTTATGTTTCAAGTTTGTAATGTCTGTTGAACAAAGTTATGGTCGTTAGGGTATGTTCTCGTTAAAACAATGGTACTGTATTTGGTTTTCAAAACTTAATGGATGATCTTGCATGTTTTTAACTCATATAGCTTTGTTATGATTAAGCTATGGTATTAAGAAGTCACACCAAATTAACCACGCTTCCGGAAAAGCCAGGGTGTGACAGTCTACTGATGTACTATCATTTCCTCTTTTTACACAAAAACTCAATTTTTTGAATTTTATCATGTTTTTGGCTTTTTCAAATTTTCAAATGTTTTTGTATTTTCTAACAATACTACTCCCCCTAAAATGCAAAATCATATAAAGAAAATTTGACAACCAACACTGATAGCTTTGTCTCTCCATCCATTTTCTGCTTCAAGTGTACTGATTTGCAGAAAATATAACGTACCCCCATGATTTACAACCCATTGATCTTAACAGTTTGAAAACCGTTTTTCAATCTGATAAAAGTAATCATGTTTGTTCAGCCGTGAGGGTTTCAGCGTATTAAATCAACACTCCCCTTTACAACAAACTATTTTCCCATAATGATTTCAAAACACTTAAGTTTGTTTTAATCAGAATGGTTTTTCCGGAAAAATTAGTTTGTTTACCCATCACTTGTGAATTCGGGTTATCTCATCATCTTGTTCTCTTTTAACCGTTTTGAAAATTTAACATTATTAGGATTCTATCAACACAAACACTTGTAGGAAATCAAGTACAACTTAATGTCCCTGATTTACCACATGTAAGACGAAATATCACAGTTACCATCCTGTGAATTTCTCAAGAATGATGCCGATACCTGCTTCACTCTTACCAACCTGGAAGCTCCGGCAAGTCAGGAATTCAACCAACAGATTTTGACACCCAAGCCTGACCAGCCTTAGGCGCATTTTGAGCTTTTCTCTTTTCTTCATAAAACTCTTTCACTCCTTTTTCCTTTCCATCAGCCATCTTGCTAAAAATATGTTTAACATTGCTATTAAACATTTTTCCAGCATCAACACCTTTTGATTTTAGGTTTGCGGCTCGTAATGGTGGAAAATTCTCATCATTCATTAACGGAACTGTCTCTTCCCTTTTTACCTCAACTTGTGGCTCCTCTGATTTTGTGGAATCAGATTCATTGCCCGAACTTGGCTTGTCTGACTTGGATAAGCCAGATTCATCGCCAATAACTTTCTTTTTATTCTTGTTTGTCCTCAGATTTGCATCTGAAGAATTCGATTTGCTTGACTTTGCCGTCGAGTGAATCAATTTATCAGAACTTTTATTCGAACCAACCGGTGAACCTGAAGACAAAATCTTCTCCAAATACTCTCTCGCCTTCTTCCTCTTTTTCCTCAGTCTGTCTTTTTGCCCCTGTGAAAGCTTCACTTTCTGTTCTAGAACCTTCTGTTCTTTGGGCTTGACAATGACTGGTTTCTTTGCCATTCTCTGAGATTCAACCCTCGATCTTCCCATCGATTTCCTTGGGCAATCTCTAGCAATGTGACCTTTGATCTGAAAATTATAGCATCTTCTTGTCTCATAACTCCAATTCTGGCAGTTAACTGCAATGTGTCCTCTAATACCACAGGTATAGCACACTCTGTTATCATACCATCCACTTCTGTCAGTCCAAACCTTCAAATCATAACATTGTTTGGCTTGGTAATAATCATTTCTCCTCTTCAATGCTGGATTTGTCTTTTGAGCACTGTGGTCAAACCTGCACCACTTATTACCATCATTTTGTGAGTTTTCATTTTTAAATTTTTGTGATTTTTGATAATGATTGGATGACTTATCTGATGAGCTTTTATTTTCAATTTTAGAATTTTTCAAATTTTTATCTTTTTGTTTATGTTCTACACTCTTCTTAACAGGTTTTTGTTTAGAACATTCACCTGTTTCAGTAGATTGCAACACAATATTTTTAAATTTTTCTTGTAAAACTAAAAATATTTTTCTTTTCTTTTCTTTTTCATCATCAGATATTTCATCACAATCTTCAATTTTGACTTTAACTTTGTCAAAATTTGTGACATTGTCACTTATTGGAACAACGTTGATTGGTTTTGGACACACATATGATGCAGAAGTCACAAAACTTTTCAACTTGTTTTCTAAATCAGCAATTTTCTTTCTATTACCTTCGGCTTCATGCTCAAGTCGAATGATTTTATCAAGATGAGAATTTATCGCACATTGTTTTTCGAGATTATTTTTACCAAAAACATCTCTCTCATCTTCTAAAATCTTTAATTGACTTTTGAAATCATTTTCTAATTTTTTAAAATTTTCATTTTCTAATGACAAACTCTCAACATTCTTCAAAAGCTTGTCATTTTCAGATTTCAATTTTTCGCAGTTCAAGCGCAACTCCAGAATCTGTTCATCATCGATTTTCTTCCCATCTTTCAAAGCTTTGTTTTCCAATGTCAAATTCTCCACATCACTCAAGAATTTGGCATTTTCTGCTCCAAGTTTATCACATTTTGAGCATTTTTCATTCATCTTTTCAGCATCGGCTTCTTTCTTTGTTTCCATCCTGTATGTTCCTGCACAAAAAAATTTAATAAAATCAAGAGGATTCATATTTTCATCAATATAACAAACTCTCTTAATATCATATTTCAGAATACTCTTTGTTGCAAGACACACACGAATTCTATTATCAATTTCAGTAATAACATCCAATTCCAATTTTTGTAAATTCTTTTCCATTTCGGTCAAAATTTCCTTCTTTTTCTTATATTCCTTACGAAACTCTGCATTAACCTCATTAAAGAACTGTTTTGGATAAAGTTCTTGAAAAAAAACTTCCCTTTTTAGCTCAACCAAGAATTTATCCCATTTAGCAGGTAATGCATTTGCCAATTTCGATATCTGTTCATCATTTGATATTCTAATATTCTTGTTTCTCAAACTGTCCATTAAAATTTTAAACCGTATTTCCAACTCATCCAACGTTTCATCCTTTTGACACATGAAATATTCAAATCTTTCAACTAAAACCTCCTTTTTCTCAAAAGAAGAACAACAAGTCCAATTGTTTATTCTTTCAAATTTAGTGTTTTCCAGTTCATTAAACATTTTGAATTCTTGGTATTTGTGCCTTGTAAATCACCTCGAATCACCTGCAAACAAACAAACAAACACTTATCAGTTTAAACACTATCAAACAACTAAAACAAAATAATACTCGAACTGGTGAAAATTCTTGTGCGGACTGAAGATTGACACACCGTGCAAACTGAACTTGATTCGAACTGGGATTTAAATCGTATGACACAGAATTTACTTTCAAACAACCTTGACCCTTTCAAATGACTTTGCAATCTGAAACTAATGTACTAGATCAAATAAGTACCAAACTTCAATATCCCGTCAACATTTTGGAACTCAATCAAAATGAAATAATCATGGGCTGTGACATGGACCGCTTGTTTAACCAATGGATGAGCTTAAATGTGAATGGGCGGCACCTTTAATTTGGCCAAAGAATTGGGTCTTTCTTTAAATGGGGCGGCACATGGGCTTTGACAAACAATTCAAACCTCTTTCAAGTGCAAACTAACAATTTTTATTTATATTTAAATTCTGATTTGACCACAAATTATAGTGGACAAACAACAATGCATGGTCGGTAATCAGTTCAGATTTCAAATTATGATTGGGCCGAATATGTTTGTATTCAGTCGATACCGAAACCACAGTGATGACAGATAAGCGGACCTAATGAGCGGACTGCCGAATAAGCGAACCTACCAACTTAACCTTATAAGCGGACCACCTGATGTACCTATAAGCGGACCTGAAAAGCGAACCTATTGTTGTTCACAAAAGCGGACCAGACATGTCACAATAAGC
This sequence comes from Helianthus tuberosus, assembly GCA_030545235.1. Classification (NCBI taxonomy): domain Eukaryota; kingdom Viridiplantae; phylum Streptophyta; class Magnoliopsida; order Asterales; family Asteraceae; genus Helianthus; species Helianthus tuberosus. The sequence continues at coordinate 105,902,003 of CM060360.1, forward strand.
GGACCAGATTATGTCTGTTCGAGCGGACCTACAAGGTTCGTATAAGCGGACCTCCCTATGAGCGGACCTAAGTGTTATCTCAGGTTCAGATAAGCGGACCTCCCTATGAACGGACCTGCAACTTTTACGCGAAATCGGACTGAAAATCTTCGATTTCTCCTAAACGGTTGGGAATTTGGATCTGAAACTTGGTAGGGTTATAGATCAGGTGTATACGCACAACATATCAAAAAATCAGACGATTCGGACCGTAAAATCCCGTTCAATTTGACTAAAAACAGTGAAAAACGTGAAAATATGAAAAATATGAAGAAGTAGATGAAATTCGGATCTGAATCTGATGAAATCACGATCGAAAATGTGTGTTGGATCAGTGCAATCGAGCTCCTGCTCTGATACCACTTGTTGGACCGGTTTTGACTCCGAAACGATTGCGAAACGAACGTGAAACGTGCGGAATCCGTACACGAACGCGACCTAAACACACATGACGTAATATAAACGTGATTCTATTAGAAATCTGAAATTGTACAATCACTTGAATCACTTAGAGACTTTCTCTCTCTAGTTTCTCTCTCTAGAACTAGAGCTCTTCAAATCTCTAAAATGGCAAAAGTTTCTAATCTAAACATAAAGCTCCTATTTATAGGCCTTGGCTTTTAATGAGATTTCTCATTATTACAATTATGCCACCTTGCCTTTTTGACTAGATATAACACTATAAAGACTCATTTTCTTCTGTTTCTCGCTACGGCTCGGATTGACGAAGGCTATAGACATAAATGCACTAACAAATGTCGAACACCTCAATGTTGTTAACACAATCCCTAAACTCCGTCATCCCAATATCAACTCTTGAAGAACTCGAACGGTTATCCTCCAGAAATAACGACGTATTAAAATCTCCCATTATGACCCACGGCTTATCATGAACAAAAGTGTTATGTAATTTTAAGCTTTCCCACAACCGTCTCCGATTCATATATATGTTTTCTGCATACACAAATGAGCAAAACACAGATTTCTGATCCAGCTTAAAAACAAGTTGAGTATGCATAACCTGATCTGATTGAGCAAGAATCATAACGTCTACTAAGTTAGTGTCCCATCCTACAATAATCCGCTTTCCCTTAGTGCAACAACTAGCATTATTTGCCCACCTCCATGTCCGACAAACTTTTTTTACATACATCATAAACCTTAGTAGCTTCCACATGCGTCTCAGTAATAGCACATACCTGAATATGATTATCCGTTAGCATTTGGGGAACCTCCTTTTGTTTAAGGGAGCGGTTCAATCCCCTTATGTTCCAGGTAGCGACACTACCCATTGGCACCCTTGTTACCAGGTGTGCTTGCACCCTCAGACTCATTCTTCTCACTTTTCCGCTCCAAATACCCTGGAATATCAGACAACAGCTCATATATCTCAATGATACCCGGCAGAATCTCACCCGGGCCTCCTTTTACTCCTTTGGCATCTACTGTTCGTTCTCTCACCCGTTGAGACTCCGATAAATCCTCCACTTCTGGTTGTTTTTGTTCCGCACCGTCATCTTGAAGCACATCATTACGACTTCCGTCGTAATTAACCGAATAACGCAACCGTACGACCAAACGAACCGACATCCGTGATGTTTTTGAGCATATTTTAAGTTCCCTATACTTTAACTTCATTTTAGAGCTTTAAAATGGGGTTAACGAGGCTTAAACGTGTCAAAAATGCTTCGAAAACCAAGTTTTGGGTTGCATGGACCAAAACTGTCAATCTGTCAAACTGCTTAGGCGGGCCGCGTAAGCTGAGGCTGCATATTACGTGGGGCGCGACAGCCTGTCAGGTCAGAAACATTGAATCTGGACTTGGGGCTTGTTTTTTATGGTTTTTAACCATTGTTTTGGATACAATCTGCTTGTTTTAGCTTGTTTAACATGTTCCCATGGTTTCTAAAACCATTTGCCACACATCGGGAATCGTTATCGGTTAAATGGATCCATGCTTATCGCCTCCAAAGTAGATCATTTTGGGATGTCCCGGTGAAAAGTAACATCACTTGGAGTTGGAGGAAAATGCTAAGTTTACGACCACGTATTCGAAACCATATATGGACTGATGTTGGTAATGGTAAGAATACGTTGGTCTGGTTTGACAAATGGGATGATGCTTGTCCTCTTTATTCTATACTTACTCCTAGAGTAATTGCTAATGCGGGGTTCAACTTGGAAACCAAACTCTTTGAGGTTCTCGGCCATGGTGAATGGCTTTGGTCGTCGCGGTGGACTAGTCGGTTTCCAACGTTGTGGCTCTTGCGCAATATCAATCTGGATGAGGCGAAGCATGATAAGCTGGTGTGGAAGAATAGGCTGGGGAATGTGACCGACTTTGGCACTGCTTCGGTGTGGAATGATATTCGTCTTACTCAATCTGAGGTCCACTGGTCTAATTTGGTTTGGTTCCCGCACGCTATTCCTAGACATTCGTTTATAATGTGGCTTATTGTTCATAAGAAGTTGAAAACCCAAGACGTTATGTGCAGATGTATACCTCGGGTAATGCGAATTTTAATCTTATGTGTTGCTCGTTGTGTACTTCAGGTCCGGACTGGCATGAGCATCTATTTTTTGAGTGTGTCTATGCTTCTCGTGTTTGGGACGGTGTCAAAGTAAAAGCAGACATGGGAGCTACTCCTGATAAATGGAGTGATATTTTTTACCATTTGATGGGGGTAGTGAGTTCGAAAAAGGCAAGGCATGTTATTGCTAAACTTGTGGTTAGTGCTTCGGCATACTTTATTTGGAATGAACGTAACAGGAGATTATTTTCAAGGAAACGAAGGGATCATGACCAGCTGGTTAATGTTATTTTATCTACTGTTCGTTTGAAGCTCCAATCGATGAAGTTCAAGAAATCTGTTCATACGGATAGTATCTTGCTAGAGTGGGCGTTGCTGCAGGGTCTCATAGTAGCTGATGATGATTGTGGCTAGTTTTTCTTTGAGTCTGTAGTCATTGTTGATTGATGTGTTCTTGTTTTGCGTGTTTGTTGCGCTTGTTTTTACTCTCGTTTGGCATGTCTTTCGAGAGAACTGAGGTGTGTTTTGCTCCTCACTTGTTTTATTGGTTTTTGTTGGTATAAAATTTACCGGGGTAACCCTTTACCCCAAAAAAAAAAGAAAAAAAAAGAAATGATCCTAACGGTTTACCGAAAACTATATATAGTCATGACTTCACTCCATTTTCTGCACCCTTGATCATTTTAATGCTCTAAGTTGAAGCCTTTGCTTCATACCTGAGTATTATAGATCAAGTTCTCCCTAACTTGGACCCTTTGTAAGCTTCTTTTGTTCTTTTATTGCTTTTCAAGCGTGAAAGTCAAACAGTGTTTGACTTTATACTTTGACCAGTCTTCGGACAACACAAACTTCGTATGAACTTTGCAACGTGAGTGTAATCGCAATGGTTATAGTCCCTTGTGACTATACCTACTGATTACCACGTTGACTAGGCGTAGTGACGAGTCGTAGTTTCGGTCAAAATGCGTATTTATGCGTATTTTGCAACCAAACTACTCTTGGGTATCAAAACCCTTTGTTTTGATATCAAAACCTGTTTCTTTAACTTAGTTAAGCATGTTTTAACATGTTTAGCTTGTCACTTTTAGTTTAGTGCTTGTTTAGAGTCGTAAGTCAAGCGGTCCAAACCACCACTTAGACTTTCGAACTCGACCCGTTTGGTCGATCATTAGGATCCGACCAAGCATGTTAGTGACCATAGTTGTAAAGGGAATAACCTTCCGAGTTTATACCTTATGGTCACATAGTTTAGGTAGTTGTATGATAGGTAGTTTATATGCCTTAGGTAAATGACCAAAATGCCCTTTTTATGCATAATTGGATTTTAAGCATATTAATTCGGTTCTCTCATCTATGCACATCTATTGGGCGTCAGTTTTTATTATCCCAGCTCGGGTTATTATTGAGCTTGAGAAACGCATTCGTCGGTTCTTGTGGAATGCGGGTTCGGATGGTAGGATTCGTGCTAAGGTTGCTTGGAAAGATGTGTGTTTGCCTAAACATGAAGGTGGTTTGGGCATTAGAAGTATTTCTGATGTTAATAAATCGCTTATGGAAAACCATATTTGGAGTATTGTCACTAAACGGGAGTCTATTTGGGTGCAATGGATTCACGATTACAAGCTTAAAGGTAGAAGTTTTTGGGAGGTTCCTTTCCGAGGGAGTATGATCTGGGGATGGCGAAAGATTCTTTCTATTCATCATATCATTCGGCCTTACATATGGTCCTCTCTTAAAAGTGGTGTTCAAACTAATGTTTGGAGTGATATGTGGTGCTCGCTGAGTCCACTTAGTTCATTTATCACTCCTAGGTCTATTGCTAATGCTGGTTTCAGTTTACAGTCTACGGTTGCAGATGTTATTGATCAGGGTGGAAACTGGAGATGGCCTCAAGCCTGGCTTGATCTATTTCCGGTTTTAATCACGATTTCGGTCCCGTCTCTTTTTCCTAATGTTGTGGATCGTCTGGTTTGGAAAGACTTGGATGGGAAGATGTGTGAATTCCAATCGGCTCATGTTTAGAATACCATTCGGAGTAGGGAGCATCATGCGTTGTGGGCTAACATGGTGTGGTTTTCTCAATGTGTTCCGAGGCATTCATTTCATTTGTGGCTGGCTTTTAGAAATAAATTAAAAACTCAGGATAGATTGGCTGTTTGGGAAGCGGGTAGTCACACAAATCTGAATCTGATGTGCTGTCCCCTGTGCAATTTTGATCGTGATAGTCGTGACCACTTGTTCTTCCAATGTTCCTTTGCGGCTCAAGTGTGGGGTAACGTTAAGAACATGGTAAACTTGGGGAGTGTGGATAATATGTCGCCATCGTTATTAATATGGGTGGATCAACATTCTAGCTCCAAGAAAGTAGATCACGTTGTTTGCAAATTGTTGATAGCTGCTTCTACTTATTACATCTGGCAAGAGAGGAATAACAGGCTATTCAAGAAAAATAAGGGGACGGTATCACAAGTAATTGAGAAGATTAAAAGTTCGGTTCGATTGCGTCTGATGGGGTTCAGATTTCGTGTGAATTCGGCTAAGGAGAGGATATTCAAGACCTGGAAGATTGAAGATATCAAAGATAATGTAGCGGATCCGGGCTAGTAGTTTCGTTTTTTTCTAGTTCGGTTTTGGTTGTTTGTTTGGTTGTCTTTCTTGTTTTGTTTTTTGTTTTTGGTTTGGTTGCGTTGCTAGTTGTCCTAGGCTTGGTATGTCAAGTCTAGTTGGTGTGTCATTTTGACACACCCTTATACCCATTTGATTCATTTATAAAATTCATCGGGGTAACCCTTTACCCAAAAAAAACTTAAACTTTTTCACTTAACTGATTATGCAACATAATTAAACATGTTTAGGCATATAATACTTGTCATAGGAATAGTTAGACGTCTCGAACGCGCGTTTGCGCGAACGACGCATTAAAATAGCGTAAGCTATCTTAATGGTTCGTAACGGGTCGTAAGCACTTAGGATAGGTTCCATTTTAGAATGTAGACTTCGTTAAACCATATCACATGAGTTCCAATGCTCATTTGGTTTACGAGACATCATTCTACTCAATCTTCCGATTTAGGAGCCGATTGTTTAATTAGTGATTCCATACTAGGTGCCACTTGATTCCTTGATTTCCCGATCTTCGTTAGGACACTTAATCAAGGATACTTGCAATCTCAAGTGAGTACATAAACCCCCTCTTTTACTGCTTTCAAATGTTTTAGGGTGAAACATATGTGCCTATTTGTTATTTTCATGATTTCAACTATATGATTTTACATGTTAGTACTTATCTTTTGACGAATTGAACAATTATCTATGGTTTAAACACAAATTTTCAAAAGATTTTAAAACTAATTGTTGGATTGTACTTTCTTTATACATTCACCAAGCCGATTGGTAGTACGATATAGCGCTATAGGACTAGACACCCCATTCCTGTTGTATGGAATGTCAGAAACCAAATTTTAACCAAATAGAAAGTGCCTTTGTGGTATTTCTCTAGTCTCCAAAGTGTAGTTTGATACACTAAGGTTTGAATGAATGCTAAATCACAGTTTCTTTTGTGTATTTTGATATACTACCAAAGTAGAGTTTGATGTGCTCTCCAATGTGATATTATTTACCAAAGTATAATTTGATATACTATGTACAAAATCCAACATATATTTTAATATACTACTGACCTTGTTATTTACCAAATCATAGTTTTTTTGGGTAAAGGGTTACCCCGGTGATTCTATATATCCACAACGCAAAAAACAAGTAGTGAGGAAATACCCCCACTAGTTTAGACATGGGACAGGCCCCATGAAAGTAAACAAAAAAAACAAGCAAACGCAATACAAAGTCAACCATTAAACCACAACTAGACTAACAATCTAGGAAAATAAAAAACTCATCAGTCAATCAGCCACCCGCGTCAATAAGCTCATCCCCGTGAATCTCCCAATCTTCCAACAACCTTCTCACTGTGGCTGTATTCTTGAATCTCGCACCCATCAGCTTATAACGGACTATGTTGATAATCGTTGCACCAACCGTATATGGAGGTCTCGCATGATTCCTGAATAAACGGGCATTTCTTTCCTGCCAAACAATGTAAGCTGAAACAGCAACAACCAGCCGACAAACATAATTAGCAGCGGATTTGGACCGAGCCCGAGCCGCTAACCAGTCCACAATACTACTCCAACTCGCATCTACACTCGACATCCCCACTTTGTTCCTGACCATATTCCAAACCTGCGTAGAGTATTGACATTCAAAAAATAGATGATTGTACGAGTCATAATCAGCATAGCACAGCAAGCAACACATCATGTTCATGTTTCCTCTCCTCTCGACTCCCCATTGCAAGATTTTATCCCGTGTCAGAATTTTACGCCGCATAATCAACCACATGAGAAAAGCATGCATTGGGATTAACTGAGAAAACCACACAATATTCACCCACGAGACCTCTGGCTCCGATGTCCGAATACAATCCCAAACCGTAGCCGATGAGTGAGCCCGAACATCATTACCAACCTTCCAAACAATCTGATCATTTACACCCAGATGAATATGCACATTAATCTGGTTTAGAACGGGGAACAAGTCTCTCCAAGCAGCAGGCCACAACCAAGTCCCGTTACTCAAAATATCTGCTACACTAGAATGAAGCGAGAACCCCGCATTAGTAATGGTTCTAGGAGATAAAAAACTGCCGAGGGGCCCAGCGTCACACCAGTAATCATACCAAGCTGAAGTACTTTTACCATCGCCAATCTTGGACCAAATAAAATTTCTAAGGAGCGGCCTAATTTGAAAGATTTTCCTCCAGCTCCAACAGCAGTTCGAAGGGGATTTACATTCCCAGAAATTTCTATTATTTAGCCGGTAAGAGTATATCCAGTCCACCTATAAAGACTCTCGTCTAGTTAAAATGCTCCAAACATGCGACGCAATTAAAGACTTATTAACATCACCAATACGTCGAATGCCCAGGCCACCTTCATACTTAGGGACACAAACCGCATTCCAAGAGACCTTAGCCTTGCCATGCTGGTTAGGCCCTTGAGCCCAAAGAAAACGTCTCATCTTAGCTTCCAATTCCAATATCACCCGAGCAGGTAAGATGAAAACAGAAGACCAGTAAATGTGCATAGATGACAATACAGAAACAATCAGTTGGAGTCTACCAGCAAATGAGAGAAGCTTATTTTTCCAGTTTGTAATGCGTTTCTCCAGTCTTTCAATAAGAATACTACAATCCTTATAAAGAAGTCTCCACGTAATAAGGGGCACACCCAGATATCTCACAGGAAGCACTCCTTCGACTAAAGGCATAATACTCAGAATATCACTTTTAACCTGACTAGGCACATTACAAAAGAAACCCGTACTTTTCTGGATACTAGGAACCAAACCTGACATCTTAGAAAATTTTGAGAGGGAATCCATAATGCATCTAGCTGAAGCAACGTCACCTCTAGAGAACAGGAACAAATCGTCTGCAAAACACAGGTTAATGATTTTCTGCTTTTCGCACCTGTTATAGAATCTAAATGACGAATCAATTCTGGTAGCATGCAAAATCTCCATTACAAGAGTAAATAAATACGGGGACATCGGATCACCTTGTCTTAAGCCCCTTTCTCCTTTAAAATACCCGTGGGTATTTCCATTAACACAAACTAGGGGTGTGCATGGTTCGGTTCGGTTCGTTTTTTTGGGTAAAACCAAAACCGTAACCGAAAGTTTGGTTTTTGGTTTTTAAAAACCGTTCGGTTTCGGTTTTTTTTGGTTTTAGCAACGGTTCGGTTCGATTTTTCGGTTTTTTTGGTTTTTGAAACAAATTATGTAAGATTCAAAGCTTAAAAGTATAATTCAAAGTTTAAGAATCCTTCTTAATATATTTAGTCTTTTAAATTAATATTATTCACGTAAACCTAACATTCTAATATATTTTAATGTTTCTCCAAAGTTTTTGTTAAGACGTTTTCTTTTATAATACTTTGAAAACCATTTAATTTTTATATTAAACTTTGTTAGTTCTTGTAAACAATGGATAAATTTAATGATAAATAAACATGATAATGTTCTTATTATAAATATTTAACAAAGAAGAATAAAATTAATAATTCTTAGTAGTATGGGTAAACACTTAAACATAAAAATATATAGAGTTGGTATACTATTAAAAATTATCGGTTTGGTTCGGTTATTTTCGGTTATTAAAAATGATTATCCGAAAACCGAACCGAAATTTTCGGTTATTAAAAATCTAAAAACCGAACCGTGGGTTATTGATTCGGTTCGGTTATTTCGGTCCTGATTTTTCGGTTATTTCGGTTACAGTTCGGTTATTTCGGTTTTCTGCTCACCCCTAACACAAACCGAATAAGACGTGGACGAGACACATAACATAATCCAATCCACCATCCGCTCCGCAAACCCAAAACCAACCAACATATTTTTCAGAAAACTCCATTCAACCGTATCATATGCTTTCTGACTGTCAACCTTGAAAGCACATCTAGGAGGCCCGAAACTCCTATGGTAATTATGCATAAGTTCCTGCGTAAGGAGGATGTTATCCGAAATCTTCCTACCTGGCACAAAGGCCGATTGGTTGATACTCACAATACTATCCAGCGCTCCTTTCATACGGTCAGTAACGATCTTACTAATACATTTGAAAAGAACATTACAACACGAAATCGGCCTGTAATCCATAATAAACGAAGGCGTGGAGAGTTTAGGGACAAGAACAATGAGCGTATGGTTCAGCTCCTGAAGTAACTTCCCTGTGTTAAAGAAATCAAGAACTGCATTGGAAACATCCATCCCAATAATAGAGGCCAAGCACTTTAAAAAAAATGATGCAGTGTACCCATCAGGCCCAGGCGCTTTATCATTGCCAATATCAAACATAGCCACTTTAATCTATTCCAAAGTAACCTGACGAACCATATTAGCCGCAACTTCCATGCTCAGGGTTTTAGTGAAAAGATCCGGCGCTGGTTGGAGGGACACATCCCCTTTACGACCTAAAAAATTCTCATAATGTTTGACAAAAGCGGTAGGAACATTATCACCCTCATAGCTAACCCCATTAGAGTCAATAATCGCATCAATCCGACTAATATGGTTCCAACACTTCAAAGACATATGAAAAAACTCAGTGTTAGAGTCACCTGCCACCAGCCAATCCACCTTAGATGTCTGCTTTAGGAACCGTTCCTCATCCAAGCAAGCCTCTTGAAAATCACGTTGGATAATAGATTCAGCAACACAGAGGACCTTGTTCATAGGATCACGGTCTATGTCACGTTGAATACCTTCCAATTTGGCCCGAAGATCATCAACCTTTTTGTGAAGATTTCCTTGTTTAAACAGAAGAGCCCGCAAAGGAGATTTTAGAAGCCGAAGCTTTTTAGCAACACAGAACTGATGGACGCCATTAATATGAGTATCCCACTTTGATTTCACAATATCAAGGAATTCAGGTTTATGAATCAAAAGATTAGTAAACTTAAACGATCTCGGCTTAACTTTTTCAGCAACTAGGAGATTAAGAATACATGGACAATGGTCTGAAACCCCATACGGTTTGAATAAAACGTACGCACTAGGGAACACATCAACAAAAGGAGAGTTACCCAAAACCCTATCAATCTTCTTGAGAAGACCAACACCCTTCTTGGGTTTTTGGTTCCACGTGAAATGCATGCCCGTACTATTGATATCAAACACCTCTATCTTCTCCACACAATGTTGAAACTCCTTCATACCAGCCATGATAGAAGAGACACCCATGGACTTATCCTCAAGATAAAGAGCGGAGTTAAAATCTCCCATGATAACCCAAGGACTATCGTTAACTAACACTTTATGCATAGACAATTGGTGCCACAACTCTCTACGAGTGACATAATAGTTAGCTGCATACACCACCGAACAAAAGAATACCTTTTTGTTAGCTTTACCGACAAGCTGAAGGTGCATAATCTGGTCCGTTTGCTCTAGCACCATAACATCAAACACCCCAGGATTCCAGCCAATGATAATACGAGCACCCTTCGCACACCTACCCCCATTCGACGTCCAATTCCAGTTACGGAATATCGCTTTACACACTCTACCCAAGTTACTAACATCAACATGAGACTCTAGAATCGCACAAAGACTCAACTTACTTCTTTTTACGACCTGACGAACCTCCATTTGTTTCAGGGGACGGTTCAACCCCTAATATTCCAAACAGCTAAACTACCCATTTAAAATCTCTGAAGAAGGAGTGCTTGCCCCTTTTATGTCACTAGAACTTTTGGTAGCCTTCGATGATAAACTCATTAGTCTCGTTGTACACTTCAACAACCTCCTTGTCATCCGAGTCTCCTAAATCATCCCCAACCCCTTATTTTGTTGCCCACCGTCACCCTGGTAATCCCTAAGAACATCAAACGGGTTGTTAGACACCCCACTAGTAGACGGATCCGACCTTTTTACCTCTCCATTTGATTTCGACCCAACCGGTCTATATTCAAACTTCGGTTTAGCTTTATTAACAGGAAAACCCACTCTCTTAGCAACTTTTTTAGTATCCACATCCCTAAAACCCTCGGCATCCATACCTGGTCCTTTTGACGGTCCCCGAGACTGCTTGCCCAAATTTTGTTTCTGATGTTTAGGAGCTGGACGACTCAGTTTCGAAGGTTGTTTCGGGCAAAACTCATCAGAATGGCCAAACACTTTACAATGAGCACACCGAAGGGGACTCCATTCATACTTGACATAGATTTTCTCTTTTATAAACCCCCCACCTTCAAGCTCAGGCACCGCTACAACTATTTCCTCCTTAAAGTCATTCTCGACTGAGATTTCCAACAAAGCTCTAGCATAACTATTCCTACCCCACACATTCGTACACATGGAAGTAGTATAGTTGATATGCTATTTTCAAACCAAAGCATAGTTGATATGCTATTATCAAACCAAAGCATAGTTGATATGTTATTTTCAAAACCAAAGCATAGTTGATATGCTATTTTCAAAACCAAAGCATAGTTGATATGCTATTTTCAAAACCAAAGCATAGTTGATATGTTATTTCCAAACTAAAGCATAGTTTGAGATGCTATTTACAAAACCAAAGTATACTTGAGATATACTACCAAACCTACTATTTCATTAACCAAAGTATATTTGATATACTATCTACTTAACTATTTCAAAACCAAAGTATATTTTTACATGTACTACAAAACCTTTTTATCAAAGCAATGAGTTTTCAAAACAAAACTTTTTACAAGGATTCATGGCTATTTTTGTAAACATAAAGCCTTTTTCCTGTGTTAACCAAAGCCATGAACCTAATTCACAAAACCTATGTTACTCATAGGCATTTTTATGCTGACGTACCTATTTTCACATATGTTTCAGGTGCTGCTATGTGATGATTGTTGATGCATGCTACACATAGGATGGACTCGTGCCTTAGTGACTTTAAAACTCGAAAGACAATATTTGTATTTATCTGAATTGTAATAAAACAATGAGTTCAATAATTCAATAAAACGAAACAATTTAATCCATGGTTGTGAAACAATGATTCTGTTACAACACTCCCCGACGTTTCCGCCATGATTTGTTGTTTTACGTGGTTGGGGTGTGACAGAAAAGTTGGTATCAGAGCCAATGGTTATAGGGAATTAGGTTATTAGTAATGCTTTGACCTAGACTATAACCTTCCTAGGACCCTAACATAAGATTCTTGTGCTTAGATCTTAAAACAATACCGTCACTTATCCTTAAGTGACATCCACAACAAGAACACAAAATTTCGAATCTGCTTTGAAAACTAATCATCTGTTCTAGGATGATTTATTATAAGGTTTTGAACCTTCAAAGTTTTCAAAATCTCGTCAAAGTTTGGGTCTAAATAATGTGAACACGTGCAAACTGGAAGGGTGAATGCCTGTACCCTGAGTTTTCTGTCTAAGGCTAGAGTGTTCGTACAAATCTGCAGTATCGAACCAGTCACTCTTACCTGGGAAATCTTGGGGTGAGTGTTCACTTATAGGCAAGCATGTCTTCGGTGATACATTATATTGATCCGTTTACTTTGATTAGTCACTGCGTGTCGTTTGTTTGTTCGAGGTAACGAACGAATGATCGCCTTCCTTGTGTTTTGTCGATGTTTTCAATACCTCTTTTGTTTTTCCAATTGTCAACCTCACTCGTTTCTCATGTTCCCTTGTTCCTTTAAGACAATGCCTCCTCGACGAGATGCACAACCTCTAACCAACGAAGAACTCACAGCCCTTGTCTCTCAGCAAATGGCTGCAGTGCTTCCAAACATAGTAACCCAGATCCATCAATTATATAACAACAATAACAACAACAATGCTAAATGTAGTTTCAAAACCTTCAATTCTGCTAAACCTTTGAAGTTTTCTGGGTCTCAAGGAGCAACCGCGCTCCTGCAATGGTTCAAAAGTTTGGAGAGCACATTCAGACATGTGCAATGTCCCAATGAGCGCAAGGTTGAATTTGCATCTAGTGCGTTCGAGAAGCGTGCTCTTACATGGTGGAACGGTGTGATGCGTGATAGGGGTGCCGATCTGGCAATGGCACAAACCTGGGAAGAGATTCGAGCTCTAATGATGAAGGAATTCTGCCCTCGTCATGAGCTCAGGGCTTTGGAAAGGGAATTTGATGATCTTAAACAAGACAGCGGTGAACATCGAGCCTACACTGGTCGTTATGAGGAGTTAAGTCCGTTATGTCCTACCATGGTTACGCCTTTGGAGAAGGTGATTGAAAAGTACATCGATGGCCTCCCTGATCCAATTCAGGACATTGTTACCGGTAGCAACCCTACTACTGTCAGACAGGCCATTGAACTACCTGCTACTCTGACTGAATCTCAAATCAGGAAGGGTAAACTTTTCAGAAAAGGCGACCAGAAACCTTCTGATAAGTCGTCACAAGAAAAACCAAAGGATAAACAGATCGAGTCCTCTAAGAAGTCGAAGAAGTGTAAGGCTTCACAAAACTTCGCAGTAGTTGCTCAGAATGACCAGGTTGCACAGAACCAGCCAGCACAGCATCGTGCTAGGAAAAACTATATTGGTACTGCACTCTTGTGCAACAAATGCAACCGTCTTAGGAAGGATGGGATTAAATGCAACAAATGCAACAAAAACTATTTGCTAATGTCTTGTATGGTTATTTTTTGGGTAGTAGACTTTCGTTTCCAGTGGTAGAATATTATGCAAAAAATGTCTGGAATAAGTTTTGATTTTCTAAACTCATGATGAATTCCAATGGTTTTTTTCTTTTTTAAGTTCGACTCACCAGATGGTATGAATAAGGTTCTAGAAGGTGGTCTTTGGCTAATCAGGAAAGTCCCGTTATTCCTCAACATTTGGTCTCCGACAGTGACACTTAGGAAGGATGGGATTAAATCGATTCCTGTTTGGGTTAAACTCCACAATGTGCCTATTGCTGTCCACACTGATGATGGGTTGAGCCTTCTGGCATCGAAGATTGGGATTCCAAAGAGGTTGGACAGTTATATTGCTGATATGTGTCTTGATAACTGGGATAGAACTAGTTTTTCTCGTGCTATGATAGAAATCTCAGCGGACAAAGAACTGAAAGATTATGTAGTTGTAGCCGTTCCTAAACTGGAAGAAGAGGGTTACGTTATGGGGAGAGTTAAGGTTGAATATGAATGGAGGCCAAAAAGATGTGCTACCTGTTGTTTATTTGGTCATGATGTTTCTTCATGCCCCAAGTCAGAACCGGTGCAGTCTAACAAAGTTTCAATTGATCAGGAAGGATTTGTAACTGACAAGAGGAAAACAGCTAAACATGTGTTCCCCCAGAAAAAAACAAAAGCCTAAATTTATCTATAAACAAAAGACTAACTTATCTGGGCCTGGACCATCTGGAACGAAACATGATGAGGGGATTCTGCATAAGGATGGCACGAGTAATGGCGGTAATGGCAGCAATAAAAACAATCTGAATCTTCGTAACTCTTTTTCTGCTCTCTCGAATGATCAGGCTGCGGATGGGGATCAGTTGGAGGATCTGAGTTATAAGAGTGGTTCGAGTAGACGACTGGAGGATGATGATGATGGGGTTATAGACAATTTACAATCTGAAATTTCTGAATTTATGGCTGGTGAGACGAATACAAAAAATTATGAAGGGGCAAGCACTCCCGGTTTAAAGGGAGTTAATGGGTAGTATAATGGCATGGAATGTTAGGGGCTTGAACCATCCCCTGAAACAAAGAGAGGTTTGGCAACTAATTACTGAAAACCATATTAATATTTGTGCCGTTTTGGAGTCGCATGTTAATATTACTAATCTGGATAGAGTGTGCAAAGGGGTGTTCCGTAACTGGGAAAGGTATTCTAATGGTAGTAGCTGTTCGAGGGGTACAAGGATTATCGTGGGTTGGAATAAGGAGATGGTGGACCTTATGGTGATCCATCATACAGACCAGGTTATTCATGTGCAATCTCGTCTTAAATCGGATGACAAAATTCTTTTCTGTTCGTTTATTTATGCAGAGAATAAGTACCAAGACAGAAGAGTCCTATAGGAAAACCTTTGTAAGCATAAAAGCTTTGTTCAAGATAGGCCGTGGGTGGTGATGGGTGGTTTTAACTCGGCGCTATCTTTGGAGGATTGCCTTGTTGGATCATCGACTCTTTCTATTGGTATGAGAGAGTTTTATGAGTGTGTCCAACATAATGAGCTGGTTGATATTAAGAGCCATGAGATGCATTTTACCTGGAATCAAAAACTGATACAAGGAGTGGGCGTGTTAAAAAAGATTGATAGAATCATGGGAAATATTCGCTTCTTGGATATGTTTCCTGATGCCTATGCTCTCTTTCATCCTTTCCGTGTGTCGGATCACACCCCATGTATTCTTAACTTATTTAGCTATAAACATAGTCGGCCAAAACCCTTTAAGTTTGCTAATTTTTTAGCGACTAATGAGGGCTTTATCAAGTGTGTTTCTAATGAATGGGCTAAGGAGGTACAAGGGGTCACCATGTTTTCGGTTGTAAAAAAACTTACCTGTTTGAAAGCTCCTCTGAGACGTCTTTTATTCAAGCAAGGTAATCTCCATGACAGGGTTAAGTCCTTGAGGTTGAAGTTGGATGATATTCAAAAGGCTATAGATGCTAACCCGTTAGATGCTGCGTTACGAGAGGAGGAGTCTACTTGTCTTAAAGAGTTCCAATCGGTCTCTTATGATGAAGAGTGTTTCTTAAAGCAAAAAGCTAAACAGGAATGGTTGGCAGCGGGAGATTCAAATACAAAATTTTTTCACAACTGTGTGAAAACTAGAAATGCGTGCAATAAGATCCATAACATCCAAGATACTAATGGTAACCAGTTCAAGGGTGATGAAGTCTATGTAGTTTTTGTAAACCACTATTCTGATTTCTTGGGAACGACGCGTAATGTGGATAAGCTGGACGTGAATGGCTTATTTACTAATGTTCTTGATTTAAATGTTGCAAACTCTATGATTCGTCAAGTTACTCGTGAGGAGGTTAAAAGTGCTATATTCTCCATAGGTGAGAATAAGGCTCCGGGTCCGGATGGATACACTTCTGCTTTTTTTTAAAAATGCATGGGAGATTGTTGGGGATGAAATTACGAAAGCTATCTTGGATTTTTTTGAAAACGGGAAATTGTTGCAACAACTTAATCTCACCATCATTGCGTTGGTCCCAAAAGTTACTACCCCCAATTCGGTTGGTGATTATCGGCCGATTTCTTGCTGCAATGTGCTATATAAATGCATTAGCAAAATTATAACTGACAGAATTAAAGGTAGTTTGGATTTACTGGTGAATATAAGCCAATCTGCCTTTGTCCCTGGTAAAAAGATTTCAGATAATATTCTTCTTACTCAGGAGTTAATGCATAACTATCACCGGAATGTTGGCCCCCTAGATGTGCTTTTAAGATTGATATACAGAAGGCCTATGACACAGTGAGTTGGTCCTTCCTTGAGGACATTCTGATCGCGTTTGGGTTCCCTCATAAAATGGTTAGCTGGATAATGACTTGTGTTAGCACTGTTTCATACTCTTTGAGCATAAATGGTAATCTTCACGGGTATTTCAAGGGTAAGCGTGGGTTGAGACAGGGTGACCCGATGTCCCCTTACCTGTTTACTTTGGTTATGGAGGCACTTTCGCTACTTCTAAAGAATGCAGCGTCTTCTAGTAATGCGTTTAGATACCATATCCACTGTAAAAAACAGTATATCATTAATATTTCATTTGCTGATGATTTATTCATATTTGTGAGTGGTGATGCCGTTTCGGTTAAGGTTGTGAGAGATTCTCTTCATCGGTTTTCAAGGGTCTCGGGCTTGATTCCTAATATGCTCAAAAGCACGGTTTTCTTTGGCAATGTTCCCCATCCTATCAAGTAGGAAATTCTAAGCATTATGTCGTTTCAAGAGGGTTCGCTTCCTGTTCGCTATTTGGGAGTTCCATTAATATCCTCTAAGCTCTCGTATAAGGATTGTAAGGTGCTGGTTGAGAAAATGGAAAAGAAGATCGATAACTGGACGACTAAATCTCTTTCATTTGCTGGTAGATTATAATTGGTAAATTCGGTCCTCTCGGCTATGCATATTTACTGGGCTACGGTGTTTTTGTTGCAAGCCAGAATTATTACTGAGTTGGAAAAATGCATGCGAGATTTTTTATGGTCTGGTAATTACCATCGGACCGTCAAGCCTAAGGTTGCATGGAAGGTTGTATGCCTTCTGAAGTATGAGGGTGGGTTGGGTGTACGTAGCATCTCAGATGTTAATAAGGCCCTCTTATCTTCACATGTCTAGAGCATTCTTACAAATAGGAAATCGTTGTGGGTTCAATGGATACATATATAGAAGCTCAAGGGTAGAAACTTCTGGGAGGTCCCCTGTCGTGGTCGCTTGACATGGGGATGGAGAAAGCTCCTTGCTATTCGTAGTCTTATTCGCCCGTTCTTATGGAAATCTATTGGTAGTGGTACTGAGACTAATGCATGGAGTGATACTTGGTGTGAATCGGGTCCTCTTCGTGCTTTTATCAGCCCAAGAATTATCGCTAATGTAGGCTTCAACCTGCATTCTTCGCTAGCGGATCTAGTGTCTCAGAATGGTCAATGGAGGTGGCCAATTGCTTGGTACAATCTTTTTCCCGTCTTAATTAATCTAGTGGTTCCTATTTTATATGACAATGTCCGTGATCGACTGGTTTGGAAAGATATGCAAGGAAATGCACGTCCTTTTACTTCTTGGGAGGTCTGGAATAATATTGGTCATCATGAAAGCAAAGTGCCTTGGGTGAATATGGTGTGGTTTAAGCAATGCATTCCTAAACACTCGTTTCACATTTGGCTAGTTATCCGAAACAAATTGAAGACACAGGATCGGTTGTCTATTTGGGAAGCGGGAAATGCATCAAATCTAAATCTCATGTGCTGCCCTTTATGCTGTTATAACAGGAACTCGAGAGATCATCTTTTCTTTGAATGCTCTTTTGCGTCTCAGGTATGTCACACCCCGACCACGTAGAACAATCAAATCGTGGCGGAAACGTCGGGGAGTGTTGTAACAGAATTATTTGTTTCACAACCATGGCATACAAAGTTATATTTTATTTATCAAACAAGCGAGTTACATTGTCTCAAAACAGGAAATAAAGAGTTCAGAACATAATTAAACTAGTTCTATCTTTATTTTAAGTCTCTAAGGCACAGGTCTGCCCTAGTGTATCCTGATCAAACCTACGCACCTGCTCCTGAAACACATGTGAAAATAGGTACGTCAGCATAAAAATGCCTGTGAGATACATAGGTTTAGTGAAAATAGGATTCATGACTTGGGTTTTAAAAGAAAGGTTTAATAAAAATTAGTCATGAATCTTGTTAAGTGCTTTCTTTTATAATCATATGAAAACTCAATAAGAAATCAGATTATATAAAAGAAAGGTGTATGGTTAATGAAATAACCAAGTAAAATGAGTTGTATAAAATAAACTGTTTTGTAAAACAATGTCTTGTGAAAAATATATTATTGGTGTAAAATGTAATATGTCTATACTGAAATGATTTAAATAACGCTACGATATGTAATATTGTACAAACACTTATATATAGGAAGTACCAGCGGCGTATCCACCATGTTTGTATCATATTACACACGCCTCGTTACTCAAATCATTTACCCAAACCAACCACCAATGTAAATTGTTCATGTATAAATCAATTGTCGAGTGTTATTGTGTAAACCATATCAAAATGTCCATGTCTAATGTAAATCACCAAATGTGTATATCAATGTCAAAATGTTTATGTTTAATGTAAATCATATAATGTGTATCCAAAAATATCATGTATGGCATGTGAAATATATCAACTAAACCATAGGTAAAATGCACAAAAATAGGGTATTGAATTAAACATAGTTTAAGTCAAAGTTATGTTTTGTGGAACAAATGCATGCTATACTGATACAAACATCTATGCGGTATTGTGAAAATGCATACATCCAAGCCTTGTGACTGTGGTGATAGACCTTTAAACAAATTAAAGGTTTATCTGTGTTATGTTTATCGAATTCGGTCATTCCTTCCATCCAAACATACCTAGGATGTCAGGAACGGGAGTTGTCAATTCCTATGGTACCACTACCTACTAACGAATGGCGTAGCTAATGTTAATGAATGTATTTTTGTCCCATTTAAACAAACCAAATGTCATACCAAATGTGTAAGCATGTGAAAACAATGCACTAAGTATGTAATCAAATGAACATACATTGCGTGAAATGTAATGTAAAACAATGTACTAAGTAAGCACACAATGGACATACATAGCATGAAATGTAATGTAAAATGATGTACTAAGTATGCACACAATGGACATACATAACATAAAATGTAATGAAATCATGTACTATAATGCACTAATGAACATAACAAGCATATGATATGAAAGCATGAAAGGCACGAAAGTACCAAGTAGGCACATGTGTTTCACCACAAAATGTTTGGAAAACAGTAAAAGAGGGGTCTATGTACTCACTTGAGATTGCTTAGTAGTCCTTGAGTAACAACCAAACAATGCTAGAGATCACGGATATCAAACGGCACCTAATATAGGTAACTATGTTAATATACCGGACCTAAATCAGAGGATTGGATAGAATGAGGGTTTGTAAACCAAACGAGTATGGAGACTCGTGTAATATGGTTTAACAAAGCCTACATACTAAATGAAACCTAACCTAAGTGCTTACGACCCATTACGACCCGTTTAGGTAGCTTATGCTACTTTAACGCGTCGTTCGCGTAAAACGCGTTCGGAACGCCTAACTAGCCCTATGATAAGTAAAATATGCCTTAACATGTCTAATATTGTTGCCAAATCAGTTTAGATACCAAAAGTTATGTTACATATGCTTAAAATGAATTTTGGTGTTCAAAGGGCATTTTGGTACTTTTCCTAAGGCATATATACTACCTATCATACAACTACTCAAACGATGTGACCATAAGGTATAACATCGGAAGGTTATTCCCTATACAACTATGGTCACCTAATGTGTTTGGTCGGATCCTAATGATCGACCAAATGGGTCGGGTTCGAAAGTATAAGCGATTGATTAGATCGCTTACCCTTACGACCCTAGACAAGCACAAAACTAAAAGTGACGAGCTAAGCATGTTAAAACATGCTTAACTAAGTTTAGAAAACAGGTTTGGTATCAAAACAAACGGTTTTGATACCTATAAGTAGTTTGGTTACAAAATACGCAATAACACGCATTTTGGCCGAAACTACGACTCGTCACTGAGTCTAGATAACGTGGTAATCAGTAGGTATAGTCACTAGGGACTATAACCATCGTGATCATGCTCACGTTATGAAGTTCAAATGAACTTCGCATTGACCATAAACTGGTCAATGCAGAAAGTCAAACAAAGTTTGACTTTTAACGCTAAAAGTATAAAAAGAACGAAGGAATACTTACAAAGGGTCCCCGAATGCTAATCTTGATCCAAGTAGCTCAAGTATGAAGCAATGGCTTCAACTTAGAGCTTTTAGATCAGATTTTGTGGGTTTTGCAAATGAATGGGGTTGGGTATTTATAGGATATGCAAGACCGTTAGGATCGTTTATCGAATAACGTGCTTTGATCTTGGCCATACACTTGTTGAAATACCCATGGAACACCAAATTGGCCCCTCATTATCCTGAAGAGGCAAGTGTAAAAGGGATTAGGAGGGGTAACAGCTGTTAATAGTTGTTTAAACAAGTTTTTGCTATCTGACCCCTGCTTACGGACCGTAAGGGTGATGGCTTACGGTCTGTAAGCCATCAACTTTGCAGAATTGTCACTTTTGGTCCCTGTTATGCGTTAAAGCTATTTCCGACACGTTTAAGGCCCGTTAAGCCAACGTTAAGGCCCTAAAATGATGCCTAAACATTGTGGACATGAAACATGCTCAAAAATATGCCAGATGTTGGTTCGTTTGGTCGTACGATCGCGATGTTCGGTTAATTACGACGGAATGCGCATAAGCGCGAAAAACGATCCAAATGGCGTGACGAATGGATTTTTCTCATGCGAAACACTAAAATAAAATATTTTAGTGCTTACATAAATTTTTGGATGTCCGGATGTATTCAGAACGTAGGTTATGCGCGAAAGTGCAAACTTATGCATAAGAAAAACAAAAAACTAATGTGGGAGAGAAGATGAGAGTGCTCTGGGCGATTTTGGGAAAATTGTGAAACCCTAGTTTTCTTCATTCCAATCCTGGTCTTGATTGATTTTGCTTAGCAACTAGGGTGTTCGATTCTTTACTGGTAAGGAATCCTGAATTGCTCCTTCGTTTCTATCCAATTGAAATCAGATTAGGGTTTACGTTTTCTAGGGTTTCGGTTTCTTTTGTTTTCCGATTGGCTGATTTCAGATTACGGGGTTTAAAGGGTCGGTTCTTAGTACATGTTCGGCTGTCCGATTTGTATTAAGGTTTCTACAATTTCAAACCCATTCGGTCGCTGTTTGATTGGCGTTCGGTTTTAAACTTTTGTGTTTCGTGTTTCTGATTCATGGATGAAAAAAGTGCCGACAACACAAATGTTTTCGCTAGGAAGATTAAGAACATTGACGGAAAGCCTTACGAGCCAAGACAAGCTCTACGTATGGTGGCTAGGTTTTCTGATTCTCTGAAGAAGGTAAAATTTTTGCTACCGGTTAATGATGTGCTTCATGCTGGTCGTTCTGATTCTCCTATTCAGAATTACGCTAAGGTTGTTGATAAAAGGAAGGTAGCTTTTGTCCTTCCGCTAAATGATGTGTATCCTGATTCTCCAAATCCAAGATCAGATTCCGGGAAGTCATTTGCAACATCAATCTTATGCTAGTGTGGTCTCAAATGATCAAGCTGAGCAAGGTGATGTTAACATGGGTCTCGGTTCAAATCAGAATCAGAATGGTGATGGTATAGTTAGAAATGCCAATGAACTGGCTGATCAAGCTCCAAAAATCAACTTTCGATCTTTAAATTCAGATGTTTCATTGGATGGAGTGGATGTTGTGTTACCAATTGAGTCCGTTCGTGAGGTTAACAACAGGTTAGCTAATACTCTTTATGGGTACTTCTTGGGGGATAGAATTGCTTATCCGGTTGTTGATTATTTTGTGCGAACAAATTGGAAAAAATATGGACTACAAAAAACTATGATGAATTCAAATGGGTTTTTCTTCTTCAAGTTTGAAGACAGAAAGGGTATGACTGATGTGCTTGAAGGGGGACCTTGGCTGATTCGGAACAAACCTATTTTTCTCAACACTTGGTCCCTTACGAACACTCTTAAAAAAGAAGATATTAAAAAGGTTGCAGTTTGGGTGAAATTGCATGAGGTTCCTCTAGCGGCGTATACTGATGATGGGTTAAGCATGTTGGCGTCTAAAATTGGTTCTCCTTTGCGGTTGGATTCGTATACTATTGATATGTGCAAAGAGGCTTGGGGACGAAGCAGCTATGCTAGGGCCCTCATTGATATCTCTGCCGAACATGAATTTAAAGAGGTCCTAACCATGGCTATTCCTGAGTTGGATGAGAACAAGTATGTCAATGAGACTATTCGTGTGGAATATGAATGGAAACCCCCGAGATGTGCCCACTGTTGTGTATTTGGGCATGATTCAGAGGAGTGTCCAAAATGCATTCGATCGACAGTGAAACCTCCTACAAACAGTCCGAAAGTAGATGAGGATGGTTATACGGAAGTCAAGAAAAAGAAGAATATAAGAAGAGCGGTTTTCAAGTTAACAATCAAAAGCCAAAGTTTGAATATAGACCTGTGGATAAAAAGAAAAAGGCAGTGAGTTCTTCCTACGTGAATGCGCGGTGCACTAGTTCGTCCAAGGTTCAAACACACAATTCGTTTAATGCTCTTGGGTTTGTTGGGAGGAATGGGGGTTCATTCCAGGGGAGACATAAAGGGGGTCGTGAGCTAAATGAGGAGTCTGACGATGACGAGGTAGAGGTTGTATATGATGAAACGAATGAGTTTATGACATCGGGTACACGTCCTACGTCTTCCAGTACAGGGGCAAGCACCTCTCACATAAAGTTGTCCAATGGATAGGTGGCTTCTGTTTCATGCTAAGGGGCTGCCGGTTGGTAGCAATTTCATTTTTGATGATGGCGGTTGACGTCGTTGTTTGATTTTTTTTCGTTTGTCCACTAGTTAGTCATTATCATGATTGTAGTAGGCTAGATTGAGGTGGTATGTTGGTTTGTTTGCTTTTTGCTTACATATATGGGGCATGTCCTGTATATGAACTAGTGGGGAACTCATCCTCACTACTTGTACTTATTTGGCGGTTTTCTATAATAGAATCACCGGGGTAACCCTTTACCGAAAAAAAAAGTGCAAACTTATGCACTTTTTGACACTTTTAGTCCCTGAATGACACAAAAGTTTATTTTAGCACACCGAACCCCTCAAACCCTATTTCTAAGCTATGTAAAGGATATTTATGGTATGTTTAACTTATGGTCATGTTCCGGAATGTCTGTTACAGTTCAAATTGGCATACTTTCGCAGTTTGTCAAATTTAGTCCCTGTAGGCGAATTAACTTGTTTTTGCCATACCAAAGCCTTTAAAACTTATTTCTAAGTTATGTAAAGGTTATTTAAGGTATGTTAAGTATATGTTGATGTTCCGGAGTATTTGTCGCATTAAACTGATTACGTTTACGCACCAGTTTGCGTATAACTCTCAAGAAAGCGATATAGAGTTTGAAATTGAATAAAAGTCAAAACATGAAAAATGTAAAACATAACCAAACAAACATTGGGATCAAATAACATTGTTTTTATTGATAACTAAACTGTTCACAATGATTACAAGCACAAATGTTACAAGGTATGGCACAATATAAGAAGTCTCACTAATATGGAAGACGTGAATGGAGGCTGGACCGATATAATGGCTTGGATGAATCAAAACTTGAGCTTTCAGAAGCCTGACATGTGGTTAGTCGGTTGGTGGTTGCGGCTGCAACTTATTTTATATGGCAAGAACGAAACAACAGGTTGTTTTCTCGGAATCAGCGTACGGCTCTGGTGGTGTCTCAGGAGATTATTACTACTGTTCGTATGCGGCTTATGACTTTAAAGTTTAAAAGGAGATTTGAGAATGGTAGCTTGGTGGATAAGTGGAAGATTCCTAGCAGCAATTTAGAGATTGATCCTGGCTAGAATAGTTGTTTATTTTCTGTTTTGTCTGTGACTTGGCCGTGTTTGGCTAGTGTGTGTGTCTGTGGCCTTTGTTTGCCTTATTGTGTTTTGTTTTGGCTGTTTGGTCATAGTCTTGGTATGCCAAGGCTAGAGAGAGTGTGGTATTTCAGCCACACTATTGCTTTTATTGGTTTGATTTATAAAATTCACCGGGGTAACCCTTTACCCAAAAAAAAAACAAATGCAACCGTCATCATGTGAATCAGACACCGTGTCACAAATGTACCCACTGTGGACGATTGAGACATTTGGTCAATACATGCCGTCATGTTATCCAAAACCAGAATGCTGCGAATCCTGCTGCTGTTCAAGCACCATATCCACCTGGATCGTGCTACAACTGTGGTGATCTTACTCACTACCGAAACAATTGTCCAAGACTTATTAATGAGAATCCAGCACGTGGACGAGTATTTAACATACACGAGGCAAATGCAAACGACAATGCAGCAGTGAACAATTAGACCTTGTATTTTCCTTTGTTGTTATCTTTTGAAACAACTCAGCTATTATATAAATAAAATTGTTGTTCCAATTTTATCTTACGAAGCTGTTATGATTGTGTGTCTGCGACACATACCCCTACGATACCGACACCAAGGAACCGTGTTCCTTGCAGAACAAACTCCTCGTGTGGTTCTTTCATTCTATGATCACTTGTGATCTCCCCTAAAATCCTAAGTACTCGTTTCTTTTAAAGAAACAAAGTACAAGGTACAAATTACAAATTCTTAAACAAATATTTGACGTACCATTTCAAATCCTTGATTTAATATCTAAAGGTACTTTCATAAGTCCTTAACTGGACCCATGTTATGTGACTATGTACACGATTATCAAGTACATTTTGCTTCATGTGTTGCCTTAACATGCCTAGTACATGGGTTTCAAAACATTTTCACCACACAAATTCCAAATCCTTATAAGATCTTCCTTTCTTCATAGTTAGATTCTTGAGGATGTTTTAAGTACTAATTGAAGTCCGTGATTGGATTTCTAGTGTACTTCAAATGCATTAATTCAAATTAACGAACGAGCTAATAATTAAATTAACGAATGCACAATTTTGTGATTTTGTGTTTATGTGTAATTCTAAAGCTCGCTATCTAAATCCTAGTAGAATCTTTCATATTTCCATACGATAGATTCTCAGAAGGATACTCAAAGTACTATCTTAAATTCTTAAGGAGCTTTCTATGTAAATAGTCAGACCCTTGGATTCCAAAGTGTTGTTTCAAAATGATTATTTGGTTTTGAGTTACAAAGATCCCTTAAATGGTCTATTTAAAGAGATCATACGACGATCTAGTTAAGGAGATCATGTGTTGATCTAGTTAAAAAGATCTTCGTTGATGTAGTTAAAAAGATCCTTTGGTGGTCTAGTCAAGTCATAACATGTTTGTTCAATTGATTTTTCCCCTACACATTATAAAATGAACTGTGCAGACTGTGCAAGGAATTACGTAATTATGGATGCATACATAATTATGGAATTCAGTGCACAGAAACCACATCAAGTTTTGTCATGTGTTAAGACCTGTAGTGATAAGAATAACGAGACGGGAACAATGTAAAAAGGGCATGGTGGTACGCCGCTGGTGCTTCCTATACATAAGTGTTTCTTATTACATTGCAAGCATAACGTTATTTAAGTTACTAGAAGTCCTGGACCTTGACCATTGTTATTTTTATCTTACACTCTCTGACTCTGATTTCGAGCACACACAAGTTTCCTATAATAGTCTTCATAGGAAACATTCTCCTATCTGTTGTTCAAAGCTCCATGCTTTTGTTACAACAACGACAACATTTTGGCAATTAACAAATTCGCTGAGAATCCAAACGTGACCTAGAGTTTTACTTGGGAAACGGAGGATTCATTCGAAAGCGAAACAATCACAGTTGTCTTCATAGGTTTCCTCTAAAATTAAATTTCGGGACGAAATTTCCTAAAGTAGGGGAGACTGTGACACCTGTGTCACTACCATCACCAAACAAATACCAAACCAATGAAATATTGTGTTTCATACTTGGGATTGGTATAAATATGTGTATCATTTGCACATGTCAATTCTTGTTCAATTTCGAGCTTTAAAATCGCTCTCTGGAAAGTTATACGCGAACTGATGCGTAAACGCAATCAGTTTAATGAAACGAACATTCCGGAACTTGATCATAAGTTAAACATACCCTAAATATCCTTTACATAGCTTAGAAATAGGCTTTGAGGAGTTCGGTATGGTAAAACAAACTTATTTGATCAATAGGGACTAAAAGCGTCAAAAAGTGCATAAGTTTGCATTTTCGCGCATATCTTACGTTCTGAATATACCCAGACACCCAAAAATTTATGTAATCATTAAAAAATTTTATTTTAGTGATTGGCATGATTAAATTCCATTCGTCGCTTAATTTGGATCGTTTTTGCGACCATTACGACTTCCGTCGTAATTAACCAAATAACGCAACCGTACGACCAAAGGAACCGACATCCGTGATGATTTTGAACATATTTTAAGTTCCCTATACTTTAACTTCATTTTAGAGCTTTGAAATGGGTTTAACGGGGCTTAAACATGTCAAAAATGCATCGAAACCCAAGTTTTGGGCTGCAGGGACCAAAACTGTCAATCTGACAAACTGCTTAGGCGGGCCGCGTAAGCTGAAGCTGCATATTACGAGGGGCGCGATAGCCTGTCAGGTCAGAAACATTGAATCTGGACTTGGGGCTTGTTTTTGATGGTTTTTAACCATTGTTTTGGATACCAACTGCTTGTTTTAGCTTGTTTATCATGTTCCCATGGTTTCTAAAACCATTTGTCCACATTTATGGCCTAGATTGATCCCTCTTTAGCAAGAAACGATCCTAACAGTTTACAGAAAACTATATATATCCATGCCTTCACTCCATTTTCTGCACCTTTGATCATTTTAATGCTCTAAGTTGAAGCCTTTGCTTCATACCTGAGTATTATAGATCAAGTTCTCCCTAGCTTGGACCAGTCTTCGGTCAACACAAAGTTCGTATGAACTTTGCAACATGAGTGTAATCACGATGGTTATAGTCCCTTGTGACTATACCTACTGATTACCACGTTGACTAGGCGTATTGACGTGTCATAGTTTCGGTCAAAATGCGTATTTATGCGTATTTTGCAACCAAACTACTCTTGGGTATCAAAACCCTTTGTTTTGATATCAAAACCTGTTTTCTAACTTAGTTAAGCATGTTTTAACATGTTTAGCTTGTCACTTTTAGTTTAGTGCTTGTTTAGAGTCGTAAGTCAAGCGGTCCAAACCACCGCTTAGACTTTCGAACTCGACCCGTTTGGTCGATCATTAGGATCCGACCAAGCATGTTAGTGACCAAAGTTGTATAGGGAATAACCTTCCGAGGTTATACATTATGGTCACATAGTTTAAGTAGTTGTATGATAGGTAGTTTATATGCCTTAGGTAAATGACCAAAATGCCCTTTTTTATGCATAATTGGATTTTAAGCATATGTAACTTAAACTTTTGTCACTTAACTGATTATGCAACATAATTAAACATGTTTAGGCATATAATACTTGTCATGGGACTAGTTAGACGTCTCGAATGCGCGTTTGCGCGAAAGACACTTTAAAATAGCGTAAGCTATCTTAATGGGTCGTAACGGGTCGTAAGCACTTAGGATAGGTTCCGTTTTAGAATGTAGAGTTCGTTAAACCATATCACATGAGTTCCAATGGTCATTTGGTTTACGAGACCTCATTCTACTCAATCTTCCGATTTAGGAGCCGATTGTTTAATTAGTGATTCCATAATAGGTGCCACTTGATTCCTTGATTTCCCGAGCTTCGTTAGGACACTTAATCAAGGATACTTGCAATCTCAAGTGAGTACATAGACCCCCTCTTTTACTGCTTTCAAATGTTTTGGGGTGAAACATATGTGCCTATTTGTTATTTTCATGATTTCAACTATATGATTTTACATGTTAGCACTTATCTTTTGACGAATTGAACAATTATCTATGGTTTAAACACAAATTTTCAAAGATTTTAAAACTAATTGTTGGATTGTACTTTCTTTATACATTCACCAAGCCGATTGGTAGTTCGACATAGCGCTATAGGACTAGACACCCCATTCCTGTTGTATGGAATGTCAGAAACCAAATTTTAACAAAATAGAAATTGCCTTTGTGGTAATTCTATAGTCTCCAAAGTGTAGTTTGATACAATAAGGTTTGAATGAATGCTAAATCACAGTTTCTTTTGTATATTTTGATATACTACCAAAGTACAGTTCTCTCCAATGTGATATTATTTACCAAAGTATAATGTGATATACTATGTACAAAATCCAACATATATTTTAATATACTATTGACCTTGTTATTTACCAAAGCATAGTTGATATGCTATTTTCAAACCAAAGCATAGTTGATATGCTATTATCAAACCAAAGCATAGTTGATATGTTATTTTCAAAACCAAAGCATAGTTGATATGCTATTTTCAAAATCAAAGCATAGTTGATATGTTATTTCCAAACTAAAGCATAGTTTGAGATGCTATTTACAAAACCAAAGTATACTTGAGATATACTACCAAACCTACTATTTCATTAACCAAATTATATTTGATATACTATCTACTTAACTATTTCAAAACCAAAGTATATTTTTACATGTACTACAAAACCTTTTTATCAAAGCAATGTGTTTTCGAAACCAAACTTTTTACAAGGATTCATGGCTATTTTTGTAAACATAAAACCTTTTTCCTGTGTTAGCCAAAGCCATGAACCTAATTCACAAAACCTATGTTACTCACAGGCAATTTTTATGCTGACGTACCTATTTTCACATATGTTTCAGGTGCTGCTATGTGATGATTGTTGATGCATGCTACACATAAGATGGACTCGTGCCTTAGTGACTTTAAAACTCGAAAGACAATATTTGTATTTATCTGAATTGTAATAAAACAATGAGTTCAATAATTCAATAAAACGAAACAATTTAATCCATGGTTGTGAAACAATGATTCTGTTACAACACTCCCCGACGTTTCCGCCACGATTTGTTATTTTACGTGGTCGGGGTGTGACACATTGTTGTCGTATAAGAGTCCAACATCTTCGGAGTTCCAATCTTTGACGCTAGGAGACTGAGTCCATCAAGTAACACCGCTAATGGTACATTATGCATCTTCACCCAGACGGGAACCATTGTGATATCCTCCTTTTCAACCGCGACAGTTGGTGACCATTCCTTCAAGATAATCGGTACATTTCTTATCATCCACGGACCATCTTCCAATAACTGGTCAATACCTTTCTTGGTCTTAAACTTGAAGAAAAAGAACCCCTTAGCATTCATCATAATCCTCGACAACCCATACTTCGTCCAATTATGCTTAACAAAATAATCCACAACTGGAAACGCAAGGCGTTTACCCAAAAAATACCCATACAATGTGTTAGCATATCTCCCCGTTACCTGCTTAACCGATGATAATGGAATAACTACATCAGCTCTGTCCATAGTGTCCTAAGAAACCAACTTCCTAAAGTAAAGATTTTAAGTGGGTTCGCTTGGACTATGCTATGTATGAATGATCTTTTAAATTCTATAGGGGATCTTGGTCCTTTATTTATAGTTCTTGCATTAACCAGTCTTGAATTAGGTGTAGCTATATTACAAGCTTATGTTTTTACGATCTTAATCTGTATTTACTTGAATGATGCTATAAATCTCCATGAAAGTGGTTATTTATTTATAATTGAACAAAAGCGAGTCTGAATGGGTATACCTAGTCGTGGAGCATTCCGAGTATTTGCTTTAGGGATCGTTCCTGCGCATATGCTTCCTTTATAGCAGTTATTGCTCTGGTTCCAGAAGGTATAGCTCTTGCCTAGGCTTCGCCTTGGAAATCGGAGACTGTTCCAATTTCCTACTGAGATAGGCAAGCAGAGGGAGAACTAGACGTATCTTGCTAGGTAAAGACAAGTTAGAATGGATAGCTTTGCTAGGTGCCGCGCAATCTGCTGCTGCTGGGTTGAGGAAAGACTCAACCCATTTCGCCCAGGAAGGATTGATTGCGAAACCTACCAAGAATTCATTTCATTGCAGGATGGATCATAGGATCAGATGTGATCTCTTGTGTCTCCACCATAATGCCCAGGTTGGAAAATGAAATGATATTATTGGCAAAAAAAGAAGGGAATGAAGTAACTCGACCCCGAAGGGGGGAGGAATTCCAGCTAGATAGTAGAAGCCGGTGGTTATGCTGGAAAAGCCTATTCTCGTCACGTTCAACGTGGGTGAACCAGCCAAATTGGAATAAAGAATATGAATAGGAATAGAAAGGTGTACTATCGATCAATGCCCGCTTTAGGTCCTAAAAAAAGTAAAAGCTGGTTATACGCCCATCTTGAGAACTTAGGATCCTCTTTTTTAAAATGTCAAAACGCTTAGCTTAGTTTGTCGACTCTATCTCAACAAAGGAAGAATCGTTCGTTCAAGGCAAAGTCTACTTCGCTTCTTTTTCGTCATGTCAGTAATAAAATGGTATCAAAACCGGGAAAGGAAATTAGTATATTTTTCTTCATGTCACCCTTGTGTATTAGCATGAACAGTGCGTTTTATCGAGATTGTTGGCATCCAAATCTTATAATCACATCTCCATGGTGAAAGAGAAGGGAACAAGCAACGGACATAAAATATAGAGGCAAAGAAAGAAGGCAAGCTGAGGTGGAGGGAAGCTAGGATCAACTCGGTCTCTGGAGCTGTAACCATAGTTTGCGAGGGTCCGAAGGAGAAAGTCTTAGCTCGTGTGTTTCTGGAATCTGGATTGGCTTCGTCTTCCGAAGGGACCCTGCCCACACACGGAAAGAAAGCGACAGTGGCGGTACGGCCTGAGCTATCTAGGCAAGTCGTCCGAGACAGAAACAAGTGGTACTGACTACACGGATGCCACTCGAACTGATGACCCATATAAGGGGGGCACGTCGCATGGGAAGAATCGGCGTTTAATGCAGGCATTGTTGCAAGTAGGTATTATAGTAGTAAAGGGACATTACAAGTAGTGGAGAGTACAGAGTACTACTCAAAGCAAGACTCGTCTAAGGGTTCAAAACCTGTGACAGCGGATGTGGACGGTACTGAATGGCGGGTTGATGAGCCAATAGGAAGGCCAGTGGCATACGGATCTTTTTAATCGAAAGAGAGACGGAACCAAGGAAGCAACCATACTGACTGAAGCCAGAAGAAGCGCGGGGACTGACTATCAGACAAAATGGAAGAGAGGGAAGGGAGCTCAACAGGTAGATCAGAGAGCGCTCATACCTGGCCAGCTAGCCTCGGTCGCTTTTCATATGAACCTGATGAGCTGATCGGGGGTGATTCCGTCTTGTCCATACAAAGGCGACTTTTATCTTTGAAGCCCTTTCCTAGTGCCGAAGAAATAGACTTCGTCCGTACGCAAGCGGAAGACCTCTTCTTCTAAATAATATTTTTATCTCTAGGGAGTTTTCAAGCAAATCTATAAGTTTCTTTTCTTTAAAGCCTTGAAGTGAAAATTTTACTTTCAAGTGAAGCAAATAACCTTCGACTTTGGGTGTTTGGCCCACTTCTGCAACACCTCTCTCGTCAAACAAAGCGTAGAGAGAACATTCCAAGTCGGATCAAAAGACATCCCTTGGTACAACGGAATATCCCTGACCCGCGGTACATATCGCAACATTAGATCCTTCAGACACCCTTTCATGTCCAAGACCACCTCTGTCATGGCTTCGATATCATCAACAGGACTGATAATGGATGTAAAAGTCGATTTTTGGATTCGCTTGCCTAAGACAATAATCTTAGACAAGGAGAAGAACGACAAATAGAATTGCATAAAAATATCAGCTTCCGTAATATCAATCTTCTATGGAAAGACTGGATGATACGAGGGTAACTGCTCCTAGTGAGAGACACTGGCACTGGTAGCAACTCGGGTTTCACCTTATCGCCAGCATAGGCCTTCTGCAAAGAGGCCGCACACTGCTTTAAATACAAAGCAACGTGCAACCAACCTGATTTCCGACCTAGCCCTTCCGGTCTAGCCAATGAGCTTGTCAACCGAGTCTCAGTGCTTTGGATA
Source organism: Helianthus tuberosus (assembly GCA_030545235.1). Lineage (NCBI taxonomy): Eukaryota > Viridiplantae > Streptophyta > Magnoliopsida > Asterales > Asteraceae > Helianthus > Helianthus tuberosus. Next base: position 105,934,554 of record CM060360.1, read on the forward strand.
TTGAACGAATCTACTCTCTAAAATTTCTATTAAAGAGAAGGCCGGTTAGAAAGTCATGCTAGCCGTTTAGTTACCGGCCGGCTAAAAATGGTGTGCAAGGGTCTGAAAGAGTTCATGCCGCTTTGCAAGCAAGTTGATTAGCTAACAACTTCCAGCGGCCTCGATTCCACTCAAGGATCTCTCTCACGATAGGCAGTAAGAGCTTCACTATAACAGTCAAGCAGTGATAGCTCTACAGTCTACCTTTATTCATGTATTTGGCTCCATGATCCACCATTTAGTTCGCCCTTCTCTGTCTCACTGACCCGCCTAACCAAGTAGATGTCGGCCGTTCTATCATTCGAATCTTCCTTCCTCCCGTCTTGCTGGATCCTGTCCTGCATATCACTGTGCTCTTGGTAAGGGGGCTTTAGTCTCGGAAGTTTCCTAGCATTGGAGTTTGATCTCTAAGTCGTTAGTTCTTCAAGGCATGAAGGCAGGATATTGGGAAAAATCCCACATATAGTTAACTGCTTTAGGAGTGCCAGCTCCAGGCTAGAGAAAAGAGAGCATATTACTAAAGCTGTGAAAAAGAATTGCTAGCGAAAGTGTTCTTTTTTTAGTCACCGATAAAGAAAGTAGCTAGGCTTCCTGGTGGTATGAAAGAAAGAGATCTTAGTGTATTAACCAAAGACCTAACCTAGAATGACTCTTACTCGGTCGGAGGAAGAAAGACGAATGAATGCCGAAGAACTCAGAGTTGGACTGACCCGAGCTTCTCTTCAAGGTGTGGTAAGGTTTCTTATTGGAAGAGCGTTGAGGCTACTTTTTACTGGTTATCTCATAGGACTACGCGAACACTGCCTTGTTATTGTCACGGAATGCCATACTACCAAGCGAGATGAAGCAAGCAAGAGAAGAGTTTCGAAAAGCTATTGATCCAGTTTTTTACCTAGAAAGATAGTAATAGAAAGAAAATAGAATGTGATGCCATATAGTGAACAAAAGGCATAATAATGTTTAGTTAATAGGCTGATCACCACTGCCTGAGTCTGATAGAATGCGTTCTCTGATACTTGTTGCTAATCAACGATTAATCTATGGGGTCAGAAAATGATGTTCGAAATCGTTTCTCTGTCCTCGGGAAAAACATATTAATAAGAAGGCAATGTATCCAGCTATACGAAAGCGGTTAGTTACGGCAGGAAAGACAGGGTTACGCGCTGTCCCACCATTATATGGTGTGGTTAGCTGCGGAACTATTGGGCATCAAAGGGTGTTTTTGTGAGTATGCGGTTCTTGGGGATGATGTGGTGATTGCACACCTTCAGGTGGCTCAATCGTATGAGAAACTTTTGGGGATGATGGGACTTTCTATATCCAAGGAGAATAGTTTAATTTCTCACTCTGGAGCTTTAGAATTCGCAAAGAAGTTTTGGGTTAAGTCTGTTCAAGAAGACTTATCTCCAGTGTCTATGTGATCCCTCCTTACAGTTCGGTCGACTCTAGGCCTTTCTTTTACAAGACTTCTTCCAACAGACTTGCCAGTGACCAGTCCCTTCCATTCCTTTGTTCTATTACCTTCGATATCACGTCCAAGATTCCTCTGTCTGTTTTGTGTTGAATTGGTTGAGTCCAGCTATCGACGTAGGGGAAAGGGAAGCAAGTAAGCCATAGAGTCAGGCATAAAACTAGGCCAGCTGGGGTAAGTGGCCTAGGAAGCTACTGTTACCTGTGGAGTTGAGACTTCTTATCGGGAATCCGCCGTGGGAATAAAGAAAGACTACTTTTTTATTGGGACCGGCTGCGCTTACCTTGCTTAGCCATTGAAGAACAGGCCCCTTTTATTAAAAATATTTTTTACTCATACACATTGCGATTGTGTCTCCTAATCGAAATTTCAGTTAAGGTTTGTGGAGTAACTGTCTTTACCTATGGTTTCGTGACCCTAGTACTCATCGCGGTCGGTTTCATTATTTAGATTTCCCATAGGAATTGGAAACTAATCCGATAAAGATTGGAATCTAACAAAAAAGTTAGGGGTTAGTATGGGTTGTACCTTTGGATGGTTGGGCATTAAAATTAGTCGTTGGAATAAACCGGAAGGAAAGGATCGACCAAAGGAGTAGCTATTGAGCTATGGAATGTGCTGGTGTCCGGATGTAGTCTTCATTAGATTTTTATCTGAGGAGGAACCGGGTTACCAAAACTCACGACATTAAGAATGTGGTAGTTCTTTGAATGCAAGAGGTGTTGGTTCGAATCCAACTCGTGAGAAGGAATCCATGCACAAAGCAAAGGTATCAGGAAGAGGGGCGTAGCAAGAAATCCTTTAACAGCAGCAAAGACTTCGGAATGGAATCTTAACAGCAAGTGGACAAGAATCATCGCTCCAAGAGAAGCACACAATATATTGCCACTATCCCTGATTCCATGCAAGTGCTATAATCCGATCTGACTCCTCACGCTAGAAAGGAAAGAAATGACATAAAGGGAGGTCCTAACTGAATGAATTGAGGTTGAGTAAAAGCCATTCACTTGAGAACAATTCTGCGATTGGAATTCGATCTGGGATTGGGATCTTAGGGCACTAAGAACCTAGTGTATAGTACATTCAAGAGTACTCCTCATAAAAAAATGTACACAATAAAAGGCACACCCTATTCAAGGCCATGATGGTCGCTCTCCCCGCGCTCTACTACAGGAAAGGTAGCCTGGTTGATCCACTACACGCTAAGAAGCGAGTCTCGACTAACTAAGTAAATCCGGGTTAGACTGAAAGTGACCATAAATTGAAATCTTCTTTCACAGATATGATTCCCGTGTTTAAGCCGAAGTGATTCCCGTGTTTACTGGGCTATATCTCTATCTATTAGTTAGCCGGCTTAAAGAGTTTAGACTCACGATATCAAGAAAGCAAGCCGATCATAGACGATGGTTTAAGCTTGAAGTGAAGCGTCCGACCTAAGGTGAATCAGATGTTCGAAGGAGACTGTTCATGAACATGGATTATTGGTATACCTGCACAATAGTTTTCTCTACAAGCCTACAAGCTTAGCTTTGGCTTAGCTTCCAACTAAGGCTAAGGGCATGGCATGTTCCCAAGCTAACTCTTGATAACCTCTGTTCACGCTCACGATGTTACTAGCACGGCTCAGCTTCTTTCCATGCTAAGCGAACTAAGCACAGGAGAAGCCTACAGGAAAGGAGATCTCGCTCTTTCCTTGTACCGGTCGGGATGTGCATCCTATCCTATAATAAGTAACGGGATGTTTCCAGCTTGGGACTTAGAGTAAGCAGGAAGCGTACTTGTTAAGAGTAGGGCGCGAAACGTTCTAACAATAAGGTTGGAGGGAGTGAGACTTCCTATGTTAGCAATAACCGCTGCAAGAGTGAGGGCAGCTATTTCATCCGGTCTGTTTGTAGTAACCAATTCCTTTCCTGCAGTCTGTCTCTCAGTCTGTCCTCTCATTCCTGGCAAGCAAGGAAGGCAGTTCGGTAGCTCTCTAACGGGCAAGTTAGTGCCAAGAGTGAAAGGGTGTGAACATTTAGGGAAAATACTTTATTGCATTGTACGAGATTAGTTGAGAGCTGATTCACTAACATCCTCATCTGGAAGAGTTCGTTCTGTGCCACCTCTTCTGTGAAAAAGGCTTGCGCTCCTATAGGGCACATCCCGAGGGGTGTTCCATGATTGACTGAAAACGGGCAAATATTGTATGATAAAGCACTATCTCTCCTTTCTTTTCCTGGCTCGTTTGCTTCTTTCTCTCCTCACTGGACTGATCGTACTGATTGGATTCAAGACATACTTCAAATTCCTTTTAAGCTCAAAGTAATAAAAATCTGATGACGAAATTACGTAAAAGAAGAAAAAGCTAATCTATCAGTAGGCCAACCAATCAAGATAGTTTGCTTTTTATAAAGCGGAAGGCCAAAAGAGATCTCCAATAGTGTACCGAAATGGGACCGGAGAGCCGGTAACCTCGTTCGCCTAAGATCGAAATCATTTGTGATTGAGACTATAAACTCTGTAAGGCTAGCTATATACTTAACACATGCATTTCGAAAGGTCTAAGACCAGAGTCTATCAGAGTGATGACTTCGGAAGATTCACTTTTTAAGGGAGAAATTGTCTTTTACCTTTTTGTATCTACTCAATTAGACTCAGATAGATTAAAGAGTCACTTCGTCCATCTCCAATCGGTTTAGTAAGCACAAAAGAGAGAAGAAAAGGATCTAAGACAGAAGCCTACAAGGAAAAGTCCCAAACAAATAGGTGCCAAAGCAAGACTAGAGGAAGACACTTTCAGTGTATGAATGATTGCCTCAACGCAACTCAAGAGGGGAAGATAGGTTGAAAGCTTGAAACAAAGAAAGGGAAATGATAGTTTAAGATTTACCGTAGGAGAGATTTCATTCTTAATGTCAAGGAATTTACTTCCATCCGATTAAAAGAAATACTTTAAGGGGGTCTCTCTTGGTGCCCGGGCTTTCGCAGACTTGTTTTTAAAGAAAAGTTTTGGGGTCGCTGTTTTGATACCTGTCTTAATTAAGCTTTTTTTTCTTTTTAGGGGGAACCTTTCTCATAATGGAAGTGAATTCCTCCGATAGTTGGGGGGACCATATAAAAACATCGGTGGAAGGCACCTCAAGCCCTTCTGCTGATGCAGGGCCCGTACCCCACCACAGGAATACTATTTATAATTCGACGGATGGGCCAGCTAGCCCCGATCGCTTTCCTTATGAACCGGGTGAGCTGATCAGGGGCATTTTCGTCTTGTCCATCCAAAGGCGACTTTTATCTTTGAAGCGCTTTCCTAGTGCCGAAGAAATAGACTTCGCCCGTACGCAAGCGGAAGACCTCTTCGAGGTCAAGGTTCAGATCATTCAGCGAATGCAAGTTCTTGATCCTACCGGGGATTGGATGCGGCAGGGGGTCACGCTCTCGACTCCCCCAATAGCGCTACAGGGGAGTATGATGGCTGTTCTCAATGAGGGCCCATGGATTATTAGATCTCAACCTTTGTTTTTATGAGAGTGGACTCCTAATACCAAGCTGGTTAAAACGGAGGTGAAGAAAGTACAATTATGTGTGAAAATACATGATGTTCCTCTAGCTGCTTATACAGAGGATGGCCTTAGTTTGATTGCTACAGCGATTGGTTAGCCAAAGCTTCTTGATTCTTATACCACTTCGATGTGCTTGGATTCTTGGGGACGGAGCAGTTATGCTAGGGCCTTGATTGAAGTGTCGGCTAACAAGAATCTTAAAGAGGAAATAACCATGGATGTTCCAGATCTTGAAGGTGATGGATACGTTAGGAGACTATGTATGTCGAATATGAAAGGAACCCTCATAGGTGCTCCCTTTGTTGTGTGTTTGGCCATGCAGATGATCAATGTCCTAAGCAACCGAGGAAGCTGGGTAAACAATACAATGGTGATAAGTCTAATAAGTCGTTTGATCACGAACGAAGACATGACAAGAAGCCTGTTGTAGATGATGAAGGGTACATGGGTGTGCAAACCAAGAAACTGGCTCGGAAGCCAGGATTTCCAGTTAATAAGCAGAAACCGAAGTTTGAATATAGGCCGGTGGGTCCTAAACCGAAAGAGTCTTTGAATAAGTTGGATCCATCAAACTCTGTTGTATCTCCGAATCCGTTTGCTGCTCTGAATATTGCTGATAATATGGAGTCAGGGGAGAGTAGAAAAGACGGAGGCGGTGATCAGCAAGAGTCAGATGATGAAGAGGTCGTGGAAGTATATAATGAAACGGATGAATTTCTTATGGAAGGTACTCGTAATCCACATGCAAAAAAGGGGGCAAGCACTCCTTCTCAGGGGGTTTCCAATGGTTAGTTTAGCTTTCTGGAATATTAGGGGGTTGAACCGCCCTCTAAAACAGAAAGAGGTTCTAAAGGTAGTTAAAGATAGCACTTTAAGTCTTTGTGCTATTCTTGAGTCCCATGTTGATGTAGATAACCTAAGAAAGGTTTGTAACTCAGTTTTCCGTCGTTGGGATTGGACTTCGAATGGAGGTATGTGTGATAAAGGTACTCATATCATTATAGGTTGGAACCCGGAGATATTTGATATGATGGTTCGGTCTCAAACTTCACAAGTGATGCATCTTCAGTTATTTGTCAAAGAGGATAAGAAGTGGATCTTTTGCTCGGTTGTGTATGCGGCTAACTATTACATAACCCAACGAGAACTGTGGTCCCATTTGTCTATGCATAAACAGATGGTTAGTGATAAGCCATGGCTTATTATGGGTGATTTCAACTCTGCGCTATACCTAGAGGACAAATCTATGGGTGCCTCCTCTATTTCAACGGGAATGCGAGATTTTCAAGCATGTGTGTCAGAGATTAAAGTTATGGACATAAATCAGTCAGGTTTCCATTTTACATGGAACCAAAAGCCAAAAAAGGGTGTGGGTCTTCTCAAGAAAATTGATCGTATCATGGGCAATACTTCTTTCATAGCAGAATTCCCTAACTCAGCGGTTGTATTTCATCCTTACAGGTTGTTGGATCACTCTCCATGTGTCCTAACAATCAATAGAGCTACTTCCAACAAGCGTCAGCCTTTTATGTCACACCCCAACCGATGGCGGAATCATTGGGGCATGTCACTGAGCGAAACAGATTGTCCAGAAGTTTCCATAACAACTATATTTACCAAATATTTAAAGCAACATGTCCCATACCATGTCATAAGTGATAATATAATTATTACAGACAAAAATCTATTCAAGTAGTTCTGTTCTGAAAACTTAGATTTATACATAGATAGTTTATTTATTGGTTTCTAGGCCCTCTTCCCTAGCTTCAATTTCATCACCGGCACAAAGAGCATCCTAGACCTTTCCTTTCCTTGCCTCAATTTCACAGCAAGCTAAGCATATAAACAACTTAAGCACCTGTCACATACGTTAAAGTAAAAGTCAATACACATACATGGTGTTTGTTTTTTGTGAGAAGTACTTCTATACCTCTTATGTCTGCTTCATGCAGACCACGCGCAGACCTATGACTCTGCAGAGTGTTTGTTTATGGAAGTATTGTCATTAAAAAAGGTCTTCTAGACCTCTTCCTCTTGCAGACATGGACTCACATCTTCAAGCCCTCTTCTCATCCTCTTCTCTTTCAAAACATCCCCTAACATGTTCCTCCTCCACATCTCCCCTCCGCCACCAGTCCACCGCCACATCTCCGTCACCTTCCCTACCTCCGGTCGGCCACTGCTGCCTCGTCGGCCCCTGTTGCGTCGTCGACCCCAATCGCGTACCACCTCCTTCAAGCCGGCGCCCTACTGCCTCACACAACCACCTCCTCCGTCGTCGCCAACCAAACACTCTGCAGACGGAATTCAAGGGGCTTTCTTCTCGAATCGGAACTGGCCATTGGGACTCAAAGTTTAAAGATGCTCAAGTTGATGAAGCTGAATCCGCTCTAAAAGAAGCCCTTTCTTTGAACTATGAGGTGAAAATTAACTGTTTTATTTCATGTTTGGAGTTCTTGATATAACATTTGTTTGCTTGTTTTTGTATATTTTTGTGGCATTGAATAAAAAGTGTATATGTATATGTGTATGAACTGAAGGAAGGCAGAGCTTTGTTGGGTAGACTTGAGTACCAGAAGGGCAATTTCGATGCTTAAAGCTATTAATGACAGAACCCTACAACATAATGTAAAATCTGAAAGGGAAATTACTATGGTAGGTTTGATGTCTCTGCAGATTGATTATTTGTTATTTTATTGCTATAAAAAGTTGTTAGAGATTTTTTTTTGGGTAAAGGGTTACCCCGGTGATTCTATATATTCACAACCAAAACAAAACAAGTAGTGTAGATAGTCTACACTAGTTCAATCACAGGACATGCCTTATGAAAGTAAACAATGAGAAAAAAACAAAGAAACACTACCAACAGGAACAAAAACAACTAGACTAAACTCTAGTAAAAGCAAAACAAAAACAGCTCAATCATCCACCGCCATCCTGGGGTTTAGATCCATAAATCTCCCAGTCACCTAGAAGCCTTCTCACATTTTCACAATTCTTCAGCTTCGCACCCATCAATTTGTACCAGACCTGTTGGTTAATAAGTTCGCTTATAGTCTCCGGAGGCCTCAGCTGGTTTTTGAATAATCTCGCATTGCGTTCCTGCCAAATCAAATAAGCACTGGCCGCTACTAATAATCTTGCAACATAGTTAACTATTGATTTGGATTTAGACCGCACAAGAAGCCACTCAATAATATCGTCCTACTTCGATTGAACCGATTCCATTCCCACTTTATGCCTAACCATATGCCAAACTTGAGTAGAGAACTTACATTCAAAAAACAGATGACTATGAGAGTCATGATTGGCATAACAAAGCAGACATCACATCATGTTCATATTCTTTCTACGCGAGAAGTCCCAATTCAAAATCTTATCCTGAGTAAGTAATTTTCGTCTCATGATAAGCCACATTAAGAAAGCATGACGCGGAATGCACTGAGCGAACCAAACAATAGGACACCACTCAACCTCCAACTCACGGTACCTAACTGAGTCCCAAGCACGAGCCGAAGAAAAATCATGGAGCTGATCCCCTTGGTGCCACAAAAGTTTGTCTTCCCTGTTCGGATCAAAAGTCATCTAATCAAGCTGGATAAGCACAGGAAAAATATCCCTCCACACGGCTGCCCATCTCCAAGTAAAATTCGAATAAACTTCAGAAAACTTTAAGTCCATATTGAAACCCGCGCTAGCAATAACTCTAGGCGAGATGATCTGAATCAGCGGCCCAACATCACTCCACGTATCGAACCAAGCTGAAGTATTCGAACCGTTCCCAACATCGGACCAAACGAAACTCCTCATATCCTGCCGAATCTAAAGAATCTTCCTCCACGACCAACAACAAGCAGAAGGAACTGTACAAGCCCAAAAACTTTTACCTTTCAACCTGTATGAGTGAACCCATTCAACCCACACAGAGTTAGGCCTAGTAAGAATACTCCATATATGCGATGACATGAGAGCTTTATTAACATCACCAATTCGGCGAATACCTAAAGCACCCTCATACTTAGGAACGCAAACCGCTTTCCAAGACACTTTACTGTTTGCAGAACTAGAAAAAATTGTCAAAGGGTCCGTCATTTTGGCGTCGAATACGAGTTCTATCTCCATTACTCGTCTTGCAGCTGCGATAAAACGACCACACCAGGTGATCGGTATGCATTTCATGAACCCCTCTCCAAGTTTATATTAATTGTGTATGTTTAGGTTTATGGTTATTGTTTCAGATTCATGTTTAGATAATGTTTATTGTTTATGTTTAGATTTAGGTTTATGTTAATTGTTTACGTTTAGGTTTATGTTAATTGTTTATTTCAACAGCGTGCAGGAGTTAAAAAACAAACAGTCTTCTTCTTGCAGACTGCAGAGGTTTGGTCCACCTCTTCTGCTGTAGACGTCTGCAGATGTGGTCCGCAGACTGCATTCATTTTACCTCTGAAAAAACAAACAGCACCATAGTGTAAAGGTGAGCATACAAGTTTGATAGATATAATAAAGTTCGAATTCGTTTACGCATAACCAGCACGTACGCATAGTGAAATGAAACACGTTAGTTATCGACATAGACCTATCGATACCAATGACTGCGGGTTGACTGCCCGAGGCAGTTCGCAATACATGATTACCACCGTAATCCATGCAAGTAATTGTCCTTAACAACCCCTGCGAACAGGTGCCGAGTCCAAACTATAGTACTATCGTTGCTAAGGCAGGTAGATAAGATTCCATGTGTAAACATAACAAACAAGCATTCATTAAGCCACGTATAACATGCAGTAACGGTTAGCGTTTAAATAGTATTGAGTAGTGTGTTCGATGTGATTTGAATATTCGTAACGTATGTAACACCCAAAAGTGCATAAAGCAAAAAGGGTTCGAGTATACTCACAGCGATGGATGGATTGAAGGGAGCGCTAGGGAGTAGGGTTAGCCTGGACAGATTGATAGCATAACGATAAGAGGCGCGTAAAATGGTACAAGTGAAGGTTGGGTCGATCAGTAGTTCGATCAGATGGTAATCCGATCGGACGGCCGGTCGTTCGGTTAACAGTCCGCTCGGATGGTCATCCGGTCGGGTGACCTTTCGAGTGGATTGTTTCCTCCTTTGAGAAGGATGTGTTTCGTGTATGATGGCTTGACCTTTGAAGTTTTCGTTGTAGTATTTAGAAAACAGAGAAGTATCTCTACCCTTCAGGTCGGTCGGTCAAACGGTCGTTCGATAGGATGACGGCTCGAGTGGCAAGGCTTCTCAGGGAGAACAAGTTCACGGCAGGGCGGTCACTCGGTCGGATGTCCATCCGGTCAGGTGGCAACCCTGTTATTGAACATGTTGAAAATTGTATAAGTTGTAAAGAAATCAAGATGCAACCCGATCTGACAGTGGGTCGAGCGGATGGCAAACCGGTCGGACAGCGGTCCGGTCGGACGACAATTCGTCCCAACGATCTGATCGTGTTGTTACTTGATTTTGCTTGAAGTGTTGTAACTTGAGCGAGACGTTGTGATGGCTGGTTTAGACAATGGGAGCCCTATCTCGTCCCTAATGACCTGACCGAACATGAATCACTCTAGTCCGTCAGTGCACGGTTCGAGACGGTTGCTCATGTCCAAACCCGAAATCACTATCTTTCGGATGGAACTTGGATATAGCACTGATGCATCACTAAGAACGAGTAGATGATCAGTAGTAGTTCCGATTCCACCGGGTTTGAGTGCATTGAGTGTAAAAGAGTTGGAAGAAAGTTGGAAAACCATCTTTCAATCCTTTTTATTGTTAATATGTTTAGATCTATGGGAGGTCTTTGTTTGTTTATGTGGAAATCAATTAGATCCAAGTAATTCTTGGTGGATTGAGGCCAAAACATGTAGTTCTTCAAGAACTCATGGTGACGTCATCCTTGAACACCTTGAAACTTGATGATTTTACGGTTAAAAGTTAAGATTCAAAAGATAGAGAGGTGTAGGAGTGCGTGTAGATTAAGGAAGTACGAGATTTAGGACGAGATCTTACTGGAATTACGAGAAATCGAGAAGAAAAGGTGGGGAGCACGAGCTGGTCGGACGTCAGTTGCCAAAAGTAGAAAGTTTGAGAGTGACAAGGGGGTATTTATAGGGTTTCCTAAAGTGGAAAGGGAGGGGCAGGTTGGTTGCTCGGGTGGCAACTCGCCCGGATGGCAGTTCGGCCGAGTGGCACCTCGGTCGGGTGGCTGCCCGGTCGGGTGGCGGTTCGGTCGGACGGCACCTGGTTCGAGTGCTCGATGCGACGAGTTTTACCGTTTTGATTCGCGTGTAGTGCTTTAAGATACGCTTTGAGCTAGTGATGCGATACGATAGAGTTTCCTATTCAAATTACTTTTAATCCCAACTACTCATATCTTGCACTAACTCTTCTCTACCAATTACCATACTGTTTCGATTGCGATTGAGTTCGATTGTGATTGAGTTTCGATTGATTACCACACATAACATAAATAAACATGCACAAGTAACACATAAGGCACACACACGTATATCAATAATCAAAATGCGTAATTTGAGTTGCGATTCGTGTTATCATTCGATGTCGATTCGACTAGAATAGTTTGAGTATAGTTTAGTTAACTTTATCGCATTGTTACTTCCTATAATTCACAGTCGTAAGTCGATCAAATAGCGAATAACACACGTCGATTACTGTGATTGTTGACAATTACTCCACATAATACAACTAAAATAAACAAATAAAGGGAATTCACTATTAGTCAAGTCGCGCGATCGGTCCGGGACTTTGACTTTGAGTTTCCTGAGAACACGGGTTGTTACTGTCTCCCCTTGTTAAGGGAATTTCGTCCCGAAATTAGGCTGAGGCCGTAACAAAGAGCTGCGGGTACTTCGCCTTTATGTCACTTTCGAGTTCCCAAGTGAACTTTGCGCCTCGTTTGCCTTCCCAGTGAACCTTCACAATGGGAATGCGTGAGTTCCTGAGCTGCTTGGTTTGTCGGTCCATGATTTCGACAGGCTTTTCCACGAAGTGTAATGTTTCGTTCACTTGCAGGTCCTCAAGAGGTACGTGTAAATCATCATCAGCCAGACACTTTCGGAGGTTTGAAACGTGGAAAGTCGGGTGAACGTTGCTAAGTTTGTGACAACCCGAGTTTTCAAGGTCTCTATCCGACTTAATCTTGTACCTATTTGCAAAGTGTGGTTCTTATAAGAATATTTGTTGTGCAATATATTTTGTGTGTAAGTGATGTGTATATATTTTGTATTGATAATAAATAAACAAATGGATACTTTACACCCTTACACCCTCAACGAAAACACTACCTGGCGAAAACACTTTGGTGTTTTCGTCCAGGAGCTTGTCGACGAAATCAAATGGGCTTTAGGCCCAGTTGTGGATCGGTTATATTATTCCCAACTTTAAGTGAATGTTTCAATCGGCAAACCCTAACTATCACTCTCAAGCCGACAGCAGCCCTCCTCTTATTCGAAGTCAGATATCTCTTGATTGATCGTTTTGAGTTCGGTTAGTGATTTACACGTCTAGTTGTTTTCAGATTTATATATATATATAGTATGTTGTTGGATGTGTTCTTGATAGAATGATTGATAATCAACATGTTACATAAATGCATGCGAAGCAGAATATTAGTTTTGGGTTTTAGAATTGATGTGATGGAACGATCAATATTGAAAACATATGAACGTGATTTAATGAGTATTATAAATTGATCAACATGTGATTTTACGTTGATTTTGGTCCAATAGTATTAGGACTAGGGGTATGGTTGTCTGCCACCTTATGTAAACCCTTTTTGACTATTGATGTTATCCATGTGCAGCCAACTAAACAAGAATCATATGATCTACTACTAGGTTAATGTTTGCATGTGGGTTGTCAGTATCATGTGATGATATGATCGACTATGTATGCTTGTTAATGAGGGTCTGCTAATCGATTGATGACCTTGATCACGTAATGGTTTGGTAAATTGTATGTTATAATGATTGCAAATTGACTTATAAACTGCTATGAATAAATCGAATTATTGTTGAAGGATGATGAACCCCACGAAAACACTTAGGGATTTCGGCCCAAGTGTTTTCGCCAACAAAGGATTTCGGCCCAAGTGTCTTATTCACAAAGTGTTTACGTCACAGGTAAACCCAAATAAGTTGGGCCTGTTAACTCTGTTATGTTATTAACTTCGTTATCTTGTCAACTGTGATTAATTCGGTTAAGATTGATAACACTATTACGTATGTTACTTACCATTAAATATGACTTTGGCATGCATGTTAACTACGTTAGTTGTTTATACAGTAAACATGTTAGCTCCGTTAACCTTATTGACTTTGTTAGGACATGCATGTAACTCTAGTAAACATGTAACATGGTTAGTGCATAAACCCTGTTAAATGTGTTAACCTGATAAAGTATGTTAACTGCCTGTTAATCCTGTCAAGCATGAATTTCATGGGTTTGACTGACTGCTTATGTACTGCATGATGATTTACTGCCAAACACGCTATGTGACATTAGATTTGTGTGCAAGTTGTTACGAACAAAAACTGATTATATACAGGTGCGTACTATAGGTCGTGATTGATTAATTGTGAACGTGTAACCCTTTAGCATACCGAGCAAACCAAGGTGAGTTCACACTCTTACCAAGGCATGGGATTCCCGGGGTTGGGAATGGGTTTGGATGATTAGTTATGCTTAAATTGTTATCGGAATTACATACCATAGGCCTCGGGAGAGGAAGGTTATTGGTAGATACTGCTAGACTAGTGATACATATATTTCTCTTCGCACACACGCCGGGAATGGCTGCGATAATAGAACTAATCTTCGCACACATGCCTGGAATGGCTGCGAACCATACTCTAATCTTCGCACACATGCCTGGAATGGCTGCGAACCATACTCTAAACTTCACACACATGCCGGGTGGGCTGCGATACAAATATACCTAGTCTAGAAAACATGGGAAACCCCCACTAATTTTCGCACACATGTCTAGGAGACTGCGATTCAAGTACATACGATATATGGGTTACTAAACGAACATATGGTTTACAATACAATTACTATAACTGAACAACCAACTGTAAACTCGCTCAACTAGTTGTTGACTCTCTGTTACATGCCTTGCAGGACCTTAGGTACACATGGAGCTTGCACGGGAGGCGCAGTCGTTGTGGAACATGGATTGTGGATGCCATGTTAACCTTTTATGACATTACAAACTTATTACTTATGTTGGGTTTTACATTTATGCTTCCGCTAAACATTGAAACTATACTTTTGATTTGAACACCTTTCATATTGTTTGGTTGGATTACATTTACTATTACATTGTTCAATATGATTGGTGGCTTGATCCTGGTCAGTCGCGCCTCCAAGCGGTGATACTTCGCGTGTAGATTTTGGGGGTGTGACAGATTGGTATCTGAGCCATTGGTTATAGTGAACTTGGTTTTAATAAGGGGAAAAAGTTTTGTTAAAACCAGACTATAACTTGTACAGCGCTCAACGACGCCTCGCTCCACGTGCAAGACTCAACATTCTAGGTAATATGACATATGTTTTACTGCCTGCTTGCTAGAATTACATAGAATTTCTCTCATGGTATGCTTAGATATACATAACCCCTATTGCTTGAGAACACTTATATGCTTACTCTCTTCTGTCATCGCACTTTCGCGAACCTCTCTCACTCATGCTTCCTTTGAGATAAAGATCATGAGTGGACGCGTTAACCTAACTCAAGCCCAGTTGGCGGCTTCGATCACTGAACAAGTTACTGCAGCACTCGCAGCTGCCCAGGCAGGAGGTGTAACCTGCCATCACCACTTACTCTAGGATCTTTAGATCCTACTCTCATAACCCAACACTTGTGCTTAATCTTGTTTATTCTTACACGCACAACCGGTCAGAATGCTCAACCACCTGTATGCACATTCAAGACTTTCATAGACTGTCGTCCTAGTACTTTTAGTGGCACTAAAGGGGCCGTTGGACTCCTCCATTGGTTTGAAAAGCTCGAATCCGTCTTCGAGTTGTGTGAATGCCCTGAGGCTCGTAGGGTGAAATATGCCACTGGTACTCTCGAAGGCACTGCGCTAGCTTGGTGGAACGTGCAAGTTCAGATGCTGGGACTGGCGGCTGCTAATGCCACCCCATGGAATGATTTTAAGGAACTGGTCAAACATGAATACTGTAGTCGTGACGACATCCACAAGTTGGAAGTGGAGTTCTTTAACCTGAAGATGACGGGGTCAGAGATAGAAGCGTACACAAAACGATCCAACGAACTGGCAGTGTTATGTCAAACTATGGTGGATCCTCTCATCAAACGCATTGAGCTATACCTCAAAGGCTTAGTATCAGAGATTCAGAGTCATGTGACTTCTGCCAATCTTGCTACCATTCAAGATGTTACTTGTCTAGCTCATCGTCTCACATACCAGGCAGTGGAACAGAACAAGCTGCCTAAATGTATTGGTACTACTACTACCACTACCACTACCACTACCACTACCACTACCACTACCACTACCACTACCACTACCACTACCACTACCACTACCACTACCACTACCACTACCACTACCACTACCACTACCACTACCACTACCACTACCACTACCACTACTACTACTACTTCTGCTATTCCTAGTGACAACAAGCGAAAATGAGATGGAACCTCCAGCAAGGGTTCAACTTCGGTTCAATCCCAGGCACAGCAGCGAAAGACAGATAATTACCAGAGCCCCAGTCAGCAGTCTTCTGGTAGTCAAAGGCAGGGTGGATATCGAGGAAATCACCCAAAGTGCAATAGATGCAACAGACACCACAGTGGTCACATAGTCTAGGGTTGTAACCTCGTCTTAGCTGGTCAGACTTTCTCTATCGATCTCATTCCTATAGTTTTGGGTAGTTTCGACATCGTCATTGGGATGAATTGGTTATCCTAATAGCAAGCAGAGATCCTATGCAAGGAGAAGGTCATTCGTATTCCCCGTTCTGGCAAAGAACCTCTCGAAGTTCAAGGCGACAAGAGTGGTGTCGTGAGTGGCATCATCTCCTTCTTGAAGGCTCAGAAGAGTTTGCGAAAGGGCCACACAGCTATTCTAGCACTCGTTACAGATACATCGACGAAAGAGAAGAAGTTAGAGGATATTCCTATTGTACGCGACGTTCCTCAAGTGTTTCCTGAAGAGTTACCTGGGTTACCGCCTCATCGCCAGGTCGAATTTCAGATCGAGCTAACTCTAGGAGCAGCCCCAATAGCTCGAGCACCTTATGGCTTAGCTCCAACCGAACTGGAAGAACTATCGAAACAATTGCAAGAACTCTTGGAAAAGGGTTTCATACGTCCTAGCTATTCGCCCTGGGGAACTCCAATACTATTCGTGAAGAAGAAAGACGGTACCTTCAGAATGTGCATAGATTACCGCGAACTGAAAAAGGTGACCGTGAAGAATCGCTATCCTCTTCCACGCATCGACGACTTATTCGACCAGTTGCAAGGGTCGAGCTATTACTCGAAGATTGACCTGAGGTCAGGCTTTCATCAACTGAGAGTCCGGGACGAGGACGTCTCCAAAACAGCGTTCAGGACACGCTACGGCCACTACGAGTTTTTGGTCATGCCATTCGGATTAACAAACGCACCTACGGTTTTCATGGATCTTATGAACAGGGTGTGCAAACCGTATCTTGACAAGTTCGTCATTGTTTTCATCGACGACATCCTGATCTATTCGAAGAGTCAGGAGGAACACGAGCAGCATTTACGACTTATTTTGGAACTCCTTCGAACGGAACAGTTGTACGCCAAGTTTCCAAAATGCGACTTCTGGCTTCGTGAAGTCCACTTCCTTGGCCACGTGGTAAACAAGGATGGGATTCATGTTGATCCATCCAAGGTAGATTCGATCAAGAACTGGCCTGCACCTCGCACACCAACCGAAATACGCCAATTCTTGGGTTTGGCGGGTTATTACAGACGGTTCATCAAAGACTTCTCAAAAATTGCACATCCGCTTACATTACTGACACAGAAAGGTGTTGCTTATCGTTGGGGTAATACACAGGAAACAACGTTTCAGCACTTAAAGGATAGACTCTGTAGCGCACCTATCCTCTCATTGCATGAAGGCACGGACGATTTTGTAGTCTACTGCGACGCATCCATCCAAGGTCTTGGATGTGTGTTGATGCAACGGGATATAGTCATTGCTTATGCTTCACGCCAACTTAAGATTCACGAACGGAATTACACTACACATGATTTAGAGCTGGGAGCTGTTGTTTTTGCGCTCAAGATATAGCGACATTACATGTATGGCACCAAGTGCACCATCTACACAGAGCACAGGAGTCTCGAGCATATTTTCAAGCAGAAAGAATTGAACATGCGACAACGTAGATGGGTCGAACTACTGAACGATTACGAATATGCTATAAAGTACCATCCGGGCAAAGCCAATGTGGTGGCCGACGCCCTCAGTCGAAAGGATACTACACCTAGGCGTGTACGAGCGTTGCAACTCACTATTCAGTCTAGTCTTCCTGCACAGATACGAGATGTTCAGGTAGAAGCATTGAAACCAGAAAACGTCAAGGCTGAAGCTCTACGCGGCTCAAGACAACGGTTAGAACAAAAGGCAGACGGCGCCTACTATGTAATAGGACGCATATGGGTCCCACTCTGTGGTAACTTACGCGAGCTTGTAATGGATGAAGCTCATAAGTCTCGCTACTCAGTACATCCTGGTTCGGATAAGATGTACCACGACTTGAAAACTACATATTGGTGGCCTAGCATGAAGGCTCACATAGCAACTTACATCAGCAAGTGTTTGACTTGTGCGAGAGTCAAAGCCGAATATCAGAAACCTTCAGGCCCACTCCAACAACCTGAGATACCACCATGGAAATGGGAGCAAATTTCCATGGATTTTGTTACTGGCCTGCCTAGATCTCAACGTGGGAATGACACTATTTGGGTGATCGTGGATCGACTCACTAAGTCTGCACACTTCTTGGATATCAAGGAAACGGATAAATTCTCCACACTAGCAGACGTATATCTTAAGGAAGTTGTCTCGAGGCACGGGGTGCCCACCCCTATTATCTCTGATCGTGACGCACGTTTTACTTCAGAACTGTGGCAAGCAATGCACAAATCTTTTGGCTCTCGTTTAGACATGAGCACAGCTTATCACCCTCAGACTGATGGGCAATCTGAGCGCACTATTCAAACTTTAGAAGACATGCTTCGTGCATGTGTAATCGATTTCGACAACGGCTGGGAAAAACATCTCCGGTTGGTGGAGTTCTCGTATAACAACAGTTACCACACCAGCATTAAAGCCGCTCCATTCGAGGCATTGTACGGGCGTAAATGCCGATCACCTCTCTGTTGGGCAGAGGTGGGTGATAGTCAGATCATAGGTCCAGAACTGGTAGTAGACACAACAGAAAAGATTGCTCAAATACGACAACGCATGGCGGCAGCTCGCGACCGTCAGAAAGCATACGCCGATAAAGACAGGAAACCACTCGAGTTCCAGGTTGGGGATCGAGTGCTACTCAAAGTTTCACCCTGGAAGGGTGTGGTTCGCTTTGGCAAATGAGGCAAGCTCAATCTGTGATATGTCGGACCATTCGAAATCATTGAGAAAATAGGCAAGGTGGCCTACAGACTAAACCTACCAGTTGAACTCAGTGCAGTTCACAACGTCTTCCACGTGTCGAATCTAAAGAAGTGTCTGTCAGATGAGACTCTCATAGTTCCTTTGAAGGAGCTCACTATCAACAATCAGTTGCGATTTATCGAGGAACCAGTTGAAATCACGGACAGGGATGTCAAGGTCCTCAAGCACACCAGGATACCTCTTGTTCGAGTTCGTTGGAACTCCCGTCATGGCCCAGAGTTCACCTAGGAACGAGAAGATCAAATGAAACTCAAGTACCCCCAGTTATTCGAAAACAGTGCAACCACTACTGAGGCTGAAGCTACTACAGAATTTCGGGACGAAATTCCAAATCAACGGGGGGATGATGTAACACCCCAGGAAAACCAGTAAACAACACAACACAACTAGCTTCCTCAGTAACCGCGTGCTAAATTTCGGGACGAAATTTCTTTCAAGTTGGGGATAATGTGACAACCCGAGTTTTCAAGGTCTCTATCCGACTTAATCTTGTACCTATTTGCAAAGTGTGGTTCTTATAAGAATATTTGTTGTGCAATATATTTTGTGTGTAAGTGATGTATATATATGTTGTATTGATAATAAATAAACAAATGGATACTTTACACCCTTACACCCTCAACGAAAACACTACCTGGCGAAAACACTTTGGTGTTTTCGTCCAGGAGCTTGTCGACGAAATCAAATGGGCTTTAGGCCCAGTTGTGGATAGGTTATATTATTCCCAACTTTAAGTGAATGTTTCAATCGGCAAACCCTAACTATCACTCTCAAGCCGACGGCAACCCTCCTCTTATTCGAAGTCAGATATCTCTTGATTGATCGTTTTGAGTTCGGTTAGTGATTTACACGTCTAGTTGTTTTCAGATTTATATATATATAGTATGTTGTTGGATGTGTTCTTGATAGAATGATTGATAATCAACCTGTTACATAAATGCATGCGAAGCAGAATATTAGTTTTGGGTTTTAGAATTGATGTGATGGAACGATCAATATTGAAAACATATGAACGTGATTTAATGAGTATTATAAATTGATCAACATGTGATTTTACGTTGATTTTGGTCCAATAGTATTAGGACTAGGGGTATGGTTGTCTGCCACTTTATGTAAACCCTTTTGACTATTGATGTTATCCATGTGCAGCCAACTAAACAAGAATCATATGATCTACTACTAGGTTAATGTTTGCATGTGGGTTGTCAGTATCATGTGATGATATGATCGACTATGTATGCTTGTTAATGAGGGTCTGCTAATCGATTGATGACCTTGATCACGTAATGGTTTGGTAAATTGTATGTTATAATGATTGCAAATTGACTTATAAACTGCTATGAATAAATCGAATTATTGTTGAAGGATGATGAACCCCACGAAAACACTTAGGGATTTCGGCCCAAGTGTTTTCGGCAACAAAGGATTTCGGCCCAAGTGTCTTATTCACAAAGTGTTTACGTCACAGGTAAACCCAAATAAGTTGGGCCTGTTAACTCTGTTATGTTATTAACTTGGTTATCTTGTCAACTGTGATTAATTCGGTTAAGATTGATAGCACTATTACGTATGTTACTTACCATTAAATATGACTTTGGCATGCATGTTAACTACGTTAGTTGTTTATACAGTAAACATGTTAACTCCGTTAACCTTATTGACTTTGTTAGGACATGCATGTAACTCTAGTAAACATGTAACATGGTTAGTGCATAAACCCTGTTAAATGTGTTAACCTGATAAAGTATGTTAACTGCCTGTTAATCCTGTCAGGCATGAATTTCATGGGTTTGACTGACTGCTTATGTACTGCATGATGATTTACTTCCAAACACGCTATGTGACATTAGATTTGTGTGCAAGTTGTTACGAAAAAAAACTGATTATATACACGTGCGTACTATAGGTCGTGATTGATTAATTGTGAACGTGTAACCCTTTAGCATACCGAGCAAACCAAGGTGAGTTCACACTCTTACCAAGGCATGGGATTCCCGGGGTTGGGAATGGGTTTGGATGATTACTTATGCTTAAATTGTTATCGGAATTACATACCATAGGCCTCGGGAGAGGAAGGTTATTGGTAGATACTGCTAGACTAGTGATACATATACTTCTCTTCGCACACACGCCGGGAATGGCTGCGATAATAGAACTAATATTCGCACAGATGCCTGGAATGGCTGCGAACCATACTCTAATCTTCGCACACATGCCTGGAATGGCTGTGAACCATACTCTAAACTTCGCACACATGCCGGGTGGGCTGCGATACAAATATACCTAGTCTAGAAAACATGGGAAACCCCCACTAATTTTCGCACACATGTCTAGGAGACTGCGATTCAAGTACATACGATATATGGGTTACTAAACGAACATATGGTTTACAATACAATTACTATAACTGAACAACCAACTGTGAACTCGCTCAACTAGTTGTTGACTCTCTGTTACATGCCTTGCAGGACCTTAGGTACACATGGAGCTTGCACGGGAGGCGCAGTCGTTGTGGAACATGGATTGTGGATGCCATGTTAACCTTTTATGACATTACAAACTTATTACTTATGTTGGGTTTTACATTTATGCTTCCGCTAAACATTGAAACTATACTTTTGATTTGAACACCTTTCATATTGTTTGGTTGGATTACATTTACTATTACATTGTTCAATATGATTGGTGGCTTGATCCTGGTCAGTCACGCCTCCAAGCGGTGATACTCCGCGTGTGGATTTTGGGGGTGTGACAAAGTTCCTCCAGTAGTTCGAGTCTGTAAGCCACCTTGTCGATCCTTTCCAGAATCTTAAAGGGTCCTACATATCGAGGCGCAAGCTTTCCTCTTTTGCCGAATTTGACCACACCCTTCCAAGGTGATACCTTTAGGAGTACATGGTCGCCAACGTCAAATTCAAGGGGCTTGCATCGTTTATCGGCGTAACTTTTCTAACGATTCCGATCTTTCACCAGATTGTCTCGAATTTGGAAAATTTTGTCTGTCGTTTCTTGCAACAGCTTGGGACTGGTTAATTGCGAATGCCCGATCTCGTGCAACACAATAGGCGATCGACATCTTCTTCCATATGGTGCCTCGAATGGTGCCATTTGAATGCTGGTATGATAGCTGTTATTGTACGAGAATTTGACTAAAGGCAAGTATGCATCCCAATTACCACTGAAGTCTATGACACACAAGCGAAGCATGTCTTCAAGGGTACGGATCGTTCTCTCAGTCTGACCGTCGGTTTGGGGATGGAAAACGGTACTTAGATTGAGCGTAGTACCAAGAGCATATTGAAAAGTCTCCCAAAGACGCGAGGTAAACCGAGCATCGCAGTCAGAGATGATGTCACGAGGAGTTCCATATCGACAAATAATTTCGTCGATGTAGATTCGGGCTAATCGTTCCACCTTATTGTCTTCCCGTATTGGCAAAAAGTGAGCAGATTTAGTCAGACGATCAACAACAACCCAAATGTTGTCGTGACCTGATGACGTGCGCGAGAGCTTCGTTACGAAATCGATAGCTATACTCTCCCAATTCCATACCGGGATCTTGGGTTGTTCGAGTAAGCCAGAGGGTCTTTGATGTTCAGCCTTGACTTTTGCGCAGGTTAGGCATTTTCCGACGTAGAGAGCGATATCCCTTTTCATACCCGGCCACCAGTACTTGTAGCGAAGGTCCTGGTACATCTTATCGGCACCGGGATGAATAGAATACAGAGATTTGTGGGCTTCGTCCATTATTATCTTTCTCAAGTCGGTCCGTTTAGGGATCCAAATTCAATCCAGATAATTAAATATTCCATTAGACTTATTCACTAGCTGGGCTCCATCGTGGTGGATTCTTTCCTTCTAGAGGGTGCGTTCAGTAAAGCAGGCACGCTGAGCTTCACGGATGAGGGTTTCAAGATCAAATTTGGCCTGAACATTACGGGTACTGAGCAAATAGCTCCGCCTGCTGAGTGCGTCGGCCACGACATTTGCTTTGCCAGGATGATAACGAATCTCACAGTCGTAATCGTTGAGAAGTTCCACCCACCGGCGTTGACGCATATTAAGTTCCTTCTGGTCAAATATATGTTATAGGCTCCTATGATCGGTGAAGATCGTACACTTTGTACCATAAAGGTAGTGTCGCCAAATCTTTAACGTAAAAACAATCGCGCCTGGCTCGAGATCGTGGGTTGTATAGTTTTCTTGTGAATCTTGAGCTGTCGAGATGCGTAAGCAATAACCTTGTCCCGTTGCATGAGAACACAACTGAGACCAAGGCTCGAGGCATCACAATAGACTATAAAGTCATCGTTCCCTTCAGGTAGCGTGAGGACAGGAACATTGCAAAGCATGTTCTTGAGGGTTCGAAAGGCAGTCTCTTGTTCAGTTCCCCAAACAAAAGGCTTGTCTTTATGCGTAAGAGCAGTAAGCGGCACAACGATTTTAGAGAATCCTTCGATAAATCGACGATAATAGCCCGCTAATCCGAGAAAAGAACGGACTTCAGATGGGTTCTTGGGTGTAACCCAACTCTTGACAGCTTCGATCTTCGCGGGGTCGACGTGAATACCCTGACTATTGACAATGTGTCCAAGGAATTGAACCTCCTCTATCCAAAATTCGCACTTGGAGAACTTGGCGTAGAGTCGATTCCCTTGGAGTAGCTCGAGAACCAAACGTAGATGTTGCGCGTGTTCGGTTTTCGACTTGGAATAGATCAGGATATCGTCAATGAACACGATGAAGAAACGATCGAGAAAAAGGTTTACACACGCGATTCATAAGATCCATAAAAACCGCGGGTGCGTTGGTCAAACCGAAAGGCATAACAACGAACTCATAGTGGCCGTAGCGAGTGTGAAAAGCGGTTTTGGGTATATCCTCCTCTTGAATGCGTAGTTGGTGGTAGCCTGAACGTAGATCGATCTTGGAAAAACACGTGGCACCTTGTAACTGGTCAAATAAGTCGTCGATACGAGGCAGTGGATAGCGATTCTTGATTGTCAGCTTATTGAATTCCCTATAGTCGATACACATCCGGAACGACCCATCCTTCTTTTTGACAAAGAGGACTGGTGCACCCCAAGGAGAGGTGCTAGGGTGAATAAAATCTTTATCAAGTAATTCCTGGAGTTGAATCGATAGTTCGTGCATTTCTGACGGTGCGAGTCGATAAGGAGCTCTGGCAACAGGATTGGCTCCAGGAATGAGGTCGATGCGAAAGTCGATATCACGACTCGGAGGTAATCCAGGTAGATCTTCAGGAAAAACGTTGGGAAAATCACGAACAACAGGAACGTCTTTCACTTCCTTCTTCTCTTTATTTTCCTTCTCCGCTACTACGATGTTGGCCAAGAAAGCTTTGTATTCCTTGCGGAGATACTTGCTAGCTTGGATACACGACACAAGTTGCAATTTCTTCGAAGCGACTTCTCCATAAACACATAACTGGTCTCCATTAGCGAGCGAGAATCGAATCATCTTGTCGAAGCACACAACTTCAGCATGGTTTTCGCGAAGAAAGTCCATGCCTACTATGACATCGAAACTTCCGAGTTGCATCGGAATAAGGTCGATTGGGAAGATGTGATTGTTGAGTTCAAGAGTACAATCATGAAGAACGGAGTTGACGGCGACAGTTCTTCCAGTGGCGACTTCGACATCGAAAGTCGAGGGGAGATGGGCGCGCTTACGATTAAGGAGCTTTTTGAACTTAAACGATACAAAACAGTTATCGGCACCAGTATCAAATAGACATGAAGCATAAATACCATTCATGGGGAACATACCATTGACCACATTGTTGTCAGCTTGGGCCTGGCGCACATTGATGTTGAAAGTTCGAGCACGTGTTGCTTGTTGCTGTTGCTGCTGCTGTTGTTGCTGAGACTGCTGCTGCTGCTGGGGCTCTTGTTTCACAACCCTGTTCGGGCACATATTGGCGAAATGGTTAGGATCGCGACATGCGAAGTAGACTCTGGGGTTGACCGCGGGTGCCTGAGGAGCTTGTTGACCCTGAGGGGCGGTAAGAAGAGCTTGATGAGCAGGAGCTTGTCGAGCACGGCAGTTGGTAGTGAAATGGTCGTACGTAATTCAATGAGCACAGAAATCACAAGCGATGCTAGTCGGGTGGTGGTAGGTGCAAGTAGGGCAAAGCGGGTGTGGCCCATTATATGCACGCTTAGCAAGCGGTGCATTTGCCACAGGCGCCGCTACTTGACACTGTTGAGCTGGTACAGCTTGAATCGGTGCAGCAGTGATCGCACAGTTCTTGTTGCTGGAGCTGTTCTTCCTCTTGTTCTTTCTCTTATTGCTCGATGCGGTGGCGGTTTTAGCAGTTGGTGCGGCGGTGGTAGCTTGATGCAGGTTCTTCGAAGCTTTATCCCAGACACCGGTCTTGACCCGCTTGTCGTTGATTTCAGTGGCCAGTAGGTAAGTCTCTTCGATCATCGTTGTCTTGGCCGCCTGCATGAAATCTGCAACACAGTCAGGCATGGCTCGGATATACTTCTTGATTGCGATCTCCGGAGTCTTGACTTGATCAGGACAGATAATACTGAGCTGCTTGAAGCGAGCAGTGAGAGCAGCGTTTTCACCATCCTTCTGCTTTATGTGCTAGAATTCATCTTCTAACTTTTGGCGCTCATGAGGAGGGCATAATTTTTCCAGCATGACCTCCTTGAGCTTGTCCCACGACAGACCGTAGGCTGCATCATTCCCACGTTTGTTCCTTTCAGCCATCCACCAGTCTAGAGCGCGGGACTGGAAGACGCCAGTTGCGTTGAGAGTGCGTAGATCATCGGGGCAACCGCTCTGTCGTAGTGTGACCTCGATGGAGTCAAACCATTGGAACAATGCTGTAGGCCCTTCTTCCCCAGTGAATTCCTTTGGTCCGCTTGCTTTAAACTGTTTGAAACTGAAGGCAGCTTTGGGTGTAGTTTTAGGAGCTTCGGTTCTGGACTCTTCTGATGATTTGCTTACATTCTCGTATACTTCACCCACGGCTTTTGCCACTTGCTTAGCGATGATAGTAGCAAGACGTTTGTCTCTTTGCTCTTGGCGGGAGAGTCGTGGGTGACGGGGTCCAGATGAGGGTCCAGTTGACATTGTCTGCAACAGACATCGTCGTAGGTCTCAGACACGTCATAATCGAATCTCACCTCACACGTCTAATACTACTACAGCTCCGGAACATGTACAATCATGTAAACACATAGGCACATAATCACGTAAACATGTAGAGCACAGAAGCACATAAGCATGTAATTACCAGATACAGTCAGAATACAGAAAACTATCATTCGAAGTTCGTGCGCGTTCGAGAATAGCGATTGCGAATAACTTGTCTAGTAGTATAATATAAGCGTATAACATGGCATAAGGTCGTCCACAATTTAGCGATTTGTCAGCGCTCTGAGATAGAAATGCAGTGCGAGTCGTGTGTGTCGATCGAAGTGAGAACGAAAATAAAAAAAAATCTCCAAAATTAAACACATAAACAGGTAAACACACATATAAACACATAAAATCGACGAATCATCAGAGTCAGCAGTTGCAGGCTCAGAATCGAAACACGTAAAAATCAAGAAATAGACTGTCTGCGGCTATTAGACATTGACGAACCAAGGTGATTCGACAATTTACAAGGGCTTTCCGAGCACACTTTGGCTTTTGGGATTGTGCCTTTGCCTCGATTCTTGGGCTAATAGCACGCATCCTATCGGCTTCAGCGTGACTTCAAGTCGTTGGAGTTCGTCGAGACTTTGGTGAGAGTTTTGTAAAACAAAGCAAAACACGGACCTAGTTATCAAGATTCGGGTTTCACCCCTGTCTGAATAACTTTTGTCCCTGTTTTGATAAAATAGAGGAAAAAGTCACGTCAAAGTACGAATTGCACTCCTGGTTCGGCGCAATTTCTCAAGTTTATAGGATAAAATACGAGTCGAACAAGCGATGTGGTCGAGAGTTTGCGGTTTTCACACCTAATCTCGGCCCAATTACTCGTTCATCTTTTTGAAATTTCGAGTGTAGTGATAGTGCGGCATAGGCGAGAATAGCGACAAATAGTAAGTACGCTCACGAATAGTCCCTACTGGACTAGCACGAGTCGGTCTGTTGGTTCCTAACTATAGACTAGGTCTCTAAGACTTCGACCCGGACTAGGTGGAGTCTTGCCTAATTCCCTATAGTTATGGCTCTGATACCAATCTGTCACACCCCAACCGATGGCGGAATCATCGGGGCATGGCACTGAGCGAAACAGATTGTCAAGAAGTTTCCATAACAACTATATTTACCAAATATTTAAAGCAACATGTCCCATACCATGTCATAAGTGATAATATAATTATTACAGACAAAAATCTAGTCAAGTAGTTCAGTTCCGACAACTCAGATTTATACATAGATAGTTTATTTATTGGTTTCTAGGACCTCTTCCCTAGCTTCAATTTCATCACCGGCACAAAGAGCATCCTAGACCTTTCCTTACCTCAATTTCACAGCAAGCTAAGCATATAAACAACTTAAGCACCTGTCACATACGTTAAAGTAAAAGTCAATACACATAGTGTAAAGGTGAGCATACAAGTTTGATAGATATAATAAAGTTCGAATTTGTTTACGCATAACCAGCACGTAGGCATAGTGAGATGAAGCACGTTAGTTGTCGACATAGACCTATCAATACCAATGACTGCGGGTTGACTGCCTGAGGCAGTTCGCAATACATGATTACCATCGTAATCCATGCAAGTAAATGTCCTTAACAACCCCTACGAACAAGTGCTGAGTCCAAACTATAGTACTATCGTTGCTTAGGAAGGTAGACAACATTCCATGTGTAAACATAACAAACAAGCATTCATTAAGCCACGTATAACATGCAGTAACGGTTAGCGTTTAAATAGTACTGAGTAGTGTGTTCGATGTGATTTGAATATTCGTAACGTATGTAACACCCAAAAGTGCATAAAGCAAAAAGGGTTCGAGTATACTCACAGCGATGGATGGATTGAAAAGAGCGCTAGGGAGTAGGGTTAGCCTGGACAGATTGATAGCATAACGATAAGAGGCGCGTAAAATGGTACAAGTGAAGGTTGGGTCGATCAGTAGTTCGAATCCGATCAGACGGCCGGTCGTTCGGTTAACAGTCCGCTCGGATGGTCATCCGGTCGGGTGACCTTTCGAGTGGATTGTTTCCTCCTTTGAGAAGGATGTGTTTGTGTATGATGGCTTGACCTTTGAAGTTTTCGTTGTAGTATTTAGAAAACTGAGAAGTATCTCTACCCTTCAGGTCGGTCGGTCAAACGGTCGTTCGATCGGATGACCACTCGAGTGGCAAGGCTTCTCAGGGAGAACAAGTTCACGGCAGGGCGGTCACTCGGTCGGATGTCCATCCGGTCGGGTGGCAACCCTATTATTGAACATGTTGAAAATTGTTTAAGTTGTAAATGAATCAAGATGCAACCTGATCGGACAGTGGGTCGAGCGGATGGCAAACCGGTCGGACAGCGGTCCGGTCGGATGACAATTCGTCCCAACGATCTGATCGTGCTGTTACTTGATTTTGCTTGGAGTGTTGTAACTTGAGCGAGACGTTGTGATTGCTGGTTTAGACAATGGGAGCCCTATCTCGTCCCTAATGACCAGACAGAACAAGAATCACCCTAGTCCGTTAGTGCACGGTTCGAGACGGTTGCTCATGTCCAAACCCGAAATCACTATCTTTCAGATGGAACTTGGATCTAGCACTGATGCATCACTAAGAACGAGTAGACGATCAGTAGTAGTTCCGATTCCACCGGGTTTGTGTGCATTGAGTGTAAAAGAGTTGGAAGAGAGTTGGAAAACCATCTTTCAATCCTTTTTATTGTGAATATGTTTAGATCTATGGGAGGTCTTTGTTTGTTTATGTGGAAATCGATTAGATCCAAGTTATTCTTGGTGGATTGAGGCCAAAACATGTAGTTCTTCAAGAACTCATGGTGACGTCATCCTCGAACACCTTGAATCTTGATGATTTCACGGTTAAAAGTTAAGATTCAAAAGATAGAGAGGTGTAGGAGTGCGTGTAAATTAAGGAAGTACGAGATTTAGGACGAGATCTTACCGAAATTGCGAGAAATCAAAGAAAAGGAGGGGAGCACGAGCTGGTCGGACGTCAGTTGCCAAAAGTAGAAAGTTTGAGAGTGACAAGGGGGTATTTATAGGGTTTCCCAAAGTGGAAAGGGAGGGGCAGGTTGGTCGCTCGGGTGGCAACTCGCCCAGATGGCAGTTCGGCCGAGTGGCACCTCGGTCGGGTGGCTGCCCGGTCGGGTGGCGGTTCGGTCGGACGACACCTGGTTCGAGTGCTCGATGCGACGAGTTTTACCGTTTCGATTCGCGTGTAGTGCTTTGCGATACGCTTTGAGCTAGTGATGTGATGCGATAGGGTTTCCTATTCAAATTACTTTTAATCCCAACTACTCATATCTTGCACTAACTCTTCTCTACCAATTACCATACTGTTTCGATTGCGATTGAGTTCGATTGTGATTGAGTTTCGATTGCGTTTCGATTGATTACCACACATAACATAAATAAACATGCACAAGTAACACATAAGGCACACACACACGTATATCAAAAATCAAAATGCATAATTCGAGTTGCGATTCGTGTTATCATTCGATGTCGATTCGACTAGCATAGTTTGAGTATCGTTTTGTTAACTTTATCGCATTGTTACTTCCTATAATTCACAGTCGTAAGTCGATCGAATAGCGAATAACACACGTCGATTACTGCGATTGTTGACAATTACTCCACATAATACAACTAAAATAAACACTTAAAGGGAATTCACTACTAGTCAAGTTGCGCGATCGGTCGTTGACTTTACCTTGACTTTGACTTTGACTTTCCTGAGAACACGGGGTGTTACGTTTTAAGTTTGCGATTTTTTTGGTCCATAAACCTGAATTCCTAAAAATCGTGAAGGATGTTTGGGAGATGAATGTTAATGGGGTTCATCAGTTTTGGGTTGTGAAAAGGCTTAGGCTATTAAAGAGTCCATTACGTGATTTACTTTTCAAACAGGGTAATCTTCACAAAAAGGTGGCTGATCTTCGTGATAAACTAGATGATATTCAGACGAAAATTGATAAGGATCCCATGAATGCGGATCTTAGAGATCTAGAGACGAAACTAAATTCTGATTTTCAAGTCGCTTCTCTTGATGAGGAAAGATTTTTAAAGCAAAAGTCTAAGATGGAGTGGTTAAGAGCTGGAGATGTAAACACTACTTTCATTCATGCAGCAGTGAAAAATTGGAACCATCGAAGTCGAATTCAAGTTGTGTTGGACACGAATGGAGTGGAGTACGATGGTGAGTCGGTTCAGGATGCTTTTGTTAAAAACTATGAGGTCTTTTTTGGGTGGCAAGATGATTTATCTATGTATCCTACTCCTGATCTTTTTACTAAGTATGTGAACCCGGTTGATGCTGCTCACATGACTCGTCCGATTACGGTGGAAGAAGTAAAGAAAGCTATGTTTTCTATAGGTAATGACAAGGCTCCAGGCCTGAATGGTTTCACTGCTGCGTTTTTTAAAGTCGCTTGGCCGATTGTAGGGAATGATGTTTCTATGGCAGTCATCGATTTCTTTAACACAGGTAGATTGCTTGGCCAAATTAATCATACTCTTGTTGCTCTTGTGCCGAAGAAATCTTCTCCAGTTAAGGTTACTGATTATCGCCCTATAGCTTGTTGCAACGTCTTATTCAAATGTGTCAGCTAGATTTTTGTGGATCGAATAAAGGATGTGCTTCATCAAGTAGTTAGTATAAATCAGTCAGCTTTTGTTCCTGGTAGGAAAATCTCAGACAACATTCTTCTTACCCAAGAATTATTGCACAATTATCATCAAAATACGGGACCCCCTCGTTGTGCTTTTAAGGTGCATATTCAGAAAGCCTATGATACAGTTGATTGGTGCTTCCTGAAAAATGTTTTGATTGGATTCGGCTTCAATACAAAGATGGTGGAGTGGATCATGATGTGTGTTACGACAACATCATATTCGTTATGTGTAAATGGAAATGTCCATGGTTATTTTAAGGGTAAGCGTGGTCTTCGTCAAAGTGATCCTCTATCTCCTTACCTTTCCACGCTTGTTATGGAGATTTTGACGTGCATATTACAGCGGGCAGCTAGAATTGATATGTCTTTCAAGTTTCATAATAAATGTGAGAGACAGCGTATCATTAACCTTTGTTTTGCTGATGACTTATTCTTATTTGCTAGAGGCGACATTAATTTGGTACAGTGTATCATGACCTCTCTTTCAAACTTTACGAATATGTCTGGTTTAGTGCCTAGTATCCAAAAGAGCACGAGGTTTTTTTTTTTGTAATGTGCCCTCTCATGTTAAACACCATATTTTGAGCATCATGCCTTTTGTTGAAGGGTCGTTACCGGTGAAGTATTTGGGGGTCCCTCTTATATCTTATGGGCTTGTGTACAAAGATTGTAGTGTTCTTGTTGAAAGATTGGACCAGCGGATTTCTAACTGGAAAAATAAGCTTCTTTCTTTTGCGGGCAGGTTACAGCTTATAAGTTCAGTTCTATCTTCCATGCATATTTATTGGTCTTCTGTGTTTATCCTCCCTACTCGTTCCATAAGGGAAAGGCTAAAGTGTCTTGGAAATCTTGAGCTGGAAGCTAAAATGCGAAACTTTCTTTGGTCGTCGGATGGTTCGTTCCATAAGGGAAAGGCTAAAGTGTCTTGGAAATCTATTTGTGTTCCTAAGTATAAGGGGGGGGGTTAGGTATCCGTAGGATTGGAGATGTCAATAAAGCGCTCATGACTTCTCATATCTGGAGTATTCTGGTTAAACGAGACTCTCTTTGGGTGGCATGGATTCATTCGTACAGACTCAAAGGAAATAGTTTTTGGATTTGTAAGTCGGTGGCAAATAGTTGTTGGAGTTGGCAGAAAATTTTACAGCTTAGACCTTCTATTAGAGAGTTTATTTGGTCTAAGTTGGGCGATGGTAGTAACACTTCAGCATGGTATGATTTGTGGAGTCAATTGGGTCCACTTGGTAATCTTTTGACTCCCAGAACTATCTCAAATGCAGGTTTTTCTCTAAACACTACAGTTCAGGAGGTTCATGTTAACGGGGTTTGGAGGTGGCCTGTGGCGTGGAGGGATACGTTTCCAGTTTTAAAACAACTCGATAATATTCATACGGTGCCCAATAGATCTGATCAGCTTATGTGGAAGGATGGTAACGAGCTAGTTGAGCATTCATCGTCTCAGGTTTGGCATTAGCTTAGACATCGAGCAGAGGAGGTGGATTGGGTTAAATTTGTTTGGTTCCCACAGTGTATTCCCAATCATGCTTTCTTTATGTGGCTGGTGGTTTGTCGTAAGCTTTTGACGCAAGACAAAATTCTACAATGGGATTTCTCGCGAAGGAAAAATATTAAAATGATGAGCTGTCTTCTGTGCTACGCGGATGTTGATTCTCACAACCATCTGTTTTTTGATTGTAACTATTCTACTCAAGTTTTGATCAAGATTCGTGACAAAGGGGGTATGAGTTCGGTTGATCCAGAATGGGACGCTATTGTTGACTGGTTGGGGACTCGGGCTAGTTCTAAGTCAGCGATTAACTATATTAGCAGGCTTATAGCTGCTGCAGCGATTTATTTTGTTTGGCAGGAGAGAAACGCTAGAATGTTCAGGAACCAGACGAGACCTCCAGATGTTCTGAGTAATTTAATCCTACAAACTGTTCGATATAAGCTAATGGGAGTAAAGTTCAAGGAGTGTTACAGGGTGCGAGGACTGCTTATAGTCTAGTTGTTTGTATTTGAGGCTCTTGGTTGCTTTTTTTGTTTTTTTTGGCGTACTCTCATGGGGGATGTCCCATGTTTGAACTAGTTTGGGTTTCTCCACGCTACTTGTGTTTTTTGGTTTGTTGATATATAGAATCACCGAGGTAACCCTTTACCCAAAAAAATATCTCGACCGGGACGGGAAGACCTCTAGAGCTTTTTTTTCATTGAGCAAAAAAGTAGCCCTGAGAAAAGAGAATCTTGATGTGGGGTCTTCCGCATAACATCAAACACGTTCTTGTTCCTATTAACAACACTCCCCCTTTTTCAAAAAGAAGCCCCGCTCAACAAGGGGCCCCTCTCTGATAAGGAAAAAACGAAAGAATCTCAATTTTATGACAAATCCGGTCCGATGGCTGTTCTCCACTAACCACAAGGATATATGGACAATTACCTACTGAATGGTCCATGCCGGACCTTGTTCGGGCAGTAAATGGAAAAGATTTCAGTACCCTATTCAGGTTTATGACTTACAAACCAATGGAACTCATAGTTGATTATAGGAGGAGATTGTAAATCTCCTCGATTTAATCAACTATGTTTTCTAATGTAGGTTATGGAGTTCGAACATTTGAATTTCTCTTACATTCTACGTTCCCGAAACAGATCCTATCAAATATTTCACATTTTCTATGATCATCTCTATTTCAGGTATTCGGGAAATCTTCCTTAATAGACGAAATATTCCTATTATGTCAATGCCAATTGAATCAATGTTATTAGTCATGAATTTGAACTTTTTGGTATTTTCCATTTCTTCGGATGATATGATGGGTCAATCATTTGCTTCATTGGTTACAACGGTGGCAGCTGGGGAATCTGCTATTGGGTTAGCCATTTTTGTTATTACTTTTCGAGTCCGAGGAACTATTGCTGTAGAATCTATTAATAACATTCAAGGTTAAACATGACTCCTAGAGAGTTACCAAAACACGAATTTCTCTTTTCGTTCTCTTCTTTCTTTTTTCTTTTTACTTGGTTGGCAGGGTCAGGGCCTTTCTCGCTGGGCAAGCGCATCCGATTCTAAAGTGCTTTCCTAAACCACTTCCCGTTCAATTGCTGAAAGATAGAGAAGGCTTTCTAAATGAGATTGAGTTCCACGAATATGCGGGCTAGAAAGATGCTATTTGCTGCTATTCTATCTATTTGTGCATCAAGTTCGAAGAAGACCTCAATCTATAATGAAGAAATAATAGTAGCTCGTTGTTTTATAGGCTTTATCATATTCAGTCAGAAGAGTTTAGGTAAGACTTTCAAAGTGACTCTCGACAGGAGAATCCAAGCTATTCAGGAAGAATCACAGCAATTCCTCAATCCTAACGAAGTAGTTCCTCCGGAATCCAATAAAAAACAACGATTACTTAGGATCAGCTTGCGAATTTGTGGTATCGTAGTAGAATCATTACCAATGGCACGTAGTGCGCCTAAGTGCGAAAAGACAGTGCAAGCTTTGTTATGCCGAAGCCTAAATGTTAAGTCAACAACACTTCCAAATGCAACTTATTCCCGTCGCATTCGTCTTTAGGACGGTCTAGTCACAGGTTTTCACTTCTCAGTGAGTGAAAGATTTGTCCCACGGTCTACGTTGAAAGCTTCTATAGTAGAACTCATTCGGGAAGGCTTGGTGGTCTTAAGAAGGGTTCGAGTGGGGGCTGAATAATGAAGACGAATAGAATCGAATTCATGTTCATGCTAAGAGAAAAGCGAATCCAATACCAAGACGACTTCTTTCCCAAGAAGTGCAGCAAGTACTTTAGTAATTTGGGGATTTCATGCCCCACGAGTGAGTTGCCAAGTGCCCCCTAGGAGGCCAGTCTACCACAAGATCAAGTTGGAGCCTGGAGCCAAAGCCCCTTAACTTACATAGAGTGGGGCTGGGTTTAGCAGATGCCCCCCCCCCCCCAACTAGCATCTATTAGTTAAGGGGCTTGGTTGAACTCGGGAAAGAATTTAAGGAAGTCATTTTTTTCGTATTTCTATTCCAGGCTCCAAGGCTCTTTTTCCCTATCTTGCTGGGAAAAGGTTGGGGAGCCCTTGTTTTATTCCAGAAAAAGCGGGAGCCTTGGGCATTGATTATCGAGCGCTCAACAAGGTAACCTAACCTCAAGAACAAGCATCCAGTTTGATTGAAGACGCATATCGTTTCCCGTTCGCGTCTTTTGTCTAAACTGGAATCTGTGGTGAAAGATCAAAATCTTTTCTGGTATCTTTCTTCACTCGCCCATTATAGACAAGACTGTGAAAGGTTGGTCGTCTAAGGAAGGAATACCAACTATTGATTTTAGAGCTCCCGTCTTATTCAATTTTTTTAGATGAATTTGACCGAGCTTTCTAAGAACAGTTTCAAAAAATGCTACACGCTCGTTATGATTATGAAATTTGCGTACCTCTTGGGATTGGAAAATGGAAGGAATTTCATGTATCCAAATGGGAGGAGTTATTGAATGGACTAGGTCTTGTTGGAAAGGTTATGTGTTTAGTCACGACCTAGTTACTTGTATTGGGGCTTTCATATCTATGGACGATAATGGCTTTATTCAGATTATTGAAACCAGTTCTTTGGAATAGTTGCTTTTGATATACATATCTTTATACCTACTTTTCGACCCAAGACCTTACCTTAATCACCGGAAAACCCCTATTTTTTATTTCAAGCTCAGTGGTAGAGCGGTCGGCTGGTAACTGACTAGTCGGGCGTAGGTTCGAATCCTACTTGAAAAGCTTCCCTGGACTTTTTTGAGTCTCTGCTTACTCCAGTCGTAAGTAAACTTGTAGAATGGGATGTCATTCGCTGACGCCTAATTCTGAGAAGAGAATTTCCCTCCTAAGTCATCGAAAAAGAGGAGGCCTGGCTATGAAAAGGCTCCACGGATGACTGGGGCTTAGGGAAAAAGAAAAGCTCTTAACTATGAGAAAATATTTTTTTTGGGTAAAGGGTTACCCCGGTGATTCTATATATCCACAACGAAATAAAACAAATAGTGAGGAGAAGCCCCCACTAGTTAAGACATGGGACATGCCCCATGAAAGTATACAAACCAAAACAAGCAAATACTAAACAAGGAGAACCAAATAAAAGCACAACTAGCCTATCTATCTAGAAAAACAAAAACACATCAATCAGCCACCCTCGTCAATAAGCTCATCTCCGTGAATCTCCCAGTCTTCCAACAACCTCCTCACTTTGGCTGTATTCTTGAATCTCGCTCCCATCAGCTTATAGCGGACTATATTGAAAATAGTAGCAGCGACCGTATCTGGAGGTCTTGCATGATTCCTGAATAAACGAGTGTTACGTTCCTGCCAAACAATATAAGCTGAAGCAGCAATGACCAGCCGAGAAACATAATTAGCAGCTGATTTGGACCGAGCACGAGTCACTAACCAATCGACAATACTACTCCATCTCGCATCTACATTCGACATCCCCACTTTACTCCTGACCAAATTCCAAACCTGAGAAGAATAATTACATTCAAAGAACAGATGATTGTGCGAGTCATAGTCAGCAAAACACAGCAAGCAACACATCATATTCATGTTTCCTCTCCTGTCGGCTCCCCATTGCAAGATTTTATCTTGTGTCAACAGTTTATGCCTCATAATCAACCACATGAGAAAGGCGTGCCTTGGGATGCACTGAGAAAACCACACAATATTCACCCACAAGATCTCCGGCTCCCTTGTCCTAAGACAATCCCAAACCGTAGCCGATGAGTAAGGCCGAAAATCATTACCATCCTTCCAGACAATCCGATCATTCACACCCTGCTGAAGATGAACATTAATCTGATTTAGAACGGGGAACAAATCTCTCCAAGCAGCAGGCCACAACCAATTCCCATTCCTCAAGAGATCCGAAACACAAGAATGAAGCTAGAAACCCGCATTAGTAATGGTTCTGGGAGATAAAAAAAAACTACCTAAGGGCCCAGTTTCACACCAGTAATCATACCAGGCTGAAGTAGTTTTACCATCGCCAACTTTGGACCAAATAAAATTTCTAAGAAGCAGCCTAAGTTTCAAGATCTTTCTCCAACTCCAACATGTCACACCCCCAAAATCCACAAGCGGAGTATCACCGCCTGGATGCGTGACTGACCAAGATCAAGCCACCAATCATATTGAACATTGTAAGTAATAAATAAAGTTCAACCCATGAATACAAAAGGTGTTCAAATCAAAACATAGTTAAGTGTTTAGCGGAAGCATAAATGTGAAAACCCAACATAAGTATTAAGTTCGAAATGTTATAATGTTCTTAACATGGCACCCACTGTCCATGTCCCACAACGACCGCGCCTCCCTGTGCAAGCTCCATGAGTACCTATCTTCCTGCAAGGCATGTAACAACGAGTCAACAACAAAGTTGAGCGAGTTCACAGTTGATTGTTTAGTTATTGAGTTCATTTCAGAAATTGTAAGTTTGTTTCAGAATCATGTGTTACCCAGTATCATTGTTTCCCAAACCTTTATGATATTTAGTGGGGGCTTCCCATGTTGTATATTACTAGACTAGTGGTATCTATAGGTGTCCTTCCCAATCCGAGGACAGTGATAAGTATGAGATTACGTAGGTTTTACGTACGTGCCCTTCCCAATCCAAGGACAGTGGTACATATCGAATACGTAGATTTAGCGCTGGTGTCCTTCCCAATCCGAGGATGGTGATAAGTATGAGATTACGTAGGTTTTACGTAAGTGCTCTTCCCAAACCGAGGACAGTGGTACGTAGCGAGTACGTAGGTTTAGCGCTGGCGTCCTTCCCAATCCGAGGACAGTGATAAGTAGTCTAGTAGTGATAAATGTACAAGTTATGTCGTAGCTATCCAATCCCATTCCCAACCCACCGGGAATCCCATGCCTTAGAAGTGTGAACTCACCTTGGTTTGCTCGGTTTGATTAATTACTTGGTTCCAATTAATCAGTCAAGGCCTATGGTTTGCACGTACACACAATCAGTTGACATTTACAAGTTTCGACTAACAGTCAAAATCATCACGTACATGTAGGTAACAACTAACACATAACATTTATTAGTTATACAGACTCATGCAACCATACTTTACATTTAACAGTACATGACTAACCTAGTTAATCCTTAACAGACTTAACTGAGTTTACTGTGCAGTTTAATAACTCGACGAAACACACTTGTTTCGTCGTGAATCCCCTTCGACGAACATCCCCTGTTTCGTCGTGATTACACTCGGCGAAACACATTTGTTTCGTCGTGCCAGTTTTGTCGTGATTGGCGTTTTGTCCAGGATGCAATTCAGTTACGTCGTGTTATCAGTTTATTACACAGAAACCCTAACTGCTGATTACGATTAACATCAAATAATCCACTTATCATCAACAGCGATCATCAAAACTTCTCATGAAATCATAACATCCTAACTATCATTTGGCTAACCTCATTTAAACCGATTCAAGAAATAGTTTCGTCAAACATTAAAGTAAATCATATACTGATCATACATCCTCCCCTTACTAAGCTATCATGCCATCCGTTCATAACACAGGCTAGACGAAACTTAACACAATCATAACCATATATCAATCATTCGTTATCAAGACTAGACACCTTCATACAATCCTAAAACTAGCAACCCTCGCTCTAAACATTTACAACAGCA
Source organism: Helianthus tuberosus (assembly GCA_030545235.1). Taxonomy (NCBI): domain Eukaryota; kingdom Viridiplantae; phylum Streptophyta; class Magnoliopsida; order Asterales; family Asteraceae; genus Helianthus; species Helianthus tuberosus. The sequence goes on from CM060360.1 coordinate 105,972,856, forward strand.
CTAAATCCTGATATCGATGTCAATACGACATAAACAGTCAAGAGTCTTGATAAAAAAGAACGAATTAACATACCGATCAAATGCAAAGACACGAGAGGAAATGTTTTGAAGATAAAAGGGTTCCGATGAGGAGGTGTTGTTTGCCGTCGAGGGGTGTAGGGAAAAAAACTAGGGTTCGCAAGTTATGATTCACGTAATATAATCAAATGCGACTGGGCCTATCCTGGGCCGAAGCCCATGTCCACGAAACTCCATGTTTCGTCGATGGGTGCATGACGAAACCCCCTGTTTTGTCAAGTAAAGGTTGTGGCGAATCATAAGTTGTTTCATCGAGCTTACTAGTGTGAAACCCTAACTGTCATTATGTTAAACACATCACAAGTTTATAACACTAAACACACAACACAATAGTCACATAACATCTCAACATATATTAAACACGTATGGTTACAAGGCAAACAAGTCGTGTAAGTAAACAACTGAACAGTTGACGTACAATTAACGTGAAAATGGAATCTTGGAAACTCGAGTTGTCACATTATCCCCAACTTGAAAGAAATTTCGTCCCGAAATTTAGCATGCGGTTACTGAGGAAGCTAGTTAAGTTGCGTGGTTTACTGGTTTTCCTGGGGTGTCACATTATCCCCCCGTTGATTTGGAGTTTCATCCCGAAATTCCGCAGTAGCTTCAGCCTCAGTAGTAGTTGCATTGTTCCCGAACAACTGGGGATACTTGAGTTTCATTTGATATTCTCGTGCCCAGGTGAACTCAGGGCCATAACGGGAGTTCCAATGAACTCGAACAAGAGGTATTCTGGTGTGCTTGAGAACCTTCACGTCTCGGTCTGTAATCTCTACTGGTTCTTCGACGAATCGCAATTGGTCGTCTATAATGAGCTTGTCATACCCCCAAAATCCACCATGCGGAGTACCACCGCTTGGAGGCGTGACGTGACCAGGATCGAGCCACCAATCATATTGAACATCGTAATTAAGTAAATAAGACCAACCACAATACGATTGGCGACCAAAGCTAGTTAACCATGTTTAGTTTAAACAGCGGAAGCATAAAAGTAAATCCAAAAGCATAAATCCATAGTTTATAAGTTAAAGTTCAAAATGCAAGTTTAATAAGTTCATAAGGATTTAAATAATAAGCACGGAACATAACAGTCCGTACACCACAACGACTCCTTCCTCGTGCAAGCTCCAAGCGTTTAGCGACCTGTAAGGCATGTAACAACGAGTCAACAATAAAGTTGAGTGAGTTCACGTTTGGTTGTTTAGTTTTAAGTTGTTTCTGAAAAACGTGGTTTGACTTTCGTTGGCTTAATTGCCATGGGGGTTACCCCGTAGTTGAAAGTATGTTTAACCAGTTCCTTTTTCATTACCCAAACCATGACCATAATCAGTGGGGGCTTTCCCCGTGTGAACTACTAGACTGTATGATATCGACTACTACGCAATTAAGTTGTGCCCTATATCAGCGTCTATCATCACTGATAGTCTGCCATAGTCCATTAGTACATGCCCGTCCGACCGGCATGGTGTGAGGTTTGTTAAACCTAATAGCGCTATTAATTAATGACCCGCTCGCCATTGGCCTCGGCGATTAAGTCGATATAATGAAGAGGGACTTATTGATAGAGTTTTGTCTAGCTAGTTTTTAAGGTTGTTGTCCTACACCAGGAGGACGAACGTACGTATTCTGCACCAGGAGAATTCATAGGATTAATAATGGCATCCTATCTATGGAGGATGGCCGTACATATCTTCCCAAGGGGATATGTAGATTTAGTTTTAAATTCTTTAACTCATTCCCAAACCACCGGGAATCCCATGCCTTGTAGAAAGTGTGAACTCACCTCGGTTTGCTCGGTTAGATTCTCAAATATAGCTAACAGTCAAGGTCGGTCAATCACGTCCTAATATGATTACCAGTTAGTCATTTAGTGATTTTTAAATAGAGCACAAAGTTCCTACACGTATCTATCACATAACATGCATCACTTTAACGGTTCATGCCCATATAAACTTCCCATCCATTCCCCACTCATAAACAAACATACGATAATGCGCATAACACATATAACATGTTATATCATTCACAGATAACCTACCCGACATTTAGACATGCAAATTACAACTTATGTCATTTCAGCATTAATATTCAAAACCGGCTGTTTTCGGACATTTTAATAAAATAGTTAACTTATTCCAAAAATTCCCAAATTTTTACAGAATGTCTTAAACGTTCCAAATTATATTTTGTAAAAATATCGGGGTCCAGTTCATTACTAATATTTTATAAAAATTCATTATCCGGACTGAACTCAGATTTATCTTTTTCTGACCACAGTCCACAGAATAATTTATTTAAAATTCATCGAGAGTCTGATTTACGAAATTCCAGTGGGAGGATTACAAATACATCGGTGGTCATTTACAGTATAAGTTTCATGATCTAACTCTACACAGGGTTCAAGTTATGACCGAAAACAAAACGTATATTTTCAGCAGAAAAATGCAGCTCTAGCTGCTGTTACAAAATGATGCTTTAAAAATAGTAAACGAAGTCCAAAAATTATGATTCTGGTGCCATTAGAACCGTATTTCATAATACATAACCCTAGACTTTAGAAAATACATTTCTCGTTAAGTTATGGTCCTGTTACAGCCAACTGAAGTTGGCTGTAAAAACCAAACAGCCTACTGTTTCAGGTTTTATCTTTTTAACTTGTGTTCGATTGATTCTGTTAACATGTTTAATGATCACAGCAACGTCAAACATCAATGTTACAAGTAGATCAGCAAGTAAATCAGTAACATAATCAAGACAACTTCAGTTTATCATCACTTCATCATGTTTCATCAATATATCATTACAAGTTAGTTTATATGCAAGACTTTGTTCATGGTTCTTTAGTGTTCATGGATTTTCATCATCAAACATCTATTAACCACTTAAATAACATAAAGAATGAACGGATCTAAGTTCTTACCACTAGCTCAAGGCTAGGGAAGTTCGAGTGAAGAAATGTGGTGGTTAATAGCGAATGGAGAAGGTCCTTCCACTTTCGAGAGCACCGAGCTTCGTTGTATGACTCGTAGCACCTTTGAGTGTATGTAAAATGACTTGAATGGAAGTTGATAGTGGTTGTAGGGTGGTGGGTGGTGGCTGCCGTGAATGGGGTAGAGAGGAAGGAGAAGGAGTTGTTGCTTGATGTGTGGAATGAAAGAGAGTGAAGAACCCTTGTTCAAATTTATAGACCATGTCTCCATATTATCCAACATACATTGTGTCTACTAGATACTTAGCAAGATTAATAAAATAATCAAAGAAAGGATGTGGGTCACCCCCTTGGGTGACCGTCATTTTGAAGGGGGGGGGGTATGGTTGGATTGGTATGTTTAAGTGTATTAATTAATATAATGGGTGTTAGGGTATTCGGGGACTCTAGCTAGCTCAGAAAAGTGTAAACTATGTCTTTGGCAATATTTTTATGTTCCGGGTAAAGTCCGATTGTTCGGTTCGGTGTTGTTCCGTTAAAGTGCTTAATTAATCCGTAACGTATTCTATATATATATATATTTTTGTAACGTTTTTAATTTTCAACACTCAGGAAAACACCAAGGACTATTTAATGACTTTTCTGTACACTATTAGTATGTTAACAAGCACATGTAGGCATTACACAGAAATCAGAGAGCAGTTAAATGATTCAGCACAATCATCAAGTACTTCAATTAACATTAATAGATTGTACGGTTACATGTAATTTGAGGGTTGTCACAGAGCTCCTTAAAAGGAACTATGAGGGTCTCATCTGACAGACATTTCTTCAGATTTGACACGGGAAATACGTTGTGAACTCCACTGAGTTCTGCTGGTAGGTTCAGTTTGTAGGCCACTTTGCCTATTTTCTCTATGATTTTGAAAGGTCCAACGTATCACGGGTTAAGTTTGCCTCGTTTGCCAAAACGGACTACCCTTTTCTAGGGTGAGACTTTGAGTAGCACTCGATCCCCAACCTGGAACTCAAGTGGTTTCCTGCGCTTATCAGCGTAGCTTTTCTGACGATCACGAGCTGCCGCCATTCGTTGTCGTATTTGTGCAATCCTTTCCGTTGTGTCTACTACAAGTTCTGGACCTGTGATCTGGCTGTCACCAACTTCTGCCCAACAAAGAGGTGATCGGAATTTACGTCCCGTATCTGAGTAGGAAGACTAGATTGGATGGTAAGGTGTAATGCTTGCGCACGCTTAGGCGTAGTGTCCTTTCGACTGAGGGCATCGGCCACAACATTGGCTTTGCCCGGATGGTACTTGATCACGCATTCGTAATCATTCAAGAGTTCGACCCATCGGCGTTGTCGCATGTTCAATTCCTTCTGTTTGAAGATATGCTCGAGACTCCTGTGATCGGTGTAAATGGTGCACTTGGTACCGTACAGGTAATGTCTCCATATCTTAAGTGCGAAGACAACAGCTCCCAGCTCCAAATCATGTGTAGTGTAATTCCTTTCGTGAACTTTAAGTTGGCGCGATGCATAAGCAATAACTTTATCCCGTTGCATCAACACGCAACCCAGACCCTGAATTGATGCGTCGCAATAAACCACAAAATCATCCGTGCCCTCTGGCAATGAAAGAGTAGGTGCGCTACATAGTCTATCATTTAAGTGTTGAAATGCTGATTCCTGTGCATTACCCCAACGATAGGTGACACCTTTCTGAGTCAGCAAAGTAAGCGGCTGCGCAATCTTGGAAAAATCGTTGATGAACCTTTGGTAGTAGCCCGCCAAACCCAAGAATTGGCGGATTTCTGTTGGTGTGCGGGGTGCAGGCCAGTTCTTGATCGAGTCTACCTTGGATGGATCAACATATATCCCATCCTTGTTTACCACGTGGCCTAGAAAGTGGACTTCACGAAGCCAAAAGTCGCATTTTGAAAACTTGGCGTACAACTGTTATGTTCGAAGGAGTTCTAAAATAAGCCGTAGATGATGCTCGTGTTCCTCCTGCCTCTTAGAGTAGATTAGAATGCCGTCGATGAATATAATAACAAACTTATCCAGGTAGGGCTTGCACACTCTGTTCATAAGATCCATGAAGACTGCAGGCGCGTTTGTCAGTCCAAAAGGCATAACCAGGAACTCATAATGCCCATAACGAGTCCTGAACGCTGTCTTAGAGATATCCTCGTCTCGGACATCAGTTGATGGTAGCCTGACCTCAGGTCAATCTTCGAATAGTAGCTCGACCCTTGTAGCTGATCGAACAAGTCATCAATGCGGGGGAGTGGATAGCGATTCTTTATGGTCACCTTGTTGAGTTCGCGGTAATCAATACACATTCGGAAGGTACCGTCTTTCTTCTTCACAAATAATACTGGAGCTTCCCAAGGCGAAGAGCTAGGACGTATGAAACCCTTCTCCAAGAGTTCTTGCAATTGTTTGGACAGTTCTTCCTGTTCGGTTGGAGCTAAGCGATAAGGTGCTCGAGCTATGGGCGCTGCTCTAGGAGCTAGCTCGATTTGGAATTCGACCTGGCTATTGTAACACCCCGGCCGGAGGCGGAAAAGCCAAAGGTGTCACGAAACTTGATAGAATGCATTTGAGCACATGGAGATTATGTTAAGTTGAAATATAATTTAAGTTTAGTTCAATAGATTGCATTCACATCTGGAAAATATAAGAGTACATAAACAAATACAACATAAATTGTTTCATAAATGATAAATTTGGATTTAATCTAAGGCATATGTCTTGATCAATCCTATGTAAAATGTTCTTGCAAATCCTGTCATCAAACATTGTCACCTGAAACATATGTTAGGGAAAATATTTGGGTCAACAAACGGTTGAGTGAATTCATAGGTTTTGTTTTGCAAAAATGTTAATATAGATAAAGTTTGAATAAAAGTGGTGTCGATATGTCTTTATAGCAAAAGAGTAATACATGTAGTTACTTAATGGTACATTCAAACCTATGACGATACTCGGAAATATCACCTCACTTCTAAGTTTCACATGAGTACCGACAACAACAACAATTGCAACAAAATGTATGAGAAGTGAGATGGGGCGTCAATCCTATAGCGCTATAATACAACCGATGGGCTTATGCAAGTTGATGAACGTAAACTTCTTAAAACAAACAACAAAGTATTAAGCAAATGCAAAAACAATCGGGGGAACCACAAATAGCAAATAGTTTGTATCACATTGTAACATATGTATCATCCCAAAAATAATTGTAAAAAAGGGACTATGAACTCACCTTGAGTGCGGTAAGTCCAACAAGTAAGTTTAATGTAAGAGTTTGTGGAAACAAGATCTAACGTCACTCTAATCGTTTGAACATGCATCAATATAAAGTTTGTATTAATAATAATGTTTAATTGTATAAAAAGGAAAATCTTAAATCTATAGGATTCGGTAGAGTTTTGTTTAAATGGTAGTTATGTGGTTTGGATAACCTAACAAGAGTACTCGGAAAATGAATATGATGTAAAGGAATTACTTATGAAAAATATTAATTTAACATAAATAATAAAATTGCAAAGATATGTAATTGCTTTAATATAACCATTTCTAATAATAAATCAAATATAATTAATTAGTATAATTAAATAACGTAATTAATTATAATGATTATTGGTAAAATATTGTACAAGTGATATAATTAATTTATAAAAATTATAAATTAATTTAGATGGTTGAAATATATATTATTTGATAAATAATAAATATTTTGTTTAAAAGAATAAATATGATAATTATATGATTAATTATCAAAATAATTATATTAAATCTGAATAATTAAAAATTACATTTTTAATTATTGAACTTTAATATTACTGATTTAAAATAATTATTATGGCCTTGGAATCATTTTAAATAAATAAAATGATTTAATAACAATAAATAAGTTTATATAAGTTTAATTATCTAAATAATTAAATGTAATATAATTTCAGATTCTAAATTTATATAAACTCAGAATAATGCCTCTTTTGTCATAAGAATAATTTTGGATCAAAATATATAGTTATATAATTTAATTACATTAAATTAAACTATATAAATAAGTATAAATACTGATTTATTTATATAAATATCAAATTTATATAAAATGTGAGTAACAACATTATTTTCGTTAAGATCAATATTTAAAATAATTAATCTGAAAATTTCAGATTTTTATTCCTAAAAATCAATTTATTAGGAATTATTTAGTAATAAACTGTTTTAATATTGTAAAAATTAGTTTTATAAATATTTTAAATAATATTATATTTTTAATAAAAGTATCAGTGTTTAGAGTATTTATGTTAAAATTTTTAGACTTTAACTAATTAATGTCGATTTATTATGAATATTTGAATAAAACAGTTTTTAAATAAAATAAATAAATAAATAACTAAACATCACCAAAATAGTCAACAGAAGTCAAACATCGAAATTAACCGATCAAAACTGATTTATAACTAAATTAACTTTGGGGAAACATTTTACAAGCATAACCGAATTGATTGATCAAATAATAACTAACTGGTAATGTGTGAAACGACGGAACGACCAAACTCCGGCGACTGTAACTGTTCCGGCAGTTGCAGGTTTGAATTTCCGACGTTTTCAAGCTGTTTAAGTGATTTTGAAGGGTGTGGGATGTTCGTATGGATATGAGGATCTTATATAGGTGTCCAATTCGATCACAGATCCGACAATTTTAGTGGGATTGATCCGGTTTGATTTTTTTAATAAAAGTTCCGGTTGTAATCGTTTTGGAATGGAATAATGTCAGATTAGTGGTTCAATGATTTGGCAAAGTGATTGGGAATATAATGGGGATGTTTTCCAGATCGCATAAACAATAATGAGTGGGAATGGGTCGAAAACCGGTGAACAGACGATGTTTCCGGTTTCAGATTTGAAATAATAATATTTATATCTTAATATGTATATATAACAATCAAGAATCCAAATATAACAACTCCGAGACGGAGGATAAACTGGTTAAGTCGTTCGTGTTTCAAAGGCAAGGTCGCGGGTTCGAATCCTAGCATACTCGGTTCCAAGGGGGAATTTCCCCCTTTTGACCGATTTTTGGGGATTTTACACTTAGGCCCCTGCAGTTTCATTTTTTACAATTTAGTCCCTCGAGTTTCAGATTGTGACACAAATGGTCCCTGAAAAGTTCAGTTAGTTTTACTAACTGGATTAGTGTTTTAAATAGGATTCCTTTTATAAAAGTTAACCCAGTTAGTGAAAATCAGTTAAGTTGAGTTTCAAAGTCAACAGTTTTGGTCCCTTGAGTTTAAGTTTGAAAGAATGACCAATTGAACCTTGTACTTTTAAAACAAAATATATATATATATAAGTTTTCTTTATAAATAAGTTTCAAAAATGACCCAAAGAACCCTAAACTTGTAGTTTGAAATAATTGCATTTTAACCCTTGTATTTATATAGTTTCAAAAATGACAATTTAGTCCCTAAACTTTGTACTTTCAATAAATGACGGTTTTAGTCCTCGAAATTAAAAAGTAATAATTTCAAGCAAGTTTCAAAGAATGTCAAATAGGTCCTTTAGATTGTAGTTTCACAAAATGTCACAAAGGCCCTTATAATTTATGTAACCTTGTTTAATAGCATAAAACTCAACGAATTTTGCAATTGTTTCACGTGTTTGTATTGGTATAAGCATGTATAAGCACAAAGTAAGTATGTTCAAATAAGTTTCATTCCAAATACAGGATTTATTACAATGCATGTCAAAACAAATACGAGTGTGAAAACCAGGGTGGTTACAGTCTCCCCTACTTTAGAAAATTTCGTCCCGAAATTTATTCGAAAGAGACCATAGAATATAATTGTAATGATTAGAAAGATAATCAAATCATTGTTTGGTGCTGATAATTTTGAGGAATTTACGAGGATCATTGTATAAAAATTGTTTTGCATGGCACTATGTTATGCTGGATTTGTAATGTAAATATTATGCAAACAAATGTGTGTACAAATAAGTAAATAATGGATAATCACATAACCACATAATGTTTTTATATGTCACCTTACTTAACAATGCTTACTATGATTCTCATGCGTCGAACCTCGTAATTAAGTGTGCACCCAAAATTACGCGTTTCGTTGCATGGTCCACATGGCACTTCTAGTTAAGTGAGGAAAACAAATAAGATTGAGGTATTGTTTAAATCAAACAGGCATCATCAACTGAATCAAAACGTATTTCACATTAGCAATGATAGCATTGTTTGTTTGACAGTCTATTGAACAAATTTACATTTGAAATAAGTCATGTAATGGATCAAATTCAGGATTATAAGGTGGTGGAGGTGGTAGAGGCAGTTGCATATGATCAGTTATTTGTATCAGCATCCTTTCCAACCATTGATTTCTTTCTGTCAACCATCTTATTTGTTGAGACAAATTTTGAACTTGATTGTTTAACCTAGTCACTTCGTCTCCCAATGAATCTGGAGGTAGATTCATTTGAGGCATCGTACTTGGGCCTGCCATATCAGTTGTGTTAGTGCATTAAGTGTCTATCGCCTCCGTCAATCAAAATCGTAGTAGAAACCGAAGAATGCAAGACTTGATGATGTTACTAGTTAGTAAAGGCAAGGTGGCAATTTTGTAAATAATGAGTTTTCTCATTATAACCTTGTGCCTATAAATAGGAGTTTTAGTTGTAAAGTTTAAGACTTTGCTCATTTGGAGATTTAGAAGCTTAGAACTTAGAGAGAGAAAGTCTAGAGAGAGAAAGTCTCTCCATGTGATTCTCGGCTATTGTACACGACATATTATTCAATAGAATCACGTCATTTGTACGTTCTTGTGTGTTCGGTCACGCACGTTCACGGATTCCGCACGTCGAACGTTCGTTACGCAATCGTACGGTGTCAAAACCGATCCTACAAGTGGTATCAGAGCTAGGAGCTCTATTGCGCTGACCAAATACATAAATTCGTACTAGATTTCAATGATTTCGGATCTGATTTTCGTCAAATTCTTCTTATTCTACTATTTTTCACGTTTTTGAAGGTTTTTCATCAAATTGAACGTGTTTTACCGGTCCGAATCTGCTGATTTTTTAGTATGTTGTGCGAAAATACTTGAATTACAATCCTACCAAGTTTCAGAATCTAATTCTTAGTCGTTTAGGAGAAATCTGATTTTTTGTGTCCGATTTTGTTTGAAACAGCAAGGTTTCGCTTATTTGGTATCTTGAGAGGTTTCGCTTTTACGGCATAAGCATATCAGTGGTTTCGCTCATAGTGACATATTTTGAGGTTTCGCTTTTTCGTCATTGAGTGGTTTCGCTCTTACGTCATTTTAGTGGTTCCGCTCTTAAGGTCATTTAGTGGTTCCACTCTTAAGGTCATCTCGTGATTTTGCTCATTCGGTCATTACCTGATTTCGCTCTTCTGAGCAAAAGCTGATTTTGCCTGAATTGTCATCGATTTACAACCCAAGACAGATAATCGGCCCTATCATCAAACATAGATTAAACTGTGCTCACAATCACTGAAATCATCGGCTGAATCAAATTGAGTTTATTGTCACCGACCCATGTGAAGTATTAATTTGAAATTGTCAGACCTATTGTGTGATTTGAAATTGTGTATATTAGCGGCCCAATCAAAACATCAGCAGCCAAATAACAATTAAAGTGCATTTAATATTGTCGGCTTAGTGAAAGATAAGGCCCAATGAGAATAAATCGGATATAAAAGTGATGTCGGCCCTATAGGAGTTGTCTGATCAATATTTTCGGTTTAATGAATTAAAAAAACTATATCACCGGCCCAATCATAAGTGTTTGTTTTTTCATTAAATCAGAATTACAAGGCACAAATACCAAGAAATCAAAATGTTTGACGAACAGGAAAACGATAACCTTGAAAGATTGAATGATTGGTATGATAGGTTTTGGTTTAACGAGAGAAAATGGGAATAAGCATGTTTGGGTTAATAGACTTGAAAATTTTTTGTGCAAGAAACATGAACCGTTGGATGAGTTGGTAACACGGTATGATCAATTACTTGAAAATTTAAAAAAGAATGAGATAAGAATGTCAGATGCTGAACAGATATAAAAATTTGTAGATGTATTACCAGCTGAATGGAATGAATTCTTGATTAACCTGAAAAAGGATTTTAGAATCTCAAATTTGTGTTTAAGAGAATTCATCAGTAAGATTAAAACACACGATTATGAAAATGAAAACAAAAAGAAGGATTTGATAAATGAAATAGAAAAGAACTTAAGAAAAATAAGTTTGGATGTGATTCTTGAAATAAGAAGAAGAGTAAATGTGTGCCTTGCTGCAAAAAACGTTATGAAATATGATATTAAGAGGGGTTGTTATATTGATGAATATTTGAAACCTCTTGATTTTGTTAAAATTTTCTGTGCAGGAACATACAAGATGGAAACAAAGAAAGAAGCTGATGATGGAGAGATGAATGGAAAATGCTTGAAATGCGAAAAATCAGAAACAGACAATGTCAAACTTCTGAAGAATGTAGAGAGTTTAACATTGGAAATCAAAAGCTTGAAGGATGAGAAAGAATTTGATAATAAACATATTCTTGAAATGAGAGAAAATTGTGAGAAATTGACGTCAGAAAATGTCAAACTGTTGAGTAGTTTGGACAGTTTGACATTGGAAATTAACAATTTGAAAGAAAAAGAAAAAGATTTTGGAAAAATCCAAATTGAAAATGAAAACGTTTCTTAGATAAAATTGGAAAATGAAGCGTTAAAAGAAAAAGAAAAAGATTTTCAAAGTCAAATGAACGTTTTAAAAGATGAAAAGTCTGTTATTTTTAACAATAATCTTGAAAAACATATTGAAATAAATTCTCATCTTCAGAAAATCATTCGACTTGAAAATGAAGCTGAAATTGCTCGGAACAAAATTGCTGAGTTAGAGAATAAATTGAAAGGTTTTTGTGACTTCGGCACCATATGTGTGTCCAAAACCGATCAATTCTGTTCCAATAAGTGACAATGTCACAAATTTTGACAAAGTCAAAATTGAAAATTGTGATGAAATATCTGATGATGAAAAAGAAAAAGAAAAGAAAAGAAAAATATTTTTAGATTTACAAGAAAATTTTCCAAATACTGTTTTGCAATCTACTGAAATAGGTGAATGCTCAAAGAAAAAACCTGTTAAGAAGAATGCAGAACAGAAACAAAAAGATAAAAATTTGAAAGACTTCAAAATTGAAAATAAAAGCTCATCAGATAAGTCATCCAATCATTATCAAAAATCACAAAAATTTAAAATTGAAAACTCACAAAATGTTGGTAATAAGTGGTGCAGGTTTGACCACAGTGCTCAAAAGCTAAATACAGCATTGAAGAGGAGAAATGACTATAACCAAGCCAAACAATGTTATGATCTGAAGTTTTGGACTGACATAAGTGGATGGTACGATAACAGAGTGTGCTACACCTGTGGTGTGAGAGGACACATTGTTGTTAACTGTCAGAATTGGAATTATGAAACAAGAAGATGCTATAATTGTCATATCAGAGGACATATTGCCAGAGATTGCCCAAGGAGATCAATGGGAAGATCGAGGGTTGAATCTCAAAGAATGGCAAAGAAACCAGTCAACGTCAAGCCTAAAGAACAGAAGGTTCAAGAACCTATAGTTCAAGAAAAGAAAGTGAAGCTTTCTCAGGGGCAGAAAGACAGACTGAGGAAGAAGAAGAAGAAGGCAAGAGAATATCTGGAGAAAATTTTGTCTTCGGGTTCACCGGACAGATTGAATAAGAGTTCTGATGAATCAACTAACTTGATTGCAAAGTCAAGCAAGACGAATTCATCGGATACAAATCTGAGGACGAAAGAAGAAAAGAAGAAGAAGAAAATGGTCGGCGATGAATCTGATGTGTCAAAGTCAGACAAGCCACCATCAGGCAATGAATCTGACAGGTCAAAGTCAGACAAGCCATGTGCAGGCAATGATTCTGGTTCATCAAAGCCAGAGGAGCCAAGTGTTGAGGTAAAAAAGGAGAATTCGGGTTTAACAAGGGATGATGCAAATTATCCACCATTGTTGAACAAGAATTCAAAATCTCCCAAGGCTGGTCAGGCTTGGGTGAATCTTTTCAAATAGAAAAACCTGACTTGCCGGAGTTCCCAGGTTGGTAAGCGTGGAACATGAATCGGCACATTTCTTGAGAAATTTCACTCTGGTGATTTTTTGCCTTACATGTGGTAAATCATGGACATTAAGTTGTACTTGATTTCCTACAAGTGTTTGTGTTGATAGAATCTTGAACTGTTAAATCTTTCAAAATGGTTAAAGGAGAACAAAGTGATGAAGTAATCCCCTAACTAACAAGTGGTTTGTTAATTCAACAAAACTAATTTTCCGGAAAGACCATTTGATTAAAACAAACTTAAGTGTTTTGAAATCACAATGGGAAAATAGTTTGTTGTCAAGGGGAGTTCTGATTGTTTATGCCAAGTGGATGGCGAATTGTTGTTATTCGATATCGGTTGTCAGTTTGTTTTCAAATTTTCCTTGAAAATCAAAATTGAAACATATTTTGATTTTAGGGGGAGAAAATTTTTAAAAAAATAATAGAAAATTTGAAAATGCCAAAAACATTGAAAAAGAAAAAATGAGTTTTGTGGTGAAAAAGAGGAAATGATAGTAAATCAGTGAACTATCACAGCATGCTAAAGATATGAAATGTCAAATGAATTAAACGGTCTCACTAATGATATGCCAGTAGGTTTTTGCACATTCAGTAGATTGTGACGAGATATAAACCTAAATTCAAACTTGCTTATATCGTGGGTAACATCTCTCGGATATATGGGTAACCCCCGAAATCTCGTTTGAAAGATTCCTTTTTCTGATATACTAGGTCATTATACTCAGTGATATCTGGGGTATTATTCCAGGACTTCTGCTGAACGGTAGTTCTGACCTAGTCCTCGAATAATACTTTCTGCAAATGCTTGAAACATAGCATCACCCTCAGCATAAATGATAAGACAACAAAATTGCTTAGCAATGCTGTTGTAAAAAAGATCCTCTAAAGGGGACACACCCAAAAGTTGAGTCATCATCTCTCTGCTGAATGGTAGTTCTGACCTGAGCTCTCATGATTCTTCATAAATTATTAACCCCTTACAGATATCATTTGTGTTATAATTGCCTGTAAGACTGAATATTGGGATCTGGATACGGGAGTATATTCTGAGGTGGGACACGCGATTAAGTTTAAGTATCTAAGACATTAAACTCGTATCTCGAAGCAGTTGAACTTTGTGTGAAAATTTAAGTGGACCAGTATACTGACAATCTATGTGAATCGTTTAGAACTTAAAATGTTAAAAGCTTAACGGTGCTAGTGATTTGTCTCATGAACTGATATGATCCTCTTACACAAACTCACAAAAATATTGTTTGTATATATTTGTTTACTGCATTTTATTCATAAACAAAAATCCAAAAAGATTTTCGGAGTGTTTTAGCATAAATTTTTTGAAAAAGCCAAAAAGATTTTCGACAACTGATGTTGAAGAGCTGATATTCAGAATTCCAAGTGCTAAACATGATGATTTGGATTGGGAGAATATGTTGAAAACTTTGAATGTCATATACAAATGTTTTGAAATATTGTGTGCTTAGTTAATCAAGGTCATTCATTTGAACTTGATGTAACTAGTATGTTTGTTGAATAATTGATTTCTACCAGTAAGTTTCTTAAATCTAACTGTTATAAATTTGTGAAACTTATGTTGAGGTAGAGGATGTGCAGGTTAACCAGGTTTCAAATCCTGAGCAGATGCAGAACAAAGCAAGGAATTGATCCTAAACTTGTGAACCGATGAAAGCCAGACTACGATCCCGACAGCTGAGTCTAAAGGGGAGTCTGAATACGAGCTCAACGCAAGAGGAAGCGTGGATTCAAAAAGCCAGATAAATATTTTGGAGGAGCTTGTATACGGAAATCCAGGTGTCGATCCCAAAAGCACGGAAGCTTGACGAAAGGGGGAGCCTGAAGAAAGAGACTACCGAGAGAGGGAGCAACGGAAGCTCGAAGACAGATCCACGGGGATTCTGTTCAAGATAGAGAAAGACAAGATGCTACGAGATTGACTACGGCAATATCCAAGGGGGAGTCTGTTAGTGCATTAAGTGTCTATCGCCTCCGTCAATCAAAATCGTAGTAGAAACCGAAGAATGCAAGACTTGATGATGTTACTAGTTAGTAAAGGCAAGGTGGCAATTTTGTACATAATGAGTTTTCTCATTATAACCTTGTGCCTATAAATAGGAGTTTTAGTTGTAAAGTTTAAGACTTTGCTCATTTGGAGATTTAGAAACTTAGAACTTAGAGAGAGAAAGTCTAGAGAGAGAAACTCTCTTCTTGTGTGTTCGGTCACGCACGTTCACGGATTCCGCACGTCGAACGTTCGTTACGCAATCGTACGGTGTCAAAACCGATCCTACAAGTTGGTGGCAGTTGTTCTACTTCGTTCAACAGTGACTGGAAAGAATGTGGCAGTAATGGTGCTTGCAAAAAGGGTTCTGATGCTAACTGTTCTTGAGTCATCATGTTTTCATCAAACCAAGTTCCATGCATCGTTGAATTCTCCTCGAAAAATAACGGTGGGAAAGTTGGTAAGACGTTCGGTGTTAAAGGTTGGGATAAGTTAGTTGTAATATGTTCTTGTATGTATGGCAGCGGTGGTTGCATATCAAACCGATAAAAAGACGGTTGAGGAAACTGCAAAAATGATTGTTGTAAATTTTGTGGGAAGGTATTCTCTAAGATAACTGGAGCTCCCTCCGACTGTGATGGTTGTGTTAGTGTACCAATATGAACAGGGGTTAGCCTCATGGTGTAAGGATTTACAATCCCAGGTGCCTTCGGTGGAGATAATCCCTGGATAATCTGATCACTTAAGACACCTAATGATTGTGCTATTTTTGTAATGTAAGACCCTCCCATGAGACTTCTCTGAGGATTTGATTGTTGACTAGAAAAATATTCAGCAAGCCCGTGGGCAATATTACAAGGAACTTGCTAAAAAATACTATACAAATAGAAAAGTTCGATTGTTCTAACCCTGTGTTGATTATGTTTGCGCCCCGTGATAGTGTGGGCTAAAACACGGTGCATATATTGATAACAAGGGTCTATGAAGCTTGTAGAATTATTATTGACACACCATTCTTTTAATGAATGGTATTGCCAATAATTTACCATATCCGCGGAGGAACAAGAGGTTGGTGCCTCCGTAAAAATGGGTTGTTTGACTTCTTCATCTGTATATATGCCCAGATGAACTGCGAATTCTGTTAATGACATAGTATGAAGTTGCCCACAAAGTTGAAAATGAATGGATTCATTGGTAAGATTTTCATTATATTTGTAATAGAAAGTGGACAAGAACTCATACACCAGTTCATCGTATGATGGTTCTAGGATGTCGAAGAAACGGCGCCAGGGTGTATTAGGTTGTAGTGATCTTGCCAGCAAACCACTGAAATCAAACGTTCCTATTTGTTGCCAATCAATACCGCTAATAGTAAGAACTTCCTGATGCTTGAGTTTTTGATACCTCTCCCGGTTGCTTAAATTAGCAAACTGAAGGAAGGGATGAATTTTTGCTGCATTTGAAGATTCAGCATATGCTGCCGGGAGATTTGCCATTGGGATATGGGTTTTTGTTGAACTAAGAAAAGTTTGGGTATGTGGTATTGAATTATATCAGAAATTGTAGTTCTTGTGTGGATTAGCTCGTGTAGTGAGTTTCTTATATAGATAAGGAGATTCCAGATTACACCATGTGACCGGTTAGAGCTTCCATGCTACGTTCTGTAGCTAGTTTGAAAATTTGAATCTGACAGGTATGGTCTCGAGAAAATTTTGAAACTTTGAAAAAAGAGGGAATCGTATCGTAATAAATTGATAATAGTACAACGTAGATCGATAAAAACTTGGATTGTTCTGAAACGGAGAAAAGAAAAAAATCCTTTTGAATTAGGGTAACATGCCTTGAGCCGATAGGCGTACTGTACACTCATCGGTAGTTCCCAGGTAGGCAAACGTGTGTCTCGTCATGGAGGCATTTTCTAGAAGAAAGATTATAGTGATTTCATAATGGGGTAATGTAGTTTCATAAAATCAATGAGGATCAAAGAAGACACGTAACAAGATGGATATCATTTATTCCACGAATAAATGACATCAATGACAAGTCAAAGTAGTTGGGTTTTTATAACTTGGTGAAGTCATGCTTTAGCCTATAAGTGGATACTCATCCCAAGAATTCCCAGGTAAGCACAACTGGTCTCGCGTCTGATGAGATTTATACAAAGTGCTTTCCTAGACAGAAAACTCAGAATACAGGCATCCACCCTTCCAGATTGCACGAGTTCGTTATTAGAGCCCAAGACTTTGATGGGAATTTAAAAATCAGAAGAGGTTTTGAAAATAATCACCTAAGGATAGGTGATGAGCATTTGTAAAATCTAAAGATAAGATCTGTGGTGACGAGGCATTGGTTACAAAAGATAAGAATAGAGATGAAGACAAGGCAAAGATAACGGAAGAGTTACTAATGGAAAGTGTCCTAGGTAAGTTATAGTCTAGGTCAAAAGTAATTTCTAATAACCTAAATCCCTATAACCATGGCTCTGATACCAATCTGTAACACCCCGGCCGGAGGCGGAAAAGCCAAAGGTGTCACGAAACTTGATAGAATGCATTTGAGCACATGGAGATTATGTTAAGTTGAAATATAATTTAAGTTTAGTTCAATAGATTGCATTCACATCTGAAAAATATAAGAGTACATAAACAAATACAACATAAATTGTTTCATAAATGATAAATTTGGATTTAATCTAAGGCATATGTCTTGATCAATCCTATGTAAAATGTTCTTGCAAATCCTGTTATCAAACATTGTCACCTAAAACATATGTTAGGGAAAATATTTGGGTCAACAAACGGTTGAGTGAATTCATAGGTTTTGTTTTGCAAAAATGTTAATATAGATAAAGTTTGAATAAAAGTGGTTGTCGATATGTCTTTATAGCAAAAGAGTAATACATGTAGTTACTTAATGGTACATTCAAACCTATGACGATACTCGGAAATATCACCTCACTTCTAAGTTTCACATGAGTACCAACAACAACAACAATTGCAACAAAATGTATGAGAAGTGAGATGGGGCGTCAATCCTATAGCGCTATAATACAACCGATGGGCTTATGCAAGTTGATGAACGTAAACTTCTTAAAGCAAACAACAAAGTATTAAGCAAATGCAAAAATAATCGGGGGAACCACAAATAGCAAATAGTTTGTATCACATTGTAACACATGTATCATCCCAAAAATAATTGTAAAAAAGGGACTATGAACTCACCTTGAGTGCGGTAAGTCCAACAAGTAAGTTTAATGTAAGAGTTTGTGGAAACAAGATCCAACGTCACTCTAATCGTTTGAACATGCATCAATATAAAGTTTATATTAATAATAATGTTTAATTGTATAAAAAGGAAAATCTTAAATCTATAGGATTCGGTAGTGTTTTGTTTAAATGGTAGTTATGTGGTTTGGATAACCTAACAAGAGTACTCGGAAAATGAATATGATGTAAAGGAATTACTTATGAAAAATATTAATTTAACATAAATAATAAAATTGCAAAGATATGTAATTGCTTTAATATAACCATTTGTAATAATAAATCAAATATAATTAATTAGTATATTTAAATAACGTAATTAATTATAATGATTATTGGTAAAATATTGTACAAGTGGTATAATTAATTTATAAAAATTATAAATTAATTTAGATGGTTGAAATATATATTATTTGATAAATAATAAATATTTTGTTTAAAAGAATAAATATGATAATTATATGATTAGTTATCAAAATAATTATATTAAATCTTAATAATTAAAAATTACATTTTTAATTATTGAACTTTAATATTACTGATTTAAAGTAATTATTATGGCCTTTGAATCATTTTAAATAAATAAAATGATTTAATAACAATAAATAAGTTTATATAAGTTTAATTATCTAAATAATTAAATGTAATAAAATTTCAGATTCTAAATTTATATAAACTCATAATAATGCCTCTTTTGTCATAAGATTAATTTTGGATCAAAATTATATAATTATATAATTTAATTACATTAAATTAAACTATATAAATAAGTATAAATACTGATTTATTTATATAAATATCAAATTTATATAAAATGTGAGTAACAACATTATTTTTGTAAAGATCAATATTTAAAATAATTAATCTGAAAATTTCAGAATTTTATTCCTAAAAATCAACTTATTAGGAATTATTTAGTAATAAACTGTTTTAATATTGTAAAAATTAGTTTTATAAATATTTTGACTAATATTATATTTTTAATAAAAGTATCAGTGTTTAGAGTATTTATTTTAAAATTTTTAGATTTTAACTAATTATTGTCGATTTATTATGAATATTTTAATAAAATTGTTTTTAAATAAAATAAATAAATAACTAAACATGCTACTGTTCATGATCTTCCCCAAAATAGTCAACAAAAGTCAAACATTGAAATTAACCAATCAAAACTGATTTATAACTAAATTAACTTTGGGGAAACATTTTACAAGCATAACCGAATTGATTGATCAAATAATAACTAACCAGTAATGTGTGAAACGACGGAACGACCAAACTCCGGCGACTGTAACTGTTCCGGCAGTTGCAGGTTTGAATTTCTGACGTTTTCGAGCTGTTTAAGTGATTTTGAAGGGTGTGGGATGTTTGTATGGATTTGAGGATCTTATATAGGTGTCCAATTCGATCACAGATCCGACAATTTTAGTGGGATTGATCCGGTTTGATTTTTTTAATAAAAGTTCCGGTTGTAATCGTTTTGGAATGGAATAATGTCAGATTATTGGTTCAATGATTTGGCAAAGTGATTGGGAATATAATGGGGATATTTTCCAGATCGCATAAACAATAATGAGTGGGAATGGGTCGAAAACCGGTGAACAGACGATGTTTCCGGTTTCAGATTTGAAATAATAATATTTATATCTTAATATGTATATATAACAATCAAGAATCCAAATATAACAGCTCCGAGACAGAGGATAAACTGGTTAAGTCGTTCGTGTTTCAAAGGCAAGGTCGCGGGTTCGAATCCTAGCATACTCGGTTCCAGGGGGAATTTCCCCTTTTTGACCGATTTTTGGGGATTTTACACTTAGGCCCCTGCAGTTTCATTTTTTACAATTTAGTCCCTCGAGTTTCAGATTGTGACACAGATGGTCCCTGAAAAGTTCAGTTAGTTTTACTAACTGGATTAGTGTTTTAAATAGGATTCCTTTTATAAAAGTTAACCCAGTTAGTGAAAATCAGTTAAGTTTAGTTTCAAAGTCAACAGTTTTGGTCCCTTGAGTTTAGGTTTGAAAGAATGACCAATTGAACCTTGTACTTTTAAAACAATATATATATATATATATATATATATATATATATATATATATAAGTTTTCTTTATAAATAAGTTTAAAAAATGACCCAAAGAACCCTAAACTTGTAGTTTGAAATAATTGCATTTTAACTCTTGTATTTATATAGTTTCAAAAATGACAATTTAGTCCCTAAACTTTGTACTTTCAATAAATGACGGTTTTAGTCCTCGAAATTAAAAAGTAATAAATTCAAGCAAGTTTCAAAGAATGTCAAATAGGTCCTTTAGATTGTAGTTTCACAAAATGTCACAAAGGCCCTTATAATTTATGTAACCTTGTTTAATAGCATAAAACTCAACGAATTTTGCAATTGTTTCACGTGTTTGTATTGGTATAAGCATGTATAAGCACAAAGTAAGTATGTTCAAATAAGTTTCATTCCAAATACAGTATTTGTTATAATGCATGTCAAAACAAATACGAGTGTGAAAACCAGGGTGGTTACAGCGATGAGGCGGTAGCCCAGGTAATTCCTCAGGGAATACCTCAGGAAAGTTACGTACAATCGGAATATCTTCAATCCTCTTTTCTTTCGAGGATGCATCAAAAACGAGGGCTAGGATAGCAGTGTGGCCCTTTCGCAAACACTTCTGGGCCTTAAGAAAAGAAATGATGCCCACCACGGCACCACTCTTGTCGCCATGAATCACTAAAGGTTCTCCATCTGGACGAGGAATGCGGACGACCTTTTCCTTGCATAGGATCTCTGCTTGATGTTGCGATAACCAATCCATACCAATAACAATGTCGAAACTACCCAAAACAATAGGAATGAGGTCGATAGAAAAGGCTTGACAAGCTAAGGTGAGATTACAACCCCTAACTATATGTGTGGCTTCAAGACTTTTACCATTTGCTAGCTCTACCATGTGCTTTGTGTTCAAATGTGTTGGGGTACGTTTAAGCATTTGACTAAGTTTTAGAGACACATAACTGGTATCGGCACCCGAATAAAATAAAACATTAACATAAAAGTCATCCAGTAGAAACTTACCCATCACGACATTGGGATCATTCCTTGCATCACCCTGCCCAATCAGGAATGCACGGCCCCGAGCGCCATTATTTCCATTGTTTCCCCCGTTGTTACCCCCATTGTTGTTTCCATTCCCGTGGTTATTGTTGTTATTTTGATTCTGGTTCAACTGTGGGCAGTGTCTCTTGAAGTGACCTTCAGCGCCACACTGAAAGCATCCCCTGTTGCCCTGTTGCTGTTGCTGATTCTGCGGTGCTTGCTGTTGCTGCTGACGATTCTGATTTGCAGGCCGTGAACTCCTGCAATCCTTGGCTTCATGACCCATCTTGAGACACCTCTGACAACGTCCCTTGTTGCACTGACCACTGTGGTGTCTGTTGCATTTGTTGCACTTTGGGTGATCTCCCCTGTATCCACCCTGACCCTGATCTTGACCCCCTGAAGATTGCTGACCGGGACTCTTGAAATCGTCTATCTTTCGTTGTTGAGCCTGTGACTGAACAGAGGTTGAACCCTTGCTTGGGATTCCATCCCATTTACGCTTGTTATTGTTGGGGGCATCAGATGTAGTGGTAGTAGCACTAATACGCTTTGGTAACCTGTTCTGCTCCACCGCCTGACCAGTGAGACGATGAGCGAACTTGATGATTTGCTAAATAGTGCCAAGATTGGTTGAGGTCACGTGACTTTGAATTTCTGGCACCAAACCTTTAAGGTACAACTCGATGCGCTTGATGGGAGGATCTACCATAGTAGGACACAATATTGCTAGCTCATTTGACCATTTCGTAAACGCTTCGATTTCTGACCCTGTCATCTTTAGGTTGAAGAACTCGACCTCCAACTTGTGGATGTCATCACGACTGCATTATTCTTCCTTGATCAGTTCCTTGAAATCGTTCCATGGGGTGGCGTTAGCAACTGCCAACCCTAACATTTGAACTTGCGCTTTCCACCAAGTTAACGCAATGCCCTCAAGTGTCCCAGTAGCATACTTCACCCTACGATCTTCCGGGCATTCACACATCTCGAAGACCGATTCGAGCTTCTCAAACCAGTGGAGGAGGCCTACCGCTCCTTCAGTGCCACTGAAAGTAGTAGGTCGACAATCCATAAAAGTTTTGAAGGTACATGCAGGAGGCTGAGCATGTTGACCTGTCGTGTGTGTAAGAAGAAACAATGTTAAGCACAAGTGTTGGTTTACGTGAGTAGGATCTAAAGATCCTAGAGTAAGTTGCTGTGGCAGGTTATACCTCCTGCCTGAGCGGCTGCGAGTGCTGCAGTAACTTGTTCGTTGATTAAATCCGTCAGCTGGGCTTGAGTCATGTTGATACGTCCACTTATGATCTTCATATCAAAGGAAACATGAGTGAGAGAGGTTCGCAAAAGTGCGATGACAGAAGAGAGTAAGCACACATGTGTTTTCAATCAATAGTTGCTACGTTTATCTAAGCACACCATGAGCAAAGTTCTATGTAACTAGCAAGTAGGCAATATAAACACAAATCATATCACCTATAGTGTTGAGTCTTGCACGTGGAGCGAAGCGTCATTGTGGATCGTGGAGCACTGTTCTGGTTATAGTCTGGTTTTATCCAAAAGTTTTCCCCTTTTTAAAACCAAGTTCACTATAACCAATGGCTCTGATACTAATCTGTCACACCCCCAAAATCCACACACAGAGTATCACCGCCTGGAGGCGTGACTGACCAGGATCAAGCCACCAATCATATTGAACATTGTAAGTAATAAATAAAGTTAAACCCATCAATACAAAAGGTGTTCAAATCAAAACATAGTTAAGTGTTTAGCGGAAGCATAAATGTGAAAACCCAACATAAGTATTAAGTTCGAAATGTTATAATGTTCTTAACATGGCACCCACTGTCCATGTCTCACAATGACCGCGCCTCCCTGTGCAAGCTCCATGAGTACCTATCGTCCTGCAAGGCATGTAACAACGAGTCAACAACAAAGTTGAGCGAGTTCACAGTTTATTGTTCAGTTATTGACTTCATTTCAGAAATTGTAAGTTTGTTTCAGAATCATGTGTTACCCAGTATCATTGTTTCCCAAACCTTTACGATATTTAGTGGGGGCTTCCCATGTTGTATATTACTAGACTAGTGGTATCTATAGGTGTCCTTCCCAATCCGAGGACAGTGATAAGTATGAGATTACGTAGGTTTTACGTAAGTGCCCTTCCCAATCCGAGAATAGTGGTACGTATCGAATACATAGATTTAGCGCTGGCGTCCTTCCCAATCCGAGGACGGTGATAAGTATGAGATTACGTAGGTTTTACGTAAGTGCCCTTCCCAAACCGAGGACAGTGGTACGTAGCGAGTACGTAGGTTTAGCGCTGGCGTCCTTCCCAATCCGAGGACGGTGGTAAGTAGTTTAGTAGTGGTAAATGTACAAGTTCTGTCGTAGCTATCCAATCCCATTCCCAACCCACCGGGAATCCCATGCCTTAGAAGTGTGAACTCACCTTGGTTTGCTCGGTTTGATTAATTACTTGGTTCCAATTAATCAGTCAAGGCCTATGGTTTGCACGTACACACAATCAGTTGACATTTACAAGTTTCGACTAACAGTCAAAATCATCACGTACATGTAGGTAACAACTAACACATAACATTTATTAGTTATACAGACTCATGCAACCATACTTTACATTTAACAGTACATGACTAACCTAGTTAATCCTTAACAGACTTAACTGAGTTTACTGTGCAGTTTAATAACTCGACGAAACACACTTGTTTCGTCGTGAATCCCCTTCGATGAAACATCCCCTGTTTTGTCGTGATTACCCTCGGCGAAACACATTTGTTTCGTCGTGCCAGTTTCGTCGTGATTGGTGTTTCGTCCAGGATGCAATTCAGTTACGTCGTGTTATCAGTTTATTACACAGAAACCCTAACTGCCGATTACGATTAACATCAAACAATCCACTTATCATCAACAACGATCATCAAAACTTCTCATGAAATCATAACATCCTAACTATCATTTGGCTAACCTCATTTAAACCGATTCAAGAAATAGTTTCGTCAAACATTAAAGTAAATCATATACTGATCATACATCCTCCCTTTACTAAGCTATCATGCCATCCGTTCATAACACAGGCTAGACGAAACATAACACAATCATAACCATATATCAATCATTCATTATCAAGACTAGACACCTTCATACAATCCTAAATCTAGCAACCCTCGCTCTAAACATTTACAACAGCACTCAATCCTGATATCGATGTCAATACGCACATAAACAGTCAAGAGTCTTGATAAAAAAGAATGAATTAACATACCGATCAAATGCAAAGACACGAGAGGAAATGTTTTGAAGATAAAAGGGTTCCGATGAGGAGGTGTTGTCTGCCGTCGAGGGGTGTAGGGAAAAAAAACTAGGGTTCGCAAGTTATGATTCACGTAATATAATCAAATGCGACTGGGCCTATCCTGGGCCGAAGCCCATGTCCACGAAACTCCATGTTTCGTCGATGGGTGCATGACGAAACCCCTGTTTTGTCAAGTAAAGGTTGTGGCAAATCATAAGTTGTTTCGTCGAGCTTACTAGTGTGAAACCCTAAGTGTCATTAAGTTAAACACATCACAAGTTTATAACACTAAACACACAACACAATAGTCACATAACATCTCAACATATATTAAACACGTATGGTTACAAGGCAAACAAGTCGTGTAAGTAAACAACTGAACAGTTGACGTACAATTAACGTGAAGATGGAATCTTGGAAACTCGAGTTGTCACACAACAGCAGTTCAAAGGGACTCTACAAACCCAAAAATTGGTATTTTTTAAACGGTAGGAATATATCCAATCAACCCATAAAGACTCACGTCTAGTCAAGATGCTCCAAACATGCGACGCAATTAAAGATTTATTGACCTCACCAATACGTCGAATACCCAGGCCACCTTCATACTTAGGGTCACAAACAGCTTCCCAAGACACCTTGGCCTTTCCATGTTGGTTCGGCCCTTGATCCGAGAGAAAACGTCTCATCTTAACTTCCAATTCCAAAATCACTCGAGCAGGTAATATGAAAACAGAAGACCAGAATATGTGCATAGAGGACAAAACAGAAATAATTAACTGGAGCCTACCAGCAAATGAGAGAAGCTTGTTTTTCCATTTTGAAATGCGTTTCTCAAGTCTTTCAACAAGAATACTACAATCCTTATAAAGAAGACGCGACGTAATAAGGGGCACACCCAGATATCTCACTGGTAACTCTCCTTCGACAAAAGGCATAATGCTCAAAATAGCACTCTTAACCTGATTAGGCACATTACAAAAGAAACCCGTACTTTTCTGAATGCTAGGAACCAAACCTGACATGTTTGAAAATTTTGAGAGGGAATCCATAATGCATCTAACTTAAGCAACGTCACCTCTAGAGAACAAGAACAGATCATCTGCAAAACAAAGGTTAATGATTTTCTGCTTTTCACATCTGTTATGAAATCTGAAAGACGAATCAATCCTGGTAGCATGTTGAAGGATACAGGTCAGAATCTCCATCACAAGAGTAAACAAATACGGGGACATCGGATCTCCTTGTCTTAAACCCCTTTCCCCTTTAAAATACCCATGAGTGTTCCCATTCACACAAACCGAATAAGTAGTAGACGAGACACATAACATAATCCAGTCCACCATCCGCTCCGTAAATCCAAAACGAACCAACACATTTTTCAGAAAACTCCACTCAACAGTGTCATACGCTTTCTGAATGTCCACCTTGAATGCACATCTAGGAGGCTCGAAACTCCTATGGTAAGTAATTATGCATAACTACCTGCGTAACGAGAATATTATCCGAGATCTTCCTACCTGGCACAAAGGCCGATTGGTTAATACTCACAATACTATCCAGAGCTCCTTTCAATCAGCCACCCTCATCAATAAGCTCATCCCCGTGAATCTCCCAGTCTTCCAACGACCTCCTCACTTTGGCTGTATTCTTGAATCTCGCTCCCATCAGCTTATAGCGGACTATATTGAAAATAGTAGCAGCGATCGTATCTGGAGATCTTGCATGATTCCTGAATAAACGAGTGTTACGTTCCTGCCAAACAATATAAGCTGAAGCAGCAACGACCAGCCGAGAAACATAATTAGCAGCGGATTTGGACCGAGCACGAGTCACTAACCAATCGACAATACTACTCCATCTCGCATCTACACTCGACATCCCCACTTTGCTCCTGACCAAATTCCAAACCTGAGAAGAATAATGACATTCAAAGAACAGATGATTGTGCGAGTCATAGTCAGCAAAACACAGCAAGCAACACATCATATTCATGTTTCCTCTCCTCTCAGCTCCCCATTGCAAGATTTTATCTTGTGTCAACAGTTTACGCCTCATAATCAACCACATGAGAAAGGCGTGCCTTGGGATGCACTGAGAAAACCACACAATATTCACCAACGAGATCTCCGGCTCCCTTGTCCTAAGACAATCCCAAACCGTAGCCGATGAGTAAGGCCGAAAATCATTACCATCCTTCCAGAAAATCCGATCATTCACACCCTGCTGAAGATGAACATTAATCTAATTTAGAACGGGGAACAAATCTCTCCAAGCAGCAGCCCACAACCAATTCCCATTGCTCAAAAGATCCGAAACACAAGAATGAAGCGAGAAACCCGCATTAGTAATGGTTCTGGGAGATAAAAAAACTACCTAAGGGCCCAGTTTCACACCAGAAATCATACCAGGCTGAAGTAGTTTTACCACTGCCAACTTTGGACCAAATAAAATTTCTAAGAAGCGGCCTAAGTTGCAAGATCTTTCTCCAGCTCCAATAGCAGTTCGAAGGGACTCTACAAACCCAAAAATTGGTATTTTTTAAACGGTAGGAATATATCCAATCAACCCATAAAGACTCACGTCTAGTCAAGATGCTCCAAACATGCGACGCAATTAAAGATTTATTGACCTCACCAATACGTCGAATACCCAGGCCACCTTCATACTTAGGGACACAAACAGCTTTCCAAGACACCTTGGCCTTTCCCTGTTGGTTCGGCCCTTGATCCCAGAGAAAACGTCTCATCTTAACTTCCAATTCCAAAATCACTCGAGCAGGTAATATGAAAACAGAAGACCAGAATATGTGCATAGAGGACAAAACAGAAATAATTAACTGGAGCCTACCAGCAAATGAGAGAAGCTTGTTTTTCCGGTTTGAAATGCGTTTCTCAAGTCTTTCAACAAGAATACTACAATCCTTATAAAGGATATGCGACGTAATAAGGGGCACACCTAGATGTTTCACTGGTAACTCTCCTTCGACAAAAGGCATAATGCTCAAAATAGCACTCTTAACCTGATTAGGCACATTACAAAAGAAACCCGTACTTTTCTGAATGCTAGGAACCAAACCTGACATGTTTGAAAATTTTGAGAGGGAATCCATAATGCATCTAACTGAAGCAACATCACCTCTAGAGAACAAGAACATATCATCTGCAAAACAAAGGTTAATGATTTTCTGCTTTTCACATCTGTTATGAAATCTGAAAGACGAATCAATCCTGGTAGCATGTTGAAGGATACAGGTCAGAATCTCCATCACAAGAGTAAACAAATACGGGGACATCGGATCTCCTTGTCTTAAACCCCTTTCCCCTTTAAAATACCCATGAGTGTTCCCATTCACACAAACCGAATAAGTAGTAGACGAGACACATAACATAATCCAGTCCACCATCCGCTCCGTAAATCCAAAACGAACCAACACATTTTTCAGAAAACTCAACTCAACAGTGTCATACGCTTTCTGAATGTCCACCTTGAATGCACATCTAGGAGGCCCGAAACTCCTATGGTAAGTAATTATGCATAACTTCCTGCGTAAGGAGAATATTATCCGAGATCTTCCTACCTGGCACAAAGGCCGATTGGTTAATACTCACAATACTATCCAGAGCTCCTTTCAATCAGCCACACTTGTCAATAAGCTCATCCCTGTGAAGCTCCCAGTCTTCCAACCACCTCCTCACTTTGGCTGTATTCTTGAATCTCGCTCCCATCAGCTTATAGCGGACTATATTGAAAATAGTAGCAGCTACCGTATCTGGAGGTCTTGCATGATTCCTGAATAAACGAGTGTTACGTTCCTGCCAAACAATATAAGCTAAAGCAGCAATGACCAGCCGAGAAACATAATTAGCAGCGGATTTGGACCGAGCACGTGTCACTAACCAATCGACAATACTACTCCATATCGCATCTACACTCGACATCCCCACTTTACTCCTGACCAAATTCCAAACCTGAGAAGAATAATGACATTCAAAGAACAGATGATTATGCGAGTCATAGTCAGCAAAACACAGCAAGCAACACATTATATTCATGTTTCCTCTCCTCTCAGCTCCCCATTGCAAGATTTTATCTTGTGTCAACAGTTTACGGCTCATAATCAACCACATGAGAAAGCCGTGCCTTGGGATGCACTGAGAAAACCACACAATATTTACCAACGAGATCTCCGGCTCCCTTGTCCTAAGACAATCCCAAACCGTAGCCGATGAGTAAGGCCGAAAATCATTACCATCCTTCCAGACAATCCAATCATTCACACCCTGCTGAAGATGAACATTAATCTAATTTAGAACGGGTCACAAATCTCTCCAAGCAGCAGCCCATAACCAATTCCCATTGCTCAAAAGATACGAAACACAAGAATGAAGCGAGAAACCCGCATTAGTAATGGTTCTGGGAGATAAAAACTACCTAAGGCCCCAGTTTCACACCAGTAATCATACCAGGCTGAAGTAGTTTTACCATTGCCAACTTTGGACCAAATAAAATTTCTAAGAAGCGGCCTAAGTTGCAAGATCTTTCTCCATCTCCAACAACAGTTCGAAGGGACTCTACAAACCCAAAAATTGGTATTTTTTAAACGGTAGGAATATATCCAATCAACCCATAAAGAATCACGTCTAGTCAAGATGCTCCAAACATGCGACGCAATTAAAGATTTATTGACCTCACCAATACGTCGAATACCCAGTCCATCTTCATACTTAGGGACACAAACAGCTTTCCAAGACACCTTGGCCTTTCCCTGTTGGTTCGGCCCTTGATCCCAGAGAAAACGTCTCATCTTAACTTCCATTTCCAAAATCACTCGAGCAGGTAATATGAAAACAGAAGACCAGTATATGTGCATAGAGGACAAAACAGAAATAATTAACTGTAGCTTACCAGCAAATGAGAGAAGCTTGCTTTTCCAGTTTAAAATGCGTTTATCAAGTCTTTCAACAAGAATACTACAATCCTTATTAAGAAGACGCGACGTAATAAGGGGCACACCCAGATATCTCACTGGTAACTCTCCTTCGACAAAAGGCATAATGCTCAAAATAGCACTCTTAACCTGATTAGGCACATTACAAAAGAAACCCGTACTTTTCTGAATGCTAGGAACCAAACCTGACATGTTTGAAAATTTTGAGAGGGAATCCATAATGCATCTAACTTAAGCAACGTCACCTCTAGAGAACAAGAACAGATCATCTGCAAAACAAAGGTTAATGATTTTCTGCTTTTCACATCTGTTATGAAATCTGAAAGACGAATCAATCCTGGTAGCATGTTGAAGGATACAGGTCAGAATCTCCATCACAAGAGTAAACAAATACGGGGACATCGGATCTCCTTGTCTTAAACCCCTTTCCCCTTTAAAATACCCATGAGTGTTCCCATTCACACAAACCGAATAAATAGTGGACGAGACACATAACATAATCCAGTCCACCATCCTCTCCGCAAATCCAAAACCAACCAACACATTTTTCAGAAAACTCCACTCAACAGTGTCATACGCTTTCTGAATGTCCACCTTGAATGCACATCTAGGAGGCCTGAAACTCCTATGGTAATTATGCATAAGTTCCTGCGTAAGGAGAATATTATCCGAGATCTTCCTACCTGGCACAAAGGCCGATTGGTTAATACTCACAATACTATCCAGAGCTCCTTTCATACGGTCAGTGGCGATCTTACTAATACATTTAAAAAGGACATTACAACACGAGATCAGCCGGTAATAAATGAAGGCGTGGAGACTTTAGGGATAAGAACAATGAGCGTATGGTTCAGCTCCTGAAGTAAATTTCCTGTGTTAAAAAAATCAAGGACCGCATTGGAGACATCCATCCCAATTATAGGCCAAGCACTTTTAAAAAATGCTGCAGTGTACCCATCAGGCCCAGGCACTTTATCATTGCCAATATCAAACATAGCCGCTTTAATTTCTTCCAAAGTAACCTGACGAACCATATTGGCCGCAACTTCCGTACTCAATGTTTTAGTGAAAAGGGCCGGTGCCAGTTGGAGGGACACATCCCCTTTACACCCTAAAAAATTCTCATAATGTTTGACAAACTCTTTAGAGACATTATCGCCCTCATGGCTAACCCCACTAGAATCAATAATCGTATCTATCCGACTGATGTGGTTCCTACACTTAAGAGACATATGAAAAAAATTAGTGTTAGAGTCACCTACCATCAGCCAATCCACCTTAGATTTCTACTTTAGGAACCGTTCCTCATCCAAACAAGCCTCTTGAAAATCTCGTTGAGTAACAGTTTCAGCAACACGGAGATCCTCATTCATAGGATCACGATCTAGATCACGTTGAATATCTTTTTGTTAAGGTTTCCTTGTTTAAACAGAAGAGCCCGCAAAGGAGATTTCAGAAGCCGAAGTTTCTTAACAACACAAAACTGATGGACTCCATTTATTCGAGTATCCCACTTTGATTTCACAATATCAAGGAATTCAGGCTTGTGAATCAAAAGATTAGCAAACTTAAACGGTCTAGGCTTAGCTTTCTCAGCAACCGAAAGATTAAGAATACATGGACAATGATCCAAAACCCCATAGGGTTTAAATAAAACATATGCACCAGGGAACGCATCTATAAAAGAAGAATTACCCAACACTCTATCAATTTTCTTGAGCAAGCCGACACCCTTCTTAGGTTTTTGGTTCCACGTGAAATGCATGCCCGAACTATTTATATCAAACACCTCTATCTTATCCACACAATGTTGAAATTCTTTCATACCAGCAGTGATATAGGAGACGCCCATGGATTTATCCTCAAGATAAAGAGCCGAGTTAAAATCTCCCATGATAACCCAAGGACTATTATTAACTAACACTTTATGCATAGATAATTGGTGCCACAACTCTCTACGAATAACATAATAATTAGCCGCATACACCACTAAACAAAAAAAATACCTTTTTGTTAGGTCTATCAACAAGCTGAAGGTGCATAATCTGATCCGTTTGCTCTAAAACCATAACATCGAACACCCCCGGGTTCCAGCCAAAGATGATACGAGCACCCTTCACACACCTACCCCCATTCGACGTCCAATTCCAGTTACGAAAAACTGCCTTACAAATTCTACTCAAGTTACTAACATCAACATGAGACTCAAGGATCGCACAAAAACTCAACCTACTGCTTTTTACAAACTGACGAACCTCCATTTGTTTCAGGGGACGGCTCAATCCCCTAATGTTCCAAACCGCTAAACTACCCATTTAACACCTCTGAAGAAGGAGTGCTTGCCCCTTTTATGTCACTAGAACTTTTGGTACCCTTCATGATAAATTCATTTGTCTCATTATACACTTCAACGATCTCCTCATCATCCGAGTCACCTAACTCGTCCCCCATCCCCTTTTTCTGTTCCCCAACGTCACCCTGGTCATATCTAAGAACATCAAACGGGTTCTGAGACACCCCAAAAGTAGACGGATCCGTCTTTTTAATTCCACCATTTAATTTCGACCCCACCGGTCTATATTCAAACTTTGGTTTATCTTTATTAACAGTAAAACCCGGCCTCTTAGCAGCTTTTTTAGAGACCACATCTGTAAAACCATCAACATCCATTTCCGGTCCTTTAGTCAGTCCTCTAGACTGCTTACCCATATTTTGCTTCTGAGGTTTAGGTGCTGGCTTACTCGGTTTCCTAGGCTGCTTCAGGCAAACCTCATCAGAATGACCAAAAACCCTACAGTGGGCACACCGATGGGGACTCCATTCATACTCAACATACATTTACTCTTTTATAAATCCTTCACCTTCGAGCTCAGGCACCGCAACAACTATTTCCTCCTTAAAATCTTTCCCAGCTGAAATTTCCAATAACGCTCTAGCATAACTACTCCTACCCCACCCATCCGTACACATGGAGGTAGTATAAGAATCTAATAATTTTGGCTCCCCAATAGCAGTGGCAATCATGCTCAAACCATCCTCCGTATAAGCAGCTATAGGAACATCATGTATTTTCACCCACACTTGAAGCTTTTTAACTTCTTTTTCCTGTAGTTTTGTAGTAGGAGACCACACACTAAGAAAAAAAAGGTTGAGATCGGATAATCCAAGGCCCCTCTTTAAGAACGTTCATCATACCATCTTTGTTCGTGAACTGGAAAAAGAAAAACCCATTTGCGTTCATCATGGACTTTTGTAAACCAAATTTCTTCCAATTATTCCTCACAAAATAATCAACAACCGGGAATGCCTCTCTATCCCCCAAGAAGTACCCATACAACGTATTCGACAACCTATCCTGAACTGCTCTAATAGATTCCTTGGGAAGCACTACATCACAACCATCATGCACAATTGGACAAGCTAGGGATCTGAAATTAACCTGATTAGTCTTATGTTTAGTCTGAGCAGCCACAACTGATTCCGCATAGGACATTGGTTTCAGTACATTAGACTCTCCATCCAGGATCGAACCTTCCTCTTCAGAAACGACATGCTGGTTACCCCCCTGTTGTTTGACAGAACCCTGACTAGGGTTTGCATGGGAAGAAGTTCTAAAGTCAGCAAACGTAGGAAACGTCTTTGTCTGTTCGCCCACAGGTATAGATATCTTAGATAAACCATCCAATACAGACAAACCAGATGTCGAATATAAACCCCTTCTCGGCAGCAACAGATTATTCTCCATATTCGTCACTCTCAATCCAATACCATGCGAAGATAATGTACCACCATCATCCTTATACAGCCCCTGAATATTGACGACACCATCAATACCATTCCCTTTTTTTCCGAGTGGAATTGGTACCACCACCATCCGGTGGCTTTTCTCTACCCATCAGATCATTCCTCTTGTCAGCGACTCCCTCCATGCAGCAAGAAACAACATAGAAGACAAGAAGCCCAGGGAAACCAATCACATGCAAAACCCTTATCCTTAAACCCCAAGATCAATATTCAACCCTTAACTGATTAGAAAAGCGTATCGATCTAGCTAAATTAATCTTAGTTAACCGCAATCAATAACAACTAATATAATCAATCAGGGTTTCGTAAATAATCTCTAAGGCGGCGATTGAATGAAGAACAGAAACAAGCAAACCCTAATTCCAAATCGGTCACTAATGCTAACTAGTTCGTTATAGAGTTTTGAAAGATCAAAACTCTAATCACAGACTGTTATACAAAAGATTACGAAGAAAAACCTAGGGTTTCATGAAGAACAAAATCGCCCAAGGAGAGAGAGAACTCTAGTTAGATCCTTTCAATGTAAACGAAACACATGCTTCACTCTCTCTTTCAGTATTTTGACAAGAGGGGCTGAGTTGATTGAGCTGTCCTCTCAAAAGAAGAGAGTGGCTAGAGATCTCTTTATCAGAATCTTTGGAATAAATGGTTGCCCATGAATCTAGGTACCAATTAGGATCATAATATTATAGCTAGGAAAGATGCATTGCAGCAAAGGACCAGGGGAGCTTTAAAACACCTGGATATGAGCGATCAGATCGATGCTAGCATTTTATAACTTACCCATATTTTCCCACCAACCTGTGTTATCTAGCGCGCTCTTGCTAAAGCTAAATCTCCCTCTCGACATGAGAAAGCTTAAAGCAGTCTAGCTAAGCCAAGTAAAGTTGTGCCAGATACGGATGAAATCATTGGTGTTTCTATTTCTTTATTTCGGATTTCGGATTACATCATTGAATAAGGCCTTTGCCTTCTTTTCATCGGGGATATCTCGGTTAATTTTTGATTCCTGATAAAATTCACTTTTAAGTATTTTTGCAGACACGTCTTTCACTATTATATCCAAGTATTCGACGGAATACGTACTTTCCAGACTTTCAATAACTTCCTATAGCCGGTAAGGAGCGAGAGGGCGCCTGTGCACCTCCTATTAATAAGATCGTCAAATTGGTTTTCACGAATAGTCACCAAATTACTCAGCCAGTCGGAATCGTATTCTATTTGTTTTTCTTGCTTCTTCCCAAATAGCATCTTGGCTAAGCTCTAATGGGGTTTGACCTTTGGCCTGTTCAAGTGCGTCTCCTCTGCTTCCCCCACGAAAAGCGCCGGTGATCACTATGCTCTCGTCTTTTCTTTCTGCTTTCTTTCCTTACCTTGTGTGGGATTATGGGTTACTTTTCTGTTAGAAGGTGATGACTCAGGATCTTCCTTATGGATAAGATCTATGGATGCTTGCACTACGGGATCACGCGGGAGGGTGAGACTCTCTTATTAGCTACTAACTTGACAGATTCCTGGTTGAAGCGGGATAAGCCACTATAAAGAGCAAGAACCAGCTAAGTTGAAGATGATGGGAATTTTCCAATTCAATTGGGTACTTATCGCGGACCCTGGAGAATCTTCGTATTCTGTCTACATCATTTGTATCTAGTAAAGGATAAAAAAACTGGGGTCTACCCTTCTCCCCTACGTACTGATTGAAGAAGAGGGGTTTGAGTGGACTATCTTACGGGAATGGGTTAAGAGCTGGTTACGGCCAACACTTTGGAACAAAACCGTCGAAAACAGTCTTTTCTAAAATAGACCAGATATGCCGAATCTGAGCTGAGAGATGCTAGGTCTCGTCTAAGCCCTTTTCGCGTCTCCTCATGTAGAAAGTTCCAGTTTTTCTTCCAAATCTATCAAGCCTCATACAGATCTTATTAAAATATGAGGTAAACGACATCACATACGGTATTCTTACTTATCCAAAGCCGTTCAGTGGTGAATCGGTGGATCAGAGATGCCTTCCGTTGATCGACTGTAGTCGAGAAGAACATAGGAATGCTGTGGTGGATGTCTAGCTGCAATCTTTAGTTTTGTCTAGCCTCGACTAGAAAGTCTCAAATCACTATGAAGGATAAAGTAGGTAATGCAATTCGCACTCGAATTGGCAAAGTTGTGGGTATCACCCCCTGGATAAAAGAAAGTTCGGAAGGTTCTTCAATTCGATCCACCGGTCGAGCATAATTGTCTTCTATTTAATATTCCAAACTATCTCACCGGCCATTCATCCCTACCCTATCGTAGGAAATTGCGTATGAAAAGGAGTCTAATTTGTTTGGGGTGAACTTACTGTTCCCGGCTTTACCTCACAGAGGTAGAAAGGCTGATTTTGAGTACAAAGTCGAGGTAAACGGCTTCCACTCGATTAGCTTCGTCTGCTTCCAGTGGTGTGGGACAGATGCAAGTGCTTTTGGGTTTTCAATCACGTGTTTTGTAGTCCTGAGTGGGGACAGTGTTTTTATTCATTATAATGTTTCCTTCTATTCATATCTTGTCGAATAAAGAAAGAGATAGTCTATATCTTGTATCGATCATAGTAAGCTCTGAATTCCTCTAGTTAGCGTATAAGATCTTCTTCTATTCTACGACCTCCGAATAGGTAAGAGAAGGAATTCGGTTCACGAAGGGTAAAATCATCACAAATTCTTTTTCCCTGAGACTCCTCTCTCTGTCTTCTTACCTTTAGTCTTTGATTTCAGTCATTGAATTCTGGGTTTTGAGACCTAGTTTTTGCTTGATAGCCCACTGCCTTTGCTTTCCTTATGAAATGGTAGAAAGTAAAGTTCCATTATTGGACTAAGAAAGAGATTATTACCTTAAGGCCTTTCATTAGAGTAAGAGGTGCCTAGCGCTCTTTGCAAAAACCACTGTTGGAGATAGGAATGAAGCCTATTTCCCTTACAAGAAAATCAATACGATTGGAAGAGAAAGATGTCGATTCAGAAGGCTACTTAATTCTTTCGAGTAAGCAAGCGCATTAAAGCCCCTTTTCAACTACCTCAAGTAGGGTGATAATAGCCGAGACCCATGGTAATCGTGTTTTTTAGCTTAAATAGAGGCATTGTAGAATAAATCTCGATAAGAGGTCTATCATGCTTATTCGGAAAACGTAAGGAAAGTCTTCAAAACCTTCCTCATTGCAGGAAAGCAACCACTGGTAAGTATCCATTAAAATCTCTCTTTTAGTGCCCGGTTTCCTTTAATTCTAGCAAACCCTCGTAGCTTCATTAGGCGACTCCGGTGATAGACTAAGAGAGTCGGCTAGGTAGTACACAATGAGGATTCCCTGCCTGAAAAAAAATAGGAAAGCTCCTTTCCTTAAGGGCCATTCATCAGAGTCCGTTCTTTTACCGGGTATTATCACACCCCGACCGCGTTAAAACAACGAAACCGCGGCGGAAACGTCGGGGAGTGGAGCGACATAATTATTGTTTCACTTTACCCAAAACACAAAATTATTGTTTCACAACCATGGATTTAAAAAGTTTCGTTTTATTGCATTATTAAATATTTACATTGTTTTAAAGTTAAACAAACAAGTCAAACATAGTCTATCATCATTATTAAATCACTAAGGCCTCGTCCAGTCCTAAGTGAGCATGCATCCTATTCGTAATCGACATCATTCAACGCCACCTGAAACATATGTAAAAATAAAGTCATTAAAGAAATGGCGGCGAGCACATAGGTTTTGTGAGAGTGTCGGATTCATGGCTCGTTTACATGTTGCAATACCTCGTTAGACTACAAGAGTCAATAGTTGAAAACCTTGTTTTTGATAAGTGTACAGTATTGCAACATGATTAACCAACTCAAAACAAGTTGGTTATAGTTTATAAAATCTCGTAGCCATGAATCTTAACCCAAAACATTTGTTTAAGTAAACCAAATTGTAAATCATCTCGTTAGTAAAATTCGTATGGTTTATATCGTTTAGTAAACATCGTTATGAGATATCGTTTTAAAATCGTTTGCCCAAGTGCACTAAATAATGCCACAGAATGTAATATGATAAAAACACTTATATATAAGAAGTACCAGCGGCGTATCTACCATGGTTTTATCATGTTACACCCGTCCCATTATCTAATCACAACCCAAAACCAATCGTTTGTTCCATTCGTTTAACTTGTTCAAATCGTTCCAATCGTTTAAACCGTTCTCGTTTTAGTTGTGAAAACTACTTATGGTCGTCTCGCTAATAACATTCAAACCTTCGTAACTCGTCTATCATTAAACTCGTATTAACAAACCACCAAAGGGTAAGTTAACAATCAACAGGTTCAGTCGTTACCCACATAACCCCTATACATAACCATGGGTGCAGTCCGATAACGGGATTTGTCAGATCCTATGGTACCATAACCTAATACTGGTCGATTCGGAGAAAACTAATGAATGTTATTCGTTATGTAAATACGTCCAACAAGTTTGTTCACATTATCGAAATCGTTATTTGTTTAACATAAACCATAGTATTCGTTTTTGAAATCATCGTTAAAAGTATCGAAATTGTTTAACACATATGAATCACCCCAAAACAATTGAAAACAGTAAAATAGGGGAACTATGTACTCACATCGAAGTGCAAGTATCCATGATTAGATGAACTAGCAAAGCTCGAGTAAACCAAGGAATTCAAGTAGCACCTAGTAATCGGATTGCTAAGTTAATAAATCAACACCTAAATCGGAAGATCGGGTAGAATGAGGTCTTGTAAACCAAATGAGTATTGGAACTCATGTGATATGGTTTAGCAAAGCCTACATTCTAAATCGGAACCACTCCTAAGTGCTTTCGAACCGTTACGACCCATTAAGGTAGCTTATGCTACTTTAACGCGTCGTTCGCGCAAATGCGCATTCGAGACGCCTAACTAGTCCTATGACAAGTATTATACGCCCTAAACATGTTTAAATATGTTGCATAGTCAGTTTAAGTGACAAAAGTTAAGTTACATGTGCTTAAATACCAATTATACATGTGCTTGAATGGTATCCCCACCGTTGCTCTAATTGCTGTATTTTTGGACATTCTGATGATCTATGCCCGAAAAAGGCTGCTAAGCTGATTAAGCCTGCTAGAAACAATAACTCCCGAAAACCGAAGGAGCATGGGCAGTCTAAGAAGGGGCCGGTGATGGATGATGAGGGATATATGACCGTTCAGGGTAAAAAAGTGGCCAGGAAGGGTTTCCAAGTTAACAAACCGAACCAAAAGTTTGAATATAGACCTGTTTCGTCTAAACCCAAAGGGGTATCCACTGTTACGTCTTCTTCGAACAGGTTTATATCTTCCAATCCTTTTGATGTGCTGAGAAATGAAGGGATGGCTACCGGGCAAACTAGTAAGACATCTAATGCGGACAAGGATGATTCGGAGGATGAGGATGTCATGGAGGTGTATAATGAAACGGATGATTTTATGTTGGAGGGTACCCGAAATGTAAAAGACAAGAAAGGGGCAAGCACTCCTTCTCAAGTGGTTTCTAATGATTAGTATAGCCTCCTGGAATATAAGGGGGTTGAACCGCCCTCTGAAACGAACGGAGGTTCGTCAGGTGGTAAAAGAAAACGGCTTAAGTCTATGCGCTATTCTTGAATCGCATGTAGATGTTAACAAACTGGGGAATATTTTTCGTTCGGTTTTTCGAAACTGGGATTGGACTTCTAATGGTGGGCAATGTGATAAAGGTACTCGTATTATTCTAGGGTGGAACCCGGATGTTTTTGACATAATGGTTCTTGCCCAAACCTCTCAAGTCATTCATACTCAACTTATTAGCAAGTCTGATAGGAAGATATTCTATTGTTCGGTGGTCTATGCTGCTAATTCCTACATTACTAGACGGGAGCTATGGCGACAATTGTCTATGCATAAAGTCATGGTTGCAGGTAATCCTTGGGTGATTATGGGAGACTTTAACTCGGCGCAAAACCTTGAGGATAAGTCTATGGGTGCGGCGGGGATCTCTCCTAGTATGCGAGAATTTCAGGAGTGTGTAAACGATATTGAGGTTACTGATATTAAACGCACAGGTTTCCACTTTACTTGGAACCAGAAGCCAAAGCAGGGAGTGGGGCTGATGAAGAAAATCGATCGGGTTATGTGTAATATCCCATTCGTGGCTGAATACCCTGAATCTGTCGCTATATTTAAGCCTTATAGAGTGTCTGACCACTGTCCTTGTATTCTAAAAATTCCAAAGGCTCAGAAAAGTAAACCTAAACCGTTTAAATTTGCAAATTTTTTGGTTCACAAGCCGGGATTTGCTGATATTGTAAAGAAAGGTTGGGATTTGAATTTTAACGGGGTTCACCAATTTCGTTTAGTTAAAAAGCTTCGGGCTCTAAAGAATCCTCTTCGGTCACTTCTGATTCAGCAGGGGAATATCCATAAGAAAGTGGAGGATCTTCGGCGAAAAATGGATGATAAACAAAGAGATGTGGAGCAAGACCCGTTTATGGAGTGTTTACGAGTTCAGGAAGCTGAAATTACTCGTGAGTTTCAAGCAGCTAGTCTTGACGAGGAACGATTTTTAAAACATAAATCTAAGGTCCATTGGTTGAGAGCAGGTGATACTAATTCCAAATTTTTTCATATGTCGCTTAAAGCTAAAAACCATAGAAGCCGTATTGAAGCTATTACAGATTCTAATGGGGTTTACTGTGAAGGTGAGATGGTGCCTAATGCCTTTGTCAAATTTTTTAATAACTTTCTAGGCAGCGAGAGTGACTCTACATTATCTCCTTCACCGGATCTGTTTACTAAGATGCTAAATC
Organism: Helianthus tuberosus; assembly: GCA_030545235.1. Lineage (NCBI taxonomy): Eukaryota > Viridiplantae > Streptophyta > Magnoliopsida > Asterales > Asteraceae > Helianthus > Helianthus tuberosus. Next base: position 106,013,342 of record CM060360.1, read on the forward strand.
CAGTCACGGCTACCCACATGGTGCGGCCAGTCACGATTCAGGAGATTAAATCAGCAATGTTTTCTATTGGCAACGATAAAGCACCAGGCCCGGATGGATATTCTGCGGCTTTCTTTAAAAGTGCGTGGGAGGTAGTGGGGAATGATGTGTCGAGCGCTATTCTAGACTTCTTTAATGAAGGTAAACTTCTTCAAGAGCTCAATCATACTCTTATTGTCCTTGTTCCTAAATTGTCCACACCTGTGTATGTCAAGGATTTTCGTCCTATAGCTTGTTGCAACATGGTTTATAAGTGTATTAGCAAAATTGTTTCAGATCGCATTAAAGATGCTCTCAATGATATTGTATGGATAAACCAATCAGCCTTTATCCCTGGAAGGAAGATATCGAATAATATTCTCCTAACTCAAGAGTTAATGCATAATTACCACATGAATTTTGGGCCCCCTCGGTGTGCTTTTAAAGTAGATATCTAAAAAGCCTACGACACGGTTGATTGGAAATTTCTTAAAGACGTTTTCTTTGGTTTTGGGTTCAATCACAAGATGGTAAATTGGATTATGCTCTGCGTGTCTACCCCATCCTACTCGATATGTGTGAATGGAAATGTGCATGGGTATTTTAAGGGTAAACAAGGATTACGACAAGGAGACCCTATCTCTCCTTATTTATTTACGATGGTCATGGAAGTGTTGACATTTATTCCACAGCAAGCTTCTAGTCTCAATTCATCTTTTAGATTCCACAACAAATGTGAGCGCCAACGTATTATTAATCTATGCTTTGCTGATGACCTGTTTTTATTTGCCAGAGGTGATGTAGAGTCCGCTAAATGCATTATGAACGCCCTCACGAGATTTACTAGTATGTCTGGGTTGGCTCCAAGTATGCAAAAGAGTATGGGATTTTTCTGTAATGTTCCTCCTAATGTTAAATCAGCGATCCTACGGGTGATTCCGTTTGTCGAGGGTGAGCTTCCTATCAGATATTTGGGAGTACCTTAGATTTCTTCTAGACTTCTCTATAAAGATTGCAGCATTCTGATTGAAAAACTCTGATTGAAAAACTAGAGCAACGCATCTTGAACAGGAAAAATAAACTCCTCTCGTTTGCTGGTAGATTGCAACTTGTTATGTCTGTCCTGTCTTCCATGCATATATTGTAACATCTGTGCCTGTAATCATTGTGAACAGTTCAATTATCAATAAAACAATGTTATTTGATCCCAATGTTTGTTTGGTTATGTTTTACATTTTTCATGTTTTGACTTTTATTCAATTTCAAACTCTACATCGCTTTCTAGAGATTTATACGCAAACTGCTGCGTAAACGTAGTCAGTTTAATGCGACAAATACTCTGGAACATCAACATATACTTAACATACCTTAAATAACCTTTACATAACTTAGAAATAAGTTTTGAAGGCTTTGGTATGGCAAAAACAAGTTAATTCGCCTACAGGGACTAAATTTGACAAACTGCTAAAGTATGCCAATTTGAACTGTAAAAGACATTCCGGAACATGACCATAAGTTAAACACACCTTAAATATCCTTTATATAGCTTAGAAATAGGCTTTGAGGGGTTCGGTGTGCTAAAATAAACTTTTGGGTCATTCAGGGACTAAAAGTGTCAAAAAGTGCACAAGTTTGCACCTTCGCGCATAACTTACGTTCTGAAAACATCCGGACATCCAAAAAATTATGTAAGCACTAAAATACTTTATTTTAGTGTTTGGCATGAGAAAAAATCCATTCGTCACGCCATTTGGATCGTTTTTCGCGCTTATGCGCATTCCGTCGTAATTAACCGAACAACGCGATCGTACGGCCAAACGAACCGACATCCGTGATATTTTCAAGCATATTTCATCTTCCCTATGTCTTAACATCATTGTGGAGCTTGAAATTGGGTTTGACGGGTGTTAGAAGTGCCGTTACGCAACGAAACAAGGTGCAGGGACCAAAAGTGTAATTCTACCAAAGTTGATGGCTTACGAACCGTAAGCCATCACCCTTACGGTCCGTAAGCAGGGGCCAGATGCAGAAACTCGTATTGACTGCTGTTAACAGCCTTTCAACCCCCCAAAGGCCAATGCCACATGTCAATCTCTGGTGGTGGGGGCAAAATGAGTTACCATAACATTCCAACACATGTACGGATGATATTCGATCACGTTATTCGATAAACGATCCTAACGGTTGTCCATTTACTATAAATACCAAACCCCATTCAACTCAAAACCCACAAATCTGATCTAAATTCTCTAAGTTGAAGCCATTGCTTCATACCTGAGCTATTTGATTAATATTTACTAGCGGGGACCCTTTGTAAGTGTTCCTTCGTTCTTTTATCGCTTTTCGATTCCAAAAGTCAAACTATGTTTGACTTTCTGCATTGACCAGTTTATGGTCAACACGAAGTTCGTTTGAACTTCATAACGTGAGCGTAATCACGATGGTTATACTCCCTAGTGACTATACCTACTGATTACCACGTTATCTTGGCTCAGTGACGAGTCGTAGTTTCGGCCAAAATGCGTGTTATTGCGTATTTTGTAACCAAACTACTCTTGGGTATCAAAACCGTTTGTTTTGATACCAAACCTGTTTTCTAAACTTAGTTAAGCATGTTTTAACATGCTTAGCTCGTCACTTTTAGTTTAGTGCTTATATAGGGTCGTAAGGTAAGCGATCTAAACAATCGCTTATACTTTCGAACCCGACCCATTTGGTCGATCATTAGGATCCGACCAAACACATTAGGTGACCATAGTATATAGGGAATAACCTTCCGAGGTTATACCTTATGGTCGCTTCGTTTGAGTAGTTGTATGATAGGTAGTTTATATGCCTTAGGTAAATTACCAAAATGCCCTTTTTACGCCAAAATTCATATTAAGAATATGTAACATAACTTTTGGTATCTAAACTGATTTAATAAAAATATTAGACATGTTAAGGCATATTTTACTTATCATAGGACTAGTTAGGCATTCCGAACGCGTTTTACGCGAACGCGCGTTAAAGTAGCATAAGCTACCTAAACGGGTCGTAATGGGTCGTAAGAACTTAGGTTAGGTTTCATTTTAGTATGTAGGCTTTGTTAAACCATATTACATGAGTCTCCATACTCGTTTGGTTTACGAACTCTCATTCTATCCGAACTTCCGATTTAGGTCCGGTTTATTAATGTAGTTACCTATATTAGGTGTCGTTTGATATCCGTGATCTCTAGCATTGTTTGGTTGTTACTCAAGGACTACTAACCAATCTCAAGTGAGTACATAGTCCCCTCTTTTACTGTTTTCAAACTGTTTTGGGGTGAAACACATGTGCCTACTTGTTACTTTCGTGCTTTTCATGTTTTTATATCCTATACTTGTTATGTTCATTACTACACTTATAGTACATGAATTCATTATGTTTTGCTATGTATGTTTACTTGGCATGCTAGCACATTGTTTTACATTACATTTTCTTTTGCTATGTATGTTTACCTAGCATGCTAGCACATTGTTTTACATTACATTTTCTTTTGCTATGTATGTTTACTTAGCATGCTAGCACATTGTTTTACATTACATTTTCTGTTACATATGTTTACTCAGCATATGAACACATTGTTTTACATCTCTACCTTATATGTTTACTTAGCATACTAGGTACATTATTTTCATAAAACATGCTTACATTTGGTATATCATTTGGTTTGTTTAACGAGACTAATGTTGGACTCTGTATGCCCAAGACACATATTAAATTGATGTGGCTAGTACGTTATCATCCAAGTCGAGTCATATCCAATAACAAGCTAGACAAACACTTACAATATTTATTTATGATATGATCAAACAAATAAATATTAACACTTACAATATTTAGAGATTGGTTTTCTAAATAATTGCACTTGACAAACTAATAAATTATATGGATAATTTATTTTGAGAGAGTATTTTATTTTGTTATTTAATGGGTTAAATAACATAATAAAAATAGCATAAGTCTTATAACATATGATGTTATATTTTATAAAAGAAAATTGATTTTTTTTAAATAAATAAAGACTAGGCCGCCACCCCCCCCCATAGGGTCTTCCCAAAATTGTTGGTCCAATCACACCACATGCATGTCTTACAAGTTAGATGGGTTGTGATTGGGTGTTCTTCCCAAGCAATTTTGGCCAATTAGTTTACATGCAATTGCTTGAACCTTGATTGGGGAAGAATGATGGTCCAATGACATTTCATGCAAATGTCATAACTAGAGGCCTTTTGATTGGGCAAGATTCTCTCTACATCTATAAATACCAAGATGTCAAATACAAGAAGGTGCAACTCTTGAATGAACTTGAAAGACTTAGAGAACTCTCTCTAAAAAAATCGGCCAAGATAAGAGCCAAATGAGGAGATAATTTCAAGTGAAGAACTTGTAATACTATCTCTAATTTTCGGCCATGGTGTGGTTGATCAAGAAGGGTCTTTCAAGTTGATATATCAAGTGCAAGAACTCCATAACTTCCCTTGATAATTTTCGGCCAAGAGTTGGTTCCAAGAGGGATTTTTCTAGTGAGTTCATAAGTGTAAAATCCTAGCTAAACACAAGGTGTTTGTTGGAAGGCTTGGGGTATACAAGCTTGAGGTCTTCTACACTTGAAGGCAACCGTTCAAGAATCATCATCTTCTTCATATCATTTGCTCCTTGGAAGGTAGTATTCTAAATACCCTATGGTTGTGTTTTATTTTGATAGCATGCATGTTCGTATATGGATCCGGGTTTGGGTTTTACATATAAAATGGGTTTTATATCTTGAAAGTAAACAAGTTTTAAATAATTATTTCCGCTGCGTTTTTATTTTATATGGATAAAATATTTTGATAAACATGTCAAAAACCCAACAGTGGTATCAGAGCCGTTTATATGAGTGCATGCTTCATAGGATATGAAATTTTCGGGTTTCAGGTTTGGTTAAAACCCTATGGCCGAAATTTTATATATGGTTATCCTTTTGTTTTTCAAGATTATTTTAATACATGCATAAAAGTATCTTGAAAAATTATGTCATTTGGATGATTTGTTTGTTTGGACAAAAACCCACTTTTTCGGTTTTTTCATTCTTGACCGAAAAGTAGGTTATAAAAGGAAACCATTTTGCTTCTTGAATTCTATATATTTGGATATATATATTTTTGGTGTTCATAACCTAGCCATGACCTTGTGTGAATATGTTGAATGATTGTGTTGTGATTCTTTTTATTATTATTTCAATGGGTTGTAATAATTATTATTTTGTTCTTCCATTAGAAGATATGTAATTTATTTATTTTCATTTGGTATGTAAAATAAATAGATTAGGTGCATTTTATTTTACTAGAAAAAAATGTATTAGGATATATTTTGTAAAAGAAGATGCACACAAAAATGCGGTTTTGGTTTTGGCCAATTTCGGGCCTAAAGGACTTCATAGTTCTTAACAGGATTTTAGCCCAATAACCAAAACACATTTTCGGAGTCCAAAAGAGTTTGGAGCTGAAAATAAAAGACTTTTGGAAGCTCAAGAAGGTGGACAAATCACAACACAAGAAGGAGACTTGAAGCATTTGGATGCGGGATCAAGTGGGAGTTCAACGACACATCGCTTGTGTCATTTTTCACCCCTTAGGAAGGACCTTTTGGCACACTTGTTTCGGCTAACAAGTGTTGTCAAAATAGTTGGCTATGGTTATGCACCTATTGATATGTGTGTTGTGCTTGTATGGTTGTTTATTTATGTTGTTTGGATGATATGTTGATATGCATGCTTAACAAACTAATAATCAACAACAAGCTTAAAATTGGTTCTTTAAAAGATCATTAAAAATGGTTAATAAAAGGTTATTAAAAATTAATGATTTTATAATAAAATGGGTTTTATTAAAAAGAACCTTGAAAATTTATTTTCACAAAAGTACCAAGGATTTGAATGCATGCAAATGTATGGTACATAAAGTTTTCTAATGTAACATCTGTGCTTGTAATCATTGTGAACAATTCTATTATCAATAAAACAATGTTATTTGATCCCAATGTTTGTTTGGTTGTGTTTTACATTTTTCATGTTTTGACTTTTATTCAATTTCAAACTCTATATCACTTTCTGGAGAGTTATACGCAAACTGGTGTGTAAACGTAATCAGTTTAATGCGACAAATACTCCGGAACATCAACATATACTCAACATACCTTAAATAACCTTTACATGTCACACCCCGACCACGTAGAACATACAAAACGTGGCGGAAACATCGGGGAGTGTTGTAACAGAATTAATTGTTTCAAATCCATGGCAATTGAAGTTTCGTTTTATTGATTAAAAGTGTTACAATGTCTTAACAAACAAAGAAATACAACATAATTAACTAGTCTTGCATCTTTTATTGTCACTAAAGCCCAAGTCTGCCTATGTGTATCTTGATCATCTTATGCAACAGCTCCTGAAAAACACATGTGAAAATAGGTACGTCAGCATAAAAATGCCTGTGAGATACATAGGTTTTGTGAAAATAGGTTTCATGACTTATGTTTGAGAAAATGTTTAGTCATGAACCTTGTAATTTGCTTTGTTTTGTAAATCATTTGAAAAATGATAAGATCAGATGATATGTATAAATAAGAGAATAATGTATGGTTAAATGAATAACCATTGTAAAATGAGTTTGTATAAGATAAGTTGCTTGTAAAACAATGAATTGTGAAAAGTATGTTATTTGTATAAAATGTTATATGTATCAAACTGAAATGATTCAAATAACGCTACGATATGTAATACCATACAAACACTTATATATAGGAAGTACCAGCGGCGTATCCACCATGCTTGTATCATATTACACACGCATCGTTACTTAATCAAACCAAACCACCAAAGTAATGTTTAACAATTGTAGAAATGTTTATGTATGGTCAAATACGGTTCACACAGTTCACAGATACAAACGATTCATAGATACAAACGGTTCACAGATACAAACGGTTGACAGATACAAACGGTTCACAGATACAAACGGTTCATAGATACAAACGGTTCACAGATATAAACGGTTCACAGACACAAATGATTACAACGGTTCACATAGTCAAATAGTTATAAACGGTTCAAAATGTAATATAATGTGTTCATATACTGGATGAGCATATGCAACAAAATGTAATGTAAAACAATGTACTAAGTATGCACACAATGGATATACATAGCATAAAATGTAATGAAATCATGTACTATACTGTACTAACGAACATAGCAGGTATATGATGTGAAAACGGGAAAGCATGAACGTAACAAGTAGGCACATGTGTTTCACCCCAAAACAGTTTGGAAAACAGTAAAAGAGGGGTCTATGTACTCACTTGAGATTGCTTAGTAGTCCTTGGGTAACAACCAAACAATGCTAGAGATCGCAGATATCAAACGGCACCTAATATAGGTAACTATGCTAATAAACCGGACCTATATCGGAAGATCGGGTAGCATGAGGGTTCGTAAACCAAACGAGTGTGGAGACTCGTGTAATATGGTTTAACAAAGCCTACATACTAAATGAAACCTAACATAAATGATTACGACCCATTACGACCCGTTTAGGTAGCTTATGCTACTTTAACGCGTCGTTCGCGTGAAACGCGTTCGGACCGCCTAACTAGCCCTATGACAAGTGTTATATGCCTAAACATGTTACATAATCAGTTATGTGACAAAAGTTTAGGTTACATATGCTTAATTACCAATTATACATGAAAAGGGTATTCTGGTAATTTACCTAAGGCATATAAACTACCTATCATACAACTACTTAAACGATGTGACCATAGGGTATAACCTCGGAAGGTTATTCCCTACCTACTATGGTCACCTAATGTGTTTGGTCGGATCCTAATGATCGACCAAACTGGGTCGGGTTCGAAGGTATAAGCGATTTATCAGATCGCTTACCCTACGACCCTAGACAACGTGGTAATCAGTAGGCATAGTACCAAGGACTATAACCATCGTGATTACAATCACGTTGCGAAGTTCAAACGAACTTCGCATTGACCATAAGTTGGTCAACGCTGAAAGTCAAACAAAGTTTGACTTTCTGACTCGAAAAGCAATAAAATAAGGAAAAGAACGAAAGAATACTTACGAAGGGTCCCCGAATGCTAATCCCGATTCAAGAATCTCAGGTATGAAACAATGGTTTCAACTTAGAGCTCCTCAAATCAGAATTCTAGTGGTTTTAGAGTAATGGGGGGTGGGGTATTTATAGTTTTCGGGTAACCGTTAAGATCATTTGTCGAATATCGTGCCTTAATCGTAACCGTACAAGTGTCGGAAAGTTATGGTGCCTAAATGCCATCCTTATCAGCTGAATATGCAAGTGGGAAAGGTGTGGTTGTGGTTAAAACAGCTGGAACACGCTGACTGTTCGTTCTAATCTGATCAGACATGCGGACGTGGCCCGCGTCAGAATCAGGAAAATCTCAGGCGGGCCGCCTGAGAGTTGCAGATCAGAACTATGTTGCTGTTTTGACAGTTTCAGTCCCTGCACGTGTTTAAGCCCATTTCCGACACTTCTAAAGCCCGTAAAGCCAACTTTAAGGCCCTAAAATGTTGCCTAAACATTGTGGACATGAAACATGCTCAAAAATATGCCGGATGATGGTTCGTTTGGCCGTACGAACGCGATGTTCGCTTAATTACGACGGAATGCGCATAAGCGCGAAAAACAATCCAAATTACGAAACGAATGGATTTTTCTTATGCCAAACACTAAAATAAAATATTTTAGTGCTTACATAAATTTTTGGATGTCCAGATGTATTCAGAACGTAAGTTATGCGCGAAAATGCAAACTTGTGCACTTTTTGACACTTTTAGTCCCTGAATGACCCAAAAGTTTATTTTTAGCACACCGAACCCCTCAAAGCCTACTTCTAAGCTATGTAAAGGATATTTATGGTGTGTTTACTTATGGTCATGTTCCGGAATGTCTGTTACAGTTCAAATTGGCATACTTTCGCAGTTTGTCAAGTTTAGTCCATGTAAGCGATTTAACTTGTTTTTGCAATACCAAAGCCTTCAAAACTTATTTCTAAGTTATTTAAAGGTTATTTAAGGTATGTTAAGTATATGTCACTATTCCGGAGCGTTCGTTGCATTAAACTGGTTATATTTACGCATCAGTGCGCGTATAACCTTCCAGAAAGCGATATAGAGTTTGAAATCGAACAAGAATTGATATGTGTAAACGATACACATATTTTTACAAATCCCTGGTATGAAATACAATATTTCATTGGTTGGGCATTTGTTTGATGGTCTCAGTGACACAGGTGTCACAGTCTCCCCTACTTTAGGAAATTTCGTCCCGAAATTAATTCGTATGAGTCTATTTGTGACTTTGTGTCAGATAACCACCAGAGATATGTAAAGCATAATCCTGTCATTTCCTTAACGGACATTCTTCAGAACGAAAATGAACAAACGGAGTCATTTTCCTCAACGAGTATTCTTCAGAAGTGGAAATGAAGGAATAAACAAACAGGGATTCATTTCCTCAACGGAAAATCTTCAGAAACGAAAATGAACAAACGGAGTCATTTTCAACAGATGCTTCCTCAGAAACGGAAATGAAAATGATAGACAAACGGATATTCATTTCCTCAACGGACAAATCTTCAGAAACAAAAATGAACAAACAGAGTCATTTTCAACGGTTGCTTCCTCAGAAACGGAAATGAAAATGATAGACAAACGGATATTCATTTCCTCAACAGATAATCTTCAGAAACGAAAATGAACAAACAGAGTCATTTTCAACGGTTGCTTCCTCAGAAACGGAAATGAAAATGATAGACAAACGGATATTCATTTCCTCAACGGATAATCTTCAGAAACGAAAATGAACAAACAGAGTCATTTTCAACGGTTGCTTCCTCAGAAACGGAAATGAAAATAATAGACAAACGGATATTCATTTCCCTCGACGGATACTCTTCAGAACGAAAATGCACAAACGGAGTCATTTTCCTCAACGGGTATTCTTCAGAATTGGAAATGAAGGATAAATGGATATTCATTTCCTCAACGGATATTCTTCAGAAGTGAAAAATGAATAGCTAGTTCATTTTTCCTCAACGGATACTTCATCAGAATTGGAAATGAATAGGGTTAACTTCTAGGTACATGACAAAGCTCGCTGTGGTTTCTGTGCACTAAATTCCATAATTATGTATGCATCCATAATTACGTAATTCCTTGCATAGTCCGCACAGTTCGTTTTGTAATGTTGTGGGGAAGGATGTCGAACTTGTGATGACGGCGACTAGACTACCATGGGGTCCTTTTAATTAGATCCACAGAGGATATTCTTAATTAGGCCTCCCAGGAGTCCTTTCAGCTATATCAATCAGTTTAACTAGACCACTCAAAGGGTCTAATTATAAAGCAGTACTTTATAATCCAAGGAACTTATCTACAACGTAGAAGTCCATTAAGGATTTTAGGTAGTGCCTTAGGGTATCCTACTATAAATTTCTTGTACAAGGATATGTAAGATTCTACGAGGATTTGGATAACATAATTTGGATCACATGACACATGAAAGATAACACATAATCACATAAACACATAATTGTTTAATTGTTATTATCTTGTTATTGATTGCTATTAACTTGGCACCTCGTACTTCGTTTCTCTTGGAAGAAACGGGTACTTAGGATTTTCGTGAAAAACGCAAGAGATCATACAATGGAAGAAATTTAGGAGTAGTCTGTTCTTCAAGGAATGCGGTTCCTTGATTGTCGGTATTGTAGGGGATATGTTGTTTATACATACAATCACATAAATACATTGCAATGTAAATAAAAGATTTATTTATAAACAACGATAACAACTGTTTCTTGGATCTTGACAACAAAAGAAAATAATACATAAGACGTGATTATTTCTAAACGATGTTGTCTTCTGGTTGATCATATGCTCATCCCTGCGCTGGATTTGCATTAGCAAGCCTTGGGCAATTCCTACGAAAATGGCCCATCTCGCCACAGTTGTAGCAAGATCCCTGTGGAAAATGAGCTTGAGCAGGATTGTTGCCAGCTTGATTTGGTGCAGCTGCGGTTGGGCAAACCCTAGCTGTATGACCTATAAGTCCGCAAACTTGGCATGTGCGGCACTTCACCCCAGCATGATGATGTAGGCCACATTGGTTGCACAAAGGTGCAGTTCCGTTGTAGGGTTTCCTGGCAGGGGGTTGAGCTGGTTGGTTGGGGACGGCTTGATCATTGTGAGTAACCATGGCAAAGTTCTGAGAAGCCTTTCGCTTCTTTGACCTCTTAGGGGATTCAGTCTGTTCATCCATGGTCTTTGATTCCTCGATTGGGTTCGATTCTTCGACCGGTTTCTTGTCACCTTTTCGGAAAAGTTTACCTTTCCTGATCTTTGATTCAGTCAAGGTTGCAGATAGCTCAATGGCCTGCCTAACTATAGTAGGGTTGCTACCAGTCACGATGTCTTGTATTGAGTCAGGGAGGCCATCAATGTACTTTTCGATTGCCTTATCCAAAGGTGTGACCATGTTTGGGCATAACAGACTTAACTCCTCGTAACGGTCCGTGTAGGCTCGATGCTCACCGCTGTCTTGCTCAAGATTGTCGAATTCCCTTTCCAAGGCCCTGATCTCGTGACGAGGACAGAATTCCTTCATCATGAGAGCCCTGAGTTCAGCCCATGTCTGTGCTAGAGAAACTTCTGCACCACGATCTCTCATCACCCCGTTCCACCACGTAAGGGCTCTCTTCTGGAACACACTCGAAGCAAACTCGACCTTGCGATTGTCAGGACACTGCACATGGCAGAAAGTATTCTCAATGCTCTCGAACCATTGAAGAAGCCCAGTCGCTCCCTCAGAACCACTAAACTTGAGTGGTTTAGCCGAGTTGAAACTCTTGAAATTGCATGGACCGTTGTTGTTGTTGTTGGCTTGGTTCCATTGAGCAAAGAGGTTTGGGAATTGAGCAGCCATTTGCTGTGCAATGATTTCTGCCAGTTCGGCAGTCGCTATCTGGTTCTCGCATCGAGGAGGCATTCTAAAAGAGGAAACATGAAAGGAAACGAGTTAGAGTATTAGACGAAAAGAATGAGATGAAACAAATCTGATGAAAGCAAGGATAGTGGTCATTTGTTTGTTACTACAAAGCAACAAACGACCCTGGTGAAAAGTAAATAGGTCAAAAATAATGTATCGCGAAGACATGCTCGCCTATAAGTGAACACTCATCCCAAGAATTCCCAGGTAAGCACAACTGGTCTCGCGTCTGATGAGATGTATACGAAGTGCTTGCCTAGACAGAAAACCCAGAATACAGGCATTCACCCTTCCAGTTTGCACATGTTCACATTATTTAAAACCCAAAATCTTGACAAGATTTTTGAAAATTCAAAGGGGTTCAAAACTATATAACAGAGGGTTCAAAACCTTGTAATCAATCATCCTAGAACAGATGATTAGTTTTCAAAGCGGTATCGAAAATTATGTTCTTGTTGGGGTAGTCGCCTAAGGATAGGTGACGGTATTGTTTTATGACTAAACGCAAGTAAACTCGCGTTAGGGTCCTAAGAAGATTATAGACTAGGTCAAAGCATTACTAATAACCTAATTCCCTATAACCATTAGCTCTGATACCATCTTTTCTGTCACACCCCGACCACGTAGAACATACAAAACGTGGCGGAAACATCGGGGAGTGTTGTAACAAAATTAATTGTTTCAAATCCATGGCAATTGAAGTTTCGTTTTATTGATTAAAAGTGTTACAATGTCTTAACAAACAAAGAAATACAACATAATTAACTAGTCTTGCATCTTTTATTGTCACTAAAGCCCAAGTCTGCCTATGTGTATCTTGATCATCTTATGCAACAGCTCCTGAAAAACACATGTGAAAATAGGTACGTCAGCATAAAAATGCCTGTGAGATACATAGGTTTTGTGAAAATAGGTTTCATGACTTATGTTTGAGAAAATGTTTAGTCATGAACCTTGTAATTTGCTTTGTTTTGTAAATCATTTGAAAAATGATAAGATCAGATGATATGTATAAATAAGAGAAAAATGTATGGTTAAATGAATAACCATTGTAAAATGAGTTTGTATAAGATAAGTTGCTTGTAAAACAATGAATTGTGAAAAGTATGTTATTTGTATAAAATGTTATATGTATCAAACTGAAATGATTCAAATAACGCTACGATATGTAATACCATACAAACACTTATATATAGGAAGTACCAGCGGCGTATCCACCATGCTTGTATCATATTACACACGCATCATTACTTAATCAAACCAAACCACCAAAGTAATGTTTAACAATTGTAGAAATGTTTATGTATGGTCAAATACGGTTCACACGGTTCACAGATACAAACGATTCATAGATACAAACGGTTCACAGATACAAACGGTTCACAGATACAAACGGTTGACAGATACAAACGGTTCACAGATACAAACGGTTCATAGATACAAACGGTTCACAGATATAAACGGTTCACAGACACAAATGATTACAACGGTTCACATAGTCAAATAGTTATAAACGGTTCAAAATGTAATATAATGTGTTCATATACTGGATGAGCATATGCAACAAAATGTAATGTAAAACAATGTACTAAGTATGCACACAATGGACATACATAGCATAAAATGTAATGAAATCATGTACTATACTGTACTAACGAACATAGCAGGTATATGATGTGAAAACGGGAAAGCATGAATGTAACAAGTAGGCACATGTGTTTCACCCCAAAACAGTTTGGAAAACAGTAAAAGAGGGGTCTATGTACTCACTTGAGATTGCTTAGTAGTTCTTGGGTAACAACCAAACAATGCTAGAGATCGCGGATATCAAACGGCACCTAATATAGGTAACTATGTTAATAAACCGGACCTATATCGGAAGATCGGGTAGCATGAGGGTTCGTAAACCAAACGAGTGTGGAGACTCGTGTAATATGGTTTAACAAAGCCTACATACTAAATGAAACCTAACATAAATGATTACGACCCATTACGACCCGTTTAGGTAGCTTATGCTACTTTAACGCGTCGTTCGCGTGAAACGCGTTCGGACCGCCTAACTAGCCCTATGACAAGTGTTATATGCCTAAACATGTTACATAATCAGTTATGTGACAAAAGTTTAGGTTACAAATGCTTAATTACCAATTATACATGAAAAGGGTATTCTGGTAATTTACCTAAGGGATATAAACTACCTATCATACAACTACTTAAACGATGTGACCATAGGGTATAACCTCGGAAGGTTATTCCCTACCTACTATGGTCACCTAATGTGTTTGGTCGGATCCTAATGATCGATCAAACTGGGTCGGGTTCGAAGGTATAAGCGATTTATCAGATCGCTTACCCTACGACCCCAGACAACGTGGTAATCAGTAGGTTTCAACTTAGAGCTCCTCAAATCAGAATTCTAGTGGTTTTAGAGTAATGGGGGGTGGGGTATTTATAGTTTTCGGGTAACCGTTAAGATCATTTGTCGAATATCGTGCCTTAATCGTAACCGTACAAGTGTCGGAAAGTTATGGTGCCTAAATGCCATCCTTATCAGCTGAATATGCAAGTGGGAAAGGTGTGGTTGTGGTTAAAACAGCTGGAACACGCTGACTGTTCGTTCTAATCTGATCGGACATGCGGACGCGGCCCGCGTCAGAATCAAGAAAATCTCAGGCGGGCCGCCTGAGAGTTGCAGATCAGAACTATGTTGCTGTTTTGACAGTTTCAGTCCCTGCACGTGTTTAAGCCTATTTCCGACACTTCTAAAGCCCGTAAAGCCAACTTTAAGGCCCTAAAATGTTGCCTAAACATTGTGGACATGAAACATGCTCAAAAATATGCCGGATGATGGTTCGTTTGGCCGTACGAACGCGATGTTCGCTTAATTACGACGGAATGCGCATAAGCGCGAAAAACGATCCAAATGACGAAACGAATGGATTTTTCTTATGCCAAACACTAAAATAAAATATTTTAGTGCTTACATAAATTTTTGGATGTCCAGATGTATTCAGAACGTAAGTTATGCGCGAAAATGCAAACTTGTGCACTTTTTGACACTTTTAGTCCCTGAATGACCCAAAAGTTTATTTTTAGCACACCGAACCCCTCAAAGCCTACTTCTAAGCTATGTAAAGGATATTTATGGTGTGCTTACTTATGGTCATGTTCCGGAATGTCTGTTACAGTTCAAATTGGCATACTTTCGCAGTTTGTCAACTTTAGTCCCTGTAAGCGATTTAACTTGTTTTTGCAATACCAAAGCCTTCAAAACTTATTTCTAAGTTATTTAAAGGTTATTTAAGGTATGTTAAGTATATGTCACTATTCCAGAGCGTTCGTTGCATTAAACTGGTTATATTTACGCATCAGTGCACGTATAACCTTCCAGAAAGCGATATAGAGTTTGAAATCGAACAAGAATTGATATATGTAAACGATACACATATTTTTACAAATCCCTGGTATGAAATACAATATTTCATTGGTTGGGAATTTGTTTGATGGTCTCAGTGACACAGGTGTCACATTACATAACTTAGAAATAAGTTTTGAAGGCTTTAGTATGGCAAAAACAAGTTAATTCGCTTACAGGGACTAAATTTGACAAACTGCGAAAGTATGCCAATTTGAACTGTAACAGACATTCCGGAACATGACCATAAGTTAAACATACCATAAATATCCTTTAAATAGCTTAGAAATAGGCTTTGAGGGGTTCGGTGTGCTAAAATAAACTTTTGGGTCATTCAGGGACTAAAAGCGTCAAAAAGTGCACAAGTTTGCACTTTTGCGCATAACTCACGTTCTGAATACATCCGGACATCCAAAAATTTATGTAAGCACTAAAATATTTTATTTTAGTGTTTGGCATAAGAAAAATCCATTCGTCACGTCATTTGGATCGTTTTTCGCGCTTGTGCGCATTCCGTCGTAATTAAGCGAACATCGCGATCGTACGGCCAAACAAACCGACATCCGACATATTTTTGAGCATGTTTCATGTCCACAATGTTTAGGCATCATTTTAGGGCCTTAAAGTTGGCTTTACGGGCCTTAGAAGTGTCGGAAATGGCTTAAATACGTAACAGGGACTGAAACTGCAACTTTTGAAACTTGTTGCTGATCTGCAGACCCCATGCGGCCCGCGTAAACCCAAGGCCATCCTTGACGCGGCCCGCGTCAGCCCTTCAGATCTGCAAAGGTCAAGTTAACAGCTGTTAACAGCCTTTAAACCCTCTCCATAGGTCAAGTGCCACATGTTAATCTCTTATGGTGGCCAAAATCAGTTACCACAACATTACGACAAATGTAAGGGCTAGATCTTTCCCTCTTCTCCAAGAAACGATCCTAACGGTGGAACAAAATCTATAAATACCCATCACATTTTCACTCATTCCTCACAAGAATATGATCAATTGTGCTCTAAGTTGAAACCTTTGTTTCATACTTGAGCTATTTTGATCTAGATTAGCATTCGGGGACCCTTTGTAAGTGTTCCTTCGTTCTTTTATTGCTTTTCGAGACCGAAAGTCAAACTTTGTTTGACTTTCTGCGTTGACCAGTTTATGGTCAATGCGAAGTTCGTTTGAACTTCGCAACGTGATTGTAATCACGATGGTTATAGTCCCTTGTGACTATGCCTACTGATTACCACGTTGTCTAGGGTCGTAAGGGTAAGCGATCTAATAAATCGCTTATACCTTCGAACCCGACCCATTTGGTCTATCATTAGGATCCGACCAAACACATTAGGTGACCATAGTATATAGGGAATAACCCTCCGAGGTTATACCTTATGGTCGCTTCGTTTAAGTAGTTGTATGATAGGTAGTTTATATGCCTTAGGTAAATTACCAAAATACCCCTTTGATGCCAAAATTCATTTTAAACATATGTAACATAACTTTTGACATCTAAACTGATTTGACAACCATATTAGACATGTTAAGGCATATATTACTTGTCATAGGACTAGTTAAGCGGTCCGAACGCGTTTCACGCGAACAACACGTTAAAGTAGCATAAGCTACCTAAACGGGTCGTAATGGGTCACAAACACTTAGGTTAAGTTTCGTTTTAGTATGTGGGCTTTGTTAAACCATATGACACGAGTCTCCATACTCGTTTGGTTTACGAACCCTCATTCTATCCGATCCTCCGATTTAGGTCCGGTTTATTTTTGGGTAAAGGGTTACCCCGGTGATTCTATATATTCACAACCAAACAAAAAAAGTAGTGTAGAGAGTCTACACTAATTCAATCATGGGACATGCCCCATGAAAGTGAAACAACAAAAAACAACCATAACCATCCACACAAGACAATGAGACAACTAGACTACAATCTAGACAAATACGACATGAAAACAAAATTAATCAGCCTCCATCGTCCTCGACTTGATCCCCTCGAATCTCCCACTCTACAAGAAGTCTCCTCACACTTGAAGTGTTCTTTAGTTTAGCTCCCATCAACTTGTATCTGACGGTGTTTAAGATAATCTCACTAAGTTTCTCCGGCGGTCTCAGCTGATTTTTAAAAAGTCTAGCATTTCTTTCTTGCCATAAGAAGTACACAGCAGCCGCAACAAGAAGTTTAGCAACATAATTCATAGCCGATTTGGAACGTACCCGAACCAGCAGCCAATCAACTATATCAGTCCATTTCGGACTAACAGCATCCATGTTCACCTTGTTACGAATGACATGCCAGACTTGAGACGAATATTTGCATTCAAAGAAAAGATGCGGATGTGAGTCAAAGTTCTGATAGCATAAAAGGCAACACATCATATTCATGTTCTTCCTCCGCGCAATATCCCATTTAAGAATTTTGTCTTGAGTCAAGAGCTTACCTTTGATGACCAGCCACATCATAAAGGCATGACGGGGAATACACTGCGAAAACCAAATAATATTACACCAATTCACTTCCAGAATCTTGTACCGAATCGAATGCCAAACACACGAAGAGGAGAAGTCCATTATATCACTACCATCCCTCCAAACCACTTTATCATGTTTTGTCAGATTTAACTGTATTTGGTCTACTTGAATGAGAACCGGAAAGAGATCTCTCCAAGCCATAGGCCAAGACCAAGAACCATGCGAGTATATGTTAGCCACAGTATCATCCAGATTGAAATCTGCATCCGTGATGGTTCTAGGTGAAATAAAGTCACCAAGAGGTCCTATATCACACCAGTAATCGAACCATGCAGAAGTATCAGCGCCATTCCCTAACTTCGACCATAAATGATTCCTGATGAGGGGCCGCATTTGCACTAACTTTCTCCAGGACCAACAGCAATTAGAGGGAGCTTTACACACCCAGAAACTCTTGCCTTTTAACCGATAAATGTGCACCCAATCCACCCATAAAGAATCCCGCTTTGAAACAATGCTCCAAATATGATAAGACATAAGAGCCGTATTCGTATCCCCAATTCGTCTAATTCCCAACCCTCCTTCATACTTCGGAGTACAAACAGTCTTCCAAGAAACTTTTGATTTCCCTTTAGAATACGTACTCTCTTGGGACCATAGGAAATTCCGCATACAAGCTTCAAGTTCATGAATAATCCGAACCGGCAACATAAAGACAGAAGACCAGTAGATGTGCATAGAAGAGAGAACGGAAACAATAAGCTGTAATCTACATGCAAATGAAAGCAACTTGTTCCTCCAATGCGTTATACGTTTCTCTAACTTCTCCACGAGCACTCGACACTCATTATAACCAAGTCTGGATGAGATCAGGGGCACCCCCAAATATCTGACAGGCAAACTTCCTTCCGTAAACGGCATAAGATCCAAAATAGCATCTTTGACGTGGCCGTTGACATTACAAAAGAATATAGTGCTTTTCTGATTACTCGGCACTAAACCCGACATCTTTGTGAAATTAGAAAGAGATGTCATAATACACCTTGCCGAATTTATTTCTCCTCTAGCAAAAAGAAACAAGTCATCCGCAAAACAAAGATTTATAATCTGTTGTTTTTCGCATTTGATATGAAATTTAAACGATGAGTCAATACGAACCGCATGATGAAGAATGGACGTCAGAACTTCCATAACTAAGGTAAAAAGATAAGGGGAGATTGGATCCCCTTGCCTTAAACCCCGGTTGCCCTTAAAGAACCCATGAACAGAACCATTGACACAAATGGAAAAGGAAGCAGTCGAGACACACACCATGATCCAGTCAATCATCTTGTCTTTAAACCCAAATCCCCGCAAAGCACTTTTTAGAAATCTCCAGTCAACCGTGTCATAAGCTTTCTTGATATCCACTTTAAACGCACACATTGGAGGCCCCGCATGTCTATGATAATTATGCATTAATTCTTGAGTCAACATAATGTTGTCAGAAATTCTCCTCCCTGGAACAAATGCCGATTGATTAATACTAACGATGTCATTCAGCGCACCTTTAATTCTATCCGCAACGATTTTACTAATACATTTGTATAAAACATTACAGCAAGCAATCAGCCGATAGTCAGTAACTGTCGAAGGAGTAGGAATTTTCGGAATAAGCACAATAGTTGTGTGATTCAATTCACGAAGAAGGTTTCCTGTCTCAAAAAAATCTATGATCGCACAAGTAACATCATTACCAACAATAGGCCAAGCAATTTTGAAAAACGCCGCTGTATACCCATCAGGACCTGGAGCTTTATCAATACCAATAGAAAACATCGCTTTTTTTACCTCTTCCGCCGATACTTGACGGATCATATGAGCAGCAACCTGAGGGGAGAGGACTTTAGAAAATAAATCTGGAGCCGGAGTAAGAGAAATATCCCCTTTTGAACGGAAAAAATTCTCATAATGCTTAACAAATGGTTGAAACACTGAATCACCCTCATAAAGTTTCCCTTCCGAATCTTTTATCACGTCAATCCGGTTACAATGATTTCTAATTTTCAAAGATGAGTGAAAAAAACGCAGAATTCATATCCCCCGCACTCAACCAATCTACCTTAGACTTTTGCTTGAGAAACCGTTCTTCATCTAAAGAAGCCTCTTGGAGATCACGACTGACTAAACACTCTGCGACCCGAAGATCATCATTAAACGGATCACTATCAATTTTTTGCTGAATAATATCTAGGTCCGATCGCAGATTAACAACTTTTTTGTGAAGATTGCCTTGTTTGAACAATAAAGAACGCAACGGGTGTTTAAGAAGTCGAAGTTTTTTCACTACTCTAAACTGATGAACACCATAATTATCATCGGAACATCGGAACATCGGCCCTCCTAAATGTGCTTTCAAAGTTGATATTCAGAAGGCTTATGACACTGTTGATTGGAAGTTTCTCAAAAGTATTTTGCTTGGGTTTGGGTTTCATCAAAATATGGTTCACTGGATTATGCTTTGTGTTTCCACTACTACGTTCTCGATTTGTCTTAATGGGGAGGTTCATGGTTATTTTAAGGGTAGTTGTGGGCTTAGACAGGGGGACCCGGTATCTCCTTACTTATTCACCCTAGTTATGGAAGTTCTAACGGCCATACTAAATCATGCGGGAAGGATTGATTCTTCTTTTAAATTTCATAACAAGTGTGAACGACAACAAATTATCAACCTTTGTTTCGCGGATGATTTGTTTATTTTTTCGAAGGGTGAGATTGCTTCGGCTAGATGCATTATGAAGTCGCTTGATTCTTTTGCTAAGATGTCTGGCTTGTTTCCAAGTGTTCAGAAGAGTACAGTTTATTTTTCGAATGTGCCATCTTATGTGAAGTCCGCTATTTTGAACCTTATGCCGTTTAATGAAGGTTGTTTGCCGGTGAAATATTTGGGTGTGCCTCTTATATCCTCGAGGCTTCTTTATAAAGACTGTCAAATCTTGGTGGAGAAGCTGGAAAAACGTATTACGCATTGGAGGAATAAGTTACTTTCGTTTGCAGGCAGGTTGCAACTTATTGTCTCTGTTTTGTCTTCGTTACATATTTACTGGTCGTCAGTTTTTATGTTGCCGAACCGTGTGATCGTTAACTTGGAGGCTTTGATGCGGAATTTTTTATGGTCCCAAGATAGTGCTTTTCAGAAAGGTCGTGCTAAAGTTTCATGGAAAACGGTTTGTGTCCCTAAAAATGAGGGCGGCTTAGGGATTCGTCGGATAGGAGATGTCAATATAGCTCTTATGGCTACGCATATTTGGAGTATCCTTACGAACCGTCGGTCTATGTGGGTTGAGTGGATTCACGCGTATAGGTTAAGAGGTAAAAGCTTTTGGGCTTGCAAGGTTCCGTCTACTTGCTGTTGGTCTTGGAGAAAAATTATCCAGCTTCGTCCGTTTATGAGAAACTTTATATGGTCCGAAATTGGTA
The DNA here is from genome assembly GCA_030545235.1 of Helianthus tuberosus. NCBI lineage: Eukaryota > Viridiplantae > Streptophyta > Magnoliopsida > Asterales > Asteraceae > Helianthus > Helianthus tuberosus. The sequence goes on from CM060360.1 coordinate 106,034,793, forward strand.
ATGGTTTAGACACCTCTGCTTGGTATGATACTTGGAGCGAATTAGGCCCTCTTGAGCAGATTTTATCTCCTCGTCTTATCGCTAATGCGGGGTTTGATATGAACTCTAAAGTGTCCGATGTTTATTCTGATAACTTATGGAGGTGGCCAGATGCGTGGAGGGATACTTACCCGGTTCTAAATCAGCTTGATCGGTTGTCTTTGAATCCGAACAAGTCTGATAAAATTTTGTGGCGTAAAGGTGATGATAAACATGACTTTTCCTCTTATCGCGCTTGGGATTCGGTAAGGCATCAGGAAGAACAGGTTAATTGGTGTAGTATTGTGTGGTTTGCACAGTGCATCCCTCGTCATGCTTTTTTAATGTGGCTGATCATGAGACGGAAGCTGCTTACTCAAGACAAAATATTGAGCTGGGATTTTTCGCGAAGAAAGAACATGAACATGATGTGTTGTTTGTTATGTTATGAGGATCACGACTCTCACCATCATTTATTCTTTGAATGTAAGTTTTCGACTAAAGTGTGGGTTATGATTAGGCATAAGGTTGGTATGGATTTAGTTCAGCCGAAGTGGGATGAAGTTGTTACGTGGTTGCGTGATCGTGCCAAGTCAAAATCCGTTAATGACTATGTTGCAAGACTGTTAGTGGCAGCTAGTGCCTATTTCATTTGGCAGGAGCGTAACGCTAGATTATTCAAGAATCAATTGCGGCCTCCGGAAACTATTAGTCAACTTATTACTCAACAAGTGCGGTATAAACTGATGGGAGCGAAAATTGAAGGATTGTGCTAATGTTCGAAGGTTGCTTGGGGATTGGGAGATAAAGGGGTCCGACTTTCAATATGATGGCAGCTGATTGCCGAAGTTATATGTGTTAGTTTTGTCTAGAACGTGGTTGTCTAGTGGCGTGACTCTTTAGTGGTTGTTTTGTTTTGGTTTTGTTGTTTTCTGGTTGTACGGTCTTAGGGCATGTCCTATGACTGAACTAGTGTAGGCTCTCTACACTACTTGTGTTTTTTGTTGTGAATATATAAAATCACCGGGGTAACCCTTTACCCAAAAAAAAAAACTGATGAACACCATAGACATTAGTTTCCCAGTTGTTTTTAACAATCTCCACGAACTCTGGTTTGTAGACCAGGAAATTTGCAAACTTGAAGGACCGCGGCTTCAGTTTACCAGCTTCTGGGAAGGAGAGAATACAAGGACAGTGATCCGATAGTCTATATGGTTTGAAAAAGGCCACCGAATTCGGAAAATCAGCAATAAATTTCATATTTCCCATCACTCGATTAAGTTTTTTCAGCAAACCTACCCCATTTTTGGCTTTTGACTCCAAGTAAAATGAATCCCAATTCGATTAATGTCAACCACTTCAATATTATTCACACACTCTTGAAAATCTCTCATACCAGTAGAGCTGGATGACGTTCCCATAGAGTTATCTTCACTGTTAAGCGCCGTATTAAAATCACCCATAATGCACCAAGGTTTGTTATCAACAAGACCTTTGTGCATAGAAAGATTATTCCATAACTCTTTACGAGCCACATAATAATTAGCAGCATAAACGACCGAACAAAATATCATTCTTTTATCCAATTTGAAAATCAGCTGAAAATGCATAACCTGATTAGATTGCGCCAAGATCATGACATCAAAAATGGCCGGATTCCATCCAATAATAATTCTCGTGCCTTTGTCACAACAACCTCCATTCGACGTCCATTCCCAAGATCTGAAAACTGACTTGCAAACTTTATCCAAATTACGAATATCCACATGAGACTCCAAAATAGCACACAAACTCAAATTAAATTCTTTCACTGCTTGACGAACCTCCTTCTGTTTAAGTGGGCGGTTCAACCCCCTTATATTCCATGCCGCAATGCTAACCATTAGTAACTATCGGAGAAGGAGTGCTTGCCCCTTTACTTTTGATCTTTAGAGTACCCTTAGTCATAAACCCATCCATTTCATTTTCCACCTCTATAACCTCGTCTTCATTAGAATCTTGAGCTCCACCATCCCCTTCCTTCGAATTCCCATCGTTATTATCCGGAACCGTCTCATTCAGCACATCAAACAGGTTTGAGGAGACAAAGTTATCCACAGCTTTCGTTACCTTGTTTATACCCTTCGGCTTAGGAGCAACAGGCCTATATTCAAATTTTTTCTTTGGTTTATTCACATTAAAACCCACCTTCCTAGCCGCCTTCTTACCTTGCACAGTTGTGTACCGATCTTCATCCACCATAGGTTGCCTCTTTGAAGGTCCACCCTCCTGAATCAGCTGCTTCATTTTCTTATCATAACCAGGAAAATTTCTCTGTTGAGGTCTGTCTTTAGACACTTTAGAAGACTGCAAAGGGCAACTATCCTCATTGTGGCCAAAAACACAGCATCGTCCACATCTATGTGGACACCATTCATATTCAACATAGACCTTCTCCTTTACAAAACCATCCCCATCAAGACAAGGGACCGCAATAGTTAACTCCACCTTGAGATCCGTATCAGCTGAAATTTCTACCAGAGCAAGAGCAAAACTACTTCTTCCCCACACATCAACGCACATTGAGGTGGTAAACGAATCCAAAGCTTTTGGCACGCCAATAGTTGTTGCAATTAAACTTAAACCATCCTCCGTATAAGCCGCTAGAGGAACCTCATGACACTTAACCCAAACCTGAACCTTTTTCACTTCTTTCTTCTCAAGCTTTATCGATGGTGACGAAACTTCTAAAAACAACGGTTGTGATCGAATAATCCACGGCCCCTCAGTAAGCACCTTTTGCATACCTTCTTGATCAGCGAACTTGAAAAAGAAGAAACCGTTGGCATTCATCATTGATTTCTGCAACCCAAACCTCTTCCAATTATTCCTAACATAATATTCCACGACAGGATAAGCAACCCGATCCCCCAAAAAATACCCATACAACGTGTTAGCAAGCTTATCATGCACAACTCTGACCGAGTCCCTAGAAAGGACAACATCACACCCATCCTGTTTCTCATCAGTCGCTAAAGAACTAAAATTCACCTTCATCGCATTAGCTCCTCTAACCGAATCAGCATATGATGGGGGCTTTACTACATTTACAGGATCTTGCTGACTACTAGCACCCTGACTACTGACACCCTGATCAGGAATCTTCACCTTCTCCACACTTTCAAAGTTGACAGGTTTGGATATAGCAGCAAGCCCATCAATGACCGAAATATTATTAGAGAAAAACATACCTCTCCTCGACAACAATGGTTTTCCTTCAATGTTAGTCACACGTAGACCAATTCCTCGGACAGGTACTGATCCCGGAGTAGACCCTATCTCATGAGACGTTGAATCTTTCAAAACATCCGTAGCCGCCGGAGGTAAAGGATAACCATCCTGATCAACCAATCCTCGATTCTCCTGATCTAGTGGGATGTTACTCCCATTAAGATCACGATCAATCATTTGTAGAAACACAGCTCTCTCTCTAAAACAACGTAAAAGAAACCAGCATGCACACCCAGACACTTCCACGAATCCAAGGAACCGAAGAACAGAGACAAAAAGTAAAAACCCTAATCCTGAAACCCTAGAGCTGAATATCAATCCTAATAGATTAACCCAGAGAATCAATCTAGCTAAATTAATCTCAGTTAACCGCGACCAATATCAACCAGATTAATAAGTCAGGATCTCAAGACTGCAACTAAGGTGGCGATTGAAACAGAAACGAATAAAAACCCTGATTTCAGATTGATTACTAGTGCTAACGAGTTCGTTATAGAGATTTGATAAACAAAACTCTAATCACAGACTGTTATACAAATGAATCTCAAAGAAAATTAGGGTTTCATGATGAATCAAGGAAATCGCCCAGGAGAGAGAGCTTAGGGTTTCACCTGTTTGGATGGGTATCTGTATTTAGGTCCGGTTTATTAACATAGTTACCTATATTAGGTGCCGTTTGATTCCGTGATCTCTAGCATTGCTTGGTGGTTATCTTAGGACTTCTGAGCAATCTCAAGTGAGTACATAGAACCCCTCTTTTACTGTTTCCAAACATTTTGGGGTGAAACACATGTGCCTACTTGTTACTTTCATGCTTTCCATGTTTTCACATCATATACCTGTTATGTTCGTTAGTACATTATAGTACATGATTTCATTACATTACATGCTATGTATGTCCATTGTGTGCGTACTTAGTACATCGTTTTACATTACATGCTATGTATGCCCATTGTGTGCGTACTTAGTACATCGTTTTACATTTCATGCTATGTATGTCCATTGTGTGCATACTTAGTACATTGTTTTACATTACATTTCATGCTATGTATGTCCATTGTGTGCATACTTAGTACATTGTTTTACATTACATTTCATGCTATGTATGCCCATTGTGTGCGTACTTAGTACAGTTGTTTTCATCACATGCTTACATTTTGTTATGACATTTGGGTTGTTTACAATGGAACAATACATTCATTAACATTAGCTACGCCGTTCGTTAGTAGGTAGTGGTACCATAGGAATTGACAACTCCCGTTCCTGAAATCCTGGGTTTGTTTGGATTGGAAGGAATGACCGAATTCGATATACATAACTTAGATAAACCTTTAATTTGTTTAAGGGTTTATCGCCACAGTCTCAAGGCTTGGATGTATGCATTTTCACAATACCGCATAAATGTTTGTAACAGTATAGCATGCATTTGTTCCACAAAACATAACTTTGATTTAAACCATGTTTTATTTCAATACCTTGTTTTTGTGCATTTTACATATGGTTTAGTTGATATATTTCACTTGCCATACATGATATTTTTGGGTAAACATTACATGATCTACATTAATATAAACATTTTGACATTGATATACACATTTAGTGGTTTACATTGGACATAGACATTTCAATATGGTTTACACATTAACACATGACAATTCATTTATACATGAACAACTTACATTGATGGTTGGTTTGGGTAAATGATTCGAGTAACGAGGCGAGTGTAATGTAATACAAGCATGGTGGATACGCCGCTGGTACTTCCTATATATAAGTGTTTGTATAACATTACATGTCGTAGCGTTACTTAAATCATTTCAATATTTGACATACTACATTTTACATAAACAACTTATTTTCACAAGACATTGATTTACAAAACGACTTATCTTATACAAACTCATTTTTACTTGGTTATTCATTTAACCTTACATTATTCTCTTATTTATACATAATCATTGCTTTTAATGATTTACAAAACAAAACAACTTACAAGGTTCATGACCGACTGTTATTAAACAATTTTTCCTAAACTTATAAGTCATGAATCCTATTTTCACAAAACCTATGTATCTCACATGCATTTTTATGCTGATGTACCTATTTTCACATGTGTTTTCAGGAGCTTTTCCGTAAGATGATGATCGTGACACTAGGGCGGACCTGTGCCTTAGAGACATAAAACGGAGATAGACTTAGTTTAATTATGTTATGAACTCTTTATTTCCTGTTTAAAGACAATGAAACTCTTATGTTGATAAATAAAATACAACTTTGAATGCCATGGTTATGAGACAATTAATTCTGTTACAACACTACCCGACGTTTCGGCCGCGGTTGCATGTTATACGCGGTCGAGGTGTGACAGAAGAGTTGGTATCAGAGCCAATGGTTATAGGGAATTAGGTTATTAGTAATGCTTTGACCTAGACTATAACCTTTCTAGGACCCTAACACAAGTTATCTTGTGTTTAGATCTTAAAACATGTACATCACCTATCCTTAGGTGATTATCAAAACAAAAACCAAATTTTCCAAAACAATTTTTGAAAAACAATCATCTGTTTTTGGATGATTTATTACATGGTTTTGAACCCTCTTTTATAAGGTTTTGAACCCTTCCAGTTTGACTAAATTTTTGGCCTTGTGCCTTCAAATTTTCAAAATCTCGTCAACGTTTTGGGTTTTAAATAATGTGAACACGTGCAAAATGGAAGAGTGAATGCCTGTATTCTGGGTTTTCTGTCTAGGCAAGCACTTCGTATATATCTCATCAGACGCGAGACCAGTTGTGCTTACCTGGGAATTCTTGGGATGAGTGTTCACTTATAGGCGAGCATGTCTTCGCAATACATTATTTTTGATCCATTTACTTTGATTAGTCACTGTGTGTCATTTGTTTGCTTGGTAATGCGGACGAATGACCACCATCTTTGCTTTTGTTGATTTTGTTTCATCTCATTCTCTTCATCCAATCATCTCACTCGTTTCCTTTCATGATTTCCTCTTTTAGAATGCCTCCTCGACGCGAGAACCAGATAGCGACTGCCGAACTGGCAAAAATTATTGCGCAGCAGATGGCTGCTCAATTCCCAAATCTCTTTGCTCAATGGAATCAAGCCAACAATAACAACAATGTTCCATGCAAATACAAGGATTTTAACTCGGCTAAACCACTCAAGTTTAGTGGTTCTGAAGGAGCGACTGGGCTTCTTCAATGGTTCGAGAGCATTGAGAATACTTTCCGCCACGTGCAGTGTCCGGATAATCGCAAGGTCGAGTTTTCTTCGAGCGTGTTTCAGAAGAGGGCTCTCACATGGTGGAACGGGGTTATGAGAGACCGAGGTGCAGAAGTTGCTCTAGCATAAACCTGGGCTGAACTTAGGGCCCTTATGATGAGGGAATTCTGTCCTCGCCATGAACAGTGAGCGTTGTGTTGGACTCTGTATGCCCAAGACACATAATAAATTGATGTGGCTAGTACGTTATGATCCAAGTCGAGTCATACCCAATAACAAGCTAGACAAACACTTATATTATTTATTTGTGATGTGATCAAACAAATAAATATTAACACTTACAATATTTAGAAATTGGATTTCTAAATAATTACACTTGAGAAACCAATAAATTATGTGGATAATTTATTTTGAGAGAATATTTTTTATTTTGTTATTTAATAGGTTAAATAACATTATAAAAGATTATATATAAAGTCTTGCAAATATAGTGTTATATTTATAAAAGTTATAAATATATATATATATGTACCAAGACTTAATTTTATAAAAGAAATTTTTTTTATATAAAACCCACATGGGGCCGCCCCCCCCCCCCCCCCTGTCTCTATCCAAAGTCTTGTTCCAATCACATTTCATGCATATGCATGGATTTAGATTGGGTGGTCTATCCAAAGACTTTGGTCCAATGTATGTGCATGCTTTTGCATGAGTTAGAGATGATTCCATTGGGTGAAAAAGGAGGTGGACATTTCTCTCAAATTATATATAAACTTTATGGATGACCAAATGAAAAAATGAGCTGAATTTTTGCTCTCATATTTTCGGCCATAAGGGTGTTCTTTCAAGTGTTCAAATTTTGATCTTCAAGTGTTAAATCCTAGCTAAACTTGTGGTGTTTGTTGGAAGCTTGGGGTATACAAGCTTGAGGTCTTCTACTCTTGAAGACAACCATTTCAAGAAGTATCATCCGTTTCATAATCCTTACACTTCAAGAAGGTAGTTTTCTAAACATGCTATGGTTGTGTTTGATAGTATACATCTCATATATGGATCCGGGTTTTGGGATTTTGCATATAAACGGTTTTATATCCTATAAAAGCAACATGTTTTAAACCTATTTTCCGCTGCGTTTTTATTTCATATGGATGAAATTACTTTGATAAACATGTTAAAATCCCAACAATGGCATCTAGAGCCGCTTATATGAGTGCATACTTCAATAGATTAAAAATTTCGGGTTTCGGGTTTGAAGAAAACCCTATGGCCGAAAATTTTAACTTGGTTAACCCTTTGTTTTTCAAGATTATTTTCTTACATGCATAAGAGAATCTTGAAAAATTTATTTCATATGGATGATTTGTTTGTTTGGACAAAACTTAACTTTTCGGTTTTTTGAAAATAGCCGAAAATGTTTACAAAAGGGAACCATTTTTTTATGCTTCTTGAAATCAATATATATATTTGGATATGTATTTTGGTGCATATGACCTAGCCATGACCTTGTGTTGAATGATTGTGTTGTGATTTATTATTTCAATGGGTTGTAATAATTATTTTGTTCTTCCATTAGAAGATATGAAATTTATTTATTTCATTTGGTATGTAAAATAAATAGATTAGGTGCATTTTACTTTACTAGAAAAATGTATTAGGATATATTTTGTAAAAGAAGATGCACACAAAAATGCGGTTTTGGTTTGGACCATAATATTCGGTCCAAAGAACTTCATCGTTCTTAACGGGATTTTAACCCGATAACCAAAACACATTTTTGAAGTCCAAAGGAGTTTGGAGCTGAAAATAAAAGACTTTTGGAAGCTCAAAGAAGGTGGAGAAATCACAACACAAGATGGAGACTTGAAGCATTTGGATGCGGGATCAAGTGGGAGTTCATCGACACATTACTTGTGTCAATTTTCACCCTTTAGGAAGGACCTTTTGACACACTTGTTTCGGCTAACAAGTGTTGTCAAAAATAGTTGGCTATGGTTATGCACCTATTGTTATGCTTGTGTGGTTGTTTATTTTGTTGTTTAGATGATATGTAGATATGCATGACTTAACAAACTAATAATCAACAACAAGCGTAAAATTGGTTCTTGAAAAAGTCATTAAAATGTTTAATAAAGGTTTTATTAAAACTTAATGATTTTATAATAAAATGGGTTTTATTAAAAAGAACCATGAAAATTAGTTTTCACTAAAGTACCATTGATTTGAATGCATGCTTATATGGTACATAAAGTTTTCTAAACTAGAATTTTGAAAACTCAAAATCCCTTTTATAAAACAAGTCAAACACCATCCTTTTATACAACACTCAAAACACTTGGGAACTCTTATTGTGGGATAAAGGTCACCTAACCACATTTGAGGGAACTTGTATGTTCGAGGTGGGTTTACCATGTTTGTGGGATAAAGGTCACCTAACCACTTATGTGAATAAACTCACACGTGTGTGTAAGTTGGACGACTTGATTTGGAAACCATGAACTTAGGGTCACCAAAGCATGGGGAACAAAGGTGTTGATGGGATTAAACATGCCAACTAAACATAAAGATGTTTAACCGATCCCATATGGCTAGAAGTTGCAAAGAGTTGCAATTGTCAAACGTTGACTACCTTGTTAATTTAAATAGAGGGATAAAGGTCACCTAACCAATATTTAAATGTAACGTTGGATTCTAGATTTTAATTATTAATTGTCTTTAAGACACAAAAGGGTATTAATGATTAAAATATAATAATTTCGAAAATACTAAAATTGAACTTGTTAAATTTTGTAGATGGCCTCTAACAATGCAAACCCGATTAACCAAACCGTCCGAAACCTGTCACTAAGAACCATCCTTGAAAAGGATCGTCTCAACCATAACAACTTCATGGATTGGTTTCGAAACTTGAGAATCGTTCTCAAGCAAGAGAAGATATCCTATGTGTTGGACGATCCTATTCCCGATGAACCTAACGTGGAAGATGTGGAAGCCTATAACGATTGGGTTAAATATACCGAGGACTCCATGCAAGCCTCATGCCTCATGTTGGGAACTATGATTCCCGAAATTCAAAAGGATTTTGAACACCACGGGGCATACGACATGATTACCCAGTTAAAGGAAATGTTCCTACAACAAGCAAGGGTAGAACGCTTCGAAACTGTTCGGGCACTTCATGCATGTCGAATGGAGGAAACCCAATCGGTATCATCTTATGTTCTCAAGATGAAAAGCCACATTGATCGCCTCGAACGGCTAAATTGTCCCGTCTCTAAAGAGTTGGCTACGGATTTGATCCTCAACTCTTTAACAAAGAAATTTGAGAGTTTTGTAATGAATTACAACATGAATGGATTGGACAAGAGCATTGGTGAACTTCATGCAATGCTCAAGACGGCCGAAGCAAGTATGGGCAAAAAGGTTTTACCCGTCCTAGCGATCAATGAAGGAGGCAACAAGAAGAGGCCCCACCCCGACTCTAAAGCAACCTATGCTAAGAGAAAGGGACACGTCAAAGGAAAAGGGAAGGGAAAAGCTAAAGCAGAACCCACCAAACCGAAGGAGAAGAAGCAAAAGGTTGCTACAAATGACCCATGTTTTGAATGTGGTGAGATAGGACATTGGAAGAGAAATTGTCCAACCTATCTCAAGGAGTTGAAAAACAAGAGGGATGCAGGGCAAACCTCAGGTACTATCTTTATGATACATGTTGAGCTTAATGTTATTTCTTCTAACACATGGGTACTAGATACCGGATGTGGAACTCATATTTGCAATTCGTTGCAGGGGTTCAGAAGAAGTAGACATTACAAGAAGGGAGACAGTAGTCTCTTTATGGGCAACGGAGCAAAAGTTGAAGTCGAAGCTCAAGGAGACTACGTTTTAAAGCTTCCAAGTGGTTTGGAAGTGATTTTGAAGAATGTTTTGTATGCTCCTAGTTTGACTAGGAACATAATTTCAGTTTTTCTTTTGAGACAATGTGGTTTTAAATTTGATTTTGTTAACCAAGACATTTATGTTTCTATGAATGATGTGTTTTATTTTAAAGCTATGTCTTTAAATGGTATTTATGAATTAGATCATGATAACGCATCATATGATAGCTCAATGTACCAAGTAACCAACAAGAAACTCAAAATGGATTTGAGTGATTCCTACCTTTGGCATTGTCGCCTTGGACATATAAGCAAGAATCGCATGCATACACTTCAGAAAAATGGTCTTCTGAATACAAATGAAGATAATTCATTTGATGTATGCGAATCTTGTTTACAAGGCAAAATGACCAAGACACCCTTTAGTGGAACTTTTGAAAGGGCAAAAGACTTACTAGGCATCATACATTCAGATGTATGTGGTCCTTTTAAGCCGATGACTAGGAATGGTGAAAGATACTTCATTAACTTTACCGACGACTATAGTCGTTATGGATATGTGTACTTACTAAGACACAAGGATGAAGCATTTGAAATGTTCAAAGACTTCAAAAGTGAAGTAGAAAATCAACTCAAGAAAACAATTAAAGTCCTTCGTACCGATAGAGGAGGTGAATACCTAAGTGGTGCTTTTCAAGATCATCTTAGAAGTTGTGGAATCATTTCACAACTTACTCCACCTGGAACACCACAACACAATGGTGTGTCTGAAAGGAGAAATCGAACTCTATTAGATATGGTTCGATCTATGATGGCTAGAACCACATTACCTCTATCATTTTGGGGTTACGCTTTGCTCTCCGCAGTCCGTATACTAAATATGGCCCCAACCAAGAAAGTAGAAAGGACACCTTTTGAAATATGGCATGGAAACCCTCCATCATTATCATTCTTAAGGGTTTGGGGTTGTGAAGCTTATGTTAAGTAATACACTCCAAATAAATTAGAAGTCTGATCTACTAAGTGTATCTTTGTAGGATATCCTAAAGATGATATAGGATATTATTTCTACGATCCAACCGAGCAAAAGGTATTTGTTGCTCGAAAGGGTAAGTTCTTAGAGGCTAAATTCCTTATGGAAGGAACTAGTAGTAGAACAGTGGAACTTGAAGAGGATCAAGAACCACAAGACGATACACGTTTGGTTGAAACTAGCACTCAACAAGAGGTTGTTGAAAATGATCAAGAGGTTGATCGGAACACACAAAATGTTCGCAGATCTGGTAGAATTAGTAATCCACCTGAAAGATATGGATTTTTCATGGATGGATGCTACGTGGTAGATTCAGATGAACCAACCACATACCATGATGCAATGTCAAAATCCGATTGTGACAAATGGCTTGAAGCCATGAACATAGAGATGCAATCCATGTATGACAACCAAGTTTGGGAATTGGTTGTGCCACCACTCAACTCCAAAGTAGTTGGAAGTAAGTGGGTTTTCAAGAAGAAAACGGATATGCATGGTAACTTGGATACTTATAATAACTTGGATACTTATAAAGCAAGACTTGTAGCAAAAGGTTTCACTCAAACTCAAGGGATTGATTATGATGAGACCTTCTCGCCTGTGGCGATGCTAAAGTCAATCAGGATATTATTTGCCATAGCTACATATTATGACTATGAGATCTGGAAATTGGATGTCAAAACGGCCTTTCTTAATGGATATCTTGATGAAGATGTCTATATGGTTCAGCCAGAAGGTTTTGTCGATCCAAAACATCCTGACAAAGTATGCAAGTTAAAGAAATCAATCTATGGATTGAAACAAGCATCTAGAAGTTGGAATCATCGTTTTGATGAAGAAATTAAGAATTTTGGATTCATCAAGAACGGTGATGAAGCTTGTGTGTATAAGAAAGCTAGTGGGAGCATCATCACTTTCTTAGTACTGTATGTCGATGACATTCTACTATTTGGGAATGACATTCCAACCATGGAAGGTGTAAAAGCTTGGCTTGGAAGTTGTTTTTCCATTAAGGATCTTGGTGAAGTAGCCTACATTTTGGGAATAAAGGTCTATAGGGATAGATCAAGGCGCTTGATAGGTTTAAACCAAAGTGCATACATTGACAAAGTCTTGAATAGGTTCTAAATGGAGAACTCTAAGAGAGGTTTTGTACCTATTCAAAAGGGGACAAATATTGAATACATCTCAATGTCCTAGCTCAAAGGATGAGCAAGAGAAAATGAAAAGAATCCCATATGCGTCAGCTATAGGATCCATCATGTATGCAATGATATGCACCAGACCGGACGTTTCATGCGCCTTGAGCATGACCAGTAGATACCAGCAGAATCCAGGTAACAGTCATTGGATGGCTGTTAAAAGTATATTGAAATATCTTAGGAGGACTAAGGATATGTTCTTAATATATGGATCTGGTGAGGAGGAACTCGTTGTAAAGGGTTACACGGACGCGAGTTTCCAAACCGATCGAAGTGATTCTCGATCGCAATCAGGGTATGTCTTCATTTTAAATGGAGGAGCAGTCTCTTGGAAGAGCTCTAAACAAGACGTGGTAGCATTGTCCACTATAGAATCAGAATACATCGCCGCTTCATTGGCAGCCCAGGAAGTTGCATGGCTGAAGAAATTTATAGCCGACCTAGGGGTGGTACCTACCTTGTGACTATGCCTACTGATTACCACGTTGTGATCTAATAATCCACGGCCCCTCAGTAAGCACCTTTTGCATACCTTCTTGATCAGCGAACTTGAAAAAGAAGAAACCGTTGGCATTCATCATTGATTTCTGCAACCCAAACCTCTTCCAATTATTCCTAACATAATATTCCACGACAGGATAAGCAACCCGATCCCCCAAAAAATACCCATACAACGTGTTAGCAAGCTTATCATGCACAACTCTGACCGAGTCCCTAGAAAGGACAAGATCACACCCATCCTGTTTCTCATCAGTCGCTAAAGAACGAAAATTCACCTTCATCGCATTAGCTCCTCTAACCGAATCAGCATATGATGGGGGCTTTACTACATTTACAGGATCTTGCTGACTACTAGCACCCTGACTACTGACACCCTGATCAGGAATCTTCACCTTCTCCACACTTTCAAAGTTGACAGGTTTGGATATAGCAGCAAGCCCATCAATGACCGAAATATTATCAGAGAAAAACATACCTCTCCTCGGCAACAATGGTTTTCCTTCAATGTTAGTCACATGTAGACCAATTCCTCGGACAGGTACTGATCCCGGAGTAGACCCTATCTCATGAGACACTGAATCTTTCAAAACATCCGTAGCCGCCGAAGGCAAAGGATAACCATACTGATCAACCAATCCTCGATTCTCCTGATCTAGTGGGATGTTACTCCCATTAAGATCACGATCAATCATTTGTAGAAACACAGCTCTCTCTAAAACAACGTAAAAGAAACCAGCATGCACACCCAGACACTTCCACGAATCCAAGAAACCGAAGAACAGAGACAAAAAGTAAAAACCCTAATCCTGAAAACCTAGAGCTGAATATCAATCCTAATAGATTAACCCAGAGAATCAATCTAGCTAAATTAATCTCAGTTAACCGCGACCAATATCAACCAGATTAATAAGTCAGGATCTCAAGACTGCAACTAAGGTGGCGATTGAAACAGAAACGAATAAAAACCCTGATTTCAGATTGATTACTATTGCTAACGAGTTCGTTATAGAGATTTGATAAACAAAACTCTAATCACAGACTGTTATACAAATGAATCTCAAAGAAAATTAGGGTTTCATGATGAATCAAGGAAATCGCCCAGGAGAGAGAGCTTAGGGTTTCACCTGTTTGGATGGGTATCTGTATTAAGGTCTGGTTTATTAACATAGTTACCTATATTAGGTGCCGTTTGATTCCGTGATCTCTAGCATTGCTTGGTGGTTATCTTAGGACTTCTGAGCAATCTCAAGTGAGTACATAGAACCCCTCTTTTACTGTTTTCCAAACATTTTGGGGGTGAAACACATGTGCCTACTTGTTACTTTCATGCTTTCCATGTTTTCACATCATATACCTGTTATGTTCGTTAGTACATTATAGTACATGATTTCATTACATTACATGCTATGTATGTCCATTGTGTGCGTACTTAGTACATCGTTTTACATTACATGCTATGTATGCCCATTGTGTGCGTACTTAGTACATCGTTTTACATTTCATGCTATGTATGTCCATTGTGTGCATACTTAGTACATTGTTTTACATTACATTTCATGCTATGTATGTCCATTGTGTGCATACTTAGTACATTGTTTTACATTACATTTCATGCTATGTATGCCCATTGTGTGCGTACTTAGTACAGTTGTTTTCATCACATGCTTACATTTTGTTATGACATTTGGGTTGTTTACAATGGAACAATACATTCATTAACATTAGCTACGCCGTTCGTTAGTAGGTAGTGGTACCATAGGAATTAACAACTCCCGTTCCTGAAATCCTGGGTTTGTTTGGATTGGAAGGAATGACCGAATTCGATATACATAACTTAGATAAACCTTTAATTTGTTTAAGGGTTTATCGCCACAGTCTCAAGGCTTGGATGTATGCATTTTCACAATACCGCATAAATGTTTGTAACAGTATAGCATGCATTTGTTCCACAAAACATAACTTTGATTTAAACCATGTTTTATTTCAATACCTTGTTTTTGTGCATTTTACATATGGTTTAGTTGATATATTTCACTTGCCATACATGATATTTTTGGGTAAACATTGCTGGCTTTGGAAACCCTAATGAACTAATCCTTTTACTTCATGTGCAGGGAGCTTCTGCATGCTTTGATAGTCTTTGGTATGTAGATAGTGGAGGCTCCATGCACATGATAGGATGTAAAGCCCTCCTCAAAGACTTTAAAATACATGGTGGGGGTGATATATCCTTTGGGAATAATAGTAAAGGGAAGGTTCTGGGGTCTGGTACAGTACAGTCTGGAAATGTAAAATTTGAAAATATCAATCTGATAGACAATCTAAAATTCAACCTTCTGAGTGTATCACAAATGAGTGACAAAGGGTTTGGGTCATTCTTCACAAAAGATTGTTGTAGGATTGTTGGACCAGAAATGGTCAAAAAGATTGAAGCAATAATCAAAACTGGTCAAACTAAACTTGTTGCTCTAAGAAGTGGCAATGTTTATGTTGTTGACATGTCAAAAGAGTGTCCCAGAGCTGATGCCTGTCTGTTCTCAGCTGCCTCTAACAAAGAGACAGAACTTTGGCACAGAAGGCTGGGGCACACAAATCTTAAGACAATCACAGAAATTTCAAAAAATGGTTTGGTGAGAGGCCTACCACAAAAGTTCTTACAAGTCCATTGAAGAGTCCAAAACAACCCAGTGTTTGAAGATGCTACACATGGATTTGTTTGGCCCAGTTCAAGTCATGAGCCTCAAAAAGAAAAGATATTGTTTGGTTATTGTTGATGACTTTTCTAGGTTTACATGGACTTTCTTTTTACACTCAAAAGATGAGACTGCAGACATTTTGCAAGACTTTGTGACACAGGTTGAAAAGCAATTTGACCTTCCAGTGAAAAGCTTCAGGAGTGACAATGGCACAGAATTCAAAAATAAGGAGTTGGATGCCTTCTGTGTGAAGAAAGGGATTGTAAGGCAGTACAGCATCCCTAGAACACCATAACATAATGGGGTAGTGGAAAGGAAGAACAGAACTTTGATTGAGGCTGCCAGAACCATGCTTGCAGATTCAGGTTTGCCATTAACTTTCTGGGCAGAGGCAATAAACACTGCTTGCTATGTTCAGAACAGAGTTTTAATAAACCCCAGGCACAAAAAGACTGCTTATCAAATTCTGTATAAAATCAAACCACTGATCTCATATTTCTAAGTGTTTGGCTGCCCATGCTTTGTTTGGATACTCAACCACTGCCAAGGCCTACAAAGTGTTCAATACACGGACCAAGGCAGTGGAGGAGACTTTGAATGTTAAGTTCAATGAACTTTCATCAATGAAAATCCCAGCAAATCCTGCAGATCTGTTTGATCTTGAAAAATTTACTTTTGAAAATACTGCTGTCAAGACTAACAGTGCAGGTCCATCAGAGGATACAACACCAGACTTTGGGTATGAAATCATCATCCCTCAAAGGTCTACCACAAAGGGAAAAGCACCAGTTGTTCAGAACAGTTGTCAAAGCTCAACCACTGCTACCTCAACAGTTGTTGACCAAAGTAGCCCATCAACCACTGCTTCCACATCCTCAAAAACTGCTGACAAAAGTCCTCAAACAGTGGATAAAAGTCAGCAGTTGTCTACTTCATTACCTCCTATTCCACCACCTTTTGAAGCCACTGCTGGGTCATCAAAGTCACCAGCAGTGGTTAGCTCAGATGATACACATTTGCAGCCTTCACCAACAAATGCCATCATACCATACCAAGGAGATTTAATCTTCTTGAGATCTCATCCACCTGATCAAATCATTGGCAACATAAATGAAGGGGTGCTCACAAGAAGCCAAACCCAAAACATTTGTCTTTTTGCTGGTTTTCTATCACTCCATCAGCCAGTCAAGTACCAAGAGGCACTGAAAGACAATAGCTGGGTAGAAGCCATGCAAGAGGAGCTCCAACAGTTTAAAAGACAACAAGTATGGGAGCTTGTACCACTGCCAGAAGAGGTTAGTCCCATTGGCACAAAGTGGGTCTTCAAGAACAAAACTGATGAAAGGGGTATTGTTGTCAAGAATAAAGCCAGGCTTGTGGTTCAAGGTTACAGACAGGAAGAGGGGATTGATTATGATGAAACATTTGCCCCTGTTGCAAGATTGGAAGCCATTAGACTGTTCCTGGCCTTTGCTGTCAACCACAATATGAAGGTGTTTCAAATGGATATCAAAAGTGCTTTCCTCTATGGTACAATTCAAGAAGAGGTGTATGTTTGTCAACCTCCAGGTTTTGAGGATCCATTTTATCCAGATCATGTCTACAGGCTAAACAAAGCCTTGTATGGCTTGAAACAAGCACCAAGGGCCTGGTATGAAACTCTTTCCAACTTCCTCCTCTCAAATGGTTTCAAAAGAGGTACAATTGATAAAACACTGTTTTTAAAATGGAGAGGGAAGGATTTAATGATTGTCCAGATTTATGTGGATGACATTATTTTTGGAAGCACATGTAACTCAATGTGTGAAGAGTTTAGAGAACTCATGACAGCTGAGTTTGAAATGAGTGCAATGGGTGAGCTGCAATGCTTTCTTGGTCTCCAAGTACAACAAATGCAAAATGGAACTTTCATTCATCAAAGCAAATATGCTAAAGAACTTTTAACCAAATTTGATATGAATGATTGTAAACCATGCAACACACTCATGGCAACAAATAAGCTGGTCATGTCTGATGAAAAAGATGACCTGATTGACCAAACACTTTATAGAAGCATGATTGGGTCTTTACTGTACCTAACTGCATCTAGACCAGACATCATGTTTGCAACATGTGTCTGTGTAAGAAGACAATCAGCTCCCAGAAAATCAAATCTTATTGCTGTAAAAAGGATCTTCAGATACATAAAAGGTGCTCCCACACTTGGTATCTGGTATCCAGCTAATGGGAATATCAAGCTTTCAGGCTTTTCAGACAGTGACTTTGCTGGATGTAACACCACAAGGAAGTCCACATCAGGAGGGTGCCAGTTTCTAGGTGATTGCTTGGTTTCTTGGCAAAGCAAAAAGCAAGCAGCTGTTTCAACATCCACTGCTGAAGCTGAATACATTGCTGCTGCAAGCTGTACAGCCCAACTCCTGTGGCTTCAAAATCAGTTGCTGGATTTTGGTATCACTGCCTTAAAGACACCACTCATGTTGGACAGCCAGGCAGCAGAAAATATCATCAAAAATCCAGTTTCCCATTCAACCACCAAACACATCGACATCAGACATCACTTTGTGAGGGATTGCTATGAAAAAGGTTTGATTTCTCTGCATCATGTCCCAACTAAAGACCAGCTGGAAGATGTGCTCACAAAAGCACTTGATACAGCCACTTTTGAAAGCTTGGTCTCTAGAATTGGGATGCTAAACATAGAATAACAAGCAAAATCTTGTTTTTAACCACTGATTGTTCAAAAAGTCTGCTCTACTTCAAAAGCCTGTCCAGTGTTGATAGTCAACCCCTGTTCTCTCATTCCTTTGATAAACTCGGTTGTTCAAAAGCAGTGTCTTATCCACTGATATGCTATCCACTGATAGTGAAAATCATCCACTGCTTTCATACCACTGCCTTCATCAGTCACTTTCATAAAAGTACTGTCCTTCACTTTCACCTGGGGTTGTCACGTGGGCAGTACACATTGGTCAGTCCTTTTGTAACGGCTGCCACATCAGCATTCACTTTCTTCCCTATAAAATCCCCCACTCACCACCAAAACAGGGTTTTACTGTCGAATTGAATTCCTAAAAATTCTCTTCTCAAAGCAGTTTTTCATCTCATTTCTCCACAAATTTCTTCGATCATCATCTTCAAAATGACAAAATCGAAGTCATCTTCAAAACCCTCATCCAAATCTTCATTGAAAACAACCTCTCAAAAGGCAATTTCCACAGAAATCCCACATAAACCATCTCACAATCTCCTGGGTCTTCTTACAAAACCAGGAACCACCAATGTTTTCGATTCCATCATTGACACCATGGCAAAATCAAAGTACAAAACTTTGTTCACCGTCGATGCACCAATCTATTTGGCGACCCAAAGGG
This sequence comes from Helianthus tuberosus, assembly GCA_030545235.1. Lineage (NCBI taxonomy): Eukaryota > Viridiplantae > Streptophyta > Magnoliopsida > Asterales > Asteraceae > Helianthus > Helianthus tuberosus. Next base: position 106,053,998 of record CM060360.1, read on the forward strand.
AGTTTTGGAAAAATGCAACCCTTGAAAAACAAGGAGACATTGCAACCATCATACACTCTTCTATAAAGGGTAAAGCTGTCCAAATCACGCCACAATCCATTTCAGAGGTCTTTCAACTCGATGATCAAGAAGGTAAAATTTCTTTCACTAAAAACGAGTTGCAAACTGAATTCATTGAAAGAGGGTATGAAGCCACAATGATGAAGAAACTTACCTTAGAAAAAGGTTATTTTCCTTCTGCAACCAGGTTTTTATTTCATACCCTCCTACTATGTGTTTCAAATAAAACCACTTCTTTCAATGAAATCCCTTTAAAGATTCAAAATCTGGGATATGCAATTCTTCAAGGAGAAAATTTTAACTATTCTCGGGAAATTTTTAAAGATTTGGTAAATAATGTTGCAACAAAATCATTATTACGGTTTCCAAGGTTTTTAAGTTACTATTTTGCAAAGAAATTCAGTAAGGATGATTTAGCTGTAACAAACCAAGGTGATTCTACTCAAATAAACAGTTTAACAACTGAAACTTTTTCAAGAATGCTAGCACCTTGCAAAACACAAGCAGAGGTGCCTGAGCAGATTTTAACAGTTACAACTGCTCCTCAGGTATCTGCTGCTGAGCCCACTGCTCAAGGTGATCAAAGCAGCAGCACAAAACGCCAAAAAGAAAAACTCAAAAACCCCCAAAACCCATCAAAAAGGAAACTCTGGAGGATGAGATACCAGAGCCCCTGCCTGTGACAACACAAATGTCACAAGAAACCACTGCTGCTTCTTCCTCACAGCAGTTGGTACAAATATCTCAACCCATAACCGAAACTCCTCCTGCTTCTTCACAAAAAGAACATGTTGTACAAATAGGGTCTCCACATCATGATGCTCTGGAAACACTTGTTTCTATCATCCACAGCTCAATACCCGGGGCAAATCCACTTTCTACACCACCCATCACATCCACAATTCCCCCACCAACTAAACTGCTGTTGGATGCAATTGATTTGAACCAGGCACTAACCAGTCCTTCTCAATCACCTATCAATGAGAATATACCTTAACAACTGACTGGGTCTGATGTATCAATCCTTGCTAACCCACCAACACAACCTGAGGAGGTTACACCCCTTGAGTTACAAGTAACTCTTGGTGGTAGTCCAAGTGAAGCAGCCACTACAACTGTTGAACCCACTAGTTTACAGTTGGACAGTGGTTACATTAATAAGACTTCCTTGGAGGCAATTCCTTTTATAGCACCTCTGTCAACCACCAGTGGATTTATTTATCCTACTGGCAACATCAAAAGGTTCTCAAGTGTTGAAGGAAGAAGACCCCAGTACCATGAAAAAGGGGCATCAGTGGTTAATGTTTGGAGTACACTCCCTACATCAACTATTGATAAAACCACTGCTAGTGGGAAATCAGATGATCCCATTAACTTGGGTGATGGTTTAAAGTACCAGAAATTGACGGATCATATTGAAAAGCTTGATAACTCTGTTGCAGAACTCAAAGATATGCTCCTATAGGTGTTACAAGTACAAAAGGTACAATCAACTGCTGTTCCATCTCAAGCACCTGCTCCACAAAGGGCACCTGCTACAAATGAGCTCTGGAATTTGTTTCAACCTTTTCTCCATCAACAAGCACAATTAGCAGATCAGCAACATGAAAAACATGTCCAACAGCTGAGAAATGCAATGGAGTCAAGGTTCAAGAACACTCAGGCTGATCTAAAAGTTCTCAAAACTCAGATCCTACACACCACTGGCACTACTCCTCCAACAGTACTTTTCATTGATCAACTCCCAGAAGATAATACCAAAAAGGGGGAGAAAATTCAGGAGTGGAAGAAGAAAGGAATAGATGATGGTCTTTACATTGAACCTGAAAAGGATGCTATGACCAGAAAAATTCCTGTGCCAGATGGTAGTAAAAAGGTTGATGCAACTCAAGAAGCACTTGATGAAGGAGTAGCAAGTGTTAAAAGAGATAGAATGGCAAAGGATATTTCAAGATGGAATGAGGAGAAAAGAGCTTTCATGGAACTGTATGAACAAGGTTGTTCTGGATCAAAGGATTCCAAAAATCCAAAGACAAAAAGGAAACCTAAGTCCATCCCATCCAGATTTCCAAAGCCTCCAAAACCACCTTCCAAAAGCCATCAGCATCAAACCTCCACCCAAACAGCTGCTGAAACTCCTGTTGTATCAACTACTGCTGGTACTTCAGTGGTTTCAAAATCTGCTCCCACTTCAACACACACCAAATCCACTGCTTTACCATCATTACCACCAAAAACAAAATCACCTCCTGCCAAAAAGCAGAAGACATTAGTTGTTAAAACATCTGCTGTAATGACAACAGTGGTTGGAACACCAGTTGTTTCAACAACTGTTAGTCAATCACAAACCACTGTCACTACATCCACCACCACTGATCCACCCAAAACATCATCTGCCTCTTCTAAAACAAAAAGGAGAAGGATTTACATATCAGATGATGATTCACCTTCACCACCACCAACCTCCTCACAATCTATGTCACTTGTCACAATTCCTAAACCCATACCTCTCTCTTCAGCTCAAACTTTAAAGCCATTACCTCCTGCTGGTGTCTCATTTCCTCTGGAACTCATTGCAGTCAGGGAAGAAATCAAATCCTTCTACTATGAGGACGACCCAGTTAAAAGGAGTTTGCCATCAGTTGCAGGATATCCCAGGCCTAACAATATTGAAGAATACTTGAAACTCAAGGCCAAGCAAGCAGAGGATATTGCAATAAAAAACAGAAGAGGGAAATCTGATAGAGAATTTCAGCAAAACTATCAGTTCCTACTCTCACAGGTCAATGCTATGGAGTGATTTGCTAAAAATGTATGTCAGCAAATTTCAGAAAGGGCAGATGAGTCCTTGAGAAAAGACTACATTGAGAGTATCATGACCTACAAGAAATACAAGGGGGAGAAATACATGTACAAAAACTGGACCATTCCTGAGCTTGAAAAAGAAGCAGCCAGGATTCAAGAAATGATAAAAAATAAGGTCAAGCAGACTCCACCTGAAAAATTCAAACAATTTGAAGCTGAGAAGGCATTAATGTTGAAGAGAATGAAAGAGGAGCTGATAGCAGCTGATTATGGGACAAAGAATTCTGTGTCAAAGTGGGGAGAAGATAGGGTCAGGGCTACTTACAAGAAGTTGGAAGAGCTTAGAAAGAAAGATCCTAAAGTTCCACAAAAGCCTGACTACTCTAAAGCAGAGGTCTCAAAAAGACCACCAAAGCTGCAAGCTAAAAGAACAACTGCTCCAGCTGGTGCTGCCATCTACAAAAGAAGGAGCAAAAACCAGCTGAGTACTGAAACAATTCAAGATCTATTATCTGGAGATGCTGTTGTAAAAGCAAGCATGAAAGTAATGATTAAAGAAGATCTTGAATTGGAACAATCTGCAAGTGCTGCTCAGCCAGTGATGAATAGGCCAGCCTCACCAAATACCTCTGCAAATAAACATCTCCCAAGAAACCCACCAGGCTCAAAAATACAAAAGTGGGAAACTGACAAACAGACCTGCGTATTGACTTTGCTCAGGTCTGGTGGAGAAGTGGAGAAAATATCAAGGGAACAAGCTCTTGGCCTGAGTCTTGAAGATTTGCAGGATCTCCTTGATCTTCCACTTAGCAGGGATGATGAAGATACAGATGCCCTCGACTTTGAATTACAATTTAAAGGCCAGATAAGGGAACTGTTGATGAGGCAATAAAGATTTCCACAATAATGAAGAGTTTTGGCATTATCTGTTCTAGGGGGAGATTGTTGGGATTGAACCCTATCAGAGGAACAGATAATTAAAGCCAAAACTGGATCAGAGCAGTGGATCCAGAATAAGCAGATGTTTACATACAAATCTCTCCCCTTGAAAGTGGTTTCATATCTGCTGACCTCCTATCTGCTGATCTTACTAAGTGCTGACCTACAACTGCTGCCTTGCATCTACTGCCCAATGTCAAAGACTGATGGAAGACCAAAGCTCTGCTGATTCAATCTACTGCCTTGAATCTAGTACTGCCGATCCGGACAAGCACTGCTGGGTTCACAGCAGTGGGAGGATGCAGCAGCTGTTTAAGTGTCTTTTATGTAATGAAATGTAATAGCAGTAGTTGTACATCAGTGTTTGTATAGATCAGAGGTTAGAGTTTGTTAGGAGGTTAGATGTCACTATCATGGTGACGTCAGCTAAAGATGCTCAGTGGTTTGCAAGTGCCTATAAATAGTTCAGTACTTTGTACTGTTCTATTAGCTCTTTTGCTACATCGTCTTCTTTGCACGAACAAACTACTGAGCTCTGGCTGAGGGGGAGTTTGCATTCATTCATCAATCATTGTAATCGTTATTGAAATAAATTCAATCTTTCGATTCATTGTGAAAAGATGTTTGATCAAAGTATTACTCTCGTTTGATTGTATGCAAAGTTTGTTTTCATCATAATTCCGTTGCACACTCATCCATTTTCATCTTAATTACAAACATAAAATACAATCAGAATCAAACTCAGATCCAACAATATTTCTAATATATGGATCTGGTGAAGAAGAACTCGTTGTAAAGGGTTACAGGGATGCGAGTTTCGGAATTCGTTGTAAATGGTTACATGGATACGAGTTTCCAAACTAATCGAGATGGTTCTCAATCACAATCAGGGTGGCATTGTCCACTACATAATCAGAATACATCGCCGCTTCATTGATTGAGATAATTCATATGAAGTTGCCACTTGAATTATTGATCTAGGGGTAGTCCATACCATTCAGGACCCCTAGAGATCTTTGTGATAACGAAGGTGCGATTGCTTAAATCAAGGAACCTCGTGTACATCGAAAGACTAGGCACATTGAGCGGAATTTCAACTAGATAAGGGATAAAGTTGAAAAAGGAAAAGATATGTATTCGCAATGTTCACACTGATCAAAATATTGCGGATCTACTCACGAAGCTCCTTGAACGGGCAAAGCATGAAGGGTCATACTTGTGCCTAAGGACTTCGATATTCTAGTGATTGGATTTGATCTATTTTGTATTTGGATATTTGAACAACTGTTATTATAACTCTTTATGGTATTTTGAGTTATGTTCCATTTTAGCATGTTTAAATCCGTGAATAAGTTAATTATTCTAAATGTCCGTAGTCGATCATACTTGTGGGAACAAATATGAATGTAAGACTATTATGAATTTGGATTGGTGAATATTCATTAGATATGAATATAGAGCAAAGTGTTGCTGCCAAAGTTCATAGATATTTGTGGGAGACAAATATTGGACTGACTCGCTCTCAAACATTACTGCATGGAATCATTTGTGATTGATCATAAGTAAATTTGAGTAAAGGAGAATATCATAGTATCCTCTGACCTGAGATGCATATTGGGTCTTGATATTCACCAAATATTATACCTTGACTTTTTCTTCACTGTTAGTAATATGACAGTACATAATGCTAAGCTCAGGTGTGGTACAAGGTAATTGTGAGAGACGTATGTAGTCAAGAAGGGATTTGTTCCTCTTATTCGTTGAGAGTAAGATGTCTAAGGCCTGCCAAAGTTAAATCAACAGAGAGTGATCACTCTGTGTCTCTGGATTTGACATGACATCTGTAACGAAAGGATAAATGATAGATTCACCTAAATCATTTTCAAGTAAGGGACTTGAAGGGGATGATGTTATTGAATGGCACATATAGTCATATGTATTAGGGGTAGTAAACCGTAGTTAGGCGTTATTTACTGCTTGCATCAATCTTCTATGTATCTTGTGCAAGTGGGAGATTGTTGGACTTTGTATGCCCAGGACACATATTAAATTGATGTGGCTAGTACGTTATGATCCAAGTCGAGTCATACCCAATAACAAGCTAGACAAACACTTACAATATTTATTTATGATATGATCAAACAAATAAATATTAACACTTACAATATTTAGAGATTGGTTTTCTAAATAATTGCACTTGACAAACTAATAAATTATATGGATAATTTATTTTGAGAGAGTATTTTATTTTGTTATTTAATGGGTTAAATAACATAATAAAAATAGCATAAGTCTTATAACATATGATGTTATATTTTATAAAAGTTATAAAATACATATGTAAGACTTATATTATTTTATAAAAGAAAATTGAATTTTATTTTGTATAAATAAAGACTAGGCCGCCACCCCCCCCCCCATGGGGTCTTCCCAAAATTGTTGGTCCAATCACACCACATGCATGTCTTACAAGTTAGATGGGTTGTGATTGGGTGTTCTTCCCAAGCAATTTTGGCCAATTAGTTTACATGCAATTGCATGAACCTTGATTGGGGAAGAATGATGGTCCAATGACATTTCATGCAAATGTCATAACTAGAGGCCTTTTGATTGGGCAAGATGGGTGGCAAGATTCTCTCTACATCTATAAATACCAAGATGTCAAATACAAGAAGGTGCAACTCTTGAATGAACTTGAAAGACTTAGAGAACTCTCTCTAAAAAATCGGCCAAGATAAGAGCCAAATGAGGAGATAATTTCAAGTGAAGAACTTGTAAACTATCTCTAATTTTCGGCCATGGTGTGGTTGATCAAGAAGGGTCTTTCAAGTTGATATATCAAGTGCAAGAACTCCATAACTTCCCTTGATAATTTTCGGCCAAGAGTTGGTTCCAAGAGGGATTTTTTCTAGTGAGTTCATAAGTGTAAAATCCTAGCTAAACACAAGGTGTTTGTTGGAAGGCTTGGGGTATACAAGCTTGAGGTCTTCTACACTTGAAGGCAACCGTTCAAGAATCATCATCTTCTTCATATCCTTTGCTCCTTGGAAGGTAGTATTCTAAACATCCTATGGTTGTGTTTTATTTTGATAGCATGCATGTTCGTATATGGATCCGGGTTTGGGTTTTACATATAAAATGGGTTTTATATCTTGAAAGTACACATGTTTTAAATAATTATTTCCGCTGCGTTTTTATTTTATATGGATAAAATACTTTGATAAACATGTCAAAAACCCAACAACTAATACATGCATTAACACCGATCATGCCGCTCGGTAGTAGGTAGCGGTATCATAGGATTTAACAACTCCCATTCCTGCACCCTAGGTTTGTTTGGGTGGAAGGAATGACCGAATTCGATAAACATAACACAGATAGACCTTTAATTTGTTTAAAGGTCTATCACCACAGTCACAAGGCTTGGATGTATGCATTTTCACAATACCGCATAGAAGTTTGTATCAGTATAGCATGCATTTGTTCCACAAAACATTACTTTGACTTAAACTATGTTTAATTCAATACCTTGTTTTTGTGCATTTTACCTATGGTTTAGTTGATATATATATATATATATAATTTCTTTTTTTGGGTAGAGGGTTACCCGTGGTGAATTTTATAAACAAATAAAAACAGGGTGTGACAAAAAGTTTAACACACACTACTAGGCTTAAGACACGAAGCCTAGGACAAACAAAACCCAACAACCAAAGCAAACAAACCAACAAAGACAGCCCAACTAAACTAAACCACATAACACTAACACCCAAACACTAGACTCGCTTTAACCCCGGTCCTTTTCCGTGTTGTGCATTGGAATCTTCCATCTCTCTAAAAGCTTCTTGTGCTTCATGTCTCTACCAACCTTGAAACCCATTATTCTAAGTCTGACCGTATCAAGGATCACTTGTGCCACTGTACCAGCACATCTTTGAAGATTCGAGAACAGCCGGTTGTTTCGCTCTTGCCAAATAAAATAAGTAGAAGCCGCAATCACAAGTTTGCACACAATATGATCTACATTCGTTGAACTTGCATTCTGCTCCACCCAAACCATAACAGAATTCCATGTATCATTAACTCTCTCCATATCGATCCTTTTCTTCACAATGTTCCAAATCTTGGACGAAAACGAGCACTGAAAGAACAGATGATCTCTAGAATCCCGACCATACTTACACAGAGGACAACACATAGGATTTAGATTGGTAGCACTACCCGCTTGCCAAACTGCCAAACGATCCTGTGTCATCAGCTTATTCTTTATAACCAGCCAAAGATGAAACGAGTGTCTTGGTATGCATTGACTATACCACACCATATTAACCCACACCACCTTCATTTCTCTTAACCGAAAGTTATACCAAGCTTCCCAAGAATTAAAGTGAACAATATTGCCATCCATATTCTTCCATCCAAATCTATCATTGGAACTAGAATCTAGGATAGGAACCGTAATATTGTTGAGAACCGGAAATTAATCATACCATGCTTGCGGCCACCTCCAACGACCATCCTCATCTATAAGGTCAGCAACAGTAGTCTGCAAATTAAAACCAGCTCCTGCTATGACTCTAGGTGTGATAAAGTTACGGATCGGGCTGCAAGAACACCAATTATCACTCCAAGCATTTGTTTGAGCTCCACTCACAATCGATTTCACAGGCCATACATGATATTTTTTGATACCCATTATATCATTTACATTAAACATAAACATTTTCACATTGATATACACATTTGGTGATTTACATTAGACATGGACATTTTGATATGGTTTACACAATAACACTTGACAATTGATTTATACATGAACAATTTACATTGGTGGTTGGTTTGGGTAAATGATTTGAGTAACGAGGCGTGTGTAATATGATACAAACATGGTGGATACGCCGCTGGTACTTCCTATATATAAGTGTTTGTATAATATTACATATCGTAGCGTTATTTAAATCATTTCAATATTTGACATATTACATTTTACATAAACAACTTATTTTTCACGAGACATTGTTTTACAAAACAATTTATTTTATACAACTCATTTTACTTGGTTATTTCATTAACCATACACCTTTCTTTTATATAATCTGATTTCTTATCGAGTTTTCATATGATTTATAAAAGAAAACACTTAACAAGATTCATGACTAATTTTTATTAAACCGTTCTTTTAAAACCCAAGTCATGAATCCTATTTTCACAAAACCTATGTATCTCACAGGCATTTTTATGTTGACGTACCTATTTTCACATGTGTTTTCAGGAGCTGTCGCTTAGGATGATGATTGTGACACTAGGGCGGACCTGTGCCTTAGAGACATAAAATGAAGATAGACTTAGTTTAATTATGTTCTGAACTCTTTATTTCCTGTTTGGAGACAATGTAACACTCTTGTTTGATAAATAAAATATAACTTTGTATGCCATGGTTGTGAAACAATTAATTCTGTTACAACACTCCCCGACGTTTCCGCCGCGGTTGCATGTTATACACGGTCGGGGTGTGACAGAAGAGTTGGTATCAGAGCCAATGGTTATAGGGAATTAGGTTATTAGTAATACTTTGACCTAGACTATAACCTTTCTAGGACCCTAACACAAGTTATCTTGTGTTTAGATCTTAAAACATGCACATCACCTATCCTTAGGTGATTATAAAAAAAAAAACCAAATTTTCTGAAACGATTTTTGAAAAACAATCTTCTGTTTTTGAATGATTTATTATAAGGTTTTGAACCCTCTATTGTAAGGTTTCGAACCCTCTGTTATAAGGTTTTGAACCCCTTTGAGTTTTCAAAATCTCGTCAAGGTTTTGGGTTTTAAATAATGTGAACACATGCAAACTGGAAGGGTGAATGCCTGTACCCTGGGTTTTCTATCTAAGGCTAGAGTGTTCGTACAAATCCACATAATCGGACCAGTCACTCTTACCTGGGAACTCTTGGGGTGAGTGTTCACTTATAGGCGAGCATGTCTTCATGATACATTATTTTTGACCCATTTACTTTGATTAGTCACTGTGTGTCGCTTGTTTGCTTTGCGATACGGACGAACGACCACCATCTTTGCTTTTGTTGATTTTGTTTCATCTCATTCTCTTCATCCAATCATCTCACTCGTTTCCTTTCATGTTTTCCTCTTTTAGAATGCCTCCTCGACGCGAAAACCAGATAGCAACTGCCGAACTGGCAGAAATCATTGCGTAGCAAATGGCTGCTCAATTCCCAAACCTCTTTGCTCAATGGAACCAAGCCAACAACAACAACAATGCTCCATGCAAATTCAAGGATTTTAACTCGGCTAAACCACTCAAGTTTAGTGGTTCTGAGGGAGCGACTGGGCTTCTTCAATGGTTCGAGAGCATTGAGAATACTTTCCACCATGTGCAGTGTCCTGACAATCACAAGGTCGAGTTTTCTTTGAGTGTGTTTCAGAAGAGGGCTCTTACGTGGTGGAACGGGGTTATGAGAGATCGCGGTGCAGAAGTTGCTCTAGCACAGACTTGGGCTGAACTTAGAGCCCTTATGATGAGGGAGTTTTGTCCTCGTCATGAACAGCGAGCTTTGGAGAGAGAGTTTGATGACTTGAAACAAGACAGTGGCGAGCACAGGGCATATACTGATAGGTTTGAGGAGTTGAGTCTGCTTTGCCCAACAATGGTTACCCCACTCGACAAGGCTATCGAAAGGTACATCGATGGTCTACCTGACTCAGTACAAGACATCATTACTGGTAGTAACCCTACCACACTCCGTCAGGCGATCGAGTTAGCAGCGACATTGACTGAGTCGCAGGTTCAAAAGGGGAAGCTGCATAAAAAGGGTGACAAAGGTAAGAAACAGTCGTCTGACAAAGAAGATAGCAAGAAAGGTCAAAACAAGAAGGGAAAGGAATCTGGTTCCTCAAGGGGGTCAAGGAAGCGTAAGGCTTCCCAAAATTTTACTGTCACTGCCCAAGCTAACCAGGCAGCTCCCAACCAACCCGCACAGCCTCCAGCGAAGAAACCTTATGCAGGAAATGCACCTTTGTGCAATAGATGCAACAGTCACCATCAGCCGCAATTTCCGTGTCGTTTCTGTACTAACTGTGGGAAGTCAGGTCATCTTGCTGGTGTTTGTCGTTTTGCTCAGAATCAGGCAGTTCAGAACCCGGCTCAACAAGTTGCTCAGCCTCTTGCTTAGCAACAAGGTCAAGCTGCACGACCTCATTTTCCTCCTGGTTCGTGCTACAATTGTGGGGACCTGACCCACTACAGAAACCGGTGCCCAAGGCTAGCCAACCAGAATCAGAATCCAAACCAGAATCAGGCTCAGGCTCGAGGTCGAGTCTTCAACATGAATGCGCAAGAGGCACAAGCAGACAATGAAGTGGTGAACGATACGTTCTTTATTAATAATCAGCCTGCATCTGTTTTTTTTTATTCGGGTGCCGATAAGAGTTTTGTGTCATTATCTTTTGAGCCATTGCTTCGCGTGTCTAGAACGAAACTAGGAAAACCCTTGACAGTAGAGGTTGCTAGTGGTGAACCCATTGTACTTGATTCTGTTCTTCGCAACTGCCAGTTGAACCTCAACGACCATCTTTTTCCTATTGATCTCACGCCTATGCAACTTGGAAGCTTCGACGTTATTATGGGTATGGATTGGTTAGCCAAGCATCGCGCAGAGGTAGTTTGTTTTGAGAAGATTGTTCGTGTGCCGCTTTCAACAGGAGAGATTCTACAGGTGCATGGTGAGAAACCTACCGGTGGTCTCAAACTCATGTCTTGTTTTAAAGCTCGGAAGTATCTACGAAAGAACTATGTGGCCTTTTTGGCACATGTTGTAGCAGATAAGGGCAAGGATAAGTCTATTCAAGATATTCCTGTTGTTCGGGATTATTCTGAAGTACTCCCTGAAGAGTTACCTGGTCTACCTCCAGCACGCCAAGTCGAGTTCCGTATTGATCTCGTACCTGGTGCAAATCCCAATGCCAGAGCTCCCTATCGTCTTGCACCGTCTGAGATGCAAGAGTTGTCTAAGCAGCTTCAGGAGCTCTCTGAGAAAGGTTTTATCCATCCTAGCTTTTCATCTTGGGGTGCTCCCGTTCTTTTTGTCAAGAAGAAGGATGGATCATTTTTTTTGGGTAAAGGGTTACCCCAGGTGAATTTTATAAATAACCAAATAAGAACAAAGGCATGCCTGAACGGACATACCAACTAGGCTTGACAACCCAAGCCTAGGAAATCCAAAAATAAACAACCATATAGAAGCCAAAACAAACAACCAGCTAAAAAAAACACAACCCTATCCCAACAAAACTAACACCAAGAGACTATATCTAGCCTGGGTCGAGAACTTCAGCATTAGGAAGGATCTTCCACTTCTTCAACAGCCTCTGGTTACTGGCTTCACCTCTGAACTTGAAACCCATCAATCGTAATCTTACTGTCTTCAAAATCCTCTCAGTGACCGACTCCACACTTGGTTTCATACACGAAAACAAGCAGTTGTTTCGCTCTTGCCAAACAAAATACGTGGTAGCCGCAATGACCAGTTTGCTAACAATATCATCCGTCTTCTTCGATCTAGCATTAAGATCAAACCATCCCATAATCGAGTGCCACGAATCATCAACACTCCCCATGTTCACCATTGCTTTAACATTACGCCATACTTGAGCCGCAACCGAACACTGAAAAAACAAATGGTCTCGTGAATCACGATCATTCCTACATAACGGACAACACATAAGTCTTAAATTAGTTTCACTCCCCGCCTCCCACACAGCTAACCGATCTTGTGTCTTGAGCTTATTCTTGATTACCAGCCATAGGTGAAAAGAGTGTCTTGGAATGCATTGACTAAACCAAACCCCATTAACCCATGTAACCGGTTGTTCACGATGGCGGGTATTTTGCCAAACTTCCATAGATCCAAACGGCCTTATGTTATCATCTAAATCTTTCCAGCTTGTACTATCCTCCATATTCTGTATCAACTGAGGAACACTTAAGCCAATTAAAACCGGATATAGATCGTACCATGCACGGGGCCACTTCCACTGGCCATTATCATCAACGAGCTCCGCCAGAGACGAGTTAAGATTAAAGCCCGCATTAGCAATTCTTCTAGGAGTAATGAAAGAGTTAAGGGGGCTATACTGGCACGAGTTATCACTCCATACATTAGTTTGATTACCACTCCGAACCGCTTTCCATACAAATAGGATGGATCATTTAGGATGTGTATCGATTATCGTGAGCTTAACAAGCTTACCATCAAAAATCGATATCCCCTACCTCGCATTGATGATCTCTTTGATCAGTTACAGGGCGTTTCTTATTTTTCAAAGATTGATCTGCGATCTGGATATCATCAACTTCGTGTGCATGAAAAAGATATTCCCAAGACAGTGTTCCGCACTCGTTATGGGCATTATGAGTTCACAGTCATGCCATTCGGTTTGACTAATGCTCCTGCTGTTTTCATGGACTTAATGAATAGGGTCTGCAAGCCTTATTTGGATCAGTTCGTCATTGTTTTTATTGATGACATCTTGATATACTCTAAGACGCGAGCTGATCACTAGCAACATCTTCGTCTTACTTTGGAACTCCTAAAGAAATAGCAACTTTTCGCCAAATTCTCCAAGTGTGAATTCTGGCTTAAAGAAGTTCAATTTTTAGGACATATTGTCAACGAACAAGGTATTCATGTAGATCCCTCCAAGATCAGTGCAATTAAGGATTGGGATACACCTTCTACTCCTACTGAAGTTCGTTCCTTTCTTGGTCTAGCGAGTTATTACCGCCGCTTCATTGAAAATTTCTCGAAGATTGCAGTTCCTCTAACTGCTCTAACTCAGAAGAACAAACCCTTTGATTGGGGATTCAAACAAGAGGAAGCTTTTCAAAACTTGAAGCAAAAACTTTGCGACGCGCCTGTTCTGACTTTGCCTGAGGGCAATGATGATTTCGTCGTTTATTGCGATGCATCTAAATTGGGACTTGGCTGTGTTCTGATGCAAAGGAACAAAGTTATAGCATATGCACCGAGGCAATTGAAGATACATGAGAAAAACTACACCACTCATGATCTTGAGTTAGGTGCAGTTGTTTTCGCTCTTAAGATCTGGAGACACTATTTGTACGGAACAAAATGTGTGGATTTCACGGACCACAAAAGTCTTCAGCATATCTTCAATCAGAAAGAACTCAACATGTGGCAACGACGTTGGGTGGAGCTTCTAAACAACTATGACTGCGAAATTCGCTACCATCCAGGTAAGGCGAATGTCGTAGCCGATGCATTGAGTCGCAAGGAACGTACTAAGCTTCATTGTGTTCGTTTTCAATTTGTTATCCAAGCTCGATCCGATATCCAAGCACGCATTTCTCAGGCTCAACACACTTGTGTTTCACAAGGCTTGATGGATAAGGAATTTCCCTATCACATAACACCTGATCTTGAACTGAAGGACAATGGATCGTATTACTTCATGGACCGTTTGTGGGTCCCAAGCCAAGATAACCTTCACACCTTACTTATGGATGAAGCCCATAAGTCTCGTTATTCTGTTCATCCTGGTTCAGATAAGATGTATAAGGATCTTTGTATTCAGTATTGGTGGCCTGGTATGAAGAAAGACATTGCCTTATATGTATCAAAATGCCTTACTTATCTTAAGGTTAAGGCTGAACATCAGCATCCTTCTGGTTTATTTGTGCAACCAGAGATCCCAGTTTGGAAATGGGAAAACATTACTATGGATCTCATTACTAAACTTCCGCGCACAAAGAAAGGTCATGATGCCATCTGGGTAGTTGTTGATCGTCTTACTAAGTCAGCGCATTTCTTGCCAATCCGTGAGGATTTTTCTGCTGACAAACTTGCTAAAATCTATGTGGATGAAATTGTAGCTCGACATGGTGTTCCTTTGAACATCATTTCTGACAGAGATACTCGCTTCACTTCTCATTTTTGGAGAACCATGCAATCTGCTATGGGGACCCAACTTAATCTGAGCACAGCTTATCATCTGCAAACGGATGATCAATCTGAAAGAACAATACAGACTCTGGAGGATATGCTTAGAGCTTGTGTGATCGATTTTGGTGGTAGTTGGGATTCACATCTTCCGTTGATTGAATTCTCCTACAACAACAGTTATCACTCCAGCATCAACATGGCTCCTTTCGAGGCTCTCTATGGTCGAAAATGTCGTTCTCCAGTCTGCTGGAATGAGATCGGCGAGGCTTAGCTTACTGGACCTGCCCTCATTTTAGAGACAACTGATAAGATTAAGAAAGTTCGTGGTAACCTTCAGACAACTAGAAGCCGTCAAAAGACTTACGCGGACCCAAAACGCAAGCCCTTGGATTTTCAAGTCGGTGATCGAGTATTTCTTAAGGTCTCACCTTGGAAAGGTGTGATCAGATTTGGAAAGAAAGGAAAACTTGCACCTAGATACGTTGGACCATTCAAGATCGTCGAAAGAATCGGTAAGGTAGCCTACAGACTTGAGTTACCTCCTGAACTTGGAAATGTTCATCCAACCTTTCACGTGTCCAATCTCAAGAAGTGTTTAGCTGATGAGAACCTCCACATACCACTTGACGAAATTCGTGTTGATAAAACACTGAAATTTGTTGAAAAGCTAATGGAAATCATGGAACATGAAGTCAAGTGGCTCAAGCGCAAGCGCATTCCATTAGTCAAAGTTAGCTGGGAATCTAAACGTGGACCTGAGTTTACTTGGGAACGCGAAGATCAAATGAAGGCAAAGTACCCACATCTATTCCCACGAGTTTCCTCTAAATAAATTTCGGGACGAAATTTCCACAAGTAGGGGAGACTGTAACATCTGTGCATGTAATCATTGTGAACAGTTCAATTATCAATAAAACAATGTTATTTGATCCCAATGTTTGTTTGGTTATGTTTTACATTTTTCATGTTTTGACTTTTATTCAGTTTCAAACTCTACTTCGCTTTCTGGAGATTTATACGCAAACTGGTGCGTAAACGTAGTCAGTTTAATGCGACAAATACTCTGGAACATCAACATATACTTAACATACCTTAAATAACCTTTACATAACTTAGAAATAAGTTTTGAAGGCTTTGGTATGGCAAAATGTTAATTCGCCTAAAGGGACTAAATTTGACAAACTGCTAAAGTATGCCAATTTGAACTGTAACAGACATTCCGGAACATGACCATAAGTTAAACACACCTTAAATATCCTTTATATAGCTTAGAAATAGGCTTTGAGGGGTTCGGTGTGCTAAAATAAACTTTTGGGTCATTCAGGGACTAAAAGTGTCAAAAAGTGCACAAGTTTGCACCTTCGCGCATAACTTACGTTCTGAAAACAGCCGGACATCCAAAAATTAATGTAAGCACTAAAATAATTTATTTTAGTGTTTGGCATGAGAAAAAATCCATTCGTCACGCCATTTGGATCGTTTTTCGTGCTTATGCGCATTCCGTCGTAATTAACCGAACAACGCGATCGTACAGCCAAATGAACCGACATCCGTGATATTTTCAAGCATATTTCATGTTCCCTATGTCTTAACATCATTGTGGAGCTTGAAATTGGGTTTAACGGGTGTTAGAAGTGCCGTTACGCAACGAAACAAGGTGCAGGGACCAAAAGTGTAATTCTGCCAAAGTTGAGGGCTTACGGACCGTAAGCCATCACCCTTACGGTCCGTAAGCAGGGGCAGATGCAAAAACTCGTTTTAACTGTTGTTAACAGCCTTTCAACCCCCCAAAGGCCAATGCCACATGTCAATCTCTGGTGGTGGGGGCAAAATGAGTTACCATAACATTCCAACACATGTACGGATGAGATTCGATCACGTTATTCGATAAAGGATCCTAACGGTTGCCCATTTACTATAAATACCCAACCCCATTCAACTCAAAACCCACAAATCTGATCTAAATTCTCTAAGTTGAAGCCATTGCTTCATACTTGAGCTATTTGATCAATATTTACTAGCGGGGACCCTTTGTAAGTGTTCCTTCGTTCTTTTATCGCTTTTCGAGTCCGAAAGTCAAACTATGTTTGACTTTCTGCGTTGACCAGTTTATGGTCAACACGAAGTTCGTTTGAACTTCATAACGTGAGTGTAATCACGTTGGTTATAGTCCCTAGTGACTATACCTACTGATTACCAAGTTATCTTGGCTCAGTGACGAGTCGTAGTTTCGGCCAAAATGCGTGTTATTGCGTATTTTGTAACCAAACTACTCTTGGGTATCAAAACCGTTTGTTTTGATACCAAACCTGTTTTCTAAACTTAGTTAAGCATGTTTTAACATGCTTAGCTCGTCACTTTTAGTTTAGTGCTTATATAGGGTCGTAAGGTAAGCGATCTAAACAATCGCTTATACTTTCGAACCCGACCCATTTGGTCGATCATTAAGATCAAACCAAACACATCAGGTGACCATAGTATATAGGGAATAACCTTCCGAGGTTATACCTTATGGTCGCTTCGTTTAAGTAGTTGTATGATAGGTAGTTTATATGCCTTAGGTAAATTACCAAAATGCCATTTTTACGCCAAAATTCATATTAAGAATATGTAACATAACTTTTGGTATCTAAACTGATTTAATAACAATATTAGACATGTTAAGGCATATTTTACTTATCATAGGACTAGTTAGGCATTCCGAAAGCGTTTTACGCGAACGACGCGTTAAAGTAGCATAAGCTACCTAAACGGGCCGTAATGGGTCGTAAGCACTTAGGTTAGGTTTCATTTTAGTATGTAGGCTTTGTTAAACCATATTACACGAGTCTCCATACTCGTTTGGTTTACGAACCCTCATTCTATCCGATCTTCCGATTTAGGTCCGATTTATTAATGTAGTTAGCTATATTAGGTGCCGTTTGATATCTGTGATCTCTAGCATTGTTTGGTTGTTACTCAAGGACTACTAAGCAATCTCAAGTGAGTACATAGTCCCCTCTTTTACTGTTTTCAATCTGTTTTGGGGTGAAACACATGTGCCTACTTGTTACTTTCGTGCTTTTCATGTTTTTATATCCTATACTTGATATGTTCATTAGTACACTTATAGTACATGAATTCATTATGTTTTGCTATGTATGTTTACTTGGCATGTTAGCACATTGTTTTACATTACATTTTCTTTTGCTATGTATGTTTACTTAGCATGCTAGCACATTGTTTTACATTACATTTTCTTTTGCTATGTATGTTTAGTTAGCATGCTAGCACATTGTTTTACATTACATTTTCTGTTACATATGTTTACTCAGCATATAAACACATTGTTTTACATCTCTACCTTATATGTTTACTTAGTATACTAGGTACATTATTTTCAAAAAACATGCTTACATTTGGTATATCATTTGGTTTGTTTAACGAGACTAATACATTCATTAACACCGATCATGCCGCTCGGTAGTAGGTAGTGGTACCATAGGACTTGACAACTCCCATTCCTGAACCCTAGGTTTGTTTGGGTGGAAGGAATGACCGAATTCGATAAACATAACACAGATAGACCTTTAATTTGTTTAAAGGACTATCACCACAGTCACAAGGCTTGGATGTATGCATTTTCACAATACCGCATAGATGTTTGTATCAATATAGCATGCATTTGTTCCACAAAACATAAATTTGACTTAAACTATGTTTAATTCAATACCCTGTTTTTGTGCAATTTACCTATAGTTTAGTTGATATATTTCACAGGCCATACATGATATTTTTGGATACACATTATATCATTTACATTAAACATAAACATTTTGACATTGATATACACATTTGGTGATTTACATTAGACATGGACATTTTGATATGGTTTACACAATAACACTTGACAATTGATTTATACATGAACAATTTACATTGGTGGTTGGTTTGGGTAAACGATTTGAGTAACGAGGCGTGTGTAATATGATACAAACATGGTGGATATGCCGCTGGTACTTCCTATATATAAGTGTTTGTATAATATTACATATCGTAGCTTTATTTAAATCATTTCAATATTTGACATATTACATTTTACATAAACAACTTATTTTTCACAAGACATTGTTTTACAAAACAGTTTATTTTATACAACTCATTTTACTTGGTTATTTCATTAACCATACACCTTTCTTTTATATAATCTGATTTCTTATCGAGTTTTCATATGATTTATAAAAGAAAACACTTAACAAGATTCATGACTAATTTTTATTAAACCTTTCTTTTAAAACCCAAGTCATGAATCCTATTTTCACAAAACCTATGTATCTCACAGGCATTTTTATGCTGACGTACCTATTTTCACATGTGTTTTCAGGAGCTGTTGCTTAGGATGATGATTGTGACACTAGGGCGGACCTGTGCCTTAGAGACATAAAATGAAGATAGACTTAGTTTAATTATGTTCTGAACTCTTTATTTCCTATTTGGAGATAATGTAACACTCTTGTTTAATAAATAAAATATAACTTTGTATGCCATGGTTGTGAAACAATTAATTCTATTACAACACTCCCCGACGTTTCCGCCGCGGTTGCATGTTATACGCGGTCGGGGTGTGACATATATATTGGTCTTCGGTTTTAATCTTACCTGCTCGGTGCTGTCGTCTTTGCACATTTACTGGGCGTCCGTGTTTATCCTTCCTAAACGTATTATCAAAGAGCTTGAAGATAGGATGAAACGGTTCTTGTGCGCTCAAGGGGATGACGTTAGAGGGAAAGCTAAAGTTAAATGGAAATCGGTGTGTATGCCTAAGCATGAGGGTGGGTTGGGGATACGTAGACTCAGAGATATGAATAATGCGTTGATGACAGTTCACATATGGAGTGTCCTAACTCACAGGGAATCTTTATGGGTTAAATGGATCCACTCGTATCGTCTCCAAGGTAGATCGTTTTGGGATGTACCGGTGAAAAGTAACATCACATGGAGTTGGAGGAAAATGCTAAGCCTAAGACCTCATATTAGATGCCATGTATGGACGGAAGTGGGTGATGGAAAGAATACGTTTTCCTGGTTTGATAAATGGGATGATGTAGGTCCTCTTCATTCTTTTCTTACGCCTAGACTAATTTCGAATGCGGGATTTAGTATGGAGTCTACTTTGTTTGATCTATTCGGCCAGGAGGGGTGGCAGTGGCCTACCACGTGGATGAATCATTTTCCGACTCTAAGACTTTTGCGTGATATCGAATTGGATGTGTCGAAGCAAGATAAGTTGGTGTGGAAGGATAGGATGGGGACCGTAACTGACTTTGGTACTTCCATGGTGTGGGATGTTATTCGTGCTACTCAGGATGAAGTCCAGTGGTCGAATATGATTTGGTTTTCGCAAGCTATTCCGAGACACTCATTTATAATGTGGCTGATTATCAATAAAAAGTTGAAGACGCAAGATTTAATGAGGAGATGGAACACTTCGGGTAACATGAACTTTAATCTTATGTGCTGCTCCTTGTGTACGTCAGGTCCGGACTCTCATGAGCATCTGTTTTTTTAGTGTTGCTATGCTTCTAAAGTTTGGGATGGTGTAGAGAAGATATGGTAGCGATCCCTAACAGATGGAGTGCTATTTTTGATTTCGTAGTGGGAATAGCGGAGTCGAAGAAGGCTCGGCATGTCATTGCTAAACTTTTGGTTGGCGCTTCAGCTTATTTCATTTGGAATGAACGAAATAGGAGATTATTCTCGAAGCACCAAAGGAGTCAGGAGCAACTGGTCGATGTTATTCTTTCTACCTTTCGGCTGAAGCTTCAATCAATGAAGTTCAAGCAGACAGTTCAGTCGGATAGGATCTTGCAAGAATGGGCGCTTCCGAGGGGTCTCTTAGTTGCTGATGATGATTGTGGCTAATTTTATTTCATTATTGTTTTGTGTTTGTAATCTTTGCTGACTGATGTTCTTTGTTTTGCGTTGCTGGTCGTTTGTTTACTCTCGTTAGGCATGTCTTTCGAGAGAAATGGGGTGTGTTTTGCACCTCACTTGTTTCTTTTGGTTTGGTTGGTATAATATTCACCGGGGTAACCCTTTACCCAAAAAAAAGTCTCATGGAAAGCAATTTTTGTTCCGAAGTATGAAGGGGGCCTTGGGTTGCGTCGGCTTCGAGATGTGAATAGAGCTCTTATGGTTTCCCATATCTGGAGTATTATCACTAAACGCCACTCTCTTTGGGTTGATTGGATTTATTCACATAGGTTAAGAAGGTGCAATTTTTGGGAGTGTAGACCTATTTCAAATTCTTACTGGAGTTGGAGAAAACTTCTCCAGTTGCGGCCGTTGATCAGGAATCATATATGGTCTCGAATTGGTGATGGTAGAAGGACTTCAGCATGGTATGATCAATGGTGTGAGTTTGGTCCATTGGCTAGTTTCCTCACTCCTAGAGTTATTACTACTGCGGGTTTCTCTCTAAATGATACGGTTAGTGATATTTGGCAAGATGGTTCTTAGATATGGCCTTCGGCTTGGAGGGATCTATATCCGGTCCTTATTAATCTGGATCACATGCACCTGGATCCATATAGGAATGACAAACTTATGTGGAAAGATGGTAATGATTTTAGTGAGCATTCCTCTTCTTGTGTGTGGCAGTCTATTCGGACCAGGGAGCCGGAGGTGGATTGGGTAAACTTTATTTGGTTTTCACAATGTATTCTTAGACATGCTTTTCTAATGTGGCTTATCATGCGTCGAAGTTTGCTGACCCAAGATAAAATTCTTCAATGGGATATATCGCGAAGGAAGAATATGAATATGATGTGTTGCTTACTTTGCTATGAGAACCATGATTCTCATGACCACTTATTTTTCGAATGCAAATTATCGGCTCAGGTTTGGTGTACGGTTAGGAGTAAGGCTGGCATGGGAAGCGTTAATCCGGTTTGGAATGATATCACTGAATAGCTTGGAGCTCGGGCTAGATCCAAATCAACGGCTACCTATGTTGCTAGGCTGATGGTGGTGGCAACGACTTATGTCATTTGGCAGGAATGAAATTCCAGAATCTTTAAAAACCATGCGAGACCTCCAGATTCGATCAGTAATGTTATATTTCAGATGATTCGCTATAAGCTGATGGGCGTTAAATTCAAGAATACCGACAAGGTGCGAATACTTCTTCTGGAATGGGATATTTACACGGGATCTTTCATTGAAGATGGAAGCTGATTATATGTGATTTTGAATTGTGGTTTTTCTAGATTGTAGTCTAGTAGTTTGTCGTGTTTACTTTCTGTTTTCCTTTTGGTTGTGTACTTTCATGGGGTATGCCCCATGTCTGACCTAGTATGGGCGTTCCATACTACTTATTTTATTGGTTGTGAATATATAGAATCACCGGGGTAACCCTTTACCAAAAAAAAATATTATGCTTGAAAAGAGCATTTTGGTCATTTACCTAAGGCATATAAACTACCTATCATACAACTAATTAAACTAGGTGACCATAAGGTATAACCTCGGAAGGTTATTCCCTATACAACTACGGTCACAATACATGCTTTGTCAGATCCTAAAGAGTGACCAAACGGGTCGGGTTCGAAAGTCTAAGCGGTGGTTTAGACCGCTTGACTTTACGACCCTATATAAGCACTAGACTAAAAGTGACGAGTTAAACATGTTTAACTAAGTTAGAAACAAGTTTGATATCAAAACAAAGTGTTTTTTTTTCGGTAAAGGGTTACCCCGGTAAAATTTTATATCAACCACCAAACAAAACAAGTGAGAAGCAAAAGCACTTCTCAGTTCTCACGGGAGACATGCCTACCGAGAGCCAAACACGCGACAACAAACAAGACGCCTACAAATACACCAGTCAAACATTCTATTCGACAAACAAAACAACTAAACTAAAAAACTGGCCGCTATCATCATCCGCTATCAGTAGCCCCCGTGGAAGCGACCAATCTCGTAAAACTCGTTCCGTTTGCATCGAACTTTTAAATCTCATCGATAGGAGCTTTAGACGAACAGTTGAGAGAATTACATCCACCAACTGCGTCTTATTTCTTCGTTTTGTCGTGAATAATCTTCGATTCCTTTCATCCCATACAAAGTATGCTGCCGCACTTACCACAAGTTTAGCGATCACATGAGAGGCCTTCTTAGAGTTTGCTATACCCAACAAGTAGTCAAATATAGCATGCCACTGGTTTGTAATTGCAGCCATATCCGCTTTTACCTTCACCTCATTCCAAACCTCCGATGCATAGCCGCATTCAAAAAACAAATGTTCATGAGAGTCCGGGCCTGATATACACAAAGAACAACACATAAGGTTAAAATTAGCATTTCCTGATGAGTTCCATGCTTGCATAATGTCTTGAGTCTTCAGTTTTCTATTCACTATGAGCCACATAATGAAAGAGTGTCTTGGGATCGCTTGTGAAAACCAGACAACCTCCGCCCATTGCACCTCGTTTTGAGCTGATCGGACATCATCCCAAACCGCCGCTAAACTAAACTCCACTTGTATACCCTCTCTAGTCTTCCAAATAAGCTTATCTCGATGATTAGCATTCAAGACTAGTTGCCGTAAGATCGCTAAAGCAGGAAACCGCACCACCCATTGCGTAGGCCATCGCCATTCACCATGTGAATGAACCTCCGCTACTTTTGTCTTCATGTTAAAACCTGCATTTTCATACCTAAAAATAGTTTTGTTGCAAAATACGCATAAACACGTATTTTGACAGAAACTTTGACTCGTCAATTCGACAAATCAACGTGGTAATCAGTAGGTATAGTCACATGGGACTATAACCATTGTGATTACGCTCACGTTGCAAAGTTCAAACGAACTTTGTGTTGAACAAAGACTGGTCAAAGCAGAAAGTCAAACACTGTTTGACTTTCATGCTTGAAAAGCAATAAAAGCTTGAAAGAAGCTTACAAAGGGTCCAAGCTAGGAAGGTTTTGATTCAAATTGCTCAGGTATGAAGTGTAGAACTCCAACTTAGAGCAAGTTTGAAATCAAATGTGAGCAAAAATGGCCAAGAACCCACTTCTATTTATAGGAAGTTAGGATGAATGAGATCATTACATGTGTTTAGAAGGATTAATCTTGGCCCTTCATTGTAGAACATGGTATTTAAATACAATGGGGATCCAATACCAGCTCATAGTATTGAAAAAAGTTGCAGAAAAGACCCTAGAAATCAAGTTGGTTGCCAAAAATGGAATTTCTGTCCAGATGTAGCCGTCGCGGGCCGCCACAGCACAACCCTTAGGCTGTGGCGAGACGCCACCACACACCAGTACCAGAAAGTTTCAAAAATTGTCAGGTTTGGTCCCTGCAGCATATTTAAGCCATTTTCGACGCGTTTAAACCCCGTTAACCCATTTTCAAGGCTCTACAAGGATGTTAAAGCATAGGGGACTTGAAACATGCTGACCTGAAATCGTACCAAGAAACCCTAATTCTCTCTCTAGCAATGGCGATTCTGATCCTTCAGCCGTAACCCTAGTTTTTCATCGTGATTTCTGACGCAGATTAGTTTTTAGAGGTTTCTAACATCTAAAAGGAAGTCTGTTCGCAGATCTGTTCGATTTTCATCTAGGGTTTTCATTATTTTCCTTTACAATCGCCGCCCTCAATCCAAATTTTGAATAGTTTGTATAGTTTCATTGGTTATCCGCCTGATTTTACAAGTAAGCTATCTGATTTATTAGAATTCATGGGTTAGGGTTTCTAGCTAGTTTAGGGTTTATGTTTGTTCTTCATTTTGTTGGTCGATGGGTTTGTTTGGTGTTTTGTTTTTCGAGTTGATTTTTCATACGGTTAAAGAGAGTTGGTTTCTGAATGGATGATCGCACAAAATCTAGTGGTAAACCACAAGAGATTCATAGGAAGCCTCCATTGTCGTTTAAGGCATTAGCTGATCGGGTTATTGATGTGGAAGGGAATACGTTTTAGCCTAGACGTGGAATAACGTTTACTAATCAGAATGAGACTAAGCGTATAAACATCATTGATGAACTTTCCAAGGTTACGGAGCTAGTCCGATTGGAGAAATTGGATGGAGAGCAATCGGTAAACTTTTGGAATTATCCAGGTATGGCTTTCAAGCCATCTTCAGGTTTGGATCAGGTACATTCGTCAGCTGGTCTAGGAAAAACAGGATCGTCGGCGGCGGATCCTATATCATTTGCTAAAGCTGTGAAGAATACTAAGGCGAATGTTAAAGTAAACTTTAGGGAGATGGAATCTAACGAGACTGTTGATGGAGCAGATGTTGTTATTTCAATTTCATCTGTTAAACAAGTTACGGACGGGTATGCTAACACTTTGTATGGATATTTTCTTGGTAAACGCCTGGCATTTCCTGTGGTTGATTACTTTGCAAAGAACAATTGGGTTAAATATGGTCTTTCCCGGCTAATGATGAATGCGAACGGGTTCTTTTTCTTTAAGTTTAAAACTAAGGAAGGGATGAATCAAATGTTAGAGGATGGGCCTTGATTGATCAGAAGTGTACCGATAATTTTGAAGGAGTGGTCGGCCTCTATCAAGATGGAAAAAGAGGACATTAAAATTGTTCCAGTTTGGGTCAAGATGCATGATGTGCCGTTAGCGGCATTTACTGAGGATGGTCTTAGCTTGGTCGCATCTAAGATTGGGGTCCCTAAGATGTTGGATTCGTATACTGCCACGATGTGTGCTGAGTCTTGGGGAAGAAGCAGTTATGCTAGAGCTCTTATTGAAGTTCAGGCGGGGGCTGAGTTAAAGAAGAGTGTTACTGTTGCAATACCAGCTTTGGATGGTAATGGTCATTCAAAGGTGGAGGTCAAAATTGAATATGATTGGGAGCCTCTAAGGTGCTCCTCTTGCTGTGTTTTTGGTCATGATGATAGCTCGTGCCCAAAAAACCCTCAGGTAGTTTCAAGTGGGGATTCTGAAAAGAATAATGATGATTTTCAGGTTGTGGGTGCAAAGAAGAAGAAAGTTAATAACCAAGGCCTTCATATGAAAAATCAGAAGCCGAAGTTAGTTTATAGACCAGTTGTCAAACCTAAACCAAAATTGTCCTTGAAGACTCCGATGAATAACCAGGTTTCAACGTCAAACCCGTTTGACATCCTTAAGGACGATGATGGAAGTCAGGGAGGTATCACTGTGGGTCGAGTGGAAAAGAAGGCTACGCAGTCAAGAGACAAGCAGGAATCGAATGAGGAGGAGGTCGTTGAAGTCTATAACGAAACTAGTGAATTTATGACCTCGAGTACACATTCTTCATCTTCGAGAGCAAGGGCTAGCACCTCTTCCACAAAGATCTCCAATGGATAGACTCTTATTGGTTCGTGTGAAGGGGCTGCCAGTTTGTGGCAACTTCATCTTTAATGATGGCGGATGAGGGTTTTATTTTGTTTTGTTTTGTCTTGTCTACTGGATATCTTTTCATGATGTATAGTAGGCTAGGTTATGGGGTATCATAGGTTGTTTGTTTTGTTTGATTTACATATATGGGGCATGTCCTGTATATGAACTAGTAGGGAACACATCCTCACTACTTGTACTTAATTGCGGTTGTTTTAATAGAATCACCGGGGTAACCCTTTAGCCAAAAAAAACATGCTTGAAATTATCTCCGATGTCGGTTCGTTTGGTCGTACGGTCACGTTATTCGGTTAATTACGACGAAACACGAACGGACGCGAAAAACGATCCAAATTATACGACGAAAGATATTTTTGCATTCCAATCAATAAAATAAAAAACTATAATGATTACAAAAATTTTTGGATGTCCGGATATGTTCAGAACGTAATATATGCTCGAAAATGCAAACTTATGCACTTTTTGACGCTTTTAGTCCATGTTGATCAAATAAGTTTATTTTCGCATACCAAACCCCTCAAAGCCTATTTCTAAGCTATGTAAAGGATATTTAGGGTATGTTTAGCTTATGATCAACTTCTGGAATGTTCGTTACCATACGAATCGGCATAGTTTTGCAGTTTGACGCAAATAGTCCCTGCGATCAATAAACTTGTTTTCGACACACCAAACCTTCCAAAACTTATTTCTAAGTTATGTTTAGGTTATTTGAGGTATGTTAAGCCTATGTCACTATTCCAGAGTGTTTGTCGCGTTAAACTGATTACGTTTAGGCATCAGTTTGCGTATAACTTTCCAGAAAGCGATTTAAAGCTTGAATTCGAACTCAAATCAAATTGTAAAATCGTGAAACACAAATACACAAATAATAACACCAAAACACCTCGTTTTATTGATAATTGATATTGTTTTACATCGTTCATCGTTTACAAAGTACAATTGTCATAGTCTCCCCTACTTTAGGAAATTTAGTCCCGAAATTTTAACTAGAGGAAACTTATGAAAACAAATGTAGATATTTCGCTTTCATTTGGTCCTCACATTCCCAAGTAAACTCTGGGCCACGTTTGGACTCCCAGCGAACCTTGACTAATTGAATTCGTTTGTTCTTCAACCGTTTAATTTCACGATCCAATATCTCCACAGGTTTCTCGACAAAGTGCATCGTTTTGTCAACTTGAATTTCGTCGAGTGGAATATGAAAATCAGCATCGGCTAAACACTTTCGCAAATTGGACACGTGGAATGTTGGGTGAATATTCCCAAGTTCTGGAGGTAGCACTAATCAATAGGCAACCTTTTCGACTCTTTCGACAATCTTAAATGGTCCAACATATCGCTGTGCAAGTTTTCCTTTCCTTCCAAATCTCACCACTCCCTTCCAAGGGGATACCTTGAGTAGGACACGGTCTCCGACTTGAAATTCCAAGGGCTTACGTCGCATATCCGCATAACTCTTTTGACGGCTTCTAACTGTCACAAGATTATCGTGAATTTTCTTGATTTTGTCTATTGTTTCCAAAATGGGCTCAGGTCCAGTAAGCTGAGCTGCACCGATCTCGTTCCAACAGACAGGTGAGCGACATTTTCGACCATATAAAGCTTCGAACGGTGCCATATTAATGCTAGCATGATAACTATTGTTGTAAGAGAACTCGATCAACGGAAGATGAGAATCCCAATTACCACCAAAGTCTATCACGCATGCTCTAAGAATATCCTCCAATGTTTGAATCGTCCTCTCGGATTGTCCATCTATTTGGGGATGATAAGCAGTGCTTAGGTTTAGTTGAGTTCCCATAATAGATTGCATGGTCTTCCAAAAGTGAGATGAAAATCGAGCATCACGATCAGAAATGATATCCAAAGGAACACCATATCGAGATACGATCTCATCAACATAAATCTTGGCAAGTTTATCAGCAGATAGATCCTCGCTAATCGGTATATAGTGAGCTGACTTCTTTAATCATTTGATAACAACCCAAATAGCATCGTGACCTCTAGATGTACGCGGTAACTTAGTGATGAGATCCATCGCAATGTTCTCCCACTTCCATACCGGTATCTCTGGTTGTACAAGCAAACCAGATGGTCGTTGATGTTCAGCCTTGACTTTGAGACAAGTTAGGCATTTCGATACATACAAAGCAATATCATTCTTCATACCAGGCCACCAGTACTGAGTACGAAGATCCTTGTACATTTTGTCAGCACCAGGATGGATAGAATATCGAGACTTATGAGATTCGTCCATCACTAAAGTGCGAAGATCGTCTTGTTTCGGAATCCACAAACGATCCTTGAAATAGAGTAACCCATCATCTTTCGTTTTGAGTTTAAGCTCATGTTGAAGTGGTAGCTCATGTTTCAATAAGCCTTTGCTTACACATGATCGTTGAGCTTGAAGGACACGTGATTGGATATCAGATAGAGTTCGAACATAATGAAGCTTGACTCGTTCCTTCCGGCTTAGCGCATCAACTACGACAGTAGCCTTACCAGGATGGTAGCGAATCTCGCAATCATGATCGTTTAAGAGTTCAACCCAGCTTCGTTGTCTCATGTTCAGCTCCTTTTGAATAAGAATGTGTTGGAGACTTTTTGTGGTCTGTGAAAACCACACATTTTGTGCCATAAAGATAGTGTCTCCAGATTTTGAGAGCAAATACCACAGCTGCAAACTCAAGATCATGAGTCGTGTAGTTCTTCTCGTGAACTTTCAGTTGTCTTGACGCATATGCTATAACTTTGTCTCGTTGCATGAGAACACAACCAAGGCCTAGATTCGACGCGTCACAATGGACAACGAAATCATCGTTTCCATCGGGCAAAGATAGAACAGGAGCATCACAGAGTTTTCGTTTCAAAGTTTGGAAAGCTTCCTCTTGTTTAGGTCCCCACTCAAAAGGCTTATTCTTTTGAGTCAAAGCAGTGAGTGGAACCGTGATCTTCGAGAAGTTCGAAATAAATCGTCGATAATACCCAGCAAGACCAAGAAAAGATTGAACTTATGTGGGTGTCGTAGGTGTATTCCAATCCTTAATTGCAGTAATTTTGGAAGGATCTACATGAATACCCTGCTCGTTAATAATATTACCCAAAAACTGAACTTCTTTAAGCCAGAATTCACACTTGGAGAATTTAGCAAAAAGTTGTTCCTTCTTCAGGAGTTCCAGTGTTAGACGAAGGTGTTGTTCATGATCGGCTCGAGACTTCGAATAAATGAGAATGTCGTCCATGAACACATTGATGAACTTGTCTAAATAAGGTTTACAAACCCTATTCATTAAGTCCATGAAAATAGTTGGGGCATTCGTCAAACCAAAAGGCATGACAGTAAACTCGTAGTGTCCATATCTCGTGCGGAAAGCAGTTTTGGGAATATCTTCTTCGAGAACACGAAGCTGATGATACCCAGAACGCAGATCGATCTTGGAAAAACATGTAACACCTTGCAGCTGATCAAAAAGATCATCTATTCGTGGTAGGGGATATCGATTCTTGATGGTAAGCTTATTAAGCTCACGATAATCGATACACATTCTAAAAGACCTATCTTTCTTTTTCACAAACCGGACTGGAGCGCCCCATGGTGAATAACTTGGTCAGATGAATCCTTTATCAGATAACTCTTGAAGCTGTTTAGATAATTCTTGCATCTCAGACGGTGCAAGACGATAAGGTGCTTTTGCAATCGGGTTAGCATTGGGTACAAGATCAATATGGAACTCGACTTGACAAACTGGAGGCAAACCAGGCAGTTCATCAGGAAATACCTCTGGATAATCTCGTACAATCAGAATATCTTGAATACACTTGCTTTTGCCCTTCTCCTCGCTGACATGTGCCAGAAAGGCGACATATTCTTTCCGTAAATAACTTTGGGCTTTCGTACACGAGATGAGTTTCAAACCATTTGAGGGTTTCTCACCACGAACCTCAAGGACTTCACCAGACGAAAGAGGAATACCAACAATTTTATCAAAACAAACCACCTCAGCATGATGTTTAGTTAACCAATCCATTCCTACGATAATGTCAAAACTCCCAAGTTGCATCGGTGTGAGGTCAATAGGAAAAAGATGGTTATCGAGGTTCAATTGACAATCCCGAACAACAGAATCGAGTACGAGAGGTTTACCAGTAGCAACTTCGACAGATAAGGGTTTCCTCAATTTAGTTCTTGGTATTACAAGTAAAGGCTCAAAAGATATTGATACAAAACTTCTATAGGCACCAGAATCGAAAAAAACAGTTGTAGGTCGATGGTTAACAAGGAACGTACCATTAACAACCTCGTTGTCTGCATGAGCCTCGTATGCATTTAAGTTGTACGCTCATTCACGAGCGGGATTCACATTTGCATTCGCATTAGCATTAGCATTCGGATTCGCAAGCCTCGGACAATTGTTGCGGAAATGACCCATTTCTCCGCAATTGTAACATGAACCAGGTGGGAATCTAGCAGCATTTCCCTGAACCTGTGCTGGATTCTGAGCGGCTTGATTCTGACCCAAACGACAGATGTTGGCTAGATGCCCAAGTTTACCACAAGTAGTACACTGTTTACAGGCCTGTTGGGCAGCATGATGACCATTGCATCAAGTACAATGAGGTGCGGTACCAGCATATTGTTTCTTTGCAGGAGGTTGTGCTGGTGGGTTCTGAGCATTTTGCGCGGTGACAGCAAAGTTCTAGGAAGCCTTGCGCTTCCTCGACCTCCTAGAAGACTTGCCTTTCTTCTTTCCCTTACCTTTACCCTTGTCTTGAACGGAATCTGCCGACTGCTTCTTGTCACCCTTACGGGCCAGTTTACCTTTTCTGACCTGAGTCTCGGTCAGAGTAGCAGCCAATTCAATTTCCTGACAACTTACACACACGTGTGATTTTCTCTCTCCTGATTGGCGATTTTGGTGATTTTTCTGGTTCTAGGGTTTTCTCGTTTCGTGTTCATTTTCTGCTATCTTATTCCTCGTTTTTTCTCCGTTTCTGTGGATTGCTTATGGATTTTATTCCTAAGCATGATTCTGTCCATATCCCCCCTGATCCTCCGCCGGACTTAGGGGCTGGGGGTTTTGTTTATGAGCCTGTTAGTATTATGTTTTCTGGTGACGATATCTGTGGGTTTGGAGGTCTGAAGGATGTTGGGATATCATGTATAAAGAATAGCAATGAGGATTTGAAGATAAAGGATGCTGGTATGGGTTGGTTGGATCGTGTTAGGGTTTCGGAGGTCCCTGTTGGCATGGATTCAGGTATTATTTGTTCTATTATCCTTAGGGAAGCTGATATGGTTTGTCTAGGGAATGTGTTGGGGGATAATTGGAAGTCTAGGGTTCTGAATGAGAAACTTGTGTTCAATAATTCGGATCTGAAGGTTTCATTTAGTGCTGTTCAGGTCTAGATGGGTTTAAGGTAGGTTGTTCTGTGAATTTGATAATAGAAGGGTTGGATAGGGGGGATTGTTTTGATGAAGTTTGCTCTGGTCAGTATGGATCTGTTTTAGAGGTTTTGGCCAAGTTAGCTAAGTATAGGGGTAGGACAAGTGAGAAGGATATGGTTATGAAGGAGATGGGGGGTAGGGTTAAGTTCCCTCAGTTAGATCCTAACATTAATGTGTTTGATCTAAGTGCTATTGGGAGTTTTGACACTATGGAGAAGAGGAAGAAAAGGTCGATTAGGAATGAGGGTATTAAGGTGAAGGCTAGTAAAGTTATGTGGGATGAGAAGTTGTTTGTGAAAGTTCCATTAGAGGGAAATGTGGCTGGTAAGGATGAGGTGTTGCCTGATGGAGCTTGTACTCATGAGTTAGCTGCATCGTTGGAGAGTTTGGGTAATAAGGGTATGACTAGAGATGGTATGTTGAAAAGCAGTTGAAGAAGTGGTTTCAATGATAATGCAAGGATGTTTAGCTTTTCGGTGGCTGTGCTAAATTTTTCTTTTAATCCGGGCTCGAAGGATGGAAAAGTTAAGGAATCTGTTCCTGAGTTCAAGGTAAGTGGGGGGAAGAGTCTGAGTGGTGCTGCTGTGAATGATATGCAGTTTAAAGGTGTGAAGGTGGGCGGGGATAAGAATCATAAAAGGGTTTCTATGAAGAAGCTCATTAAGGAGAAGTCTGATGAACTTAGCCCATATCGTGTCTCTAAAGTTGATTTGCCTTTTATTAATAGTTTGAAGCCTTCTGTGAAGCCTTTTCTGAATTCTGTAAAGTTGAAGGAGAATGTTGTGTTTACTGCAACAAGAAGTGCTGTTAAGGGAAATAAGAAGGAGAAAGACTCTTTATCTTATGCAGCTACTGTGGGTGAGTCGAAGAATGTGATAACTGAGAAGGTTCAGTATTATCCGCCCAAAGTTATGGAGAATGGTGAGAGAGTGGCGGTAATTAAACCTGAGAAACTAGCTGAAGCTAAAAGAGTTTATAATGCTTACTTATATGGGTATTTTGTGGGGAAAGAGTTGCCTATTGGTATGGTGAGGTATCACTTATACAAGATGTGGAAGAAGTTTGGGATAATGGATATATCAACCAATAACAATGGGATTTTCTTTTTCAAATTCAGGAATGAGGTTGGAATGATTAATGCTATTGAAAAGGGGCCATGGTTGGTGAATGATATTCCGTTATGTATCAAGAAATGGGAAGCTGGTATTTGTCTAGAGAAAAGGGAACCATCTGTGATCCCTTTATGGGTTACAATTCCTAATTTGCCGTTGGAATTATGGAATTCTGAAAGTATTGGTAGTATGCTTAGTTGTATTGGAAAGCCTATTTTGTTTGACAAGATAACGTCTAAAAGATGTGGGTTGAAAGAAGGGCCTCCTGGATTTGCTAGAGTGTTGGAAGAAGTGGATGCTGAAACAGTTTTGCCTGAGTTTGTTAAAGCGTTTTATCCTGAAGATGATGGTAATCCGGCATTTATTAAAGAAGTTAGAGTGACATATCAGGTAAAGGTTAAGAAGTGTTCTGTGTGTAAAGTGTTTGGGCACGATTTTGAAGCATGTACTAAGAGAGTTTTGTCTGAGGATGAGTTTAGTATTAAAGCGGAGAAACTGTTGAATGATATTAAGAAAGTAGGGGATCATTCTCTTCTGGTTTCTGGTGTGGATTCTTCTAATTTTCAAGTTGTGGGTAAGAATAACAAGGTTGTTAAACCGGGGGATAGCAAGCAAGGATTTGTGCAGGGGAAGGGTAGTTTGTTTAGGAGGAATCAAGGGGGTGGTAATAGAATGAGTAATGCTGGGAATGGTGGTAGAGTGGGTAATGGAGGGGCTAGTACTTCTGGGGTTAAGAAGGATATAGGGGAAATTAAGAGTCAAATGATTGGTGAGCAGGTGAAGAATATTGCTGGTGTGAAAAAGGGTGGGATTGGTAATGAGGTGAAACAGGAATATAGGGTTAAATCTAAGGGATCTGTTATGGTTAAGAAAGGTGTTGCTAGTGGTGTGAATGTTGTTAAAATTGCGAATAGGTTTGATGTGTTGGGGAAAGAAAATATGGAGGGAGAGGTAAATGAAGAGGCTGGAGGAGTGAATAAAGGGGATGTGCGGGAAAAATGTATGTCTGTTGATAGTGGGAAGCATGGGTTTAATGAAGTGACTATGCAGGATAGAGTCTTGAAGCCAGTTAATGATGGGGGAGATGAGAATGTTGATCGGGGTAAGAATGGTAGTATGATTGGCAAAATAGAAACAAAAGTAAATACTAAGTCTGGGTATTTCAAAATGAATGAGGAGCAATTCAATGAGGTTTCTCATTATATTCTTAATAAGACATGTCCTGCAAATGATACTATGATGAAGTGGAATGTTGGTCAGAAAAGGCTGTTTTTTGAACAATGGGATAAATTTATGTTTCAGAAAGTGGTGGATTCTAGTGAGGTTGAATCTGAAGGGGATGAAGTGGTTGTGTCTATGAAAGATGATGTGGATGTTTTTGATGATGAGCCTGCTCATGTCTTGAGTAGCTCTGCTGATGGTGGTAGTGTCCTATGAAGATCCAGATTATGGCTTGGAATGTAAGGGGTCTTGGGATTAATGAACGTCAGTCTGAAGTTAGAAGGCTTTTGAAAGATAACAAAGTTAATATTTGTGGTTTGATTGAAACGAGGGTGGGATGTGATAATATTACCAATATGGGGCTGAAAATTAGTAGAAGTTGGAACTGGTTTTCTAATGCTAATAGATGTGGAAGTTGGGTCAAAATTATGGTGGGGTGGGATCCTAGATTGGTGGATTTGGCTGTTTTGGATTATAATGAGCAGGTCATTCATTGTGAAGTTAAATCTATTGAGAATGAAGAAGTGTTGATGTGTTCTTTTGTTTATGGGTTTACTAAGGTTGTTGGGAGAAGACCTTTGTGGGAAAGTTTATTGGGCTTTAGTAGGAATATACAGGATGTTTCATGGGCTATAATAGGAGACTTTAATGCTATCCTTTTTCCTGATGAGAAAAGTAATGGTCATAAGAGAATTAATTATGCGATGGAGGAGTTTAAAAGCTGTGTTAATGAGCTGAATGTTGTGGATATTTCGATGTCTGGGTTATTTTTTACGTGGAATCAAAAGCCTGGGAATAGTGGAGGTATTCTTGAAAAGCTTGATAGAGTTATGGGGAACCAGAAATTTGTTGAGAATTTTACTTCGGCATTTGCCAAGTTTTTGCCGTTCTATACGCCTGATCATTCTCCTGCTCTTCTTGTTTTGGATTCATGTAGCAAAGCTAAGCATAAGTCGTTCAAGTTTTGGAATTATTTGGCGAGTAAAGAAGAGTTTTTGCCTATTGTTAAAAAGGGTTGGAAAAATAAGATTGCGGGTTGCAAAATGTTTGTTGTTGTTTCTAAGTTAAAAGCTTTGAAGAAACCTTTGAGAAAGTTGAATTATGGTCAAGGAAACTTGCATAAGAAAGTTGAATTGTTTAAGAAGTGAGGTGGAAAGAATACAAAAGGAGATTGTGAATGATCCGTTTAATGAAGAATTAAGAGCTGAAGAGGCTATTTATGTTGCAGCGTATAAGGATGTGTTAATTGATGAAGAATATTTGTTGAAACAAAAATCTAGAGTTCATTGGTTAAAGGTGGGAGATCAGAATTCGAAGTATTTTCATCAATCTGTGAAGAATAGGGAATGTAGGAATAAAGTTAATTCATTGAAAGATCTGGAAGGTAATGTTTTTTCTGGGGAAAATGTGGGGGAGGGTTTTGTGAAATACTTCAAGGGTATTATGGGGCTGTCGGCGGATGTTGGGAGGATTGATGATTCGGGGGGTCTGTTTATTAATAAATTAAGTACTGGTGAAGCTGAGCAACTGGTTATTAATGTTAGTAGGGAAGAGGTAAAAACTGCGATGTTCCAGATTGATGATGAGAAAGCACCAGGACCCTATGGGTTTACAGCTAAATTCTTTAAATCTGCCTGGGGGATTATTGGTGAGGATGTTATTGATGCCGTGCTAGAATTTTTCTGTAATGGGAAGTTATTGAAAGAGATTAATGCTACTATTATTTCAGTGGTTCCAAATGCTACTATTATTTCAGTGGTTCCAATTCAGGCCTATTGCATGTTGTAATGTTATTTACAAATGCATTAGTAAAGTTTTGTGCAATAGATTGAAGAATGTGTTGGGGAAACTGGTCTGTAATAATCAAAGTGCATTTGTTCCGGGAAGGCTAATTCGTGATAACATCATGTTATCACAAGAATTAGCTAAAGGTTATGAATGGGCTAAGGGATGTCTGAGGGTTTCTTTCAAGATTGATTTACAAAAAGCGTATGATTCTGTTGACCATAGGTTCCTTGAAGATTGTTTGGTGAACTTTGGGTTGCATAAAAAATTTATTAGTTGGATAATGGTTTGTATGACGTCTGTTCAGTATTCAGTTGCCTATCAAGGGAATTTATATGGTTTTTTTAAGGGAGAAAGTGTGACACATGTGCCTCCACGGCCATCAAACAAATACTGTATCAATGAAATATTGTATTTCATACTTGGGATTTGTATAAATATGTGTATCCTTTGCACATATCAATTCTTGTTCGATTTCAAGCTTTAAATCGCTTTCTGGAAGGTTATACGCGCACCGATGCGTAAATATAACCCGTTTAATGCAACGAACACTCTGGAATAGTGAAATAGGCTTAACATACCTTAAATAACCTTTACATAACTTAGAAATAAGTTTTGAAGGCTTTGGTATGGCAAAATCGAGTTAAATCGCTTACAGGGACTAAAGTTGACAAACTGCGAAAGTATGCCAATTTGAACTGTAACTGACATTCCGGAACCTGACCATAAGTTAAACATACCATAAATATCCTTTACATAGCTTAGAAATATTCTTTAAGGGGTTCGGTGTTCTAAAATAAACTTTTGGGTCATTTAGGGACTAAAAGCGTCAAAAAGTGCACAAGTTTGCACTTTCGCGCATATCTTGCGTTATGAATACATCCAGACATCCAAAAATTTATGTAAGCACTAAAATAATTTATTTTAGTGTTTGGCATGAGAAAAATCCATTCGTCGCGCAATTTGGATCGTTTTTCACGCTTATGCGCATTCCGTCGTAATTAAGCGAACATCGCGTTCGTATGACCAAACGAACCAACATCCGACATATTGTTGAGCATGTTTCATGTACACAATGTTTAGGCATCATTTTAGGGCCTTAACGTTGGCTAAACGGGCCTTAAACATGTCGAAATGAGCCTTAAACACCAACAGGGACTGAAACTGTCAATTTTCAAACTTGTTTTCTGATCAGGATGCGTAGGCGGGGCGCCTAAGGATTGACTGTCCCTTACGCGGGCCGCGAGGCCCCTTCAGACCAGATTAAATGAATCTAACAGCTGTTAACAGCTGTTACCCACTCCCAAACCCAATGCCACATGTTGATCTCTTATGGTGGGGGGCAATTTGGGTTCCATAACATTCCGACAAGTGTACGGGTGAGATCAAGGCACGTTATTCGATAAACGATCCTAACGGTGGTCCATTTCCTATAAATACCCACCACATTTTCTCCTCATTCCTCACAAATCTGATCAAAAGTGTAACACCTGTGCCTCCACGGCCATCAAACACATACCAAACCAATGAAATATTGTATTTCATACTTGGGATTTGTAAAAATATGTGTATTATTTGCACATATCAATTTTTGTTCGATTTCAAACTCTAAATCGCTTTCTGGAAGGTTATACGCGCACTGATGCGTAAATATAACCAGTTTAATGCAACAAACACTCCGGAATAGTGACATAGGCTTAACATACCTTAAATAACCTTTACATAACTTAGATATAAGTTTTGGAAGGTTTGGTGTGGTGAAATCAAAGTTTAATCGCTTACAGGGACTAAATTTGACAAACTGCGAAAGTATGCCAATTTGAACTGTAACAGACCTTCCGGAACATGACCATAAGTTAAACATACCATAAATATCCTTTACATAGCTTAGAAATAGGCTTTGAGGGGTTCGGTGTGCTAAAATAAACTTTTGGGTCATTCAGGGACTAAAAGTGTCAAAAAGTGCACAACTTTGCATTTTCGCGCATAACTTACGTTCTGAATACATCCGGACATCAAAAAAATTATGTTAGCACTAAAATATTTTATTTTAGTGTTCGCCATAAGAAAAATCCATTCGTCACGTCATTTGGATCGTTTTTCGCATTCAGGACCAGATTCGATGTATTAGCCGTTGTTTAATTCACAACCACACATTCTAACTTGCTTAGTCAGCGGATAAGGATGGAATTTAGGCACCATGACATTTCAACACATGTATGGATGGAATTTAAACACCTAAACACCATGACCTTTCAACACATGTATGGATGGAATTTAAACACCTAAACACCATGACATTTCAACACATGTACGGATGGGATTAAGGCACGTTTTCCATGAAACGATCTTAACGGTTCGGGTATTCCTATAAATACCCATCCACCCCCATTGCTAAAATCACTAGAACTTTGAATTGAGAAACTCTAAGTTGAAACTATTGTTTCATACCTGAGATTTTTG
The DNA here is from genome assembly GCA_030545235.1 of Helianthus tuberosus. Lineage (NCBI taxonomy): Eukaryota > Viridiplantae > Streptophyta > Magnoliopsida > Asterales > Asteraceae > Helianthus > Helianthus tuberosus. The sequence goes on from CM060360.1 coordinate 106,092,191, forward strand.
AATCGAGGTTAGCATTCGGGGACCCTTCGTAAGTATTCTTTCGTTCTTTTCCTTATTTTATTGCTTTTCGAGTCTGAAAGTCAAACTTTGTTTGACTTTCAGCGTTGACCAGTAATGGTCAATGCGAAGTTCGTTTGAACTTCGCAACGTGAGTGTAATCACGTTGGTCATAGTCCCTTGGGACTATGCCCACTGATTACCACGTTGTCTAGGGTCGTAGGGTAGGCGATCTAATAAATCGCCTATACCTTCGAGCCCGACCCAGTTTGGTCGCTCATTAGGATCCGACCAAATACATTAGGTGACCCTAGTATAGGGCATAACCTTCCGAGGTTATACCCTATGGTCACATCGTTTAAGTAGTTGTATGATAGGTAGTTTATATGCCTTAGGTAAATTACCAGAATACCCTTTTCATGTATAATTGGTAATTAAGCATATGTAACCTAAACTTTTGTCACATAACTGATTATGTAACATGTTTAGGCATATAACACTTGTCATAGGACTAGTTAGACGGTCCGAACGCGTTTCACGCACACGACGCGTTAAAGTAGCATAAGTTACCTTAATGGGTCGCGATGGGTCGATAATACTTAGGTTAAGTTTCATTTAGTATGTAGGCTTTGTTAAACCATATCATATGAGTTCCTACACTCATTTGGTTTACAAACCCTCCTGCTACCCAGTCTTCCGATTTAGGTCCGGGTTAATTATGTAATTACCTATATTAGGTACCGTTTGATTTCCGGGACTCCTCTAGCTTTCTTGGTAGTTGTTCAAGACTCCTAAGCACTCCCAGGCGAGTACATTATTCCCCTCTTTTACTGTTTTCAACTGTTTTGGGGTGACTCATATGTGCTAAATGTTTTATCAATGGTTTCAAGAACAATTACAATATGGTTTCAAGAACAATTACAATGTGGTTTCAAGAACAATTACAATTATTTCAAGAACGCTAACAATGATTTCAAGAACGAATACAATGATTTCAAAAACTAATAACAAATTTCAAGAAGTGAACAAACTTGTTGGTTGTAGTTTACATGACCGATGACATTCATTAGCTATGATCAAGCCGACCAGTATTAGGTTATGGTACCATAGGATCTGACAAATCCCGTTATTTACTGCACCCATTGTTATGTGTGGGTGTTGTGGGTAGCGACTGAATCTGTAATTATTAACTTATCCTTTGGTAAGGGTTTGTTAAGAACGAGAACGAGAGCGAGTTGGAACGAGGAACGCGTCAAGAAGGTTTGAATGTTATTAGAGAATCGATCATAAAGTAGTTCACGATTAAAACAAGAACGATTAGAACGATTAAAACAAGAACGATTAGAACGATTAAAACAAGAACGATTTGAACGAATGGGTAACGATTGGGTAAACATTTGTACATGATTTACATTTGATCATGCATTTACACGAAACATAGTATTGGTTTAAACCAAGTTTTACTTCAATACTTTGTTGTTGTGCATATGGTTTAGTTGAGACATTTCAATTGCCATACATGGATATTTGACATAGACATTTGACATGGATATTTGACATAGACATTTTGACATGAATTACATCTTGACATGAATACTTTGACATATTATTCAATACATTTGACAATTGATTTAAACATAGACATTTTACATTGTTTGGTTTGGTTTGATTAAGTGATTAAGTAACGATGCGTGTGTAATATGATACAAACATGGTGGATACGCCGCTGGTACTTCCTATATATAAGTGTTTGTATGGTATTACATATTGTAGCGTTATTTGAATCATTTCAGTTTGAGACATAGAACATTTTATACAAGTAACATACTTTTCACAAGACATTTATTTACAAACAACTTATCTTACACAAACTCATTTTTACATGGTTATTCATTTAATCATGCATTATTCTCTTATTTATACTTATCATCCGAACTTATTATTTTTCAAATGATTTACAAAGACAAAGCAAATTACAAGGTTCATGACTAAACATTTTCTCAAACAGAAGTCATGAAACTTATTTTCAACAAAACTAATGTATTCGCCAGCATTTCTTTGCTGACCTCGTTTTCACATATGTTTCAGGTATTGTTGGATGATATCGATTGATAAGATGCATGCTCACATAGGACTGGACAAGGCCTTAGTGACTCAATAACAATGATAGACTATGTTTAAATAGTGTATTTAGATTTCCAGACGATGTAATTACTCAATGTTTAATAAAACGAAACACTTTTGATATCCATGGTTATGAAACATTAATTCTGTTGCAACACGCCCCGATGTTTCCGCCGCGATTTGTTGTTTTACGCGGTCGGGGTGTGACAGAAAGATGGTATCAGAGCCAATGGTTATAGGGAATTAGGTTATTAGTAATTAGTAATGCTTTGACCTAGTCTATAACCTTCTTAGGACCCTAACGCGAGTTTACTTGCGTTTAGTCATAAAACAATACCGTCACCTATCCTTAGGTGACGACCTCAACAAGAACATAAATTTCAAAACCGCTTTGAAAACTAATCATCTGTTCTAGGATGATTAATTTCTAGGTTTTGAACCCTCTATTGTAAGGTTTTGAACCCCTTTGAATTTTCAAAATCTCGTCAAGGTTTTGGGTTTTAAATAATGTGAACACGTGCAAACTGGAAGGGTGAATGCCTGTATTCTGGGTTTTCTGTCTAGGCAAGCACTTCGTATACATCTCATCAGACGCGAGACCAGTTGTGCTTACCTGGGAATTCTTGGGATGAGTGTTCACTTATAGGCGAGCATGTCTTCGCGATACATTATTTTTAACCTATTTACTTTGACTAATCACCAAGGTCGTTTGTTGCTTTGTAGTAACAAACAAATGACCACTATCCTTGCTTTTATCAGATTTGTTTCATCTCATTATTTTCGTCTAAATTCTCTCACTCGTTTCCTTTCATGTTTCCTCTTTTAGACAATGCCTCCTCGACGCGAAAGCCAGATAGAGACTGCCGAGCTGGCAGAAATCATTGCGCAGCAAATGGCTGCTCAATTCCCAAACCTCTTTGCTCAATGGAACCAAGCCAACAACAACAACAATGTGCTATGCAAATACAAGGATTTCAACCAGGCTAAACCACTCAAGTTTAGTGGTTCTGAAGGAGCAACTGGGCTTCTTCAGTGGTTCGAAAGCATTGAGAATACTTTTCGCCACGTGCAGTGCCCGGATAATCGCAGGGTCGAGTTCTGCTCGAGCGTGTTTCAGAAGAGGGCTCTTACATGGTGAAATGGGGTAATGAGAGACCGAGGTGCGGAAGTTGCTCTCGCACAGACATGGGCTGAACTTAGGGCTCTGATGATGAGGGAATTCTGTCCTCGTCATGAGCAGCGAGCTTTGGAGAAGGAATTTGATGAGTTGAAGCAAGATAGTGGTGAGCACAGGGCGTATACTGATAGGTTTGAGGAGCTGAGTCTGCTTTGCCCTACAATGGTTACCCCACTTGACATAGCTATCGAAAGGTATATCGACGGCCTACCTGACTCGGTACAAGACATCCTTACTGGTAGTAACCCTGCCACACTCCGTCAGGCGATCGAGTTATCAGCGACATTGACTGAGTCGCAGATTCGGAAGAACAAGTTACACAGGAAGGGTGACAAGGGCAAGAAACAGTCAGCTGACAAGGAGGATAGCAAGAAAGGCCAAAACAAGAAGGGTAAGGAAGGTGAGACGTCAAAGAAATCAAAGAAGCGAAAGGGTGCCCAAAATTTTGCTGTTACAGCACAGACTGCACAGAACCCGCAGAACCAACCAGCTCAGCCACCTGCAAAGAAAGCATATGCCGGTACCGCACCTTATTGTGCACGCTGCAACGGTCATCACGCAGTAGAACAAGCTTGCTGGCAATGCACGACGTGTGGTAAACTTGGGCATTTGGCCAAGATTTGTCGTTTGGGACAAAATCAGGCTGCTCAGGTTCAAGCTCCGGTTCAAGGGAATGCTGCGAGATTTCCACTGGGTTCATGTTTCAACTGCGGAGAGATTGGTCACTTCCGCCACAACTGCCCAAGACTGGTAAATGCAAATGCTAACGCAAACCCTAATGCGAATGTCAACGTCAATGTGAATCCAGCACGTGGTCGAGTGTTTAACATCAATGAGGCACTCAATGTTGAAGGAGTGAACAATTAGTATTTTGTTTTCCTCTGGTTGGTATCTTGTAATATTTAAAGACAATGCGGTTGTTATATAAATAAAAATTTGTGGTTTTATTTTCTAACTAATGCAATTGTATGAATGTTTGATTCAACCTTGTGATGTCAACACAAAGACAAAACTACTCGTGTGGTTCTGTCATTTTTACGATCACTTGAGATCTCCCTAAGAACCTCAAACACTGGTTTCTTTTAAATCTAAATTATTTTATCGTCTTGCACCGTTCGAGATGCAAGAATTATCAAAACAGCTTCAAGAGTTGTCTGATAAAGGATTCATCCGTCCGAACTTTTCACCTTGGAGAAACTCCTGTTCTCCTTGTGAAAAGAAAAATGGATCTTTTTGAATGTATATCGATTAACGTAAGCCTAGTAACCTTACCATCAAGAATCGATATCCCCCTACCTTAAATCAACGATTTCTCCGATCAACTGCATAGTGTTCATGCTTTTCCAAGATCGATTTGCGTTTTGGGTATCATCAACTTTGTATTCTCGAAGAAGATATTCCCAAAACGGTTTTCTGCATGAAGTATGGCCATTACGAGTTTACAGTCATGCCTTTTGGTTTGAAAAATGCTCCAGCCATCTTCATGGACTTAATAAATAGAGTCTGCAAGCCTTATTTGGATCAGTTCGTCATTGTTTTTATTGATGACATCTTGATCTATTCGAGTCCCGAGCCGATCACGATCAACACCTTCGTTGACATCGGAGCCCTGATTGAATTCCTTGTACACTTTAAAATGTACAAAACAACTCAATTAGGACAAACCGAATTCCTTTTAAGATCTTCCTATCTTCATAGTTAGATTCTTGAAAATATCTAAAGTGCCAAAGGAAATCCACGGATTGGGTTTCTGGTATGCTTTAAATACCCGTGTCCAAAGATAACCAATTAAAGGTCAAATTGAACGATTATGCGATTGAACGAGTATGCAATTATGTGTTATGTGTTCTCCTCGATGTTTTTGTGTTTTTATACTCTGGATAATTCGTTATCCAAATCCTCGCAGGATCTTTCATATCTTCATATGAGGGATTCGTAGCAGGATAGTCAAAAGGTACTACCTTAAACCCTTAATGGGCTTCTACGTAATAGATAAGACCCTTGGATTTTATAGTATCACTCCATGATTCATAAGAGACCCTTTTGGTGGTCTAGTCAAAAAGATTGATTCACAATTTGGTGAAGAACGACATCTAGTGATGTAGCTGGACAGACTCATTGATAGTCTAAATAGATCATTTATTGATTTAGTCAAAAAGACTCTATGGCGGTCTAGTCACACTCATCATAGGATTGTTCATTTGGTTTTACCCTACATATTATAAAATAGACTGTGTGAACTGTGCAAGGAATTGTCTGATTATGGACGCGTACATAATTATGAAATTTAGTGCACAGAAACCCAGTAAGGTTTATTATGTGTAAGAACCGATAGTGACAAAAATAACAAAATGAGAACGATGTAATGGAGGCACGGTGGACGCACCAATGACGCTCATATACTTGTATATAAGTGTCCCTCTTACATTGCAAGCATAATGTTATTAAGGTTACTAGAAGTTCAGAACCCTAACCAATATTTTTTGATCTTTTCAACTTCATGTTTTAAACTCTCACAAGTTTCCTCTAAAAAAAAAAAATTTCGGGACGAAATTTCCTAAAGTAGGGGAGACTGTAACACCTGTGCCTCCACGGCCATCAAACACATACCAAACCAATGAAATATTGTATTTCATACTTGGGATTTGTAAAAATATGTGTATTATTTGCACATATCAATTTTTGTTCGATTTCAAACTCTAAATCGCTTTCTGGAAGGTTATACGCGCACTGATGCGTAAATATAACCAGTTTAATGCAACAAACACTCCGGAATAGTGACATAGGCTTAACATACCTTAAATAACCTTTACATAACTTAGATATAAGTTTTGGAAGGTTTGGTGTGGTGAAATCAAAGTTTAATCGCTTACAGGGACTAAATTTGACAAACTGCGAAAGTATGCCAATTTGAACTGTAACAGACCTTCCGGAACATGACCATAAGTTAAACATACCATAAATATCCTTTACATAGCTTAGAAATAGGCTTTGAGGGGTTCGGTGTGCTAAAATAAACTTTTGGGTCATTCAGGGACTAAAAGTGTCAAAAAGTGCACAAGTTTGCATTTTCGCGCATAACTTACGTTCTGAATACATCCGGACATCAAAAAAATTATGTTAGCACTAAAATATTTTATTTTAGTGTTCGCCATAAGAAAAATCCATTCGTCACGTCATTTGGATCGTTTTTCGCATTCAGGACCAGATTCGATGTATTAGCCGTTGTTTAATTCACAACCACACATTCTAACTTGCTTAGTCAGCGGATAAGGATGGAATTTAGGCACCATGACATTTCAACACATGTATGGATGGAATTTAAACACCTAAACACCATGACCTTTCAACACATGTATGGATGGAATTTAAACACCTAAACACCATGACATTTCAACACATGTACGGATGGGATTAAGGCACGTTTTCCATGAAACGATCTTAACGGTTCGGGTATTCCTATAAATACCCATCCACCCCCATTGCTAAAATCACTAGAAATTTGATTTGAGAAACTCTAAGTTGAAACTATTGTTTCATACCTGAGATTTTTGAATCGAGGTTAGCATTCGGGGACCCTTCGTAAGTATTCTTTCGTTCTTTTCCTTATTTTATTGCTTTTCGAGTCAGAAAGTCAAACTTTGTTTGACTTTCAGCGTTGACCAGTAATGGTCAATGCGAAGTTCGTTTGAACTTCGCAACGTGAGTGTAATCACGTTGGTCATAGTCCCTTGGGACTATGCCCACTGATTACCACGTTGTCTAGGGTCGTAGGGTAGGCGATCTAATAAATCGCCTATACCTTCGAGCCCGACCCAGTTTGGTCGATCATTAGGATCTGACCAAATACATTAGGTGACCCTAGTATAGGGCATAACCTTCCGAGGTTATACCCTATGGTCACATCGTTTAAGTAGTTGTATGATAGGTAGTTTATATGCCTTAGGTAAATTACCAGAATACCCTTTTCATGTATAATTGGTAATTAAGCATATGTAACCTAAACTTTTGTCACATAACTGATTATGTAACATGTTTAGGCATATAACACTTGTCATAGGACTAGTTAGACGGTCCGAACGCGTTTCACGCACACGACGCGTTAAAGTAGCATAAGTTACCTTAATGGGTCGCGATGGGTCGATAATACTTAGGTTAAGTTTCATTTAGTATGTAGGCTTTGTTAAACCATATCATATGAGTTCCTACACTCATTTGGTTTACAAACCCTCCTGCTACCCAGTCTTCCGATTTAGGTCCGGGTTAATTATGTAATTACCTATATTAGGTACCGTTTGATTTCCGGGACTCCTCTAGCTTTCTTGGTAGTTGTTCAAGACTCCTAAGCACTCCCAGGCGAGTACATTATTCCCCTCTTTTACTGTTTTCAACTGTTTTGGGGTGACTCATATGTGCTAAATGTTTTATCAATGGTTTCAAGAACAATTACAATATGGTTTCAAGAACAATTACAATGTGGTTTCAAGAACAATTACAATTATTTCAAGAACGCTAACAATGATTTCAAGAACGAATACAATGATTTCAAAAACTAATAACAAATTTCAAGAAGTGAACAAACTTGTTGGTTGTAGTTTACATGACCGATGACATTCATTAGCTATGATCAAGCCGACCAGTATTAGGTTATGGTACCATAGGATCTGACAAATCCCGTTATTTACTGCACCCATTGTTATGTGTGGGTGTTGTGGGTAGCGACTGAATCTGTAATTATTAACTTATCCTTTGGTAAGGGTTTGTTAAGAACGAGAACGAGAGCGAGTTGGAACGAGGAACGCGTCAAGAAGGTTTGAATGTTATTAGAGAATCGATCATAAAGTAGTTCACGATTAAAACAAGAACGATTAGAACGATTAAAACAAGAACGATTAGAACGATTAAAACAAGAACGATTTGAACGAATGGGTAACGATTGGGTAAACATTTGTACATGATTTACATTTGATCATGCATTTACACGAAACATAGTATTGGTTTAAACCAAGTTTTACTTCAATACTTTGTTGTTGTGCATATGGTTTAGTTGAGACATTTCAATTGCCATACATGGATATTTGACATAGACATTTGACATGGATATTTGACATAGACATTTTGACATGAATTACATCTTGACATGAATACTTTGACATATTATTCAATACATTTGACAATTGATTTAAACATAGACATTTTACATTGTTTGGTTTGGTTTGATTAAGTGATTAAGTAACGATGCGTGTGTAATATGATACAAACATGGTGGATACGCCGCTGGTACTTCCTATATATAAGTGTTTGTATGGTATTACATATTGTAGCGTTATTTGAATCATTTCAGTTTGAGACATAGAACATTTTATACAAGTAACATACTTTTCACAAGACATTTATTTACAAACAACTTATCTTACACAAACTCATTTTTACATGGTTATTCATTTAATCATGCATTATTCTCTTATTTATACTTATCATCCGAACTTATTATTTTTCAAATGATTTACAAAGACAAAGCAAATTACAAGGTTCATGACTAAACATTTTCTCAAACAGAAGTCATGAAACTTATTTTCAACAAAACTAATGTATTCGCCAGCATTTCTTTGCTGACCTCGTTTTCACATATGTTTCAGGTATTGTTAGATGATATCGATTGATAAGATGCATGCTCACATAGGACTGGACAAGGCCTTAGTGACTCAATAACAATGATAGACTATGTTTAAATAGTGTATTTAGATTTCCAGACGATGTAATTACTCAATGTTTAATAAAACGAAACACTTTTGATATCCATGGTTATGAAACATTAATTCTGTTGCAACACGCCCCGATGTTTCCGCCGCGATTTGTTGTTTTACGCGGTCGGGGTGTGACAAAAAGTGCTCTAAGTTGAAGCCCTTGCTTCATTCCTGAGTTATTTGGATCGAGACTAGCTTACGGGGACCCTTTGTAAGTCTTCATTCGTTCTTTTATGCGTTTTAGCGTTAAAAGTCAAACTTTATTTGACTTTCTACATTGACCAGTTTATGGTCAATGCGAAGTTCGTTTGAACTTCATAACGTGAGCGTAATCACGATGGTTATAGTCCCTAGAGACTATACCTACTGATTACCACGTTATCTAGGCTCAGTGACGAGTCGTAGTTTCGGCTAAAATGCGTGTTATTGCGTATTTTGTAACCAAACTACTTTTAGGTATCAAAACCGTTTGTTTTGATACCAAACCTATTTTCTAAACTTAGTTAAGCATGTTTTAACATGCTTAGCTCGTCACTTTTAGTTTAGTGCTTATATAGGGTCGTAAGGTAAGCGATCTAAACAATCGCTTATACTTTCGAACCCGACCCGTTTGGTCGATCATTAGGATCCGACCAAACACATTAGGTGACCATATTATATAGGGAATAACCTTCCGAGGTTATACCTTATGGTCGCTTCGTTTAAGTAGTTGTATGATGGGTAGTTTATATGCCTTAGGTAAATTACCAAAATGCCCTTTTTACGCCAAAATTCATTTTAAGCATATGTAACATAACTTTTGGTATCTAAACTGATATGGTAACAATATTAGACATGTTAATGCATATTTTACTTGTCATAGGACTAGTTAGGCGTTCCAAACGCGTTTTACGTGAACGACACGTTAAAGTAGCATAAGCTACCTAAACGGGTCGTAATGGGTCGTAAGCACTTAGGTTAGGTTTCATTTTAGTATGTAGGCCTTGTTAAACCATATTACATTAGTTCCCCTACTCATTTGGTTTACGAGCCTCATTTTATCCGATCTTCCGATTATAGGTCCGATTTATTAATGTAGTTACCTATATTAGGTGCCGTTTGATATCCGTGATCTCTCGCATTGTTTGGTTGTTACTCAAGGACTACTAAGAAATCTCAAGTGAGTACATAGAACCCCCTCTTTTAAATGTTTTCAAGGTGTTTATGTGAGTACATAGACCCCTCTTTTACTGTTTTCCCAACATTTTGGGGTGGAACACATGTGCCTACTTGTTACTTTCATGCTTTCCTGTTTTCACATCATATACTTGCTATGTTCATTAGTACATTTATAGTACATGATTTCATTGTGTTTTATGCTATGTATGCCCATTGTGTGCGTACCTAGTACATTATTTTACATTACATTTTATGCTATGTATGCCCATTGTGTGCGTACTTAGTACATTATTTTACATTACACTTTATGCTATTTATGCCCATTGTGTGCGTACTTAGTACATTATTTTACATTACATTTTATGCTATGTATGCCCATTGTGTGCGTACTTAGTACATTATTTTACATTACACTTTATGCTATGTATGCCCGTTGTGTGCGTACTTAGTACATTATTTTACATTACATTTTATGCTATGTATGCCCATTGTGTGCGTACTTAGTACATTATTTTACATTACATTTTATGCTATGTATGCCCATTGTGTGCGTACTTAGTACATTATTTTACACTACATTCTATGCTATGTATGTCCATTGTGTGCATAGTTAGTACATTTATTATTCATCACATGCTTACATTTTGATATGATATTTGGTTTGTTTTGATGGATCAATATACATTCATTAACACTGATCACGCCGTTCGTTAGTAGGTAGTGGTACCATAGGAATTGACAACTCCCGTTCCGGACATCCTAGGTAGGTTTGGATGAAAGGAATGACCGAATTCGATTCTCATAACTTAGATAAACCTTTAATTTGTTTAAGGGTTTATCGCCTCAGTCTCAAGGCTTGGATGTATGCATTCTCACAATACCGCATAGATGTTTATATCAGTATAGCATGCATTCTTTTTCACAAAACATAACTTTGATTTAAACCATGTTTTACTTCCATACCTTGTTTTGTGCATTTTACATATGGTTTAGTTGATATATTTCTTTTTTTTTTGGGGGGGTAAAGGGTTACCCCGGTGATTCTATATATTCACAACCAAATAAAACGAGTAGTGAAGAAACGTCTTCACTAGTTCAAACATGAGACATGCCCCATGAATGTATAACAAGCAACAAACAAACCGAAAAGTAACCAACTAGACTAAAATCTAGACAAACTCAAAAACTTAACAAATCAATTATCCTCCATTTTGTATATTTTTGTCCCCTCCAATCTCCCAATCTTCAAGCAACCTCCTAGTCTTCGCACACTTCTTAAACTTGACTCCCATAAGTTTGTAGCTAATAGTTTTGATAATTAACTGACAAATAGTATCCGGAGGTCTCGTTTGGTTTTTGAACACCCTAGTATTGCGCTCCTGCCATATGAAATAGGCAACCGTAGCAACAAGCAGCTTGGAAACATAGTTGGCTGCTGATTTCGACCGAGAACAGTCTAACAACCAATTCATGACCGAGCTCCATTTTGAATCAACATTGTTCATACCACCCTTGTGTCTAACCATATTCCAAACCTGAGCTGAAAACTTACACTTGAAGAAAAGATGATCATGGGAATCAATATTAGTATAACACAATAAGCAACACATCATGTTCATGTTATTTCTTCTCAAACTATCCCACTTCAGAATTCTATCTTGAGTCAGCAACTTACGACGCATGATCAGCCACATAAGAAATGCCTGTTTCTGAATGCATTGTGGAAACCATACAATGTTAACCCAATTAACTTCTTGATCTCTCCCACGAATCGACTGCCAAACATTTGAAGAAGAAAAATTAAGAAGATCGTCCCCATCCTTCCAGCAAATACGGTCCATTTCACCTGGATGCAGCGTGATTTGGTCCAGTTGAATCAGAACTGGAAACAAATCTCTCCAGGCAACAGGCCAAGACCAATCACCATTAACATGAATATCTACAACTTTGGCTCCCAGCTCAAAACCTGCATTCGTGATAACTCTAGGAGAAAGAAAATTAGATAAAGGCCCCAAGCTACTCCAATTGTCATACCATGCTGAAGTACGGCTGCCATCTCCCAATCTCGACCAAAAATGACTTCTTATAAGAGGCCTGAGATGAATTAATTTCTTCCAGCTCCAACTACAATTGGCGACCTCTTTACAACTCCAAAAACTCCGGCCTTTAAGCCTATACGAATGAATCCAGCTAACCCACAAAGAATCTCTTTTATTTAGAATACTCCATATATGAGAAACCATAAGAGCTTTATTGAAATCCCCTATCTGACGTATACCCAAGCCACCCTCATATTTAGGGACACAAATCGAATTCCACGAGACTTTAACTTTACCCTTGTGATATGAAGTCTCCTGCGTCCAAAGGAAGTTCCGCATCTTGGCCTCTAACTCCTTAATAATACGAGCCGGAAGAATAAACACAGAAGACCAATAAATGTGCATGGCCGATAGCACCGAGGAGATTAGCTGAAGTCTGCCCGCAAAAGAAAGAAACCTGTTTCGCCAATTCATAATACGGTTCTCTAGCTTTCCACGAGGACACTACAGTCTTTATAAAGAAGACGACTTGAAATTAAAGGAACCCCTAAATATCTGACCGGGAGCATACCCTCTTCAAACGGCAAAATCTCCAAAATAGCATTTTTAACATGAGAAGCTACATTACCAAAAAAACGCCGTACTCTTCTGTATACTTGGGACCAAACCTGACATACTCGTGAACAAATTTATCGACCTCATAATACAAGTAGCCGAGTTAACATCCCCATGAGCAAAGAGGAATAAGTCATCTGCAAAGCAAAGGTTTATAATTCGTTGTTTCTCACATCTATTATGAAATCTGAACGACGAATCCAACCTAGCATTCCTTTGTAAAATACATGTTAGAATCTCCATAACAAGAGTAAACAAATACGGAGATAACGGATCACCCTGCCTCAGCCCACGGCTACCTCTGAAATACCCATAAACATCACCATTGACACAAATGGAATAAGAAACAGACGTAACACATGTCATAATCCACTCCACCATCTTATAATTGAAACCGAAACCTAGAAGAACATCCTTGAGAAATCTCCAATCCACAGTATCATACGCTTTTTGAATATCAACTTTAAAGGCACATCTCGGGGGACCATGATCTCTATGATAGTTGTGCATAAGTTCTTGAGTCAACAGAATATTATCAGAAATTTTCCTACCCGGAACAAACGCTGACTGATTTATACTCACAATTCTGTTTAGAGCACCTTTAATACGATCTGCGACAATTTTACTAATGCATTTGTATAGCACATTACAGCAAGCTATCGGACGATAATCCGTGACTAACAATGGAGTAGGCTTCTTTGGGATAAGAACAATAAGAGTGTTATTAATTTCACGAAGAAGCTTACCAGTATCAAAAAAATCCCTGATGGCCCTCATAACATCAACACCAATAACATTCCAGACACTTTTAAAAAAGGCTGCTGAAAAACCATCAGGCCCTGGGGCCTTATCATTACCAATCGAAAACATGGCCTTCTTGATCTCCTCATCTGTGACCGGACGCTCCATATGAGAAGCTTCAAACGAACTCAACTTGTTAGAAAACAAATCAGCCGTAGGAGATAAATAAGCCGCCTCCTCGCAACCAAGAAACTACTCATAGTATTGCACAAGAGTTTTATGAACATTATCCCCCTCCATTAAAATCCAATCCGAGTTCATAATAACATCAATCCTGCTTAGATGGTTCTTACTCTTTAATGTAGCATGGAAAAACTTGGTATTTGCATCACCAGCTTGCAGCCAATCTACTTTTGATTTTTGTCTTAAAAAACGTTCCTCATCCAGACAAGCTTTGAGAAAATCAGCATTTAACTTAGTTTCCTGCAGCCGCAAATCAGCATTCATTGGGTCATTATCAATCTCTTGTTGTAACGAATCCACTTTTCCACGGAGATCTTCCACTTTTTTATGTAAGTTCCCTTGTTGGAACAAAAGATTCCTCAACGGGCCCTTCAACAACTTCAATTTCTTAACAACTTTAAATTGATGAACCCCATCAATGTTCGTGTCCCAAATGTTCTTCACTACATCCGAAAAACCTGGTTTGTGAATCAAAAAATTCGCAAACCTGAAAGCTCTACGTTTGGCATTAGACATACTCGGGATTTTAAGCAGAGAAGGACAGTGATCTGACATTCTATAAGGGTGAAAAAATGCCACCGAGTTTGGAAATTCAGCAACAAACGAGGTATTCCCCATCACCCGATCAATTTTCTTCAGTAACCCAACAACCTTTTTTGGTTTCTGGTTCCATGTAAAATGAAACCCGGATCGATTAATATCAAACATCTCAATGTTGTCCACACACTCTTGGAACTCCCTCATACCTATCGACACTTGAGAAACTCCCATTGACATGTCTTCCAGATTGAGCGCTGAGTTAAAGTCCCCTAGAATAACCCACGGCCTATTACCCACAAAAACTTTATGCATATTAAGTTGGTGCCAAAGCTCCCTCCTAGTTACATAATAATTGTCCGCATAGATTACTGAACAGAATAAAAGCTTTTTATCATTCTTGAAGATAAGTTGAAGATGCATGACTTGGTCAGTTTGAGAAATCACCATAACATCAACTACACTTGAATCCCACCCAGTAATTATCCTGGTACCTTTATTGCATCTATTCCCATTGGACGTCCACTCCCAATCCCAAAAAACAGATTTACACACTTTCCGTAAATTATCCATATCTACGTGAGATTCTAAAATAGCACAAAGACTCAACTTATTACTCCGGACAACCTGGCGAACCTCCTTTTGTTTTAGAGGACCGTTCAATCCCCTAACGTTCCAAGCCGCAAAACTAACCATTGGAAACTTGTGTTGAAGGAGTGATTGCCCCTTTAGTTTGTTTTGGGTTTTGAGTACCTTCCATTATATAACCATCCGTTTCATTAAAAACCTCCACTACCTCTTCCTCATCCGAAAATTGTTGGTCACTTCCTCCATCTTTACTACTTTGCCCCGTCTCCATGTTATCAGCAAACTTTAAAGCATCAAAAGGGTTTGAAATTTTAACCGAGTGAATCTGACCTGACCTATCTGGTTCCTTCGGCTTAGGTCCAATGGGCCTGTATTCAAATTTTGGCTTCTGCTTATTAACAGGGAAACTGTGACAACTCGAGTTTCCAAGATTTCCATCTTCGCACACGATCGCACGTTAATTGTTTAGATTGTTTGTTGACACGACTTGTTTGTTTCACAACTATAGACGTTGTAATATGTTAATTTGTACCGTGATCGATATGTTATATATGTGGTGTGCTTTATAATTGTAGTGAAGGTTAATATTATATTTAGAATTAACATTCTGTTGTTTAATAAAGTCATGCCAAACACCCACTCATGAAAACACCCTACCCATGAAAACACCTCAAGTGTTTTCGTCCACATAAGTCAACGAAATCACCCCAATCTGATAAATGGGCTTTGGCCCAGTTGTGAGTTGATAAATATCTGGTGTGATAAATATTTGATTTGATAAATATATGTTTAAACCTTTATGTGAGCATTATTTGGCAAACCTTATCCCATTGTTTCTCTCTCTACCTCTGAAAACCCAACAAAGAGAATTCCTCATTTGAAGCCAAAACCTCTGTTTAATTTTCGGTTAGTGATTTTCATGATTCAGTTGTTTTAAAAAGCTTATCGTATGATTTTGGATGTTTAATCATGATGTATGTATATATTTATATATGTGATTATGTGATTGATCATTGTGTGTTTGTTAGAAAATTATTATCTATGAACTGTCAGTATATTTGATGATTTGATCAACGGTGGGTTTATGTTAATGAATGATAAACTGATTAAATTGGGATCTTGGTATCACATGATGTTGGCAAAATATATATTACATATCAATGATTTATTAAATGATTTGTAAATGATTAATTATGTAACTGTAATGTAATGGAATTGCTGGGTTTAAGCTACTGTAAGTGTTGTTGAAGATGATGAATAGTAACGAAAACACCCCCACAATTGTAAAGTGGACGAAATCACAAGTGGTGATTTTGGCCCACATAGTGATTTCGGCCCAATGATGGATTTCGGCCCAATAGTGTTTTCGGCAAACATAAGGGATTTCGGCCCAATGGTGTTTTCGGCACACATAAGGGATTTCGGCCACATAGTGTTTTCGGCAAAGATAGTTTTCGGCACTTAAGTGATTTCGGCTTAGGGGATTTCGGCTCAATAAGGGTTTTCGCCCACTTAGTGATTTCGTCCAAGACTTTTGTACAGCAAACTGGTTATGTGATGTCTGATAACTCTGTTAGTTATAACTCTGTTAGTTTGTAATCTTGTTAAACATGCAAACTCAGTTAGTTTTGATTCAGTTAGTTGTCAACTCTGTTAATCTTGCAAACTCTGTTAAGTCATTAACCATGTTATGGCTCATTAACTATGCTAAGTCAGTAACTATATTCGGTATGTTATTGGATAATATGCTATAATAAACTGTGAAAGACTGTTATGTGAAACACGAATTGGGCACATGAGATTAACTGTTATGTGATGTATGATTAACTGCCAAACACTCTGTGATATTACTGTGATGATAGTTACATATGAAATATTACGAACGTGAACTGATTGAGTATACGTGTACTATAGGACTTGATTGATTATATGTGAGCACTTTGTCACACCCCAACCGATGGCGGAAACATCGGGATGAGACGAAGTGTGTATAGATTGCTAGAGACTTCATAACACTATGTGACAATATTTAATTAAATCCAAATTTCATTTCAATACCAAATTGTCATACAAATCCCCAAAAAGAAATACAACATAGTTCAACAAATCACATAACATGAGAAGATAGATAATTAAGGTGTGTATCTAGTCCACCCTACACTTGTTTCATCAATCATCCATACTTCATAATTCAACCTGCAACATGTATTAAAATAGAGTTTCAATGCAAAGGCAATGAGCGAGTATACAAGTTTGTTTACATAGCATAATAGAATAAAACTCAATCCAACATGATTCATAATATGTGCTTGCTAGTATGCAATTTTGGCGTACAATATGATCAAACCCTAGAACACAACGCATAAAATCCCAATAGTTCAGCGGGATGGTAAACTTAACAATACCCAATAGTTCAGCAGGCGGGGCGTAAATCCTATAGCGCTATAATTGTTAAGGTGGGCGAACAAATCAATGAGCATATAACGTTCCAAATCGTTCATAGAGCATACAAGAATAGCAAGTAAATCACATTTGTTTCATGCATTCGTTCAAAGGATGAGTATGTTTAGTTCAAAAAGTTGTTTAAATAATTATACATGTTGCATCCCAAAGTGTAAAGGGGAAAAAGGTATCGAGTATACTCACATTGGTTGCGTATAAGAATTTCTCGAAATAACGCACGAGTAAAGATTGAGAGAATCCCAAAAACGAACGGGGAAACGATTACCCTATATTCCGAAATAACGGACTCGTTAGAATTTGTAGGTTAAGTATAACCCCTAATGTTTCATCGTTACAAAATAACTACATTTCGATTTAGTTAGAATTTTAACTAAATGTTTTCGGTTTTATATTAAACAAAATATCTTGTTAAATAAAATTTATAAGTTGTATAATATTCCAAATATTCATAGTTTACAAATAAATCATCTAATGCTTATTAAACTAGTCATTATTTGTTTGTATTGTTTCTATTATATGTTATAATTAAAGGTACTGGATGTAATTAAAAAAAAGATTTAAAAAAAAACAAAATAGTAAAGTATTGTCACATTTGTTTAAACAGCAACAACACCCACTATTCTGCAATCAACTTTTGTAAATTGTTTGATTCGTTAATTCATTTGAAACTAGTCTCAGTTCATCTTCTTTGTTAACATAAACCGTACACCACTGTTCGATAAAACTTATAGCTTCAATGGTTTGAATGACGAAACAAAACGATTAGAATTAATAACAGAGGTTTACACGAGTATTAAAGGGAACACGAAATTATATACCGAATCAAGTCGAACGCGAATCTGAACCGAGCGAAGACTGCTGTTGACCATGTTTGACCGGACCGGAACTGACCCGAACTGAACGTGAGCCGAGACTGAACCGAACCCAAGTCACACTTTGAGCCGAATCTGAACTAATCGAACCGAATCTGCACCGAGGCCGAGTTGGACTCGTAACACCCGAATCCGTAACCAGCTTCGCTCCGTTTGACTATAACTGAAATCATGTGACCTGAGATAAAAACCCGAAACAAACTGAACCAATTGACTGGTGCGGACTGAACTGAAACAAGATTGAACCCGAATCAAACCTGAGCCCAAATCAGAACCCGACCGAATCTGAAATGAACGAACCTGATGAGCTGACCGATAAACTGAACGGAAACTGAATCGGACAAAAATAATCGAAGCAAAGCTGAATCAACTAACGGGACTCGAACCCGAGAACGGTTGCCGCCGCCGCCGCCGCAGACGACGGTGCCACGGCCGCCGTCGTTCTTCCGTCTCCGTGTCTCTCTCTCTCTGCTTCTCTCTTCTACCACCGCCATCGTATGCCACCACCGAAGTGGTGGTTTAAGGTGAAGGGGGGTGGAGGGTTGTTGCGGTGTGTTGTCACTGGCTGGGCTGCCACTGGAGTAGGAGGGAGGGAGATGAGCGAGGAATGGAGAGTGGGTGTCGCGTCGGAGAAGGAGAGTGGGGGTTACCGGAGTTCGGCCGGACCTCCGGTCATCGGAGAAGGTAGTGAGCAGGGAGGGTCTTGAGGGGCTAGGGTTTTTTTTTTATGTTTTGAACTAATGGAGAAGGTGAGGATGTTATGTGTAGGTTTAGAAGAAAATAAGTTGCAGGCAACAATGAGGGGGAAAACATAAGTGACGGCTCTTATAAAAGAGTATTAGGGTTTGCTGCATTTTAGTTTTTAGGAAAGACCATTCTAACCCCTAAACTTGCAGGGTTAACATAAATTAACTAAATTAACTTAGTTTAAGTTATATAACATGGTTGGCCAACTAACTAGGTTATACGTATATTCTAAAAGGACTAATCGTTACAATTAAATTAATCGGGTTAGTTTGATTCTTTTCTAACCTTAAAGTTTAACGAGACTAACTAGATTATTATAAAAATAAACTTCGAAATGGTAAAATCAATTACTTTAATTAATTAAGCCATAAATAAATGCCTATTTTTATAACAAATTAGATTAAAGATAAAGATTTTTCGACGATCAAAACGAAACGACGAATACTGGGATACAAAGTTTCCAAAAATAGGAATATGAATAACGGTTTCTAAATATGGGAAGTTATGAAAACGCGGAGCGTTACAGTCTCCCCTTCTTTAGGAAATTTCGTCCCGAAATTTATTCAAGAGAAAGACTCGAAAGGATTCTTGGCAAACCGAAGAGGATTTCTTAAAATTGAGGCTTTGGAGATTGAGACAACGGAGGATAATTGTGGTACAAGGGTGAACGATTGATCTCATAACGATAATGAGTATAAGAATAGCATAAGTATCAGATAAACGAAAGTAGTGTGTTAAGAATGAGGTCTCGTCGTGGATAATCGGATATAATGCGTTTGTGAGTTGTCTTTATAGTTTGTGTTAGGTCCAAAGGTCTGCAAAACACTGAATTTCTCATGGCACGTTTTACGAACGTTTGGTAATATGGTGGAAACACTTATATATAGGAAGTACCAGCGGCGTATCCACCATGTTTTGACCATATTACGTCCGTTTCGTATTCGGTGTCAAGTTACGTTCCGTGTCTTACCATACACAGTAGCACACTCTATGGTTCTCATACGTCCATTACTATAATCCCGTGTGCACCCGCGATTATACTAATCGTCGCATGATCCGCATAGCTTGTACTAGTTGCGTATGAATCAAGGTATACATAAATTTTAAAAATAAGATCGTGTGTGCATAAAAAAATGTAACATATAAGTATGTTTGCGTTCCAAATAGTATAAGACCAACGTAAGCGAACCTCTCAGGTTTCGCTCGCGTATGGGTGCGAAAGTATAAATCTGGTGTATAAATGAAGCATAAGCATAGCATAAGTTTAAATATGAATACACACGCGAGCATAAACACAACACGGATGGCATGAGTATGAGAAAAAGGATAAGCATAATGTGTATGAAAAATAAGTATAAGTGTGAGTACAAACATGAGTATAAGTATAAACACAAAGCGTATGAGTATGAATACGGGTATAAGTGTGAACATAAGATGTATGAACGTGAATATAAGTGTAAAACATGAAGGTTAAATATGAATAAAAAAATGTGTATGAATATAAGTGTAACAAAGTTGTATAAGTGCAAATGATAACATAAATCGTATGAATATGAATACGAATACGAATGTAGTATAGACATGAATGTAAGGACAACGTAAGTGTATAATTGTGAGTGTATGTATAAACGTAAAACGTATGAATTTTGAAGCATGAGTATAACATAAATGTGTAAGTGTGAACATAAGTAAGGCATAGAATGTATAAGTATGGATGTAGGAAATAATGATTTTGTTTATCGTATAGATCGAAATGCACGAGTTTATGCGCGTAAAAGATTTAAAAGTTTCGAGTATGAAAGAGAAAGGAAACGAGTGACACGCATGAGATTGTTGTGAGCAATTGACTGAGACGTGTAAAATGATATGCATATATAGTGGTTTGCGCAAAATGTAAAGTTAAAACAGATTGAGTTGTCACAAATTGTAGACTCTAGTTTGTGAATGTAAGAGAGTATAAAACGTCTATTGGTTATGTGGAAAGTACTTTGTAAAGGAATGGAAATGCTACTGCGGTTTTAAAAGAGTTTACATAAGTTGAAAATTTGTCGGTTCTTATGAAGTTTCCTTGCCCACGTGTTTTGAATTTAATTGACGTATCGAGTGAGGTTTTGAAAGAAAGTTCTAGAGATTAAAAGTTTGCATCGTTTTAAGTAACTTCGTGTTAGAAACCTTGAAGTTTACAGATTCTTGTGAAAAGGTTCATCCTTAGGAAAAGGATCTTGGTATATGAACTTAGTGTTTTGCTGGAAATGCGTCCTTTAATAAAAATGTGTTATTGATTTTAAAAGAAGTTTTAGTAAACGACTAAATAATATTTGTAATATTTTGTATGAAAAGTTGGTTTGATTCTCAATTGAAAAATAGTATTCTTTAGTATAGTGATGCGAGTCGAGCGTGTTTTAGTAATTACGTGAAATATGAAATTTTGTGGGCAATGATTTTATTAGACCGCCTAGGTTGCTAAGTAGCATTTCGTGAAATTTTGAAAGTCGAGGAATGGCGTTTATGGTATAAGTTAAGAATTTTGTGTGTGCGAGCTATATGAAAATAGATTGTAAGATAGGATATTCGTTTATATAACAACGCATTTTGAAATAATTAGGGACTTGACTAATGATAAATGATTTAGATATAAACATGATCGTATTTACATAATATAGTCTTTTAAAAGAAAGCATTGGTAACGATCACCTAGGTAAGGGAATCACCCCAAATCCGTTGGTGAAGTCGTTGTAAGATGAGAAAAGAAGCGGAGTTAATCGTCAAGGTAAGGAAATCACTCCTATCTTGATGATATGTCTCCACTCGTTGTTACAAAAGTGTAAATAAAATTACGTGAAATTATGCATGCTAATAATGTTTAATCGTATGAAAAGTAATAGTATGATGTGTGCGCAAAATGAAATCTCAAAAAATTATTCAAATTTGTTAAGAGATCGAAAATAATAAAGCGTAAGCTCGAATAAAACTTGGATGGTTCCAAACGGAACATTGACTAACCAAAGTGGTCGAAAGATCTTTGAAATTGAGGAACATGCTTTGGCCTAATAGGTGGAATACTCCCGCCGATATCTCGGCTAACAGTACTCACCCTTCCAGTTACTACATGTTCCCAATCCATCAAAATTTCGAGACTTGGCGGGATTTTTGAAAATCAAGGAGTGGGACTAGTCGACGAGGTGCGGGTTTCACCCCTAACTTGACGACTTCGTACCCTAACTTGACGAATTTAAATTTGAAATTTCCATTAAGATGTGGATTTCACTCCTAACTTAATGGTGAATTTCGTGCAAAAATAGAATCAAACGGAATGAAAGTCGTTTACCAAATTGTGGGTTTCACGCCTATTTTGGTAAACTCGTATCGTTTGTGTAATATGAGTGTTTTCGTGTTTAACAAAATCGAGTAAAATGCCTTAGAAAGGGCGTATGTTAAAGAAACACACAAACAAGTATAAACACATAAGAAGGCATATCAAGAATAGCACATAAAGAGTGGGACAATAAAACAAGTATTGGCACGTAATAAAGCAAGTATTGACACACAAGAGTAGCATGTCAAGTATTAACGCATAAATGGCATATATGTTTTAAAGAACAGAAGAGAATAAATAAAAACAATAAAGTAGTACGCATGCAGTGTCAAGCAAAGCATAGAATAAGCTCTAAACTATAGACTAGGTTAAAGCATTCCTACTTTTCCTAATTCCCTATAGTTATGGCTCTGATACCAATCTGTCACACCCCAACCGATGGCGGAAACATCGGGATGAGACGAAGTGTGTATAGATTGCTAGAGACTTCATAACACTATGTGACAATATTTAATTAAATCCAAATTTCATTTCAATACCAAATTGTCATACAAATCCCCAAAAAGAAATACAACATAGTTCAACAAATCACATAACATGAGAAGATAGATAATTAAGGTGTGTATCTAGTCCACCCTACACTTGTTTCATCAATCATCCATACTTCATAATTCAACCTGCAACATGTATTAAAATAAAGTTTCAATGCAAAGGCAATGAGCGAGTATACAAGTTTGTTTACATAGCATAATAGAATAAAACTCAATCCAACATGATTCATAATATGTGCTTGCTAGTATGCAATTTTGGCGTACAATATGATCAAACCCTAGAACACAACGCATAAAATCCCAATAGTTCAGCGGGATGGTAAACTTAACAATACCCAATAGTTCAGCAGGCGGGGCGTAAATCCTATAGCGCTATAATTGTTAAGGTGGGCGAACAAATCAATGAGCATATAACGTTCCAAATCGTTCATAGAGCATACAAGAATAGCAAGTAAATCACATTTGTTTCATGCATTCGTTCAAAGGATGAGTATGTTTAGTTCAAAAAGTTGTTTACATAATTATACATGTTGCATCCCAAAGTGTAAAGGGGAAAAAGGGATCGAGTATACTCACATTGGTTGCGTATAAGAATTTCTCGAAATAACGCACGAGTAAAGATTGAGAGAATCCCAAAAACGAACGGGGAAACGATTACCCTATATTCCGAAATAACGGACTCGTTAGAATTTGTAGGTTAAGTATAACCCCTAATGTTTCATCGTTACAAAATAACTACATTTCGATTTAGTTAGAAATTTAACTAAATGTTTTTGGTTTTATATTAAACAAAATATCTTGTTAAATAAAATTTATAAGTTGTATAATATTCCAAATATTCATAGTTTACAAATAAATCATCTAATGCTTATTAAACTAGTCATTATTTGTTTGTATTGTTTCTATTATATGTTATAATTAAAGGTACTGGATGTAATTAAAAAAAAGATTTAAAAAAAAAACAAAATAGTAAAGTATTGTCACATTTGTTTAAACAGCAACACCCACTATTCTGCAATCAACTTTTGTAAATTGTTTGATTCGTTAATTCATTTGAAACTAGTCTCAGTTCATCTTCTTTGTTAACATAAACCGTACACCACTGTTCGATAAAACTTATAGCTTCAATGGTTTGAATGACGAAACAAAACGATTAGAATTAATAACAGAGGTTTACACGAGTATTAAAGGGAACACGAAATTATATACCGAATCAAGTCGAACGCGAATCTGAACCGAGCGAAGACTGCTGTTGACCATGTTTGACCGGACCGGAACTGACCCGAACTGAACGTGAGCCGAGACTGAACCGAACCCAAGTCACACTTTGAGCCGAATCTGAACTAATCGAACCGAATCTGCACCGAGGCCGAGTTGGACTCGTAACACCCGAATCCGTAACCAGCTTCGCTCCGCTTGACTATAACTGAAATCATGTGACCTGAGATAAAAACCCGAAACAAACTGAACCAATTGACTGGTGCGGACTGAACTGAAACAAGATTGAACCCGAATCAAACCTGAGCCCAAATCAGAACCCGACCGAATCTGAAATGAACGAACCTGATGAGCTGACCGATAAACTGAACGGAAACTGAATCGGACAAAAATAATCGAAGCAAAGCTGAATCAACTAACGGGACTCGAACCCGAGAACGGTTGCCGCCGCCGCCGCCGCAGACGACGGTGCCACGGCCGCCGTCGTTCTTCCGTCTCCGTGTCTCTCTCTCTCTGCTTCTCTCTTCTACCACCGCCATCGTATGCCACCACCGAAGTGGTGGTTTAAGGTGAAGGGGGGTGGAGGGTTGTTGCGGTGTGTTGTCACTGGCTGGGCTGCCACTGGAGTAGGAGGGAGGGAGATGAGCGAGGAATGGAGAGTGGGTGTCGCGTCGGAGAAGGAGAGTGGGGGTTACCGGAGTTCGGCCGGACCTCCGGTCATCGGAGAAGGTAGTGAGCAGGGAGGGTCTTGAGGGGCTAGGGTTTTTTTTTTATGTTTTGAACTAATGGAGAAGGTGAGGATGTTATGTGTAGGTTTAGAAGAAAATAAGTTGCAGGCAACAATGAGGGGGAAAACATAAGTGACGGCTCTTATAAAAGAGTATTAGGGTTTGCTGCATTTTAGTTTTTAGGAAAGACCATTCTAACCCCTAAACTTGCAGGGTTAACATAAATTAACTAAATTAACTTAGTTTAAGTTATATAACATGGTTGGCCAACTAACTAGGTTATACGTATATTCTAAAAGGACTAATCGTTACAATTAAATTAATCGGGTTAGTTTGATTCTTTTCTAACCTTAAAGTTTAACGAGACTAACTAGATTATTATAAAAATAAACTTCGAAATGGTAAAATTAATTACTTTAATTAATTAAGCCATAAATAAATGCCTATTTTTATAACAAATTAGATTAAAGATAAAGATTTTTCGACGATCAAAACGAAACGACGAATACTGGGATACAAAGTTTCCAAAAATAGGAATATGAATAACGGTTTCTAAATATGGGAAGTTATGAAAACGCGGAGCGTTACACACTTAACTTAGCATACCGAGCAAACCAAGGTGAGTTCACACTAGCCAAGGCATGGGATTCCCAGGGGTTGGGAATGGGGTTGAATAACTACGCATACAACTATTACTATTAAACAAATTTTTACTGTCCTCGATTGAAGGGCACGTACGTAAAACCTACGTACAGTTATACTTATTACTGTCCTCGGATTGAAGGGCACGTACGTAAAGCCTACGTACACGATCTTAAGACCATCACCTCTATCAAAGGAAGTCCCTCAATTATCGACTTAATCGCCGAGGCCTAGGGCGAGCGGGTCATTAGTTAATAGCGCTATTAGGTTTAACAAACCTCACACCGTGCCAGTCGGACGGGCGTGTACTAATGGACTATGGGCAAAGGGTCAATGCTGATAGACATTGACTTAGGGCACCACTTATATTTTCGTAGCAGTCGATACGCGTGGTCTAGTAACACATGGGAAGCCCCCACTAATCATCGCACAGATGCCTGGATTGGCCGCGATAAGGATTAATACGATACATGATTTACAAAACGAACATACAATTTACGAAATGAATACTATAACCAAACAACCAACTGTGAACTCGCTCAACTTTGTTGTTGATTTGTTGCTACATGCCTTGCAGGTCATTAGGTACCCATGGAGCTTGCACAGGGAGGAACGGTCGTTGTGGGACATGGCGTTGTGTGCCATGCTTTAATCATTACTTTATTTCATATTTAATACTTGCTATGGGTTTTACAAATTATGCTTCCGCTAAACACTTAACTATGCTTTGGTTTTTGGACACCTTTCACTTGGTTGGTTGAATTATGTTTACTTATATGTTTGTTCAAAATGATTGGTGGCTTGATCCTGGTCAGTCACGCCTCCAAGCGGTGATACTCCGCGTGTGGATTTTGGGGGTGTGACAGAAACCTACCTTCCGGGCTACTTTCTTGGTATGCACACCCATATACCCTTCATCATAAACAGCCGGTTTCTTTTCATGTCTTCGGTCTTGCTCAAAAGCCTTAAAAGACTTATCTCCATTGAATTTTTTACCCATCTTCCTCGGTTGTTTAGGACAAATATCATCTGTATGGTCAAAAACACAGCATTGGGAGCACCTATGCGGATACCATTCATATTCTACATACATGGTTTCTTTAACGTATCCGTCACCTTCCAGCTCTGGGATAGCCATGGTTATTTCCTCCTTAAGTTTCTTATCAGCCGACACTTCAATCAAAGCCCTAGCATAACTGCTTCGACCCCATGAATCCAGACACATCGATGTGGTGTAAGAGTCAAGAAGCTTTGGCTCACCAATCGCTGTAGCAATCAAACTAAGCCCATCCTCTGTATAAGCCGCTAGAGGGACCTCATGAATTTTCACCCAAATCTGCATTTTATTGACCTCCTTTTTAATCAGTTTAGTGTTTGGACTCCACTCACTTAAAAAGAAAGGTTGAGATCTAATTATCCACGGACCTCCATTTAGAACATCCATCATACCCTTGTTTTCAGCAAACTTGAAGAAAAAGAATCCATTCGCGTTCATCATAATTTTCTCCAGCCCAAACTTTTTCTAGTTATTTTTGACATAATATTCAACCACCGGGTATGCAATCCGATCCCCCAGAAAGTATCCATAAAGCGTGTTTGCTAGCTTATCTTTTACCACTCGAATAGACTCCTTCGGCAGTACCACATCACAATCATCACGACAATCCGCGGTAGCAAGAGACCTGAAGTTAATCTTATTACCTGTAGCATTCATCACGGATTCAGCATAAGATAATGGTCTATTACCCTTTTCCTGCTCATTCTGAAACAATTCAGCCATGGATGGCGAATCAGCATTCTTATGATCATCGGATTGAACATCAATCTCAGTTACAGGAACAGTAATCTTGTTAAGCTCATCTATCACATTAAATTTAGCCGGCTCATACGTAGCAGAAGAAACCGTACCCCTACGAGGCATTAAAGGTTTACCTTCAATGTCGATCACACGAGAAGCTAAACCCTAGCGTAAAGATGAAGTAAATGGCGGTTTAAATCTACCATCGTGCACATCCCCCTCTGATTTCTTACGATCATCCATACTAGAATTAACACCTCTCTCAATCAACAAAACAGCAACTAACCATGCAAGTAGAAACCCCTCGAATCAGGCAAACCAAGGCACAGAAGACGGAAAAACCCTAATCCTTTAAACCCTAGAATCAGATCTCAACCCTTAATCGATTAACCTAGAGTGTCAATCTAGCTAAATTAGTCTCAGCTAACCACAATCAACAACAACCAGGTTAATAAATCAGAGTATCAATAAGAATTACTAAGGCGGCGATTGAAAAAACAAGACAAAAACCCTAGTTTTGGATCGATCCCTAATGCTAACAAGTTCGTTATAGGGTTTCGAATGAACAAAACTCTAATCACAGACTGTTATGCATAAGATCACGAAGAAAAACAAAGGATTCATGATGAAGAACAAAGAAATCGCCTAAAGGAGAGAGAGTTTAGTTGATATATTTCACTTACCATACATAAACATTTTGACATTTACATACACAATTCATGATTTACATTAGACATAAACATTAGACATAGACATTAGACATGGTTTTCACATAAACATTTTGACATTTGATTATACATAAACATTTTACTTTGGTGGTCTGGTTTGAGTAAGTGATTTAAGTAATGAGGCGTGTGTAATATGATACAAGCATGGTGGATACGCCACTCGTACTTCCTATATATAAGTGTTTGTATGGTATTACATATCGTAGCGTTATTTGAATCATTTCAATATGAGACATATAACATTTTATACAAATAACATACTTTTCACAAGACATTGTTTTACAAACAACTTATCTTATACAAACTCATTTTACTTGGTTATTCATTTAACCATACATTATTCTCTTATTTATACATATCATCTGAACTTATTGTTTTTCAAACGATTTACAAAACAAATCAATTTACAAGGTTCATGACTGACTTTTGCTAAATAACTTTTTCTAAACTTATAAGTCATGAATCATATTTTCACAAAACCTATGTATCTCACAGCCATTTTTATGCTAACGTACCTATTTTCACATGTGTTTCAGGATATGATGCATAGGATTTATCAAGATACACTTAGGCGGACTTGGGCCTTAGTGATAATAAAAGATGCAAGACTAGTTATTTATGTTACGTTTCTTTGATTGTCAAGACATCGTAACTCTTTTAATCAATAAAACAATATTTCAATTTCCAAGTGTTATGAAACAATGATTCTGTTACAACACTCCCTGACATTTCCGCCACGTTTTGCTGTTTTACGTGGTCGAGGTGTGACAGAAAAGTTGGTATCAGAGCCCATGGTTATAGGGAATTAGGTTATTAGTAATACTTTGACCTAGTCTATAACCTTCCTAGGACCCTAACGCGAGTTTACTTGCGTTTAGTCATAAAACAATACTGTCACCTATCCTTAGGCGACAACCACAACAAGAACATAAATTTCAAAACCGCTTTGAAAACTAATCATCTGTTCTAGGATGATTGATTACTAGGTTTTGAACCCTCTATTGTAAGGCTTTGAACCCTCTGTTATAAGGTTTTGAACCCTCTAAGTTTTCAAATCTCGTCAAAGTTTTGGTCGTATAATGTGAACACGTGCAAACTGGAAGAGTGAATGCTTGTACCCTGAGTTTTCTGTCGAAGGCTAGAGTGTTCGTACAAATCCGCAGTATCGGATCAGTCACTCTTACCTGGGAACTCTTGGGGTGAGTGTTCACTTATAGGCGAGCATATCTTCAGTGATACATTAATATGACCCGTTTACTTTGATTTGTCACCGTCTCATTTGTTTGCCTTAGATAACAAACAAATGATCGCAATTTTTATGCATTGCCATCCTGTTTTGATTGTCTGATAACCTTTCACTTGTTTCTTCCAATGTCTTTCATTTTCTTCTAGAATGTCTCTTCCTCTCAGCAACAGTCAAATGTCCGAGCAAACAGCCAAATTTGCCCAGCAAATAGGCGAAGTGATTCTGAAGACTGTGGAATTAGGAATTGCCATGTCTCGTCTCAACAATGAAGCCACTCGAGAGTCACCAAAGAGAGCAGAAGTCAAGCCAGCACCACCAGCCAAGAAACCAACTGAGGAATCAAAGACCATGGATGAACGATGCCCTTAGAAGTCAAAGAAGCGAAAGGCTTCTCAGAACTTCGCCATGGTCGCTCACAATGGTAAAGCCGTCCCCAACCAACCAGCTGTCACACCCCTTTCTACGGCGGAAGCACGAGGTGTGATCATGAAAGGGTCTCATTGCATACGAAGAGTAAACATGCTACATGCTCGCAAAATAACATCAAATACCATAATTTGAAAAAATAAGTTTAGCGTTTATATCGCTAGACAGCATAAAACATTGTCTTAAAAGTTTACAACTTTATTTAAAGTTAAACACAAGCGACATCCACGAGCATAAGCAAGACCACGCGCACATCCATCCTAGTAACCTGAAATACATGTGAGTTTTTGGAAAAACGTCAACATAATGTTGGTGTGAATTCATGCAGGTTTGTATTTCATGTTTGTATACTTTGTATGAAAACATAGTTTGTGAGTAAATCAAGTTTTCATAAATAAATCTAGTTTCATGTGTACACCACGTACCCATGTATAATTTCAATCTTTTCTTGAGTACCCCACGTACTTCAAGTTATATATCAATTTTAGTATGGTATGAATTTTATGTAAATACAGTATTTCTGTAATTATCAGATTGTTAATGGGTTGCAAAGCCATTAACATGTGGCACGACATAGGAAGTCACCAAACCTAAGTCATTTAATTGGTATATTCTGAGACACAAAAGCACTACTCGATTCTCGCCCTCACCGAGAGTGTGGCTGCCAGGCACCCGTTAGATCTAACCTTTTGTTCTGCGGTCTAAGTATGTACACGATTAATGGTGCTTCTGTACCCTATTCGTGACACTATTTCTCATAACGCATCCTACTTGGTTCTCGTCCTCACCAAGCGCGTTTCTTTTTATCATTTCTCATAACGCATCCAACTTGGTTCTCGTCCTCACCAAGCGCGTTTCTTATTGTCTTATATTTTGTCACACTTGGTTCTCGTTCTCACCAAGTGTACTTCTTGTATTTATATCATACCATTTATAAATATTGTACTTTTGTACATGTATTTCACCCCCGAAGTTATAAAAACTGAAAACAGTTAAAGAGAAAAGGGGGAGCATGAACTCACAACTTTGCGTTCCTAGCGTCGTAAACTCCACCGGATTTGCTTAATTAACGTCGTAACCTATACGCGTTTTCTTAACGTTAGTCACTAGACTTGCGTCGCACAAGTACAGTCACTCTCTTTTGTATATATTCTTGTGTTAAAAATATTCTATATTTTTAACTACGTATCTTACTTATATTATTTTCTCCAAAAATAAATATAAGTCTTTTGTGTTTTGCACTTTGCACCCGAATTATGTATCTTGTATGTGTATTTTTATGTTTATACTCCTCACGAGTATTTAGCGTATTTTTAAGTCTTAATACACTAGCACGTATAACACATACTATATACACTTAGCACAAAAGTTGGTGATAAAATAATATATATTTTCTCTCAAAAATATACATACTTATATCCATTTTTATTCTTGAAGAAATCCTCATTTCTTATCACCAAAAATTAGGGAAACCTTGGTAATACTCTTAAATACATTTTTAGGGAATAAGTTTCTCAAAAACGTATATTTTTCTAAGTGTCAAAATTTATAAAAATTTTGACAGAGTTTCCCCGAAAAATGGAGGTTTCCCATGTTTTCAAAACATGTGTTTATTTTCTTTTAATTCATCAACAATCATCAACAACAATTATCAACAATAATCATCAACAATAATCACTAATTTCTCCATTTCATGAACTTGAGTATTTACAAAAATGTGTAGTAACTCACTAGCACATTTAGTAAATCTTTCCATCTTTAAAAATAATTTTAGTTTCTCAAAAACTTTATTTTTAAAGAATATGAAGTTTCACAACTTCTAGTCAAGATTCGCAAAAATATTTCTTTGTTAAATTTTCTTGTGACACAAGTGTCTACCCACTTGTTTATTTACTAAAAATGCTTTAAGTTCGGATAAGATCCGGGTTTTAAACAAGACTAATATTTTTGCTTGGTTCTTCCGAAAAACCACTTGTAGATCTGTAGATCTACTAGTTTAGAACTTCATTTCATAAGAAAAATTGTTTTTACACAAGTTCATGTTTAGTGTGTAGTAGTGTTTCATCATTTAACCCCTTTTCATACATTAACAAACTCTATGCCATGATTCTTGAACATGACAAATCCGGGTTAGATGATGATCCGAGCTACCACAACATAGATCGGCACTAAATAATCACCACAAAACAAGTCTTACAAGTTTTACACAACATTATAGTTTTTATCCAACTTATTTCTCATTCTTGTAAACTTTTAGTATGTGATTTAGTATGTTCATGATTTTCACCCGACAAAGTTCATATTAACCACTCTAGACAAGATCAAGAAGGTGTTTTAGAGCACTTACTACTAGCACAAGGCTAGGGAAGTTCAAGTGTATAAATGAGGTGGATAAAAGCAATTGGTGAAGGTCCTTCAATTTCCGTGAGCACCGAGCCTCGTTAGCGACCTTCTTACACCCTTGTATATGCTTGGAATGCTTGTATGATGATTGATAATGGTGATGGTGTGGTGGTGTCTTGAGGCCGTAGCCAAGAGAGGGAGGAGAAGTAGTTTTGTTGTAGTGAAGGTGGTAAATGATGGTTAGACAAGTCTTGTGGTTTATAAAGAAATCCACCAACACTTTATTATCCTTAGGTTATAGTGTTCCCCATCTTTCCAACAAGATCCAATAATTAAATAAAAGAAATCTTATGTGTAAGGGCCATGTTGGCCGATCATAGGTTGGGGGGGGGGGGGGTAGTAGGCTAGGTAGTGACTAACTAGTTTCATTAAGGTTAGAATTCAAGTATTAGTTGGAAGGTTTAGTTACATGATATTTTAGGAGGTGGTATGATACTTGGGGTCCATAACTAGCGTAGAAAAATAAAAACAATGCTTCTAGCATTATTTTGATGTTCCGGGTAATCTCCGGTTGTTCGGTTACATACCGATTCGTTAAAGTGCTAAATTACACTTTTTAGTGTCTTTTAAGTACCCTTCTTGTACCCTTTCAATTCCCAACACTTAGGGAAATATTCTGGATAATAAAACGACATTTCTGCAAAATATTCAGATGTTTAAATGCTGAATTATTGCTGAATTATATAAATTCTGCACTTAAAGTGCGTTTCGGGTGCTTTTTAGTGCTTATTTTTGCTTTCGTAATGTCTATAAATTAAACCCTTATATGTGCTCTTGGGTTTTAATGCATTCTTGTTGTTGGACCTACACCTAGGCTCCAATTTTATTGTCTGACTGCTTTCTGCAGTTCCATTGACACAGTGTGTCTTACCGGTGAGTTTACTATTATTTCTGACGCAACGCTCTCGTTTATGCATAAAGCAATATTTTGTAGTATACAACGTGCATGAATTCACTTGTTTAGTATGTAATCAGGCATTGCTGACGATTAAGCACATACTTGCAGTCATTAAGCAATAATTAATGTGTACGAAAATTACCGGTTTGGGCCAGTTGTCACACCAGCTCAACCAGGGGCTAGGAAGCCATACAAAGGAGCTGTTCCTCTGTGCAAACGATGCAACCACCATCATTCAAACCTCATACCCTGCTCCAAATGTACCTACTGTGGACGGCGGGGACATTTGGTTAGCATATGCCACTTTGCTATCCAAAACAAAGCTATTATAAACCTTGCTACTGCTCAACCTCCTGCTAGGAAACCTTATGCTGGTACTGCACCAATATGCGACAAATGTAATGGGCATCACCAAGCTCATTTACAATGTCGTCAGTGTATATCATGTGGGCGAATTGGTCACCTGGCCAGTGCTTTTCGATGTAACCCGAACCAAGGTGGTCCAAATCAACCACAAGCCAATCCTGCTCAAGCTTGCTTTCAGCCTGGATCGTGCTACAACTGTGGCAAGATGGGTCATTTCGTGAATAAATGCCCGAAGCTTACTAAGGCAAATCCAACCCACGGATGAGCAGTTGGCTGATTAGAAGATGTTGTTGTCTTATGCTTTTGTTTCTTCTTTTTCTTGTAATGTGAAACAATCTGTTTTGATTATAAATAAATTGTTGTTCACAATTCTGATATACAAGTGTAGTTACATGAGTAAATGGAAATTCTCTATGATACCTGTATTAAGGAACTATGTTCCTTACAAACTACTCTTGTGATTCTCTCTTTCAAATGATCGCTCATGATTCCCTCGAAAATTTTAAGTACTCGATTCACTCTAAGAAACAAAGTACAGAAAATAAAGTGACATTATGAGTAATCATACTTCTGCACACCTATGCCTTTGAATCCTTGGTTAGATAACTAAGGGTATTTTCAAATCTCATACCCATTACGCTTTGATTTTTCAACATACACAGTACAAGTATTTCAAAAACAATCTTCATGATCTCAAAACATTTCATATAGTTTGAAAACAATTTTTTTTTTCAAATGCATTGTCTATGTTATTTCAAAAAAACATTGGCTATATTTTCAAAAACAACCTTCATAATTTCAAAATGTTTCATATAGTCTGAAAACAATATTAACACAGTACATTTTCTTATCAAGTGCATGATTTCGAAAAGCATCATTCACGTTTTTCAAAAACCTTATACATAATTTCAAAATTCATCTCGCATGATTTTAAAAACATTTTTTTTATAAATATATACCTACCTAATACACCTACTTTATGATTTCAAATGTATTATATATAAGGTTTCAAAAACATTGAACACATTTTTTTTTTAAAACCCCATGCATAGTTTTCAAAAATAT
Organism: Helianthus tuberosus; assembly: GCA_030545235.1. Classification (NCBI taxonomy): domain Eukaryota; kingdom Viridiplantae; phylum Streptophyta; class Magnoliopsida; order Asterales; family Asteraceae; genus Helianthus; species Helianthus tuberosus. The sequence continues at coordinate 106,126,624 of CM060360.1, forward strand.
TTTTTTCATACATTGACTTAACTTTCAAATTTCGCTTCATATGTCGCTTTGGCATATCTGGCATCTCAACTTCATAAGCATTTTACTTCATGTTTTGACCTAAGCACATCAAGTGCAAGGTTTCAAAACATCATCAACTTCTAAAATCCATATGGGTTCTTTTTATCGTCACATTTAGACCCTTGTGGATGATTATCATTCAAATCAGAGTCCTTGATTGGATTCCTTATGTACCTAAATTCGAACATTTCGGTTCCTTATAATCGAAATCAAAATTTTCTTTTAAAAATCTTTCTATCTTTGTAGTTAGATTCTTGATAATGTTTAAAGTACCAAATGAAATCCACAAGATGGATTCCTAGTGTGCTTTAAATATATGTGCTCTATTACCAAAACTAATTAACAAATTAAAGATCTAGACAAACAATCTTTGTGGTTATATGACTATGTGTTTATGCATCTTGTGTTTTCTTTTATGCATTTTGTGTTTTTGTATACTCTGGATATTCGTTATCCAAATCCTCGAAGAATCTTTCATATCTTCATATGAGGGATTCGTAGTAGGATGTTCAAAAAGGTACTACCTTAAATCCTTAATGGGCTTCTATGTAATAGTTAAGACCCTTGGATTATATAGTAACATTCCATGATTCATAAGAAACCCTTTTAGTGGTCTAGTCAAAATGATTGATTCAAAAATCTGGTTAAGACATGTGATGATATAAGCTGAAAAGACTCCTTGGTTGTCTATTAAAATCAATTATTGACCTTTTTGCTAGGGGTGTTGTGGCTTCGGCTAGGTGTGTTATGCTTTCTCTTACAAACTTTACATGAATGTCGGGATTGGTTCCTAGTGTTCAGAAGAGTACAGGGTTTTTCTGTAATGTCCCGAATCATGTGAAAAGAGAAATCTTGAACATTAAGCCGTTTGTCGAGGGTACTTTGCCTGTCAGATACTTGGGGGTCCCTCTGATCTCGTCACGGCTTTTGTATAAAGACTGTAGTATTCTTGTGGAAGGGCTTGATCGTCGGATTGATAATTGGAAAAATAAAATGTTGTCTTTTGCTGGTAGACTTCAACTAATTATATCCGTTCTATCAGCTTTACATGTGTATTGGTCTTCGGTTTTTATTTTACCAGCTAGACTGGTTAAGGAATTGGAAGCTAAAATGAAGAATTTCTTGTGGGCTCAATCTTCTTCTAAGCGTGGTAGGGCGAAAGTGTCTTGGAAATCTATTTGTGTGCCGAAGGTGGAAGGGGGTTTAGGCATTCGTCGGATAGCGGATTTTAATAAAGCACTTATGGTTTCGCATATTTGGAGTATTCTAAGTAATCGTAAATCTTTATGGGTTGCTTGGATTCACTCTTATCGATTAAAAGGTCGAAATTTTTGGGATCATAAAGTTCCGCTTACTTGTTGCTGGAGTTGGAGGAAGATAGTTCAAATTCGGCCCGTGGTTTGTCAATATGTTTGGTCTCGGCTTGGTGACGGAAGAAATACTTCAGCGTGGTTTGACACATGGAGTAATATTGGTCCGTTATGTACCTTCTTGTCTCCGAGAACCATTACTCGAGAAGGTTTTTCTCTTAATGCTACAGTCATAACATATCCGAACTTGTGCGATCAAAAGATTGGACTCGCACAAGTTCAACAACCTTGTGCGAGTCACCCATTAAAGCCCAATAGTACTCGGCCCATTCACTAGAAAGCCCAAATACAACTATATACATATACATGGCCCAACATAATAAACAGATAGTCCATCTTGTGCAATCCATACATCTTATGCGACTCGGAACATCGTGTGCGACTCAGATTTTGGGCTTTGAGGCCCAACAGTAATACTATTCAAGTTGTTCGTGTGAGGCCCAAGACTTGTGCGATCGGCACCTTCTTGTGTGATCCACAGGTCTTGTGCGATCATGCATAATAAAACAGTACCATGAGCTTAATCCGTTGTACCTATCTTGTGCGACTAGCCCTTGTGCGATTCAAGGGCTTGTGCGATCAGTACTTGTGTGATTCGGTCTTGTGCGATCAGATGTGACCTGATCTTGTGCGACCGAGGGAGGACTTGTGCAATTGGTTAAATCCTCCACAAATCATGCAATTGAGTTACATTCACAATTTATGGCAATTATTTATCTTATTTCCATCTATTAATTAGTTCTAACAGTTTCCATCATAACCATTACTCGATCAAACCAAGCAATTTACCAATAATTTATAAGAACCCTAATCATATTCATAGCATGAACATCAACCACAACTTCAAACACATTAACAGATTTATGTCCTTGATTTCTAGCATGCATTCTAACATAACATCACAACAATTCGTCTAACATAAGCACATCACAGCCGAGTAAATATATATTCGATTCTAGATCATCAACAACCTCATGTGATTAACAACCCTATATCGATTTACAACACTATACATGTGAGCCGATTTCATATCAAAGTCGATCATGTATCATCCTTAAATTATCACATGGAACATGTATATCACAACATTACATAACATACAATCGATAGTTAAACACTAACCGGTTAGAAGGTAACACAAAGGTGATCCGATCAAGAAAGCTTCACGAGATGAGGCTTCGGCTATGGGGATTGCCGTCGAACAAGAGAGAGAGAGGAAGAGAGTAGGGTTTTGATGTGTTTGTAAGTTATGAGGAACAAACTTCCTAAAGGATAGATGTATGCGCATAAGAGAAGTGGGCCGAACCCCTTCATGGGCTGCCCTTATGGTTCGAGTACAAACATGTGGCCCGAATGGGCTTATGCGATTGGGTTGTGTTGTGCGTTTGGGCTCGTTTAATGCTATCATATAATATACATTCATTCGTTACACAATACACACATATAAAACATAACATTTCATTAAACATTAAAGTTCACGTAATCACATAGTGTTCAAACATGCTACACTTAGCACAAAGATAGGTTCTGAAATACGAGTTGTCACAATGCACACCATTTGGACTTGTCTTTTGTTGCAGCTGGTTTATCACTTTTTCTAGGCCATCTTGCTTTCTCACCTAGATTCTGCATTGCAAGAATTAGTTCATTGTTATCGACAGAAAAACAATATTCAGAAATGGGAGGATAATCCTCATCATCCTATTCCTGTTCCACTGCATGCACGTTCTGGTTGTCAGAGTTGTTATACAATTTGGACTTGTTGTTCCTGAAGTAGGATCCTTGCTTTTCCTGCTTCGAGGATCCTGCCAGTCTTTCCTGGATCCTTTTATCATCCTCTAGTCGGATGAATCTAAGGGCACTGGTTCTTACCTCATCAAGATTCCTGCATGGGGTCATGACAAGATCATCATAGAATAATGAATCCCTAAGTAAACCCATTTTAAAGGCTTCCACAGCCGTAGCTATATCCAGATTAGGAATATCTAAGGATTCTTTACTAAACTTAGTGATATAATCTCTAAGTGATTCATTTTGACCTTGTGTTACCCTATATAGATCACTAGTTAATCGTTCAAATTTTCTACTACATGAGAATTGGTTGCCGAGATGGTGTCTCACAATGGGAATTGGAGGTGGCTGATTGCTTGGTATGATTTATTTCAAGTTTTAATCAATATTCAGGTTCCTACTCTTCATGACAGTCAGGATCGGTTGACATGGAAAGATCTTGAAGGAAATTCTCGTCACTTTTATTCTTGGGAGGTTTGGAATAACATTCGGCATCGTGAGAATTTAGTGTCGTGGGTTAATATGGTTTGGTTTAAACAATGCCTCCCAAGACACTCGTTTCACTTGTGGTTAGTCATTAGAAATAAGTTGAAGACGCAAGATAGATTGTCTGTGTGGGAGGCGGGAAGTGCTACAAATTTAAACCTCATGTGTTGTCCGCTATGTAGTTATGACAAAGACTCTCGAGACCATCTATTCTTAGAATGCTCGTTTGCTTCGGTGGTTTGGAATAACATTAAGGTGTTGACTAACATGGAGAGTGTTAATGGTACATGGGCCGATGTGATGTCTTGGATGAACCAAAATACTAACATGCAGAAACCGGAAAATATTATCAGTAGGTTGGTCGTTGCAGCTGCTTCTTATTTTGTTTGGCAAGAGAGAAATAATAGGCTTTTCACTCGGAATCAGCGAACGGAGATGGTGTCTGCTCAGGAGATCATCCGGACGGTTAGATTGCGCCTTTTGACATTTAAATTCAAGTGGAGACCTGGCCTTAGAAGTTTACTTGATAAATGGCAGATTCCTAGTGGCAACATGGAGATTGATCCATGCTAGAGAGCAGTTTTTTTCGTTTTTGTCGCTTAGTTTGAGCTGGGTCGTTTAGTTGTGGTTGTTTAGTTGGTTGTTCTTGTCTTTGTTTGGCTGTTTCTTGTTCTAGTCTTGGTATGCCAAGGCTTTTTGGTGTGTAACATTTCAGTTGCACAATTGTGCTTTTTGGTTTTATAAAATTCACCGGGGTATCCCTTTACCCAAAAGAGAATTGGCTATTAAACATATTAACTAGATTAGCAAATGAAGTAATAGAGTAAGGGGGAAGACTTAGCAGCCATTTAAGAGCTGATCCTGTGAGTGTGGATCCAAAACCCTTGCATAGACATGCTTCTTTTAACCTCTCAGGAATTGGATTGATCTTCATCCTTTCTCTGTACTGAGCTATGTGCTCCTCTGGATCTGTTGAACCATCATACAACTTCATGGTTGGTATTTGAAACCTCTTTGGGATTTCTGCACCACAAATGGGTGGTGCAAAATGAGATATCGTGTGGCTTCCATCTGCAATTTCAGGAATGGGCTAAACCACTCCGGGAACACTGGATATCATATCCTTCAATTTCTGTAATTCCCTAGCCATAGCTTGGTTGATACCTATATCCTGCACAAAGCCATGGTTAGTGTTATAAGAATTATTCAAAGTGTTACCTCCCGAGGATTCAAGCTTGGAATTCCAGATGTGAATCCATATTGACGAGATTCTGGTATGACTGAAGGGCCAGAAGAAGCAATGGTCTGCATTGGAATGAAGTCTCCTTGATGAACATCTGAACTTCCAGGTTGCACACTCCTTAAGAATCCTTGATCCTGAAAGATGTTGGATCCTTGATGTGCTGTGACTGGTGGTCTTGGAGGATAATCCATGGATCCATAAACTTGAGACGAGGATCCTTGAACCTGAAAGGAGGATCCTTGAACCTGAGAGGATCCTTGAACCTGAGAGGATCCTTGAACTTGAGATGATCCTTGAACCGGAAAGGATCCTTGATGCTGGGAGAAGGATCCTTGAGGCTGAAAGGTGGATCCTTGAACCTAAGAGGATCCCTGATGCTGGAAAAAGGATCCTGAAGGTTGAAAGTAGGATCCTAGAGCTTGAGTCATTGCCGATGATCCAGAGCGCATTCCTGTTGATCCACCCCGGTATTGGATATCTGGAGCTGCAGATTGCTGGGCAGTTATAGCTGGAGTGTCGAAATCCAGTGATCTTGGTATCAGAGGAGAGTGATCCTCCCCTGATTTCTTCTATTTCTTGATGTCACCAATCTCCCGGAGGATCCTTTCGTTGGTTTTATCCTGCTCCTCATCTGCAAAATCAAAGTAAAAAGATCACTGTTAGTGTCACACCCCGACCGCGTAAAACAACAAATCGCGGCGGAAACATCGGGGCGTGTCGTAACAGAATAAATTGTTTCATAACCATGGCATTCAAAGTTGTATTTTATTTATAAACATAGGAGTTACATTGTCTTAAACAGGAAATACAGAGTTTATAACATAATTAAACAAGTCTATCTCCATTTTTAGTCTCTAAGGCACAGGTCCGCGCTAGAATCATGATCAACATCCTACGGAAAAGCTCCTGAAAACACATGTGAAAATAGGTACGTCAGCATAAAAATGCCTGTGAGATACATAGGTTTTGTGAAAATTGGATTCATGACTTGTGTTTAAGAAAATGTTTAGTCATGAACCTTGTAATTTGCTTTGTCTTGTAAATCATTTGAAAAACGATAAGGTCAGATGATATGTATAAATAAATGTTAGGTTAAATGAATAACCATGTAAAAGTGTGTTTGTATAAGATAAGTTGTTTGTAAATCAATGTCTTGTGAAAAGTATGATATTTGTATAAAATGTTATATGTCTATACTGAAATGATTTAATTAACGTTGCGCTATGTAATATTATACAAACACTTATATATAGGAAGTACCAGCGGCGTATCCACCATGTTTGTATCATATTACACACGCCTCGTTACTCAAATCACTTACCCAAACAACCACCAATGTAACTTGTTCATGTACAAACCAATTGTCAAGTGTTATTGTGTAAACCATATCAAAATGTCCATGTCCAATGTAAACCACCAAATGTGTATATCAATGTCAAAAATGTTTATGTTCAATGTAGATCATGTAATGTGTAACCAAGATGTCATGTATGGTAAGTGAAATGTATCGACTAAACCATATGTAAAATGCACAAAAACAAGGTATTGAAGTAAAACATAGTTTAAATCAAAGTTATGTTTTGTGTAACAACTGCATGCTATACTGATACAAACATTTATGTGGCATTGTTAAAATGCATACATCCAAGCCTTGAGACTGTGGCGATAAACCCTTAAACAAATTAAAGGTTTATCTAAATTATGTATATCGAATTCGGTCATTCCTTTCATCCCCATACCCAGGATGTCCGGAACGGGAGTTGTCAATTCCTATGGTACCACTACCTACTAACGAATGGCATGATCAATGTTAATGAATGTATTGTTCCATGTTAAACAAACCAAATGTCATACCCAAAATGTAAGCATGTGAAAACGATGCACTAAGTATGTAATCATATGAACATACGTAGCGTGAAATGTAATGAAAAACGATGTACTAAGTAATGCACACAATGGGCACACCTAGCATGAAATGTAATGTAAAACGATGTACTAAGTAATGCACACAATGGGCACACCTAGCATGAAATGTAATGTAAAACGATGTACTAAGTAATGCACACAATGGGCACACCTAGCATGAAATGTAATGTAAAACAATGTACTAAGTAATGCACACAATGGGCACACCTAGCATGAAATGTAATGTAAAACAATGTACCAAGTAATGCACACAATGGGCACACCTAGCATAAGATGTAATGAAATCATGTACTATAATGTACTAACGAACATAGCATGTATATGATGTGAAAACAGGAAAGCATGAAAGTAACAAGTAGGCACATGTGTTTCACCCCAAAACAGTTTGGAAAACAGTAAAAGAGGGGTCTATGTACTCACTTGAGATTGTTCAGTAGTCCTAAGATAACCACCAAGCAATGCTATAGATCTCGGAATCAAACGACACCTAATATAGGTAACTATGTTAATAAACCGGACCTAAATCGGAAGATCGGGTAGCATGAGGGTTCGTAAACCAAACGAGTATTGAGACTCGTGTAATATGGTTTAACAAAGCCAACATACTAATTGAAACCTAACATAATTGTTTACGACCCATTACGACCCGTTTAGGTAGCGTATGCTACTTTAACGCGTCGTTCGCGTGAAATGCGTTTGGACCGCCTAACTAGCCCTATGACAAGTAGAATATGCCTAAATATGTTACATAATCAGTTATGTGACAAAGGTTTAGGTTACAAATGCTTAATTACCAATTATACATGATAATCAGTAGGCATAGTCCCAAGGGACTATAACCAACGTGGTAATCAGTAGGCATAGTCCCAAGGGACTATAACCAACGTGATTACACTCACGTTGCGAAGTTCAAAAGAACTTCGCATTGACCATTACTGGTCAACGCTGAAAGTCAAACAAAGTTTGACTTTCTGACTCGAAAAGCAATAAAATAAGGAAAAGAACGAAAGAATACTTACGAAGGGTCCCCGAATGCTAACTTCGATTCAAAAATCTCAGGTATGAAACAATAGTTTCAACTTAGAGTTTCTCAAATCAAAGTTCTTGTAATTTTGAAGCATGGGGGTGGGGTATTTATAGTATTCGGTCCACCGTTAAGATCGTTTCATGGAAAACGTGCCTTAATCGTAACCGTACAAGTGTTGGCAAGTTGTGGTGCCTAAAAATGGTCCTTATCATCTGACTAGACAATTTAGAATGTGTGGTGTTGGATCAAACAGCTGCAATCTGCTGTGAAATTCATTTAATCTGGTCTGATAGTGGGACGCGGCCCGCGTGGGGATTAACAGAAGCTGAGGCGGGCCGCCTGGCCATGTTTAATAGAATTGCAGTTTTGGTCCCTGTTGTGTATTCAGCCCATTTCCGGCATTTCTAAGGCCCGTAAAGCCAACTTTAAGGCCCTAAAATGATGCCTAAATATTGTGGACATGAAACATGTTCAAAAATATGTCTGATGTCAGTTCGTTTGGCCGTACGAACGCGATGTTCGCTTATTTACGACGGAATGCGCATAAGCGCGAAAAATGATCCAAATGACGCGACAAATGGATTTTTCTTATGGCAAAAACTAAAATATAATATAGTCATGCTTACATAAATTTTTGGATGTCCAGATGTATTCAGAACGTATGTTATGCGCGAAAATGCAAACTTGTGCACTTTTTGACACTTTTAGTCCCTGAATGACCCAAAAGTTTATTTTAGCATACCGAACCCCTCAAAGCCTATTTCTAAGCTATGTAAAGGATATTTATGGTATGTTTAACTTATGGTCATGTTCCGGAATGTTCGTTACAGTTCAAATTGGCATACTTTAGCAGTTTGTCAAGTTTAGTCCCTGTAAACGAATTAACTTGTTTTTGCCATACCAAAGCCTTTAAAACTTATTTCTAAGTTATGTAAAGGTTATTTAAGGTATGTTGAGTATATGTTGATGTTCCGGAGTATTTGTCGCATTAAGCTGAGTACGTTTACGCACCAGTTTGCGTATAACTCTCCAGAAAGCAATGTAGAGTTTGAAATTGGATAAAAATCAAAACATGAAAAATGTATAACACAACCAAACAAACATTGGGATTAAATAACATTGTTTTATTGATAATAGAACTGTTCATAATGATTACAAGCACAGTTTTTACAGTCTCCCCTACTTGTGGAAATTTCGTCCCGAAATTTATTTAGAGGAGACTCGTGGGAAAAGATGTGGATATTTCGCCTTCATTTGATCTTCGCGTTCCCAAGTAAACTTGGGTCCACGTTTAGCTTCCCAGCGAACTTTGACCAAAGGAATGCACTTGCGTTTAAGCCACTTGACTTCACGTTCCATGATTTCCACTGGCTTTTCAACGAATTTCAGTGTTTTGCCAACACGAATTTCGTCAAGCGGTATGTGGAGGTTCTCATCAGCTGAACACCTCTTGAGATTGGACACGTGAAAAGTTGGATGAACATTTCCCAGTTCAGGAGGTAACTCAAGTCTGTAGGCTACCTTTCCGATTCTTTCGACGATCTTGAATGGTCCAACGTATCTAGGTGCAAGTTTTCCTTTCTTTCCAAATCTGATCACACCTTTCCAAGGTGAGACCTTAAGTAATACCCGATCACCGACTTGAAATTCCAAGGCCTTGCGTTTTGGGTCCGCGTAAATCTTCTGACGGCTTCTAGCTGCCTGAAGATTATCACGAACTTTCTTGATCTTGTCAGTAGTTTCTAAAATGAGGGCAGGTCCAGTAAGTTGAGCCTCGCCGATCTCATTCCAGCAGACTGGTGAACGACATTTTCGACCATAGAGAGCCTCGAAAGGAACCATTTTGATGCTAGTGTGATAACTGTTGTTGTAGGAGAATTCAATCAATTTAAGATGTGAATCCCAGCTCCCACCAAAATCGATCACACAAGCTCTAAGCATATCCTCCAGAGTCTGGATTGTTCTCTCAGATTGACCATCCGTTTGCGGATGATAAGCTGTGCTCAGATTAAGTTGGGTCCCCATAGCAGATTGCGTGGTTCTCCAAAAATGAGAAGTGAAACGAGCATCTCTGTCAGAAATGATGTTCAAAGGAACACCATGTCGAGCCACAATTTCATCTACATAGATTTGAGCAAGTCTGTCAGTAGGAAAATCCTCGCGGATTGGCAAGAAATGCGCTGACTTTGTGAGACGATCAACGACTACCCAGATGGCATCATGACCTTTCTTGGTGCGTGGAAGTTTAGTAATGAGATCCATAGTAATGTTTTCCCATTTCCAAACTGGGATCTCTGGTTGCACCAATAAACCTGAAGGACGCTGATGTTCAGCCTTAAACTTAAGACAAGTAAGGCATTTTGATACGTATAAGGCAATGTCTTTCTTCATACCAGGCCACCAATAGTGAATACGAAGATCCTTATACATCTTATCTGAGCCCGGATGAATAGAATAACGAGACTTATGGGCTTCATCCATAAGCAAGGTACGAAGATCATCCTGGCTTGGGACCCACAAACGGTCCATGAAATAATATGATCCATTGTCCTTCAGTTCAAGAGCAGGTGTTATGTGGTAAGGAAATTCTTTATCCATCATACCTTGTGAAACACAAGATTGTCGAGCCTGAGAAATGCGTGCTTGGATATCAGATCGAGCTTGAATAACAGATTGAACACGTACACAATGAAGCTTAGTACGTTCCTTACGACTCAATGCATCAGCTACGACATTCGCCTTACCAGGATGGTAGCGAATTTCGCAGTCATAGTCGTTTAAAAGCTCAACCCAACGTCGTTGCCTCATGTTGAGTTCTTTCTGGTTGAAGATATGCTGAAGACTTTTGTGGTCCGTGAAAACCACACATTTTGTACCGTACAAATAGTGTCTCCAGATCTTTAGAGCAAAAACAACTGCACCCAACTCAAGATCATGAGTGGTGTAGTTCTTCTCATGAATCTTCAACTGCCTCGATGCATAGGCTATGACTTTGTTCCTTTGCATCAGAACACAACCAAGACCCAATTTCGATGCATCACAATACACGACAAAATCATCGTCACCCTCAGGCAATGATAGAACAGGCGCATCGCAAAGCTTCTGCTTCAAGTGTTGAAAAGCTTCCTCTTGTTTGTATCCCCAATAAAAGGGCATTTTCTTCTGAGTTAGAGCAGTTAGAGGAACTGCAATCTTCGAGAACTTTTCTATGAAGCGACGATAATAACCCGCTAGACCAAGAAAAGAACGAACTTCAGTGGGAGTAGAAGGTGTATCCCAATCCTTAATCGCACTGATCTTGGAGGGATCTACATGAATACCTCGTTCGTTGATAATATGTCCTAAGAATTGAACCTCTTTAAGCCAGAATTCACACTTGGAGAATTTGGCGAAAAGTTGTTCTTTCTTTAGGAGTTCTAGGGTAAGACGAAGATGTTGCTCGTGATCAGCTCGCGTCTTAGAGTAAATCAAGATGTTGTCAATAAAAACAATGACGAACTGATCCAAATAGGGTTTGCAGACCCTATTCATTAAGTCCATGAAAACAGCAGGAGCATTAGTCACACCAAATGGCATGACTGTGAACTCATAATGCCCATATCGAGTACGGAACGCTGTCTTGGGAATATCTTCTTCATGCACCCGAAGTTGATGATATCCGGAACGCAGATCAATCTTCGAAAAATAAGAAGCGCCTTGTAACTGATCAAAGAGGTCGTCTATGCGAGGTAGGTGTAACACCTGTGCCTCCACGGCCATCAAACAAATACCGAACCAATGAAATATTATATTTCATACTTGTGGATTTGTAAAAATGTGTGTATCATTTGCACATATCAATTTTTGTTCAATTCCAAACTCTAAATCGCTTTCTGGAAGGTTATACGCGCACCGATGCGTAAATATAACCAGTTTAATGCAACAAACGCGCCGGAATAGTGACATAGGCTTAACATACCTTAAATAGCCCTTACATAACTTAGAAATAAGTTTTGAAGGCTTTGGTATGGCAAAAACAAGCTAATTCGCTTACAGGGACTAAATTTGACAAACTGCGAAAGTATGCCAATTTGAACTGTAACAGACATTCCGGAACATGACCATAAGTTAAACATACCATAAATATCCTTTACATAGCTTAGAAATAGGCTTTGAGGGGTTCGGTGTGCTAAAATAAACTTTTGTGTCATTCAGGGACTAAAAGTGTCAAAAAGTGCACAAGTTTGCATTTTCGCGCATAACCTACGTTCTGAATACATCTGGACATCCAAAAATTTATGTAAGCATGACTACATTATATTTTAGTGTTCGCTATAAGAAAAATCCATTCGTCGCGTCATTTGGATCGTTTTTCGCGCTTATGCGCATTCCGTCGTAATTAAGCGAACATCGCGATCGTACGGCCAAACGAACCGACATCGGAGATATTTTTGAGCATGTTTTGAGTTCCCTATACTTTAACTTCATTTTAGAGCCTTGAAATGAGGTTAACGGGGTTCAAACGCATCAAAAATCGCTTAAACAAGGTGCAGGGACCATTTCTGCAAAATCTGCCAAAACAGGGGCCTAGCGTGACGCGACGGGCCTTAGCGTCACGCGAGCCCCCTTCTGGACCAGATTCCATGTTTTTAACAGCGGGTCCCAGCTGTTCGATTCTCAACCACACATTCCCATGAGTCTAGTCAGATGATAAGGATGGATTTTTAGCCACCATAAGGTCCCGACAAGTGTACGGTTCCGATTAAGGCACGTTATTCAAGAAACGATCTTAACGGTTACCCGAAATCTATAAATACCCCACCCCCCTTTACTTCATTTCTCACAAATCTGATCATTTGGGCTCTAAGTTGGAACCTTCGTTTCATACCTGAGCTATTTTGATCTGGGTTAGCATTCGGGGACCCTTCGTAAGTATTCTTTCGTTCTTTTCCTTATTTTATTGCTTTTCGAGTCAGAAAGTCAAACTTTGTTTGACTTTCAGCATTGACCAGTAATGGTCAATGCGAAGTTCGTTGAACTTCGCAACGTGAGTGTAATCACGTTGGTCATAGTCCCTTGGGACTATGCCACTGATTACCACGTTGTCTAGGTTCGTAGGGTAGGCGATCTAATAAATCGCCTATACCTTCGAACTCGACCCATTTGGTCGATCATTAGGATCCGACCAAATACATTAGGTGACCATAGTAGGTAGGGAATAACCTTCCGAGGTTATACCCTATGGTCACATCGTTTAAGTAGTTGTATGATAGGTAGTTTATATGCCTTAGGTAAATTACCAGAATACCCTTTTCATGTATAATTGGTAATTAAGCATATGTAACCTAAACTTTTGTCACATAACTGATTATGTAACATGTCTAGGCATATAACACTTGTCATAGGACTAGTTAGACGGTCCGAACGCGTTTCACGCACACGACGCGTTAAAGTAGCATAAGTTACCTTAATGGGTCGCGATGGGTCGATAATACTTAGGTTAAGTTTCATTTAGTATGTAGGCTTTGTTAAACCATATCATATGAGTTCCTACACTCATGTGGTTTACAAACCCTCCTGCTACCCAGTCTTCCGATTTAGGTCCGGGTTATTTATGTAATTACCTATATTAGGTACCGTTTGATTTCCGGGACTCCTCTAAGCTTTCTTGGTAGTTGTTCAAGACTCCTAAGCACTCCCAGGCGAGTACATTATTCCCCTCTTTTACTGTTTTCAACTGTTTTGGGGTGACTCATATGTGCTAAATGTTTTCGATGTTATAACGATGGTTTCAAAAACGATTAAGACGATTTATACAAAACTAATAACGATTTCATAAAGTGAACAAACTTGTTGGTTGTAGTTACATAACAAATGACATTCATTAGCAATGATCAAGCCGACCAGTATTAGGTTATGGTACCATAGGATCTGACAAATCCCGTTATTTACTACACCCGTGGTTATGTGTGGGTATGGTAGGTAGCGACTGAATCTGTAATTATTAACTTACCCTATGGAGGTTTGTTAATACGAAAACGAGAAGCGACGAAAACGAGAAGCGACGAAAGTCACGAAGGTTTGAATGTTATTAGCGAGACGACCTTATAAGTAGTTTCACGACCTAAAACGAATTAAACGATTTACGATTGGTTTTCACACGATGTTTTAACGATTGGGTAACGATTGGGTTTCACACGATGTTTTAACGATTGGGTAAACGATTGGCTTCAAAGCGATATACGATATTATTTTGGTTATACATATTACATGATTTACATTTGGGCATGAACATTACTTTGGTGGTTTGGTTTGGATTAAGTGATTAAGTAACAATGCGTGTGGAATATGATACAAGCATGGTGGATACGCCGCTGGTACTTCCTATATATAAGTGTTTGTATGGTATTACATATTGTAGCGTTATTTGAATCATTTCAGTTTGAGACATAGAACATTTTATACAAGTAACATACTTTTCACAAGACATTTATTTACAAACAACTTATCTTATACAAACTCATTTTACATGGTTATTCATTTAATCATGCATTATTCTCTTATTTATACATATCACCTGAACTTATCATTGTTTTTCAAATAATTTACTAAAAACAAATGTTTTTGGGTTAAGAGTCATGGCTACGAGGTTTTTACAAATTATAACTCGCTTGATTTGAGTTGGTTAATTAAGTTGCAATATTATACTCTTTTCAAAACAAGGTTTTTAAATAAAGTATTGCAACGTCTAAACTAGCCATGATTTCGACACTCCTACAAAACCTATGTACTCGCCAGCATTTCTTTGCTGACCTCGTTTTCACATATGTTTCAGGTATTGTTGAATGATATCGATTGATAAGATGCATGCTCACATAGGACTGGACAAGGCCTTAGTGACTCAATAACAATGATAGACTATGTTTAAATAGTGTATTTAGATTTCAAGACGATGTAATTATTCAATGTTTAATAAAACGAAACACTTTTTGGTATCCATGGTTATGAAACATTAATTCTGTTGCAACACGCCCCGATGTTTCCGCCGCGATTTGTTGTTTTACGCGGTCGGGGTGTGACAGAAAAGATGGTATCAGAGCCAATGGTTATAGGGAATTAGGTTATTAGTAATTAGTAATGCTTTGACCTAGTCTATAACCTTTCTAGGACCCTAACGCGAGTTTACTTGCGTCTAGTCATAAAACAATACCGTCACCTATCCTTAGGCGACGACCACAACAAGAACATAAATTTCAAAACCGCTTTGAAAACTAATCATCTGTTCTAGGATGATTGATTACAAGGTTTTGAACCCTCTATTGTAAGGTTTTGAACTCTCTATTATATGGTTTTGAACCCCTTTGAGTTTTCAAAATCTCGTCAAGGTTTTGGGTCTTAGATAATGTGAACACGTGCAAACTGGAAGAGTGAATGCCTGTATTCTGGGTTTTCTGTCTAGGCAAGCACTTCGTATACATCTCATCAGACGCGAGACCAGTTGTGCTTACCTGGGAATTCTTGGGATGAGTGTTCACTTATAGGCGAGCATGTCTTCGCGATACATTATTTTTGACCTATTTACTTTGATTAAATCACCGAGGTCGTTTGTTGCTTTGTAGTAACAAACAAATGACCACTATCCTTGCTTTCATCAGATTTGTTTCATCTCATTCTTTTCGTCTAACTCTCTCACTCGTTTCCTTGTCAGACAATGCCTCCTCGACGCGATACCCGAACCGATACTCGGACTTTTACTATTGAAGAACTAGCAGCCCTGATCTCTCAACAGGTGGCTGCTGTGGTTCCCGGTGTTGTAACCCAAGTCCACGAGATGTACAACAACGGCAACAACAACAACAATAATGCACCGTGTAATTTCAAGAACTTCAATTCTGCGAAGCCACTTAAGTTTTCTAGGACTCAAGGAGCAACTGCGCTCCTGCAGTGGTTTGAGAGTATCGAGAGCACATTCAGACATGTGCAGTGTCAGGATGCGCGTAAGGTGGAATTTGCTTCGAGTGTGTTTGAAAAGCGAGCGCTTACTTGGTGGAATGGTGTTATGCGAGATAGGGGTGCCGAAGTGGCGTTGGCACAAACATGGGCAGAGCTTCGGGCTCTCATGATGAAGGAGTTTTGTCCCCGTCACGAGATTCGAGTTTTGGAACGAGAATTTGACGACTTAAAGCAAGATGGGGCTGAACACCGTGCGTACACGGATCGTTTTGAAGAACTCAGTCTATTGTGTCCCACCATGGTTACCCCTCTGGAAAAAGCGATCGAGAGATACATAGATGGTTTACCCGATTCTATTATGGATATTTTGATCGGTGTTAATCCTACCACCCTTCGTCAAGCAATCGAGTTGTCAGCTACCCTGACTGAGTCTCAAGTCAGAAAGGGTAAACTCACCCGCAAGGGTGATAAAAAGAAGGCAACCGATTCTGGAAAGGACAAGAAGAAGGATAAGGGGAAGGGTAAGGAAGGTGAGACGTCGAAGAAATCGAAGAAGCGGAAGGGTGCCCAAAATTTTGCTGTTACAGCACAGACTGCTCAGAACCTGCAGAATCCACCGGCTCAGCCACATGCAAAGAAGGCATATGCTGGTACCGCACCACATTGTGCCCGTTGCAACGGTCATCACGTTGCACAACAAGATTGCAAGAAATGCACAACGTGTGGTAGACTTGGGCATTTAGCCAATACTTGTCGTCTGAGACAAAATCAGGCTGCTCAGGTTCAAGCTCCGGTTCAAGGGAATGCTGCGAGATTCCCACTGGGTTCATGTTTCAACTGCGGAGAGTTTGGTCATTTCCGCCCCAACTGTCCGAGACTGGTGAATGCAAATGCTCACGCAAACCGGAATGCGAACGTTCACGTCAATGTGAATCCAGCACGTGGTCGAGTGTTTAACATCAATGAGGCAATCGATGATGAAGAAGTGAACTTTTAGTATTTTGTATTTCCTCTGGTTGTTATCTTATAACATTTAAAGACTATGCGGTTGCTATATAAATAAAAAATTTGTGGTTTTTATTTTTAACTAATGCAATTGTATGAATGTTTGATCCAACCTTATGATGTTAACACAAAGACAAAACTACTCGTGAGGTTCTGTCATTTTTATGATCACTTGTGATCTCCCTAAGAACCTCAAACACTCGTTTCTTTTAAATCTAAGAGTATCTTATCGTCTTGTACCGTTCGAGATGCAAGAATTATCAAAACAGCTTCAAGAGTTGTCTGATAAAGGATTCATCCGTCCGAACTTTTCACCTTGGAGAAACTCCTGTTCTCTTTGTGAAAAGAAAAAAAATGGATCTTTTCAAATATATATCGATTAACGTAAGCCTAGTAAGCTTACCATCAAGAATCGATATTCCCTACCTTAAATCAATGATCCGATCATCTGCAGGGTACTTCATGTTTTTCCAAGATCGATTTGCGTTCTTGGTATCATCAACTTCGTATTCTCGAAGAAGATGTTCCCAAAACGGTTTTCTGCACGAAGTATGGCCATTACGAGTTTACAGTCATACCTTTTGGTTTGACAAATGCTCCAGCCATCTTCATGGACTTAATAAATAGGGTCTGCAAGCCTTATTTGGATCAGTTCGTCATTGTTTTTATTGATGACATCTTGATCTATTCAAAGTCCCGAGCCGACCACGATCAACACCTTCGTTGATTTCGGAGCCTGATTGGATTCCTAGTATGCTTTAAATACCCATGTCCAAAGATAACAAATTAAACGATTTTGCGATTAAACGATTTTGCGATTAAACGATTATACAATTATGTGACTATGTGTTTATTCATCTCATGTTTTCTTGTCTGCATTTTTGTGCTTTTAATACTCTGGATATTCGTTATCCAAATCCTCGCAGGATCTTTCATATCTTCATATGAGAGATTCGTAGCAGGATATTCAAAAGGTACTACCTTCAATCCTTAATGGGCTTCTATGTAATAGTTAAGACCCTTGGATTAGATAGTACTGCTCAATGATTCATAAGAGACCCTTTAGTGGTCTAATCAAAAAGATTGATTCACAATTTGGTTAAAGAACGACATCTAGTGATGTAGCTGGACAGACTCCTTGATAGTCTATTTAAATCATTTATTGATTTAGTCTAAAGGACTCTATGGCGGTCTAAGTCACGCTCATCACAGGATTGTTCATTTGGTTTTACCCTACACATTATAAAATAGACTGTGTGGACTATGCAAGGAATTGTCTAATTATGGACGCGTACATAATTATGAAATTTAGTGCACAGAAACCCAGTAAGGTTTATTATGTGTAAGAACCGATAGTGACAACAATAACGAAATGAGAACGATGTAATGGAGGTACGGTGGACGCACCAATGACGCTTCATATACTTGTATATAAGTGTCCCTCTTACATTGCAAACATAATGTTATTAAGGTTACTAGAAGTTCAAGAACCCTAACCAATGTTGTTCGATCTTTTCAATTTCATGCTCTCAAGCTCCCACAAGTTTCCCCTAAATAAATTTCGGGACGAAATTTCCTAAAGTAGGGGAGACTGTAACACCTGTGCCTCCACGGCCATCAAACAAATACCGAACCAATGAAATATTATATTTCATACTTGGGGATTTGTAAAAATGTGTGTATCATTTGCACATATCAATTTTTGTTCAATTCCAAACTCTAAATCGCTTTCTGGAAGGTTATACGCGCACCGATGCGTAAATATAACCAGTTTAATGCAACAAACGCGCCGGAATAGTGACATAGGCTTAACATACCTTAAATAGCCCTTACATAACTTAGAAATAAGTTTTGAAGGCTTTGGTATGGCAAAAACAAGCTAATTCGCTTACAGGGACTAAATTTGACAAACTGCGAAAGTATGCCAATTTGAACTGTAACAGACATTCCGGAACATGACCATAAGTTAAACATACCATAAATATCCTTTACATAGCTTAGAAATAGGCTTTGAGGGGTTCGGTGTGCTAAAATAAACTTTTGTGTCATTCAGGGACTAAAAGTGTCAAAAAGTGCACAAGTTTGCATTTTCGCGCATAACCTACGTTCTGAATACATCTGGACATCCAAAAATTTATGTAAGCATGACTACATTATATTTTAGTGTTCGCTATAAGAAAAATCCATTCGTCGCGTCATTTGGATCGTTTTTCGCGCTTATGCGCATTCCGTCGTAATTAAGCGAACATCGCGATCGTACGGCCAAACGAACCGACATCGGAGATATTTTTGAGCATGTTTTGAGTTCCCTATACTTTAACTTCATTTTAGAGCCTTGAAATGAGGTTAACGGGGTTCAAACGCATCAAAAATCGCTTAAACAAGGTGCAGGGACCATTTCTGCAAAATCTGCCAAAACAGGGGCCTAGCGTGACGCGACGGGCCTTAGCGTCACGCGAGCCCCCTTCTGGACCAGATTCCATGTTTTTAACAGCGGGTCCCAGCTGTTCGATTCTCAACCACACATTCCCATGAGTCTAGTCAGATGATAAGGATGGATTTTTAGCCACCATAAGGTCCCGACAAGTGTACGGTTCCGATTAAGGCACGTTATTCAAGAAACGATCTTAACGGTTACCCGAAATCTATAAATACCCCACCCCCCTTTACTTCATTTCTCACAAATCTGATCATTTGGGCTCTAAGTTGGAACCTTCGTTTCATACCTGAGCTATTTTGATCTGGGTTAGCATTCGGGGACCCTTCGTAAGTATTCTTTCGTTCTTTTCCTTATTTTATTGCTTTTCGAGTCAGAAAGTCAAACTTTGTTTGACTTTCAGCATTGACCAGTAATGGTCAATGCGAAGTTCGTTGAACTTCGCAACGTGAGTGTAATCACGTTGGTCATAGTCCCTTGGGACTATGCCACTGATTACCACGTTGTCTAGGGTCGTAGGGTAGGCGATCTAATAAATCGCCTATACCTTCGAACTCGACCCATTTGGTCGATCATTAGGATCCGACCAAATACATTAGGTGACCATAGTAGGTAGGGAATAACCTTCCGAGGTTATACCCTATGGTCACATCGTTTAAGTAGTTGTATGATAGGTAGTTTATATGCCTTAGGTAAATTACCAGAATACCCTTTTCATGTATAATTGGTAATTAAGCATATGTAACCTAAACTTTTGTCACATAACTGATTATGTAACATGTCTAGGCATATAACACTTGTCATAGGACTAGTTAGACGGTCCGAACGCGTTTCACGCACACGACGCGTTAAAGTAGCATAAGTTACCTTAATGGGCCGCGATGGGTCGATAATACTTAGGTTAAGTTTCATTTAGTATGTAGGCTTTGTTAAACCATATCATATGAGTTCCTACACTCATGTGGTTTACAAACCCTCCTGCTACCCAGTCTTCCGATTTAGGTCCGGGTTATTTATGTAATTACCTATATTAGGTACCGTTTGATTTCCGGGACTCCTCTAAGCTTTCTTGGTAGTTGTTCAAGACTCCTAAGCACTCCCAGGCGAGTACATTATTCCCCTCTTTTACTGTTTTCAACTGTTTTGGGGTGACTCATATGTGCTAAATGTTTTCGATGTTATAACGATGGTTTCAAAAACGATTAAGACGATTTATACAAAACTAATAACGATTTCATAAAGTGAACAAACTTGTTGGTTGTAGTTACATAACAAATGACATTCATTAGCAATGATCAAGCCGACCAGTATTAGGTTATGGTACCATAGGATCTGACAAATCCCATTATTTACTACACCCGTGGTTATGTGTGGGTATGGTAGGTAGCGACTGAATCTGTAATTATTAACTTACCCTATGGAGGTTTGTTAATACGAAAACGAGAAGCGACGAAAACGAGAAGCGACGAAAGTCACGAAGGTTTGAATGTTATTAGCGAGACGACCTTATAAGTAGTTTCACGACCTAAAACGAATTAAACGATTTACGATTGGTTTTCACACGATGTTTTAACGATTGGGTAACGATTGGGTTTCACACGATGTTTTAACGATTGGGTAAACGATTGGCTTCAAAGCGATATACGATATTATTTTGGTTATACATATTACATGATTTACATTTGGGCATGAACATTACTTTGGTGGTTTGGTTTGGATTAAGTGATTAAGTAACAATGCGTGTGGAATATGATACAAGCATGGTGGATACGCCGCTGGTACTTCCTATATATAAGTGTTTGTATGGTATTACATATTGTAGCGTTATTTGAATCATTTCAGTTTGAGACATAGAACATTTTATACAAGTAACATACTTTTCACAAGACATTTATTTACAAACAACTTATCTTATACAAACTCATTTTACATGGTTATTCATTTAATCATGCATTATTCTCTTATTTATACATATCACCTGAACTTATCATTGTTTTTCAAATAATTTACTAAAAACAAATGTTTTTGGGTTAAGAGTCATGGCTACGAGGTTTTTACAAATTATAACTCGCTTGATTTGAGTTGGTTAATTAAGTTGCAATATTATACTCTTTTCAAAACAAGGTTTTTAAATAAAGTATTGCAACGTCTAAACTAGCCATGATTTCGACACTCCTACAAAACCTATGTACTCGCCAGCATTTCTTTGCTGACCTCGTTTTCACATATGTTTCAGGTATTGTTGAATGATATCGATTGATAAGATGCATGCTCACATAGGACTGGACAAGGCCTTAGTGACTCAATAACAATGATAGACTATGTTTAAATAGTGTATTTAGATTTCAAGACGATGTAATTATTCAATGTTTAATAAAACGAAACACTTTTTGGTATCCATGGTTATGAAACATTAATTCTGTTGCAACACGCCCCGATGTTTCCGCCGCGATTTGTTGTTTTACGCGGTCGGGGTGTGACAGTAGGGGATATCGATTCTTGATGGTAAGCTTGTTAAGCTCACGATAATCGATACACATCCTAAAAGATCCATCCTTCTTTTTGACAAAAAGAATGGGAGCACCCCAAGGTGAAAAGCTAGGACGGATAAAACCTTTGTCAGAGAGCTCCTGAAGCTGCTTGGACAACTCTTGCATCTCAGACGGTGCAAGACGATATGGAGCTCTGGCAACGGGATTTGCACCAGGTACGAGATCAATGCGAAACTCGACTTGGCGTGCTGGAGGTAGACCAGGTAAATCTTCAGGGAATACTTCAGAATAATCCCGAACGACAGGAATATCTGAAATAGTCTTTCCCTTGCCTTTATCTTCTGTAACATGTGCTAAGAAAGCCACATAGTTTTTCTGCAGATATTTCCGAGCTTTAAAACAAGACATAAGCTTGAGACCACCAGACGGTTTCTCACCTTGAACCTGTAGCATCTCGCCTGTCGAAAGCGGCACACGAACAATCTTCTCAGAACAAACTATCTCTGCGTGATGCTTGGATAACCAATCCATTCCCACAATAACGTCGAAGCTTCCATGTTGCATAGGCGCGAGGTCAATAGGAAAAAGATGGTCGTTAAGGTTCAACTGGCAGTTGTGAAGAACAGAATCCAGAATAATGGGTTCACCACTAGCAACCTCTACTGTCAAAGATTTACTTAGTTTCGTTCTAGACACGCGAAGCATAGGCTCAAAAGACAATGACACGAAACTCTTATCGGCACCAGAATCGAAAAGAACAGATGCAGGCTGATTATTAATAAAGAACGTACCGTTCACCACATTATCGTCCACCTGCGCCTCTTGGGCATTCATGTTAAAGGCTCGGCCTCGAGCCGGAGCCTGATTCGGATTCTGGTTGGCTAGCCTTGGGCATCGGTTTCTGTAGTGGGTCAGATCCCCACAATTGTAACAAGCACCAGGTGGGTATTGTGGTCGTGCAGCTTGACCCTGTTGCTGAGCAGGAGGCTGTGCAACTTGTTGAGCCGGGTTTTGAACTGCGCGATTCTGAGCAAACCGACAAACATCGGCAAGATGACCTGAATTCCCACAGCTAGTACAGAAACGGCACTGATGTTGCGGCTGATGGTGACTGTTGCATCTATTGCACAAAGGTGCATTCCCTGAATAGGGTTTCTTTGATGGAGGCTGTGCGGGTTGGTTGAGAGCTGCCTGATTAGCTTGGGCAGTGATGGAAAATTTTTGGGAAGCCTTACGCTTCCTTGACCTCTTCGAAGAACTAGAGTCCTTTCCATTCTTGTTTTGACCCTTCTTGCTATCCCCCTTGTCAGCCGACTGTTTCTTGCCCTTGTCACCCTTCCTGTGTAGCTTTCCCTTTCTAATCTGCGACTCAGTCAATGTCGCTGATAACTCGATCGCCTGACGGAGTGTGGCAGGTTCACTACTAGTAAGAATGTCTTGTACCGAGTCAGGTAGGCCGTCGATGTATCTTTCGATAGCCTTGTCGAGTGGGGTAACCATAGTCGGGCAAAGCAGACTCAACTCCTCAAACCGATCAGTATAAGCCCTGTGCTCACCACTATCTTGCTTCAAAACATCAAACTCTTTCTCCAACGCTCGCTGCTCATGACGAGGACAGAATTCCCTCATCATAAGGGCTCTAAGTTCAGCCCATGTCTGTGCGAGAGCAACTTCTGCACCTCGGTCTCTCATTGCCCCATTCCACCATGTAAGAGCCCTCTTCTGAAATACGCTCGAAGAAAACTCGACCTTGCGATTATCCGGGCACTGCACGTGGCGAAAAGTATTCTCAATGCTTTCGAACCACTGAAGAAAGCCCAGTCGCTCCTTCAGAACCACTAAACTTGAGTGGTTTAGCCTGGTTAAAATCCTTGTATTTGCATGGAACATTGTTGTTATTGTTGGCTTGATTCCATTGAGCAAAGAGATTTGGGAATTGAGCAGCCATCTGCTGCGCAATAATTTCTGCCAGTTCGGCAGTTGCTATCTGGTTCTCGCGTCGAGGAGGCATTCTAAAAGAGGAAAACATGAAAGGAAACGAGTGAGATGATTGGATGAAGAGAATGAGATGAAACAAAATCAACAAAAGCAAGGATGGTGATCATTCGTCCGCATTACCAAGCAAACAAACGAATCACAGTGACTAATCAAAGTAAATGGGTCAAAAATAATGTATAATGAAGACATGCTCGCCTATAAGTGAACACTCATCCCAAGAATTCCCAGGTAAGCACAACTGGTCTCGCGTCTGATGAGATCTATACGAAGTGCTTGCCTAGACAGAAAACCCAGAATACAGGCATTCACCCTTCCAGTTTGCACGTGTTCACATTATTTAAAACCCAAAACGTTTGACGGGATTTTGAAAATTTGAAGGCACAAGGCCAAAAAAACCAAACTGAAAAGGGTTCAAAACCATATAACAGAGGGTTCAAAACCTTGTAATAAATCATTCAAAAACAGATGATTGTTTTTCAAAAATCGTTTCGGAAAATTTGGTTCTTGTTTTGATAATCACCTAAGGATAGGTGATGTACATGTTTTAAGATCTAAACACAAGATAACTTGTGTTAGGGTCCTAGAAAAGTTATTCTCTAGGTCAAAGCATCACTAATAACCTAATTCCCTATAACCATTGGCTCTGATACCAACTCTTCTGTCACACCCCGACCGCGTAAAACAACAAATCGCGGCGGAAACATCGGGGCGTGTCGTAACAGAATAAATTATTTCATAACCATGGCATTCAAAGTTGTATTTTATTTATAAACATAGGAGTTACATTGTCTTAAACAGGAAATACAGAGTTTATAACATAATTAAGCAAGTCTATCTCCATTTTTAGTCTCTAAGGCACAGGTCCGCCCTAGAATCATGATCAACATCCTACGGAAAAGCTCCTGAAAACACATGTGAAAATAGGTACATCAGCATAAAAATGCCTGTGAGATACATAGGTTTTGTGAAAATAGGATTCATGACTTGTGTTTAAGAAAATGTTTAGTCATGAACCTTGTAATTTGCTTTGTCTTGTAAATCATTTGAAAAACGATAAGATCAGATGATATATATAAATAAATGTTAGGTTAAATGAATAACCATGTAAAAGTGTGTTTGTATAAGATAAGTTGTTTGTAAATCAATGTCTTGTGAAAAGTATGATATTTGTATAAAATGTTATATGTCTATACTGAAATGATTTAATTAACGTTGCGCTATGTAATATTATACAAACACTTATATATAGGAAGTACCAGCGGCGTATCCACCATGTTTGTATCATATTACACACGCCTCGTTACTCAAATCACTTACCCAAACAACCACCAATGTAACTTGTTCATGTACAAACCATTGTCAAGTGTTATTGTGTAAACCATATCAAAATGTCCATGTCCAATGTAAACCACCAAATGTGTATATCAATGTCAAAAATGTTTATGTTCAATGTAGATCATGTAATGTGTAACCAAGATGTCATGTATGGTAAGTGAAATGTATCGACTAAACCATATGTAAAATGCACAAAAACAAAGTATTGAAGTAAAACATAGTTTAAATCAAAGTTATGTTTTGTGTAACAACTGCATGCTATACTGATACAAACATTTATGTGGCATTGTTAAAATGCATACATCCAAGCCTTGAGACTGTGGCGATAAACCCTTAAACAAATTAAAGGTTTATCTAAATTATGTATATCGAATTCGGTCATTCCTTTCATCCCCATAGCCAGGATGTCCGGAACGGGAGTTGTCAATTCCTATGGTACCACTACCTACTAACGAATGGCATGATCAATGTTAATGAATGTATTGTTCCATGTTAAACAAACCAAATGTCATACCCAAAATGTAAGCATGTGAAAACGATGCACTAAGTATGTAATCATATGAACATACGTAGCGTGAAATGTAATGAAAAACGATGTACTAAGTAATGCACACAATGGGCACACCTAGCATGAAAATGTAATGTAAAACGATGTACTAAGTAATGCACACAATGGGCACACCTAGCATGAAATGTAATGTAAAACGATGTACTAAGTAATGCACACAATGGGCACACCTAGCATGAAATGTAATGTAAAACAATGTACTAAGTAATGCACACAATGGGCACACCTAGCATGAAATGTAATGTAAAACAATGTACCAAGTAATGCACACAATGGGCACACCTAGCATAAGATGTAATGAAATCATGTACTATAATGTACTAACGAACATAGCATGTATATGATGTGAAAACAGGAAAGCATGAAAGTAACAAGTAGGCACATGTGTTCCACCCCAAAACAGTTTGGAAAACAGTAAAAGAGGGGTCTATGTACTCACTTGAGATTGTTCAGTAGTCCTAAGATAACCACCAAGCAATGCTATAGATCTCGGAATCAAACGACACCTAATATAGGTAACTATGTTAATAAACCGGACCTAAATCGGAAGATCGGGTAGCATGAGGGTTCGTAAACCAAACGAGTATTGAGACTCGTGTAATATGGTTTAACAAAGCCTACATACTAATTGAAACCTAACATAATTGTTTACGACCCATTACGACCCGTTTAGGTAGCCTATGCTACTTTAACGCGTCGTTCGCGTGAAATGCGTTCGGACCGCCTAACTAGCCCTATGACAAGTAGAATATGCCCAAATATGTTACATAATCAGTTATGTGACAAAGGTTTAGGTTACATATGCTTAATTACCAATTATACATGAAAAGGGTATTCTGGTAATTTACCTAAGGCATATAAACTACCTATCATACAACTACTCAAACGATGTGACCATAGGGTATAACCTCGGAAGGTTATTCCCTACCTACTATGGTCACCTAATGTGTTTGGTCGGATCCTAATGATCGACCAAATGGGTCGGGTTCGAGGTATAAGCGATTTATCAGATCGCTTACCCTACGACCCTAGACAACGTGGTAATCAGTAGGCATAGTCCCAAGGGACTATAACCAACGTGATTACACTCACGTTGCGAAGTTCAAAAGAACTTCGCATTGACCATTACTGGTCAACCCTGAAAGTCAAACAAAGTTTGACTTTCTGACTCGAAAAGCAATAAAATAAGGAAAAGAACGAAAGAATACTTACGAAGGGTCCCCGAATGCTAACTTCGATTCAAAAATCTCAGGTATGAAACAATAGTTTCAACTTAGAGTTTCACAAATCAAAGTTCTTGTAATTTTGAAGCATGGGGGGTGGGGTATTTATAGTATTCGGTCCACCGTTAAGATCGTTTCATGGAAAACGTGCCTTAATCGTAACCGTACAAGTGTTGGCAAGTTGTGGTGCCTAAAAATGGTCCTTATCATCTGACTAGACAATTTAGAATGTGTGGTGTTGGATCAAACAGCTGCAATCTGCTGTGAAATTCATTTAATCTGGTCTGATAGTGGGACGCGGCCCGCGTGGGGATTAACAGAAGCTGAGGCGGGCCGCCTGGCCATGTTTAACAGAAGTGCAGTTTTGGTCCCTGTTGTGTATTCAGCCCATTTCCGGCACTTCTAAGGCCCGTAAAGCCAACTTTAAGGCCCTAAAATGATGCCTAAATATTGTGGACATGAAACATGTTCAAAAATATGTCTGATGTCAGTTCGTTTGGCCGTACGAACGCGATGTTCGCTTATTTATGACGGAATGCGCATAAGCGCGAAAAATGATCCAAATGACGCGACGAATGGATTTTTCTTATGGCGAACACTAAAATATAATATAGTCATGCTTATATAAATTTTTGGATGTCCAGATGTATTCAGAACGTATGTTATGCGCGAAAATGCAAACTTGTGCACTTTTTGACACTTTTAGTCCCTGAATGACCCAAAAGTTTATTTTAGCACACCGAACCCCTCAAAGCCTATTTCTAAGCTATGTAAAGGATATTTATGGTATGTTTAACTTATGGTCATGTTCCGGAATGTTCGTTACAGTTCAAATTGGCATACTTTAGCAGTTTTTCAAGTTTAGTCCCTGTAAACGAATTAACTTGTTTTTGCCATACCAAAGCCTTTAAAACTTATTTCTAAGTTATGTAAAGGTTATTTAAGGTATGTTGAGTATATGTTGATGTTCCGGAGTATTTGTCACATTAAACTGAGTACGTTTACGCACCAGTTTGCGTATAACTCTCAAGAAAGCAATGTAGAGTTTGAAATTGGATAAAAATCAAAACATGAAAAATGTATAACACAACCAAACAAACATTGGGATCAAATAACATTGTTTTATTGATAATAGAACTGTTCATAATGATTACAAGCACAGTTGTTACAGTTAGTAGGGTTAGAAGAAACAGCAGAAGTTAGTGGTTTTAGGAAAATGGGGCTTTGTCTCTTTGCAGCATTTTCAGCATTCTTCTGGGATCCAAAACGTGGTGGAGGCAAAGGTGGAATGCCCTGTGAAGAAGTAACTGCCGACATGGAACTCGAAGTATTCTTTGTTGAAGAAGCCATCTGGTTGAACCGAAATAATCACAATGACTAAAATTTTTCAGAAATGAAGCACCAATTACCCCACGGTGGGCGCCAAACTGTTTTGGTAAAAAATCAGGCTAGGATAATGCAACCAAATCTTTTGTTGTGAGGTATGATGCTTGAATCAATGAACAAATGAATGTATGAACAACTTGCAAATGAAATGAATAGGTGACACAAGGATTTATACGAGGAAAAAGCCCTTGATCAAGAGTTGATCTCCGGCATAAAAAACCTCGGGTGATGGAAACTACCGATCACCAACTATAATTAAACAAATGATTGTTACAACTCGGGATGATAACAAGCTTGTTACAAGGATCACTAGAGTGCAAAAGTGTATGAAATCGCCAATGTATTTCTGAGAGCTTGCCAGAGTGTGTGTGTTAGCTAACTTGTTCTAATTCAAGCTGTTATCCCCTTTTAAAATTAGAAATAAACTACATAACTAACTGTTTTGGTCAAAAATCAAGCAAGGATAATGCAACCAAATCTTTTGTTGTGAGGTGTGATGCTTTAATCAATGAACAATATTAAAGATAACTCAGAAATGTAATGAATGAGTGACACAGGGATTTATACGAGGAAAAAGTCCTTGATCAAGAGTTGATCTCCGGCACAAAAAACCTCGGGTGATGGAAACTACCGATCACCAACTAAGATTAATCAAAAGAAGTTTACAACTCGGGATGATAACAAGCTGTTACAAGGATCACTAGTGTGCGATGTGCAAAAAATGTATGAAATCGCCAAGTAGTGTTTGAGAGCTGATTGACAGCTGTTACGAGAGTGTGTGTATGCCAAAATTAGCTAAGTGTTCTAACTCAAGCTTGTTATCCCCATTTTAAATTAGAAATAACTAAACTAACTAACTATCCGCAAATAGTGCAAGCTCCCCACGATCTCCATAACGTCCACAAGAGCCAAGCACGTGCGGAATATTGAGGGAATATGCTCCAGGAATTTCGGTGAGACTTGGTCCATGCCTTTGCTCCTGCAAAACAAGCTTACGTACAAGGAAGACAATCGTTAGTGTAAGGATAACAAGAAGGATCCTGAATCCTGATCCTGCAGCACCTGCTGAGGATCCTTAATTCAAACAGAATTGAGGATCCATGATCCTGGCAGCACTTGAGGATCCGTGATCCTTAGGATTGGAAAATCCTCCCCTAACAATTGCCCCCAAAATATAAGGAGTAAAGTGTAAATTAGCGACTTATATTTTCTTGATCTTATCCGCAACTAACTAACGGATATATAGCCGTTAGAATCTAACTATCCGTTGCAGCTCATACGTCATTGAAGCGACATCCCTGCAAAATCATCATTAGAAATTCAAGTTAGAGATAAGGGTTAGGAAGCATTTAAATTCGTGCCTTACATCCTTTAAATCTGCATTCGAAGATCAAGCAAATACTTCTCTCCCCTTTCTCTCTTCTTCTTACTCTGTTCTTCTTTAAAACCTTTGAATCTCGATGAAGTTAAGATCATCCCCTGCCAAGGATCACCAGAAAGATACTCCATTGAAAAGCCAAGGGATCATCAAAGATTCTCCGAAGGAACGTTGTTGCTTTACTGATTCGGATATAGACAGGATTCGCCATTGCTTTTCGGCGGACACTGTTTTTAAACCTTTTGACCCTACCGTCTTGAGTGACTTTATCTCTGAAACCTGGGTTGCATTCCCGGCCACCCCATTTCTGATAGGATACTCCTACCCTTTCCCTGCCTTCACTGAATCCTTCTTCTCTCTCACCGGCATATGCTATATTCAGGCTATGCCCATGATGTGGAGGGTTTTGTATACCCTGGAAAGGATCGCTGAACAGGAAGGTATAGAGCTGGGATGTCTGAACTCGCTGAACTGTACAATCTTGTGAGCCATGGTTCACATCGCTTTCTATTCAAACACAAACCCGGCGAAGAACACCCAATCCTGAAGACCACCAAGAACGACACCAACTGGAAGAAACATTTTTTCTTCGTTAGGAGGGATTCTATCGCGGATGGGAAGGATCTCCCTAGAAAATGGGCCACCCATGGTAGGATAGAGGATCCTTATAGAAGGATCGTAGGATAACCCTATTCCTGTAAGGATAACTGATCTTTTCTTTTTGTTGTTTTGCAACTATCTCTGTTTCTCATATCATTTCATCACCTGCAACCAAGGAGAGGATCACCGCTTTCCGGGATCTTGATCCTGCAATAAGATCATTTCAAGCAATCACCAAGGATTGTCAAGAAGTATCCTCAGGCTCAGTCACAATGTCAAGTAAGTATCCGAGTTTGTATATAATTAAATGTTAAAATGTAAATAAAACAAGAATACTTATATGTTGTTTTGGATTGATAGGTGCTGGAAAATCCTCAAGGTCAGCCACTCGCTTCAGTGTCAGTGATCTTGACACTGTCACTGCCCGCTCCGGGAAGAAGAAAACTGCTGCCAGCCCCATCGTTCCGGTGCCAAAGCCCACTACCTCCAAGGGTAAAGGATGAAAGAAAAGGAAGACCACCGAGGCTGATGACCTGGAAGGCTTGCCTCTCATCCGCCACCAGTTCCAATAATACTTTGTTGAGGTAAGGATCACCCACTATGCTTCATTATCCTGCCCACTTGAGGATCACGGATCCTGAACTTTACCTTGTCTTTTTGCATAAATTCGCCGAGATTGAGATGCTGTTGGATGCTTATACTGAGGAAGCTGATCAGAAGCATCTGGAGTTCCAAAAGATCTTCCTGGCAAAGGATGAGACTATCTCTCGCCTTGAGAAGGATCTGAACCTGGCAAAGAAGCAGCTGGTAATGGCCCAGATAAACGCTGATCATGAGAAGCATGAGCTGCTGGAGGATGCTAAAGTCTCTGCTGCCATCACCATGTACAAGATCAAGCTGCAAATGGCCCAGGAGGCTGAGGATCCTGACTTTGACAGGACCACTCGGGACAAGGAGGGCTGGAAGGTAAAGCTAGCTGAGCTAGAGGATGAGAAGGAGGCTACCGAGGTCTTGGCAATTGAGGCAAGTGGCAGCGGGAAGGATCAAGCTGGTGGGGATGCAGCCAACGTGTGAGCTACAGAAATGGGCGTTGATGGATATTTCTAGACGCGGCCGGAGCCCATTTTTTTAGGATTTGAAAGTTTTTTGGTTTGATGGTGTTTTTCATGAACAATTGTTGGTCTGTAATAACTAAACAATAGCTATTAGGGTTGAGGATCATGGATCCTTTGAACAATAGGTAGTATAATAGGTGGTGGAGGGATCCTCCGTTTGGGGGATGAAACCACTTGTTATCCTGCCAAAACCTTAGCTAACGTGAAAACGTTAGAAACCTTAGGAACGGATGTATGGTACGTCTACCATTATACGTAGGATCCCGGATACAGCCAGTACAATGAAATTGTCAGCCCCTAAAGCGAGTACTGGTCCCATTGCCATGAACTGTACCAGGATCATCGTGCGCTGCTGGCGATACTGGGGATAGGCCCAATTAACTGGGGTCAAGCCCAAATAACTGGGGTTAAGCCCAAATAACTGGATACTTCTGTGGATACTCAATCCTTTGTCAAGGATATGTCATCTTTCTGCAGAACTCAGAACTAAGTGAAAGAAGGATAAAGGATCCAAGATCCTTCCCCTTATACATAAGATAATTAAAAAATTAATTAGATTGGAATTAGATCATTACCAGGATGAGGATCCTCCATCCTCTAAGGATCCTTCAAGGATGTGGATCATGAATATTGCTAAGGATAACAAATCCTTATTACATGAAGTATTTCTTCAGATGGACAACATTCTAAGCTCTTGGTAGTAAATCACCTTCCATTGTTAGCAATCGATATGCCCCCTTTCCAGCCTCAACTTCAATCAGGTAGGGGCCTTCCCACTTTGGTGCCAATTTTCCATCAGCATGATTTGTGGTATTCTGAAATGCTTTCCTTAATACCATATCACCAACTTGGAACTTCCTGATCCTGACATTCTTATTGTAGGCTCCAGCCATCCTTTGTTGATGTGACACCCCAGGAAAACCAGGAAAACCACGCAACTTAACTAGCTTCCTCAGTAACCACGTGCTAAATTTCGGGACGAAATTCTCTTAACAGGGGGAGAATGTGACAACCCTTAAAAAGTTCATGTATCCGTACGATTTATTAATGACAATTAAAGTGCTCGATGACTGTACTGAATTACTTAACTGCTTTCCGATTACTGTGTCACACATACATGTGCTTGTTAACATACTAGTATTGTGTAGAAAAGTTACTAAATAGTCCTGTATGCTTTCCTGAGTATGGGGAATTAAAAACGTTACAAAAAGATATATAAAGAACACTATATGGAATAACTTAGCACTTTAACGGAACGGTACCTAACCGAACAACCGGACATTACCCGGAACACTAAAATATTACTAGAAGCATTGTTTTAGTGTTTCGAAGCTAGTATTGGTCACCGAACATCATAATACATTATATAAATACTAAACACTTAAATACCTAAATTTAACACTTAAAAACCTAACTAGATGAAGTAACCAAGAATTGAAACTCAACTAAACAACCCCCCCCCCCCAACCGGTTATGGAACTTATGGAACCCCCTTGATTTCTTTGAATTAAAAACATGATTATGTTAAGTACCTTGAGGACATATGGACCAAGGGGTTAAGGGATGTTGGAAGTTCTTTATAAAATCCTCTAGATATCCATTCATTCATCTTCATCTTTCAACAACAACTCCTTCTCTCTTCCTTTCCTTGGCTTCGACCGAACTCACCACCACCATCATCACCTTCATTCAAGCTTGTTTCATCCATTCCATTCATATACAAAGGTGTATCAAGGTGAATCACGAGGTGTGGAACTCACGGATCATCAAGGACCTTCTTCGTTTGCTATTAACCACCTCATTTCTTCTCTTGATCTTCCCTAGCTTAAAAGCTAGTAGTACGTCTCTTGAATCCTTGTTTATTCCATGTTTATGGTGGTTAATAGTTATATTAAGATGATATCTCAAGAACACTAAAATATCATGTGCAAAAGTCTTGAACATAAAGCTAACTTAATGATGAAATATTGTTAAAATGAAGAAATAATGTTAAGTATGAAGTTGTTTTGTCATGTTGTTGATTTCTTGATGTTTATTTGATGATTACTAGCAATAGGGTGGTTAGTCATCATATGAGACTTGTTAAGTTATGATTAAAAACATTGCTTAACAAGTTAGGGATGATTATGTGTATATGAAATAATCATCCACTAGTGAAGACATGAACTTGAAAGTAAAACGATTTCTTGTAGAAATAATAAACCAAGTGAACTAGTGATCTTGTAGATCTAAAACTTGTGAATGGTTTTTCCTAAATAAACCAAGTCTAAAAGATGGTTTTGAATGATCATGATCCTTACACTATTTTGGAAATAAAGTAAGTATATGGATACTAGTGACACACGAAAATATTGTAAATAAATATTTTTGTAAAATATGTTCACAAGTTGTGAACATCCAAAAATCCCGAGAATGAGATTTTAAATAAAGTAAACACACTTTGGAGGGTAACTAAACCCACTAAACACCCTACAAAGTTACTACGCGTTTTTATGAAAAACCAAGTTCATGTTGTTATGTAAAGTGTATTGTTTTTACACTTGGTTAGTGTAATGTTGTTTAATAATTTGTTGATTGATTGGTTGAATGATTTCCGAAAAGAAAATGATATGCTAATAAGCATGGATACCTCCATTTACAAAGGAAACTCTGGCGAAATTTTCTAAAATTCCAACACTTAGAAAATTATTTTCTAAAACAAGTGATACAAGTATATTTTAGCTTTGTTTTCAAAATAAACTTCGCCAAAGGTTTTGTTACAAAATACAAAGTATCGGAGGTTGACTTTTGCAAGTAAAATGGATAAATATATATTTAGAATATATATTTTATATTAGAACACTTGTGTGAATACTTGTTTATTTTGTGAGATAGTTATATTATTTTAGGGTAAAATAATATAAGTTAATAAAGTACCTTGACATTAGAATTGTGTGGTATGTGATAGAAGTAACGAGTAGATAAACCTTACGTAGGATAAGTGTTATGCATGAGAAACTGATTGTTATCTGTACCTCATTAGGACGTGCTTGATTTCCTGATTATTTGAGTAATTAATCTAACCGAGCAAACCGAGGTGAGTTCACACACTTTCTAAGGCATGGGATTCCCGGTGGTTGGGAATGGGTTAAAGAATTAAAACGGAACCTACATATCCTCCTTGGGTAGGATATGTACCGCCATCCTCCATAGGTAGGATGCCAATATTAATCCTGCGTATTCTACTTGGGTAGAATACGTACGTTCGTCCTCCTTGTGTAGGACAACAACCTTAAAACTTACTAGACAAAACTCTATCATTAAGTCCCTCATTTTATATCGACTTAATCGCCGAGGCCAATGGCGGGCGGGTTATTAGTTAATAGCGCTATTAGGTTTAACAAACCTCACACCGTGCCAGTCGGACGGGCGTGTACTAATGGACTATGGCAAACTGTCAGTGATGATAGACACTGATGTAGGGCACAACTTACTTTCGTTAGTAGTCGATATGGTACGGTCTAGTGGTTCACATGGGGAAGCCCCCACAAATTTTGGATATGGTTTGGGTAATAAAAAAGGAACTGGTTAATCATACTTTCAACATTGGGGTAACCCCCACGGCAAATAAGCCAACGAAAGACAAACCATGTTTTCGAAAACAACTTAAAACTAAACAACCAAACGTGAACTCACTCAACTTTGTTGTTGACTCGTTGTTACATGCCTTACAGGTCGCTAGATGCTTACGGAGTTTGCACAAGGAGGAAGTCGTTGTGGAATATGGATGTTATGTCCCGTGCTAAACATTTAATCCTTATGAACTTATTAAGCCTACGTTTTGGACTTTAAACTTATGAACTATGGAACTTATGATTTGGACTTACGTTTTATGCTTCCCCTGTAAACTTAAAATTGGTTGCTATCTTATGGTCACCAATTGTATTGTGGTTGGTTTTACTTACTTAATTACGTTGTTCAGTATGATTGGTGGCTCGATCCTGGTCATGTCACGCCTCCAAGCGGTGATACTCCGCAGGGTGGATTTTGGGGGTGTGACAGTTGATAACTAGCCATCCTTATCCTTGCCAAATCCCTGAGTTCTTCTATAGTATCCAAGTCTTGAACCAAGTTTTCAGCATTTCCTTCAGGATCACGAATGCTTGTTCTTGCAGTAGGAACCACCATCTCTGTAGGGAGCACTGAATCTGCCCCAAATACCAAAGAAAATGGAGTTTGGCCAGTGGCATTCTTGGTTTTGTCCTATCAGCCCATAGTACATAAGGTAGTTCTTCTGCCCACTTTCCTTTCTTGGATCCAAGCTTCTTCTTCAAATTGTTGATGATGATCTTGTTGGATGATTCTGCCTGACCATTAGCTTGTGGGTGGACTGGTGTTGATGTTATCATCTTAATCCCCCATCTGTCACAAAAGTTAGTAGTTCTACTCCCAATAAATTGGGATCCATTATCACAAACAATTTCAGAAGGAATACCAAATCTAGTAATAATGTTTCTTTTAATAAAGGATATCACTTCCTTTTCTCTGACTTGAGCAAAGGCTTCAGCCTCTATCCACTTGGAGAAGTAATCATTCATAGCAAGCATGAATACTTTTCCACCAGGTGCCTTAGGAAGCTTACCAACTATATCCATTCCCCATCTCATAAATGGCCAAGAAGAGGATATAGGATGCAAAAGCTCTGCTGGTTGATGAAGGATATTACTATGTCTCTGACAAGGATCACACTTCTTGGCATATTCCACAGCATCCTTCTTCATAGTAGGCCAATAGTATCCTGTCCTCAGGATCCTTGAGAATAATGCCCTGCCCCAGTGTGGTTTCCACAATCTCCTTCATGAAAATCCTTTAGGACTTCTTGGATTTCAGGATCCTCAATGCATCTTAGATATGGACCTGCAAGAGATCTTTTATATAACATGTTATTCAATATTGTGAATTGAGATACCTTGATTTTGAAAGCCCTGGGTTTTCTCCTGTAGGAATCTCTCCATGTTGTATGTATCTCATGATTGGAAGGATCCATGATCCTGAATGAGATTGTGTATCATCACTAGGGATGATTGCAGGATCCTCTCCTATCTCCATGGCTACATGTTCCTCAATAGCGGGGGTTAGGATGTGGATAATAGGGATCCTGATATCCTCTGGAATCTTCAAGGATGATCCTAGATTGGCCAATGCATCAGCTTCTGCATTCTCTTCTCTGGGTACCTGTGTTAAACTAAAGGAAGCAAAAGAGAGTGCCAATTCTTTGACTATCTCTAAATATTTGATTAGCTTCTCACCTTTAACAGCATAGGATCCATTAAAGTGATTAGTAATTAACAATGAATCTACATGTACCTCAAGATACTTGATCCTCATATGCTTGGGAATTTGCAAACCAGCTATCAAGGCTTGATACTCAGCCTCATTGTTAGTAGTTTGAAACTCACAAGCTATGGAGTGGGGTATTATATCCCCATGTGGCGATTTTAGTAGTATTCCAGGTCCTGTTCCTTTTACATTAGAAGCTCCATTAGTGAAGAGTATCCAAGGATCCTTAGTTTCTTCAAGCTGTTGAACTTCTAACTCAGCATCCCTTTGCAAGTCACTACTAAAATCTGCCAAAAAGTCAGCTATGGCTTGGGATTTGATGGCAGTCCTTGGTTCATATCTTATATCATATGCACTAAGCTTCACTGCCCACTTAGCCATCCTTCCTGACATTTCAGGTTTCCTGAGAACATTCTTAATTGGAAAATTAGTCTTAACAATAATGGCATGAGTTTCAAAATAATGTCTTAATTTAGTAGATGCCATAATTAATGCAAGGATAAGTTTTTCTAAATGTGAATACCTGGATTCAGCATCAAGCAAACTCTTACTTACATAATAGACATGATGTTGTGTACCTTCGTGATCCTTAACAAGGACCGCACTTACTGCTTTAGAGGATACCGCCAAATACAAGGATAATATATCCCCTTTTTCTGGTTTCATCATGGCAGGGGCTGAGGATAGGTAATCCTTAAGAGCTTTGAGGGCGTTTTCATGCTTTTCAGTCCATTCAATTTTTTTGTTCTTTCTCAAAATGTCATAGAATTCCTAGCATTTTTTTGATGACTTGGATATGAACTTGTTCAAGGCTGCGATCCTGCCTGTCAATCTTTGCACATCTTTGGCACTGGCAGGAGATTTGATATTCACAATAGCCTTAATTTGCTCTGGACTTGCTTCAATGCCTCTTTTTGTCACCATATAGCCTAGGAATTTACCTGCTTTAACACCAAAGTGACACTTGGAAGGATTTAGTTTCATATTAAATTTATCAAGGATATTGAATGCTTCCTCCAAGTCTCTAAGGTGATCCTCAGCTTTCTTGGACTTAACCACCATGTCATCTATATAGACTTCCATAGTGTGTCCAATTTATTCCTTGAACATCATATTGACTAGCCTTTGATAAGTAGCACCTGCATTCCTTAGTCCAAATGGCATAGCAATATAACAATATATACCAGTTGTTTTGGTCAAAAAATCTGATGAGGATAATGCAACCAAACTCTTAGTTACGGGGTATGATGCTTTAAATGTAGAACAATGATAAGGATCACTTCAAGGTAAATTGCACAAACGACACAAGGATTTATACGGGGAAAAAGCCCTTGATCAAGAGTTGATCTCCGGCACAAAAAACCCCGGGTGATGGAAACTACCGATCACCAAGCTCAAATAAATCAATAAATGTTTACAACTTCGGATAGTAACGAGCTAGGTACAAGGATCACTATTGTGAGATGTGTAAAAGTGAGTGAAAACTAATAAGTGTTCGTCGAGAGCTTCAAGAATGCGATTATATGAGAGTGTGTGTAGCTGAAAATGGCTAAGTGTTCTAATTCTAGCTCGTCACCCCTTTAAAAATAGAAGTTAGCTACACTAACAAACTATCCGACTTTTGTGCCAAGCTCCCACGTTCTCCACAACGTCCATTTCCAGTCAAACGTGTGCGAAATACCCATGGAATATTCCATAGTAACGTTGCCAAGACCAAGTCAAGCTTGTTACTCCTGCGAAGTAATACAAAACACAAACAAACAATCGTCAGTATGAGGACCCTTAAAGTGATTGTCACACCCCGACCACGTGGAACATACAAAACGTGGCGGAAACATCGGGGAGTGTCGTAACAGAATTAATCGTTTCAAATCCAAGGTAATTGAAGTTTCGTTTTATTAATTAAAAGTGTTACTATGCCTTAACAAACAAAGAAATACAACATAATTAACTAGTCTTGCATCTTTTATTGTCACTAAAGCCCAAGTCTGTCTATGTGTATCTTGAACATCTTATGCAACAGCTCCTGAAAAACACATGTGAAAATAGGTACGTCAGCATAAAAATGCCTGTGAGATACATAGGTTTTGTGAAAATAAGATTCATGACTTATGTTTGAGAAATTGTTTAGTCATGAACCTTGTAATTTGCTTTGTCTTGTAAATCATTTGAAAAACGATAAGTTCAGATGATATGTATAAATAAATGTAAGGTTAAATGAATAACCATATAATGAGTTTGTAAAAGATAAGTTGTTTGTAAATCAATGTCTTGTGAAAAGTATGTTAGTTGTATAAAATGTTCTATGTCTCAAACTGAAATGATTCAATTAACGCTACGATATGTAATACCATACAAACACTTATATATAGGAAGTACCAGCGGCGTATCCACCATGTTTGTATCATATTACACATGCATCGTTACTTAATCACTTAATCAAACCAAACCACCAAAGTAATGTTTAACAATTGTAGAAATGTTTATGTATTGTAAGTAATGTAAAGTTAAACGAATAACCTTATAGTAGCATATCAAAAGTATACTTTGGATTTGTAAGTAACATATTAAACTATGTTTTGGTTTCATAAGTAACATATCAAAATATGTTTTGGATGTGATAAATAACATATTAAACTATGTTTTGGTTTTGTAAATAACATATCAAAATATGCTTTGGATGTTTAACAAAATATATGTTGGTTTGTACAATACCACACATGAGAGTATATCAAATTATACTTTAATAGTGTGATTTAAGAATTCATTCAGACCTGGTGCATCAAAATACACCTTTGAGACTATAGAAATACCACAAAGGCAATCCCTATTTGGATGGAGCAACAAATTGGTTTCAGACATTCCATGACAACAGGAATGGGGTGTCAAATCCTATAGCGCTATATCATACTAACAATCGGTCTGGTGAACATAAAATAAGTACAATTCAACAGTTTATTTTATGTTCTTTGAGAAATTAATGTTTAAACCATAGATAGTCATTTAGTTTGTCAAATGATAAGTAATAACATGTATAATCAATTATACTTTTGAAATCAAGAAAATATAAGCATGTGATGAAATCAACTGTACTAAGTATGCTCACAATGGACATACATAGCATAAAATGTAATGTAAAACGATGTACTAAGTACGCACTCAATGGGCATACATAGCATAAACTGTAATGAAATCATGTACTATAAATGTACTAATGAACATAGGAAGTATATGATTGAAAACAGGAAAGCAGGAAAGTAACAAGTAGGCACATGTGTTCCACCCCAAAACAGTTTGGAAAACAGTAAAAGAGGGGTCTATGTACTCACTTGAGATTGCTCAGAAGTCCTAGGATAACCACCAAGCAATGCTAGAGATCACGGAAATCAAACGGCACCTAATATAGGTAACTATGTTAAATAACCGGACCTAAATCGGAAGACTGGGTAGTATTAGGGTTTGTAAACCAAACGAGTGTGGAGACTCGTGTGATATGGTTTAACAAAGCCTACATACTAAATGAAACTTAACATAATTGTTTACGACCCATTACGACCCGTTTAGGAAGCTTATGCTACTTTAACGCGTCGTGCGCGTGAAACGCGTTCGGACCGCCTAACTAGTCCTATGACAAGTATTATATGCCTAAACATGTTACATAATCAGTTACGTGACAAAAGTTTAGGTTACATATGCTTAATTACCAATTATGTATGAAAAGGGTATTCTGGTAATTTACCTAAGGCATATAAACTACCTATCATACAACTACTTAAACGTCGTGACCATAAGGTATAACCTCGGAAGGTTATTCCCTACACTATGGTCACCTAATGTGTTTGGTCGGATCCTAATGATCGACCAAACTGGGTCGGGTTCGAAGGTATAGGCGATTTATTAGATCGCCTACCCTACGACCCTAGACAACGTGGTAATCAGTAGGCATAGTCCCAAGGGACTATGACCATCGTGATTACAATCACGTTGCGAAGTTCAAACGAACTTCGCATTGACCATTACTGGTCAACGCTGAAAGTCAAACAAAGTTTGACTTTCTGACTCGAAAAGCAGTAAAAATAAGGAAAAGAACGAAAGAATACTTACGAAGGGTCCCCGAAAGCTAACCCAGATCAAAATAGCTCAGGTATGAAACGAAGGTTCCAACTTAGAGCTTTCTTAATCAGATTTGTGGGTTTTGGGGTTGTGGGTGGATGGGTATTTATAGAAGAGGTAGAGCCGTTAGGATCGTTTCTTGGAAAAGGGGAAAAGATCTAGTCCGTACACTTGTTGCAAGGTTATGGAAGCTTAATTCCATCCTTATCTAGTGACTAAGCAAGTGAAAACATGTGGTTAAGGATTTAAGTGGCTGCAACTTGTGATAAAAACACTGAATCTGGTCCAGATAGGGGCTCGCGTGACGCTAAGGACCCTCGCGTCACGCTAGGCCCCTGTTTTGGCAGATTTTGCAGAAATGGCCCCTGCACTTTGTTTAAGCGATTTTCGATGCGTTTGAACCCCGTTAACCTCATTTCAAGGCTCTAAAATGAAGTTAAAGTATAGGGAACTCAAAACATGCTCAAAAATATCTAGGATGTCGGTTCGTTTGGCCGTACGATCGCGATGTTCGCTTAATTACGACGGAATGCGCATAAGCGCGAAAAACGATCCAAATGACGCAACGAATGGATTTTTTCTTAAGGCGATCAATAAAATAAAATATAGTCATGCTTCCATAAATTTTTGGATGTCCAGATGTATTCAGAACGTAAGTTATGCGCGAAAATGCAAACTTGTGCACTTTTTGACACTTTTAGTCCCTGAATGATCCAAAAGTTTATTTTAGCACACCGAACCCCTCAAAGCCTATTTATAAGCTATGTAAAGGATATTTAAGGTGTGTTTAACTTATGGTTATGTTCCGGAATGTTCGTTACAGTTCAAATTGACATACTTTCGCAGTTTGTCATATTTAGTCCCTGTAAGTGATTAAACTTTGATTTCTCCACACCAAACCTTCCAAAACTTATATCTAAGTTATGTAAAGGTTATTTAAGGTATGTTAAGCCTATTTCACTATTCCGGAGTGTTCGTTGGATTAAACTGGTTATATTTACGCATCAGAGCGCGTATAACCCTCCAGAAAGCGATTTAAAGCTTAAAATCAATCAAGAGTTGATATGTGTAAAAGATACACATAATTTTACAAATCCCAAGTATGAAATATAATATTTCATTGGTTTGGTATTTGTTTGATGGCCGTGGAGGCACAGGTGTTACAGTGATCCATGATCCTGATCCTGAAGCTCTTCTGAGGATCACTATCTGTCACAGAAGTAAGGATCATTAATTAGGATAACGAATAAGGATCACTAATTGTTAGAAAATCCTCCCCTAACAATTGCCCCCAAAATATAAGGAGTGAAATGTTAAATAAGCGAATTATATTTTCCTGATCTTATCCGCAACTAACTATCGTAAATATAGCCGTTATTATAGAACTATCCGTTGCAACCATGACGTCACAGAACTGACAACCCTGCACGATCATGATTATAAATAGGAGATATAGATAGGATCAAATACATTTAAAATTTCAGAGA
This sequence comes from Helianthus tuberosus, assembly GCA_030545235.1. NCBI lineage: Eukaryota > Viridiplantae > Streptophyta > Magnoliopsida > Asterales > Asteraceae > Helianthus > Helianthus tuberosus. The sequence continues at coordinate 106,168,915 of CM060360.1, forward strand.
GACTCCCTTTATAACTGCATTCCGAAGATAAACAGGTATTCTCTCTTCATCTTCTTCCTTCTCTTGCTCTGTTTTCCATTTCTTTTCACCATTCTATCAAAGATGTTGCTCCGGAATTCCCCAGCTAAGGATCACCCGAAAAACAGCTCACCGAAAAGCCAGGGGATCATCGAAGATTCCATAAAAGAACGCTGTTGTTTCAATGATGCACAGATTGATAGGATCCGCCACTGCTTCCCAGCGAACACCGAGTTCAGACCTTTTGATCCCAATGCCCTGAGTGATCATATTTCCGACAAGTGAGTTGCTTTTCCTGTCACTCCGTTCACCATAGGCTATACATATCCTTTTCCAGCCTTCACCCAATCTTTCTTTTCCCTAACTGGCATCTCTTATATCCAAGCCATGCCGATGATTTGGAGGGTTTTGTATACCCTTTAAAGGATCATCGAGAAGGAAGGGATAGACCTAGGAATGTCAGAGCTGGGAGAGCTGTATGATCTTACTACCTTTGGTTCTCATCGTTATTTGTTTAAACGTAAGCCTGGTGAGGAACACCAGATCTTCAAAGCCACCAAGAACGATGCTAATTGGAAGCGGCGTTTCTTTTTCGTCAAGAGAGATTCTATTGAGGATGGAAAGGATCTACCCAAGAAATGGGCTACCCATGGTAGGGTGGAGGATCCTGAGAAGGATCACCAGAAACTTTCTTTTGATGTAGGGATCACTTAAATTTTTGCTTTCTTGTTATGCAGCTATCACCGTATCACACCTCAGATTGTCTCCTGCTGCTAAAGAGAGACTCATCGCTTTCAAGAAACTTGATCCTGAAGCAAGAACTTTCAAGACAACAACCCAAGATTCTCAGGAGGTATCCTCAGGCTCTGTCACGATGTCAAGTAAGTATCTTTGTTTAAAATTTAAATAAATAGTGAAATATAAGTTAAGTGAAGATACTTATCTTGTTTTGGTTGTGTAGGTGCTGGAAAATCCACCAAGCCTGCTTCTCAATTCGACACGGCTGACCTTGATTTTGTTAGACCTAGGAAGAAAAGGTCCACTACTAGTCCTAGCATCTCCATTCCCAAGGCACCCACTAATGGAAGGGGTGGCAAAAAGAGAAAGACCTCCGAGGCTGAGGATTTGCAGGGTCTGCCTCTGATCCGTCACCAATTCCTCGAGTACTTCAATGATGTAAGGATCCCTGTATCTGCCTGTATATCCTGCTGGCATATCCTGCTGACATATCCTGCTGATTTGAGGATCACTTGGTCCTGACCTTATCTTTTATCTCTTTTGCAGAAATTCGCTGAGGTTGAGGACTATGTGGGGAACGTCGAGTAGCAGGACAAGAAGATTGCTGACCTCCAATAGGTTGCAGTGCTTAAGGACCTCAAAATTGCTGACCTTCAGAAGGAACTCCAAGATGCCAAGACTAAGACGGCTAAACTCCTGATTGACCTTGACTATGAAAAGCATGATCTCATAGAAGGTGCAAAGGTCTCTGCTGCCATCACAATATATCAGACAAAACTGAAGATGGCCCATGAAGCTCAAGATCCTAAATTGACAAAAGCAGCTGGGATGTTGAGGGCTGGAAAGCAAGGTTGGCTGATCTTGAAGATGATGAGGAGACTGAGGAAGTTTTGGCGATTGAGGCTGGAGGCAAGGGTGAAGGTGGTGAAGCAAGTGGAGCCGGACGTGGTGATGCAGGGAAGGTTTAGCATGCATGATTGGGCGATGATGGAAACTTCTAGACATAGCCGGAGCCCAATTTTTTTTAGTTTGATGGTTGTTTTGTTTGAACAATTCGATGGTTTGTACTGAACAATTGTTTTTAGGATTAAGGATCATGTATGATCCTTTGGACAATAGGCAGGATTGCAATTGGTGGAGGGATCCTCTGTTTGGGGGATGAAGCCATTGTGATCCTGCCGCCTTTATATTCCTGCACTACTTTTTATCATGGACACCCTTTACCTACCCCAGCGGACGGGCCACATTTTGCTGGTAGATGCTCAGGGTAGGTAATTTTGACAACCTTTTAAGGGTTAGTCTTTTGTTAATAAATAAAATCTTAACCTTTTGTCGCTTATCTTGTGTTGTTATCCTTTTGTTTCTTTAATTCTCCTTTGTTTTGATGCACATTTATTGAATAAACAATTTTGAATAAGTCAGATTGAAAATGTTTAGGACATGATCCACGATCAAATATCCTATAGTTAAAGAATCCCAAAAAGCAATATATTTTAAGGATCACAAGTCTAGTTGTCAAATTTTAAGGGTTATTCAAATAAATAATGAATAGAATTAAAAATAGTTAAGGATCATACCTGAGGATCCAAGTTAGGATCCTAACCATAATCAGGATAACTACAAAATAAACCTTAGAAAGAAGTAAGGATCAAGGATCCCTAGTTGCTTATCTTCAAGGACCTGAAATAGAGCATAACTTGGGACTGAGCCAATATAAGATAAGAGTTAGCAACTGGGGACAAGCCCAAGGATAACTGGGGACAAGCCCAAGGATAGCTGGGGACAAGCCCAAGGATAACTGGGGACAAGCCCAAGGATAACTGGGGACAAGCCCAAGGATCGTGTGTAAACTGGAGTATGGCCCTAACTGGCGACTATCCAAACTTAGTGACATGAAAATGCCAAAACCGTAGCTAACGTTAAAATGTTAGAAACCTTAGGAACGGATGTATGGTACATCTACCATTATACTTAGGATCCTAGGTATAGCCAGTACAATGGAATTATCAGCCCCAAAAGCGAGTACTGGTCCCACTGCCTTGAACTATACCAGGATCATCGTGCGCTACAGGCGGAACTGGGGTCAAGCCCAAATAACTGGGGTTAAACCCAAAGGACGGATTGCTTCTGCAGATAACCAATACTTTGCTAAGGATTCATGAACTTTCAAAACTTAAAATCACGTGAGAGATGGATAAAGGATACATGACCCTTATCCTTATATGAGAAAATAAAGAAATGAAATAGTTCAAGATTAGGATATTACCAAAGTAAGGATCACCGATACTTTAAGGATCCTTTAAGGATATTCCTAACGTAAGGATCATCTGTGCTATGAGGATCCTGCTCACATGAAATTTTTCTTCAAGTGGACAGCATTCCAAGCTCTTGGTAGCAATTCACCTTCCATGGTTAGCAATCTATATGCCCCCGTTCCTGCTTCAGCTTCAATCAAATAAGGGCCTTCCCATTTTGGAGCCAATTTTCCATTAGCAGGATTGGTGGTATTCTGAAATGTTTTCCTTAATACCATATCTCCAACTTGAAACTTCCTGATCCTGACATTTTTGTTGTAAGCACCAGCCATTCTTTGTTGATAACTGGCCATCCTTATCCTAGCCATATCCCTGATTTCTTCAATAGTATCCAGGTCTTGAGCCAAGTTCTCATCATTTTCTTCAGGATCACGAGTACTTGTTCTAGCAGTTGGAACCACCATTTCTGTTGGGATCACTGATTCTGCCCCAAATACCAAAGAGAATGGCGTTTGACCAGTAGCATTCTTAGGGGTTGTCCTATCAGCCCAAAGCACATAAGGTAGTTCTTCTGCCCATTTCCCTTTCTTGGATCCAAGCTTCTTCTTCAAATTATTGATGATGATCTTGTTGGATGATTCTGCTTGACCATTAGCTTGTGGGTGGACTGGTGTTGATGTTATCATCTTAATCCCCCAACTGTCACAAAAGTTAGTGGTTCTGCCCCCAATAAATTGGGAACCATTATCACATATAATTTCAGAAGGAATTCCAAATCTAGTTATAATATTTCTTTTAATGAAGGATATAACTTCCTTTTCTCTGCCTTGGGCAAAAGCTTCAGCCTCTATCCACTTGGAGAAGTAATCAGTCATAGCAAGCATGAATACTTTTCCACCAGGTGCCTTAGGGAGCTTACCAACTATATCCATACCCCATCTCATAAATGGCCAAGAGGAGGATATAGGATGCAATAATTAAGCTGGTTGATGAAGGATATTGTTGTGTCTCTGACAAGGATCACATCCTCTTAGCATACTCCACAGCATCTCTTTTCATGGTTGGCCAGTAGTATCCTGTCCTCAAGATCCTTGAGAATAATGCTCTGCCCCCAGTGTGGTTTCCACAATCTCCTTCATGGAAGTCTTTTAAAACTTCTTGGATTTCAAGACCCTCAATGCATCTCAAGTATGGTCCTGCAAGAGATCGTCTATAAAACATATCATTTAAAATTGTGAATTGAGATACCTTAATTTTGAAAGCCCTAGGGTTTTCTCCTGTAGGAATCTCTCCATGTTGTAAGTATCTCATGATTGGTGAGATCCATGATCCTGATCCTGATCCTGAATGGGATTGAGTATCCTCACTAGGGATAATTGCAGAATCATTTCCTATCTCCATAGCCACATGATCCTCGATAGCCGGGGTCAGGATATGGATAATAGGGATCTTGATATCCTCAGGGATCTTCAAAGATGATCCTAAGTTAGCCAATGCATCAGCTTCTGTATTTTATTCCCTTGGTACCTGTGTCAAACTAAAGGAAACAAAAGAGAGTGCCAAATTTTTGACTATCTCTAAATATTTGGTTAGCTTTTCACCTTTAACAGCATAGTATCCATTAAAGTGGTTTGTAATTAGCAATGAATCTACATGTACCTCAAGATACCTGATCCCCATATGCTTAGTAATTTGCAAACCAGCAATTAAGGCTTCATATTCAGCCTCATTGTTACTGGTTTGGAACTCACAAGCTATAGAGTGGGGTATTATGTCCCCCTGTGGCGATTTTAGTAGTATTCCAAGCCCTGTGCCTTTGATATTTGAGGATCCATCAGTATAAGGTATCCAAGGATCCTTGGTCTCCTCTAGCTGCTGGACTTCTAACTCAGCTTCTTTTTGTAAATCACTACTGAAATCAGCCACAAAGTCAGCTAATGCTTGGGATTTGATGGCTGTCCTAGGCTCATATCTTATATCATATGCACTTAGCTTCACTGCCCACTTAGCCATCCTTCCTGACATCTCTGGTTTCTTGAGGACATTCTTAATTGGGAAATTAGTTTTAACAACAATAACATGAGTTTCAAAATAATGTCGCAACTTAGTAGATGCCATAATTAATGCAAGAATAAGCTTTTCAAGGTGTGAATACCTGGATTCGGCATCAAGTAAACTTTTACTTACATAATAGACAGGATGTTGTGTACCTTCATGATCCTTAACAAGGACCGCACTTACTGCTTTTGAGGATACTGCAAGATATAAGGATAGCACATCGCCTTTTTCTGGTTTCATCAAGGCCGGGGCTGAGGATAGATAATTTTTGAGAGCTCTTAAGGCATTCTCATGCTTCTCAGTCCACTCAAACTTCTTGTTCTTCCTTAGGATATCATAGAATTCTTTGCACTTCTCTGAGGATTTGGATATAAATCTGTTCAAAGCTGCTATCCTGCCTGTTAGCCTCTGAACATCCTTAGCATTGGCCGGAGATTTGATGTTCACTATTGCTTTGATTTGTTCCGGGCTAGCTTCAATGCCTCTCTTTGTCACCATATATCCTAAGAATTTACCTGCTTTAACACCAAAGTGACATTTTGAAGGATTAAGTTTCATGTTATATTTGTCAAGGATATCGAATGCTTCCTCCAAGTCCCTTAGGTGATCCTCAGCTTTTATGGATTTTACCACCATATCATCTATGTAAACCTCCATAGTTTGTCCAATCTGATCCTTGAACATCATATTCACCAGCCTTTGATATGTTGCACCTGCATTTCTTAGTCCGAACGGCATAGCAATATAGCAGTATATACCAGTTGGAGTCATGAATGCTGTATCCTCTTGATCGGATGGTTCCATTTGGATTTGTTGAAATCCAGATGAAGCATCCATAAAAGTTAACAGTTCATGACCCGCAGTTGCATCCACCATGGAGTCAATGTGGGGTAATGGGAAAGGATCCTTGGGACATGCCTTATTTAAATCGGTAAAATCGACACATACCCTCCACTTTCCGTTTTTCTTTTGAACAACAACCACATTGTCCAACCATCTTGGATACTTGACCTCTCTAATCATACCTGCCCGGAGCAATTTCTCTACCTCTTCCTGGATAATGGCATTTATTTCCGGTGCAAACTTTCTTCTCCTTTGATGGATTGGTTTGAATGACCTATCAATGCCAAGTTTGTGAGTGATTACATCTTTAGATATGTCTGTCATGTCTTCATGTTTCCATGCAAAGGTAGTCTTTCTCCTTTTGAGGAAGGATACGAGGTCTTCTTTCATTTCGCCGAGGATCCCTGATCCGATATAGATTTTGGATTCAGGATCATGAGGATCCATGAGGATTTCTACCACATCCTGCTCTCTTGCCTCCAAGACATACCTTGGAGGATACTTTGATTGCTATTGCTCCCTTAACTTTGAGGCTGGTTTCATCGATGAAGTATAGCAATTCTTAGCCTCCTGCTGATCACTATCAATCTTCACTATTCCCCAAGGACTAGGGAGCTTCACACATTGATGGTAGGTAGATGGGACTGCCTTCATATCGTGTATCCAAGGCGTGCCAAGGATAACATTACAACAAGATAAACAGTCAATAACACAAAATTTTTGATAAGAGTGTAGGCCTTCGATGTATATTGGGAGTTTAATGTCCCCCAGGGTATTCTTAGTTTCGCCACTAAATCCCACGAGCACGGAGGATCTTGGTATGATATCTGATTCAGGGATACCCATCTTCTTTAGAACATCAAGCTGGATAATGTTCACTGAACTTCCTCCGTCTATAAGGATCCTGCGGACAAAATGGTTACAAATGAAAAGTGTAATAACTAAACCATCATGATGAGGATCCTAGATATCAACACGATCATCCTCATCAAAGGTTATGACTTTTCCTTCGGAGACACTTGATGTTCGAACGGGTCTTTCTCCATTATCCATTTTAGTTTCTTTTGCATGCCTTTTAGCTGCTGAGAAGGATGTGCCACAAATGTCTGATCCTCCAGAAATAAAGTTTATTACTTGTGCATCTGCTGGAGGGGCTGGAGCCTTCTCAGGGATCCTTTCAGGATCCTGAGTCCTTGACTTTTTTCTTCCCAACAATTCTTTTAGATGCCCCTTGCTCAACAAGTATCCAATTTCCTTTCTCAGTGCAATGCATTCTTCTGTGAGATGTCCAAAATCTTCATGGTATGCACACCACTTTGACTTATCCTTAGTTGCAGCTGGCCTAGCATTCTTTCTGGGCCATCTGGCTTTATCACCTAAGTTCTGCATCGCAAGGATTAGTTCATTGTTATCAACAGAAAAACAATATTCAGAGATTGGAGGATAATACTCATCATCCTCTTCTTGATCAACAGCATGCACGTTCTGGTTATCAGATCTGTTATAGGATCTGAACTTGTTGTTCTTGAACGAGGATCCTTGCTTATCTTGCTTTGAGGATCCTGCTAACCTCTCCTGGATCCTTTTGTCATCCTCTAGCCGGATGAACCTAAGTGCCCGGGTTCTTACCTCATCTAGGTTCCTGCATGGTGTCATAACAAGATCATCATAGAACAATGAATCCCTAAGCAATCCCATCTTAAAGGCCTCAACAGCCGTGGCTATATCCAAGTTGGGAATGTCTAAGGATTCTTTACTGAATTTGGTAATGTAATCTCTTAATGATTCATTATGACCCTGGGTTATCCTATATAGATCACTAGTTATGTGACAACTCGAATTTCCGACATTCTTTATTCGCATGTAATGCATGTTAATCTTGACTATATAATTGTGATTGCATGGTTTTGTGTGATTATATAACATGTGTACTATATATAAAACTTAAACTGCTTAACATAGGAAAGAGCCCGACGAAACACAAGTGTGATTCGCCAAGTACATTTCGACGAAACTGATTCAGTTTCGCCAGCAACCTTCTCGACGAAACAGGCTGTTTCGCCAAGCCCATATCCGCCGAAGCCCATTACGGGCCCAGAATGTTAAATCGCAAATATTAATGTGAACCGACTTCTATTTTCATATCTTTGGCAAAAGTTGAAACCCTAGAACTCTCTCTTCATTGACGGCAGCTCTGTGTACCCTCGAACCCTTCCGAACGATTTAAATCCTTGTTCCTTCGTCTCGAATCGGTTAGTGTGTGTTTATTAATCGATGCTATGTTTCTGTATTATATAGATTCTTGCTGGTGCATATGATTGATGTGTGTTACTGCTGTGAGGAGAGTATGATGGCGATGATATATATTTCGATGTGTATGATATGATATAGTAGGATATATAAATGATATGCGAAACTTGATACAATCGAATGCTCGGTTCTGAATGTTTTTTATATGGCCTGATTCTGATTACATTAGCATCTTGATAGGGATCGGTGATGCGATGTTGTATGTTAATCGATATGTTGTATACGTAAACTAGGGTTCATGCTAGACGATGATTCTTTAAGGATTGTGTTATGTGATTCTGTGAACAAATGATTACTGCATGATTGTTAATATTGATGTCGGCTATTAGTGATGATTAGGGTTTTCATACGTAACTGGTTATGCGACGTAACTGATGAATCAACGAAACAGGCCTTTTGGCGAAACAGAATGTGTTTCGCCAAGGACAATCGACGAATTAGAATCCTGTTTCGCCAAACAAGATCACGACGAAACAGAACGTGTTTCGTCCAATATGTGTTTCGCCAACTCACTTGTTTCGCCAACTTATGTGTTTCGCCATATATGTGTTTCGCCGAGCTGTGCTGTAACTTGAGTTAATTCTGTTAAGTGTTAACTGGAATATTTAACTGCTGTTAGACGTTAGACATGACTTGTATGATTGTGATTACGTGTTACATGTACATACGTGAACAACTTGAACACAAACTGATTTCACATACATGCATACTTTAGGACGTGATTGATTACTTGCGAGCATACACTTAGCATACCGAGCAAACCAAGGTGAGTTCACACAGCCAAGGCATGGGATTCCCAGGGTGGGAATGGGTTGAATTATTTATTCGTTCAGCTTATGGAACTTAGATATATGGTCCCCGGGTGAGGGAGGGTTATTGATATGAACTGACTAGACTGGTTATACTAATTTAAACGATCTTCGCACACACGCCAAAGGGTTGGCCGCGATATTATGACAATCTTCGCACACATGCCTAGGAAGGCCGCGAACTATATACTCTAATCTTCGCAAACATGCCTGGGAGGGCCGCGATACTACTATACCTAGTCTAGCAAACACGGGAAATCCCCACTATACTTCGCAAACATGCCTAGAGGGCCGCGATACGATACATACGATACATGATTACTAAATGAACATACGATCTACATTATGAACACTATAACTAAACAAACTCACTGTGAACTCGCTCAACTAGTTGTTGATTCTCTGTTGCATGCCTTGCAGGACCTTAGGTACTTATGGAGCTTGCATGGGAGGCACGGTCGTTGTGGGCACATATTATGGATCTTATGATGAACGACACTTAAACATTTGAACTTGCTATTTATGATTTGGGCTTATGTTATGCTTCCGCTAAACGTTGAACTTATGCTATGTTTTGAAAACCTCTCATATAGATGGGTTGGTTTAATTACATTACTTTTACTATTTATATTTGTTCTATATGATTGGTGGCTTGATCCTGGTCATGTCACGCCTCCAAGCGGTGGTACTCCGCGTGTGGATTTTGGGGGTGTGACAGATTGGTATCAGAGCCATTGGTTATAGAGAACTCGGTTTTAATAAGAGAAAACGTTTTTTTTATTTGAAACCAGACTATAACCAGTACAGTGCTCAAAGATCCACAACGACACCTCGCTCCACGTGCAAGACTCAACATCCTAGGTAATAAGGTTTATGTTTATTGCCTACTTGCTAGAATTACATAGAACTTTGCTCGTGGTATGCTTAGATTACATTGTTTACTATTCGTCACTGCTTGAGAACGCTTATATGCTCACACTCTTCTGTCATCGCACGATTCGCGATCCTCTCTGACTTATGCTATCTTTACTATGAAGATCATGTCTGGACGTATCAACATGACACAAGCCCAATTGACGGCTCTCATCGCTGAACAAGTTACTGCGGCAGTTGCAGCCGCACAAGCAGGAGGTATACCCTGCAGTTGAAACTCACACTAGGGTCCTTAGATCCTACATTCCTAAACCAACTCTTGTGCTAAAATTTTTGTTTACTCTTACGCACACAACAGGTCAACCACCTATTTGCACTTTCAAAACGTTCATGGACTGTCGTCCCAGTACTTTCAGCGGCATAGTGGGAGCAGTCGGACTCCTCCACTGGTTTGAAAAGATTGAAACCGTATTCGAAATGTGTGAATGCCCTGAGGCACGCAGGGTGAAGTATGCTACGGGTACTCTCGAGGGTTTAGCCCTCACGTGGTGGAAAGCTCAGGTGCAGATACTGGGGTTGGTTGCTGCTAACGCTACCCCATGGAACAACTTTAAGGAAATGATCAAAGAGGAATATTGCAGTCGGGATGACATTCATAAGCTGGAGGTCGAGTTTTTCAATCTCAAGATGACGGGATCAGAGATTGAGGCGTACACTAAGAGATCGAACGAACTTGCTTTACTGTGTCCTACGATGGTGGACCCTCCAATCAAGCGAATCGAACTGTTCCTCAAGGGTCTAGTGCCAGAGATCCAGAGTCACGTAACTTCAGCAAACCTCGCCACTTATCAACAGGTTGTACAGCTGGCTCACCGTCTCACGGATCAGGCGGTGGAGCAGAACAAGTTGCCTGAACGCATCAGCACTACTACTACCGCTACTACTCTGGTCACTCCTGCTACTCCCAGTGACAACAAGCGGAAATGGGATGGAGATTCCAGCAAAGGTTCAGCTATAGTTCAATCTCAGGCTCAGCAACGCAAGACTAATGACTACCAGAGCCCAAGTCAGCAAACTTCTGGTGGGCAGAGGCAGGGTGGTTATCGGGGAAATCATCCACTGTGTAACAGGTGCTACAAACACCACAGTGGTCAGTGTCGCAAGGCCTACTGTCAGAGATGTCTCAAAAGCGGGCACGAAGCTAAAGATTGCAGGAGTTCACGACCTGCGAATCAGAACCAGCAACAACAACCACCTGCTCCACGAAACCAGCCTCAGCAGCAGCAGCAGGGAAACAAGGGATGCTTCCAGTGTGGGGCTGAAGGTCATTACAAGCGGAATTGCCCTCAGTTAAACCAGAACCAGAACAATAACAACAACAACAATCAGGGTAATGGGAACAACAACAACGGTGGGAACAATAACAACAATGGTGCTAGAGGCCGTATGTTTGTGATCGGTCAGGGTGATGCCAGGAATGATCCCAACGTGGTTATGGGTAAGTTTCTTCTTGACGACTTTTATGTTACTGTACTATTTGATTCTGGTGCGGATACTAGTTACATGTCTTTAAAAGCTAGTGAAATGTTAAAACGTGCCCCAACTCTCCTAAACACCAAGCATGTCGTAGAGTTAGCTAACGGTAAAAGTTTAGAAGCCACACACATAGTTAAAGGGTGTAATCTTATCCTCGCTGGTCAGACTTTCTCCATCGATCTCATTCCTATAACCTTGGGTAGCTTTGACGTCGTCATTGGTATGGATTGGTTATCTCAACAACAAGCGGAGATTTTATGCAAAGAAAAAGTTATTCGTATTCCTCGGTCGGGCAAAGAACCTCTCGAAGTTCAAGGCGACAAGAGTGGTGTCGTGAGTGGCATCATTTCCTTCTTGAAAGCTCAGAAGTGTTTGCGCAAGGGTCACACAGCTGTTTTAGCTCTCGTCACTGATACATCGAAGAAAGAGAAGAAGATTGAGGATATTCCAGTGGTACGCGATTTTCCTCAAGTGTTTCCTGAGGAATTACCTGGGTTACCGCCTCATCGTCAAGTCGAATTTCAGATTGAGCTCGCTCCAGGAGCAGCACCCATAGCTCGAGCACCTTATCGTTTAGCTCCAACTGAATTGGAAGAACTGTCAAAGAAGCTACAAGAACTCTTGGAAAAGGGTTTTATACGTCCTAGCTCTTCACCTTGGGGAGCTCCAGTGTTATTCGTAAAGAAGAAAGACGGTACGTTTAGGATGTGTATAGACTACCGTGAACTCAACAAGGTGACGATCAAGAATCGTTATCCTCTTCCGCGCATAGATGATTTATTCGACCAGCTGCAAGGGTCGAGCTACTACTCCAAGATAGACTTAAGGTCAGGGTACCATCAGCTGAGAGTCCGGGATGAGGACGTCTCTAAAACAGCATTCAGAACTCGCTACGGCCACTACGAGTTTATGGTCATGCCATTCGGGCTAACGAACGCGCCTGCCGTATTTATGGATCTTATGAACAGGGTGTGCAAACCCTATCTCGACAAGTTCGTCATTGTTTTCATCGACGACATCCTGATTTATTCAAAAAGTCAGGAGGAACACGAGCAGCACTTACGACTTATACTGGAACTTCTACGAACGGAACAGCTATACGCTAAGTTTTCCAAATGTGACTTCTGGCTTCGTGAAGTCCACTTCTTAGGCCACGTGGTAAACAAGGATGGGATTCATGTCGATCCATCCAAGGTGGATTCGATCAAGAACTGGCCTGCACCTCGTACACCAACCGAAATACGCCAATTCTTGGGTTTGGCGGGTTATTACAGACGGTTCATCAAAGACTTCTCAAAGATTGCTCAGCCGCTTACACTACTGACACAGAAGGGTGTTGTTTACCGTTGGGGTAATGCACAGGAAACGGCGTTTCAACACTTAAAGGATAGACTTTGTAGCGCACCTATCCTCGCACTGCCTGAAGGCACGGACGATTTTGTAGTCTATTGCGATGCATCTATCCAGGGCCTTGGATGTGTGTTGATGCAGCGGGATAAAGTCATTGCTTATGCTTCGCGCCAACTCAAGATTCACGAACAGAACTACACAACACATGATTTAGAGCTGGGAGCTGTTGTTTTTGCGCTCAAGATATGGCGACATTACTTGTACAGCACTAAATGCACCATCTACACAGATCACAGGAGTCTCGAGCACATTTTCAAACAGAAAGAATTGAACATGCGACAACGTAGGTGGGTCGAACTACTGAACGATTACGAATGTGCTATAAGGTACCATCCGGGCAAAGCCAATGTGGTGGCCGACGCCCTCAGTCGAAAGGATACTACGCCTAGGCGTGTACGAGCATTGCAACTTACTATCCAGTCTAGCCTTCCTTCTCAGATACGAGATGCTCAGATAGAAGCATTGAAACCAGACAACGTCAGGGCTGAAGCCCTACGCGGCTCAAGGCAACGATTAGAACAAAGGGCAGACGGCGCTTATTACGTATCAGGACGCATTTGGGTCCCACTGTATGGTAACTTACGCGAGCTTGTAATGGATGACGCTCATAAGTCCCGTTACTCGGTACATCCAGGTGCGGATAAAATGTACCACGATATCAAAACAACATACTGGTGGCCTAGCATGAAGGCCCACATAGCCACATACGTTAGCAAATGCTTGACTTGTGCGAGAGTCAAGGCAGAATATCAGAAACCATCAGGTCCACTTCAACAACCTGAGATACCACAATGGAAATGGGAACAAATTTCCATGGATTTTGTTACTGGCTTACCTAGATCTCAGCGCGGAAATGATACTATCTGGGTGATCGTGGATCGACTCACAAAGTCTGCTCACTTCCTGGCCATTAAAGAAACAGACAAGTTCTCTACCTTAGCAGACATCTACTTAAAAGAAGTGGTTTCGAGGCACGGGGTGCCAACCTCCATTATCTCTGATCGGGACGCACGTTTTACTTCAGAACTGTGGCAAGCAATGCATAAATCTTTTGGCTCTCGTTTAGACATGAGCACAGCTTATCACCCTCAGACAGATGGGCAGTCTGAGCGCACTATTCAAACTCTAGAAGACATGCTTCGGGCGTGCGTAATTGACTTTGGCAATGGTTGGGAAAAACATTTGCCACTTGTGGAATTTTCATACAATAACAGCTACCACACAAGCATTAAAGCTGCACCATTCGAGGCATTGTACGGGCGTAAATGCCGGTCACCTCTCTGTTGGGCAGAGGTGGGAGATAGTCAGATCACAGGTCCAGAAATGGTAGTTGATACTACTGAAAAGATTGCTCAAATACGACAATGCATGGCGGCAGCTCGTGACCGTCAGAAAGTATACGCTGATAAAGACAGGAAACTACTCGAATTCCAGGTTGGGGATCGAGCGCTACTCAAAGTTTCGCCCTGGAAGGGTGTGGTTCGTTTTGGCAAACGCGGCAAACTCAATCCACGATACGTCGGACCTTTCGAAGTTATTGAGAAAATAGGCAAAGTGGCCTACAGACTGAACTTACCACCTGAACTCAGTGCAGTTCACAACGTCTTTCACGTGTCGAATCTGAAGAAGTGTACGTCAGATGAGACCCACATAGTTCCCTTGAAGGAACTCACTATCGACGAGCGGTTGCACTTCGTCGAGGAACCTGTTGAAATCACGGACCGGGATGTTAAGGTCCTCAAGAACACGAGAATTCCTCTTGTACGAGTTCGTTGGAACTCCCGCCGCGGCCCAGAGTTCACCTGGGAGCGTGAAGATCAAATGGAACTCAAATATCCCCAGTTATTCGGAACCAATGCAACTACTACTGAGGCTGAAGCTACAACTACAGAATTTCGGGACGAAATTCCAAATCAACGGGGGTATGATGTGACACCCCAAGAAAACCAGTAATCTTCGCAAACCTGCTCGGGGAGCCGCGATACAATACAGGTAAACAACGTCACACCATTAGCTTTCCCCAGTAACTGCATGCTAAATTTCGGGACGAAATTTCTTTTAAGTTGGGGATAATGTGACAACTCGAATTTCCGACATTCTTTATTCGCATTTAATGCACGTTAATCTTGACTATATAATTGTGATTGCATGGTTTTGTGTGATTATATAACATGTGTACTATATATAAAACTTAAACTGCTTAACATAGGAAAGAGCCCGACGAAACACAAGTGTGATTCGCCAAGTACATTTCGACGAAACTGATTCAGTTTCGCCAGCAACCTTCTCGACGAAACAGGCTGTTTCGCCGAGCCCATATCCGCCGAAGCCCATTACGGGCCCAGAATATTAAATCGCAAATATTAACGTGAACCAACTTCTATTTTCATATCTTTGGCAAAAGTTGAAACCCTAGAACTCTCTCTTCATTGACGGCAGCTCTGTGTACCCTCGAACCCTTCCGAACGATTTAAATCCTTGTTCCTTCGTCTCGAATCGGTTAGTGTGTGTATTAATCGATGCTATGTTTCTGTATTATATAGATTCTTGCTGGTGCATATGATTGATGTGTGTTACTGCTGTGAGGAGAGTATGATGGCGATGATATAGATTTCGATGTGTATGATATGATATAGTAGGATATATAAATGATATGCGAAACTTGATACAATCGAATGCTCGGTTCTGAATGTTGTTTATATGGCCTGATTCTGATTACATTAGCATCTTGATAGGGATCGGTGATGCGATGTTGTATGTTAATCGATATGTTGTATACGTAAACTAGGGTTCATGCTAGACGATGATTCTTTAAGGATTGTGTTATGTGATTCTGTGAACAAATGATTACTGCATGATTGTTAATATTGATGTCGGCTGTTAGTGATGATTAGGGTTTTCATACGTAACTGGTTATGCGACGTAACTGATGAATCAACGAAACAGGCCTTTTGGCGAAACAGAATGTGTTTCGCCAAGGACCATCGACGAATTAGAATCCTGTTTCGCCAAACAAGATCACGACGAAACAGAACGTGTTTCGTCAAATATGTGTTTCGCCAACTCACTTGTTTCGCCAACTTATGTGTTTCGCCATATATGTGTTTCGCCGAGCTGTGCTGTAACTTGAGTTAATTCTGTTAAGTGTTAACTGGAATATTTAACTGCTGTTAGACGTTAGACATGACTTGTATGATTGTGATTACGTGTTACATGTACATACGTGAACAACTTGAACACAAACTGATTTCACATACATGCATACTTTAGGACGTGATTGATTACTTGCGAGCATACACTTAGCATACCGAGCAAACCAAGGTGAGTTCACACAGCCAAGGCATGGGATTCCCAGGGTGGGAATGGGTTGAATTATTTATTCGTTCAGCTTATGGAACTTAGATATATGGTCCCCGGGTGAGGGAGGGTTATTGATATGAACTGACTAGACTGGTTATACTAATTTAAACGATCTTCGCACACACGCCAAAGGGTTGGCCGCGATATTATGACAATCTTCGCACACATGCCTAGGAAGGCCGCGAACTATATACTCTAATCTTCGCAAACATGCCTGGGAGGGCCGCGATACTACTATACCTAGTCTAGCAAACACGGGAAATCCCCACTATACTTCGCAAACATGCCTAGAGGGCCGCGATACGATACATACGATACATGATTACTAAATGAACATACGATCTACATTATGAACACTATAACTAAACAAACTCATTGTGAACTCGCTCAACTAGTTGTTGATTCTCTGTTGCATGCCTTGCAGGACCTTAGGTACTTATGGAGCTTGCACGGGAGGCACGGTCGTTGTGGGCACATATTATGGATCTTATGATGAACGGCACTTAAACATTTGAACTTGCTATTTATGATTTGGGCTTATGTTATGCTTCCGCTAAACGTTGAACTTATGCTATGTTTTGAACACCTCTCATATAGATGGGTTGGTTTAATTACATTACTTTTACTATTTATATTTGTTCTATATGATTGGTGGCTTGATCCTGGTCATGTCACGCCTCCAAGCGGTGGTACTCCGCGTGTGGATTTTGGGGGTGTGACAAGTTAATCGTTCGAATTTTCTACTACAAGAAAACTGATTATTAAATAGGTTAACTAGATTAGCAAATGAGGTAATAGAGTAGGGGGAAGACTTAGCAGCCATTTGAGAGCTGATCCAGTAAGAGTGGATCCGAATCCTTTGCACAGGCATACTTCCTTTAACCTTTCTGGGATTGGATTGATCTCTATCCTCTCCCTGTATTGTGCTATGTGTTCTTCAGGATCCGTCGAACCATCATACAGCTTCATAGTTGGAACATGGAACCTCTTGGGTATCTCAGCATCACAGATCGGTGGTGCAAAACGAGATATCCTGTGGCTCCCATCTGCAATCTCTGGGATAGGTTTGACCACTCCAAGAACACTTGATATCATATCTTTCAACTTTTTCAATTCTCTAGCCATGGCATGATTGATACCTGGATCCTGCATAAGGCCATGGTTAGTAGCATAGGAATTATTAAAAGTGTTACCTCCCATTGGATTCAAATTAGGAAGAATGGATGTTAATCCATATTGTTGGGGCTCTGGAATGATCGAAGGACCGGTAGAAGCATTGGTCTGCATTGGAATAAAATCTCCCTGATGGACATCTGAACTTCCTGTTTGCAAACTCCTCAAGGATCCTGGCATCTGGAAGGATCCATGAAACTGGGAGGATCCTGAAACAAAGGAGGATCCTTGAACCTGGGATGATCCTGGAACAATGGAGGATCCTTGAACCTGGGATGATCCTGGAACAAAGGAGGATCCTTGAACCTGGGATGATCCTGGAACAAAGGAGGATCCTTGAACCTGGGATGATCCTGGAACAAAGGAAGATCCTTGAATCTGCTGCGCTCCTGAGTACCCTCCTGAATTCATGAAGGATCCCATATGCTGAGGATAGGATCCTGCTGGCTGGAAGTATGGACCTAATGCCTGGGTCACTGTTTTTGTTCCGTAGTGCACTCCTTTTGGTCCACCCACATATTGAACATCTGGAGCCACTGATGGCTGAGAAGTAATCACCGGAGTATCAGAATTCAAAGATCTGGGCATCAGTGGAGAATGATCCTCTGCCGTTTTCTTTTGTTTCTTGAGATCTCCAATCTCTTTGAGAATTCTTTCATTAGTCTTGTCCTGTTATTGTATGTGATCCTTCATCTGCAAAATTAAAGTAAACATGTCACTAGTAGTGGGAGTGTAAGAAGCAGAAGAAGTTGGAGGTTTGGAGAAAATTGGAGTTGGTTTCTTCTCGGCATTTTTCTGAGGTCCAGAAGGTGGTGGAGGCAAAGGTGGAATGCCCTGAGATGAATTGACCGCAGACATTGCAGTAGAGGTATTCTTTAATGATGAAGCCATGTATTTGTATGCAATGAACCAGAACGACCACCAACAGAAAAACTTCTTAGGAATGAAGCACCAATTGCCCCACGGTGGGCGCCAAACTGTTTTGGTCAAAAAATCTGATGAGGATAATGCAACCAAACTCTTAGTTATGGGGTATGATGCTTTAAATGTAGAACAATGATAAGGATCACTTCAAGGTAAATTGCACAAACGACACAAGGATTTATACGGGGAAAAAGCCCTTGATCAAGAGTTGATCTCCGGCACAAAAAACCCCGGGTGATGGAAACTACCGATCACCAAGCTCAAATAAATCAATAAATGTTTACAACTTCGGATAGTAACGAGCTAGGTACAAGGATTACTATTGTGAGATGTGTAAAAGTGAGTGAAAACTAATAAGTGTTCGTCGAGAGCTTCAAGAATGCGATTATATGAGAGTGTGTGTCGCTGAAAATGGCTAAGTGTTCTAATTCTAGCTCGTCACCCCTTTAAAAATAGAAGTTAGCTACACTAACAAACTATCCGACTTTTGTGCCAAGCTCCCACGTTCTCCACAACGTCCATTTCCAGTCAAACGTGTGCAAAATACCCGTGGAATATTCCATAGCAACGTTGCCAAGACCAAGTCAAGCTTGTTACTCCTGCGAAGTAATACAAAACACAAACAAACAATCGTCAGTATGAGGATCCTTAAAGTGATCCATGATCCTGAAGCTCTTCTGAGGATCACTATCTGTCACAGAAGTAAGGATCATTAATTAGGATCACTATCTGAGGATCACTATCTGTCACAGAAATAAGGATCACTAATTGTTAGAAAATCCTCCCCTAACACGAGTTGGGGTCATAAAGGCTGTATCCTCTTGATCAGATGGTTCCATCTGAATCTGTTGAAATCCAGATGAAGCATACATGAAAGTCAACAACTCATGACCCGCGGTAGCATCCACCATGGAGTCAATGTGGGGTAACGGGAAAGGATCCTTGGGACATGCCTTGTTTAAATTAGTAAAATCGACACATACCCACCACTTTCCATTTTTCTTTTGAACAATAACCACATTGGCTAACCACCTTGGATACTTAACCTCTCTTATCATACATGCCCGAAGTAGTTTATCTACCTCTTCCTGGATAATAGCATTCCTCTCAGGTGTAAACTTCCTCCTCTTCTGATGTATAGGCTTGAATGACCTGTCAATGCCAAGCTTATGATTAATTATATCTTTAGATATACATGTCATGCCCTCATGCTTCCAGGCAAAGGTAGTTTTCCTCCTCTTAAGGAAGGATACTAGATCCTGTTCAATGTTGCTGAGGATCCCTGATCCTATGAAGACTATGGATTCAGGATCATGAGGATCCATAAGGATTTCTTTCACATCCTGTTCTCTTGCCTCCAAGACATCTCTTGAAGGATGCTTTAATTGCTATTGCTCCCTTGATCTTGAGGCTGGCTTCATCGATGACGTGTAACAATTCTTAGCTTCTTGTTGGTCACTCTCAATTTTCACCACTCCCCATGGACTAGGAAGCTTTACACATTGATGATAGGTAGATGGGACTGCCTTCATGTCATGTATCCATGGCCTGCCAAGGATAACATTACAACAGGATAAGCAATCTATAACACAAAATTTTTTATAAGAATGAAGTCCTTCAATATAGATGGGGAGTTTGATGTCCCCCAATGTGTTCTTGGTTTCTCCACTGAATCCCACAAGAACTGAGGATCTTGGTACAATATCTGATTCAGGGATGTTCATCTTCTTGAGGACATCAAGCTGAATGATGTTTACTGAGCTTCCTCCATCTATCAGGATCCTGCGAACAAAGTGGTTAGATATAAACAAAGTAATCACCAGACCATCATGATGAGGATCCTGAACATCGACACGATCATCCTTATCAAAAGTTATAACTTACTCCTGTGTAACAGTAGAGGTCCGGATGGGTCTATCTCCATTATCCATCTTGGTCTCCTTGGCATGTCTTTTGGCTGCTGAAAAGGAAGTACCACAAATGTCTGATCCACTGGATATGAAGTTTATAACTTGTGCATCTGCTGGAGGAGCAGGAGCTCTTTCTGGGATCCTCTCAGGATCCTGGGTCCTTGACTTCTTTCTTCCCAAAAGCTCCTTCAAATGCCCCTTGCTTAACAAGTAACCAATTTCTTTTCTTAGTGCAATACACTGTTCGGTGAGATGTCCGAAATCCTCATGATATGCACACCATTTGGACTTGTCTTTTGTTGCGGCTGGTTTATCACTTTTCCTTGGCCATCTTGCTTTCTCACCTAGATTCTGCATTGCAAGAATTAGTTCATTGTTATCAATAGAAAAACAGTATTCAGAAATTGGAGGATAATCCTCATCATCCTCTTCTTGTTCTACTGCATGCACATTCTGGTTATCAGACTTGTTGTAGGACTTGAACTTGTTATTCTTGAAGTAGGATCCTTGCTTTTCCTGTTTCGAGGATCCTGTCAGTCTCTCCTGGATCCTTTTATCATCCTCTAATCGGATGAATCTAAGGGCCCTGGTTCTCACTTCATCAAGATTCCTGCATAGGGTCATAACAAGATCATCATAGAATAATGAATCCCTAAGCAAACCCATTTTAAAGGCTTCCACAGCCGTAGCTATATCTAGGTTAGGAATTTCTAAGGATTCTTTACTAAACTTAGTGATATAATCTCTAAGTGATTCATTTTGACCTTGTGTTACCCTATATAAATCACTAGTTAATCGTTCAAATTTTCTGCTACATGAGAACTGACTATTAAACATATTAACTAGATTAGCAAATGAAGTAATAGAGTAAGGGGGAAGACTTAGCAGCCATTTAAGAGCAGATCATGTAAGTGTGGATCCGAAACCCTTGCACAAACATGCTTCTTTTAACCTCTATGGGATGGGGTTGATCTCCATCCTTTCTCTATATTGAGCTACATGTTCTTCTGGATCCGTTGAACCATCATACAGCTTCATAGTTGGTATTTAAAACCTTTTGGGTATCTCAGCATCACAAATAGGTGGTGCAAAACGAGATATCCTATGGCTCCCATCTGCAATTTCAGGAATGGGCTTAACCACTCCCGGAACGCTGGATATCATATCCTTCAGCTTCTTTAATTCCCTAGCCATAGCTTGATTGATACATGTATCCTGCATAGAGCCATGGTTAGTGTTATAAGAATTATTGAAAGTGTTACCTCCCAGAGGATTCAAGTTTGGAATCACAGATGTGAATCCATATTGACAGGATTCTGGTATGATTGAAGGACCAGAAGAGGCAATGGTCTGCATTGGAATGAAGTCTCCTTGATGAATATCGGTGCTTGGGGGTTGTACACTTCTTAATGATCCTTGACCCTGAAAGATGTTGGATCCTTGATGTGTTGTGACTGGGGGTCTTGGAGGATAATCTATGGATCCATAAACCTGAAGTAAGGATCCTTGAAGCTGAGAGGGTCCTTGATGCTGAAAGGAGGATCCTTGAACCGGAAAAGATCCTTGAACCTGGGAGGATCCTTGGACCTGGCAGGATCCTTGGACCTAGGAGGATCCTTGGACCTGAAAGGAGGATCCTTGAACCTGGGAGGATCCTTGAACCTGGGAGGATCCTTGAACTGTGTGTGCCCCCATATATCCTCCTGAGCTGACGAACGATCCCTGATGCTGGAAAGAGGATCCCGAAGGCTGAAAGTGAGACCCAAAAGCCTGAGTCATAGTTGTTGTTCCATAACGTCTTTCCAATGGTCCACTTTGGTACTGGATGTCTGGAACTGCAGATTGTAGGCCAGTTACGGCTGGAGGTATCAGAGGAGAGTGATCCTCCCCCGATCTTTTCTGTTTCTTGATGTCACCGATTTCCTGGAGGATCCTTTCGTTGGTTTTGTCCTGCTCTTGTATGTGATCCCCCATCTGCAAAATCAGAGTAAAAAGATCATTAGTAGTAGGATTAGAAGAAACAGAAGAAGTTGGTGGTTTTGGAAAAATGGGGCTTTGTCTCTTTGCAGCATTTTCAGCATTCTTCTGGGATCCAGAAGGTGGTGGAGGCAAAGGAGGAACGCCCTGTGAAGAACTCATTGCCGGCATTGAACTGGAAGTTTTTTTTGTCGAAGAAGCCATCTGCTTGGTAGTAATGAACCGGAATGATCACAAAAACAAGAGTTTCTTAGGAATGAAGCACCAATTGCCCCACGGTGGGCGCCACACTGTTTTGGTCAAAAATCAAGCAAGGATAATGCAACCAAATCATTTGTTTTGAGGTGTGATGTTGAATCAATGAACAATGTTAAAGATAACTCAGAAATGTAATGAACGAGTGACACAAGGATTTATACGAGGAAAAAGCCCTTGATCAAGAGTTGATCTCCGGCACAAAAAATCTCGGGTGATGGAAACTACCGATCACCAACTAAGATTAATCAAAAGAAGTTTACAACTTGGGATGATAACAAGCTTGTTACAAGGATCACTAGTGTTCAATGTGCAAAAAATGTATGAAATCGCTAAGTAGTGTTTAAGAGCTGATTGAGAGCTGTTACGAGAGTGTGTGTATGCAAAAATTAGCTAAGTGTTCTAACTCAAGCTTGTTATCCCCATTTTAAATTAGAAATAACTAAACTAACTAACTATCCGCAAATAGTGCAAGCTCCCCACGATCTCCATAACGTCCACAAGAGCCAAGCATGTGCGGAATATTGAGGGAATATGCTCCAGGAATTTCGGTGAGACTTGGTCCATGCCTTTGCTCCTGCAAAACAAGCTTACGTACAAGGAAGACAATCGTTAGTGTAAGGATAACAATAAGGATCCTGAATCCAGATCCTGCAGCACCTGCTGAGGATCCTTAATTCAAACAGAATTGAGGATCCATGATCCTGGCAGCACTTGAGGATCCGTGATCCTTAGGATTGGAAAATCCTCCCCTAACACTAACTATCCGCTAAACATGCAAGCCACCCATGACTTCTAAAACGGTCACCAAGCCATGCACGTGCGGAATATTGAGGGCATATTCCCCAAGAATATCGGTAAGACCAAGTCCACTCATCCATTCCTACGTAACAAGCTTAAACATAGAGGAAACAACATTTAGTGTTAGGATAACAATAAGGATCCTGGATCCTGATCCTGCAACGTCTTCTGAGGATCCTCAATCCTGGCAGTACTTGAGGATCCGTGATCCTTAGGTTTAGAAAATCTATCCCTAACAGGTATTCTGGGGATAAACCCAAATTTTCCTGCGCTACAGGCGGGAGTGTATAACCTTCAAGACTTAGAAAGGTGAAAACCTTTAAACCTTAGAGAGTATGAAAATACCCTTTCGTGAGAGAGGATGATCAATCCTCATATACCTTTAGGATCCAGGATATAGCCAATAATAACGAAATTGTCAGCCGCTTTTACATGGACTGGTCATGCTATCTTGAACTATCCCTAGATAACTTGCGCTCCAGGCGGGGTGTTTTAACCGAATTCGAGAGAAAGGTGAATACCTTTAAACATTTGAAGGGATCAGGATCCCTTAAACGTGAGAGAGGGGGCCAATCCTCTAATCTTTCGAATTATCCTGAGTGTATATCCTGAAGTTATATCCCGAAGCATATTCTGCAAAACAACCTTAAACTAAGGTGGGTGTTAGCTTGGCTAACACCCCTCCGATGCTTAAGTCAGTATTGGGTTCAAATAAAATAGAATTATATTTAAAAAGAGACAGAATTCATACCATCCTGAGTTAGAAATTAAATTCTAAACTCACTTGAAATAGGCTTTGAGATGTATAGCATTCCAGGATCTTGGTAGCATATCCCCCTCCATATTCTTAAGCCGGTATGCTCCTTTCCCTGATACCGATTCAATCTCATAAGGTCCTTCCAACTTTGGAGCTAACTTTCCATCAGCAGGTTTAGTAGTATTCTGAAAAGCCTTCCTTAATACCCAATCTCCAACTTGAAACCTTCTAGTCCTTAGATTCTTGTTATATGCTCTGGATATCCTCTGTTGGTATGCTGCCATTCTCAATTTTGACGCATCCCTTGTCTCATCGATAGTATCCAATTCTTGGCACAGGGCTTCAGTATTCTTCTCAGGATCCCGGAGGTTGAATCTTGCTGTAGGTATCACCATCTCTGTCGGGATTACTGCTTCTGCTCCAAATACTAAGGAAAATGGGGTTTACCCAGTTGCACTTTTCACTGTTGTCCCATCGGCCCATATAACAAAGGGTAATTCTTCTGCCTATCCTCCTTTTTTAGCTCCTAATCTTTTCTTCAAATTGTTGACTATTATCTTGTTTGAGGATTCTGCTTGCCCATTTGCTTGATGATGTACCGGAGTGGATGTAATCATCTTGATTCCCCAACTTTTGCAAAAATTAGTAGTCCTTTTACTGATAAATTGAGAGCCACTATCACAAATTATCTCAGCTGGTATCCCAAACCTAGTCAGGATATTCCTCTTTATGAAGGATACTACTTCTTGGTCTCTGACTTGAACGAATGCCTCAGCTTCAACCCACTTGGAGAAATAATATGTCATTGCCAGCATAAAAACCTTTCCTCCTGGAGCCTTTGACAGTTTTCCCACTATGTCCATCCCCCATTTCATGAATGGCCAACGAGAAGCAATAGGATATAGTGGTTCAGCAGGTTGATGCAATATATTGCTATGCCTTTGACATGCATCACATCTTCGAGCATATTCTGCAGCATCCTTCCTCATCATCGGCCAATAATATACTGTTCTCAATACTTTTGAGAATAATGATCTACCCCCAGTATGGTTGCCACAATCCCCTTCGTGTATATCCCGAAGCACTTCCTTAGTTTCGGTATCCTCCAAGCACCTCAGGTATGGTCCTGCAAGAGATTTCTTATATAGAATATTATTTATAATAGTGAATCGGGATACCTTCATCCTGAAAGCCTTAGAATTCTCATCCTTTGGAATATGTCCTTCCTCGAGGTATCTCACGATTGGAGCCATCCAGGACTTGGGATCTTCTATATAATACTCATCACCAGGATCCTGAATACTTGCTACTTCCTTATCCAAAGACTTGAAAAGATCCAGTGCGGGATATAGGATATGTAGTATTGGTATTTGAGTTCCCTCTGGTATTCTGACTGAAGATCCTATGTTTGCCAAGGCGTATGCCTCAGCATTATCCTCTCTTGGTACCTGTTCAAGTGCAAAAACATCAAAATATCCTGCTAACTTTTTAAGAATTTCAAGATACTCAATTAACCTTTCACCTTTGACTGCATAGGATCCATTAAAATGGTTAGCAATTAACAAGGAATCAACAAATACTTGCAAACTTTTAATATTCATATTCCTGGCCAATTCTAATCCTGCTATCAAAGCTTCATATTCTACTTCATTATTAGTGGCAGGAAATTCACACCTAATTGTTAGGGGAGGATTTTCTAAATCCTAAGGATCACGGGTCCTCAACTGCTATCAGGATCATGGATCCTCAATTCTGTTTGAATTAAGGATCCTCAGCAGGTGTCGCAGGATCAGGATTCAGGATCACTGTTGTTATCCTACTACTAACAATTGTCTTCCTTGTACGTAAACTTGTTTTGCAGGGACGAGAGCATGGACCAAGTCTCACCGAAATTCCTGGAGTATATTCCCTCAATATTCCGCACGTGCTTGACCATTGTGAACGTTATGGAGATCGTGGGGAGAGTGCACAAATTGCGGATAGTTAGTTAGACTAGTTATTTTCTAATTTAAAATGGGGATGACAAGCTTGATAGAACACTTAGCTAATTTTGGCATACACACACACTCGTAACAGCTCTCAGTCAGCTCTCAAGCAATACTTGGCGATTTCATACACTTTTTTTTTGCACATTACACACTAGTGATCCTTGTAACAAGCTTGTTATCATCCCGAGTTGTAAACTTACTTTTGTTTAATCTTAGTTGGTGATCGGTAGTTTCCATCACCGGAGATTTTTTATGCCAGAGATCAACTCTTGATCAAGGGTTTTTTCCTCGTATAAATCTTTGTGTCACTTGTTCATTACATTTCTGAGTGATCCTTAATATTGTTCATTGATTCAAGCATCACACCTCACAACAGAAAGTTTGGTTGCATTATCTTTGCTTGATTTTTGACCAAAACAGTTTGGCGCCCACCATGGGGCAATTGGTGCTTCGTTCTTGAGAAATTATTGTTCTTGTGATCATTTTGATTCATTACAACCAAGCAGATGGCTTCTTCAGCAAAGAACACATCAAGCTCTATGTCGGCAATGAGTTCTTCACAGGGCGTTCCTCCTTTGCCTCCACCACCTTCTAGATCCCAGAAGAATGCTGAAAATGCTGCGAAGAGACAAACCCCCATTTTCCCAAAACCACCAACTTCTTCTGTTTCCTCTAATCCTACTACTAATGATCTTTTTACTCTGATTTTGTAGATGAGAGATTGCATGCAAGAGCAGGACAAAACCAATGAAAGGATCCTTCAGGAGATTGGTGATATCAAGAAATAGAAGAAATCAGTGGAGGATCACTCTCCTTTGATACCAAGGTCATTGGATTTCGATACTCCAGCTATAACCGCCTTGCAAACTGCAGCTCCGGACATCCAGTATCAGAGTGGACCATCAGGAAGGCGTTATGGAACAACAACTATGAATCAAGCATTTGACTCTCACTTCCAGCCTCAAGGATCCTGTTTTCAGCCATCAGGATCCTCTTCTCAGCATCAGGGATCCTTCGTCAGCTCAGGAGGATATTTGGGAATGCACACGGTCCAAGGATCCTCTATGGGTCCGGGATCCTCTCAGGTCCAAGGATCCTCCATGGGTCCAGGATCCTCTCAGGTTCAAGGATCCTCCTTCCAGGTTCAAGGATCCTCCTTCCAGGTTCAAGGATCCTCTCAGCCCCAGGGATCCTTTCAGGTTCAAGGATCCTCTCAGCATCAAGGATCCAACATCTTTCAGGATCAAGGATTCTTAAGAAGTATGAAACCTCCAAGTTCGGATCTTCATCAAGGAGACTTCATACCAATGCAGACTATTGCTTCCTCTGGTCCTTCAATCATACCAGAATCCCGTCAATATGGATTCACATCTGCAATTCCAAACTTGAATCCCATGGGAGGTAAGACTTTTAATAATTCATATAACACTAACCATGGCTCTATGCAGGATACACGTATCAATCAGGCTATGGCTAGGGAGTTACAGAAGCTCAAGGATATGATATCCAGCGTACCAGGAGTGGTTAAACCCATTCCTGAAATTGCAGATGGTAGCCATAGGATATCTCGTTTTGCACCACCTATTTGTGATGCTGAGATACCCAAAAGGTTCCAGATACCAACTATGAAGCTATATGATGGTTCAACGGATCCAGAGGAACATGTAGCTCAATACAGGGAGAGGATGGAAATCAATCCAATTCCTGAGAGGTTAAAAGAAGCATGTCTATGCAAGGGTTTTGGATCCACACTCACAGGATCTGCTCTTAAATGGCTGCTAAGTCTTCCCCCTTACTCTATTACTTCATTTGCTAATCTAGTTAATTTGTTTAATAGTCAATTCTCTTGTAGTAGAAAATTTGAACGATTAACTAGTGACTTATATAGGGTAACACAAGGTCAAAATGAATCACTTAGAGATTACATAACTAAGTTTAGTAAAGAATCCTTAGATATCCCTAACCTGGATATTGCTACGGCTGTAGAAGCCTTTAAAATGGGTTTGCTTAGGGATTCGTTATTCTATGATGATCTTGTTATGACCCCATGCAGGAGTCTTGATGAAGTAAGAACCAGGGCCCTTAGGTTCATCCGTCTAAAGGATGACAAAAGGATCCAGGAGAGATTGACAGGATCCTCAAAACAGGAAAAGCAAGGATCCTATTTCAAGAATAACAAGTTCAAATCCTACAACAAGTCTGATAACCAGAATGTGCATGCAGTAGAGCAGGAAGAGGATGACGAGGATTATCCTCCCATTTCTGAATACTGTTTTTCTGTTGATAACAATGAACTAATTCTTGCAATGCAGAATCTAGGTGAGAAAGCAAGATGGCCAAGGAAAAGTGATAAACCGGTCGAAACAAAGGATAAGTCCAAGTGGTGTGCATA
Source organism: Helianthus tuberosus (assembly GCA_030545235.1). NCBI lineage: Eukaryota > Viridiplantae > Streptophyta > Magnoliopsida > Asterales > Asteraceae > Helianthus > Helianthus tuberosus. Next base: position 106,197,302 of record CM060360.1, read on the forward strand.
TCACGAGGATTTCGGGCATCTCACTGAAGAATGTATTGCACTTAGAAAAGAAATTGGCTACTTGTTAAGTAATGGGCACTTGAAGGAGATTTTGGGAAGAAAGAAGTTAAGGATCCAGGATCCTGAAAGGATCCCAGAAAAGGCTCCTCCTCCAGCAGATGCACAAGTTATAAACTTTATATCCGGAGGATCGGACATTTGTGGTACTTCCTTTTCAGCAGCCAAAAGACATGCCAAGGAAACCAAGATGGATAATGGAGACAGACCCATCCGGACTTCCACTGTCACACAGGATAAAATTATAACTTTTGATGAGGATGATCGTGTTGATGTCCAGGATCCTCATCATGATGGTCTTGTTATTACTCTGTTCATTTCTAACCAGTTTGTTCGTAGGATCCTGATAGATGGAGGAAGTTCAGTAAACATCATCCAGCTAGATGTCCTTAAGAAGATGAACATCCCTGAATCAGACATTGTACCAAGATCCTCAGTACTTGTGGGATTCAGCGGAGAGACTAAGAATACATTGGGGGACATCAAACTCCCCATCTATATCGAAGGACTCCATTCTTATCAAAAATTTTGTGTTATAGATTGCTTATCTTGTTGTAATGTTATCCTTGGCAGGCCATGGATACATGACATGAAGGCAGTCCCATCTACCTATCACCAATGTGTAAAGCTTCCTAGTCCGTGGGGAGTGGTGAAAATTGAGAGTGATCAACAAGAAGCTAAGAATTGCTACACGTCATCAATGAAGCCAGCCTCAAGACCAAGGGAGTAATAGCAACTAAAATATCCTCCAAGAGATGTCTTGGAGGCAAGAGAACAGGATGTAAAAGAAATCCTTATGGATCCCCATGATCCTGAATCCATCGTCTTCATAGGATCAGGGATCCTCAGCAACATTGAACAAGATCTAGTATCCTTCCTTAAGAGGAGGAAAACCACCTTTGCCTGGAAGCATGAGGATATGACAGGTATATCTAAGGATATAATTACACATAAGCTTGGCATTGACAGGTCATTCAAGCCTATTCATCAGAAGAGGAGGAAGTTTGCACCTGAAAGGAATGCTATTATCCAGGAAGAGGTAGATAAACTACTTCGGGCAAGTATGATAAGAGAGGTCAAGTATCCAAGATGGTTAGCCAATGTGGTTGTTGTTCAAAAGAAAAATGGAAAGTGGAGGGTATGTGTCGATTTTACTGATTTAAACAAGGCATGTCCCAAGGATCCTTTCCCATTACCCCACATTAACTCCATGGTGGATGCTACCGCGGGTCATGAGTTGTTGACTTTTATGGATGCTTCATCTAGATTTCAACAAATTCAGATGGAACCATCTGATCAAGAGGATACAGCCTTTATGACCCCAACTGGTATATATTGTTATATTGTTATGCCATTTGGACTAAGGAATGCAGGTGCAACTTATCAAAGGCTTGTCAATATGATGTTCAAGGAATAAATTGGACACACTATGGAAGTTTACATAGACGACATGGTGGTTAAATCCAAGAAAGCTGAGGATCACCTTAGAGACTTGGAGGAAGCATTCAATAACCTTGATAAATTTAATATGAAACTAAATCCTTCCAAGTGTCACTTTGGTGTTAAAGCAGGTAAATTCCTAGGCTATATGTGACAAAAAGAGGCATTGAAGCAAGTCCAGAGCAAATCAAGGCTATTGTGAATATCAAATCTCCTGCCAATGCTAAGGATGTGCAAAGATTGACAGGCAGGATCGCAGCCTTGAACAGGTTCATATCCAAATCCTCAGTAATGCAAGGAATTATATGACATTTTGAGGAAGAACAAGAAATTTGAATGGACTGAAAAGCATGAAAATGCTCTCAAAGCTCTTAAGGATTACCTATCCTCAGCCCCTGCCTTGATGAAACCAGAAAAAGGGGATATATTATCCTTGTACTTAGCGGTATCCTCTAAAGCAGTAAGTGCGGTCCTTGTTAAGGATCACGAAGGTACACAACATCCTGTCTATTATGTAAGTAAGAGTTTGATTGATGCTGAATCCAGGTATTCACATTTAGAAAAACTTATCCTTGCATTAATTATGGCATCTACTAAATTAAGACATTATTTTGAAACGCATGCCATTATTGTTAAGACTAATTTTCCAATTAAGAATGTTCTCAGGAAACCTGAAATGTCAGGAAGGATGGCTAAGTGGGCAGTGAAGCTTAGTGCTTTTGATATAAGATATGAACCAAGAACTGCCATCAAATCCCAAGCCTTAGCTGACTTTGTGGCAGATTTTAGTAGTGACTTGCAAAAGGAAGCTGAGTTGGAAGTCCATCAGCTAGAAGAAACTAAGGATCCTTGGATACTCTTCACTGATAGAGCCTCCAATGTCAAAGGAACAAGACTTGGAATACTACTAAAATCGCCACAGGGGGACATAATACCCCACTCCAGAGCTTGTGAATTTCAGACTACCAACAATGAGGCTGAATATGAAGCCTTGATAGCTGGTTTGCAAATCGCTAAGCATATGAGGATCAGGTATCTTGAGGTACATGTGGATTCATTGTTAATTACTAATCACTTTAATGGATCCTATGCTGTTAAAGGTGAAAAGCTAATCAAATATTTAGAGATAGTAAAAAAATTGGCACTCTCTTTTGTTTCCTATAGTTTGACACAGGTACCAAGGGAAGAGAATGCAGAGGCTGATGCATTAGCCAACCTAGGATCATCCTTGAAGATCCCGGAGGATATAAGGATCCCTATTATCCATATCCTAACCCCTGCTATCGAGGATCATGTAGCTATGGAGATAGGAGAGGATTCTGCAATCATCCCTAGTGATGATACTCAATCTCATTCAGGATCATGGATCCTTCCAATCATGAGATACATACAACATGGAGAAATCCCTACAGGAGAAAACCCCAGAGCTTTCAAAATTAAGGTATCTCAATTTACAATATTGAATAATATGTTGTATAAACGATCTCTTGCAGGACCATATCTAAGATGCATTGAGGATCCTGAAATCCAAGAAGTCCTAAAGGATTTTCACGAAGGAGATTGTGGAAACCACACTGGGGGCAGAGCATTATTCTCAAGGATCCTGAGGACAGGATACTATTGGCCTACTATGAAGAAGGATGCTGTGGAATATGCCAAGAAGTGTGATCCTTGTCAGAGACACAGTAATATCCTTCACCAACCAGCAGAGCTTTTGCATCCTATATCCTCTTCTTTGCCATTTATGAGATGGGGAATGGATATAGTTGGTAAGCTTCCTAAGGCACCTGGTGGAAAAGTATTCATGCTTGCTATGACTGATTACTTCTCCAAGTGGATAGAGGCTGAAGCCTTTTCTCAAGTCAGAGAAAAGGAAGTGATATCCTTTATTAAGAGAAACATTATTACTAGATTTGGTATTCCTTCTGAAATTGTTTGTGATAATGGATCCCAATTTATTGGGAGTAGAACTACTAACTTTTGTGACAGCTGGGGGATTAAGATGATAACATCAACACCAGTCCACCCACAAGCTAATGGTCAGGCAGAATCATCCAACAAGATAATCATCAACAATTTGAAGAAAAAGCTTGGATCCAAGAAAGGAAAATGGATAGAAGAACTACCTTATGTACTTTGGGCTGATAGGACAACTCCCAAGAATGCTACTGGCCAAACTCCATTCTCTTTGGTATTTGGAGCAGAATCAGTGATCCCTACAGAGATGGTGGTTCCTACTGCGAGAACAAGCTTTCATGATCTTGAAGAAAATGCTGAAAACTTGGTTCAAGATTTGGATACTATAGAAGAACTCAGGGATTTGGCGAGGATAAGGATGGCCAGTTATCAACAAAGGATGGCTGGAGCCTACAACAAGAATGTCAGGATCAGGAAATTCCAAGTTGGTGATATGGTATTAAGGAAAGCATTTCAGAATACCACCAATCCTGCTGATGGGAAGTTAGCACCAAAGTGGGAAGGCCCCTATTTGATTGAAGCTGAAGCAGGAAATGGGGCATATCGATTGCTGACAATGGAAGGTGATTTGCTACCAAGAGCTTGGAATGTTGTCCACTTGAAGAAATACTTCATGTAATAAGGATCCGTGATCCTTAGCTAACAAGTATCCTTGAAGGATCCTTACAGGACAGAGGATCCTCATTCTGGTAATGATCTAATCTCAAACTATTTCATTCTTTAATTATCCTATATATAAGGAAAAGGATCCTGGATCCTTTATCCTCCTTTCACTTGATTCTGAGTTTTGCAAAAGGTTTAGGTATCCTTAACAAAGGATTGAGTATCCACAGAAGTATCCAGTTATTTGGGCTGGACCCCAGTTATTTGGGCTTGACCCTAGTTATTTGGGCTTGACCCCAGTTATTTGGGCTAGTCCCCAGTTTTTGGGCATGTCCCCAGTATCGCCAGCAGCGCACGATGATCCTGGTACAGTTCCTGGCAATGGGACCAGTACTCGCTTTAGGGGCTGACAATTTCATTGTACTGGCTGTATCCGGGATCCTACGTATAATGGTAGACGTACCATACATCTGTTCCTAAGGTTTCTAACGTTTTCACGTTAGCTAAGGTTTTGGCATTTTCATGTCACTAAGTTTGGATAGTCGCCAGTGAGGGCCATACTCCAGTTTACACAAGATCCTTTGGGCTTGTCCCCAGTTATCCTCTGGGCTTGTCCCCAGTATATTGGGCTTGTCCCCAGAATTGTTGGGCTTGTCCCCAGTTACTAACTCATCTTTTATATTTGGCTTAGTCCCAAGTTATGTTCTGTTTCAGGGTTTTGAAGTTAAACAGCCAAGGATCCTTGATCCTCACCTTTTACTAAGGTTTGTTTTTCGGTTATCTTGATTATGAATGTTAAAGGGTTAGGATCCTAACTTGGATTCTCAGGTATGATCCTTAATCATTTTGATTTTATTCATTATTCATATAAGTGACCCTTATCCTTTGACAACGGAACTAATGATCCTTAAATTGCATAACTTTTCTGAGTTTATCGACTATAGGATATTTGATCCTTGATCATATCCTACCTTTTATAAACATGATTTATTAAACTTGATAAATTCAAACAAAGTGGATAAGTACAATAGGAAAATAAAGAATGCACAAAGGATAACAACACGGGAAATAGCCAAAAAGTTGAAGTTATTTTTATTCACAAAAGTTAACCCTTCGAAGGTTGTCAAAATTACCTACCCCAAGCATCTACCAGCAATACGTGGCCCGTCCGCTAGGGTAGGTAAATGGTGTCCATTGTTAATAGGTCTTTGAAGTGCAGGAAATAAAAGATGGCAGGATAACAAGTGGTTTCATCCCCCAAACAGAGGATCCCTCCACCACCTATTATTTTACCTATTGTCTTAGGATCCATGATCCATAACCCTAGAAACTATTGTTCAAAATACAACCCAACATTGTTTAAAACACCATAACCAAAAAACCACTACCAAATCCTAAAAAATGGGCTCCGGCCACGTCTAGAAATATCCATCATCACCCATTTCAGCAGCTCACACCTTGGCTGCATCACCACCAGCATCATCACCGCCAGCTTGATCCTTCCCGCTGCCACTCGCTTCGATTGCCAAGACCTCGGTAGCCTCTTCTTCATCCTCCAGCTCTGCCAGCTTTGCCTTCCAACCCTCCTTGTCCCAAGTGGTCCGGTCGAAGTCAGGATCCTCAGCCTCCTGAGCCATTTACAGCTTGATTTTGTACATAGTGATGGCAGCAGAGATTTTAGCATCCTCCAGCAGTTCAGCTTTTTCATGGTCAGCATCTATCTGGGCCATGACCACCTGCTTCTTCTCCAGATTGAGGTCCTTTTCAAGGGAGGAGATGGTCTGATCCTTGGCCAGGAAGAACTTTTGGAACTCCTGATGCTTCTGCTCCGCCTCTTCAATGTATGCATCAAACAACATTTCGACCTCAGCAAATTTCTGCAAAAAATCAAGGTAAAGTTCAGGATCACGTGATCCTCAGGTGGGCAGGATAATCAGGCGGGGTCAGTGATCCTTACATCAGCAAAGTATTCTTGGAACTGGTGGCAGATAAGAGGCAAGCCTTCAAGATTTTCAGCCTCAGAAGCCTTCCTTTTCTTTCCCCCCTTGGAGGTGGTAGCCCTTGGAACCACAGCACTTGGGCTAGCAGCCGTCTTCTTCTTCCCAGACCTGGGACCAACAGTAGTAAGATCGGTGACACTGAAGCGGGAGGCAGACCTTGAGGATTTTCCAGCACCTATCCATCCAACACAAAAGATAAGTATTCTTGTTTTATTTACGTTATAACATTTAATTATATACAAACATGGATACTTACTTGACATTGTGACAGAACCTGAGGACACTTCTTGAGAATCCTTGTTACTTGCTTGAAATGATCTTATAGCAGGATCAAGACTCCGGAAAGAAACAAGCCTTTCCTTCGTTGAAGGTGATGTAATGATGTGTGAAACAGAAATAGCTGCAAAATAGAAACAAAGATGTTAGTGATCCTCAATAGAAACAGAGTATCCTATGATCCTTCTATAAGGATCCTCTATCCTACCATGAGTGGCCCATTGTCACACCCCGACCACGTAGAACAATCAAATCGTGGCGGAAACGTCGGGGAGTGTTGTAACAGAATTATTTGTTTCACAACCATGGCATACAAAGTTATATTTTATTTATCAAACAATCGAGTTACATTGTCTCAAAACAGGAAATAAAGAGTTCAGAACATAATTAAACTAGTTCTATCTTTATTTTAAGTCTCTAAGGCACAGGTCCGCCCTAGTGTATCCTGATCAAACCTATGCACCTGCTCCTGAAACACATGTGAAAATAGGTATGTCAGCATAAAAATGCTTGTGAGATACGTAGGTTTAGTGAAAATAGGATTCATGACTTGGGTTTTAAAAGAAAGGTTTAATAAAAATTAGTCATGAATCTTGTTAAGTGCTTTCTTTTATAATCATATGAAAACTCAATAAGAAATTAGATTATATAAAAGAAAGGTGTATGGTTAATGAAATAACCAAGTAAAATGAGTTGTATAAAATAAACTGTTTTGTAAAACAATGTCTTGTGAAAAATATATTATTGGTGTAAAATGTAATATGTCTATACTGAAATGATTTAAATAACGCTACGATATGTAATATTATACAAACACTTATATATAGGAAGTACCAGCGGCGTATCCACCATGTTTGTATCATATTACACACGCCTCGTTACTCAAATCATTTACCCAAACCAACCACCAATGTAAATTGTTCATGTATAAATCAATTGTCGAGTGTTATTGTGTAAACCATATCAAAATGTCCATGTCTAATGTAAATCACCAAATGTGTATATCAATGTCAAAATGTTTATGTTTAATGTAAATCATATAATGTGTATCAAAAAATATCATGTATGTCATGTGAAATATATCAACTAAACCATAGGTAAAATGCACCAAAACAGGGTATTGAATTAAACATAGTTTAAGTCAAAGTTATGTTTTGTGGAACAAATGCATGCTAAACTGATACAAACATCTATGCGGTATTGTGAAAATGCATACATCCAAGCCTTGTGACTGTGGTGATAGACCTTTAAACAAATTAAAGGTTTATCTGTGTTATGTTTATCGAATTCGGTCATTCCTTCCATCCAAACATACCTAGGATGTCAGGAACGGGAGTTGTCAATTCCTATGTTACCACTACCTACTAACGAATGGCATAGCTAATGTTAATGAATGTATTTTTGTCCCATTTAAACAAACCAAATGTCATACCAAAAGTGTAAGCATGTGAAAACAATGCACTAAGTATGTAATCAAATGAACATACATAGCGTGAAATGTAATGTAAAAAAATGTACTAAGTATGCACACAATGGACATACATAGCATGAAATGTAATGTAAAACGATGTACTAAGTATGCACACAATGGACATACATAGCATAAAATGTAATGAAATCATGTACTATAATGTACTAATGAACATAACAAGCATATGATATGAAAGCATGAAAGGCACGAAAGTAACAAGTAGGCACATGTGTTTCACCCCAAAATGTTTGGAAAACAGTAAAAGAGGGGTCTATGTACTCACTTGAGATTGCTTAGTAGTCCTTCAGTAACAACCAAACTGTCACACCCCCAAAATCCACACGCGGAGTATCACCGCTTGGAGGCGTGACTGACCAGGATCAAGCCACCAATCATATCAAACATAATGAGTATCAAATGTCATTTAAACCAAACGATATGAAAGGTGTTCAAACAAAACATGTTAAGTGTATAGCGGAAGCATAAAATGTAAACCCAACGTAAGTAGTAAGTTCAAATGTTTCATCATAAGATTCACAATCCGTGCCCACAACGACCTGCTTCTCCCTGTGCAAGCTCCATATGTACCTAAGGTCCTGCAAGGCATGCAGCAGAGAGTCAACAACTAGTTGAGCGAGTTCACAGTTAATAGTTCAGGAATAGTAATAGTATAGTAAGCCTTGTATTCGTCCGTTTAGTCATGTATCATATTAGTTCATATCGCGGCCCTCTAGGCATGTGTGCGATGATTGGGGGAAAACTTCCCGAGTATTCTAGACTAGGTATATTTGTATCGCGGCCACCCGGCATATGTGCGAAGTTTAGTGTATAGTTCGCGGCCTCCTTAGGCATGTGTGCGAAGATTAGTCATAATATCGCGGCCAACCCTGGCATGTGTGCGAAGATCAGTCATATTATCGCGGCCAACCGCGTGCGTGCGAAGATCAGTTCTATTAGTATCACTAGTCTAGCCGTATCATATCAACAACCCTTCCTCTCCCGAGGACCATATAACTAAGTTCCATAAACTAGGTAAGTACAAGTAAATAATCCAAACCCATTCCCACCCCGGGAATCCCATGCCTTGGCTGTGTGAACTCACCTTGGTTTGCTCGGTATGCTAAGTATGTGCTCAAAGTAAATCAATCACGTCCTAGAGTACGCACGTATACACAATCAGTTCATGTTCGTAAGGTTTCACGTACAATCAAGGTCACAAAGTGTGCCCAAGCAATCATCATGCCTCACATAAACATTCAATCCAATTCATGAAATTCACACATTCAATGTAGTTAACCAACTAAGTTAAGAGAGCTATTACTTTACATGTTTACCAAACTAACCGAGTTAATTAGCAATCTAACGGAGTTTAGAACTAACAAAGTTACAACCATATCATCATTCGATACCCACAGTTAACAACTATACCTAGTATTGGTTATTATTTATATATATCAAAATCGAATACTAACATCATGATAATATAAATTTCGGTTCCTGATCTCATCAATATCGATCCATATATATATCTTTCAATAATATACATTCCCAACCCTAGGTTACACCAACTCACATATATAAAAGAATATATAAAAAGCTGATCATTTCATGCAATACATAAATGGAATCACCTACTCCTACTGACATTTCATTAATTGTTCACATGCTTCCTGCCAACTCCATATGCAACTATGTTAAGCCGATCATATTATTCATGTTTGTTTGGTCGCATATGCATAGCATCAAGATAGTCAAAGAGGGTTTAGATAAAGTGGCCGACAATAACTATAACATCACACATCAGATCCGATCCCGACATAACATGGCAATACATAAAAAAAATCTTATTATTTAACACACATGGCCGACATTTGTTAATGGTCTCATGATATGTTATTGGACCAAAATATGAAGTGGGCTGCAACATTATTTATTGACACATGCAAATTTCAATATACAATTCACAATTCTCAAATATAATTGGACCGAAAAATTGAGATAGGGTGACAACAATCACATCCAACATTAATAGATCTTATCAATTAATCATAACATATGCATGAACAGTTTAAAAATCATAAGATACTAACCGAGATGAGAGAAATACGAATTGATCGCTAAGAATATCTTCGAGAACCTCCAACTGCCGTCACACAGGAGAGAAAGGGCTCTAGGGTTTCGGTTGTGGTGATAAGTGTTACGAATGAAACTGTTTTTGTGAGATATAACTCACGTAACAGAGCTGGGCCCTTAACTGGGCTTCGGTGAAACTGGGCTCGGCGAAACACATCTCTGTTTCGTCGAGTTGTTATTGGCGAAACACATCTCTGTTTCATCGAGTACTTTCATGTGTTAACTAATTTAAGTGTTTCTCGACAGGTTCCATGTTATACAATCAAACACATAATCATGCAACACAATACGTTTTATTATAACACGAAGTGTACGGTTACGAGTCAGACAAGTCAACAACTAAATAGTCAAAGTCAACGTGCATTAAATGCGAAAGTGAAAGCCGGAAACTCGAGTTGTCACATTATCCCCAACTTGAAAGAAATTTCGTCCCGAAATTTAGCATGCGGTTACTGAGGAAGCTAGTGGTGTGACGTTGTTTATCTGTATCGTATCGCGGCTCCCCAAGCAGGTTTGCGAAGATTACTGGTTTTCCTGGGGTGTCACATCATCCCCCCGTTGATTTGGAATTTCGTCCCGAAATTCTGTAGTAGCTTCGGCCTCAGTAGTGGTTGCTTGGTTTCCGAATAACTGGGGATATTTGAGTTTCATCTGATCCTCGCGTTCCCAGGTGAACTCTGGGCCACGGCGGGAGTTCCAACGAACTCGTACAAGAGGTATTCTAGTGTTCTTGAGGACCTTAACATCCTGGTCCGTGATTTCAACAGGTTCCTCGACGAATCGTAACTGTTCATCAATAGTGAGTTCTTTCAGAGGAACTATGTGGGTCTCCTCTGACAGACACTTCTTCAGATTCGACACGTGAAAGACGTTGTGAACTGCACTGAGTTCAGCTGGTAAGTTCAATCTGTAGGCTACCCTGCCTATCTTCTCAGTAACTTCGAAAGGTCCGACGTATCGTGGATTGAGTTTGCAGCATTTGCCAAAACGAACCACACCCTTCCAGGGCGAAACTTTGAGTAGCGCTCGATCCCCAACTTGGAATTCGAGTAGTTTTCTATCTTTATCGGCGTACGCTTTCTGACGGTCACGAGCTGCCGCCATGCGTTGTCGTATTTGAGCAATCTTTTCAGTAGTATCAACTACCATTTCTGGACCTGTGATTTGACTATCTCCCACCTCTGCCCAACAGAGAGGTGACCGGCATTTACGCCCGTACAATGCCTCAAATGGTGCAGCTTTAATGCTGGTGTGGTAGCTGTTGTTATACGAAAATTCCACAAGTGGCAGATGTTTTTCCCAACCATTGCCAAAGTCGATTACGCACGCACGAAGCATGTCTTCTAGAGTTTGAATAGTGCGCTCAGACTGTCCATCTGTCTGAGGATGATAAGTTGTGCTCATGTCTAAACGAGAGCCAAAAGATTTGTGCATTGCTTGCCACAGTTCTGAAGTAAAACGTGCGTCACGATCAGAGATAATAAAGGTTGGCACCCCGTGCCTCGAAACCACTTCTTTTAAGTAGATGTCTGCTAAGGTAGAGAACTTGTCTGTTTCTTTAATGGCCAGGAAGTGAGCAGACTTTGTGAGTCGATCCACGATCACCCAAATAGTATCATTTCCGCGCTGAGATCTAGGTAAGCCTGTAACAAAATCCATGGAAATTTGTTCCCATTTCCATTGTGGTATCTCAGGTTGTTGAAGTGGACCTGATGGTTTCTGGTATTCCGCCTTGACTCTCGCACAAGTCAGGCATTTGCTAACGTATGTTGCTATGTGGGCCTTCATGCTAGGCCACCAGTATGTAGTTTTGATATCGTGGTACATTTTATCCGAACCTGGATGTACCGAGTAGCGAGACTTATGAGCTTCGTCCATTACAAGCTCGCGTAAGTTACCATAGGGTGGGACCCAGATGCGTCCTGTTACATAGTAGGCTCCGTCTGCCTTTTGTTCTAATCGTTGCCTTGAGCCGCGTAGGGCTTCAGCCCTGACGTTTTTTGGTTTAAATGCTTCTACCTGAGCATCTCGTATCTGGGAAGGAAGACTAGACTGTATAGTGAGTTGTAAAGCTCGCACGCGCGTTGGCGCAGTATCCTTTCGACTGAGGGCGTCAGCCACCACATTGGCTTTGCCCGGATGGTACTTTATAGCACATTCGTAATCGTTCAGTTGTTCGACCCATCTACGTTATCGCATGTTCAATTCTTTCTGTTTGAAAATGTGCTCGAGACTCCTGTGATCTGTGTAGATGGTGCATTTAGTGCCGTATAGGTAATGTCGCCATATCTTGAGCGCAAAAACAACCGCTCCCAGCTCTAAATCGTGTGTAGTGTAATTCCGTTCGTGAACCTTAAGTTGGCGCGAAGCATAAGCTATGACTTTATCCCGTTGCATCAACACACATCCAAGACCCTGGATCGATGCATCACAGTATACCACAAAATCGTCCATGCCTTCAGGCAATGAGAGGATAGGTGCGCTACAAAGTCTATCCTTTAAGTGTTGGAACGCTGATTCCTGTGTATTACCCCAACGGTAAACAACACCTTTCTGTGTCAGTAGTGTAAGCGGCTGAGCAATCTTCGAGAAGTCTTTGATGAACCGTCTGTAATAACCTGCCAAACCCAAGAATTGGCGTATTTCTGTTGGTGTGCGAGGTGCAGGCCAGTTCTTGATCGAATCTACCTTGGATGGATCAACATGGATCCCATCCTTGTTTACTACGTGGTCTAGAAAGTGGACTTCACGAAGACAGAAGTCGCATTTTGAAAACTTAGCGTATAGCTGTTCCGTTCGAAGAAGTTCCAAAATAAGTCGTAAGTGCTGCCCGTGTTCCTCCCGATTCTTCGAGTAGATCAGGATGTCGTCGATGAAAACAATGACGAACTTGTCAAGGTAAGGTTTGCACACCCTGTTCATATGGTCCATGAAAACCTCAGGCGCGTTCGTCAACCCGAAAGGCATGACCAGAAACTCGTAGTGGTCGTAGCGTGTTCTGAACGCTGTTTTGGAAACGTCCTCATCCCGGACTCTCAGTTGATGATACCCTGACCTTAGATCAATCTTCGAATAATAGCTCGACCCTTGCAACTGGTTGAATAAGTCGTCGATGCGTGGAAGAGGATAGCGATTCTTCACCGTTACCTTGTTCAATTCGCGGTAGTCTATACACATGCGGAAGGTACCGTCCTTCTTTACAAATAATACCGGAGCTCCCCAAGGCGAAGAGCTAGGACGTATGAAACCCTTTTCCAAGAGTTCTTGCAACTGCTTAGACAGTTCTTCCAGTTCCGTTGGAGCTAAGCGATAAGGTGCTCGAGCTATAGGTGCTGCTCCTGGAGCTAGCTCGATCTGAAATTCGACCTGACAATGAGGCGGTAACCCAGGCAACTCTTCAGGAAACACTTGAGGAAAATCGCGTACTACAGGAATATCCTCAATCTTTTTCTCTTTCTTCGATGTATCATTAACGAGTGCTAAAACAGCTGTGTGGCCCTTTCATAAACACTTCTGAGCCTTCAGGAAGGATATGATGCCACTCATGACACCACTCTTGTCGCCTTGAACTTCGAGAGGTTCTTTACCAGAACGGGGAATACGAATGATCTTCTCCTTGCATAGGATCTCTGCTTGTTGTTGGGATAACCAATCCATACCAATGACGATGTCGGAACCATCGCAACGCTGGGGTCATTCCTAGTATCACCCTGACCAATCACGAACACTCGACCCCTGGCACCATTGCCGTCGTTATTACCCCCGTTGTTGTCTTCCCTAGTTCCCGTTTCCTTGGTTGTGGTTCTGATTCTGGTTCTGGTTCAACCGTGGGCAGTGTCTCTTGAAGTGACCTTCAGCACCACACTGATAACATCCCTTGTTACCCTGCTGTTGCTGCTGATTCTATAGATTTTGTGTCTATTGTTGTTGGTTCTGGCTTGCAGGACGTGAGTTTCTACCATCTTTGGCTCCATGACCAAGCTTGTCGCATCATTGACAATGATTTCGGTTGCACTGCCCGCTGTGGTGCAAGTTACATCGTTTGCACTTAGGGTGGTTTCCCCTGTATCCACCCTGCCCTTGACTACTAAAAGGTTGCTGACCAGGACTTTGGTTGTCATCGATCTTTCACTGCTGTGCCTGGGACGGAATCGTAGCCGAACCCTTGCTAGAGGTTCCATCCCACTTTCATTTGTTGTCACTGGGAATAGCAGAAGTAGTAGTAGTAGCACCAATACGTCTAGGCAGCTTGTTCTGTTCCACTGCCTAGTCTGTGAGACGATGAGCAAGATGAGTAACATCTTGAATAGTAGCAAGATTAGCAGTCATCACATGGCTTTGAATTTCTGGTACTAAGCCTTTGAGGTACAGCTCAATGCTCTTGATGGGAGGATCCACCATAGTTGGACACAAAATTGCCAGTTTGTTGGATCATTTCGTGTACGCTACTATCTCTGACCCCGTCATCTTCATGTTAAAGGACTCCACTTCCAGCTTGTGGATGGCATCATAACTACTGTATTCACGTTTGATCAGTTCCTTAAAACCATTCCATGGGGTGGCATTAGCAGCCGCCAGCCCCAGCATCTGAACTTGCGCGTTCCACCAAGTTAACGCAGTGCCTTCGAGAGTATCAGTGGCATATTTCACCTTACGAGCCTCGGGTCATTCACACACTCGAAGACCGATTCGAGTTCCTCGAACTAATGGAGGAGTCCAACAGCTCCTTCAGTGTCGCTGAAAGTAGTAGGACGACAGTCCATAAAAGTCTTGTATGTGCATACAGGTGGCTGAGCGTGTTGACTTGTCGTGTGCGTTAGAGTAATCAAAATTAAGCACAAGTGTTGAGTTACGAGAGTAGGATCTAAAGATCCTAGAGTAAGTGGTGATGGCTGGTTACACCTCCTGCCTGGGCAGCTGCGAGTGCTGCAGTAACTTGTTCAGTGATCGAAGCCGCCAATTGGGCTTGAGTTAGGTTAACGCGTCCACCCATGATCTTGACATCAAGGAGAACATGTGGGTGAGAGGTTCACGAATAGTGCGAAGAGAGTGAGCACACAAGTATTCTCAAGCAATAACATATAGTAGGTTCTGTAATCTGAGCATACCACGAGCAAAGTTCTATGTAATTCTAGCAAGTAGGTAAAGTAACATGAATAGTAGTACCTATGATGTTGAGCCTTTCACGTGGAGCGAAGCGTCGTTGTGGATCGTTGAGCACTGTACTGGTTATAGTCTGGTTTTAATAAAAACGTTTTCCCCTTATTAAAACCGGGTTCTCTATAACCAATGGCTCTTATACCAATCTGTCACACCCCCAAAATCCACACGCGGAGTATCACCGCTTGGAGGCGTGACTAACCAGGATCAAGCCACCAATCATATCAAACATAATGAGTATCAAATGTCATTTAAACCAAACGATATGAAAGGTGTTCAAACAAAACATGTTAAGTGTATAGCGGAAGCATAAAATGTAAACCCAACGTAAGTAGTAAGTTCAAATGTTTAAATGTTTCATCATAAGATTCACAATCCGTGCCCACAACGACCTGCTTCTCCCTGTGCAAGCTCCATATGTACCTAAGGTCCTGCAAGGCATGCAGCAGAGATTCAACAACTAGTTGAGCGAGTTCACAGTTAATAGTTCAGGAATAGTAATAGTATAGTAAGCCTTGTATTCGTTCGTTTAGTCATGTATCATATTAGTTCATATCACGGCCCTCTAGGCATGTGTGCGATGATTGGGGGAAAACTTCCCGAGTATTCTAGACTAGGTATATTTGTATCGCGGCCACCCGGCATGTGTGCGAAGTTTAGTGTATATTTCGCGGCCTCCTTAGGCATGTGTGCGAAGATTAGTCATAATATCGCGGCCAACCCTGGCATGTGTGCGAAGATCAGTCATATTATCGCGGCCAACCCCGGCGTGTGTGCGAAGATCAGTTCTATTAGTATCACTAGTCTAGCCGTATCATATCAACAACCCTTCCTCTCCCGAGGACCATATAACTAAGTTCCATAAACTAGGTAAGTACAAGTAAATAATCCAAACCCATTCCCACCCCGGGAATCCCATGCCTTGGCTGTGTGAACTCACCTTGGTTTGCTCGGTATGCTAAGTATGTGCTCAAAGTAAATCAATCACGTCCTAGAGTACGCACGTATACACAATCAGTTCATGTTCGTAAGGTTTCACGTACAATCAAGGTCACAAAGTGTGCCCAAGCAATCATCATGCCTCACATAAACATTCAATCCAATTCATGAAATTTACACATTCAATGTAGTTAACCAACTAAGTTAAGAGAGCTATTACTTTACATGTTTACCAAACTAATCGAGTTAATTAGCAATCTAACGGAGTTTAGAACTAACAAAGTTACAACCATATCATCATTCGATACCCACAGTTAACAACTATACCTAGTATTGGTTATTATTTATATATATCAAAATCGAATACTAACATCATGATAATATAAATTTCGGTTCCTGATCTCATCAATATCGATCCATATATATATCTTTCAATAATATACATTCCCAACCCTAGGTTACACCAACTCACATATATAAAAGAATATATAAAAAGCTGATCATTTCATGCAATACATAAATGGAATCACCTACTCCTACTGACATTTCATTAATTGTTCACATGCTTCCTGCCAACTCCATATGCAACTATGTTAAGCCGATCATATTATTCATGTTTGTTTGGTCGCATATGCATAGCATCAAGATAGTCAAAGAGGGTTTAGATAAAGTGGCCGACAATAACTATAACATCACACATCAGATCCGATCCCGACATAACATGGCAATACATAAAAAAAATCTTATTATTTAACACACATGGCCGACATTTGTTAATGGTCTCATGATATGTTATTGGACCAAAATATGAAGTGGGCTGCAACATTATTTATTGACACATGCAAATTTCAATATACAATTCACAATTATCAAATATAATTAGACCGAAAAATTGAGATAGGCTGACAACAATCACATCCAACATTAATAGATCTTATCAATTAATCATAACATATGCATGAACAGTTTAAAAATCATAAGATACTAACCGAGATGAGAGAAATACGAATTGATCGCTAAGAATATCTTCGAGAACCTCCAACTGCCGTCACACAGGAGAGAAAGGGCTCTAGGGTTTCGGTTGTGGTGATAAGTGTTACGAATGAAACTGTTTTTGTGAGATATAACTCACGTAACAGAGCTGGGCCCTTAACTGGGCTTCGGTGAAACTGGGCTCGGCGAAACACATCTCTGTTTCGTCGAGTTGTTATTGGCGAAACACATCGCTGTTTCATCGAGTACTTTCATGTGTTAACTAATTTAAGTGTTTCTCGACAGGTTCCATGTTATACAATCAAACACATAATCATGCAACACAATACGTTTTATTATAACACGAAGTGTACGGTTACGAGTCAGACAAGTCAACAACTAAATAGTCAAAGTCAACGTGCATTAAATGCGAAAGTGAAAGTCGGAAACTCGAGTTGTCACACAAACAATGCTAGAGATCACGGATATCAAACGGCACCTAATATAGGTAACTATATTAATATACCGGACCTAAATCGGAGGATTGGATATAATGAGGGTTCGTAAACCAAATGAGTATGGGAACTCATGTAATATGGTTTAACAAAGCCCACATACTAAAATGAAACCTAACCTAAGTGCCTACGACCCATTACGACCCGTTTAGGTAGCTTATGCTACTTTAACACGTCGTTCGCGTAAAACGCGTTCGGAACGCCTAACTAGTCCTATGATAAGTAAAATACGCCTTAACATGTCTAATATTGTTACCAAATCAGTTTAGATACCAAAAGTTATGTTACATATGCTTAAAATGAATTTTGGCATTCAAAGGGCATTTTGGTAATTTACCTAAGGCATATATACTACCTATCATACAACTACTCAAACGATGTGACCATAAGGTATAACCTCGGAAGGTTATTCCCTATACAACTATGGTCACCTAATGTGTTTGGTCGGATCCTAATGATCGACCAAATGGGTCGGGTTCGAAAGTATAAGCGATTGATTAGATCGCTTACCCTTACGACCCTAGACAAGCACAAAACTAAAAGGGACGAGCTAAGCATGTTAAAACATGCTTAACTAAGTTTAGAAAACAGGTTTGGTATCAAAACAAATGGTTTTGATACCTATAAGTAGTTTGGTTACAAAATACGCAATAACACGCATTTTCGTCGAAACTACGACTCGTCACTGGGTCTAGATAACGTGGTAATCAGTAGGTATAGTCACTAGGGACTATAACCATCGTGATCACGCTTATGTTATGAAGTTCAAACGAACTTTGCAATGACCATAAACTGGTCAATGCAGAAAGTCAAACAAAGTTTTGACTTTTAACGCTAAAAGTGTAAAAAGAACGAAGGAACACTTACAAAGGGTCCCCGAATGCTAATCTTGATCCAAGTAGCTCAGGTATGAAGCAATGGCTTCAACTTAGAGCTTTTAGATTAGATTTTGTGGGTTTTGCAAATGAATGGAGTTGGGTATTTATAGTAAATGGACAACCGTTAGGATCGTTTATCGAATAACGTGCTTTGATCTTGGCCATACACTTGTTAAAATACCCATGGAACACCAAATTGGCCCCTCATTATCCTGAAGAGGCAAGTGCTAAAGGGATTAGGAGGGGGTAACAGCTGTTTTAACAAGTTTCTGCTGTCTGACCCCTGCTTACGGACCGTAAGGGTGATGGCTTACGGTCCGTAAGCCACCAACTTTCCAGAATTGTCACTTTTGGTCCCTGTTATGCGTTAAAGCCATTTCTGACACGTTTAAGGCCCGTTAAGCCAACGTTAAGGCCCTAAAATGATTCCTAAACATTGTGGACATGAAACATGCTCAAAAATATGCCGGATGTTGGTACGTTTGGTCGTACGATCGCGATGTTCGGTTAATTACGACGGAATGCGCATAAGCGCGAAAAATGATCCAAATGGCGTGACGAATGGATTTTTCTCATGCCAAACACTAAAATAAAATATTTTAGTGCTTACATAAATTTTTGGATGTCCGGATGTATTCAGAACGTAAGTTATGCGCGAAAGTGAAAACTTATGAACTTTTTGACACTTTTAGTCCCTGAATGACACAAAAGTTTATTTTAGCACACCGAACCCCTCAAAGCCTATTTCTAAGTTATGTAAAGGATATTTATGGTATGTTTAACTTATGGACATGTTCCGGAATGTCTGTTACAGTTCAAATTGGCATACTTTCGCAGTTTGTCAAATTTAGTCCTTGTAGGCGAATTAACTTGTTTTTGCCATACCAAAGCCTTTAAAACTTATTTCTAAGTTATGTAAAGGTTATTTAAGGTATGTTAAGTATATGTTGATGATACGGAGTATTTGTCGCATTAAACTGATTACGTTTACGCACCAGTTTGCGTATAACTCTCCAGAAAGCGATATAGAGTTTGAAATTGAACAAAAGTCAAAACATGAAAAATGTAAAACATAACCAAACAAACATTGGGATCAAATAACATTGTTTTATTGATAACTGAACTGTTCACAATGATTACAAGCACAGATGTTACAGTCTCCCCTACTTGTGGAAATTTCGTCCCGAAATTTATTTAGAGGAAACTCGTGGAAAAAGATGCGGGTATTTCGCCTTCATTTGATCTTCGCGTTCCCAAGTAAACTCGGGTCCACGTTTAGATTCCCAGCGAACCTTGACCAAAGGAATGCGCTTGCGTTTGAGCCACTTGACTTCACGTTCCATGATTTCCACTGGCTTCTCAACAAATTTCAGTGTTTTATCAACACGAATTTCGTCATGCGGTATGGGGAGGTTCTCATCAGCTAAACACCTCTTGAGATTGGACACGATAAAGGTTTGATGAACATTTCCAAGTTCAGGAGGTAACTCAAGTCTGTAGGCTACCTTACGGATTCTTTCGACGATCTTGAATGGTCTAACGTATCTAGGTGCAAGTTTTCCTTTCTTTCCGAATCTGATCACACCTTTCCAAGGTGAGACCTTAAGTAATACATGATCAGCGACTTGAAAATCCAAGGGCTTGCGTTTAAGGTCCGCGTAACTCTTTTGACGGCATCAAGCTGCCTGAAGGTTATCACGAACTTTCATAACCTTATCAGTTGTCTCTAAAATGAGGGCAGGTCCAGTAAGCTGAGCCTCACCGATCTCATTCCAGCAAACTGGTGAACGACATTTTCGACCATAGAGAGCCTCGAAAGGAGCCATGTTGATGCTGGAGTGATAACTGTTGTTGTAGGAGAATTCAATCAACGAAAGATGTGAATCCCAACTACCACCAAAATCGATCACACAAGCTCTAAGCATATCCTCCAGAGTCTGGATTGTTCTTTCAGATTGACCATCCGTTTGCGGATGATAAGCTGTGCTCAGATTAAGTTGGGTCCCCATAGCAGATTGCATGGTTCTCCAAAAATGAGAAGTGAAGCGAGCATCTCTGTCAGAAATGATGTTCAAAGGAACACCATGTCGAGCTACAATTTCATCCACATAGATTTTAGGAAGTTCGTCAGCAGAAAAATCCTCACGGATTGGCAAGAAATGTGCTGACTTAGTAAGACGATCAACGACTACCCAGATGGCATCATGACCTTTCTTTGTGCGCGGAAGTTTGGTAACAAGATCCATAGTAATGTTTTCCCATTTCCAAACTGGGATCTCTGGTTGCTCCAATAAACCAGAAGGACGCTGATGTTCAGCCTTAACCTTAAGACAAGTAAGGCATTTTGATACATATAAGGCGATGTCTTTCTTCATACCAGGCCACCAATAATGAGTACGAAGATCCTTATACATCTTATCTGAGCCAGGATGAATAGAATAACGAGACTTATGGGCTTCATCCATAAGCAAGGTGCAAAGGTTATCTTGGCTTGGGACCCACAAACGGTCCATGAAGTAATACGATCCATTGTCCTTCAGTTTCAGATTAGGTGTTATATGATAGGGAAATTCCTTATCCATCAAACCTTGTGAAATATAAGTGTGTTGAGCCTGAGAAATGCGGGCTTGGATATCGGATTGAGCTTGAATATCAGATTTAACACGAACACAATGAAACTTAGTACGTTCCTTATGACTCAATGCATCGGCTACGACATTCGCCTTACCAGGATGGTAGCTAATTTCGCAATCATAGTCGTTTAGAAGCTCCACCCAACGTCGTTGTCTCATGTTGAGTTCTTTCTGATTGAAGATATGCTGAACACTTTTGTGGTCCGTGAAAACCACATATTTTGTACTGTACAAATAGTGTCTCCAGATCTTAAGAGCGAAGACAACTGCACCTAACTCAAGATCATGAGTGGTGTAGTTTTTCTCATGTATCTTCAACTGCCTCGATGCATATGCTATGACTTTGTTGCTTTGCATCAGAACACAGGCAAGACCCAATTTAGATGCATCGCAATAAACGACGAAATCATCATTGCCCTCAGGCAAAGTCAGAACAGGCGCGTCACAAAGCTTCTGCTTCAAGTTTTGAAAAGCTTCCTCTTGTTTGAATCCCCAATCAAAGGGTTTGTTCTTCTGAGTTAGAGCAGTTAGAGGAACTGCAATCTTCGAGAAGTTTTCTATGAAGCGGCAATAATAACCCGCTAGACCAAGAAAGGAACGAACTTCAGTAGGAGTAGAAGGTGTATCCCAATCCTTAATCGCACTGATCTTGGAGGGATCTACATGAATACCTTGTTCGTTGACAATATCTCCTAAAAATTGAACTTCTTTAAGCCAGAATTCATACTTGGAGAATTTGGCGAAAAGTTGCTCTTTCTTTAGGAGTTCCAAAGTAAGACGAAGATGTTGCTCATGATCAGCTCGCGTCTTAGAGTATATCAAGATGTCATCAATAAAAACAATGACGAACTGATCCAAATAAGGCTTGCAGACCCTATTCATTAAGTCCATGAAAACAGCAGGAGCGTTAGTCAAACCAAATGGCATGACTGTGAACTCATAATGCCCATAACGAGTGCGGAACGCTGTCTTGGGAATATCTTCTTCGTGCACACGAAGTTGATGATATCCAGATCGCATATCAATCTTTGAAAAATAAGAAGTGCCCTGTAATTGATCAAAGAGATCATCGATGCGAGGTAGGGGATATCGATTCTTGATAGTAAGCTTGTTAAGCTCACGATAATCGATACACATCCTAAAAGATCCATCTTTCTTCTTGACAAAAAGAACAGGAGCACCCCAAGGTGAAAAGCTAGGACGGATAAAACCTTTTTCAGAGAGCTCCTGAAGCTGCTTGGACAACTCTTGCATCTTAGACGGTGCAAGACGGTAGGGAGCTCTGGCAATGGGATTTGCACCATGTACGAGATCAATACGGAACTCGACTTGGCGTGCTGGAGGTAGACCAGGTAACTCTTCAGGGAATACTTCAGAATAATCCTGAACAACAGGAATATCTTGAATAGACTTACCTTTGCCCTTATCTGCTACAACATGTGCCAAAAAGGCCACATAGTTCTTTCGCAGATACTTTCGAGCTTTAAAACAAGACATGAGTTTGAGACCACCAGCAGGTTTCTCACCATGAACCTGTAGGATCTCGCCTGTCGAAAGCGGCACACGAACGATCTTCTCAAAACAAACTACCTCTGCGCGATGCTTGGCTAACCAATCCATACCCACAATAATGTCGAAGCTTCCAAGTTGCATAGGCGTGAGGTCAATAGGAAAAAGATGGTCGTTAAGGTTCAACTGGCAGTTACGAAGAACAGAATCAAGAACAATGGGTTCACCACTAGCAACTTCTACTGTCAAAGGTTTACCTAGTTTCATTCTAGACACGCGAAGTAATGGCTTAAAAGATAATGACACAAAACTCTTATCGGCACCCGAATCAAAAAGAATAGATGCAGGTTGATTATTAATAAAGAACGTATCGTTCACCACTTCATTCTCTGCTTGTGCCTCTTGCGCATTCATGTTGAAGACTCGACCTCGAGCCTGAGCCTGATTCTGATTTGGATTAGCATTCACCAATCTTGGACACTGATTACGGTAGTGGGTCAGATCCCCACAACTGTAACAAGAACCTGGCGGGTAGTGTGGTCGTGCAGCTTGACCCTGTTGCTGAGCAGGAGGCTGAGCAACTCGTTGGGCCAGGTTCTGAACTGCCTGATTCTGAGCAAAACGACAAACACGAGCAAGATGACCTGACTTCCCACAGTTAGTACAGAAACAGCACGGAAATTGCGGCTGATGGTGACTGTTGCATCTATTGCACAAAGGTGCATTTCCTGCATAAGGTTTCTTCGCTGGAGGCTGTGCGGGTTGGTTGGGAGCTGCCTAGTTAACTTGGGCAGTGACAGCAAAATTTTGGGAAGCCTTTCACTTCCTAGACGCCCTTGAGGAACCAGAATCCTTTCCCTTCTTGTTTTGACCTTTCTTGCTATCTTCTTTGTCAGACGCCTGCTTCTTACCCTTGTCGCCCTTTTTGTGCAACTTTCCCTTTCGAACCTACGACTAAGTCAATGTCGCTGCTAACTCGATCGCCTGACGGAGTGTGGTAGGGTTACTACCAGTAATGATGTCTTGTACAGAGTCAGGTAGACCATCGATGTACCTCTCGATAGCCTTGTCGAGTGGGATGACCATTGTTGGGCATAGCAAACTTAGTTCTTCATACCTATCTGTATACGCCCTGTGCTCGCCACTGTCTTGTTTCAAGTCATCAAACTCTCTCTCCAAATCTCGCAGTTCATAACGAGGACAGAACTCCCTCATCATAAGAGCCCTAAGTTCAGCCCATGTTTGCGCTAAAGCAACTTCAGCACCACGATCTCTCATAACCCCGTTCCACCACTTAAGAGCCCTCTTCTGAAACACACTCGAAGAAAACTCGACCTTGCGATTGTCAGGACACTGAACATGACGGAAAGTATTCTCGATGCTCTCGAACCATTGAAGAAGCCCAGTCGCATCCTCAGAACCACTAAACTTGAGTGGTTTAGCCGAGTTAAAATTCTTGAAATTGCATGGAGCATTGTTGTTGTTGTTGGCTTGGTTCCATTGAGCAAAGAGGTTTGGGAATGTAGCAGCCATTTGCTGCGCAATGATTTCTGCCAGTTCGGCAGTCGCTATCTGGTTTTCGCGTCGAGGAGGCATTCTAAAAGAGGAAAACATGAAAGGAAACGAGTGAGATGATTGGATGAAGAGAATGAGATGAAACAAAATCAACAAAAGCAAAGATGGTGGTCATTCGTCCGCATCGCAAAGCAAACAAGCGACACACAGTGACTAATCAAAGTAAATGGGTCAAAAATAATGTATCGCGAAGACATGCTCTCCTATAAGTGAACACTCACCCCAAGAGTTCCCAGGTAAGAGTGACTGGTCCGATTATGTGGATTTGTACGAACACTCTAGCCTTAGACAGAAAACCCAGGGTACAGGCATTCACTCTTCCAGTTTGCACTTGTTCACACTATTAAAAACCCAAAACTTTGACGAGATTTTTGAAAATTCAAAGGGGTTCAAAACCTTGTTTGAAAATTCATTCAAAAACAGAAGATTGTTTTTCAAAAATCGTTTCGGAAAATTGGGTTCTTGTATTGATAATCACCTAAGGATAGGTGATGTGCATGTTTTAAGATCTAAACACAAGATAACCTAATTGGGTCCTAGAAAGGTTATAGTCTAGGTCAAAGAATTACTAATAACCTAATTCCCTATATCCATTGTCTCTGATACCAACTCTTCTATCACACCCCGACCACGTAGAACAATCAAATCATGGCGGAAACGTCGGGGAGTGTTGTTACAAAATTATTTGTTTCACAACCATGGCATACAAAGTTATATTTTATTTATCAAACAAGCGAGTTACATTGTCTCAAAACAGGAAATAAAGAGTTCAAAACATAATTAAACTAAGTGTATCTTCATTTTATGTCTCTAAGGCACAGGTCCGCCCTAGTGTCACAATCATCTTCCTAAGCGACAGCTCCTGAAAACACATGTGAAAATAGGTACGTTAGCATAAAAATGTCTGTGAGATACATAGGTTTACTGAAAATAGGATTCATGACTTGGGTTTTAAAAGAAAGGTTTAATAAAAATTAGTCATGAATCTTGTTAAGTGCTTTCTTTTATAATCATATGAAAACTCAATAAGAAATCAGATTATATAAAAGAAAGGTGTATGGTTAATGAAATAACCAAGTAAAATGAGTTGTATAAAATAAACTGTTTTGTAAAACAATGTCTTGTGAAAAATATATTATTGGTGTAAAATGTATATGTCTATACTGAAATGATTTAAATAACGCTACGATATGTAATATTATCCAAACACTTATATATAGGAAGTACCAGCGGCGTATCCACCATGTTTGTATCATATTACACACGCCTCGTTACTCAAATCATTTACCCAAACCAACCACCAATGTAAACTGTTCATGTATAAATCAATTGTCGAGTGTTATTGTGTAAACCATATCAAAATGTCCATGTCTAATGTAAATCACCAAATGTGTATATCAATGTCAAAATGTTTATGTTTAATGTAAATCATATAATGTGTATCCAAAAATATCATGTATGGCATGTGAAATATATCAACTAAACCATAGGTAAAATGCACAAAAACAGGGTATTGAATTAAACATAGTTTAAGTTAAAGTTATGTTTTGTGGAACAAATGCATGCTATACTGATACAAACATCTATGCGGTATTGTGAAAATGCATACATCCAAGCCTTGTGACTGTGGTGATAGACCTTTAAACAAATTAAAGGTTTATCTGTGTTATGTTTATCGAATTCGATCATTCCTTCCATCCAAACATACATAGGATGTCAGGAACGGGAGTTGTCAATTCCTATGCTACCACTACCTACTAATGAATGGCGTAGCTAATGTTAATGAATGTATTTTTGTCCCATTTAAACAAACCAAATGTCATACCAAAAGTGTAAGCATGTGAAAACAATGCACTAAGTATATAATCAAATGAACATACATAGCGTGAAATGTAATGTAAAACAATGTACTAAGTATGCACACAATAGACATACATAGCATGAAATGTAATGTAAAATGATGTACTAAGTATGCACACATTGGACATACATAGCATAAAATGTAATGAAATCATGTACTATAATGTACTAATGAACATAACAAGCATATGATATGAAAGCATGAAAGGCACGAAAGTAACAAGTAGGCACATGTGTTTCACCCCAAAATGTTTGGAAAACAGTAAAAGAGGGGTCTATGTACTCACTTGAGATTGATTAGTAGTCCTTCAGTAACAACCAAACAATGCTAGAGATCACGGATATCAAACGGCACCTAATATAGGTAACTATGTTAATATACCGGACCTAAATCGGAGGATTGGATAGAATGAGGGTTCGTAAACCAAATGAGTGTGGGAACTCATGTAATATGGTTTAACAAAGCCCACATACTAAAATGAAACCTAACCTAAGTGCTTACGACCCATTACGACCCGTTTAGGTAGCTTATGCTACTTTAACGCGTCGATCGCGTAAAACGCGTTCGGAACGCCTAACTAGTCCTATGATAAGTAAAATATGCCTTAACATGTCTAATATTGTTACCAAATCAGTTTAGATACCAAAAGTTATGTTACATATGCTTAAAATGAATTTTGCCGTTCAAAGAGCTTTTTGGTAATTTACCTAAGGCATATATACTACCTATCATTCAACTACTCAAACGATGTGACCATAAGGTATAACCTCGGAAGGTTATTCCCTATACAACTATGGTCACCTAATGTGTTTGGTCGGATCCTAATGATCGACCAAATGGGTTGGGTTCGAAAGTATAAGCGATTGATTAGATCGCTTACCCTTACGACCCTAGACAAGCACAAAACTAAAAGGGACGAGCTAAGCATGTTAAAACATGCTTAACTAAGTTTAGAAAACAGGTTTGGTATCAAAACAAACGGTTTTTTTTTTTGGGTAAATGGTTACCCCGGTGATTCTATTATAGACAACCGCCAAATAATTACAAGTAGTGAGGATGAGTTCCCCACTAGTTCATATACAGGACATGCCCCATATATGTAAGCAAAAAGCAAACAAACCAACATACCACCTCAATCTAGCCTACTCATGATAATGACTAACTACGACTCGTCACTGAGTCTAGATAACGTGGTAATCAGTAGGTATAGTCACTAGGGACTATAACCATCGTGATCACGCTCACGTTATGAAGTTCAAACGAACTTCGCATTAACCATAAACTGGTCAATGCAGAAAGTCAAACAAAGTTTTGACTTTTAATGTTAAAAGTGTAAAAAGAACGAAGGAACACTTACAAAGGGTCCCCGAATGCTAATCTTGATCCAAGTAGCTCAGGTATGAAGCAATGGCTTCAACTTAGAGCTTTTAGATCAGATTTTGTGGGTTTTGCAAATGAATGGGGTTGGGTATTTATAGTAAATGGACAACCTTTAGGATCGTTTATCGAATAGCGTGCTTTGATCTTGGCCATACACTTGTTGAAATACCCATGGAACACCAAATTGGCCCCTCATTATCCTGAAGAGGAAAGTGCAAAAGGGATTAGGAGGGGGTAACAGTTGTAAACAACTGTTTAAACAAGTTTCTGTTGTCTGACCCCTGCTTACGGACCGTAAGGGTGATGGCTTACGGTCCGTAAGCCATCAACTTTCCAGAATTGTCACTTTTGGTCCCTGTTATGCGTTAAAGCCATTTCCGACACGTTTAAGGCCCGTTAAGCCAACGTTAAGGCCCTAAAATGATGCCTAAACATTGTGGACATGAAACATGCTCAAAAATATGCCGGATGTTGGTTTGTTTGGTCGTACGATCGTGATGTTCGGTTAATTACGACGGAATGCGCATAAGCGCGAAAAACGATCCAAATGGCGTGACGAATGGATTTTTCTCATGCCAAACACTAAAATAAAATATTTTAGTGCTTACATAAATTTTTGGATGTCTGGATGTATTCAGAACGTAAGTTATGCGTGAAAGTGCAAACTTATGCACTTTTTGACACTTTTAGTCCCTGAATGACACAAAACTTTATTTTAACACACCGAACCCCTCAAAGCCTATTTCTAAGCTATGTAAAGGATATTTATGGTATGTTTAACTTATGTTCATGTTCCGGAATGTCTGTTACAGTTCAAATTGGCATACTTTCACAGTTTGTCAAATTTAGTCCTTGTAGGCGAATTAACTTGTTTTTGCCATACCAAAGCCTTTAAAAATTATTTCTAAGTTATTTAAAGGTTATTTAAGGTATGTTAAGTATATGTTGATGTTCTGGAGTATTTTAAAATGATTACGTTTACGCACCAGTTTGCATATAACTCTCCAGAAAGCGATATAGAGTTTGAAATTGAACAAAAGTCAAAACATGAAAAATGTAAAACATAACCAAACAAACATTGGGATCAAATAACATTGTTTTATTGATAACTGAACTGTTCACAATGATTACAAGCACAGATGTTACACCCATTTTCTGGGGAGATCCTTCCCATTAGGGATAGAATCCCTCCTGACGAAGAAAAAACGTTTCTTCCACTTGTTATCGTTCTTTGTGGTTTTCAAGATTGGATGAGGTTCACCGGGTTTATGTTTGAATAGAAAGCGGTGTGAACCATGGCTCACAAGGTTGTATAGTTCAGACAACTCTGACATTCCCAACTCCATATCCTCCTGCTCGATGATCCTCTCAAGGGTAAATAGAACCCTCCACATCATCGACATAGCCTGGATATAGGATATGCCAATAAGGGAGAAGAAAGATTGGGTAAAATCAGGAAAAGGATAGGAGTATCCTATCGAGAAAGGGGTAACTGGGAATGCAACCCAAGTTTCAGAGATAAAATCACTCCGGACGGTAGGGTCAAAGGTTTTGAAAACAGTGCTCGCCGGGAAGCAATGACGAATCCTGTCGATCTCAGGATCAGTAAAGCAGCATCGTTCCTTTGGAGAGTCTTCGATGATCCCTTGGCTTTTTAAGGGACTGTCTTTTTTATGATCCTTAGCAGGGGATGATCTTAGCTTCATTATGATTCGAAAAAAGAAGAAAAACAGAGCAAGATGAAGAGAAAGAGAGGAGAGAGAATTACCTGCTTGGTCTTCGAATGTGGATTTAAAGTGAGTTTCGCTCGAATTTAAATGCACATTGATCCTTATCTCTAACTTCAATTTATAATCATGATTTTGCAGAGATGTCGCTTCAATGATGTGTGATCGGTAACGGATAGTCAGATCATAAAGGCTATATATCCGTTGGTTTGTTACGGATAAGATCAAGAAAATATAACTCGACAATTTACACTTTACTCCTTATATTTTGGGGGCAATTGTTAGGGGAGGATTTTCTAAATCCTAAGGATCACGGGTCCTCAACTGCTATCAGGATCATGGATCCTCAATTCTGTTTGAATTAAGGATCCTCAGCAGGTGTCGCAGGATCAGGATTCAGGATCACTGTTGTTATCCTACTACTAACAATTGTCTTCCTTGTACGTAAACTTGTTTTGCAGGGACGAGAGCATGGACCAAGTCTCACGGGAAATTCCTGGAGTATATTCCCTCAATATTTCGCACGTGCTTGACCATTGTGAACGTTATGGAGATCGTGGGGAGAGTGCACAAATTGCGGATAGTTAGTTAGACTAGTTATTTTCTAATTTAAAATGGGGATGACAAGCTTGATAGAACACTTAGCTAATTTTGGCATACATACACACTCGTAACAGCTCTCAGTCAGCTCTCAAGCAATACTTGGCGATTTCATACACTTTTTTTTTGCACATTACACACTAGTGATCCTTGTAACAAGCTTGTTATCATCCCGAGTTGTAAACTTACTTTTGTTTAATCTTAGTTGGTGATCGGTAGTTTCCATCACCTGAGGTTTTTTATGCCGAAGATCAACTCTTGATCAAGGGCTTTTTCCTCGTATAAATCTTTGTGTCACTTGTTCATTACATTTATGAGTGATCCTTAATATTGTTCATTGATTCAAGCATCACACCTCACAACAGAAAGTTTGGTTGCATTATCTTTGCTTGATTTTTTACCAAAACACTAATAGCCTGGGGTAATATGTCCCCCTGTGGCGATTTTAGTAGTATACCCAATCCTACACCTCTCACATTAGATGCACCATCGGTATATAATGTCTAGGATTCTAAGGTTTCTCCTAGTTGTTGTACTTCTAGGTCTACTTCATTTTGAATATCACTATTGAAATCAGCCACAAAGTCTGCTAGAGCCTAAGACTTTATAGCATTTCTAGGTTCATATACTAGATCATAGGCACTTAATTTTACTGACCACTTAGCCATCCTACCCGACATCTCAGGTTTCCTAAACACATTTTTGACAGGATAATTAGTTTTAACATGAATCCTATGTGTCTCGAAATAATGTATAAGCTTAGTTGATGCCATAACTAGGGCTAATATCATTTTTTCTAAATGAGAATATCTAGTTTCGGCATCTAATAGACTTTTATTAACATAATAGACAGGATACTGCTGACCTTCGTGATCCTTTACCAGAACAACACTTACTGCATTCCCTGATACTGCAAGGTAAAGGGATAATGGTTCACCATCCTCAGGTTTCATCAACAGAGGTGCAATTGAAAGATATTGCTTTAATTCCGGCAAGGTTGCTTCATGCTTCTCTCCCCACTCGAACTTCTTATTCTTCTTCTTCAGGATATCATAGAATTCCTTGCATTTCTCCGAGGATCTCGATATAAACCTATTTAATGCTGCTACTCGCCCTGTTAATACCTCTTTCATGTTTAAAGGTGACTTGATATCCAGGATAGCTTTGATCTGTTCCGGGCTTGCTTCGATCCCACTTTTAGTCACCATATATCCTAAAAACTTTCCTGCCCCCACTCCAAAATGGCACTTAGCAGGATTTAACTTCATATTGTACTGGTCCAGGATATCAAATGCTCCTTCAATGTCCCGGAGATGATCCTCAACCTTCTTAGATTTTACTACCATATCGTCAATGTATACTGTTAGGGATGGATTTTCCAAACCTAAGGATCACGGATCCTCAAGTGCAGCCAGGATCACGGATCCTCAATTTTGTTTGAATTAAGGATCCTCTGAAGACGTTGTAGGTTTAAGGATCCAGGATCCTCATTGTTATCCTTACACTAACGGTTATTTCCACTATGTTTGAACTTGATTTGCAGGAGTATACGAGTAGAACTTGGTCTTGCCGATATTCTTGGGGAATATGCTCCAATATTCTGCACGTGCATAGCTTGAATGACTGTTATGGAAGTCGTGGGTAGCTAGCACAATTTGCGGATTGTTTGTTATCTAGTTTATTTCTATTTTTAAAAGGGGATAACGAGCTTGATAGTTAGAACAATTAGCAACACACACACTCTCGGCAACTCTCAACAACTTATTGGTGATTACACACTATTTACACACTAGTGATCCTTGTAATAAGCTTGTTATCATCCCGATTTGTAACCTTTACTTGTTGAATATAGTTGGTGATCGGTAGTTTCCATCACCCCAGGTTTTTTATGCCGGAGATCATATATTGATCAAGGGCTTTTTCCTCGTATAAATCCTTGTGTCCCTTGTTCATTTCATTTACAAACTGTTCACACATTTGCTCAATCATTTAAGCATCATACCTCACAAAATAAGATTTGGTTGCATTATCCTAGTCTGATTTTTGACCAAAACAGTTTGGCGCCCACCGTGGGGCAATTGGTGCTTCATTTCTGAGAAATTTTGTTCATTGTGATCATTTCAGTTCACCACTTTCAACTACATGGCTTCTTCAGCGAAGAACACATCAAGTTCCATGTCGGTAGTCACCTCCTCACAAGGCATCCCACCTTTGCCTCCAACACCTTTTGGATCCCAGAAGAGTGCTGAAAATGCTGCGAAGAAACAGAGCCCCGTTTTCTCAAAACCACCAACTTCTGCTGTTACTTATGGCCCCACTAACAATGATCTTTATTCTTTGATTTTGCAGATGAGGGACTACATGCAATAGCAGGAAAAAACCAATGATAGGATCCTTCGAGAGATTGATGACATCAAGAAATTGAAGAGATCAGCGGAGGATGACTCTCCATTGGTACCTAGAGCACTGGATTTCGACACTCCAGCTATAACCGCCCTACAATCTGCGGCTCCAGATATCCAATACCAGAGTGGATCATTGGGAAGGCGTTATGGGTCAACGGCAATGTCTCAGGCTCTAGGATCTTACTTTCAACCTTCAGGACCCTCTTTTCAGCCTTTAGGATCCTCCTTCCAGCATCAAGGATCCTTCGCTAGCTTAGGAGGATACATAGGGACGCAGACAGTTCAAGGATCCTCCTCCTAGGTTCAAGGATCCTCCTCTCAGGTTTAGGGATCCTCTCAGGTTCAAGGATCCTCCTTTCAGGTTCAAGGATCCTCATCTCAGGTTTACGGATCCATGGATTATCCTCCAAGACCCCAGTCCCAGGACATCAAGGATCCAACATCTTTCAGGATCAAGGATTCTTAAGGAGTGTGCAACCTGGAAGTTCAGATTTTTTTCTAGGAGACTTCATTCCTATGCAAACTATTGCTTCAACTGGTCCCTCAATTGTACCAGAATCCCGTCAATATGGATTCACATATGGAATTCCAAACTTGAATCCTTCAGGAGGTAACACTTTGAATGATTCTCATAATACTAACCATGGCTTTGTGTAGGATACAGGTATCAATCAAGCTATGGCTAGGGAATTACAGAAACTGAAGGATATGATATCCAGCATTCCAGGAGTGGTTAAGCCCATTCCTGAAACTGAAGGATATGATATCTCGTTTTGCACCACCTATTTGTGATGCAGAAATTCCAAAGTGGTTCCAAATACCAACCATGAAGCTATATGATGGCTCAACGGATCCAGAAGAGCATGTAGCTCAGTATAGAGAAAGGATGGAGATCAATCCCATCCCAGAGAGGTTAAAAGAAGCATTGGTTATGCAAGGGTTTTGGATCCACATTAACAGGATCAACTCTTAAATGGCTACTAAGTCTTCCCCTTACTCTATTACTTCATTTGCTAATCTAATTAATCTGTTTAATAGCCAATTCTCATGTAGTAGAAAATTTGAACGTTTAACTAGTGATCTATATAGGGTAACACAAGGTCAAAATGAATCACTTAGAGATTATATCACTAAGTTCAGTAAAGAATCCTTAGATATTCCTAATTTGAATATTTCTACGATTGTAGAAGCCTTCAAAATGGGTTTACTTAGGGATTCATTGTTCTATGATGATCTTGTCATGACCTCTTGCAGGAATCTTGATGAAGTGAGAACCAGGGCCCTTAGATTCATTTGATTAGAGGATGATAAAAGGATACCAGAAAGACGGGCAGGATCCTCGAAGCAGGAAAAATAAGGATCCTACTTCAGGAATAACAAGTCCAAATCTTATAACAAGTCTGACAATCAGAATGTGCATGCAGTAGAACAGGAAGAGAGTGATGAGGATTATCCTCCCATTTCTGAATATTGCTTTTCTGTTGATAACAATGAACTGATCCTTGCAATGCAGAATTTAGGTGAAAAAGCAAAATGGCCCAGAAAAAGTGATAAGCCAGCTGTAACGAAAGACAAATCCAAATGGTGTGCATACCATGAAGATTTCGGTCATCTCACTGAAGAATGTATTGCACTCAGAAAAGAGATTGGTTACTTGTTAAGCAAAGGGCATTTGAAGGAGCTATTGGGGAGAAAAAAGTCAAGGATCCAGGATCCTGAAAAAAAATTCCAGAAAGAGCTCCTGCTCCTCCGGCTGATGCACAAATTATAAACTTCATATCCGGTGGATCAGACATATGTGGCACTTCCTTTTCAGCAGCCAAAAGGCATGCCAAGGAGACCAAGATGGATAATGGGGACATACCCATCCGAACCTCTACTGTTACACAGGAAAAAGTTATAACATTTGATGAGAATGATCTTGTGGATGTTCAGGATCCTCATCATGATGGTCTTGTTATTACTCTGTTTATATCTAATCATTTTGTTCGTAGGATCTTAGTAGATGGAGGGAGCTCGGTGAACATCATTCAGCTTGATGTCCTCAAAAAGATGAATATTCCTGAATCAGAAATCATCCCGAGATCCTCAGTTCTTGTGGGGTTTAGTGGAGAAACTAAGAATACATTGGGGGACATTAAGATTCCCATTTACATAGAGGGACTTAATTCTTTTCATAAATTTTGTGTTATAGATTGTTTATCCTGTTCCAATGTTATCCTTGGCAGGCCATAGATACATGACATGAAAGCAGTTGCATCTACATATCATCAGTGTGTAAAGCTTCCTAGTCCATGGGGGGTGGTAAAGATTGAGAGTAACCAACAAGAAGCAAAGAATTGCTACACCTCATCAATGAAGCCAGCCTCAAGAACAAGGGGCAATAGCAATTAAAGCATCCTCCAAGAGATGTCCTGGAGGCAAGGGAACAAGATGTGAAAGATATCCTTATGGATCCTCATGATCCTGAGTCCAAAGTCTTCATAGGATCAGGGATCCTTTGCAACATCGAACAGGATTTGGTATCCTTCCTCAAGAGGAGAAAAACTACCTTTGCCTGGAAGCATGAAGACATGACAGGTATTTCAAAAGATATAATTACTCATAAGCTTGGCATTGACAGGTCATTCAAACCCATACATCAGAAGAGGAGGAAGTTTGCACCTGAGAGGAATGCCATTATCCAGGAGGAGGTAGATAAGCTGCTCCAAGCAGGTATGATTAGAGAGGTTAAGTATCCAAGATGGTTAGCCAATGTGGTTGTTGTTCAAAAGAAAAACGGAAAGTCGAGGGTATGTGTCGATTTCACTGATTTAAACAAGGCATGTCCCAAGGATCCTTTCCCATTACCCCACATTGACTCCATGGTGGATGCTACCGCGGGTCATGAGTTGTTGACCTTTATGGATGCTTCTTCTGGATTTCAATAAATTCAGATGGAACCATCTAATCAAGAGGATACAACCTTCATGACCCCAACGGGTATCTATTGTTATATTGCTATGCCATTTGGATTAAGAAATGCAGGTGTTACTTATCAAAGGCTAGTCAATATGATGTTTAAGGAACAAATTGGACACACCATGGAAGTCTATATAGATGACATGGTGGTTAAGTCCAAAAGAGCTGAGGATCACCTTAAAGATTTGGAGGAAGCATTCAATATCCTTGATAAATTCAACATGAAATTGAATCCTTCCAAGTGTCATTTTGGTGTTAAAGCAGGCAAGTTCCTAGGCTACATGGTGACAAAAAGAGGCATTGAGGTGAGTCCAGAGCAAATCAAGGCAATTGTGAATATAAAATCTCCTGCCAATGCCAAGGATGTGCAAAGATTGACAGGGAGGATCGCAGCCTTGAACAGGTTCATATCAAAGTCATCAGAAAAGTGCAAGGAATTCTATGACATTATGAGAAAGAACAAGAAATTTAAGTGGACTAAAAAGCATGAGAATGCTCTCAAAGCCCTTAAGGATTACATATCCTTAGCTCCTGCCTTGATGAAACCAGAAAAAGGGGATATATTATCCTTATATTTGGCAGTCTCTACTAAAGCAGTAGGTGCAGTCCTTGTTAAGGATCACGAAGGTACACAACACCCTGTATATTATGTAAGTAAAAGTTTGCTTGATGCTGAATCTAGGTAATCACATTTAGAAAAACTTATCCTTGCTTTAATTATGGCATCTACTAAATTACGTCATTATTTTGAGACTCATGCTATCATTGTTAAGACTAACTTTCCAATTAAGAATGTTCTCAGGAAACCTGAAATGTCTGGAAGGATGGCTACATGGGTAGTGAAGCTTAGTGCTTATGATATAAGATATGAACCAAGAACTACCATTAAATCCCAAGCCTTGGCTGACTTTGTGGCAGATTTCAGTAGTGATCTACAAAGGGAAGCTGAGTTAGAAGTTCAGCAGCTTGAAGAGACCAAGGATCCTTGGATACTCTTTACAGATGGAGCCTCTAATGTCAAGGGAACTGGACTTGGGATACTACTAAAATCGCCACAGGGGGACATAATACCCCACTCAATAGCTTGTGAGTTTCAAACTACTAATAATGAGGCTGAATATGAAGCCTTCATAGCTGGTTTGCAAATTGCCAAGCACATGAGGATCAGGTATCTTGAGGTACATGTAGATTCTTTGTTAATTACTAATCACTTTAATGGATCCTACGCTGTTAAAGGTGAAAGACTAATCAAATACCTAGAGATAGTCAAGGAATTGGCACTCTCTTTTGTTTCCTTTAGTTTGACACAGGTACCTAGGGAAGAGAATGCAGAAGATGATGCATTGGCCAATCTTGGATCATCCTTGAAGATTCCAGAGGATATCAAAATTCCTATCATCCATATTTTGGCTCCTGCTATTGAGGATCACATAGCTATGGAGATGGAAGAGGATTCTGCAATCGTTCCTAGTGATAATGCTGTTGGTGCATATGTATGTTGACTTCGTCTTGTATTGAGTGTTGTGTCTAGTATTTGTGACAACCCGTACTAAACCAGGTATCCGTACAACTTAATTAATGATTAATTACTACTTGATTACTGTGCTTGTTTGAACTAGCTGATAAACTGCTACCTGCATACTGATACATGCACTTACTTGCATCATACTTTATTTGCTGTCACTACATTAATTACATACTGAACCCTAGTGACAAACATGATGCACAAAAAGCACAGTAGCACTAAACGGATACACGGCGAACATGCTGATATGACCAGCATCAGGCAGACACTGCCTCTAAGGCCTGTTAAGAGCCTCAAATATTTTGGCTACACTGGTAGTGAGTGTAGGGATATAAGGGTTGTGGTACCGCGTCTCTAGGAATAAGATACACTGATTCGGATGTGCCAAGAACGTACTTTAAGTACCAAACACAGCACTTTAATAATTAATCCAGCTTCTAGCTGACTAGTAAAGTGCCAGAACATGAGAAAATAACACTAGACACTTTCTAAAGTGTCGGGAAAACAAATTGTGTCACTAAAAATGTTAATAACGACACTTTAAAGCTTTTGTAACGCTTTAACGGATTACTATCCAACCGAACACCCGGACTTTACCCGGAACATGAAAATATTATTATTTTCACTAATTATATTTCTCTGAGCCAGTTAGGGTCCCTGATTACCCTAACACCCGTTAAAACACACTACATACTACTAACTAAGTTAAACACCTATATTACTTAACTTAACTAATCACTCCCTAACCACCTAGTTAAAATCGAACCAAGGGACCCCCCCCCCCCCCAACCGAATCGGTCACCTAGGGGACACCCCCATGTACTTGTTGATTGAGCAAATCATCTTGGTTTAGTATCTAGGTGACATATTGCCCAATGGATAATCACATCCTAAAATGTCTATAAGTTAACACTAATCACCCAAGAACATTATCACTAAACCACAACACAAGATCAACTCTCTCTTGCTCCCTCCTATTCTCGGCCGAACACCCCACCACCCACCACCATACCTTCGGCTCTTGATCACTACATTCCATCATCATACACACTTCACAAGTCGCATATTAGGAGCCTCGGAGCAAGCGGAACACGAAGGACCTCTACCGTTAGCTTTTATCCACGCATTTTTCATCAAAGATCTTCCCTAGCCCCGAGCTAGAGGTATAACATTTAAAACTTGTTTTTACACTCATCTAAAGTGGCTAAAAGGAATATTGTCGGTTAAATATCGTTAACTTATGTTTTGATGCATTAAAGTCTAGTAAAAACATCAAAAATGGTGGTTAATAGCTTGTAACTTGTGTAAAAGTTGTAGGACTTGAAATATGTGGTTATTGAGACCCGATCTATGATGTGGTAGCTCGGATCGCCGTTTAACCCGACTTTGTAAGATCATGGATCTTCACATAAGCTCGTTTTTGTTTAACACGAGGGTTAAAAAGTGAAACTCTACCACACAAGATACATGAACTTGTGTAAAAATATGTTACTTGTGTAAAAGTGATTTAACCGGTACAATGGTGTTTAAAACTAGCGGATCTACGTATCCGCAAGTGGTATTTTTGAAGAACCACACATTAAAGAAACCATGTATTTTAAAGAAAGGATCTTACACTAACAAATGTGATACTTTTATAAACCACAAGTGTGTAAACACTTGTGAAACGAAAAGATCCGACAAATAACTATTTTTGGGAAAAATGACTAGAAGTTGTAAAGACGGATTTCTCTAAACACGGGGTTTCTACGAGGTCAAAGTTACTTTATATAAAGATCTACATATATAAAGGGGATTTACACTATAGATTCGGAAAAACTGCAAGTTCATGCGATTATGCGATTTACATACTTATCGACTAGTTTGATGGGTCGGAAATTGTTTGTTTGAATAAAGAAGTTGTTGAATTGATTTGTTAAAAGAAAATGATACGCTTGAAAGCGTGGCCACCTCCAGTTACAAAGGAAACTCTGGCGAAATTTTCCAAAAACCTAACACTTAGAATTATTTACACAACAAGTGTTAGAACTATTTTTGGACATATTTTCAAAACATAAATTTCGCCGGCACTATATTCTACTAAATATTCGGAGGTGGGGTTTTCACAAAGATTAACGTGATAAATATATTTGTCACAACACTGTTTATGATTATTTTGTGAAATACATAAATATTATTTTAGAGTGAAAATAATATTTACAAGCGTTAATGATTCCAAAACTTTACGAACGCTTCCACAAACATATAAGTTACACCGGTAATTACATTACCACAAGATTGATAAAACGTAACTTACGCACATGTATTGTATCCCCCATCCTTGGGAAGAAGAATAACTACCAAGTGTATACGGAACATAAACACGAAATAGTTGTCTAACTATTTCCCAAAGACATAAACTGTAAAGCTAAGGCACGGCCGTCCGTCTAATAGAATTAGCACTTGTAGGTCGTTGCACAGCTTACTGTATTGGAGACACTTGGTAGAGACGCGCATTCACTGTGAGTTCATGTCCCCCTTTTCTCTAACTGTTTTCAGTTTACTTAACTGCGGGGGTGAAATACATGTTACTATGATTTACGAGTACTTTACAACGGTATGTTTAACGTAAGGAGGTGTTATACGATCATGTGAGTGGATAGGAACAACATGGGGCCATTAGTCCTCATGGAGGGATCGAGGGACAGGAGCGGTAGATCTATCTGGGTGTAGCGAGCCCAGCCCCCGGCCAAACTAGAAACGGACCGTGGGGTGACTTTGTCCACATACTTTGCGGTGGCGAAATCTGCTAGGTTTGAGTCTCCCTATTTGCACTTCACATATGTCA
Source organism: Helianthus tuberosus (assembly GCA_030545235.1). Classification (NCBI taxonomy): domain Eukaryota; kingdom Viridiplantae; phylum Streptophyta; class Magnoliopsida; order Asterales; family Asteraceae; genus Helianthus; species Helianthus tuberosus. Next base: position 106,236,726 of record CM060360.1, read on the forward strand.
GTGGCCTTGCAAACCATTGGTGATCACAAGTCCTCTTACACTGCTACATACCACAACTATTTTTATACTCACAAGTGTTTTACATACTCACTTACACATGAACTCGCTCAACATTATTGTTGATTTTTCAACTCACATGTATTTCAGGAAATTAAAACGGATCTGGCACGGTATGGAACGTTTTCCGCTGCACTTGTCATGGAGTCATCAGGGTTTAGGGGATGTGTCTCTTTCCTGGACAAGACACAGTCCTTAACCCACGTTTATGTTATGTTATAAGTTGTAAGGTCTACTGAACAAGGTTATGGTTGTATGCTAAAACAATGGTAATGTGTTTGATTTTCAAAACTTAATGGATGACTTGCATGGTTTTTAAATTCATATAGCTTGTTATGGTTAAGCTATGGTATTAAGAAGTCACACCAACATTAACCACGCTTCCGCAAAGCCAGGGTGTGACAGCTTGGTATCAGAGCTCTGATCATAGCGAACTAGGATTCTTTCTCGAGTCTAGACTATGATCACTAGGGCTCTCACGAAAACATTTTTTTTTCTGCATACCACTTATGTCCAGATCCAAAACTTTTTACAAACAAATGTTGAGCACATTTTATTAATTATAGGCTCAGCTTGGAGGGCTGAGGATCGGTCTGGAGGATCGAGGTGATTAAGGTAGTTGAGCACGTTGGTTTGTTATAGGATCGATCTGGAGGATCGAGGCTCGGTCTAGGTGACCGAGGTAGTGGGCTAGCAAGGCTAGGAAGAAAAGGCTCGGCTTGGAGGGCTGAGGATCGATCTGGAGGATCGAGGTTTGGTTTAAGTGAAGGATAGAGCAGTCTTGTAGACTGGATGGTATTGGCTAGTAAGACTAGGAGGATTATGTGATGCCTTACTTGATGACTTATGTGATTACTTGATTTATGATTGACTATTTGTGCATGTTTGTGTATATGTTACAGACACATGGATTCTGCACACACTGGTGGTTCAGGCACCACAGGCCCGAGGCCTATCGTTTCAGACGACGTTGAGTCATCGGAGCACGAGGTTTACACGTCCGACTTCACTAGCACAGATGAGGACGACTTTCAGCCTTTTGCACTACCTGACGGTGCTGGCGAGCTCGCAGATGGTCCTATCGCAGGGGATCTACCATTGGCACTGATCCCTGCTCCTATACCGCTGGCTGCGTACCCAGCTTACGATTTACCCATCGACGATGAGGAGGATGATATCGATATGTTTGATGAGGAGCCTTTCGAGGATGATGCTCAGGGCGAGGCCCTTCCTGCTGCCGATCCCTTATTGATCGCAGACGCACCCGTCGCGGAGTCACCTGTTCACTCCCCAGTCGCGGACTCCTTTGAGTCTGTAGCTTCTGTACCCTCACATGTTCAGAGTGCACAGCACTTCTCTTATGGATCAGATCCTGATCAGGCATCTTCTGTTGCCCCTATCCCCAGTTTCGCTTTTGACCATGATGATGAGGGGGATTCCGATCCTATGTTTCCCCCAGGGTTCGACCCAGATCGTGACTTAGAGTTTGTTCCCATGGACCAGTTTATGGAGGATCCGGCAGACCCTGTTGACCTATTTGATCCTATTGACCCAGATTTTGAGTTTGAGATGGCTTTTGATGACTTCGAGCCTGCCGTTGCCCCTGAGCAGGCAGCCGCTCTAGACCCTATACCAGAGCATGACCTAGTACATGCTGATATCCCTTTTGAGCCTGTTGTTGCTGATCTCCCTGTAGATGTTCCCGTGATTGAGGGCGATCATGTTGCTGTTGATCCCGTTGTTCCCTTACCCGTTGGTGATGTACCTGTTGACCACCCTATAGAGCACTTTGCACCCGTTCACCCTGTTGTTGCTCCCTTATTTGATCCCGTTCCCCTAGAGCCCGGACATGCACTGTTTGCGGCACATATGGATCCACCGGATGAGTCCGCACAGCACGGTTGGATACCGGCTGACGAGGATGTTCCATCTTTTCCTCAACAGATTCCTGTTGCACCACATGTTGACTTTTCATTTCAGGTTCCTATGTTTATACCTCCAGCAGGGCCTGGAGAGGGTTCTTCAGCACACCCTGATGGGCATGTACCGATGCCTATCCCTTTTATGCCTCAGACGTCATTTGTTCCACCCGCTGTTGCACCGCTTCACGTGGCACCTTTCGACCCCACTAGCGAGCCATTTCTTTGGGCACCTGGCTCCGGTATGCCACCCACTGACCCCTACCATGCTTTTCATAGGGGACACACTATTGAGGACGTCTTGATGTCCTTTGTCGCACAGCATGAGTCCCACACACAGCGTATCCAGGAGCTCGAGGGAGCTCGGTTGTCACCTTGTCAGAGTCATGGTCAGACACACTCTCCCCTACAGCCGTTTCGACCATTACCTCCAGATATTGCTGCTCGTCTTTTTACACTGGAGCAGCAGGTTGCCTCTATTATTCGTACTCAGCGAGCCCAGGAGGAGGACTGGCTCCAGTTACGCCGGTTGTTTTATACTCACTTTCCCCCTCCTCCACCACCATCTGCATAGAGCTCACCAGTTACTGATTAGATAGACGAGGATGAGAAGACGGCGATTGTTGGATTGCACAAGCATTTTGGAAGACCACTTTATGATTTTGACTTTTGACATGTACTTGATGTTATATTTGACACTGATCTGTTATGATTTTTGGACAGGGGTGATGTAGCCCCTAGTTGATGGATGATTGTATGACACTATGATGTGCTGATACACTTACTCTGTGGTCTTGATGTATGGCAATCGCAGTATTCTCATCATATCTGTTTCGCTTGATTACTTATTTGCATTGTTATGGTATGAGATGTGGATGATTGATATATGTGATGTATTGATGACGTGAGATATTACGTGCTATTACTATTACTATATACGTACTTTTCGCTATGGCCTGACCAACGTAAACCATCATTTAGAAAATGCCGCCAAGACGCGAACCAAACATGCCAACTAATGAGGCAGAACTCCAGCAGATTATTGCTGCTGCCATAGCACAGTACGCAGCATCTCAGCCAGGAGCAAGCGGAAGTGTTAACCAAGGCAATAACAATCCACCTCACGGATGCACCTACAAGCAGTTCTTAGACTGCAAACCAGTTAACTTCGATGGCACAGGAGGTGCAGTTGCCTTTACCCGCTGGGCTGAGAAAACCGATTCTGTTTTACGCATGAGCAAGTGTGCAGAGGATCAGCAAGTCACATACATTTCAGGGCTGTTTCTAGATGGAGCCCTATCCTGGTGGAACCTACAAGTACAAACACTAGGCGAAGCTGCCGCCTACGCCCTGACTTGGGCCGAATTGAAAGAACTAATGCGCAAAAAGTACTGTTCACGCGCAGAAATTCAAAGGTTGGAGACTGAATTTTGGCACCTAAAGATGGATGGACCAAAGATTGCAGAATACGTCCAGAGGTTTCACGACTTATCTCAAGTGGTTCCTTACATGGTTACGCCAGAATACAAGCGAATCGAGCGCTTCATTTGGGGTTTGGCTCCCCAAATAATAAGCATGGTAACCTCCTCCAAACCAGCGACTATCACTGAAGCCATCGATTTGAGCGTGGCTCTCACCGAGGAGGCGATTCGTCTAAACAAGTTTGATGAAGTCAAGGCAAAGAAGACAGAGACTCACATTGAGTCCTCAGGAGATAACAAAAGGAAGTTTCCAAACTTCAAACAAGGCGTCAGTATGGCAGTAAAGAAAGGAAAATCAGCTGGCAGTACCAAGAGAGGAAAAGGGTACCAGGGCACCCAGCCCAAATGCAACAACTGCCAACGCCACCATACTGGCCATTGTAACATGAGAGTTTGTGAATCTTGTGGAAAACCGGGCCACTCAAAGGAATCATGTTGGGCTAGTGCGGGCCGCGGAGGCCAGGGAGGATATGGAAATAGGAATGATAACCGTGGTGGAAATGGAAACCGCCTACAAGGAAATTTTGGAGGAAACAGAAACCGAGGCAACAATGCAAATCAGGCTGGCAATGCCAACCAGAACAACACCCCAGCTGGAAATGGGGATGGAAACGGGCAGAGACTCGGATGCTATAACTGCGGGGAAATCGGGCATTTCAAGAAGAACTGCCCAACGTTGAATCAGGCCCGCGGTAGAGTGTTCCAACTCGAAGCTAGGGAAGCACGCCAAGATCCAAATGTTGTTACGGGTACGTTCCCTATCAATCAACGCTATGCATCCGTTTTATTTGATACTGGTGCCGATTATAGCTTCGTATCGTTAGAATTTAAGAATATGCTTGGGTTAGCTGCTAATAAGTTAGACATTCCCTACTCGATCGAATTAGCTAATGGAAAGTTAGTTGGAGCCGACGAAGTAATCAGAGGTTGTGTGATAGAATTGGGAGAACGCGAGTTTACTCTGGATCTACTACCAGTCCAACTGGGAAGCTTCGACGTGGTGGTAGGAATGGATTGGTTATCCGGAAACAAGGCTGAGATAGTATGTCACGAGAAAGTTGTTCGTATCCCAACTGATGATGGTGAGACAATTGTGGTTCACGGAGAGAAGCGTGACACACCGCTAAGATTTATCAGCTGCTTGAAAGCAAGGAAGTGTTTACAGAAAGGATGTGTTGCTTTTCTGGCACACATCGTAGATAAGAAGGCTGCTGAGCCAACAATCGAGGACATCCCTGTCGTAAGGGAGTATCCAGAAGTCTTCCCAGAAGACTTACCCGGACTGCCACCTCAGAGGCAAGTGGAGTTTCACATTGACTTAGTTCCAGGCGCCGCGCCTGTGGCTAAGGCACCATACAGACTTGCTCCGTCTGAGATGCAGGAATTGTCGACACAACTTCAAGAGTTGTTAGACAAGGGTTTTATCCGACCAAGTTTCTCGCCTTGGGGAGCTCCGGTCCTGTTTGTCAAGAAGAAGGACGGAAGTTTCCGCATGTGCGTTGACTACATAGAATTGAACAAACTGACGATCAAGAACAGGTATCCTCTGCCAAGAATCGATGATCTGTTCGACCAACTTCAAGGTTCAAGCTGTTACTCTAAGATCGATCTTCGATCTGGATACCATCAACTAAGGATACAGGAGGAAAGTATCCCGAAAACAGCCTTCCGAACTCGTTATGGACACTACGAGTTCCTCGTTATGCCATTTGGTTTGACAAACGCGCCTGCGGTATTCATGGATCTAATGAATAGGGTTTGCAAGCCATACCTGGACAAGTTCGTGATTGTATTCATCGACGACATCTTGATTTACTCAAAGACGAAGGCTGCACACGAACAACATCTTAGAACCATACTGGAGCTGCTAAAGAAGGAACAACTGTACGCCAAATTCTCCAAGTGCGAGTTTTGGCTACGCGAAGTCCAGTTTCTTGGACATGTGGTTAATGGGGATGGAATTCATGTTGATCCCGCAAAGATCGAGGCAATCAAAAATTGGGAAACGCCTACAACGCCAACCGAGATTCGACAATTCTTGGGGTTGGCTGGCTACTATCGAAGGTTCATCGAGGATTTCTCGAAAATCGCTCAACCTTTGACGCTCCTCACGCAGAAGGACAAGACGTTTGATTGGGGAATCAAACAGGATGAAGCGTTTCAGATATTAAAGGGTAAGCTTTGTAACGCGCCAATCTTAGCTCTACCAGAAGGTACTGATGACTTTGTGGTATACTGCGACGCATCGCGTCAAGGATTGGGTTGTGTGTTGATGCAACGCCAAAAGGTCATTGCTTACGCATCACGCCAACTGAAAGTGCACGAAAAGAATTATACCACACACGATTTAGAGCTTGGCGCAGTGGTTTTTGCTTTAAAGATCTGGAGACACTACCTGTATGGTACGAAGTGCACAATCTTCACAGATCACAAAAGCCTACAGCATATATTCAACCAGAAGGAGTTGAATATGAGGCAAAGACGATGGGTTGAATTGTTAAACGACTACGACTGCGAGATAAAATATCATCCAGGGAAGGCGAATGTAGTCGCCGATGCCCTAAGTCGTAAAGAAAGAATCAAGCCCATAAGGGTTAGAGCTTTGGAAATGATTATACGAACCGACCTTTCCTTGCGCATTCGTGCTGCACAAAAGGAAGCTCTCAAGGAGGGAAACCTTGAGGAAGAATATCTCCGTGGAATGGAGAAGCTTTTGGTACCTTGGTGGATTAAGGGAAGTTATTTTCGACGAAGCGCACAAGTCACGGTACTCTATCTACCCTGGATCGGATAAGATGTACCAGGATCTCAAAGATTACTATTGGTGGCCTAGGATGAAAGGCGACGTTGCTGTTTACGTGAGCAAATGTTTAACGTGCGCTAAGGTCAAGGCGGAATACCAGAAGCCTTCGGGACTTCTGCAACAACCTGAGATTCCCAAGTGGAAATGGGAACAAATCTCAATGGATTTTGTTACAAAACTGCCAAGAACGCCAAGAGGCCACGATATGATTTGGGTGATTGTTGACCGCCTAACAAAGTCCGCACACTTTCTGCCAATCAAGGAGAAAGACAGTACTAGTAAACTTGCGGAAATTTACTTGAGAGAGATCGTAGCACGTCATGGAGTACCTCTCTCGATCATCTCTGATAGAGACGGAAGGTTTGTGTCAAGAATATGGCAATCCTTCCAAGAATCTTTTGGCTCACAATTGAATCTGAGCACTGCGTTCCATCCGCAAACTAACGGCCAGAGCGAGCGAACGATACAAACTTTGGAAGACATGCTGAGGGCATGTGTTATGGATTTAGGCGGAGCTGGGATAAACACTTACCTTTGGTCGAATTTTCATACAACAACAGCTACCACACCAGTATTGGTGTCGCGCCATTTGAGGCCCTATACGGACGCAAGTGCCGATCACCACTATGTTGGTCTGACGCAGGTGATAGGCAGCTTGCTGGTCCCGAAATCGTCCAAGAGACGACAGACAAGATCGCGCAAATTCTTAAACGCATCGAAGCAGCTCGCCACAGACAAAAGGCCTATGCGGATCCAAACCGAAAACATGCGGATTTTCAAGTTGGAGAAATGGTTTTACTGAAGGTATCACCCTGGAAAGGGGTGGCACGCTTTGGAAAGCGTGGGAAGTTAAATCCGCGCTACATTGGTCCTTTCAGAATTCTGGAAAGAATTGGGACAGTAGCATACAAGTTGGAACTACCTGCTGAACTGAATGGTGTTCACGATACATTTCATGTATCCAATCTGAAGAAAAGTCCAACTCAAGTTGACGTTGCCATTCCTATCGACGAGATTCATATTGACGACACGCTCCACTTCGTTGAAGAACCTGTTGAGGTCACGGATTGGAAAGTTAACAAGACCCGCCGGAGCAGTGTCAAGCTCGTCAAGGTTCGTTGGAATGCCAGACATGGTCCTGAATTCACCTGGGAACGTGAGGACCGGATGAAAGAGAAATACCCCCACTTATTTCCTAAGAACTCTGCATCTACAAGCAGAACTTAAATTTCGGGACGAAATTTATTTAACGGGGGGAGAATGTGACAACCCGTACTAAACCAGGTATCCGTACAACTTAATTAATGATTAATTACTACTTGATTACTGTGCTTGTTTGAACTAGCTGATAAACTGCTACCTGCATACTGATACATGCACTTACTTGCATCATACTTTATTTGTTGTCACTACATTAATTACATACTGAACCCTAGTGACAAACATGATGCACAAAAAGCACAGTAGCACTAAACGGATACACGGCGAACATGCTGATATGACCAGCATCAGGCAGACACTGCCTCTAAGGCCTGTTAAGAGCCTCAAATATTTTGGCTACACTGGTAGTGAGTGTAGGGATATAAGGGTTGTGGTACCGTGTCTCTAGGAATAAGATACACTGATTCGGATGTGCCAAGAACGTACTTTAAGTACCAAACACAACACTTTAATAATTAATCCAGCTTCTAGCTGACTAGTAAAGTGCCAGAACATGAGAAAATAACACTAGACACTTTCTAAAGTGTCGGGAAAACAAATTATGTCACTAAAAATGTTAATAACGACACTTTAAAGCTTTTGTAACGCTTTAACGGATTACTATCCAACCGAACACCCGGACTTTACCCGGAACATGAAAATATTATTATTTTCACTAATTATATTTCTCTGAGCCAGTTAGGGTCCCTGATTACCCTAACACCCGTTAAAACACACTACATACTACTAACTAAGTTAAACACCTATATTACTTAACTTAACTAATCACTCCCTAACCACCTAGTTAAAATCGAACCAAGGGACCCCCCCCCCCCCCCCAACCGAATCGGTCACCTAGGGGACACCCCCATGTACTTGTTGATTGAGCAAATCATCTTGGTTTAGTATCTAGGTGACATATTGCCCAATGGATAATCACATCCTAACATGTCTATAAGTTAACACTAATCACCCAAGAACATTATCACTAAACCACAACACAAGATCAACTCTCTCTTGCTCCCTCCTATTCTCGGCCGAACACCCCACCACCCACCACCATACCTTCGGCTCTTGATCACTACATTCCATCATCATACACACTTCACAAGTCGCATATTAGGAGCCTCGGAGCAAGCGGAACACGAAGGACCTCTACCGTTAGCTTTTATCCACGCATTTTTCATCAAAGATCTTCCCTAGCCCCGAGCTAGAGGTATAACATTTAAAACTTGTTTTTACACTCATCTAAAGTGGTTAAAAGGAATATTGTCGGTTAAATATCGTTAACTTATGTTTTGATGCATTAAAGTCTAGTAAAAACATCAAAAATGGTGGTTAATAGCTTGTAACTTGTGTAAAAGTTGTAGGACTTGAAATATGTGGTTATTGAGACCCGATCTATGATGTGGTAGCTCGGATCGCCGTTTAACCCGACTTTGTAAGATCATGGATCTTCACATAAGCTCGTTTTTGTTTAACACGAGGGTTAAAAAGTGAAACTCTACCACACAAGATACATGAACTTGTGTAAAAATATGTTACTTGTGTAAAAGTGATTTAACCGGTACAATGGTGTTTAAAACTAGCGGATCTACGTATCTGCAAGTGGTATTTTTGAAGAACCACACATTAAAGAAACCATGTATTTTAAAGAAAGGATCTTACACTAACAAATGTGATACTTTTATAAACCACAAGTGTGTAAACACTTGTGAAACGAAAAGATCCGACAAATAACTATTTTTGGGAAAAATGACTAGAAGTTGTAAAGACGGATTTCTCTAAACACGGGGTTTCTACGAGTTCAAAGTTACTTTATATAAAGATCTACATATATAAAGGGGATTTACACTATAGATTCGGAAAAACTGCAAGTTCATGCGATTATGCGATTTACATACTTATCGACTAGTTTGATGGGTCGGAAATTGTTTGTTTGAATAAAGAAGTTGTTGAATTGATTTGTTAAAAGAAAATGATACTCTTGAAAGCGTGGCCACCTCCAGTTACAGAGGAAACTCTGGCGAAATTTTCCAAAAACCTAACACTTAGAATTATTTACACAACAAGTGTTAGAACTATTTTTGGACATATTTTCAAAACATAAATTTCGCCGGCACTATATTCTACTAAATATTCGGAGGTGGGGTTTTCACAAAGATTAACGTGATAAATATATTTGTCACAACACTGTTTATGATTATTTTGTGAAATACATAAATATTATTTTAGAGTGAAAATAATATTTACAAGCGTTAATGATTCCAAAACTTTACGAACGCTTCCACAAACATATAAGTTACACCGGTAATTACATTACCACAAGATTGATAAAACGTAACTTACGCACATGTATTGTATCCCCCATCCTTGGGAAGAAGAATAACTACCAAGTGTATACGGAACATAAACACGAAATAGTTGTCTAACTATTTCCCAAAGACATAAACTGTAAAGCTAAGGCACGGCCGTCCGTCTAATAGAATTAGCACTTGTAGGTCGTTGCACAGCTTACTGTATTGGAGACACTTGGTAGAGACCCGCATTCACTGTGAGTTCATGTCCCCCTTTTCTCTAACTGTTTTCAGTTTACTTAACTGCGGGGGTGAAATACATGTTACTATGATTTACGAGTACTTTACAACGGTATGTTTAACGTAAGGAGGTGTTATACGATCATGTGAGTGGATAGGAACAACATGGGGCCATTAGTCCTCATGGAGGGACCGAGGGACAGGAGCGGTAGATCTATCTGGGTGTAGCGAGCCCAGCCCCCGGCCAAACTAGAAACGGACCGTGGGGTGACTTTGTCCACATACTTTGCCGTGGCGAAATCTGCTAGGTTTGAGTCTCCCTATTTGCACTTCACATATGTCAGTGGCCTTGCAAACCATTGGTGATCACAAGTCCTCTTACACTGCTACATACCACAACTATTTTTATACTCACAAGTGTTTTACATACTCACTTACACATGAACTCGCTCAACATTATTGTTGATTTTTCAACTCACATGTATTTCAGGAAATTAAAACGGATCTGGCACGGTATGGAACGTTTTCCGCTGCACTTGTCATGGAGTCATCAGGGTTTAGGGGATGTGTCTCTTTCCTGGACAAGACACAGTCCTTAACCCACGTTTATGTTATGTTATAAGTTGTAAGGTCTACTGAACAAGGTTATGGTTGTATGCTAAAACAATGGTAATGTGTTTGATTTTCAAAACTTAATGGATGACTTGCATGGTTTTTAAATTCATATAGCTTGTTATGGTTAAGCTATGGTATTAAGAAGTCACACCAACATTAACCACGCTTCCGCAAAGCCAGGGTGTGACAGTATTGGATAGATTGATGCTCGGTAGGCTAGTTTAGAGAGTTTTGGATATGTTGGACCATTCCGCACGAAATGGACTTTGTCCATTTCACACGAAATGGCATTTGCTCATTTCATACGGAATGTTATGCCTATATATACCTGAGTCTTCAATTCATTTGGAAGGTTCCTAATTCCAGTACCGAAGTGCTGCCGACGTGTCATCTGATCTGTAACAGTGTTATATTAATATACAAGACAGTTAAAGAGTGAATCAAGCTGTAATCAAGTCTGTATCATTGAATTCTGCCTTTGATATGGATTAGAACTCTTCTGATAGACTCGTTTAGATCGATTCTCGATCCTACAAGTGGTATCAGAGCTCAGGAGGAAGAGTTCTTACCAAATCAACCTATTTTCACTAGAATTTCTGACTTCTACACCTTATTTTTCAAAATTAACAAGATTTTACGGTTAATATGGATTGAATTTCACATATAACAAGCGAAACTGTGTTTTAAACAATCCTTGAAAGAATTAGACCTTAATTCGAACTAAAACTTGTTCAATTTGATAAAAATCCGACCGAATAGGTGACGTCAGCAGCATTTCGTACGAAATGAGCCAGTTTGTGAGAAACAGACATTCCATTTCGTACGAATTGAACCCTGTGACCTCCCATTTCGCACGAAAGGACCCATTTTGCTCCAAGTTGCCATTTCGCTTGAACTGATCTCCATTTCGCATGAAATAGATCTTTCATTTCGCTTGAAGAGGCCACTTCGCACCAAAGTTCATTTCGCATCAAAAGTCATTTCGTTTGAACTTGCATTTCGTTTGAACTTTGTGAATTTGTGAAACAGGTTACTGAAACATGGAAGAGGAATTTTACAACGCGTTTGCTACTACTCCAGCTGCTCCAGTTACTGCTGCTGAAACAATTGAAATTGAAAATGAAACGGGAACGTCTCAAAAACCTCCTAAACTTATGTACATCGAAGATTTTAAAGGATGGCAAAATTGATTTGAAAACTGGGTGCAAGCCTATAAGTTCGATGCATGGTGCTCAATGGATGTAGATTACGTTAAACCGAAAAATGAACGTGGGGTTGAAAAAGCTTTAAGTGACAATTCAGTGGCTGAGAAATTGAAATACACCAGTGAAAAAATGATGATTAGTCTTCTCCAACAATCCGTAAAAGAAGATATTTTTGTGTTACTTCAACATGAAGCAACTGCTAGATCAATTTGGTTGGCGTTGATTAACAAGTTTAAGGGAAGCGTTGATATGATAAAGAACAAACAAGCTTTACTAAAGAAATCATTTGATATGTTTGTAGCTTTTGAAGGTGAAACAACAAAAATGACTATCGATAGATATTGTCATCTTGTTCTGGAAATAGGAAGATTGGAAATAAGGAAAGACGACGATGAATGGGTTGATAAGCTAGCCGATGCATTACCACATAATAAATGGGGAACATATTTGTTGATCTTAAAACATATGAGAAAATCTGAAAGTATGAATTTGGCGAAGTTCCTTCAGAAGATTGAAGAACATGAATTGGATATTCAGAAAACTGCTATCATGAATAATCCAAATGCTCAACAAGATGTTAGTCTATACTACAGAGGAAACAAATTTGAGACTACTCTGAGTCCAAAGATTAAGACTGCTTTCAGTGCTGATAGTTCTTCTGGAACAAATGGTAGAACAGTAACTCAGAGTGGTGGATATTCGTCATCATATTCTAGTTTTGATTCGAATTACACAACACCAAGTCCTCAACGACAGAACTCAACAAATCTGTAATGCAATGTTACATTGAATATTCAAAATGGTCAAAATCTTTCTCCAGAAATGGCTAAGCAACACATGGCATCACTTGTTACTATGTTAGAGTCTTATGAAAGTTTAGTTGCTGGAAGAATTGGAAATCCGATGCTCACCAAAGAGGATTATGACCAGATTGATGCTGAGGAACTTGAATTGATGGACATCAAGTGGTGTTTAGCCAGTGCTGTAAGAAGAGCATAAAAATTCACACAAATCACCGGAAGAGATGATTTTCGTAATATTGCTGCATCTCCGATAGGGTTTGACAAATCAAAGGTTACTTGTTTTCGTTGCAAAGAAAAGGGGCATTTTAAACGAGAATGTAAAAATAAAGAAGCAACTAGAAGACAAGATCCATTTGGAAAGAACAATTATTATCAAAAATCAATTTTTCATCAGATTGTTCAACAACCATCATCATCCCGTGCTATTGAAGACGGAAAGAAGAAAGCTTTTCTTGTTAATCAAGACGATGAGAAAGTGGCAGAGGGATTTAGCTGGGACAAATACATTCTGGCTTATTCAGGATTAGTTGTTCGAATCCTTGAAGAAGAAGAAGTCAAATCTAAGCCCAAAAGAACGAAGATTTTCAGATCATCAGAAAGTGATGAAGATACTGATGATGTGGAAGAGTAGATTAATAATGCTAGAAAAAGTTTAGACTCATTCAGTTTTAATTTGTTTTTTGCAGATAAAATTGAGATGTTGAAAGAAAAAAGGGCTACTCGTCTGAAGAAAGAATTGGAAGAATTAGAAGCAAGAAAGATTGCTGAAGAAAAGGCAAAAATGGAAGCCGAGAAAGCAGAAGTTGAGGAAAATTCGACAGAAAAGGTTGAAGTTGAAGGGTGGGAAGCAGAAATAGAATTCGATGAAGAACCAATGACTGAAAAAGTGATTGAGAAAATAGTTGAGAAGATAGTTGAAGTCGAAAAAATAGTTGAAGTTGAAAAAATCGTCGAAGTTGAGAAGATTGTTGAAGTTGAAAAGATTGTCGAGGTCACTAAACCTTGTTTGAAATGTTTGGAACCTTGCAAACATTGTGAAGAGAAAGACAAGAAGATTCGTGAACTTGAATAGATGAAAGAAAAGTTGTTGTTTGATGTGAAATACGTAAAAGAATCGTATGATGTGCTAAACAGCACAGTTGATAGTCTGAACAAGACAAATTTAGAAGTAGATGCTGCTATGACGATGATGAGTTCAACATTAATGACGAAGCAGAGGGTCATCAATGAGTATATTGAAGACTGTGCAAAGCTGAAGCAAGATTTGGAACTCGAAAAGATTGAAAATGAGAGAATCAAACGTTTGCTGATGAGTTATACAACTTGTGATTATTTGATTAACAGAGTTTATCCTACTGTTGCAGGTCTTGAAGCTTTTCAAGATAAAAAGACGGAAGAGAATACTGTTAAGAAACAAAGTGTCAAGTATAACAAGTGTCCGCCTCCAATCTATGAAAGCTATTCTCCTAGAAAACCAAATGAGGAACGACTAAAAAAGGCAGTCAACATAAAGTTAAAGTCTGAAGCCATTGATGAGTTACCATACAACATTGATGTCACATTCACATCGTCTGACACTGATCATGAGTCTGAGTTATTAAAGAAAGTGGTCGATCAGGTGTTGGATATGGATGAAGAGTCAAAGTTGGAGTCTAAATCTGAATGTTTGAGTTCATCAGACAAGAGTCCGAGTTCACCAGTCAAAAGGGTTTACAATAAAGAATTTATGATGTCAAAAATAACTTGAATGACGAAACATTCAAAGTAGCATATACTTTGAATGATTCTGACAAATTATTTTCTGATGAAGAATTTCCAATAAGAAGTGTCAAAACTGAAATGATCAAACATATTTTCAAATTAACGGAAATTAATATTTCTGAAATGAAAGATTTAAATCTTGCTGAAAAACCTAAAAAATACACTTCAAGAGTTCAACAGAGATTGAACAAGAAAAAAAGGTTACAGTTCTGGTTCAGGTTTTCAAAAGAAACCAAACCAAAACATTAATTTCAAAAAGAAGGGTTTAGGATTCATTCCCCCAGAAAATCATAAAAATGAGAAAACTTATAAACCAAAAACTAAATTTGTTTCATGTACAAGTTCAGTAGAAGAAGAGAAGAAACAATTCTGGAGACAAACAAACAAAGAGTTTCTTGCTGAAAGGAAAAAGAATTTGGTGAAAGAATTTGAGAAGAGAGTTGAAAGAAGAACCTATTTTAAATGTCAAGAAGTTGGACACATTGCTTGGAACTGCCCAATGTCCAACAACACAAAACAGGAGTTACTTCTATCTCATATTTGAAAAAGAAATGTGTTGATAAAACAAAACAACCAGCAGAAAAATTCAAAGTGTTAAAAAATTCGACTTTTGAAACTGGTGAAAGTTCGAAATGTTTTTACAAAAGAAAAGTCAATTTGAACAAACAGAAATGGGTTGTTAAATCAGAGAATAGTTCTGACAATGAATCTGACTCGTCAAAGTCAGAGGAGTCATTTGTTGTGAAAAGTGAAAAGAATTCCGTTCCAGAAATGAACGATGAAAACTTTCCACCATTGTCAAAAGATAATTTGAAATTAAATGTGGGAAAGATTGAGATTTCAGATCAATTCTTCTCTGGTAAGGAAGAATTTGATGTTGAAAAGGCTTTTAAGGGTAAAGTCAAACATATCTTTGGAAAGATGGTTGATGGGAAGGTAAAGGGTGTGAAAGATTTTTACAAATAAAAAAGATGGTGGGATAGAGTTGAATCAAAATCACCCAAGGCTGGTCAGGCTTGGGTGACAGTATTTTCTACTTAAAATTCTGACTTACCGGAGCTCCCAAGTTGGTAATCGTGGAGCATGAATCGGCATCTTTCTTGAGAAATTCACGTCTGTGAAATTTCGACCTACAAGTGGTTAAAAAAGAGGTTTTCACCTACAAGTGGTCAATCAAGGTCACTAAGTTGAATTTGATTTAACTTTCGTTCAAATGGTTGAGAGAACAAAGTGATGAATGAATCCCCATTCCTACAAGTGGTAAAATCAACAAAACTAATTTTCCGGAAAAACCATTTGATTAAAACAAAACTTAAGTGTTTTGAAATCACAATGGGAAAATAGTTTGTTATTAGGGGGAGTTCTGATTGTTTATGCCAAGTGGATGGCGATTTGAAACTTGAAAATTAGTTGTCACGTTACTTGTAATTTTTAAATAGTTTTGAATTTTAGGGGGAGTAAGAAATTTCAGAAAATCCAAAAACAATGAAAATTTTGAAAAAGCCAAAAACTTGAGAAAATTCAAAAACGACTTTTGTTGTGAAAAAGAGGAAATGATAGTACATCAGTGGACATTCACGGCATACTAAAGAATTGGAAAGTTAAAATGTGATAAACGGTCTCACTGATGATATGCCAGTAGGTTTTTACATGCTTAGTAGATTGTGTTCGAGATATAAACCTAAATATCAAACTTACTTATTTCGTGGGGAACATCTCTCGGATATATGGGTAACCCCCGAAATCTTGTTTGAAAGACCCCTCTTTCTGAGATACTAGGTCTTTATGCTTAGTGATATCTACGGTATTATCCCGGGACTTCTGATTTTGCGGAAGCAATGACCTAGTCCCTGTATAATACTTTTCACTTGCTTGAAATAAAAGCACTCCCCTCAGCATAAAAAATGATGAAACATTGAAAAATGCTAATCATGTGCTGTTGAAGAAAAGATTCTCTAAAGGGAACACACTTAAAGTTGAACCATCATCTCTCTGATTTTGCGGAAGCAATTGCCTGAGCTCTCATGGTCTCGCATTTAACCCCTTACAGATATCATCTAGGTATATTCACCTGTAAGATTGAATATTGGGATCTGGATACGGGAGTATATTCTGAGGTGGGACACAGAATAAGTTTATGTTAATAAAACACTAATCTCGTATCTCGAAACAGTTGAACTTTGTGAGAAAATTTAAGTGGGTCAGTATACTGACAATCTAAGTGAATCGTTTAGAACTTAAAATGTTTAAAGCTTAATGGTGTTGGTGATTTATCTCATAAATTGATATGATCCTCTTACACAAACTCACAAAAATATTGTCTGTAAATATTTCTTTAGTGCACAAATTTTGAAAAATACAAAAAGATTTTCGACAACTGATGTTGAAAAGCTGATTTTCAAAATCCCGAGTGCTAAACATGATGAACAAATGGTTTGGGAGAGTCTGTTGAAATGAAAAAAAATTTTGAATTGAAAATGTCAAAAATGAATGTTTTTCTTACAAGTGGTCATTTGATATTTTTAAATGTTAAATCATTTTAGATGATATTTACATGTGATGGTTTGAGATTGTTTTTACAAGTGGTAGGCAAAGAATAAATTTGTCAAATTTTAAATTTGTGAAATTTATTTCTGGGTAGAGTTTTTGCAGGCAGAAGCAGCCAGGATTCGACTCCTAAAGATGTGCAGATTTAAGCCAGGTTCCTGATCCTGTTGCTACAAAGAGCCAGGAGACGACCTGAACCTGTGAAAATGCTAAGTCAGATTGCGATCCCGGAACAGCTTAAGGGGAAGTCTGCTAGCAAAGGGGAGTCTGAAGCTGCTTAGAGCCAGATTTGAATCTTGATGTTCTCTCAAACTGCTGATACTGAAGAACTTAAGGAATCAAGAGATCTGATCAAGAGAAGACAGAGCCAGATTGAGATTCTGGAAGAGATAAAGATTGAAGGATGCTTACACTGTCAGATACTAAAAAGAGCATGAAGACTGATAAAGATTGAAGACTCGACATAACGAAATTTTGTTGCACTGAAGACTCGTCGACATCCAAGGGGGAGTCTGTTGGTGCATATGTCTATCGACTTCGTCTTGTATTGAGTCTTGTGTCTAGTATTGGATAGATTGAAGCTCGGTAGGCTAGTTTAGAGAGTTTTGGATATGTTGGACCATTCCGCACGAAATGGAAGGATCCATTTCGCACGAAATGGACTTTGTCCATTTCCCACGAAATGGCATTTGCCCATTTCGTATGGAATGCTATGCCTATATATACCTGAGTCTTCAATTCATTTGGAAGGTTCCTGATTTCGGTACCGAAGTGCTGCCGACATGTCATCTGATCTGTAACAGTGTTATATTAATATACAAGACAGTTAAAGAGTGAATCAAGCTGTAATCAAGTCTGTATCATTGAATTAGGCCTTTGATATGGATTGGAACTCTTCTGATAGACTCGTTTAGATCGATTCTCGATCCTACAAATGTACAGTCTCATTCAGGATCATGGATCCTTCCAATCATGAGATATATACAACATGGAGAGATCCCTATAGGAGAAAATCCTAGAACTTTCAAAGTCAAGGTATCTCAGTTTACAATATTAAATAACATGTTATATAAACGATCTCTTGCAGGTCTATATCTCAGATGCATTGAGGATCCTGAAATTCAAGAAGTCCTAATGGATTTTCATGAAGGAGATTGTGGAAATCACCCTGGGGGCAGGGCATTGTTCTCAAGTATCCTTAGGACAAGATACTATTGGCCTACTATGAAGAAGGATGTTGTGAATTATTCCAAGAAATGTGATGCTTGTCAAAGACATAGCAATATCCTTCATCAACCAGTAGAGTTCCTACAACCTATATCTTCTTCTTGGCCATTCATGAGATGGGGAATGGATATAGTTGGTAAACTTCCCAATGCACCAGGAGGAAAAGTGTTTATGCTTGCCATGACTGATTATTTTTCCAAGTGGATAGAAGCTGAAGCCTTTGCTCAAGTCAGAGAAAAAGAAGTGATATCCTTTATTAAAAGAAAAAATATTACCAGATTTGGTACTCCTTCTGAAATTGTTTGTGATAATGGATCCCAATTTATTGGGAGTAGAACTACTAACTTTTGTGACAGCTGGGGGATTAAGATGATAACATCAACACCAGTCCACCCACAAGCTAATGGTCAAGCATAATCATCCAACAAGATCATCATCAACAATTTGAAGAAGAAACTTGGATCCAGGAAAGGAAAATGGGCAGAAGAGTTACCTTATGTGCTATGGGCTGATAGAACAACTCCCAAGAATGCTACTGGCCAAACTCCATTTTCTTTAGTATTTGGAGCAGAATCAGTGATCCCTACAGAGATGGTGGTTCCTACTGTTAGAACAAGCATCTGTGATCCTGAAGGAAATGCTGAAAACTTGGTTCAAGACTAGGATACCATAGAAGAACTCAGGGATTTGGGAAGGATAAGGATGACTAGTTATCAGGAAAGAATGGCTGGAGCCAACAATAAGAATGTCAGGATCAGAAAGTTCCAAGTTGGTGATATGGTGTTGAGGAAAGCATTTCAGAATACCATAAATCCTATTGATGGAAAGTTGGCACCAAAGTGGGAAGGCCCCTATCTAATTGAAGCTGAGGCAGGAAAGGGGGCATATCAATTACTAATAATGGAAGGTGATTTACTACCAAGAGCTTGGAATGCTGTCCATTTGAAGAGATACTTCATGTAGGAAGGATTTAGGATCCTTGGTCGTCTTAATTTCCAATATCCTTGAAGGACCCTTAAAGGATAGATGATCCTCATTTGGGTAATGACCTGTTCCTAAATTATCTAATCCTTTTATTAACTTTGATACAAGGAGAAGGATCCAAGATCCTTTATCCTTTTTTCATTTAGTTCTGAGTTTTGCAGAAGATTGATGCATCCTTGACAAAGGATTAAGTATCCACAGAAGTTTCATATGTTTCTTGGGCTTGTTCCCAGTTTTTTGGGTTTATCCCCAGTCTTTGGGCCTGTCCCCAGTTTCGCCAGTAGCGCACGATGATCCTGATGCAGTTTAAGGCAATGGGACCAATACCCGCTTAAGGGGCTGACAATTTCATTGTACTGGCTGTATTTAGGATCCCACGTAAAATGGTAGACGTACCATACATCCGTTCCTAAGGTTTCTAACATTTTCACGTTAGCTAAGGTTTTGGCGTTTTCATGTCACTAAGTTGGATAGTCGCCAGTGAGGGCCATACTCCAGTTTGCACCAGTTTTTTGGGTTTGTCCCCAGTTCTTTGGGCTTGTCCCCAGTTTATTGGGCTTGTCCCCAGAATTGTTGGGCTTGTCCCCAGTTACTAATTCTTCTTTTATATTGGTTTAGTCCCAAGTTATGATATGTTTCAGGTTTTACAAAGCTAAACAGTTAAGGATCCTGGATCCTAACCTTTTACTAAGGTTTGTTTGTGGTTATCTTGACTATAAGTGTTAAAGACTTAGGATCCTAACTTGGATTCTCAGGTATTATCCTTATTTACCTTCATTTTATTCTTGATTTATTTTTGTTACCCTTATTCTTTGACAACAGGATACATGATCCTTAATTTATGCCATTTTTGAATCTTCGATTATAGGATATTTGATCCTTGGTCATATCCTAAACTTTTTTGACATAATCTAATATATTCTCATTCTTAACTTGTGAATTCAAAGAAAAGGTACCATAAATATTGAAAGGTAAATATACACACAATGGACAACATAAGATAGCCAAAAGATTAGAGTTTTATTTATTTATCAAAACATTAACCCTTAAAAGGTTGTCAAAATTGCCTACCCTAAGCATCTACAAGCAAAACGTGGCCCGTCCGCTGGGGTAGGCAAAGGGTGTCCTTAGTTAACCGTTCATAAAGTGTAGGAATAAAAGGGTGGCAGGATAACAGTGGTTTCATCCCCCAAATAGAGGATCCCTCCACCATCTATTATCCTACCTATTGTCTGAAGGATCCATGATCCTTAAACCTAAAGGCTATTGTTTAAGTACAGACCGACATTGTTCACCATCAAAACATCATCAAACAAAAAAAAACTACCAAACCATAAAAAATGGGCTCCGGCCACGTCTAGAAATTTCCATCATCGCCCATTGTTGCAGCCTACACCTTCGCTGCATCACCACCAGCCGCTGTATCCTCAGCTTGATCCTTCACCCTGCTGCCACTAGCTTCAATCATCAGAACTTCTCCAGCCTCATCCTCATCATCTAGCTCAGCCAGCTTGTTCTTCCAGCCTTCCTGGTCCCAGGCAGTCCTGTCGAAGTTAGGATCCTCAGCCTCCTTTGCCATCTGAAGTTTGATCTGGAGCATGGCTATTGTGGCAGAAAGCTTAGCACCCTCCATCACTTCAGCCTTCTCCTGATCAGCTGTGATGTGGAACAAGACCAGTTCCCTCTTCACCAGGTTGACTTCATTTTCGAGGGAGGTGATCTTTTGATCCTTTGCAAGGTACAGCTTCTGGAAGTCCAGCTGCTTTTGCTCAGCCTCTTCAGCATAGGAATCCATGAGCATATGGATCTCAGCGAATTTCTGCAAAAGAATGACACATGTCAGGATCCATTATCCTCAATATGGGCAGAACAGACTTAAGGATCTGGGATCCTTACCTCAGAGACATATTCTTCAAACTGGTGCTGGATGAGAGGCAGGCCTTCAAGAGTGTCAGCATTTTTCCTCTTCTTTCCACCCTTGCCTTTCGTGCCGACACCCTTCGGAACTTGGATGCTAGGACTAGCAGCAAGTTGTTTCTTGCCAGACCGGGAGGAAGCAAATGCATCAAGATCACTGACACTGAAGCGAGAGGCTGATTTTGAAGATTTTCCAGCGCCTGCAAATGGCAAACAACAGATAAGTATCCTTATTCTACATCTATTTAAATATTTAATTATACATAAATGTGAATATTTACTTGACATGGTGACTTAACCAGGGGATGCTTCTTGTGAATCCTTTGTTTTGGCCTGGAACGTTCTAATAGTAGGATCAAGGTTCGAAAAGGCAGCTACCCTTTCCTTTGTTGCAGGGGATTCTAGAAGATGAGAAACTAAGATAGTTGCACAATAGAAACAGAAAAGGATCAGTTATCCTGAATGGAAATTGAATCTTCCTATGATCCTTCTATAAGGATCCTATATCCTACAATGGGTGGTCAACTTCTTGGGAAGGTCTTTCCCGTCCGGGATAGAGTCCCTCCTAACAAAAAAGAAACGGTTTTTCCAATGGGTATCGTTTTTTGTGGTCTTGAGGATTCGGTGAGGATCACCAGGTTTGTGTTTGAACAAGAAACAGTGTGAACCATGGCTAACAAGATTGTACAACTCGGCCAACTCTGACATTCCTATCTCTATGCCCTCTTGCTCGATGATGTTCTTTATGGTGTATAATAGTCTCCACATCATTGGTATGGCCTGAATGTAGCACATGCCGGTGAGTGCAAAAAAGATTGGGTGAAAGCAGGGAAAGGATAAGAGAATCGTATCAAGAAGGGGGTGGCCGGAAAAGCAATCCAGGTGTCGGAGACACAGTCACTTTTCACAGAAGAATCGAAAGGCTTAAAGACGGTATCCGTCGGGAAGCAATGGCGGATTCGGTTGATCTTCGGGTCGGTGAAGCGACAGAGTTCAGATGAAGGATTTTTTATAATGCCTTGGCTTTTCAAGGGACTATCCTTCCTAGGATCCTTGGCAGGAGAGGATCACAGCTTCATTGTGGCTTTGAGGTTTTGAAGAAATAGAAAATCATAATAAGAAATTGTAGAAAGAAGGAAGAAGAGAGATACCTGTTCCGATCTCTAGATGAGGATTTAAAGGGATGGTAACGCACGAATTTAAATGCCTCTTGATCCTTATCTCTAACTTTGAATTTATAATGATGATTTTGCAGGTGGTCATTTCGCTGACGTCAGGGTTGCAATGGCTAGTCAGATGATAACGGCTATATTTACGTTATTCAGTTTGTTAGCGATAAGGCAGAAAATATGACTCATTAATTCGTGTTTTATTCCTCATATTTTGGGGGCAATTGTTAAGGGTGGATTTTCCAAACCTAAGGATCATGGATCCTCAAGTGCAGCCAGGATCACGGATCCTCAATTCTGTTTGAATTAAGGATCCTCAGAAGATGTTGCAGGTTTAAGGATCCAGGATCCTCATTGTTATCCTTACACTAACGGTTGTTTCCATTATGTTTGAACTTGATTTGCAGGAGTATACGAGTAGAACTTGGTCTTGCCGATATTCTTGGGGAATATGCTCCAATATTCTGCACGTGCATAGCTTGAATGACCGTTATGGAAGTCGTGGGTAGCTAGCACAATTTGCGGATTGTTTGTTATCTAGTTTATTTCTATTTTTAAAAGGGGATAACAAGCTTGATAGTTAGAACAATTAGCAACACACACACTCTCAGCAACTCTCGATAACTTATTGGTGATTACACACTGTTTACACACTAGTGATCCTTGTAACAAGCTTGTTATCATCCCGATTTGTAACCTTTACTTGTTGAATATAGTTGGTGATCGGTAGTTTCCATCACCCGAGGTTTTTTATGCCGGGGATCATATATTGATCAAGGGCTTTTTCCTCGTATAAATCCTTGTGTCCCTTGTTCATTTCATTTACAAACTGTTCACACATTTGCTCAATCATTTAAGCATCATACCTTACAAAATAAGATTTGGTTGCATTATGCTAGTCTGATTTTTGACCAAAACATATACCTCCATGGTGTCCCCTGCTTTGGTAAAAAATCAAGCAATGATTATGCAACCAAACTTTCTGTTGTGAGGTAAGATGCTTGAATTGATGAACAACAATAAGGATCACTCTGAAATGTAATTAACAAGTGACACGAAGATTTATACGAGGAAAAAGCCCTTGATCAATGAATGATCTCTGGCATAAAAAACCTCGGGTGATGGAAACTACCGATTACCAACTCAAATTAAACAAGAAATGTATTACAACTTCGGATGATAGCGAGCTAAGTACAAGGATCACTATAGTGTATTGTGTAAAAAAGTGTGTAATCGCCAAGTGAATTAACGAGAGCTGGTGAGAGCAGTTGTAAGAGTGTGTGTGTAGCCAAAAATAGCCAAGTGTTTCTATATAGCTCGCTACCCCGTTTAAAAATGGAAAAATATCTAAGCTAACAAACATTCCGCATTTCATGCAAGTCCTCCACAAACTCCATAACGTCCACTTCAGTTAAGCACGTGCGGAATAAGCCATGGAATATGCTCCAGGAATATCGCCAAGACCAAGTCCAAGCTCGTACTCCTGCAAAACAATACCATATTCAAAGTAGACAATCGTTAGTATAAGGATCCTTAAGATGATCCATGATCCTGATCCTGAAACACTTCTGAGGATCACTAATTCAAACAGAAGTGAGGATCACCAAACCCAACAGTAATTGAGGATCACAGATAATTAAGAAATCCTCCCCTAACAATTACCCCCAAAATATAAGGAGTAATTATGTAAATAAACGAGTTGTATTTTGTTCTTATCCGTAACAAATCAATGGATAACTAGCCGTTGGAGTCGGACTAGCCGTTACGAGCATGACGTCATTGAGGTGACTATCCTGCAAAACCATCATTATAAATTGAAGTTATGGATAGGATCAATTCGCATTTAAATTCAAGAGATACTCCCTTTAAATCCACATTCAAAGATCAAGCAGGTATCTCTCTTCCTCTTCTCCCTTTACGTTTTATTTCTCTGTTCATCTTCTTCTTTACCCTCATGACCAAGATGATGCTAAGATCCTCTCCGGCTAAGGATCACACAAAAGACAGTCCTCTTAAGAGCCAGGGGATCATCAAAGATTCATCGAAAGAAAGGTGATGCTTCACTGATCCACAAATAGACAGAATCCGCCACTGTTTTCCGGAAAATGCCATTTTCAAACCATTTGATCCCACCGTTCTAAGTGATTACGTTTCTGAAACTTGGGTAGCTTTCCCAGTCACCCCTTTCACAATAGGATACTCGTATCCTTTCCCTGAATTCACCCAGTCTTTCTTCTCCCTAACCGGCATCTCCTACATTCAAGCTTTGCCAATGATCTGGAGGGTCTTATATTCCCTCGAAAGGATCATTGAGCAAGAAGGAATTGCTCTAGGAATGTCGGAGTTGGCAGAGATGTATGACCTCACAACATTTGGATCCCACCGATATCTATTCAAGCGTAAACCCGGTGAAGAACACCCCATCTTCAAAGCCACTAAGAATGATACCAACTGGAAACGGCGATTCTTCTTTGTCAGAAGGGATTCTATCCCTGATGGAAAGGATCTGCCAAGGAAGTGGACCACCCATGGTAGGATAGAGGATCTTGAGAAGGATCACCAGATAACATTGTTTTTGTATAAGGATCACTAACACCCTTTTGTTTCTGTTGTACAGCTATCTCTGTTTCGCACCTTATACCATCACCTGCCACCAAGGAAAGGCTTGCTGCTTTCAGAAAACTTGATCCTGCAACAAGATCATTCAAAACAATCACCCAGGATTCTCAAGAAGTATCCTCAGGTTCGGTCACTATGTCAAGTAAGTATCTTGTATTTTGTATAGTTAAATGTTTAAATAAATAGTTAAATAGAAATAGGATAAGGATACTTATCTTTTTTGGGTGTGTAGGCGCTGGGAAATCCTCAAAATCTGCCTCCAAATTCAGTGTCACTGATCTTGACACTGTCAGATCCTCAAAGAAAAAGTCTGCTGCTAGCCCCTCCTTCGTAATCCCCAAGGCAACCACTTCAAAGGGAAGAGGTGGAAAGAAAAGGAAGACCTCTGAAGCTGACAACCTACAAGGCTTGCCTCTGATCCGCCATCAGTTCCTCGAGTATTTCGCAGATGTAAGGATCACTGACTTAGCTTAGTTATCCTGCCCACTTGAGGATCACTTGACTCTAATCTTTGCATTGTCTTCTTTGTAGAAATTTGCTGAGATCGAGGACTATGTTGGGAATGTTGAAGAGCTTGAGGAGAAATACTCTGACCTCCAAAAAGTGGCGGTGCTCAAGGATTACAAGATTGCTTCCCTTGAAAAGGATCTCAATGATGCCAAAACTCAGATAGCTGCAACTCAGATCAATGCTGATTATGAGAAGCACGAGATCACGGAGGATGCTAAGGTCTCTGCTGCCATTGCCATGTACAAGACCAAGCTACCGATGGCCCAAGAAGCTCAGGATCCTGCCTTTGACAGGAGCAACTGGGACATGGAGGGTTGGAAGGCTAGGCTGGCTGAGTTGGAGGATGAAGATGAGGCTGAGGAGGTTCTAGCAATCGAAGCTGGTGGCAGTGGCAAGGATCAGGTGAAGGATATGGGAGCTGGAAGAGATGGTGATGCAGCGAAGGCGTAGGCTGCATGAATGGGCGATGAAGGACATTTCTAGACGTAGCCGGAGCCCATTTTTTAAGTTTGGTTATTTGGTTATGATGTTTCCTTGTTGAACAATGATGGGTTGTATTTGAACAATAGTAATTAGGGCTAAGGATCATGAATCCTTTAAACAATAGGTAGGATTACAAATGGTGGAGGGATCCTCTGTTTGGGGGATGAAGCCATTGTGATCCTGCCGTCTTTTGATCCCTGCACTTTCTAGACCAATGAACAATGGACACCCTTTGTCAACCCATGTGGACGGGCCACATTTTGCTGGTAGAAACATGGGTTGGCAATTTTGACAACCTTAAAGGGTTTAATGTTTCGTGAATAAAATAACTTTAACTTTTTGACTATATCCCGTATTGCTATCCTTGTTAGTATTTTACTTTCCAATTATTGTGATGTTCATTTTGTCTAAACTTATCAAGTAAAAGAAAATTTTAATAAATATCTTCAAGGATTTTAGGATATGATCAAGGATCACATACCCTATAGTTGATAAGTTTTAAAAAGTAATATAGTTTAAGGATCACAAGTTCAGTTGTCAAAGGATAAGGGTTACTTAAATGAATAATGGATAAGATCAAAATAATTAAGGATCATACCTGAGGATCCACGTTAGGATCCCAACCTTTAACACTTGTAATCAGGATAACCCAAAAGACAAACCTTAGTAGAAAGTAAGGGTGAAGGATCCTTGGTCGTTTATCTCCAAGAACCTGAAATAGGATACAACTTGGGACTAAGCCAATATAAGATAAGAGTTAGTAACCGGGGACAAGCCCAACAATTCTGGGGACAAGCCCAATATACTGGGGACGAGCCCAAAGGATAACTGGGGACAAGCCCAAAGGATCGTATGTAAACTGGAGTATGGCCCTTACTGGCGACTATCCAAACTTAGTGACATGAAAATGCCAAAACCTTAGCTAACGTGAAAACGTTAGAAACCTTAGGAACGGATGTATGGTACGTCTACCATTATACGTAGGATCCTGAATATAGCCAGTACAATGAAATTGTCAGCCCCTAAAGCGAGTACTGGTCCCATTGCCATGAACTATATCAGGATCATCGTGCGCTACTGGCGAAACTGGGGACAGGCCCAAACTGGGGTCAAGCCCAAATAACTGGGGTTAAGCCCAAATAACTGGATACTTTTGTGGATACTCAATCCTTAGTTAAGGATACCTGAACCTTCAAAACTCAGAATCAAGTGAAAGGAGGATAAAGGATGCGGAATCCTTATCCTTATATAAGAGAATAAAAGAATGAAATAGTTTGAGATTAGAATGTTACCAAGATGAGGATCATCTACTCTGTAAGGATCCTTCAAGGATACTTGTCGGGTGAGGATCATGGATCCTTATCACATAAAATATTTCTTCAAATGGACAGCATTCCAAGCTCTTGGTAGCAAATCACCTTCCATTATTAGCAATCGATATGCCCCCTTTCCTGCTTCAGCTTCAATCAAATAGGGGCCTTCCCATTTTGGTGCCAACTTTCCATCAGCAGGATTGGTGGTATTCTGAAATGATTTCCTTAATACCATATCACCAACTTGGAATTTCCTGATCCTGACATTTTTGTTGTAGGCTCCAGCCATCCTTTGTTGATAACTAGCTATCCTTATCCTTGCCAAATCCCTGATTTCTTCTATAGTATCCAAGTCTTGAACCAAGTTTTCAGCGTTCTCTTCAGGATCACGAATGCTTGTTCTTGCAGTTGGAACCACCATCTCTGTAAGGATCACTGATTCTGCCCCAAATACCAAAGAAAATGGAGTTTGGCTTGTGGCATTCTTGGGAGTTGTCCTATCAGCCTAAAGCACATAAGTTAGTTCTTCTGCCCATTTTCCTTTCTTAGATCCAAGCTTCTTCTTCAAATTGTTGATGATGATCTTGTTGGATGATTCTGCCTGACCATTAGCTTGTGGGTGGACTGGTGTTGATGTTATCATCTTAATCCCCCAGCTGTCACAAAAGTTAGTGGTTCTATTCCCAATAAATTGGGATCCGTTATCACAAATAATCTCAGAAGGGATACCAAATCTAGTAATAATGTTTCTTTAAATAAAGGATATAACTTCCTTTTCTCTGACTTGAGCAAAGGCTTCAGCCTCTATCCATTTAGAGAAGTAATCAGTCATAGCAAGCATGAATACTTTTCCACCAGGTGCCTTAGGAAGCTTTCCAACTATATCCATTCCCCATCTCATGAATGGCCAGGAAGAGGATATAGGATGCAAGAGTTATGCTGGTTGGTGAAGGATATTACTATGCCTCTGACAAGGATCACACTTCTTGGCATACTCCACAGCATCCTTCTTCATAGTGGGCCAATAGTATCCTGTCCTCAGGATCCTTGAGAATAATGCCCTGCCCCCAGTGTGGTTTCCACAATCTCCTTCATGGAAATCCTTTAGGACTTCTTGGATTTCACGATCCTCAATGCATCTTAGATATGGTCCTGCAAGATATCGTTTATACAACATATTATTTAATATTGTAAATTGAGATACCTTAATTTTGAAAGCCCTTGGGTTTTCTCCTATAGGAATCTCTCCATGTTGTATATATCTCATGATTGGGAGGATCCATGATCCTGAATGAGGTTGAGTATCACCACTAGGGATGATTGCAGAATCTTCTCCCATCTCCATAGTTATATGATCCTCAATGGCAGGGGTCAGGATATGGATAATAAGGATCCTTACATCTTCCGGGATCTTCAAGGATGATCCTAGATTAGTTAATGCATCAGCCTCTGCATTCTCTTCCCTTGGTACTTGTGTCAAACTAAAGGAAACAAAAGAGAGTGCCAATTCTTTGACTATCTCCAAGTATTTGATTAGCTTTTCACCTTTAACAGCATAGGATTCATTAAAGTGATTAGTGATTAATAATGAATCTACATGTACCTCAAGATACCTGATCCTCATATGCTTAGCAATTTGCAAACCAGCTATCAAGGCTTCATACTCAGCCTCATTGTTGGTCGTTTGAAATTCACAAGCTATGGAGTGGGGTATTATGTCCCCCTGTGGCGATTTTAGTAGTATTCCAAGCCCTGTTCCTTTTACATTAGAGGCTCCATCAGTGAAGAGTATCCAAGGATCCTTAGTTTCTTCAAGCTGTTGGACTTCTAACTTAGCTTCCTTTTGCAAATCACTACTAAAATCTGCCACAAAGTCAGCTAAGGCTTGGGATTTGATGGCAGTCCTTGGTTCATATCTTATATCGTATGCACTAAGCTTCACTGCCCACTTAGCCATCCTTCCTGACATTTCAGGTTTCCTAAGAACATTCTTAATTGGAAAATTAGTCTTAACAACAATGGCATGAGTCTCAAAATAATGTCTTAATTTAGTAGATGCCATTATTAATGCAAGGATAAGTTTCTCTAAGTGTGAATACCTGGATTCAGCATCAAGTAAACTCTTACTTACATAATAAACAGGATGTTGTGTACCTTGGTGATCCTTAACAAGGACCGCACTTACTGCTTTTGAGGATACTGTTAGGTACAAGGATAATAGATCCCCTTTTTCTGGTTTCATCAAGGCCGGGGCTGAGGATAGGTAATCCTTAAGAGCTTTGAGGGCACTTTCATGCTTCTCAATCCATTCAAATTTCTTGTTCTTCCTCAGGATGTCATACACTTTTCTGAGGATTTGGATATGAATCTGTTCAAGGCTGCGATCCTGCCCGTCAATCTTTGCACATCCTTAGCATTGGCAGGAGATTTGATATTCACAATAGCCTTAATTTGCTCTAGACTTGCTTCAATGCCCCTCTTTGTCACCATATAGCCTAAGAATTTACCTGCTTTAACACCAAAATGACACTTGGAAGGATTAAGTTTCATATTAAATTTATCAAGGATATTGAATGCTTCCTCCAAGTCTTTAAGGTGATCCTCAGCTTTCTTGGACTTAACCACCATGTCATCTATATAGACTTCCATAGTGTGTCCAATTTGTTCCTTGAACATCATATTGACTAGCCTTTAATAAGTAGCACCTGCATTCCTTAATCCAAATGGCATAGCAATATAACAGTATATACCAGTTGGGGTTATAAAGGCTGTATCCTCTTGATCAGATGGTTCCATCTGAATTTGTTGAAATCCAGATGAAGCATCCATAAAAGTCAACAACTCATGACCCGCGGTAGCATCCACCATGGAGTCAATTTGGGGTAATGGGAAAGGATCCTTGGGACATGCCTTGTTTAAATCTGTAAAATCGACACATACCCTCCACTTTCCATTTTTCTTTTGAACAACAACCACATTGGCTAACCATCTTGGATACTTAACCTCTCTTATCATACATGCTCGAAGTAGCTTATCTACCTCTTCCTAGATAATAGCATTCCTTTCAGGTGCAAACTTCCTCCTCTTTTGATGTATAGGCTTGAATGACCTATCAATGCCAAGTTTATGAGTAATTATATCCTTAGATATACCTGTCATGTCTTCATGTTTCCAGGCAAAGGTGGATTTCCTTCTCTTAAGGAAGGATACTAGCTCCTATTCGATGTCGCTAAGGATCCCTGATCCTATGAAGATCTTGGATTCAGGATCCTCAGGATCCATGAGGATTTCTTTCAAATCCCGTTCTCTTGCCTCCAAGACATCTCTTGAAGGATACTTTAATTGCTATTGCTCCCTTGGTCTTGAGGCTGGCTTCATTGATGAGGTATAGCAATTCTTATCTTCTTGTTGATCACTCTCAATTTTCACCACTCCCCAAGGACTTGGAAGCTTTACACATTGATGATAGGTGGATGGGACTGCCTTCATGTCATGTATCCATGGCCTGCCAAGGATAACATTACAACATGATAAGCAATCTATAACACAAAACTTTTGATAAGAATGCAATCCTTCAATATAGATTGGGAGTTTGATGTCCCCCAATGTATTCTTAGTTTCTCCACTGAATCCCACAAGTACTGAGGATCTTGGGATAATATCAGACTCTGGGATATTCATCTTCTTGAGGACATCAAGCTGAATGATGTTCACAGAGCTTCCTCCATCTATAAGGATCCTGCGAACAAAGTGGTAAGAAATAAATAATGTAATTACAAGACCATCTTGATGAGGATCCTGGACGTCAACACGATCATCCTCATCAAAAGTTATGACTTTATCCTGGGTGACAACGGAGGTCCGGACAGGTCTGTCTCCATTATCCATCTTAGTTTCCTTAGCATGTCTTTTTGCTGCTGAAAATGAGGTACCACAAATGTCTGATCCACCGGATATGAAGTTTATGACTTGTGCATCTGCTGGAGGAGCAGGGGCCCTTTCTGGGATCCTTTCAGGATCCTGGATCCTTGACTTCTTTAGTCCCAAAAGCTCTTTCAAATGCCCCTTGCTCAACAAGTAACCAATTTCCTTTCTCAGTGCAATACACTCTTCAGTGAGATGCCCAAAATCCTCATGATATGCACACCACTTGGACTTATCCTTTGTAGCAGCTGGTTTATCACTTTTTCTTGGACACCTAGCTTTCTCACCTAGATTCTGCATTGCAAGGATTAGTTCATTGTTATCAACAGAAAAACATTATTTAGAAATAGGAGGATAATCCTCATCATCCTCTTCTTGTTCCACTGCGTGCACATGCTGGTTATCAGACTTGTTGTAGGACTTGGATTTGTTGTTCCTGAAGTAGGATCCTTGTTTCTCCTGTTTTGAGGATCCTGTCAATCTATCATGGATCCTTTTGTCATCCTCTAAGCGGATGAACCTAAGGGCCCTGGTTCTTACTTCATCAAGATTCCTGCAAGGGGTCATAACAAGATCATCATAGAACAATGAATCCCTAAGCAATCCCATTTTAAAGGCTTCTACAGCCGTAGCAATATCCAAGTTAGGGATATCTAAGGATTCTTTACTAAACTTAGTGATATAATCTCTAAGTTATTCATTTTGACCTTGAGTTACCCTATATAAATCACTAGTTAATCGTTCAAATTTCCTACTACAAGAAAATTGACTATTAAACAAATTAACTAGATTAGCAAATGAAGTAATAGAGTAAGGAGGAAGACTTAGCAGCCATTTAAGAGCAGATCCTGTAAGGGTGGATCCAAATCCCTTGCATAGACATGCTTCTTTTAACCTTTCTGGAATTGGATTGATCTCCATCCTCTCCCTGTATTGAGCTACATGCTCCTCTGGATCCGTTGAACCATCATACAGCTTCATAGATGGTATCTGGAACCTTTTAGGTATCTCAGCATCACATAAGGGTGGTGCAAAACGAGATATCCTATGGCTACCATCTACAATTTCAGGAATGGGTTTAACCACTCCTGGTACACTGGATATCATATCCTTAAGCTTCTGTAGCTCTCTAGCCATAGCCTGATTGATACCTGTATCCTGCATTAAGCCATGGTTAGTGTTATATGAGTTATTAAAAGTGTTACCTCCCACAGGATTCGTGTTTGGAATTGCGGATGTGAATCCATATTGACGAGACTCTGGCATGATTGAAGGACCAGAGGAAGCAATGGTTTGCATTGGTATGAAGTCTCCTTGATAAACATCCGAGCTCTGAGGCTGCATACTTCTTAAGAATCCTTGATCCTGACAGATGTTGGATCCTTGAGACTGAGAGGAACCTTGAATCTGAAAGGATCCTGGGACCTGGGAGGATCCTTGGACCTGGGAGGATCCTTGGACCTGGGAGGATCCTTGGACCTGGGAGGATCCTTGAACTGCATGCATTCCCAAATATCCTCCTGAACTGAAGAATCCTTGATGCTGAATAGAGGATCCCGATGGCTGAAAATAAGATCCCTGAGGTTGGTAGTGAGAGCCAAATGCCTGACTCATTGTTGTTGTTCCATGACGTCTTCCTGGTAATTCACCCAAGTATTGCACATCCGGAGCTGCTGAGTGCTGGGTAGTTATGACTGGAGTGTCGAAGTTCAGCGACCTTGGCATCAGAGGAGAGTGATCCTCCACTGATTTCTTCTGTTTCTTGATCTCGGCGATCTCCCAGAGGATCCTTTCGTTGGTTTTGTCATGCTCTTGTGCATGATTCCTCATCTGCAAAATCAGAGCATAAAGATCATTAGTAGTAGGATTAGTTGAAACAGAAGAAGTTGGTGATTTTTGGAAAATGGGGGTTTGTTTCTTCACAGCATTCTCAGCATTCTTCTGGGTTCCAGAAGGTGGTGGAGGCAAAGGAGGAACGCCTTGTGAAGAACTGAATGAGGGCATTAAGCTTGAAGTGTTCTTCGCTGAGGAAGCCATTTGCTTGGTTGTAATGAACCGAAATGACCACAAAAGTATGAATTTTCTTAGGAATGAAGCACCAAACTGTTTTGGTCAAAAATCAAGCAATGATAATGCAACCAAACTTTCTGTTGTGAGGTAAGATGCTTGAATTTATGAACAACAATAAGGATAACTCTGAAATGTAATGAACAAGTGACACGAAGATTTATACGAGGAAAAAGCCCTTGATCAATGAATGATCTCCGGCATAAAAAACCTCGGGTGATGGAAACTACCGATCACCAACTCAAATTAAACAAGAAATGTATTACAACTTCAGATGATAGTGAGCTAAGTACAAGGATCACTATAGTGTATTGTGTAAAAAAGTTTGTAATCGCCAAGTGAATTAACGAGAGCTGGTGAGAGCAGTTGTAAGACTGTGTGTGTAGCCAAAAATAGCCAAGTGTTTCTATATAGCTCGCTACCCCGTTTAAAAATGGAAAATATCTAAGCTAACAAACATTCCGCATTTCATGCAAGTCCTCCATGAACTCCATAACGTCCACTTCAGTTAAGCACGTGTGGAATAAGCCATGGAATATGCTCCAGGAATATCGCCAAGACCAAGTCCAAGCTCGTACTCCTGCAAAACAATACCATATTCAAAGTAGACAATCGTTAGTATAAGGATCCTTAAGATGATCCATGATCCTGATCCTGAAACACTTCTGAGGATCACTAATTCAAACAGAAGTGAGGATCACCAAACCCAACAGTAATTGAGGATCACAGGTAATTAAGAAATCCTCCCCTAACATCCCCAAGTTTATCTTTAAACATCATGTTTACCAATCTCTGGTATGTTGCACCTGCATTTTTCAAACCAAAAGGCATAGCAGTATAACAATAAATACATGTTGGTGTCATGAAAGCAGTATCCTCCTGGTCCGAAGGTTCCATTTGTATCTGCTGGAATCCTGAGGATGCATCCATGAAGGTTAACATTTCATGACCGGCAGTAGCATCCACCATTGAGTCGATATGAGGTAGAGGGAATGGGTCTTTAGGACATACTTTGTTTAAGTCTGTGTAATCTACACAAACTCTCCATTTCCCATTTTTCTTCTGGACCACAACTACATTTGCTAGCCATTTGGGAAACTTGACTTCCATAATCATCTTGCTCTTCAATAATCTTTCAACCTCTTCCTGAATTATTGTGTTCCGTTCAGGAGCAAATTTCCTTCGTTTTTACTGAACAAGCTTGAAAGACCTATCAATTCCGAGCTTGTGAGTTATCACATCCTTGGAAATACCTGTCATATTGTCACACCCCCAAAATCCACACGCGGAGTATCACCGCTTGGAGGCGTGACTGACCAGGATCAAGCCACCAATCATATTGAACATATAAGTAAATACCAAAAATCATTCATCAATACGAAAGGTGTTTTCAAAACCAAACATCAACAAGTGTGTAGCGGAAGCATAAGTATGTAAACCCAATGTAAATAGTAAATTCAAATGTTTAAATAGATAACATGGCATCAATGATCCATGTCCCACAACGACCTGCTCCTCCCTGTGCAAGCTCCATATGTACCTAAGGTCCTGCAAGGCATGCAAGAGAGAGTCAACAACTAGTTGAGCGAGTTCACAGTTAATAGCTCAGTAATAGTATAACGTGAGTAGTAGTATGTTCGTTCGTTACAAAGTATCGTATTAGTTTCCATCGCGGCCTTCCCGGCAGGTGTGCGAAGATATTGGAGAATGTTTTTCCCAAGTTTTCTAGACTAGGTTTATTTGTATCGCGGCCTCTCCAGGCAGGTGTGCGAAGATTTGTATATTTAGTTCGCGGCCATCATATGGCAGGTGTGCGAAGTCAGTCATAATATCGCGGCCAATCCTTGGCAGGTGTGCGAAGATCGTTCAATAAGTGTTCGCGGCCATCATATGGCAGGTGTGCGAAGTCAGTCATAATATCGCGGCCAATCCTTGGCAGGTGTGCGAAGATCGTTCAATAAATGTTACTAGTCTAGTCGTATGTTATCGTTAGGTTCTACTTTATGAGTATACACAATAATTCATCAAATCCCATTCCCACCCGGGAACCCCATGCCTTGGCTGTGTGAACTCACCTTGGTTTGCTCGGTATGCTAAGTGTATGTTCGCAAGTAATCAATCACGTCCTAAATACGCACGTATGCATAATCAGTTTATCTCCAACTTGTTCACGTATAGGTATAATCACATAAGTACTAAACATGTATTCCATATCATACAAGTCAAGCATATCACTTAACAGCAGTTAATCAATCCAGTTAACATTTGGCAAAGTTAAATCAAGTTACAGTGCAAAGTATTCAAATTGGCGAAACACGGTTTTGGCGAAACACATATTTGACGAGACACATTCTGTTTCGCCAACTACCCTTGGCGAAACACCCCCTCTAATTCGTCAACATATCCTTGGCGAAACACTTTCTTGTTTCGTCGAAACCTTAACTAATCTAGCAAGAAACAAACATCACAACAACCTAGATGCCCTAGTGGCCGACACCTATCAACCGCCGCCAAGCATCATTGGACCGCTAGTTATCTCATCATTATCAACACAGCAAGAAAACCTAAACATGCTAACAGTTATCGTATCTCAAATAACCGAACATCATGATTATTATCCACCTATTATTCAATCATCAAACACCAATGGAACTTATTAAAAGAACATAGTTGTCAGCCATTTCAGTGAACCCATGTGCACATAATAGTGGAACATATAATTACTCAACATGTACTTATGACTTTTCCATGAAACTTGATTTCAATTGGACCAATATATCAAGAACCTTAGTCAACATTCAAACGGTTGGCTGGCATCATCATCATTCATTATTATTTTTATGTATCACCAACATGCCAGTCACAATAATCCGTAATAGTTTATGTATGAACAATCTAAGTCGTCGATATATATATATATATATATGTATATAACCATCAAATCATGCAATCGAATTTATCGAAACGTATTAACACATTTTTCATTGCACTAATCAGAGATCGACACCACAAATCATATGTCAACACAGAATGTAAATAGATTAACCGAGTAAACGTATAATACCGATTATATCGAGCGAAGGGATCTCCGAAGTAGATGATCGAGTGAGGCACCTTCTTGTTGCCGTAGAGTAGTAGGAGATGGTGTCTAGGGTTTTCTGATTGCTAAAAGTGTGTGACAAGAGGTTGGTTCACGTAGTAATATGCGAGTTTACGTACTGGGCCTAAGCTGGGCTTCGTGAATTACTGGGCCGGCGAAACAGACTTCTGTTTCGTCAAGATGTATATGGCGAAACAGTCTGTTTCGTCGGGATGGGTTATGGCGAAACACTCTTGTGTTTCGTCGGGTTGTTCAAATCTTAAACAGCTTATGTTTCTCAACAAGTTCCACATTATACAATCAAACACATAATCATGCAATATAATACGTCTCATCATATCACAAAGTGTACAGTTACGAAGTCAGGCAAGTCAACAACTAAACAGTCAAAGTCAACGTGCATTAAATGCGAATAGAGGATGTCGGAAATTCGAGTTGTCACACATATCCTCATGCTTCCATGCGAATGTTGACATCCTGCATTTCAAAAACTTAGTCAATTGATTTTCAAAATCCTGAGGGATATTGATTCCTACGAGCACCGAGATATCAGGATTATCCTGATCCAGGATAATTTTCTTAACATCATGCTCTGAAGCCTCCACGATATCCTGGGCTCGCATCTTTAATTGCTATCCTGCTTTTGGCTTTGTTGAGGATTTCATCGAAGAAGAATAATACTCCTTCGCTTCCTGTTGATCACTTTCCACCTTGACAACCCCCCAAGGGGTAGGGATCTTGATACACTGATGATAGGTCGATGGCACATCTTTCATATCATGGATCCATGGCCTACCTAATATAATATTGTAGCAGGATAAGGAGTCCATGACACAGAAGCGTTGCATTGAATTGACTCCTTCAACATATATTGGCAGCTTTATCTCTCCCACAGTATTCTTGGCCTCTCCACTGAACCCGATAAGTATAGTGGATTTTGAAGTAATGTCCATCGGGGAAACATTCATCCTTTTCAGCATTTCTAGCTGAATAATATTGATAGAGCTGTCATTATCCACCAGTATCCTGCGCACAAAGTGATTAGCAACATATAAAGTTATTACCAAACCATCGTGATGGGGATCCTAGACAGTATCCCTGTTATCACTGTCAAACGTTATCACTTTATCGGTTGTGAGGGTTGTCATCTTGGTTGGCTTATCTCCCATGTCTACCTTAGCCTCCTTTGCATGTCTTTTTGCGGCAGAATAAGAGGTTCCACAGATGTCAGATCCTCCTGAAATAAAGTTAATTATCTTGGCATCTGCAGGAGGTGATGCTGCTCGTTCAGGATCCTTCTCAGTATCCTGACCCTTATTCTTCTTTCTTCCCAGAAGATCCTTCAGATATCCTTTGCTCAGCAGATAGCTTATTTCCTTCCTCAAGTCAATGTAATCTTCTGTAACATATCTAAAATCCTCATGGAAGGCACACCACTTGGATTTATCCTTCCAATCAGCTTTTTGTTGGTTCTTCCTAGGCCACCTCGCTTTGTCTCCTAAACCTTGCATAGCATAGATTAGTTCAGGTATATTAACAGAAAAACAATATTCTGACAACTCAGGTTACTCCTCAGGATCCTCGTTTTCAACAGCATTCACTTTCTTGCTGTCATTCCTGTCACACCCCGACCACGTGGAACATATAAAACGTGGCGGAAAACGTCGGGGAGTGTTGTAACAGAATCATTGTTTCATAACACATGGAAATTGAAATATTGTTTTATTAATTAAAGTAGTTACAATGTCTTTACAATCAAAGAAACATAACATATATAACTAGTCTTGCATCTTTTATTGTCGCTAAGGCCCAAGTACGCCTAAGTGTATCTTGATAAATCCTATGCATCATATCCTGAAACACATGTGAAAATAGGTACGTCAGCATAAAAATGCCTGTGAGATACATAGGTTTATGAAAATAGGATTCATGACCTATTGTTTAAGAAAATGTTTAGTCATGAACCTTGTAATTTGCTTTATCTTGTAAATCATTTGAACAGTGATAAATAAACCAAATGATATATATGTATTAAAGAATAACACATGGTTAAGTGAATAACCATGTGAAATGAGTTTGTATAAATTAAGTTGTTTTGTAAATCAATGTCTTGTGAAAATAAGTTGTTTATATAAAATGTTATATGTCCAAATTGAAATGATTCAAATAACGCTACGTTATGTAATACCATACAATCACTTATATATAGGAAGTACCAGCGGCGTATCCACCATGCTTGTATCATATTACACACGCCTCGTTACTTAAATCACTTACTCAAACCAAACCAACAATGTAAGATGTCTATGTTTAAACCAATTGCCAAACGTATTGAATAATATGTCAAAATGTTTATGTCAAGATGTAAGTCATGTAATGTATAACCAATGTCAATAATGTTCATGTGTCAAATGTAAATCATGTAATGTGTAACCAATGTCAATAATGTTCATGTGTCGAATGTAAATCATGTAATGTGTAACCAAAATGATATGTATGGCTAGTGAAATATATCAACTAAACCATATGCACAAAAACAAAGTATTGAAGTAAAACATGGTTTAAATCAAAGCTATGTTTTGTGGAACAAATGCATGCTATACTGATATAAACATCTATGCGGTATTGTGAGAATACATACATCCAAGCCTTGAGACTGTGGCGATAAACCTTTAAACAAATTAAAGGTTTATCTAAGTTATGTATATCGAATTCGGTCATTCCTTCCAATCCAAACAAACACAGGATTTCAGGAACGGGAGTTGTCAATTCCTATGGTACCACTACCTACTAACGAACGCCGTGATCGGTGTTAATGAATGTATATTGATCCATCAAAACAAACCAAATGTCATAACAAAATGTAAGCATGTGATGAAAACAATTGTACTAAGTATGCAACAAATGGACATACATAGCATGTGAACTGTACTAAGTATGCAACAATAGACATACATAGCATGTGACGTGAAACAACTGTACTAAGTATGCAACAATAGACATACATAGCATTTGACGTGAAACAACTGTACTAAATATGCACACAATGGGCATACATAGCATGTGAACTATACTAAGTATGCAAAAGCGCACTCGAGACGTCTAACTAGCCCTATGACAAGTGTTATATGCCTAAACATGTTACAAAATCAGTTATGTGACAAAAGTTTAGGTTACATGTGACAACTCGAGTTTCCGACACTCTTTATTCGCATTTATTGCACGTTGACTTTGACTGTTAGCTGTTGACTTGTTTGACTTGTAACGATACACGTTGTGTTAAAATGAAACGTATTATGATTGTGGAATATGTTATGTGCTATATGATAAAACGTATGTGTTAATGATATAGTGTGAACCGGTTAGTAAACACTTGAACTAGTTAAGCGCTGGAAAACCTTCACAACGAATCAAGTGTGTCTCGCCGGCCCAAAGCCCAGTATAGGCCCAAACCTTATACGTAATTATATAATTAGTTTAGGTGAGCGGTTACCAAAAACTCTAAAAACCCTAGATCTCTCCATCCCTGCAACCGACGGCATCAACATCACCAGTGAATCATTCGGACCCTTTGTTCAAGTTACCATACATCTCGGTCAGTAAACGGAATCATTACTACTTTAATTATGATTGATCAATATTCTTAGCTTTGCATGTGTGTTGTCTTGAGAAGGTAACCCATCGGATAAGGATCCTTCATAATTGACGGCTATTATTCTTATACTTGCTTGTAATTGTCAGAAGCATGTGTGTGTTATTTGAGTTTTAAATTGCATATGCGGAGTGCCCACTGGTTGAATTGTCGGCTGCCTCATTGTTGGTCCAATCAAAAATAAATAACCTGACATACTTGTTTACATCAAATATTCGGTGCATGTAAATTGAAATAGGGAAAGGGTCAATCGGTGGAATGATTCCGCGGTCCAATGAGGGTTGGCGGTGGAGGATAGGTGTCGGCCACTAGGGCATCTAGGTTGTTGTGATGTTTGCTTCTTGCTAGATTAGTTAAGGTTTCGACGAAACAAGAAAGTGTTTCGCCAAAGGGGATCTTGACGAAACAGAAAGTGTTTCGCCAAGGATATGTTGATGAATTAGAGGGGGTGTTTCGCCAAGGGTAGTTGGCGAAACAGAATGTGTCTCGTCAAATATGTGTTTCGCCAAAACCGTGTTTCGCCAATTTGAATACTTTGCACTGTAACTTGATTTAACTATGCCAAATGTTAACTGGATTGATTAACTGCTGTTAAGTGATATGCTTGACTTGTATGATATGGAATACATGTTTAGTACTTATGTGATTATAGTTATACGTGAACAACTTCGTGAATATGAACTGATTATCGTATACATGCATACCCTAGGACGTGATTGATTTATTTGAGCACTTACTTAGCATACCGAGCAAACCAAGGTGAGTTCACACTCTTACTAAGGCATGGGATTCCCAGGGCTTGGGAATGGGATTGAAAGGATAAGGTTGAATAGATTCATACGGACACTATTACTAGACTACCATACCATCGTCCTCGGTTGTGCAGGATACATACGTAAAACCTACGTATACTTGTATTGCTCACTGTCCTCAGGTTGCGAAGGACACTCACGTAAAACCTACGTGAACGGATACTCACTACTGCCTCGGTTGTGTCAGGCACTTACGTAAAACCTACGTAAACCCCCGCGTACCCCTATCCTCGGTTGTGAAGGATACTTACGTAAAACCTACGTAAACCCCCGCGTACCCCTATCCTCGGTTGTGAAGGATACTTACGTAAAACCTGCGTAAACTTTTACGTATTACTGTTCCCGTGATATGTAGAACACTTATGGTTACGAATAGTCTAGTGGATATACAACATGGGAAGCCCCCACCAATAGAACATACTATCGGCCAGTAGAGCCCCATGTTACAAACAAACTTACTATTACGCATTTACTTCCTGTGAACTCGCTCAACTAGTTGTTGATCCTCTGTTACATGCCTTGCAGGTCGTTAGGTACATGGAGCTTGCACATGGAGAAGCTGGTCGTTGTGGGCTTGGATCGTGATTATTTCGTTAAACACTTATGAAATTACATACTTATTTATGTTGGGTTTTATTTATACGCTTCCGCAAAACAGTGATAACATGCTTATGTTTTGGGACACCTTTCATATGGATTTGGTTTGGTTTAATTGCAATTACTTTTACTTTATACAATGTTCTATATGATTGGTGGCTTGATCTTGGTCAGTCACGCTCCCAAGCGGTGATACTCCGCAGGTGGATTTTGGGGGTGTGACAGATTGGTATCAGAGCCATTGGTTATAGAGAACTTGGTTTTAATATGGGGAAAACGTTTTATTAAAACCAGACTATAACCAGTACAGTGCTCAACGATCCACAACGACGCTTCGCTCCACGTGCAAGACTCAACATCCTAGGTAATAAGGTTTATGTTTATTGCCTACATGCTAGAATCACATAGAACTTTGCTCGTGGTATGCTTAGATTACATTGCTCACTATTTGTTATTGCATGAGAACACTTGCATGCTTACTCTCTTCTGTCATCGCACTATTCGCGAACCTCTCTCACTTACGTTATCTTTACTATGAAGATCATGTCTGGACGTATCAACATGACTCAAGACCAGTTGACGGCTCTCATTAACGAACGAGTTACTGCGGCAGTTGCAGCCGCTCAAGCAGGAGGTATACCCTGCAGTTACAACTCACGCTAGGATCCTTAGATCCTACAATCTTAAACCAACTCTTGTGTTTAACCTTACTCTGATTCTTATACAACAGGTCAACCACCTGTTTGCACTTTTAAAACTTTCATGGACTGTCGTCCAACTACCTTCTGCGGCACTGAAGGAGCCGTAGGTCTTCTCCATTGGTTCGAGAAACTAGAGTCTGTGTTCGAAATGTGTGAATGCCCTGAGGCACGCAGGGTGAAGTATGCTACTAGTACTCTCGAGGGTTTAGCCCTCACATGGTGGAAAGCACAGGTCCAAATACTGGGGTTGGTTGCTGCTAACGCCACCCCATGGAACAATTTCAAAGAGATTATCAAGGAAGAATACTGCAGTCGTGATGACATACATAAGCTGGAAGTTGAGTTCTTCAACCTCAAGATGACAGGGTCTGAAATTGAGGCGTATACAAAGAGATCGAATGAGCTTGCATTACTGTGTCCTACTCTGGTGGACAAGCGTATCGAACTTTATCTTAAGGGTCTGGTGCCAGAGATCCAAAGCCATGTGACTTCCGCCAATCTTGCCACCTACCAGCAGGTTGTTCAGTTGGCTCACCGTCTTACTGATCAAGCGGTGGAACAGAACAGGTTGCCTAAACGCATCAACGCTACCACTACCACTACTACTTCAGTTACTCCTGCTACTCCCAGTGACAACAAGAGAAAATGGGAGGGGGATTCCAGCAAAGGTTTAGCTTTAGTTCAGTCCCAAGTTCAGCAGCGAAAGACTGACAACTATCAGAGCCCTAGTCAGCAAGCTTCGGGCAGTCACAAGCAGGGTGGTTATCGAGGGAACCTCCCAAGGTGAAACAACTGCAACAGGCACCACAGTGGCCAGTGTAACAAGGGTCGTTGTCAAAGGTGTTTCAAGATGGGCCATGAGGCCAAGGATTGTAGGAGCCCACGGCCTGTAAATCAAAATCAGCAGCAGCAGCAGCAAGCATAGCAGAACCAGCAACAGGGCAATAAGGGATGTTTTCAGTGTGGCGCTGAAGGTCACTTCAAAAGACACTGCCCTCAGCTAAACCGAAACCAGAACAACAACAACAACAACAACAACAACCAGGGCAATGGGAACAAC
The DNA here is from genome assembly GCA_030545235.1 of Helianthus tuberosus. Taxonomy (NCBI): domain Eukaryota; kingdom Viridiplantae; phylum Streptophyta; class Magnoliopsida; order Asterales; family Asteraceae; genus Helianthus; species Helianthus tuberosus. Next base: position 106,279,789 of record CM060360.1, read on the forward strand.
AACGGGGGAAACAACAATGATGGGAACAACGGCGCTAGGGGACGAGCATTCGTGATTGGGCAGGGTGATGCCAGGAATGATCCCAACGTGGTTATGGGTAAGTTTCTTCTCGACGACTTTTATGTTACTGTACTATTTGATTCGGGTGCGGATACCAGTTATATGTCTCTGAAGGTTAGCCAAATGCTTAAACGTGCACCAACACTTTTGAACACCAAACATGTCGTAGAGTTAGCAAACGGTAAAAGTCTAGAGGCCACACACATAGTTCAGGGTTGTAATCTTATCCTCGCTGGTCAGACTTTCTCTATTGATCTCATTCCTATAACTCTGAGTAGCTTTGACATCGTCATTGGTATGGATTGGTTATCCCAACAACAAGCAGAGATCCTATGCAAGGAGAAGATCATTCGTATTCCCCGTTCTGGTAAAGAACCTCTCGAAGTTCAAGGCGACAAGAGTGGTGTCGTGAGTGGCATCATTTCCTTCTTGAAGGCTCAGAAGTGTTTGCGTAAGGGCCACACAGCTGTTTTAGCTCTCGCCACTGATACATCGAGGAAAGAGAAAAAGATTGAGGATATTCCAGTGGTACGCGATTTTCCTCAAGTGTTTCCCGAAGAGTTACCTGGGTTACCGCCTCATCGCCAGGTCGAATTCCAGATCGAGCTAGCTCCTGGAGCAGCACCTGTAGCTCGATCACCTTATCGTTTAGCTCCCACGGAACTGGAAGAACTGTCTAAGCAACTACAAGAACTCTTGGAAAAGGGTTTCATACGTCCTAGTTCTTCGCCCTGGGGAGCCCCAGTACTATTTGTAAAGAAGAATGACGGTACCTTCCGCATGTGTATAGACTACCGCGAACTGAACAAGGTGACGGTGAAGAATCGCTATCCACTTCCACGCATCGACGACTTATTCGACCAGTTGCAAGGGTCGAGCTATTACTCGAAGATCGATCTAAGGTCAGGTTATCACCAACTGAGAGTCCGGGATGAGGACGTCTCCAAAACAGCATTTAGAACGCGCTACGGTCACTACAAATTTTTGGTCATGCCATTCGGGCTAACGAACGCGCCTGTGGTTTTCATGGATTTTATGAACAGGGTGTGTAAGCCTTATCTCGACAAGTTCGTCATTGTTTTCATCGACGACATCCTGATCTACTCGAAGAGTCAGGAGGAACACGAGCATCATTTACGACTTATTTTGGAACTCCTTCGAACGGAACAACTATACGCTAAGTTTTCAAAATGCGACTTCTGGCTCCGTGAAGTCCACTTCTTAGGCCACGTGGTAAACAAGGATGGGATTCATGTCGATCCATCCAAGGTGGATTCGATCAAGAACTGGCCTGCACCTCGCACACCAACAGAAATACGCCAATTCTTGGGTTTGGCGGGTTATTACAGAAGGTTCATCAAAGACTTCTCAAAGATTGCTCAGCCGCTTACACTACTGACACAGAAAGGTGTTATTTACCGTTGGGGTAATGCACAGGAAACAGCGTTCCAACACTTAAAGGATAGACTCTGTAGCGCACCTATCCTCTCATTGCCTGAAGGCACGAACGATTTTGTAGTCTACTGCGATGCATCTATCCAGGGTCTTGGATGTGTATTGATGCAACGGGATAAAGTTATTGCTTATGCTTCGCGCCAACTTAAGGTTCACGAACGGAATTACACTACACACGATCTAGAGCTGGGAGCGGTTGTTTTTGCACTTAAGATATGGCGACACTACTTGTATGGTACCAAATGTGCTATCTACACTGACCACAGAAGCCTCGAACATATCTTCAAACAGAAGGAACTGAATATGCGACAACGACGATGGGTCGAACTACTAAACAACTACGAATGCTCAATCAGGTACCACCCAGGCAAAGCCAATGTTGTGGCTGACGCCCTCAGTCGAAAGGACACCGCGCCTAAGCGCGTGCGAGCTTTACAACTCACCATACAGTCTAGTCTTCCTTCCCAGATACGAAATGCTCAGGTAGAAGCATTGAAACCAGAAAACGTCAGGGCTGAAGCCCTACGTGGCTCAAGACAACGTTTAGAACAAAAGGAATATGGTGCTTACTACGTCACAGGACGCATTTGGGTTCCACTTTATGGCAACCTACGTGAGCTAGTAATGGATGAAGCTCATAAGTCTCGCTACTCGGTACATCCTGGTGCGGATAAAATGTACCACGATATCAAAACTACATACTGGTGGCCTAGCATGAAGGCCCACATAGCAACATACGTTAGCAAATGCTTGACTTGTGCGAGAGTCAAGGCGGAATATCAGAAACCTTCAGGTCCACTCCAACAACCTGGGATACCACAATGGAAATGGGAACAAATTTCCATGGATTTTGTTACTGGCCTGCCTAGATCTCAATGTGGGAATGACACTATTTGGGTGATCGTGGATCGACTCACAAAGTCTGCACACTTCCTGGCTATTAAGGAAACAGACAAGTTCTCTACCCTAGCAGACATCTACTTAAAAGAAGTGGTTTCAAGGCACGGGGTGCCAACCTCTATCATCTCTGATCGTGATGCACGCTTTACTTCAGAACTGTGGCAAGCAATGCACAAATCTTTTGGCTCTCGGTTAGACATGAGCACAGCTTATCATCCTCAGACAGATGGACAGTCTGAGCGCACTATTCAAACTTTAGAAGACATGCTTCGGGCGTACGTAATCGACTTTGGCAATGGTTGGGAAAAACATCTGCCACTTGTGGAATTCTCGTATAACAACAGCTACCACACCAGCATTAAAGCTGCTCCATTCGAGGCATTGTACGGGCGTAAATGCCGGTCACCTCTCTGTTGGGCAGAGGTGGGAGATAGTTAAATCACAGGTCCAGAAATGGTAGTTGATACTACTGAAAAGATTGCTCAAATACGACAACGCATGGCGGCAGCTCGTGACCGTCAGAAAGCATACGCCGATAAAGATAGAAAACTACTCGAATTCCAAGTTGGGGATCGAGCGCTACTCAAAGTTTCGCCCTGGAAGGGTGTGGTTCGTTTTGGCAAACGCGGCAAACTTAATCCACGATACGTCGGACCTTTCGAAGTTATTGAGAAGATAGGTAGGGTAGCCTACAGATTGAACTTACCAGCTGAACTCAGTGCAGTTCACAACATTTTTCACGTGTCGAATCTGAAGAAGTGTACGTCAGATGAGACCCACATAGTTCCCTTGAAGGAACTCACTATCGACGAGCGGTTGCACTTCGTCGAAGAACCGGTTGAGATCACGGACCAGGATGTTAAGGTCCTCAAGAACACGAGAATCCCTCTTGTACGAGTTCGTTGGAACTCCCGTTGCGGCCCAGAGTTCACCTGGGAGCGTGAAGATCAAATGAAACTCAAATATCCCCAGTTATTCAGAACCAATGCAACTACTACTGAGGCTGAAGCTACCAATACAGAATTTCGGGACGAAATTCCAAATCAACGGGGGGATGATGTGACACCCCAAGAAAACCAGTAATCTTCGCAAACCTGCTCGGGGAGCCGCGATACAATACAGGTAAACAACGTCACACCATTAGCTTTCCACAATAACTGCATGCTAAATTTCGGGACGAAATTTCTTTCAAGTTGGGGATAATGTGACAACTCGAGTTTCTGACACTCTTTATTCGCATTTATTGCACGTTGACTTTGACTGTTAGCTGTTGACTTGTTTGACTTGTAACGATACACGTTGTGTTAAAATGAAACGTATTATGATTGTGGAATATGTTATGTGCTATATGATAAAACGTATGTGTTAATGATATAGTGTGAACCGGTTAGTAAACACTTGAACTAGTTAAGCGCTGGAAAACCTTCACAACGAATCAAGTGTGTCTCGCCGGCCCAAAGCCCAGTATAGGCCCAAACCTTATACGTAATTATATAATTAGTTTAGGTGAGCGGTTACCAAAAACTCTAAAAACCCTAGATCTCTCCATCCCTGCAACCGACGGCATCAACATCACCAGTGAATCATTCGGACCCTTTGTTCAAGTTACCATACATCTCGGTCAGTAAACGGAATCATTACTACTTTAATTATGATTGATCAATATTCTTAGCTTTGCATGTGTGTTGTCTTGAGAAGGTAACCCATCGGATAAGGATCCTTCATAATTGACGGCTATTATTCTTATACTTGCGTGTAATTGTCAGAAGCATGTGTGTGTTATTTGAGTTTTAAATTGCATATGCGGAGTGCCCACTGGTTGAATTGTCGGCTGCCTCATTGTTGGTCCAATCAAAAATAAATAACCTGACATACGTGTTTACATCAAATATTCGGTGCATGTAAATTGAAATAGGGAAAGGGTCAATCGGTGGAATGATTCCGCGGTCCAATGAGGGTTGGCGGTGGAGGATAGGTGTCGGCCACCAGGGCATCTAGGTTTTTGTGATGTTTGTTTCTTGCTAGATTAGTTAAGGTTTCGACGAAACAAGAAAGTGTTTCGCCAAAGGGGATCTTGACGAAACAGAAAGTGTTTCGCCAAGGATATGTTGACGAATTAGAGGGGGTGTTTCGCCAAGGGTAGTTGGCGAAACAGAATGTGTCTCGTCAAATATGTGTTTCGCCAAAACCGTGTTTCGCCAATTTGAATACTTTGCACTGTAACTTGATTTAACTATGCCAAATGTTAACTGGATTGATTAACTGCTGTTAAGTGATATGCTTGACTTGTATGATATGGAATACATGTTTAGTACTTATGTGATTATAGTTATACGTTAACAACTTCGTGAATATGAACTGATTATCGTATACATGCATACCCTAGGACGTGATTGATTTATTTGAGCACTTACTTAGCATACCGAGCAAACCAAGGTGAGTTCACACTCTTACTAAGGCATGGGATTCCCAGGGCTTGGGAATGGGATTGAAAGGATAAGGTTGAATAGATTCATACGGACACTATTACTAGACTACCATCCCATCGTCCTCGGTTGTGAAGGATACATACGTAAAACCTACGTATACTTGTATTGCTCACTGTCCTCAGGTTGCGAAGGACACTCACGTAAAACCTACGTGAACGGATACTCACTATTGCCTCGGTTGTGTCAGGCACTTACGTAAAACCTACGTAAACCCCCGCGTACCCCTATCCTCGGTTGTGAAGGATACTTACGTAAAACCTACGTAAACCCCCGCGTACCCCTATCCTCGGTTGTGAAGGATACTTACGTAAAACCTGCGTAAACTTGTACGTATTACTGTTCTTGGGATATGTAGAACACTTATGGTTACGAATAGTCTAGTGGATATACAACATGGGAAGCCCCCACCAATAGAACATACTATCGGCCAGTAGAGCCCCATGTTACAAACAAACTTACTATTACGCATTTACTTCCTGTGAACTCGCTCAACTAGTTGTTGATCCTCTGTTACATGCCTTGCAGGTCGTTAGGTACATGGAGCTTGCACATGGAGAAGCTGGTCGTTGTGGGCTTGGATCCTGATTATTTCGTTAAACACTTATGACATTACATACTTATTTATGTTGGGTTTTATTTATACGCTTCCGCAAAACAGTGATAACATGCTTATGTTTTGGGACACCTTTCATATGGATTTGGTTTGGTTTAATTGCAATTACTTTTACTTTATACAATGTTCTATATGATTGGTGGCTTGATCCTGGTCAGTCACGCTCCCAAGCGGTGATACTCCGCAGGTGGATTTTGGGGGTGTGACATTACATATGCTTAATTACCAATTATACATGAAAAGCGTATTCTGGTAATTTACCTAAGGCAAACTACCTATCATACAACTACTCAAACGATATGACCATAGGGTATAACCTCGGAAGGTTATTCCATATATGCTATGGTCCTAAAGTATTTGGTCGGATCCTAATGATCGACCAAAATGGGTCGGGTTCGAGGGTATAAGCGATTTATTAGATCGCTTACCCTTACGACCCTAGACAACGTGGAAATCAGTAGGCATAGTCACAAAGGACTATAACCATCGTGATTACAATCACGTTGCGAAGTTCAAACGAACTTCGCATTGACCATAAACTGGTCAACGCAGAAAGTCAAAAAAAGTTTGACTCTCGGAGTCGAAAAGCAATAAAAGAACGAAGGAATACTTACGAAGGGTCCCCGAATGCTAATCTTGATTCAAGTAGCTCAGGTATGAAACAAAGGTTTCAACTTAGAGGTTCTCAAATTAGGATTCTAGTGGGTTTTTGCAAGTGAAGGCAAGGGTTATTTATAGGATTCGTAAAGCCGTTAAGATCGTTTCTTGGATAACGTGTCTTGATCTCGCCCGTACACTTGTTAGAAAGTTGTGGTAGCTCATTTTGCCCCCACCATAAGAGTTTGACAAGTGGACTTGGCCTTTGGGGTGTTTGAAAGGCTGTTAACAGCTGCTAAATTCATTGAATCTGGTCTGGGAGCCTGACGCGGGCCGCGTAAAGATACACCCTGGTTTTACGCGGGCCACCTGAGGTCTGCAGATCAGCAACAAGTTTCAAAAGTTGCAGTTTCAGTCCATGTTATGTGTTTAAGCCATTTCCGACATGTTTAAGGCCTGTTAGGCCAACTTTAAGGCCCTAACATGATGTCTAAACATTGTGGACATGAAACATGCTCAAAAATATCTCAGATGTCGGTTCGTTTGGCCGTACGATCGCGATGTTCGCTTAATTACGACGGAATGCGCATAAGCGCGGAAAACGATCCAAATGACGCGACGAATGTATTTTTCTTATGCCAAACACTAAAATAAAATATTTTAGTGCTTACATAAATTTTTGGAAGTCCGGATGTATTCAGAACGTAAGTTATGCGTGAAAGTGCAAACTTATGCACTTTTTGACGCTTTTAGTCCCTGAATGACCCAAAAGTTTATTTTAGCATACCGAACCCCTCAAAGCCTATTTCTAAGCTATATAAAGGATATTTAAGGTGTGTTTAACTTATGGTCATGTTCCGGAATGTTCGTTACAGTTCAAATTGGCATACTTTCGCAGTTTGTCAAGTTTAGTCCCTGTAAGCGAATTAACTTGTTTTTGCCTTACCAAAGCCTTTAAAACTTATTTCTAATTTATGTAAAGGTTATTTAGGGTATGTTAAGTATATGTTGATGTTCCGGAGTATTTTTCGCATTAAACTGATTACGTTTACGCACCAGTTTGAGTATAACTCTCCAGAAAATGATATAGAGTTTGAAATTGAATAAAAGTCAAAACATGAAAAATGTAAAACACAACCAAACAAACATTGGGATCAAATAACATTCTTTTATTGATGAAAGAACTGTTCACAATGATTACAAGCACAGATGTTACAGTCTCCCCTACTTGTGGAAATTTCATCCCGAAATTTATTTAGAGGAAACTTGTGAGAGTTTAAAACATGAAGTTGAAAAGATCGAACAACCTTGGTTAGGGTTCTGAACCTCTAGTAACTTTCATAACATCATGCTTGCAATGTAAGAGGGATACTTATATACAAGTATATGAAGCGTCATTGGTGCGTCCACTTTACCTCCTGTACATTGTTCACATTTCGTTATTGTTGCCACTATCGGTTCTTACACATAATAAATCTTACTGTGGTTTCCGTGCACTAAATTTCATAATTATGTATGCGTTCATCATTAGATAATTCCTTGCATAGTTCACACAGTCTATTTTATAATGTGTAGGGGAAAACCAAATGAACAAACCTGTGATGAGTGTGACTAGACCACCATAGGGTCCCTTTTATTAAATCAATAAATGATTTTAATAGACAACCAAGGAGTCTTTTCAGCTTATATCATCACATGTCATTCTTAACCAGATTTTTGAATCAATCTTTTTTACTAGACCACTAAAAGGGTCTCTTATGAATCATGGAATAGTACTATATAATCCAAGGGTCTTAACTATTACATAGAAGCCCATTAAGGATTTAAGGTAGTACCTTTTGAATATCCTGCTACGAATCCCTCATATGAAGATATGAAAGATTCTGCGAGGATTTGGATAACGAATATCCATAGTGTAAAAGCACAAAATGCATAAAAGAAAACATAAGATGCATAAACACATAGTCACATAACCACAAAATTGTTTAACTAGAAATTTGTTCTGCTAACAGAGCACATGTATTTAAAGCACACTAGGAATCCATTCCTTGGATTTCATGTGTTACTTTAAACATTATCAAGAATCTAACTATAAAGATAGAAAGATTTTTGAAGAGAATATTCGATTTCGAATATAAGGAACCGAAATGTTCGAATTTAGGTACATAAGGAATCCAATTAAGGACTCTGATTTGAATGATAATCATCCACAAGGGTCTAATTGTGAAGATAAAAAGATCCCATATTGATTTTAGAAGTTGAAGATGTTTTGAAATCTTGCACTGGATGTGCTTAAGTCAAAACATGAAGTAAAAATGCTTATGAAGTTGAGATGCTAGATATGCCAAGGTGACATATGAAGCGAAATTTGAAGGTGAAGTCAATGTATGAAGAAAAATATTTTTGGAAAACTATGCATGGGGTTCTAAAAATGTGTTCAATGTTTTTGAAACCTTATATATAATACCTTTGAAATCATAGAGTATGTGTATTAGGTAGGTATATATTTTTTTAAAATTTTTTTTTAAAATCATGCGAGATAAATTTTGAAATTATGTACAAGGTTTTTGAAAGACATGAATGATGCTTTTCGAAATAATGCACTTGATAAGAAAATGTACTGTGTTAATATTGTTTTCAGACTATATGAAACATTTTGAAATTATGAAGGTTGTTTTTGAAAATATAACCAATGTTTCTGAAATAACATAGACAATGCATTAGAAAAAAAATTGTTTTCAAACTATATGAAATGTTTTGAGATCATGAAGATTGTTTTTGAAATACTTGTACTGTGTATGTTGAAAAATCAAAACGTAATGGGTATGAGATTTGAAAATACCCTTAGTTATCTAACCAAGGATTCAAAGGCACAGATGTGCAGAAGCATGATTACTCATAATGTCACTTTATTTTCTGTACTTTGTTTCTTAGAGTGAAACGAGTACTTAAAATTTTTGAGGGAATCATAAGCGATCATTTGAAAGAGAGAATCACAAGAGTAGTTTGTAAGGAACATAGTTCCTTAATACATGTATCATATAGAATTTCCATTTACTTATGTAACTACACTTGTATATCAGAATTGTGAAAAACAATTTATTTATAATCAAAACAGATTGTTTCACATTACAAGAAATAGAAGAAACAAACGCATAAGACAACAACATCTTCTAATCAGCCAACTGCTCATCCGTGGGTTGGATTTGCATTAGCAAGCTTTGGGCATTTGTTCCTGAAATGGCCCGTCTCGCCACAGTTGTAGCACGATCCAGGCGGAAAGCGAGCTTGAGCAGGATTGGCTTGTGGTTGATTTGGACCACCTTGGTTCGGGTTACATCGACAAGCACTTGCTAGGTGACCAATTCGCCCACATGTTGCACGCAGATGACACTGTAAGTGAGCTTGGTGATGCCCATTACATTTGTCGCATAATGGCGTCGTTCCCTTGTATTGCTTCTTAGCAGGTGGTGTTTCCACCCGGATGGGTCTGGCTTGATTTGGTACAGTTGCAGTTGAGCAAACCCTTGCTGTATGACATTTAAGTCCACAAATTTGGCATTTGCGGCACTTCACACTAGCGTGATGATGAAGGCTACATTGGTTGCACAAGGGTGCAGTTCCATTGTATGGCTTCCTAGCAGGGGGTTGAGCTGGTTGGTTGGTGACGGCTTGACCATTGTGAGCGACCACGACGAAGTTCTGAGAAGCCTTTCGCTTCTTTGACTTCTTAGGGGATCCAGTCTGTTCATCCATGGTCTTTGATTCCTTGATTGGCTTCTTGGCTGGTGGTCCTGTCACTTGGCTAGGTCCCGCTTGATTAGGTGTAACTGTTGCGGGTTTCCTGGAAGCCTTACGCTTCCTTGATTTTGGTGAAGGCTTGGCCTCTGTCTCCTTTGGTGACTCCTGAGTGGCTTCATCCTGGAGACGATACATGGCAATGCCTAAATCCACAGTCTTCAGAATCACTTCGCCTAATCGCTGGGCAAATTTGGTTGTTCGCTCGGACATTTGACCGTTGCTGAGAGAAAGATACATTCTAGAAGAAAATGAAAGACATAGGAAGAAACAAGTGAAAGGTTATCGAATAAACAAAACAGAATGGCAATGCATAAGAATTGCGATCATTTGTTTGTTACCTAAGGCAAACAATTGAGACGGTGACAAATCAAAGTAAACGGATCATATTAATGTATCACTGAAGACATGCTCGCCTATAAGTGAACACTCACCCCAAGAGTTCCCAGGTAAGAGTGACTGGTCCGATACTGCGGATTTGTACGAACACTCTAGCCTTCGACAGAAAACTCAGGGTACAGGCATTCACTCTTCCAGTTTGCACGTGTTCACATTATATGACCCAAACTTTGACGAGATTTTGAAAATTCAAAGGGGTTCAAAACCTTATAACTGGGGGTTCAAAACCTAGTAATCAATCATCATACAACAGATGATTCGTTTTCAAAGCGGTTTTGAAATTTTATGTTCTTGTTGCGATCGTCGCCTAAGGATAGGTGACGGTATTGTTTTATGACTAAACGCAAGTAAACTCGCGTTAGGGTCCTAGGAAGGTTATAGACTAGGTCAAAGCATTACTAATAACCTAATTCCCTATAACCATGAGCTCTGATACGAACTTTTCTGTCACACCCCGACCACGTGGAACATATAAAACGTGGCAGAAAACGTCGGGGAGTGTTGTAACAGAATCATTGTTTCATAACCCATGGAAATTGAAAGATTGTTTTATTGATTAAAGTGGTTACAATGTCTTGACAATCAAAGAAACATAACATATATAACTAGTCTTGCATCTTTTATTGTCGCTAAGGCCCAAGTACGCCTAAGTGTATCTTGATAAATCCTATGCATCATATCCTGAAACACATGTGAAAATAGGTACGTCAGCATAAAAATGCCTGTGAAATACATAGGTTTATGAAAATAGGATTCATGACTTATTGTTTAAGAAAATGTTTAGTCATGAACCTTGTAATTTGCTTTGTCTTGTAAATCATTTGAACAGTGATAAATAAACCAAATGATATATATGTATTAAAGAATAACAGATGGTTAAGTAAATAACCATGTGAAATGAGTTTGTATAAATTAAGTTGTTTTGTAAATCAATGTCTTGTGAAAATAAGTTGTTTATATAAAATGTTATATGTCCAAATTGAAATGATTCAAATAACGCTACGTTATATAATACCATACAATCACTTATATATAGGAAGTACCAGCGGCGTATCCACCATGCTTGTATCATATTACACACGCCTCGTTACTTAAATCACTTACTCAAACCAAACCAACAATGTAAGATGTCTATGTTTAAACCAATTGCCAAACGTATTGAATAATATGTCAAAATGTTTATGTCAAGATGTAAGTCATGTAATGTATAACCAATGTCAATAATGTTCATGTGTCAAATGTAAATCATGTAATGTGTAACCAATGTCAATAATGTTCATGTGTCGAATGTAAATCATGTAATGTGTAACCAAAATGATATGTATGGCTAGTGAAATATATCAACTAAACCATATGCACAAAAACAAAGTATTAAAGTAAAACATGGTTTAAATCAAAGCTATGTTTTGTGGAATAAATGCATGCTATACTGATATAAACATCTATGCGGTATTGTGAGAATACATACATCCAAGCCTTGAGACTGTGGCGATAAACCCTTAAACAAAATAAAGGTTTATCTAAGTTATGTATATCGAATTCGGTCATTCCTTCCAATCCAAACAAACCCAGGATTTCAGGAACGGGAGTTGTCAAATCCTATGGTACCACTACCTACTAACGAACGGCGTGATCGGTGTTAATGAATGTATATTGATCCATCAAAACAAACCAAATGTCATAACAAAATGTAAGCATGTGATGAAAACAACTGTACTAAGTATGCAACAAATGGACATACATAGCATGTGAACTGTACTAAGTATGCAACAATAGACATACATAGCATGTGACGTGAAACAACTGTACTAAGTATGCAACAATAGACATACATAGCATGTGACGTGAAACAACTGTACTAAATATGCACACAATGGGCATACATAGCATGTGAACTATACTAAGTATGCAACAATAGACATACATAGCATGTGACGTGAAACAACTGTACTAAGTAAGCAACAATAGACATACATAGCATGTGACATGAAACAACTGTACTAAATATGCACACAATGGGCATACATAGCATGAAATGTAATGTAAAACAATGTACTAAGTATGCACACAATGGGCACACATAGCATAAAATGTAATGTAAAACAATGTACTATAAGTGTACTATTGAACATAGCATGTATATGATGTGAAAACAGGAAAGCATGAAAGTAACAAGTAGGCACATGTGTTTAACCCCAAAACAGTTTGGAAAACAGTAAAAGAGGGGTCTATGTACTCACTTGAGATTGCTTAGTAGTCCTTGAGTAACAACCAAACAATGCTAGAGATCACGGATATCAAACGGCACCTAAATATAGGTAACTATGTTAATAAACCGGACCTATATCGGAGGATTTAGATAGAATGAGGGTTCGTAAACCAAACAAGTATAGAGACTCGTGTCATATGGTTTAACAAAGCCTACATACGAAATGAAACCTAACCTAAGTGCTTTCGACCCATCGTGACCCATTAAGGTAGCTTATGCTACTTTAACGCGTCGTGCGCGCAAAAGCGCACTCGAGACGTCTAACTAGCCCTATGACAAGTGTTATATGCCTAAACATGTTACAAAATCAGTTATGTGACAAAAGTTTAGGTTACATATGCTTAATTACCAATTATACATGAAAAGGGTATTCTGGTAATTTACCTAAGGCATATAAACTACCTATCATACAACTACTCAAACGATGTGACCATAGGGTATAACCTCGGAAGGTTATTCCCTATATGCTATGGTCCTAAAGTATTTGGTTGGATCCTAATGATCGACCAAAATGGGTCGGGTTCGAAGGTATAAGCGATTTATTAGATCGCTTACCCTTACGACCCTAGACAACATGGAAATCAGTAGGCATAGTCACAGAGGACTATAACCATCGTGATTACAATCACGTTGCGAAGTTCAAACGAACTTCGCATTGACCATAAACAGGTCAATGCAGAAAGTCAAAAAAAGTTTGACTCTCGGACTCGAAAAGCAATAAAAGAACGAAGGAATACTTACGAAGGGTCCCCGAATGCTAATCTTGATTCAAGTAGCTCAGGTATGAAACAAAGGTTTCAACTTAGAGCTTCTCAAATCAGGATTCTAGTGGGTTTTTGCAAGTGAAGGCAAGGGTTATTTATAGGATTCGTAGAGCCGTTAAGACCGTTTCTTGGATAACGTGTCTTGATCTCACCTGTACACTTGTCGGAAAGTTGTGGTAGCTCATTTTGCCCCCACCATAAGAGTTTGACAAGTGGACTTGGCCTTTGGGGTGTTTGAAAGGCTGTTAACAGCTGCTAAATTCACTAAATCTGGTCTGGGAGCCTGACGCGGGCCACGTAAAGATACACGCTGGTTTTACGCGGGCCGCCTGAGGTCTGCAGATCAGCAACAAGTTTCAAAAGTTGCAGTTTCAGTCCCTGTTATGTGTTTAAGCCATTTCCGACATGTTTAAGGCCTGTTAGGCCAAATTTAAGGCCCTAACATGATGTCTAAACATTGTGGACATGAAACATGCTCAAAAATATCTCGGATGTCTGTTCGTTTGGCCGTACGATCGCGATGTTCGCTTAATTACGACGGAATGCTCATAAGCGCGAAAAACGATCCAAATGACGCGACGAATGTATTTTTCTTATGCCAAACACTAAAATAAAATATTTTAGTGCTTACATAAATTTTGGGAAGTCCGGATGTATTCAGAACGAAAGTTATGCGTGAAAGTGCAAACTTATGCACTTTTTGACGCTTTTAGTCCCTTAATGACCCAAAAGTTTATTTTAGCATACCGAACCCCTCAAAGCCTATTTCTAAGCTATATAAAGGATATTTAAGGTGTGTTTAACTTATGGTCATGTTCCAGAATGTTCGTTACAGTTCAAATTGGCATACTTTCGCAGTTTGTCAAGTTTAGTCCCTATAAGCGAATTAACTTGTTTTTGCCATACCAAAGCCTTTAAAACTTATTTCTAAGTTATGTAAAGGTTATTTAGGGTATGTTAAGTATATGTTGATGTTCCAGAGTATTTTTCGCATTGAACTGATTACGTTTACGCACCAGTTTGCGTATAACTCTCCAGAAAACGATATAGAGTTTGAAATTGAATAAAAGTCAAAACATGAAAAATGTAAAACACAACCAAACAAACATTGGGATCAAATAACATTCTTTTATTGATGAAAGAACTCTTCAAAATGATTACAAGCACAGATGTTACAATTCCAGCCATATGGCTTAGAGCGATATGGTTTGTATGAGGACTCTGACTTCCTGTTAGTTGATTCATAAGTTGAGGATGAATTCATCCTCTCTTGCATCTTTTTATCATCCTCCAGTCGAATGTATCTCAAGGCCCTGTTTCGAGCCTCATCTAGGTTCCTGCAAGGATTCATTACAAGATCCTGATAAAATTGGGAATCCTTTTGCAACCCCATTTTGAATGCCTGCACAGCTGTTGCAACATCAAGATGTGGAATATCCAGGGATTCCCTGCTAAACTTGTTTACATAATCCCTCAAGGATTCCTGAGGCCCTTGAGTTATCCTGTAGAGATCACTGGTTAGTTTCTCAAAACTTCGACTACAAGAAAATTGACTATTAAATAAATTGACTAAGTGAGCAAATGATGTAATTGAATGAGGTGGAACGTTTAGGAGCCATTTTAAGGCTGTTTGTGCATATTTGTGACAACAGCTTAGATTTGGTCTTTGGATATCTTGTAATTAGTAAAACAATAAACAGTTAGCGGGTTTAGCTTTGTAATAGTTAGTTATAGAGTTTGGGCTAAACAAATCCCACATTGGGTGATGGGGGACGAATTGGGCCTAGCCCATGTAGTAAACCCTAGCCTAAAGTAG
This sequence comes from Helianthus tuberosus, assembly GCA_030545235.1. Classification (NCBI taxonomy): domain Eukaryota; kingdom Viridiplantae; phylum Streptophyta; class Magnoliopsida; order Asterales; family Asteraceae; genus Helianthus; species Helianthus tuberosus. The sequence continues at coordinate 106,294,949 of CM060360.1, forward strand.
CAACCTTGTGTTATATAAACAAGGCTTTGCATTAGGGTTTAGGTTAATCAGCCAAAACATTTTTAAGAGAGGATTTTCGTGAGAGCTTGAGCTTGGACGAAATTAGGGTTTGATTGATTGTAATACTTGTGTTTGATAATCAATAGAAACCCGGTTGATAGTAATTTATGTTTTCTACTCGTTTCAGTGACATTCTGATCAAGAAGATTCCGCACTCTTGATTGGATTGACAATTCTGTGACGATCCATACGAACCAGGGGACCTACAATTGGTATCAGAGCATTAGGCTCTTGAAGAGACTCGGTTCAGAATTGTAGACTGCAGATTCGGGTGGAAGATTGGACAATTTTCAAAAATCTTGAAACCTGATAATTAGGGTTTCGAAATTTTTTGGTTTTGATTTAATTTTAGAAATTTTTGTTTAATCTAATTTGGTTGTTTTTGATCTTCTGCGTTTTTTAGTTTGCTGATTTGAAGGTTTTCGGGATAGTTCTGGTTGATTGTTTGAAGAATTTTGGCTGAAAGACTTGAAGATTCGAAGACTGTTCTTCGTGTTCTTCATTAAGTTCATCAAAAATTTTTCAAAACTTTGCTGATTTGGTTGTTCGATTTTGTAGGAAACTGTTAAAAGGATCCGGAAAATCATCAAAAATTTCAAAAAGATTGAATTTCCAAATTTACAGGCGAATTTAATTAATTTCACAGACTGGACCTGCGAATTTAACTAACCAGCGAACTTATCGGCGAAGTCAAAATCCAAAGGCGACTTTGGTAACCGTATAATTTTTCTCAGTGAAATTATCACGGTGTTCGGCAACTTTACTGGTCATCGTAATAGGGAAATTAACCAGTGAATTTGGAAGCGAAATTGATCAGCGAACTTGGCAGTGAAATTAACCTTTCAACGAAATAGACCAGCAAAATTAACTCGAATTGTAGCGAAATTAACTTGGTTTTCCAGCGAAATTAGCTAGAGGAATTAAAATCTAGCATAATTAAAAGGTGGAGTATTTATTTTCATGGAGGAATTAGATACGTGTAGAGGATTTAACGTTTTCGTGAATAGAATTTGATTCGTAGCTCATCTGACAAAACCGTTTGCACCGTTGAATTCCTTGGAAAATCCAAAATTCGGATTTCGACGTTATATATCATTGGATTCGTCTTTTCGAGACGATTCTAACGATGTAATTTGGTAACCACTGTTTTCGGACACTTTCTGTACGGTTTTACCAGTCTGTTACGTCAAAATGTCGAACATGACGAATCTGAATGCACTTTTGAAGATGGAGCATGAGGTTGGCACCACAAACAAACCACCTAAGATGATGAAGGTGGAAAATTATCTGACATGGAAGGACAGGTTCCAATCTTTCAATGAATATCAGGACGCACACATGTGGATATGTATTTCAGATGGGTACACAAACCCAAGACACAATTTTGAGGGCAGACCACGTAGAACAGACTATGTGAACATGCAAGAGGCTGATAAAAAGATGTATGAGACTGAAAAGAGAGCCTTGGCTGCAATAAAAATGTCCTTACCTGATGGCATCAAACATACCTTTAAGAAGTACACTAATTCAAAGGATGTGTGGGATGCATTAGAAAAGCGATATAAGGGAAATGCAGATGTTCAGAAGAACAAAGTTGATCTACTGAAGAAGCAGTTTGCTGTCTTCAAGTGCATGAGAAATGAGCCACTTTAAGATATCATCACTAGATACTATCATCTCATATCAGAGTTGGACAACTATGACATAGATAGTTATACTGAAATAGAGATCAATGACAAGCTGCTTGATGCTCTACCTGCAAAGTGGGATATCTACACTCTCATGATTAAAGGGAAAGCAGATTATGAGACAAAAGATCTTGAAGAGGTTGTTAGTAAGCTAAGAGCTTATGAGCTCAACATGAAGAAGAAGGAAACAGGCTATGATCAGGTTCAGGATCCAGGAGTTTACAATAGACTTCCATCTTCTTCGTCTCACAACGCTTCTAGTGACTCTACTACTGTGTTTCTATCATGTGAGAATGAGGAGGTCAAAGTGAATGAGGATGGTGATGTGTGTTTTGTAGCTGCTTCAGGAGGATCAACAGGAGCCAAGAGACCATCAGCTTCTAAGCAGAGTAGTAGTACAAAGTCAATGCCTATGAGTGTGAAGTCCGCTGAAAAACATCTTGCTCTACTTGCTTCATTCGTTGCTTCATATGAAAACTACATTCAGGGGAAGATATATGATCCTGCTACTTTAGATGAAGATTATGATCAGATTGACCCTGATGATCTAGAAGAGATGGATTTACAATGGCAGATGGCCATGATTTCCAGAAGAGTCAAGAGGTTCATGAACAGAACAGGAAGGAAGTTTGTACGGAGGAGTGTTGGTTTCGACAAGACCAAAGTGAGGTGCTTTAACTGTCAAAGTTATGGGTATTTCGCTAGGGAATGTCAAAAACAAAAGCAAGAGACTTTGAGTCAGAGTTCAAACAACAGGAATGCATCAAACAACTCTGCCTCAAAAGCCTTGATCTCTACAGCACGAGAAGGTTCATATGATTGGAGTGTTCATCTAGAAGATAATGAGAATGCCACTCAGGCATTTATTGTGACACTTGTGCCTCTGCGACCATCAAACAAATACAAACCAATGAAATATTGTATTTCATACTTGGGATTTGTATAAACTATGTTTAACTTTTGCACATATTAATTCTTGTTCGATTTCAAGCTTTAAATCGCTTTCTGGAAGGTTATACGCGCACTGATGCGTAAATATAACCAGTTTAATGCAACGAACACTCCAGAATAGTGAAATAGGCTTAACATACCTTAAATAACCTTTACATAACTTAGAAATAAGTTTTGGAGGGTTTGGTGTGGCGAAATCAAGTTTATTCGCTTACAGGGACTAATTTTGACAAACTGCGAAAGTATGCCGATTTGTACTGTAACAAACATTCTGTAAGATGACCATAAGTTAAACATACCTTAAATATCCTTTACATAGCTTATAAATAGGCTTTGAGGGGTTCGGTGTGCTAAAATAAACTTTTTGGTCATTCAGGGACTAAAAGCGTCAAAAAGTGCATAAGTTTGCATTTTCGCGCATATCTTACGTTCTGAATACATCCGGACATCCAAAACTTTATGTAATCATTAAAATATTTTATTTTAGTGATTTTCATGATAAAATTACATTCTTCGCGTAATTTGGATCGTTTTTCGCATTCGTTCGTGTTTTGTCGTAATTAACCGAACAATGCAACCGTACGACCAAACGAACCGAGGTCCGAGATATTTTTGAGCATGTTTCATGTTCCCTATACTTTAACTTCATTTTAGAGCCTTGAAATGGGATTAACGGGGCTTAAACGTGTCAAAAATGCATCAAAAACCATGTTTTGCACATTCAGGGACCAAAATTGACAATCTGCCATAATTGTCTTAGGAAGGGACCAAAATGGAAAATCTAAATTCCAGCTTGTTTCAGCTGTTCCCCTCATTTGCACATGGTTTTAATGAAACTAGGGGCTCCCATGGTTTCACAAAACCATGGGCACATGTGTAAAGATGAGATCAAAGCTCGTTTTACGATGAACGATCTTAACGGTTGTGCAAAAACTATAAATACCCCATCCATCTCATTGTTGCAACTCACATTTGATCTGATATTTCTCTAAGTTGAGGTACTTTCACTTCATACCTGAGAATAATGGGTCAAACTTCCGTTCTTGGACCTTTTGTAAGTCCTCTTTCATTCTTTTTCGCGTGAAAGTCAAACTGTGTTTGACTTTCAGCTTTGACCAGTTTATGGTCAACATGAAGTTCGTTTGAACTTCATAACGTGAGCATAATCACGATGGTTTTAGTCTCTTGTGACTATACCTACTGATTGCCACGTTATCTAGGCATAGTGGCGAGTCGTAGTTTCGGCCAAAATGCGTATTCTTGCGTATTTTGTAACCAAACTACTTTGAGGTATCAAAACCATTTGTTTTGATACCAAACATGTTTTCAAACCTCCTTAAGCATGTTTTAACATGTTTAGCTCGTCACTTTAGGTTTAGTGCTTATGTAGGGTCGTAAGGTAAGCGGTCTAAACAACCGCTTATACTTTTGAACCCGACCCGTTTGGTCGATCTTTAGGATTCGACCAAACACATTAGGTGACAATAGTTGCATAGGGAATAACCTTCCGAGGTTATACCTTATGGTCACGTCATTTAAGTAGTTGTATAATAGGTAGTTTATATGCCTTAGGTAAATGACCAAAATGCCCTTTTTACGCCAAAATTCATTTTAAGCATATGTAACATAATTTTTGATGTTTTCTATTTCGGGGAACAAAGCTCCGGGTCTGGATGGGTATACGTCAATTTTCTTCAAGAGATCATGGGATATTGTGGGTCAGGAGGTGTGCAGAGCGATTTGGGATTTCTTTCTAAATGGGAAATTATTACAGCAACTGAACCATACTGTTATTGCTCTTATCCCTAAGGTTTCTACACCTGCTTCAATAACAGATTATAGACCGATTTCTTGTTGCAATACGCTCTATAAGTGCATTAGTAAGATTATCTCTAACCGTATTAAAGAAGGGTTAGGGGATATTGTTAGCATCAATCAGTCCGCTTTTGTTCCAGGTAGAAGAATTACTAATAATATCCTGTTAACACAGGAACTTATGCATAATTACCATCGGAATATTGGGCCTCCTAGGTGCGCCTTTAAAGTGGATATTCAGAAAGCCTATGATACGGTGGACTGGAGATTCCTAGAGACTGTGTTAGTGGGATTTGGTTTCAATCCGAGAATGGTTATGTGGATTATGGCTTGTGTCACATCTACAACGTTTTCGATTTCGATGAACGGGAACCTGTATGGGTACTTTAAAGGGAAACGTGGGCTTCGCCAGGGTGATCCAATGTCCCCTTATCTTTGTACTTTGGTTATGGAGGTGTTGACATTGTTTTTACAAAAACAGGTGTCGATCTCGTCGGACTTTCAGTTTCATAATAAATGTCAAGATCAAAGAATCATTAAATTGTGCTTCGCTGATGACCTTTTTTTGTTTGCTAGAGGGGATCCGAAATCGGCTAGACTTATTATAGACTCTCTTAACAGTTTTAAAAACATGTCAGGGCTTGTGCCGAGTATGTTGAAGAGTACTGCCTTTTTGGCAATGTGCCGGATTCAGCCAAAGCACGTATTCTTGATATTCTGCCATTTGAGGAAGGGGTGTTGCCTGTCAAGTATTTAGGGGTACCGCTTATTTCTTCTCGGCTTATCTATAAAGATTGTAAATGTCTGGTGGAGAGATTGGAAGCTCGAATAACTGATTGGAAAGCTAAATGTTTATCTTTTGCTGGGAGATTACAGTTGATCAGGTCGGTGTTGTCTTCTTTGTATGTTTATTGGGCTTCGGTGTTTGTGCTTCCAAAACGTATTATTCACGAGTTGGAGGAACGAATGCGGTTGTTTTTATGGACTCAAGGGAACCGAATTAAAGGTAAGGCAAAGGTTAATTGGAAAGCTGTTTGTTTACCGAGAGAGGAAGGGGGTTGGGCCTTCGTAGGGTGGGTGATATGAATAATGCCCTTATGGTCACGCATGTATGGAGTCTCCTTTCTAACCGTGAATCGCTATGGGTGAAGTGGATACACTCTTATCGTATTCGAGGGAGGAGTTTTTGGGAGGTGCCGATTAAAAATAACATAACTTGGAGTTGGCGGAAGATGTTACATCTTAGGCCCATTATTCGAGATCATATATGGATAAAGATGGGTGATGGTATGAATACTAGTGTTTGGTTCGATAAATGGGATGTTGTTTGCCCGATAAGTAGTTTTATCACTCCCAGAAGTATAGCGAATGCAGGTTTAAGCATGACTGCTCGGGTCGCGGATGTGTTTGTAAATGGAGAATGGGTTTGGCCAGTGTCTTGGTTTAATCGTTTTTCGATGCTGAATACGTTACAAAACCCGGTCTTAGTGCCGTCTAAACATGATAACCTGGTATGGTTTACTTCTAATGGTTGACACCTGGATTTTAGTACATCGATGGTTTGGGAGGACCTACGGCATTCTCAACAAGGGGTGCAATGGTCGAACTTGGTTTGGTTCCCTCAGGCTATTCCTCGGCATTCTTTTCTTATGTGGCTCCTGGTGCTTAAAAAGTTAAAAACTCAAGACGTGATGAGTAGATGGTATTCGGATAATGCTAACTTGCGCTTGTTATGCTGCTCCTTATGTACTGGGGGTCCTGATTCGCACGAGCATTTATTCTTTGAATGTGAATTTGCTAAGCAAGTTTGGTATGGAGTTCGTGGTAAAGCGGGTATGGATATCATTCAGAATATATGGTCCGATATTTTCGATTATTTGCTTGATATAGCCAAGAGAAGAAATAAGGATCAACAGCTTATTTTGTTTGGGAGGAGCGTAATCGGAGGCTTTTCACAGACAAGAGAAGAAATAAGCATCAACTGGTAGAGACTATTCTTTCCACGGTGAGAATGAAGTTGCACATGATGAGGTTCAAGCAGTCCTCTCATACGGCTAGAGTTTTGCAAGAGTGGAGCCTTCCGACAGGTCTATTAGTGGCGGATGATGATTGTGGCTAAGTAGAATATCTTGCTTGATGTTGATAGTAATCGAGTCGTAATGGTGTATTTGTTTTAGAGTTTTGCTTGTTGTTTGGTGCTTGTGTACTCTTGTATGGCATGTCATACAGGAGAACTGGAGACGTATAGTCTTCACTTGTTTTATATGGTTGGTTGGTAATAAAATTTAACCGGGGTAACCCTTTACCCAAAAAAAACATAATTTTTGATATCTAAACTGATTTGGCAACAATATTAGACATGTTAAGGCATATTTTACTTATCATAGGACTAGTTAGGCGGTCCGAACGCGTTTTACGCGAACGATGCGTTAAAGTGGCGTAAGGTACCTTAACGAGTCGTAATGGGTCGTAAGCACTTAGGTTAGGTTTCGTTTTAGAATGTAGGCTTTGTTAAACCATATTACATGAGTCCCTACACTCATTTGGTTTACGAAACCTCACTTTATCCGATCCTCCGATTTATGTCCGTTTATTTACATAGTTACCTATTAGGTGCCGTTTGATTCCGTGATCCCTCTAGCTTTGCTTGGTTGTTATTCAAGACTTCTAAGCATCCTCAAGTGAGTACATAGACCGCTCTTTTACTGTTTTCCAAACGCTTTGGGGTGAAACACATGTGCCTACTTGTTATTTTCATGCTTTCCATGTTTTCATATCATATACTTGCTATGTTCATTAGTACACTATTAGTACATGATTTCATTATGTCCTGCTATGTATGTTCACTTAACACGCTAGCACAATTGTTTTACATTTTGAATCATTGGATGTATGTGAACCATTTGAAATAATTGGATTTATGTGAACCGTTTGTAACCATTTGCTTTATGTGAACCATTTGTAACTGTTTAAGCCATTGGGTTAGGGAAGTGATTAGGTAACGGGGCGGGTGTAATGTGTTAAAAGCATGGTGGATACGCCACTGGTACTTCCTATATATAAGTGCTTTTAACACATTATATATCGTTGCGTTATCTAGATCACTTGGGTAAACGATTACGAAACAATGTCACACAAGGATGTTTTCTGAATAATATATACCATACGAGTTTTATTAACAAGTTTTCATGAGATATTTTACAATATGATTTAATAAAACAAATGTTTTGCAGTTAAGAATCATGGCTACGAGATTTTGCAAATTATAACCAACTTGATTTGAGTTGGTTAATTATGTCACAATATTATACTTTTCAAAACAAGGTTTTTAAATAAGTATTGCAACATGCAAAACGAGCCATGAAACTGACACTCATATAAAACCTATGTACTCGCCGGCATTTTTATGCTGACGTATTTTCACATGTGTTTCAGGTACCATAGTCGATGATGTTTGATGATGATATATGTGTTCGCTTACATAGGAATGGACGAGGCCTTAGTGACTTAATAACAATGAAAGTCTATTTGTTCATGTTTTGTTTCTAATTCCAATGTAATGTAATATATTTAAATTCAATAAAAAGAAATTGTTTAAATCAATGGTTAAGAAACAATGATTCTGTTACAACACTCCCCGACGTTTCCGCCACGTTTTGTTGTTTTACGTGGTCAGGGTGTGACAAAAAAGTTGGTATCAGAGCCAATGGTTATAGGGAATTAGGTTATTAGTAATGCTTTGACCTAGACTATAACCTTCCTAGGACCCTAACGCGAGTTTACTTGCATTTAGTCGTAAAAACAATATCGTTGCCTATCTTTAGGCAGCAACCACAATAAGAATACAAATTTCGAATCCGCTTTGAAAACTAATCATCTATTCCAGGATGATTTATTATAAGGTTTCGAACCTTCAAACTTTTCAAATTCTCGTCAAATTTTAGGGCTACAAAATGTGAACACGTGCAAACTGGAAGGGTGGGTGCCTGTACCCTGAGCTTTCTGTCTAAGGCTAGAGTGTTCGTACAAATCTGCAATATCGGACCAGTCACTCTTACCTGGGAACTCTTGGGGTGAGTGTCCACTTATAGGCGAGCATGTCTTCGTGATACATTATGATGACCTATTTGCTTTGATTCAGCCTTTGTGTGTCGTTTGTTTGCTTCGTGGTTCAAACAAATGACCATCACCCATGATTTTGGTCGGTAATTGTAACATCCTATTCTTACCCAATGCCATTTCATTTGTTTTCTCTCTTGTTTCCCCTTTTTAGAATGCCACCACAACGCGAAAATCAGGTACCTATTGAAGAACTGGCAGCTGTCATTACGCAGCAAATGACTGCTGCAATCCCGAACATCGTTGCTCAATGTAACCAAGCTCTCAACAACAATAATGCCCCCTGCAACTTCAAAACATTCAACTCGGCTAAGCCATCAAAGTTTTCTGGGTCTCAAGGAGCGACTACACTTCTGCAATGGTTCCAGAGTCTAGAGAGCACCTTCAGACATGTTCAATGCCCAAATGAGCGAAAGGTAGAATTCGCATCTAGTGTCTTTGAGAAACGAGCTTTGACATGGTGGAATGGTGTGATGAGAAATAGGGGTGCCGATGTGGCAATGGCTTAAACGTGGGAAGAGCTTCGAGCTCTGATGATGAAGGAATTCTGTCCTTGTCCCGAGATCAGGGCCTTGGAAAGGGAATTCGACGATCTTAAGCAAGATAGCGGTGAGCATCGAGCCTACACGGATCGTTATGAGGAGTTAAGTCTGTTATGCCCGAATATGGTTACGCCTTTGGATAACAATCCTGCTCAAGCTCGTTTTCGGCCAGGTTCTTGCTACAACTGTGGCGAGATGGGTCATTTCCGAAGAAATTGCCCAAAGCTTGGTAATGCAAATCCAGCACAGGGTTGAGCATTTGACCGACTAGAAGAGAACACCGTTTAGAAATAATCACGTCTTATGTATTATTTTCTTTTGTTGTCAAGGTCCATGAAACAGTTGTTATCGTTGTTTATAAATAAATCTTTTATTTACATTGCAATATATTTATGTGGTTGCATGTATAAACAACATATCCCCTACAATACCGACAATCAGGAAATCGTATTCCTTGAAAAACAGACTACTCCCCAAAATTCTTCCATTTTATGATCTCTTGCGTTTTCCACAAAAATCCTAAGTACCCGTTTCTTCAAAAGAAACGAAGTACAAGGCGCAAGTTACAACTCTGGACGAATACCTAAAGTACCACTATAAATCCTTAATAGGGTACCTAAGGGTATTTCCGTAAATCCTAAAATTGTTGTGTGCCTTAATTCGAATATTACGTTTCTTTGAAAACAAAATCGAATTTTCGAAAGATCATCCTATCTTCATAGATAGATTCTTGAAAATGATTAAAGTGCCAAATGAAATCCACGGATTGGATTCCTGGTGTGCTTTAAATATCTGTGTCCAAAGATAACAAATTAAAGGTCAAATTAAACAAATATGTGATTATGTGCTTATGTGTTCCCTTTTATGTTTTTGTGTGATCCAAGTTTTTGTTATCCAAATCCTCGTAGAATCTTCCATATCTTCGTATAAGGGATTCATAGTAGGATATCCAAAGGTACTACCTTAAATCCTTAATGGGCTTTTACGTAATAGTAAAGACCCTTGGATTATAATGTACTATTCCATCATTAGACCCCTTTAGTGGTCTAGTTAAACAGATTGATCCAAAAATCTGGTTAGGAATATCATGTGATGATATAGCTGAAAAGACTCCTTGGTGGTCTAATTAAAGAGATCATTTATCGATCTAATTAAAAGGACCCTATGATAGTCTAGTCACACTCATCACAGGTTTGATTTTCTTCCCCTTCACATTACAAAACAAATTGTGCGGACTGTGCAAGGAATTACGTAATTATGGATGTATACATAATTATGGAATTCAGTGCACAGAAACCACAGCAAGTTTTGTCATGTGTCTAGAGTTGACTCAGTTCATTTCCGTTTTTGAAGAATACCCATTGAGGAAAATGACTCATTCCGTTCATTTTCGTTTATGAAGAATACCCATCGAGGGAAATGAATATTCTTGATTTTTCCTTCATTTCCGTTTCTGAAGAATACCCATTGAGGAAAATGACTCATTCCATTCATTTTTGTTTCTGAAGAATATCCATCGAGGGAAATGAATATTCTTGATTATTCGTTCATTTTCGTTTCTGAAGAATACCCATTGAGGAAAATGGCGCATTCCGTTCATTTTCGTTTCTGAAGAATATCCATCGAGGGAAATGAATATTATTGATTTTTCCTTCATTTCCGTTTCTGAAGAATAGTCATTTAGGAAAATGACTCATTCCGTTCATTTTCGTTTCTGAAGAATATCCATCGAGGGAAATGAATATTCTTGATTATTCGTTCATTTTCGTTTCTGAAGAATACCCATTGAGGAAAATGACTCATTCCGTTCATTTTCATTTCTGAAGAATATCCATCGAGGGAAATGAATATTCTTGATTATTCGTTCATTTTCGTTTCTGAAGAATACCCATTGAGGAACATGACTCATTCCGTTCATTTTCGTTTCTGAAGAATATCCATCGAGGGAAATGAATATCCTTAATTTTTCCTTCATTTTCTTTTTTAAAGATTGTCCGTTGAGAGAAATGACAGGATTATGCCTTGCATAATCTTTGATGGGTTATTCTACACAAATAGATAAACACCCTAGATTCCATGCAAGGCAATGATTTAACACAGCGTCACAGACAATGTCACACCCCGACCACGTGGAACATACAAAACGTGGCGGAAACATCGGGGAGTGTTGTAACAGAATTAATTGTCTCAAATCCATGGCAATTGAAGTTTTGTTTTATTGATTTAAAAGTGTTACAATGTCTAAATAAACAAAGAAGTACAACACAATTAACTAGTCTTGCATCTTTTAATGTCACTAAGGCACAGGTCCGCCTAAGTATGTCTTGATAAGTCCTATACTTCATCTCCTGAAAACACATGTGAAAATAGGTACGTCAGCATAAAAATGCCTGTGAGATACATAGGTTTTGTGAAAATAAGATTCATGACTTATGTTTGAGAAAATGTTTAGTCATGAACCTTGTAATTTGCTTTGTCTTGTAAATCATTTGAAAAACGATAAGTTCAGATGATATGTATAAATAAATGTAAGGTTAAATGAATAACCCTATAATGAGTTTGTAAAAGATAAGTTGTTTGTAAATCAATGTCTTGTGAAAAGTATGTTAGTTGTATAAAATGTTCTATGTCTCAAACTGAAATGATTCAAATAACGCTACAATATGTAATACCATACAAACACTTATATATAGGAAGTACCAGCGGCGTATCCACCATGTTTGTATCATATTACACATGCATCGTTACTTAATCACTTAATCAAACCAAACCACCAAAGTAATTGTTTAACAATTTTAGGAATGTTTATGTATTGTAAGTAATGTAAAGTTAAACGAATAACCTTATAGTAGCATATCAAAAGTATACTTTGGATTTGTAAGTAACATATTAAACTATGTTTTGGTTTCATAAGTAACATATCGAAATATGTTTTGGATGTGATAAATAACATATTAAACTATGTTTTGGTTTTGTAAATAACATATCAAAATATGCTTTGGATGTTCAACAAAATATATGTTGGTTTGTACAATACCACACATGAGAGTATATAAAAATATACTTTAATAGTGTGATTTAAGAATTCATTCAGACCTGGTGCATCAAAATACACCTTTGAGACTATAGAAATACCACAAAGGCAATCCCTATTTGGATGGAGCAACAAATTGGTTTCAGACATTCCATGACAACAGGAATGGGGTGTCAAATCCTATAGCGCTATATCATACTAACAATCGGTCTGGTGAACATAAAATAAGTACAATTCAACAGTTTATTTTATGTTCTTTGAGAAATTAATGTTTAAACCATAGATAGTCATTTAGTTTGTCAAATGATAAGTAATAACATGTATAATCAATTATACTTTGAAATCAAGAAAATATAAGCATGTGATGAAATCAACTGTACTAAGTATGCTCACAATGGACATACATAGCATAAAATGTAATGTAAAACGATGTACTAAGTACGCACTCAATGGGCATACATAGCATAAGATGATATGAAATCATGTACTATAAATGTACTAATGAACATAGGAAGTATATGATTGAAAACAGGAAAGCAGGAAAGTAACAAGTAGGCACATGTGTTCCACCCCAAAACAGTTTGGAAAACAGTAAAAGAGGGGTCTATGTACTCACTTGAGATTGCTCAGAAGTCCTAGGATAACCACCAAGCAAAGCTAGAGATCACGGAAATCAAACGGCACCTAATATAGGTAACTATGTTAAATAACCGGACCTAAATCGGAAGACTGGGTAGTATTAGGGTTTGTAAACCAAACGAGTGTGGAGACTCGTGTGATATGGTTTAACAAAGCCTACATACTAAATGAAACCTAACATAACTGCCTACGACCCATTACGACCCGTTTAGGTAGCTTATGCTACTTTAACGCGTCGTTCGCGTGAAACGCGTTTGGACCGCCTAACTAGTCCTATGACAAGTATTATATGCCTAAACATGTTACATAATCAGTTACGTGACAAAAGTTTAGGTTACATATGCTAAATTACCAATTATGTATGAAAAGGGTATTTTGGTAATTTACCTAAGGCATATAAACTACCTATCATACAACTACTTAAACGATGTGACCATAGGGTATAACCTCGGAAGGTTATTCCCTACCTACTATGGTCACCTAATGTATTTGGTCGGATCCTAATGATCGACCAAACTGGGTCGGGTTCGAAGGTATAGGCGATTTATTAGATCGCCTACCCTACGACCCTAGACAACGTGGTAATCAGTAGGCATAGTCCCAAGGGACTATGACCATCGTGATTACAATCACGTTGCGAAGTTCAAACGAACTTCGCATTGACCATTACTGGTCAACGCTGAAAGTCAAACAAAGTTTGACTTTCTGACTCGAAAAGCAGTAAAAATAAGGAAAAGAACGAAAGAATACTTACGAAGGGTCCCCGAATGCTAACCCAGATCAAAATAGCTCAGGTATGAAACGAAGGTTCCAACTTAGAGCTTTCTTAATCAGATTTGTGGGTTTTGGGGTTGTGGGTGGATGGGTATTTATAGAAAAGGTAGAGCCGTTAGGATCGTTTCTTGGAAAAGGGGAAAAGATCTAGTCCGTACACTTGTTGCAAGGTTATGGAAGCTTAATTCCATCCTTATCTAGTGACTAAGCAAGTGAAAACATGTGGTTAAGGATTTAAGTGGCTGCAACTTGTGATAAAAACACTGAATCTGGTCCAGATAGGGGCTCGCGTGACGCTAAGGACCCTCGCGTCACGCTAGGCCCCTGTTTTGGCAGATTTTGCAGAAATGGTCCCTGCACTTCGTTTAAGCGATTTTCGATGCGTTTGAACCCCGTTAACCTCATTTCAAGGCTCTAAAATGAAGTTAAAGTATAGGGAACTCAAAACATGCTCAAAAATATCTAGGATGTCGGTTCGTTTGGCCGTACGATCGCGATGTTCGCTTAATTACGACGGAATGCGCATAAGCGCGAAAAACGAACCAAATGACGTGACGAATGGATTTTTCTTAAGGCGAACACTAAAATATAATGTAGTCATGCTTACATAAATTTTTGGATGTCCAGATGTATTCAGAACGTAAGTTATGCGCGAAAATGCAAACTTGTGCACTTTTTGACACTTTTAGTCCCTGAATGACCCAAAAGTTTATTTTAGCACACCGAACACCTCAAAGCCTATTTCTAAGCTATGTGAAGGATATTTATGGTATGTTTAACTTATGGTCATGCTCCGGAATGTCTGTTACAGTTCAAATTGGCATACTTTCGCAGTTTGTCATATTTAGTCCCTGTAAGCGATATAACTTGTTTTTGCCATACCAAAGCCTTTAAAACTTATTTCTAAGTTATGTAAAGGTTATTTAAGGTATGTTAAGCCTATTTCACTATTCCGGAGTGTTTGTTGGATTAAACTGGTTATATTTACGCATCAGAGCGCGTATAACCCTCCAGAAAGCGATTTAAAGCTTAAAATCGAACAAGAGTTGATATGTGCAAATGATACACATATTTTTTTTACAAATCCCAAGTATGAAATACAATATTTCATTGGTTTGGTCTTTGTTTGATGGTTGAAATGACACAGGTGTTACAGTCTCCCCTACTTTAGGAAATTTCGTCCCGAAATTTAATTCTAGAGGAAACTTGTGAAAACAGCTGTGACGGTTTCGCCTTCCAATAGATCCATTGAACCCTTAAGTAAAACTCTGGGCCCTGTTAGGATCCTTAGCGAATTTGTTAACCCTCAAAGTGAATTCCTTGTAATAGTAAAACATGGAATTTTTGAACTACCAACAGAATAACGTTTCTTATGAAGACTTATCATAGGAAACTTGGTGTGTGATTGATATCAGAATTGAGAAGTGTGAGAATAAATGACATTGGTCGAGGTCCAAGACTTCTCCCGTATCATTATTCTTATCACTATAGGTTTTAACACATGACAACACTTCTTGTGGTTTCTGTGCACTGAATTGCATAATTATGTAGGCCTCCATAATTACGTAATCTCTTGCACAGTCCGCACAGTTCATTTCATAATGCGTAGAGAAAAGTCAATTGAATAAACATGAAGAGACCTGACTAGACCACCAAAGGATCTTTTCAATTAGATCAACGAACAGTCTTTTCAACTAGATCAACACATGACCTTATTAACTAGACCGTCGTACGATCTCCTTAAATAGACCACTTAAGGGATCTTTTCAATTATATCATCACATGATATTTCTAACCAGATTTTCAAATCAATCTGTTTAACTAGACCTCCCAAGGGGTCCAATTATAATATAGTACTTTAAAAATCCATGGGATTTGACTACAACGTAGAAGTCCATTAAGGATTTAAGATAGTAACTTTGGATATCCTATTAAGAATCTCTTATACAAGATATGTAAGATTCTATGAGGATTTGGATGGATCACATACAACCATTAACATGTAAGAAAACACATAAGCACAAAATTAGTTAACTTGATTCTTTAATTTGTTATCTTTAGGTATAGATAATTAAAGCACACTAGGAATCCAATCCATTGATTTCATTTGGCACTTTAATCATTTCCAATGATCCATCTATAAAGATAGAAGGATTTTCAATAAAAGTTTGGCTTTGTTTCTTAAAAGAAACTAATGTTTAAGGTTCTTGGGGAGATCACAAGTGATCATAAAATGACAGAACCATACGAGTAGTTTGTATTTGGGTTGACATCATAAGGTTGTATCAAACATTCACACAATCGTATCAGTTTTGCAAAAATAAAAACGACGAATTTTTATTTATATAACAACTGACTTATCTTTAAACGTCAAAGATAACAACCAAGGGAAATAACAAAACACTTGTTGTTCACTGCCGCATCATTGTTTCTGTTTGCCTTGTTGATGTTAAATGCTCATCCTCGCGCTGGAGGTGCGTTAACAAGCCTTGGGCAGTTGTTTCTGTAGTGAGTAAGGTCACCACAGTTATAACATGACCCCGGAGGGAACCGTGCTTGAACAGCAGCAGGGTTTGCAGCAGCTTGATTTGCATAACGACAAACATTGATCAAATGTCCCAACCGTCCACAGTGGGTACATTTGTGACATTGCTCTTGCGCTAGATGATGACGGTTGCACTTGTTGCACAAAGGTGCGGTACCAACATAGTTTTGCCTTTTGCGAGGTTGTGCTGGTTGGTTTGGTGCAACCTGTTTGTCTTGAGCAGTTATCGCGCAGTTTTGAGAGGCCTTGCGTTTCTTCTTCTTGGATACCTCATCCTGTTTTTCCTTTGGCTCAGCTGGAGCAGTCTTGTCAGATGGTCTTGGGTCGCCTTTTCGAAAAAGCTTTTTCTTCCTGATGTGGGATTCAGTTAGGGTGGCAGACAGTTCAATGGCTTGTCTGACAGTAGTAGGGTTGCTGCCAGTAACAATATCCTGAACTAGGTCAGGAAGACCATCAGTATATTTCTCGATCGCCTTATCCACAGGAGTAACCATAGCAGGACACAACAGGCTCAATTCTTCAAAACGGTCAGTATAGGCTCGATGTTCACCACTGTCTTGCTTCAAATCATCAAACTCCCTCTCCAAAGCTCGTAGTTCATGACGAGGGCAAAACTCCTTCATCATAAGAGCCCTAAGCTCAGCCCAAGTCTGTGCTAATGCAACCTCAGCACCGCGGTCTCTCATCACTCCGTTCCACCATGTGAGAGCCCTCTTCTGAAACACACTTGAAGAAAACTCGACCTTGCGATTTTCAGGACACTGAACGTGACGGAACGTATTCTCAATGCTCTCGAACCACTGAAGAAGCCCAGTTGCTCCCTCAGAACCACTAAACTTGAGCGGTTTTGCCGAGTTGAAACTCTTAAAATTGCATGGAGCATTGTTGTTGTTGATGGCTTGCATCATTTGAGCATAAAGATTTGGGAAGGCAATAGCCATTTGCTGTGCGATGATTCCCGCCAGTTCGTCATTTGCCATCTGATTGTCGCGTCGAGGAGGCATTCTAAAAGAGGAAACATGAAAGGAAACGAGTGAGAGATTTAGACGAAAAGAATGAGATGAAACAAATCTGATGGAAGCAAGGATAGTGGTCATTTGTTTGTTACTACAAAGCAACAAACGACACACAATGACTAATCAAAGTAAATGGATTAAAATAATGTATCGCGAAGACATGCTTGCCTATAAGTGAACACTCATCCCAAGAATTCCCAGGTAAGCACAACTGGTCTCGCATCTGATGAGATGTATACGAAGTGCTTGCCTAGACAGAAAACCCAGAATACAGGCATTCACCCTTCCAGTTTGCACGTGTTCACATTATTTAAAACCCAAAACCTTGACGAGATTTTGAAAATTCAAAGGGGTTCAAAATCTTATAACAGAGGGTTCAAAACCTTGTAATAAATCATCCTAGAACAGATGATTAGTTTTCAAAGCGGTTTTGAAATTTATGTTCTTGTTGTGGTCGTCGCCTAAGGATAGGTGACGGTATTGTTTTATGACTAAACGCAAGTAAACTCGCGTTAGGGTCCTAAGAAAGTTATAGACTAGGTCAAAGCATTACTAATAACCTAATTCCCTATAACCATTGGCTCTGATACCAACTTTTCTGTCACACCCCGACCACGTGGAATATACAAAACGTGGCGGAAACATCGGGGAGTGTTGTAACAGAATTAATTGTCTCAAATCCATGGCAATTGAAGTTTTGTTTTATTGATTTAAAAGTGTTACAATGTCTAAATAAACAAAGAAGTACAACACAATTAACTAGTCTTACATCTTTTAATGTCACTAAGGCACAGGTCCGCCTAAGTATGTCTTGATAAGTCCTATACTTCATCTCCTGAAAACACATGTGAAAATAGGTACGTCAGCATAAAAATGCCTGTGAGATACATAGGTTTTGTGAAAATAAGATTCATGACTTATGTTTGAGAAAATGTTTAGTCATGAACCTTGTAATTTGCTTTGTCTTGTAAATCATTTGAAAAACGATAAGTTCAGATGATATGTATAAATAAATGTAAGGTTAAATGAATAACCCTATAATGAGTTTGTAAAAGATAAGTTGTTTGTAAATCAATGTCTTGTGAAAAGTATGTTAGTTGTATAAAATGTTCTATGTCTCAAACTGAAATGATTCAAATAACGCTACAATATGTAATACCATACAAACACTTATATATAGGAAGTACCAGCGGCGTATCCACCATGTTTGTATCATATTACACATGCATCGTTACTTAATCACTTAATCAAACCAAACCACCAAAGTAATTGTTTAACAATTTTAGGAATGTTTATGTATTGTAAGTAATGTAAAGTTAAACGAATAACCTTATAGTAGCATATCAAAAGTATACTTTGGATTTGTAAGTAACATATTAAACTATGTTTTGGTTTCATAAGTAACATATCGAAATATGTTTTGGATGTGATAAATAACATATTAAACTATGTTTTGGTTTTGTAAATAACATATCAAAATATGCTTTGGATGTTCAACAAAATATATGTTGGTTTGTACAATACCACACATGAGAGTATATAAAAATATACTTTAATAGTGTGATTTAAGAATTCATTCAGACCTGGTGCATCAAAATACACCTTTGAGACTATAGAAATACCACAAAGGCAATCCCTATTTGGATGGAGCAACAAATTGGTTTCAGACATTCCATGACAACAGGAATGGGGTGTCAAATCCTATAGCGCTATATCATACTAACAATCGGTCTGGTGAACATAAAATAAGTACAATTCAACAGTTTATTTTATGTTCTTTGAGAAATTAATGTTTAAACCATAGATAGTCATTTAGTTTGTCAAATGATAAGTAATAACATGTATAATCAATTATACTTTGAAATCAAGAAAATATAAGCATGTGATGAAATCAACTGTACTAAGTATGCTCACAATGGACATACATAGCATAAAATGTAATGTAAAACGATGTACTAAGTACGCACTCAATGGGCATACATAGCATAAGATGATATGAAATCATGTACTATAAATGTACTAATGAACATAGGAAGTATATGATTGAAAACAGGAAAGCAGGAAAGTAACAAGTAGGCACATGTGTTCCACCCCAAAACAGTTTGGAAAACAGTAAAAGAGGGGTCTATGTACTCACTTGAGATTGCTCAGAAGTCCTAGGATAACCACCAAGCAAAGCTAGAGATCACGGAAATCAAACGGCACCTAATATTGGTAACTATGTTAAATAACCGGACCTAAATCGGAAGACTGGGTAGTATTAGGGTTTGTAAACCAAACGAGTGTGGAGACTCGTGTGATATGGTTTAACAAAGCCTACATACTAAATGAAACCTAACATAACTGCCTACGACCCATTACGACCCGTTTAGGTAGCTTATGCTACTTTAACGCGTCGTTCGCGTGAAACGGGTTTGGACCGCCTAACTAGTCCTATGACAAGTATTATATGCCTAAACATGTTACATAATCAGTTACGTGACAAAAGTTTAGGTTACATATGCTAAATTACCAATTATGTATGAAAAGGGTATTTTGGTAATTTACCTAAGGCATATAAACTACCTATCATACAACTACTTAAACGATGTGACCATAGGGTATAACCTCGGAAGGTTATTCCCTACCTACTATGGTCACCTAATGTATTTGGTCGGATCCTAATGATCGACCAAACTGGGTCGGGTTCGAAGGTATAGGCGATTTATTAGATCGCCTACCCTACGACCCTAGACAACGTGGTAATCAGTAGGCATAGTCCCAAGGGACTATGACCATCGTGATTACAATCACGTTGCGAAGTTCAAACGAACTTCGCATTGACCATTACTGGTCAACGCTGAAAGTCAAACAAAGTTTGACTTTCTGACTCGAAAAGCAGTAAAAATAAGGAAAAGAACGAAAGAATACTTACGAAGGGTCCCCGAATGCTAACCCAGATCAAAATAGCTCAGGTATGAAACGAAGGTTCCAACTTAGAGCTTTCTTAATCAGATTTGTGGGTTTTGGGGTTGTGGGTGGATGGGTATTTATAGAAAAGGTAGAGCCGTTAGGATCGTTTCTTGGAAAAGGGGAAAAGATCTAGTCCGTACACTTGTTGCAAGGTTATGGAAGCTTAATTCCATCCTTATCTAGTGACTAAGCAAGTGAAAACATGTGGTTAAGGATTTAAGTGGCTGCAACTTGTGATAAAAACACTGAATCTGGTCCAGATAGGGGCTCGCGTGACGCTAAGGACCCTCGCGTCACGCTAGGCCCCTGTTTTGGCAGATTTTGCAGAAATGGTCCCTGCACTTCGTTTAAGCGATTTTCGATGCGTTTGAACCCCGTTAACCTCATTTCAAGGCTCTAAAATGAAGTTAAAGTATAGGGAACTCAAAACATGCTCAAAAATATCTAGGATGTCGGTTCGTTTGGCCGTACGATCGCGATGTTCGCTTAATTACGACGGAATGCGCATAAGCGCGAAAAACGAACCAAATGACGCGACGAATGGATTTTTCTTAAGGCGAACACTAAAATATAATGTAGTCATGCTTACATAAATTTTTGGATGTCCAGATGTATTCAGAACGTAAGTTATGCGCGAAAATGCAAACTTGTGCACTTTTTGACACTTTTAGTCCCTGAATGACCCAAAAGTTTATTTTAGCACACCGAACACCTCAAAGCCTATTTCTAAGCTATGTGAAGGATATTTATGGTATGTTTAACTTATGGTCATGCTCCGGAATGTCTGTTACAGTTCAAATTGGCATACTTTCGCAGTTTGTCATATTTAGTCCCTGTAAGCGATATAACTTGTTTTTGCCATACCAAAGCCTTTAAAACTTATTTCTAAGTTATGTAAAGGTTATTTAAGGTATGTTAAGCCTATTTCACTATTCCGGAGTGTTTGTTGGATTAAACTGGTTATATTTACGCATCAGAGCGCGTATAACCCTCCAGAAAGCGATTTAAAGCTTAAAATCGAACAAGAGTTGATATGTGCAAATGATACACATATTTTTTTTACAAATCCCAAGTATTAAATACAATATTTCATTGGTTTGGTCTTTGTTTGATGGTTGAAATGACACAGGTGTTACAGACAGACTCCTACGAATAAATTTCGGGACGAAATTTCCTAAAGTAGGGTAGACTGTGACACCTGTGCATCTGCGACCATCAAAAAAATACCAAACCAATGAAATATTGTGTTTCATACTTGGAATTTGTATAAAATATGTGTATCTTTTGCACATATCAATTCTTGTTCGATTTCAAGCTTTAAATCGCTTTCTGGAAGGTTATACGCGTACTGATGCTTAAATATAACTAGTTTAATGCAACGAACACTCTGGAATAGTGAAATAGGCTTAACATACCTTAAATAACCTTTACATAATTAGAAATAAGTTTTGGAGGGTTTGGTGTGGCGAAATCAAGTTTATTCGCTTATAGGGACTATTTTCGACAAACTGCGAAATTATGCCGATTTGTACCGTAACGAACATTCCGGAACATGACCATAAGTTAAACATACCTTAAATATCCTTTACATAGCTTATAAATAGGCTTTGATGGGTTCGGTTTGCTAAAATAAACTTTTTGGTCATTCAGGGACTAAAAGCGTCAAAAAGTGCATAAGTTTGCATTTTCGCGCATATCTTACGTTCTGAATACATCCGGACATCCAAAACTTTATGTAATCAGTAAAATACTTTATTTTACTGATTGGCATGATAAAATTACATTCGTCGCGTAATTTGGATCGTTTTTCGCATTCGTTCGTGTTTCGTCGTAATTAACCGAACAACGCAACCGTACGACCAAACGAACCGACGTCCAAGATATTTTTGAGCATGTTTCATGTTCCCTATACTTTAACTTCATTTTAGAGCCTTGAAATGGGATTAACGGGGCCTAAACGTGTCAAAACTGCATCAAAAACCATGTTTTGCACATTCAGGGACCAAAATTGACAATCTGCCATAGTTATCTTAGGAAGGGCCCAAAATGGAAAATCTAAATTCCAGCTTGTTCCATCTGTTCCCCTCATTTTCACATGGTTTTAATGAAACTAGGGGCTCCCATGGTTTCACAAAACCATGGGCACATGTGTACGGATGAGATCGAAGCTCGTTTTACGATGAACGATCTTAACGGTTGTGCAAAAACTATAAATACCCCATCCATCTCATTGTTGCAACTCACATTTGATCTGATATTTCTCTAAGTTGAGGTGCTTTCACTTCATACCTGAGAATAATCGGGTCAAACTTCCGTTCTTGGACCTTTTGTAAGTCCTCTTTCGTTCTTTTTCGCGTGAAAGTCAAACTGTGTTTGACTTTCTGCTTTGACCAGTTTATGGTCAACACGAAGTTTGTTTGAACTTCATAACGTGAGCATAATCACAATGGTTTTAGTCTCTTGTGACTATACCTACTGATTACCACGTTATCTAGGCATAGTGGCGAGTCGTAGTTTCGGCCAAAATGCGTATTCTTGCGTATTTTGTAACCAAACTACTTTTAGGTATCAAAACCGTTTGTTTTGATACCAAACCTATTTTCAAACCTCGTTAAGCATGTTTTAACATGTTTAGCTCGTCACTTTAGGTTTAGTGCTTATGTAGGGTCGTAAGGTAAGCGGTCTAAACAACCCTTTATACTTTCGTACCCGACCCGTTTGGTCGATCTTTAGGATCCGACCAAAAACATTAGGTGACCATAGTTGCATAGGGAATAACCTTCCGAGGTTATACCTTATGGTCACGTGGTTTAAGTAGTTGTATGATGGGTAGTTTATATGCCTTAGGTAAATGACCAAAATGCCCTTTTTATGCCAAAATTCATTTTAAGCATATGTAACATAATTTTTGATATCTAAACTGATTTGGCAACAATATTAGACATGTTAAGGCATATTTTACTTATCATAGGACTAGTTAGGCGGTCCGAACGCGTTTTACGCGAACGACGCGTTAAAGAGGCGTAAGCTACCTTAACGAGTCGTAATGGGTCGTAAGCACTTAGGTTAGGTTTCGTTTTAGAATGTAGGCTTTGTTAAACCATATTACATGAGTCCCTACACTCATTTGGTTTACGAAACCTCATTTTTTCCGATCCTCCGATTTAGGTCCGTTTATTTACATAGTTACCTATATTAGGTGTCGTTTGATTCCGTGATCCCTCTAGCTTTGCTTGGTTGTTATTCAAGACTTCTAAGCATCCTCAAGTGAGTACATAGACCCCACTTTTACTGTTTTCCAAATGTTTTGGGGTGAAACACATGTGCCTACTTGTTATTTTCATGCTTTCCATGTTTTTATATCATATACTTGCTATGTTCATTAGTACACTATTAGTACATGATTTCATTATGTCTTGCTATGTATGTTCACTTAACACACTAGCACAATTGTTTTACATTTTGAACCATTTGAAATCATTGGATGTATTTGAACCATTTGAAATCATTGGATTTATGTGAACCGTTTGTAACCATTTGATTTATGTGAACCATTTGTAACTGTTTGAGCCATTGGGTTAGGGAAGTGATTAGGTAACGGGGCGGGTGTAATGTGTTAAAAGCATGGTGGATACGCCGCTGGTACTTCCTATATATAAGTGCTTTTAACACATTATATATCGTTGCGTTATCTAGATCACTTGGGTAAACGATTTCGAAACAATGTCATACAAGGATGTTTTCTGAATAATATATACCATACGAGTTTTATTAACAAGTTTTTATGAGATATTTTACAATTTGATTTAATAAAACAAATATTTTGGAGTTAAGAATCATGGCTATGAGAGTTTGCAAATTATAACCAACTTGATTTGAGTTGGTTAGATATGTCGCAATATTATACTTTTCAAAACAAGGTTTTTAAATAAGTATTGCAACATGTAAAACGAGCCATGAAACTGACACTCATATAAAACCTATGTACTCGCCGGCATTTTTATGTTGACGTATTTTCACTTGTGTTTCAGGTACCATAGTCGATGATGTTTGATGATGATATCTGTGTTCGCTCACATAGGAATGGACGAGGCCTTAGTGACTTAATAACAATGAAAGTCTATTTGTTCATGTTTTGTTTCTAATTACAATGTAATGTAATATATTTAAATTCAATAAAACGAAATTGTTTAAATCCATGGTTGTGGAACAATGATTCTATTACAACACTCCCCGACGTTTCCGCCACGTTTTGTTGTTTTACATGGTCGGTGTGTGACAAAAAAGTTGGTATCAGAGCCAATGGTTATAGGGAATTAGGTTATTAGTAATGCTTTGACCTAGACTATAACCTTCCTCGGACCCTAACGCGAGTTTACTTGCGTTTAGTCATAAAAACAATACCGTTGCCTATCTTTAGGCAGCAACCACAATAAGAACACAAAATTCGAATCTGCTTTGAAAACTAATCATCTGTTCCAGGATGGTTTATTATAAGGTTTTGAACCTTCAAAGTTTTCAAATTCTCGTCAAATTTTAGGGCTACAAAATGTGAACACGTGCAAACTGGAAGGGTGGGTGCCTGTTCCCTGAGCTTTCTGTCTAAGGCTAGAGTGTTCGTACAAATCCGCAATATCAGACCAGTCACTCTTACCTGGGAACTCTTGGGGTGAGTGTCCACTTATAGGCGAGCATGTTTTCGCGATACATTATGAGGACCTATTTGCTTTGATTTAGCCTTTGTGTGTCGTTTGTTTGCTTCGTGGTTCAAACAAATGACCATCACCCATGATTTTGGTCGGTAATTGTAACATCCTATTCTTACCCAATGCCATTTCATTTGTTTTCTCTCTTGTTTCCCCTTTTTAGAATGCCTTCATGACGCGAAAATCAACTACCTATTGAAGAACTGGCAGCTGTCATTACGTAGCAAATGACTGCTGCAATCCCGAACATCGTTGCTCAATGTAACCAAGCTCTCAACAACAATAATGCCCCCTGCAACTTCAAAACGTTCAACTCGGCTAAGCCATCAAATTTTTCTAGGTCTCAAGGAGCGACTGCACTTCTGCAATGGTTCGAGATTCTAGAGAGCACCTTCAGACATGTTCAATGCCCAAATGAGCGAAAGGTAGAATTCGCATCTAGTGTCTTTGAGAAACGAGCTTTGACATGGTGGAATGGTGTGATGAGAAATAGGGGTGCCGATGTGGCAATGGCTTAAACGTGGGAAGAGCTTCGAGCTCTGATGATGAAGGAATTATGTCCTCGTCCCGAGATCAGGGCCTTGGAAAGGGAATTCGACAATCTTAAGCAAGATAGCGGTGAGCATCGAGCCTACACGGATCGTTATGAGGAGTTAAGTCTGTTATGCCCGAATATGGTTACGCCTTTGGATAAGGCAATCGAAAAGTACATTGATGGCCTCCCTGACCCAGTATAAGACATTGTGACTGGTAGTAACCCCACTATGACTAGGCAGGCCATTGAGCTATCTGCTACCTTGACTGAATCTCAAATCAGGAAAGGTAAACTTTTCCGAAAAGGTGATAAGAAACCAATTGAGGAATCGAAACCCAAAGATGAAAAGACTGAATCCTCCAAGAAGTCAAGGAAGCGAAAAGCTTCCCAGAACTTCGTCGTGGTTGCTCACAATGATCAAGCTGCCCCCAACCAACCAGCTCAACCCCCTGCTAGGAAGCCATACAACGGAACTGCACCCTTGTGCAACCAATGTAACCTTCATCAGAATGCTAGTGTGAAGTGCCGCAAATGCAAAATTTATGGACTAATAGGTCATACAGCAAGAGTTTGCCGAGCTGCAGTTGCACCAAATCAAGCTGACAACAATCCTGCTCAAGCTCGTTTTCCACCAGGTTCTTGCTACAACTGTGGTGAGATGGGTCATTTCCGAAGAAATTGCCCGAAGCTTGCTAATGCAAATCCAGCACAGGGTTGAGCATTTCACCGACTAGAAGACAACACCGTTTAGAAATAATCACGTCTTATGTATTATTTTCTTTTGTTGTCAAGGTCCATGAAACAGTTGTTATCGTTGTTTATAAATAAATCTTTTATTTACTTTGCAATATATTTATGTGGTTGCATGTATAAACAACATATCCCCTACAATACCGACAATCAGGGAATCGTATTCCTTGAAGAACAGACTACTACCAAAATTCTTCCATTTTATGATCTCTTGCGTTTTCCACGAAAATCTTAAGTACCCGTTTCTTCCAAAGAAACGAAGAACAGACTACTACCAAAATTCTTCCATTCTATTCATTTTCGTTTCTGAAGAATATCCATCGAGGGAAATGAATCTCCTTGATTTTTCCTTCATTTTCATTTTTAAAGATTGTCCGTTAAGAGAAATGACAGGATTATGCATTGCATAATCTTTGATGGGTTATTCTATGCAAATAGATAAACACCCTAGATTCCATGCAAGGCTGTAACACCTGTGCCTCCACGGCCATCAAACAAATACCGAACCAATGAAATATAATATTTCATACTTCGGATTTGTAAAAATATGTGTATCATTTGCACATATCAATTTTTGTTCAATTCCAAACTCTAAATCGCTTTCTTGAAGGTTATACGCACACCGATGCGTAGATATAACCAGTTTAATGCAACGAACACTCCGGAATAGTGACATAGGCTTAATATACCTTAAATAACCTTTACATAACTTAGAAATAAGTTTTGAAGGCTTTGGTATGCCGAAATCAAGTTAAATCGCTTACAGGGACTAAAGTTGACAAACTGCGAAAGTATGCCAATTTGAACTGTAACAGACATTCCGAAACATGACCATAAGTTAAACACACCCTAAATATCCTTTACATAGCTTAGAAATAGGCTTTTAGGGGTTCGGTGTGCTAAAATAAACTTTTGTGTCATTCAGGGACTAAAAGCGTCAAAAAGTGCACAAGTTTGCATTTTCGCGCATAACTTACGTTCTGAATACACCCGGACATCAAAAAATTTATGTAAGCACTAAAATATTTTATTTTAGTTTTTGGAATAAGAAAAATCCATTCGTTTCGTTATTTGGATCGTTTTTCGCGCTTATGCGCATTCCGTCGTAATTAAGCGAACAACGCATTCGTACGACCAAATGAACCAACATCCGACATATTTTTGAGTATGTTTCATCTCCACAATGTTTAGGCATCATTTTAGGGACTTAAAGTTGGCTTTACGGGCCTTAGAAGTGTCGGGAAAGGCCATAAACACGTGCAGGGACCAAAACTGTAGATTCTGAAACTTAATTCTGATTTGTGCAGGCCAGGCGGCCCGCCTCAGTTTCTGAACATTCCTACGCGGGCCGCGTCCGCCTTCTGGACCAGATTAAATGTTTTAACAGCAGGTTCCAGCTGTTTGATCCACCACCACACATTCTAAAATGCTTAGTCAGCTGATAAGGATCAATTTGAGCTACCATAAGGTCCCGACACTTGTACGGGTGGGATTAAGGCACGTTTTCCATGAAACGATCCTAACGGTTTGGGTATTCCTATAAATACCCATTCACCCCAACCTCATTTCTTACAAGAATCTGGATTTGAGAGCTCTAAGTTGAAACCATTGTTTCATACCTGAGTTCTTGGATCGAGATTAGCATTCGGGGACCCTTCATAAGTATTCTTTCGTTCTTTTCTTTCTTTTATTGCTTTTCGAGTCAGAAAGTCAAACTTTGTTTGACTTTCAGCGTTTACCAGCTTATGGTCAATGCGAAGTTCGTTTAAACTTCGCAACGTGAGTGTAATCACGTTGGTTATAGTCCCTTGGGACTATGCCTACTGATTACCACGTTGTCTAGGGTCGTAGGGTAAGCGATCTGATAAATCGCTTATACCTTCGAACCCGACCCAGTTTGGTCGATCATTAGGATCCGACCAAATACTTTAGGTGACCATAGTATATAGGGAATATCCTTCCGAGGTTATACCTTATGGTCACATCGTTTAAGTAGTTGTATGATAGGTAGTTTATATGCCTTAGGTAAATTACCAGAATACCCTTTTCATGTATAATTGGTAATTAAGCATATGTAACCTAAACTTTTGTCACATAACTGATTATGTAACATGTTTAGGCATATAACACTTGTCATAGGACTAGTTAGGCGGTCCGAACGCATTTCACGCGAACGACGCGTTAAAGTAGCATAAGCTACCTAAATGGGTCGTAATGGGTCGTAAACAATTAGATTAAGGTTTCAATTAGTATGTAGGCCTTGTTAAACCATATGACACGAGTCTCTATACTCGTTTGGTTTACGAACCCTCATTCTATCAGATCTTCCGATTTAGGTCCGGTTTATTAACATAGTTACCTATATTAGGTGCCGTTTGATATCCGCGATCTCTAGCATTGTTTGGTTGTTACTCAAGGACTACTGAGCAATCTCAAGTGAGTACATAGACCCCTCTTTTACTGTTTTCTAGAGTGTTTTGGGGTGGAACACATGTGCCTACTTGTTACTTTCGTGTTTTCCTGTTTTCACATCATATACTTGTTATGTTCATTAGTACACTATTAGTACATGATTTACATTACATTTCTGCTATGTATGTTGACTGATAGCATGCTAGCACATTGATTTACATGACTTTTCTGCTTTGTATGTTAACTTAGCATACTTAGTACATTATTTTACATTGCATCTCTGTTGCATATGTTCCAGTAACATATGGACACATTGTTTTACAGCTCTACCTTGTATGTTTACTCTAGCATACTGGGTACATTATCTTCATAAAACATGCTTACATTTTTGGTATGACATTTGGTTTGTTTAAATGATACAATGTACATTCATTAACACCGATCATGCCGCTCGGGAGTAGGTAGTGGTACCATAGGACTTGACAAATCCCATTCCTGAAATCTCGGGTTTGTTTGGACGTAAGGAATGACCGAATCCGAATACATATTCTTTTGATAACTCACTTTTACATAGTTATCCGACTGTCTCAAGGCTTGGATGTATGAATTTTCACAATACCGCATAAATGTTCATATTCAGTATAGCATGCATATATTTTACAAAACATAACTTTGATTTAAACCAAGTTTTACTTCAATACTTTGTTTTGTACATTTTTACTTATGGTTTAAGTAGTCTTATTTTACTTACCATACATATCATTTGGGTTACACATTACTTGACTACTTTTGGACTATAAACATTTGACATGGTTTATACAAGGACTTTTGACTATTTGTTTAAACATAGACTTATTACACTGTTGGATTGGTTTGAGTAAGTGACTTAAGTAACGATGCGTGTGTAATATGATACAAGCATGGTGGATACGCCGCTGGTACTTCCTATATATAAGTGCTTGTATGATATCACATATTGTAGCGTTATTTGAATTATTTCAATTTGAGATATATAACATTTTATACAAATAACATACTTTTCACAAGACATTGTTTTACAAAACAACTTATCTTTTACAAACTCATTTTACTTGGTTATTCATTTAACCATACATAATTCTCTTACTTATACATATCATCTGATCTTATTGCTTTTTAAACGATTTACAAAACAAAGCAAACTAAAAGGTTCATGACTAAACATTTTCTTAAACATAAGTCATGAATCTCATTTTCACAAAACCTATGTATCTCACAGGCATTTTTATGCTGACGTACCTATTTTCACATGTGTTTTCAGGAGATGATGCATAGGACTTATCAAGACATACTTAGGCGGACTTGTGCCTTAGTGACTTAAAATGAGACAAGAATTAGTTAATTTTTTTGTTGTATACTCTTTACTTCTTGTTTAAAGACAATGTAACTCGCTTGTTTGATGAATAAAACGAAACTTTAATATCTATGGTTGTGAAACATTAATTATGTTACAACACTCCCCGATGTTTCCGCCACGTTTTGTATGTTCTACGTGGTCGGGGTGTGACAGAAAAGATGGTATCAGAGCTCATGGTTATAGGGAATTAGGTTATTAGTAATGCTTTGACCTAGTCTATAACCTTTCTAGGACCCTAACGCGAGTTTACTTGCGTTTAGTCATAAAACAATACCGTCACCTATCCTTAGGCGACGACCACAACAAGAACATAAATTTCAAAACCGCTTTGAAAACTAATCATCTGTTCTAGGATGATTGATTACTAGGTTTTGAACCCTCTATTGTAAGGTTTTGAACTCTCTATTATATGGTTTTGAACCCCTTTGAGTTTTCAAAACCTCGTCAAGGTTTTGGGTTTTAAATAATGTGAACACGTGCAAACTGGAAGGGTGAATGCCTGTATTCTGGGTTTTCTGTCTAGGCAAGCACTTCGTATACATCTCATCAGACGCGAGACCAGTTGTGCTTACCTGGGAATTCTTGGGATGAGTGTTCACTTATAGGCGAGCATGTCTTCGCGATACATTATTTTTGACCCATTTACTTTGATTTGTCACCATCTCATGTGTTTGCCTTAGGTAACAAACAAATAATCACAATTTTCATTCGTTACCATTCTGTATTGATTATCCAATAACCTTTCACTCGTTTCTTCCTCTGTCTTTCATTTTCTTCTAGAATGTTTATTTCTCTCAGCACTGGTCAAATGCACGAACGAACAGCCAAATTTGTCCAGCAAATAGGCGAAGTGATTCAGAAGACTGTGGATTTAGGCATTGCCATGGCTCGTCTCAACAATGAAGCCTCTCGTCTCGACAATGAAGCCACTCAAGAGTCACCAAAGGAAGCAGGAGTCAAGCCAGTACCAAAATCAAGGAAGCGTAAGGCTTCAAGGAAACCCGCAGCGGTTACACCTAATCAAGCGGGACCTAGCCATGTGGCAAGGCCACCAGCTAGGAAGCCATACAATGGAACTTCACCCTTGTGCAACAAATGTAACCTTTATCATCATGCTATGGTGAAGTGCCGTGAATGTCAAAATTGTGGACGTAAAGGTCATACAGCAAAAGTTTGTGTTGCAGCAGTACCAAATCAAACAGGACCCATCCGGGTGGCAACACCACCTGCTAAGAAGCAATACAAGGGAACGGCACCATTATGTAACAAATGTAAGGGGCATCACCTAGCTCACTTACAATGTCATCGGTGTGTATCATGTGGACGAGTTGGTCATCTGGCAAGTGCTTGTCGAGGTAACCCGAACCAAGGTGGTCTAAATCAACCCCATGTCAACCCAACTCAAGCTCGTTTTCCGCGTGGTACTTGCTACAACTGTGGCGATACGAGCCATTACAGGAACAACTGCCCGAAGATTGTCAGTGCAAATCCAACCCTTGGATGAGCATTCGGCTGAACAAAGGATGTTGCTTTCTTATGCCTTTGTTTCTTTTGTTTTCGTGTATTGTGAAACAATATGTCTTGTTCATAAATAAAAGTTGTTGATCACAATTCTGATATACAAGTATAATAACAAGTGTTTATGGCATTTCCCTATAATACCTGCATTAAGGAACTATGTTCCTTACAAACTACTCTTGTGATTCTCTCTTTCAAATGATCGCTCATGAGTCCCTCGAAAATTTTAAGTACTCGTTTCATTCTAAGATACGAAGTACAGAAAATAAAGTGACATTATGAGTAATCATGCTTCAGCACATCTTTACCTTTAAATCCTTGGTTAAATAACTAAGGGTATTTCCAAATCTCATACCCATTACGTTTTGATTTTTTCAACATATACAGTACAAGTATTTCAAAAACAATCTTCATGATCTCAAAACATTTCATATAGTTTGAAAAAAAAAATTCTAGATACATTGTCTATGTTATTTCAAAAACATTGGCCATGTTATCAAAACCAACCTTTCTAATTTCAAAATATTTCATATAGTCTGAAGACAATATTAACACAATACATTTTCTTATCAAGTGCATGATTTCGAAAAGCATCATTCATGTCTTTCAAAAACCTTATACATAATTTCAAAATTCATCTCGCATGATTTTAAAACATTTTTAAATATATCTATCTAATACACCTACTTTATGATTTCAAAAGTATTATATATAAGGTTTCAAAAACGTTAAACACATTTTTCTTAAAGGAACCTCATGCATAGTTTTCAAAAATATTTTCCTCATACATTGACTTAACCTTCAAATTCTGCTTCATATGTCGCCTTGACATATCAAGCATCTCAACTTCATAAGCATTTTACATCATGTTTTGACCTAAGCACATCCAGTGCAAGGTTTCAAAACATCTTCAACTTTTAAATCCATATGGGATCTTTTTATTTTTCACAATTAGATCCTTGTGGATAATTGTCATACAAATCAGAGTCCTTAGTTGGATTCCTTATGTACCTAAATTCGAACATTTCGGTTCCTTATAATCGAAAACGAATTTTTATTTTAAAAATCTTTCTATCTTTATAGTTAGATTCTTGATAACGTTTAAAGTACCAAATGAAATCCACGGAATGGATTCCTAGTGGGCTTTAAATTCATGTACGCAATTTACAAGACAAACTAACAGACAATTTCGTGGGTATGTGACTATGTGTTTATTCATTTTATGTTTTCTTTTATGCATTTTGTGTTTTTGTATACTCTGGATATTCGTTATCCAAATCCTCGTAGAATCTTTCATATCTTCATATAAGGGATTCGTAGTAGGATATTCAAAAAGGTATTACCTTAAATCCTTAATGGGCTTCTATGTAATAGTTAAGACCCTTGGATTATATAGTACCACTCCATGATTCATAAGAGATCCTTTTAGTGGTCTAGTCTAAAAGATTGATTCACAATTTGGTTAAAGAACGACATCTAGTGATGTAGCTGAACAGACTCCTTGATAGTCTATTTAGATCATTTATTGATTTAATTAAAGGATTCTATGGCGGTCTAGTCACACTCATCACAGGATTGTTCATTTGGTTTTCCCCTACACATTATAAAATAGACTGTGTGAACTATGCAAGGAATTGTCTAATTATGGACGCGTACATAATTATGAGATTTAGTGCACAGAAACCCAGTAAGGTTTATTATGTGTAAGAACCGATAGTGACAACAATAACAAAATGAGAACGATGTAATGGAGGTACGGTGGACGCACCAATGACGCTTTATATACTTGTATATAAGTATCCCTCTAACATTGCAAACATAATGTTATTAAGGTTACTAGAAGTTCAGAACCCTAACCAATATTGTTCGATCTTTTCAACTTCATGTTTTCAAGCTCTCACGAGTTTCCTCTAAATAAATTTCGGGACGAAATTTCCTAAAGTAGGGGAGACTGTAACACCTGTGCCTCCACGGCCATCAAACAAATACCGAACCAATGAAATATAATATTTCATACTTGGGATTTGTAAAAATATGTGTATCATTTGCACATATCAATTTTTGTTCAATTCCAAACTCTAAATCGCTTTCTTGAAGGTTATACGCACACCGATGCGTAGATATAACCAGTTTAATGCAACGAACACTCCGGAATAGTGACATAGGCTTAATATACCTTAAATAACCTTTACATAACTTAGAAATAAGTTTTGAAGGCTTTGGTATGCCGAAATCAAGTTAAATCGCTTACAGGGACTAAAGTTGACAAACTGCGAAAGTATGCCAATTTGAACTGTAACAGACATTCCAAAACATGACCATAAGTTAAACACACCCTAAATATCCTTTACATAGCTTAGAAATAGGCTTTTAGGGGTTCGGTGTGCTAAAATAAACTTTTGTGTCATTCAGGGACTAAAAGCGTCAAAAAGTGCACAAGTTTGCATTTTCGCGCATAACTTACGTTCTGAATACATCCAGACATCAAAAAATTTATGTAAGCACTAAAATATTATATTTTAGTGTTTGGCATAAGAAAAATCCATTCGTTTCGTTATTTGGATCGTTTTTCGCGCTTATGCGCATTCCGTCGTAATTAAGCGAACATCGCGTTCGTACGACCAAACGAACCAACATCCGACATATTTTTGAGTATGTTTCATGTCCACAATGTTTAGGCATCATTTTAGGGCCTTAAAGTTGGCTTTACGGGCCTTAGAAGTGTCGGGAAAGGCCTTAAACACGTGCAGGGACCAAAACTGTAGATTCTGAAACTTAATTCTGATCTGTGCAGGCCAGGCGGCCCGCCTCAGTTTCTGAACATTCCCACACGGGCCGCGTCCGCCTTCTGGACCAGATTAAATGTTTTTAACAGCAGGTTCCAGCTGTTTGATCCACCACCACACATTCTAAAATGCTTAGTCAGCTGATAAGGATCAATTTGAGCTACCATAGGGTCCCGACACTTGTACGGGTGGGATTAAGGCACGTTTTCCATGAAACGATCCTAACGGTTCGGGTATTCCTATAAATACCCATTCACCCCAACCTCATTTCTCACAAGAATCTGGATTTGAGAGCTCTAAGTTGAAACCATTGTTTCATACCTGAGTTCTTGGATCGAGATTAGCATTCGGGGACCCTTCGTAAGTATTCTTTCATTCTTTTCTTTCTTTTATTGCTTTTCGAGTCAGAAAGTCAAACTTTGTTTGACTTTCAGTGTTGACCATCTTATGGTCAATGCGAAGTTCGTTTGAACTTCGCAACGTGAGTGTAATCACGTTGGTTATAGTCCCTTGGGACTATGCCTACTGATTACCACGTTGTCTAGGGTCGTAGGGTAAGCGATCTGATAAATCGCTTATACCTTCGAACCCGACCCAGTTTGGTCGATCATTAGGATCCGACCAAATACTTTAGGTGACCATAGTATATAGGGAATAACCTTCCGAGGTTATACCTTATGGTCACATCGTTTAAGTAGTTGTATGATAGGTAGTTTATATGCCTTAGGTAAATTACCAGAATACCCTTTTCATGTATAATTGGTAATTAAGCATATGTAACCTAAACTTTTGTCACATAACTGATTATGTAACATGTTTAGGCATATAATACTTGTCATAGGACTAGTTAGGCGGTCCGAACGCGTTTCACGCGAACGACGCGTTAAAGTAGCATAAGCTACCTAAACGGGTCGTAATGGGTCGTAAACAATTAGATTAAGGTTTCAATTAGTATGTAGGCCTTGTTAAACCATATGACACGAGTCTCTATACTCGTTTGGTTTACGAACCCTCATTCTATCAGATCTTCCGATTTAGGTCCGGTTTATTAACATAGTTACCTATATTAGGTGCCGTTTGATATCCGCGATCTCTAGCATTGTTTGGTTGTTACTCAAGGACTACTGAGCAATCTCAAGTGAGTACATAGACCCCTCTTTTACTGTTTTCCAGAGTGTTTTGGGGTGGAACACATGTGCCTACTTGTTACTTTCGTGTTTTCCTGTTTTCACATCATAAACTTGTTATGTTCATTAGTACACTATTAGTACAAGATTTACATTACATTTCTGCTATGTATGTTGACTGATAGCATGCTAGCACATTGATTTACTTGACTTTTCTGCTTTGTATGTTAACTTAGCATACTTAGTACATTATTTTACATTGCATCTCTGTTGCATATGTTCCAGTAACATAAGGACACATTGTTTTACAGCTCTACCTTGTATGTTTACTCTAGCATACTAGGTATATTATCTTCATAAAACATGCTTACATTTTTGGTATGACATTTGGTTTGTTTAAATGATACAATGTACATTCATTAACACCGATCATGCCGCTCGGGAGTAGGTAGGGGTACCATAGGACTTGACAAATCCCATTCCTGAAATCTCGGGTTTGTTTGGACGTAAGGAATGACCAAATCCGAATACATATTCTTTTGATAACTCACTTTTACATAGTTATCTGACTGTCTCAAGGCTTGGATGTATGAATTTTCACAATACCGCATAAATGTTCATATTCAGTATAGCATGCATATATTTTACAAAACATAACTTTGATTTAAACCAAGTTTTACTTCAATACTTTGTTTTGTACATTTTTACTTATGGTTTAAGTAGTCTTATTTTACTTACCATACATATCATTTGGGTTACACATTACTTGACTACTTTTGGACTATAAACATTTGACATGGTTTATACAAGGACTTTTGACTATTTGTTTAAACATAGACATATTACATTGTTGGTTTGGTTTGAGTAAGTGACTTAAGTAACGATGCGTGTGTAATATGATACAAGCATGGTGGATACGCCGCTGGTACTTCCTATATATAAGTGCTTGTATGATATCACATATTGTAGCGTTATTTGAATCATTTCAATTTGAGATATATAACATTTTATACAAATAACATACTTTTCACAAGACATTGTTTTACAAAACAACTTATCTTTTACAAACTCATTTTACTTGGTTATTCATTTAACCATACATAATTCTCTTACTTATACATATCATCTGATCTTATTGCTTTTTAAACGATTTACAAAACAAAGCAAACTAAAAGGTTCATGACTAAACATTTTCTTAAACATAAGTCATGAATCTCATTTTCACAAAACCTATGTATCTCACAGGCATTTTTATGCTGACGTACCTATTTTCACATGTGTTTTCAGGAGATGATGCATAGGACTTATCAAGACATACTTAGGCGGACTTGTGCCTTTGTGACTTAAAATGAGACAAGAATTAGTTAATTTTTTTGTTGTATACTCTTTACTTCTTGTTTAAAGACAATGTAACTCGCTTGTTTGATGAATAAAACGAAACTTTAATATCTATGGTTGTGAAACATTAATTATGTTACAACACTCCCCGATGTTTCCGCCACGTTTTGTATGTTCTACGTGGTCGGGGTGTGACAAAGGCAATGATTTAACACAGCGTCACAGACAGACTCCTACGAATAAATTTCGGGACGAAATTTCCTAAAGTAGGGGAGACTGTGACACCTGTGCCTCTGCGACCATCAAACAAATACTAAACCAATTAAATATTGTATTTCATACATGGGATTTTAATAAAATATGTGTATCTTTTGCACATATCAATTCTTGTTCGATTTCAAGCTTTAAATCACTTTCTGGAAGGTTATACGCCCACTGATGCATAAATATAACCAGTTTAATGCAACGAACACTCCAGAATAGTGAAATAGACTTAACATACCTTAAATAACCTTTACATAACTTAGAAATAAGTTTTGGAGGGTTTGGTGTGGCGAAATCAAGTTTATTCGCTTACAGGGACTAATTTCGACAAACTACAAAAGTATGCCGATTTGTACTGTAACGAACATTCCGGAAAATGACCATAAGTTAAACATACCTTAAATATCCTTTACATAGCTTAGAAATAGGATTTGGGGGGTTCGGTGTGCTAAAATAAACTTTTTGGTCATTCAGGGACTAAAAGCGTCAAAAAGTTCATAAGTTTGCATTTTCGCGCATATCTTACGTTCATAATACATCCGGACATCCAAAACTTTATGTAATCATTAAAATATTTTATTTTAGTGATTGGCATGATAAAATTACATTCGTCGCTTAATTTGGATCGTTTTTCGCATTCGTTCGTGTTTCGTCGTAATTAATCGAACAACGCAACCGTACGACCAAACGAACCAACGTCCGAGATACTTTTGAGCATGTTTTGTCACACCCCCAAAATCCACACGCGGAGTACCACCGCTTGGAGGCGTGACTGATAAGGATCAAGCGACCAATCATATTGAACATATAAGTAAATAGTAAAAGTCATTCATCAATACGATAGGTGTTTTCAAAACCAAACATAAACAAGTGTATAGCGGAAGCAATAATGTAAAAACAACCCAACATAAGTATTAAGTTGAAGTGTCACAAAAGAGTGTATCATAACATCCAAAAATCCGTGCCCACAACGGCCGCGCCTCCCGTGCAAGCTCCAAGAGTACCTATGGTCCTGCAAGGCATGTAACAGAGAGTCAACAACTAGTTGAGTGAGTTCACAGTTGGTTATTCAGTTATAGTGTTCGTATTGTAAATCGTAAGTTCGTTTAGTAATCATGTATCGTATGTAATGGTATCGCGGCCCTCTAGGCATGTTTGCGAAGTTTAGTGGGGGTTTCCCATATGTTCTCTAGACTAGGTATATTTGTATCGCGACACTCCAGGCATGTTTGCGAAGATTAAAGTATAGTTCGCGACCATTCCAGGCATGTATGCGAAGATTGTTCTAGTATCGCGGCCAATCCCGGCGTGTGTGCGAAGAGAAGTATATGTATCACTAGTCTAGCAGTATCTACCATTAACCTTCCTCTCCCGAGGCCTATGGTATGTAATTCCGATAATTCTTAAGCGTAATTAATCAATCAACCCATTCCCAACCCCGGGAATCCCATGCCTTGGTAAGAGTGTGAACTCACCTTGTTTTGCTCGGTATGCTAAGTTATGTGCCCACAATAAATTAGTCAAGTCCTATAGTGCACGTATACTCAATCAGTACATGTTTGTAAAATTTCACATGGAACTAGTGTCACAGTAATATCATGGAGTGTTTGACAGTTCATATCATGCAACACAAGCAGTTAATTGCATCCATACATTTAACAGAGTTGACATCTTGCAGAACTAGCAAGTTAACTGAGTGAATAAAGTTAACAGATTTCATGAAATAACAGAATTAATCCACTTCATTGGAACAATAAATAAGCAGAGTAAGTCAGTTAACCCGGTTAACAACTTAACAGAATTTGTCAACTAACAGAGTTACTCAAACAATGAAGTTATCAACTTACATATTTAACAGAGTTAAATAAACTAACTGAGTTATTCCAGTGATTAGTTAAGTTGAATAACATATATAAAGACATTAATAAATACAGTGTATATGTTGCCGAAAACCCTTTTAGATAATCAACTATTTGGGCGAAATCCCTTATGGGTCGAAATCACTATGTGGGCCTAAAACATATATGGGCCGAAAACCATAATTGCCGAAAACCAACTGGGCCGAAATCTATTCTGGGTCGAAATCACCTTTGGGCCTAACACATTGGGCCGAAATCACACAAGTGATTTTGTCCAGTTTCAATTGTGGGGGGTGTTTTCGTTGGCTTCAAGTGTCATCTTCATCATCATTTACAGAAACTTATAAAAACCCAGCAACTCTAATCAACTAACAGTTACATGATCTGTTATAATTGAAATCATTTAATCAAATTATGATATGTAACAAATACACTACCAAATCATTGTGAAATCCAGAACATAATTCAATCAGTTTATCATTCATTAACATCAGCAGATTACACAAACCCAGTTATATGATCAAACTCATCAATCGATCAGTAGTTAACTAATTCATTTGTTCATCAAACATCAATACAATCTGAATCATAAATCAAGTATCATGTAAAAAGAATCATAACAACAGATTGTCATTAACAGCATCCAAATCATCTAAAACAGATTATATCCTGACCATACGATAAGCATCCTAAGTCAACGGAACATGTATATCACTAACCAGAGATCGAACAAGAAGGGTTTGGCTTCGACCGAGAGGGGGCTGCCGTCGAGTTTCAAAAGGAGAGAGAAACAATGTGCTTAGGGTTTGCCAAATGAGAAACTTCTCCGTGAAGATTGTGATAAAATAAATATATATAATTCCCCACTGGGCCTAAAGCCCATTTGTTGTTTTCGTCAGCCATATATGGGCGAAAACACCAAGTGTGTTTTCATCAGAGAGGTGGTTTCATATGAGCAGGGGTGTTAGCCAAAGATCCTTAATAAACTATACAATCCCAATTAACACAAATTACACTATTATCATATACTCAAATATAATATGCACCCCAAATATAAAATATCGTCGCAATACGATTTAACGTTTTACAAATGTAAGCATTGTGAAACAAACAAGTCGAGTAACAAACAACATAAAAAAAAAATTAACGTGCAATAAATGCGAAGATGGAAATCTTGGAAACTCGAGTTGTCACATTATCCCCAACTTGAAAGAAATTTCGTCCCGAAA
Organism: Helianthus tuberosus; assembly: GCA_030545235.1. Classification (NCBI taxonomy): domain Eukaryota; kingdom Viridiplantae; phylum Streptophyta; class Magnoliopsida; order Asterales; family Asteraceae; genus Helianthus; species Helianthus tuberosus. Next base: position 106,335,004 of record CM060360.1, read on the forward strand.
TTTAGCACATGGTTACTGAGGAAGCTAGGTAAGTTATGTCGTTTACTGGTTTTCCTGGGGTGTCACATCATCCCCCCGTTGATTTGGAATTTCATCCCGAAAGTTTGTAGTAGCTTCAGCCTCAGTAGTAGTTGCATTGTTTTCGAACAACTGGGGATATTTGAGTTCCATTTGGTCTTCTCGTTCCCAGGTATACTCTGGGCCACGACGGGAGTTCCAACGAACTCGAACAAGAGGTATTCTGGTGTTCTTGAGGACCTTAACATCCCGGTCCGTAATTTCAACTGGTTCTTCGACGAAATGCAACTGTTCCTCGATAGTGAGCTCCTTCAAAGGAACTATGAGGGTCTCATCTGACAGACACTTCTTCAGATTCGACACGTGAAAGACGTTGTGAACTGCACTGAGTTCAGCTGGTAAGTTCAGTCTGTAGGCCACTTTGCCTATTTTCTCAATGACTTCAAATGGTCCAACATATCGTGGATTGAGTTTGCCCCTTTTGCCAAAACGAACAACACCCTTCCAGGGTGAAACTTTGAGTAGTGCTCGATCCCCAACCTGGAACTCGAGTAGTTTCCTGTCTTTATCGGCGTATGCTTTCTGACGGTCACGAGCTGCCGCCATGCGTTGTCGTATTTGAGCAATCTTTTCAGTAGTATCAACTACCATTTCTGGACCTGTGATCTGACTGTCACCCACCTCTGCCCAACAAAGAGGTGATCGGCATTTACGCCCGTACAATGCCTCAAATGGAGCAGCTTTAATGCTGGTGTGGTAACTGTTATTGTATGAAAATTCCACAAGTGGTAGATGTTTTTCCCAACCATTGCCAAAGTCAATTACGCACGCCCGAAGCATGTCTTCTAGAGTTTGAATAGTGCGCTCAGACTGCCCATCTGTCTGAGGATGATAAGCTGTGCTCATGTCTAAACGAGAGCCAAAAGATTTGTGCATTGCTTGCCACAGTTCTGAAGTAAAACGTGCATCACGATCAGAGATAATAGAGGTGGGCACCCCGTGCCTTGAAACCACTTCCTTTAAGTAGATGTCTGCTAAGGTAGACAACTTGTCTGTTTCCTTAATAGCCAGGAAGTGTGCAGACTTAGTGAGTCGATCCACGATCACCCAAATAGTATCATTCCCACGTTGAGATCTAGGTAGGCCAGTAACAAAATCCATGGAAATTTGTTCCCATTTCCATTGTGGTATCTCAGGCTGTTGGAGTGGGCCTGAAGGTTTCTGATATTCCGCTTTGACTCTCGCACAAGTCAAACACTTGCTAACGTAATTTGCTATGTGAGCTTTCATGCTAGGCCACCAGTATGTAGTTCTAAGGTCGTGGTACATCTTATCCGAACCAGGATGTACTGAGTAGCGAGACTTATGAGCTTCTTCCATTACAAGCTCGCCTAAGTTGCCATAGAGTGGGACCCAGATGCTTCCTGTTACATAATAGGCGCCGTCTGCCTTTTGTTCTAACCGTTTCCTTGAGCCGCGTAGGGCTTCAGCCCTGACGTTTTCCGGTTTCAATGCTTCTACCTGAGCATCTCGTATCTGTGAAGGAAGACTAGACTGAATAGTGAGTTGCAACGCTCGTACACACCTAGGTGTAGTATCCTTTCGACTGAGGGCGTCGGCCACAACATTGGCTTTGCCCGGATGGTACTTTATAGCACATTCGTAATCGTTCAGTAGCTCGACCCATCTACGTTGTCGCATGTTCAATTCTTTCTGCTTGAAAATATGTTCGAGACTCCTGTGATCGGTGTAGATGGTGCACTTAGTGCCATACAGGTAATGTCGCCATATCTTGAGCGCAAAAACAACAGCTCCCAGTTCTAGATCATGTGTAGTGTAATTCCGTTCGTGAATCTTAAGTTGGCGTGAAGCATAAGCAATGACTTTATCCCGCTGCATCAACACACATCCAAGACCTTGGATAGATGCGTCGCAGTAGACTACAAAATCATCCGTGCCTTCAGGCAATGAGAGGATAGGTGCGCTACAAAGTCTATCCTTTAAGTGCTGAAATGCTGTTTCCTGTGTATTACTCCAACGGTAAGCAACACCTTTCTGTGTCAGTAATGTAAGCGGCTGTGAAATCTTTGAGAAGTCTTTGATGAACCGTTTGTAATAACCCGCCAAACCCAAGAATTGGCGTATTTCTGTCGGTGTGCGAGGTGTAGGCCAGTTCTTGATCGAATCTACCTTGGATGGATCGACATGAATCCCATCCGTGTTTACCACGTGGCCTAGAAAGTGGACTTCATGAAGCCAGAAGTCGCATTTTGAAAACTTAGCGTATAGCTGTTCCATTCGTAAGAGTTCCAAAATAAGTCGTAAGTGCTGCTCGTGTTCCTCCCGATTCTTCGAATAAATCAGGATGTCGTCATTGAAAACAATAACAAACTTGTCAAGATAAGGTTTGCACACCTTGTTCATAAGGTCCATGAAAACCGCAGGCGCGTTCGTTAACCCGAATGGCATGACCAAAAACTCGTAATGGCCGTAGCGAGTTCTGAATGCTGTTTTGGAGACGTCCTCATCCCGGACTCTCAATTGATGATAGCCTGACCTCAGGTCAATCTTCGAGTAATAGCTCGACCCTTGCAACTGGTCGAATAAGTCGTCGATGCGTGGAAGAGGATAACGATTCTTCACCGTCACCTTGTTCAGTTCGCGGTAGTCAATACACATGTGGAAGGTACCGTCTTTCTTCTTCACAAATAATACTGGAGCTCCCCAGGGCGAAGAGCTAGGACGTATGAAACCCTTTTCCAAGAGTTCTTGCAATTGCTTAGACAGTTCTTCCAGTTCAGTTGGAGCTAAGCGGTAAGGTGCTCGAGCTATGGGTGCTGCTCCAGGAGCTAGCTCGATTTGAAACTCGACCTGGCGATGGGGCGGTAGCCCAGGTAACTCTTCAGGAAACACCTGAGGAAAATCACGTACAACTGGGATATCCTCTAACTTCTTCTCTGTCGTTGATGTATCAGTAACGAGTGCTAAAATAGTTGTGTGGCCCTTTCGCAAACACTTCTGCGCCTTCAAGAAGGAGATGATGCCACTCACGACACCACTCTTGTCGCCTTGAACTTCGAGAGGTTCTTTGCCAGTACGGGGAATACGAATGATCTTCTCTTTGCATAGGATCTCTGCTTGTTGTTGGGATAACCAATCCATACCAATGACGATATCAAAACTACTCAGAGTTATAGGAATGAGATCGATAGAGAAAGTCTGACCAGCGAGGATAAGATTACAACCCTAAACTATGTGTGTGGCCTCTAAACTTTTTCTGTTAGCTAACTCTACGACATGTTTGGTGTTCAAAAGTGTTGGTGCACGTTTAAGCATTTGACTAACTTTCAGAAACATATAACTGGTATCCGCACCCGAATCAAATAATACAGTAACATAAAAGTCGTCGAGAAGAAACTTACCCATAACCACATTAGGATCGTTCCTTGCATCAGCCTGACCAATCACAAATGCACGACCCCTAGCACCATTGCCGTTGTTGTTTCCCCCATTGTTGTTCCCGTTGCCCTGATTGTTGTTGTTATTATTCTGATTTTGGTTTAACTGGGGGCAGTTCCGCTTGAAGTGACCTTCAGCCCCACACTGAAAGCATGCCTTATTTCCTTGTTGTTGTTGCTGTGGCTGATTTCGTGGAGCTGGTGGCTGTTGTTGCTGGTTCTGATTCACAGGCCTTGAGCTCCTGCAATCTTTAGCTTCATGACCTACCCTTAGACATCTCTGACAGCGGCCTTTACGACAATGACCACTATGGTGTCTGTTGCACCTGTTACACAGTTGGTGAATTCCCCGATATCCACTCTGTCCCTGACCACCAAACGATTGCTGACTCGGACTCTGGTAATCATTAGTCTTGCGTTGCTGAGCTTGAGACTGCACGGTAGCAGAACCCCTGCTGGAATCCCCTTCCCATTTCCGCTTGTTGTCACTGGGAGTAGCGGGAGTAGCTGGAGTGGTAGCGGTAGTAGTAGCGCTGATACGTTTAGGCAGCCTGTTCTGTTCCACTGCCTGATCGGTGAGGCGATGAGCTAACTTGACAATCTGCTGAATGGTGCCAAGATTCGCTGAGGTTACATGACTTTGAATCTCCGGCACCAGACCATTAAGATACAGTTCGATACGCTTAATGGGAGGGTCTACCATAGTAGGACACAAAATAGCCAACTCATTCGATCTTCTGGTGTACGCTTCAATTTCTGACCCCGTCATTTTCAAGTGGTAAAACTCTACCTCCAGCTTATGAATATCATCAGGGCTACAGTATTCCTCTTTGATCAACTCCTTGAAACCGTTCCAGGGTGTGGCGTTAGCAACAGCCAACCCTTACATCTGAACTTGCGCATTCCACCAAGTCAGCGCAATGCCTTCTAGAGTACCAGTGGCGTACTTCACCCTGTGAGCCTCAGGGCATTCACACATCTCAAATACTGACTCAAGCTTTTCAAACCAATGGAGGAGTCCAGCTGCTCCTTCCGTGCCACTAAAAGTAGTAGGACGACAGTCCATGAAAGTTTTGAAGGTGCAAACAGGTGGTTGACCTATTGTGTATAAGAATCAGGACAAAGTTAAACACAAGGGTTGGTTTAGGAGTGTAGGATCTAAAGATCCTAGTGTGAGTTACAACTGCAGGGTATACCTCCTGCTTGTGCGGCTGCAACTGCCGCAGCAACTTGTTCGTTAATGAGAGCCGTCAACTGGGCTTGTGTCATGTTGATACGTCCAGCCATGATCTTCATAGCAAAGATAACATAAGTTAGAGAGGTTCGCGAGTAGTGCGGTGACAGAAGAGAGTAAGCACACAAGTGTTCTCATGCAATAGTGTTACGTTAATCTAAGCATACCCTGAGCAAAGTTCTATGCAATTCTAGCAAGTAGGTAGTAAGAAATGTACCATATTACCTAGAGTGTTGAGTCTTGCACGTGGGGCAAAGCGTCGTTGTGGATCGTTGAGCACTGTTCTGGTTATAGTCTGGTTTTAATAAAAACGTTTTCCCCTTATTAAAACCGAGTTCTCTATAACCAATGGCTCTGATACCAATCTGTCACACCCCCAAAATCCACACGCGGAGTACCACCGCTTGGAGGCGTGACTGACCAGGATCAAGCCACCAATCATATTGAACATATAAGTAAATAGTAAAAGTCATTCATCAATACGATAGGTGTTTTCAAAACCAAACATAAACAAGTGTATAGCGGAAGCAATAATGTAAAAACAACCCAACATAAGTATTAAGTTGAAGTGTCACAAAAGAGTGTATCATAACATCCAAAAATTCGTGCCCACAACGTCCGCGCCTCCCGTGCAAGCTCCAAGAGTACCTATGGTCTTGCAAGGCATGTAACAGAGAGTCAACAACTAGTTGAGCGAGTTCACAGTTGGTTATTCAGTTATAGTGTTCGTATTGTAAATCGTAAGTTCGTTTAGTAATCATGTATCGTATGTAATGGTATCGCGGCCCTCTAGGCATGTTTGCGAAGTTTAGTGGGGGTTTCCCATATGTTCTCTAGACTAGGTATATTTGTATCGTGGCCCTCCAGGCATGTTTGCGAAGATTAGAGTATAGTTCGCGACCATTCCAGGCATGTATGCGAAGATTGTTCTAGTATCGCGGCCAATCCCGGCGTGTGTGCGAAGAGAAGTATATGTATCACTAGTCTAGCAGTATCTACCATTAACCTTCCTCTCCCGAGGCCTATGGTATGTAATTCCGATAATTCTTAAGCGTAAATAATCAATCAACCCATTCCCAACCCCGGGAATCCCATGCCTTGGTAAGAGTGTGAACTCACCTTGTTTTGCTCGGTATGCTAAGTTAAGTGCCCACAATAAATCAGTCAAGTCCTATAGTGCACGTATACTCAATCAGTACATGTTTGTAAAATTTCACATGGAACTAGTGTCACAGTAATATCATGGAGTGTTTGACAGTTCATATCATGCAACACAAGCAGTTAATTGCATCCATACATTTAACAGAGTTGACATCTAGCAGAACTAGCAAGTTAACTGAGTGAATAAAGTTAACAGATTTCATGAAATAACAGAATTAATCCACTTCATTGGAACAATAAATAAGCAGAGTAAGTCAGTTAACCCGGTTAACAACTTAACAGAATTTGTCAACTAACAGAGTTACTCAAACAATGAAGTTATCAACTTACATATTTAACAGAGTTAAATAAACTAACTGAGTTATTCCAGTGATTAGTTAAGTTGAATAACATATATAAAGACATTAATAAATACAGTGTATATGTTGCCGAAAACCCTTTTAGATAATCAACTATTTGGGCGAAATCCCTTATGGGTCGAAATCACTATGTGGGCCTAAAACATATATGGGCCGAAAACCATAATTGCCGAAAACCAACTGGGCTGAAATCTATTCTGGGTCGAAATCACCTTTAGGCCTAACACATTGGGCCGAAATCACACAAGTGATTTCGTCCAGTTTCAATTGTGGGGGGTGTTTTCGTTGGCTTCAAGTGTCATCTTCATCATCATTTACAGAAACTTATAAAAACCCAGCAACTCTAATCAACTAACAGTTACATGATCTGTTATAATTGAAATCATTTAATCAAATTATGATATGTAACAAATACACTACCAAATCATTGTGAAATCCAGAACATAATTCAATCAGTTTATCATTCATTAACATCAGCAGATTACACAAACCCAGTTATATGATCAAACTCATCAATCGATCAGTAGTTAACTAATTCATTTGTTCATCAAACATTAATACAATCTGAATCATAAATCAAGTATCATGTAAAAAGAATCATAACAACAGATTGTCATTAACAGCATCCAAATCATCTAAAACAGATTATATCCTGACCATACGATAAGCATCCTAAGTCAACGGAACATGTATATCACTAACCAGAGATCGAACAAGAAGGGTTTGGCTTCGACCGAGAGGGGGTTGCCGTCGAGTTTCAAAAGGAGAGAGAAACAATGTGCTTAGGGTTTGCCAAATGAGAAACTTCTCCGTGAAGATTGTGATAAAATAAATATATATAATTCCCCACTGGGCCTAAATCCCATTTGTTGTTTTCGTCAGCCATATATGGGAGAAAACACCAAGTGTGTTTTCATCAGAGAGGTGGTTTCATATGAGCATGGGTGTTAGCCAAAGATCCTTAATAAACTATACAATCCCAATTAACACAAATTACACTATTATCATATACTCAAATATAATATGCACCCCAAATATAAAATATCGTCGCAATACGATTTAACGTTTTACAAATGTAAGCGTTGTGAAACAAACAAGTCGAGTAACAAACAACATAAAAAAAAATTAACGTGCAATAAATGCGAAGATGGAAATCTTGGAAACTCGAGTTGTCACATGTTTCATGTTCCCTATACTTTAACTTCATTTTAGAGCCTTGAAATGGGATTAACGGGGCTTAAACGTGTCAAAAATGCATCAAAAACCATGTTTTGCACATTCAGGGACCAAAATTGACAATCTGTCATAGTTATCTTAGGAAGGGACCAAAATAGAAAATCTAAATTCTAGCTTGTTCCATCTGTTCCCCTTATTTGCATATGGTTTTAATGAAACTAGGGACTCCCATGGTTTCACAAAACCATGGGCACATGTGTACGGATGAGATCGAAGCTCGTTTTACGATGAACGATCTTAACGGTTGTGCAAAAACTATAAATACCCCATCCATCTCATTGTTGCAACTCACATTTGATCTGATATTTCTCTAATTTGAGGTGCTTTTACTTCATACCTGAGAATAATCGGGTCAAACTTCCGTTCTTGGACCTTTTGTAAGTCCTCTTTCGTTCTTTTTCGCGTGAAAGTCAAACTGTGTTTGACTTTCTGCTTTGACCGGTTTATGGTCAACATGAAGTTCGTTTGAACTTCATAACGTGACCATAATCACGATGGTTTTAGTCTCTTGTGACTATACCTACTGATTACCACGTTATCTAGGCATAGTGGCGAGTCGTAGTTTCGGCCAAAATGCGTATTCTTGCGTATTTTGTAACCAACCTACTTTTAGGTATCAAAACCGTTTGTTTTGATACCAAACCTGTTTTCAAACCTCGTTAAGCATGTTTTAACAACCACTTATACTTTCGAACTCCACCTGTTTGGTCGATTTTTAGGATCCGACCAAACACATTAGGTGACCATAGTTGCATAGGGAATAACCTTCCGAGATTATACCTTATGGTCACGTCGTTTAAGTAGTTGTATGATAGGTAGTTTATATGCCTTAGGTAAATGACCAAAATGCCCTTTTTACGCCAAAATTCATTTTAAGCATATGTAACATAATTTTTGATAGCTAAACTGATTTGGCAACAATATTAGACATGTTAAGGCATATTTTACTTATCATAGGACTAGTTAGGCGGTCGGAACGCGTTTTACGCGAACGACGCGTTAAAGTGGCGTAAGCTACCTTAACGAGTCGTAATGGGTCATAAGCACTTAGGTTAGGTTTCGTTTTAGAATGTAGGCTTTGTTAAACCATATTACATGAGTCCCTACACTCATTTGGTTTACGAAGCCTCATTTTATCCGATCCTCCGATTTAGGTCTGTTTATTTACATAGTTACCTATATTAGGTGCCGTTTGATTCTGTGATCCCTCTAGCTTTGCTTGGTTGTTATTCAAGACTTCTAAGCATCCTCAAGTGAGTACATAGACCCCTCTTTTACTGTTTTCCAAACGTTTTGGGGTGAAACACATGTGCCTACTTGTTATTTTCATGCTTTCCATGTTTTCATATCATTACTTGCTATGTTCATTAGTACACTATTAGTACATGATTTCATTATGTCTTGCTATGTATGTTCACTTAACACGCTAGCACAATTGTTTTACATTTTGAACCATTTGAAATCATTGGATGTATGTGAACCATTTGAAATCATTGGATTTATGTGACCCGTTTGTAACCATTTGATTTATGTGAACCATTTGTAACTATTTGAGCCATTGGGTTAGGGAAGTGATTAGGTAATGGGGCGGGTGTAATGTGTTAAAAGCATGGTGGATACGCCGCTGGTACGTCCTATATATAAGTGCTTTTAACACATTATATATCGTTGCGTTATCTAGATCACTTGGGTAAACAATTTCGAAACAATGTCACACAAGGATGTTTTCTGAATAATATATACCATACGAGTTTTATTAACAAGTTTTTATGAGATATTTTACAATTTGATTTAATAAAACAAATGTTTTGGAGTTAAGAATCATGGCTACGAGATTTTGCAAATTATAACCAACTTGATTTGAGTTGGTTAATTATGTCGCAATATTATACTTTTCAAAACAAGGTTTTTAAATAAGTATTGCAACATGTAAAACAAGCCATGAAACTGACACTCATATAAAACCTATGTACTCGCCGACATTTTTATGCTGACGTATTTTCACATGTGTTTCAGGTACCATAGTCGATGATGTTTGATGATGATATCTGTGTTCGCTCACATAGGAATGGACAAGGCCTTAGTGACTTAATAACAATGAAAGTCTATTTGTTCATGTTTTGTTTCTAATTCCAATGTAATGTAATATATCTAAATTCAATAAAACGAAATTGTTTAAATCCATGGTTGTGAAACAATGATTATGTTACAACACTCCCCGACGTTTCCGCCACGTTTTGTTGTTTTACGTTGTCGGGGTGTAACAGTTATGGCAGAGATAGTGCGAGTTGATGATGCTGAAGCAAAAGTGGATGCTGATGTGGAGATAGAGAATAAAGCTGAAGGAGATAAGGCTGATCAGACAACTGAAGCTGAAGAAAAGGATGCTAAATATAAAAGAATGGAAGCTCAGCTTGCGGCTCTCATGGCCAACCTTGACAAACAAACAGGAGATGTACGGTCTAATTCTATGTGTTTAAAATGTCATGAATTACAGGGTGAGGTTGACATGTTGTCAACACAAAACCAAAGTCTGGTAAGCGAGATGTCTAACATAAAAGAATCAAACTTTTTTGCCAAAAGAAACGAATCTTTATACTTGAAGAAGATAAAAGGTTATGAAAGTGAAATTGAAGCTTTAACCTGCAAACTAAATGAAAAACTTCAAGTCATAGACTTAGCTCATGACATGATGGCTAAGAAAACAAAAGAGATTTCTGAAAAATGCAAAGAGTTGTCATATGCACAACTCAAAATTGTTGAACTTGAAAAGAACTTAGGTCAATTCAAGGACTCTACTTTTGTTATGAAACACATGATGGGTGGGTTAAAGAAGAGTAATGACAAGACTAGTGTGGGATTCAAGGGCTTTAATTAAGTCCCACCTCCTCTTAGTCATGATTATTCATTCCTGCCTGATGAAGATGAGCTAACAGAGTTTATGTCAACTGCATCAAGTAGTTTCGCATCAAGTCAAAGTGAGGGGTCTGAGAGTGATGATGCTAAGAAGAACAATAACAGGGAACCTTTGAAAAGGAAAAATTCACCTCCTAAGAGTAAAAATCAAACTTTTGTTAAAAAGATTAATTTTATTCAAGGTAGTGATATGAAAAACGAAACCACTGTTATTGAAAACGAATCGAATGTAGAGTTTGCAAAAAAAAAAAATAAGACCATAGAAAAATGTGAAATTAAGCAAACTGAACAAGATCCATCCAAGGCATCATCATCATCTGATGAGGGATCTACCTCAAAGACTCCAGCTAAGAAGTCTTTGAAAAGGAGATCGTGCTTCAAGTGTCACACAAAAGGACATGTAGCTAGCTGTTGTCCTAATAAAAAGAATGAAGCACAAGTTAGTGAGAAAAAGAGAGAGAAGTCACCAGAGAAGAGTGGTGATAAAAAGGAGAGAGAGTCTAACTCTCCAAAGAAGTCAGCGCCTAAGCAACCAGAGAATGTTGTTGTTGGTGTAGATAAGGCTGAAAAAGGAACTCCACAAGTTCCTCGTTTTCAAAGAAATCAACCAAGATTTCAGTCTGAATCTACATCAGGCAGATATGAGAGACCTAGAAGCAGTTCACCAAGAATGAACAATTATAATTCTAATAATTTCAGAAGTCAAGGTCAATATCAAAATCAATACCAAAATAATGGTGGTCGAACTTTTTATAATAATGGCTTTAGAAATTACAACAATCAATCTTCTTGGAATCAAAACTCAAGGTTTCAAAATCAAAATTTCCAAAGGTCAAATAGTCCAAACACATATAGGAACCCTCAGGACCATAGACCTAGTGGAAATCAAAATCAAATTCCATCAACAGGTCTGAGATCCAAGACTCCAGTTAGGAGTAATGGATATTGGATGGATGTTCCAGTAGTTGGTGAATTTGGACGACCCAAGACCATTAAGGCTTGGGTCCCCCAATCTAACTAATCTCTTAGTTGGTGTGTGCAGGAGGTGCTAAGGAGGATTATCAACTTATGGTATGTTGATAGTGGCTGCTCCAGGCACATGACGGGGGATGTGAGATTGTTGACAGAGTTTGAAAATTATGATGGTGGACATGTGAATATTAAATGATTTAAAATGAAGTTCAAAGTGCTGAAAAGAAACTAATTGAACTTCATAGAGTCGAAACACTAGATAACCTGGCAGATCTTTATACTAAAGCTTTTGACAAGGCTCGCTTTGAACATTTAGTCGAACTCAACGGGATGAGGAATCCTGAATAAATGGTTTTTCATAAGAATTTTGTAAATAGTTTACTGCTTTCTTAAAAATCAAAAATACAAAAACATTGAAAAATAAAAAACATAAAAAAATAGAAAATCAAAAATGATTTATCACTGTGTGCAAAAGAAGAGATGATAGTACATTAGCAAGTTAGACTGTCACACTCAAACTGAATTAAATTGCTTAAGTGTGATAGCAGCTTCATTATATGATGTACCAGTAGGCAAAGAGCATGAAATAATCAACTTACCAATGTGATATAAGCCTAAACGAACTGTGTATGAGTGGGGAACACATCAGTGGTGTATGGTTTAATGACCTTAAATCTTGCGTTGATAGATTGCCAAAATCTGAAGTTTTGGGTCTTTATACTGTTATTTCATCTGGGGATATCAGGGTTGTCCTTCTGCTGCATCCAGATACATGCTGACCTAGGCACAACCAGGATATCTTAAAAGAGCTAAAAATGCCAAAACCCTGAAAATGAAGAAGCTCTCCTAGAGAGTCATTCAAATGTGCAAAAAGCATAAATCGTACCAAAAATTGGTATTAGTCAAAGCCCTCGTTAGACATTTTGGTCTCTTTGCTGTACGGAAGTACTGACCTGATCACCAATTATCTAAACGTTGAAAAACAAAACGGATGAATTCAGTATACCCACCTACTACGATGAATTTTTGTGCATACCTTGATCGCGGGGGTACATCCTGAAGTGGGACACGCTAGTATATCAGAAATAATATTACCTTAACGTATCATACGGTAATGGTACTTGAAATATTCATGCATTTTGTTTAAGTTGACAAACATACTAGTAATCGTCTTGGACTGCTTTTCACGAAAAATTAAATAAAGAATTATCTAATAGTGTGAAAACAGTTTGATTTTGCTGATATGATCTTCTTACCGGTGATCCTCACAAAAATAGAGTGTTTATTGCTTTTTGTTATTCACTTGCTTTCAAAAAATATAAAAATCCAAAAATAGTGTCTTTTTCTGTTAAAATTCTTAATGTACGGAAAACTGTTATTCTTGGAGGAATTGTTACCGATAGGGGGAGATGGTGTTGGAAAGTGAGTTCAAAATTTTAAACCATGCAGGTTCTTGTGTGTTGGACAAAAGTTTTGCGTGTTGATGATAAATTGAAATTGCTTAATCTGTGATACAGTTTAACTATCTTTTGAATAATATTAATTTATTTAACTTTGTTGAAAAATTCTTATGGTTTCTCTAGATGTTTGTTTTATAGTATACATACAGATTGAAGCAGTATGCTGCGGTTGTCACACCCCGACCGCGTAAAACAACAAATCGCGGTGGAATCGTCGGGAGTGTTGTAACAGAATCATTGTTTCATAACACACGGAAATTTGAAGTTTCGTTTTATTAAATATTAAATATTTACATTGTCTGAAAAACTTAAACAAACAAGTTAAACATAGTATATCATTGTTATTAAGTCACTAAGGCCTCGTCCAGTCCTATGTGAGCATGCATCCTAGCAATCAACATCATTCAACAACACCTGAAACATATGTAAAAACAAAGTCAGCAAAGAAATGTTGGCGAGCACATAGGTTTATGAGAGTGTCGGATTCATGGCTAGTTTATATGTTGCAATACCTAATTAAAATCTCTGTTTTGAAAAAAAGTGTATAGTATTGCAACATAATTAACCAACTCAAATCAAGTTGGTTATAATTTATAAAATCTCGTAGCCATGCTTCTTAACCCCAAAACATTTGTTTAATTAAATCAAATTGTAAAACATCTCGTAAAAACTCGTTAATAAAACTCATATGGTTTATATTATTCGGAAAACATCATTGTGTGACATCGTTTCAAAATCGTTTACCCAAGTGAACTAAATAACGCCACGGTATGTAATATGATGAAAACACTTATATATAAGAAGTACCAGCGGCATATCTACCATGTTTTCATCACATTACACCCGTCCCGTTATCTAAAAACTAACCAAAAACCAATCGTTTATCCAAATCGTTTAACTCGTTAAAATCGCTTTGGTCGTTTAAATCATTCTCGTTTTAAATTGTGAAAACTACTTTTGGTCGCCTCGCTAATAACATCCAAACCTTCGCAACTCGACTATCTCGAAACTCGCATTAATAAACCACCAAAGGGTAAATTAACAATAACATATTCAGTCGTTACCCACCTAACCCACACATAACCATGGGTGTAGTCTGATAACGGGATTTGTCAAATCCTATGGTACCATAACCTAATACTGGTCGGTTTGGCCAAAACTAATGAATGTTATTCGTTATGTAATTACAACCAACAAGTTTATCCACATTATCGAAATCGTTATTAATTTAATATAAACCATTTTAATCATTTTCGAAACCATCGTTAAAAACATCGAAATCATTTAACACATATGAATCACCCCAAAACAATCGAAAAGAGTAAAATAGGGGAACTATGTACTCACTTGAGAATGCTTAGAAGTCTTGAATAACAACCAAGCAAAGCTAGAGGGATCACAGAAATCAATCGGCACCTAATATAAGTAACTATGTAAATAAACCGGACCTAAATCGGAAGATCGGATAGAATGAGGTCTTGTAAATCAAATGAGTAGTGGAACTCATATGATATGGTTTAACAAATCCTACAAACTAAATCGAAACCTATCCTAAGTGCTTACGACCCATTAAGGTAGCTTACGCTACTTTAACGCGTCGTTCGCGTGAAACGCGTTCGGGCCGCCTAACTAGTCCTATGACAAGTATTATATGCCTTAACATGTCTAATAATGTTACCTAATCAGTTTAATTGTCAAAATTTAGGTTACATATGCTTAAAATGAAATTATGCGTAAAAAGGGCATTTTGGTCATTTTCCTAAGGCATATAACTACCTATCATACAACTAACTAAACGAAGTGACCATAAGGTATAACCTTGGAAGGTTATTCCCTATACAACTATGGTCACAAAATATGTTTGATCGGATCCTAATGATCGACCAAACGTGTGACAACTGGCACAAACCGGTAATTTCCGTACACTATAATTATTGCTTAATGACTGCAATTATGTGCTTAATTGTCGGCAATGACTGATTACATGCTAAACAAGTGAATTCATGCACGTTGTATACTACAAAATATTGCTTTATGCATAAACGAGAGCGTTGCGTCAAAAATACTAAGTAAACTCACCGGTAAGACACTATGTGTCAACGAAACTGCAGAAAGCAGTCAGACAATAAAATTGGAGCCTAGGTGTAGGTCCGACAACAAGAATGCATTAAAACCCAAGAGTACATACAAGGGTTAATATATATGCAATACGAAAGCAAAAATAAGCACTAAAAAGCACCCAAAACGCACTTTAAGTGCAGAATTTATATAATTCAGCAATAAATCAGCATTTAGACATATAAATATTATGCAGAAATGTCGTTTTATTATCCAGAATATTTCCCTAAGTGTTGGGAATCGATAGTGTTACAAAAAGATACTTATTAAACACTAAAAGGTGCAATTTAGCACTTTAACGAACCGGTATATAACCGAACAACCGGATAATACCCGAAACACCAAAATAAGGCTAGAAGCATTGTTTTTATTTTTCTAAGCTAGTTAGGGTCCCCGAACACCCTAACACACTATAGATTGCTTAACATACATGAACCACTAAATATTTCTTTTATTTACTAACTAGATTAGTAACTTGGAATTGAAATCAAACTAAGCCAACCCCCCCCCCCCCCAACCGGATTTGGACATGTGGTACACCCCCATGATTTTATTTATTTGTTTAGTAGATATGGTTGGATATCTTGAAGACATATGGACCATAGGGTAACCAAATGTTGGAAACTTGTATTTATAACCCACTAGACCTTCACACTACCCATCACCTTCAACATTAAACAAAATTCTTCTCCTCCCACCTTTAAAAGCTACGGCCAACACCCCTTAGAACATCATCAATTTTTCTAGCAACTTTCCAAGTATTCTAAGGTGATATTAAGGTGTGAGAAGGTCATTAACGAAGCTCGGTGCAAGCGGATCTTGAAGGACCTTCTTCATTTGCTTTTATCCACTTCATTTATACTCTTGAACTTCCCTAGCCTTGTGCTAGTAGTAAGTGCTCTAAAACACCTTTTTGATCTTGTTTATGATGGTTAATAGATGATTTATTGGTTAAAAAGCAAGAGCACACAAGAAAATAACTAAAAGTCTTGAAAGAAAGATAAACTAGTTGGATAAAGAGTAGATATGTGTG
Organism: Helianthus tuberosus; assembly: GCA_030545235.1. Taxonomy (NCBI): domain Eukaryota; kingdom Viridiplantae; phylum Streptophyta; class Magnoliopsida; order Asterales; family Asteraceae; genus Helianthus; species Helianthus tuberosus. The sequence continues at coordinate 106,350,969 of CM060360.1, forward strand.
TAAATCATGTGAATCTTGTATGATTGTTATTATTTGATGTTGTTGTTAGTAAAAACAAGATGGATCCTCATCTAGACATACTAGTCCATGTTAGAAAGCATGAACTAGTAGGATGTAAAAGTTATAAAGTTAAAAGATGATGGATCCATCCATTCATAAGACATGAACTTGTGTAAAAGTAGTTTTTCTTTTAAAATAAGACTCTAAACATGTAGATCTAAAGATCTACAAGTGGTTTTTCGGAAGAACCAAGCAAAAATATTAGTTTTGTTAAAACCCGGATCTTATCCGAACTAAAAGCATTTTAGTACATAAACAAGTGTGTAGACACTTGTGTCACCAGAAAAATTTAACAAAGAAATATTTTTGCGAATCTCGACTAGAAGTTGTGAAACTTCATATCCTTTAAAAATAAAGTTTTTTTTTAAGAAACTAAAATTATTTTTAAAGATAACAAGACTTACTAAATGTGCTAGTAAGTTACTACACATTTTTGTAAATATTCAAGTTCATGAAATGGAGAAATTAGTGATTATTGTTGATGAGTATTGTTGATAATTGTTGTTGATGATTGTTGACGATTTAAAAGAAAATAAACACATGTTTTGAAAACATGGGAAACCTCCATTTTTAGGGGAAACTCTGTCAAAATTTTTATAAATTTTGACACTTAGAAAATATAAGTTTTTGAGAAACTTATTCCCTAAAAATGTATTTAAAAGTATTACCAAGGTTTCCCTAATTTTTGGTGATAAGAAATGGTGATTTCTTCAAAAATAAAAATGGATCTTATGTATATATATTTTTGAGAGAAAAATATATATTATTTTATCACCAACTTTTGTGCTAAGTGTATATAGTATGTGTTATACGTGCTAGTGTATTAAGACTTAAAAATACACTAAATACTCATGAGGAGTATAAACATAAAAATACACATACAACATACAAGATACATAATTCGGGTGCAAAGTGCAAAACACAAAAGACTTATATTTATTTTTGGAGAAAATAATATAAGTAAGATACGTAGTTAAAAATATAGAATATTTTTAACACAAGAATATTTACAAAAGAGAGTGACTGTACTTGTGCGACGCAAGTCTAGTGACTAACGTTAAGAAAACGCGTATAGGTTACGACGTTAATTAAGCAAATCCGGTGGAGTTTACGACGCTAGGAACGCAAAGTTGTGAGTTCATGCTCCCCCTTTTCTCTTTAACTGTTTTCAGTTTTTATAACTTCGGGGGTGAAATACATGTACAAAAGTACAATATTTATAAATGGTATGATATAAATACAAGAAGTGTACTTGGTGAGAACGAGAACCAAGTGTGACGAAATATAAGAATACAAGAAGTACACTTGGTGAGAACGAGAACCAAGTGTGATGAAATATAAGAATATGAGAAGCGCACTTGGTGAGAACGAGAACCAAGTATGAGGCGCTAAGAGAAATGATAACAAGAAACGCGCTTGGTGAGAACGAGAACCAAGTAGGATGCGTTATGAGAAATAGTGTCACGAATAGGGTACAGAAGCACCATTAATCGTGTACATACTTAGACCGCAGAACAAAAGGTTAGATCTAACGGGTGCCTGGCAGCCACACTCCCGGTCGGGGCGAGAACCGAGGAGTGCTTTTGTGTCTCAGAATATACCAATTAAATGCCTTAGGTTTGGTGACTTCCTATGTCGTGCCACATGTTAATGGCCTTGCAACCCATTAACAATCCTGATATTTACAGGAATATTTTAAATACATGAAATTCATACCATACTAAAAATTGATGAATACTTGAGTACGTGGGGTACTCAAGAAAAGATTGAATTATACTTGAAGTACGTGGGGTACTCAAGAAAATGAGAATTATACTTGAGTACGTGGGGTACTCAAGAAGAAATTGAATTATACATGTGTACGTGGTGTACACATGAAACTGGATTTATATATGAAAACTTGATTTTTACATGACGTAAACTATGTTTTCATACAAAGTATACAAACGTGAAAAACTAAAACTGCATGAATTCACACCAACTTTATGTTGACGATTTTCCAAAACTCACATGTATTTCAGGTAATTAGAAGTGGATGTGCGCGCGGTCTTACCCATGCTCGTGGATGTCGCTTATGTTTATCTATAAATAAAGTTGTAAACTTTTAAGACGATGCTTTATGCGACTTAGCGATGTAAACGCTAACGTATGTTTTCAAATTATGGTATTTGAAGTTATTTTCTTGAGCATGTAGTATGTTTACTCTTCGTATGCAATGAGAACCTTTCATGATCACACCTCGTGCTTCCGCCGTAGAAAGGGGTGTGACAGATTGGTATCAGAGCTGCGATTGTAGTGAACCAGGATTCCTTCTCGAGTCTAGTCTACAATCTCTAGGATCCATTCACGAAAACAATTTTCAAAGAGTTTTCATTGCATAAAACGTCCCGCGACATCCACTACCTGAAACTGTCTACAAGAGTCTAGAAAAGACACTACGAGACTTAGGGTGCACATGAGTAGCACTTGTCTTTAATTGAGAAATTACTTGCAATTATGTGTGATAATTAGCATGTACTAGAAGTAGGATGTCACAAGTATATGTGACTTTACCTGAAAACAATGGCCTACCTGAAGGAAGAGACACGAGGATGAAACGAACTGTGCGGACTGTGCAAGGAGTTACGTAATTATGGATGCATACATAATTATGGAATTTAGTGCACAGAAACCACAGCAAGTCTTGTCACGTATAGATTCCCTCAGTGCAAGCCTACTAAGAACTCTGCTAGAGTAATAATTGTTTGATGTCACTTATGTGATCTATACCTGTGATTATATATACTACTACTGCCTAGTAGGACGATATCAAACAAATGTGTAACCCTGTTGTGTTATGTTCTGTCAGAACATGGCACCCAGGAAAGCTGTGAATGCTCGCAATGACGATCAACCTCCTCCTCCCCCACTGCCAAGAACTGCTGAAGAGCTGAACGCTTTGCTAGAGGAAAGGATCTCCGCTGCTATCGCCAAGTACGAGGCGAACCGAACTCAAGACAGTGGAGGACCAAGCAACGCTAGGCGTAATGGGAATGGAGATTCGTCTGGAGGCAATGCAGCCCAAGGCTGCACTTTCAAGAAATTCCTCGACTGCAAGCCGATAAACTATGACGGCACAGGAGGTGCAGTAGCATTTGTGCGCTGGACGGAGAAGACTGAAGCTACCTTCCGCATGAGCAAGTGTACCGCGGATCAACAAGTCACTTTTGCTACTGGGTTATTCGTCGATGAAGCTCTGACTTGGTGGAACCTGCAAGCCCAAACTTTGGGTGATGACGCCGCTTATGGCCTCACTTGGGAGGAACTGAAGGAAAGGATGAGAGAGAAGTACTGCTCTCATGCGGAACTCCAAAGGCTGGAAACAGAGTTCTGGCACTTGACTATGGAAGGTGCTGACATCAATGGTTACACTCGAAGGTTCCACGACCTGTCGAGAGTGCTTCCCTACATGGTGACTCCTGAATTTAAGCGTGTGGAACGCTACATTTGGGGACTGGCCTCAGAGTTTCGTGGCATGGTGACGTCGGCCAAACCACAAACAATCACCGAGGCTGTAACTCTGGCTGTCAGCCTGACTGAAGATTGTGTTCGTATGAAGAAGTTATCACTAAACCCAACAGAAAAGACCGAGACACATGCTGAGTCGTCCGGTGACAAAAACAGAAAGCATACAAGTTTGAACCAAGCTACTCGCAACAACAAGGGTTTTAACAAGAAGCGCGACACTAATCCGCCTCAGGATACGAAAACCCATGCAACCAAAGCATACCAAGGCTCCATGCCTAGATGCCAAAAATGTAAGTATCATCATGATGGAGCTTGTCGCATTCCAAGGTGCGACAAATGTGGTAAATTGGGTCATCAAATAGAAGACTGTTGGGGAAAAGGAAAGAACCGAAATGGGAACGGTGCTGGTAACAAGAATGGCAACGGGAAAGGGCAAGGATGCTTCAAGTGTGGAAGCAATGATCATTTCATGAAGAACTGCCCAGAGAGAAACAACGCTCCGGCTCGAGCATTTGTGATTGGAGCAAGAGACGCACGCGAGGACCCTAACGTGGTCACCGGTACGTTTCTCGTTAACAATCACTTCGCATCCATATTATTTGACACTGGCGCCGATTATAGCTTCATGTCTGTGGAATTTAAACGTATTCTCGGAATAGAATCTAGTAGATTAGAAATTCCTTATTCCATAGAACTAGCCAATGGTAAACTCGTTGAATCGAGCGAAGTTGTTAGAGGCTGCACACTAGAACTTGGCGAACGAAATTTTAGCATCGATCTCTTACCTATTCAATTGGGTAGCTTCGATGTGGTAGTCGGAATGGACTGGTTGTCCAAGAACAAAGCTGAAGTTATTTGTCATGAGAAAATCATTCGCATCCCTTTAGCGAATGGTGAAACCCTCATCGTGCATGGAGAAAAACGAGACGCGCCTCTTCGAATCATCAGTTGTATGAAGGCACAGAAGTGCTTAAGGAAAGGATGTGTCGCTTTCCTAGCACACGTTATAGACAAGAAGGCTGAGGAGCCGAAACTCGAAGACATTCCTGTGGTGAAGGAATTTCCTGATGTGTTCCCTGAAGATCTGCCAGGATTACCTCCGCAACGACAAGTCGAATTCCGTATAGACTTGGTTCCGGGAGCTGCTCCTGTAGCCAAGGCACCCTATCGACTTGCTCCATCCGAAATGCAAGAATTATCTACACAACTCCAGGAGTTGTTGGATAAAGGATTCATAAGGCCAAGCTTCTCACCTTGGGGAGCTCCGGTATTATTCGTGAAGAAGAAGGATGGATCACTGCGGATGTGTATCGATTACAGGGAACTAAACAAGCTCACTATCAAAAATCGGTACCCATTACCGAGGATTGATGACTTATTTGATCAACTGCAAGGATCAAGTTACTACTCCAAGATCGACCTTCGATCTGGATATCATCAGCTGAAAATCCAAGAGGAAAGCGTACCAAAGACTGCATTCAGAACGCGATATGGGCACTACGAATTTCTGGTGATGCCGTTTGGGCTGACGAATGCACCAGCAGTCTTTATGGATCTAATGAACCGCGTATGCAAACCATATCTCGATAAATTCGTGATTGTATTTATCGATGATATCCTGATTTACTCGCGAACGAAAGAAGAGCATGAACAACATCTCAGAACCATTTTGGAGCTACTGAAGAAAGAGAAACTTTATGCAAAGTTCTCGAAATGCGAATTCTGGATTCGCGAAGTACAATTTCTTGGTCACGTTGTGAATGAGAAGGGCATTCATGTAGACCCATCCAAGATTGAAGCAATAAAGAATTGGGAAGCTCCCAAGACCCCAACCGAAGTTCGTCAATTTTTGGGATTAGCGGGCTACTATCGGCGATTCATTGAGAATTTCTCGAAGATAGCTCAACCGCTAACGACCCTTACACAGAAAGACAAGAAGTACGACTGGGGTCACAAACAAGAAGAAGCCTTCCAGTTACTTAAGAACAAGCTCTGCGATGCACCGATACTATCGTTACCCGAAGGCACTGAAGACTTCGTGGTATACTGTGACGCCTCACGACAAGGCTTGGGTTGCGTGCTCATGCAACGCCAAAAAGTCATCGCTTATGCTTCAAGACAGCTGAAGGTTCACGAAAGGAATTATACCACTCACGACCTGGAGCTGGGTGCAGTGGTATTCGCCTTGAAGATTTGGCGACATTATCTATATGGTACTCGATGTACAATCTTCACAGATCACAAAAGCTTACAACACATATTTGATCAGAAGGAATTGAATATGCGCCAGCGACGTTGGGTCGAGCTGCTGAATGATTATGACTGTGAGATTAAGTACCATCCTGGAAAGGCGAACGTTGTAGCGGACGCGTTGAGCCGAAAAGAAAGGGTTAAGACCCTAAGGGTTCGAGCATTGGAAATGACCATTCGAACGAACCTCACTGCACGCATTCGAGATGCACAACAAGAAGCTCTTAAAGAAGAGAACCGTAAAGCTGAATACCTACGGGGTATGCTGAAATACATGGTGCCAAACGAAGAGGGAGCCTTATACTTCAAAAAGCGTATTTGGGTTCCACTCTATGGTGGCATACGAGAAGTCATCCTTAATGAAGCTCACAAATCGAGATATTCGGTCCATCCAGGATCGGACAAAATGTATCAAGACTTGAAAGAATACTATTGGTGGCCGAGACTCAAAAGCGACGTTGCTGTCTATGTTGGAAAATGCCTAACCTGTGCTAAGGTTAAGGCGGAATATCAGAAACCGTCCGGCCTATTGCAACAACCAGAGATTCCCGTGTGGAAGTGGGAACAAATCTCGATGGACTTCATAACGAAATTACCCAGGACCCCGAGAGGGCACGATATGATACGGGTAATAGTTGATCGATTAACGAATTCTGCGCACTTCCTACCGATCCGAGAAAAAGACAGCACTGGAAAGCTTGCTGAGATATACTTAAAAGAAATTGTGGCACGTCATGGAGTGCCAATCTCAATCATTTCAGACAGAGATGGACGCTTTGTCTCAAGAATCTGGCAATCATTTCAGGAAGCCTTTGGATCTCAGTTAGATCTGAGCACGGCATTCCATCCGCAAACAGACGGCCAGAGCGAACGGACAATACAAACGTTAGAAGATATGCTTCGCGCATGCGTCATGGACCTAGGCGGCAGCTGGGATACTCATCTACCTCTAGTTGAGTTCTCCTACAATAACAATTATCATACGAGCATAAAAGCCGCGCCGTTCGAAGCTCTGTATGGCCGCAAATGCCGATCGCCCTTATGTTGGGCAGACGCTGGAGATAAGCGTATGGTTGGTCCTGAACTCGTACAAGAGACAACCGACAAGATTGCACAGATCCGAGAGCGCATTAAGGCGGCTCGAGAGCGACAAAAGAGCTACGCTGACCCAAATAGAAAATCGGTAGATTTCAAGGTGGGAGACAAAGTGTTGTTAAAAGTCTCACCATGGAAGGGCGTAGTCAGATTTGGAAAGCGTGGAAAGCTGAATCCACGATATATCGGACCATTCAGGATACTGAAGAGAATTCGTACCGTGGCATACAAGTTGGAGTTACCGGAAGAACTTAACGGAGTACCTGATACGTTTCATGTATCCAACCTGAAGAAGAGTCCAACGCAAGAAAACGTGATCATCCCGATGGATGAAGTGCATATTGATGAAGCCCTCCGATTTACAGAAAAACCCGTTGAGGTTACTGACTGGAAAGTCAACAAGACCAGGAGGAGCAGTGTGAAGCTTGTCAAAGTACGTTGGAGCTCTAAGCACGGACCCGAGTACACATGGGAACGTGAAGACCAGTTCAAGAAAAAGTATCCCCACCTATTTAAGAAGACTCCAGCGAGAGTTAGTTTAGTCTGAATTTCGGGACGAAATTCTTTTAACGGGGGGAGACTGTGACAACCAAGCAAAGCTAGAGGGATCACAGAAATCAATCGGCACGTAATATAAGTAACTATGTAAATAAACCGGACCTAAATCGGAAGATCGGATAGAATGAGGTCTTGTAAATCAAATGAGTAGTGGAACTCATATGATATGGTTTAACAAATCCTACAAACTAAATCGAAACCTATCCTAAGTGCTTACGACCCATTAAGGTAGCTTACGCTACTTTAACGCGTCGTTCGCGTGAAACGCGTTCGGGCCGCCTAACTAGTCCTATGACAAGTATTATATGCCTTAACATGTCTAATAATGTTACCTAATCAGTTTAATTGTCAAAATTTAGGTTACATATGCTTAAAATGAAATTATGCGTAAAAAGGGCATTTTGGTCATTTTCCTAAGGCATATAACTACCTATCATACAACTAACTAAACGAAGTGACCATAAGGTATAACCTTGGAAGGTTATTCCCTATACAACTATGGTCACAAAATATGTTTGATCGGATCCTAATGATCGACCAAACGTGTGACAACTGGCACAAACCGGTAATTTCCGTACACTATAATTATTGCTTAATGACTGCAATTATGTGCTTAATTGTCGGCAATGACTGATTACATGCTAAACAAGTGAATTCATGCACGTTGTATACTACAAAATATTGCTTTATGCATAAACGAGAGCGTTGCGTCAAAAATACTAAGTAAACTCACCGGTAAGACACTATGTGTCAACGAAACTGCAGAAAGCAGTCAGACAATAAAATTGGAGCCTAGGTGTAGGTCCGACAACAAGAATGCATTAAAACCCAAGAGTACATACAAGGGTTAATATATATGCAATACGAAAGCAAAAATAAGCACTAAAAAGCACCCAAAACGCACTTTAAGTGCAGAATTTATATAATTCAGCAATAAATCAGCATTTAGACATATAAATATTATGCAGAAATGTCGTTTTATTATCCAGAATATTTCCCTAAGTGTTGGGAATCGATAGTGTTACAAAAAGATACTTATTAAACACTAAAAGGTGCAATTTAGCACTTTAACGAACCGGTATATAACCGAACAACCGGATAATACCCGAAACACCAAAATAAGGCTAGAAGCATTGTTTTTATTTTTCTAAGCTAGTTAGGGTCCCCGAACACCCTAACACACTATAGATTGCTTAACATACATGAACCACTAAATATTTCTTTTATTTACTAACTAGATTAGTAACTTGGAATTGAAATCAAACTAAGCCAACCCCCCCCCCCCCCCAACCGGATTTGGACATGTGGTACACCCCCATGATTTTATTTATTTGTTTAGTAGATATGGTTGGATATCTTGAAGACATATGGACCATAGGGTAACCAAATGTTGGAAACTTGTATTTATAACCCACTAGACCTTCACACTACCCATCACCTTCAACATTAAACAAAATTCTTCTCCTCCCACCTTTAAAAGCTACGGCCAACACCCCTTAGAACATCATCAATTTTTCTAGCAACTTTCCAAGTATTCTAAGGTGATATTAAGGTGTGATAAGGTCATTAACGAAGCTCGGTGCAAGCGGATCTTGAAGGACCTTCTTCATTTGCTTTTATCCACTTCATTTATACTCTTGAACTTCCCTAGCCTTGTGCTAGTAGTAAGTGCTCTAAAACACCTTTTTGATCTTGTTTATGATGGTTAATAGATGATTTATTGGTTAAAAAGCAAGAGCACACAAGAAAATAACTAAAAGTCTTGAAAGAAAGATAAACTAGTTGGATAAAGAGTTGATATGTGTGTAAATCATGTGAATCTTGTATGATTGTTATTATTTGATGTTGTTGTTAGTAAAAACAAGATGGATCCTCATCTAGACATACTAGTCCATGTTAGAAAGCATGAACTAGTAGGATGTAAAAGTTATAAAGTTAAAAGATGATGGATCCATCCATTCATAAGACATGAACTTGTGTAAAAGTAGTTTTTCTTGTAAAATAAGACTCTAAACATGTAGATCTAAAGATCTACAAGTGGTTTTTCGGAAGAACCAAGCAAAAATATTAGTTTTGTTAAAACCCGGATCTTATCCGAACTAAAAGCATTTTAGTACATAAACAAGTGTGTAGACACTTGTGTCACCAGAAAAATTTAACAAAGAAATATTTTTGCGAATCTCGACTAGAAGTTGTGAAACTTCATATCCTTTAAAAATAAAGTTTTTTTTTAAGAAACTAAAATTATTTTTAAAGATAACAAGACTTACTAAATGTGCTAGTAAGTTACTACACATTTTTGTAAATATTCAAGTTCATGAAATGGAGAAATTAGTGATTATTGTTGATGAGTATTGTTGATAATTGTTGTTGATGATTGTTGACGATTTAAAAGAAAATAAACACATGTTTTGAAAACATGGGAAACCTCCATTTTTAGGGGAAACTCTGTCAAAATTTTTATAAATTTTGACACTTAGAAAATATAAGTTTTTGAGAAACTTATTCCCTAAAAATGTATTTAAAAGTATTACCAAGGTTTCCCTAATTTTTGGTGATAAGAAATGGTGATTTCTTCAAAAATAAAAATGGATCTTATGTATATATATTTTTGAGAGAAAAATATATATTATTTTATCACCAACTTTTGTGCTAAGTGTATATAGTATGTGTTATACGTGCTAGTGTATTAAGACTTAAAAATACACTAAATACTCATGAGGAGTATAAACATAAAAATACACATACAACATACAAGATACATAATTCGGGTGCAAAGTGCAAAACACAAAAGACTTATATTTATTTTTGGAGAAAATAATATAAGTAAGATACGTAGTTAAAAATATAGAATATTTTTAACACAAGAATATTTACAAAAGAGAGTGACTGTACTTGTGCGACGCAAGTCTAGTGACTAACGTTAAGAAAACGCGTATAGGTTACGACGTTAATTAAGCAAATCCGGTGGAGTTTACGACGCTAGGAACGCAAAGTTGTGAGTTCATGCTCCCCCTTTTCTCTTTAACTGTTTTCAGTTTTTATAACTTCGGGGGTGAAATACATGTACAAAAGTACAATATTTATAAATGGTATGATATAAATACAAGAAGTGTACTTGGTGAGAACGAGAACCAAGTGTGACGAAATATAAGAATACAAGAAGTACACTTGGTGAGAACGAGAACCAAGTGTGATGAAATATAAGAATATGAGAAGCGCACTTGGTGAGAACGAGAACCAAGTATGAGGCGCTAAGAGAAATGATAACAAGAAACGCGCTTGGTGAGAACGAGAACCAAGTAGGATGCGTTATGAGAAATAGTGTCACGAATAGGGTACAGAAGCACCATTAATCGTGTACATACTTAGACCGCAGAACAAAAGGTTAGATCTAACGGGTGCCTGGCAGCCACACTCCCGGTCGGGGCGAGAACCGAGGAGTGCTTTTGTGTCTCAGAATATACCAATTAAATGCCTTAGGTTTGGTGACTTCCTATGTCGTGCCACATGTTAATGGCCTTGCAACCCATTAACAATCCTGATATTTACAGGAATATTTTAAATACATGAAATTCATACCATACTAAAAATTGATGAATACTTGAGTACGTGGGGTACTCAAGAAAAGATTGAATTATACTTGAAGTACGTGGGGTACTCAAGAAAATGAGAATTATACTTGAGTACGTGGGGTACTCAAGAAGAAATTGAATTATACATGTGTACGTGGTGTACACATGAAACTGGATTTATATATGAAAACTTGATTTTTACATGACGTAAACTATGTTTTCATACAAAGTATACAAACGTGAAAAACTAAAACTGCATGAATTCACACCAACTTTATGTTGACGATTTTCCAAAACTCACATGTATTTCAGGTAATTAGAAGTGGATGTGCGCGCGGTCTTACCCATGCTCGTGGATGTCGCTTATGTTTATCTATAAATAAAGTTGTAAACTTTTAAGACGATGCTTTATGCGACTTAGCGATGTAAACGCTAACGTATGTTTTCAAATTATGGTATTTGAAGTTATTTTCTTGAGCATGTAGTATGTTTACTCTTCGTATGCAATGAGAACCTTTCATGATCACACCTCGTGCTTCCGCCGTAGAAAGGGGTGTGACAAAACGGGTCGGGTTCGAAAGTCTAAGCGGTTGTTTAGACCGCTTATCTTACGACCCTATATAAGCACTAAACTAAAAGTGTCGAGCTAAACATGTTAAAACATGTTTAACGAAGTTAGAAAACAAGTTTGATATCAAAACAAACGGTTTTTATACCCAAGAATAGTTTGGTTGCAAAATACGCATGAATACGCATTTTGACCGAAACTATGACTCGTCACTACACCTAATCAACGTGGTAATTAGTAGGTTGCGAAGTTCAAACGAACTTCGTGTTGACCAAAGACTGGTCAAAGCAGAAAGTCAAACACAGTTTGACTTTCGTGCTTAAAAACGCATAAAAGCACGAAAGAATACTTACAACGGGTCCAAGCTAGGAAGATCTTGATCAAATTACTCAGGTATGAAGTTCTTGAACTCCAACTTAGAGTAATTCAATCAGATTTGTGAGGAATGAGGATGAAGGTGATGGGTATTTATAGAAAATCCACAACCATTAGGATCGTTCCTCGCAAAACGTACTTCGATCTTGACCCTCCATGTGGGCACATGGTATTGTAATACAAGGGGCATACTAAAAACCATCAAATCTAGGCCAAAGTATGCAAAACCTTGGGTTAAAACCATCAAAAACAGACTGGAAGTCCAAATTCAATGTTTCTAATCTGGGCAGCTCTCGCGGGCTGCGTAAGAATAGGCTTAGGCTTACGCCCCATGCCTAAGAAGTTTGGCAGAATTACAATTTTAGTCCCTGCAGGCCTAAAACTTGGTATTTGATGCATTTTTGACACGTTTAAGCCCCGTTAACCTCATTTCAAGGCTCTAAAATGAAGTTAAAGTATAGGGAACTTAAAATATGCTCAAAAATATCTCGGATGTCGGTTCGTTTGGTCGTACGGTTGCGTTGTTCGGTTAATTACGACGGAAATCGTAACGGACGCAAAAACGATCCAAATTAAGCGACGAATGGAATTTTAGCATGCCAATCACTAAAATAAAATATTTTAATGATTACAAAGATTTTTGGATATCCGGATATATTCAGAACGTAAGATATGCGCGAAAATGCAAACTAATGCACTTTTTGACACTTTTAGTCCCTGTTGATCAAATAAGTTTATTTTTTGGCACCAAACACCTCAAAGCCTATTTCTAAGCTATGTAAAGGATATTTAGGGCATGTTTAACTTATGATCATATCCCGGAAGGTTTGTTACAGTACGAATCGGCATACTTTCCCAGTTTGTCGAAATTAGTCCCTGTAAGCGAATAAACTTGATTTCGACACACCAAACCATCTAAAACTTATTTCTTTTTTTTGGGTAAAGGGTTATCTAAAACTTATTTCTAAGTTATGTAAAGGTTATTTAAGGTATGTTAAGCCTATGTCACTATCCCGGAGTGTTTGTCGCGTTAAACTGATTACGTTTACGCATCAAATTCGCGTATAACTTTCCAGAAAGTGATTTAGAGCTCGAAATCGAACGAGAATTGATATGTGCAAATGATACACATATTTATAAAAATCCCAAGTATGAAACACAATATTTCATTGATTTAGTATTTATTTGATGGCCGTGGAGGCACAGATGTCAAAGTCTCCCCTACTTCAGGAAATTTCGTCCCGAAATTTATTTAGAGGAAACTTGTGAGAGCTCGAAACATGAAGTCGAAAAGATAAAACAATACTGGTTAGGGTTCAGAACTTCTAGTAACTTCAAATAACATCATGCTTGCAATGTAAGAGGGACACTTATATACAAGTATATGAAGCGCCATTGGTGCGTCCACCGTACCTTCATTACATTGTTCACGTTTTGTTATTGTTGCCACTATAGGTTCTTACAGATGATAAATCTTACTGGGGTTCCTGTGCACTGAATTTCATAATTATGTACGCGTCCATAGTTACGTAATTCCTTGCATAGTCCGCACAGTGCATTTTATAACGTGTAGAGGAAAACCAAATGAACAAACCTGTGATGAATGTGACTAGACCACCATAGGGTCCTTTTAATTAAATCAACAAATAATCTCTTAAAATAGACCACCAAGGAGTCTTTTCAGCCTCGTCTAGTCCTATGTGAGCATGCATCCTAGCAATCAACATCATTCAACAACACCTGAAACATATGTAAAAACAAAGTCAGCAAAGAAATGCTGGCGAGCACATAGGTTTATGAGAGTGTCGGATTCATGGCTAGTTTATATGTTGCAATACCTAATTAAAAACCCTGTTTTGAAAAAAGTGTATGGTATTGCAACATAATTAACCAACTCAAATCAAGTTGGTTATAATTTGTAAAATCTCGTAGCCATGCTTCTTAACCCCAAAACATTTGTTTAATTAAATCAAATTGTAAAACATCTCTAAAAACTCGTTAATAAAGCTCGTATGGTTTATATTATTCAGAAAACATCATTGTGTGACATCGTTTCAAAATCGTTTACCCAAGTGAAATAAATAACGCCACGGTATGTAATATGATGAAAACACTTATATATAAGAAGTGCCAGCGGCATATCTACCATGTTTTCATCACATTACACCCGTCCCGTTATCTAAACACTAACCAAAAACCAATCGTTTATCCAAATCGTTTAACTCGTTAAAATCGCTTTGGTCGTTTAAATCATTCTCGTTTTAAATTGTGAAAACTACTTTTGGTCGCCTCGCTAATAACATCCAAACCTTCGCAACTCGACTATCTCGAAACTCGCATTAATAAACCACCAAAGGGTAAATTAACAATAACAGATTCAGTCGTTACCCACCTAACCCACACATAACCATGGGTGTAGTCTGATAACGGGATTTGTCAGATCCTATGGTACCATAACCTAATACTGGTCGGTTTGGTCAAAACTAATGAATGTTATCCGTTATGTAATTACAACCAACAAGTTTATCCACATTATAGAAATCGTTATTAATTTAATATAAACCATTTTAATCATTTTTGAAACCATCGTTAAAAACAACGAAATCATTTAACACATATGAATCACCCCAAAACAATCGAAAACAGTAAAATAGGGGAACTATGTACTCACTTGAGAATGCATAGAAGTCTTGAATAACAACCAAGCAAAGCTAGAATGATCACGAAAATCAATCGGCACCTAATATAAGTAACTATGTAAATAAACCGGACCTAAATCGGAAGATCGGATAGAATGAGGTCTTGTAAACCAAATGAGTATTGGAACTCATATGATATGGTTTAACAAAGCCTACAAACTAAATCGAAACCTATCCTAAGTGCTTACGACCCATTACGACCCATTAAGGTAGCTTACGCTACTTTAACGCGCCGTTCGCGTGAAACGCGTTCGAGCCGCCTAACTAGTCCTATGACAAGTATTATATGCCTTAACATGTCTAATAATGTTACCTAATCAGTTTAATTATCAAAATTTAGGTTACATATGCTTAAAATGAAATTATGCGTAAAAAAGGGCATTTTTGTCATTTTCCTAAGGCATATAACTACCTACCATACAACTAACTAAACAAAGTGACCATAACGTATAACCTCGAAAGGTTATTCCCTATACAACTATGGTCACAAAATATGTTTGATCGGATCCTAATGATCGAACAAACGGGTCGGGTTCGAAAGTCTAAGCGGTTGTTTAGACCGCTTATCTTACAACCCTATATAAGCACTAAACTAAAAGTGACGAGCTAAACATGTTTAACGAAGTTAGAAAACAAGTTTGATATCAAAACAAACGGTTTTGATACCCAATAATAGTTTGGTTGCAAAATACGCATGAATACGCATTTTGACCAAAACTATGACTCGTCACTACACCTAATCAATGTGGTAATCAGTAGGTATAGCCACAAGGGACTATAACCATCGTTATTACCCTCACGTTGCGAAGTTCAAACGAACTTCGTGTTGACCAAAGACTGGTCAAAGCAGAAAGTCAAACGCAGTTTGACTTTCATGCTTAAAAACGCATAAAAGCACGAAAGAATACTTACAACGGGTCCAAGCTAGGAAGATCTTGATCAAATTACTCATGGATGAAGTTCTTGAACTCCAACTTAGAGTAATTCAATCAGATTTGTGAGGAATGAGGATGAAGTGATGGGTATTTATAGAAAACCCACAAGCATTAGGATCGTTCCTCGCAAAACGTGCTTCGATCTTGACCCTCCACGTGGGCACATAGTATTGTAATACAAGGGGCATACTAAAAACTATCAAATCTTGCCCAAAGTATGCAAAACCTTGTGTTAAAACCATCAAAAACGGGCTGGAAGTCCAAATTCAATGTTTTTTATCTGAGCAGCTCTCGCGGTCCGCATAAGAATAGGCTTAGGCTTACACCCTAGGCCTAAGAAGTTTGGCGTAATTACAATTTTAGTCCCTCCAGGCCTAAAACTTGGTATTTGATGCATTTTTGGCACGTTTAAAATGAAGTTAAAGTATAGGGAACTTAAAATATGCTCAAAAATATCTCGGATGTCGGTTCGTTTAGTAGTACGGTTGCGTTGTTCGGTTAATTACGACGGAAATCGTAACAGACGCAAAAACGATCCAAATTAAGCGACGAATGGAATTTTAGCATGCCAGTCACTAAAATAAAATATTTTAATGATTACATAGATTTTTGGATGTCCGGATATATTCAGAACGTAAGATATGCGCTAAAATGCAAACTTATGCACTTTTTGACACTTTTAGTCCCTGTTGATCAAGGGGGAGTTTGTTGGTGCATATTTGTGACAACAGCTTAGATTTGGTCTTTGGATATCTTGTAATTAGTAAAACGATAAACAGTTAGCGGGTTTAGCTTTGTAATAGTTAGTTATAGAGTTTGGGCTAAACAAAACCCACATTGGGTGATGGGGGACGAATTGGGCCTAGCCCATGTAGTAAACCCTAGCCTAAAGTAGCAACCTTGTGTTATATAAACAAGGCTTTGCATTAGGGTTTAGGTTAATCAGCCAAAACATTTTTAAGAGAGGATTTTCGTGAGAGCTCGAGCTTTGACGAAATTAGGGTTTGATTGATTGTAATACTTGTGTTTGATAATCAATAGAAACCCGGTTGATAGTAATTTCTGTTTTCTACTCGTTTCTGTGACATTCTGATCAAGAGGATTCCACACTCTTGATTGGATTGACAATTTTGTGACGATCCATACGAACCAGGGGACCTACAAAGGCTAATCCTGTCAGAGTAGAGCCAAAACCCTTGCAGAGGCATGCTTCCTTGAGATCCAGAGGGATATGGTTAATTTCCATCCTTTCCCTATACTGAGCAATATGCTATTCAGGATCTGTGGTTCCGTCATAGAGCTTCATGTTGGGGGGTTGAAATCTTTTCGGGATTTCAGCATCACAAATAGGATATGCAAACCGGGATATCCTGTGACTATCCTATACACTTCTGGAATTGGTTGGACCACCCCATGTACACTGGATATCATGTCCTTCAACTTCTGAAGCTCCCTAGAGAATGCTGATGTCATACCTGCATCCTGCAAAGATCCAAGACCATTAGTAGCAAGAGTATTAGTATTATTAGACGCGTTACCAGTCTGACGATTCTGGCCATATCTTGGAGCATATCCTGAACTTCTCACAGTTGATATCCTAACCGAAGAGGGTATCTCAGGAGTAGGGGTGTAAACAAGTCTAGAGGCTCGAGAGCTACTCGTGATCGGCTCGGTTAAAAGCTCGAACGAACCGAGCCTTAACGAGCCCGAGCCCGAGCTCGAGCCTGAAATAGAGCTCGTTTTGTTATCGAGCCCGCGCTCGAGCCTGAAATACAAAGCTTGTTTAGGCTCGTGAACCTAAACGAGCCCATACAAATTTTAATTTTTTATATATAATATATTAATAATGATGATAACATTGATGAGCCGAGCTAGAGCCGAGCTTTGGCTCGTTTAAGCAATGTTGAAGTGAGCTCGAGCCGAGCTTTTAGCTCGTTTAAGGTTGTTCTCAAAATAGTTCGAGCCGAGCTCGAGCTTTGGGTTTTACTCGCGAGCCGAGCTCGAGCTCAAAAAAGTAGGCTCGAACCGAGCCGAGCTCAAGCTCGAGCTTCATAAAAACCTAACGGGCCGAGCTCGAGCCTGGTCGAGCTCGGGCTCGGCCCGGCTCGTTTAGACCCCTACTCAGGAGTATGACTCTAGGAATGGCTAGGCACAATATTGCCCGTGTTATCCTCGGTGTACACTGCTGAACTGAAGTTCAATGCTCTTGACTGCAGGGGAGTGACAATATCCTCAGCAGGCCTACTCGAGCTGGACTTCAAGAGTTGTATTTCTCTTATTAGCATTTGATTTGTTTCCTGCTGCTGCTTCATCTGATTCTGTATGCTACCAAACAAAGTTAGAATTTCATCATTAGGAGCCAAAACAGGAGTTCTCCCTGAGGCAGCAGATCCTTGAATATTCTGAGTGGGGATAATATCCCGAGCCACATGAGTTTCGGTCCTTCTTAGAGGAGCCTGGGGCTGAGATGAAGCTTGTGTTCTCGGAGGTGGTGGAAGCACCGAACCAATTGTTGCAGAGGTTGTAGCGGACACAGTGGAAGAGCTCATGTTTGATTTTGAGGCCATTGAAAATCGTGTGGCGAAAAGTTTTGAAAACAGAAAACCAAGTAACGATTTTACAAAAGCTTTTAGTAGAAATAGCACCACTTGCCCCACGGTGGGTGCCAAATTGTTTTGGTAAAAAATTACCTAAGTAATTAAGTGATCAAATTAGTTAAGTGAGGTAGTGTGCTAATAAAGTGTATTGAAAATATTCTGAATATGATGCTTACAAAAAAATAGTTTTCAGGATATAGCTCAGGATATCGAGCTATATCAACAATCAAACAATGAGCTGAAAAGTAAAGAGTGACACGAGATGTACGAGGAAAGCCCTTGATCAATCTAGATCGCCGACATAAAACCTCGGGTGCTGACAATCGTAGCTGCCTTGTTCTTCTTATTACTTGTGAGTGTTACAATGCAATTCAAGTACAAGTGTAGGATATGATGCGGATCAACTAAGTGTTACAATGCAATTCAAGTACAAGTGTAAGTGTTTGTGAGTGTTTGCAGCTAGTAGAGAGCAAGAGTGTAAGGAAAATTGTGTGTATTCTATCTAAGCCGAACAATCCTATTTATAGTTAAATGAAATTAACAAAATAGCCTATAAATCTGGGATACAACGAATATTCCCTTTGTGAACATTGCAGTCCACTTCTTTCGGCTTCAACGTTCCTATTTCAACAGATTAGCCCGAGTCTTTGGGAGAACAGGTCCACTCGAACGTTATAAGCCTGCCTTGTTAATCTGCACATGAGCTAATTAGTTATTATCAGGATACTGCATCAGGATGTTACCAATATCCTAATCCGGTATCCTGATCACAATAAAAGAAATAGAGTCAGAATACTATCCAGGATATATGTTCAGAAAACCACCCATAACAGGTACGAGCGACTTCACTTATACATCTTCGGCCGAGTGTTGAGTGATTACTTATGAGGTGTGTAAAACGTGTATATAATTAAAAAGAATTTTATAAAGGCATGTTATGCCCAAAAACAAATATTTTTTCTTAAATTGTGTTGTAAATAAATCATGACGAATAAGACAGTAAACAAAATAAAATTAGAACTTGGATTCCCGACACTCTAAAGATAAGTCCAAAACCTTCTCTTCTACCCATTCCGTTTGGGTGTGTAAGCCACGATAAAGAGTTTTGCTTGAGGACAAGCAAAGATTCAAGTGTGGGGGTATTTTGTAACAACCCGACTTTTTGAAGTCAAAGTACAAGTCAAAGTCAAAGTCAAAGGAAGAAAAGATTGCTAATCCGATCTGTCATTCCTTGCTTAATTATTACTTGTACACTTTGACTTGATAATCGATATTGTTAATTTATGTTACTTTAGTTGTATTATGTGGAGTAAATGCAATAATCGCACTTAAACGCTAATCTATTTAACGCTAATCTCATCGCTATCGCATCGCAACTTGAATCGCAAGTTCTGGATATTGTTTTACGTGTGTGTGCCATTATGTGTTACTTGTGCATGTTTAAATTATGTTGAAGGTGTTAATCGCAACTCTATCACAACGCAATCTCATCGAGAACTGGAAACGCAAGGTTATTTATGTTGTTATATGTTATTTGTGTAACTATTATTTAAAACTATCGCATCGCTTAATCGACACTCACTTAAACGCAACGCAACGCTCAACGCACCAAACAAAAAGTCGTAAACCAACTCGCACAAACCATCCGATCGAATCACCTACACCACCTCTTCTCTCCTCTCACCTATAAATACCTACCTGTCACATCACTGTTCATGATGTGACAGCTTTCCTCCGACCCTTCACCTTCCCAGCCATATTTCTCTCGATTCTTGTAAGTTTTCATCTCAAATCTTGTACTTCCTTGATCTACACACACTTTCTCATCAATTTCACCATCAAATCTTAACTTTTCACCATGAAATCGATGGATTTGGGCTGTTTTAGGATGATGTCATCATGGGTTCTTAAGAACACCAAAGTGTGACCTCATTCCACCAAGAACAACTCAGATCCAAAGGATTTCTACAATGTTTAAACACTGATTTTACCTAAATCTAAACATTTTCGGCTAGATTCAAACTTTTCTTCAACATTCTCAACCTTTCACATAAAACCGATAGAATCTGAGCTCGTTCAGGCCTTCTACTCATTCTCTAGTGAAGTGTCGGTCTGAGAACGGATTACTATCAAAGAGATGACCGACTTAACGAGTTGAATATGAAGCACCGTCAAGAACATTTACTGATCGGACGGGGTGATTCCCATCCGATTGGAGGACTTGGACTTGATGGCGTTTCCGTTGTTTAACACATTGTCATATCGTCTCGGTCAAACCGCAAACTTTTAACTTAGCGAATTTTACAAGTTTCACAAGCAAACAAGTCTCTGAACGGATTGTCGTGCGATCAGATCACCATCCGATCGAACGACAATCCGAACGGATGCCTTGTGGTTCTCAGACACTTAACCAAATTTTGCAAACCTTCAAAAGTATCAGTTTCCAACGAATAGTCATCCGATTGGATGACCATCCGATCGAATGACTATTCTATCAGGAGACTTGGATCTTTGAACTATCTCACTCAGACGGATCGCCATCCAAGCGAACGACCATCCGTTCGGATGAATGTTCGACCGGACGACTTGAAGGGTAGGGATACTTCTCTCTTTTTAAAATGCTACAACGAAAACTTCAAAGTCACATCATACACAAACACATCCATCCCAAACGGACGACCCTCCGACCGAATGGTCATCCTTCTGGAAGGACATCCGATCGGATCACTATCCGTCACTCAGTTCACTCGACACCGTTTAACGCACTGCTCATCGCTTATACTATCGTACTGTGATCAGGCTAATCTTTCCAGTGCTCCCTTCAATCCAAGACTGTGTAATTCATTTAACACGATCTGTGAGCATACTCGATCCCTTTTGGCTTAAAGAATTTTTAGGTGTTACATACGTTACTTATATCAAATCACATCGATGACACAACGCAAACACTTTTTATACGCTAACCGCTCTGCATGTTATACGTGTTATACGATGAATGCTTGTATGTTATGTTTCCACAGTGATTGTTGCCTGACACCTTAGCAATGATAGTACTATAGTTTGGACTCAGCACCTGTCGTGGATATGGGTTGTTAAGGGTTTTACTTCACGTGTCACAGTGGTGATATGTGTTGCGCATTCTACAACTCGCAGTCATGTCTGTGCATATTTCATTGTCGGTAACTTGCTAGCTTCACATTTTAACATGATTACATGCTGGTTATGCGTAAATCGCTTTCGCTACTATTATACTATTAAACTTGTATGCTCACCTTTACACTATGTGTATTGACCTATTTTAACGTATGTGACAGGTGTTTAGGATGCTTATGCTTGCTTGCTGTCATGGAATCAAGTTTAGGTGGTCTAGTAACGAACTAAATAATTTATGAGTTGTCTGAACAGTTTCTATCTGTCTTTGAGAACAATTTGTCTGTAATAACTGTGTTACTTTATATGTTACGGTATGGGACGTAATGATTAAATATTTGGTAATTATAGTTGTTATGGAATCTCTTGGACAATATGTTTCACTCAGTGCCTTACCCTGATGTTTCCGCCATCGGTTGGGGTGTGACATATTTGATGTGCTTAAAATACAACATATAAATTATATAAAATAGAACGTAAAATCAACCCTTTTTCGGTACTAATGTTGAAAAAAGCCTTTTTTTGTTCCTTTTTAAGCAACAGGGTCAAAAGAGCTTAAATGCACAAAAGGAGCAAAATAACAGCAAAAACCAACATAAAATACAATGAAGGAGGATTGACACATCTCGCCAAGCCCCCGTCCACATCCAGACCAACGAAATAACAAAAACAGAAGCTTTGGCACGGGGTCGTGCCCACCAGGCATGGGACATCCCCAGTGAGAATTCTCTGTAGAAGAAAAAGACAAATCCAAAGCTCAACACGGGGCCGTGCTAAAGCAACACGGGGCCGTGCTAAAGCAACACGGGGTGTGGTCAACTCTAAGATTTACAGAATCTGAGGTAGTACAACAAGTACATTGGCCATGGGCCGTGCCATTGACACACGAGGCTGTGTTAGTACAAGGTCTGACACTGCATTTAATGAAAAGGAGAGAGACTGAAGGTCACGGGGTCGTGCCAGGTGGGCACGGACCGTGTTGAACGTTCTATTTACAGCTATAAATAGGGGTGCTTTGTTTCATTCCAATCCATCCCTTGGCAAACCACTTCTTTCTCACTTGCCACCACTCCACCACCACTACAACACCATCATCCACCACCATCATCCATCTTCCATCATTTAGAGTATGTAGTAGTCTTTGGATCCAAGATCGATCGTAAGAGTCTTTGTCAAATAAAGGCCATGCTTGGCTAAACTCTTACATCACTTGGTGAAGACAAATCTTTTATGTATTTCTTTTTTATTTCCAATCTTTGGCTCCTTTTTAGATGGGTATGTATTAATGACTTTAATAACTAGTTTTTTTTATATTAAAGGCAAATTTATCTAACCATTCTTCATATGTTATTGATTCACATATTCATGTCTTTACGGTCTATATAAAGTGTGTTAATTGCCTGGAAGGGGGTTAGAAGGGTTGTTTGGTAAATCCTATGTATCGTTCAGTGTATAGATCCTGCGAGAACCTGGTTCAAGCTTAGTAGTACTTCACGAGCGGACGGTCTTAACCCCCGCAAGAGAAGTAAGAACCGCTTGAATCCCTTAACTATAAACTACTATTAAAACTTTAAAGAGTTAATAGCCAAAATGGTCCCTGAGGTTTGCTCACTTTTGCCACTTTAGTCCAAAATCCAAAATTTTTAAATCTGGGTCCCTGAGGTTTGCATTTTGTTGCCATTTTAGTCCAAATTTCAAATCAGGTCAGATTTCTAAAAAAACCTGGTTTTTGTCCTTTTCCTCAGGGGCATTTTGGTCATTATACCCCCAATTTAGAGTTCATCTTCCCCAAAAACCCAGTTCATCTCTGCAATTCCTCTCTCTCTCTAAACACCATTTCATCAATCTCCATTATCTAAACACCAGTTCATCTCTCCATTAATTCACACACAAATTCACCAGTTCATCTCTGCACTTCAAAAACCCACTCAACACAGTTCATCTCTGCACTTCCTCTCTCTCTCTAAACACCAGTTCATTTCTCCATTAATTCACACACAAATTCACGCAACACATCTGTAATCCACTCCATTATCTCATCAATTTCAGTTTCATCATCTCAAATCCACGACAGAAATCGACGGAGAGGAGTGGCAGCACCACGGTGGCAAACCATCATCTTCTTCAAAATTCAGAGACAAACCCTCCCAAGCCACAACCCTCATCACCGGCGTCATCATCTTCATCATCGCCACTACCACCACCACCACCGGCCACCCAACCACGTCAAACAGCCGCCGTCACCACCAAAATCCGAGCACCACCATCACAAGCACCAGCTGCCACAACCCCCCATCTAAAAAACGAACCCTCTAAACCAACCATCCTTCAGATCTGAACTGACCATCCACCAAAATCTGATCAGAGGAGATAGTGTTCAGGAGAAGAAAGGTTGGTTGGATCTGGTGGTTGCGGGCTGATTAATTGTGTATGACCCCTAAACTTCCTGAAGCGATTGCTGTTGTGGTGGTGGTCACAAACAGACCCTCACCAAGCTTCCTGAAGCGATTGTCGTTGATCCAAATATCAGCTTCATAAGAATGGTGAATGGGTTGTTAGTGTTTGTATCGATGAGATAGATGGGGATGATGGTAGTGCAGTGGTGGGGATGATGGTTGTGCAGTGGTGGTGGTGCAGGGGTGGAGGTGAAGCCGTCGGGGATGGTGGTGGTGGAGATGATGCGGTGGTGGGGGTGGTGGTGGTGTGGTGGTGGTAGTTCAGAGAGAGAGAAGAGTGAGAAAGAAGACTGTATGTGTGTGTATATATATAATTGTTTTATGGTATTATATATATATAATTGAGTTAGAGTTAATAGCCAAAATTCTAAAATGACCAAAATACCCCTGAGGGTAAGGACAAAACAGGGGGTTTTAATTTGGGGATTCTGGTCAAATTTGGATTTTGGACTAAAATGGCAACAAAATGCAAACCTCAGGGACCCAGATTTAAAAATTTTGGATTTTGGACTAAAATGGAAAAAGTGAGCAAACCTCAGGGACCATTTTGGCTATTAACTCAACTTTAAACCAACCCTGCGAGGACTTTATCCCTGCTGACTCAGACCAAAGGGTTGAGGGTAACACTGCTTGGAAGGGGGCCTACTACTATAGCTTAAAGATAATCTCTTAAAATGCCCAAAGTGTAGAAATCATTAAAAGGATACATAAAAGAGGAGTTGGAGCCAAGTGATTTCTTCTTGTCTATTTGTTTTTTCCTTATATTTTATTTTTGCTTTTTAGTTTATCTTTTTATAACTTTAAAAACCTTTTCATCAAAGTTTGGTTAGATTAGATGTTAACAATAAGCCGGTATTAAAAGCTCTTGTGTCCTTGGATGACCTTGGTATCTTGCCATCACTATACTACGTCCGCGATGGGTGCACTTGCCCTAACGTGTGTGTAGAGTGATAGTAGAATATCATGTTTTATAAATTTAAAACTTGAATCGGCGAGTAAAAAAAAGAGCAAAATTATATCTTAAAAATATAACCACACGCACGCACGTCAGTTATCTTCAGCCATTTCTTTTTCTTCAGCCTTTGCCAAAACTTCAGTTGCACTTAGAATCACACGCTTACAAAAAACGCTATCAAAATAGTAAACAAATTAATAGAACAACATAAATAACAATGTACACTTAAAATGTAATGAACATAGATGACACAAGTGCAAATGATCAAATCCATTACAAGCCTTTAAAAGGTTCATCACATTACAAACATCAAGCATATCAAACCATTAACATAAACGATAAACGACAACCAACTAACTACAAAATCAGTCTTCCAAAATGCCACTTGCTTAGCTTGGGATTTGAGCATTTCATCTTTCTTGTCGATATTCCATTACAAATTAGGAACTACACTTTCACATCTGTCACATACGGGATCATCAGCCCATCTTCGTGGCTTTGGCCAGATGCTTGGAAAGATACATATCCGGTACTTATTCAATTGGATCAGATGCATCTAAATTTAAATGCTCAAGATAAGTTACTTTGGAAAGATGGAGATCATATGTCCGAACACTCATCGTCTACGGTTTGGGAGTCCATCCGTTCAAGGGACCAGGAGGTGAATTGGGTGAGTATTATCTGGTTTTCTCAGTGTATTCCTCAACATGCGTTTTTTATGTGGCTTATTATGCGACGCAAATTATTGACGCAAGACAAAATCTTGCAATGGAGCCATTCAAGGAGGAAGAAAATGAACATGATGTGCTGTCTTTTGTGCTATGAGAATGTTGATTCGCATGATCACCTATTTTTTGAAAGCAAATTTTCCACGCAAGTCTGGTGTACGGTTCAATCTAGAGTGGCCATGGAAAATGTAGACGCTAAGTGGAGTGTTATTATCGACTGGCTTGGAACTCGTTCTCGGTCTAAATCGGCGAGGAATCTGGTATGTAGATTGCTGGTTGCTGCTCTGGCATACATGATTTGGCAGGAGAGGAACAATAGACTATTTAAGAACCATGCAAGGCCGCCGGATACCATTAGTCAGATTGTACTAGAAAATGTTCGGTACAAGTTGATGGGGCTTAGATTCAAGAACACAGCTAGAGTTCGTGAGCTGCTGGAGAAATGGGATATTCACGGAGCGGACTTAATGATGGATCCTGGATAAATTTTCTGTTTTTGAGTTCGGTCTATCTAGATAGTAGTCTAGTGGTTGATGTATTTGTTTTCGCTTGGTTGTCTTTTGTTTTCTTTGTTACACTTTCATGAGGGTGTGTCTCATGATTGAACTAGTAAGGACGTCTCCTTACTACTTGTTCTTTTTGTTTGTGAATATATAGAATCACCGGGGTAACCCTTTACCCAAAAAAAAGATCATCAGCCCATCTTAATAAACCACATTTCTTCTGTTGTTCAACACATATAATCTCATCAATTCAAGGACTCGAAACACACACAATTCACATAATTTTTCAAGACACAAACAACTCAATCTGATGATGTAGGTTTTTCACTTCAGTCACAAGAATATAATTAAACTAAAACAGAATAAACACTTACACAACATAGGAACAGTTGCTCAAAGTTAGCTTTAGTACGGGACAGTTTCAGGGTTGTCACACCTCTACACATTGAGCAAACACCTTTCGACGAACTAACTCCCTTTTGAACCCTCATGATTCAGTGTGTTATTTTTCGTGGTTGAAGACGACGACCATTCGGACATTTTTCTTGATGATCGGTTTGGAGCTGGCTTGCGATTTGCAGACATGGAATCAAATTAGGGTTGGTAGAAAATGATGAAGAAGAGAGGGGGATGCTTAATAAAGTAGCTGAAGGTATATAAGTAAATTCAACGATTTTTAACGGTCAACTTAACTGTTGACTAACGTTTGAGGGCATTTGGCAATGAAATACCGACGTCAGGGAGTCAGACGCAATCTGGACCAAACCTCAGGGATACGAATTGCACTTTACTCGTAATTGTTTATTGGAGTTAAGCAAGTGAATTGACCAATGATGCTTGGTGGCAAAAGGGAAGAGAAGCATTTTACGGCATCCTTTGTTTGTACTCTCCTAAACCCTTTCATCTTCTTGGTTATGTAATAAGGTAACTCTTTTGGATTTATCATTCAGTTTGTTTCTTGATTTCATGGCCCAAGTTGTGTTAGGTTTTCGATTTACTAGTGTTAAATAAAATTTGTGAGCACAGTTAAATTGATACAACTAAAGCAATAAAGTGGATTTATCAGAAAAAAAGAACCACAGTTCGACCGCTGGGTGTGGGGCTTGGGTTTAAGGGTTGGGTTGGGGGCTTGGGTTGACATGTCACTGCTATTTTTTTAAACAAATTAAAATTTCATTTAATTAAATTAACAAACTAACTAAAAAACTACATAAAATTAAAAAAAAAACAAGTACGTTAAAAATATAATAATAAAACTTCATCATTTATCCATGTTATATTTTTGCAAGATCTCTTTTTTCGCAAGCCGCTTGGATACTTTTCTTCACCTCGACCCTTTGTTGTTGGATGAAATTGAATGTGTCTATTTTTGTACCAATTTCATCCAACTAGTCGAAGTATAAACCTTTACCCAAAGTCAAACTAGGGGCCGAACCCGAGGCCGAGCCCGATCTACCTCTTTGAACCCGCTTTTTTGAAGTGTCTCTACCGGGTGGGCGGGAAAGAGAATCCTCAAAATAATCCAAACTTAGATCAAGCTCTTGATCACGAGCATCGGATTGAGCTTGGGACGAGGGTGTTCTTGTCCTTTTGAATGAGGTTGATTCGATACCAGTAGGGACTGTCACCCATTTAGAAGCGTACCTACATATATTCCAACAATGCATGTACTTGTACTCGGCCTCCTTGTTATCTCTATACAAGACCATGGCATTTTGGATAAAGTCGGCTTCGGTTTCATCGCTCCTTGGCGAGTTTTTCGCCTTATTTAAACAACCATTGAAGAAGGTGTCCTGGTTATTTATTTCACTCCACTTGGACGAGGGGCTATTGTTTTTCACGATACACCTCCTTGCGTTGCATTTGTATGTGGAATGTTTTTATGGCATCCCAAAAATCGGTGCGGTGTCGTGCATTCCCTATTCCAAAAAAAAAAATTAGTCGTTATAAAAATTTTTAATAAAACCTTGCGGTTGTGTTTCGGGTACGGAATCGAGTTGGGTATCGAGTTGGGATATGTTAATTGGAATAGACGTATCGTTGTATGGAAAGTTCGTGAAAATACGCCCCCTATATACGACGCCATTCCGACTTGCTCGGGAAAAGGTGAGTATACAAAACCTTGTGGTTGGCCGTGGGGTATTTGGGTCGGGTTTGGTGGTTGGCGGTTTTGTGGCGGGCTAGGGTTCAGGTTCTCTTGGAAAGCGAAGGGGTTGTTCGGGTCAAGGTTTCGGTTGAATGGATGCATTGTAGAGAATTATGGGTTGAATTTATAAAAAAAAATATAGAGATTGAAGATGGTGAAAAGTAGAGAAGTCGTAAAAGTTTTAAAAAATAGGTGAGTATTTATAAGTTTGAAAAAGAAATATATATATATATATATATAGGGAGAAGATCATGCGAGAACCACCTCTTATTGCGAGAACCGCGAGAACCAATGTGAACACACCAAAAATGCCTAAAAATAGCTAAAAATCACACAAAATTTTTTTTTTTGATTTTTTTAATATTTTTTAGGTTAAAATCGCTACTTTTCGAACCCAAAAAAAAAAAAAAAAAAAATTTTAATTTTTTTTTAATAAATTTTTTTTTTTGCTTCGAAAAGTAGCGATTTTAACCTAAAAAATATTAAAAAAATCAAAAAAAAAATTTGGATTTTTTTTAGATTTTTTTAGGTTTTTTGGGGGTTTAGTTTTTAGCATTTTAGCTTGGGGTGGGGGGTGGGGGGGGGGGGTTTAGGTTTTGGGGGGGGGGGGGGGTGGGGGGGTTTAGGTTTTTGGGTGGGGGGAGGTGGGGGTTAGGTTTTTTTTAGGTTTTTTTAGCTATTTTAGGTTGTGTTCACATTGGTTCTCATTGTTCTCACAATAAGGGTGGTTCTCGCATGAGCCCCTCCCTATATATATAGGGGGAGGTTCATTTGAGAAGAAAATTAAATTGAGAAGAAAAAGAACAAAGGGTACAATTGTAAAACATTAAATAGTATTTCTTACATCTCATTTATTATTATATTTGACTAATTAATTAGTCATAAAGACTATTGTCCTTCATACTAAATTTTTTGCCTACACACATCAAAATTTATCCTACACGTTTTGAAAATTTATCCTACATATATTGAAATTTATCCTACACAACTCGTAATTCATCCTACACACCTCGTAATTTATCCTACATTTTAAAATAATTGTTTTTCTTCTTTGAAAAAAAAAATATTTTTTGAAAATAAGTTACAAATTTAATTTACTAGCTATTAAAAATGTAGACTAACAATTAATGATATATCTAAGTTTACCAATATACCCTTACACTAATATTAAATACAAAAATTAAATGAAGTAAAATGGAGGATTTTTATTGGTTGAATTTTTTTTTTTATTCTTACAAAAAATTTGTTCTCATTTGAACCCCCCACTATATATATATATATATATATATATATATATATATTAAACTAGCCGTTACCCAAAGGCTACCCCAAACGGTCATATATTGCTAGCCAATCCCAGCCATCCACATCAGTTAGCTAATCCGCCATAGGAACAACGCCGTTGCCCAAGCCACGCCAGAGGAGCAACGCCGTTGCCCAAGCTGGCCCGATATTGGCTAAAGTGAACGTTTGGTTCTCACCCCAAACCTAAACCAACACCCCGCGGTCTTACATGATACAACTAAAGTAATAAAGTGGATTTTTGACCCATAACTCCCAAGGTGACATAGAGTGCTTGGACCTGTTAACAATCCAGCTACAGAGGCAGGAAATAATCAGGAGATGAAGTATGATTCAAAATTTTTGTGTTGGTAATTATTTTTAAGTATTCTTTCAAAAAAAGAATGAGAGTTGAATATTCGTTAAAGTTAATTATTAAATTATTATTATGTTTAGAGAATTCCGAGATTGACCATGTGGGGGAGATGGTTTGTTTATTTGGTAGCCGAGATGAGGTTGAACCGCTTGCTGCTTATTCACCAATAATAATAATAATAATAATTTGCTTGTTGACAAAAGGCATCCATCCTCCCAAAACTCAGATTCTTTCTTTCCTCTTCCCTAGGCTATTTCCCCCTTTGATTTCATTTCATTCACACCTTGAATTCAATTGATGCAAATCTTCAATCAGGTAATTTCTCCTTCGATTTCATTCATTCTGCTTTTGTCGCTTTAAAATTTGTAGTTGACCAAGGAAGGAAGGAAGGTTACTACTACTACTACTACTACTTTTGTGATGATGAATTTGTGTATGTAGTGTAGCAGATCTAAGAAATGGATGGTAGAAATAATGATAATAAGCCTTGGTCAAAGTCAACTTCACAGCAAATAGATTATGATGCAATGATGAGAAAAGAAATCCCCCAAGATGATCAAAGGAGGTTGTGGGATCCTAAAACTATGCTAAGCAATCTCTCCATCATGGAAGAAAAGATTCACCAGCTTCAGGAATTGGTGCAGTTGATTGTAGCCAAGGATCCCCCAAATCAATTTCTGATTCAGCAGCAGCAGCAACTTGTTACTGCAGATCTCACTTCCATTATTATTCAGCTCATATCAACTGCAGGTAGTCTTCTTCCTTGTGTCAACGCAGCAGCAGCAGCAGGAGTCCATGTTTCTGATAATGAAACTCTTAGGAATATGGTAAGCAAGGTTGAAGACCATTCAACCGAACTCGATCATATGCATGAAGACCACGACGACGACGTTGACGAAGGGGAGAACCTCCCCCCTGGTTCATATGAAATCTTGCAGCTCGAAAAAGAAGAGATTCTGGCCCCCCACACTCATTTTTGCGTCATATGTGGAAAGGGGTTCAAACGTGACGCCAATCTCCGAATGCATATGAGGGGTCATGGAGACGAATATAAAACGCCAGCAGCATTAGCAAAACCCCATAAGGAAACAGCAGCCTCAGAGGCCAAGCTTATTAAGAGATACTCATGCCCCTATCTTGGTTGTAAGAGGAATAAAGATCATAACAAGTTCCAGCCTCTCAAGACAATCTTGTGTGTCAAGAATCATTATAAGAGAAGTCACTGCGATAAAAGCTACACATGTAGCCGCTGCAACACAAAGAAATTCTCCGTGATTGCAGATCTTAAAACGCACGAGAAGCACTGTGGAAGAGACAGATGGCTTTGTTCTTGCGGTACCACTTTTTCAAGAAAAGATAAGCTTTTTGGTCACATTTCTCTTTTTCAAGGACACACACCTGCAATTCCCTTGGATGAACCCAAACTGCATGATCAAGGGGAAGGGTCTAAAGAAGTCGTCGGCTTGTTTGATTTCAGTTTCAATTCAAATGGCTCTAGTGGTGGTGAGCCTAGTGCTTGTTTTTCGCCCTTTCAAGACTTTCCTAGAAATCTGTTTGAAGAGTCCGACAGTATGTCTTTCCTGTTATCCGGATCATCATGTAATTACACCTGGAAGAATGGAGGAGGCGAGTCGACTTCCAAGGATTTTCAATGACCTAAAATTTCTATTCTTTATGTTTCGACATTGCATTTTAGGCACAGTCAGACAGACAGACAGTATGCAAGTCATAACTTTGTATTTGAATAAATTCATGGTTTCTTTCTTTTATTTATACTAGCTACTTTGATTTTATGCTATTGGTGTATCCGTTTGGGTTTTGGTATTTCAGTAGTCCTACATCTATTATTCCTGTAAAATTTTCAGCTAAAAAACATAATGGCTTTGCCAATTTTTTTCTATTATATAATTGTATTACATCTGTGTTTGTCTCTGTGACTAAGCCATTAACTTTTTCATTCTTTGTTCATGTTTTGGTACGTCTATTAACATGATTAACATATTTTTGGGAGGTCCGGACAATTTAAGTTGATTGATTAAAGAGTAAATTACATTTTTTCGTCATTTAAGTATAACTTCAGGTTTCCTCATCAAACTAAGGTATATATACAAGAGAAATTGCCCTTATATATATTGTAACAATTTACAACCTTTTCTAAAACGGGCGTTAATCTTTTCTTTTAAGTCGGAAAATGTTCAAATGCATAGTCTCCTGAAAATAGGAAGGGTATCAAACGGACTCTGATTAAGCTCATTCTAGTGGCATTGGAACCTTCTCGCCGAACTCTACGATCTTAGATATTAGGTTTTCTCTTTTGGATTTTTACCTTGTAGATTTCCTAAATTTTCGTTTAGATCATTGTGTCATTTTATTTAGCATTGTAAACAACAACAACAACAACCATACCCAGTATATCCCACAAATAGCAAAAGCTACTTATAGGGTCTGGGGAGGGTGGGATGTAGACAAACCTTGCCTCCATCCCTAAGGATAGAGAGGGTGCTTCCAGAGAGACCCCCGGCTCTAAAACCATCAACATACCAACGCACCAAGTCAAAATATATATATATAATATATATAAATAAGAAGTCAGAGAGTATACCAACACACAACATACCAACATACCAAGAAAGTGATCAGATAGTGACACAATATAGTGTAAAACATGTATGATAGCATACAACATCATATGGGTATAAACACAAGAAGACAATCACCTGTAAAGTCACTTAAAAGATAAGAAAAATCTACGTCCCTAAATACACCTTAGACCCTACTGCAATATCTTCTAGGAGTCTTTAACCCTAATTCTACGCCTCCACGAAGTCCTATCTTGGGCCATGTCCTCAGAAAGGTGCAACTCTAATAAGTCATGCCTAATTTGCTCATCCCAGGTCAGTTTGGGTCTACCTCTTCCTCTCTTCCTCTCCACAGTGAGATTTTCCACTACTCTAACTGGTGCCGTCGTTTCCCTCCGCTTCACATGCCCAAACCATCTCAATCTCCCCTCCTTAATCTTATCCGATATACTAGCCACTTTAGCATTGTGTCTTTTTTATTTGCGTCATTGTCGTTTTTTCCTCGGTATTGTGTTATGTTTCTCGGCATCGTGTTATGTTTTGCGATCCTTTGAGTTATATTTTGCGATCCAACATGTTTTCGTACACTTACTAGAATTAGAAGACTTTATAGGATAGCTTTACCCCTTTTAAGTCTGGTCACAATTAAAAATGCAATGTTTTGCGATCCTTTGTGTTATATTATTTACGACTTTTTCAAGAATGAATTATTACAGGTACTTGTCTAACAATGTTTTTCTTAGAAAATAATGTTACAATTGTTCATACATTACGGATCCGACTTTACGACCTTCTTTGAATAAAAACAACCCTTAATAGTTGTCATTGTGACACACCCACCTAAAGCGGAAACACAAGGATGCGATGATCGTGTATGATAACACATTAATACAAGGGAAATACTAAAGTGCATTTATTAAAATTGTGTCACGACATTTGACACGATGTCTAAATGTAAAACAAACAACTACATGTCTAATTCCAAATCGCATCACCTCACATAACACAACTCGAAAGCAAATATAACGTCTCCAATGTAGGTCAAATGTTCATGCAAGGCTGCTCTCAGCTTACGGCTATCATAGGACATTAACATGGTTGCTAAATTGGAAATAATAGTGTTGGTTCCATGACGTTCGTTGACTTTAGCTAGCAGTCTAACGGCAAAAGTGTGGTTGTCAACTGGAATAGTACTATTCAATCCTATCTACCGGCTTCCTCAAGGAGTTGTATGGTTAGAGTAATTGTAGGAACTTAATGTTATGATAAAATGATGCCTCATGTATCCACACCCATGATACCTTATTAAACAACATACACATATCAAGCAATTAAAATGTTGAGTAAATTTCCATTTAGTCCCTAATATTCTCAAAATGCTACTTTAATCCAAACAGTTTTTTTTTTCTCCTCTGTATTCCCGACGTTTCCATTTTTTCTGTTTTCGTCCAAACCACTAACTCCGTCAAAAAATATATGTTTTGTTTATTGTCATTTTCATCCAAAACCCCTTTCTAAATCATTTATGTTAGAATATTATATATATATATATATATATATATATATATATATAGGATTAGGTTCAAACGTGAACAAAATTCCAAGAGTGAACAGCGTGAACTGATCTGAACCATTGATTCAATATACATTTAACAAGGGTAAGATTGTAACTTTATATAAATATTGAATTTAAATTATTGCCTTATTAATTTCAAAATCCTAACATATTTAAATCATCATCAGTTACCAACATTTTCGACATCTACAAAACAATTACTTATTTTAAATATGTTAGGATAATCTTAACTTATTTTAATATTTGTCATTGTTTTTTGTCATAGTAGCAAGATTCGAATTATAGTTTTAGTCTTTTTTTGGTTGAACTAGAGTTTTCAGTCATCTTTTTTATTGTGTATAACTCTTAGCTCCGTAGTACACATGTGTACTGCTGTGTTCTATACATTCCAACACCATAGTACACATGTGTATAATACATGGTATAGTACACCTGTGACCCGCAACATTGTTGTCTTAGCTCCGTAGTACACATGTGTACTGCTGTGTTCTACTGTTCTATACATTCCAACACGATAGTACACATGCGTATAATACATGGTATATTTACGGGATTTACTCTCTTATTATTGGAAATAATTTTCTTTCCTAGTTTTAAATAAGCAAAATAATATAATTACACTTCTACCCTTTTAATTTTAATAAAACAATAAAATCTAACCTATTAATTACAATCATGCCACCCCTTTAAATAATCAAGATCATATTAATCAGCGGTCAAGATTTGTTCACGCAGTTCACTCTTGTGAGGTTGTTCACGCTGGAACCTTACCCTATATATATATATATAGGAGAAGGATCCGTTAGGAACCACCCTTTATTGCGAGAACCGCGAGAACCAGTGTGAACACATGGCATTTTTGTAATTAAAGTGAAATTCTAACAACAGCATCTATATCCTCGTTCTGTTCTTCAAAGGTTCCTTCAAGGGTTCTGTTCTTCAAGTTGTTAACTGTTACCACCCCCATGACAACCGCCGCCGCCGACACATCCACCGCCGATCAACGTTAACACATCGCCGCTACCACCACCGTTACACCACCGCACCACCACTGTGACAACTGATTTGACGAAAACTCCTCTGTCGAAAACTCATCTGGTGACATACATCTGCTCATAAGTCACCACTGCGATAACCAATCCGGCTCGTCCTGATACGATTACTCAGTCGAATACATCATTTATCCGGTGATTACAATAAATTACATCCTTTTTGTTACACCCATTCTGTTACCAATTCCCACTGTAAGTGTCCTTATATGATTACTCAGTCTGATTATACTTCTATTTGTCATCTACTTACAAATAAACATGATTTCACTTTGTAACCCCTTTGTGATACATATGGCATCTTCTGATTCATCACTTATATACCCTCCTCGTCAATCTGATGGGTTCACAGTTTAAGCGACAAGAAAAAGTCCTGGAAGAAGCTTGCTTTGGGTCGGCGTTTAAGGTGTCCGAGTGGCTTAACTGGGTCCCTATTAAAGTAATGGTTTCATATAGAGGTTGCTGCAGAATCGGGTTGCGGTTGGGGAAAATCTGCATGCGAGAGGGGTTAGTACCATTACGGGTTGCTGCATAAGTGTGTGGGGGTTTCGGAGTCGGTCACGCATGTTTTTATTAAGTGCCCGATAGCCAAGGCGGTGTGGAGGAAGATCTCTGTTTGGTGTA
Organism: Helianthus tuberosus; assembly: GCA_030545235.1. Classification (NCBI taxonomy): domain Eukaryota; kingdom Viridiplantae; phylum Streptophyta; class Magnoliopsida; order Asterales; family Asteraceae; genus Helianthus; species Helianthus tuberosus. The sequence continues at coordinate 106,386,611 of CM060360.1, forward strand.
ACTGGTACCTTGCAGGCCTCTCATCCCTGGAGCAGCTTGTTTAAGAGTACACGCGACTAGATTCTTATGTCAATAGTACATTGCTTTTGGGTATAATTTACTCCACTTTATGGGTAATTTGGAAGGATAGTAACAACAGGCTCTTTAGGGGGGGGGGGGAAGCGTTCTTTGGAGTCGGCTTCCGAGGATGTTATTAACCTCTCATTCGGATGGGTAAAATATCGTTCGAAGTTTTGTGTTGATACCTGGGAAGGCTGGGTTAATTTGTTTTTTTTTTTTTTTTGTTATTTTATGTTTTGTATGGTTGTGTATGTGCAGAGTATGTTCTGCACTTTTTTGTCTTGTTTAGATTTTTACCCCTTGTTGCTGTTTTACCAGCTAATCGATGGTATTTCTTTTGTGGTATGAGAAGTTTTGCGGTATGAGAAGTTTTGCTGTTGTTCAAACAAACAAAAAATTAACATTTGCTTGATTACTCTATGTTCCTGTATCATTGTTTATTTAACATTGTTCAGTTTTTTGTTTATCTGATTGATCAATACAACGATCATGCACATGTGCATTATGTTGATAACACCCATACTCATCACCGATCGTGCACATGTGCATTATGTTGATAACACCCATACTCGTCATCCGTAAACTGTTAACCATCGTTAACATGAACATGCACATGTGCATCACGTTAACAACACCCCATAATCATAACTAATCATATTGTTAACCATTAATACATAATAATCATATGTTAACCATCAATACATTTCCCATGCACATGTGCATCGTATCGCTAACACCCTACAATTATCACTCTAACACCCTATAATTATCACTGATAAACTGTTGACCCACTATAATCATCACTAATAAACTGTTGACCCACTATAATCATCATCGAGAAACTGTTGACCCACTATAATCATCACTAATAAATTGTTGACCCACTATAATCATCATCGATAAACTGTTGACCATGTATACATGGTTGACCGATAAACTGTTGACCATGTATACATCGTTGACCGTTTAAACATTGTGCGTACATATTCCATATGTTTTATTAATTATGATATTTATATCCGCTTTTTATTCATTTTATTTTTTGTTTATATATAGGAACAATCCTACATTGAGCATTGTACACATCGGTACATATTATGTTCAAAAGAATGGTATATATTATGTTCAAAATAAGGACAAAAAAAAATACTTGAACTACTTATAAATTGATTATCACTTATTTTTTGTTTACATTTCTTGTTTAGACTTATTTTTTTATCTACTTAGCGGTGTAGTATTCACTGTTGTATTCATTTTATCTACTTATAAATTACCAATTAACATCATGCACATGTGCATTACCCAATGCGTGCATTTTCAACATTGAAACCATAGCATCTAAACTTATCGATGCATTATTTTTAATGTCATTATGTTTTAAGTACATGTTTAATATTTCACTCCACATGGTTACTGTTTCGAACAATGCACATGTGCATACATGTAAAATTATTAATTACATGTGATTCGTCTTCCTTTACATATACATCAACATATGTAATGTGGTACCCCAAACGTAATAGGGTACCACATACGTAATATGATATACACAAATATACAATATTTCAAAATATACACATGCATTACCGACATGTTTATCTTTTTTTAATAATGCACATGTGCATTACCAACATTAACACATTATCACACAACTTTTGTGTTACAACAAGTATATATAACACCCTCATCATAAGAATCACATAATCCGATCAACAATCATTATTACACATATGCAACACCAACCTATACTATAGCAAACAACATATTACATCCTAAATTAACAAATATAACCATCTGTAATACATTATACAATACCAATATCTATGGTATTTCAAACTATTCATATGTGCAGTACCAACATTTCATCTACCAAACAACATAATACATCAAATATTAACAAACATGATCATTCGCCTCTGATAACGACAATTTTGTTATTATCTTCACCCTCATGTTCTTAAGTTGCATGTCTTGAATATCTTTATCTTTGTTGAATCTACAATCAAACTTCTCACCACTCCCTTTAAACATCTCCATATGTCGCATAGCGAACACCTCGCAGTGTGTGAAGTAATAAAGGGATTTCTCTTACTTGTTCAATATTTCATCGTGGTTTCTCTCACTCGTCCTCCTCTTTATACTTTTTTTTTCTTCTTGTGCACCTGCATGTGATATAAGTAATGTGTTTTCATAAATGATATCATTTAACATGAAAGTAATAAAGGGACGCACATGTGCATAAAGTCCCAACTGCATCATCAAATATTAATCAACCTTTTTTACCTCTTTGTTTAACAGTTGCATAATCATTTCCATTGCATACGACATTTTTGACCCTTTATCCCTTGATTTCAAAACGAAAGTTACCTTCTTTGATTTTTTCCGTTATTGATCTACAATAATAAAAAAAACAAAGGATTAACAAACATACAATCTCAATGAATATGTGCATTAACATTAACTTTATCATTACTATATACACTATGCACATGTGCATCACTATGCATACGTGCATCAACATAAATTACATTTTGTTAACATATTCTGGCAAACTATGCGCATGTGCATAACTATGCACATGTACATGAATGACCTTCTTACCATATTCTGGCAAATTATGCACATGTGTCTAACTATGCACATTTGCATCCATATGACTTACCATATTGAAATAATGTGGCAAAATATGCATATGTGCATAACTATGCACATGCGCATTAACATGACTTACCTTATCAACAGGTTTGTTTCAATAAAAAACCCTAACCCTTACCAAATCAAATTTCATATTACCACCAATCATAATTAACATTAATCACTAATAAAACTATTATGGAAAAATCTGCACGTGTATAACTATGCACATGTACAACGAAAAAAATGATCTTGTTGACAAATTCTAGCAGACTGTGTACATGGGCATAGCATAATTATGCACATATGCACATGTGCATCAACATGAATGACCTTATTAACCTATTCTGTAAAATTATGCACATGTGCATAATTATACACATTTGCATCAACATGATTGACCTTATTAACCTAATCTGGCAATATATACATATGTACATAACTATGCACATGTGCATTAACACGGCTGACCTTATCAACAGATTTGCTTCGATAAAAAAACCCTAACCCTTACCAAATCAAATTTCGTATTACCACCAATCATATCTAACATTAATCAGTAACAAAACTACATAAAAAAAAACACATAAATACCACATTACATATAGTTCTATCACAACAGTCACCTCTAATCTCTCAAAAATCATATATATCGAACAATTTTCACTAGTGCAGATATAAAACAACGATTTAAGCGTCATACTAACATATAAAAATCTGAATCGACGATTAAGCGTCATGTTATCATATAAAAGTGCAAAACAATGAGTATAAACTTACAAATTCACGAAACGGTGTAGCGACACTGAATAATCCGACAACATCTAGATTACGGCGAGTCCGTTGGATGTCTGTTCTTCAGATTCTCCCTAATTGTGTCACAGTCTTCGATGATTATGTTCTTATTGCCCTAATTTCGAGCAGATGACGAATATATGATCGATGATTCTGTTCTTATTGCCCTAATTTCGATTATACGACGAATACACCATGAATGGTAAGATTGAGATGATGAATTTTGGAGATTTTGGTGTGTAAACATGAACTGAGATGATGAATTTTGGAGATGTTGGAGTATCGGACATGAACTGAATGAAAAAAGATGATTTAATTGTTCTTTGAAGTCCAGTAGGAGGAGGATGGACATGTAATTTAATTTTTGTTATGTATTTACACTAATGCCCTCTGTTCACATTGGTTCTCGCGGTTCTCGCAATAAAGGTGGTTCTCGCATGAACCCTACCCTATATATATAGCGGAGGGCTATATAGAAAACCCACTTGAGTTGAGAAAACCCAAATAAACCCTATGTAACATTTTTATTTTTTTCTAAAAAAAATAGGGAATGTAATATAAATATACACGGACCTATTTATGAAAAAAAAATGTAAAAAACGCTTAATAGTTTTTTTTTAAAAAAATGTTGAAAATTTGTATGTTACATTTTTTTTGGACAAACATATTATGTAACCTGAAATTTGTAACATTTTTTAAAAAAAAAAACTACTCAGTGTTTTTTTGTGTTTCTTTTTTAAAAATGTTCAAATAGATGTATATTACATTTCCTATTTTTTTTAGAAATGTATCTTGAGTTTACATGGGTTTTTTACAAAGGTTTTCAGGGTTTAGTCAACTGGAGTGGGTTTTCGATTTATCTTTCCCCTATATATATATATATATATATATATATATATATATATATATATATATGATGAAGGGGAATAGTGTCAGGCAGCTGTCTGTCACTTCCCTATTGGTCCATTCAAATTAGGATTTTACCCCTTTAAATTTACAATTTTGCCATTCGTTTTGTTTTTTTTCCTCTCAGCCAAATTAAGATTTTCCCTTAGTTGAAATTTACAGTTTTGCCATTGTTTTGTTTTTTTCTTTTTTAATTTACGATTTGGCTCTCAGTGTAAAATTACATTCATGCAATCGTTTTAGTTTTTTTACAAAACTATGGTAATGTTTTGTTTTAACTGGTTGACTTGGTGTAATTTTTATTCGCGCCAGGCGGCTGCCTGGCAGACGCTCATTTTTTCCTGAAAAAATTTAATTTTGCCCCTAGTATAAAATTATAGTCTTTCGATCGTTTTAGTTTTTTTTATTATAGCAAAAGTATGGAAGTGTTTTGTTTCAATTGGTTGACTCGATGTAATTTTTTTTTAAATCGTGTTATGAGTAGTATGTACAAGTAACCAAAACACAGACGTACATGATATAAGTGAGAAATATTCGGATTAGAGTTATTATATAAAAGATAAAAGTCTAAATTTTATTGTTAGTGTCTATAAAAATCTGCCTCTCTTCTCTCTCTCTAGTTCTTGTGTGTTATTGAATCAAACTAGTGTGTGATTTCATCAATTTATAACTAACTAGATGCTAGGGTTTGTAACTGATGCGCTAATTGTTATCAACTTAACAACTGTAACACCTCGTAAAATCGTGTCCAATAATGCATCGACACGTGTCCCTAATTCTAATTATGTCAAACTTTGACTAAGAGGGACTATTATCGCCAAACAGTTAAAACTCTGAATGTGAAAGGACTGAAAGTGTCAATGTGACAACTGTCAAACTTGCATGCATCCGTACAATTAATTAGACAATAATTAATGAATAATGACTGTGCTGATTTACAATTTGTGACTTGAATTGTTTTCTGATCAAACATACATGTGCATCATATATTGCAAGTGACACAACGTTATTGCATGCAAACTTTATTGACTCAAAAGATGCACGAAACACAGTTAGCACAGTTATCCGACAAATCAGAAAAATGCTGACAAAGTTCAGTAGATATACAGACATTGTATTGAGACTCAGAATGAACCAGAAACCAAGTATGACACTAGTATAGTGTGTAGGAAAGTAAGGGTCATAAAACTGCCTTCCTAGAGACAGTTTAAGTGTCGGAAAGTGCCTAAAACTCAATTAAAGTGCTGAATTCAGCATAATTTAGCAAAATTCAGCTATTTAACACTCTTATATCATGCAGAAAAATGATTAACTGGCCCAGAATACTTTCCTAAGTGTCGGGAATTAAAAGTGTCACAAAAGGGTACATAAAGAACACTAAACGATATAGTTTAGCACTTTAACGAACCGGTATCTAACCGAACAACCAGACACTACACGAAACATCAAAATTACACTAGAAGCATTGTTTTAATGTTTTCGAGCTAGTTATGATCCCCGAACATCATAACACCCACTAAAAATATCTACTAACTAATATAAGTAACTAATACTTGAAATTAAACAAGATTGTAACCAATTTAGTTAAACCTATGCTAGTACCCCCCTCCCCCAACCTATGTAATCGGCCACATGGCCTAATTGGGAGATTTTATTTGATTTGTTTAAAAGATATGTCATGTACTTAATGGGACATAATACACATTGGACAAACACTTGTTGAAAAGGTTATAAGATTAACTCTAAGTCCATAACTTCACCTCTTTCACATATCACCAACTCAATTTTTCTCCTCCCTTCCCCCATAGCTCACGGCCACAACACACCACCACCACATCTCCATTTTCACTTCAAATCCTACCATTCTAAGGTGATACAAGGATGTAAGGAGCTAAGTTAGGAAGCTTGGAGCTTTCGTGTCACACCCCCAAAATCCACAAGCGGAGTATCACCGCAGGAGGCGTGACTGACCAGGATCTAGCCACCAATCACATTGAACTCATAGGTATATTTAAATAAAACTTTCTTTTATTAACATTAAGTGTTACAACTTTACAAATAATTCACAGTATACAGCGGAAGCATAATTCATTCGTTAAGTGTTTATAACCACATGTAAAAACCATTTGTCTTGTGTTGCGATTCCATGTATCTCGACCCATGACCACTCCAGCCTCCCAGACAGCAAGTTCCAATCAACATGCACCTAAAGGCCTGCAAGGCATGTAACAACGAATCAACAACAAAGTTGAGCAAGTTCATAGTTGGTTATCCATTTTATAGTTGTTTCAAAAACCATAAGTTCATTTGTAATCCATAAGTTAACCAGTTTCCCTGTTTTCCCCAAACATATCCATAACCAGTGGGGGCTTCCCCATGTGAACCACTAGACCCGTTACCATATCGACCACTGACTAAAGTAAGTTGGTGCCCTGACGTCAATGTCTATCATCATTGACTAGTGCCCAGATCCATTAGTTCACGCCCGTCCTCTGCGGCACGGTGTGAGGCTTGTCAAACCTAAATAGCGCTATCTAACTAATGACTCGCTCGCCATTGGCCCGGCGATTAAGTCGATATAAAATGAGGGACTTCATGATAGAGATTTTTGGTCTAGTATCCGTGTTGTCACCCTTCAATAAAGTGGGTGTGTACGAAATCCCCAAACTAGGAGATTACGCAGGTTCCATTCAAATCCTTATCGCATGTTGTCACCCTTCAATAAAGAGGGAGTGTACGTGTTCCAAACCAGGAGATCACACAGTTTCAGTTTAAATCCTTTACCCATTCCCAACCCTTGGGAATCCCATGCCTTGTGGAAAGTGTGAACTCACCTTTGTTTGCTCGGTTGAACTCTTAAAATAGCCAACGGTCAGGGTTGGTCAATGGTGTCCTAATATGATTACCATTTAGTTTGTTAATGGTTTTAAATAAAACACAAAGTTCCTACATGTGTCTATCACATAACACGCACTCACGTTAACAGTTCACGCCCATTTAAACATCCCATCTATAACCATCCAAAAGCAAACATACGATATTGCACATAACCCTTTCATTGACATATAACATGTTAGATCATTCTCAGATAACCTACCCGACATTTAGACACGCAAATTACTACTTATGTCGTTTCAGCTTTAACATTCAAAACTGGGCTGTTTTCGAGTATTTTAATAAAATAGTTAACTTATTTTATAAAAATATTCCCAAATATTTACAGAATGTTTTAAACGATCCAAATATTATTGTGTAAAAATATCGGGATCCAATTCTTTACTAATATTTTATAAAAAAAATCATTTACCGGGCTGCAATCAGATTCGTCACTTTCTGACTCCAGTCCACGGAAAAATTCTTTTAAAATTCATCGTAAGTCCGATTGATGAAATTCATGTTGGAGAATTACAATGACATCAGTGGTCATCTACAGTACAAATTTCATGAGCTAATTCTACACAGATTTCAAGTTATGATGAAAAACATAACACACATTTTCTGCAGTAAAAACGCAGCTTTTGCTGCTGTACAAAACGGACCTTTAAAAATAGTAACCGACCTCAAAAAATATGATTCCAGTGCCATTTGATTCGTTTTTCGAAAACACATAATTTAGACTTCAGAAAATCAATTTTTCGATTTATAACGGTCCGTTTACAGCCAACAGAAGTTGGCTGCAGAATCTTGGATAGATTCTGTTTTCGCTATCCGAACTCCCCAACCGAATAACTAATGCACCCAACGCCCCACAACATTTATTCACTGCAGATTAAAACCCCCTTACTCCATCTATACTATTAAAACCGCAAATTTTAGCTCAAAGACCCTTCAAGATTCAATCCTTACTCAAACTCTAGCAACTAAACAAGTCCCTAACTATAAAAGACTTTATATGCACTCGATCAGTAGTAACATAACATTCCACTTATTTCCTAATCACAGGAAATCAAACAAATAACAGAAACACAACCAAGATGTATAAAAAAATCATGCCTAATCTTGTATAAATATCCCACAACACAAGCTATAACCCATACTCAAAACCCTAGTGACTTAACCGAGCCCACAACGATCCGAACTTTATAGATATATGATCTCTAACATCTAGCACTTTATATGACATCAAAACATCATACACACCAAACGATCGCAACCAAAATACTTAACATCAAACATGAAAAAAAGTCAACTATAACATAGAATTACCGAGTTATATACTTGAGGGGAGTCGCTAGGGACTTAAAATCGATGATGCTATTGTTCTTGGCTGCCACTTGCGCCAACAGAAGAAGAGGAAGAAAGGTCGCAGATGTATAAAGCGTAGGTTAGGGTTTGGATTTGAGGAGTTATGAACTAATAAAACATGTACACGTAATTAGATATGTGAAGGAAGTTGGGTGAGGTTTGGGATTAGTAAATATGGGCCGAACATAATTAAATGTTGCAATTTTTGTTTGGGCTCTATACAATATGCAAACAATAAAAAATATCAATTTTTGGAAATAGTTTTTGGAACTAATTCATGTAATGCATCGATGATGATGCATAAATTAGTTTATATTATTAGTATAGTTTTTTTAAATAATAAAAATTTAATCAATCAACTAAAAAATATATATATATAATATTCGTGTTATGGTACGGACCTCATAGGTTTCGAGTTACGTGAGTGGGTCGGATCGACAAATGAGACATGTGCTTCGGTTCAAACAGTTCGGATCGGTACAACACGGTAAGGATTTGGTTTCTAATTTATCGCTGTCACAATATGAACTTTTAATAGAATTTAGTCAGGTATAATTAACTCGTCAAATAAAATAAGTATAAGACTCGATTTATAAATATGAAAACAAACGGTTCTAACCTTGAAATTACGTGTTGTCACATCATCCCAAAGTTGAAAGAAATTTCGTCCTGAAATTTAGCACATAGTCACTGGAGAAGCTAGTTGGGTTTTGCATTTTCCTGGGGTATCACATCATCCCCCCGTTGGTTTAGAATTTCGTCCCGAAATTTTAAAGTAGCTTCCGTACTGGACTCATCTTTCTTAAACAACTGAGGGTACTTACGTTTCATCTGATTTACTCCTTCCCAGGTGAACTCTGGGCCACGATGGGAGTTCCAACGAACTCGTACAATGGGTATCCTAATGCATTTGAGAATCTTGACCTCCTGGTCCAAGATTTCCACTGGTTCCTTGACGATTCGCAACCAATTGTCGATAGAGAGTTCCTTTAAAAGAAGTAGGAGGGTCTCATCTGACAGACACTTCTTCAGACTTGACACATAGAGTATGTTGTGAACTCCACTGAGTTCTTCTGGCAGGTTCAGTCTATACGCCACTTTGCCGATTTTCTCAATGATTTCGAAAGGTCCAACATGACGAGGATTAGATTAAGCTTGCCTTGTTAGTCAAAACGAACCACACCTTCCTAAGGTGAGGCTTTAAGTAGCACTCAATCCCCAACCTGGAACTCGATTGGTTTCCTGCGCTTATCAGCATAGCTTTTCTGACGGTCACGAGCTGCCGCCATTCGTTGTCGTATCTGAGCAATCTTCTCTGTTGTGTCTATGACGAGTTCTGGGCCAGTGATTTGGCTGTCGCCAACCTCTGCCCAACCAAGAGGTGATCGGCACTTCCGTCAATGCCTCAAACGGAGCAGCCTGGATGCTAGTGTGATAACTGTTGTTATACGAAACTCTACTAAAGGTAGATGCCGCTCCTAGCCGTTAACAAAGTCGATTACACATGCTCGAAGCATGTCTTCAAGAGTTTGGATGGTGCGTTCAGTCTGCCCATCCGTCTGTGGATGATATCCTGTGCTCATGTCTAGACGTGAGCTAAAGGATTTGTGCATCGCTTGCCACAAAGCGATCAGAGATAATGGAGGTTGGCACCCCGTGCCTAGCAACCACTTCTTTCAGGTAGATGACTACAAGTGTAGAAGACTTATCCATTTCCTTGATGGCTAGAAAGTGTGTTGGTTACGTGAGACAATCAACGATCATCCAGGTGATATTGTTTCCGTTTCGAGTTGTAAGTAGACTAGCGACCAAATCCATGGCAGTTTGTTCTTATTTCCATGTGGGTATTGCTGGTTGCTGATACTTCACCTTGACTTTCCCACAAGTCAATCCATCATTCACATACCTAACTAGGTGGGCCTTAATGTCCAACCACCAGTACAAGGTGTGCCTCACTCAATGCGAGTTCCCTACAGTTGCCGTATAATAAGGCCCACATTAGCTCCACGAGGTATCGAGTATCGCCCGACCTGTCAAAGGTTGTACTCATTCAGTAGTACTCATTCAGAAGTTCGAGTACGTTTAGGTTTCACAGTCGTACTCATTCAGAAGTTCGAGTACGTTTAGGTTTCACAGTCGTACTCATTCAGAAGTTCCATCCAGCGATGTCATTGCATGCTTTAACTCTTTCGAACATCGATACACGGGAGGCCCTTGTGATCGGTCTAGGTAATGCATTTGGTACCGTCCAAGTAATGCCTCCATCTAAATTTCTAAGGCCATGGTTTTCACCGCCAGATGTGTGTCGTTCAGTTCCTCTTTGTAACTCCATCACGTAAGTCATCACTCTCTCGTGTTGCGTCGGTGTGCATGTGGGACTCTGATTCGGCCCATCATGGTATGCCACTAAATCACCCGCACCCTCGGGTAATTACGATGTTCAGTGCGTTGCAGAGTTGGAATTCGAAAGCTGAAAAGACGTCCTCCTGTTTCGTCTTTCACGAACACAACACCATACTGTGCTAAAGAGGTTGCAGCAGCGCAATTTCCGAAAATCCCTCGATGAATCTTTGATAGTATTTAGCGAAACCAAGGAATTGATGTATTCTCGTAGGAATCTTTGGTGTAGGTCGGTTTTAACCAAAATGGGTCTTAGCGAGATCCACGTGCATTCCAACTTCGTTGATTATATGACCCAAAAAGGGTACCTCTCGAATCCAGGAGTTACATTACCGTTTAACAAGACTTTGCGCGGAGTGGCTCCTCCCTCCAGAATTCCAAAATAGAATACATATGCCGCCCATGTTTCTCCTTTCTCCTGGTATTGATCCTAAACGTCAACAACAAACACGGTCGATTCTTGTGGTCCATAAAGCTGCTGGTGTGTTGATCAACTCGATGATCATAGTGTACAAAGTTGAAATGGATGCATTGCGTTCGACATGCTGTTCTAAAAGCATTCTCCTCTTGGACTTCCTTCTGATGATAGTTCGTTCGCTAGCCAATCCTCGAATGGAAGCTTGTTCCTCGCAACTGGTCGACAGGTGGCCAATACATGGTCGAGACAAGAGGTTCCTAACTGTCACCTTGTTACGTTCTCGATAATCGGTACACATACGAAAATACTATCTTCACTGGTATAGCTGGGGCTCCCTAAAGCGAAAAACTAGATCCGATAAAACTCATGTCCAATAGTTCCTGAAGTTGATTAGGCAGTTCCTGCAACCTTCCTGGTGTAAGACAATAAGGAGTACTAGTAACAAGGGCTGCTTCTGACATGATACCGCTCTGATATTCCACCTGACGATGTGAAGGTAAACCTGATAGTTCTTCTGGTAGCACTCAGGGTGAAATCACGAATAATTGGTGGATCCTCGATCCTCTTTTCCTTAGCCTTGACATCAGTAACGAGTGCTATCATGGCGGGGTAATCCTTCCGTGGACACTTTTGGCCTTCACTGCTGAATTGATGCTAACCTCTGCACCACTCAGATACTTTATGACAGGCGAAAACTTTCCCCTCACAGGGTATAACTGCACGATGTCTGGTTAACCAACCCATACAGACTACTGCATCAACACTATCGTGGGTAGTAGAAGGAAGAACGATGTCGAAAACTTGTCCCACACGGTTGAATTTGCATCCCTACAAACATACGAGGCTTCAATTGTCTTGCCATCAGCCGGTTCCACAACAGGCCTGGTCTCAGGAAGTATCAGGGTTGAACAGAGCAGGATGAAACGTTTAGCTTCCAAGAACGTGCTGGCCACCATGTTGTTGAAATCCTGGCGTTGCCCACGCCAGCCCCAACTGCCCTTCCATGAGCATCATGTTGTTGTTTTCGCTGGGAGAATTTCTAGCACTGCCGTCATTCCCTCAGTTGTTGTCGCCTTGATTTAGTAACAACCAATCCATGCCGAAGTCACCTTCGTTTCCACACTATAGGTTACGATTATGAGTACATTGGTGTCGCCGTGACTATTGCCTCTAGTGTCGTTGCTTGCAACGGAGTCCTGCGACTCTTTACTCACAGAGTCCTCCCTTTCATATTCCGTGTTAAGTCCTAATGCACTACTCATTGTGCCGGCAGTTACACGTTCCACGATATAGTCGATTGTCATTGCTTATGTCCAGATTGATTCGTAAGAGTTGGCTCCCATGAGTCGCTGACAAGGGTTAAGGATTTGGTTGAAGTCAAATCGCTGATGCTCGCTGCTGGTAACTAGGGTCGTTCAAATGCTGAAGTCCATCGTTCTTGCAAGTTGACTGAGGAATACACGGTGTGTTACGAGAGTGTTGCAGAAGTGATCACACTTCGGGATCTAAGGCGTCAATACGTTAAGTTCCAGCAAACGAAGAAAGGTGAGAAAGATATAGACCAATCATTGTCGTTGCAACATCTAACTCGGGGATGTTCGCACAAGCACCTAACATTCTACACAGTTAGCTAGGCGTTCAGATGGGTGTTCAGGTAATACTCGATAGCATCGAGATTCGAAAGGATCTAGAGAGGAATGAAAAGTTTCACGTTCAATTAGGGGACAATCACTGCTATGACCCCTATAGGTTTGTTATGTTTCACATCGATCAAATAAAGGAACGGAACCCCTTTCCCACTTGTTAAGGCTCACTGGGACTCGCATGCACCCCACGTTATTATTATGTGTGCACCCACAATAATATTGCGATTTGCATGCTCATCTCAGCTCCTCTTAACTCATGTCAAATGGTTCCACAAACTCGAGTAGCAAACAAAGAGCATCACGAAGCGTAAGTCATGAATGTTTAGGGAAATACCACCCTAACAGTCACATAACACATGCAAGTAATACATGAATTCATACTGTTGTGCTAAACGTGCAATCATATGCAATATCATATATAGGTGTTCACTAGTTAGACAGTACAATGAGTATACGAGAGACGAACCTTGCAATCTGGAGCGGAGTGTCATGGTCGTATTCACGTTTTCAGAACTGTTCGGTTATAGTCTGGTTTTACAAAAAAACATTTTCCCCTTTTTAAAACCAAGTTCACTATAACCAATGGCTCTGATACCAATCTGTCACACCCCCAAAATCCACAAGCGGAGTATCACCGCAGGAGGCGTGACTGACTAGGATCTAGCCACCAATCACATTGAACTCATAGGTATATTTAAATAAAACTTTCTTTTATTAACATTAAGTGTTACAACTTTACAAATAATTCACAGTATACAGCGGAAGCATAATTCATTCGTTAAGTGTTTATAACCACATGTAAACACCATTTGTCTTGTGTTGCGATTCCATGTATCTCGACCCATGACCACTCCAGCCTCCCAGACAGCAAGTTCCAATAAACATGCACCTAAAGGCTGCAAGGCATGTAACAACGAATCAACAACAAAGTTGAGCGAGTTCACAATTGGTTATCCATTTTATAGTTGTTTCAAAAAGCATAAGTTCATTTGTAAGCCATAAGTTAACCAGTTTCCCTGTTTTCCCCAAACATATCCATAACCAGTGGGGGCTTCCCCATGTGAACCACTAGACCCGTTACCATATCGACCACTGACTAAAGTAAGTTGGTGCCCTGATGTCAATGTCTATCATCATTGACTAGTGCCCAGATCCATTAGTTCACGCCCGTCCTCTGCGGCACGGTGTGAGGCTTGTCAAACCTAAATAGCGCTATCTAACTAATGACCTGCTCGCTATTGGCCCGGCGATTAAGTCGATATAAAATGAGGGACTTCATGATAGAGATTTTTGGTCTAGTATCCGTGTTGTCACCCTTCAATAAAGATGGTGTGTACGAAATCCCCAAACTAGGAGATTACACAGGTTCCAATCAAATCCTTATCGCATGTTGTCACCCTTCAATAAAGAGGGTGTGTACGTGTTCCAAACCAGGAGATCACGTAGTTTCAGTTTAAATCCTTTACCCATTCCCAACCCTTGGGAATCCCATGCCTTGTGGAAAGTGTGAACTCACCTTTGGTTGCTCGGTTGAACTCTTAAAATAGCCAACGGTCAGGGTTGGTCAATCGTGTCCTAATATGATTACCATTTAGTTTGTTAATGGTTTTAAATAAAACACAAAGTTCCTACATGCATCTATCACATAACACGCACTCACGTTAACAGTTCACGCCCATTTAAACATCCCATCTATAACCATCCAAAAGCAAACATACGATATTGCACATAACCCTTTCATTGACATATAACATGTTAGATCATTCTCAATTAACCTACCCGACATTTAGACACGCAAATTACTACTTATGTCGTTTCAGCTTTAACATTCAAAACTGGGCTGTTTTCGAGCATTTTAATAAAATAGTTGTAACGCCCCATAAATCGGTTAATATTAAAATAAATGAAAGTGAACAAAAAACTAACTTAGTTGACGGGTTATGATAAGATATAATTTAATGTTGGAAAAATGCTTAAATTAGATACTTATTAAACTTGGAGGGGTGTAATGTGTAAAGTTTTATTAGTTAGGGAATTATAAGGTAGAAACCCAAAAACACACCCTTGGGTGCGTGTCTGGGATCGATCGAACAGGAGAAAGCAAGGTGAAAACCCTTACTCTTGCTAATTCACTCAATTGATCAAAAAATTCAAGTCTAATCTGTTGCATGTCTCAAGTTTATCGATTATCTATGCATACATAATGAAGTGATAAGTTTAATTTTCTTAAAAGATGGTTTGTAGAATGAGGGGTTAAACCCAATCACGATTTCTTGTATCTATTGTGGGAAATCTGAGTTAGAATTGCTTTCTAGAACAAGAATCATTTTTGATTTTAGGTTGCATGAGAGGTTGTAGTGAAAACCCACTTTGTGAAATTGTGTTATGATTAGGAAGATCATAATGATTATGAATGTATGTTATCTTGATATATGATCTTGTTTGTAATACTTAAATGCTAGATAAACTAATGTAGGAGGAAATGGTTATGCAACTAGAATAGATGTGAATGTTGGATGATGATGAACTAGTAAAATTGTGCTTTAAAGACTTGTACCTTATACTTAATTATGATGCCTACCAAGTGTTTGATGAAATGCTTAAGAGAATAAATGTATGTGTAACATATAAAATGGTAGAATGAAGTAAATAGACTAAATGAATGAATGAATGTTGTAATGTAGGCGTGAAGGAAGAAGGTACAAGCACTAGGAAAACGGAAGGCACGCAAGACCGAGGTATGTTCCGTTGCATACAAAACCTTACTTAAATTTTGTTAATAATTATGATGAACAATCCTAGTTATAATGAATATGGTGATTAGTAAGTGGATAGCAAATCCCTTGTGGATTTGATTATGCTAACAAAGGTTATGATAAGCTATGCTAAGTCGACCGGTTCGAATTGAACAAGTCGACTAAGAATAAGGTACCATCCGTTTAGAACGGGTGGTCATGAATGCAATAACGAATGTATGAAGTTCAATCCGTTTAACGGGTAGAATGAAGGATTTATGTTGAAGCAATCAACCCGATGTTACCGGGTCGTAAGTGTATGTTGAATCTCATTAATAGAGTATATGCCATACCCATTTAATTGGGTAGTCGTATGCGTAAGAAGAATGAAAGTACATAAACGAATGGAACTAAAACGATGCTATTGTAAGCGTAATAAGTATAATGACTAACTGTTTAAAGCTTTGTTGTTGAATGTAGGTAAATCCTCAATTTAGGCGACTTGGAGAAGTGGAGCGAGCACATGTTCATGATATGTCATATCAAGCGCTTCCGCTAGTTGCACTAATGTTTTGGGTCAAAATTTCTCTTTTGTACAACTTGTTAGTAGACATACATTTTAACATTTGATGTCTAGGTTTTTAGTGGTGTCTTGTCGTACGAATTGTTGAATGGTATTTGTCTTACTTTTGTTTAAAAACAGGGGTATGTCCGTCTTACGGACGGGTCATGCCCCAATTTTTGTCAAAAGTATGTATTAATGTTGTTATTTTGAAGTCTTTTAATTACCTTTGTAAGTTAATTTTTAAAGAACAAAAACGGTCCTTACAATAGTTAACTTATTCCAAAAATTCCCAAATATTTACAGAATGTTTTAAACGATCCAAATATTATTGTGTAAAAATATCGGGATCCAATTCTTTACTAATATTTTATAAAAAATCATTTACCGGGCTGCAATCAGATTCGTCACTTTCTGACTCCAGTCCACGGAAAATTTCATTTAAAATTCATCGTAAGTCCGATTGATGAAATTCCAGTTGGAGAATTACAAAGACATCAGTGGTCATCTACAGTACAAATTTCATGAGCTAATTCTACAGAGATTTCAAGTTATGACGAAAAACATAACACACATTTTCTGCAGTAAAAACGCAGTTTTTGCTGCTGTACAAAACGGACCTTTAAAGATAGTAACCGACCTCAAAAAATATGATTCCAGTGCCATTTGATTTGTTTTTCGAAAACACATAATTTAGACTTCAGAAAATCAATTTTTCAATTTATAACGGTCCGTTTACAGCCAACAGAAGTTGGCTGCAGAATCTTGGATAGATTCTGTTTTCGCTATCCGAACTCCCCAACCGAATAACTAATGCACCCAACGCCCCACAACATTTATTCACAACAGATTAAAACCCCCTTACGCCATCTATACTATTAAAACCGCAATTTTTAGCTCAAAGACCCTTCAAGATTCAATCCTTACTCAAACTCTAGCAACTAAACAAGTCCCTAACTATAATAGACTTTATATGCACTCGATCAGTAGTAACATAACATTCCACTTATCTCCTAATCACAGGAAGTCAAACAAATAACAGAAACATAACCAAGATGTATAAAAAAATCATGCATAATCTTGAATAAATATCCCACAACACAAGCTATAACCCATACTCAAAACCCTAGTGACTTAACCGAGCCCACAACGATCCGAACTTTATAGATATATGATCTCTAACATCTAGCACTTTATATGACATCAAAACATCATACACACCAAACGATCTTAACCAAAATACTTAACATCAAACATGAAAAAAAATCAACTATAACATAGAATTACCGAGTTATATACTTGAGGGGAGTCGCTAGGGACTTAAAATCGATGATGCTATTGTTCTTGGCTGCCACTTGCGCCAACAGAAGAAGAGGAAGAGAGGTCACAGATGTATAAAGCGTAGGTTAGGGTTTGGATTTGATGAGTTATGAACTAATAAAACATGTACACGTAATTAGATATGTGAAGGAAGTTGGGTGAGGTTTGGGATTAGTAAATATGGGCCGAACATAATTACATGTTGCAATTTTTGTTTGGGCTCTATACAATATGCAAACAATAAAAAATATCAATTTTTGGAAATAGTTTTTGGAACTAATTCATGTAATGCATCGATGATGATGCATAAATTAGTTTATATTATTAGTATTGTTTTTTTAAATAATAAAAATTTAATCAAGCAACTAAATATATATATATATATATATATATATATATAATATTCGTGTTATGGTACGGACCTCATAGGTTTCGAGTTACGTGAGTGGGTTGGATCGACAAATGAGACATGTGCTTCGGTTCAAACAGTTCGGATCGGTACAACATGGTAAGGATTTGGTTTCTAATTTATCGCTGGCACAATATGAACTTATAATAGAATTTAGTCAGGTATAATTAACTCGTCAAATAAAATAAGTATAAGACTCGATTTATAAAAATGAAAACAAACGGTTCTAACCTCGAAATTACGTGTTGTCACATTTCAGAAGTTGAAGGACCTTCACCGTTTGCTTTTATCCACGTCATTTCTACACTTGATCATCCATAGCCTTGAGCTAGTAGTAAGATCTTCTACTCTTCATTTTGCATCTATTTTAAGTGGTTAAAAGATGTTACAAGATGATTATCATAAAGAACACTAAGAAACAAGAAGTTGAAACATGAACATAAGCTTGAAATTATAAGAAAACTTAAAGGAATCATGTTGTTTAGTGTTGTTGTGATATTTGATGAATGATTGTTTGTGTAAATAATGTAGATCATTATATGATCTTGCTAGATCATGATTAAAAACATAATCTAGCAAGATGAGATGATGAAAATGTTAGAGATTTATAAATCATCCTCATGTAAAACATGAACTTGAAGTATAAATTGTTTTCTTGAAAAATAGTGATCAAAGTAAGTTAATAATCATATAGATCTAAGGATTTATGGAGGATTTATAAAGAAACCAAGCTAAAAATATAAGTTTTGCTAAAACTTGGTTCTTACATAAACAAATCTTATTTTTAATGATTAAACAAGTGTAGAAACACTTGTGTAACAAGAAGAATTCATAAAGAAACATTTTTAGAAAATGTGACAAGAAGTTGTAAACATCTAACATCTTTAAAAATGAAGTTTTTAAAGAACTAATCACACTTTAAAGGGTAACAAGGCTTACTAATGACACTAGTAAGTTCCTACAAGTTTTTACAAATATTCAAGTTCATGAAGTAGTAGATTATACTCATTTTTGGAAAAATTTGTAAGTAAAGGTTGTTTATTATTGATTGTGAATGGATTGTGATGATTTTTACAAAAGAAAATGATATGCTTGAAAGCATGGAAACCTCCATTTTTAGGGGAAACTATGGCAAAACTTTCTAAAAATATAACCACTTAGAAAAATACTTTTAAACAAGTATTTACAAGTGTATTCCAACCATAAATTGTTACATAAACTTTGCCAAAATTTTTGTTTCAAAAATTATAAATATTGGAGGTTGGTTTTTACAAATAAAAGTGACTAAATATGTATATATTTAGAAGGCACCATGTGTGTGATTATTTGTATATTATGTGTATTAGTTATATTATTTTAGGGTTTAAAATAATATAACTCATCAAATGCCAAGAACTTACAATCCAAAATATTACCAAAATCCTAATAATATAAATATACAAGATTACAAAAAATACCGGTAAAACCGAACAAATGAATATAACTTGCAAATATTCCGGAAATATTATTCATATGAATATTTTGGTAAATAATATTTTGGACACCAAGTGAATGAAAATATGATTTTCACAAGTATTACCAAGTTATATCATATTTTTGACAAGAAGAAAATATATTATTTTTCGTGGACAAAAATATATTCTCTTGGAATCAATAGAAGATATATTATTTTCATAAGAAATATATATTTTCTCAAATGAACATGAAATATATGATTTTTGGGAGAAAAATAAGTTTGTATATATTTTCGAAGATAGACTTGAAAATATAGTATTTTTGGAACCTATATGAAAATACGAATACTTTTGCCAAGAGAGAATTATAAATAATTTTCTAAGTAACATACCTCAGAATATATATTTTGGAAATATATATTAAAGTATCTTACTAAAAATATTATTTCGGAAAAGTTGATATAAAAATCAAGTATATGAATACTTAATGAATACAATAAAAATACGTATTCTTGTACGTATAAATACACACCGGAATACGACACCAGTACATGTAAAAAATATACAAGTATAAGATACCCCATCCTTGGGAAGGAAATACAAGTATAAATACTTGGGAAGTATTAAGTTAATACATATTGTTTTAACAATTATTCCAAAATCTAATAAATATAATTTGAGTTAAAATATTAATTATTTTAACAAATAATTATACACTTGGAATAATAATGAAGACACTATGAAACGTAACTCAAAGACACTCATCAATACTAAGTCAAGGCACGACCCGCTCGTCTAATGGACCATAGTACACATGTAGGTAGTCGTGCGTTCTAGAGGAAGCTTTGAGTTACATCGGATACAAGGAACGCAAAACAGTGAGTTCATGTCCCCCTTTTCTTTTAACTGTTTTCAGTTTTATAACCTCGGGGGTGAAATACATGTTACATACTGTTTACAAACGATTACAAATCGTATGATTAGCTAAGGAATGTACTGCTAGATCATGTGAATGGGTAGGCGATTAACTTAAGACCATTAATCCTTGTATAAGGACCGAGGGGCATGAGTGATAGATCTATTGGGTGTTGCGAGCCCCACCCATGGGCATGCGAGTTGGCCGCATGTGGTGACTATGTCGTTCCGCCGGAGGGGCCGGTACGAAATACGCTTACAGGGTTGAGTGCTTCCTATACCATTTCACTTTTATTAATGTATTAGCTACACATTAATTGATCTGTTTTTCCTTGTTGCTTCATACCAGTTTACAAGTACATACATACGTACTTACAAAGGTTTTCAAGGATGATTCGTGCACACATACTAAACACATGAACTCGCTCAACTTTTGTTGATGTTTTCAAACTACATGTATTTCAGGAAACTAAGTATGGATCTGGCGGGCGTTGGAGTTTCAAGTCATGTTGAGAATAAAAGATGTCATCCGTGTCTTAGGGTTTGGTTAGAGTGTCTTATCCTGGACGAGACACATCTTTCATAACCTGATTTTAACTAAAGTCTTTTGATGAGTCCTTATGGAACTATAAACATTTTATATGGTTTGTAACTCGGATTTTAAAGTCTATGTTTCGTGACAATGATGATGTAATATTTTAAAACTTAATCAATGGATGAACATCTCGGATTTATCATATAGTTGTTTGTTATGGTTGAATGCAATGATATTAAGCAAGTCACACCAAATCACGCTTCCGCAAAAGTCAGGGTGTGACAGTTTGGTATCAGAGCTTCGATTGTAGCGAACTAGGATTCCTTCTCGAGTCTAGACTGCAATCATTAGGGCTCTCACAAAAATGCTTTTACAAACATGTTTTCATTGCATACACGAAACGCCCAGATCTAGGAAACAAACATTTTTACAAACAGAAGACACGAAACACATTTCAAAGTTTATGCTTATGATTCAGTCTGAGAGACTGGGAAGTTTAGTCTGAGAGACTGGGAAGTTTAGTCTGAGAGACTAGGGAGTTCAGTCTGAGAGACTGGGTAGTTTAGTCTGAGAGACTGGGTAGTTTAGTCTGGGAGACTAGGAGGGGTAGGAAGTTTCATGAAGAATAATGTGAATACATGATTACATGATGAATTGTCTTTGTTTGCATACACTAAGTGTTAGTGATTACTACGGATATACATGCTATGACTCTTATGTACCAGCACACATGTCACCTTCTTTAGAGAGCGAGTTGTCAGGTATTAACGACCCTTTGGCCACCGCCACAGATAATGAGATTGCACCTGCACCAGAGATGTATACGTCAGACACTGAGAGTGACCCTAACATGCTGACCAAGGACGAGGACGACTTCCAACCATTCGCGCTACCAGATCTGGTGATGGTTTACCCTTGCTGATGGCTCCCCTGACGAGGGTCCTTTTGTCACTCTTGTTTCGGACCATGACCACCCCATCACCGGTCATTCCGATGGTGAGCCTATCATGACTCTCATCCTTGACGCCGCACCTCTCGTGGTCATTCCTCCCGAGGATCTGCCTTTTGACGATTTGTTTGATGATGACGTTGATTTGTTTATTGATAAGCCTCCCATTGACACCCAGGGTGATGGAGAGATAGCTGAGGATCTCATTGCTATTCTACCTCCTGAGATTCCTGCCATTGAAGTATCCTCTGCTTCCATTTTACACTTGATTTTAGACTCCTTTGAGTCTGTGACATCTGCAGCCTTACGGAAGACCGGATTGCAGCCTTCTACTACTGACTCGAACGACGACACCGCTATGACTGCCGCACTATCACCTGCTCGAGACCCCACACGACCCAAAGCCTGCTCCTGAGCTAGCTTCTGTTCCTCTTTGGGTCAGCCTGATGTTGCGCCTATTGATCTTGAGCTGATTCCTGATCCTGACCATGTTTCTTTTGGGTTACCAGACATTGCACCCCTTATACCTAAACCAGTTCCTGCACCTGTTGATCCTCTTTTGTTGAGCTATTATTTAATCCCCCGCCTGCACCCGCTGATATTGCTCCTTCCCCCCCTATGGAGACTGACGTCCATCGCACCGACATGCCTATTGTCTTCTTTCAGGATATACCTGCACCCCGCCCAGGTGAAGGTATTTCTGGCCAGCACCCGCGTGACGATCCTTTTGCTACAGCAGCATTTTCTCCGACCTCATAGGCCGCATCGCTTGCTCCTTTCAATACTTTACCGATGGACAAGCCATTCTGATGGTTCCTACCATACACTATGTTGATTTCGGACCCCTATCATTCTTCGCATTATGGAGACTACTGATGCGTGTGAAGTGTGTATATAAATTTAAGTATATTTTAAGCCCTTTTACACTTTCTTTAGCCAAGTTTTAAATTTATAAAACACGATATTTACTAACACTAAACACACATATGGGTAAGTGCACCCATCGTGAGCGTAGTATAGTGTTGGTAAGATACCGTGGTCGTCCAAGGACACAAGAGCTTTTAGTACCGGTTTATCCTCAACGTCTAATCAAATCAAAAAGTTAGAAAAATGTTTTAAACTAAGAAAATTAACTAAAATGCTGAAAAATAAAAATAAAAACAGATAGACAAGATGAATCACTTGGTTCCGACTCGTGTTTAGTGTAACCTTTGATTATTTCCGCACTTTTGCACTTATTTAAGAGATTATCTTAGTTATTGTAGTAGGCCCCTCTTTTGAAGGTGACGTTACCCTCAACTCAGTAGTTTGAGTCAGCAAGGATACAATCCTAAAGGGTCGGATTATTGAAAGATAATGAATTAAGTTATTAATGCAAATTATGGTAGGCCCCTCTTTTGGAGGTGACGTTACCCTCGACTAAGTAGTCTGAGTCAGCAAGGATACAGTCCTAAGTAGCCGGGTTATAGTATTAATAGTAGTTAACTTATGAGGGGATCAAAGAGTTTGGACCCCCGCCATCCAATACCGTTAAGTATTGAAGGAGGTCCTACTACATTTGACCCAGGTCCCTTGCAGGATCTCTAAACGTTGAACAACGGCAAGACTCTTACCAAACCGTTCCCTTAACCCCCGACCAGGTAGCCAACATACCTCCATATAGACCGTGGAGATATGAATGGTGAAAATCCTTTATTTTATATAGACAGTAAAATAATGCCAAGAAACCACGGACAAACAATAAGGAAGAATCACCTTCAACATAAGAAACTAGTTATTAAAGTCATTAATACATAACCAATTAAAAAGTGCGAAGAGATTAAAAATAAAAAGTATTACACTAGACACTTTGTCTTCACCAAGTGATGTAAGAGACTTAGGCAAACATGGCCTTGATTGTCAATAACTCTTACGATCAATCTTGGATCCCGAGACGACTCACACACTCTATGATGGACAATGGATGATGGTGGTGGATGATGGTGTTATGGTGGTGGGTGAAGTGTGAGAGAGGTGGTGTGCCAAGGGATGGTTTGAGCTTAAGCTAAGCACTCCTATTTATAGGCTGAACAGAAGCTCGGGCACGGCCCCGTGTCCACATCCTTCTCTTTCTTCATTTATTGCAGCTTGTCTTTATTAGTTGACCACGCCCCCGTGTCCGCTGAGCACGACCCCGTGTGCAGAAGCATATCTGTACAATGAAGATTTGCCTAGATTCTGCGAATCTTATAGTTGACCACGGCCCCGTGCCCGCTGAGCACGACCCCGTGGTGGGGCAATAGAAGCTTCTACCACTTTGTCTTTTCTGCTGACACTTGGGCATGCCCCCGTGCTGGCTGAGCACATGGCGTGTTCAGTCTTCAGTCTTCTTGTTTTGCTTGGGAAGATGTTGTCGTGGGGTCAGGCGTGTCACGTTTGTTCCTTTTCTTGTATTTATGTTAGTTTTTGCTGTCTTTTTGCTTCTTTTGTTAATTTGAGCTCATTTAATCATGAAAATACAAAAGGAAGACAAAAGCACACTTTTTCCAACATTCGTACTAAAAAAGGGTTTGTTTTATGCCACAATTGATGTAATTTATATGTTGCATTTTGCACACATCACTACACACGGAATGAGTTGCACATGCCACTTCAACTATAGTTTGAGGTTTTGAGCCGTAAAGTTTTGGAGCTTGAGCTGACACCACGTCCTCCACCCTGTCTACGCCAGTATACTTTGATCCTCCACATTCATCACTGTCTCCTTGGCACACTCACCTGCTGCTGTTGCACCTTTCCAGATTTTGATGCTCGTTTCTTTTCTATCAAGCAGCAGATCAGTTTATTACTTCGACGGGTATACAAGCTTGAGGAGGAGCTTGCACATGTTGGTCGTTTGCTTTTCTTCACTCCTCCACCTCAGACACCAGTATAGTTGGCTTTTGAAAACCACTTTTGACCACGTGCTTTTGATACACTGAAAGACTTATTGGACAAGGGTAGGGTGACCCTGTGTCCCTTTTTGATGCAATACACTCTGTAGACAATGTGATTGTGGTCGGTAAATAATGAAAGCGCAGTCGCTATGTTCTCACTAAGCACGTTGTTGATCTGCATGTTTGTGCTATAACTATAATGCTACATGCTTACTTATTATGTTCTCATTAAATATGTTCCTATCTACAAGTTGTGCTATAATTGTGATGTTATGTGACTGATTGTTATAACGATTGCTTATATATGTACATATACACACCTCCTGGGTCTCATTCGTTAAGTAGATGCTTTTGTGCTTATGTCTTTAATGAGACCTGACCTATCCGATCTTTTTCTTAGAAGATGTCGATTCAAGGGAACACTGATACCAACAACCCTCTACCGACGACAGAGGCGGAATTACAAGAGCGCATCTCACAGGCCATCGCACAGCACGAGGCCCTTCGCTCCGAACGCAGGGGAGGTACCTCAGGAAATAACCCACCCAACGGCTGCACCTACAAGCAGTTCTTGGGCTGCAAGCCCCTGGATTTCGACGACACTAGGGGTGTCGTAGCCTTCGTGCGCTGGGTTGAGAAGACGGATTCTATTTTGCGTTTGAGCAAATGCGCCCCAGAGCATCAGGTCACGTACATTTCTAGACTGCTCCAAGATGGGGCTCTGTCATGGTGGAACCTCCAGGTTCAAACATTGGGTGAGGTTGCTGCGTATGCTTTGCCATGGGACGAACTGAAAGAACTAATGCATAAGAAGTACTGTTCGAGGGCAGAAATCCAGAAGTTGGAAACTGAGTTCTGGAACTTGAAGATGGAAGGTCCAAAGATAGCTGAGTACGTGCAGAGATTCCATGATCTGTCTCGTGTTGTCCCCTACATGGTAGAACCAGAGTTTAAGAGGATCGAACGTTTCATCGGGGGATTGGCACCTCAGATTCTAAGCCTGGTGACAACATCTAAACCTCCAACAATCACTGAAGCTATCGACTTAAGTGTGACGCTCACTAAAGAAGCGGTTAGACTAGGAAGATTTTCAACCTCTGAGGAGAAAAAGGAGACTCATGTGGAGTCATCTGGTGAGAACAAGAGGAAGTTTACCAATTTCAAGCAGGGTACTCAGACGAATAACAACAACAAGGCCAAAAAGGGAAAAGAGTACATGGGTAAACTACCTAAATGCGACAAGTGTCGACGTCATCATACCAGGCGATGTAAAGATGGAAAGTTTGATAACTGTGGCAAGGTAGGGCACTGCAGGGAAACGTGTTGGCATAAGATGGGACGTGGAAAGAGAGGTCAAGGGTGTTTTAACTGCGGCGACGGGGGGCACTTTAGGAAGGATTGCCCAAGGGAGATTAAACAAGATCGTGGAAGAATGTCCAACACCTGAGCTAGGGAAGCACGCCAGGATCCAAACATGGTCATCGGTACGCCCCCTGTTAGCCAACATTATGCATTTTGTGTTGTTCGATACTAGTACCAACTATAGCTTCATACCTCTAGAGTTTGAAAGTATACTTGGTCTAGTAGCAAGTAAGTTAGATAACTCGTACTTGATAGAACTAGCTAAAGGGAAGCTTTGACGTGGTAATCGGGATGGACTGGTTGTCGAGCAATCAAGCGAAAATTGTTATCCGCATCCCGACGGCGAACGGAGAAATGATCGTGATTCATGGAGCAGGATACGCCCCTACGGATTATCAATCATTGAAGACACGGAAGTTTTCGCGCAAAGGATGTGTTGCCTTTTTGGCTCATGTCGTGGACAAAGAAGCCGAAGAACCTAAGCTCGAAGATATCCCTGTGATAAGGTAACATCCTGAAGTCTTCAAGACATGCCAAGACTACCGCCCCAACGACAAGTTGAGTTCCACATTTACTAGGTTCCGGGGATTGCGCCTGTAGCCAAGGCACCCTATCGACTTGCACTTCCTGAGATACATGAGTTGTCAACGCAGCTTCAGAAGTTGCCAGGTTGGGGATTTATAAGGCAAGCTTTTGCCCTAAGGAGTTTCAGTACAGTTCGTCAAGGAGAAGGACGATGATTTTCAGATAAGCATCAACTACCAGGAGCCGAACGAGCTAACCAACAAGAGTCAGTAATTCCTGCTGAGGATTAACGACTTATTCATTTAACTAACTATTCTAAGACTGATCGTTGATCGAGTGTCATTAACTGTGAATCCGGGAAGAAAGTATGCCGAGGAATTGTGAGACAATAACTTGCTTTAAATGTCACACCCCGACCACGTAGAACATACAAAACGTGGCGGAAACGTCAGGGAGTGTTGTAACAGAATTAATTGTTTCATAACCATGGCATACAAAGTTGTATTTTATTTATCAACATAAGAGTTACATTGTCTTAAACAGTAAATGAAGAGTTCGGAACATAATTAAACTAAGTCTATCTTCGTTTTATGTCTCTAAGGCACAGGTCCGCCCTAGTGTCACAATCATCGTCCTACGCCAAAGCTCCTGAAAACACATGTGAAAATAGGTACGTCAGCATAAAAATGCCTGTGAGATACATAGGTTTTGTGAAAATAGGATTAATGACTTATGAGTTTAGAAATTGTTTAGTCATGAACCTTGTAATTTGCTTTGTCTTGTAAATCATTTGAAAAACGATAAGATCAGATGATATGTATAAATAAGAGAATAATGTATGGTTTAAATGTATAACCAAGTAAAATGAGTTGTATAAGATAAGTTGTTTCTAAACCAAAGTCTTGTGAAAGTTGTGTTACTTGTGTAAAATGTATAAGTCCAAATTGAATGATTTAAATAACGCTATGATATGTAATATAATACAAACATTTATATATAGGAAGTACCAGCGACGTATCCACCATGCTTGTATCATATTACTCACATCTCGTTACTTAAGTCACTTAAACAAACCACCAATGTATAAAGTCTATGTTTAAACCAATAGTCAAAAGTCCTTGTATAAGCCATGTCAAATGTTTATAAGTACAAAAGTAGTCAAGTAATGTGTATCAAATGTTATGTATTGTAAGTAAAGTATTGTCCCATAATCCAAATGTAGAAATGTACAAAACAAAGTATTTTGAATATATAAAAAAGTTATGTTTTGCAAAGTAATGCATGTTACATTGATACAAACATTTATGTGGTAAGTTAACGCATACATTCAAGCCTTGAGACAGTCGGATAACCCTTTCAGTCAAGGTTATCAAAAGTAATGTTTTCGGATTCAGTCATTCCTTACACCCAAACAAACCCGAGATGTCAGGAATGGGATTTGTCAAGTCCTATGGTACCAGTACTTACTACCGAGCGGCGTAGCTAATGTTAATGAACGTATATAAGTCTCGTTTGTGCAAACCAAATGTTATAGCAGTTGTATACATGTCATATGAAAACAATGTACTAAGTATGCTAAGTTAACATACAAAGCAGAAAAGTTATGTAAATCAATGTGCTAGCATGCAATCAGTCAACATACATAGCAGAAATGTAATGTAAAACGATGTACTAAGTATGCACACAATGGGCATATATAGCATGAAATGTAATGTAAAATGATGTACTAAGTACGCACACAATGGGCATACATAGTATGAAATGTACTGAAATCATGTACTATAATGTACTAACAAACATAGCAGGTATATGATGTGAAAACAGGAAAGTATGAAAGTAACAAGTAGGCACATGTGTTTCACCCCAAAACAGTTTGGAAAACAGTAAAAGAGGGGTCTATGTACTCACTTGAGATTGCTCAGAAGTCCTAAGATAACCACCAAGCAATGCTAGAGATCTCGGAATCAAACGGCACCTAATATAGGTAACTATGTTAATAAACCGGACCTATATCGGAGGATCAGATAGAATGAGGGCTCGTAAACCAAATGAGTATGGGAACTCATGTAGTATGGTTTAACAAAGCCTACATACTAAATGAAACCTAACCTAAGTGCTTACGACCCATCACGACCCGTTTAGGTAGCTTATGCTACTTTAACGCGTCGTTCGCGTAAAACGCGTTCGGACCGCCTAACTAGTCCTATGACAAGTAAAATATGCCTTAACATGTTTAATATTGTTGTCAAATCAGTTTAGATGTCAAAAGTTACGTCACATATGTTTATAATGAATTTTGGCATCAAAGGGGTATTTTGGTAATTTACCTAAGGCATATAAAATACCAATCATACAACTACTTAAACGTCATGACCATAAGGTATAACCTCGGAAGGTTATTCCCTACCTACTATGGTCACCTAATGTATTTGGTCGAATCCTAATGATCGACCAAATGGGTCGGGTTCGAAGGTATAAGCGATTTATTAGATCGCTTACCCTTACCACCCTAGACAACGTGGTAATCAGTAGGCATAGTCCCAAGGGACTATAACCATCTTGATTACAATCACGTTGCGAAGTTCAAACGAACTTCACATTGACCATAAACTGGTCAACGCAGAAAGTCAAACAAAGTTTGACTTTCAGACTCGAAAAGCAATAAAAGAACGAAGGAATACTTACGAAGGGTCCCCGAATGCTAATCTAAATCAAAATAGCTCAGGTATGAAACAAAGGTTTCAACTTAGAGCACATTAGATCAGATTCTTGTGAGTTTGAAGCAAATGGGGGTGGTGTATTTATAGTATTTCCCGAACCATTAAGATTGTTTCTTGAATAACGTGATCGAATCTCGTGCGTAAACTTGTTGGAATGTTGTGGTGACTAAAAATGGCCCCTAATGAGCTGAAAGGGCAAGTGTGGGTTTGTGGTTGTGAGTTAAACAGCTGTGATCTGCTGACTAATCGATCTTATCTGATCTGGGACCCTGATGCGGGCCGCGTAAAGGACACACTGTGTGACAACCCGAATTTCCGACATTCTTTATTCGCATTTAATGCACGATTGACTTTGACTATTTAGTTGTGATATGATAAAATACATTGTGTTTGCATGAATATGTGTTTGATTGTATAACATGGAACCTGTTGAGAAACATAAACTGCCTAACATAGGAAAGAACCCGACGAAACACAAGTGTGTTTCGCCATAACCATTCTCGACGAAACAGGATATGTTTCGCCATAAACGACTCGACGAAACAGACTGTTTCGCCGGCCTAGTTTCGCCGAAAGCCCAGTACGGCCCAGAACGTTATTTCGTGAATATTTACGTGAAACGGGTTTAGTTTCACAAGTTAGGCAATCAGGAAACCCTAGAACACTCTCCCTTTTGTGCGACGGCAACAACCATTGTTTACCATCATTCCTAGCTCTTGAATCCGTGTTTGTTCATCTCTAATCGGTTAGTATGTGTTTGTTAATCGGTTTCATGTTTCTGTTACATCTCGATTCATGTCTGGATATGTGATTGATATGTCTTACTGCTGTGATAAGAGTATGATGATGATGATATAGATTTCAATATGTATGATGTGGTAGGATATATACAATGATATGCGAAACTTGATACAATCGAATGCTTGGTTCTGGATATTGTTGCTATATTCTGATTCTGAATGCAAGTTAGCATCTTGATAGGGTTTGATAATGTGATGTTGTAATCGATATGTTGATATGTTTAAACTAGGGTTCATGCTAGACGTTAAAACGATGATGCTGATGTTAGGATTATGCGGATATGAATTCTGTGAATGAATGTTCCTGTATGATTACTGATGTTGATGACGGCTGTTAGCATGATTAGGGTTTTCATACGTGACTGATTATGCGACGTAACTGACTGTTCGACGAAACAGGTCTCTTGACGAAACAGAAGTGTTTCGCCAAGAGCAAATGGACGAATCAGAATCCTGTTTCGCCAAACAGGGCCACGACGAAACTGAATGTGTTTCGTCAATAATGTGTTTCGTCACTACTGTGTTTCGCCAACTACTGTGTTTCGCCAACTGTCGTGTTTCGCCAACATGTGTGTTTCGCCTATATGTACCAGCACAGTAACTTGAGTTAGTTCGGTTAAGTATTAACTGGAATATCTGACTGCTGTTAAATGATATACATGACTTGTGTGTTTGCGAATACGTGCTACGTGTTTATACGTGAACCGCTTGAACACAAACTGATTATGTATACGTGTATACTCTAGGACGTGATTGATTTACTTTGAGCACATACTTAGCATACCGAGCAAACCAAGGTGAGTTCACACTCTTACCAAGGCATGGGATTCCCCAGGTGGGTTGGGAATGGGATTGCTTGATTACTTGTACTCACATCACTACTAGACTACTTACCACGGTCCTCGGATTGGGAAGGATGCATGTGCCAAATTATACGCAAAGCCTACGTACTGTCCTCGGATTGGGAAGGACACCAGCACTAAACCTACGTAAAACCTACGTACTACCGTCCTCGGATTGGGAAGGACGCCAGTGCTAAACCTACGTACTACCGTCCTCGGATTGGGAAGGACGCCAGCGCTAAACCTACGTACTCGATACGTACTGTCCTCGGTTGGGAAGGATACTTATACATATACTCATACTTATTACTATCCTCGGATTGGGAAGGATACTTATGAATACAACTAGTCTAGTAAATATACATTATGGGAAGCCCCCACCAATAGAACGTACTAACGGCCCAGTAGCGCCACATGTCACATACGAACTTACTATTACGCATTTACTTTCTGTGAACTCGCTCAACTAGTTGTTGACCCTCTGTTACATGCCTTGCAGGACCTTAGGTACTTATGGAGCTTGCACGGGAGGCGTAGTCGTTGTGGGCAAGGATCTTGAATACTTGTTTAGACTTTATGACACTTGATACTTTATTATGTTGGGTTTAATTATACGCTTCCGCTATACAGTGATAACATACTTATGTTTTGGAACACCTTTCATATGGATTGTTTGGAATTAAATTGCAATTACTTTTACTTTATACGTTGTTCTATATGATTGGTGGCTTGATCCTGGTCAGTCACGCCTCCAGGCGGTGATACTCCGCGTGTGGATTTTGGGGGTGTGACAGATTGGTATCAGAGCCATTGGTTATAGAGAACTCGGTTTTAATATGGGGAAAACGATTTTATTAAAACCAGACTATAACCAGAACAGTGCTCTCAACGATCCACAACGACGCTTCGCTCCACGTGCAAGACTCGACATCCTAGGTAATAAGGTTTATGTTTATTGCCTACATATTAGAATTACATAGAACTTTGCTCGTGGTATGCTTAGATTACATTGCTCACTATTTGTTATTGCATGAGAACACTTGTGTGCTTACACTCTTCTGTCATCGCACTATTCGCGAACCTATCTCACTTACGTTATCTTTACTATGAAGATCATGTCTGCACGTATCAACATGACCCAGGACCAGTTGACGGCCCTCATTAACGAACGAGTTACTGCGGCAGTTGCAGCCGCACAAGCAGGAGGTATACCCTGCAGTTACAACTCACACTAGGATCCTTAGATCCTACAATTCCTAAACCAACTCTTGTGTTTAAACTTGTCCTAATTCTTTTACACAACAGGTCAAGCACCTGTTTGCACTTTCAAGACTTTCATGGACTGTCGTCCATCCACTTTCAGCGGCACTGAAGGAGCCGTAGGTCTCCTGCACTGGTTTGAAAAGATAGAGTCTGTGTTTGAGATGTGTGAATGCCCTGAGGCACGCAGGGTGAAATATGCTACCGGAACCCTCGAGGGTTTAGCCCTCACATGGTGGAAAGCACAGGTCCAAATACTGGGGTTGGTTGCTGCTAACGCCACCCCATGGAACAATTTCAAAGAGATGATCAAGGAAGAATACTGCAGTAGAGATGATATTCATAAGCTGGAGGTCGAGTTTTTCAACCTCAAGATGACGGGGTCTGAGATCGAAGCGTATACCAAGAGATCGAATGAGCTTGCATTACTGTGTCCTACTCTGGTGGACAAGCGTATTGAACTTTATCTTAAGGGTCTGGTGCCAGAGATCCAGAGTCATGTGACCTCAACAAATCATGCCACTTACCAGCAGGTTGTTCAGTTGGCTCACCGTCTCACTGATCAAGCGGTGGAGCAGAACCGGTTGCCCAAACGCATCAACGCTACCCCTACAGCTACTACTTCGGTTACTCCTGCTACTCCCAGTGACAGCAAGCGAAAATGGGAGGGGGATTCCAGCAAGGGATCAGCTTCAGTTCAGCCCCAAGTTCAGCAACGAAAGACTGACACCTACCAGAGCCCTAGTCAGCACTCTTCGGGCAGTCACAAGCAGGGTGGTTATCGAGGGAACCTCCCAAAGTGCAACATCTGCAACAAGCACCACAATGGCCAGTGTAACAGGGGTCGTTGTCAAAGGTGTTTCAGGTCGGGCCATGAGGCCAAGGATTGTAGGAGCCCACAACCTGTAAATCAAAATCAGCAGCAGCAGCAAGCACAACAGAATCAACAACAGCGTAATAAGGGATGTTTTCAGTGTGGCGCCGAAGGTCACTTCAAAAGACACTGCCCTCAGCTAAACCAAAACCAGAACAACAACAACAACAACCAGGGCAATGGGAACAACAACAACGGTGGGGACAATAACAACAATGGTGCTAGAGGCCGTATGTTTGTGATCAGTCAGGGTGATGCCAGGAATGATCCCAACGTGGTTATGGGTAAGTTTCTTCTTGACGACTTTTATGTTACTGTACTATTTGATTCTGGTGCGGATACTAGTTACATGTCTTTAAAAGCTAGTGAAATGTTGAAACGTGCCCCAACTCTTCTAAACACCAAACATGTCGTAGAGTTAGCTAACGGTAAAAGTTTAGAAGCCACACACATAGTTAAAGGGTGTAATCTTATCCTCGCTGGTCAGACTTTCTCCATCGATCTCATTCCTATAACCTTGGGTAGCTTTGACGTCGTCATCGGTATGGATTGGTTATCTCAACAACAAGCGGAGATTTTATGCAAAGAAAAGGTTATTCGTATTCCTCGTTCGGGCTTGGAACCTCTCGAAGTTCAAGGCGACAAGAGTGGTGTCGTGAGTGGTATCATCTCCTTTTTGAAGGCTCAGAAGTGTTTACGAAAGGGCCACACAGCTGTTTTAGCTCTCGTTACAGATACCTCGAAGAAAGAAAGAAAGATTGAAGATATTCCTGTAGTACGTGACTTTCCTCAAGTGTTCCCTGAGGAATTACCTGGGTTACCGCCTCATCGTCAAGTTGAATTTCAGATCGAGCTCGCTCCAGGAGCAGCACCCATAGCTCGAGCGCCTTATCGTCTAGCTCCAACTGAATTAGAAGAACTGTCAAAGCAGCTACAAGAACTCTTGGAAAAGGGTTTTATACGTCCTAGCTCTTCGCCTTGGGGAGCCCCAGTGTTATTCGTAAAGAAGAAAGACGGTACGTTCAGGATGTGTATAGACTACCGCGAACTCAACAAGGTGACGATCAAGAATCGTTATCCTCTTCCGCGCATAGATGATTTATTCGACCAGCTGCAAGGGTCGAGTTACTACTCCAAAATAGACTTAAGGTCAGGATATCACCAGCTGAGAGTCCGGGATGAGGACGTCTCCAAGACAGCGTTTAGAACACGCTACGGCCACTACGAGTTTATGGTCATGCCATTCGGGCTAACGAACGCGCCTGCCGTATTTATGGATCTCATGAACAGGGTGTGCAAACCCTATCTCGACAAGTTCGTCATTGTTTTCATCGA
The DNA here is from genome assembly GCA_030545235.1 of Helianthus tuberosus. Taxonomy (NCBI): domain Eukaryota; kingdom Viridiplantae; phylum Streptophyta; class Magnoliopsida; order Asterales; family Asteraceae; genus Helianthus; species Helianthus tuberosus. The sequence continues at coordinate 106,421,227 of CM060360.1, forward strand.
CGATATCCTGATTTATTCAAAGAGTCAGGAGGAGCACGAGCATCATTTACGACTTATACTGGAACTTCTACGAACAGAACAGCTATACGCTAAGTTTTCCAAATGTGACTTCTGGCTTCGTGAAGTCCACTTCTTAGGCCACGTGGTGAACAAGGATGGGATTCATGTAGATCCATCCAAGGTGGATTCGATCAGAAACTGGCCTGCACCTCGCACACCGACAGAAATACGCCAATTCTTGGGTTTGGCGGGTTATTACAGAAGGTTCATCAAAGATTTCTCAAAGATTGCTCAACCACTTACGCTACTGACGCAGAAGGGTGTTGTCTACCGTTGGGGTAATGCACAGGATACAGCGTTCCAACACTTAAAGGATAGACTCTGTAGCGCACCTATTCTCTCATTGCCTGAAGGCACGGACGATTTTGTAGTCTACTGCGACGCATCTATCCAAGGTCTTGGATGTGTATTGATGCAAAGGGATAAAGTTATTGCTTATGCTTCGCGCCAGCTTAAGATTCACGAACGAAACTACACTACGCATGATTTAGAGCTGGGAGCGGTTGTTTTTGCACTTAAGATATGGCGACACTACTTGTACGGTACCAAATGTGCAATCTACACTGATCACAGAAGCCTTGAACATATATTCAAGCAGAAGGAACTGAATATGCGACAGCGACGATGGGTCGAACTGCTAAACGACTATGAATGCTCAATCAGGTACCACCCAGGCAAAGCCAATGTTGTGGCTGACGCCCTCAGTCGAAAGGATACCGCGCCTAAGCGCGTACGAGCTCTACAACTCACTATACAGTCTAGTCTTCCTTCCCAGATAAGAAATGCTCAGGTGGAAGCATTGAAACCAGAAAACGTCAGGGCAGAAGCCTTACGCGGCTCAAGGCAACGCTTAGAACAGAAGGAAGATGGAGCTTATTACGTAACAGGATGCATTTGGGTCCCACTGTACGGCAACTTACGCGAGCTGGTAATGGATGAAGCTCACAAGTCTCGATACTCGGTACACCCTGGTTCGGATAAAATGTACTACGATATTTAGACTACATACTGGTGGCCTAGCATGAAGGCCCACATAGCCACATACGTTAGCAAATGCTTGACTTGTGCGAGAGTCAAGGCAGAATATCAGAAACCGTCAGGACCACTCCAACAACCTGAGATACCACAATGGAAATGGGAGCAAATTTCCATGGATTTTGTCACTGGCCTACCTAGATCTCAGCGCGGAAATGATACTATTTGGGTGATCGTGGATCGACTCACAAAGTCTGCTCACTTCTTGGCCATCAAAGAAACAGACAAGTTCTCTACATTAGCAGACATCTACTTAAAAGAAGTGGTCTCGAGGCACGGAGTGCCCACCTCCATCATTTCTGATCGTGACGCACGTTTTACTTCAGAGCTGTGGCAAGCAATGCATAAATCTTTTGGCTCTCGTTTAGACATGAGCATAGCGTATCATCCTCAGACCGATGGGCAGTCTGAGCGCACTATTCAAACTTTAGAAGACATGCTTCGGGCGTGCGTAATTGATTTTGGCAATGGTTGGGAGAAACATTTGCCACTCGTGGAATTTTCATACAATAACAGCTACCACACCAGCATTAAAGCTGCACCATTCGAGGCACTGTACGGGCGTAAGTGCCGGTCACCTCTCTGTTGGGCAGAGGTGGGAGAAAGTCAAATCACAGGTCCAGAAATGGTAGTTGATACTACTGAAAAGATTGCTCAAATACGACAACGCATGGCGGCAGCTCGGGACCGTCAGAAAGTATACGCTGATAAAGACAGGAAACTACTCGAATTCCAGGTTGGGGATCGAGCGCTACTTAAAGTTTCACCCTGGAAGGGTGTGGTTCGTTTTGGCAAACGCGGCAAACTGAATCCACGATACGTCGGACCTTTCAAAGTTATTGAGAAAATAGGCAAAGTGGCCTACAGATTAAACTTACCACCTGAACTCAGTGCAGCTCACAATGTCTTTCACGTGTCGAATCTGAAGAAATGTACGTCAGATGAGACCCACGTAGTTCCCTTGAAGGAACTCACTATCGACGAACGGTTGAACTTCGTCGAGGAACCTGTTGAAATCACGGACCGGGATGTTAAGGTCCTCAAGAACACGAGAATCCCTCTTGTACGAGTTCGTTGGAACTCCCGCCGCGGCCCAGAGTATACCTGGGAACGAGAAGATCAAATGGAACTCAAATATCCCCAGTTATTCGGAAACAATGCAACTACTACTGAGGCTGAAGCTACCAATACAGAATTTCGGGACGAAATTCCAAATCAACGGGGGGATGATGTGACACCCCAGGAAAAAACCAGTAATCTTCGCAAACCTGCTCGGGGAGCCGCGATACAATACAGGTAAACAACGTCACACTACTAGCTTCCTCAGTAACTGCATGCTAAATTTCGGGACGAAATTTCTTTCAAGTTGGGGAAAATGTGACAACCCGAATTTCCGACATTCTTTATTCGCATTTAATGCACGATTGACTTTGACTATTTAGTTGTGATATGATAAAATACATTGTGTTTGCATGAATATGTGTTTGATTGTATAACATGGAACCTGTTGAGAAACATAAACTGCCTAACATAGGAAAGAACCCGACGAAACACAAGTGTGTTTCGCCATAACCATTCTCGACGAAACAGGACATGTTTCGCCATAAACGACTCGACGAAACAGACTGTTTCGCCGGCCCAGTTTCGCCGAAAGCCCAGTACGGCCCAGAACGTTATTTCGTGAATATTTACGTGAAACGGGTTTAGTTTCACAAGTTAGGCAATCAGGAAACCCTAGAACACTCTCCCTTTTGTGCGACGGCAACAACCATTGTTTACCATCATTCCTAGCTATTGAATCCGTGTTTGTTCATCTCTAATCGGTTAGTATGTGTTTGTTAATCGGTTTCATGTTTCTGTTACATCTCGATTCATGTCTGGATATGTGATTGATATGTCTTACTGCTGTGATAAGAGTATGATGATGATGATATAGATTTCAATATGTATGATGTGGTAGGATATATACAATGATATGCGAAACTTGATACAATCGAATGCTTGGTTCTGGATATTGTTGCTATATTCTGATTCTGAATGCAAGTTAGCATCTTGATAGGGTTTGATAATGTGATGTTGTAATCGATATGTTGATATGTTTAAACTAGGGTTCATGCTAGACGTTAAAACGATGATGCTGATGTTAGGATTATGCGGATATGAACTCTGTGAATGAATGTTCCTGTATGATTACTGATGTTGATGACGGCTGTTAGCATGATTAGGGTTTTCATACGTGACTGATTATGCGACGTAACTGACTGTTCGACGAAACAGGTCTCTTGACGAAACAGAAGTGTTTCGCCAAGAGCAAATCGACGAATCAGAATCCTGTTTCGCCAAACAGGGCCACGACGAAACTGAATGTGTTTCGTCAATAATGTGTTTCGTCACTACTGTGTTTCGCCAACTACTGTGTTTCACCAACTGTCGTGTTTCGCCAACATGTGTGTTTCGCCTATATGTACCAGCACAGTAACTTGAGTTAGTTCGGTTAAGTATTAACTGGAATATCTGACTGCTGTTAAATGATATACATGACTTGTGTGTTTGCGAATACGTGCTACGTGTTTATACGTGAACCGCTTGAACACAAACTGATTATGTATACGTGTATACTCTAGGACGTGATTGATTTACTTTGAGCACATACTTAGCATACCGAGCAAACCAAGGTGAGTTCACACTCTTACCAAGGCATGGGATTCCCCAGGTGGGTTGGGAATGGGATTGATTGATTACTTGTACTCACATCACTACTAGACTACTTACCACGGTCCTCGGATTGGGAAGGATGCCTGTGCCAAATTATACGCAAAGCCTACGTACTGTCCTCGGATTGGGAAGGACACCAGCACTAAACCTACGTAAAACCTACGTACTACCGTCCTCGGATTGGGAAGGACGCCAGCGCTAAACCTACGTACTCGATACGTACTGTCCTCGGTTGGGAAGGATACTTATACATATACTCATACTTATTACTATCCTCGGATTGGGAAGGATACTTACGAATACAACTAGTCTAGTAAATATACATTATGGGAAGCCCCCACCAATAGAACGTACTAACGGCCCAGTAGCGCCACATGTCACATACGAACTTACTATTACGCATTTACTTTCTGTGAACTCGCTCAACTAGTTGTTGACCCTCTGTTACATGCCTTGCAGGACCTTAGGTACTTATGGAGCTTGCACGGGAGGCGTAGTCGTTGTGGGCAAGGATCTTGAATACTTGTTTAGACTTTATGACACTTGATACTTTATTATGTTGGGTTTAATTATACGCTTCCGCTATACAGTGATAACATACTTATGTTTTGGAACACCTTTCATATGGATTGTTTGGAATTAAATTGCAATTACTTTTACTTTATACGTTGTTCTATATGATTGGTGGCTTGATCCTGGTCAGTCACGCCTCCAGGCGGTGATACTCCGCGTGTGGATTTTGGGGGTGTGACAGATTGGTATCAGAGCCATTGGTTATAGAGAACTCGGTTTTAATATGGGGAAAACGATTTTATTAAAACCAGACTATAACCAGAACAGTGCTCTCAACGATCCACAACGACGCTTCGCTCCACGTGCAAGACTCGACATCCTAGGTAATAAGGTTTATGTTTATTGCCTACATATTAGAATTACATAGAACTTTGCTCGTGGTATGCTTAGATTACATTGCTCACTATTTGTTATTGCATGAGAACACTTGTGTGCTTACACTCTTCTGTCATCGCACTATTCGCGAACCTATCTCACTTACGTTATCTTTACTATGAAGATCATGTCTGCACGTATCAACATGACCCAGGACCAGTTGACGGCCCTCATTAACGAACGAGTTACTGCGGCAGTTGCAGCCGCACAAGCAGGAGGTATACCCTGCAGTTACAACTCACACTAGGATCCTTAGATCCTACAATTCCTAAACCAACTCTTGTGTTTAAACTTGTCCTAATTCTTTTACACAACAGGTCAAGCACCTGTTTGCACTTTCAAGACTTTCATGGACTGTCGTCCATCCACTTTCAGCGGCACTGAAGGAGCCGTAGGTCTCCTGCACTGGTTTAAAAAGATAGAGTCTGTGTTTGAGATGTGTGAATGCCCTGAGGCACGCAGGGTGAAATATGCTACCGGAACCCTCGAGGGTTTAGCCCTCACATGGTGGAAAGCACAGGTCCAAATACTGGGGTTGGTTGCTGCTAACGCCACCCCATGGAACAATTTCAAAGAGATGATCAAGGAAGAATACTGCAGTAGAGATGATATTCATAAGCTGGAGGTCGAGTTTTTCAACCTCAAGATGACGGGGTCTGAGATCGAAGCGTATACCAAGAGATCGAATGAGCTTGCATTACTGTGTCCTACTCTGGTGGACAAGCGTATTGAACTTTATCTTAAGGGTCTGGTGCCAGAGATCCAGAGTCATGTGACCTCAACAAATCATGCCACTTACCAGCAGGTTGTTCAGTTGGCTCACCGTCTCACTGATCAAGCGGTGGAGCAGAACCGGTTGCCCAAACGCATCAACGCTACCCCTACAGCTACTACTTCGGTTACTCCTGCTACTCCCAGTGACAGCAAGCGAAAATGGGAGGGGGATTCCAGCAAGGGATCAGCTTCAGTTCAGCCCCAAGTTCAGCAACGAAAGACTGACACCTACCAGAGCCCTAGTCAGCACTCTTCGGGCAGTCACAAGCAGGGTGGTTATCGAGGGAACCTCCCAAAGTGCAACATCTGCAACAAGCACCACAATGGCCAGTGTAACAGGGGTCGTTGTCAAAGGTGTTTCAGGACGGGCCATGAGGCCAAGGATTGTAGGAGCCCACAACCTGTAAATCAAAATCAGCAGCAGCAGCAAGCACAACAGAATCACCAACAGCGTAATAAGGGATGTTTTCAGTGTGGCGCCGAAGGTCACTTCAAAAGACACTGCCCTCAGCTAAACCGAAACCAGAACAACAACAACAACCAGGGCAATGGGAACAACAACAACGGTGGGGACAATAACAACAATGGTGCTAGAGGCCGTATGTTTGTGATCGGTCAGGGTGATGCCAGGAATGATCCCAACGTGGTTATGGGTAAGTTTCTTCTTGACGACTTTTATGTTACTGTACTATTTGATTCTGGTGCGGATACTAGTTACATGTCTTTAAAAGCTAGTGAAATGTTGAAACGTGCCCCAACTCTTCTAAACACCAAACATGTCGTAGAGTTAGCTAACGGTAAAAGTTTAGAAGCCACACACATAGTTAAAGGGTGTAATCTTATCCTCGCTGGTCAGACTTTCTCCATCGATCTCATTCCTATAACCTTGGGTAGCTTTGACGTCGTCATCGGTATGGATTGGTTATCTCAACAACAAGCGGAGATTTTATGCAAAGAAAAGGTTATTCGTATTCCTCGTTCGGGCTTGGAACCTCTCGAAGTTCAAGGCGACAAGAGTGGTGTCGTGAGTGGTATCATCTCCTTTTTGAAGGCTCAGAAGTGTTTACGAAAGGGCCACACAGCTGTTTTAGCTCTCGTTACAGATACCTCGAAGAAAGAAAGAAAGATTGAAGATATTCCTGTAGTACGTGACTTTCCTCAAGTGTTCCCTGAGGAATTACCTGGGTTACCGCCTCATCGTCAAGTTGAATTTCAGATCGAGCTCGCTCCAGGAGCAGCACCCATAGCTCGAGCGCCTTATCGTCTAGCTCCAACTGAATTAGAAGAACTGTCAAAGCAGCTACAAGAACTCTTGGAAAAGGGTTTTATACGTCCTAGCTCTTCGCCTTGGGGAGCCCCAGTGTTATTCGTAAAGAAGAAAGACGGTACGTTCAGGATGTGTATAGACTACCGCGAACTCAACAAGGTGACGATCAAGAATCGTTATCCTCTTCCGCGCATAGATGATTTATTCGACCAGCTGCAAGGGTCGAGTTACTACTCCAAAATAGACTTAAGGTCAGGATATCACCAGCTGAGAGTCCGGGATGAGGACGTCTCCAAGACAGCGTTTAGAACACGCTACGGCCACTACGAGTTTATGGTCATGCCATTCGGGCTAACGAACGCGCCTGCCGTATTTATGGATCTCATGAACAGGGTGTGCAAACCCTATCTCGACAAGTTCGTCATTGTTTTCATCGACGACATCCTGATTTATTCAAAGAGTCAGGAGGAGCACGAGCATCATTTACGACTTATACTGGAACTTCTACGAACAGAACAGCTATACGCTAAGTTTTCCAAATGTGACTTCTGGCTTCGTGAAGTCCACTTCTTAGGCCACGTGGTGAACAAGGATGGGATTCATGTAGATCCATCCAAGGTGGATTCGATCAGAAACTGGCCTGCACCTCGCACACCGACAGAAATACGCCAATTCTTGGGTTTGGCGGGTTATTACAGAAGGTTCATCAAAGATTTCTCAAAGATTGCTCAGCCACTTACGCTACTGACGCAGAAGGGTGTTGTCTACCGTTGGGGTAATGCACAGGATACAGCGTTCCAACACTTAAAGGATAGACTCTGTAGCGCACCTATTCTCTCATTGCCTGAAGGCACGGACGATTTTGTAGTCTACTGCGACGCATCTATCCAAGGTCTTGGATGTGTATTGATGCAAAGGGATAAAGTTATTGCTTATGCTTCGCGCCAGCTTAAGATTCACGAACGAAACTACACTACGCATGATTTAGAGCTGGGAGCGGTTGTTTTTGCACTTAAGATATGGCGACACTACTTGTACGGTACCAAATGTGCAATCTACACTGATCACAGAAGCCTTGAACATATATTCAAGCAGAAGGAACTGAATATGCGACAGCGACGATGGGTCGAACTGCTAAACGACTATGAATGCTCAATCAGGTACCACCCAGGCAAAGCCAATGTTGTGGCTGACGCCCTCAGTCGAAAGGATACCGCGCCTAAGCGCGTACGAGCTCTACAACTCACTATACAGTCTAGTCTTCCTTCCCAGATAAGAAATGCTCAGGTGGAAGCATTGAAACCAGAAAACGTCAGGGCAGAAGCCTTACGCGGCTCAAGGCAACGCTTAGAACAGAAGGAAGATGGAGCTTATTACGTAACAGGATGCATTTGGGTCCCACTGTACGGCAACTTACGCGAGCTGGTAATGGATGAAGCTCACAAGTCTCGATACTCGGTACACCCTGGTTCGGATAAAATGTACTACGATATTAAGACTACATACTGGTGGCCTAGCATGAAGGCCCACATAGCCACATACGTTCGCAAATGCTTGACTTGTGCGAGAGTCAAGGCAGAATATCAGAAACCGTCAGGACCACTCCAACAACCTGAGATACCACAATGGAAATGGGAGCAAATTTCCATGGATTTTGTCACTGGCCTACCTAGATCTCAGCGCGGAAATGATACTATTTGGGTGATCGTGGATCGACTCACAAAGTCTGCTCACTTCTTGGCCATCAAAGAAACAGACAAGTTCTCTACATTAGCAGACATCTACTTAAAAGAAGTGGTCTCGAGGCACGGAGTGCCCACCTCCATCATTTCTGATCGTGACGCACGTTTTACTTCAGAGCTGTGGCAAGCAATGCATAAATCTTTTGGCTCTCGTTTAGACATGAGCACAGCGTATCATCCTCAGACCGATGGGCAGTCTGAGCGCACTATTCAAACTTTAGAAGACATGCTTCGGGCGTGCGTAATTGATTTTGGCAATGGTTGGGAGAAACATTTGCCACTCGTGGAATTTTCATACAATAACAGCTACCACACCAGCATTAAAGCTGCACCATTCGAGGCACTGTACGGGCGTAAGTGCCGGTCACCTCTCTGTTGGGCAGAGGTGGGAGAAAGTCAAATCACAGGTCCAGAAATGGTAGTTGATACTACTGAAAAGATTGCTCAAATACGACAACGCATGGCGGCAGCTCGGGACCGTCAGAAAGTATACGCTGATAAAGACAGGAAACTACTCGAATTCCAGGTTGGGGATCGAGCGCTACTTAAAGTTTCACCCTGGAAGGGTGTGGTTCGTTTTGGCAAACGCGGCAAACTGAATCCACGATACGTCGGACCTTTCAAAGTTATTGAGAAAATAGGCAAAGTGGCCTACAGATTAAACTTACCACCTGAACTCAGTGCAGTTCACAATGTCTTTCACGTGTCGAATCTGAAGAAATGTACGTCAGATGAGACCCACGTAGTTCCCTTGAAGGAACTCACTATCGACGAACGGTTGAACTTCGTCGAGGAACCTGTTGAAATCACGGACCGGGATGTTAAGGTCCTCAAGAACACGAGAATCCCTCTTGTACGAGTTCGTTGGAACTCCCGCCGCGGCCCAGAGTATACCTGGGAACGAGAAGATCAAATGGAACTCAAATATCCCCAGTTATTCGGAAACAATGCAACTACTACTGAGGCTGAAGCTACCAATACAGAATTTCGGGACGAAATTCCAAATCAACGGGGGGATGATGTGACACCCCAGGAAAACCAGTAATCTTCGCAAACCTGCTCGGGGAGCCGCGATACAATACAGGTAAACAACGTCACACTACTAGCTTCCTCAGTAACTGCATGCTAAATTTCGGGACGAAATTTCTTTCAAGTTGGGGAAAATGTGACAACCCGAATTTCCGACATTCTTTATTCGCATTTAATGCACGATTGACTTTGCCTATTTAGTTGTGATATGATAAAATACATTGTGTTTGCATGAATATGTGTTTGATTGTATAACATGGAACCTGTTGAGAAACATAAACTGCCTAACATAGGAAAGAACCCGACGAAACACAAGTGTGTTTCGCCATAACCATTCTCGACGAAACAGGATATGTTTCGCCATAAAGGACTCGACGAAACAGACTGTTTCGCCGGCCCAGTTTCGCCGAAAGCCCAGTACGGCCCAGAACGTTATTTCGTGAATATTTACGTGAAACGGGTTTAGTTTCACAAGTTAGGCAATCAGGAAACCCTAGAACACTCTCCCTTTTGTGCGACGGCAACAACCATTGTTTACCATCATTCCTAGCTCTTGAATCCGTGTTTGTTCATCTCTAATCGGTTAGTATGTGTTTGTTAATCGGTTTCATGTTTCTGTTACATCTCGATTCATGTCTGGATATGTGATTGATATGTCTTACTGCTGTGATAAGAGTATGATGATGATGATATAGATTTCAATATGTATGATGTGGTAGGATATATACAATGATATGTGAAACTTGATACAATCGAATGCTTGGTTCTGGATATTGTTGCTATATTCTGATTCTGAATGCAAGTTAGCATCTTGATAGGGTTTGATAATGTGATGTTGTAATCGATATGTTGATATGTTTAAACTAGGGTTCATGCTAGACGTTAAAACGATGATGCTGATGTTAGGATTATGCGGATATGAATTCTGTGAATGAATGTTCCTGTATGATTACTGATGTTGATGACGGCTGTTAGCATGATTAGGGTTTTCATACGTGACTGATTATGCGACGTAACTGACTGTTTGACGAAACAGGTCTCTTGACGAAACAGAAGTGTTTCGCCAAGAGCAAATGGACGAATCAGAATCCTGTTTCGCCAAACAGGGGTTTCGTCACTACTGTGTTTCGCCAACTACTGTGTTTCGCCAACTGTCGTGTTTCGCCAACATGTGTGTTTCGCCTATATGTACCAGCACAGTAACTTGAGTTAGTTCGGTTAAGTATTAACTGGAATATCTGACTGCTGTTAAATGATATACATGACTTGTGTGTTTGCGAATACGTGCTACGTGTTTATACGTGAACCGCTTGAACACAAACTGATTATGTATACGTGTATACTCTAGGACGTGATTGATTTACTTTGAGCACATACTTAGCATACCGAGCAAACCAAGGTGAGTTCACACTCTTACCAAGGCATGGGATTCCCCAGGTGGGTTGGGAATGGGATTGATTGATTACTTGTACTCACATCACTACTAGACTACTTACCACGGTCCTCGGATTGGGAAGGATGCCTGTGCCAAATTATACGCAAAGCCTACGTACTGTCCTCGGATTGGGAAGGACACCAGCACTAAACCTACGTAAAACCTACGTACTACCGTCCTCGGATTGGGAAGGACGCCAGCGCTAAACCTACGTACTCGATACGTACTGTCCTCGGTTGGGAAGGATACTTATACATATACTCATACTTATTACTATCCTCGGATTGGGAAGGATACTTACGAATACAACTAGTCTAGTAAATATACATTATGGGAAGCCCCCACCAATAGAACGTACTAACGGCCCAGTAGCGCCACATGTCACATACGAACTTACTATTACGCATTTACTTTCTGTGAACTCGCTCAACTAGTTGTTGACCCTCTGTTACATGCCTTGCAGGACCTTAGGTACTTATGGAGCTTGCACGGGAGGCGTAGTCGTTGTGGGCAAGGATCTTGAATACTTGTTTAGACTTTATGACACTTGATACTTTATTATGTTGGGTTTAATTATACGCTTCCGCTATACAGTGATAACATACTTATGTTTTGGAACACCTTTCATATGGATTGTTTGGAATTAAATTGCAATTACTTTTACTTTATACGTTGTTCTATATGATTGGTGGCTTGATCCTGGTCAGTCACGCCTCCAGGCGGTGATACTCCGCGTGTGGATTTTGGGGGTGTGACACACTGATCTTACGCGGGCCGCCTGGCCTGCACAGATCAGAAACATGTTTGCATTTTGACAGCTTTGGTCCCTGTTGGTGTTTAAGCTTATTTCCGGCACTTCTAAGGCCCGTCAAGCCAACTTTAAGGCCCTAAAATGATGCCTAAACATTGTGGACATGAAACATGCTCAAAAATATGCCGGATGTTGGTTCGTTTGGTCGTACAATCGCGATGATCGCTTAATTACGACGGAATGCGCATAAGCGCGAAAAACGATCCAAATGACGCAACGAATGGATTTTTCTTATGCCAAACACTAAAATAAAATATTTTAGTGTTTACATAAAATTTTGGATGTCCGGATGTATTCAGAACGTGAGTTATGCGCAAAAGTGCAAACTTGTGCACTTTTTGACGCTTTTAGTCCCTGAATGACCCAAAAGTTTATTTTAGCACACCGAACCCCTCAAAACCTATTTCTAAGCTACATAAAGGATATTTAAGGTGTGTTTAACTTATGGTCATGTTCCGGAATATTCGTTACTGTTCAAATTGGCATACTTTCGCAGTTTGTCAGGTTTAGTCCCTATAAGCGAATTAACTTGTTTTTGCCATACCAAAGCCTTTAAAACTTATTTCTAAGTTATGTAAAGGTTATTTAAGGTATGTTAAGTATATGTTGATGTTCCGGAGTATTTGTCGCATTAAACTGATTACGTTTACGCACCAGTTTGCGTATAACTCTCCAGAAAGCGATATAGAGTTTGAAATTGAATAAAAGTCAAAACATGAAAAATGTAAAACACAACCAAACAAACATTGGGATCAAATAACATTGTTTTATTGATAATGGAACTGTTCACAATGATTACAAGAACAGATGTTACATTAAACATACACTAATGCTTTGTTTTACACACGATACACAAAACAGTTATACACAGAGTATAAAACATTAAGAGCCTAGGACACGTGATGCGTGTGAAGTGTTATATATATTAGGTGTATATTTTAAGCCCTTTAACACTTTTTTTTAACCAAGTTTTATATTTATAAAACACGATATTTACTAACACTAAACACACATATGGGCAAGTGCACCCATCGTGGGCGTAGTATAGTGTTGGTAAGATACCGAGGTCGTCCAAGGACACAAGAGCTTTTAGTACCGGTTTATCCTCAACGTCTAATCAAATCAAAAAGTTTAGAAAAAATATTTTAAGCTAAGAAAAATAAAAACTAATTAAAATGCTGAAAAATAAAAATAAAAGAAAAACAGATAGACAAGATGAATCACTTGGTTCCGACTCGTGTATAGTGTAACCTTTGATTATTTCCGCACTTTTGCACTTATTTAAGAGATTATCTTAGTTATTGTAGTAGGCCCCTCTTTTGAAGGTGACGTTACCCTCAACCCAGTAGTTTGAGTCAGCAAGGATACAATCCTAAAGGGTCGGATTATTGAAAGATAATTAATTAAGTTATTAATGCAAATTATGGTAGGCCGCTCTTTTGGAGGTGACGTTACCCTCGACTAAGTAGTCTGAGTCAGCAGGGATACAGTCCTAAATAGCCGGGTTATAGTATTAATAGTAGTTTAACTTATGAGGGGATCAAAGAGTTTGGACCCCCGCCATCCAACACCGTTAAGTATTGAAGGAGATTCTACTAAATATGACCGAGGTCCATTGCAGGACCTCTAAACGCTGAACAATGGCAAGACTCTTACCAAACAGTTCCCTTAACCCCCGACCAGGTAGCCAACATACCTCCATAATGACCGTGGAGATATGAATGGTGAAAATCTTTCATGAGCTACTTCTACTCAGGTTTCAGGTTATGACTCCGAAAATGACACACAATTTCTGCTGTAAAAACGCAGCTTGAGCTGCTGTCCACAAACAGTCCTTTAAAAATAGTAAACGACCTTAAAAAATTACGATTCCAAAGCCATTTGATCTGTTTTTCAAAAATACACATTTTAGGCTTCAGAAAATCAGTTTTTCGATTTAAAACAATCCAGTTATAGTCAGTTAAAGACGGCTGTAAATGCATTTCAGCATGCTTTTTTTCGAAGTGTAATGCTACTAAAACGCGTCAACTATTGTTCTAAAAAACAGGTTTTTGAGAAATCAATGATCGAACAGGCCTTGATGATGAACCATCTAACTTTTATTATCATGTAACACAAAATCAAACTTGATTTATACACATCTCTTCTCTTAATCTCATGTGTTCATCTTATGATTTTATGTTATGTTCTCTTTTAGTGTCTTATATTTTCAGCAATTAAACCATCTACTAACTATCATAAACAAGATCAAGAGAAGGATTAGAGACACTTACTACTAGCACAAGGCTAGGGAAGAAACACTAGAGAAAAACGAATGGGTAGAAGCTTGTGGTAGAGTTTCTTGATGACCCGTGAGCTCCACACTTCGTAAATCACCTTTGTGCACCTAGTAGAGAGTTTGAATTGCTTGAACTTGAAACAAAATAGAGATTATGGCAAGTATGGAGAGGGAATCGGCTGAAGTTGTAGGGGAAGAATGGAATATGCATGCAAGTCCCTTACAAGACAATAATTCCTAAAACTAGTTCTCATAAATTCCCACTACATACAAAGTTGGCTACAACCTTCCAAAGGAATGCATGGGAAAAGAAAGTGGGAGACATGGAGGAGTTTAAGATTTTTGGAGGGGAATCTCTTGTCTTGGCTGAATATTTCGGTTGGGGGGGGGGGGTAATTTATAAAATTTGGTGATTAGTGGGTAAGTAAATAGGAGGTTAAGGGTATTTTCTAGAATAGTGGGTGTATGACATGTTTCTATAGTGTGTGGGGATTTATTGTGACCATAAATAAATAGGAATGATAAAATAATATTTCTGACAATAATTTGGTGTCCCGGGTAATGTCTGGTTGTTCGGTTACGTATCGTTCCGTTAAAGTGTTAAATCGTACCGTAAAGTGTCTTTTATGCATCTTTTTGTAACGAAATCATTCCTGGTACTTAGGAAAGTATACAGGACCATTCTGCCATGTTGGTGTATTCTACTGGTATAATAAAGTGCTGAATTTTATAAAAGAATGCAGAATTCTGTATTTAACGCATGTTTTAGGCACTTCCCGACACTATATCTATCCCCTAATGACGCAGTCTTATGGTCCTCACTTCCCTACACTACAAACCAGTGTAGTACTCTATCCCTGGCTCATACTGGCCATAATAACATTGTCTGTCTAAGTGCTGGCATTGTCAGCATTATTTCTGAATCAACCGTTCAGTGTGTTAACTGTGCTGAGTGCATCAAGTATGTCACTAATGTCGGTATGTAATGAATGGAGTGACTGTATAAAATGTGATGCATGTATATATGATATAGAATCATAGAGCAGTTTAAATTGTCAGTTGTAATCAAGCACAGTCATTAAGCACGTAATTGAGATTAATTAATTTGTACAGTACCTGAAATTTTGAGGGTTGTCACATTCTCCCCCCGTTAAGAAAATTACGTCCCGAAATTTTTGGTCCTACGCCTAGTTGCAGGGGTCTTAGGGAATAAATGTGGGTACTTGGCCTTCATACGATCCTCACGTTCTCACGTGAATTCTGGCCCATGTCTAGCATTCCATCGAACTTTGACGAGCTTGACACTACTCCGGCGTGTCTTGTTAATTTTCCAATCGGTGACCTCAACAGGTTCTTCAACAAAATGGAGTGTGTCGTCGATATGAACTTCGTCAGCAGGAATGACAACGGTGTGTTGAGTTGGACTCTTTTTCAGGTTCGATACATGGAATGTATCATGAACACCATTGAGTTCAGCAGGCAGGTCCAACTTGTATGCTACAAGCCCAATCCTTTGTAGGATTTTGAAAGGGCCAACGTAACGCGGATTCAACTTCCAACGCTTCCCAAAGCATGACACACCCTTCCAGGGTGAAACCTTTAACAAAACCATATCCCCAACTTGATACTCCAGGGACTTCCTGTTTGGATCTGCATAGGCTTTTTGTCTGTCGCGAGCCGCCTCGATGCGTTTTCGTATTTGCGCAATCTTGTCTGTCGTCTCTTGGACGATTTCGGGACCAACAAGCTGCCTATCACCTGCATCAGCCCAGCATAGTGGTGATCGACACTTGCGTCCGTAAAGAGCTTCAAATGGCGCGACTCCAATACTTGTGTGGTAGCTGTTGTTGTACGAAAATTCGACTAATGGTAAATGATTATCCCAACTACCACCTAGATCCATTACACATGCTCTCAGTATGTCCTCTAATGTCTAAATAGTTCTCTCACTTTGGCCATCAGTTTGCGGATGAAATGCAGTGCTCAGATTCAACTGCGAGCCAAAAGCTTCTTGGAAGGATTGCCAAATCCTTGATACAAATCTCCCATCTCTATCTGAGATAATCGAGAGAGGCACACCATGACGTGCCACGATCTCTCGCATGTAAATCTCCGCAAGTTTACTCATGTTGTCTTTCTCTTTGATCGGCAAGAAGTGTGCGGACTTTGTTAGGCGGTCTACTATCACCCAAATCGTATCATGGCCCTTGGGTGTCCTTGGCAGTTTCGTTATGAAGTCCATGGATATCTGTTCCTACTTCCATTTGGGTATTTCAGGTTGCTACAAGAGACCTGAAGGTTTCTGGTATTTGACCTTTACCTTGGCGCACGTTAAACACTTGCTAACATATACCGTAACATCGCCTTTCATCCTTGGCCACCAATAGAAATCCTTAAGATCTTGGTACATTTTATCCGCTCCTGGATGAATTGAGTACCGTGACTTGTGAGCTTCATAAAAAATAACCTTTCTCAATCCACCAAACAGGGGAACCCAAATCCGTTTCATGAAGCACAAAGTTCCTTCCTCGTTTGGTACCAACTGCTTCTCCATCCCACGGAGGTATTCATTCTCGATATTCCTTTCTTTGAGAGCTTCTCTCTGCGCGACACGAATGCGCAAGGAGAGGTCCGTCTGGACGATCATTTCCAAAGCCCTAACCCTTATGGGGTTGATCCTCTCCTTCCGACTTAGGGCATCGGCGACCACATTCGCCTTCCCTGGATGATACTTGATTTCACAATCATAGTCGTTCAGCAGTTCAACCCAGCGTCTTTGCCTCATGTTAAGCTCCTTCTGATTGAATATGTGTTGTAGGCTCTTATGATCAGTGAAGATCGTACATCGTGTGCCGTATAAATAGTGTCGCCATATCTTTAATGCAAACACCACCGCGCCCAATTCCAAATCATGGGTGGTGTAATTTTTCTCGTGTATCTTCAGTTGGCGTGAAGCATAGGCTATAACTTTCTGGCGTTGCATCAACACGCAGCCCAAACCTTGACGCGAGGCGTCGCAATATACCACGAAGTCTTCCGTGCCTTCGGGTAGAGATAGAATCGGTGCATCACAAAGCTTGTTCTTCAGCAACTGAAACGCTTCCTCTTGCTTGTCACTCCAATCAAACTTCTTGTCTTTCTGTGTGAGTGCGGTCAAGGGTTGAGCTATTTTTGAGAAATCCTCAATAAACCTTCGATAATAACCAGCCAAACCTAAGAACTTTCGAATCTCGGTTGGCGTCTTTGGGGTCTCCCAATCCTTGATTGCTTCGATTTTTGTGGGATCAACATGAATTCCATCTCCATTTACCACATGGCCAAGAAACTGGACTTCGCGTAGCCAAAACTCACACTTTGAGAACTTAGCATATAACTTCTCCTTCCTAAGTAGCTCTAGAATAGCTCTTAAGTGCTGTTCGTGCTCGCCCTTTGTCTTCGAGTAGATTAGAATGTCATCGATAAACACGATCACACATTTATCCACGTACGGCTTGCAGACTCGGTTCATCAGATCCATGAAAACTGCCGGTGCGTTTGTCAATCCAAACGGCATAACCAGGAACTCGTAATGTCCATAACGAGTCCTAAAGGCCGTCTTCGGGATACTTTCCTCTTGTATCCTTAGTTGATGGTATCCTGAGCGAAGATCGATCTTTGAATAGAAGCTAGAACCTTGCAGCTGATCAAACAGGTCATCAATCCTTAGCAAAGGATATTTGTTCTTGATAGTCAACTTGTTAAGCTCGCGGTAGTCTATACACATACGAAAGCTACCATCCTTCGTTTTTAACGAAAAAAACTGGATCTCCCTAAGGTGAGAAGCTTGGTCTGATGAATCCTTTATCCAATAGCTCCTGGAGCTATGTCGACAACTCCTGCATCTCCGACGGTGCAAGTCTATAGGGTGCCTTGGCTACAGGCGCGGCGCCTGGAACCAAGTCAATGTGGAATTCGACTTCTCGCTGTGGCGGCAACCCTGGCAAGTCTTCTGGAAAGACTTCAGGATATTCTCTCACGACTGGAATATCTTCGACCTTTAGCTCCGCGACTTCTTTGTCCACGATGTGTGCCAAAAAGGCAACACATCCTTTTTGCAAACACTTTCTAGCCTTCAGACAGCTAACAATCCTTAGTGGCGTATCATGCTTCTCTCCGTGCACTATGATCGTTTCTTCATCCGTCATTGGGATGCGGATGGTCTTCTCGTGACAAACGATCTCGGCCCTGTTGCCTGATAACCAATCCATTCCCACTACCACGTCGAAGCTTCCCAACTCGACTGGTAGTAGGTCTAGCGTAAATTCCTGTCCTCCCAGTTCTATCTTACAACCTCTGATGACTTCTCCCGTTTCAATTAGTTTCCCATTCGCTAATTCGATCGAGTATGGAATGTCTAACTTACTAGTGGCCAACCCAAGTATATTCTTAAACTCTAATGATACGAAACTATAATCGGCACCAGTATCAAAAATAACAGATGCAAAGCGTTGGTTTATAGGGAACGTACTGGTGACAACGTTCGGATCCTGGCGCGCTTCCCTTGCGCCAATGTTAAAGATTCTGCCTTGCGCCTGATTTAGCTTTGGGCATTCTCTTTTGAAGTGCCCAGCGTCACCACAGTTGAAGCATCCTGGCACTCGGCCATTTCCATTACCATTCCCACATCGATTTCCGTTGGTTCCTCGATTTCCAGATTGATTTGCGACATTCCCACGATTACCATTTCCCCCATTATTCCCTTGCGGCCGGTTTCCATTACCACGGTTGTTATTATAACCCCTTTGGCCACCCTGGCCTGATCCAACCCAACATGTCTCCTTTGAATGGCCCGTCTTCCCGCAGGATTCGCATTTTCTGAAACGGCATGGGCCGGGGTGATGGAACTGGCAAATACCACACTTGGGCAGAGTGCCCATGTAACCCTTTCCTCTGTTTTCATCACCGGTTTTGGCTCTGGCTGGTGTGCTCGATTCACCCTTCCTGCTCACATTGCTAGTACCTTGTTTGAAGTTGGAAAATTTCCGTTTGTTATCACCAGCCGACTCCGCGTGAGTCTCTTTCTTCTTGGGTTCGGAGATTGAGAACTTGCCCAACCTTACGGCCTCCTCCGTAAGTGCCACACTAACGTCGATCGCTTCCGTAATTGTTGCCGGCTTGGATGTGGTAACCATACTCAGGATTTGAGGTGCCAATCCCCAGATAAAGCGCTCGATTCGTTTGAATTCCGGTGTAACCATATAAGGTACCACGTGTGACAAGTCGTGGAATCTCTGAACATATTCCGCAATTTTGGGACCATCCATCTTCAAATGCCAAAACTCAGTTTCCAATTTCTGGATCTCAGCTCTGGAGCAATACTTCCTGCGCATCAGCTCTTTCAGTTCAGCCCAAGTCATGGCGTACGCTGCAGCCTCTCCTAAGGTTTGAACTTGGAGATTCCACCATGATAGGGCACCGTCAGTAAAAATCCTAGAAATGTATGTAACTTGTTGTCCCGGCGCACATTTGCTCATTCTTATTGTTGTTTCAGTCTTCTCAGTCTAACGGGTAAAAGCCACGGCACCTCCAGTGCCATCAAAGTTTTGTGGCTTGCAATCTAAGAATTGCTTGAAAGTACACCCTGTACAAGCAATGTCATTTATAGGAATTATTAGTAGTCGCACATGAATCATCCAAATATAGTGTAATGTGTCTCCTATGACTGATCATTACCATTCGGAGGGTTGTTGTTCGAAACGTTTCCGCTTGTTTCTCCTTGAGAAGCAGCATATTGCGCAATAGCAGCCGCGATGATCCCTTGTAGTTCTGCCTGGGTAGTCGGCATGCGTGCTTCGCGTCGTGGAGGCATTTTCTAGAGGATGTTTCATGTTGGTCAGGTCATAGTAGGTAAAAATACGCATGTACTCAGCAATATCCGCACATAACATCTCATGTTATAAATAAATCAATCACATAACATCTCATGTTATAAAATATAAACAAACAACTTTAACAAAGCATGTAATGAGAATACTGCAATTGGGCTTTTATAAAATTAAGACCACCATACACTGTTTACAAGTTTTCCAAATGTACATACATCCTAAAGAGACTAAGGGTCAAAGTGCCCTTGTCTGAATTGTCTAGACAAATACAATAAGCAAAAATCACATAACCAAAGTCATCCTGTCAAAATGTGGTCTTCAAAATACCGCATAGTCTGGCCCAATTGATGTCTTCTCTTCAAAAGTACTCACTACCGGCAAAAGACTAAGGGTAGCTAAGCTGATGGTGGCGGAGGGGGTGGAGGAAAATGCGAAAAGAGTAAGCGTCGCATGTGGAGCCAATCTTCCTCCATGGCGCGATGAGCTCTCTCTAGCTCCTGCACGCGGCGGGTCAGTGCCTCGTGCTGTAACATGAATGGAACAAGAACATCCTCGGTGGAAGGCCCGACATGATAGGGGTGATACGGATCTGTAGGTGGCATAATAGGGTGTGTGGTCCAGAGAAAAGGCTCACCAGATGGAGCAAAAGGTGGCACAGCAAATGGTGCGACAGTGGGTGCAACAGAAGAAAACTGGGGTATGACTGGAACAGATGTCGGTACATGACCAACGGGATGTGTCGAGGAACCCTCCCCCGGACGTGAGGGCGGAATAAACTGTAGGAATGAAACAGGAGGGCCTGTGTGATGAGCGTCTGTAGCGTGTGGGGGAAATAGTGGGGTACCAGATGTATGTGGGTGAGAAGATGGGATATCAAGTGGTGCAGTAACGGGTGCAGTAGGGGGAGTAACTGGGGTCACATACAGAGGATAGTCATCCTCCTCGATCTACCCATTCTGGGTGTCAGCGTATCTCGGGTTAACATGGGTAGCAAATGGTGCCAGATCATCAAGAATAGGGTCATGTATGGGTGCTACATCTGGGATCTCAGCAGCTGGTGGTGCAATGACAGGTGCATCAGTGATAGGTGGTGCAATGACTGGTGCATCCTCAGGAATAGGGTCAAGAGCAAGGACATGCTCTGGAATGACCGGAGCAGGCTGACGACCAGCAGGCATAATAGGATCCTGATCATCCGGGAGATCAGGAGCCTCAGCAGGCTGCTCCTCAGGAACCAACTCATCCTCCATATCCGTCTCCTCATCATAGTTAATACGAGGGAAGTTACCGAATCCCAACGGTGGGTAGGAGGAAGCTATTGACTCAGAGGAATCTGAGGCTGACGAATCGGAATGAACCTCCATGTCAGGAAGCTCAACCATGGGCACAACGGGGTCAACAACTGGGATATCAGCAAGCTAAACATCGTCCTCCATCGGGGCCCCACCATCCTGGTCTCCCTCTGGGGGACCCTCGATATGTAGATCGATGTCACCATCGGGTAACGCGTCGAGAGGCTGTTCCTCAAAGGGAACTGCAGCAAATGTGAGAGGGGCAGGGATTGGAACAAGGGGTAGATCCTCTCCTGGAGGGCCATCAGCTAGGGGTACGTCGTCTCCGAAGTCCGGTAGGGCAAAAGGCTGAAAGTCATCTTCATCGGTGCTCATGTAGTCTGAAGTGTAAACTTCCGTGTCTGTAACACAGTCACAACATATACACATAAATCAGATAAGCATGTAAACAAATAGCAATGTAATCATGTATGCATCCTAGTCTTCCCAGACTATCCCTCCCAATTTCTAGAACTGAACTCCCTAGTCTCTCAGACTACCCTGGTCTCTAAGACCAACCTCCCAGTCTCTAAGACTAATTCTTTCCCAATCTCTAAGATTGAACTCCCTCAGTCTCTAAGACTGAAATATAATTTTGAAAAGTGTATTTGTGCCTTTTTGTTTGTAAAAAAAATGTTTGTGCCCTGGATCTGGACGTTTAGTGCATGCAATGTAAAATGTTTGAAAACATTTTCGTGAGAGCCCTGGTGATCATAGTCTAGACTCGAGAATGAATCCTAGTTCGCTATGATCGAGTCTCTGATACCAAGCTGTCACACCCTGGCTTTTGCGGAAGCGTGGGTTTAATTGGTGTGACTTCTTAATACCATAGCAACAATCACAACAATGCTATATGATAAAATATGGGGTGTTCATCCATTAAAATAGTTTAGAAAATGCGCAACATATTGTTTTAAAATGTCAATCCCAAAACATATTACAAACCATGACTTGTTTAAAATGAGTTCATAAGACTCAACGAAGAACTACCAACAAAACAAGGATTTAAGACATGCAACCCGTCCAGGAATGAGTTGCACTTCCCAAACCCTACGACCCTGGATGACATCCTTATTTAGTACGCAGCTAACATGCACCACTTGCCAGATCCTAATCATTCCCTGAAATACATGTAATTTGAAAAGTCAACAAAAAGTTGAGCGAGTTCATGTGTAAGAGAGTATGTAAAAGCCTTTAAAATGTCTGTATAAGTAAAAGTCCCTAGTATGTAGCAATTAAGGAAAAAACCTGATCACCATTGGGTTGCAAAGCCAATAGTATGTGTGAAATGATGCAGGAAGACTCAAACCTAGCAAATTTGTCTCCGGTATGAAGACATAGTCACCACTATGGGCCGCCCCGGCCTCATGGGTGTGGGCTCGCTACACCCAAATAGATCTATCACTCATGTCCCTTGGTCCTACAATGAGGATTAATGGCCTTAAGTGTTGTGCCCACCACTCACATGATCGCGTAATAAAAACCCTCCTTAAGCTAACCATACCATGTAAATAAATGTCTGTAAATATCTGTAAATGTCTGTAACATGTATTTCACCCCCGAGGTGTAAAACTGAAAATAGTTAGGAGAAAAGGGGGACATGAACTCACAGAAGTGCGTCTCGAAATAGTAATCCCAATCAACTTGCTGCGTGACGACCTACACGTAATAACTTCTATTAGACGGACGGCCGTGCCTTGGTTTAAGGTTTAATATTTTTGGGAAACAGTTAGGCAACTATTTCGTGTTTACACTTCTTAATTATTTTGTAAATATATCCCGTAGATTATTTTTGTAAGGCCAACTCGACAAATTAACATGCATTACGCTACATATAATATTTCAGCTTTAGTAATCAAAACTAGACTGTTTTCGAGGATTTTTATAAAATAGTTAACCTTTTCCAAAAATTCTCAAATTTTTACAGAGTGTCATATACTTTCCAAGATTTATGGTGTAAAAATTTTGGGATCCAGTTCATTACCAAAAATTTATAATAATTCGTGTACCCGACTGCAATCAGACTTGTTGTTTTCTGACCACAGTCTACGAAATATTTCACTAAAAAATTATCGTAACTCCGATTTGCAAAATTCCAGTTGGGTGATCACTAATACAATAGTGACCATCTCCAGTAAAACTTTCATGAGCTACTTCTACTCAGGTTTCAGGTTATGACTCCGAAAATGACACACAATTTCTGCTGTAAAAACGCAGCTTGAGCTGCTGTCCACAAACAGTCCTTTAAAAATAGTAAACGACCTTGAAAAATTACGATTCCAAAGCCATTTGATCTGTTTTTCAAAAATACACATTTTAGGCTTCAGAAAATCAGTTTTTCGATTTAAAACGATCCAGTTACAGTCAGTTAAAGACGGCTGTAAATGCATTTCAGCATGCTTTTTTTCGAAGTGTAATGCTACTAAAACGCGTCAACTATTGTTCTAAAAAACGGGTTTTTGAGAAATCAATGATCGAACAGGCCTTGATGATGAACCATCTAACTTTTATTATCATGTAACACAAAATCAAACTTGATTTATACACATATCTTCTCTTAATCTCATGTGTTCATCTTATGATTTTATGTTATGTTCTCTTTTAGTGTCTTATATTTTCAGCAATTAAACCATCTACTAACTATCATAAACAAGATCAAGAGAAGGATTAGAGACACTTACTACTAGCACAAGGCTAGGGAAGAAACACTAGAGAAAAACGAATGGGTAGAAGCTTGTGGTAGAGTTTCTTGATGACCCGTGAGCTCCACACTTCGTAAATCATCTTTGTGCACCTAGTAGAGAGTTTGAATTGCTTGAACTTGAAACAAAATAGAGATTATGGCAAGTATGGAGAGGGAATCGGCTGAAGTTGTAGGGGAAGAATGGAATATGCATGCAAGTCCCTTACAAGACAATAATTCCTAAAACTAGTTCCCATAAATTCCCACTACATACAAAGTTGGCTACAACCTTCCAAAGGAATGCATGGGAAAAGAAAGTGGGAGACATGGAGGAGTTTAAGATTTTTGGAGGGGAATCTCTTGTCTTGGCTGAATATTTCGGTTGGGGGGGGGGGGTAATTTATAAAATTTGGTGATTAGTGGGTAAGTAAATAGGAGGTTAAGGGTATTTTCTAGAATAGTGGGTGTATGACATGTTTCTATAGTGTGTGGGGATTTATTGTGACCATAAATAAATAGAAATGATAAAATAATATTTCTGACAATATTTTGGTGTCCCGGGTAATGTCCGGTTGTTCGGTTACGTATCGTTCCGTTAAAGTGTTAAATCGTACCGTAAAGTGTCTTTTATGCATCTTTTTGTAACGAAATCATTCCTGGTACTTAGGAAAGTATACAGGACCACTCTGCCATGTTGGTGTATTCTACTGGTATAATAAAGTGTAGAATTTTATAAAAGAATGCAGAATTCTGTATTTAACGCATGTTTTAGGCACTTCCCGTCACTATATCTATCCCCTAATGACGCAGTCTTATGGTCCTCATTTCCCTACACTACAAACCAGTGTAGTACTCTATACCTGGCTCATACTGGCCATAATAACATTGTCTGTCTAAGTGCTGGCATTGTCAGCATTATTTCTGAATCAACCGTTCAGTGTGTTAACTGTGCTGAGTGCATCAAGTATGTCACTAATGTCGGTATGTAATGAATGGAGTGACTGTATAAAATGTGATGCATGTATATATGATATAGAATCATAGAGCAGTTTAAATTGTCAGTTGTAATCAAGCACAGTCATTAAGCACGTAATTGAGATTAATTAATTTGTACAGTACCTGAAATTTTGAGGGTTGTCACATCTAGCTGTCTGAAGGTTATCACGAACTTTCTTGACCTTATCAGTTGTCTCTAAAATGAGTGCAGGTCCAGTAAGCTGAGCCTCGCCGATCTCATTCCAGCAGACTGGTGAACGACATTTTCGACCATAGAGAGCTTCGAAAGGAGCCATTTTGATGCTGGTGTGATAACTGTTGTTGTAGGAGAATTCAATTAACGGAAGATGTGAATCCCAACTACCACCAAAGTCGATCACATAAGCTCTAAGCATATCCTCCAGAGTCTGGATTGTTCTTTCAAATTGACCATCCATTTGTGGATGATAAGCCGTGCTCAGATTAAGTTGGGTCCCCATAGCAGATTGCATGGTTCTCCAAAAATGAGAAGTGAAACGAGCATCTCTGTCAGAAATGATGTTCAAAGGAACACCATGTCGAGCTACAATTTCATCCACATAGATTTTAGCAAGTTTGTCAGCAGGAAAATCCTCTCGGATTGGCAAGAAATGCGCTGACTTAGTAAGACGATCAACAACTACCCAGATGGCATCATGACCTTTCTTTGTGCGTGGAAGTTTGGTAACAAGATCCATAGTAATGTTTTCCCATTTCCAAACTGGGATCTCTGGTTGCACCAATAAGCCAGAAGGACGCTGATGTTCAGCCTTAACCTTAAGACAAGTAAGGCATTTTGATACGTATAAGGCAATGTCTTTCTTCATACCAGGCCACCAATAATGAATACGAAGATCCTTATACATCTTATCTGAGCCAGGATGAATAGAATAACGAGACTTATGGGCTTCATCCATAAGCAAGGTACGAAGATTATCTTGGCTTGGGACCCACAAACGGTCCATGAAGTAGTACGATCCATTGTCCTTCAGTTCCAGATCAGGTGTTATGTGATAG
Source organism: Helianthus tuberosus (assembly GCA_030545235.1). Taxonomy (NCBI): domain Eukaryota; kingdom Viridiplantae; phylum Streptophyta; class Magnoliopsida; order Asterales; family Asteraceae; genus Helianthus; species Helianthus tuberosus. Next base: position 106,447,230 of record CM060360.1, read on the forward strand.
GGAAATTCCTTATCCATCAAACCTTGTGAAACACAAGATTGTTGAGCCTGAGAAATGCGTGCTTGGATATCGGATCGAGCTTGAATAACAGATTGAACACGTTCACAATGAAGCTTAGTACGTTCCTTACGACTCAATGCATCGGCTACGACATTCGCCTTACCAGGTTGGTAGCAAATTTCGCAGTCATAGTCGTTTAGAAGCTTAACCCAACGTCGTTGCCTCATGTTGAGTTCTTTCTGATTGAAGATATGTTGAAGACTTCTGTGGTCCGTGAAAACCACACATTTTGTACCGTACAAATAGTGTCTCCAGATCTTGAGAGCGAAGACAACTGCACCCAACTCAAGATCATGAGTGGTGTAGTTCTTCTCATGTATCTTCAACTGCCTTGATGCATATGCTATAACTTTGTTCCTTTGCATCAGAACACAGCCAAGACCCAATTTAGATGCATCACAATAAACGACGAAATCATCATTGCCCTCAGGCAAAGTTAGAACAGGCGCATCACAAAGCTTCTGCTTCAAGTTTTGAAAAGCTTCCTCTTGCTTGAATCCCCAATCAAAGGGTTTGTTCTTCTGAGTTAGAGCAGTTAGAGGAACTGCAATCTTCGAGAAGTTCTCTATGAAGCGGCGATAATAACCCGCTAGACCAAGAAAAGAACGAACCTCAGTAGGAGTAGTAGGTGTATCCCAATCCTTAATCGCACTGATCTTGGAGGGATCTACATGAATACCTTGTTCGTTGATAATATGTCCTAAAAATTGAACTTCTTTAAGCCAAAATTCACACTTGGAGAATTTGGCAAAAAGTTGCTATTTCTTTAGGAGTTCCAAAGTAAGATGAAGATGTTGCTCGTGATCAGCTCGCGTCTTAGAGTAAATCAAGATGTCCTCAATAAAAACAATGACGAACTGATCCAAATAAGGTTTGCAGACCCTATTAATTAAGTCCATAAAAACAGCAGGAGCATTAGTCAAACCGAATGGCATGACTGTGAACTCATAGTGCCCATAACGAGTGCGGAACGCTGTCTTGGGAGTATCTTCTTCATGCACACGAAGTTGATGATATCCGGAACGCAGATCAATCTTCGAAAAATAAGAAGCGCCCTGTAACTGATCAAAGAGATCATCTATGCGCGGTAGGGGATATCGATTCTTGATGGTAAGCTTGTTAAGCTCACGATAATCGATACACATCCTAAAGGATCCATCCTTCTTCTTGACAAAAAGAACGGGAGCACCCCAGGGTGAAAAGCTAGGACGGATAAAACCTTTGTCAGAGAGCTCCTAAAGCTACTTAGACAACTCTTGGCGTGCTGGAGGTAGACCAGGTAACTCTTCAGATGGAGCAAGACGATATGGAGCTCTGGCAATGGGATTTGCACCAGGTATGAGATCAATGCGGAACTTGACTTGGCGTGCTGGAGGTAGACCAGGTAACTCTTCAGGGAAAACTTCGGAATAATCCCGAACGACAGGAATATCTGAAATAGACTTACCCTTGCCTTTATCTGCTGTAACATGTGCTAGGAAGGCCACATAGTTCTTTCGGAGATACTTCCGAGCTTTAAAACAAGACATGAGTTTGAGACCACCGGCAGGCTTCTCACCACGAACCTGTAGGATCTCACCTGTTGAAAGCGGCACACGAATAATCTTCTCAGAACAAACTATCTCTGCGCGATGCTTAGATAACCAATCCATACCCACTATAACGTCGAAGCTTCCAAGTTGCATTGGCGTGAGATCAATAGGAAAAAGATGGTCGTTAAGGTTTAACTGGCAGTTGTGAAGAACAGAATCAAGAACAATGGGTTCACCACTAGCAACCTCTACTGTCAAAGGTTTACCTAGTTTCATTCTAGACACGCGAAGCATTGGCTCAAAAGACAATGACACAAAACTCTTATCGGCACCCGAATCAAAGAGAACAGATGCAGGCTGATTATTAATAAAGAACGTACCGTTCACCACTTCATTGTCTGCTTGTGCCTCTTGAGCATTCATGTTGAAAACTCACCCTCGAGCCGGAGCCTGATTCTGATTCTGGTTCTGGTTTGCTAGCCTTGGGCACCGGTTTCTGTAATGGGTCAGATCCCCACAATTGTAGCACGAACCAGGAGGAAAATGGGGTCGTGCAGCTTGACCTTGTTGCTGAGCAAGAGGCTGAGCAACTTATTGAGCCGGGTTCTGAACTGCCCGATTTTGATTGGCAGGGATGCGGCAGGTGTCAGCAAGGTGACCAGGTCTTCCGCAGTTGGTGCACTGACGACACTGGAGGTGTGGTTGATGATGGCCGTTACACCTGTTGCACAAAGGTGCATTGCCAAGATATGGCTTCTTGGCTAGTGGTTGCGCGGGCTGATTTGGTGCAGCTTGAGCCTGTGCAGTAACGACATAGTTTTGGGAAGCCTTCCGCTTCCTAGACCCTCCAGAATTTTTTCCCTTCTTGTTTTGACCTTTCTTGCTATCTTCTTTGTCAGATTCCTGCTTCTTACCCTTGTCACCCTTTTTATCAGCTTTCCCTTTCGAACCTGCGACTCAGTCAATCTCGCTGCTAACTCGATCGCCTGACGGAGTGTGGCAGGGTTATTACCAGTAATGATGTCTTGCACTGAGTCAGGTAGGCCGTCGATGTACCTTTTGATAGCCTTGTCGAGTGGGGTAACCATAGTTGGGCAAAGCAGACTCAACTCCTCAAACCTATCAGTATATGCCCTGTGCTCGCCACTGTCTTGTTTCAAGTCATCAAACTCTTTCTCCAACGCTCGCTGTTCATGACGAGGACAGAACTCCCTCATCATAAGGGCCCTAAGTTCAGCCCAAGTTTGTGCTAGAGCAACTTCTGCACCACGGTCTCTCATAACCCCATTCCACCATGTAAGAGCCCTCTTCTGAAACACACTCGAAGAAAACTCGACCTTGCGATTATCAGGACACTGCACGTGGCGAAAAGTATTCTCAATGCTCTCGATCCATTGAAGAAGCCCAGTCGCTCCCTCAGAACCACTAAACTTGAGTGGTTTAGCCGAGTTAAAATCCTTGTATTTGCATGGAGCATTGTTATTGTTGTTGGCTTGGTGCCATTGAGCAAAGAGATTTGGGAATTGAGCAGCCATCTACTGCGCAATGATCGCTGCCAGTTCGGCAGTTGCTATTTGGTTTTCGCGTCGAGGAGGCATTCTAAAAGAGGAAAACATGAAAGGAAACGAGTGAGATGGTTGGATGAAAAGAATGAGATGAAACAAAATTAACAAAAGAAAAGATGGTGGTCATTTGTCCGCATTACCAAGCATACAAACGACACACAGTGACTAATCAAAGTAAATGGATCAAAAATAATCTATCGCGAAGACATGCTCGCCTATAAGTGAACACTCATCCCAAGAATTCCCAGGTAAGCACAACTGGTCTCACGTTTGATGAGATAAATACGAAGTGCTTGCCTAGACAGAAAACCCAGAATACAGGCATTCACCCTTCCAGTTTGCACGTGTTCACATTATTTAAAACCCAAAACCTTGACGAGATTTTGAAAACTCAAAGGGGTTCAAAACCTTACAATAGAGGGTTCAAAACCTTGTAATAAATCATCCAAAAACAGATGATTGTTTTTCAAAAATCGTTTCGGAAAATTTGGTTTTTGTTTTGATAATCACCTAAGGATAGGTGATGTGCATGTTTTAAGATCTAAACACAAGATAACTTGTGTTAGGGTCCTAGAAAGGTTATAGTCTAGGTCAAAGCATTACTAATAACCTAATTCACTATAACCATTGGCTCTGATACCAACTCTTCTGTCTCACCCCGACCACGTAGAACATACAAAACATGGCGGAAACGTCGGGGAGTGTTGTAATAGAATTAATTGTTTCATAACCATGGCATACAAAGTTGTATTTTATTTATCAACATAAGAGTTACATTGTCTTAAACAGTAAATGAAGAGTTCGGAACATAATTAAACTAAGTCTATCTTCGTTTTATGTCTCTAAGGCACAGGTCCGCCCTAGTGTCACGATCATCGTCCTACGCAAAAGCTCCTGAAAACACATGTGAAAATAGGTACGTCAGCATAAAAATGCCTGTGAGATACATAGGTTTTGTGAAAATAGGATTCATGACTTATGAGTTTAGAAATTGTTTAGTCATGAACCTTGTAATTTGCTTTGTCTTGTAAATCATTTGAAAAACGATAAGATCGGATGATATGTATAAATAAGAGAATAATGTATGGTTTAAATGTATAACCAAGTAAAATGAGTTGTATAAGATAAGTTGTTTCTAAACCAAAGTCTTGTGAAAGTTGTGTTACTTGTGTAAAATGTATAAGTCCAAATTGAATGATTTAAATAACGCTATGATATGTAATATAATACAAATATTTATATATAGGAAGTACCAGTGACGTATCCACCATGCTTGTATCATATTACTCACATCTCGTTACTTAAGTCACTTAAACAAACCACCAATGTATAAAGTCTATGTTTAAACCAATAGTCAAAAGTCCTTGTATAAGCCATGTCAAATGTTTATAAGTCCAAAAGTAGTCAAGTAATGTGTATCAAATGTTATGTATTGTAAGTAAAGTATTGTCCCATAATCCAAATGTAGAAATGTACAAAACAAAGTATTTTGAATATATAAAAAAGTTATGTTTTGCAAAGTAATGCATGTTACATTGATACAAACATTTATGTGGTAAGTTAAGGCATACATTCAAGCCTTGAGACAGTCGGATAACCCTTTCAGTCAAGGTTATCAAAAGTAATGTTTTCGGATTCAGTCATTCCTTACATCTAAACAAACCCGGGATGTCAGGAATGGGATTTGTCAAGTCCTATGGTACCAGTACTTACTACCGAGCGACGTAGCTAATGTTAATGAACGTATATAAGTCTCGTTTGTGCAAACCAAATGTTATAGCAGTTGTATACATGTCATATGAAAACAATGTACTAAGTATGCTAAGTTAACATACAAAGCAGAAAAGTTATGTAAATCAATGTGCTAGCATGCAATCAGTCAACATACATAGCAGAAATGTAATGTAAAACGATGTACTAAGTATGCACACAATGGGCATATATAGCATGAAATGTAATGTAAAATGATGTACTAAGTACGCACACAATGGGCATACATAGTATGAAATGTAATGAAATCATGTACTATAATGTACTAACAAACATAGCAGGTATATGATGTGAAAACAGGAAAGTATGAAAGTAACAAGTAGGCACATGTGTTTCACCCCAAAACAGTTTGGAAAACAGTAAAAGAGGGGTCTATGTACTCACTTGAGATTGCTCAGAAGTCCTAAGATAACCACCAAGCAATGCTAGAGATCTCGGAATCAAACGGCACCTAATATAGGTAACTATGTTAATAAACCGGACCTATATCAGAGGATCGGATAGAATGAGGGCTCGTAAACCAAATGAGTATGGGAACTCATGTAGTATGGTTTAACAAAGCCTACATACTAAATGAAACCTAACCTAAGTGCTTACGACCCATCACGACCCGTTTAGGTAGCTTATGCTACTTTAACGCGTCGTTCGCGTAAAACGCGTTCGGACCGCCTAACTAGTCCTATGACAAGTAAAATATGCCTTAACATGTTTAATATTGTTGTCAAATCAGTTTAGATGTCAAAAGTTACGTCACATATGTTTATAATGAATTTTGGCATCAAAGGGGTATTTTGGTAATTTACCTAAGGCATATAAACTACCTATCATACAACTACTTAAACGTCGTGACCATAAGGTATAACCTCGGAAGGTTATTCCCTACCTACTATGGTCACCTAATGTATTTGGTTGGATCCTAATGATCGACCAAATGGGTCGGGTTCGAAGGTTTAAGCGATTTATTAGATCGCTTACCCTTACCACCCTAGACAACGTGGTAATCAGTAGGCATAGTCCCAAGGGACTATAACCATCTTGATTACAATCACGTTGCGAAGTTCAAACGAACTTCGCATTGACCATAAACTGGTCAACGCAGAAAGTCAAACAAAGTTTGACTTTCGGATTCGAAAAGCAATAAAAGAACGAAGGAATACTTACGAAGGGTCCCCGAATGCTAATCTAGATCAAAATAGCTCAGGTATGAAACAAAGGTTTCAACTTAGAGCACATTAGATCAGATTCTTGTGAGTTTGAAGCAAATGGGGGTGGGGTATTTATAGTATTTCCCGAACCGTTAAGATTGTTTCTTGAATAACATGATCGAATCTCGTGCGTACACTTGTTGGAATGTTGTGGTGACTAAAAATGGCCCCTAATGAGCTGAAAGGGCAAGTGTGGGTTTGTGGTTGTGAGTTAAACAGCTGTGATCTGCTGACTAATCGATCTTATCTGATCTGGGACCCTGACGCGGGCCGCGTAAAGGACACACTGATCTTACGTGGCCCGCCTGGCCTGCACAGATCAGAAACATGTTTGCATTTTGACAGCTTTGGTCCCTGTTGGTGTTTAAGCTTATTTCCGGCACTTCTAAGGCCCGTCAAGCCAACTTTAAGGCCCTAAAATGATGCCTAAACATTGTGGACATGAAACATGCTCAAAAATATGCCGGATGTTGGTTCGTTTGGTCGTACGATCGCGATGATCGCTTAATTACGACGGAATGCGCATAAGCGCGAAAAACGATCCAAATGACGCAACAAATGGATTTTTCTTATGCCAAACACAAAAATAAAATATTTTAGTGTTTACATAAATTTTTGGATGTCCGGATGTATTCCGAACGTGAGTTATGCGCAAAAGTGCAAACTTGTGCACTTTTTGACGCTTTTAGTCCCTGAATGACCCAAAAGTTTATTTTAGCACACCGAACTCCTCAAAGCCTATTTCTAAGCTACATAAAGGATATTTAAAGTGTGTTTAACTTATGGTCATGTTCCGGAATGTTCGTTACTGTTCAAATTGGCATACTTTCGCAGTTTGTCAGGTTTAGTCCCTGTAAGCGAATTAACATGTTTTTGCCATACCAAAGCCTTTAAAACTTATTTCTAAGTTATGTAAAGGTTATTTAAGGTATGTTAAGTATATGTTGATGTTCCGGAGTATTTTTCGCATTAAACTGATTACGTTTACGCACCAGTTTGCGTATAACTCTCCAGAAAGCGATATAGAGTTTGAAATTGAATAAAAGTCAAAACATGAAAAATGTAAAACACAACCAAACAAACATTGGGATCAAATAACATTGTTTTATTGATAATGGAACTGTTCACAATGATTACAAGAACAGATGTTACATTAAACATACACTAATGCTTTGTTTTACACACGATACACAAAACAGTTATACACAGAGTATAAAACTTTAAGAGCCTAGGACACGCGATGCGTGTGAAGTGTTATATATATTAGGTGTATATTTTAAGCCCTTTAACACTTTTTTTAGCCAAGTTTTATATTTATAAAACACGATATTTACTAACACTAAACACACATATGGGCAAGTGCACCCATCGTGGGCGTAGTATAGTGTTGGTAAGATACCGAGGTCGTCCAAGGACACAAGAGCTTTTAGTACCGGTTTATCCTCAACGTCTAATCAAATCAAAAAGTTTAGAAAAAATGTTTTAAGCTAAGAAAAATAAAAACTAATTAAAATGCTGAAAAATAAAAATAAAAGAAAAACAGATAGACAAGATGAATCACTTGGTTCCGACTCGTGTATAGTGTAATCTTTGATTATTTCCGCACTTTTGCACTTATTTAAGAGATTATCTTAGTTATTGTAGTAGGCCCCTCTTTTGAAGGTGACGTTACCCTCAACCCAGTAGTTTGAGTCAGCAAGGATACAATCCTAAAGGGTCGGATTATTGAAAGATAATTAATTAAGTTATTAATGCAAATTATGGTAGGCCCCTCTTTTGGAGGTGATGTTACCCTCGACTAAGTAGTCTGAGTCAGCAGGGATACAGTCCTAAATACCCGGGTTATAGTATTAATAGTAGTTTAACTTATGAGGGGATCAAAGAGTATGGACCCCCGCCATCCAACACCATTAAGTATTGAAGGAGATCCTACTAAATTTGACCCAGGTCCATTGCAGGACCTCTAAACGCTGAACAATGGCAAGACTCTTACCAAACAGTTCCCTTAACCCCCGATCAGGTAGCCAACATACCTCCATATAGACCGTGGAGATATGAATGGTGAAAATCTTTTATTTTATATAGACAGTAAAATAATGTCAAGACACCACAGACAAACGATAAGGAAGAATCACCTTCAACATAAGAAACTAGTTATTAAAGTCATTAATACAAAACCAAATAAAAAGTGCGAAAAGATTAGAAATAAAAAGTATTACACTAGACACTTGTCTTCACCAAGTGATGTAAGAGACTTAGGCAAACATGGCCTTGATTGTCAAGAACTCTTACAATCATTCTTGGATCCCGAGACGACTCACACACTCTATGATGGACAATGGATGATGGTGGTGGATGATGGTGTTATGGTGGTGGTGGGTGGTGGGTGAAGTGTGAGAGAGGTGGTGTGCCAAGGGATTGTTTGAGCTTGAGCCAAGCACTCCTATTTATAGGCTGAACATAAGCTCGGGCACGACCTCGTGTCTAGTGGGCACGGCCCCGTGTCCACATCCTTCTCTTTCTTCATTTAATGCAGCTTTGTCTTATTAGTTGACCACGCCCCCGTGTCCGCTGAGCACGACCCTGTGTGCAGAAGAATCTTTGTACTATGAAGATTTGCCTGGATTGTGCGAATCTTATAGTTGACCACGGCCCCGTGTCCGCTGAGCACGGCCCCGTGGTGGGCAATAGAAGCTTCTACCACTTTGTCTTTTCTGCTGACACTTGGGCACGCCCCCGTGCTGGCTGAGCACGGGGCGTGTTCAGTCTTCTGTCTTCTTGTTTTGCTTGGGAAGATGCTGTCGTGGGGTCGGGCATGTCACGTCTTGTTCCTTTTCTTGTATTTATGTTAGATTTTGATGTCTTTTTGCTTCTTTTGTTAATTTGAGCTCATTTAATCCTGAAAATACAAAAGGAAGACAAAAGCACACTTTTTCCAACATTAGTACTAAAAAAGGGTTAGTTTTATGCCACAATTGATGTAATTTATATGCTGCATTTTGCACACATCAAATACCCCCACACTTAAATCTTTGCTTGTCCTATAGCAAAACTCTTTAATATGTGGCTATTACACTCCCAAATGGAATGGGTAGAAAAGAAGGTTTTGGGCTTGTCATAGAGTGTCGGGATTTCCAAGATTCTTTATTTAGTTTTATTTTTATTTATTTACAATCCTAATCGTCATGATTTATTTAAAACTTTTCATAAGATAAATTACTTATTAGGGCATAACATGCCTTTGTAAATTTTATTTATATACAAGTTCACATACCTCACGGGGATCACTCAACACTCGGGCAAAAATGTATTTTTGGATCACTCGAGAGCGGCATGGAACTTACTCCTACCATAGGCTTGCCAAGCAGTCAATCCTCCTCCTTTTTAACTTATATACCTTTGTAAATATCAAGAGGACTTTTTTGGGTGAAGAGTTAGGCTTGGGTTAAAGGTAGGTGGTTGGGTTAGTAGTTAGTGGTTAGTAGAAAAAGGGCGAAAAGCGTAACAAGTATCGGTTTTCGTAAGACTTTCTATTTTTCCACTTTTATTTTTATGAAGCTATTTTTCAAACAAACTCAACAACCTACTTTGCACTATCAGTCACATAAATCTGAAAGTCTTGACGAGATGATGAGAAAGAGACACATGGTTCATGTTGAAAAAGAATTAACAAAACCTCATTTGTCAATGGAAGAACGAGTAGAACTTTTGGAATGGAAATATGATCTGTTACCAAAAGAGGTGAAAGAGATGAGGCCAGGGACGTCGATAGTGGAAAAAGGTCAAGCAAAACAACACTGGATATATGTGCAGATTGAACAAATGACACCTATGGGTGATGTAGAAGAAAAGGTTGTGAGTCCTCCCGAACTTGAAACTGAATTATTAGGGCCAAATGAGGAATATACAATTGAAATTATTGTGGAGGAACCACCTATGGAGAGCAAAGTTGAGGGCCTTTTACTTGATGAACCAATCAAAGTTGATTACAATTCTCCGGCTGTGGTGGTTATGGAAACCATGAGTGTTAAGGATGCATGTTTAGAAACTAGGAAGGTGGCACTTCATGATGTGGGAGATTTCATTCATAAGTTATGTTTATGGGAGAGTTTGGATTTGTTGGGCACAGAAAACGAAGTAGTGAAGTGGAGAGTAAACTACCGAGCATTTGTTGGAAATTCGGTAGGAAAATGTGGATTTAAAGAATTTTGCAAAGAACGATGGGACGTGACAAAGCACACACACAATAGAAGAATCAAACATCGTGCTTACATCAGCAACGAAAAAGGTAAATGTGCATTGAGACCACCTTGAGACATATCAGGTACGGTCGGGCTGAAGACCTAAACTTTAGCGCTGCTTGGGAGGCAACCCAAGGTGTTTTTAGATAAGTGTGGGGAAGATGTGCGGAGAGTTGTGTGAAGGTGATGATAGGAAGTCGGATTATCTACAACATCTGTTGTGTCAAACTTCACCAGGTCAATGTACTCTTTCCTTAGTCTTGTTATGTTCTTTAGCTTTGAAATTTTGGTAGTTAGTTTTTTTTTTTTTTTGCTTTTGTTAAAAAAAAAAAAGAAATTTGAGAATATTAGCAAAAGCTAATGTTTTTGGTTAGAAGCAATCTTTCCCTCAAAACCATACATTGGGACAATGTATCCCAAGTGTGGGGATGAGGGGAATTTTTTGAGAATTTTAAAAAATTTTGTGAAGCCAAGCGAACATTGTCAAAATTTGAAAACTTGATATTGTTCCACTTGACACACCGATACCCATTCCTAGTCATTTCTTGGTGAGTGTTTGAGCCACATATGATTATTATAGATAGTTCTTTGTTTTGAGTGGCGGTGTGTGTTTTGTGTTAATAGAACTTGTGTACGAATTCTTGTTAAATCCTAAAGTTAGCATGCTTTTGAAAATGATAAGGGGCTTTTAGGAAGCCTCGTCTAGATGTGTGAGAGTGCGGGATTGGTGGGTTGGACCTCATTCTTTACATATATGAGCTTGGTATTGTGAGGGGTGGGGGTTTGGTCCTTAGAAAGCCATGTTTGAGCCTTATATCATTCGGTTGTGACCCAAACCTACTTCCTACAAAATTTTACCTATTGAGATGACCCGGTTTAGGAGATTTAGTATGTAGTATTGATGTTCTTGTATATATTGTTGAGTTTGATTTGTTATGAAAAAAAAATGATGAAAAAAAAGAGGAAAATATAAAAAAAAAAGTATTTAGTTGCAATAGTAATTGAGAATGTTGAAGAAGTTGTGTATATATTTGATGGTTGCTTTGTTTAGTGGTAGAAATAAAAACCGGGTCAAATCAATTAGCTCTCGTATATATATTCCACAATTTTCCTACCATTGCACCTAGCCCCGTTACAACCCGTAAGTCCTTTTGATTCATAAGCATGCTAAATACTCAATAGGAGGAGACTTGATTTTTATACAAGCTTATTGTCGCACAAACACACACACGCATTGAGTGGTTTAGCATTATGTGCTAATATTTCTAGTCACCGAGAGTTTTTGTGAGGGTGTGTCTTGTGGTATGATTGAAGGTTAGTAAAAGGACGATACATTTTAGCTTGGTTTGCATGTTGATCGCTTGTGGTTTTGAAATAGTTTTTGAATGGGTTGCTTGGGACAAGCAACGGGTAAGTGTGGGGATGTGACGGGTGGTCCGTAGGACAACCCTTAAATGAGCTAAATACGTGCATATCCCATATTTTACACGGTTATGTATCTCGAATGTGTTAACTACGAAAGTGTGTGGTTTACAGGTTAACCGCATAATTCAGTGAAGTTGGAGTGCTAAGTGGTGAAGCGGAACAGCCGAGAACAATAATCAAGTGAATCACAACAATAATCAAGCTGAAACGCAGCCAAAAGGTGAAGCTATTGTACGCGTCCTAAGCTACGGTTGTAAAACCGTAGCCTACAGTTGCGATATAATATTTGCAAAGATTCCAGCAACCATACAACGTAGCATACGGCCTTGAAGCGTGGGCTACGACCAGCTGAAAATAAAGTGGCAGTGAACATGGAACGTAAGCTACGGTCTTTATCCGTAGCCTACGGTGGAGGAATTAGGCAGCGTGTGGATAGTTGTTGCACAGCATTAAAAGGATTTAAATAAAAGTTTATAAATCCTAAGGAAAGGAAGCAGCTTACACATGTGAACATGAAAATAATACATGATCATGATTAAAATAAATCATCACACCAACAAAGAAAAGTCACGTGAATTTGAGGGACTTTTTGGAGGGTTCTTTTGGTAGCCGCCAATTAGAGACATCAAGGGATTTAATTGAAAGTCAACAACTATCATCCGTAGTCACGTGAATGATACAAGGTTTTGAGGATTTTCAATAACATTAATAAATTCCAACATCATCATTACATACACGAAGACTTGGAAGGCACAAGACTTGAGATGTGTTTGGAGGCCCAATATTAATATAACAACACATGGGCTTGGAGACATGGGCTGACAACATCACGCAGATCAAGACCAAGAGACAAGACTTTGGATTCCATACACGCACATGGGCTTGGCAGAATTTTGGATTGGACGATTTTGTTTGAAAGAAAAAAGGGATCAATCACTTGTGGGCCGCACATGGCATCAATTATTAGATACATGGATTTCTTGTGGATCTTGACTATTGGGCCGCCAACATGAAGGCAGACATCATCACGTATGGGGCTTGTGGTTTCAAGGGGAATTATCATTAAAAATCTATCACATCAATCTTCGACGACACCGACTGGGTTTTAATGAACTTACATATTAATTGCTGTTTTCAAGAGGTTTAAAGGGGTACTAATCATATTCAGTCGGTTACACATTACTCTCTTGACACAACACCGGGATCGATCATCTTCGAGGAAAAAAAAAAGGAAGTATGGAGACTTGGTGGAGGATGGTTGTTCAAGTCATGAATAACTAAACTCTTTATGGTCATTTTTAGTTGAAGGTTTGTAGAGACAATTGTGCTTGATTTCATATTGCTAGAATGGTAAATTGAATTGATGTTTTATTTATCATGGTGTGTTCTTATTTGCTTGTAAATTGTTGATGCTTATGATTATTCTATTTTGAAACCATACGTTCTTGATGCCGTTGGCAATCGAGATATCATGGGTAGAACTAGGATCGGGTAAGGGTCAATTGGTCATCGGGTAACAACCACACGTTCTACGAATCTGAGTACTTAGTTCCCTTTTATCACAACAAGTAATTGCACATGAACTATGTCTATGTAGTTCTTTCTAGTGAATGATAGCACAAATGTTGAAGCAAACCGGAAACTAAAGATGGTCACTCGTCTCTAATTTGTTTACAACCAAAACACTTCCATTTTGCAATTAGAATAGTAGTCTTAGTTTTAAAAATCAACCAATCAAACCCACTCTTGAATTTACTTTTCTTGCAATTAGTTTAATTTTAGGTAACTTAGATAAATCTTCAAATAACACATATTCCACAAACTCCCTGTGTTCGATACCCACTTACCGCTAATTATTTAGTTGTATTTGGATTAAATTTGCGTGTACCACGACAAGCACGTCACCCAGCCATTACCAAAATCGATCACACATGCCCGAAGCATGTCTTCAAGGGTTTGGATGGTGCGTTTAGATTGCCCATCCATCTGTGGGTGATAAGCGATGCTCATATCTAAACGTGAGCCAAAAGACTTGTGCATTGCTTGCCACAGTTCAGAAGTAAAACGCGCGTCACGATCAGAAATGATGGAGGTTGGCACTCCGTGCCTTGATACCACTTCCTTTAGGTAAATGTCTGCAAGAGTAGAAAACTTATCCGTTTCTTTGATAGCCAGAAAATGTGCAGACTTGGTCAGTCGATTTACGATCACCCAAATGGTATCGTTTCCACGTTGAGATCTAGGCAGGCCAGTAACGAAATCCATGGAAATTTGCTCCTATTTCCATTTAGGTATCTCTGGCTGTTGAAGTAGGCCTGATGGTTTCTGATATTCGGTCTTGACTCTCGCACAAGTCAAACATTTGCTAACATAGGTTGCTATGTGGGCTTTCATGCTGGGCCACCAGTATGTGGTCTTGAGATCATGGTACATCTTATCCGAACCAGGATGTACTGAGTATCGAGACTTGTGTGCTTCATCCATCACAAGCTCGCGTAAGTTTCCGTAAAGTGGGACCAGATGCGCCCGTTCACATAGTAAGCGACGTCTTCCTTTTGTTATAGCCGTTGTCTCGATCCTCGTAGGGACTCAGCCCTGATGTTCTCTGCTTTCAATGCTTCAACCTGAGCATCGCGAATCTGAGCGGGAAGGTTGGATTGGATGGTAAGCTGTAAAGCACGTACACGCTTAGGTATAGTATCCTTTCGACTGAGGGCGTCAGCCACAACATTGGCTTTACCCGGGTGATACTTGATCGCACATTCGTAATCATTCAAGAGCTCGACCCATCGACGCTGTCGCATGTTTAACTCCTTTTGCTTGAAGATATGCTTGAGACTCCTGTGATCGGTGTAAATGGTGCACTTGGTACCGTACAGGTAATGTCTCCATATCTTAAGCACGAAAACAACTGCTCCCAGTTCCAGGTTGTGAGTAGCGTAGTTCCTTTCGTGAACCTTAAGTTGGTGCGATGCGTAGGCAATGACCTTGTCACGTTGCATTTACACGCAACCAAGTCCTTGGATGGAAGCGTCGCAATAAACCACAAAATCATTTGTGCCTTCAGGCAATGAGAGGATAGGCGCGCTACAAAGTCTATCCTTTAAGTGCTGAAAAGCAGATTCCTGTGCATCACCCCAACGATAGGTGACACCTTTCTGAGTCAGTGAAGTGAGAGGTTGCGCAATCTTGGAGAAATCTTTGATAAACCTTCTGTAGTATCCTGCCAAACCCAAGAATTGGCGGATTTCTGTTGGTGTGCGGGGTGCAGGCCAGTTCTTGATCGATTCAACCTTGGATGGATCCACATGAATTCCATCCTTGTTTACCACGTGGCCTAGAAAGTGAACTTCGCGAAGCCAGAAGTCACATTTCGAAAATTTAGCATACAGTTGCTCTGCTCGAAGAAGTTCCAGCATAAGTCGTAGATGCTGCTCGTGTTCTTTCTGACTCTTAGAATAGATCAGGATATCGTCGATGAACACATTAACGAACTTATCCAGGTAAGTTTTGCATACTCGGTCATGAGATCCATGAAGACCGCTGGTGCATTCGTCAACCCGAAAGGCATGACCAGAAACTCGTAATGGCCGTAGCGAGTCCTGAATGCTGTTTTGGAGACGTCCTCCTCTCGGACTCTCAGCTGATGGTATCCCGATCTCAAATCAATCTTAGAGTAATAGCTCGACCCTTGCAACTGGTCGAACAAGTCGTCAATACGTGGAAGCGGATAACGATTCCTCACGGTCACCTTGTTAAGTTCGCGATAGTCAATACACATTCTGAAAGTACCGTCTTTCTTCTTCACGAATAGTACTGGAGCTCCCCAAGGCGAAGAGCTAGGACGTATAAAACCCTTTTCCAAGAGTTCTTGTAATTGCGTGGACAATTCTTCAAGTTCTGATGGAGCTAGACGATAAGGTGCTCGAGCTATGGGCGCTGCTCCAGAAGCTAGCTCGATTTGAAACTCAACTTGGCGATGAGGCGGAAGACCAGGTAATTCCTCAGGAAATACCTCAGGAAAATCGCGCACTATAGGAATGTCTTTTGTGACAACTCGAGTTTCCGACTTTACTTTCGCATTAAATGCACGTTGACTTTGATTGTTTTGTTGTGTGACTTGTAGCTATACACGTTATGTTATATTGAAAGGCACTATGATTGTTACGTGTTTATGTGATTTAGATTATAACATGAAACGTATGGTATTGCGAATTTTGCACGTATGTGATTAATAATTAAAACATGAGACTTGGTATTTTAGAAAAACACTTGAACTGTTTAACAGCTGAAATGACCCGACAAATTAAGTGATTCGCCATGACCCAACTCGACGAAACAGGCTGTTTCGCCGGCCCATTATTACGCGAAGCCCATTAGGGCCCAGTTCACTTGCACGCGTATTAATTACGCGGAACTGTCTCATTCGTCACACGTAACAAAAATAGAAACCCTAGAGCGCCTCTCTTCTGTGTGACGGCTGTTTGGAACTCTCGAAGCCCCCCTTAGCTTATTCATCGTTCTTTTCATCTCGGTTAGTGTGTATTATAAAGAATCGATTACTTGTTATTGACTATAAAGTCTGTTTGATTAATGCTCTTAGTTGCGGCCCATGTGTGTTGTCAGGTTATGTTATTCATGATTCACTTGTTTATTGTTTGTATATATGTTGTCTAGTTGTATGATAAGAACACCACATGGTTTGTCAGTTGGGAATGGATAAGATTTTGGAAGGTAACATGGGATGCTCATTGTAAACGAGATTGGTGGAAAAATCGGTGGTCAATGGGTGGGAACTTGTGAACCGCCGATTTGTAATGATGATGTTTGGTAGGGTTGAAAATTTATACTAAAAGTCCAAACGGTTGTTGATGTTGGAGGTCCAATCGGTTGATAATATTGGAGGTCCAATGAGGTTGGGCGGTGGTGCTAGATGTTGGCCACTAGGGCTTAATAATTCTGTGATGGTTCTGCAACATGTTTGACGAAACACACTTGGCGAAACAAAGGTGTTTCGCCGAGACCCTGATTGACGAAACAGAATGTGTTTCGTCAACATGCTTTCCGCCGACTTGTGTTTCGCCGAGACCATTTTTGACGAATCAGATGGGACGAAACAGAAGGTGTTTCGCCAATCTGTGTTTCGCCGATTGTATAATCTGTTTGATCTCTTGGGTTAATTCTGTTAAACTTAACTGGGTTAGATAACTGCTGTTATGAATAAAGGCAATACTTGTATGATTACAAATACGTGCAATGTGATACTCAGTGTTATTAATGCGATGTTCATGATGATGATGTTTACGTGCAAACAACTTGAATGCAAACTGATTATGTATACGTGCATACCTTAGGACGTGACTGATTAACCGTGAGCACATACTTAGCATACCGAGCGAAACAAGGTGAGTTCACACTTCTACCAAGGCATGGGATTCCCGGGGTTGGGAATGGGTTGATTGATTATTTATGTTTAATAGTTATCGGAATTACATACCATAGGCCTCGGGGGAGGAAGGTCAATGGTAGATACTACTCGACTAGTGATATGTACATACTTCTCTTCGCACACATGCCGGGATCGGCCGCGATACTAGAACAATCTTCGCAAACATGCCTGGAATGGCCGCGAACTATACTTTAATCTTCGCAAACATGCCTGGAGGGCTGCGATACAAATATAACTAGTCTAGAAAACATGGGAAACCCCCACTAAACTTTGCAAACATGCCTTGAGGGCCGCGATGCTATTACTTACGATACATGATTACTAATCGAACATACGATTTACGAAATGAACATTATAACTAAATAACCAACTGTGAACTCGCTCAACTAGTTGTTGACTCTCTGTTACATGCCTTGCAGGGCCATAGGTACTTTTGGAGCTTGCACGGGAGGCACAGTCGTTGTGGACATGGATCGTGAATGTGATGTTAAACATTATAACATTTTGTACTTAAACTTATGTTGAGTTTTACATTAATGCTTCCGCTACACACTTGTTTATATTTGGTTTTGTAAACACCTATCGTATTGATGAATGACTTTTGATATATATACTTATGTTCAATATGATTGGTGGCTTGATCTTGGTCATGTCACGCCTCCAAGCGGTGGTACTCCGCGTGTGGATTTTGGGGGGTGTGACAGATTGGTATCAGAGCCATTGGTTATAGAGAACTCGGTTTTAATAAGGGGAAAACGTTTTTATTAAAACCAGACTATAACCAGAACAGTGCTCAACGATCCACAACGACGCCTCGCTCCACGTGCAAGACTCATCACTCTAGGTAATATGGTACATGTCTTATTGCCTACTTGCTAGAATTGCATAGAACTTTGCTCCGGGTATGCTTAGGTTAACTTAACACTATTGCATGAGAACACCTGTGTGATTATTCTCTTTTATTATCGCACTACTCGCGAACCTCTCTCACTTATGTCATATTTGTTATGAAGATCATGTCTGGACGCATTAATATGACGCAAGCCCAATTGACGGCTCTCATTAACGAGCAAGTTGCTGCAGCACTTGCAGCCGCACAAGCAGGAGGTATACCCTGCAGTTGTAAACTCACACTAGGATCTTTAGATCCTACACTCCTAAACCAACTCTTGTGTTTAATCTTGTCCTGGATTCTTATACACAACAGGTCAGCATGCTCAGCCACCTGTTTGCACCTTCAAGACTTTCATGGACTGTCGTCCTACTACTTTTAGTGGCACGGAAGGAGCGGTTGGACTCCTCCATTGGTTTGAAAAGCTCGAGTCCGTATTTGAAATGTGTGAATGCCCTGAGGCTCGCAGGGTGAAGTACGCCACCGGTACTCTAGAAGGCATTGCGCTGACTTGGTGGAATGCGCAAGTTCAGATGTTAGGGTTGGCTGTTGCTAACGCCACACCCTGGAATGATTTCAAGGAGTTAATCAAAGAGGAATATTGTAGCCGTGATGATATTCATAAGCTGGAGGTAGAGTTTTACCACTTGAAAATGACGGGGTCAGAAATTGAAGCGTACACCAGAAGATCGAATGAGTTGGCTATTCTGTGTCCTACTATGGTGGACCCTCCCATTAAGCGTATCGAACTGTATCTCAATGGTCTGGTGCCGGAAATTCAAAGTCACGCAACCTCAGCGAATCTTGGCACCATTCAACAGATCGTCAAGTTAGCTCATCGCCTCACCGATCAGGCAGTAGAACAGAACAGGCTGCCTAAACGTATCAGCGCTACCACTACCGCTACCACTCCAGTTACTCCTGCTACTCCCAGTGACAACAAGCGGAAGTGGGAATGGGATTCCAGCAAGGGTTCAGCTACCGTCCAGTCTCAAGCACAACAGCAACGCAAGTCTAGTGATTACCAGAGTCCGAGTCAGCAATCGTCTGGTGGTCAGGGGCAGAGTGGATATCGGGGAATTCATCCACTGTGTAACAGGTGCAGCAAACACCACAGTGGTCAGTGTCGTAAAGTCCGCTGTCAGAGATGTCTAAGGGTAGGTCATGAAGCTAAAGATTGCAGGAGCTCAAGGCCTGCGAATCAGAACCAGCAACAACAACCACCAGTTCCACGAAACCAGTCACAGCAACAACAACAGGGAAATAAGGCATGTTTTCAGTGTGGGGCTGAAGGTCATTTCAAGCGGAACTGCCCCCAGTTAAACCAGAATCAGAATAACAACAACAACAATAATCCGGGTAATGGGAACAACAACAACGGTGGGAACAATAACAACAATGGTGCTAGAGGCCGTATGTTTGTGATCGGTCAGGGTGATGCCAGGAATGATCCCAACGTGGTTATGGGTAAGTTTCTTCTTGACGACTTTTATGTTACTGTACTATTTGATTCTGGTGCGGATACAAGTTACATGTCTTTAAAAGTTAGTGAAATGTTAAAACGTGCACCAACTCTCTTAAACACCAAGCATGTCGTAGAGTTAGCTAACGGTAAAAGTCTAGAGGCCACACACATAATTCAAGGTTGTAATCTTATCCTCCCTGGTCAGGCTTTCTCTATCGATCTCATTCCTATAACTCTGAGTAGTTTCGATATCGTCATTGGCATGGATTGGTTATCCCAACAACAAACAGAGATCCTATGCAAGGAGAAGATCATTCGTATTCCCCGTTCTGGTAAAGAACCTCTCGAAGTTCAAGGCGACAAGAGTGGTGTCGTGAGTGGCATCATTTCCTTCTTGAAGGCTCAGAAGTGTTTGCGTAAGGGCCACACAGCTGTTTTAGCTCTCGTCACTGATACATCGAAGAAAGAGAAAAACATAGAGGATATTCCGGTAGTACGCGACTTTCCTCAAGTATTTCCTAAAGAGTTACCAGGGTTACCGCCTCATCGTCAGGTCGAATTTCAGATCGAGCTAGCTCCAGGAGCAGCACCTATAGCTCGAGCACCTTATCGCTTAGCTCCAAATGAACTGGAAGAACTGTCTAAGCAACTGCAAGAACTCTTGGAAAAGGGTTTCATACGTCCTAGCTCTTCGCCCTGGGGAGCTCCAGTATTATTTGTGAAGAAGAAAGACGGTACCTTTCGTATGTGCATAGATTACCGCGAACTAAACAAGGTGACCGTGAAGAATCGTTATCCACTTCCACGCATCGACGACTTATTCGACCAGTTGCAAGGGTCGAGCTATTACTCGAAGATTGACCTGAGGTCAGGTTACCATCAACTGAGAGTCCGGGATGAGGACGTCTCCAAAACAGCATTCAGAACTCGCTACGGTCATTACGAGTTTTTGGTCATGCCATTCGGGCTAACGAACGCGCCTGCGGTTTTCATGGATCTTATGAACAGGGTGTGCAAACCTTATCTTGACAAGTTTGTTATTGTTTTTATTGACGACATTCTGATTTATTCGAAGAGTCAGGAGGAACACGAGCATCATTTACGACTTATTTTGGAACTCCTTCGAACGGAACAGCTGTACGCTAAGTTTTCAAAATGCGACTTCTGGCTTCGTGAAGTCCACTTTCTAGGCCACGTGGTAAACACGGATGGGATTCATGTCGATCCATCCAAGGTAGATTCGATCAAGAACTGGCCTGCACCTCGCACACCGACAGAAATACGCCAATTCTTGGGTTTGGCGGGTTATTATAGACGATTCATCAAAGACTTCTCAAAGATTGCACAGCCTCTTACATTGCTGACACAGAAAGGTGTTGCTTACCGTTGGAGTGATACACAGGAAACAACGTTTCAGCACTTAAAGGATAGACTCTGTAGCGCACCTATCCTCTCATTGCAAGAAGGCACGGACGATTTTGTAGTCTACTGCGACGCATCTATCCAAGGTCTTGGATGTGTTTTGATGCAACGGGATAAAGTTATTGCTTATGCTTCACACCAACTTAAGATTCACGAACGGAATTACACTACGCACGATTTAGAGCTTGGAGCTGTTGTCTTTGCACTCAAGATATGGCGACATTATCTGTATGGCACCAAGTGCACCATCTACACCGATCACAGAAGTCTTGAGCATATCTTCAAGCAGAAATAATTGAACATGCGACAACGTCGATGGGTCGAGTTACTGAACGATTACGAATGTGCTATAAAGTACCATCCGGGCAAAGCCAATTTGGTGGCCGACGCCCTCAGTCGAAAGGATACTACACCTAGGCGTGTACGAGCATTGCAACTCACTATCCAGTCTAGTCTTCCTTCACAGATACGAGATGCTCAGGTAGAAGCATTGAAACCAGAAAACGTCAGGGCTGAAGCCCTACGCGGCTCAAGGCAAAGGTTAGAACAAAGGGCAGACGGCGCCTATTATGTAACCGGACGCATCTGGGTCCCACTCTATGGCAACTTACGCGAGCTTGTAATGGATGAAGCTCATAAGTCCCGTTACTCGGTACATCCAGGTGCAGATAAAATGTACCACGACATCAGAACTACATATTGGTGGCCTAGCATGAAAGCTCACATAGCCACTTACGTTAGCAAGTGTTTGACCTATGCGAGAGTCAAGGCGGAATATCAGAAACCATCAGGCCCACTCCAACAACCTGAGATACCACAATGGAAATGGGAGCAAAATTCCATGGATTTTGTTACTGGCCTGCCTAGATCTCAGCGCGGAAATGATACTATTTGGGTGATCGTGGATCGACTCACAAAGTCTGCTCACTTCTTGGCTATCAAGGAAACAGATAAGTTCTCCACTCTAGCAGACGTATACCTTAGAGAAGTTGTCTCGAGGCACGGGGTGCCCACCTCTATTATCTCTGATCGTGATGCACGTTTTACTTCAGAACTGTGGCAAGCAATGCACAAATCTTTTGGCTCTCGTTTAGACATGAGCACAGCTTATCATCCTCAGACTGATGGGCAGTCTGAGCGCACTATTCAAACTCTAGAAGACATGCTTCAGGCGTGCGTAATTGACTTTGGCAAAGGCTGGGAAAAACATTTACCACTTGTGGAATTTTCGTACAATAACAGCTACCACACAAGCATTAAAGCTGCACCATTCGAGGCATTGTACGGGCGTAAATGCCGGTCACCTCTCTGTTGGGCAGAGGTGGGAGATAGTCAGATCACAGGTCCAGAAATGGTAGTAGATACTACTGAAAAGATTGTTCAAATACGACAACGCATGGCGGCAGCTCGTGACCGTCAGAAAGTATACGCCGATAAAGATAGAAAACTACTCGAATTCCAAGTTGGGGATCGAGCGCTACTCAAAGTTTCGCCCTGGAAGGGTGTGGTTCGTTTTGGCAAACGAGGCAAGCTCAATCCGCGTTATGTCGGACCTTTCGAAGTTACAGAGAAAATAGGCAAAGTGGCCTACAGACTGAACTTACCAGCTGAAGTCAGTGCAGTTCACAACGTGTTTCATGTGTCGAATCTGAAGAAGTGGCAGTCAGATGAGACCTTCATAGTTCCTTTGAAGGAGCTCACTATCGACGAACAATTGCATTTCGTCGAGGAACCAGTTGAAATCACGGACCGGGATGTTAAGGTCCTCAAGAACACCAGAATACCTCTTGTTCGAGTTCGTTGGAACTCCCGTCGTGGCCCAGAGTTCACCTGGGAACGCGAAGACCAAATGGAACTCAAATATCCCCAGTTGTTTGAAAACAATGCAACCACTACTGAGGCTGAAGCTACTACAGAATTTCGGGAAGAAATTCCAAATCAACGGGGGAATGATGTGACACCCCAGGAGAACCAATAAACGATAACTTACCTAGCTTCCTCAGTAACCGCATGCTAAATTTCGGGACGAAATTTCTTTCAAGTTGGGGATAATGTGACAACTCGAGTTTCCGACTTTACTTTCGCATTAAATGCACGTTGACTTTGATTGTTTTGTTGTGTGACTTGTAGCTATACACGTTATGTTATAATGAAAGGCACTATGATTGTTACGTGTTTATGTGATTTAGATTATAACATGAAACGTATGGTATTGCGAATTTTGCACGTATGTGATTAATAATTAAAACATGAGACTTGGTATTTTAGAAAAACACTTGAACTGTTTAACAGCTGAAATGACCCGACAAATTAAGTGATTCGCCATGACCCAACTCGACGAAACAGGCTGTTTCGCCGGCCCTTTATTACGCGAAGCCCATTAGGGCCCAGTTCACTTGCACGCGTATAAATTACGCGGAACTGTCTCATTCGTCACACGTAACAAAAATAGAAACCCTAGAGCGCCTCTCTTCTGTGTGACGGCTGTTTGGAACTCTCGAAGCCCCCCTTAGCTTATTCATCGTTCTTTTCATCTCGGTTAGTGTGTATTATAAAGAATCGATTACTTGTTATTGACTATAAAGTCTGTTTGATTAATGCTCTTAGTTGCGGCCCATGTGTGTTGTCAGGTTATGTTATTCATGATTCACTTGTTTATTGTTTGTATATATGTTGTCTAGTTGTATGATAAGAACACCACATGGTTTGTCAGTTGGGAATGGATAAGATTTTGGAAGGTAACATGGGATGCTCATTGTAAACGAGATTGGTGGAAAAATCGGTGGTCAATGGGTGGGAACTTGTGAACCGCCGATTTGTAATGATGATGTTTGGTAGGGTTGAAAATTTATACTAAAAGTCCAAACGGTTGTTGATGTTGGAGGTCCAATCGGTTGATAATATTGGAGGTCCAATGAGGTTGGGCGGTGGTGCTAGATGTTGGCCACTAGGGCTTAATAATTATGTGATGGTTCTGCAACATGTTTGACGAAACACACTTGGCGAAACAAAGGTGTTTCGCCGAGACCCTGATTGACGAAACAGAATGTGTTTGGTCAACATGCTTTCCGCCGACTTGTGTTTCGCCGAGACCATTTTTGACGAATCAGATGGGACGAAACAGAAGGTGTTTCGCCAATCAGTGTTTCGCCGATTGTATAATCTGTTCGATCTCTTGGGTTAATTCTGTTAAACTTAACTGGGTTAGATAACTGCTGTTATGAATAAAGGCAATACTTGTATGATTACAAATACGTGCAATGTGATACTCAGTGTTATTAATGCGATGTTCATGATGATGATGTTTACGTGCAAACAACTTGAATGCAAACTGATTATGTATACGTGCATACCTTAGGACGTGACTGATTAACCGTGAGCACATACTTAGCATACCGAGCGAAACAAGGTGAGTTCACACTTCTACCAAGGCATGGGATTCCCGGGGTTGGGAATGGGTTGATTGATTATTTATGTTTAATAGTTATCGGAATTACATACCATAGGCCTCGGGGGAGGAAGGTCAATGGTAGATACTACTCGACTAGTGATATGTACATACTTCTCTTCGCACACATGCCGGGATCGGCCGCGATACTAGAACAATCTTCGCAAACATGCCTGGAATGGCCGCGAACTATACTTTAATCTTCGCAAACATGCCTGGAGGGCCGCGATACAAATATAACTAGTCTAGAAAACATGGGAAACCCCCACTAAACTTCGCAAACATGCCTTGAGGGCCGCGATGCTATTACTTACGATACATGATTACTAATCGAACATACGATTTACGAAATGAACATTATAACTAAATAACCAACTGTGAACTCGCTCAACTAGTTGTTGACTCTCTGTTACATGCCTTGCAGGACCATAGGTACTTTTGGAGCTTGCACGGGAGGCACAGTCGTTGTGGACATGGATCGTGAATGTGATGTTAAACATTATAACATTTTGTACTTAAACTTATGTTGAGTTTTACATTAATGCTTCCGCTACACACTTGTTTATATTTGGTTTTGTAAACACCTATCGTATTGATGAATGACTTTTGATATATATACTTATGTTCAATATGATTGGTGGCTTGATCTTGGTCATGTCACGCCTCCAAGCGGTGGTACTCCGCGTGTGGATTTTGGGGGTGTGACATCTTTAATTCTCTTCTCTTCCGTTGATGTGTCCGTAACGAGTGCTAGAATGGCAGTGTGGCCCTTCCGCAAACACTTCTGGGCCTTAAGGAGAGAGATGATGCCTTCGACAAAACCACTCTTGTCGCCACGAATCACGAGAGGTTCTTTACCAGAAAGAGGAATGCTGACGATTTTCTCCTTGAAAACAATCTCCGCTTGCTGATGAGATAACCAATCCATCCCAATAACAACGTCGAAACTACCAAGTACGATAGGAAAAAGATCAATAGAGAAGGTCTGACTAGCTAAGATGAGGTTACAACCTTTAACTACGTGTGTGGCTTCAAGACTTTTACCGTTAGCTAGTTCTACCGTGTGTTTGGTGTTCAGGAGTGTTGGAGTGCGCTTAAGCATTTGGCTAAATTTTAAGGACACATAACTAGTATCGGCACCCGAATAGAATAAAACAGTAACAAAGAAGTCATCCAGAAGAAACTTACCCATCACAACGTTGGGATCGTTCCTTGCATCACCCTGACCTAGCACGAAAACACGTCCCCTGGCACCATTGCCATTATTGTTACCCCCGTTGTTGCCTCCATTGTTGCCTCCATTGTTGTTCCTGTTTCCCTGGTTGTTGTTGTTCTGATTCTGGTTCAGCTGAGGACAGTTCCTCTTAAAGTGGCCTTCAGCGCCACACTGAAAGCATCCTTTATTGCCCTGCTGTTGCTGCTGGTGGTGGTTCTGTGGAGCTTGTTGTTGTTGTTGGCGATTTTGATTCGCAGGACGCGGGCTCCTGCAATCTTTAGCTTCATGACCCAGCTTGTGACATCTCTGACAACGACCTTTGTTGCACTGCCCGCTGTGGTGCAAATTACATCGGTTGCACTTAGGGTGATTTCCCTTGTACCCACCCTGACCTTGATTCCCAGAAGATTGCTGACTGGGGCTCTTGTACTCGTCTGTCTTTTGCTGCTGGGACTGAGCTGAAACAGAACCCTTACTGGAATTTCCATCCCATTTCCGCTTGTTTTCATTGGGAGCGTCAGTAGTAGCAGCACCAATACGCTTGGGCAGTTTGTTTTGTTCAACTGCTTGATCGGTGAGACGATGGGCCAACTTAATGATTTGCTGAATGGTACCCAGGTTAGGTGAAGTCACGTGACTTTGAATCTCTGGTACAAGGCCCTTGAGGTACAGCTCAATACGTTTGATGGGAGGGTCCACCATAGTTGGACACAAGATGGCTAGCTCGTTTGACCTCTTATTATACGCCTCAATCTCAGTCCCCGTCATCTTCAGATTGAAAAATTCCACCTCTAGCTTGTGGATGTCATCCCGACTACAGTACTCCTCTTTGATCAGTTCTTTGAAACCATTCCAGGGGGTGGCATTAGCAACTGCCAGTCCTAGTAGTTGAACCTGTGCTTTCCACCAGGTTAACGCAGCACCTTCAAGTGTTCCAGTAGCATACTTCACCCTACGATCCTCTGGGCACTCACACATTTCGAAGACAGACTCAAGCTTCTCAAACCAGTGAAGAAGGCCTACCGCTCCTTCTGTGCCGCTGAAGGTACTGGGCTGGCAATCCATGAAGGTTTTGAATGTGCACATAGGAGGCTGAGCATGTTGACCTGTTGCGCGAGAATAAAAGACAAGGCTAAGCACGAGGGTTGGTTTGCGTAGGTAGGATCTAAACGTCCTAAGATGGGTTGATATGGCAGGTTATAACTCCTGCTGGATTTGCTGCGAGTGCCTCAGCAACTCGTTCGTTGATCAAAGCCGTCAACTGGGCTTGAGTGAGGTTGATACGTCCTCCGCGTCCGCTCATGATCTTCATAATGAAGCAACATAAGTGAGAAAAGTGTCACGAAAGTGTGTAAGTGTGGGACGATAGTAGAGAGTAAGCACACAAGGTTCAAATAGCAATTATTACGTTAATTAATGTACAGTGTGAACTATCTAACCGACAATATAACATAAATTATACCACCTATTGTGTTGAGTCTTGCACGTGGAGGGAAGCGTCGTTGTGGATCGTTGTGCACTGTACAGGTTATAGTCTGGTTTTATCAAAAAAGCTTTTCCCCTTTTTAAAACCAAGTTCGCTATAAACCTGGCTCTGATACCAATTTGTCACACCCCCAAAATCAACCACGCGGAGTATCACCGCTTGGAGTCGTGACGTGACCAGGATCGAGCCACCAATCATATTGAACAACACAATTAAGTAAATAAAACCAACCACAATACGATAGGTGACCAAAAGAAAGTAAACCGACTTTAAGTTAACCAAGTTCAGATTTAAACAGCGGAAGCATAAAACGTAAGTCCAAAACATAAGTTCATAGTTCATAAGTTTAAAGTCCAAAACGTAGGTTTAATAAGTTCAAAAGGATTAAATGTTTAGCATGGGACAGAACATTCCATATTCCACAACAACCTCCTCCTCGTACAAGCTCCATAAGCGTCTAGCAACCTGTAAGGCATGTAACAACGAGTCAACAACAAAGTTGAGTGAGTTCACGGTTGGTTGATTAGTTTTAAGTTGTTTCTGAAAATGTGGTTTGACTTTCGTTGGCTAATTTGCCGTGGGGGTTACCCCTTAGTTGAAAGTATGTTTAACCAGTTCCTTTTATTACCCAATCCATACCCATGATCAGTGGGGGCTTCCCCATGTGAACTACTAGACGGTATGGCATCGACTACTAACGAAAGTAAGTTGTGCCCTAAGTCAATGTCTATCAACATTGACCCTTTGCCTTAGTCCATTAGTACACGCCCGTTCGAACGGCACGGGTTATTATAGACGATTCATCAAAGACTTCTCAAAGATTGCACAGCCGCTTACATTGCTGACACAGAAAGGTGTTGCTTACCGTTGGAGTGATACACAGGAAACAACGTTTCAGCACTTAAAGGATAGACTCTGTAGCGCACCTATCCTCTCATTGCCAGAAAGCACGGACGATTTTGTAGTCTACTGCGACGCATCTATCCAAGGTCTTGGATGTGTTTTGATGCAACGGGATAAAGTTATTGCTTATGCTTCACGCCAACTTAAGATTCACGAACGGAATTACACTACGCACGATTTAGAGCTTGGAGCTGTTGTCTTTGCACTCAAGATATGGCGACATTATCTGTATGGCACCAAGTGCACCATCTACACCGATCACAGAAGTCTTGAGCATATCTTCAAGCAGAAAGAATTGAACATGCGACAACGTCGATGGGTCGAGTTACTGAACGATTACGAATGTGCTATAAAGTACCATCCGGGCAAAGCCAATGTGGTGGCCGACGCCCTCAGTCGAAAGGATACTACACCTAGGCGTGTACGAGCGTTGCAACTCACTATCCAGTCTAGTCTTCCTTCACAGATACGAGATGCTCAGGTAGAAGCATTGAAACCAGAAAACGTCAGGGCTGAAGCCCTACGCGGCTCAAGGCAAAGGTTAGAACAAAGGGCAGACGGCGCCTATTATGTAACCGGACGCATCTTTGTCCCACTCTATGGCAACTTACGCGAGCTTGTAATGGATGAAGCTCATAAGTCCCGTTACTCGGTACATCCAGGTGCAGATAAAATGTACCACGACATCAGAACTACATATTGGTGGCCTAGCATGAAAGCTCACATAGCCACTTACGTTAGCAAGTGTTTGACCTGTGCGAGAGTCAAGGCGGAATATCAGAAACCATCAGGCCCACTCCAACAACCTGAGATACCACAATGGAAATGGGAGCAAAATTCCATGGATTTTGTTACTGGCCTGCCTAGATCTCAGCGCGGAAATGATACTATTTGGGTGATCGTGGATCGACTCACAAAGTCTGCTCACTTCTTGGCTATCAAGGAAATAGATAAGTTCTCCACTCTAGCAGACGTATACCTTAGAGAAGTTGTCTCGAGGAACGGGGTGCCCACCTCTATTATCTCTGATCGTGATGCACGTTTTACTTCAGAACTGTGGCAAGCAATGCACAAATCTTTTGGCTCTCGTTTAGACATGAGCACAGCTTATCATCCTCAGACTGATGGGCAGTCTGAGCGCACTATTCAAACTCTAGAAGACATGCTTCGGGCGTGCGTAATTGACTTTGGCAAAGGCTGGGAAAAACATTTACCACTTGTGGAATTTTCGTACAATAACAGCTACCACACAAGCATTAAAGCTGCACCATTCGAGGCATTGTACGGGCGTAAATGCCGGTCACCTCTCTGTTGGGCAGAGGTGGGAGATAGTCAGATCACAGGTCCAGAAATGGTAGTAGATACTACTGAAAAGATTGCTCAAATACGACAACGCATGGCGGCAGCTCGTGACCGTCAGAAAGTATACGCCGATAAAGATAGAAAACTACTCGAATTCCAAGTTGGGGATCGAGTGCTACTCAAAGTTTCGCCCTGGAAGGGTGTGGTTCGTTTTGGCAAACGAGGCAAGCACAATCCGCGTTATGTCGGACCTTTCGAAGTTACAGAGAAAATAGGCAAAGTGGCCTACAGACTGAACTTACCAGCTGAACTCAGTGCAGTTCACAACGTGTTTCATGTGTCGAATCTGAAGAAGTGGCAGTCAGATGAGACCTTCATAGTTCCTTTGAAGGAGCTCACTATCGACGAACAATTGCATTTCGTCGAGGAACCAGTTGAAATCACGGACCGGGATGTTAAGGTCCTCAAGAACACCAGAATACCTCTTGTTCGAGTTCGTTGGAACTCCCGTCGTGGCCCAGAGTTCACCTGGGAACGCGAAGACCAAATGGAACTCAAATATCCCCAGTTGTTTGAAAACAATGCAACCACTACTGAGGCTGAAGCTACTACAGAATTTCGGGAAGAAATTCCAAATCAACGGGGGAATGATGTGACACCCCAGGAGAACCAATAAACGATAACTTACCTAGCTTCCTCAGTAACCGCATGCTAAATTTCGGGACGAAATTTCTTTCAAGTTGGGGATAATGTGACAACTCGAGTTTCCGACTTTACTTTCGCATTAAATGCACGTTGACTTTGATTGTTTTGTTGTGTGACTTGTAGCTATACACGTTATGTTATAATGAAAGGCACTATGATTGTTACGTGTTTATGTGATTTAGATTATAACATGAAACGTATGGTATTGCGAATTTTGCACGTATGTGATTAATAATTAAAACATGAGACTTGGTATTTTAGAAAAACACTTGAACTGTGTAACAGCTGAAATGACCCGACAAATTAAGTGATTCGCCATGACCCAACTCGACGAAACAGGCTGTTTCGCCGGCCCTTTATTACGCGAAGCCCATTAGGGCCCAGTTCACTTGCACGCGTATAAATTACGCGGAACTGTCTCATTCGTCACACGTAACAAAAATAGAAACCCTAGAGCGCCTCTCTTCTGTGTGACGGCTGTTTGGAACTCTCGAAGCCCCCCTTAGCTTATTCATCGTTCTTTTCATCTCGGTTAGTGTGTATTATAAAGAATCGATTACTTGTTATTGACTATAAAGTCTGTTTGATTAATGCTCTTAGTTGCGGCCCATGTGTGTTGTCAGGTTATGTTATTCATGATTCACTTGTTTATTGTTTGTATATATGTTGTCTAGTTGTATGATAAGAACACCACATGGTTTGTCAGTTGGGAATGGATAAGATTTTGGAAGGTAACATGGGATGCTCATTGTAAACGAGATTGGTGGAAAAATCGGTGGTCAATGGGTGGGAACTTGTGAACCGCCGATTTGTAATGATGATGTTTGGTAGGGTTGAAAATTTATACTAAAAGTCCAAACGGTTGTTGATGTTGGAGGTCCAATCGGTTGATAATATTGGAGGTCCAATGAGGTTGGGCGGTGGTGCTAGATGTTGGCCACTAGGGCTTAATAATTCTGTGATGGTTCTGCAACATGTTTGACGAAACACACTTGGCGAAACAAAGGTGTTTCGCCGAGACCCTGATTGACGAAACAGAATGTGTTTCGTCAACATGCTTTCCGCCGACTTGTGTTTCGCCGAGACCATTTTTGACGAATCAGATGGGACGAAACAGAAGGTGTTTCGCCAATCTGTGTTTCGCCGATTGTATAATCTGTTCGATCTCTTGGGTTAATTCTGTTAAACTTAACTGGGTTAGATAACTGCTGTTATGAATAAAGGCAATACTTGTATGATTACAAATACGTGCAATGTGATACTCAGTGTTATTAATGCGATGTTCATGATGATGATGTTTACGTGCAAACAACTTGAATGCAAACTGATTATGTATACGTGCATACCTTAGGACGTGACTGATTAACCGTGAGCACATACTTAGCATACCGAGCGAAACAAGGTGAGTTCACACTTCTACCAAGGCATGGGATTCCCGGGGTTGGGAATGGGTTGATTGATTATTTATGTTTAATAGTTATCGGAATTACATACCATAGGCCTCGGGGGAGGAAGGTCAATGGTAGATACTACTCGACTAGTGATATGTACATACTTCTCTTCGCACACATGCCGGGATCGGCCGCGATACTAGAACAATCTTCGCAAACATGCCTGGAATGGCCGCGAACTATACTTTAATCTTCGCAAACATGCCTGGAGGGCCGCGATACAAATATAACTAGTCTAGAAAACATGGGAAACCCCCACTAAACTTCGCAAACATGCCTTGAGGGCCGCGATGCTATTACTTACGATACATGATTACTAATCGAACATACGATTTACGAAATGAACATTATAACTAAATAACCAACTGTGAACTCGCTCAACTAGTTGTTGACTCTTTGTTACATGCCTTGCAGGACCATAGGTACTTTTGGAGCTTGCACGGGAGGCACAGTCGTTGTGGACATGGATCGTGAATGTGATGTTAAACATTATAACATTTTGTACTTAAACTTATGTTGAGTTTTACATTAATGCTTCCGCTACACACTTGTTTATATTTGGTTTTGTAAACACCTATCGTTTTGATGAATGACTTTTGATATATATACTTATGTTCAATATGATTGGTGGCTTGATCTTGGTCATGTCACGCCTCCAAGCGGTGGTACTCCGCGTGTGGATTTTGGGGGTGTGACATCTTTAATTCTCTTCTCTTCCGTTGATGTGTCCGTAACGAGTGCTAGAATGGCAGTGTGGCCCTTCCGCA
This sequence comes from Helianthus tuberosus, assembly GCA_030545235.1. Classification (NCBI taxonomy): domain Eukaryota; kingdom Viridiplantae; phylum Streptophyta; class Magnoliopsida; order Asterales; family Asteraceae; genus Helianthus; species Helianthus tuberosus. The sequence goes on from CM060360.1 coordinate 106,479,534, forward strand.
AACACTTCTGGGCCTTAAGGAGAGAGATGATGCCTTCGACAACACCACTCTTGTCGCCACGAATCACGAGAGGTTCTTTACCAGAAAGAGGAATGCTGACGATTTTCTCCTTGAAAACAATCTCCGCTTGCTGATGAGATAACCAAACCATCCCAATAACAACGTCGAAACTACCAAGTACGATAGGAATAAGATCAATAGAGAAGGTCTGACTAGCTAAGATGAGGTTACAACCTTTAACTACGTGTGTGGCTTCAAGACTTTTACCGTTAGCTAGTTCTACCGTGTGTTTGGTGTTCAGGAGTGTTGGAGTGCGCTTAAGCATTTGGCTAAATTTTAAGGACACATAACTAGTATCGGCACCCGAATAGAATAAAACAGTAACAAAGAAGTCATCCAGAAGAAACTTACCCATCACAACGTTGGGATCGTTCCTTGCATCACCCTGACCTAGCACGAAAACACGTCCCCTGGCACCATTGCCGTTATTGTTACCCCCGTTGTTGCCTCCATTGTTGCCTCCATTGTTGTTCCCGTTTCCCTGGTTGTTGTTGTTCTGATTCTGGTTCAGCTGAGGACAGTTCCTCTTAAAGTGGCCTTCAGCGCCACACTGAAAGCATCCTTTATTGCCCTGCTGTTGCTGATGGTGGTGGTTCTGTGGAGCTTGTTGTTGTTGTTGGCGATTTTGATTCGCAGGACGCGGGCTCCTGCAATCTTTAGCTTCATGACCCAGCTTGTGACATCTCTGACAACGACCTTTGTTGCACTGCCCGCTGTGGTGCAAATTACATCGGTTGCACTTAGGGTGATTTCCCTTGTACCCACCCTGACCTTGATTCCCAGAAGATTGCTGACTGGGGCTCTTGTACTCGTCTGTCTTTTGCTGCTGGGACTGAGCTGAAATAGAACCCTTACTGGAATTTCCATCCCATTTCCGCTTGTTTTCATTGGGAGCGTCAGTAGTAGCAGCACCAATACGCTTGGGCAGTTTGTTTTGTTCAACTGCTTGATCGGTGAGACGATGGGCCAACTTAATGATTTGCTGAATGGTACCCAGGTTAGGTGAAGTCACGTGACTTTGAATCTCTGGTACAAGGCCCTTGAGGTACAGCTCAATACGTTTGATGGGAGGGTCCACCATAGTTGGACACAAGATGGCTAGCTCGTTTGACCTCTTATTATACGCCTCAATCTCAGTCCCCGTCATCTTCAGATTGAAAAATTCCACCTCTAGCTTGTGGATGTCATCCCGACTACAGTACTCCTCTTTGATCAGTTCTTTGAAACCATTCCAGGGGGTGGCATTAGCAACTGCCAGTCCTAGTAGTTGAACCTGTGCTTTCCACCTGGTTAACGCACCACCTTCAAGTGTTCCAGTAGCATACTTCACCCTACGATCCTCTGGGCACTCACACATTTTGAAGACAGACTCAAGCTTCTCAAACCAGTGAAGAAGGCCTACCGCTCCTTCTGTGCCGCTGAAGGTACTGGGCTGGCAATCCATGAAGGTTTTGAATGTGCACATAGGAGGCTGAGCATGTTGACCTGTTGCGCGAGAATAAAAGACAAGGTTAAGCACGAGGGTTGGTTTGCGTAGGTAGGATCTAAACGTCCTAAGATGGGTTGATATGGCAGGTTATAACTCCTGCTGGATTTGCTGCGAGTGCCTCAGCAACTCGTTCGTTGATCAAAGCCGTCAACTGGGCTTGAGTGAGGTTGATACGTCCTCCGCGTCCGCTCATGATCTTCATAATGAAGCAACATAAGTGAGAAAAGTGTCACGAAAGTGTGTAAGTGTGGGACGATAGTAGAGAGTAAGCACACAAGGTTCAAATAGCAATTATTACGTTAATTAATGTACAGTGTGAACTATCTAACCGACAATATAACATAAATTATACCACCTATTGTGTTGAGTCTTGCACGTGGAGGGAAGCGTCGTTGTGGATCGTTGAGCACTGTACAGGTTATAGTCTGGTTTTATCAAAAAAGCTTTTCCCCTTTTTAAAACCAAGTTCGCTATAAACCTGGCTCTGATACCAATTTGTCACACCCCCAAAATCAACCACGCGGAGTATCACCGCTTGGAGTCGTGACGTGACCAGGATCGAGCCACCAATCATATTGAACAACACAATTAAGTAAATAAAACCAACCACAATACGATAGGTGACCAAAAGAAAGTAAACCGACTTTAAGTTAACCAAGTTCAGATTTAAACAGCGGAAGCATAAAACGTAAGTCCAAAACATAAGTTCATAGTTCATAAGTTTAAAGTCCAAAACGTAGGTTTAATAAGTTCAAAAGGATTAAATGTTTAGCATGGGACAGAACATTCCATATTCCACAACAACCTCCTCCTCGTACAAGCTCCATAAGCGTCTAGCAACCTGTAAGGCATGTAACAACGAGTCAACAACAAAGTTGAGTGAGTTCACGGTTGGTTGATTAGTTTTAAGTTGTTTCTGAAAATGTGGTTTGACTTTCGTTGGCTAATTTGCCGTGGGGGTTACCCCTTAGTTGAAAGTATGTTTAACCAGTTCCTTTTATTACCCAATCCATACCCATGATCAGTGGGGGCTTCCCCATGTGAACTACTAGACGGTATGGCATCGACTACTAACGAAAGTAAGTTGTGCCCTAAGTCAATGTCTATCAACATTGACCCTTTGCCTTAGTCCATTAGTACACGCCCGTTCGAACGGCACGGTGTGAGGTTTGTTAAACCTAATAGCGCTATTAACTAATGACCCGCTCGCCATCGGCCTCGGCGATTAAGTCAATATAAAATGAGGGACTTATGATAGAGTTTTGTCTAGTAAGTTTTAAGGTTGTTGTCCAACCCAAGGAGGACGAACGTACGTAGTTCTCCCAAAGAGAATACGCAGGATTAATATTGGCATCCTACCCAAGGAGGATGGCCGTACATATCCTACCTAAGTAAGATATGTAGATTTCCGTTTTAATTCTTTAACCCATTCCCAAACCACCGGGAATCCCATGCCTTAGAAAGTGTGTGAACTCACCTCGGTTTGCTCGGTTAGATTCTCAAATATAGCTAACAGTCAAGGTCGGTCAATCACGTCCTAATATGATTACCAGTTAGTCATTTAGTGATTTTCAAATAGAGCACAAAGTTCCTACACGTATCTATCACATAACATGCATTACTTTAACGGTTTATGCCCATATAAACTTCCCATCTATTCCCGTTCATAAATAAACATACGATATTGCACATAACACTTTTATTGACACATAACATGTTAGATCATTCACAGATAACATTCCCAACATTTAGATACGCAAATTACTACTTATGTCGTTTCAGCTTTTATATTCAAAACTGGGCTGTTTTTGAGGATTTTAATAAAATAGTTAACTTGTTCCAAAAATTCCCAAACTTTGACAGAATGTCTTAAACGATCCAAATATTATTGTGTAAAAATCTCGAGATCCAATTCATCACCAATATTTTATAAAAAATCATTTTCCGGACTGCACTCAGATTTATCTTTTTCTGACTGCAGTCCACGGAAGAATTTATTTAAAATTCATTGTGAATCCTATTTATGAAATTCTAGTGAGGGAATTACAAATACATCGGTGGTCATCTATAGTTCAAATTTCATGATTTAACACTACACAGAATTCAAGTTATGACTGAAAACAGAATGCATAATTTCAGCAGCAAAAATGCAGCTCTAGCTGCTGTTACAAAACGACACTTTAAAAATAGTAAACGAAGTCCAAAAATTATGATTCCAGTGCCATTAGAACCGTATTTCATAATAACACGTTATAGACTCAAAATATCAGTTTTTCGTTGAGTTATGACCTGTTTACAGCCAACTGAATTTGGCTGGAAACGCATGGACAGATTCTGTTTTTCAGCCTTTAGCTTTTTAATTCGTGTTCGATTGATTCCGTTAACATGTTTAGTGATCACAACAACATCAAACATCAATATTAACAAGTGAATCATCAAGTAATCAACAAGAATCATAACAACACAAGATCAACAAGATTTAACCATATATTTTCTCTTTATCCATTCTTTACCCTTTATGTTCAAGACTTAATGTAAGTTCTTTAAAGTTTCTTAAGTTTTAACCATTTAATCAACTATTAACCACCAAATACATGAACAAGATGAAGATTTGAAGCACTTATTACTAGCACAAGGCTAGGGGAGAAACAAGGCGTAAAAGTGGTGGATAAAAGAAAACTAGAGTGGTCCTTGAGCTTCCGAGTGCACCAAGATTACTTGTATGATCTTTACCACCTTTGAGTGTATGGAAAATGGTTGAACAAGAACTTTATGGTGGTGGTTTGGTGGTTGATGGTGGCTGCCGAACACAAGGAAGAGAGGGGAGGAGAGTGATGGTGAAATGGTGTTGAGAAGTGAGAAAAGGGTAGACTTGTGGTTAATACTTATAAGCTCTAATACTCTATTAACCATGGTATAATATGTTTCCTTATCCATCAACAAGTTCAATTAAATAATGAAGAAATCAATGGGGGTGTCCCCCACTCCCATAACCGGTTTCGAAGGGGGGGGGGGTATAGGGTTGGGTTGTAATGTGATGGTAACTATCTAGTTAGTTTTCAAAGTGTTTAGTTAGGACATTATTATGTGTTATTTAATATAAAGGGTGTTAGGGTGTTTGGGGACCCTAACTAGCTCAGAGAAGTAAAAACAATGTGTTTGGTAATATTTTCATGTTCCGGGTAAAGTCCGGTTGTTCGGTTTGACACTGTTCCGTTAAAGTGCTTAATTAATCCGTAAAGTGTCTTTTATATATACTTTTGAAACACTTTAATTTCTAACACTTAGAAAAACACACATGATTATTTAGTAACTTTTCTATATACTACTAGTATGTTAACAAGTACATGTAAGTATAACACAGTGATCAGAGAGCAGTTAAGTAATTCCACACAGTCATCAAGCACTTTAATTATCATTAATAAATTGTACAGATACATGGAATTATGAGGGTTGTCACAGTTTAAGTGTCAGAAAGTGCCTAAAACTCAATTAAAGTGCTGAATTCAGCATAATTCAGCAAAATTCAGCTATTTAACACTCTTATATCATGCAGAAAAATGATTAACTGGCCCAGAATACTTTCCTAAGTGTCGGGAATTAAAAGTGTCACAAAAGGGCACATAAAGAACACTAAACGGTATAGTTTAGCACTTTAACGAACCGGTATCTAACCGAACAACCGGACACTACCCGAAACATCAAAATTACACTAGAAGCATTGTTCTAATGTTTCCGAGCTAGTTATGATCCCCAAACATCAAAACACCCACTAAAAATATCTACTAACTAATATAAGTAACTAATACTTGAAATTAAACAAGATTGTAACCAATTTAGTTAAACCTATGCTAGTACCCCCCTCCCCAACCTATGCAATCGGCCACATGGCCTAATTGGGAGATTTTATTTGATTTGTTTAAAAGACATGTCATGTACTTAAGGGGACATAATACACATTGGACAAACACTTGTTGGAAAGGTTATAAGATTAACTCTAAGTCCATAACTTCATCGATTTCACATATCACCAACTCAATTTTTCTCCTCCCTTCCCCCATAGCTCACGGCCACAACACACCACCACCACATCTCCATTTTTAATTCAAATCCTACCATTCTAAGGTGATACAAGGGTGTAAGGAGCTAAGTTAGGAAGCTTGGAGCTTTTGGAAGTTGAAGGACCTTCACCGTTTGCTTTTATCCACTTCATTTCTACACTTGATCATCCCTAGCCTTGAGCTAGTAGTAAGATCTTCTACTCTTTATTTTGCATCTATTTTAAGTGGTTAAAAGATGTTACAAGATGATTATCATAAAGAACACTAAGAAACAAGAAGTTGAAACATGAACATAAGCTTGAAATTATAAGAAAACTTAAAGGAATCATGTTGTTTAGTGTTGTTGTGATATTTGATGAATGATTGTTTGTGTAAATAATGTAGATCATTATATGATCTTGCTAGATCATGATTAAAAACATAATCTAGCAAGATGAGAGGATGAAAATGTTAGAGATTTATAAATCATCCTCATGTAAAACATGAACTTGAAGTATAAATTGTTTTCTTGAAAAATAGTGATCAAAGTAAGTTAATAATCATATAGATCTAAGGATTTATGGAGGATTTATAAAGAAACCAAGCTAAAAATATAAGTTTTGCTAAAACTTGGTTCTTACATAAACAAATCTTATTTTTAATGATTAAACAAGTGTAGAAACACTTGTGTAACAAGAAGAATTCATAAAGAAACATTTTTAGAAAATGTGACAAGAAGTTGTAAACATCTAACATCTTTAAAAATGAAGTTTTTAAAGAACTAATCATACTTTAAAGGGTAACAAGGCTTACTAATGACACTAGTAAGTTCCTACAAATTTTTACAAATATTCAAGTTCATGAAGTAGTAGATTATACTCATTTTTGGAAAAATTTGTAAGTAAAGGTTGTTTATTATTGATTGTGAATGGATTGTGATGATTTTTACAAAAGAAAATGATATGCTTGAAAGCATGGAAACCTTCATTTTTAGGGGAAACTATGGCAAAATTTTCTAAAAATATAACCACTTAGAAAAATATTTCTAAACAAGTATTTACAAGTGTATTCCAACCATAAATTGTTACATAAACTTTGCCAAAATTTTTGTTACAAAAATTATAAATATTGGAGGTTGGTTTTTTTACAAATAAAAGTGACTAAATATGTATATATTTAGAAGGCACCATGTGTGTGATTCTTTGTATATTATGTATATTAGTTATATTATTTTAGGATTTGAAATAATATAACTCATCAAATGCCAACAACTTACAATCCAAAATATTACCAAAATCCTAATAATATGAATATACAAGATTACAAAAATACCGGTAAAACCGAACAAATGAATATAACTTGCAAATATTCTGGAAATATTATTCATATGAATATTTTGGTAAATAATATTTTAGACACCAAGTGAATGAAAATATGATTTTCACAAGTATTACCAAGTTATATCATATTTTTTACAAGAAGAAAATATATTATTTTTGGTGGAAAAAAATATATTCTCTTGGAATCAATAGAAGATATATTATTTTCGTAAGAAATATATATTTCTCAAATGAACATGAAATATATGATTTTTGGGAGAAAAATAAGTTTGTATATATTTTCGAAGATACGCTTGAAAATAAAATATTTTTGGAACTTATATGAAAATACGAATACTTTTGCCAAGAGAGAATTATAAATAATTTTCTAAGTAACATACCTCGGAATATATATTTTGGAAATACATATTAAAATATCTTACTAAAAATATTATTTCGGAAAAGTTGATATAAAAATCAAGTATATGAATACTTAATGAATACAATAAAAATACGTATTCTCGTACGTATAAATACACACCGGAATACGACACCAGTACATGTAAAAAATATACAAGTATAAGATACCCCATCCTTGGGAAGGAAATACAAGTATAAATACTTGGGAAGTATTAAGTTAATACATATTGTTTTAACAATTATTCCAAAATCTAATAAATATAATTTGAGTTAAAATATTAATTGTTTTAACAAATAATTATACACTTGGAATAATAATGAAGACACTATGAAACGTAACTCAAAGACACTCATCAATACTAAGTCAAGGCACGACCCGCTCGTCTAATGGACCATAGTACGCATGTAGGTAGTCGTGCATTCTAGAGGAAGCTTTGAGTTACATCGGATACAAGGAACGCAAAACAGTGAGTTCATGTCCCCCTTTTCTTTTAACTGTTTTCAGTTTTATAACCTCGGGGGTGAAATACATGGTACATACTGTTTACGAACGATTACAAATGGTATGATTAGCTAAGGAATGCACTGCTAGATCATGTGAATGGGCAGGCGATTAACTTAAGACCATTAATCCTTGTATAAGGACCGAGGGGCATGAGTGATAGATCTATTGGGTGTTGCGAGCCCCACCCATGGGCCTGCGAGTTGGCCCCATGTGGTGACTATGTCGTTCTACCAGAGGGGGCGGTACGAAATACGCTTACAGGGTTGAGTGCTTCCTATACCATGTCAGTTTTATTAAAGTATTAGCTACACATTAATTGATCCGTTTTTCCTTTTTGCTTCATACCAGTTTACAAGTACATACATACTTACAAAGGTTTTCAAGGATGATTCGTGCACACATACTAAACACATGAACTCGCTCAACTTTTGTTGATGTTTTCAAACTACATGTATTTCAGGAAACTAAGTATGGATCTGGCGGGCGTTGGAGTTTCAAGTCATGTTGAGAATAAAAGATGTCATCCGTGTCTTAGGGTTTGGTTAGAGTGTCTTATCCTGGACGAGACACATCTTTCAAAACCTGATTTTAACTAAAGTTTTTTTATGAGTCCTTATGGAACTCTAAACATTTTATATGGTTTGTAACTCGGATTTTAAAGTCTATGTTTCGTGACAATGATGATGTAATGTTTTAAAACTTAATCAATGGATGAACATCTCGGATTTATCATATAGTTGTTTGTTATGGTTGAATGCAATGATATTCAGCAAGTCACACCAAATCACGCTTCCGAAAAAGTCAGGGTGTGACAGTCGACATGCTTAAACTAAGCCTCTGAGTGACCTTATACGATGTCCGTATTCTCATATGAGCCACTTGTTGGACGAGAGAAGCCGTTTAAATAATTGTTTGAAAGTTTGGGTAACGGAGGGTTAATGTCACACCCCCAAAAATCCACAAGTGGGGTATCACCGCAGGAGGCGTGACTAACCAGGATCCAGCCATAAATCATATTGAACAAGTTAAGTAAATAAATAAGAGTCCAACCACAAAATATAATTGGTGTCCAAAACAAGTTAATCAAGTTCAAGACATCAGCGGAAGCATAATGTTTAAAACCAAAGTATAAGTATAAAAGTTCAAATGGTAAACATGGAACTCAACAGTCCATGTCCCACAACGACTCCTGCTCCCATGCAAGCTCCAGCTAAGCATCTAACGACCTGCAAGGCATGTAACAACGAGTCAACAACAAAGTTGAGCGAGTTCACAGTTGGTGTTCATTTTAAAGTTGTTCCAAAAACCATAAGTTCATTCGTAAACCATGAGTTAACCAATTCCTTGTTTCCCAAACCATAACCAGTGGGGGCTACCCCAGGTGAACCACTAGACCCAATACCATATCTGTGACAACCGGAAATTTACACCCTTAATTACGTGATTAACAGGTGATTAACGCGATGATAATTAGTGTTTATAGCACAAATTGATTTAATTAGGCCCTTGGAGTGCCCAAGAACGTTTGTTCAGCTATACAGTGCGCGTGTGGTGATTTACATAAAATCTGCGGAATATTACGCGACAACGGACTGATACCGTACGAAATACTGACGACACCGACAAATATGGATGTTACACGAATATATTTATGCTTATGGAGTTTGGGTTGCGATATCGGGTCTCGTAGGAATTACGGGCCACTTACACATGAGATGGGCTTGTGGGCCCTGGGCCCAAGCCCAAAACCCACAAGCCTAAAACTGCACACAATATATTAGAATCTATAGCAGATTTATAAAATCTATAGAAGATTTACACAATCATACTAAATCTCTACAATAGATCTTAGCTCCAAGGTTAAAACAATATACCTAAATGCCATTTGAATACTCAAAAGGCAATAAAATCACTAAGCTCTATTTAAAGGGTGTTGCACCCTAGTTGCTTTCAACAATTTATAACACACAAAAACCATTATGTCTGTTCTCTCCCCTCTCACTCGATACACATTCAGACAACAAAGCCAAACATCCAGCTACAACATCCAAACACACTCGATCTCCCCCATCCCCCTTCAAATCCGACAAGTAACAGCCCCCCCCCTCTTTCGAACAACAGAAACGAGCCACCACCACCATTGTTCGGTGGTGGTGCGGCGATAAAGACAGAGACGAGAAAGAGGAAGAGACTGAGAGAAGGAGATCGAGAAGAGAAAGAGGGAGAACCAGCGGTGGTGGTGGTGGTGACCGGTGGTCCCCGTCTCGGACCGGTGGTCGATACTTTTATCCGGCGGCTACAAACCGGGAGGAGAGAGAGAGGAATGAGATGAGGAAAGAGAGAGCGACGGAAAGATGAGGAGCAGATGAGTTTCGGCGAGTGGCAACAGAGACAGGCGGCAGCGCTGCCGTCACAGCGGCAGTGGCGGTGGTCTTTGGTTCTGTTCCGACAAGTTTCCCGGTAACACTCTTGTTCCATTCACTCGTTTTCATTTTCTGATGCACGGATTGTGTGATGATGATACTGGATCTGCTTCGGTGTTAGTTTTGAAGATGATGATGTTGGTTTGGGTTTTCATGGAGTCGCAGGAAAAATCCATCAGATGCAGGCTCGACTCAGTTCCATACGGCTCAACTCGGTCCGACTCAACTTGACTCGGTCCAACTCGGCTCGACTCGGTTCATCTCGCCTCAACTCAGTCAACAAGAGCTGACTCAGTCAACTCAGTTGACCCGGTCAACTCAGTCAAACGGTTCGATGCGCGAAGTCTCGGTAAAGAATTTAGGACGCGAACATTAATTTCGTTAATTATTTTATTACGTGATAACGAGCTCGAACTGATTCGTACTGATTATAGTTTGCATTTTTGGAAATATTTAGCAAAGTTGATATATTATAATTGAATCTTGATTGAATCTTGAAAATATAACGACAACGTGGTTGTCCGGGGCGTCCAAAAATAGAGGAAACTATGCCCGTTTTTCGAGAAAATCTGTAAAACGAAACACGTTTTTAATATAAAGACACTTTATATACAAGTGTATCATGTTTTCGACGACACTTTACAAACATACGAAAACAACGATACGGAAGTTTCTTTCGACAACAAATAAATATAGTTATCATATTTATTTCGAATGTCAAACAAAAACAACGATTCTTTTATAAAATAGATATAACTCATCTATTTATTTCAGACATCGTACAACACGAATTCGTTTTATAAAAAAATAAATATAGTTTTATATTTATTTGAAACTTCAAACAACTCGATGTTACTTTCGCAAATAAATATAATATTTTATGTTTATTACAAACGCCGAAACGGCATATACATATATTTTGGCAAAAATATACAAGACGCAATATATATAATACAAGTTTATATTACTTTCATACGAATATTCCTACATACACAAACGACTTCTCACGGCAGTTTAACTTAGTCATTTTCATTAAGTTAACTATTTACCGTCAAATCATTCGATCAACGATTCGGTAGAGCTCGGTAACACGTAGATTAGTTACCGCATTATTTCGAAACTTATTAGATATTCCATGTTAGGAATATTGTAGAATGCACACTAGCGAGTCTCGTCTTGGAAACGACATCACGAAGTCGTATATAGCTAGCTTTGCACAGGAATATTCAGGTGAGTTCATAACCCCACATTTTTACATTTTTCTAAATGTTTTTGGGGTGGAAAGACATGCACTTTTTGCAAAGCATACAAGAATTATATATTTCTAAACCATGTTACAAAGAACACAAATGGTTTACGAAAAGCTTATATTAGATACCGGTTTTACAAAACAAGTGAGTTCATGCTCCCCCTTTTCTTTTAACTGTTTTCAGTTTTATAACTTCGGGGGTGAAATACATGTACAAATATTATAATGTTTATAAATGGTATGATAACAAGAAACGCACTTGGTGAGGACGAGAACCAAGTAGGATGCGTTATGAGAAATGATAACAAGAAACGCACTTGGTGAGGACGGGAACCAAGTAGGATGCGTTATGAGAAATGATACGAGAAATCGTGTCACGAATAGGGTACATAAGCACCATTAATCAACAATATACCTAGACCGCAGAACAAAAGGTTAGATCTAACGGGTGCCGGGCAGCCACACTCTCGGTGAGGGCGAGAATCGAGTAGTGCTTTTGTGTCTCAGAATATACCAATTAAATGCCTAAGGTTTGGTGACTTCCTATGTCGTGTCACTTGTTAATGGCTTTGCAACCCATTAACAATCCTGATACTTACAGGAATACTTTATTTACATAAAATTCATACCATACAAAAACTTGATTTATAACTTGAAGTACGTGGGGTACTCAAGAAAAACTTGATTTATAACTTGAAGTATGTGGGGTACTCAAGAAAAACTTGATTTATAACTTGAAGTACGTGGGGTACTCAAGAAAAACTTGATTTATAACTTGAAGTACGTGGGGTACTCAAGAAAAACTTGATTTATAACTTGAAGTACGTGGGGAACTCAAGAAAAACTTGATTTATAACTTGAAGTACGTGGGGTACTCAAGAAAACGGGAATTATACTTGAAGTACGTGGGGTACTCAAGAAAAACCTGAATTATACATAAGTACGTGGTGTACACATGAATACTTGATTTATATATGAAAACTTGATTTATACAAGATACATACCATGTTTTCATACAAAGTTTCTGTATAACAAGACAAGAAAATGATTTTAATTCGTTTTCTCAACAATACTTCAAAAACCGGTTATTAAAAAAGATTTATTTCAAATCTTTTACAAACAAACTATGAACTCGCTCAACTTTATGTTGATTTTTCGCATGTTTCTTTCTCAGGTTACAGTTCTAAGACAAGGCACGGTTGGAATAGGAGCACCATCTGGAGTCGAGTACTTAGTGGGCGTTCACATACTAAAAGACTTAGCTTATTTGCTTCCGCTGTGCAATGAAGATACCAGTCCAGTCACGCCAATGCTCTGATAATTGCAGGGTGTGACAATATCGACTACTGACTGAAGTAAGTTGACGCCCTAGCGTCAATGTCTATCATCATTGACGTGCCCAGATCCATTATTTCACGCCCGTCCTCTGTGGCACGGTGTGAGGCTTGTTAAACCTAAATAGCGCTATCTAACTAATGACCCGCTCGCCATTGGCCCGGCGATTAAGTCGATATAAAAATGAGGGACTTCATGATACAGTTTTTGGTCTAGTATCAATCTTATCACCCTTCAATAAAGAGGATGTGGTACGTGTCCCCAAACCAGGAGATCACGCAGGTTCCGATTAAATCCTTAGTACATGTTATCACCCTTCAATAAAGAGGATGTGGTACGTGCTCCAAACCAGGAGGTCACGCAATTTTCGATTAAATCCTTTACCCATTCCCAACCACCGGGAATCCCATGTCTTGTAAAAAGTGTTAACTCACCTTGGTTTGCTCGGTTTGTTAAGTTACTTGTTCACAGTTAATCAGTCAAAGCCTATAGTATGCATACATACGTAATCAGTTTACATTCACAAGGTTAACACATAAATTGTAATCACATTGTGCATTTAAACATCTTAACAGTTATTCAAGTTCATACAACTCCACAATTCTCATGCATGATTCACAATAGAAATCAATAGTTAAGCGTGCTATTTAATCAACTCAGGTTTCCACAGTCATAACTAACAGACAGTAACAATCAGTAACAGGTAACAATAGAATCAACTTAGCTCACTGTGCCTGTTTACCCTCTTAATGAAACCCCCCTGTTTCGTCGTGATCCCCTTTGGCGAAACTCCCCAAGTTTCGTCGTGATTCCCCATTGACGAAACACTCAGGTTTCGTCCTGATGTGTGTTTCGTCGACATATATTTCATCGGATCCATGTGTGACGAAAGTCCACATGTGTTTCGTCGACCTGGGTTCTTCTTCAATAACATCAGACAACAAGAACCCCAATGGTGTCGCTCATCTGAATAGCATAACATAGAACGTATGTCTAAATCAAGAATCATATTACTCAGCAAGATGTCATTACTTCCTTAATCGTTCATTACCAAGCTTCATGACAATCATCAATGTTGGACCGTTGTACGACCTCTAAAAGTCAGTTAAGGTGTTCATCTTTGAATACAAAGGCGGAATCAATGTATACAAAGTCATAACAGCTTTGTTCCTCTTAATTTTTCTTCTATTAATGCCTTCTGAGTCTTTACAATGATTTTCTGACAAAAATTCAGCAGCACCTTGACTCACATACAATGACAACTCTGATTCGCTTCAAATGACCTGAACACCTATATATAGAGAACATGATTTCGCTTGAGGCTTGTTCAAGCGAAATCTTCTTGTGTTGATTTCGCTTCAAGCATTCACATACCCACTCAAGCGAAATCTTGTGTTTAACACATAAAAACCCTAACTTAAACCCTATTGTGTGATCATTCAAACAATCCTAGACACAAGACTTGATAATGACGTAATCAGCAGACATTTAGTGCACCAACAGACTCCCCCTTGGATGTTGATGAAGTCTTTGTCTTTAACAATCTTCAAACATTGCAAAAACTCTCATCAATCTTTATCTTCAAGCTATAAACTTTAAACTTCAATCTTCCCTTTGACTATTGATCCAGACTCCTCCTTTCACAGACTCCCCCTCTTAATATGCTAGGATCTGAGAAATCTGGTTCAAGCTTTAACATTTAGCTTCCGTTGGGAATAATGAAGTCCAATCCTGTTACTCAACAAACAAACATAACCATTCTATCTTTTCAACAATAAAACACAAACTCAATCAGCTTTAACAATCCACTCAAGTATTCAAATTCAAGTTAATGACCCTGATCACTTGATTAATCTACCAAGTCCAAATTAATGACCTTGGTTGATCTTTTGACAAAACAAACTGATTTTAAAACAACAAGCTCAAACATTTTCTGAAAATAACAAGTATCAAGTTAATGAACTTGTTTTTGACTTTTCAATCAATCAAACTTCTACAAAGTAAGCTCTCCTCATTCTTCAGTCCAGAATTTCCTGCATCTGCTTCAAACATCTGAGAATCTAACAATCAACTCTCCACATTGGTTTGTCTAAAATAAAGCAGAAATAAAATCTTTATGGATTTTATCAAAGTATTCTAAACTAAGAAATGAAATACAGAAAACTTAAATTGCAGAAAGTAAACAAAGTAAACTATTTACAAACATATTTTTGGTGAGCGTGTCAGGGAATCATATCAGCTTTTCAGACAAATCAAAAGTACCGTTAAGCTACATTTCATACTCAGACTTAAACAATTTACCTCGATTGTCGATATACTGATCCATCTTAAATTCTCATACAAATTTCAACTTATTCAGGATACGATTTAGATGAATTAAGAACTTAGATCATTCATGTGTCCCACCTCTTGAATATACTCCCGTATCCAGAATCTCAATAATCAGTCTTACAGGTGAGAATACTACAATGATATCTGTATATAAATTAGGTATGCGAGGGCCGAGGGATCTCAGATCGATACTTCCGTATACGCAGAGAGATATCAGCTTCGACTTTTCGGTGTGTCCCCTTTAGAGGATCTTTTTGCTTACAACAGCAACATATATCAATTTTAATTGTTTCAGCATGCTGAGGGTTTAATGCTGTGTTTCAAGCATTGCAGCAAGTATTAGCCAGGGACTAGGTCAGAACTACCGTTTAGCAGAAGTCCCGGAATAATACCCCAGACATCATAGAGTATAAAGACCTAGTATATCAGATTACGAGACCTTTCAAACGAGATTTCAGGGGTTACCTATATATCCAAGTAGTGTTCCCCACGAATTCACAAGTTTGAATTTTAGGTTTATATCCCGAATAAATCTACTAAAAGTACGAAAACCTATCGACACATCATCAGTAAGATTGTTTAACTCTTTTATACTTTTCAAATCTTTAGCATACTGTGATCATCTAGCTGATGTACTATCATTTTCCCTATATACACAAGCTCTTTTTTATTTTATCATGTTTTTGTATTTTTGCATTTTTACTGTTTTTGTATTTTCTGAAAACATAACTATGTACAAACATCTACTCCCCCTAAATACCAAAACAAGTAAAAATTCGACAAACCATTGCAGATTGTTTCTCGTCTTCATCCGCAACAGTACCCTCATCAACGCCAATTATGCCATCCAACACCGACAGAAGCTTCATACCATTCAGTTTTAACAAATATTTAAACCGATTTTTATCAAAAGCTTTGGTATGTAAATCAGCTTTCTGTTCGTCTGTGTGGATTTTCTCAATTCGTATCAACTTTTTCTCAAAGCAATCACGAATAAAGTGATGACGAATTTCTATGTGTTTAGTTTTAGCGTGATGTACTGGATTTTTAGTTATATTAATTGCGGCCTCATTATCAACAAAAAGAGGTGTGTTAAGAAACTGCAAACCGTAGTCGCGCATCTGTTGCTGTATCCACAAGATCTGAGAGCAGCAACTGCTAGCAGAAACATACTCCGCTTCACAAGTAGATAACGCCACAGACGTTTGTTTCTTACACTGCCAGGTAACCAATCTAGGACCAAAGAACTGGCATCCTGCAGTTGTTGATTTTGAATTGACTTTGCAGCATCCGAAATCCGAATCGGAATACCCTTCGAGCGTAAAATCGCCTTTTCTAGGATACCACAACCCCAATGAAGGAGTTCCTTTCAGGTAGCGTAATATCCTCTTTACTATGATCATGTGCGATGCTCTCGGGTTAGACTGAAATCTTGCTGCAAGGCACGTTGGGTACATGATATCAGGACGTGAAGCAGTTAGGTACATTAAAGAACCTATCATGGATCGGTAAAAAGTTTCATCAGCCCTGTCTCCGGTGAGATCTGGGTGAATCCCATGATTTGTTGCAAGTGGGGTAGCAGCTGGAGTAGAACTTGACATCCCAAATTTCTCTAGAATATCATGAACGTACTTTGACTGATGAATGAAAATTCCCTCAGGAAGTTGTTCAACTTGTAATCCCAGAAAGAATTTCATCTCCCCCATTGATGACATTTCAAACTTCTGCTTCATCACTGATTCAAAATCTTTGCATAGATTTTCATTTGTTGACCCAAAGATTATATCGTCCACATAAATCTGAACTATCAGAAGATGACCATCAACGACTTTAGTGAAGAGAGTAGCATCCACTTTTCCACGAATGAACTTGTTGGCTAGTAGGTGTTGAGACAAAGTCTCGTACCAGGCTCTCGGGGCCTGATGTAAACCATACAGCGCTTTGTCCAATAAGTAGACCTTGTTTTTGTGGATTGGATCGGTAAAGCCCGGCGGCTGACCGACATAAACCTCCTCTTTAACCTTCCCATAAAGAAACGCCGATTTAACATCCAACTGATAAACTTTGAAGTTCTTCCAAGACGCAAATGCTAGGAAAATTCTGATAGCCTCTAGACGAGCTACAGGAGCATAGACTTCGGTAAAATCAATTCCCTCCTGTTGACTAAATCCCTGAACAACGAGTCGAGCTTTGTTCCTTACGACAACTCCTCTATCGTCTCTCTTGCATTTAAACACCCACTTGGTGTTAATCTTTCTTTGACCATCCGGCAAATCAACTAACTTCCACACTCCCAATTTCTCAAATTGACTAAGTTCCTCCTGCATTGCATTGACCCAAGAGTCTTCAGTAAGCGCCTCTTTGTAAGTTCTTGGTTCAATCTGCGAGATAAAACAACTTAATGAGAATTCAGTTTGCAAAGGAGCAACTTTTGTATAAAAACATGTAAGCCCTTTATCAATCTGATTTCGAGTGCGAACACCAGCTTGCAGTTCTCCAATAATCAACTCCTCTGGATGATATGAAAAAGTTCGCGGCATCACTTCACTCGGAACATCTACATTTCCCTCCAGATTAGTAACATTCTGCTCTGCATCTTGTTCACCAACTTGGTTTGTTTGACCTGAAATCTGAATTTGCTCCCCCTCAGAATCTGAATCTGAATCACCGTGATCAAATACTGGCATGTTTTCAGCTTCTAGATTATCATTCTGAGCCGACTGATTCTCTTGAGCAACTTCATTCTGTTGGACATCATCATGCTCACCAGCATTACTTGGACCTGCTTCATCGTCATTTGGTCTCCTCGAATACTCAGCTGGGAATCTTAGCTGTGACTCATATTCACGTAAAATATCCAACTCATCAAAGAAATCTTCATCTTCCTCCGATTCTTCTCTCATGTCAAACGAATCCCAAAGTTTGTCATAATGATAACGCCATGAATCACCAGGATTCTGCGGCGGCATAGTATAACCTTGACATTCAACATTTGCAGCTTCAATAATCCGCTTCTCACTTGGAACGAAGACACGTCGCAATGGATTTGAATAACCAACAAATATACCCTCAATACACTTCGGACCAAACTTTCCAAAAGGTTCTATAACCGTACAGGGTGACCCGAACGGTTCTAGATACTTCAAATTCGGTTTGCGATTATTGATTAGCTCAAAGCATGTTTTGTTGAACTTTTTGACAGTAAGAACCCTGTTGAGCGTATAGCATGCGGCGGAAACAACTTCAGCCCAAAAATTAATCGGTAACTTTGAATCTGCGAGCATAGTTCTAGCCGTCTCGATTAGTGTCCGGTTTTTGCGTTCTGCGACTCCATTCTGCTGCGGAGTGTACGGAGCACTAAACTCATGCAAAATACCTCTTTCATCACAAAATTCTTCCATCTTGCTGTTCTTGAATTCAGTACCATTATCACTTCTAATTCTCTTGATACGCCTTTGGTACAAATTCTCAATCTTCTTGAACAGACCCATCAAACTGTCAAATGTTTCATCTTTTGTCTTCAAGAAAGAAACCCACGAAAATCTGGAATAATCATCAGTAACGACCAAACAATAGTAATCTCCTGTAATGCTTTTGACATTCACCGGACCAAACAAATCCATGTGAAGTCTTTCCAGAGGTCTCGAAACTGAATTGACTTTCTTTGTAGGGTGTGACTTTTTCTTCTGCTTGCCTTTGACACAGCTAATGCACTCCCTTTCCAGATGAAAACCTTTGATATTAACTCCCAATACGAAATCATTGTGCACCAAGTGATTCATTTTTCTAAGATGTATATGCCCCATCTTTCGGTGCCACAATCTCGATTCTTTCTCAGTTGCTCTAGACACAAAACAATGTGCTTGACCAGTAGTTGTAGTTGCTACAGACATGTCTAACACATATAAATCGTTCACTCTAGGTGCCCTCATAATAATCCATTCTTCAGGGATAACAAAACCAGGTTTCAGAATCAAACACTCTTTATCAGTGAAGTGAGTAGTGTACTGATTGTCACAAATCTGCGAGATACTAAGCAGATTGTTCTCCAGCTCAGTGATGTAGTTAACTCTCTCAAACGTCACAATCCCATTGGATAATGTTCCTTCACCAACAATTCTACCACCTTCATGACCAGCAAATCCCACATAACCACCATTGATATTTTTCACATCATACAATAATGCAGTTTTTCCTGTCATATGTCGAGATGCGCCACTATCCATGATCCATCTTGAGATGGCTCTTGGAAGATCCTGCATATACCACAAATTGATTTTTAAAACACTTCAATAAAGATGCCGATTCATGCTTCGCGATCCAGGAAGCTCCGGCAATTCAAACTGCTTATTCGAACATGGTGTCCACCCAGGCCTCATCAGCCTTAGGTGTAACCTTGACTCTAGCAATTTGAATTTTGAAATTTTCAGCCTTCAAAGGTGGAAATTTTGCATCATAATCAACCGTAATTGATTCTTCACCCTTTTTCACTTCAGAAGTTGAAATTTTCATTTCCGTTTTTGGTTTCCAAATTTGTTCAGTTAATGCAACCCGTTTATAAAACTTGTCATTTTGAGTTACTACTTTCTTTACAGATTCATTTTTCACTTTGATGTTATCATTTTTAACTTTTTGCTTCTCAACCACTTTCTTCTCAACATACATTGGTGATTTACCCTTCACATCAATCTTCTTTTGTTGAACCTTCACAGCTTCAGTCCTAGGCTTCACATATGTACACTTTCGTGCAATATGACCAACTTGTTCACATCTAAAACAAGTACGAGTATCAGCTACTCGACTCGTGCCTTCAGACTGATACTGTGAAGCTCTTTTCTCAAAGAACTCTTCATTCGTTTTTGAAAAAATTTCATTTTTCTCATCAGAAAGTGAACTTGAACCATTCACAAACACCTTCTTTTCTGTAAACCTCTTGTTTTGAAAACTCTTTTTCTGATAACTATTACCACCTCGATAACCACCCAACCAATTGTTTCGATTGTTATTATAAAACCTTGGTGAATAAACAGTTTTCTTGTTATAAACCCCGTCTTTCTTTCGATTCAGATTATTCACAGCTGACAACTCAACTTCAACAAGTTTGAAAACATTTGTCAATTTGTTCATGTTAACATTCTCTATTGGAAATTCAGAATCCGAAAACAACTTATTAGATCCAGCCATCTTGTACATTACAAGACCCGGTTCATCACTTAAGTTGTTTTTGGACTTTGATTTCTGAATGTATTTGTCCAAGAAACCCCCATCCTCCTCAGAAGTGTCACAATCCGGTTTAAGTACTTTGTCTACCACTCTTTTCACCACATCACTTTGGACACCCTCGTCATTGGAAGATGTGAACGTGACATCAATGTTTTCAGGAAGTTTAATTTCTCTTTCTTCCTCAATTTCCAACAAACTAGACTGCTTTTTCGTGTAGTTGTCTAAAATTGGCGGTGGAACTTTGTGAAAACCTACACCCGTTCCATCAGAAAACACATCCTCGCCATCTTTGTTTTTCCCTATAGGTTTAGGAACAATATGCTGCAAAACAAAGCTTGCCGATTTATAGCTGTTAAGCTTCAACTGGATTCGTTCATTCTCAATTTCAGCTTCTTGAACTTTAAGTTTCAATTTAGCAATTTGATCCAGTTGTTCATTAATCAATTCTTCTTTTAATCTCAAAACAACTCTTAGATGTTCATTTTCTTTAAATGTTTTACCATTACGATCATCACTATCTTTGACAATACTTTTCAATTTCTCAAACTTTTTAGAAATTTGACGGTTTTCAAGAATTAACTTTTCATTTTCAGATTTTATTTTCTCACGTTCAGTTTTATCATTTTCAATTTGAGTCGTTAATTCTTTGATCCGTTCAGTTGAAGCTCTTACGCTTTTGTCACGATCAAGAATCTGATTTTCAACATTTCTAACCTTTGTTGTCAGATTCTGGATTTTCTCATTGTTAAGATACGTGACAGTGTTACAAAAATTGCATTGTTTGGTGCAATTTTTGCAATCAGCATTCCCTTCAAACTTGTTACCTGACGCATTTGTTGACACACTTTGACTGACCGATTCCTTTGACTCAGTAGCAGAATTGGGATCTACATCAAGTGCTTTTGCAGCTAGCACTTTGTCAGCCATCACTCCCAGGTTTTCAGCTGTCAACTCTTGCGTAGTATCAATTATGCCTGTATCAACTTTCTTTTCTTTCTTCTCTTTTTCCTCTTTCTCCTTTCTCTCTTTCTCTTTCTCTTCTTCAATCATTTTCGAAGTTGGAGTTCCCCACCACTTGTGTTGCCAATATTCATCTTCTTCTTTGTACTCCTTGATGATGGCTTCAATATCTAGCGTACTATCATCAATTGCAATATTTCCATACTCATCAAGATAGCACTCTCTATCTGGATCCCATCTATTGGCTCTCCTTGCATTCAGATAGATACGAGAAAGTCTGATAATCTTTGTTTCAGCAACCATCTTCCGGTAGTGATATTTCTGTTCTTCAGTACGATCATCTTTCCATGGCTTAGGTTCATCATTGCTTGCCATAAATGCGTAACCCACCGCATCTTCTTCAGGTAGAACTTCTTTACTCCAATCATACCTCTCATCATCATAAATCACAGCAAGAGCCCTTGATTTGTCTCTGTTGTCTTCAACCTGCTTCAATCTAGGCGGCTCAGATTTATTCTGATGGTAGATTGCCTTTTTGTAATAATCATCTCTGAAAGGATTCTCTGACTCATCAACATAAGCGTTTCGGCATTCTCGTTTGAAGTGACCCTTCTGCTTACATTTGAAACAAGTCACCTTCGATTTATCAAACCCCAGCTTGGTAGAAGCACCACCAATTGTTTTTCTCCCTGTAATCTCCATGAAGCGTTGTGCACGTCGAACTGCACTTGCCATTGCCCAACGAATGTCTATCAGCTCCATTTCTTCAGGATCTATCTGATCGTAGTCTTCTTTTGTCAGATTTGTATTCCCGATTTTTCCAGCCACCAATCCTTCGTAGGATTCCAAAACAGACGCCAAAAAGACCATTTGTTGCTTGGCCGACTCCGCATCAAAATTCTGTGCGTTCTTCAGATCTATCGCGATATTGCAAGAAAACTTCGCATCAGAATAATTTGCAGAAGATGTAGATCCACTGTGATAACCACTATGGCCTCCACTGCTTTGATCACTTTGACTTTCTTTGTTGGCTGTCGACACATTTTCAGCAGAAAATGCAGTCTTTGGAGAAGTAGCTTTCGGCATCATGCTCTTTGGATAGTATAGATCCAGATTCTGTTGATAAGATGAATGATTAACTTTGTACGTCTTCTTCAATTCCAGTTCATGACTTTCCAGTTTCTCAATCACCAAATCTGGTTTCAACAATTCAGAAGGAATAGTATTCTTAAGCATGAGAGCATAATATCTCCACTCCATCTCGTCTGGCAATGCATCAAGCAACTTGTCTACTTGCTCATCATCAGGATATCTGATATCATGTCTTGCTAATTCCAGCTTCAGATGACCAAACCTTTCAATCATTTTACATACTGACTCATTTTTAAGACAACTAAACATATCAAACTCTTTCCTAAGAAGTTTCTTTTTATTTTTTATAATCTCTTTACTTCCAAGACACTTCTTTTCGAGTTTTTCCCATAAGTCTTTAGAATTTGAGTAATCTATCAGTGAAATGATGTCTTCACGCACCGATTGAAACAATAATGCCACACATTTTTGCTCAGCCACAAAATTATCAATCTCTTCAGCTGATCTTAATGCTTCACCATTCTTCTTTCCTTGGGCAAAACCATTTTTCATACTTTTCCAGCAAGGAAAAGCAAATGCCATCAACCAATCTTCGAACTTTGTTGCCCATCTGCTATAATCTTCTATAGCCATCAGCTTAGGAGGTTTGTTAAACGTTCCAAATGCGCTTTCGGACTCCCAAGCTTCCTTCTTTCTTTCTTTCGGTGGACTTTTGTTTGCATCACTTGAAGAAGTATCGTTGTTTCCTGAACTGCCTGTGAATGCGTACATATCGCTGAAAGGATTCATGAAAATATCATCCATTTTGATCGTACCTGAAAAATCAATTAAACACTTAGAAAATTTTTCAAGTTTTGAAAAATTATCAAGTTCAAGCGAAATACTTGAATTAATCAGCTTCAAGCGAAATCAGTTCAATAAACCTGATTCAAGCGAAATCTATCAGCAAAACTAATTCAAGCGAAATCCTCTATTTCGCTTCAACAACACAAATTTCAAAACAATCAGTCTCAAGCGAAATCAATTATTTCGCTTCAACTAATCAGACCTTCAAGCGAAATCTAAAATAACAGTTTCGCTTCAACTGTTCAAGCGAAAACTACTATTTCGCTTCAGGAAGTCTATTTCACTTCAGAGTTTCAAGCGAAATCCAAGATCACAACACTATTTCGCTTCAGAGTTTCAAGCGAAATAGTCCAAACAGTCTAATTTGAAGCGAAATCAACCTGAAACCTTCGAATACTTTCAAGCGAAATCCAGTTTTAGGTCAATTTTAACAAGTTTTAGTCTGAATTTAAGTCCGAAACTTTGTAGGCTTTGTTAAAACTCAGTTTTACACGTTATACTCGAAAATTAGACCATTTCGACCGTTGGAACTTGTTCAGATCTGAAAAATGTAAAAAAGAAATGAGTAGAAAGAAGATAATCCGCTGCTATGGTATGAACTCCTCGTCCTGAGCTCTGATACCACTTGTTGGACCGTTGTACGACCTCTAAAAGTCAGTTAAGGTGTTCATCTTTGAATACCAAGGCGGAATCAATGTATACAAAGTCATAACAGCTTTGTTCCTCTTAATTTTTCTTCTATTAATGCCTTCTGAGTCTTTACAATGATTTTCTGACAAAAATTCAGCAGCACCTTGACTCACATACAATGACAACTCTGATTCGCTTCAAATGACCTGAACACCTATATATAGAGAACATGATTTCGCTTGAGGCTTGTTCAAGCGAAATCTTCTTGTGTTGATTTCGCTTCAAGCATTCACATACCCACTCAAGCGAAATCTTGTGTTTAACACATAAAAACCCTAACTTAAACCCTATTGTGTGATCATTCAAACAATCCTAGACACAAGACTTGATAATGACGTAATCAGCAGACATTTAGTGCACCAACAATCAACCATCTCAGTATTAAATCAATTATATACATGCACATTAAGATTTGTTTACCATATTAATGCATCTGTGAATATCACGTTACACGAACTCATCGAACCCTAATCACGCATTTAACACCTTGCACATGCAATCAGGACCAATCATTCAATCATCATTCATCATAAGCAAATCGTTGTGATAATCAGGCCTTCACCAACATCTTTTATCATAAAACCCTAGTCTGTTAGTTTATCGTCATGAGTACAATTCTTATCATACAACCCTATTCTACATCGGACTATTAATACCACACATCATGCGATTATCATACAGGGTCGGATCAAACATTCAGACACATTAACCAACAAACATACAAATCATGCATTCATGGATCATCAAGACGTTGAATATTCATCGATCATCATGTATTTGTTATCAATTCATAAACAAATAATCATTAGCAATAAAATAACCGATTCGAATGATAGTCCAGGGATTATGTGCGGCGATAGAACTTGAAGGAATGGAAGCTGCCGTCGGGTTTCAAGGGAGAGAAGAAAGTGTCTAGGGTTTCATAACATTAAGGGGTAACTATAAGTGGTTAATCATGGGCCTTAACTGGGCCACAAGCCCATACAACGAAACTATGATCTCGACGAAAGACTGATGGCGAAACACCTTGGGTTTCGTCGAGTATGGATATGACGAAACATTAGATGTTTCGTCGAGTGGGCATGAGGATGTAGGTGTTGTGTTGATGACTTTAAATAATTTATAATTTCCAACAATTAAACACTATAACAATTCATCAATCAAATAACAAGGTACACATATTACAACACAACAAATTATGAAGACACAGTTGTGAAACGAGTAACGTGTTGAGTAAGGACCTTGAAAACTCGGGTTGTTACATCATCCCCAACTTGAAAGAAATTTTGTCATGAAATTTAGCACGTAGTCACTGAGGAAGCTAGTTAGGTTGCGTGTTTTCCTAGTTTTCCTGTGTGCCACATCATCCCCCCCCGGTTGGTTTAGAATTTCGTCCCGAAATTCCGCAGTAGCTTCAGCCTCAGTAGTGGTTTCACTTTTCTCGAACAACTTGGGATACTTGTGTTTCATTTGGTCTTCTCGTTCCCAGGTAAACTCTGGTCCACGATGGGAGTTCCAACGAACTCGAACAATGGGTATTCTGGTGCGTTTGAGAACCTTAACGTCTCGGTCAGTAATCTCTACTGGTTCCTTGACGAATCGTAACTGATCGTCGATGGTGAGCTCTTTGAGAGGAACTATGAGGGTCTCATCTGACAGACACTTCTTCAGATTCGACACATGGAATACGTTGTGAACTCCACTGAGTTCTTCAGGTAGGTTCAGTTTGTAGGCCACCTTGCCGATTTTCTCGATGATTTCGAAAGGTCCAACATACCGCGGGTTGAGTTTGCCTCGTTTACCAAAACGACTACACCTTTCCAAGGTGAGACTTTAAGTAGCACTCGATCCCCAACCTGGAACTCGAGTGGTTTCCTGCGCTTAGCAGCGTAGCTTTTCTTGATGGGATTTTAACATGTTTATCAAAGCAATTTCATCCATATGAAATAAAAAAATGCAGCGGAAAATAAGTTTAAAACATGTTACTTTTATGAGATATAAAACCATTTATATGCAAAATCCCAAAACCCGGATCCATATATGAGATGTATACTATCAAACACAACCATAGGATGTTTAGAAAACTACATTCTTGAAGTACAAGGATTATGAAACGGATGATGCTTCTTGAAATGGTTGTCTTTAAGAGTAGAAGACCTCAAGCTTGTATACCCCAAGCTTCCAACAAACACCTTGCATTTAGCTAGGATTTGAACACTTGCAACTCACATTAAAGATCCCCTCTTGGAACCATTATATTGCCGAAAATTAGAGGGCCTTATGTTGAGTTCTTGCACTTGAAATGTGAACTTGAAAAAGCCTACTAGATCAACCATACATGACCCGATCTTTAGAGAGTCTTACACTTGATTTTTCCGAATCAAAAACCCTCTTGAATGATCATGTCATGGCCGAAATTTTTCAGCCATTTTCTCTAGTATTCTTTTGTTCATACTTTTCAAATTTTGTCTTAAAAGGTTTATAAAACATGTGAGAGAGTTGCCACCCATTCTTGCCCAATAAGAGAGTCTCTAACCATGCAATTTGCATGCTATGTGATTGGCCAAATGTGTTTGGGAAGACCACCCAATGAAGAGGCTTCTTACTTATGACAACATGCATGGAACATTATTGGCCACTTTTGTCTTGGGAAGGGGGGGGGGGGCTAGCTTTTATATAAAAAAAAATACAATTTCTTTTATATAAAATATAAGTCTTATATATATATATTTTATAACTTTTATAAAATATAACATCATATGTTATAAGACTTATGCTATTTTTATGATGTTATTTAACCCATTAAATAACAAAATAAAATACTCTCTCAAAATAAATTATCCATATAATTTATTAGTTTGTCAAGTGCAATTATTTAGAAAACCAATTTCTAAATATTCTAAGTGTTGATATTTATTTATTTGATCATATCATAAATAAATATTGTAAGTGTTTGTCTAGCTTGTTATTGGGTATGACTCGACTTGGATCATAACGTACCAGCCACATCAATTTAATATGTGTCTTGGGCATACAGAGTCCAACAATCTCCCACTTGCACAAGATACATAGAAGATTGATGCAAGTAGTAAATAACGCCTAACTACGCTTTACTACCCCAAATACGTATGACTATATTTGCCATTCAATAACATCATCCCCTTCAAGTCCCTTACTTGAAAATGATTTAGGTGAATCTATCATTTATCCTTTCGTTACAGATGTCATGTCAAATCCAGAGACACAGAGTGATCACTCTCTGTTGATTTAACTTTTGCAGGCCTTAGACATCTTACTCTCAACGAATAAGAGGAACAAATCCCATCTTGACTACGTACGTCTCTCACAATCACCTTGTACCACACCTGAGCTTAGCCTTATGTATTGTCATATTATTGACAGCGAAGAAAAAGTCAAGGTATAATATTTGGTGAATATCAAGACCCAATATGTATCTCAGGTCTGAGGATACTATGATATTCTCCTTTACTCAAATTTACTTATGATCAATCACAAATGATTCCATGCAGTAATGTTTGAGAGCGAGTCAGTCCAATATTTGTATCCCACAAATATCTATGAATCTTGGCAGCAACACTTTGCTCTATATTCATATCTTAATGAATATCCACCAATCCAAATTCATAATAGTCTTACATTCATATTTGTTCCCACAATTATGATCGACTACGGACATTTAGAATAAGTAACTTATTCACGGATTTAAACATGCTAAAATGGAACATAACTCAACATACCATAAAGAGTTATAATAATAATTGTTCCAATATCCAAATACAAAATAGATCAAATCCAATCACTAGAATATCGAAGTCCTAAGGCACAAGTATGACCCTTTCATGCTTTACCCTTTCAAGGAGCTTCGTGAGTGGATCCGCAATATTTTGATCAGTGTGAACTTTGCGAATACATATCTTTCTCTTTTCAACTTCATCCCTTATGTAGTTGAAACTCCGCTCAATGTGCCTAGTCTTTTGATGTACACGAGGTTCCGTGATTTAAGCAATCACACCATCGTTATCATAAAGATCACTAGGGTCCTGAATGGTAGGGACTACCCCTAGATTGGTAATAATTCAAGTGGCAGATCCATATGAATTATCTCGATCAATGAAGCGGCGATGTATTCTGATTCTGTAGTGGACAATGCTACCCTGTTTGTGATCGAGAACCATCTTGATCAGTTTGGAAACTCGTATCCATGTAACCCTTTACAACGAATTCCGAAACTCGCATCCTTGTAACCCTTTTACAATGAGTTCTTTTTCACCAGATCCATATATTAGAAATATATCCTTAGTCCTTCTAAGGTATTTCAATATACTTTCTAATAGTCACCCAATGACTGTTACTCGCTGGTATCTTTTCGTCATGCCTAAGCGCATGACTTGTCCGTTCCAGTACATATCATTACATACATAATGAATCCTATAGCTATCGCATATGGGATTCCTTTCAATCTTTCTTGCTCATCCTTTGAGCTTGGACATTGAAACGCTTTCAATATTGTCCTCTCTTTGAATAGGTACCAAACCTTTCATAGAGTTCTTCATCTTGAACCTTTTCAAGACTTTGTCAATGTATGCACTTTTGTTTAAACCTATCTAGCACCTTGACCTATCCTTATAGATCTTTATTCCTACATATAGGCGACTTCACCAAAATCCTTAATGGAAAAACAACTTTTAAGCCAGGCTTTTACACCCTCCAAGGTTGGAATGTTATTTCCAAATAGTAGAATGTCATCGACATACTATACTAAGAAGGTAATAATGCTCCCACTAGTCTTCTTATACACACAAGCTTCATCGTCGTTCTTGATGAATCCATATTCCTTAATTTCTTCATCAAAACGGTGATTCCAACTTCTAGATGCTTGTTTCAATCTATAGATTGATTTATTTAACTTGCATACTTTGTCAGGATGTTTTGGATCAACAAAACCTTCAGGCTTAACTATATAGACATCTTCCTCAAGATATCTATTAAGGAAAGTCGTTTTGAGATCCATTTGCCAAATCTCATAATCATATTGTGCAAGTATGGCAAATGATATCCTAGTTGACTTTAGCATCGCCACGGGCAAGAAGGTCTCATCATAATCAACCCTTTGAGTTTGAGTGAAACCTTTTGCTACAAGTCTTGCTTTACAAGTATCCAAGCTACCATGCATATTGTTTCTTTCCTGAAAACCAACTTATTTCCAACTATTTTTGGAGTTAAGAGGTGCTACAACCAATTCCCATACTTGGTTGTTATACATGGACTGCATCTTTACGTTCATGGCTTCAAGCCATTTGTCACAATCGAATTTTGACATTGCATCATGGTATGTGGTTGGTTCACCCGAATCTACCACGTAGCATCCATCCATGAAAGATCCATATCTTTTAGGTGGATTACTAATTCTACCAGATTTGCGAACGTATTGTGTGTGTTGATCAATCACTTGATCATTTTCAACAACCTCTTGTTGAATGCTAGTATCAACCAAACGTGTATCGGCTTGTGGTTCTCGATCCTTATCAAGTTCCACTGTTCTACTAACTCCTTCCACAAGGAACTTAGCTTCCAAGAACTCAGCCTTTTGAGCAATAAATACCTTTTGCTTTGTTGGATCGTAGAATTAATATCCTATATCATCTTTAGGATATCCTACAAAGATACACTTAGTGGATCGTACTTTTATTTGGGGTGTATTGCTTCACAGAAGCTTCACAACCCATACTTTTAAATATGATAATGATGGAGCCCTTCCATGTCATATTTCAAAAGACGTCGTATCCACTTTCTTGGTTGGGGCCATATGGGCCACGGAGAGCAAAGCGTAACCCCAAAATGATAGAGATAATGCACTCCTAGCCATCATAGATCGAACCATATCTAATAGAGTCCGATTCCTCCTCTATCGAAACGAAGAACTTTAAAGAGTTGATTTTGTACTTCAACTTTTGAAGATTCTGAACGTTTCAGAATTTCCTCTTTGTGTCTAGTACACATAACCATAACTACTATAGTTTTCGGTTAAAGTAATGAAGTATCTTTCACCATACCTAGTCATTGGCTTAAAAGGATCACATACATTTGAATGTATGATACCTAAGAAATCTATTGCCCTTTCCCACTGAAGGGTTTCTCTTAGTCATATTACTTCGTAAACAAGATTCGCACATATCAAATGAACCAATTTCATTTGTTTCCAAAAGACAATTCTTTCGAAGTGTTTACATGCGACATCTGTTTATATGACCAAGGCAATAATTCCAAGGATAGGTCTTACTCAAATCCATTTTGAGTTTGTTGGTGATTGCTTGGTACATTGAACTATCAAATGATGTATTTTTATGAACCAATTCATAACTACCATTTGAAGGCATAGTTTTTAAAGTAAAACATGTCGTTCATCGAAATATAAATGCCATTGTTTACAAACTTTAAATCAAAACATATTGTCTCAAAAGGGAAACTTAAATAATGTTCCTAGTCTAACTAGAAGCATTCAAGACATTTTAAAACAATTTCCAAACCATTTGGAAGTTTCAAAACATTGTCTCCTTTCTTGTAATGTTTCATTTCTTTTGAACCTTTTGCAACGAATTGCAAACATGAGTTCCACATCCGGTATCTAATACCCATGTGTTAGAAGAAATAACATTAAGGTCAATATGTATCATTAAGATTGTACCTGAGGTTTGCCTAGCATCCCTCTTGTTTTTCAACTCTTTGAGATAGATTGGACAATGCCTATTTAAATGCCCTATCTCACCATACTCAAAGCATGGATCATTCATGGCAATCTTTGCCTTCTTCTCTTTTGGTTTCGGTGGTTTCGCTTTAGTCTTTCTAATTATTTCCCTTTGAATTACCCGTTTCCATTTGCAGCATTTGCTTTGGTGTCGGGGTGATGCCCTTTCTTGTTACCACCCTCATTGATCGTTAGAATGGATAAAACCCTTTTATCCATATTGAGCCTTTCGAGGTGATCATTGTGGCTTTTCATCTTAAAGACATAAGATGAGTCCGATTGGGATTCCTTCATTCGACACGCATGAAGCGCTCGAACCGTTTCGAAGCGTTCTACCCTTAGGAACATTTCCTACAATTGGGTAATCATGTCGTATGCTCATGATGTTCAAAACCTTTTTGAATCTCGGGAATCATAATTCCTAACATGAGGCAAGAGGCTTGCGTAGTATCCTCGATATACTTATTCCAATCGTTATAGGCATCCTTATCTTCCATAAGATGTTCATTGGGATTAGGATCGTTCAACTAGTGATAGGTTACGGACGGTTTGGGTAATATTGTTAGCGGCCATCTACAAAATTTAACAAGGTTCAATTTTAGTATTTTCGATATTATTATATTTTAATCATTAATACCCTTTTGTGTCTCATAGACAATTAATAATTAAAATCTAGAATCCAACGTTACATTTAAATATTGGTTAGGTGACCTTTATCCCTCCATTTAAATTAACAAGGTAGTCAACGTTTGACAATTGCAACTCTTTGCAACTTCTAGCCATATGGGATCGGTTAAACATCTTTATGTTTAGTTGGCATGTTTAATCCCATCAACACCGTTTGTTCGCCATGCTTCGGTGACCCTAAGTTCATGGTTTCCAAATCAAGTCATCCAACTTACACACACGTGTGAGTTTATACACATAAGTGGTTAGGTGACCTTTATCCCACAAACATGGTAAACCCACCTCGAATATACAAGTTCCCTCAAATGTGGTTAGGTGACCTTTATCCCACGAAAGAGTTCCCAAGTGATTCGAGTGTTGTATAAAAGGATGGTGTTTGACTTGTTTTATAAAAGGGATTTTTGAGCTTTCAAAATTCTAGTTTAGAAAACTTTATGTACCATACATTTGCATGCATTCAAATCCTTGGTACTTTAGTGAAAATCAATTTTCAAGGTTCTTTTTAATAAAACCCATTTTATTATAAAAATCATTAATTTTTAATAACCTTTTATTAACCAATTTTAATGATCTTGTAAAGAACCAATTTTACGCTTGTTGTTGATTATTAGTTTGTTAAGCATGCATATCCAAATATCATCAAAACAATATAAATAAACAACCACACAAGCACAACATATATAACAATAGGTGCATAACCATAGCCAACTATTTTGACAACACTTGTTAGCCGAAACAAGTGTGCCAAAAGGTCCTTCCTAAAGGGTGAATTTTGACAACACTTGATCCCGCATCCAAATGCTTCAAGTATCCTTCTTGTGTTGTGATTACTCCACTTTATTTGAGCTTCCAAAAAGTACTTTAATTCAGCTCCAAACTCCTTTGGACTTCAAAAAAAATGTGTTTTGGTTATCGGGCTAAAATCCCGTTTAGAACTATGAAGTCCTTTATGCCCGAAATTGGCAAAAACCAAAACCGCATTTTTGTGTGCATCTTCTTTTACAAAACATATCCTAATACATTTTTCTAGTAAAATAAAATGCACCTAATCTATTTATTTTACATACCAAATGAAAATAAATAAATTACATAACTTTACAAATGGAAGACAAAATAATAATTATTACAACCTTTGAAATAATTAAATATAAATCACAAACACAAACATATTCAACACAAGGTCATGGCTAGGTCATATGCACCAAAATATATATATCCAAATATATATTTATATTAATTTCAAGAAGCATAAAAAATATGGTTCCCTTTTAATAACCATTTTCGGCTATGACCAAAAAACCGAAAAGGTAAGTTTTGTCCAAACAAACAAATCATCCATATGAAATAATTTTTCAAGATTCATTTATGCATGTAAGAATATAATCTTGAAAACAAAGGGATAACCATACTTAAAATTTCGGCCATAGGGTTTTCACCAAACCCGAAACCCGAAAATTTTAAGTCTATTGAAGCATGCACTCATATAAGCGGCTCTGATACCATTGATGGGATTTTAACATGTTTATCAAAGCAATTTCATCCATATGAAATAAAAAAACGCAGCGGAAAATAAGTTTAAAACATGTTACTTTTATGAGATATAAAACCATTTATATGCAAAATCCCAAAACCCGGATCCATATATGAGATGTATACTATCAAACACAACCATAGGATGTTTAGAAAACTACCTTCTTGAAGTACAAGGATTATGAAACGGATGATGCTTCTTGAAATGGTTGTCTTCAAGAGTAGAAGACCTCAAGCTTGTATACCCCAAGCTTCCAACAAACACCTTGCATTTAGCTAGGATTTGAACACTTGCAACTCACATGAAAGATCCCCTCTTGGAACCATCATATGGCCGAAAATTAGAGGGCCTTATGTTGAGTTCTTGCACTTGAAATGTGAACTTGAAAAAGCCTACTAGATCAACCATACATGACCCGATCTTTAGAGAGTCTTACACTTGATTTTTCCGAATCAAAAAACCCTCTTGAATGATCATGTCATGGCCGAAATTTTTCAGCCATTTTCTCTAGTATTCTTTTGTTCATACTTTTCAAATTTTGTCTTAAAAGGTTTATAAAACATGTGAGAGAGTTGCCACCCATTCTTGCCCAATAAGAGAGTCTCTAACCATGCAATTTGCATGCTATGTGATTGGCCAAATGTGTTTGGGAAGACCACCCAATGAAGAGGCTTCTTACTTATGACAACATGCATGGAACATTATTGGCCACTTTTGTCTTGGGAAGGGGGGGGGGGGCCCTAGCTTTTATATAAAAAAAAAACAATTTCTTTTATATAAAATATAAGTCTTATATATATATATATATATATATATATATATATTATAACTTTTATAAAATATAACATCATATGTTATAAGACTTATGCTATTTTATGATGTTATTTAACCCATTAAATAACAAAATAAAATACTCTCTCAAAATAAATTATCCATATAATTTATTAGTTTGTCAAGTGCAATTATTTAGAAAACCAATTTCTAAATATTCTAAGTGTTGATATTTATTTATTTGATCATATCATAAATAAATATTGTAAGTGTTTGTCTAGCTTGTTATTGGGTATGACTCGACTTGGATCATAACGTACTAGCCACATCAATTTAATATGTGTCTTGGGCATACAGAGTCCAACATTTCTGACGGTCACGAGCTAGCGCCATTCGTTTTCGTATTTGAGCAATCTTCTCTGTTGTGTCTACTACGAGTTCTGGGCCAGTGATTTGGCTGTCGCCAATCTCTACCCAACAAAGAGGTGATCGACACTTCCGTCCATACAATGCCTCGAATGGAGCAGCCTGGATGCTGGTGTGGAAACTGTTGTTATACGAAAACTCCACTAACGGGAGGTGTCTTTCCCAGCCGTTACCAAAGTCGATTACACATGCTCGAAGCATGTCTTCAAGGGTTTGGATGGTGTGTTCAGACTGCCTATCCGTCTGTGGATAATACGCCGTGCTCATGTCTAAACGCGAGCCAAAGGACTTGTGCATCGCTTGCCACAACTCAGAGGTAAAACACGCATCACGATCAGATATGATAGAGGTTGGCACCCCGTTCCTCGAAACTACTTCCTTTAGGTAAACGTCTGCTAAAGTAGAAAACTTATCTATTTTCTTGATAGCCAGAAAATGTGCAAACTTGGTCAATCGATCCACTATCACCCAAATAGTATCGTTTCCTCATTGAGATCTAGGTAGGCCAGTAACGAAGTACGTGGAAATTTGCTCCCATTTCCATGTGGGGATCTCTGGTTGTTGAAGTAGGCCTGATGGTTTCTGGTATTCAACTTTGACCCTAGCACAGGTCAAAAATTTACTAACATAGGTCACTATGTTAGCTTTCCTGTGGGGCCACCAGTATGTAGTCTTGAGATCGTGGTACAGCTTATCCGAACCAGGATGCACTGAGTAACGAGACTTGTGCACTTCATCCATTACAAGCTCACGTAAATTACCATAAAATGGAACCCAGATGCACCCTGTCACGTAGTAAGCGACGTCTTCCTTTTGTTCTAATCGTTTCTTCGATCCTTGCAGGGACTCAGCCATGATGTTCTCTACTTTCAATGCTTCAATCTGAGCATCTCGTATCTGAGTAGGAAGATTAGAGTGGATGGTAAGTTGTAACGCATGTACACGCTTAGGTTTAGTCTCCTTTCGACTGAGGGCATCGGCCACAACATTGGCTTTGCCCGGATGGTACTTGATCGTGCACTCATAATCATTCAAAAGTTTGACCCATCGACGCTGTCGCATGTTCAACTCCTTCTGATCGAAGATATGCTGGAGACTCCTGTGATCGGTGTAAATGGTGCACTTGGTACCGTTCAGGTAATGCCTCCATATCTTGAGTGCGAAAACAACAGCTCCCAGCTCCAGATCGTGTGTAGTGTAGTTCCTTTCATGAACCTTAAGTTGACGTGATGCATAGGCAATGACTTTCTCACGTTGCATCAACACACAACCTAGTCCTTGAATTGACGGGTCACAATAAACCACGAAATCGTCTGTGCCCTCAGGTAATGAGAGAATAGGTGCACTACAAAGCTTCAACTGTGCATCACCCCAACGGTAGGTGACACCCTTCTGAGTAAGAACGGTAAGAGGCTGCGCGATCTTTGAGAAATCCTTGATAAATCTTCTGTAGTAACCCGCCAAACCCAAGAATTGGCGGATTTCAGTTGGTGTACTGGGTGCAGGCCAGTTCTTGATCTAATTAACCTTGGATGGATCAACATGAATCCCATCCTCGTTTACCATGTGGCCTAGAAAATGGACTTCACGAAGCCAAAAGTAGCATTTTGAAAACTTATCATAAAGCTGCTCTGCTCGAAGAAGTTCCAGAATAAGTCGCAGATGATGCTCGTGTTCCTCCTGACTCTTAGAATAGATCAGGATGTCGTCGATGAAAACAATAACGAACTTATCCAGGTAAGGTTTGCACACTCGGTTCATGAGATCCATGAAGACCGCAGGTGCATTTGTCAATCCGAAAGGCATGACCAGAAACTCATAGTGCCTGTAACGAGTCCTGAATGTTGTCTTGGAGATATCCTCATCTCGGACTCTCAGCTGATGATAGCCCGATCTTAGATCAATCTTATAGTAGTAGCTCGACCCTTGCAGCTGATCAAATAGGTCATCGATACGCGGGAGGGGATAACGATTCTTCACGGTCACCTTGTTGAGTTCGCGATAGTCAATACACATTCGGAAGGTACCGTATTTCTTCTTCACAAACAAGACTAGAGCTCCCCAGGGGGAAGAGCTAGGACGAATGAAACCCTTGTCCAAGAGATCTTGTAGTTGCGCGGACAGTTCTTCTAGTTCTGATGGAGCTAAACGATAAGGTGCATGGGATATGGGTGCTGCTCCAGGAGCTAGCTCGATTTGAAACTCGACTTGTCGATGAGGCGGAAGACCAGGTAATTCCTCAGGAAATACATCTGGAAAGTCGCGTATGATCGGAATGTCTTATATCTTCTTGTCTTTCGTTGAGGTGTCCGTAACGAGAGCCAAAATGGCAGTGTGGCCTTTACGCAAACACTTATGGGCCTTAAGAAAAGAGATGATGCCCACTACAGCACCACTCTTGTCGCCACGAATCACGAGAGGTTCTTCACCAGAACGAGGGATGCGGACAATTTTCTCCTTGCAAAGAATCACCGCATGATGTTGAGACAACCAATCCATCCCAATGACGATGTTGAAACTACCAAGAACGATGGGGATAAGATCGATAGAGAAGGTCTGACCGGCTAAGACGAGATTACAACCCTTAACTATGTGTGTGGCCTCGAGACTTTTACCGTTTGCTAGTTCTACAATATGCTTGGTGTTCAAAAGTGTTGGGGTACGCTTAAGCATCTGACTAACTTTTAAGGACATGTAATTAGTATCGGCACCCGAATCAAATAAAACTGAAACAAAGAAGTCATCCAGTAGGAACTTACCCATCACAACATTGGGATCATTCCTCGCATCACCCTGACCAATCACGAAAGCACGACCCCTGGCACCAATGCCATCATTGTTGCCCCCATTGTTTCCATTTCCCTGATTGTTGTTGTTGTTCTGATTCTGGTTCAGCTGGGGACAGTCTCTCTTGAAGTGTCCTTCAGCACCACACTGAAAACATCCTTTGTTGTTACCCATCTGTTGCTGCTGCTACTGGTTCTGTGGAGTCTGCTGCTGTTGCTGTCGTCGCTGGTAGAGGCTCCTGCAATCCTTGGCCGCATGGCCATGTTTGTTACATCTCTGAAAGTTGCCCTTAGTGCACGGTCCGCTGTGGTGAAAACCACAACGATTGCATTTGGGGTGATTCCCCTTGTACCCACTCTGACCTTGACTCTGATTACCTGAGGATTGTGTAGGTCCCCTATTCGTATGGATCTTTCACAGAATTGTCTTTCCAATCAAGAGTGCGGAATCCTCTTGATCAGAATATCACAGAAACAAGTAGAAGAACAGAAACAGCAAGACACTTTCAATCCGGGTTTACTATTGATTATCAATCAAACTGAATTACAATCAATCTAAACCCTCACAACTCTCAATTTCGTCCAAGCCCTAGATGCTATCACGAAATTGCTCTCTTACAATGTTCTGGCTGATTAACTGATTAACCTAAACCCTAAAGCCTAACCTTGTTTATATAACACAAGGTTTGCTACTTGGGCCAAGGCTTCCAACATGGACTACGAATTGGACAGGCCCAATTCGCCCCCCATCACCCAATTCATTGGGTTTTGGTTAGCCCAAACTCTATTAACTCACTAATACAAAGCTAAACCCGCTAACTGTTTATCGTTTAACTAATTACAAGATATCCAAAGACCAAATCTAAGCTGTTGTCACAAACATGCACCAACAAACTCCCCCTTGACAATAGCTTCACAAAATAACTTTGTCTTCAGTCATCTTGCAATCTTCATGTATTATTGCACTGTCTTTGGTCTTTGGATAGCTTCAGCTTCAATAGCTCTATCAGCAACAGACTCCCCCTAAGCTGATGCATCCAATCACCAAATCTTCAAAAACTTTAGCGTTTGAGTAAACTCCAGTTCAGCATTTGT
The DNA here is from genome assembly GCA_030545235.1 of Helianthus tuberosus. Taxonomy (NCBI): domain Eukaryota; kingdom Viridiplantae; phylum Streptophyta; class Magnoliopsida; order Asterales; family Asteraceae; genus Helianthus; species Helianthus tuberosus. The sequence goes on from CM060360.1 coordinate 106,517,578, forward strand.
ATAGCAATCTTCAAACTCTTCTACTTTGTCTGCAATATAGAAAGGAGGTTCTACCATGCATCCAATCAAACTCTCATCTTCACAGCAACTCATCACTTTAACTTCTCAGCAACACACTGCTTCAATCTGTATACTATAAAACAAACATCTCGAGAAACCATAAGAATTTTTCAACATAAGTTAAACAAATTATTATTATTCAAGAGATTTGTTAAACTGTATCACAGATTAAGCATTCTCAATTTATCACCAACACTCAAAACTTTTTAATCACACATCTTATAACCCGCATGATTTAAAATTTTGAACTCACTTTCTAACACCGTCTCCCCCTATCAGTAACAATTCCTCCAAGAATAACAGTTTTCCGTACGTTAAAAATTTTAAACAGAAAAAGACACTATTTTTGTATTTTTGTATTTTCTGAAAGCAAGTAAATAACAAAAGCAATAAACACTCTATTTTTGTGAGAATCACTGGTAAGAAGATCATATCAACAAAATCAAACTGTTTCACACTATTAGATAATTCTTTATTTAATTTTTCGTGAAAAGCAGTTCAAGACGATTACCAGTATGTTTGTCCTTTTAAACAAAATGCATGAACATTTCAAGTACCATTACCATATGATACGTTAAGGTAATTTTATTACTGATATACTAGTGTGTCCCACTTCAGGATATACCCCCACGATCAAGGTATGCACAAAGATTCATCGTAGTAGGTGAGTATACTGAAGTCATCCTTTAAGATATCCTGACAATGTCTAGGTCTGCATATAATTTGTTTTATCATGTTTTGATTGCTTAACAATGAACACCCAAATAAATACTAATCAAATCCTGGAAATATAAACAACACACTCTATCATGCAAGTATCTTCCCTACCACATATTTCACAAGTCCAATCCAGATTTCTGAAATCTTAACTGGGAATAGGTTGAGAAGAGAACAGAATAGATCTTTAGGAGAGATGGTATAATATACAGATCAAATGAGTTTTCCTTAGTTTGATATAGGTTTATTGGGTTTCATTTGGGCACTAAAGGGCCTCTTTCGGGTGTATTAGATTTATAGCGCGACAACGTACAGCTAGGTCAGCATGTATCTGGATGCAGCAGAAGCTGTCGTTGCCTAGCACCTCCAGGTCAGCATATATCTGGATGCAGCAGAGGAGGTACACGCCTTTTTTCAGAGAAGATTTCAGAATCAGATCAAAATTGTGTGTATCGGGACAACATACAGACATTCAAATAGAAATGTGCAAATTCCAAGTGACTTTCTTTCCTGAGGTCATGTACAATTTTAGTTCTGAACACAAAAACAGCCAAGATATCCCCAGATGAAATAACAGTATAAAGACCCAAAACTTCAGATTTTGGCAATCTATCAACGCAAGATTTAAGGTCATTAAACCATACACCACTGATGTGTTCCCCACTCAAACTCAGTTGTATTTAAGTTTATATCACATTGGTAAGTTGATTATTTCATGCTTTTTGCCTACTGGTACACCATATAATGAAGCTGCTATCACACTTAAGCAATTTAATTTCATTTCAGTGTGACAGTCTAACTTGCTGATGTACTATCATTTCTTCTTTTTCACACAGTGATAACTCATTTTTGGTTTTCAATTTTTTATGTTTTTGATTTTTCAATGTTTTTGTATTTTTGATTTTTAAAGAAAAGCAATAAACTATTTACAAAATTCTTATGAAAAACCAGTTATTCAGGATTCCTCATCCCGTTGAGTTCGACTAAATGTTCAAAGCGAGCCCTGTCAAAAGCTTTAGTATAAAGATCTGCCAGGTTATCTTCGGTGTCGACTCGATGTAATTTAATTAGTCGTTTTTCAGCACAATCCCGTATAAAATGATGACGTATGTCAATATGTTTTGTGCGACTGTGTTTCACGGGATTATTAGTTATTGAAATTGTGGCATTATTGTCTATCATAATAGGAGTACGAGTGAAATCCAAACCGTAATCGCGCATCTGCTGTTGTATCCAGAGAACCTGAGAGCAGCAGCTACCCGCAGCAATATATTCAGCTTCACATGTAGATGTAGACACACAGGATTGCTTCTTGCATTGCCAAGACACGATCCTGCCTCCCAAGAACTGACAACCACCTGTTGTAGACTTTCTGTTCGACTTGCATCCTCTAAAATCTGAGTCAGTGTAAGCGACAAAATTCAAATCACTATCAGCTGGATACCACAACCCAAGTTTAGGTTTCCCCTTCAAGTAACGAAGAATACGCTTCACTGCTTTCATGTGTGACTCTTTTGGATTAGCCTGATATCTAGCACACAAGCATACTGCAAACATAATGTCAGGTCTTGAAGCAGTCAAGTACATTAGAGAACCAATCATCGCCCTGTATTGAGTTGGATCAACGTCTTCAGTACTTTCATGATCTGGGCCAAGATTGTGATTTTCACAAATGGGTGTGTTGAAGGTAGAGCAATCATTCATTTTGAACCGACTCAAAATGTCATACACATACTTTGTTTGATGAATAAACATCCCATCCTCCTTCTGTTCAACTTGTAATCCCAGAAAGTAAGACAGCTCACCCATAGCGCTCATTTCGAACTTGCTCTTCATCACCTGCTCGAATTCTTTACACATGCTCTCATCTGATGACCCAAAGATGATGTCATCCACGTACACCTGTACCAGCAGAAAATCTTCCTTCTTCCTCTTGATGAACAGTGTACTGTCAATCTGACCTCTTTCAAAACCATTCTTGATCAGATGTGTAGACAGTGTCTCGTACCACGCCCTGGGAGCTTGATGTAACCCATACAAAGCCTTATCAAGTTTGTACACTCGATCTGGATAATCTGGATCAACGAACCCATCTGGTTATGAGACATACACCACTTCTTGGACTTTCCCGTAAAGAAATGCACTCTTCACGTCTAGTTGGTAAACTTTGAAGCCCTTGAATGTTGCGAAAGCTAGAAACAAACGAATTGCCTCCAACCTTGCCACTGGTGCAAACACTTCATTGTAGTCTATCCCTTCTTGCTGATTGAAACCTTTGACAACCAATCGAGCCTTGTTTCGCGTCACTATCCCTCTGTCATCCTTCTTGCACTTAAACACCCACTTAGTGCCTATCTCTCTTTCACCTTTAGGAAGGTCAACCAATTCCCAAACCTTCAACTTCGCAAACTGGGCCAATTCCTCTTGCATAGCTTCAACCCATGAATTATCTTTAAGAGCCATGTGAATGTTTTTAGGCTCCTCTTGGGAAATAAAGCAACTATACAAGCATTCGTTCACAATCCCAGTCTTTTCAATCGACACAAATAAACCAGAATTCGCTGCTATGTTCCTTCTCGTCTGAACACCTGCATTAGGATCTCCAAGTATCATGTCAACTGGATGATCTCTATTTGCTCGTGTAGTAGCAACGATATCAACTTCAAGATTATCACCCAGGTTTGATCCAAACTCCCCCTGAATGTTCTGATCCGCAAATGGAATAATGAAATCCTCCCCCTCAATGGGTTCAGAGTCACTATCACTTGAATCAGGATCAGCAGCACCATGGGAAGTTTCCGCAGCATCTGTCATATCAACATTCGATCTAGGCATGAACTCGCCTTCATCGTCTCCACCAATCATTGTTTGAATCAACTGAGAATCATCTGCATTTGGAAACTCAGGAATATTAAATGACTTAAAAGTGCTTTCATAATCATATAATATAGCAGGACCACTCGTTGATTGTTGAGGTTTGTATGAAGTAATTTCAACATTAAAGACAACGTCAATTTTACCAGTTTTTAGATTAAAAACCCTTTTATTCGGTGCGCCAGGTACGTAACTGTCACACCCCGACCGCGTATAACAACGGACCGCGGCGGAAACGCCGGGGAGTGATCGCGACAGAATTAATTGTTTCATAACCATGGCATACAAAGTTTTATTTATTTATTAAACAAGGATGTTACATTGTTTTAAACAGGAAAAACAGAGTTTATAACATAATTAAACATAGTCTAGCTCCATTTTTATGTCTCTAAGGCACAGGTCCGCCCTAGTATTGTGATCATCATCCTACGGAAAAGCACCTGAAAACACATGTGAAAATAGGTACGTCAGCATAAAAATGCCTGTGAGATACATAGGTTTGTGAAAATAGGATTCATGACTTGTATTTGAGAAAATGTTTAGTCATGAACCTTGTAATTTGCTTTGTCTTGTAAATCATTTGAAAAACGATAAGATCAGTTGATATGTATAATTAAATGTAAGGTTAAATGAATAACCATGTAAAATGAGTTTGTATAAGATAAGCTGATTGTAAAACAATGTCTTATGAAAAAGTATGTTATTTGTATAAAATGTTATATGTATCAAACTGAAATGATTCAAATAACGTTATGCTATGTAATATTATACAAACACTTATATATAGGAAGTACCAGCGGCGTATCCACCATGTTTGTATCATATTACACACGTATCGTTACTTAATCACTTAATCAAACCAAACCATAAAGATGTAAAATGTTCATGTATAAACCAATTGTCAAGTGTTATTGTGTAAACCATGTCAAAATGTCTATGTCCAATGTAAACCACCAAATGTGTATATCAATGTCAAAATGTTTATGTTCAATGTAGATCATGTAATGTGTAATCAAAATGTCATGTATGGTAAGTGAAATGTATCAACTAAACCATATGTAAAATGCACAACAACAAGGTATTGAAGTAAAACACAGTTTAAATCAAAGTCATGTTGTGTGTAACAAATGCATGCTATACTGATACAAACATTTATGCGGTATTGTTAATATGCATACATCCAAGCCTTGAGACTGAGGCGATAAACCTTTAAACAAATTAAAGATTTATCTAAGTTATGTATATCGAATTCGGTCATTCCTTTCTGTCCCCTTACCCTGGGATGTCCGGAACGGGAGTTGTCAATTCCTATGGTACCACTACCTACTAACGAATGGCATGATCAATGTTAATGAATGTATTGTCCCATGTTAACCAAGCCAAATGTTATACCAAAAATGGAAGCATGTGATGCACTAAGTATGTAATCAAATGAACATACATAGCGTGAAAATGTAATGTAAAACGATGTACTAAGTAATGCACACAATGGGCACACCTAGCATAAAATGTCATGTAAAACGATGTACTAAGTAATGCACACAATGGGCACACCTAGCATAAAATGTCATGTAAAACAATGTACTAAATAATGCACACAATGGGCACACCTAGCATAAAATGTCATGTAAAACAATGTACTAAGTAATGCACACTATGGGCACACCTAGCATGAAATGTAATGAAATCATGTACTATAATGTACTACTGAACATAGCATGTATATGATGTGAAAACAGGAAAGCATGAAAGTAACAAGTAGGCACATGTGTTCCACCCCAAAACAGTTGGAAAACAGTAAAAGAGGGGTCTATGTACTCACTTGAGATTGCTCAGTTGTCTAAAGATAACCACCGAGTAATGCTATAGATCACGGAATCAAACGGCACCTAATATAGGTAACTATGTTAATAAACCGGACCTATATCGGAAGACTGGGTAGCATTAGGGTTTGTAAACCAAATGAGTGTAGGAACTCATATGATATGGTTTAACAAAGCCTACATGCTAAATGAAACTTGACCTAAGTCTTATCGACCCATTACGATCCGTTTAGGTAGCTTATGCTACTTTAACGCATCGTGCGCGTAAAACGCGTTCGGACCGCCTAACTAGTCCTATGACAAGTATTATATGCCTAAACATGTTACATAATCAGTTATGTGGCAAAAGTTTAGGTTACATATGCTAAATTACCAATTATGCATGAAAAGGGTATTTTGGTAATTTACCTAAGGCATATAAACTACCTATCATACAACTACTTAAACGATGTGACCATAGGGTATAACCTCGGAAGGTTATTCCCTACCTACTATGGTCACCTAATGTATTTGGTCGGATCCTAATGATCGACCAAATGGGTCGAGTTCGAAGGTATAGGCGATTTATTAGATCGCCTACCCTACGACTCTAGACAACGTGGTAATCAGTGGGCATAGTCCCAAGGGACTATGACCAACGTGATTACACTCACGTTGCGAAGTTCAAACGAACTTCGCATTGACCATTACTGGTCAACGCTGAAAGTCAAACAAAGTTTGACTTTCGGACTCGAAAAGCAGTAAAAATAAGGAAAAGAACGAAAGAATACTAACCCAGGGTCCCCGAATGCTAAACTCAATTCGAAAATCTCAGGTATGAAACAAATGTTTCAACTTAGAGTTTCTCAAAGTGAGTTTCTTGTGATTTTGAACAAAGGGGGGTGGGTTATTTATAGTGTTTAGGGAACCGTTGAGATCATTTCATGGAAAAACGTGTTTCGATCATAACCGTACAAGTGTCGGCAAGTTGTGGTGACAAAATGCCATCCTTATCAGCTGACTAGACTCTTGGAAATGTGTGGATGACAATTAACCAGCTGCATTCTGCTGTGAAATGCATTGAATCTGGTCTGCAGATAGGCTAGCGCACCGCTACACTAAAAGTGTAGCGCACCGCTAGCCAAAGTTTGGCAGAATTACACATTTGGTCCCTGAACTGTATTTAGGCCATTTTTGACACGTTTAAGGCCCGTTAACCCCATTTCAAAGCTCTAAAATGAAGTTAAAGTATAGGGAACTTAAAATGTGTTCAAAAATATCTCGGATGTCGGTTCGTTTGGCCGTACGGTCGCGATGTTCGGTTAATTACGACGGAATGCGCATAAGCGCGAAAAACGATCCAAATGACGCGACGAATGGAATTTTCTTAAGGCGAACACTAAAATATAATGTAGTCATGCTTACATAAATTTTTGGATGTCCGAATGTATTCAGAACGTAAGTTATGCGCGAAAATGCAAACTTGTGCACTTTTTGACACTTTTAGTCCCTGAATGTCCCAAACGTTTATTTTAGCACACCGAACCTCTCAAAGCCTATTTCTAAGCTATGTAAAGGATATTTAAGGTGTTTTTAACTTATGGTTATGTTCCGGAATGTTCGTTACAGTTCAAATTGACATACTTTCGCAGTTTGTCATATTTAGTCCCTGTAGTCGAATTAACTTGCTTTTGCCATACCAATGCCTTCAAAACTTATTTCTAAGTTATTTAAAGGTTATTTAAGGTATGTTGAGTATATGTTGATGTTCCGGAGTATTTCTCGCATTAAACTGAGTACGTTTACGCACTAGTTTGCGTATAACTCTCCAGAAAGTGATGTAGAGTTTGGAATTGAACAAAAGTCAAAACATGAAAAATGTAAAACATAACAAAACAAACATTGGGATCAAATAACATTGTTTTATTGATAACATAACTGTTCATAGTGATTACAAGCACAGTTGTTACAGTCTCCCCTACTTGTGGAAATTTCGTCCCGAAATTTATTTAGAGGAAACTCGTGGAAAAAGATGTGGATATTTCGCCTTCATTTGATCTTCGCGTTCCCAAGTAAACTCAGGTCCACGCTTAGCTTCCCAGCGAACCTTGACCAAAGGAATGCGCTTTCGTTTAAGCCACTTGACTTCACGTTCCATGATTTCCACTGGTTTCTCAACAAATTTCAGTGTTTTGCCAACACGAATTTCGTCAAGCGGTATGGAGTAGTTCTCATCAGCTGTACACTTCTTGAGATTTGATATGTGAAAAGTTGGATGAACATTTCCCAGTTCAGGAGGTAACTCAAGTCTGTAGGCCACCTTTCCGATTCTTTCGACGATCTTGAATGGTCCAACGTATCTAGGTGCAAGTTTTCCTTTCTTTCCAAATCTGATCACACCTTTCCAAGGTGAGACCTTAAGTAATACACGATCACCGACTTGAAAATCCAAGGGTTTGCGTTTTGGATCCGCGTAAATCTTCTGACGACTTCTAGCTGCCTGAAGGTTATCACGAACTTTCTTGACCTTGTCAGTTGTCTCTAAAATGAGGGCAGGTCCAGTAAGTTGAGCCTCGCCAATCTCATTCCAGCAGACTGGTGAACGACATTTTCGACCATAGAGAGCCTCGAAAGGAGCCATTCCGATGCTAGTGTGATAACTGTTGTTGTAGGAGAATTCAATCAATTTAAGATGTGAATCCCAGCTACCACCAAAATCGATCACACAAACTCTTAGCATATCCTCCAGTGTCTGGATTGTTCTCTCAGATTGACCATCCGTTTGCGGATGATAAGCTGTGCTCAGATTAAGTTGGGTTCCCATAGCAGATTGCATGGTTCTCCAAAAATGAGAAGTGAAACGAGCATCTCTGTCAGAAATGATGTTCAACGGAACACCATGTCGAGCTACAATTTCATCCACATAGATTTGTGCAAGTCTGTCAGCAGGAAAATCCTCACGGATTGGCAAGAAATGTGCTGACTTTGTAAGACGATCAACGACTACCCAGATGGCATCATGACCTTTCTTAGTGCGTGGAAGTTTGGTAACGAGATCCATAGTAATGTTTTCCCATTTCCAAACTGGGATCTCTGGTTGCTCCAATAAACCAGATGGACGCTGATGTTCAGCCTTAACCTTAAGACAAGTAAGGCATTTTGATACGTATAAGGCAATGTCTTTCTTCATACCAGGCCACCAATAGTGAATACGAAGATCCTTATACATCTTATCTGAGCCCGGATGAATAGAATAGCGAGACTTATGGGCTTCATCCATAAGCAAGGTACGAAGATCATCCTGGCTTGGGACCCACAAACGGTCCATGAAGTAATATGATCCATTGTCCTTCAGTTCCAGAGCAGGTGTTATGTGATAAGGAAATTCCTTATCCATTAACCCTTGTGAAACACAAGATTGTTGAGCTTGAGAAATGCGTGTTTGAATATCGGATCGAGCTTGAATAACAGATTGAACACGTACACAATGAAGCTTAGTACGTTCCTTACGACTCAATGCATCAGCTACGACATTCGCCTTACCAGGATGGTAGCGAATTTCGCAATCATAGTCGTTTAAAAGCTCAACCCAACGTCGTTGTCTCATGTTGAGTTCTTTCTGATTGAAGATATGCTGAAGACTTTTGTGGTCAGTGAAAACCACACATTTTGTACCGTACAAATAGTGTCTCCAGATCTTGAGAGCAAAGACAACTGCACCCAACTCAAGATCGTGAGTGGTGTAGTTTTTCTCATGTATCTTCAACTGCCTCGATGCATAAGCTATGACTTTGTTCCTTTGCATAAGAACACAGCCAAGACCTAATTTAGATGCATCGCAATACACGACAAAATCATCATCACCCTCAGGCAATGATAGAACAGGCGCATCGCAAAGCTTCTGCTTCAGGTGTTGAAAAGCTTCCTCTTGTTTGAATCCCCAGTAAAAGGGCATTTTCTTCTGAGTTAGAGCAGTTAGAGGAACTGCAATCTTAGAGAAGTTTTCTATGAAGCGGCGATAATAACCCGCTAGACCAAGAAAAGAACGAACTTCAGTAGGAGTAGTAGGTGTATCCCAATCCTTAATCGCACTGATCTTGGAGGGATCTACATGAATACCTCGTTCGTTGATAACATGCCCCAAAAATTGAACTTCTTTAAGCCAAAATTCGCACTTGGAGAACTTGGCGAAAAGTTGCTCTTTCTTCAGGAGTTCTAGAGTAAGACGAAGATGCTGCTCGTGATCAGCTCGCGTCTTAGAGTAAATCAAGATGTCGTCAATAAAAACAATGACGAACTGATCCAAATAAAGTTTGCAGACCCTATTCATTAAGTCCATGAAAACAGCTGGAGCATTAGTCAAACCGAATGGCATGACTGTGAATTCATAATGCCCATACCGAGTGCGGAACGCTGTCTTCGGAATATCTTCTTCTTGCACGCGAAGTTGATGATACCCGGAACGTAGATCAATCTTTGAAAAATAAGAAGCGCCCTGTAACTGATCAAAGAGATCATCGATGCGAGGTAGAGGATATCGATTCTTGATGGTAAGCTTGTTAAGCTCACGATAATCGATACACATCCTAAAGGATCCATCCTTCTTCTTTACAAAAAGAACGGGAGCACCCCAAGGTGAAAAACTGGGACGGATAAAGCCTTTGTCAGAGAGCTCCTGAAGCTGCTTGGACAGCTCTTGCATCTCAGATGGTGCAAGACGATATGGAGCTCTAGCAATAGGATTGGCACCAGGTACGAGATCAATACGGAACTCGACTTGGCGTGCTGGAGGTAGACCAGGTAAATCTTCAGGGAACACTTCAGAATAATCCCGAACGACAGGAATATCTGAAATAGACTTACCCTTGCCTTTATCTTCTGTAACATGTGCTAAGAAAGCCACATAGTTCTTCTGCAGATACTTCCGAGCTTTAAAACAAGACATGAGTTTGAGACCAACGGTAGGCTTCTCACCTTGAACCTGCAGAATCTCGCCTGTCGAAAGCGGCACACGAACAATCTTCTCAGAACAAACTATCTCTGCGTGATGCTTGGATAACCAATCCATTCCCACAATAACGTCGAAGCTTCCAAGTTGCATAGGCGTAAGATCGATTGGAAAAAGATGATCGTTAAGATTCAACTGGCAGTTGCGAAGAACAGAATCAAGAATAATGGGTTCACCACTAGCAACTTCTACTGTCAAAGATTTGCCTAGTTTCGTTCTAGACACTCGAAGCATTGGCTCAAAAGACAAAGACACGAAACTCTTATCGGCACCAGAATCGAAAAGAACAGATGCAGGCTGATTATTAATAAAGAACGTACCGTTCACCACATTCTCATCCGCCTGCGCCTCTTGGGCATTCATGTTAAAGACTCGGCCTCGGGCCGGAGCCTGATTCTGGTTCTGGTTCTGGTTCGCCAGTCTTGGGCACCGATTCCTATAGTGGGTCAGATCCCCACAATTGTAACAAGCACCGGGTGGGTATTGTGGTCGTACAGCTTGACCCTGTTGCGGAGCAGGAGGCTGTGCAACTTGTTGGGCCGGGTTTTGAACTGCGCGATTCTGAGCAAACCGACAAACCTCGGTAGAATGACCTGACTTCCCACAGCTAGTACAGAAACGGCACTGATGTTGCGGCTGATGGTGACTGTTGCATCTATTGCACAAAGGTGCATTCCCTGAATAGGGTTTCTTTGCTGGAAGCTGTGCGGGTTGGTTAGGAGCTGCCTGATTAGCTTGGGCAGTGATAGCAAAATTTTGGGAAGCCTTACGCTTCCTTGACCTCCTCGAAGAACCAGAGTTCTTTCCATTCAAGTTTTGACCTTTCTTGCTATCACCCTTGTCAGCCGACTGTTTCTTGCCCTTGTCACCCTTCCTGTGTAACTTGTTCTTCCGGATCTGCGACTCAGTCAATGTCGCAGATAACTCGATTGCCTGACGGAGTGTGGCAGGGTTACTACCAGTAAGAATGTCTTGTACCGAGTCAGGTAGGCCGTCGATGTATCTCTCGATAGCCTTGTCGAGTGGGGTAACCATAGTCAGGCAAAGCAGACTCAACTCTTCAAACCGATCAGTATAAGCCCTGTGCTCACCACTATCCTGCTTCAGATCATCCAATTCCTTCTCCAACGCTCGTTGCTCATGACGAGGACAGAATTCCCTCATCATAAGGGCTCTAAGTTCAGCCCAGGTCTGTGCAAGAGCAACTTCTGCACCTTGGTCCCTCATAACCCCGTTCCACCATGTCAAAGCCCTCTTCTGAAATACACTCGAAGCAAACTCAACTTTGCGATTATCCGGACACTGCACATGGCGAAAAGTATTCTCACTGCTCTCGAACCACTGAAGAAGCCCAGTCGCTCCCTCAGAACCACTAAACTTGAGTGGTTTAGCCTGATTAAAATCCTTGTACTTGCATGGAACATTGTTGTTGTTGTTGGCCTGGTTCCATAGAGCAAAGAGATTCGGAAATTGAGCAGTCATCTGCTGCGCAATAATTTCTGCCAGCTCGGCAGTTTCTATCTGATTGTCGCGTCGAGGAGGCATTCTAAAAGAGGAAAACATGAAAGAAAACGAGTGAGATGATTGGATGAAAAGAATGAGATGAAACAGAATCAACAAAAGCAAAGATGGTGGTAATTCGTCCGTATCACAAAGCAAACAAACGACACACAGTGACTAATCAAAGTAAATGGGTCAAAAATAATGTATAATGAAGACATGCTCGCCTATAAGTGAACACTCACTCCAAGAATTCCCAGGTAAGCACAACTGGTCTCGCGTCTGGTTGAGATGTATACGAAGTGCTTGCCTAGACAGAAAACCCAGAATACAGGCATTCACCCTTCCAGTTTGCACGTGTTCACATTATTTAAAACCCAAAACGTTTGATGAGATTTTTGAAAATTTTGAAGGCACAAGGCCAAAAACCAATACTGAAAAGGGTTCAAAACCATATAACAGAGGGTTCAAAACCTTACAATTGAGGGTTCAAAACCTTGTAATAAATTATTCAAAAACAGATGATTGTTTTTCAAAAATCATTTCGGAAAAATTTTGGCTCCTTGTTTTGTTAATCACCTAAGGATAGGTGATGTACATGTTTTAAGATCTAAACACAAATAATTTGTGTTAGGGTCCTAGAAAAGTTATAGTCTAGGTCAAAGCATTACTAATAACCTAATTCCCTATAACCATTGGCTCTGATACCAACTCTTCTGTCACACCCCGACCGCGTATAACAACGGACCGCGGCGGAAACGCCGGGGAGTGATCGCGACAGAATTAATTGTTTCATAACCATGGCATACAAAGTTTTATTTATTTATTAAACAAGGATGTTACATTGTTTTAAACAGGAAAAACAGAGTTTATAACATAATTAAACATAGTCTAGCTCCATTTTTATGTCTCTAAGGCACAGGTCCGCCCTAGTATTGTGATCATCATCCTACGGAAAAGCACCTGAAAACACATGTGAAAATAGGTACGTCAGCATAAAAATGCCTGTGAGATACATAGGTTTGTGAAAATAGGATTCATGACTTGTATTTGAGAAAATGTTTAGTCATGAACCTTGTAATTTGCTTTGTCTTGTAAATCATTTGAAAAACGATAAGATCAGTTGATATGTATAATTAAATGTAAGGTTAAATGAATAACCATGTAAAATGAGTTTGTATAAGATAAGCTGATTGTAAAACAATGTCTTATGAAAAAGTATGTTATTTGTATAAAATGTTATATGTATCAAACTGAAATGATTCAAATAACGTTATGCTATGTAATATTATACAAACACTTATATATAGGAAGTACCAGCGGCGTATCCACCATGTTTGTATCATATTACACACGTATCGTTACTTAATCACTTAATCAAACCAAACCATAAAGATGTAAAATGTTCATGTATAAACCAATTGTCAAGTGTTATTGTGTAAACCATGTCAAAATGTCTATGTCCAATGTAAACCACCAAATGTGTATATCAATGTCAAAATGTTTATGTTCAATGTAGATCATGTAATGTGTAATCAAAATGTCATGTATGGTAAGTGAAATGTATCAACTAAACCATATGTAAAATGCACAACAACAAGGTATTGAAGTAAAACACAGTTTAAATCAAAGTCATGTTGTGTGTAACAAATGCATGCTATACTGATACAAACATTTATGCGGTATTGTTAATATGCATACATCCAAGCCTTGAGACTGAGGCGATAAACCTTTAAACAAATTAAAGATTTATCTAAGTTATGTATATCGAATTCGGTCATTCCTTTCTGTCCCCTTACCCTGGGATGTCCGGAACGGGAGTTGTCAATTCCTATGGTACCACTACCTACTAACGAATGGCATGATCAATGTTAATGAATGTATTGTCCCATGTTAACCAAGCCAAATGTTATACCAAAAATGGAAGCATGTGATGCACTAAGTATGTAATCAAATGAACATACATAGCGTGAAAATGTAATGTAAAACGATGTACTAAGTAATGCACACAATGGGCACACCTAGCATAAAATGTCATGTAAAACGATGTACTAAGTAATGCACACAATGGGCACACCTAGCATAAAATGTCATGTAAAACAATGTACTAAATAATGCACACAATGGGCACACCTAGCATAAAATGTCATGTAAAACAATGTACTAAGTAATGCACACTATGGGCACACCTAGCATGAAATGTAATGAAATCATGTACTATAATGTACTACTGAACATAGCATGTATATGATGTGAAAACAGGAAAGCATGAAAGTAACAAGTAGGCACATGTGTTCCACCCCAAAACAGTTGGAAAACAGTAAAAGAGGGGTCTATGTACTCACTTGAGATTGCTCAGTTGTCTAAAGATAACCACCGAGTAATGCTATAGATCACGGAATCAAACGGCACCTAATATAGGTAACTATGTTAATAAACCGGACCTATATCGGAAGACTGGGTAGCATTAGGGTTTGTAAACCAAATGAGTGTAGGAACTCATATGATATGGTTTAACAAAGCCTACATGCTAAATGAAACTTGACCTAAGTCTTATCGACCCATTACGATCCGTTTAGGTAGCTTATGCTACTTTAACGCATCGTGCGCGTAAAACGCGTTCGGACCGCCTAACTAGTCCTATGACAAGTATTATATGCCTAAACATGTTACATAATCAGTTATGTGGCAAAAGTTTAGGTTACATATGCTAAATTACCAATTATGCATGAAAAGGGTATTTTGGTAATTTACCTAAGGCATATAAACTACCTATCATACAACTACTTAAACGATGTGACCATAGGGTATAACCTCGGAAGGTTATTCCCTACCTACTATGGTCACCTAATGTATTTGGTCGGATCCTAATGATCGACCAAATGGGTCGAGTTCGAAGGTATAGGCGATTTATTAGATCGCCTACCCTACGACTCTAGACAACGTGGTAATCAGTGGGCATAGTCCCAAGGGACTATGACCAACGTGATTACACTCACGTTGCGAAGTTCAAACGAACTTCGCATTGACCATTACTGGTCAACGCTGAAAGTCAAACAAAGTTTGACTTTCGGACTCGAAAAGCAGTAAAAATAAGGAAAAGAACGAAAGAATACTAACCCAGGGTCCCCGAATGCTAAACTCAATTCGAAAATCTCAGGTATGAAACAAATGTTTCAACTTAGAGTTTCTCAAAGTGAGTTTCTTGTGATTTTGAACAAAGGGGGGTGGGTTATTTATAGTGTTTAGGGAACCGTTGAGATCATTTCATGGAAAAACGTGTTTCGATCATAACCGTACAAGTGTCGGCAAGTTGTGGTGACAAAATGCCATCCTTATCAGCTGACTAGACTCTTGGAAATGTGTGGATGACAATTAACCAGCTGCATTCTGCTGTGAAATGCATTGAATCTGGTCTGCAGATAGGCTAGCGCACCGCTACACTAAAAGTGTAGCGCACCGCTAGCCAAAGTTTGGCAGAATTACACATTTGGTCCCTGAACTGTATTTAGGCCATTTTTGACACGTTTAAGGCCCGTTAACCCCATTTCAAAGCTCTAAAATGAAGTTAAAGTATAGGGAACTTAAAATGTGTTCAAAAATATCTCGGATGTCGGTTCGTTTGGCCGTACGGTCGCGATGTTCGGTTAATTACGACGGAATGCGCATAAGCGCGAAAAACGATCCAAATGACGCGACGAATGGAATTTTCTTAAGGCGAACACTAAAATATAATGTAGTCATGCTTACATAAATTTTTGGATGTCCGAATGTATTCAGAACGTAAGTTATGCGCGAAAATGCAAACTTGTGCACTTTTTGACACTTTTAGTCCCTGAATGTCCCAAACGTTTATTTTAGCACACCGAACCTCTCAAAGCCTATTTCTAAGCTATGTAAAGGATATTTAAGGTGTTTTTAACTTATGGTTATGTTCCGGAATGTTCGTTACAGTTCAAATTGACATACTTTCGCAGTTTGTCATATTTAGTCCCTGTAGTCGAATTAACTTGCTTTTGCCATACCAATGCCTTCAAAACTTATTTCTAAGTTATTTAAAGGTTATTTAAGGTATGTTGAGTATATGTTGATGTTCCGGAGTATTTCTCGCATTAAACTGAGTACGTTTACGCACTAGTTTGCGTATAACTCTCCAGAAAGTGATGTAGAGTTTGGAATTGAACAAAAGTCAAAACATGAAAAATGTAAAACATAACAAAACAAACATTGGGATCAAATAACATTGTTTTATTGATAACATAACTGTTCATAGTGATTACAAGCACAGTTGTTACAGTAACCTAGAAAGTAGCCTTCGTCAGCCACCTCACCGAATTTTTGTTTATCTTTATTACGTACAATGGTGCAGGGTAATCCAAATGGTTCAAAGCCTTCTAAGTTTGGTTTCTTGTTAAACATTAATTCATGACATGTTTTGTTAAAACGTTTAACAGTCAAAACTTTGTTTAGGACGTAGCAAGCTGTATTCACAGCTTCTCCCCAGAAAAGAACTGGTAGCTTTGAATCTGAAAGCATCGTCCTAGCGGCTTCAATCAACGTCCTGTTTTTCCTCTCAGCAACTCCATTTTGTTGAGGTGTATAAGGAGCAGAATATTGATGTTCAATTCCTTTTCGAAGACAGTAGAGATCCAGAACTCGATTCTTGAACTCCGTGCCATTATCACTCCTTATCCTCTTGATCCTAGCATCATGAACGTTTTCCAATTTCGTAAACAGATCTATCAGCATCTCCGCCGTCTCATCTTTTGTACCTAAAAAGAAAACCCATGAATATCGTGAGTAATCATCAGTGACAACTAAACAATAGTACTTTCCACCTATGCTCCTCACGTTCACTGGACCGAATAAATCCATGTGAAGTAATTCATAAGGGGCATCTATGGAATTTACTGTTTTAGACTTATGAGGTTTCTTATGTTGTTTTCCCTTTTGACATGGAAGACATTTATCTTCCACTTGAAACCTCTGCATTGGAACCCCTTTCACTAGCTCATTTTTAACAAGGTAATTCATTTTTCGATAGTGAATATGGGCCATGCGTCTGTGCCACAACATCGATTTAGCTTCAGATGCTTTTGATAGTAAACACGCCACTACAGCAGTTGGATCCTTAGCACCCATGTCCATGACATAAGTGTCATTTCTCCTTGGCGCTCGCATCACTATCCAATCGTCCGGAATCTTCAAACCTGGTTTCAACACTAATGCTTCATTCTTGGTAAAATGGACCGAGTGACCCTTGTCGCAGACTTGTGACACGCTCATCAGATTGTGTTTAAGCTGCTCCACATAGTTCACTTTGTCTAGTGTGATCTTCCCATTGGTCACTTTTCCTCGTCTTGTAATTCTACCACCTTTAGCACCCGCAAAATTCACCTTTCCACCATCATAATCTTCAAATTCAGTCAACAATCTCACATCCCCCGTCATGTGCCTGGAGCAGCCACTATCAACATACCACAAGTTGATAATCCTCCTTAGCAGCTCCTGCACACACCAACCAAGAAATTAGTTAGATTGGGGGACCCAAGCCTTAATGGTCTTGGGTCGTCCAAATTCACCAACTATTGGAACATCCATCCAATATCCATTACTCCTAACTGGAGTCTTGGATCTTAGACCTGTTGATGGAATTTGATTTTGATTTCCACTAGGTCTTTGGTCCTGAGGGTTCCTATACATGTTTGGACTATTTGACCTTTGGAAATTTTGATTTTGGTATCTTGCATTTTGATTCCAAGAAGCATTATTGTTGTAATTTCTAAAGCCATTGTTATAAAAAGTTCGACCACCATTATTTTGGTATCGATTTTGATATTGACCTTGACTTCTGAAATTATTTGAATTTCCATTAAAATTGTTCATTCTAGGTGAACTGCTTCTAGGTCTCTCGTATCTGCCTGGTGGAGATCTAGGCTGAAATCTTGGTTGATTTCTTTGAAAACGAGGAACTTGTGGAGTTCCTTTTTCAGCCTTATCTACACCAACTGCAACATTTTCTGGTTGCTTAGGAGCAGATTTCTTTTGAGAATTTGCAACTTTCTCCTGTTTATCACCACTCTTCTCTGGTGACTTCTCTCTCTTCTCCTCACTCACTTGTGCTTCACTCTTTTTGTTTGGACAGCAGCTAGCTACATGTCCCTTGGTGTGACATTTGAAGCACGATTTCTTTTTCGAAGACTTCTTTTCTGAAGCCTTAGAACTAGATTCGGGTTTTTCTTCTGATGATGCCTTAGAAGGATTTGGTTCAGTTTGCTTAGTTTCAAAATTTTCTATGTTCTTGTTTTTAGCAAACTCTATATTAGATTCATTTTCAATAACAGCTATTTCGTTTTTCATGTCACTTCCTTGAACAAAATTAACCTTTTTAACAAAAGTTGGATTGTTATTTTTAGGATGTGATGTGTTCTTTTTCAAAACAGGTTTGCTGTTATTATCCTTCTTAGCATCAGCATTCTTAAACACATTTCCTTGACGTGACGTGGAACTACTTGGCAATGTTGACCCAAAGTCCATGAGCTCATCTTCATTAGGCAAGAAAGAATAGTCATGACTAACAGGAGGTGGAACTTCATTGAAACCATGAAATCCCACACTGGTTTTGTCATTACTTTTCTTCAAGCCACCCATCATGTGTTTCATAACAAAAGTAGAGTCCCTGAATTGACCTAATTTCTTTTCAAGTTCAACAATTTTTAGTTGTGCATCTGACAACTCTTTGCATTTATCAGAAATCTCTTTTGTTTTCTCAGCCATCATGTCATGAGCTAAGTTTATGACTTGAAGTTTTTCATTTAATTTACAGGTTACAGCTTCAATTTTAGTTTCATAACCTTTTATTTTCTTCAAGTATGACGATTCGTTTCTTTTAGCAAAAAAGTTTGCTTCTTTTATGGTAGACATCTCGCCCACCAGACTTTGGTTTTGTGTTGACAACCTGTCAACCCCACCCTGTAGTTCACGACATTTTAAACACACAGAATTAGTTTTTACCTCTCCTGTTTGTTTATCAAGGTTGGCCATGAGGGCCGCAAGCTGAGCTTTCACTCTGTTGTATTCAGCTTCCTTCTCTTCAGCTTCCTTTTGATGGTCAGACTTTTGCTTTTCCTCTTCAGCATCTTTTGTCTGATCAGCCTTCTTTTCTTCAGCTTTACTCTCTGCCTTCACCTCAGCGTCATCATCCATTTTTGCTTCAGCATCTCCCACAGTAGCTTTACCATCATCAATTGGAGTTATCTCTGCCATGAATGCCTGTGTGACATTGTCATCTTTTTCCAAGTGAATACTCCAGTCATATGAACCTTCTCTAGCAGTAGAGATCAGCGCTCTCGAGTTAGAGTTGTTTGATGCATTCCTGTTGTTTGAATTCTGACTCGAAGTCTCTTGCTTTTGTTTTTGACATTCCCTAGCAAAATGCCCATAACTTTGACAGTTAAAGCACCTCACTTTGGTCTTGTCGAAACCAACCGTCTTTCCTATAAACTCCCTGCCTGTTCGGTTCATAAATCTCTTCACTCTTCTAGTAATCATGGCCATTTGCCACTGCAAATCCATATCTTCAAGATCATCAGGGTCAATCTGATCATAATCTTCATCCAAAGTGGCAGGATCAGATATCTTCCCCTGAATGTAGTTTTCATATGAAGAAACAAATGAAGCAAGTAGAGCAAGATGCTCTTCAGCAGACTTCACACTCATTGGCATCGACTTAACACCACTACTCTGCTTAGAACCAGATGTTCTCTTAGCTCCTGTTGATCCACCTGAAGCAGCTACAAAACACACATCACCATCATCATTTACTGTGACCTGCTCATTTTCATGCGAGAGAAAAGCAGTGGCTGAGTCGCTAGAAGCATCATGAGATGAAGAAGATGTAAGCCCATTGTAGATCCCTGGATCTTGAACCTGATCATATCCAGTGTCCTTCTTCTTCATGCTGAGCTCATAAGCTCTTAGCTTTCCAACCACTTCTTCTAGCTCCTTTATGTGATAATCTGCTTCTCCTTTTATCATGAGAGTGTAGATATCCCATTTAGCAGGTAGAGCATCCAGCAGCTTGTCATTTTTCTCTATGTCAGTATAGCAATCTATGTCATAATTGTCCAATTCTGACATCAAATGATAGTATCGAGTGATGACGTCCTCAAGAGACTCGTTTTTCATGTACTTAAACACTGCAAACTGCTTCTTCAGTAAATCAACTTTGTTCTTCTTGACATCAGGATTTCCTTCATATCTCTTCTCTAGCGCATCCCACATTTCCTTTGAAGTAGTGTACTTCTTAAAGGTATGCTTGATGCCATCAGGTAAAGACATTTTAATGGCTGCCAAGGCTCTCTTTTCAGCCTCATACATTTTCTTCTGTTCAGCATCCATATCAACATAAGCAGTTACACGTTGTCTTCCCTCAAAGTCATGAGTTGGGTTCGCATACCCATCGTCTATACATATCCACATACGAGTGTCCTGGTACTCAATAAAGGATTGAAACCGATCCTTCCATGTCAAGTAGTTCTCCACCTTCATCATCTTAGGTGGTTTGTTCGTTGTGCCTACCTCATGTTCCATTCTTAAGAGTTCGTTCAATTTAGACATGTTCGACATTTTAACTTAATCAGACTGGTAAAACCGTACAAAAATTTTTCGAAGACAGTGGTTACCAAATTACACCGTTAGAATCGTATCGAAAAGACGAATCCAATGATATCTAATGTCGAAAACCGATTTCGGGATTTTCCAGAGTCCAAACAATTCTGTCTAACGAGCTACGGATCAATTTCAATTTGCAAAACACTGAAATTTTCTCGACGCTTCCCAACGAAAATTCCACCCTTTTAAATTCGCTGCTTTTTAAATTTGCTGAGTTAAATTCGTTGGTCAACTGGTTAATTTCGCTGATCTGTTATTTTCGCTGGTGAATCAGTTTATTTCGCTGGTCAAGTTCGCTGCTTAATTTCGCTATAACGACGACTGTAAATTCGCCGAAAACCGTGATAATTTCGCTGTGGACAATCACACGGTTACCAAAGTCGCCTTTGGATTTAACGTCGCCGGTAAATATGCAGTCTCAGTTAATTTCGCTGATGATTAAGCTGATCAGTTAATTTCGCAGCCCTGTTAATTTCGCAGTTCAGTAAATATGGAAATTCAATCTGCTCGAAAATTTTGATGATTTTCTGGATTCTCCTAACAACTTCTGCAGAATTGAAGCAGCAAAATCAGCAACCTTTTCACCCAAATTCGATGAACTTGATGAAGAAACCAAGAACAATCTTCGAATTTCAGCCAAACCTGCAAATCAGCAAACCTGCAAACCTGCAAATCAGCAAACAAACAAAGCAGAATATCAAAACAGCCAATAAATCTCGAAAATTTTTATCAAAACAGCCAAGAATTTCGAAAATTTTTATCAAACAAACAGAAAAATTTCGAAAATTTCAAAACCCTAGTTTTCAAAAATTCGAAAAACTCCCTGTTTCTGCAGACACAATTCTGAACCGAGCCTTCAAGAGCCTAATGCTCTGATACCAATTGTAGGTCCCCTATTCGTATGGATCTTTCACAGAATTGTCTTTCCAATCAAGAGTGCGGAATCCTCTTGATCAGAATATCACAGAAACA
Organism: Helianthus tuberosus; assembly: GCA_030545235.1. Classification (NCBI taxonomy): domain Eukaryota; kingdom Viridiplantae; phylum Streptophyta; class Magnoliopsida; order Asterales; family Asteraceae; genus Helianthus; species Helianthus tuberosus. The sequence goes on from CM060360.1 coordinate 106,539,184, forward strand.
AGTAGAAGAACAGAAACAGCAAGACACTTTCAATCCGGGTTTACTATTGATTATCAATCAAACTGAATTACAATCAATCTAAACCCTCACAACTCTCAATTTCGTCCAAGCCCTAGATGCTATCACGAAATTGCTCTCTCACAATGTTCTGGCTGATTAACTGATTAACCTAAACCCTAAAGCCTAACCTTGTTTATATAACACAAGGTTTGCTACTTGGGCCAAGGCTTCCAACATGGACTACGAATTGGACAGGCCCAATTCGCCCCCCATCACCCAATTCATTGGGTTTTGGTTAGCCCAAACTCTATTAACTCACTAATACAAAGCTAAACCCGCTAACTGTTTATCGTTTAACTAATTACAAGATATCCAAAGACCAAATCTAAGCTGCTGTCACAAACATGCGCCAACAGATTGTTGACCAGGGCTCTTGTAGTCGTCAATTCTTCACTGCTGGGACTGAGACTGAACAGAAGTCGAACCCTTGATTGAATTTCCATCCCACTTGCACTTGTTGTCGCTAGGAGCATCAGAAATGGTAGTAGCACTAATACGCTTAGGCAGCTTATTCTGCTTAACTGCCTGATCAGTGAGACGATGGGACAGTCGAATGACTTGCTGAATAGTAGGGAGGTTAGCTACAGTCACATGGCTCTGAATCTCTGGCACTAAACCCTTGAGGTACAGATCAATACGTTTGATAGGAGGATCCACCATAGTAGGACACAATACAGCCAATTCATTCGATCTCTTCGTATACGCCTCGATTTCAGACCTCGTCATCTTCAAGTTGTAAAACTCCACGTCTAGCTTGTGAATGTCGTCACGATGACAGTAATCCTCTTTGATCAGATCTTTGAAGTCGTTCCATGGGGTGGCATTAGCAGCTGCCAACCCTAGCATTTGAACCTGTGCGTTCCACCAAGTTAACGCAGCACCTTCGAGTGTTCCAGTAGCAAATTTTACCCTACGAGCCTCAGGGCAATCACACATCTCAAAGACAGACTCGATCTTCTCGAACCAGTGGAGGAGACCTACAGCTCCTTCTGTACCACTGAAGGTACTAGGTCGACAGTCCATAAAGGTCTTGAACGTACACACGGGAGGTTGAGCATGCTGACCTGTCACGCGAGAAAGAAAAGACAAGGTTAAGCACAAGAGTTGGTTTGCGAGAGTAGGATCTAAACATCCTAAGATAGGTCAGAATGGCAGGTTATACCTCCTGCTTGAACTGCTGCGAGTGCCTCAGCAACTCGTTCATTGATTAGAGCCGTCAGCTGGGCTTGAGTCAAGTTCAGACGTCCACTCATGATCTTCATATCAAAGGAAACACAAGTGAGAAAAGTGTCGCGAAAGTGCGTAAGTATGGGATTACAGAAGAGAGTAAGCACACAGGGTTTCAAACAATAGTCATTATGTTGACTAAGCATACCATGAACAATGCACTATGCAAACTAATAAACAAGCAATATAAATATAAACAATATCACCTACAGTGTTGAGTCTTACACGTGGAGCAAAGCGTCGTTGTGGATCGTTGAGCACTGTACAGGTTATAGTCTGGTTTTGTCAAAAAGATTTTCCCCTTTTAAAACCGAGTTCACTATAACCAATGGCTCTGATACCAATCTGTCACACCCCCAAAAATCCACAAGCGGAGTATCACCGCAGGAGGCGTGACTGACCAGGATCCAGCTACCAATCATATTGAACAAGTTAAGTAAATAAATAAAAGTCCAACCACACAATATAATTGGTGTCCAAAACAAGTTAATCAAGTTCAAGACATCAGCGGAAGCATAAAGTTTAAAACCAAAGTATAAGTATAAAAGTTCAAATGTTAAACATGGAACTCAACAGTCCATGTCCCACAACGACTCCTGCTCCCATGCAAGCTCCAGCTAAGCATCTAACGACCTGCAAGGCATGTAACAACGAGTCAACAACAAAGTTGAGCGACTTCACAGTTGGTGTTCATTTTAAAGTTGTTCCAAAAACCATAAGTTCATTCATAAACCATGAGTTAACCAATTCCTTATTTCCCAAACCATAACCAGTGGGGGCTACCCCACGTGAACCACTAGACCCATAACCATATCGACTACTGACTGAAGTAAGTTGTTGCCCTAGCGTCAATGTCTATCATCATTGACGTGCCCAGATCCATTAGTTCACGCCCGTCCTCTGCGGCACGGTGTGAGGCTTGTCAAACCTAAATGGCGCTATCTAACTAATGACCCGCTCGCCATTGGCCCGACGATTAAGTCGATATAAAATGAGGGACTTCATGATAGAGTTTTTGGTCTAGTATCAATGTTATCACCCTTCAATAAAGAGAATGTGGTACATGTCCCCAAACCAGGAGATCACGCAGGTTCCGATTAAATCCTTAGTACATGTTATCACCCTTCAATAAAGAGGATGTGGTACGTGTTCCAAACCAGGAGGTCATGCAGTTTCCGATTAAATCCTTTACCCATTCACAACCACCGGGAATCCCATGCCTTGTAAAAAGTGTGAACTCACCTTGGTTTACTCGGTTTGTTAAGTTACTTGTTCACAGTTAATTAGTCAAAGCCTATAGTATGCATACATACGTAATCAGTTTACATTCACAAGGTTCACACATAAATTGTAATCATAGTGTGCATTTAAACATCTTAACAGTTATTCGAGTTCATACAACTCCACAATTCTCATGCATGACTCACAATAGAAATCAATAGTTAAGCGTGCTATTCAATCAACTCAGGTTTCCACAATCATAACTAACAGACAGTAACAGTCAGTAACAGGTAACAACATAATCAACTTAGCTCACTGTGTCTGTTTACCCTCTTGACGAAACCTCCCTTTTTCATCATGACCCCCTTTGGCGAAACTCCCCAAGTTTCGTCATGATTCCCCATTGACGAAACACCCAGGTTTCGTCCTAATGTGTGTTTTGTCGACATATGTTTCGTCGGATCCATGTGTGACGAAAGTCCACATGTGTTTCGTCGACCTGGGTTCTTCTTCAATAACATCAGACAACAAGAACCCCAATGCCGTCGCTCATCTGAACAGCATAACATAGAACGTATGTCCAAATCAAGAATCATATTACTCAGCAAGATGCCATTACTTCCTTAATCGTTCATTACCAAGCTTCATTACCAAGATGTCATTACTTCATCAACCATCTCAGTATTAAATAAATTATATACATGCACATTAAGATTTGTTTACCATATTAATCCATTTGTGAATATCACGTTACACGAACCTATCAAACCCTAATCACGCATTTAACACCTTGCACATGCAATCAGGACCAATCATTCAATCATCATTCATCATAAGCAAATCGTTGTGATAATCGGGCCTTCGCCAACATCTTTTATCATAAAACCCTAGTCTGTTAGTTTATCGTCATGAGTACAATTCTTATCATACAACCCTATTCTACATCAGACTATTAATACCACACATCATGCGATTATCATACAGGTTCGGATCAAACATTCAGACACATTAACCAACAAACATACAAATCATGCATTCATGGATCATCAAGACGTTGAATATTCATCGATCATCATCTATTTATTATCAATTCATAAACAAATAATCATTAGCAATAAACTAACCGATTCAAATGATAGTCCAGGGATTATGTGCGGCGATAGAACTTCAAGGAATGGAAGCTGCCGTCGGGTTTCAAGGGAGAGAAGAAAGTGTCTAGGGTTTCGTAACATTAAGGGGTAACTATAATTGGTTAATCATGGGCCTTAACTGGGCCACAAGCCTATACGACGAAACTATGATCTCAACGAAAGACTGATGGCGAAACACCTTGGGTTTCGTCGAGTATGGATATGACGAAACATTAGATGTTTCGTCGAGTGGGCATGAGGATGTAGGTGTTGTGTTGATGACTTTAAATAATTTATAATTTCCAACAATTAAACACTATAACAATTCTTCAATCAAATAACAAGGTACACATATTACAACACAACGAATTATGAAGACACAGTTGTGAAACGAGTAACGTGTTGAGTCCTTGAAAACTCGGGTTGTCACAGTCTCTGAAAGACCTTTTAATGAACCTGGAGTGTCGTGATATTCGTTCATACTCTCGGGAATGCCTAATATGGGCTATGTAAGGCCCTGATGTCGTTAAACGACATTACGCACAACTTTGTGCGTTAAAAGGACTAAAAGCGTCAACGAGAGAAACTAGTGTCTTCAGGTGATCTTTTAACGAACCCAAAGCTTAACAATGTTTATTATACCTCAATGAATACCTAAAATCAAACTTAAAGGGTCATAAGTGCCAAAAATGAAAGATATATCAAGTTATAAGGTGGAGGGGCCATTTATGTCAAAGTTTGAAAACTTTTGGCTGAACCTGGAGGGGGTCGCGTTGCGCGACAGCACCCCTGGTCCTCGGTCGCGCAACGCGACAGCGTCATCTGAACAAAATGGTGTTGACAGCTGCAAGTTTGTTTTCCTTGGTCACCACACAACTTCCATACTCACATAATTCGAATCAAGGGGCTCTCTAATGGTTTTTAAAACCTGTTTAGACACATGGAATGATGTTAGAAGTCCCTAGACACATGGAATGATCCTAGATTGTCCCCAAACACTATAAATAGAGGTGTTCCTTCATTCATTTTCCTTGCACCTCTCATTTTCTCATTCTGTCACTTTGTTGGAGATTCCTGCTTATAGGAGACTACACTTCAGTCAAACTTTCAAGCTAGGACCCTTTGTAAGTGTCCTTAGCCACTAGTATTTGTTTTATAGGCTTTTAAGCCAAGAGTCAAGCGTTATCGTAATAACGCTTTGACTTTTGGTTAGACCTTAAACGGTCAAGCCATTGTTCGCAACAAACATGGCTACGTGATCGTAATTAGGTAGGTGTTAATCCCTCAAAAGGGCACCTCCTAAGAATCACGTTTGCTTGGTCAATTGACGAGTCAACGTAATATTAATTTAAAAAGTCAACGGGTCAGGTTTTAAAATAATTGTGATATGAGTTTAGAAGTGTTCTAAAATATGTTTTATCACTGAAACAACTCGGTAACAATTATTAGAACATGTGTAAACATGTTCGGCTCGTCAATTCCAGTTTTAGGGTCGGTTCGCAACCAAAAGTCGCGTAGTTTGACTTCTACGTTGACTTTTGGTTATAAACCGAATTAGACTAGTATGTTACTGATTCTAGGTCCCGTTATGATCGTAATATAAGGTAGTATAACCCTATAAGGTTATATTACACGATCGGACTAGTAATCTGAGTTTATGAACATGTTCCGTTATTGTGCCGCACTTTGACTAATATGCCCTTTTGATTAAAAATAAGGTTTTAGACATAAATGAGCATGCAAGTGAGTTATGTACTAATAAGTAAAGATGTTTAGAATATTTTGGTGCTTATGAACTGGTCATAAACTGAGTTTACGCATATAAGCTTAAACTACGCTTTTAAAAGGACTAAAATGCCACTTTTCACCCAAAATGAGTTTTAAACATAATTTTAGCATAAAATTCATTACCTACTGATATGGTATTATAATTAGGATTTTTTGGGATACTAAGTCAGATTTTAAATTGAGTTTAACTTCAGTTTCGTATACAATGCCGATAAATGACGATAATGCCCTTATGGCACCTAAAATGCGTTTTAAACATAATATTCAAACCAAACCTTTTCTTACTGATATGTCATGACAAATAAAATATTTTAACTATTCAAAGCTAGTCATAACATCAGATTTCATAAATCTTCGCATAAATCGTCATTTAACTATAGTAACGCCGTTTAGGCGCGTAGTATGGTTTTAAACCATATTTATGAACCAAGACTTGTTACCTACTGATTTTATAAACCATTTTAAATATTTTTACAGTAGGTATGAGTCATGAACTCAGAATCCCAAATAAGTTCTCAAAATTATGTGTGAAATAACCAAAATACCCCTATAATGCATAGTTTGGTCTTAAAGCATAAACCTCACATATATTTGATATCCTACTGATATGATATCATAATTTAACCATTTTTATAGAATGTTTATGACCATGACATCAGTTTACTCGCAAGCTCCTTTTATAAGTTGTAAAGTTACCAAAATGCCCTTATGAGGCATAATTTGATTTTAAAATCTTAACGGTCATACAAGTTGATATAATACTGATATTATAACTTGTATAAAGTGTATTGGCATATGGAACTTGTTCATGACTCATCGGGTTACCCGATATCGCTTATACGCTTACGGTTAGACTTACGTAACCAGTTTACATAAGTTTACCGAAAAGGGTTTAACCTTATCATTTTGATCTCAAAATCCAGAATGTACATTGTTTACCCATATTATACAAGTCCTAGTACTTGTTGGGTTTAAACTACATTCTAATCGGTATACGCTTAATCTAGCTAACCTATACTTAAGTATCGGGTCAAGTCTAAAGGAACTACCTTTGGCCCGTATACATTCTAACAGATAATAAATCTGTTCATTCCAGACTATAGTACCCCCAGATAATCGGACTTGGGTCGCTTATACTTAGACTTGCGGCTTTTGCCAAATATAGTCTTATTGATTAGAAGCTAGCAAAAAGGTAAATACTCTTGACTTATTTTAGTGTAAACTTGGGATGACAAATATGCCTCTTGGGACAGTTATTACATAAGTAAGTCGCCTATGATTGCGCAAAAATGTATGAAAACGATTTAATCCGTTTACTTGATAATTATCATAATTGGGGGTTAATGATACCATGTCTGGACAACCCAATGGGTCAAATCAAGTATATAATCTCGTAATAAGAATAATCCCAAGATATATTTAAATGATCACCTACGGGTTATCTATACGTATAAAACTCTTTTCGAAAGAAACTTTTTTTCCAAAGAGTCAGTTAATTGTATTTACTAGCTTTGGCTGACGTATTTTCAAAAGATTGAACAGCAGGTACTGAACCTTATTATAGGCTGGGGTTACGGGTCGGCTAGAATGAACGCTAAGGAATTTGCACTCCTGATGCTTAAGGCCTATGATGTCTAAAGCTCTGTTTATTTGGATCCTACCTGTGGGCTTGTATCGAACGCTTGTAATACATTATACTATGAAGCTTTATTTTTATAATTTCAATTCAATACTTTCGTTGTATATTATTATATTGTGATATCTGTTATCCAACCATCACGTTTGTACCCATCCGGGCCCACCGGAAATCGGGGTGTGACAACAACTTACAGAAACTTGTTAATGATCTGCAATTTTGCATTTGCAGTTGTGTTTCAATCGCTGTCATTCTGAGCCGTTGGACTTCTATGAACAATATTAGACCCAGTTTTTCACGGCTGCAGGTTACGGCCGATCGGAAACTTTTTGACGATTTTTCGATGACGTCAAAACTTGGTGATTGTTCCGACACGGTTAACAATCCGGTCACAATTCAACGATCGAAGGTTCAAGAGCGCTAACGAGCTCTTGAATCGCCACTGATGTTACACTCACAATCTCAGCATCTTGATCTGAATATGAATCAGAGTTTACAGTATAACAACCCTCCTAAATTTTTTTCGACACCCCTAATATATTTAGAATGTCCCTATACGTCTTAAAATACACCCCGTATACGAAAACCGAGCCCAAAATACCTTACATAATTAAAAATTAAATAAAAACAAAATCCAGTCCACGCTCGCGAGCCACGAACGTGTTGACTGTGATCTATGCGGGCCGCGACAGCTGTGGATCAGGGCGACACCCTGAGCTGCCACGTGGCAGGCCCGTGTCAAGTCTATATCCGACGAATCAGCACAGCTAGGCCCTACCCCCCCCCCCCTACGTCACGGGGCATGAAGACCCCTTAGGGATCCTTCTCGGGCCGCGAGAGACCGGTCGATCAGAACTATAAATAGATGGCTTCGGCTGTCATTTGGAAATCGTTCAGAATCATAAACTCTCTCTCTAATTTCTCTATAGTAGGCACTATACCCGGGAATTATACCCCCTAATTAACGAAGTTCTGCCTTGTTGTAAGTATCATAACCCCCGGTTACGTATTAGATACGCTGCCCGATTGATCTAGGATTCCGTAACGGCTGTTGAGGCTCTGCCCGACGTAGTCGTTGGAATTCTGTCTCGGGGAGGGTTTAACTAATGTAAATATTGGGTTATTATACTAACGCGTGCGCATTGTTTAATTAATAGATAATCACCAGGAAATCACAAAGGAAAACCCTAAGATAGCAATGTGAGTAATCTTCTTTTTGTAAACCTTTTTGCAAACTGTTTTTACAAAACCACAATTGTTTTACATTATATTAAATAGTGATTGAGTATTTGTATTCTATAATTATCGTCGGTATGTTGGGGTTTTGTATACAAAATTTGTTACGACACTGTGAGTAGTAACATGACCACAAGTCGGGTTGACAGTACCGTGGGTGGTAACTAAAGTAGAAAATAAAAAAATGTAATTGCGTGACCGCCCTCAATGCTGTAAATGGTTTTTACCTGTCTTGATTAAATTGGGATTCACTCACCAGTATTTCCTACTGACAAAATGTTTTTAAACGCGTTTTAGGTAACAAAATGTGAAAGCCAAATAGAAGCCAGCTGGACAGCACTGAAGGCTTGGAAAAGTGCCTATAAAAGTTACCTAAATAAAGAGATGTTTTTATTTAAATAAAATAGGGTGTATCCCTATGAAAATGTGTGTACTGAAAACTTGTGAATTTCCCACGTATTTAATATTATAAAAGTGTGGTATTTTACTCTGATAAAATATTTCATAACTACGGTCCTGATGTAAATTTCGCTGCCAAACTGATAAACACCGATACCACTGAAACTGACCGCGACCGCCCGTTCCCGGGTTATTAGGGCACAGGGGTTGCGACAGATGGTGGTATCAGAGCTACAGCCACTAATTCAGCCACAGAAGTGTTTTGCTGACACCAAAATATTATTCAAAATGTTAGGAAATAATTTACATGAATACGTGCCTATCTGTATATTATTGTTGTGTGTTATTTGACAATTTGTTAGTTTAGAGTATGAGCGACCAAGGACCTTCAAACGCTTACCGTCAGTTGTCCATCTCACCTAGGGATGAAGGCACCTCTTCACAGCCTACCCTCTCAGGGTATTCGGCTGACACTGAAGACGGGATTTTCGTGTTCAAAGCACAATCTGAAGAGCCATTCCCTCCTAAGAAGAGAGGACGGTTCAGCAGAGGAGCTCATGAACGTAGAAAAAGAATGAGAAAACTTTAGCAGCAGCGTGCTTTAGCAGCCGCGAATAGAGAAACAAATGCTCACACTCAGGATATGCTCAATAGGAGTCTAGCAAATTTTCATATCTTAGCAACTACAGCTGTAGACCCTATCTAGAACAACTCATAGCACCCCAACCATTACCACTATTTCCCACACAACCTATGGATTTGGAACCAAACCCTGTAGACCAATTCCAATGCATGATTTTGACCCAGCAGAAATACCTAGAGTACCAGCACCCCATCCCCCAGACTATGACCCATGGTTCGATGACCATAGAGATTATGAACAACGCTACCCAATACCAGACGAACCCATGCCAAACCTAGCAGCTTACCCAAACTTGGACCCCTTGGACCCATATCTTGATAATGACCAATATATCAGGGAAATCCTAGAGAACCCTTACCCACACGAAGAACCCATGCCCCAGTTCCCAAACCCAATACCAGCACCCGCACCACCCATGAGCATTGAGAATGTGCAAGAACTCTGAACCTTTGGTGAGGAGATTCTAGAAGGAAGTGAAAGAATGAGACAGATAGGGGAACGACTCGTCTGGAAATATGACGAGCGTAATATGGAATTTTGGATGAATCCGTACCATTAATAAGTAATAATATATATATATATATATATATATATATATATATATATATATATATATATATATATAATCTCTAGATAACAGCTACGGATGCATACTAGTATTGTATTTTCAATTCCAGTTGTATTTGTAATAGATATAGATGCACATATAAAATAGAGTAAAGGTCGCAATGTTCGACGATTTTGATCAATATGCTTCGTGTGTGATTGTTTATATTAAATGTTGTATTATGATATTAATATGTGGTAAATGTTTAAAATTCAGATGGACAACGAAGTGAATCAAGAAAACCAGAATAATGATAATAATGGAAACCAAGTAGATAACAGTGTCATCCAACACATAGTGGCACAAGGAATTATAAACGGAATGCCATATATTATCAAAACGGTCAAAGAAGCGGATAATAATAAAAGTAATAATGGCAGTAAACGACCCACTGAACCAGAACACGGCGTAAACAATGGATCCATACTTCAAGTGCCCATTCCTAAACAAAGAAGAACCATGTCTTATGGTTGTTCTTATAAAGAATTCTGGTCCTGTAAACCAATAGAATTCTCGGGCAATGAAGGACCTTTTGCAACTCTACGCTGGATAGAAAAGACTGAGGCAGTCTTGAAAATAAGCAAATGCGTAAAAGAGGATAAGATAATGTTTGCCTCCAATCTGTTTAAGAACTCAGCTTTAGAATGGTGGAGCACTATCCTCCAGTCTAGGGGAAGGGACTGGGTTTACAATATGGAATGGGAAGAATTTAAGAACATCGTGGAAAGAAAATTCTGCCCTCCCAATGAAAAAGAACAGATAGCAAATAAGTTCTTAAACCTTAGAATGACTGGAGTAGATAGTAAGGGTTACACTACTACTTTCTTTGAATATGCTAGAATAGTACCAACCCTTGCATCACCAGAACCAGTATTAATCTCCCGTTAAATCTGGGGATTAATCAGTGAGATTAGACATGTAGTCAAGGCAGCTAGACCCCAAACCATAGAAGAAGCTATAGAACTAGCAAACACATTGACTGATGAATTAGTGCGTACACGAGAAGAGGACCAGAGGAGGAACCTAACTGAAAGGCTTACCCAGGAATTTCGCTATGGAAATTTCAACCGTGGGAAAAATGTAGGTTCTACCTCTGCACCTTACTATAAAGCCTACAAGAAGAAGCATTCAGGAAGATGATCCACTTACTGCAATTTTTGCAAGAAACCAGAACACAAAGAAGAAGATTGTAGGAAGAAACCTAGTAATGGAGTGTGCTTCAACTGTGGAGAAATAGGGCACATCAAGCCACACTGTCCGAAACTAGCCCTAGCCATGAACAACAAGACTACTAAAAATGCTACAGCATTTGTTCTGACTGCAGAAGAAGCAAAGATGATCCCGGACGTGATTGTCGGTACGTTTTTAGTTAATGATGTTTCTGCTAAAGTATTATTTGACTCTGGTGCAAACCAAAGTTTTATTAATACTTCGTTTTGCAAACTTCTCAATCAACCATTAACTAAACTCCCATAAGAATGTTTAGTAGAAACAGCAAATGGGGAAACCATTAAGATTTCCGAAATCTTGCAGGGAGCAAGAATAGAATTTTTAAATCAAAAGTTTAGTGCAAACCTTTACCCAATGAATCTTGCAGGATTCGATGTTGTATTAGGAATGGATTGGTTAATAGCCAATAAAGCCAGTATTTTATGTGATCAAAAGTAAATCCAAGTAAATTCACCAAAGGGTGAAAAGATTACAATTAAAGGAGATAAGCCATCTAGATCCACGAAATTCATCTCTATGATGAAAACAGCTAGTTATGTAAGAAAAGGATCATTAGTGTATTTGATTTCCATAATCATTAACACTAAAGGAAAAGAACTGAAAGATATTCCAGTAGTATCTCAGTTTCCAGATGTGTTTCCAGAAGAATTTCCAGGACTACCGCCAGACAAGGAAGTTGAATTCAGAATTCATCTGCTACCAGGAACAACACCAATTGCCAAAGCACCCTACCTTTTGGCACCTGCAGAAATACAAGACTTAAAGAAACATTTGGACGAATTGTTAGAGAAAGGATTCATACAGCCAAGTTCATCACCATGGGGAGCACCAATCTTATTCGTTAAAAAGAAAGACGGGTCAATGTGACACACCCCAACCGATGACGGAAACATCGGGGCATGACACTGAGCGAAACAGATTGTCCAGGAGAAATCCATAACAACTACATTACCAGATATTTAAATATTATGTCCCATACCATAACATACCAAAGTAAATAGTTATTACAGACCAAATTATCTCTAAGACAATTAAATTGTTCCGACAACTCAGATTAAAAATAGATAAATTGTCTTTGTTTCTAGACTCTGATTCCTACTTGATTTTCCACAAAAGCAGATAAAGCACATCATCCTAAGTACCTGTCACATACGTTAGTCAATACACACAGTGTAAAGGTGAGCATACAAGTTTAATAGTAATGATAGAGTTCGAAAACGTTTACGCATAACCAGCATGTAACATGTAACAAAGTGAAGGCTAGTAGGTTATCGACAGAGAAATATGCACAGACATGACTGCGAGTTGTAGAATGCGCAACACATATCCCCACTGGGACACGTGAAGTAAATCCCTTAACAACCCCTGTCCATGACAGGTGCTGAGTCCAAACTATAGTACTATCGTTGCTAAGGTGTCAGGCAACAATCACTATGTTAACATAACATACAAGGATTCATCGAATAACACGTAGCATGCAATAACAGTCAGCGTATAAATAGTGTTTGCGTTGTGTGTCGATTGTGATTTGAATAAATAACATATGTGACACCCAAAAGTGCGTAAAGCAAAAGGGTTCGAGTATACTCACAGATAGCGTTTAAGTTAATAAACACTGTCTTGGATTGAAGGGAGTGCTGGGAGATTAGCCTGAACAGTTAACGATAGCATAAGCGAAGAACGGCGCGTTAAACGGTGCAAAGTGACTAAGTGTCGAGTGGTAATCCGATCGGATGGCAATCCGATCGGATGGCCATTCGGTCAGATTGACATTCGTTTGAGAAGGATGTGTTTGTGTATGATGGCTTTGAAGTTTTCATTGTAGCATTTTGAAAATAGAGAAGTATCTCTACCTTTCAGGTCGATCGATCGAACGGTCGTTCGATCGGATAGCGATCCGATCGGTGTAACACCCCGAAATTTATAAAATTTAAAATCAGGATAATAAAGTGTTAAATAAACAAGAACAAACTAACTAGGAATTTATAACCCAGTTAGTTAAGAGTCTTGAAGGGACTATTATTAAGGTTGAGATGCCTAAACTATAAGTTAGACAAAAGTTAAGGGACCAAATTAATAAAAACTAAAACCTTGATGATCAAATATGAAATAAGTCACCAAACACACACATCTGGGTGTGCTGGGATCAATCAGAAGAAGAGGGCGACCAGGGGTTTCCTTCAAACCCTAAAATTCTCACAAAATTCACAAATTGAAGCCTCTAATCTGCTCTAAATCAAGTTTCAAACATGAATTAGTGATCACCTCGTTGCAGGGATCAAAAGGCATGAAAAATTGTGGTATTTTGTTGCATCTTAAATTCTAGGTTAAATGTGAAAAAAACGAAAATTTAGCTTGATTACTTGATGCATGGATGAAATTAGAAGCAACATGATGTTTAGGGATAAAACCATAGATAAATTCTTGTTGAAATTTAGTAAGATAATTCTAGAGACTTTAATCACCATTGTAGGTGATTATTGATTTTGTAGAGACTAGATAAACACTAAGATTGTGAATACTATTCTAGTGAAAACTGAATTCATGTGTTAAATTCGGTATTATTGATGTTGAAATTTAGTGCAAATCGCCTAATCGAAGTAATGTAGGTGAAAATAACATGTCAAGAACCTAGTAATAATTATGTAAGAATTTAACCCGCTAGGTGTTTGTTGAAACGCCTAAGTGAGGAATAAAATGTTTAGAATCGAACAAAAACGCATATTTAAATATCATAATGAATTGTCCTTTATGGATTATGAAAGAGTTCTAAATTTATGATGAATGGAACTCTTTAGGTAAAGCATCTGGATCGTCTAGTGGACAAGCCGGAAGTGATACACGCTTGAAGGGCACGCTTTGAAGGTACGCGACTTATAGTTTCGCTACATTATGTTTAATTGTTAGTCTTACTTTGTTATATTGAAATTTGGTAAACAAGGAAAACTCGTTAAGTCACGGGAGTGACAAAGTACCTTAGACAAGTAAAACGGGTCAAAACATGTGCTAGAAATAGAGTTTGGATGTGTCTAGTAGTGGTGACACCCATTCGGCATCCAAACGGGTCAAAACAAGTTGAGTTACAAACATAGAAATTAATAACCATCTCTTGTGATTGGTTATATATATATATATATATATAAATCAAGCGTAGGCCGTGTCACGGATACGCTAATTCGTTGCAAAAAGCATGAGCCCTTGTAAAGGGTTTATAGCTCGGAACATTAACTTGTCAAATGAATTCTAAAAAGACATGGTTAAATTCTTGGAAATAAGCATGATGATTATTGCATAAGCAACCCTCGGGAGGGGAGAAAAAGCTCATATTTGGTAAACGCAGAAACGAGTGCATTGGCCTAAGGTTGGTTGTGACAACTGTGTTCTGTAATCGTCGTATAATGTAAAACAATGTTGATTATTAATAAAACAATGTACCTTGGTGTTGTTATATGTGTTTTGGTGTTATTATATGTTTAATTGTGTAATGATTTTATAATTTGATTCGATTCCGATTTCAAGCTTTAAATCGCTTTCTGGAAGGTTATACGCAAACTGGTGCGTAAACGCAGTCAGTATAATGCGACAAACACTCCGGAATAGTGACATAGGCCTAACATACCTTAAGTAACCTCCACATAACTTAGAAATAAGCTTTGGATGGTTTGGTGTGTTGAAATCAAGTTTGTTCGATCGCAGGGACTATTTGTGTCAAACTGCAAAACTATACCGATTTGTATAGTAACGAACATTCTGGAACTTGATCATAAGTTAAACATACCCTAAATATCCTTTACATAGCTTATAAATAGGCTTTTAGGGGTTCGGTATGCTAAAATAAACTTATTTGATCAATAGGGACTAAAAGCGTCAAAAAGTGCACAAGTTTGCATTTTCGCGCATATATTACGTTCTGAATATATCCGGACATCCAAAAATTTATGTAAGCATTAAAATATTTTATTTTAGTGTTTGGCATAATAAAAATCCATTCATCTCTTAATTTGGATCGTTTTTGCATTCGTTACGACTCCCGTCGTAATTAACCGAACAACGCAACCGTACGACCAAACGAGCCGACATCTGGCATATTTTTGAGCATGTTTCATGTCCACAATGTTTAGGCATCATTTTAGGGCCTTAAAGTTGGCTTGACGGGCCTTAAAAGGGTTGAAATGAGCTTAAAACACTAACATGGACTGAAACTGTAAAGTTGGAAAGCTGTTGCTGATCTGCAGAGACCAGGCGGGCCGCGTAGGCCAAGCCTGTCTCTTACGCGGGCCGCGTGGGAACATCAGATCTGCATAGAATCTATTTCCAGCTGTTTCCAGCTCATTCCAGCCATATTTTCCACTTGCAAATGGTATTTTGAAGTCTTTGGGCCATTTTTGGAGTGCCCATGGTTTTGCAAAACAAGGGGTGCACATGTACGGCCTAGATCGAAGCTCGTTTCCCGATAAACGATCCTAACGGTCCTAGTTTTCCTATAAATAGCTACCCGCACTTCATTCCCAAACCACATTTGATCTGATTTTGGCCCTCTAAGTTGGAGTATACACTTCATACCTGAGGGTAAATCGGATCAAAACTTGCGTGGACCCTTTGTAAGTATTCCTTCGTTCTTTTTATGCGTTTTTAGCTTAAAAGTCAAACTGCGTTTGACTTTCTGCATTGACCAGTTTATGGTCAATGCGAAGTTCATTTGAACTTAATAACGTGAGCGTAATCACGATGGTTATAGTCCCTAGTGACTATACCTACTGATTACCACGTTATCTAGGCTTAGTGACGAGTCGTAGTTTCGGCCAAAATGCGTATTCTCGCGTATTTTGTAACCAAACTAGT